>OV702279.1:15483628-17983628 GCA_916181665.1 Avena sativa | reverse complement strand
CATATAACCTTTATTCTTATCAATTTATTTTAGAAAAGGAATTGGAAATAAAAGGATCTCTTAATCCAGCATAGGAAAACTATGCTAGTCTCATCATAGAGCTTGGAAGGAAATTGTAGTATCTGTTCTTACTACAGATCTTAACCTCAGCCTTTGCATCATAGGTCAGGGACATCCTTAAAGGAATTTTGGCAAGCAATAAAGTTCAGTAGTAGATCATGTGTTCAGACTACTACTGTGCACACTCCAGAGTGGAGGCACCACCGTAGGGTTCTACATCAATTATGAGCCACTGCCTAATTAACAACAGTAGATCATAATAACTCAATAGAAAAGTTCTCTAATCATATTCCTAGTCACCAATCTAGGAATCATCTAGATATCATTATTGCCATAAGGGAAAGCTCACAACATACAAGCAGATCATTGCAAAGCTTATTTGTAGAGGAAACACAATCCCAAATAAAGTAACCATGATTTGGAATCCAAACTCACTGTCACAATTGACAGTACACAACATTTGAACAATACAAAGAAAGCCACTTGCTAAAACCATACACTCATACTTTAAATCATTTTCCTAGCCACCATTTCCTAGGAGTCATTTTCTGAAATGCAAACATTGCTTAGATGGGATAATGATCATTACTGAACCATATATACAGTTTACCAAATATTTTGTATACATAAAGTTAGTATGATTATTCACTCATGCCTAGGATGATCAAGTCATCCAATTTGAGGCATCACTTGATAGATACATCATAGATCAAATTATCTACAGTACTTATCCACCAACCATATACCAAGCTAACAACAATAATTCTACAGTAGATAATCACTATATTAATAACATCAATTAAGCTATAATTCAAGACACCAAGTAAATTTCACTAGTATAAGATAATCATTCACAACAAAACCACACCATCCCAGAATCCACAAACATAAGAATATAACAGATAGTTGGGTACAAGCCGCTTTACTCCAGGAAGGATTCATACAAGAAGACTATTTAATTTAGAATATTATCAAGACTCTTAAGTTGATGATTGCAACAACAACAAATAAATTCCACTACCATATCCATAGCATGAACAAAATCTAACTACCAAACCACCATATTCAATCAACATAAGTTACAAGGTAGACTATTACTGAAATCTTATTCAAACTAAAGGTTTGAATTCAAACATGCATCTACCTATTGTTTCTTAATCACTAACAGAAAAAAACTAGGAAGTTACAACCAGTACAAGTATAAACTCACACACCTTTTACTTACAAGACCAAGTTAAAACAAAATTCTAGTTGCTATTTATTTTATTACACATCAATTAATCATCTATAGGTGTTGCCTATATGTTTAGCTTGCTTAGATGAATTAAACTCATATTTGTTTGTTGAAAATAGTGTGTGCATGTCCTAGTTGCATCTGATCTACCCATCTGCATCTATTATAGCCTCTAGTCTACAACACAATAGTAGTTGTAGCTAACTAGGACATAGTCAACTAGCTGTTATTTATTCACATAGATCATATTAGGAAACTGGTCATGTAATTGATATAGAAAGAACTAGAACATGTCATATATCAGCAGATCCATCACACCAAATCAATTAATTAATCTAATTAGAACATCAATAACCAACACTACATCAGCTATAGGACCAAAAGACTAACTAAATCAATTAATTGAGGTAGATCTATGAACATGAGCCTAAACTAAAGGGGAAATTTGAGACATACCCCACTGTAGTCGATGTAGGAGGAGGGGGCAGCCGCAGCCGACCACCTCACCAAGGTGAGGGAGGCTACGGTCAGCCATAACAGCAGTAGCAGATGGTGGTCGGGATCATGGGCATCGTGGTGAGGGGAACCTTGGAGGATTGTCTAGTTAGGCAGCGCCAGCCAGCGGCAAAGCTAAGAGCCGCCAGGAATGGTTGGAAATATCTACAAGGCGGCGAGCTAGGATTTCTCCTGGGGTAAACGCGCGAGGGTGCTAGGCACCACAACCGAGGAGAATCAAGGGAGGAGAGATAGAAAGGCATAGTGACGCTGGGAGACGTCAGCGATGGTCAGTGAGACAGGCGGCGACGCTGGCGGCGGCAGCGGCATCGCCAGCGACCTGGAGGTGCGTGCGTGCGTGTGTGGGTTGTGTATGTATGTGGTTGACGCGTGAGGGGAGATATGGGGCTGAGGTGGGGGTGCTTTGAGCCAGATAGGACTGGGCCGGACCGACCCAATCCTCACACCAAACATACCCTAAATTTTAAAAGAATAAAATGGAAAAAACAAAATAAAGAAATTACTAAATGAATCCTATAAATATTTTTAGCTCTAGAAAATTATAGAAAATCCTAAAAATACATATAATATATTTAAATCATCACGAAAATAAGATCTACTTAATAAAAAATATAACTTTACTTGTTTAAAATAAATATAAAGCTAATAAATATTAACACCATTACATCCTAAGTGAAATTCATAAAATAAGGAAAAATTCTAAAAATGAATAAAAATCATTTTTGTGTATAAAAATAAATCTACTATTTTATAAAAATACTAGCCTAATTTTTTTATATATAAAAAAAGTAAGTATTCAAAAAAAACATTTAGTTATTTATGGAATTTTATAAACATAAGGATAATACCTAAAAATAAATAAAAAATCATTTTTAAGGTCTTGAATAAATTTAATACACTAGGAAAATATTGAATATATTAGTAGAAAAGTTTTTAATATTTCAAAGTAATAAATCCTTATCTATTATCTATTTTAAAAAAATCTTTAAGAACATTCCTTAAGTAAGAAATAATTATATTTCTTTAGAAATATTAAAACCTTAAAATCAAATTACTAAAGTTCTAAACCATAACTAAGGTTTATAATAAAATTTAAGTATAAGTTATTAACCTTGTAATACTATTTTGAAACTTAAAAAATAATAATTCAAAACCACAATCTTTAAAATAACTTTATATATATTTCATTGAAGACGAAGTTGCTGATGAAAAATAATTCAAAACCACAATCTTTAAAATAACTTTATATATATTTCATTCCAGAAATCATCATCAAAAGCTCCAGCTCTTCAATGAAGTAAAGGAAGTCAACATATACATCAACCAAAGTGAAGACGAAGTTGCTGATGAAATAGAATTATAATCTCTAGCCCTAGAACCTACTTCTGTAGAGTATTGCAATAGAAGCAATACAAACCAAATAGTTAGATGCTAATCTTATTAGCATAATAGTTATGAGTTGATTATTTTCTATTTCTTCTTTGTAAGAAATTTAATTCTTTCTCTTTAACCTAGAGTGTTCTCTAGATATTTTGTAAAGAGTCGAGTTGTAACCTATAGTCATGTATTGGACCTGCTGTGTTGCTGTTGTACCACTCTAAGGGATGTAATACTAGTGAACGGTGTTTCATTGGTGTTATATTAATGACTATAGTGTACTACATCATGTAGTGGTATGCTGGGTCACCGCAGTTGGTATTAGAGCATATGCTTTGACCTTAGAATTAAAACCCTTTTAGGAACATCTGTAGGTTGGATAGTGACTATAGGAGCCATCTTATCTAAACCAAATATTCTCATGAATTGTGATGAGTATCCACTTGAGGATAACCTTTTCACGAGGTGTATAATCATCTTTCTTAGAAATAATTGTCCATTTTCTCTTAGTAAAGTGCTATTTAGTGTCTTCCAAAGGATACATAACCCACCAAGATACTTTAGGAAAGCCAATTGGTCGCATTAGAGTTGAATTAAGTTTGGTATGTCAATTTAAGTAATACAAATGGTGTAGCCTAACTATAGAATTCAAGTAAGGCAGTAAAAATCTTATTGTTAATTGGTAACAATAGACAATATAATGAAGACCATCAGATCATGTATAGTTGTAATGGGTTGTAAATCATGTGGTATTCACTTGAGAATTCTATGTGAAGGAGTAAAATTATGATAAGAATCAATGATAGTGCAGTGAGAAACAAAGTCATCATAGTTAGATTAACTCTTAAATCATGATAAAGAGGTAAAACATAACAAGATCATGGTGAGATTAGCTCTGAAACCATGATGAGAGTATAAATATGAAAAGTAATTAGTAAATTATCTTGGAGTAGAGTAAGTATAGAACAAAGTAGAACAATGATAGAAGTCATAGGTGCTAGAAATTTCCAATAATCTTTGGTTTAAGTTAGCAAATATAATCTGGTTAGTCGTTCAGAGAGATCATGTGAGGTTAGTTTACAAATAAAGAAAGGTTGGTTATAATTAATCCTTCCAAAAGTGAGACAAAAGGTTAGTCGAAACCAAATTGAGACCACTTTGCGTAAAAATTATCCAGTTGCAATTGAGAAATTTGGGTAAATATTGAGACAAAGAATAGTTTGACCCTAAGTGCTAAGTATCACAAAATAAACCTATATGAGGAGGTGTCACATACCACACAACTAATCCTGAATTCTAGAGAAATTATACTCAACTACTATATTATGGGCTTAGAATATTGTGTGTTATATGTACCACATTTGGATTTATTGGTTCTTCTTGAATCTTCCTGATTGACTAGATCTGTACATGAAGTTTGACTTGGTGTGCAAATGCATGTTGCAACATCCGGTTACTACTTGATGTTATAGACCTAGATAGAAATGGGAATTCATGTAAGCGAGTGACGAGTTCCAAAGGCCAAGATGAAGATTTACATGAAGAATGAAGCTAAGTATAAGGAGTATCAACACAATTTGAAGGATGGATCAAGCTTAGGTCATTCTTAGCCAGATATAAGAAAGAAGTTTAGTGTAGAAAATATATGGAGCAACAAGAAGTGATGAAATCAATTTCACCCAAAATAAGTGATGTTGCTAAGAAGTTAATGAAGTAGTAGTACCAAGTTCATGGAAGTATCATGAATAGGTGCAAAGAAGAATTTTTGGAACCAAAAATGGTATTCAAGCTCTGACAATTCAGAGAGAATGCCAGAAGTGTGTTGGAAACCGTAGGGTAATTCATACATTCTAGGATGGTTCACAGCTGGTATTTGTCCGCATCTAGTATTTGGTTGACTTAGTCAACCAGATCATCTTCATATTGCATAAAGCGCAAAAAACCTAGCCTAAGTTATGAAAGACATAAAGGAGTAGAAACATTAAAGCGACCGTCTTTCGAGACACCCCGCAAAAGCAAGCTTACCAAAGACATGATGTCCAAACAATAAGCAAGACAAATAATGTTGGAAGATTCACTCCGGAGATCCACAATTGTGTGGTTATACCGTAATTTATTTCATGAAACCTTAAAGAGGTAGTGTATAATCTGAACAGAGACCAACATTCTAATTATGAAGCCAATGGTTACTATAAGGAAGTTTAGAGACCATTAGTAAACCCTAAGGAGGAGAGTCAACTGTAAATGGAAGTATCACTATCTGATTATCCGAGTAAGGTTGGAGAAGAAGTACTAACCTATGACAACATTAAGCCTTATTTTCATAAGGTTAAAAGAAGTCATCATTATTGAAGTACCTTCGGAAGAATGTCTAGGTGAAAGATCGAAGTTTACTTCAAAATAGTAGTGCTCAAACCTTAAGTTAACTACTTAAAGAAGTTGAAGGAGTACTCAAGGTGATAACATAAATTTATCTAAGGCTTGATAAGGTAAAGGCTTAAAGGTGATAAAATAGATTAATCTTAAAAAACTAATTCTAGAGGAAACCACTCTTAAGTGATCCTTAAGAGAGAATAAAGCACATCCAATTGGATAGGTCAAACGGTTCATCGGGGGTCTATTGGTTCTTGGGGCAAATACTGGAGATGGGTTGGGGCGATACTTTGGGGTATGGTGGGTTCCTGGTTGGTGCATCATTCTACGCTTGTGGTTCTCATTGGCTTGGTTGATCTTGCCTTCCATCTGAATGGCGGAATCCACTAAGGCTTCAATCTCAGCGAACGGGATATTGACTAACACTATTTGCATCTCATCGTGAAGGCCATTCAAGAATCTCTCCTTCCTCTTAGCTTCAGTGTCAATCTCATCTGGTGCATACCTAGTCAATGACAAAAATTTGTCATGGTACTCAACTACTGTCATCCTCCCTTGCTTCAATTCTCTAAATTCATCTCTCATCCTCTTGATCAAACCCGGTGGCACATGGGTTCTGCTAAACTTGATTTTGAATTCATCCCAAGTCATTATTTTTCCTCCATTCATGGCGCGAACACTGTTCCACCATGCTCTTGCATATCCTGCCAGATAGTGGGTGGCAAACAGTACCTTCTCGTTGGACTCTACTCCTGCAACTTCTAAGTTGTTCTCCATGGTTTGCAGCCAATCATCGGCATCTAGGGGCTCTTCAGACTTAGTAAAGATAGGTGGATTGGTGTTCTGAAAGTTCTTGAGCTTGGATCCATGGTTGTCTTGATTTCCATGGCCTTGGTTGTTGTTGTCCATCTAAGCTATGTGTTGAAGGGTGGCTAAGTTGGCTTGACGTTCGGACCTTTCAGCTTCGTGGTCAGAAACCAACATTTGCAGGATTTGCAACATTGGGTCCAGGGACAAAGTGCTTCCTCCACGAGGCATCTGAAGATTGAGATAGATCATGAGAAAAGAGGGAAATTTCTAAAGTTCAGGGGTTTTGTTTTGGGAAAAGTTTTTGAAGTCTGACTTAGATTTTTCTAGCAACTTGCTTTTCATTCATTCAATCATAGCACACGATACAAACACACACCACAACAAGGAAAAAACAGATGGTTTTAAGAACCATTCTGTGAACTATGATACAGTGGGACCGGATACAACTCTCTAACGATAGTGCTCAAGTTCTACTACTCCTAGGAATCGGTGTCCTTGTCATCCTCATCATCATCATCATCAATGAAGGCGAAGTCATCCTCATCGGTGAAGAATTCCATGGCTTGATCCTCCAGAAAGTCATCCTCATCACTGAGGTAATACTAGGGGTCTCCACGGATGTCCTCCCCTGCATTCTCCATCTCCTCAAGTTGCATGTCCCTCTCGTTGATGGTCTCCTCCAACTCGGTGATCTTGTGGCGAAGACGGGCAATGATACTCTCCTTCTTGTCAAGCTGACGGCGGCGAGACTGGCGATCCTTCACCAGCATGGCAATGGTCTGGTCCTTCTGGACAGTGATGGCATACTTGTGGTTGGTGTAGGATTGGGCATTGTCCAACTCCTTCTACCGGTCATAGATCATGAAGCTGAGGTGGTCCACTTGATTCTTCAGCTCAGGGTGATATGGTGCCTCCAGTGGTTGTCCCATAACATCACACATTGGGTAGAACTCAAAGCGGGTACCCTTGATCTGATTGATACTCTGCCCACATAGAGAGACAAGAGCTTCTTGCATGGCCCTGGCAAGTCCATCTAGCCAGTTGTTATCTCTAATGGTGAACTAAATTCCCTCCGAGGTGGGGGCTTCAATCTTTCCTCGAAGACTTGCAACAATCATCCATTGCAATTCCTCTCCTTCCTGATCGCTGAGCTGAGATCCGAAGAACTCGGGGTGCGGGAGCTCCAGAAGTTCCGAAAGCTGGTCCAAGTCAAGCTCAAAGACGAGATCTCCTCCATTCCCCATCTGATAGAACTTCCTATACTTAACGTCCATCTATAAGAATATAGGATGAGTAAGTTAGTAGAGTGATCAAGTCTATCAAATTTTATGTAAGTTTGCAAGAATTTATGAGGAACATGAATTTTTATGAAAGAGTCTAAGTGGTAAGAATGAGAATAAGTTTTCATAAATACTCACTTCCTTAGTTTTGAAACTAAGTTTTTTGATTTAAACGTCCATTCTAAACTAGGGTCTCCTATGGTCAGGATGGATCTGATACCAACTTGTCAACACCCGGATTTTTAATTCCAGATGCCTGTTATGCCATACATCGCAATACCAGGATTACCATTTTTGCGAGACATAACAGATTGGATATCACAGTACATCATCCATTACAAGCCATACATAAGGTCTTACAACAAATAAAGGATCTCATGATCAAGTCATAATACAGTCATAGCAGCGGAATAACGTAATAATAATGGTAGCATGGGCGAACCTCCATCTTCATGTTCACAGGCAATGCTGATGATGGGAGATGATCCTAGTTGTTGTAACCTTCCTGCGGTCCATCCTCCTGATAGTCCTCTTCATAGTCTGGCCACGGGAATAGCCAGGGACAAAGCCATGAGTACTCTTTAAGTACTCGCAAACTAATACTAACAAGTAAGTGGTTTTGAGTAGGAAGTAGTAGGCTCTAGGTTGTTTTGCAAAACACCAGATTTATCTCTACTAAGTTCTGAAGCAAAGAAAGCTAGTTGAAAGTTTTATAACACCTAAGTGGGAACTTGAGTTTCATATCACAACCCTATTGTGGTTAAGTCAAAGTCATGATTCAATTCACATGTCATTCTGAAAACATCTGACGACGGAATAGTATGGCCACTCCAACTGTCCATAACCGCGGACGGGGCTATTCGAATAGTTTTACACTCTACATAGGTGGTACACTTTCACCACAATAGTCAATACATCCGTCAGGAACAATCCTGAATTAACCATACTCAGTATGCAGATAATCAATCCTAACCTTTCAATTACACGCCCTAGTATAGGCACCTCTCCTGTGAGTTTGGCCTCCCAACCATGACCAACTGTCATCTTGGGAACTGCATAGGTGGACAATCTTCACAAGGAAGCCTCAGCTCAAACCTTGGCCGCAAGGGAACCCATACTAAGGTATATAAACTTCTAGTCAAGCCCTACCCAAATTTCGGGTATTGTGGTTGTACGATAAAATTGGAATGGTATCGCATCCAGACAACCATCACTTTTATAAAGGGCTAAGGCTCATGCCTCAACATTTTCATCATCAAAATCATCTGGTGTTCAAGAACACATGTCAAAACATTTCAGTAGAATGACTCATCATTCTAAGGTTTTCATAACCATTTTCACCAAGTACTCCCATCTAAAGTGATGAAGTTTTATTCTTAGCACTAGCATCTACAAGTGGGGGTAAACACTAATGAGGGGTGGTAAACAAGTGTGAATGATCTAAGTTCAATCTCATGCCTCAGGATGACATCAAGATTTATCTAACCTAGGTCAAGTTTTATGCTCTTTATGCTACCTTTAAACATCTTTCTAAAATCTACAAGTCACTAAGTAAACTCCAATAGAAAGCTTTGATAAAGAAATAAAATAACTAAGCTTGCAAATAAAACAAGGATTGGGTATAAACTGGGGTAAGCTTGCAAGTAAAATTTACATGGTTTAGTTTAGCTTGCTAGGATAGTAGCTTGCTAAGTTAACTTGTATAATGATGCTTGCATAATTGCAAGTATAAGATTGCTAGGATTGCTTTCCTTGTGTAGAGCAGTGGTTAAAGTTCTCCTCGGCTTCTTCCTCGTAGTAGTCTCCTTCCTCCTCGTTTCCTTGGTCGGTACTAGTGTATATAAATAAATACGAGGTACACAATCACCAAACAATTCTTAACTACTCTATTTAGCACACAAAGGTTCACATTAGATGATCTAGCACCATCACTATTATCACAAAGATTAAAGCACTTGTCTTATTTATTTTATTTATAAAAGTAATTTCTACTCATTGAAAAACTACTTAAGATTTAATATTCTCCAACTTAAATAGGGGATCATGTTGACACATGTCATCACCACATATTTCAGTACTTGGGAATGTGATTTAAAGTGGTGTCACAATTTAATAAGGTTTAACCCTTTTATTTTAATTAAATAAAGTGACTAGAATTGCCTATGAGGCATTATTTTATTGCTTGACATTATTTCTGTAAGTACACCTAGATATTTTTATATATTCCGAAAGGTCTTGTCAAATGTGATTTTTGAGAGTTGGAATCAACTCAAAAGCTTTTGTGGTTGAATTTTGAAAAATGTTTGAATGTAGAAAAGTCTCTGCCTTGATATTTTTACTATTGGTGATCTACA
Organism: Avena sativa; assembly: GCA_916181665.1. Classification (NCBI taxonomy): domain Eukaryota; kingdom Viridiplantae; phylum Streptophyta; class Magnoliopsida; order Poales; family Poaceae; genus Avena; species Avena sativa. The sequence goes on along the minus strand of OV702279.1, from coordinate 17,973,624 downwards.
AATATAAATGGTTTGAATCCAACGGGCTTGAATTAAGAATTTCTGTACCTTTCCATCAAACTTAGTTTCATGAAATTTGGTTCAGTTAATCTCTCTGGATTTATTTTTGAATCTAGGTACAGAACTAAGTTTGAAACTAAACTGATAAAACCTAAATTTGAATTACTGGGTCGCGCGGGAGGTTAACTGGTCCGGCCCACTGCGCACAGCGCGCGCGGGTGGGTTTAAGTGAATGTCCCCACCAGTCAGTGAGACAAGGGGGTGCTAAGGGGTACGGGGTGATTTGGGCCGTAGGATCAACATCTAATCTAACGGTTGGGGCTTGTCGTCTCCGTCGGGCAGACCGGCGAGACTGAACCCTAGCGCGGCCAGTGGGGGTCGTGTGAGGCTCACCGGGGCTCAGGCGAGGGTCGGTGATGGGGGCGAATGACGAAGTCGACGATGGCGATCCTCCTGGTACCGGCAGCTCCTCCTGGGGCGGCTTCAATCGACGGCTCCTCTTCTCCTCCTCCGCGGCAGACTCCGGCAAAATTCCGGTGACCTGTTGCTCGCCTTGCTCCGAGGATGAGGTGGGGTGGTTCTGGGAGAGAGGGGAGTGTGTTGGTGTGCTGAAATCGAACGAGGGTGGCCTCTATTTAAAGTGCAGTGAGGGGACCGAAGGGCGTGGGTGGAGCTCGTCGTGGTCGTCATCAGAGTGAGCTAACATCATGGGCAATGGTAGGGGACGGTGCTCTGCCTCCTGGCGAAGCTCAACGGCATGGTCGCGAGGCGTGGGGCGGTGCGAATTGGTAGGAATGTTGTGGTGCTCTGGGCGGGTCCGACGGAGGTTTTAATGGTGCATGGGCTGTCCTGGTCACGCGGCGATGAACGGGCATGTCCTGGCGGTTCCTGGGGCAGTGGTGATCACGCACGCCAGCGGCGAGGGCGGCACATGGTCTGTGCTCGTGTCGAGTGCGGCACTCTGGCGCGTTCTCGGCATGTCACAGAGGCATAGGGCACGGCGGTTCTAGGGTGTTCCATGGGCTGGCAGTGCTTTGGCGTTGGACAGGGGGTGGCGGTGGACGGTGGTCTGTGTCCTAGACAAGGTTGGCAAGGCTAGAGCTGCTCATAGCTTGCTGTCGACAATGGGGTGGCCATTTGAGGCTCTACATGCTTTCCATTGATGAAAATGTCAAGCTTACAGTGAGCTAGGGCTAGTTAATTCAGTTTGATCATCTACTGAGAGGGTGCTGTAAGCTAGAGGGGAGACAAGTTAGGCACAAACACTACTCACTATAGTGTTTGATGTTTTGTTTGATTTGTGGTTGCAAGGTGTTTGATGAAATGGCTGAAAGAGATTTGAATTTGAATTTTTGGTTCAAACTTGGTGGGTGTACTAGTCACATGCTAGGTAGTCTCTGGTTAGTTGGTTTTTTCAAGGTGCACTGGTTTGGTTGGTTTTGAGAATTGGTGATCTTCCCATATGATATAGATTCAATTTTTGAATTGCCATTTGAATCAAGTTGCCAATTGTTTCTGTGAGTTTGAAAGGTGGGCTTGGGTTCACTTTCACTTGGTCTAGCAAAGGGTGAAAAGAAATGGAATTGTTTCTGTTTGAAATCTTGGACTACAAACACTCAAAGTGGTCTAGTGAGAAAGATTGGCAAAAATGACCATTAGCTCATTTGGTTTGTTTTTCAATTTCTCTTGATTTGTTTCTGCTTGGATTTGATTTAGATGATGTTGTTTTCATATTTAAACCAATCCTTGCTATTCACATCAATCACAAAAGTCCATTCATGCATTCATACAAGCATCACATACACACATGCATTCATATGATTTTAATTAACAAAAGTTTTTGTTAACCCTAATTTTGATGATTGGAACTTGATAATCTTGATCAATATTTTTGGGATGTTACAAACCTTCCCTCCTTAAACAAAATCTCGTCCCGAGATTAGAGAAAAAGAAAACTAGGATTTAAAGATATCGGGAAACTCCGTCTTGATGTAATCTTCCCGCTCCCAGGTAGCTTCTTCTTCAGTGTGGTTGCTCCACTGGATCTTGAGAAACTTGATGCTTCAGGTCTTGGTGGTCCTGAAAGCTTCCTCCAAGATACAGATGGGTACTTCGGGATACGTCAGGTCATCGTTGATCTCTATGGTTCGGTGATCAATGTTCTTGAAAACTTTAGTCTTCTCCGGGACTTCTAGGCATTTGCGAAGTAATGATATATGGAACACATTATGCACTGCTGACATCTCTTCTGGCAGTTCCAGTTGATATGATACTTCTCCTCGACGATTTAGAATCTTGAAGGGTCCGATATATCTGGGGGCTAACTTTCCTTTGAGCTGGAAACGTTGCATTCCTTTCAAAGGCGACACTTTGAGATACACAAAATCTCCGATATTGAAAGTGAGGTCTCAACGTCTCTTGTCGGCATAACTCTTCTGTCTGGATTGGGCGGTCTTGAGGTGCTCACGGATCTTGTGAACTTTCTCTTCTGCTTCTTGTAGGATGTCGGGTCCAAAAATCTGACTCTCTCCTACTTCCGACCAATTCAAAGTGGTACGGCACTTCCTTCCATACATGAGTTCAAATGGGGCCATTTGTAAACTGGCTTGATAACTGTTGTTGTATGAAAATTCTGCGAAAGGCAGACAATCTTCCCATTTAGATCCATACTCTAGCACACAGGCTCTCAACATATCTTCGATTATTTGATTTACTCGCTATGTTTGTCCATCGGTCTGAGGGTGATACACTGTGCTGAAATCCAGTCGGGTTCCTAATCCTTCTTGGACTTTCTTCCAAAATCTCGAGGTGAACTGAGTTCCTCGATCGATACAATGTTCTTGGGGACTCCATGCAAACTGACGATTCTAGCAATATACAACTCTACTAGCTTCGAACTCTGGTAAGTGGTCTTGACAGGTAAGAAATGGGCTACTTTGGACAGACTATCAACTATGACCCAAATAGAGTCATTTCCCCTACTAGATGTAGGCAATCCGGTGATAATGTCCATTCCAATAGAATCCCATTTCCATTCTGGAATCTACAATGGTTGCAACAGTCCCGCGGGTCTCTGATGTCCTGCCTTAACTCTCTGACAAATATCACACTTGGCTATGTAGCTTCCGGTTTCTCTCTTCATCTTATGCCACCAAAATTGCTCCTTCAAATACTGATGCATCTTCGTTCCTCCGGGGTGGATAGAATAAAGAGTATCATGGGCCTCTTTCAAAATAGCTTGCTTCAACTCTGAATCTGCTAGCACACAGATATGTCCTTTGTACCACAAAACTCCTTCATCTTCGGTGAATCCGGGTACTTTGCCTGTACCGATACGACACTTGATTCCGTCGATACTAGCATTTCCTTTCTGCGCCTCCTTGATCTGACTGATCAAAGTGGGTTGAAGTTCTATGTTAGCCAAAAATCCTTCACTTACTAATTCCATTCTAAAATCTTCCATCTCCTTGTGCAAACTTGGTTGCTCCTTCAGAATCATGGAGTTCAAGCGGCACGACAATCTACTAAGGGCAACTGCTACCACATTGGTTTACCAGGGTGATAGTGGATCTCCAGATCATAGTCCTTGATTAGCTCTATCCATCTTCTCTGCCTCATATTCAGCTCCTTCTGAGTGAAAATGTACTTCAGGCTTTTGTGATCCGAATAAATCTCACAACGGTTTCCCATAAGGTAATGCCGCCATGTCTTCTGGGCTAGAACTACGGCTGCTAGTTCAAGGTCATGGGTAGGATAATTTTGTTCATGTTGCTTCAGTTGTCGGGATAGATAGATATAACTTTGCCTTCTTGCATCAACACACATCCGAGACCGATCTTGGATACGTCACAATACACATCAAAAGGCTTCGTGATATCCGGCATAATCAAGATTGGGGCTGAAATCAATCTATTCTTGAGTTCTTGAAAACTCGCTTCACATTTGTCCGTCCATTTAAACTTCTTATCCTTCTTCAACAATTGGGTCATGGGTCTTGCGATACTCGAGAATCCCTCTACGAACTTGCGGTAATATCCTGCTAATCCGAGAAATGCACGAACTTGGGTTTGAGTGGTTGGGGCTTGCAAATCTTCAACATCTTTCACCTTTGAGGGGTCAACGGCAATTCCTCCGGCTGATACAATATTTCCAAGGAATCCTACCTCCTGTAACCAGAATTCACATTTGCTAAACTTGGCATACAACTTATGCTCTCTAAGGGTTCCAAGGATGGTCCTCAAGTGTAGCTCATGTTCTTCTTTTGATTTGGAATAGATCAGAATGTCATCGATGAAAACAACGACAAACTTATCCAGGAAGTCCATAAAAATCTTATTCATGAGGTTCATGAAATAAGCGGGGGCATTGGTTAATCCAAAAGACATGACAGTGTACTCATACAGTCCATATCTAGTGGTAAAAGTAGTCTTGGGGATATCCTCTGCGCGAATCTTGAGTTGATGATAGCCAGTTCTAAGATCAATCTTAGAAAACACTTTGGCACCGGTCAACTGGTCAAACAGGTCTTCTATCTTTGGCAGTGGGTACTTGTTCTTGATGGTGACATCATTCAACTTCCGATAATCCGTACACAAACGGTTACCTCCATCTTTCTTGTCCACAAACAAGACAGGTGATCTCCATGGCGACACACTTGGTTGAATCAGTCCTATATCCAGCATGGCATCCAATTGCTTCTTCAGCTCCACTAGTTCAGACGGGTTCATACTATAGGGTCTCTGGGCTATGGGTCCGGTTCCAGGGATTAGTTCAATGATAAACTCGATATCCCGATCTGGGGGCATACCGGTCAAAACATCTAGAAATACATCGAGGTATTCACAGACTATTCTGACTTGGTCAATGATTGGTTGGGCTAGACTCTTGTTGCACTTAAATTGCTGGGGCAAGGTTTCAGATACATGCTCTATTGATATTCCGGCTGTACTGGTCATGGTTATGGATTTCTTGGCACAATCGATTAATCCTTTATGTTTCGACATCCAATCCATTCCTAGTACTACTTCCAAAACTTTAGTTCCAAGTACTATTAGATTAGCATAAAAATCTATGCCATGGATTCTGATAGGTACGGCCTTGCAAATTTGTCTAGCTTTGGTGGTTGAACCAGGTATTTGAACTATCATAAGATGCTTCAATTTTGTTGGTTGAATCTTACTAGTGCATGCAAATTCTTCAGTAACAAACGAGTGCGATGCTCCAGAATCAAACAACACTCTTGCAAGTTCTAAGTTAACAGAAAACATACCCAGCACGACATCTAGCACTTCTTGGGCTTCTTCAGCATGCATGAGAAACAGACAGCTGTTGTGGTTGAGCAAGTTCCCTAGGGCAAATCTTTGCAGGCTGAACACAACGCTGCTGCTGAGCTGGGGCATTTGCATTGGGGGCTGCTACAGTCTTCTTGGGTCACTCATTCGAATAGTGACCCTTGGTTCCACATTCATAACAAGTCACCTGAGACTTGTCCTTTGCTGCAACAGGCACAACATTGCTTCCAATTCTTGGTGCAGTGTTGGTGTTGGTGGCGACATTGTTGTTGTTGAACCTGGGCGGTGCACGATTGAAATTGTTGGAGTTGCCAGGGTTGTTGTGGTTTCCTCCGGGCCTTGGGTTTCCATGGTTGGGATAGGTCGGACGGTTCATCGGGGGTCTATTGGTTCTTGGGGCAAATCCTGGAGATGGGTTGGGGCGATACTTTGGGGTATGGTGGGTTCCTGGTTGGTGCATGATTCTACGCTTGCGGTTCTCATTGGCTTGGTTGATCTTGCCTTCCATCTGAATGGCGGAATCCACTAAAGCTTCAATGTCAGCGAATAGGATATTGACTAACACTATTTGCATCTCATCATGCAGACCATTCAAGAATCTCTCCTTCTTCTTAGCTTTAGTGTCAATCTCATCCGGTGCATACCTAGCCAATGACAAAAATTTATCATGGTACTCAACTACTGTCATCCTCCCTTGCTTCAATTATCTGAATTCATCTCTCATCCTCTAGATCAAACCCGGTGGCACATGGGTTCTGCTAAACTTGATTTTGAATTCATCCCAAGTCATCATTTGTCCTCCATTCATGGCGCGAACGCTATTCCACCATGCTATTGCATCTCCTGCCAGATAGTGGGTGGCAAACAGTACCTTCTCGTTGGCCTCTACTCCTGCAACTTCTTTCTCCATGGTATGCAGCCAATCATCGGCATCTAGGGGCTCTTCAGACCTAGTGAAGATAGGTGGATTGGTGTTCTGAATGTTCTTGAGCTTGGATCCATGGTTGTCCTGATTTCCATGGCCTTGGTTGTTGTTGGCCATCTGAGCTATGTGTTGAAGGGTGGCTAAGTTGGCTTGGTGTTCGGCCCTTTCAGCTTCGCGGTCAGAAACCAACATTTACAGGATTTGCAGCATTGGGTCCGGGGACGAAGTGCTTCCTCCGCGAGGCATCTGAAGATTGGGATAGATCATGAGAAAAGAGGGAAATTTCTAAGGTTTAGGGGTTTTGTTTTGGGGAAAGTTTTTGAAGTCTGACTCGGATTTTTCTAGCAACTTGCTTTTCATTCATTCATTGCACACGATACAAACACACACCACAACAAGGAAAAACAGATGGTTTTAAGAACCATTCTGTGAACTATAGTAGGACCGGGTACAACTCACTAACGATAGTGCTCAAGTGATACTACTCCTCGGAATCGGTGTCCTCATCATCCTCATCAATGAAGGTGAATTCATCCTCATCAGTGAATAAGTCCATGGCTTGATCCTCCGGAAAGTCATCGTCATCACTGAGGTAATACTAGGGGTCTCCACGGATGTCCTCCCCTGCATTCTCCCTCTCCTCAAGCTGCATGTCCCTCTCGTGGATGGTCTCCTCCAACTCGGTGATCCGGCGGTGAAGACGAGCAATGATACGCTCCTTCTTGTCAAGCTGACGGCGGCGAGAGTGGTGATCCTTCACCAGCATGGCAATGGTCTGGTCCTTCTGGACAGTGATGGCATACTTGTGGTTGGCGTAGGAGCGGGCATTGTCCAACTCCTTCTGTCGGTCATACATCAAGAAGCTGAGGTGGTCCACTTGATTCTTCAGCTCAGGGTGATATGGTGCCTCCAGTGGTTGTCCCATAACATCACGCCTTGGGAAGAACTCAAAGCAGGTACCCTTGATCTGATTGATACTCTACCCACACAGACGGGCAAGAGCTTGTTGCATGGCCCTGGAAAGTCCATCTAGCCAGTTGTTCTCTGTAATGGTGAACTGAATTCCCTCTGAGGTGGGGGATTCAATCTTTTCTTGGAGACTTGCAAAAATCGGCCATTGCAATTCCTCTCCTTCCTGATCGTTGAGATGGGCTCCAAAGAACTCGGGGTGCGGGCACTCCAGAAGTTCTGAAATCTGGTCCAAGTCAAGCTCAAAGATGAGATCTCCTCCATTCCCCAACTGATAGAACTTTCTATACTTCACGTCCATCTATAAGAATATAGGATGAGTAAGTTAGTAGAGTAATCAAGTCTGTCAAATTTTATGTAAGTTTGCAAGAATTTTTGAGGAACATGAATTTTTATGAAAGAGTCTAAGTGGTAAGAATGAGAATAAGTTTTCATAAATACTCACTTCCTTGGTTTTGAAACTAAGTTTTTTGGTTCAAACTTCCATTCTAAACTACGGTCTCCTATGGTCAGGATGGCTCTGATACCAACTTGTCAACACCCGGATTTTTAATCCCAGATGCCTGTTATGCCATACATCGCAATCTCAGGATTACCATTTTTGTGAGACATAACAGATTGGATATCACAATACATCATCCATTACAAACCAAACATAAGGTCTTACAACAAATAAAGGATCTCATGATCCAATCATAATATAATCATAGCAGCGGAATAACGTAATAATAACGGCAGTGTGGGCGAAGCTCCATCTTCATGGTCACAGGCAATGCTGACGATGGGAGATGATCCTAGTTGTCGTAACCTTCCTGTGGTCCGCCTTCTGATAGTCCTCTTCATAGTCTGGCCACGGGAATAGCCAGGGATAAAGCCATGAGTACTCTTTAAGTACTCGCAAACTAATACTAACAAGTAAGTGGTTTTGAGTAGGAAGTACTAGGCTCTAGGTTGTTTTGCAAAACGCCAGATTTATCTCTACTAAGTTCTGAAGCAAAGAAAGCTAGTTGAAAGTTTTATAACACCTAAGTGGGAACTTGAGTTTCATATCACAACCCTGTTGTGGTTAAGTCAAAGTCATGATTCAATTCACAAGTCATTTTGAAAACATCTGACGACGGAACAGTATGGCCAGTCCAACTGTCCATAACCGCAGACGGGGCCATTCAAATAGTTTTACACTCTACATAGGTGGTACACTTTCACCACAATAGTCAATACATCCGTCAGGAACAATCCTGAATTAACCATACTCAGTATGCAGATAATCAATCCTAACCTTTCAATTACACGCCCTAGTATAGGCACCTCTCCTGTGAGTTTGGCCTCCCAACCATGACCAATTGTCGTCTTGGGAACTGCATAGGTGGACAATCTTCACAAGGAAGCCTCAGCTCAAACCTTGGCCGCAAGGGAACCCATACTAAGGTATATAAACTTCCAGTCAAGCCCTACCCAAATTTCGGGTATTGTGGTTGTACGGTAAAATTGGAATGGTATCGCATCCAGACAACCATCACTTCTATAAAGGGCTAAGGCTATGCCTCAACATTTTCATCATCAAAATCATCTGGTGTTCAAGAACACATGTCAAAACATTTCAGTAGAATGACTCATCATTCTAAGGTTTTCATAACCATTTTCACCAAGTACTCCCATCTAAAGTGATCAAGTTTTATGCTTAGCACTAGCATCTATAAGTGGGGGTAAACACTAATGAGGGGTGGTAAACAAGTGTGAATGATCTAAGTTCAATCTCATGCCTCAGGATGACATCAAGATTTATCTAACCTAGGTCAAGTTTTATGCTCTGTATGCTACCTTTAAACATCTTTATAAAATCTACAAGTCACTAAGTAAACTCCAATAGAAAGCTTTGATAAAGAAATAAAATAACTAAGCTTGCAAATAAAACTAGGACTGGGTATCAAGTGGGGTAAGCTTGCAAGTAAAATTTTCATGGTTTAGGTTAGCTTGCTAGGATAGTAGCTTGCTAAGTTAACTTGTATAGTGATGCTTGCATAATTGCAAGTATAAGCTTGCTAGGATAGCTTGCCTTGTGCAGAGCAGTGGTTGAAGTTCTCCTTGGCTTCTTCCTCATAGTAGTATCCTTCCTCCTCGTATTCTTGGTTGGTACTAGCGTCTATAAATAAATATGAGGTACACAATCACCAAACAATTCTTAACTACTCTATTTAGCATACAAAGGTTCACACTAGATGATCTAGCATCATCACTATTATCACAAAGATTAAAGAACTTGTCTTATTTATTTTATTTATAAAAGTAATTTCTACTCATTGAAAAACTACTTAAGATTTAATATTCTCCAACTAAAATAGGGGATCATGTTGACACATGTCATCACCACATATTTTAGTACTTTTGAATGTGATTTAAAGTGGTGTCACAATTTAATAAGGTTTAACCCTTTTATTTTAATTAAATAAAGTGACTAGAATTTCCTATGAGGCATTCTTTTATTGCTTGACCATTATTTCTGCAAGTACACCTAGATATTTTTATATATTCAGAAAGGTCTTGTCAAATGTGATTTTTGAGAGTTGGAATCAACTCAAAAGCTTTTGTGGTTGAATTTTGAAAAATGTTTGAATGTAGAAAAGTCTCTGCCTTGTTATTTTTACTATAGGTGATCTACAAATCTAAATAGTTTGAATCCAGCGGGCTTGGATTAATAATTTCGGTACCTTTCCAGCAAAATTAGTTTCATGCAATTTTGTTTAGTGAATCTCTCTGGATTGATTTTTGAATCTAGGTATAGAACTAAGTTTGAAACTATATTGATAAAACGTAAATTTGAATTACTGGGTCGCTGCGGTGACCCAGCATACCACTTCATGTGTAATACACTATATTCGTTGACATGACATCCACAGAACAGCGTTTTGTAAATATCACATCCCTTAGAGTGGTACAACAGAAACATTGCGGGTCCATATTACAAACATTCACACATTATTATTATTACAATACCAGAAGTTCAAGACTTCAAAAGGTTTCAACTTACCAACCAAAATATAAAGTATTTTAGCGGAATTTAAAAGTTGCAACTCCAACTAGGAGTTGAGCTCAGCAACTTATTCTATAGAGTTCATGATGTTCGGCTCCGTTGGTTACTACTAACTAGGATACTTAGTTGGACTCGTTATCATCAACACCATAGCGGATTTCGTAATCCACTCCTTCAACACCTCCTGACAGGTCAGGCTCCTCGTAGAACACATCTTCTTGACATTCAGCTGCATACATTGGCACGTCTTCGGGATCCTCAGAGTCTAAGCAAGGGATCAAAGGAAAGGATGAGTAACAGCGTTACCCAACAAGTTCATTATATGCAAGGTGGGAAGTTTGATGTTCTAACTACCAACTCAGACTATAAGTCCTTGGTACTATGCAGTTTTTGTAAATCTTTCTACAAAGATTGATTTTATTATGAAAATCTATGACCATCAGCCTTCACAGGTTGACCAGAACTTTCATGGAGTTCCTTTCCTGTCGTGTTCGTAGCTCCTTCCCGGAACAGGGAGTAACAAGTTACAATTCTTACACTCTGCAGAGGTGCGTTACTTTACCCATGAGAGATCAACTCCTTGTTGCACAACCGGGCGTACTTTCCCGTCCACAATTCCATGATGTAGGGCCTAGTAGTTGGTCCAAGCCAATCACTGCCCCCTTCGCAACCTCGCATGCCTCCTTGGTGTACACCATGCCCACATATTGAATTACGGCAATGGTTTGTACATACCGTTAGATGCCAGAACTATCGTGGGACGATGAGGGTTCCCACCCATATGTTGCATATCCTCTATGAATTACTAATTAATATGCATGCTACGAGGATAACAGCCATGACCTGCACATCCGGCTTCATGCGAGAGGAAGAAGATATAGCTGACTTCTCTGTCCCATTCCAAATCTCATGGCTAACGCGTAATATGCGGCGCTAGAATCACTGGTGTGAGGGGTTATTAAGTCCCTAATTGATCATCATTGTTGCAAAATAGAAACCTAAGTTCTATTGCTTCATTATATCATCACTTAGGATGATATCTATGATTTCTTTATTTGTGAAAATAATATTTTCTTTCTTTGGAGTATATATGATAACACACAATTTGCAAATACTTTGATAAAGACTCTTCAAAGGATATGAGCAAGTGATGAACTTGCCTTGTGATGGCAAGGTAGTGAAGTCTGATGCTTGCACTGGACCTTGAGATTCTATGTCTACAAAATGATTATGCAAAGTAATGTAATGCATCACTTAGCTTTATATATATTCTTCCCCATTTATTTAAATTATAAAAATTCTTTTAAAGAGAAAGAATTTATAAATATTAATTTTTTAATATTTATTGAATATTGTATTCTTTTTATTTTATTTTAATTTATTTGCTTTTTACTTAATTAATAATTCCTTTAAGAATTATCATTAATTATCAAAAATTGGCATTAAATATTTGTTTAGTATTTTTCTAAAATACTACAATATTAATATATAATGAAAAAAGTGATTTTTATTTATTTTTATCATCTTTCAGTAATTTTGTAAAATTCCATAAGGAATGTATAAATTACAAAATTCTTAATAAAGTTTATATGTCTAAAAATTTATTTCTTAATTTATTTGGATAGTTTGGATTATTGTGAATCCATAAATATTTTATTTATAATTTTTGGACTTTTATTTTATTTTCTATAATTTATTTAAGTTCAAGGGCATTTTGGTCTTTTTCTAATTATTAAAACAGGTTCTAAAGGATTTTGGGCTGATTGTTTGGTTTTATTGGGCCCTTGTGGCCCAATAGGGCAAAGTTAAAACAATACCCCGAAGGGATATTGGCCCAACCTAGCCCAACACTCTCTGCCTCTCTCTCGAGCTCACCGCTCTCCTTCTCCTTCCCTGACCCGGTGATCAGCGGTGTCACCGCCGGCGATTCACGCCGTCGTGAGCCTCCCTGGCCACCGCCGTGGTGGAGGATGAGGTTGTCGGCCCTGATCTACCCTTCTGTCCAATTGGATTTGGACCTGGAGCCCTCCTGTGACCAGATCGATGCCATCCCGAACCCTAGGGTTTGGGGTTGGCGCTGGTGTTGACACCACCGCTGCTGTCATGCGCCTTGGTGATGCTCCTTGCCCCCAGGCGTGGCTATGGTCGCCGCCGTGGCGTTGTGTGGGTTGCAGCGCCCCTTGGGGGTGCTCCCCGTGCCGCCGTGGTCGTCGGCCTCCTCTCCTTCCTCTTCTAATCTACATCGAGGACCTTTAGTAAGTTATTCCTCTCCCTCTCATGCTATCTGTGCTAGGCCATCCTATGCTAGATATTGGTAGTGACCTTCATGGTTACTGTCCTGTCCTGATTGGGATGGTTTGTTCTGCCTAGGGTTCATACCCTGCTGTGGATTAGATAACTGAGGAGTTGGGATCAAGTTTTGATGGTCCCTAAGCATGCTAAATGGTTGTTAGCTGTGGCTCGCTGCTTATGATTAGCTGTGGTGATGCTAGTGGTTTACCAGATGATTCTATGGCTTAATTTTTATATGATTCAGATGATAAATTTTCTCTAGAAGCAATACTTGGGAAATATATTGGGTTAATAGCTCACCATTGTCATTACTTGATTAATGACAATGAGTGTTGTGTGATGAAGTCACTATATTAGTACTGTTGGCTTAAGAGTTCATCTATAGTTTGAGATCAAATGATCTCTTACAGTGCAGATAAGTAGATGGATTTTCCTGATTATGATTCCTGTGATGTCAGGAAAATGATTTATAGTTGGTTGGTTGTATCTATAAAGATTGGATGCTTAAACTTCTTAGTTTAGAACTGTTCTTGTGACACCATCCTTGTATGGCACACAAGATTAGATTCTATTACTTGGTTTGGTTTTGTTCAAGCTTAAGATGAGTTTGGCATTAAAGATAAGTAGAAACTTCCTTTCTTAAATCCCTAAGACCCATGATGTTGGTCTGAGGTTTAGGGATTAAGCCTTTAACTTGTTGATTCACATGGATGGGTTCTGGTAGTGATACCAGCTACTGTTTCTTGAATCAAAGTTTGGGAAAAATGATGGTAGGCTTGATTACTTATATATATCCATAAGATTAAATTCTAAGGTGCTACTCTTGTCTTAGATATGTGCCTAGAAGTTTAAATCTTAGCTATGTTCATTCTTGAATTGAAATAGAGCTTGATTGCTTAGATCAATGATGTTGTCCTGAGATCTTAGTTGGATCCTTATACTTTTCTGATTGCTTTTAGTGTTTAAAACCTCAGTGATGGATTCAGCCCACTTGGGTGCTTTCTGAGAGTTTGAGTAAGAGATAGATCATGTATGCTTGTCTAATCTTAGACAGATAGATCATGTGATGGTCTATTTTACTCACCACACTTATTTGATGTTGGGGTTTCCAGTGGTTGATCTTGTGCAAACTTGATCTGGTGCTCTCCTGGTATTTCCAACTCCTAGCTTGTCCTTGATCTAGCCCTCCACCTCCTGGTCTTGGTGGCTTGATCTTGGTCTTGCTATCCACCTGTTCTACCCCCTTCTTATGTCACCATTTTGGTGATGTGATCCAGGGTTTTGGTTGGTGTGATCTAGCTTGGCTTTGGCTTGGTTTAGATGGTGGCTGATGTGCTTGGTGTGTAAGAACAATGGAATGGTGTGGGGCTTGGCTTCCCACGGCTGTGTTGATGGTTTTGTTTGATTGTGCTATTGTTGTGGTGTTGACAGCACACACCATTCATTTTGGTGTGTGTGCTGCCTATGTGCCTGCTGCACAGTTGTGGATATGTTCTGAATTTTCAGAGTTACTGTTATCAGGTTACATTTTACCTGGCTGGTGAAACTTGACCCTCCTTGTTGTTTATTTGAGTTATGGCTTAAAATTATGAATAATATATTCTTTCATATTGGTGAAACTTTCCCCTTAAATTACTCAACGATGAAAAAGTGAACAATGCACTTCACTGTCAAATCTGAGAGTAAAATAATTCTAATCCTAACTTTCTTTCTTTTTTAAGTTTCTGTTTATTTTGCAGGTACCAGATTTGAAGATCAAGACTTTAGTTTAGGTTTTTTTATCTTTCTTTATAGAATAGTCACTTGTAATAACTCTCATATTCAATTGTAATCTTCAATTTATTCTTTTGTACTCTTTACTTTTATTCTTTTGTAATAAAGATTCTACTATTATTCAATAAATAAATATTATTATTCTATTTAATTATTATTGTAAAGATTGTTGCTCATTTCCATAAGTTACATTTTGTAACTCATTATTGAATGAAGTTTTGGAATATTCATTTTATTGATTGTCTTCTTTCATTTAAAGTTTGAGTTATTATTGGTTAACTCTTAAATTAAATCAAATACTCAAACATCATTCAAAATCCTTTTGAATTATAATTCAAACACTCAAGTTTTAAATTCAAATTTAATTTCCCAAAACACATAAGTCCACAAAGATCATATCAAAGTCTATAACAATCATCCTTCAAGACTATACCTAATCTCAGAGTATGAAAGAAACTTTGATCACTTTAGGTTTTTATTTGGCGAAAAATTTACTCACATTTTCACAGATGAATGCATGCAATATCTCAAATTTCTAAATCTACCCTTCGTTGGTTCCTAAATGCTGGGATGTTATAGACTTCCCCCTTAAATTAAACTTCATCCTGAAGTTTGCTGAAGTGTACCTGAATAATTTTGGATAGGCTTTTCTGAAATCCTTTTCTTTCTCCTAAGTGGCTTCCCTTTCAGGGTGATGTTCCCACTGTACCTTGCAATATTTGGTTGCTCTATTCCTCAACCTTTTCCAGTTTTCTTCCAAAATTTTACAGGGCTTTTCAACATAGGTCAAGTTTGCTTGTAGTTCTATCTCCTGATGTGTGATTGCATCATCTGGAACTTTCAAACATTTACGAAGTTGTGACACATGGAAAACATTATGCACTTGAGACAATCTTGATGGTAATTCTAAAGCATAAGCTATAGTTCTGTTCTGACTCAATATCTTGAATTGTCCAATATATCTTGGACTCAATTTTCCTTTAACTCCGAACCTTTTCACCCCTTTCATTGGACTTACTTTCAAATATACCATATCTCCCACTTCTGGATGCCAAGATCTTCGACTTTGACTAGCATAACTTTTTTGCCTACTTTGAGCTATTTTCAGTCTATCCGTGATCTTATCAATGATATCTTGTCTTTACTTGATATAGTCTGGTGCAAATTCTTTGCTGCTTCAAGGATCATACCAACATATTGGTGATCTACGCTTCCTTCCATACAGAACCTGATATGGAGCTGCCTTCAGACTACTCTGATAGCTATTATTGTAGGAAAATTTTGCCAATGGTAGATGATCTTCCCATGTACCTCTCTAATGCACAAGCCCTTAACTTGCCTTGTAGTATCTGATTTCTTCTTTCTGTTTGACCTCCTGTCTCAGGATGATAGGTTGTGCTGAAATCTAACTTTGAACCAAGTGCTTGATGCAATTGCTTCCAAAATGCTGAAGTAAACACTGATCCCCTATCAGTTACGATCTTTTTGGGCACTCCATGCTTACTTACTATCTCTTTGATGTAAACTTCTACTAACTTCTCGGCATTATCTTTCTGATTTACCGGAATAAAATGTGCACTTTTAGTGACTCTATCTACAATTACCTAGATCATATCCTTCCGTTTAGGTGTCATGGCAATCCTGTGATGAAGTCCATACCTATTTCCTCCTACTTCCATTCGGGAATTTCTAAAGGTTGCAATGGTCCTGCGGGACTTTGATGTTCACCCTTAACCCTTTGGCTAGTATGACATTTTGATACATATTTAGCAATGTCCCTTTTCATGTTATTCCACTAGAATAGTTCTTTCAAATCCATATACATCTTAATACTTCCTGGATGTATAGAATATGGTGTTTCATGTGCTTCTCTGAGTATGACATCACGAATCTCAGTCACATCTGGAACACAAAGACGGTCTTGAAACCATAAAGACTCATAATCTCCAAGGCGAAAAACTGTTTTTTGCCCTTGAGATATCTTCCGAATTTCCTCAGCAATAAAAGGATCTTCTACTTGATGTCTAAAAATTTCGTGCTTAAGATCAATGTTCTGCTCTGCAACTACCTACAAAGTAACTAATCCTCCAAGAACCTATGTTCTAATAAATTGCAGCTCTAATCTTTCCAAGTCCATTTGTAACTCTTTTGGTAGCTCCCGATTGCTAGGCTTAATATCTGCACTCTTTCTGCTTAAAGCATCAGCTACAACATTTGCTTTCCCTGGAGTATAGTTGATTGTTAAATCATAATCTTTGATTAGTTCCAACCAATGCTTCTATCTCATATTCAAATACTTTTGAGTGAAGAAATATTTGAGACTTTTATGGTCAGTGTATAACTCACATCTAGCTCCATAAATAAAATGCCTCCATCCTTTTAGCGCAAAAACTACTGCTGCTAACTCTAAATCATGAGTTGGATAATTGACTTCATGTGGTTTCAGTTGTCTTGAACCATAAGCGATCACTTTTCGATCTTGCATTAGCACACAACCCAAACCTTCTTTAGATGCATCACAGTATACTGTAAACTCTTTCCCTGTTTCTAGAACTGCTAAGATTGGAGTTGTGGTTAACCTAGTCTTCAACTCCTGAAAACTTGCTTCACACTTCTCATCCCAATTGAATGGTGTATTTTTCTTAACAACTTGGTCATTGGTCCAGCTATTTTGGAGAAAACTTCAATGAATCTCCGGTAATAACCAGCCATTCCTAAGAAACCTCGAATTTTCTTCACATTGATTGGTGCAGTCCACTCTAGTACTGACTGAACTTTAGATGGATTTACAGCAATTCCATCCTTACTGATCACATGGCCGAGGAATTCTACCACATCTAGCCAAAATTCACATTTATTGAACTTAGCATAGAGTTTATGTTCCCTTAAAGTCTGCAATGCTATTCTCAAATGATCAGCATGCTCTTCCTTATCCTTGGAATATATCAGAATATCATCAATAAAGACTATGACGAACTTATCCAAATATGGCATGAAGATTTTGTTCATCAAATTCATGAATATTGCTGGTGCATTGGTCAAACCAAATGGTACAACCAGGTATTCATGGTGTCCATATCTTGAGACAAATGATGTCTTTGGAACATCTTCAGGTTTGATTTTGATTTGATGGTATCCAGATCTTAAGTCGATCTTTGAAAATACTCCGGCTCCTTTCACATGATCAAACAAATCTTGAATCCTTGGTAAAGGATATTTATTCTTGATAGTAACGTTGTTCAGATTTCTATAATCTCCACACATCCTTCTTCCACCATCCCTCTTATCCACAAAGATTACTGGTGTTCCCCATGGAGATACACTTTCCTGAATAAATCCTTTTCTAGCTAACTCATCAATTTGCTCTTTGAGTTCTTTTAATTCTTTGGGTCCCATCTTATATGGTGCTTGAGCTATTGTTGTTGTACCAGGAATTAGATCAATAGTGAACTCTACCTCCCGATCTGGTGGCATTCCCGGTAGCTCTGCTGGAAAAACATCTTGAAATTCATTTACTATAGGAATATCTTCCAATTTGACCTCTTTCATCGAGTTCAACTGCAGATCCACCATGATATGATTGTGCTTATCTGCTTGGTAAACTATCCTTGCTCCACTTGGAGTTTTGATTGAGACAGTTTTCTCCTCACAATTTATCTGAGCCCCATGCTCCATCATCCAGTCCATCCCCAGCACTACTGCAATTCCCTTCAAAGGAATCACATAAAGGTCTGCAAAGTATGTACAACCATAGATCGAGATAACCTGATCTTGTTTAATGTGGCGTACAATCACATTTCCCCCTGCCGTAACTACGGTCATAGGGTTTTCTAACGTTGCCCTTCTAATCCCGAATTTATCACAGAATTCTTCAGAAATGAATGAAGTAGTTGCACCAGTATCAAATAGAACTTTGCCGGGATTGGTAAGGATATTGAGCGTACCTATCACTGCATGATCCGAATTATCCACCTCCTCTAGGGTTGCGCAATTCATCTTCCTGGTAGGTCTGTTCCTCTTGCCATTGTTGTTCTTGCCATTATTTCCTCCTCGATTGGGCTGTCCATTACCTCCACTGGCTTGTCCTCCTCCCTTGATAGGCCAACCTCCTGGTGGTTTGCTCGGATAATCGGGCTTGATATGCCCCTTCTGACCACAACCGTAACAGATCACTACAGGCTTTTTGCATTCCCTCTAGAAATGCCCTGGAATTCCACAGTTGTTACAAATAACATTCCTTCTAGGATTGGATTGATTTCCACCACTGCCCTTGTTATTGTTATTGTTATTGTTATTGTTATTGTTATTGTTATTGTTGCTATAGGTCTTATTCCAGGGTTTGAACTCCAGATTGGGTTTAGGTTTACTTGCCTGAATTCTCTTGGTTTCCTTCTTGACTCTCTTCCTCCTATCCTCTTGGACATTCTTGTAGTCATCTTCGAAAGTAATAGCTGCATCCAGCAACTGCTGATAAGTTTGCCTATTAGCTAACCTTAGCTGCATTTTCACAAATGGATTTAACCCACATAGGAAACTGTAGGGTTCGCAGCATAGGAAACAAAAAAATTCCTACGATGGGAACATCTAAGTACCAAGATCTATCTTCTAGATACAAGCAACGGGTGGATATACATCCATAGAATACATACCCTTGAAGACCGAATAGTGTTAACGAGGTTGTACTCGTGGATGATGTAGACGAACGCTTGCCGATCTCAAGATCGTGATGAAGTCCATCTGGTCCAGCCGGTCCAGCACGATCAAGTCCAGCACCTCAAAGCAGTGGTGCATCCGTGATCGCACACACGTACGGGTACCCCGACAACCTCCGCGCCCTCGCTCCAGCGAAGCAGCGGAAGCAACAAATCCTTCCAGAAAAATCCACCGGGAACATGTATCTCGCTGATCCGAGACCATGGGGAAATTCTAAAGGGGGGAGAGAGATCCTTCGCGAGGAGGTGTGTTTTGAGAGGAGGAGAGGGGGGCCTTTTATAGGGGAGAGGGGGCACCCAAGGGGCATGGCGCCCAGCCATGGGGGCTGCCCCCACCTCTTCCACATTCATGTGGGTGGAGCTCCCACTCAAAATGAAAAGCCTCCACTCCCATTAAAAAGCCTCCACTCAAAAATCCACTCACATGCATTAAATTTCCACCAAATTTAATGCAAGCTCTCATTTAAATAAAACTCTTTTATTTATTTATTCAGAATTTTGTTAATTACTTTAATTAACAAACATTCACATAAAAACCCTTACAACATTTCAATTTCACATGCAGAACCAGTTTCAGCAATTTCAACCGAAACAGTTTTGGTGTCTAGTGAAATAAATTCTTGCGCTTTCCTTTTTCTTTCTCTGGCATTTCATTTGCTCCGAATGGTGTCGATATCCCTTAAGTGTGTCACCCTACGGTTCGCGAATAATGCAGACATGATCGAGACCCCTCTCCGATCAATAATCAACAGTGGTACCTGGAGATCCGTACTGACTCCCACACATTCAACGATGACTTCTGTGATCGTGTGAACCTTTTACGCTAGTATCTTAATCCCTTTGTTTCACGATATATTACATGTCCGAGATTCGATCATTGGTATCTCCATACCTAGTTTGATCTCGTTACCGACATGCACTCTTTTCTCGTTCCCGTGATATAACATTCTAGTGATCAAATCACTTGCTTGCAAGCTAATCAATGTGATATCACCGAGAGGGCCCAGAGCATATCTATCCGTCATCGGGATGAACAAATTCCACTCTCGATCCATGGACCTCAACATAACACTTTAGTAGTTCTGAAGACATCTTTATAATCACCCAGTTACGGTGTGACGTTTGATGTCAACAAGAAACTCTTCCGGTGTTAGTGATTGACATGATCTCATGGTCTAAGGATTAGGATCACTTCGTAAGTTGTTATAGCAATATAAACTCAATGACTTTGATCGTAATGCTATACTTCGGATGAATGTTCATCACATCATTACACTAATGTTGTGACCTCGTTATTAACAACATCCAATGTCCATGATCAGGAAACTTTGATCATCATGTTAATCAACGAGCTAGTTTATAAGAGAGGCATAACTAGGAACTTCCTTTTTGTTTATTAAACACACATGTATTAACGTTTCCGTATTAATACAATTATAGCATGCAAAATAAACATTTATCATAAATAAGGAATACGATAATAACCACTTTATTATTGCCTCTCGGGCATATTCCCTTCAGTCTCCCACTTGCACTAGACACAATAATCTAGTTTGAAAACTTTGCGTATCGAACACCTATGGATTTCTGGTGTTCCATATACGCAATTACAAGTGGTTAACATAATCTACGGATCTGACACTTCCAGGTCCGTGTGTATTTACATGTCTTTGCGTCTCCACGCATCACTCATTCTCCAATGAGATGGCATTGTATAAATTTGGTCTTTTGGTGAGACCTTTAGTTCCTTGGGGTTAAATCATGTCGATACTATTGTCATACAATATATCTTTAGTGTTAGCCCGTTGCGAACCACACCTTAGTTTGATAACAAACTTCTTGACACAAATTCCCTCCTTTGCTGCTACTATAGCAGTCATATACTTAGCCTTTTTGTTGTAGTATTCGTCACAATGTCTTAACTATGGATTTCATCCAAATCCATCATGGAATCTCCTTTCCATTACATTGTGCCACCCATAGTTTAAATTGAGATAAACTTAATTTGTATCTTGTGACAAACCTAGTGTCAATGTAACGCTTTACAATGAACTATTTGTAATTGTTTGTCACCTCTACACAAATATATTCTTAGTTCTTCCAAAAGATCATAAGAATTTCCTTACTATTGTCCAATGACCATTTTATGATTCATTCTGGTATATGCTCATAACACTTAGAGCATAGGACATATCTGGATGTGTACATATCATGGTATTATTGATCAAATCATTCTTGTGATTTTACTCATCAAGTGTCAAAGCACTTGAATCTTGTTTCACTTATCAAGTGTCGATACACTTGAATCTTGATTTAATTCCTTTCCATGCAACAAGAACTGTTTATTATCGTTTCTATATTGAACTCCTTCAATATCTCATATATGTACATTTGGCACAACTATATTGGCGTCACAGTCTATCCACTATAGACATTCACGCTAAATATTCAGGTTTTGCCTAAGTATTTCATCGAAATGAAATTCTTAACCTTTGTCAATAAAAGATAAATCATTTATAATCAACAAGATGTCCTCCACATAATGTATTAGAAATATGTCTCAGCGCTCCCACTTAATTTCTTGCAAATGCAAGCATCTTCATCGTCTCCAGATGAAAACTCCTTTTTCATCATGGTGAAGATTCCAACTCCGCGATGCTTACTTCAACCATTGAAGTTTGCATGCCCTTTTTAGCATCCTTTGAATTAACAAAACCCTTTGGATCGTGTCATGTACATGTCCTAGGTAACCATTCTATTAGAAGAACTTTTTTTGTTTATGAATCTACCATATAACAAATTATATGTAGTGGTTGCTACTTTAATCCGTCCAGACTAAATATCGCTATGAAAGATCAAATCTTGTCATAGTCAACTCCTTGAACATTGTCGTAAAATACTTTATGACATGTCGACTATTTCATAGATGTGAAACATCCATGTCTGTTTCTTTATATATCCAAATACGACCGATAGGTTTTTACACCTTTCCGGAGGGTCTTCCAAGTTTAAAACTTGATTTCTCATGTATGGAACTATCACGGATTTTATGGCTTCAAGCCATTTGACGGAGTCAGGGCCCATCATCGCTTCTTTGTATGTGGTCGATTCATCATTGTCAAACAATAATGATTTACTCTCAAATCTCAACATTTGATTGTTTATCCGACCGACTTGGTTCAATAAGAACTTAGATCTCCGTGACCACAACCTTTGAGGCACATAATCTATGAGCATTATGGCAGCCTCCGGAACGATTTCTGGCGCTGCGCAACTCAACACATTTAGCTAAGGTTTGTTAACCTCATCAAAGTTCTATTGTCCTCCCACTTAACATTTATGAAAAATTTCTTCTTCAAGGAACTTCACATTTCAAGCGACAAACCCTTTTGTCCTTAGTGTTATGGAGGAATAACCAATTGTTATTCCAAATAACCTACAAAGACATGCTCATCCGACTTGGGTTGTAAACATCTTACTTATGTTTAGCATACCAAAATTTAAGAAATGACAACTTGGGTTTTACCCCAAACCATAACTTCCATGGTGTCATTTCAATGGATCAAGATGGAGCTCTTTTCAGTGTAAAAGCGGAAGTCTCTAAAGCTTTAATCTTTTAAAACATAATGGCAGTTTTATAAATAACACCTTTGATCCAACCGTGTCAAACAAGGTTTCATTACAAATCTCAAACACTCCATACTCCTATGGTGTTTCGGGAGATGTAAATCTAGGTGTTTTGCTAAACTTGCAACTCAAATAAATACCTTTATGATAAAATCATAATTCATTTATTCTCTTGTTACACTTGTAACTCAAATAAATCCCTTATGATAAAATCATAAACCATTTATTTTCTTGTTACAATGATTTTTCACTTCATCTTGAAAGTCTTTGAAACGTTTTTCAAATATTTCATACTTCTTTCTCATTAAGTGAACATTCACTCAAATTTCCGGAGAAAGCATATGAAGTTGAAATCCATCGCTTACGACCATACATAATGGACTACATACATCGATATGTATAAATTCCAATAATTTAGTCGTTCGTTCTTCTTTGGCCTTTGAACGAAGTTTTAATTATCACGTGGAAAGTCTCACAAGCGTCACTTGATCAAATCAAAGACTCCAAAAATCCATGAATATGGAGATTCTTCATGTTTTCTTCCCAATATAATTTAAACAGCGATGTCACTTCGTAAGTGATCTTTCAATCATTTGTCTTGCGACATTTTAGCATTAGGTTTTATGGATGTGACTTCTCCAAGCTAGATTTGTAAATCATCCATCTTATATGGAATATGGTAATTATTTGAACAACCTTTGTTCTCATAATACCTGATTCAAATAACAATTATTAAAACAAATTTTGAAGTCAAGCTTTGATGTCAACGAGAAATACAAACAACGGTTTGTTTGTTTTCGATGAACATCATCACATATTCTCTTGCTAGTTACTTGGGCCATTGTGGTTCATGAATTGTGTCGTTCTGTATGAAATTTCATACCAACCAATTCGGTATCCAATACCCAAGAACCACATTGTTTAACAAGCAAAGAATACAACCATAACATGTATATCATCCATATACCTAAATTGGATATTTCCAATCTTTTCTTTTCTACCAAATATATTTTATAGATTCTCTTTCAGCATTTCCTTTTCCTTTTTAAAAGAATCTATCAACATCAAAAGTGGCGCCATATACATGACACATAGTCCAAAGCATGTATATTCAAATAATAATACCTTTGGACTTGCACTTTGAAGTAGATCACCATCATCAAAATGATCGGTATTCTTTCAAAATCCATTCTTTAGTAATCTTTTAGTGTAGTAAACACTTTACATACATCTTCTATTCATCCTTATCATGATGACTTTCATGATCAAGCTACTGTAGCTTATAAAGGCGAATCGTGAGTATAACATTACTTTCCAAAACCCTTTTGGATGATTAGGATGTCTAGCATCTCCAACCTTCGTAAATTCTCATCCAATATGAGAACATATATTATACTCTATCATATTGCAACCAAAACATTGTTTTAGATATCGTTATATCTGCCACACATGATGGTTTCTGAAACAATTCTTTCAGCCCCTAGATAAACTTGATATTAAAAACAATCAAGAATCATAGAGGCAAACATGATACTTAAGATACTAACACTGGAATTGTTACTCTCGATTTAATACCAATTATTAAATTTCACAGAGTAAATAGAATTTTGCTGAAAGTTTGCAATAGGACTTTAAACTTTAGATTGACACTCAACACAATACGATACCAGTTCGTAAAGTATATATCCAGAATTCTATAGTTCTATTATCTCAATTATAACTAAGCATAAGGTGGTGAACGAATGCGAATGACTACAACAAATTATGCAAATTCACTTTGATTTAATTTATGATAAATTGAGTTCTACTAATCCAAATTAGAAATGAACTCCCACTCAAAAACGACATCCCTCGTGCCTTTTTGGTGATTACATGAACCAAATCCACTACACCAAGTCCGCTCATCACGTGAGTCGGTGTAGCTTCAAAGGCGAGCATCAAATGGTCATCATATCAAAATATATGACTCATGCTTAACCTTTCGGTCCGTGTTCCGAGGCCATGTCTGTACATGCTAGGCTCGCCAAGTAAGAACCTTAGTATTCGCGTGTGTAACTGTCTTACACCCGAGATATGCTCGTGGATTCAAGACACCCGATCATCACGTGATGTCTTGAAGCGACGAAACATTGTCGGTGCATACTTAAGGAAGAACACATTCTTATCTTGATATCTAAATGAGGGATCATCTTATTATGCTAATAAAATGCTAAAATAGCAATATAAGATGCAATCAAACATCTCATGTTAATAAGTGAAATGATATGGTTCCCGCATATGATCTCCATCATGTGCACCATGGTATGATCTCTATCATACCTTTATGTGTAAGGCCAAGGTCTATGGAACTTACACGCTATGTGTGTTGTAAGAGTATCATCTCATACTTCTACTTACAACATCACCATATCATAACACTAGCCCAGCAACAATCTAAACTAGACGCCTCTAATTTATCCATTGCAAATTTTACGTGGCTTAGGGCTTTCGAGATAGAACCGTTCTTACCTACGAACATGAACCACAACGAGGATAACCAAATTGTTGACAACTCGTTGCAAATTAGATATTGACTATAGTAGGAGAGACAGACACCCGCTAGCCACTTATGCAAACTAGTTGCATGTCAAGCGTGGAACAGGTCTCATGTGCGAGGACATGTAAAGTTTGTCCGGGCCGCTTCATCCCACTATGCCACCAATATCCAAAGTACAACTAAGAAGCAATAAAATGATCATCATCGCCCACATACTCATATGTGTACTACCCGTGCAAAGCATCTACGCATAGATCCGGCTCTGATACCACTGTAGGGATCGCAGCATAGAAAACAAAAAATTTCCTACGATGGGAACATCTAAGTACCAAGATCTATCTTCTAGATACAAGAACGGGTGGATATACATCCATAGAATACATACCCTCGAAGACCGAATAGTGTTAACGAGGTTGTACTCGTGGATGATGTAGACGAACGCTTGCTGATCTCAAGATCGTGATGAAGTCCATCTGGTCCAGCCGGTCCAGCACGATCAAGTCCAGCACCTCAAAGCAGTGGTGCATCCGTGATCGCACACACGTACGGGTACCCCGACAACCTCCGCGCCCTCGCTCCAGCGAAGCAGCGGAAGCAACAAATCCTTCCAGAAAAAGCCACCGGGAACATGTATCTCGCTGATCCGAGACCATGGGGAAATTCTAAAGGGGGGAGAGAGATCCTTCGCGAGGAGGCGTGTTTTGAGAGGAGGAGAGGGGGGCCTTTTATAGGGGAGAGGGGGGCACCCAAGGGGCATGTGTAAGATCCCTCCTTTGTAAAGGAAAAGGATCCCTGTGATTGCAATGCTAGTCCCTGGATCATTGCTAGCATCCACAGTTTAAGATGAAGTACACAGATACAAAGGTCATTTATTACATCCATTCCAGAGATAAAACATAGACTTTACAGTTCAAGGCCACAGGCCTAAAACAAGAGTTTGGTATAAGTAAATAAATATAAGTCTTCATCTTCATGTGCCACAGGCAAACATGTTGAGTGTAGACTCATGACACCTAATCCTCATCAGAGTAACCTACAACATCACAAGTTACAACCACAGTGGGTCAATACTTTGGAATAGTATTGGCAAGTGATACCTTAGTAAATTTTAAGTGGACTATATTACTATATGCAATTTGGCTAAGTGTAGCTTGGCTTGCTTTGCTCAAAATAGGTTTTTCCTATTAGTTGAATTCACTAAGTTTTTCTTTGTCAAAAACATTTCCCAAGAAACCATCAATAGACATTGAGGTCCTTCACCCTTGTTCACCCACAAGTTTTATTTAGAAGTTGGAGTGATGAGATTCTTGATAGCTTCCATGTCTTCATGCTCAAGTTGTCCATTGCCATGGACTTGGCTAAGTACTTAGATTTTTCCATCTGCAGAGGTTGTGCACTTTCCCCACCAGACTTGGTTTCCCAAGACAGGACCTTTCAGAAGCCTTTCCTTAGACCAAATGGACGCGCTCCAACCTATCATTCCCACTACCACCAACTGTCCAAATGGCTAAGTTCTAGCAACTTATGTGATCTAGGCAGAGCCCATATTGCCAAGTGGCTGCACTATAAGCTTCTCACACTTGGCCTCTAAAATCCCTTTGTTCCTGGGTGGCATACCACAAGTGAGATACACAAGGTAAACCATATCCATGGGCCTTGTGTAACCACTCAACCAAAAACCACCAATCAAGTCCCATTCCACCCAGGTGATTCATTGAATTAGTTGTTTTATTAAGGAAAACATAAGTCCAAAGACTTAGAAATATTTTCATCATAGCATGTATATACTTTACCAACCCTTGTTTGCTACTAGCTAGGCTAAGCATGGCATAGTAACTTAACTTAGGAACTTCCTAGCAACTCTACAACTACTTAGGATTTCCCAACATGGCATTTGGCAAAAATAGTAACATGCAAGACTTGGCAAAATATTTCTAATGCTTGTATAAAATATAGGGATGGAAATATTCATGAAGTGCCACTTGCCTTGGTAGTGGGGAGAGTAGCACTCTTCACAATCACAATCACTAGCACCAAAGTCTACACAAAGAATATAATCACAATCACATTCAAGTCATATACAAGCAAAAAAAATATGCATGCATGCAAGATGCTAAGTGATGGTTTTTGAAACTCAACCAAGCAAGTGCATAGTACTGAATTCTAAACAAGTCAAAACTTTGCCAAACCAAGTTTATTTGACACTAAACCAATTCCTAAACAATTCATATGATTAAAATAGTCCTAAACAAGTTTCTGCAAAAGAAACCATTTTAACAGAACCTAAACTTTAAACACATTGCATAAATAGAAAGGGCTTGTCTTCCTGATTCCAACGGTATAAAATTTGCAAAAATCTAACGTGGGAATCAAAAGTTATAGCCTAATCAAAATTGAATCCAAATCTGTTTCAAATTCTGTTTTAAAACCAAACCCTAGCCACGCGTACTAATCTTACTGGCGCGTACCGGTTCGCGTTAGATCACGCACGCGAGCCGTAGGATCTAAGTGGCGATGCACTGTTCAGATCAAAGCATAACGCTTCGCTAAGTGGTTCTATCGCACGCGTTGGATCTAGATCCAACGGCTCTCGATCAAGCGACCACGTTCTGGCGGCGCGCGGCGACGGCGAGGGGCGGAGCGCTCTGTCAGCCGTGGCGCTGGCGTTCTAGGTCGCTCGGGGAGGGAAGGGTGTGCTTACCAGAACCGCAAGGTCGAGGCGAAGCTCAACGTGGAGGTGGCTAGGCAAGGGGCGCACGACAGGGGCTGCTGGAGCTCGTCGGAGTCGTGCACGGCGTCGGGTGGTTGCGGTCGGAGTTGTTGCTGAGGTTTCGCGTCGCCCTAGCACGAACCAGAGGGATTAGAAGACGCACAAGACGAAGGCGAACAACCTAGTATGCAAGAGGGGGCAAGGGGCGCGCTCTGCTTACCGTAATTGGTCGCCAGAGTTGAGCGGCGGCTCGGTCAGTTGCGGGCACGAACAGGGACGGCTTCCTGGGTCACGATAACGCAAATGAAAGGTATCAGGAGATGCACGAGATCACACTGGGCACGATAGTTTGAACCAGAGAAAGGGGGGCGGTCGAAGCTCACCGGAATTAGTCGCCGAAGGTCGTCGGTGCTGCGGGATTTCGAGGTCAAATGCGCGCAGCCTGGTGGCGGAGTGAGCGAGGAGAGTGGGGGGAAATGACCGTGGCGGCGAGGGGTTCTTATAGCCAGAGCGGGGCGTGGAGTTACTCACGGAATCAAGGGAATTTAGCGCAGCAGTGACTGCGGCGAGTAACGGCGGCAAGAGCGGCGCAGGCGCGCGTGATTGACGAAGACGACGATGGGGTCACGGGTCCACTCGTTAGCGAAATAAGCAGAAGGGAGGTGGGGTCTGGGTGTCAGTGACCGCGTGGGTGCGTCGGCGCGTGCGAGAGAGAGAGAGAGAGAGAGGTGGCCCGGGTGGGCTAGCTGGGCCGGTTTTGTTGTTGGGCTAGAATAGGAGCGCCTGGCCTTTTTATTTTCTTTAATCCTTTTCTTTTTCCAGAATGAATTTCAGGAATGGTTTTCAATTGATTTCAAACTCCTTTTGAATTCAAATTTATTTGGGATTTTTGCAGTGTGCAACAGTCTCAATTCTAGGCATAAAACCATGTGGTTACTCTGAAAAGCCTTGGTCATTTTTGGAGAAACAAAATAACAGAGACATTGCCCTAAGTTTGCAAATGTTTGAAAATGATTTTTGAAACCATTTCCATTTTGTAAAATTTTGTTCTAACTCCACACTCAAACCAATCAACAAGGGAGATAAACAATCTAGGTTTAAAACATTCAAACTCTCAAATGGGGATGGCCATTTGATTTAAGTTTGCTCACATAAAATGATAGCACTATGTGCTTCTGTTTTTCTGAAATGAGTTTGAAATTGATCTCAATTCTATATGCATGCATGAATGATATGCAATCTTTGAAATCATGATTTTAGGGATGTTGCAGCATGGCGCCCAGCCATGGGGGCTGCCCCCACCTCTTCCACATTCATGTGGGTGGAGCTCCCACTCAAAATGAAAAGCCTCCACTCCCATTAAAAAGCCTCCACTCAAAAATCCACTCACATGCATTAAATTTCCACCAAATTTAATGCAAGCTCTCATTTAAATAAAACTCTTTTATTTATTTATTCAGAATTTTGTTAATTACTTTAATTAACAAACATTCACATAAAACCCCTTACAACATTTCAATTTCACATGCAGAACCAGTTTCAGCAATTTCAACCGAAACAGTTTCGGTGTCTAGTGAAATAAATTCCTGCGCTTTCCTTTTTCTTTCTCGGGCATATCATTTGCTCCGAATGGTGTCGGTATCCCTTAAGTGTGTCACCCTACGGTTCGCGAATAATGCAGACATGATCGAGACCCCTCTCCGATCAATAATCAGCAGTGGGACCTGGAGATCCGTACTGACTCCCACACATTCAACGATGACTTCTGTGATCGTGTGAACCTTTTACGCTATTATATTAATCCCTTTGTTTCACGATATATTACATGTCCGAGATTCGATCATCGGTATCTCCATACCTAGTTTGATCTCGTTACCGACATGCACTCTTTTCTCGTTCCCGTGATATAACATTCTAGTGATCAAATCACTTGCTTGCAAGCTAATCAATGTGATATCACCGAGAGGGCCCAGAGCATATCTATCCGTCATCGGGATGAACAAATTCCACTCTCGATCCATGGACCTCAACATAACACTTTAGTAGTTCTGAAGACATCTTTATAATCACCCAGTTACGGTGTGACATTTGATGTCAACAAGAAACTCTCCCGGTGTTAGTGATTGACATGATCTCATGGTCTAAGGATTAGGATCACTTCGTAAGTTGTTATAGCAATATAAACTCAATGACTTTGATCGTAATGCTATACTTCGGATAAATGTTCATCACATCATTACACTAATGTTGTGACCTCGTTATTAACAACATCCAATGTCCATGATCAGGAAACTTTGATCATCATGTTAATCAACAAGCTAGTTTATAAGAGAGGCATAACTAGGAACTTCCTTTTTGTTTATTAAACACACATGTATTAACGTTTCCGTATTAATACAATTATAGCATGCAAAATAAACATTTATCATAAATAAGGAATACGATAATAACCACTTTATTATTGCCTCTCGGGCATATTCCCTTCAGAAATGCTTCTTCCGTTTCTCTTCCGTGTTAACATCATCCTTAGCATAACGAGACAGTTGACTAAACTCCCGGATATACTTCATGACACTAGTATATCCCTACTGAAGCTCCTCAAATTCTCTCCGCTTCAACTCCATAACACTTTCCGAAACATGATATTCACGGAATCTCTGCTTGAACTCCTCCCAAGTGAACTCCCTTCCTAGTTGTTGCATGGCCAACTGATTCTCCCACCATGATGCTGCAGGTCCAGTCAGAAGATGAGTTGCATACCTCAATTTCTCCTCATCATTGCAACCTATAGTCTTCAGCTTTCTTTTTGTATCTACTAGCCAATCTTCTGCATCCATTGGTTCAGGAGCTGATGCAAAAGGTAACGACCTTGCATTCTGGAAGTCAGAAAGACTTACACCTCCACCTTCAGATGCCCTCTGATTTGCTCGTCCCAGCAACTCTTCCATGAACTTGTTCTGGGTCTCTTGCATCATTTACATACACTGCATAAAGTTCTGCTCCATTAACAGCCTCATTGGTGGTGGTGGTGGCAATGCTCCCTGATTTGCTGCATCTGCATCGGCCTTCTCTTTGGCCTCACGTTCCATCTGTTGTTGTTCAGGTTCGGTTTCTACACCCGTATCCATGACCCTCTAGTCCTGCAACATAAAGCGAATACTCATAATTGCATCATGCACATGTGTTCTGAGCTCGACTTTACGCACAGAACTAGTCACACAATGAAGATCCAAAGAAAATCCAAATATGCATTTCACATATTATGAATAATATCATAATAATACAAAGTCATTACAACATATACCATATAGGTATAATCACAACACTACCTTATTTCTTGGAGTACAATACACGGTACTTGGTACCTCTAAATAGTTGCCTACTTCTAGTAGTAACTACGCTCATAATACATGCCTGATGTCCAACCGTGATGACGTGTCGTTCGTCGCACAGTTTGTGGAACAAATGGCCTTCCAGAAGGAACATACTCAGTATCTGAAGTATTAGGACTTGAGTCATTACTCAACCTGAGTGCATTGACTCCCTCCAGCTCAGCTGAAAAGTCTTCAGAAACATATTCCACACTATCTCCCGCTTGCATATCTTGAGCTTCATTCCTTGAGTTGTCAATGGGATACGTAGATCCTGCTGATCCCCAGGTGCTCCTTTGGGCAAGATAGTTAAACACTGGATAATGTATATTCCCTGGGAGAAGATGTTGATGATTCAAACACTCTCTCCTCAAGATCTTCTTCTTCATCCTGATTATCTATCGACATGGCATTTCTACTACTATTACTAGGGTTAATTCTTGCACCCATCCAGCTAGATTGTCCAACATTTCTGTCAGAACCATCTATGGACATCTGGTGTTCATGAGATCCTTCATATGATCCCCTTCTCCAACCATCAGAATTCTCAATAGGAAGTTCTGAATCAGAACCATCCTCTGAACCATGTGGTACTGCATACCTCATATCCATAGTAGGATCATGTATAGGTTCAGGACTTGGTGAATAAGGATATGGAATAAAAGATTTAGGATCTATAGGTATATCCTTAAAAATAGGTGTTGCACTACTACTTGCTTCCTTTTCCAACTGGATTGCTAACTGCTTCCTTCTTTCCGGATCAGTTAGATCCTCTAACATGTCATTTTTATCTTCGACAATCACTTGATGTGTCTTATAAAAAGATGCAACGAGTGTTCGGTATCTATCCATAAACTTGGGAGCTAACTTAGGATGCTTCTTAACCAAAGTAAGATGATCCGGTATAGGCTCCGAGTCTATAGAATAATGAGGTATCACAGAAAATGTGCTACCTTCTAACTCATTGGCTTTATGCTCCCGGATATTAGCTATCGCCTCCACAACAGCAACATGATATGCTGCTAAGTGACTCCTACCTTCACCTATAGGTAGATCGTGATATAATCCAAGCTCCTCTAGAAGTTGGATACTCACATGATACTTGGATAACATGCGACCATCATGGTAAGTTATAGTGTTCACTGGAATTCTAGTTGGACAACTAAAAATCTTTAAAAGTTGACGAAGTTGGTCTGTGAATAATCCTTG
This sequence comes from Avena sativa, assembly GCA_916181665.1. NCBI lineage: Eukaryota > Viridiplantae > Streptophyta > Magnoliopsida > Poales > Poaceae > Avena > Avena sativa. The sequence continues at coordinate 17,941,178 of OV702279.1, read as the reverse complement.
ATAGTCATCAAGAGTCTCCTCTTTCCTTACCAAAGTCTGTTTTGGAAACTTTGGTGCCATAGCTCTGTATATCAGAAAAATAATTTTGATTAGTAGCCAATAATATATTGCATCATAACAAAGAATTATCGCACTAAAACATATAACTGAATATTTCATTTGAATACCCATTATATTTCTTTTAGAGAATTCTTTATCGTTGCTACACTCACCTACAGGTTATACCCTTACTAGGTTTCCAACCTAAGGTCAAAGCAATTTGCTCTGATACCAACTGCTGTGACCCAGCATACCACTGCATGTGTAGTACCCTATAGTCGTTGACATGACATCCACAGAACACCGTTCTGTAAATATCACATTCGTCAGAGTGGTATAACAGAAACATTGCGGGTCCATATTACAAACATTCACACATTATTATTATTACAATACCAGAAGTTCAAGACTTCAAAAGGTTTCAACTTACCAAGCAAAATATAAAGTGTTTCAGTGGAATTTAAAAGTAGCAACTCCAACTAGGGGTTGAGCTCAGCAGCTTATTCTATAGAGTTCATGCTGCTCGGCTCCATTGTTTACTACTAACTAGGATACTTAGTTGGACTTGTTATCATCAACACCATAGTGGATTTCGTAATCCACTCCTTCAACACCTCCTGACAGGTCAGGCTCCTCGTAGAACACATCTTCTTGACATTCAGCTGCATACATTGGCACGTCTTCGGGATCCTCAGAGTCTAAGCAAGGGATCAAACGAAAGGATGAGTAACAGCGTTACCCAACAAGTTCATTATATGCAAGGTGGGAAGTTTGATGCTCTAACTACCAACTCATACTATAAGTCCTTGGTACTATGCAGTTTTTGTAAATCTTTCTACAAAGATTGATTTTATTATGAAAATCTATGACCATCAGCCTTCACAGGTTGACCAGAACTTTCATGGCGTTCCTTTCCTGCCGTGTTCGTAGCTCCTTCCCGGAACAGGGAGTAACAAGTTACAATTCTTACACTCTGCAGAGGTGCGTTACTTTACCCATGAGAGATCAACTCCTTGTTGCACAACCGGGCGTACTTTCCCGTCCACAATTCCATGATGTGGGGCCTAGTAGTTGGTCCAAGACAATCACTGCCCCCTTCGCAACCTCGCATGCCTCCTTGGTGTACCCATGCCCACATATTGAATTAAGGCAATGGTTTGTACATACCGTTAGATGCCAGAACTATCGTGGGACGATGAGGGTTCCCACCCATATGTTGCATATCCTCTATGAATTACCAATTAATATGCACGCTACAAGGATAACAGCCACGACCTGCAAATCCGGCTTCATGCGAGAGGAAGAAGATACGGCTGACTTCTCTGTCCCATTCCAAATCTCATGGCTAATGCGTAATATACGGCGCTAGAATCACTGATGTGAGGGGTTATTAAGTCCCTAATTGATCATCATTGTTGCAAAATAGAACCCTAAGTTCTATTGCTTCATTATATCATCACTTAGGATGATATCTATGATTTCTTTATTTGTGAAAATAATATTTTCTTTCTTTGGAGTATATATGGTAACACACAATTTGCAAATACTTTGATAAAGACTCTTCAAAGGATATGAGCAAGTGATGAACTTGCCTTGTGATGGCAAGGTAGTGAAGTCTGATGCTTGCACTGGACCTTGAGCTTCTATGTCTACAAAAACATCATTATTGCCCGGTAAGGACAATATTTAAAGAAGCAAAATGATTATGCAAAGTAATGTAATGCATCATTTAGCTTTATACATATTCTTTCCTATTTATTTAAATTATAAAAATTATTTTAATGAGAAAGAATTTATAAATATTAATTTTTTAATATTTATTGAATATTGTATTCTTTTTATTTTAATTTAATTTATTTGCTTTTTACTTAATTACTAATTCCTTTAAGAATTATCATTAATTATCAAAAATTGACATTAAATATTATTTTAGTATTTTTCTAAAATACTAAAATATTAATACATAATGAAAGTGATTTTTATTTATTTTTATCATCTTTCAATAATTTTGTAAAATTCCATAAGGAATATATACATTACAAAATTCTTAATAAAATGTATATGTCTAAAATTTTATTTCTTAATTTATTTAGATAGTTTGGATTATTGTGAATCCATAAATATTTTATTTATAATTTTTGGACTTTTATTTTATTTTCGAGAATTTATTTAAGTTCAGGGGCATTTTGGTCTTTTTCCAATTATTAAAACAGGCTCTAAAGGATTTTGGGCTGATTGTGTGGTTTTATAGGGACCTTGTGGCCCAAAAGGGCAAAGTTAAAACAATACCCCGAAGGGATATTAGCCCAACCCATCCCAACACTCTCTGCCTCTCTCTCTCGAGCTCACCTCTCTCCTTCTCCTTCCCCGACCCTGTGGTCAGCGGTGTCACCCGTGGCGATTCATGCCGCCGTGAGCCTCCCTGGCTGCTGCCGTGGTGCAGGATGAGGTTGTCGGCCCCGCTCTACCCGTCTGTCCAATTGGATTTGGACCTGGAGCCCTCTTGTGACCAGATCGATGTCGTCCCGGACCCTAGGGTTTGGGGTTAGCGCTGGTGCCGATGCCGCCGCTGCTGTCATGCACCATGGTGATGCTCCTCGCCCCTAGGCGTGGCTATGGTCACCGTCGTGGCGTTGTGTGGGTTGCAGCGCCCCCTTGGGGGTGCTCCCCGTTCCACCATGGTCGTCGGCCTCCTCTGCTTCCTCTTCTAATCTACAGCGAGGACCTTTAGTAAGTTATTCCTCTCCCTCTCATGCTCTCTGTGCTAGGCCATCCTATGCTAGATATTGGTAGTGACCTTCTTGGTTACTGTCCAGTCCTATTAGGATGGTTTGTTCTACCTAGGGTTCATACCCTGCTGTGGATTAGATAACTGAGGAGTTGGGATCAAGTTTTGATGGTCCCTAAGCATGCTAAATGGTTGTTAGCTGTGGCTTGCTGCTTATGATTAGCTGTGGTGATGCTAGTGGTTTACCAGATGATTCTATGGCTTAATTTTATATGATTCAGATGGTAAATTTTCTCTAGAAGCAATACTTGGGAAATCTATTGGGTTAATAGCTCGCCACTGTCATTACTTGATTAATGACAATGAGTGTTGTGTGATGAAGTCACTATATTAGTACTATTGGCTTAAGAGTTCATGTATAGTTTGAGTTCAAATGATCTCTTACAGTGCAGATAAGTAGATGGATTTTCCTGATTATGATTCCTGTGATGTCAGGAAAATGATTTATAGTTGGTTGGTTGTATCTATAAAGATTGGATGCTTAAACTTCTTAGTTTAGAACTGTTCTTGTGACACCATCCTTGTATGGCACACAAGATTAGATTCTATTACTTGGTTTGGTTTTGTTCAAGCTTAAGATGAGTTTGGCATTAAAGATAAGTAGAAACTTCCTTTCTTAAATCCCTAAGACCCATGATGTTGGTCTGAGGTTTAGGGATTAAGCCTTTAACTTGTTGATTCACATGGCTGGGTTCTGGTAGTGATACCAGCTACTGTTTCTTGAATCAAAGTTTGGGAAAAATGATGGTAGGCTTGATTACTTATATAGATCCATAAGATTAAATTCTAAGGTGTTACTCTTGTCTTAGAGATGTGCCTAGAAGTTTAAATCTTAGCTATGTTCATTCTTGAATTGAAATATAGCTTGATTGCTTAGATCAATGATGTTGTCCTGAGATCTTAGTTGGATCCTTATACTTTTCTGATTGCTCTTAGTGTTTAAAACCTCAGTGATGGATTCACCCCACTTGGGTGCTTTCTGAGAGTTTGAGTAAGAGACAAATCATGTATGCTTGTCTAATCTTAGACAGATAGATCATGTGATGGTCTATTTTACTCACCACACTTATTTGATGTTGGGGTTACCAGTGGTTGATATTGTGCCAACTTGATCTGGTGCTCTCCTGGTATTTCCAACTCCTAGCTTGTCCTTGATCTAGCCCTCCACCTCCTGGTCCAGGTGGCTTGATCTTGGCCTTGCTATCCACCTGTTCTACCCCCTCCTTATGTCACCATTTTGGTGATGTCATCCAGGGTTTTGGTTGGTGTGATCTAGCTTGGCTTTGGCTTGGTTTAGCTGGTGGTTGTTGTGCTTGGTGTGTAAGAATAATGGAATGGTGTGGGGATTGGCTTCCCACGGCTGTGTTGATGGTTTTGTTTGATTGTGTTGTTGCTGTGGTGTTGACAGCACACACCATGCAGTTTGGTGTGTGTGTGCTGTCTATGTGCCTGCTGCACAGTTGTGGATATGTTCTGAATTTTGAGAGTTACTGTTATCAGGTTACATTTTACCTGGCTGGTGAAACTTGCCCCTCCTTGCTATTTATTTGACTTATGGCCTAAAATTATGAAAGATATATTCTTTCATATTGGTGAAACTTTCCCCTTAAATTACTCAATGATGAAAAAGTGAACAGTGCACTTCACTGTCAAATATGAGAGTAAAATAATTCTAATCCTAACTTTCTTTCCTTTTTAAGTTTCTGTTTATTTTGCAGGTACCAGATTTGAAGATCAAGACTTTAGTTTAGGTTTTTTATTTTTCTTTATAGAATAGTCACTTGTAATAACTCTCATATTCAATTGTAATCTTTAATTTATTCCTTTGTACTCTTTATTTTTATTATTTTGCAATAAAGATTGTACTATTATTCAATAAAGAAATATTATTCTTCTATTTAATTATTATTGTAAAAATTGTTGCTCATTTCCATAAGTTACATTTTGTAACTCATTATTGAATGAAGTTTTGGAATATTCATTTTATTGAGTGTCTTATTTCATTTAAAGTTTGAGTTATTATTAGTTAACTCTTAAATTAAATAAAATACTCAAACATCATTCAAAATCCTTTTGAATTATAATTCAAACACTCAAGTTTTAAATTCAAATTTCATTTCCCAAAACACATAAGTCCACAAAGATCATATCAAAGTCTATAACAATCATCCTTCAAGACTATACCTAATCTCAAAGTATGAAAGAAACTTTGATCACTTTAGGTTTTTATTTGGCGAAAAATTTACCCACATTTTCACAGATGAATGCATGCAATATCTCAAATTCCTAAATCTACCTTTCGTTGGTTCCTAAATGCTGGGATGTTACAGTCGCGCGGGAGGTTAACTGGGCCGTCCCACTATGCACAACGCGCGCGGGTGGGTTTAAGTGAATGTCCCCACCAGTCAGTGAGATAGGGGGTGCGAAGGCGTACGGGGTGATTTGGGCTGTCGGATCAACATCTAATCTAACGACTGGGGCTTGTTGTCTCCATCGGGCAGCGCCGGCGAGACTGAACCCTAGCGCAGCCAGTGGGGGTCCTGTGAGGCTCACCGGGGCTTAGGCGAGGGTCAGCAATGGGGGCGAACGGTGAAGTCAACAACGGCGATCCTCCTGGTACCGGCAGCTCCTCCTGGGGCGGCTCCAATCGACGGCTCCTCTTCTCCTCCTCCACGGCAGACTCCGGCAAAATTCCGGCGTCCTGCTGCTCGCCTTGCTCCGGGGATGAGGTGGGGTGGTTCTGAGAGAGAGGGTAGTGTGTTGGTGTGCTGAAATCGAGCGGGGGTGGTCTCTATTTATAGTGCAGCGAGGGGACCGAAGGGCGCGAGTGAGCTCATCGTGGTCGTCGTCACAGTGAGCTAACGACATGGGCGACAGTAGGGGACAGTGCTCTGCCTCCTAGCGAAGCTCAATGGCATGGTCACGGGGTGTGGGGCGGTGCGAATTGGTCGGAACGTTGCGGTGCTCTGGGCGGGCCCGACAGATGTTTTAATGGCGCACGGGCTGTCGTAGTCACGCGGCGACGAACGGGCATGTCCTAGCGGTCCCTAGGGCGGTGGTGATCACGCACGCCAGCGGCGAGGGCGGCGCACGGTATGTGCTCGCGTGTTGAGTGCGGCGCTCTAGCGCGTTCTCGGCATGGCACAGAGGCATAGGGCGCGGCGGTTCTAGGGTGGTACAGGGGCTGGCAGTGCTTTGGCGTTGGACAGGGGGTGGCGGTGGACGGTGGTCTCTGTCCTAGACAATGTTGGCGAGGCTAGAGCTGCTCATAGCTTGCTGTCGACAATGGGGTGGCCATTTGGGGCTCGTCATGCTCACCATTGATGACAATGTCAAGCTTACAGTGAGCTAGGGCTAGTTAATTTAGTTTGATCATCTACTGAGAGGGTGTTGTGAGCTAGAGGGGAGACAAGTTAGGCACAAACACTGCTCACTATTGTGTTTGATGTTTTATTTGATTTGTGGTTGCAAGGTGTTTGATGAAATGGCCGAAAGAGATTTGAATTTGAATTTTTGGTTCAAACTTGGTGGGTGTAATAGTCACATGCTAGGTAGTCTCTGGTTAGTTGGTTTTGTCAAGGTGCACTAGTTTGGTTATTTTTTAATTGGTGATCTTCCCATATGATATAGATTAATTTTGAATTGCCATTTGAATCAAGTTTCCAATTGTTTCTGTGAGTTTGAAAGGTGAGCTTGGGTTCACTTTCACTTGGTCTGGCAAGGGGTGAAAAGAAATGGAATTGTTTCTGTTTGAAATCTTGGACTAGAAACACTCAAAGTGGTCTAGTGAGCAAGATTGGGAAAAATGACCATTAGCTCATTTGGTTTGTTTTTGAATTTCTCTTGATTTCTTTCTGCTTGGATTTGATTTAGATGATTTTGTTTTCATATTTAAACCAATCCTTGCTATTCACATCAATCACACAAGTCCATTCATGCATTCATACAAGCATCACATACACACATGCATTCATATGATTTTAATTAACAAAAGTTTTTGTTAACCCTAATTTTGATGATTGGAACTTGATAATCTTGATAAATATTTTTGGGATGTTACACTTATCTTATTCTTATATGATTCTACCATGAGTACATGGTAATACCTAACCTTAACTCTTTAGTGAGATTGAGTAGGAAAGAAACCTAGTCAAGATCATTCACCACATATATTTCTTTCCATAAAAATCTTTGTCATCTCTATTGAACCATATTCTAATATCTGTTGTTCATCAATGTGGAGTAATCGACTATTGATTCACCAATTCTTAACCTATCAATTCTTGATCTATCAACTCTTGTTCTTATCATAGCATTCACTAAAAATCCTTTAAAGAAGGAGCTAAGAAGAGGTAAGTGGTAATGCTAGTTTTAGATATCATCTATAGGATGGGGGTGTTGGAAGAGAATAGGATCAATGTGATAACTGATGAAGTTAACTCACTCCTGAATGAATAGAAGAGTATCTGAGATAAAGATTACAAGGATGAATATTGAAGATATTTACCAGGAGTAATCCTATTGGATCAAGTAGGTATAGTCAATGAATAGTATCTTCTTAGTCAGATAGAGATACTAAGAAAATAATTATATACAACTGTAATGTTGTATTGATGAAGGCCTTGATTAGCAAACTGGAAACCTAAGCCATAAATAATCAAAGGATTGTAATGATCATGCTCAAGTCACTAAGAGTGAATGATTATATCATGTATAAGTGACATTGGTGGATAGAACCTGAATTAAACCCTAGTATAGATATGTTATCCTAGGTTAGCCATGATAAGTCACCATGATATGATGTGAAGTTTGAATATAAGATACTGGAGTTAAGTAGATATAAGATAGTATGATTAAGATAAATCTAGAGTAGCATGGAGTTATTGGAGTAGTATTATTTTTCCTAAAGGATAGTAAGCTTTTGAGGAAAGTGGAATTTGATATACACATCTATTGGAGTAATATTAATGATGGATGATTAAGGGAGAGTATAGAGTTAGAAGTAACTACCTGTTGGATTGGAGGTTATCAGCAGTAGAGTAGTTGATATAACCAAGTAAAGATACGAGAAGATTATGAAAAGCTTCGGTGACAAGCTTCTGAGATTTGTAAGTGATATTACAAAGTAGTTTGTGAAGTAAGAGAGTAGTCATTATAGTGGAATTGGATTCACTATAAGTATTCTAGAGATAAGAATTATCTTTATGAGGAGATCATATGAGCTTCAGTGTTAAGCTCATTGGATTTATAAATGGATTTAGAAGAATAAAAGGTGGATAAGAATATTCTTGTGAAGTAAATCTCATCGTGTTAACACATGATAATGGATAGGAAGAAGTAGTATATCTAGGAATTGAATTCCTTAATTAGAACCAAGAATTATGAAATATGGAAGATAGGAATTCTTGATAAATACTAAACCTTAAATCTAGAATCAAACTTATTATCTGTCTCATCTGTTTGATCAATCATCTTGTTTCCACAATGGCTGATAGGAATATTTTTCTATAGCAAATCACTTAAGCATATACTTGTCACTTTCAAACAATAAAATCACCTATGTTTATAAACCACAATTATTAACTCTTTCTTATTAATTGCCTAAAAGAATAACCCACTATTTTATCCTGGATGATGATACCATTCATGAACACGAGCATGAGGAAAATATGACTTAACCATTAATCTGTACCCATGCTTATAAGAGAATATGCAAATATTAAATCTCCTAAGAACTTATTGGTAAGGGTTTTCAATTCAAACCTTAACTCCTATATTAGTTATAATAAAATATATATACCTTATTATTCCTTGGATTTATGGGAGTAATATTAATCAGATGATTTCCTTTGTATATCATACATCAAATAATGATATATGATCATTATGTAACAATTTCCCTCCAAACTATAAGCTAACTAGAATTAAGTTTTATAAAAAATAAGTAAATATCCTAATATAAATCCATGGTTTATTATGAAGAGAAAATTCATCACAAAACTTATTCCAGAATATTAGAAGGACAAGTACTTATTTAAAGAAAATAAAGAAACTCTAAACACTATATAATAAAAGGTCACAAAATGAATTTAAATACCATTCATTATTGCTACAACTATTTAACAAATAAATTCTATAAAGGAAAATTCAAACAAATGTGTAATATACAATCTGAAAACAAAACAGAAAAGAGAAAAGGAAAACAGTAAGAAAAAACGCAACCAGGTCACAGCCCATTTCTCCTCTTCACTATCTACCGCTCACGTGCAGCCCGCTTAGGCCCAGTAGCGAGCCCAGCTCGTCACCACAGCGACTGACGGGTGGGGCGCTGCTAGGGACTGCGGGTTGAGTTTGAAATTTTGTCAGGGGTTTTTCACAAAATGTTTGTCATCGTCTTCCTCGTCTACTAGAAGCTGCTCGGTGGCAGTGGTCGATGTCGTCCATCGCCGCCGTGCGTGCGATGCTCGTCGCCGACACCCTAGGAGGTGATAAGGACGCAACCCTCACGCTGCTTCTCATCCTCATCTCCTCACAACCTCTCTCTCAAGCTCTTTCTTCCTCTCCCGCATGAACACCGAACCCTAGCTCCGGTCAGAGATGACCGTCATCGTCAATAGAGGTCATCCCGAAGATCGTGGAGTAGTCGAGGAGAAGCGCAACATCACCCTCTTCATCATAGTCCACTCATTAGGTCAATGGGAGCACGGTTTGGGGCGAATTTCATCATCTTGTTCCGTCGGAGTTCATCGGAAATCATGTCGGTGAGCTCGCCTCCGACCACATCTGTCCTCACCAACACCACTAGTGCAACCAGGGTGAGTGTACGCATCTCCCCATGCTCTCTAATCTCTCCCTTTTGTCGTATATCGCTGTTCCGTTGTGTACCGCCGCCGACCACCGCAGTTGAGGGTCGCCGGAGTAGCTTCGGTGACCAAACCTGAGCGACGCCACCACTATCAGGTTCCCCGTCGCGACCTCTTCCCGATAAGCCTAACCACTGCCCCGCGCGCTCACCAAATCGCGAGATCAATTACCGATCTGAGAAGATCAGCTTGGGTGACGTCATCTTGACGTTATGCTCACGTCACCACTGCTCAGTCAGTTGATTTGACCCAGTCTTTGCACATGTGGCGTATGAGGTGGCAACGACCCCACCAGTCAGTGACTGTGTCTAGAGTAGTATCAGTGTAAAAAGTATTTACCATTTAGAATTTAATTAGAAAATAATTTAGAGAAAAGAATAATCTTGTAAATTTAATATCTTTTGTTTTATAATTCAGAACAATATGTTTAATATATGAAAAAAATTAGAAAAATAAAATCTATAACATTAAATATTATTATCAAACATTATTATGTTAGCAATTTAAATAATTATTGTTTAATAAAGATTTTATAAGTATTACTACTTTGAAAATTCATATTTTAATATTGGTAAATGTTAAAAATATAAATAATATATCAAAATTCTTAGAAAAATAATAACTATAACTTAATATCATAATAATATATTATTATTTCACTTAATTAAATATTTATTATTTGTTAAGTGTTTATAAAGTAGTAAATATTATAAAAATCATATCTTATTATTTATAAATCACAAAAATAAATGTAATATACCAAAATGATCACAAAAATAATACCTACATATTAAAAATATAATATTGCACTTTTGAGGTAAATAAAAATTTAAACCCTTTAATAAATTGAATTTTAACCTATTTCCTTAGTTGATAATTCATATAAGGATAAATAAAAATTTGCTAATAATTCTAAAATCATACATCTAAGGCCTAATAATAGTATTTGGATTAAATACTGATAGTATAAAATTCATATAACCCAAAACATCTTAATTGCAATTTTTAAAGACATCCCATTCATCTATAAGTAGTAAATAATATTGTTCACTTGTTTACAAACTATAACCACTCATTTATAAAAGGATAAATGATTCTATTCCATTATAAAATTAAGAAACCACTACGCAATAGAAGTAATGCCATTCTTAAGTAACTTCAAGGAAACAATATAAAATGAACAAGATGCAAATATCATAAGCATTACACCCTAAGTCCATCTATGTTCTTAAAAGTTAACTTTAGTCTACAAGACTTTAAATATAATGCTAAAGACTTTATTATATGTTTTATAGTTAACTTTGGTCTATTTTAATTAAGACATAAAGTATCTCAAATCCAAACTATTCAAGAAAGCGTAAACAACATCAATCACATTCTATCAATCATATTCTAAAAGATATTAGGATTGTTTAAACCTTTGTAAGGAAATCTTTTCTTCAAATATTATTCTTTTTGCCACTTCAAACAACAAATCTTAATATAGTATCCCCAACTCTTAACAACTAAACTCAAGGACTTTCATCATAGTCAACATATGACAATTAATCGTAATCACATTACTTTATACTTTACTTGTATATCCAAGATTATTGGCATTGAAGTCCTTTATAAATGACATTACTTGTAAAGTAAAATTTGAAGATAAACAATTATGGTATAAGAAATCTTGAGTAGCATTCCACATTTGTGTATCTCATTGTTATGTGATATTATAATTACATGTCGTTTCAAACACACGCACAAGCCTTAATAAGAAGCACAAGTGTGAAACTTATCTAAAAGAACAACACATTACAAAGAAACCATTTCCAATATCCAAAGCCTAGGACAACGCTTATTCCAGGGGTTCGAGTTTACCAAATTGCATTACATTACTTATGCATAATAGCATCTTGCTTCTTTAAACATAGGTCCTTACCGGACCAATGATGCTGATTTTATATATTGGATCTTATATTATCTTGAAGACCGTGAGTGCATAATCTTGCAATCATAAAAGGCAAGTTCACACTTGCTCATGTCCTTTGGTTATTTTCTGTAAAGTATTTTGCAAACCCAGTGTTTTCATCACCTGCATTTCAAAAAGATCAAAAAATACTATTTTCGATAATAATGTGAACTATTGGTTACTGATCCAGGGTGATCAGCTAATCTATTAAACCTGGTAGTTGGAATACCACTACTCAAGAATATATCATCTAGGACTTAACAACCAATGTCGCCAGTGATTCTTGCGCTGTATATTACGCGTTAACCATGAGATTTGGAATGGGACGGAAAAGTCAGCTGGATCTTCCTCCTTTCACATGAACAAGATGTCCATCTCGTGACGCCGATGTAATTAAGAGACTCAGCATGGGTGGGGCCCCTTAGTTCCCCGCGATATTGGTTTCTAGACTATCCCTGAGTAAGACCGTCGTAGGTATGTCCTCATAATTGTTGGGGGCGACCAGGTTCCGTCTTCTCAGTGGAGTCCACAAGGAGTCAACCATAGTTAACTGCTATGCAGATTAACAGAGGTCGTTCTGCTTGTGGGGTCGTGTTTTATGTGGGGTCACGAGAAAGGCCAGTGATTGGCTTGGATCATCTACTGGGCCCCACACCATAGGAAGTATGGACGGAAAAGATCGCCCGGTTGTGCAACAAGGATTTGATCTCTCATGGGTAAAGTAACGCATCTCTGCAGAGTGTAAGAACTGTAACTTGTTACTCCCTGTTCCGGGAAGGAGCTACAAAAGCGGCGGGAAAGGAACTCCATGAAAGTTCTGTAAACCCATGAAGGCCGACGGACATAGCTTTTCAGAATAAAAGCAACCTTTGAAGAAATGTTTATGAAAACTTGCATTTCCTATGACCTATGGTCTGTGGCTGTAGATATAGTGCATCAAACACTCATTTTCTAGTGAACTTGCTGAGTACGCTCATACTCAACGTATCTTCTTAACCCTTGCTAGATTCTGAAGCCATTAAGACGACGTCTACATTAAGTTATGCTCCAGAAATCATCATCAAAAGCTCCAGCTCTTCAATGAAGTAAAGGAAGTCAACATATACATCAACCAAAGTGAAGACGAAGTTGCTGATGAAATAGAATTATAATCTCTAGCCCTAGAACCTACTTCTGTAGAGTATTGCAATACAACAATACAAACCAAATAGTTAGATGCTAATCTTATTAGCATAACAGTTATGAGTTGATTATTTTCTATTTCTTCTTTGTAAGAAATTTAATTCTTTCTCTTTAACCTAGAGTGTTCTCTCGATATTTTGTAAAGAGTAGAGTTGTAACCAATAGTCATGTCTTGGACCTGCTGTGTTTCTGTTATACCACTCTGAGGGATGTAATACTAGTGAACGGTGTTTCATTGGTGTTATGTCAACGACTATAGTGTACTACATCATGCAGTGGTATGCTGGGTCACCGCAGTAATTCTGCTGACAGCTCAACAGATCACGGAGATTATTGTAGGAACGTGGGACATTATGTTCCAGAGTTCTCAGAGTTGTATAGTGCTCGAATCCATCATTTATGAAGACTAGACTAGGATCACAACCATCTGTTGTAGTTCTAGGCTTGTAGCACTTTGTTTCATGTCAGCGGTGACATCCAATCAGGGCGACCCGCATCCACGACTTCGATGGTGGGACGGGCCGAGGAAGTAGCGGGGAGGCGCCTGTTCTAGAGAAGCGGCGGAGAAAGCAGATCACGGAGGGAGGCGATGGATCATGGATGGCGTGGATGGAGCAGTCACGTCATTTTCCTTCTTTCTAGCTTTTGTTAAGCATTTATTTTCTTTTGTTTGTATGTGATGATGGTGTTGTGAATGCGGGACGGGGGGTTTTCCATGCGGGCTAGACAAAGTTCGTCAAATTATTTGCTAAGTACACATATTAGGTTAATAGGAACGATTAGATAGCGTGAGGTAGGCCTGATAGTGCGATTGTAGTATGTTTCTTTATGTTTTGTGGGGTACGTGTAGAGAAACGCATGTTCTTTCCTTGATAAGTAGTAGATATCATCTACTGCGTTACTGGACAATAATACGGTACATTGGTGAAGTACCATAAAATATGTAGTGAGTTCGGACTTTAGATTAGACTATTATGTAGCATAACGGCTCCAATTCTTATGACTTCACAGGAGAGACATAAGTAAGCAAAGCTGACCTAATATTTTGCCGGTAGTTGTAGGCTTGTAGCGCTTTGTTTCATGTCGGCGGTGGCGTCCAATCAGGGCAACTCGCATCGCATGACTACATCCACGACTTCGATGGTGGGACGGGCCGGGGAAGAGGCAGGGAGGCACCGGTGCAGGAGAGGTGGCAGAGGAAAGCATATCATAGAGGGAGGTTATGGATCGTGGATGTCATGGATGGAGTAGTCACGTTTAGTTTCCTTCTCTCTGGCATTTTTTAAGCGTTTTTTCTGGCGTTAGTAAGCGACGGTGCTACGAATGCGGGGCAGGGGTTTTCCATACGGGCTGGATACACAATTCATGAAAGTTATTTCTAAGTGCACCTAAGAAAAATATTAGGCTAATAGGTACTGTTAGATTGTATGAGGTGGGCCTGATCGTGTTACTGTAGTCGGTTTCTTTATGTTTTATGGGGTATGTGCAGAGAAACCTACGATTCGCTCATTCATAAGTAGTAGAGATTATCCATGTTAATGTTTGACATGGTGTGTAATACTTTTGCAAAAATTCCTTGATATCACATTTTATTTGGACATAATATCTTGATATACGACATTTCACTTGGTACCATAGTCATCATTCGCCTATGTTCAAATCTTGGCTCCGCTCCTGCGCAGGAATCATCATTGTTGGCGTCGAAGCACTGAGCTTCACCCGAAAAAAATCTCCGCACCATGTTGCATGCCCCTTTGCTCTCTCTCAAGCCACACGCCAACATGGGTCGCACCGTCTCCTGAACGACGGATATGTCCTTTTGATGGTGAGTCATGAAATGGTGCCACCATTTGAAATCAATGCAATTCGCCGTAAGTTGTGTAGATGTTTTTAGAAAGTTTTAGATGTATTGTAACAAAGTATGAAGGGTAGTTCAGAAATTTTCTGAAGTTGCTGAAATTAGGAAGTTGTGGGAAATCTCTAACAGTTGTGTGAAAATTTGAAAACTAAAGTTTTTTAGGTTATTTCTAGATTTTGTTAAGTTGTATAATTTTTTTAAAAAGCACGTGATTGTTGTCAGAAGCCAGAAAGTGGAACTGTCCATGTGCAGGGCCGCCATGGGCACCTGAATACAAGGTGGCCCCCAAATCCCAGCAAGCTACGAGAGCTTTTCTCGCTTAAGGTAAAGACGGGTATCTCTAGAAAAAGAGAAACCTTCGTAAAGGTCAAGCCTGCACGCTCGTAAGGAGCGCCACGTGTTATGCGTATGAGGAAGTTTGACCTCGTATATAATCTTAGATCGAAGTATACAAATAAGAGTACAAGTATATGAAAGTATAGATGTACTCGCAACTAAAGTACGCAAAAGTGCAAGTTTACTCACAGCTAAAATACGAAAGTATAACTGTATTAAGAGCCAAAGTATAAAAAGGTACAAGTTTACTCATAACCGAAATACACGAAAGTACAAGTTTACTCACAACAAAAGTATAGAAAAGTACAAGTTTACTCACAGCGGAAGTACACGAAAAGTACAAATTTACCTAGAAGTACGAAGTACGACTGAGAGCCAAAGTATAGAAAAATACAAGTTTACTCACAACCGAAGTACACAAAAGTATAATCATACTTAGATCAAAATACAGAAAAGTATAAGTATACTCACTGTCAGTGGCGGACCTAGGAAATTGTCGAAGCCTGGGCGCGACGCAAGGCAACTAAAAGAATTCTCATTGCACATCGCCTCCATCTTCCTCACCACCGCCGGAGGAGGCCACCAGGCTAAGTCCGCACAACGGACGATAATGGGGTTGTCTACTTTCACGGCGGCGTGTGGTGGCTCAGAACTAGTGGCCCCTACTATAGCGATGAAAGGTGGCGCAACTCGAGATCTCCGGTCCCTACTCTAGCGATGAAAGGCGACGCAACTCAAGATCCACGCGTTAGAATCGATTTAGAACCAATCTAAATCTTGTATGTACCAATTTAGATTGAGGGTGTGTTTTAGAGTCGGATACGGTGCATGTACTGTATACAACTTGTACTGTAACCTTCCTTGTTGATGTATATATACTGATCACCGGTGGGCACATACCAACACCGAAAACCCTAAACTTGACTCCCCACGGGCGACGTGGCGATGGTGAATTGGTGATGGCCGTCTCCTGCGGCCATGAGGGTGGCGAGAAGTGGGCGCCAGGGACTCCTGGTGTTGGTGGCGTCTCGGTGTTGTCAGTGCCCAGATCGCCTGTTGGAAGCTCGACTCGGGATGAAAGCCTGTTTCGAGAAGGATAAATACATCGATTCGGATACCAGATTATCCTTGTTTTTAAAATAAAATATCAAAACGACTTCTGACATCATCGGAGGGATCGGAACCATATTCATAGGCTGACAATTTTTATGGATAGGTCAAACTATTGAAAGCAAATGGAAAAGGAACACCGAGTGGAATCAAAGAAACTAGCGGACTAATCACTAAATAGATATATTCCTTGTACTGGCCAGCGCAGCTTATCTTAACACAACAATGAATTCCATCGCTACGAGTAGTATTTAACGCCCATATCTCTAGCCATTCCTTCGTTTGTATTGCACAGCTGCCTGCCGTGCAAACAGAAGAAGAAGAATCGAATCTTAGATGTTTTATTTAGAACAAATTAGAACAAACTGAATCGCTTCATGTCACGCTGAACAAGGAACGGCCCAAAAACTTGAGCCCCACTAATCCAGAACGGCACCACGCTGTGCATTACGAAACAAATTTGTAGATTTTTTTTAAAGGACGAACAGTTTTTGCCCCTAGCCGAAGGGGATTTGGTAGCTGGAATCATCGTCGGGCAGCTGGCGCGCGTAAGCGAAGCCCGGGCGAGCCGCCGACGCTACGTCCGCCCGTGCTCACTGTCAAAGTACATAAAAGTACAAGTGTATAACAATGCAAGTACAAAGTATACTAAGAACCCGAAGTATAAAAAAATACTAATCTAAAGAACAAACACAATGGTCTTGAAAGGACAAAAAAAAAGTTGTTTAAAACCTATCAATATGTGATCTAGTTTTAAAGCTCTCGGCATGAGGGATTTGAAAGTGAAAACGGTTCGTGATTTGAACAAGTGCTTCTCAAAATATGTCGTTTTGAATCATCGGATTTGGAAAAAAAAACGAAAAATCTATAAG
This sequence comes from Avena sativa, assembly GCA_916181665.1. NCBI lineage: Eukaryota > Viridiplantae > Streptophyta > Magnoliopsida > Poales > Poaceae > Avena > Avena sativa. The sequence goes on along the minus strand of OV702279.1, from coordinate 17,924,179 downwards.
CTGGCTACTATATCTCCCTCTTTCTTATTCTAATTCCACCTTCATCCTCATTGTGACACTTGGCAAACACGCAGAGTCTCCTAACAAAGAAGAAAACGACACTTAACACAACAACAACGCACAGAATGGATCTTTGAGAAGATCAGACTTTTTTTTTTTAGGATTTCCGGGTGGATACACGATGAAGTGTGACGTCACTCCCCTAATTGACCAGACGTTGGACTTTTTTTTGCTTGGGTTATATTAGGCTTAGTATTTTAATGATTTGCTTGGGCCTTTTTGCTTCGGTTATATCAGGCTCACTATTTTAATGATTAGCTTGGGCCTATTTTGGTAAAGGGATTAAGTGGGCTGGGTCGTTCCTAGTAATTAACACTTCAGCAATATAGTCACAGGATGTTATTGCCCATTGGAAAACCTCTTATCTGCAGGCACAGCCGAGGGGGAGGTGCTATTTAGCCCTCAGAGGGCGCACTATTATTGCACGCCTGAAGCCTTCCGGCCATTTCAGATTCCGATCCAATAACATGCACTGTTTTTAGAAAAACAAATATTTTTTATGTTTCTATAGTAATAAAATATTGTGTTTTTAGAAAAAGTTTGAATATAAAAAAGTTAAAATATAAAATTAAAAATTAAAAATTTGTTCACATGTAAAAACTGTTCAAATATAAAATTTCTTCAAATTTATAAAATTTTCATATTCAAAAATTATTCATAATTTTAAAATGTTCATATTTGATAATTGTTTCAAATAAAAAACATATTTATAAAAAATAAAAAATAAAAGAAAACCGGGTAAAAATCAGACCAAACCAAGAAAAACCACGTGAAAAAATATATAAAAAAAGAGAAAACCCATTAACAAGGAGCCTATTGGGCCCAGCCCAGACCATAAAAGAGCTCAGGCGCGTCCGGCGATAAATAGCAATTGTCCCAGCAGAGGCTACAACTCTTCTTAAGGGGCTATAATTTCTACAGCATCTTTGATGTAGCAATATAGTTGTTAAATCAGATTCGTTGGAGATGATTCAGGCTTGCAACAACACAAGTGAGATTTGGAGTACATACTCCGTGATTTTGGTAGAATGTTTCCTCAAAGCTAGTAATATTGGGATAGTTTCCTTCTCTTACTATCCAAAAGAGGCTAATCAAGTGGCGCATCGGTTAGAAAGTTTTCTTTTGAGATAAAACAGCCATTTAGTTGGGATGGGGACCTCCCTGTTTTTATTTTACCTAGTACTATTCTATATGATGTAACACTATTATCAATGAAATAAAAAGTGCCAGCGGCTTTCCCTTAAAAAAACACATTCCGCATTGTGCGCACGCCAAAGAAAAGATGAATATGCACGTCAAATATTCTAAAAAAATGAGATCCATATGTAAAAGAAAATTCAAAAGAGGAAAGGGGATCAATATGTGTAAAGTGCAGAATTTAAGAATATAAGAAGGGAAGCAAAGTCCGTAAAAAAAGAAACACATACGCTTGCCGACTTGATGATCAGAGAGATTAATACGACATACTATCAACAATGACTTCGTATCAAGGAATGTTGAAGCAAATTTTAAGATAATAATACATTATTTGATACTTCCTTCGGTCTATATTAGTAACCTCAATTTTATCTAAATATAAATGCATCTAGTTCAAATACTCAGTAATACGAATGCATCTAGTTCAAATACTTAACTAGATATATATGAATCTAGATAAAGTTAAGGCATTAATACAAAGCGGAGGGACTATCAAATATTGCTCTTCTATGCATGTAAGTGTTTTATCAATTACATGATGCTTGTAGGGCCCTAGGTTGAAGTTTCGGCCCGGGGCTCCGAAATCCTAGGACCAGCCTTGTCTGTGTGGGGCTTATAGCTCCCATGCGACGTCTTTACTCGGAATTGGAAGGAACACGACATCGTTACAAAGAATAGCTCGCATGCGACACTTGTGAGGCAGCTAAGAGCCCAGGGCCACACGGGCCATAAAACGGTGGTTAAGGACACATTTAACTTTGTTCCAAGATTAGGGTTAAGCCAAACCGGTCGGTTGGGACAGTCAGTCAAACCAACCGCTTCCGACCGAGAGGGCGCGTCACACTGACTATAGCTTCCCCGACAGCGGCGGTGGACCTCACGCATCGTTCTCGGTGCCGGCGGCGGCGACAGGGAATTTTTTTAGGCGGCAGCGCTTTCCGTTCGTCGGCGAAGGTGGTGAGTGCCATTTGAAAGCTAATTCCTCTCTCATTCTTCTCAATTCAAGATCTGAGCGTGCCCATTGATGCTAGATTGTGGAGGCCGGGGTGTGCTGAACGGGGCGAGGGGGAACGAGATGGATCATGGAGAGGGGACTTCTAATCGGTATATCCCGCATCTCTGCACTTAATTTCTCTAAGGTTGAGCTCTTTGTTCGCTTCCGCTAGCTCACAGTGCCCGCCAAAAACAGGGGAGACGATGTTGCGCGTCAAACCTTCGAATTTCGCATCAATTTCTTTCCCTCTAGGGTTGTTTTAGTTGATGGCAGCATGCAGATCATTGAGAGAGACACGGTTGTTAAATGGGAGGTGGAATTAGAACATGTTGATCCCTAAGAGCTAATAAACATGGGAGAGGACGCGGTGAGAAAAATGGTGGAAAAAATTGGGGATAGTGTGGTTTGGGGGCCAGAGCAAGAAGTTTCTTTGTTGCGATTTGATGATTGCAAATGTGACTATGTTAGGGTTGAGACAGGGGAACATATAGTTGATGAAATCGATGAGCGAAACGGTTGGACAAGCAAAACTATTCTGTTTTTAGCAGAGCTCATTGATCTGGAACCTGATTCGAGGGATGGATATGTGGCCTCAAAGCTGGCTGCTCAAATGGTCGAGGATGATTGGGATGCACAAAGGCAAGTAATGCCTATACTTACTGAGTTGGAAGTGTTAACAGTGGAGGATGATGCTAATGCACAAGGGGAGGCTGCAGATGCTAATGCACAAAGGATTGTAACTATTGATTGGAATTCAGTTGAGATACATGACCGGACTGATTTGGTCACTATAGATGACAGAGACAAGGAGAAGAAGAGGGATGAAGCTGCAAATGATGGTGACAACCATTTAAGAGATGAAGAGGCAGATATAGATCTAGAAAGGTTAGAAAATGCTGCAGTTCATGTAGATGATGCACATGATGATGAGCTAGTAACAGTTTATGACAAAGAGGACCCAATTATTGAAGTTGGGAGATTGTTTCCAAGCATGGATGAATTCAGGCTGTGTTTCAGGACATATGCAGTCAAACGTGAGTTTGCTACCAAGACTATGTGGACTGATAAAAAGTTCTATGCAAAATGCATAGGTTATGATGGTGGTTCCAAGCCTTGCAAGTGGTATATATCTGCTAGACGCCAACCTGATGGAAGGACAATAAGAGTGAATCAAATTCCAAAACCTCATACTTGCATTACAAGTTCTCAAACAGTTACAAAGATGGCATCACAATTATGGGTTGCAGAAAAGATCAAGCCTATTTTAGCCACAACACCAAACAACACTGCAAAGAGACTGAAAATAGACTTGGAAAAGCAGTACCCCATTAAGCTGAGTTATACTACAGTGTGGAAGGCAAAGCAAAGGGAAATGAAAGAGCTATATGGTGATTGGGCAAATACCTTTCGAATGCTTTATAACTTCAAAGCAGAAGTAGAGAAGAGGTCACCTGGCAGTGTTGTGGAGATAGATACTGCGGTAACAGCTGATGGGAAAGTCTTCTTCTCTAAATTATTCATGGCTTTAAAGCCTTGCATCGATGGCTTCAAAGCAGGGTGTCGTCCATATTTGAGTATAGACTCATCTTTCTTGACTAAAAAGTGGAATGGTCAACTAGGAGCATGCAATACTTTAGATGGACACAATTGGATGTTCCCTGTAGCTATTGGCATGTTTCAGTCTGAGACAGAGGCATCATGGACATGGTTCATGATGCAGTTGAAAAGATGCATAGGGCCAGTATCTCCATTGGCAGTGCACACAGATGCATGTAAAGGTTTAGAAAATGCAGTGAATATTGTTTTCCCTCATGCTGAGCAGAGGGAGTGCTTTGAACATATGTGGATGAATTTGATCAAAAAATTTAGAGGAGATGATTTTAGACGCATGTGGCCAGCAGAAAGATCTTACACCAGACAGACACATTCATATCACCTTGAGAAGATTAAGGCGGCGTGCTCTGAGGAGGATAGGGTCAAGTTTTGTACATGGTTGGAAACCTACCATTCTCTTTTATGGTACATGTCAGGTTTTAACACTGTCATCAAATGTGATCATATCAACAATAATTTGGCAGAAAGTTTCAACAACAAAGTGAAGGAGTTAAAAGACTTGCATGTCCATGACATGGTTGACCAGATCAGGATCAGGATCATGAGGTTGTGGGAATTGAGAATAAGGCTTGGTGATGTTCTTCAAGGAGATAAGCTTCGTGATGTTGTGCAGCAGGTGGTCAACAGGAGTAGAAATCTTGCACATTTGCGTGTTGAGAAATACTCATTGTGGGGTGCTGAAGTCAGAGATACAAAGACTGGCAGGAGGCATGTTGTTGACACTCAATTGCATGAATGCACATGCCTTGAGTGGCAACACACTGGGAAGCCTTGTGAGCATGCCATACTTTTCTTGGCCTCCAAACACAAGCTAAATATGCACCCATATTTGCATGAGTATTATTCTGTAGCAAAATTGAAGGCTGCATATGGAACACCAATTCCAGCACTTACAGATCAGTCTCAGTGGCCTGAAGTGGACATTTAATTCTCCTTGTGTCCTCCTTTGATGAAAAGAAAGGCTGGCAGGCCCAAGCAGAGTAGATTCAAGGCTTGGTTTGAGAAAGGTGGGAGCAGCAAGAAGGGAAAGAAAGATGAAAAGAAAGATGCCAAGCCAAAAAGGGCCCAAAAAGGTAACAAGAATAGATGCAAACTCTGTGAAGAACTTGGACACCGAGCTGGCTCTACCAAGTGCAGATACACTGCTGAAAAGCCAAAGCATGTTCATCCAAAATCTATCCCATTTCTTGTTGATGATTTCCCCCCCCCCAGCTAACTTGCTTGTTTTCAGGGGGAAGCGTGGAGAAAAAGGCCCACCTCTTGTTGTTGAAGAATGCTGGCCAGTGAAAAGGGCAAGAATCAATGGCCAAAGAAAGAAGAGAACTAACCAGATCATGTTTGGTGTTGTTGAGGTGCAATCTGAACTTGTTTTGGAGGATGATGTGCAAACTGTTGAGGCTTTAGGGCACACCATTTCTGATTTGGAAGCTCTGGTGCAAAATGAGGGGCAAAATGAGCATGTTGTTGAGGCTCCAGTGCAAAATGAGCATGTTGTTGAGGCTCCAGTGCAAAATGAGCATGTTGTTGAGGCTCCAGTGCAAACTGACCATGTTGATGAGGCCCCGGTGCAAAGTGACCATGTTGATGATGTTAGATGTATATATTTGTATATTGTATTTTCCCCATATGTTAGGGGGTTTACTGCATATTTTCACCTGTACCTGTACTATATATTGTGGCCTTTGGCCCCCAGAGGTATACAACTTGTCTATTCCTAACATGGTATCACAGCCGGTTTTTGGCTTTCCGTGCCCATCGGTCCTCTGCTTGTGATCGCCGCCGTCAGCTCGCCCCGGCCACCCACCGGTTCCCGTTCTGACCGCCTGCGTGAGGTCCTTTCCTTTTGTTCTTATCCTCTGCTTCCCAGATTTGTTCCGCCCAGATTCGTTCTTGTCCTCTGTTTAGATCCGATCGGATCTACACACCCTCCTGCAACCTCACTGCCGATCGGCCCCCGCCACCACCAATTGGACCCCGCCACCCGATTGGACGCCGCCACCTCGTCGCACGCGCCAATCCCCTGCCTGTGTCTGCACGTGCGCGCGGCGGTCCACTCTCCGTACTTTTCCGTCCTTTACATCTAACACATACACACATACACCACCTGCTACAAAACTTTCTACACCAGCACCGGACTTACCCTCCTGCATAACCTCCCACTGCCGCATGGGCCCTGCCACCGCTGTCCGCCTTGTACCGCCATGTGCACATGCCTCCTGCGCGCGGTCTGCGCCCTGCCCTGCTGCTGTGCTGCGTGGGGCCCGCCACCTGCAGGAAGCCTGCCGCCTGCTCGGAGTTTCCGCCGGTGCTGATTTCGTCTGCTTTCGTCAGATCGATCTGATCTAGATCTTCTCTGTGGAAAAATAAGAGATATGTCTTCTTCATCGGCTTATGTTGCGATTCCTCGCTGCCCAGTGGTTTTTGATGGCGCGAATTACCCTGATTTCGCTGCCTGTATGCGCGTTCACATGTGCGGTCTCCGTCTTTGGGGTGTGCTCTCCGGCGAGGTCTCCTGTCCGCCGTGCCCCCTGCTCCTGTGGCCCCTTTTCCGCCGACGTTGATTGTTCTCGGTGTTGATGCTTCTCAGGAGGCCAAGGATGCTGCTCAGAGTGGTGATGATAGTGTTGTTGCTGCTTATGACCTGAAGTTCAAGCAGTACTCGAGGCCTATCGACACGCTTTGACTGCTTACACTCAGTGGGTTGATGAGGATGCTCGTGTTGCTGCTGTTCTCACCTCCAGTGTTCTGCCCCAGTATGCCACTGAGTTCATGAGTCTTCCTATCAGCCGTCAGCGCTATCAGCCGTCTGGGGATGCTCTTTATCTGTCTATGGTTTGCCAGGAACATGCTCTCGAGCAGGGTGATTCTACTATTGATGAGTTCTATACTCAGAGTGCTGCTATCTGGCGTCAGCTTGATTCTCTTCGTACTACTCTTTGTGGCACATGCTCGTGTTTCCAGATTGTGCGCTCGGATTTGGAGTTTCACCGCATCTATGAGTTTCTGTCTCGGCTCCGCCAGGAGTTTGAGCTCCGGCGTGCTCAGCTGAATGCTCGTGGTCGTGTTCCGCTCTCTGAGGTGTTGTCTGAGCTTCGGGCTGAGGAGACCCGCCTCCGTGGTGCTGGTCTTCTTGCGGTTCCATCTGTGCTTGCTACCCGTGGTCCTCCTATGCCGTTTGGTCCCTCGACTCAGCCGCGGTCCTCTGTGCCACCGCCGATACTACCCACTCCTCCAGGTCAGGGTCAGAGTCAGCACCAGCAGTCTCCGGGTCTGAGTCAGCACCAGCAACCTCAGGGTCAGAGTCAGCACCAGCAGGCTCGTGGTCAGGGTCAATGTGGTTCTCTTTGTCACTGCTCTTACTGCAACAGGGATGACCACACTTGGGCCACCTGTTATACACGGGACCCTAGTTTACGTCAGCAGCACCAGGCTCGTGGGCAGTCGGCTCCTTCTGGGTCTTCAGCAGTTGGTCTCTCTGATCAGGACATTATCAGGAGTCTTCGCGGTCTTGCTGCTACAGGCTCTTCTTCAACGGGCACTGCTGGTTCTGTGACTAACTCTTCAGGTACTGTGCGACCACCACCTTATACACAGTCAGGTACGTCTCCGTGGTATCTGGATTCTGGAGCTTCCTTTCATATGACCTATGAGTCTTCTTTTCTGTCCGCTCTTCGTTCTCTCCCTTCTCATGTCCATGTTTTTACGGCTGATGGTACCTCTCTTCCTGTTTGTAGTCGGGACACCCTTTCTACTTCTTCTTTTTTTGTTCCTGATATTTCTCATGTCCCTCTTCTTAAGATGAATCTGTTCTCTGCTAGCCAGCTTACTGACTCTGGTTGTCGCATCATTCTTGATGCTGATTCTTGTGTTGTCCAGGACCGTCCTACACAAGCCCTGGTTGGAGCTGTCCCTCGCAGCCGTGACTCTTTAGGACTTTGGGAGTTAGACTGGCTTCGTGTTCCTTCTGCTGCCAGTTCTTCTCCGGTTTTCGCCTCTACTACCAGCTCCTTTCAGCAGTGGCATCATCATCTTGGTCACTTCTGTGTCTCTCACCTGTCGTCATTAGTTCATCATGGTCTTCTGGGGTCTGTCTCAGGAGATGGGTCTTTGCATTGTCAGGGCTGTAGGTTGGGTAAACAGATTGAGCTTCCCTATCCTACTAGCGCGTCTGTATCTCAGTGACCTTTTGATTTAGTTCATTCTGATGTTTGGGGTCCTCGGTACACTCGGTTGTATTTTATGCGCTCTCGCAGTGAAGTGCTTTCCATATATCAGCGTTTTGCGGCCATGGTCCATACTCAGTATTCTACCCCATCCGTGTTTTTCGTGATGATTCTGCTGGTGAGTATATCTCCCAGATGTTGCGAGGTGTTCTTGCTGAGCAGGGCACCCTTACTCAGTTCTCTTGTCCTGACGCACATGACCAGAATGGCGTTGCTGAGCGTAAGCATCGCCATCTTCTTGAGACCACTCGTGCTATGATGATTGCTTCTTCTCTCCCGCCGCATTTCTGGGCTGAGGCTGTCGCTACGTCGGCTTACCTCATCAATATTCAGCCTTCTGCCGCCTTGCAGGGTGGTATCCCTCTTGAGCGCCTATCTGGACAGTCTCCAGACTACTCCATGCTTCACTTGTTTGGTTGTGTTTGCTATGTTCTCCTTGCTCCTCGCGAACGCACCAAACTGACCGCTCAGTCTGTTGAGTGTGTCTTCCTTGGATACAGTGATGAGAATAAGGGCTATCGTTGTTGGGACCCTGTTGGTCGTCGGATGCGTATCTCTCGTGATGTTACTTTTGATGAGACGCGTCCTTTCTATACTCGTCCCACCGCTGGTACTTACCCGGTGGAAGATATCTCTTTTCTTCTCTTTCCTGACACACCTCCTTCTACCCCTATTGTGTCTTCTTCAGGATCTCCTCCCCCTGATGTCTCTTCTTCGACATCGTCCTCCTCTGCTCCATCTAGTTCTGCTAGTTCTCCTTGTTCTCCGGAGTCTTCCTCTACTATTCCCTCTTCTTCATCGCCGTCTCCTGCGTCGTCTTCCTCTCATGATCTTCCCTCTACTCGTCCTGTTCGTCAGCATCGTGGCCCCAACCGTTACTCTCCAAGTCAGTATGGTCTTTCTATTGCCCTCGAGCCGACTTCTTATCGGGATGCTGAGCATCATCCTGAATGGCAGCTGGCCATGGCTGAGGAGATTGCTGCACTTGAGCACACTGGCACCTGTGATCTTGTTTCTCCCCCTCCCGGTGTTCGTCCTATCACGTGTAAGTGGGTCTATAAGATTAAGACTCGCTCTGATGGATCTCTTGAGCGCTATAAAGCGCGTCTTGTGGCTCGTGGTTTTCAGCAGGAGCATGGTCGTGACTATGATGAGACCTTTGCTCCTGTGGCTCATATGACCACTGTGCGTACTCTTCTTGCTGTTGCTTCTGTTCGTCACTGGTCTATGTCTCAGCTTGATATTCAGAATGCCTTTCTCAATGGTGAGTTGAGTGAGGAGGTTTATATGCAGCCTCCTCCTGGGTATTCTGTTCCCGAGGGGATGGTTTGTTGTCTTCGACGTTCTCTTTATAGCCTCAAACAGGCCCCTCGTGCCTGGTTTGAGCGCTTTGCTTCTGTAGTGACTGCTGCTGGTTTCTCCCCTAGTGCTCATGATCCAGCGTTGTTTGTTCACACTTCTCCTCGTGGACGCACTCTTCTTCTTCTCTATGTCGATGATATGATCATTAATAGTGATGATCCTGAGTATATCGCCTTTGTTAAGGCTCGTCTTCGTGATCAGTTTCTTATGTCTGATCTTGGTCCTCTTCGATACTTTCTTGGGATTGAGGTTTCCTCCACTTCTGATGGCTTTTACATCTCTCGGGAAAAGTATATTCAGGATCTTCTTGCTCGTGCTGCTCTTGGGGATGAGCGCACTGTTGAGACCCCTATGGAGCTTAATGTTAAGCTTCAACTTACTAATGGTGATCCGCTTTCTGATCCGACGCGTTATCGTCATCTGGTTGGGAGTCTTTTTTATCTTGCTGTCACTCGTCCTGACATCTCTTATCCTGTTCATATTCTGAGTCAGTTTGTTTCTGCTCCTACCACTGTTCACTATAGTCATCTTCTCCGTGTTCTTCGTTATCTTCGTGGTATGATCACTCATCGCCTTTTCTTTCCTCGTTCCAGCTCCCTCCAACTCTAGTGCTATTCGGACTCTATGTGGGCGAGTGATCCTTCGGATCGCCGTTCACTTTCTGCTTACTGTGTGTTTCTTGGTGGTTTGCTCATTGCTTGGAAGACGGAGAAACAGACAGCGATTTACCGTTCGAGTGTTGAGCTGAGTTGCGTGCTATGGCCTTGTTGACTGCTAAGGTGACCTGGTTACGGTGGTTAGTTGCGGATTTTGGGGTCTCTATTACCACACCCAGTCTGGTTTTGCCTGACAATACAGGTGCTATTAGTGTTGCACGTGATCCGGTCAAGCATGAGCTTACCAAGCATATTGGTGTTGATGCTTTCTATACATGTGCCTAGGTACAGGCTTTTCTTTACGAAGGCACAGACCAGAGCGCAGCATGATTTCTTACTCCACAAACTTTGTGTTGTGGATCCACCATGAGTTTGAGGGGGGGGTGTTAGATGTATATATTTGTATATTGTATTTTCCCCATATGTTAGGGGGTTTCCTGCATATTTGCACCTGTACCTGTACTATATATTGTGGCCTTTGGCCCCCAGAGGTATACAACTTGTCTATTCCTAACAGATGAGGCTCTGGTGCCAGATTGTGTTGTTGAGGAGGTGCAGGAGGTGAAGGAGACTCTTGGACATGCTGTGGGGAGGCCAGATGGTTATGGTAAGAAAAAGAAGATCATAAACCTGTTGTGTGGTGTGAAACTTGTGAAGGAGAAGAAAACGAGGGGTAAGAAGAGCCAAAAGAAATAGACTTTGAATTTGGCACTTGTTGTTGTAAACATTTGTTATTGTAATAATTTGGCACTTGTTGTTGTAATACTTTGGCACTTGTTGTTGTTGTAAACATTTGTTATTTTAATAATTTGGCACTTGTTATTGATAATTTGGCCAAAATTCAAATATGATGGTAAATTTGAATTTCAATCTATGTAGCTATGTGTACTTTTATATGTTTGTATGAGCTTCCAACGTTTTTCTCATATGTAGAGTACAACTCATCCTCATCCTGACCCCTTTTATGAAGTACAACTCACCCTCACCCAAAATGTGGTAGAAATGGGCTCCAAAGCTAGGGAACCACCCCATTTCTAAGCAAGTTTTTTTCGACCATTTCTAAAACCAAGTTTGATATTCTTCCTCACAACTATTTCACATAACATGACACCATGCGAAGGTTTTGTATTTTTTTTGATTTTTTTGAATTATTTATGCACATTTGAATGTCTGGTCAAACTTTTTGAAGGGTTTTCATAAATATTCTTAGCTAGGGGCCGAGGCTCACAAAAATAGCATTGGATCACTGATGAAATAGCATGTTGTGAACCTAAAAATGATTTTTACAAAAAATCATCAGCATGAAATCATGTACCTGTAGTTCATATCTTACCCACTTCCAACCGATTCGGCCGGATTTGTCTTTTTCACCAGGGATGTAATAAAAGGTTTGAGATAGTCAAGTTGGGAAATTATACATGCTAGGTGGTCTAGTATTTTTTAAAAATAGGATGTTACCATTTTGAAACTTCAATTTGGTGGTTGCTTCACAAATCCCCCCCTCTTTCGGCACTCAGAAAATAGAAAATGGATTTTCTGTTCGTCGAAAAGGAAAACTTTGTACTACAACATTGTTAGTCATCCCATTATACACATGCATGCCCAATATGGGCACATTATCACAAACTATGCCTTGATTCTAGCCATATCATTGGTCATTTGACCCGAAAGCCAGAAAACCTCGGAGGAGATAGGTCATTTTGTGAAGGGTTTTTTGAAATATGATCAATAGACCAAGTTTGATATTTTTACTCACGACTATGTCACATAACATGACACCATGCGAAGGTTTTGTATTTTTTTTATTTTTTTTGAATTAGTTATGCACATTGAAATGCGTGGTCAAACTTTTTGAAGGGTTTTCACAAGTATTCTTAGCTAGAGTCTGAGACTCACAAAACTAGCATTGGATCTCTGATGAAATAGCATGTTGTGAACCTAAAAATTATTTTTCCAAAAAATCATCAGCATGAAATCATGTACCTATAGTTCATATCTTACCCACTTCCATCTGATTCGGCAGGATTTGTCTTTTTCACCAGGGATGGAATAAAAGGTTTGAGATATTCAAGTTGGAAAATTGTACATGCTAGGTGGTCTAGTATTTTTGAAAAATAGGATGTTACCATTTTGAAACTTCAATTTGGTGGCTGCTTCACAAATCCCCCCTCTTTCGGCACTCAGAAAATAGAAAATGGATTTTTTGTGCGTCAAAAAGGAAAACTTTATACTACAACATTGTTAGTCATCCCATTATACACATGCATGCCCAATATGGGCACATTATCACAAACTATGCCTTGATTCTAGCCATATCATTGGTCATTTGACCCGAAAGCCAGAAAACCTCGGAGGAGATAGGTCATTTTGTGAAGGATTTTATGAAATATGATCAATAGACCAAGTTTGATATTTTTCCTCACAACTATGTCACATAACATGACACCATGCGAAGGTTTTGTATTTTTTTGATTTGTTTTGAATTAGTTATGCACATTTGAATGTCTGGTCAAACTTGTGAAAACCCCGTTGACTGCATCCTAAACCCAGCTAACCCTAAGGCCGAATGAGGAACGCAGATCTAACCCTAGCGCGACATTGTAGCCGTCTGATCGCGTCTTCTAGAAGGATTCCGCGGGTGGCTCTAGGCGATCCGTGGAAGGGCTTGTTCTGCAACTTGATTGGTTGGCGTCTTTTAGAAGGATTTCGCGGCTAGCTCTTGGCGATCCGTGGGATAGATGATTCTGGAATCTGATTGGCTTGCATCGTTTTTTCATGAACAGATAAGGTACATCGTGGCACACTCCATTGACCGTTGGACCAAGCGTGGCATGCGAGGGCGCTGGACGGGTCGGCTGCACCATGATGCATGCCATGCAGTTGCCTCTCGCGTCGCAGTCTAGCTATTTTGCGTGCAGCCAACCGACGCAGCAGCGCTGCAGCGTATTACTCCCTCCGTCGCATTCAATTAGTGTACGTCTAACAACTTTCTTCAGTCAAACTTACTCCCCTCCGGTTCATGCGCCATAGAAAAAGTCAATATTTATAAACTTTGACTATGTATATAAGAAAAAATATCAAAATCTAAAATATGTAATAAATATAAGGTACATCGTGACACACTCTATTGACCGTTGGACCGAGCGTGGTATGCGAGGGCATTGGGCGAGGCGGGTCGCACCATGCATGCATGCCATGCAGCTGCCTCTCGCGTCGCAGTCTAGCTATTTTGCGTGCAACCAACCGACGCAGCAGCGCTGCAGCGTATTTACTCCCTCTGTCACATTAAATAAGTGTACGCCTAACAACTTTCTTCAGTCAAACTTACTTCCCTCCGGTTCATACGCCATAGAAAAAATAAATATTTATAAACTTTGACTACGTATATAAGAAAAAATATCAAAATCTAAAATATGTAATAAATATAATTAGATTCACCATAACACATACTTTTATATTATATAAAATTGATATTATAAATGCTAGTCTTTTGTTTTTAAACTTAGTTTCATACTCCCTCTATTCCCTCCAATTGACATCCCTCTGATTACTCCCACCGATTTTTCTTCTCACCCGTTAAGTGTCCATCTGTGAGTTTGTTGCATGCAGTGTGTAAAAACGAACGAGTTTGTTGCATGTCGTGTGACAACTACATTGGTCCTAGATTCCTGCATTTATTACCGAATAAATCAAGCCCAAAATTCTATTTTCTGTTTTATTTTTCACTACCAATGAACAACTACCTTGGACGTTTTCTCTCTCTTTCCCATTAATGCATGCATGCATGCAGGGGCGGGAGCGACAGTGCAGGGGTCACGTCGCATCCTAGCAATTTTTTTGCACTGACCGCATTGATCACGCACGCGCTACGCCCGCTGCCTACACGCAACGCAGCGCACGCGGCTGCGCCAACGCATTATTCTCACGCCGCCCTTCACGCTGAGAAATAAATAAATAGGCAAAACGCCTTTGCCTCCCCATCTTCAACCTCGAGCCCGAGTCCCTTTTCCTCCTCCCAGCCCTAAAAAATACTCCGGCGACCATGCCGACCTCTCCCCCCGCTTCCCTTCGGAATCCGAAGTAAGCGACAAGGACAACCACCCGGACCATAGGCAGGTCTGGGAGCAGGAGGCGCCCACGCGCCCGAGGCGTGGAAACAAGGGGGGCGATGCAAAGCCCCGCCCTGCCCCTGGGCCCAAGGAGACTTCGTCCACAACCCCCTCCCCAGTGTCGGCGGTAACCTCCTCGAACCCGGCCCTCCGACGAGTATTGGAAGGCGACGGAGACACATGAGGCGAATGAGCTGGCTGCTTACGCCAAGTGGGAGGAGAAGCAAGCCGCGCGTGCCCTAAAGAAAAGGCGGAAACGGGAGGAGGAGGACCGACGGGAGGCCAATTGTTGGGCCTTCCAGGAAGAGCAGTGACGGCGGGAGGAACGGGAGAGGGCGACAGCTTGGAAGGTGGCGGCGGCGGCTTGGAGGGCGGCGGCACCGCCCCCAGCGCCGATGGAGTAGGGCAATCTCCCGGCAGCGAGGTTGGTTGGCAGCCGGGCTAAACCCACGTAGTAGCTAGGGTTAGGGTTTAGCCTAGGGTTTAGGCGTCGGGCCCTTAGGATTAGTTTCCCTTAGGGTCTATGTAATGTGGGGCCCCTCTCTATATTGTACCCCTCTCTATATTGTACCCCTTGTGTTGTATTGTAATGTTATCTAATATATATAATGTTATCTAATATATTATCTATGTGATCGACTTGTGTTTTATTGTATTTATTTGTCAAAACACCCAAAACACCCAAAACACCAAGTGCATAAAACAAAAGACACAAAAAAAGTTCTCATATAATACTCGTGCAATATTTATAAAACGAGTGAAATTAGAAAAGCTCAAAAGGAAGAATAAGTTAACATTATGATGGTTGATTATTTTTAAACAACGCATGCAACACATGGTTTATTTTCAAACAACACATTTACATATTTACATAAGTTAAAGAGGCGCCCAAGTTAAAGTGCTCGGCTTGTTAGTTAAATGGATGCCCTTGGCCTTCATTTATATATTTACTTTCGCAAAAAATAAAAGATTGCAACCTGAACACGAGTATCTGCAGATCCACGCGTCCCTAGTTAGATTGTAACGTGAGTACTATTTTTTTGCCCAATCTACAAGTAGTTACTATTGGGCCTGGATACGAACATTTTGGCCTGACTAAGTTCTATTGGTCCTGGCCTTTTTCAATCACTCCTCGTCAATTTTTTTTTTAACTTTTCAACCCCTCCCTCTCCCCTGCACACTGATGAAACTGAAGGAACACTAACGAAACTGAAGGAACACTGATTTCGAAGATAGAGCAGCTCAAAATTTGCCTGAATTTGTGTTGCATTTTATTCATGCCAAAGATATAGACCATTACATCCATCTCCGCAGGTTCTACGATAACAAAGCATCACTCGAACAATGATTGCGCTGTCTAATAACTAATGATCAGGAGATAAACTAATCCGAGAGAAATTACACAAAATAAAAAAACCGGCCATCAGATTGTCCTGCTTCTTCAATTCGATGATTTTCCTTAGCTGTTTGTTCATCTTCTTCAGCTCGGCGTTCACTTCCGCATCCACCGTAGTACTAGCGGAAATGGGGTTGCCAGATCCCAATTGCTCCACCATGGACGGGTTTTCGAGCTCCCGGGATGCTACCTCCACCCCAGTTCGCTCGATGTACTCATCAAGCCACTCAAAATGCACACATTTTGGCAGTTCCTGAAATCGCAGAGATGAACCCTAAATCCCAAATTCGATGAAATGCATGAAATTTCAAAAGAAAAGCGAGAAATTGGCGCTCGGAACACTCAGATCTCACCTTTACCGGCTCGGGCTTGCTCTCACACTTCTCAAATTCCTGACCAATGTTGTCGTTTATCAGTGAATGTGACAAGCCGCTTCAGGGGCGCGGTACGGGGGCAATCGGGGCACCTCCTCATCGGCATCGCACCATACCGAGGCCATGAGCGGAGGGAGGCTGAAGCAGAGCTCGACATCCCTCGCCGGCGTTGCCGCACTTGCTCGCCGGAGAAGAAAACGGAAGGGGATGAGATGCTGGAACGGTGGGCGGAGTGCTCGGGTGCGGGGACTGACGTGGTCATACCCTACGGGTACGTGACTTCAGCATACCTGGTCCAGCCCAAGGAAGGCCCACAGCAGATATACGCTGGCCCACGACGATTTTCGGGTGGCCAAGGCCCATGACGCCTTCAGATCCTTGGAGAGCAAGACTAGCATAGATAGGAAATTCAAAGGGGTAAAACCCTAGAACTTGTAAATGACTAGGACTATGCCCGGGACCTGCCTAAGTCTATATAAAGGCCAGGAGAGTACGTATTAGATCTCTCTACTCATACTTTCGCACACACCTCCACGCCAGATCGAATCTGCGCACCCTGTAACCTTCGGTTCCGCCGTAATCAAGAGCAGACAAGCAGGAGTAGGGTTTCCCTCCGGGGGCCTGAACCTGGGTAAATCTCGTGTCCCCTGGTTGCTTGTCTGTTAACCGTGCCACGATCTCCAGCATCCCCATCTTCTCCAAAACCCAAGTCCATAACAATGGGCATTGATGAGATTAAACCTCGTCAATTGGCGCCGTCTGTGGGTTTCGAGGCTGCTGATTGTGCGATCGTGACGGTCCCAACCCGATCGATCTACAACTCCGCGGCGACGGAGAATCACCTCCTCTTCGGGACCTTCGACTTCACCGCCCACTCGCCGGCCACCATGAAAGATTTCGAGCCCGTAGGCGACGGACTCGAGATTTTGTTCGGGAGCTTCTGCTTCCAGGTGGGACAAACCGGCACCCTCCGCCTTCCTGAGCAGGTGCCCGTGCCATCAATCAGGCCCGCCTCGTGGGCTCCACACCCCGTGCTACGCACGTCACCATCGACAGATGAGTTCTACAGCAGCAGCTGCTGCAACTCCGATCTGTGCGATCCACCTTCGGAGGAAGGGACCTACGGTTCTGGACCTGAAAGCTCCGGCAGCAGCGAACCGATCTACGAGCGCTACCTATGCGCCGCGGTCATCCAGGATCAACAAACGCCCAACCCGCCGCCCAACACGAACCCCAACCCGCAGGACGGAAACGGCGGAAACGGCGGGAACTGAAGAAGCTAATCCCCCCCCCCCACCCGAAGGGTAGAACAACGGCCACGTCATCCAACTTAGCAAAGAAGGATGGGTACAGGCACGTCGTGCCGTCGCAGGCGACATAGTCCTGCCTGTGGATTCACCACGCGACCTACTGATGGCGTACCACTACCTCCTCATCGAGGAGCACAAGAAGCAAGTCAAGATGCAGGAGACGCTTGATAAACGCAAGCAAGCAGCCTCCGAGTCCAGCGCGCGACGAGCTGCGCTCTCCGCCATGGCACCTGGCTCTAGCACGAATGGAAATCAGGGAAACAAGCATCGCTCGCGGGTGGAGAACATGGATCCCAAGGAACGTCGTGATGTGACCCGAACTCTCCACACGTCGTTCATGGATATGGATGCCGACGGCAACATCATCCCGAAGACACCACAACCTGCGATCCTGGCAGCCACCGCATATCTCGCGGCCCACCAACCTCCGGAGGGGGACCCGAAAAGAGCCATGCATAAGTCCGCACTCACCAGACTCGGACTCGTCGGAGCCGCGCTCCACGAGGACGCTCCTGCGGAGCCGAAGAAGAAAGCTCCGGCCAGGCGCGATCGTAGCCCCACTCCTTCATCCGAAGAGGAAGAGGAACACGACCTTCCTCGAAGGAAGAAGAGCTTGCATCGCCATAAACGCGACTACGACGCCAGAGACGCGCTTACACAGCGCAAAATCGACAAAGCGCGAGCCAAACGCGCATGCTCGTCCGAGTCCGAGATGGATGAAGATGAAGGAGAACTCTGTGGAGCTCGATGCTTCAGCAAATCTGTTCGGCGAACAAAGATGCCACGCAATTTCAAGCTTCCTTCGGATACTCCGAAGTTCAACGGCACGCAAGATCCAAAATCTTGGCTCAGCGATCATCTGTCATCCGTCAAGCTGCACGGCGGTAACAAAGAAACCGCCATGCAATGCCTCCAGCTACAGCTGACAGGCGCGGCGCGGGTCTGGCTCAGCAGCCTATCATCAGGATCCATCCGAAGTTGGGAGGAGCTAGCTTATAGCTTCATCCGAAATTTCAAGGGCACCAGCAAGAGGCCCGCCTCAATCGAAGAGTTGCGAGCCTGCAATCAGAGAACGGGGGAATCTATTCGCTCGTACATATTACGTTGGTCTACCACCAAGAACTCCGCAGCGCATATCTCCGAGGAGAGGGCCATCGACGCCTTCAGAGACGGCGTCAAGCGCCAAGATTTCAAGGAAGAACTTGGGCGTGTCAAGCCCAAGACACTCGACCACCTCATGGAAATTGCCAACAGTTGGGCAGACGGCGAAGATTGCATCCAGCGAGCGCAATCAGATGAAGAGGACGACTACGGCCCAAGGCGAGAACGCCGCAGCAAGAGGAGATCGCGTGTCTACGAAGACCGCGACGGACCCGACATGGTCGCGGCTGGCTACGCCGACCGCCGCAACGACAACAGCCGCAACAGCGGAGGTTACCGCGGAGGAAATCTCCGAGACAGCGGACGATCATCACAATCGTGGCAACGCCGCGATCGCGACAACGGACCCTCAGCATTCGAAAAACTTTCGGGTCCATGCACTATCCACTTCTACATCGACAAGCAAGATGGCAAAAAGAAAGCCAGTCACATGCTCAAGGACTGCCGCGAGTTCCAGAAACTCAGCGAAAGGATGGCGCAGATGAGGCAACAAGCCCCAATCCCTGCGTTCGGAAACGCACCCACGCAAGGAGAAATAGCACACGGAGCTCCTCCTCCGCCACCTATTGGAGGCCCAAACCAACCAGTCGCACCAGCGCAAAACAACGCCGGGGTTGTATACCCCCTACCAAAGGGAGCACTAAATATGATCCAGAAGGGACGCCCAACAAACAGGGTGCAGAAGAAAATCACCCGACAAATCAACTTGGCCGTGGCAACTCCACCTGCAATCCCTGAGTACCTCAGCGGATCGGAGTCCTGCATCACGTTCACTCGCGCGGATCACCCTTGCCAGATCCCTTGCCCAGGTCATGCTGCCCTGGTGCTTGAGGCGCAGATCGGAGGCTTCAAGATGAGTCGCGTCTTCATGGACGGTGGCAGCGGCATCAACCTAAAGTTCGCAAGCACCCTAGCAGCTATGCGAATCCCGCAATGCAGCCTGGAACAATCAGACACAACGTTCCACGGCATTGTACCAGGAAAGGGCATATTCCCCCTGGGAAAAATAAGGCTCGACGTCATCTTCGGGAAGCCGGACAACTTTCGGCAGGAGCGACTCGAATTCGAAGTGGTGGACTGGCCGTCACAATACCACGCCATCCTGGGGCGTGTAGCATTCGCAAGGTTCCTGGCCGTCCCACACTACGCATACCTACTACTCAAGATGCCAGGACCAAGGGGCGTCATCACAGTACATGGGAGCTTCACCCGATCGGACCAATGCGACAGGGACTTCAATAAAATCTCCCAGTCTTTTGGCATGCAAGACGAGCTTGTAAGGCTCCGCGAGGTGACAGACAACGGGCTACCCCCAGTCACAAGGCAGAACGCACCTAGCATGTCCTTCGACTCCACCGTCAACACCAAAAAAGTACAGGTCCATCCGACGGATGCCTCCAAGACGGCCTTGATCGCCAACGACCTCAGCATCGCGTAGGAAGGCGTGCTCGTCGAATTCCTCCGTGAGCGCTGGGAAATCTTCGCCTGGTGTCCTGCGGACATGCCAGGAGTTCCCAGGGAATTCGCCGAGCATGCACTCAATGTCTTTCCAGACACCAAGCCAGTCAAGCAGTCCATCAGAAGACTGTCGGAGCCACGAGCCGAAGCTATCGGCAAGGATAGACTGCTCGCTGCAGACTTCATCAGGGAAATCAAAGAAAGCGAGTGGCTTGCAAACACGGTGATGGTCCCGAAGAAGGACACGGACATCCTGCGGATGTGTGTGGACTTCACGTCACTAAATAAGCATTGCCCAAAGAACCACTTCCCTCTTCCACAGATTGATCAGATCATCGATTCGACTGCAGGTTGCGAGAAACTCTCCTTCCTCGACGCCTACTCAGGCTATAACCAGATTCGGCTCAAGGTCGAATATCAGGAGAAAACGGCGTTTATCACACCGTTCGGAGTATTCTGTTACAACACAATGCCCTTCGGGCTAAAGAACGCGGGTGCCACGTACCAGCGATGCATGCAGGCCTGCCTCAAGGACCAGATTGGTCGCAACGTCCAAGTTTATGTCGATGACATAGTAATAAAAACCAGAGAGGCAAGGACACTTATCGATGATCTCCGCGAGACGTTCGACAACCTCGATCGCTACAGGATCAAGATCAATACCGAAAAGTGCGCCTTCGGCGTCCCATCAGGTCAGCTTCTCGGGTACTTCATCTCTCAACGAGGGATCGAGGCAAACCCGAAGAAAATCAAAGCCATCATGACGATGGAGAAGCCGAAAAACCTCAAGGGCGTCCAGCAGCTCGCAGGACGAGTAGCGGCGCTAAGCAGGTTCATCAGCCGTATGGGCGAGAAGGCCCTACCATTCTACCAGCTACTGCGTAAAGCAGACAAGTTCGAGTGGACACCAGAAGCCAACGACGCATTCGAAAGCCTCAAGCGGCTCCTCTCCACCTCGCCAGTTTTGGTCACGCCAAAGGAGCGCGAGCCCTTGCAGCTGTACATAGCAGCCACACATCAGGTGGTCAGCACCGTACTCGTGGTCGAACGACCCGAAGAAGGAAAGACCCATGGGGTCCAGCGCCCAATTTACTACCTCAGCGAGGTACTGACACCAACAAAGCAGAGGTACCCTCACTACCAGAAGCTAGCCTACGGCGTGTTCATGACGGCTCGACGGTTGAGCCATTACTTCCAGGAGCACCAGGTGATGGTCGTCAACGAAGCACCCCTGAACAGCATCCTGAATAATCCAGAGGCCACAGGACGGGTGGCCCTGTGGGGCATCGAACTATCACCCTTGGACATCGTCTACGAGAAGCGACACGCAATCAAATCTCAAGTCCTTCCGGACTTCCTGGTGCACTGGATGGAGCTGCAGCTGCCAGACACCCCAGACATGTCGCAGTCCTGGACAATGCATTTTGACGGCTCCAAGCGCGAAGCCGGAGCAGGGGCAGGGGTCATACTGACCTCCCCGCAAGGTGACAAGATGAAGTATGTTCTTCGGATGAAATTCAGAGCCTCCAACAACAAAGCCGAATACGAAGCCCTCATCCATGGCATGAGGATGGCAAAGATATGCGGTGCAACGCGCCTGGTCATCTACGGTGACTCCAACCTCGTCGTCCAGCAGACGATGAATGAGTGTGACGCACACGCCGAAAACATGATCGCGTACCGCGCGCTCTACAACGCACTCGAAGGAGAATTCGACGGCTGCGAACTTCGGCACGTTGGAAGAGAGAGCAACAAGGAAGCCGATAGACTCGCCAACATTGGCTCCACCTGCGCAAAGGTGCCACCAGGTGTGTTCCTCGAACAAATCTGCGTGCCATCCATCAAGCGTAAATTCCCCAAGGGATCACCCGAAGAATCAGAGCACTCGGGAGCTACGCTACCCGAAGGACACGAAGGAACCGAGAAACCGGACACAGAGGTAGCCATGGTCAACCTAATGCAGGTCATGGCAGTCGAAGAATCCTGGACACGACCGTACCTCCAGTTTATGATAACCGGAGAATTGCCTGACAGCCCAACAGACGCCCGGCGCATATCTCGTCGGTCAAAAGCCTTCACCGTCATCAACGGAGAGCTGTACAAGCGCAGCATCACGGGTATACTTCAACGGTGCGTCACCATCGACGACAGCAAGGCCATACTCCAAGACATCCACGAAGGCATCTGCGGCCACCACGCAGGCAGCCGCTCCCTTGTCGCTAAAGCTCTACGAGCAGGATTCTACTGGCCGACGGCCATGAGCGACGCAAAGGACATCGTCCAAAGATGCAACAGATGCCAACGATTCGCCGACAAACCGCACGCACCTAGGTCCGAGCTCAGGCCCATACCTATAGCTTGGCCTTTCGCTCAATGGGGCCTCGACATGATCGGCAAACTGCCAAAATCCTCGAAAGGAGGACACGTCTTCCTCCTGGTTGCGGTTGACAAATTCACCAAGTGGATCGAGGCCATGCCGGTCACCAACCAGAAAGGCAAAACTGCCGTCAAGTTCTTCGAGTCCATTGTCTACAGGTTCGGCGTACCACACAGCATCATCACCGACAACGGATCGAACTTCATCTCCAAAGAATTCCAAGACTTCTGCGAAGGCCTTGGGATCAACATCACATATGCCTCAGTGGCGCACCCGCAAACGAACGGGCAAGTGGAAAAGGCCAACGGCCTAATCGGAGCAGGCATCAAGAAGCGCCTCATGAGCTCACTCGAACACAAAGCTGGAAATTGGACGAAGGATCTACCCTCCGTCCTGTGGAGCTTACGAACTACGCCAAACAGCTCCACCGGCTACACACCGTTCTTCATGGTACACGGAGCCGAAGCCGTGCTACCAGCCGAAGTACGCCACCAGGCCCCACGGGTCGTCGCCTACAGCGAAGCTGAATCCACGGCTGCACTCGAAGACGCTGTCGATACACTCGACGAAGCACGGGATATAGCAGCAGCTCGATCAGCGGTGTACCAACAGAGTCTCCGCACCTACCACAGCCGCCGGCTGCGCCCAAGGTCCTTCGTCGAAGGAGACCTCGTCTTGAGACTCAAGCAAAAGCGACCAAATAAATTCGAGTCGCCATGGGAAGGACCCTACGTCATCACCGAAGTCATCCCAGGTGGCGCATATCGCCTCAAGCACGTGGAGTCTAGAGTCGCATACTCCAACCCATGGAATATCTTGCACCTGCGACGGTTCTATCCATAGCAACCTACCCCCTTATTTTACTTTCAATAAGGCTTCCAGCCAAGGCTACTCAGCCGAACAATGTATCTCCTCCATTACGATATAAATAAAGCTAAGTGTCTCGCCCCAAAACTTCGTTTCACTATTTTCTGCAACTATACTATATGCTACAAAAGCACTCGGGGGCTCCCCCCACCTCACGATTCCATCGACTGAGGGCCAAACGTGTACACCTGAGTAGCTGACAACGTCAGGCAAACGAAAAGGACACGTATCCAATTAAAGCACTGCGTGCTCACATACAAACAAACCTTTACAACAAAGGGCACAACACGCCCATCCGAAATATACAAATTTTACATCTCTCTCTTTTTACAGGTACTACCTATGTTTAAGAATAACCTGGGCACGCTGCTCAAACAAATCTACAATCTGTTCGGCATACTGCTTCACAGCCGCGTAATGCGGACGCATGTCCCACTCGCTACCATCAGGGCGAAGAGGTGGCCCAGCAGCCACGGCAGCCAAATCCACATCAGGCCGGTGCAGCCTCACAAGAGACAACGCAGCCTTCACCCCTGCGACAAGCTGCTGCCGCACCAACTCCTTGACATTTCTTACGTTCCGAAATTTCGACAGAAGACCCGCAAGGTTTATTGGCGCAGCATCCAAAGGGAACATGACGTGCAGCACCGAGGAAAGCGATGTCTGTACTTGGCGAAGCACCCGCGAAACTTGATGAACACGATCCTGCACCGTCGCCAGGGATATGGCACGATCACGATCCATCCAGAAGAAGCCGCCGGCCTCCATGTCCTGTTGAGTCAAGCAATTGACCCGAACAGCGACACGCTCTTTTTCTTCCCTCGGAGCAAGATTTGCACCTGCAGCAATCGGACAAAATAAGAGTAAGGCCAACAGGCTAACCTGAAGACCAGAGCTACAGTTCAACCAAGGAACAACTTACATTGCAGCTGCTCGGACAGACGGACCAACTCCGCCATCAAGTACTCCTCTCTGGCTGCGCCACGATCCGCCTTGGACTTCCAAACGTCGGCATGACCGCGTAGCCCGAGCAACTCCCTCTCCAGACTGCGCACACGATCCCGAAGGAAAGTAAGCTGCGAGGAATCATCCAAGGATGGGCGCAACGGCGTTGCGGAGGGGGCGTCAACAGGGTC
Organism: Avena sativa; assembly: GCA_916181665.1. Taxonomy (NCBI): domain Eukaryota; kingdom Viridiplantae; phylum Streptophyta; class Magnoliopsida; order Poales; family Poaceae; genus Avena; species Avena sativa. The sequence continues at coordinate 17,899,885 of OV702279.1, read as the reverse complement.
AGCACCCGAAGGAACCTAGAGCGGCAGCAAAAGAAAGGAACACAAACATTCAGCCAAGGATGGAGCACAAATCAGAGAAATTCATTGAATATATAAAGCCACTACGTGGCACAAGGATGGTGTTCTTCAAGATATTTACAACAAAAACAAACTACAAACTAGCCTACATTTACTACGCCTAAGATGCAGGAGCCTGAGTCGCTTCGGAGCCAGACTGCCTAGCTTTGGCCCCACCCTGCTGCCGCAGTGCATACTCAGACAGCAAATCAATGAGCTTGGGCCCATATCGCCTGCAGCGAGCAGAATAGGCAGCAAAGGCTACCTCGGATCCATCCGCAGCCGTCGGCATCCGAGAAGTGATCTGGGGCAGATCCAGCTCCGCTCCAGCCGCCATGGCCATCGCCAGCCCAACGGATGCGCCGATGCCTTTCTGCTTGCGTTTATACGCCACAGGCGCTTCGGCTGACAGAGCCTCCGCCAGAGCATCCACATCATCAAGGGCTGTTCCCTTCGGGACAAGCTCCTTGTAGAAGCGACCAAGGACCTCTTTCGCCTTGGCAAGGGAGTTGACGACGGTGCTGCAGCGGTCTTCGACCGCCGCAGTGGCATCATATAGAGCACTCCTGTGCTCCAGAGCACCGCGGTCGAACTCGATGCCTGCGGCATCTGAGACAAAAAGAAGAAAGACATGAAGAAAAGCCGCATAAAAGAAGACCCGAAGGAAAATAAAAAAATACAAAACTAGTACTCACCTGAAATAGCCTTGGCAGCAGCCATGAGCTTCGCCGCCACCTCTTTTTCGCGAACAGCCGCAACCATGGCCAGCTGCTCCTCACGATCTGCGGCTTCCTGCTGCAGACGCTCTTTCGCTTCGGCTGCCTTAGTCAGCTCTAGCTCAAGGCGTTCTTTCGCACCAACGGCGGCTCCGGCCTTCTGCTCCGATTAACCAAGGCTCTTCTTGAGAGCGTCAACCTCACGGAGAGACTTGTTATGCTCCTCTGCGTTCAAAACAAACAAATGTCAAAGAACTAAACCAGGATACATAAGAGAAAAGTCAGATAGATACCTTGAAGCTGCCGAAGGTTCGCCTCCAGCACCAGGCGCTCTTGCACAAGCCGCTTGGCCTCTTGCACAAAAGGCTACAGAAAAATAAATGTCAGTAAGAAAAGGGCTTGGGGGCTACGCCCAACACAAAGGAGTAAAAACAAGATTCGCACACGAAGACACTCGAGGGCTCCCCCCATGAGGCAGGAAAAACTCACATGCTCTGATGACGACCCCGAAGGACCGCCTGCGAAATTCTAAGGCGCAACCACCTGCATCTCCTGCAACGGAGGATCCGGAGGCGCGTCACCCGAAGTCGCCACCTTTTGAGGTGGAGGAGACGCAATTTTTGACTCCCCCATCATCTCCCGTTCACCATCACTGGAGGAATCATGGGAGGATTGCCTGCATACAAACCAATCAACACAAGTGCAAAAATCACGAAGGAACAAGGACAACAGTATAATAAGAAAACTTACGATCCCAATGCGCTCAGGTCGAAGATAGGAGAAGCCCTTCGGGCCCTCTTCTCCTCTTTCTTCTCTTCCTTCTTCTCCTCCTTCTTTTCTTCCTTCTTCCGCTTTGCTGGCGGGTGCGGCGCTACAGCCCGCACATGAATGGCAGGAATAGGAGAGGAAGAGCCTTCCTGAACATCATCATGACGCTCAAGGCCCAGAGGGTTTCTGAGAGTTGGAGGAGTCGAGGCATCCGAAGACTCGCTGGAGCTCCGTGATCGCTTGCGCGTATGGTCCTCACTCGACTCGTCGGCATCCTCCGCTGGAGATCGCGCTGACGGTAGCTCGGACACGAAATCAACCACTTCATTATCCGGGGCATTCGGATACCTTTAGGGCAATGGTGGTACCATGCCCGGCACCTTGAAATTTTGCAAGATGAGAAAGAAATTTGTTAGCAAACAAAGGAAACAAATACACAGCCGACAAAAAAAAGGGGGAGCACTACGTGCACAAATCTACACCTTCGGTACGACCAATGTCGAAGAAAAGGGAGGAGTCAGCGACTTCCCCGGGATTTTTTGTCCGGCCTTGAACTTCAGCAGCGCGCGAAGGGCCCTGTCAAGATCCCCCTCGGAGATTTTCTCACTCTAAACCCTCGTCGGATCACAGCGCCCAGAATAAAGAAACATTGGGTGCGCCCTCGCTTGGAGAGGCTGCACCCAACGCTCAAGAAACGTTCGGATGATGTCCACACTGTTCACCTCCTTCTCAGGAATCAGTTAGAGATCCTCCACCCGACGGTACAGGGCCTCTATCTCCGCCACCTCACCGTCTAAGATTTGGTTTTTCCAAGACCTTTTCTTCTCAATCATTTGGAAGGGGTCAAAGGGAACAAGACCAAAATCTTGCCCGGGCACCACGGAGTCGCGGATATAAAACCATCGCCTCCGCCAGTACTGGACAGATTCGGACATGGAAAAGGAAAAGAAGAGAAGATTGGGACTAAGGGAGATGATGCAACCCCCAATAGGATACACACCATCCGAACCAGATTGCCTCTTCACAGAATAGAGCTTCCGGAAGAGGCCAAAGTGCGGCTCAATGCCAAGCCAGCACTCGCAAAAAGTGATAAAACAAGCAATGTGGAGAAGAGAATTGGGATACAGATGATGCAGCTGAATCCCATAGAAGAAGAGCAGTCCACGAAGGAAGTCATGGACTGGATACGAAACCCACGCAAAACGAAGGCGAGGAACATAACCCGGTACCCAGATGGGGGACGGGGGATTAACTCATTGCCAGGAAGTTTGACGGCCTCCGTATCTTGCGGGATCAGGCCCCGCTCGCGCAGCTTGCGGAGATCGCTCTCCCGCGTCTCTGATCGCCGCCAGCCACCATCGGTGACACAAGCAGCGGCGGCGCCCTTCTTTCCTCCGGCGGCGCTGGTCCCAACCGCAGATGAAGACTTTTTTGGTTTCCCCATCACGCTACGGCGGCGCCGGCAGTGAAAACGTACAAAGGACGACGGAAATGTGGAAGGAAATCCCAGCGCGAAGCAAGAATCGCTCGAGCGCAAGGAGGCAGTGAAACACAAGAACTGGTGCGGTGAAAACAAACCACGGTTCCCCTCAATGATTATAACAGCGAAGATGATGCATGACAGCTATTCATCTAGAAGACCTAACGCCAACGGCAGATCTGGCCGTACACGTGTCAACACCACAACGAACCGTCGTTACCACGCCGTCCACTACGCGTGGAAATCGAGGATACGCCGTAATTATCTCCACGCCCCGCGTGACCGGTCAATTCAAAGTCAGCAAGTGGGACCCATGTTCGTCCAGTCAAGTCATCTCTGGCGTAGCAGACGCTTGAGGTCATCGATCGTCAGCACTGATGTCATCAAAAGCTATACTGGCACCAATTACGATTCTTCGGCTCCATAGCTAAGAGCTAAGAGTACTCACTCGAATCTTCGATTCGACTAAATACTCGGGGGCTACTCCTATCAGGAGCGCTGACCGCGCACCCGGAAGATGAATAACGACAAAGTATTTCTTCGAGTCTTACGTCGAGTCTGCGACACCACTAGGACTCGGGGGCTACTTCCATAGGGAGGATGGATTTAATCATCCGAAATTTTTTGAGTCCTACGGACCTAACAACCGAATAAAGGCTTGAACTAAAGTCTCTGCTCGAGTCTACGACTCGAACAGACACTCGGGGGCTACTCCCATAGGGAGCGCTGGTCGCGCACCCTATGAACTCTTCGACTATGATCTTTCGGATCAACACGCAAAAACTTTTTGGCATCTCTGCCCCAACAAAACGCTGAGTGAGCAACGATCTCCTTGGCCACCCGAAACACCTTTGCGGTGACGAACATTCGGATGCTGTGTCTGCGACACAAAGATAAGACCTGCAGATATCATCTAACGGCCTGGCAACGTACATGACTACGCTCTGCTAGTACAAATCCATGTCAACAGGCGTGATGAAAAATCCCGACGGACGCGTTGGGTATGTTAATTAAAATCACTGGAATTCCACTCCTGTAAGTCCTCGCGGCCTGAGTCGAATTACCCCAGCATATGTTCTAGGTTCGAGTTGAGGGACTCGAACTTGAAGAAGATCGTGTTGTTTCGTCCTAAGACAGTTAACTGACCCTGATTCGTCGGATGAGTCAGGCACACGCATCAACAATCCCTACACACTTATATTATTAATACATAGTTGCACCCGAAAGATGGAAGAGTCCTCAGCCGAATCTACGATTTGACTGATCACTCGGGGGCTACTGACGTGGTCATACCCTACGGGTACGTGACTTCAGCATACCTGGTCCAACCCAAGGAAGGCCCACAGCAGATATACGCTGGCCCACGACGATTTTTGGATGGCCAAGGCCCATGACGCCTTCAGATCCTTGGAGAGCAAGACTAGCATAGATAGGAAATTCAAAGGGGTAAAAGCCTAGAACTTGTAACCGACTAGGACTATGCCCGGGACCTGCCTAAGTCTATATAAAGGCCAGGAGGGTACGTCTTACATCTCTCGACTCATACTTTCGCACACACCTCCACGCCAGATCGAATCTGCGCACCCTGTAACCTTCGGTTCCACCGTAATCAAGAGCAGACAAGCAGGAGTAGGGTTTTCCCTCCGGGGGCCTGAACCTGGGTAAATCTCGTGTCCCCTGGTTGCTTGTCTGTTAACCATGCCACGATCTCCAGCATCCCCATCTTCTCCAAAACCTAAGTCCATAACAATGGGCATTGATGAGATTAAACCTCGTCAGGGACGGATCGGGCCAACGGCTCTCTTCAACCATAGCGTGGGTCCCACGATATGAGGTGGACATCAGGTGAGTTCCGCCATGACGTGGAGAGGCTGTGGGTCCTACTCTGCTCAACTGATTCGAATTCGTTGACGGTCTCGTGAGGTTAAGTGGAAGTGTCGCACGGGAGCTATTTGCCGCTTCATAAGTGTCGCATGCGAGCTATTCTTTGCAACGATGTAGTGTTCCTTCTAATTTCACGTAAAAACGTCGCATAGGAGCTATACGCCCCTCTGTGTGAGGGTCGTCCTAACATAACTGCGGTAGCTATTCGGAAGTGGCAGCGAGATTCTTCATGGATGAGTGACCGCTGACATAACATTTTCTACTATGAAATAGTTGTAACCAAGTTCTCTTTATTTTCTTTTGATGATATAGGATGCATCCAAGAAAATACTTCCCTGTCGACCAATAATGTACCTGCCCTAACGAGAAGAGGGGTCTTATTTCGTAGGTGCATTGTTAGCTTAATCTTAATCAGTTTGGTAGTGTCCGATTTGGACATGGAGTGTGAATCCTAGTCCAAGTACTAGTTGTTTGGTACGTATGGTGTGTGTGTCCGAGTCTACGTAGGTTTTCTAGTTTGAGTCGGGTTTGGTTTTGTGTTGGTGCCAAGACGTGTATATATACACGGGTATGGCTATAACTTTGATGTACCGTGTGAGAGCAAGAAAAGAAGAAATAAACAGAAAATAGAGGGCACGATACGAGCCCTTGGCCATAAGTTTTTTCGAGCGTGTTTATTTGTCTAGTTTGATGTGATTGATCTGTGGACGAATTCCAACAATTGATATCAGAGCGAGGTCGAAGATTTGAAGCCACGCTTGCCCCGGGGAGGCGACCCGTACTAGCGCCTCGGGGCGGGCGATCGTCGCTCGGAGGAGCGGCAAGGAAAAAGAAGGCGGGCGAGGAGTCCTTGGCAAGGTGGTGGATGGGGATGATCGTTGATAAGTGCGGTGGTGCCGGGTATGGTGCTAGAGAATCTTGTCAAGATCGTCGTCCGAAAGAGTATGAGTCAAGGAGTCATGGTCGTGCGGGTTAGCACATTGAGTCGGCGTCGTGTTTGTGAGTCGCTGTCGTGTCCAAGTGCTTGTCTCTGTGAGGATCTGTTGCAGTTGAAGCGAGTCGTCTATGTGTCTCGACGAGAGGATCAAGTTCAAGTGTGAAGGGGGCGGTAAACCAGTGAAGGTGAGTCTCTTAAATGAGGCCATGTCTCTACATGAGGCCGAAGTGGATGGTCTAGTCCACGCCAGGAGGTCGGCATGTATTGCGCTAGGGTGGACGGTGTGTTCCACGGATGGTGCGATTCCACAAGGTTGCTAGCGTGACTGAGTAGTCCGGATCATACTTGAGTTGTTCCGTAAATTCGCCAAGTAGAAATTGGGGAGAGCCAATTAGACTTGTCGTGGTGCGAGACCTAGACAAGACGTGGATCTACAACGAGTCAAGACCAGAAGAAGCACAGAAGATAAAGAGTCGTTGATCAAGATTAGAGAGAGATTGTTAGCTTAATCTTGATCAGTTTGGTAGTGTCCGATTTGGACATGGAGTGTGAATCCTAGTCCAAGTACTAGTTGTTTGGTACGTGTGGTGTGTGAGTCCGAGTCTAAGTAGGTTTTCTAGTTTGAGTCGGGTTTGGTTTTGTGTTGATGCCAAGACGTGTATATATACACGGATAGGACTATAACTTTGATGTACCGTGTGAGAGCAAGGAAAGAAAAAATAAACAGAAAAGAGAGGGCACGATACGAGCCATTGGCCATAAGTTTTTTCAAGCGTGTTTATTTGTCTAGTTTGATGTGATTGATCTGTGGACCAATTCCAACATGCATAATCAATGGTTCCAAAATTGAGTATTTTAGATCAGTTGTATTGTGACACATTTTGAGTTCTTAGAATGTAAGAGAAGAGATGTCTCGTTTCGTAGGATCTTGTATGCTGGCATTTCACTGATTAGCAGGGGAACTTACATGAACTAGATTTAGAAGTGCGCCTCGGCGCACGAGCCCGTGGGTCTCGCATCTATTTGCGTTAGTTTATGGATCTCTCAGTTTTTGCTAACTAAGTTTTTACTACTATTGTCATTGAGATGTTTTATCAAAGATGATAGTAGAAAGTTCACGTGACCCAATTTCGTCCTACTTCAAAATAATTTGATTTCTTGCGATGCACAGAGCTCCCGCTAGAAGATCTCCTTGGTCCATGATCCCGTTAAATAGGAAATAGTGTAAATTTTGTGAGATTATTTTGTGGAGTGGGAAGTGTAACAGCAGATGATAGCTCGACATGAGGCAGGCCCGACAGGAAAATAATCCTTTGAGACCGGGTCTATTTTCTTCCCTTGATAGACCCTATTTAGTAGTTGTCATCTGCCTTTGCGAATCTCAAAGCAATTAGACTTCTTCCGTAGCCATCGTGATTCCCGTATAATTCATCTTGTACGATGCGATGTTCGTGCAAGAACAATTTAGTGCAGTAGAGCACGGAGCAGCGCCTGGCGCGGCGTATGACATATCCTCGGCGGTAGGGATTTAATGAACAAGGAGACCCCTGATGTGATCAATAACTATGAAGAAAGATGCAACAAATTTGGAGAATGTAGAACAATCGTGTGTGAGTATGGTTCTGGATCACCTGGCGTCGGTCACTGGTTTTAGAACCAGTCCAGGAAGAGTGAGGAGCCTATAGAGGGACATATACAAGGAGGCATCATGTATTTGGTTTCCACTGATATCGTGCATGTTGTTGGCAGTGGATACAGCAGCGGCATGCATCAGGAGCGGTTGAAGCAGAAGTGAAGATCTTTTATCCCAAGGCGTTCGTGATTATCTAGAGATTTTTGGTTTTCACTAATATATACTTCCTCCGTTTTAAAATATAAGATGTTTTAGTTTTATAAAGAAAATATATCTAAACTTTTTTTAGTGTATAGATTCACTCCAAACCTGAGTAAACTTATATACTAAAAGAAGTCTATTTACTTCACAAAGCTAAAACATCTTATATTTCAAAACGGAGGGAGTATAAGGTTTACATAGATGATGTCTTTCAAGTAGATAGATCTGACTCTACAATGTGCACAACCAACAGGAATCCTACATCTGCAAGCAAGATAACCAACTAAATTACAACGGAAAACATAGGAGGTGGTGTGTACAGTGCTATCCATAATATGGTACTCCATCTCAAAATAGATGTATTAGGTTTTTAAAAATTTGAATGAATTTATATACTAAATAGTGTCTAGATTCATCCAAATTTTGACAAATTTGAGACATCTATTTTGAGACGGAGGAAGTGGAATAAATGGAGACCATCGTACAGACAATCAGAAACTATTCGGATGTTCTTGCCCAACCGGATGGCAGATTGTCAGGTACAACAGGCAAACCAGAAGTTGTTGCCATAATTCATCTGATATAGCGACATCGCCACGAAATCTTCCCAGTGCATACTAAGCTCCTTAATCTTCTTTGTCTATCCCAGTATCTCACTGATAAGCTCTCTAGTGTTCTTGTCCTTCTCATTCACTTGCGTGAAACGATATTCGTCGGTCCGTTTCTCCTTGTTAAGCTCGTGATAGTTAGTCCCTCTGCATCTTCTGCTCGATATGTTCCATATACTTGACAGCTTGAATTGCTACAGCATTTTTTGCATCTTCCAAATTGTCTTCAGGATGATTGTAATGTCGATGGGTGGAATGCGATAGTAGACACCAATTTGGCATGTGCAGCCACACAAGACGGGTATTTTGACATGGGTAGTGCCATTTCTTCGGCATGGCTTCGAGCCTGACCGTGGCTGGGATCCAAAATATCTCCATATGAATTGATGGTGAATAGCAACAAAGACAACAATCAGGTGATAGCATATAGTATCCAAGAAAGGCACAATCAATATGTGGTGACTCTACATCAAAGAAAAGGCCGACAATTTATTTACATGCATAAAGGTAGTGACATCGCGAGCCAACAAACTAAGAAGAACATATAGCATAGCTCCAATACTGACCAAACAAATATTAATTATATTGGAAAAAGGGAATGAATAAAGCAACAACATCTCGGAGTAACCAGAAAGTATGTTTAAATAGAGAAAGAGAAAGATAACATATAGAAATGTTGTTGAGTAACAACACGAAATAATTAGTTGATAGTATAGGGTATCTAAGAGTGGCACCTGCAATTTAATTTGATGGGTTCCTAATCTAGGAAAAAATTGGCTGACAACGGTTTATTTTACACAAGGCGGAAGGCTCGAAACATCATGATGTATTAACATGCCAGGTTATTAGGAAATTGACAATTCATCTACATAGGCAGGGTAATAGGTGAAGAAGGATTAATAGGTGAAGTAATTAGATACATGAATATAAGAGACAAAACATGCAGACAACTGTAAATTTCATGGAAACGTGTGCTGCTTACACTAATCACCGGACTTGAATGTGAATTAGATGGTGTAAGAATCAGCCAACTTATCTAAAAAGCAGAGAATCAGTGGCTCGGATTGCAGCAAGCAGAATCCAGCAGGGAGAACAGAATGCCTTGTCTAGTCTAAGAACCTCTCACAAAATGCACGAATAAATATGAAGTGAATAGTCTTGTGTTTTAGTATATGAAAGAGAGCACAAAAGAGCATCACAAAATATCTTCCTTCTCTAAACCATCTTTCTGGAAAAATAAGCAGTGTGGAAGAAACGCCAGAATCATCGACATCAAACTATAGAAGAATCTGTTTCAGTTTGACATCTGCAGTAACCAGGAAATATGCAGAAATTGCCATTAACTTATTTCCTAATTTCTTCCCCTAAAACAGAGCAACATTTCACCTCCTAACCATTATATGTTCCTTCCACATATATCAAAAAACAAAGCAAGATTGACTAATTGCATTATATATTACCAAACTCGTAATTCATATCAATTTTAATTAGAATCTACAGTACACCATCTATATGTTTAGTGCACTGCTAGCAAAAATTCCTAGAAATATAACCAAGCCTATCTTGAAAAGACATGCCTGATATATGAGTGAGCCTAAACATATCCAAAATTCCACATGTAGCTATCTAAGCTACAAAAAACCAAACTTACTCATTCAGAAGCACACATAAAGGGCGTACCCAGTGACGAAAGCTCCCAAACATATTTCTAGGCAGCCTTTCCCTTGATTTTTATGCAAACAGGCTTATTTCAACGATATAGCATGAACTATCTCTAGATAAGAGACACTGAAGTGATATCCTTTGATGAAACAATCATGTTAAGCTTCTGAAATGAGCTAACAGAGGAGTCAAAACTCCTTTGTCATCAACCTAAACTAAAACAGAGTCCTGAATTCTCTGTTAAGGCAACATCTTCGCTTTGTCATCAGGGTAAAAGTAAACATATCTGGTGGAGTGGACAGTAAAACATAGTACAAATCGGAAAAGCCTCACAAATGTTGAAATACACGGATCCTTTAAAACTCTTGTCTAATACTAATCCGAGAGATGACCAAAGAAAAGAGTTTAAATAAAATGATGTGCATTTTGCTAGAGACATACCTATGTAGACATAATGTTGTACTGCCAATTTTGAAAGCGTTGAAGCACAGTACAATGAAAAATCCTACAGCTTCAGAGTTCATTTTTAACGTTGCACTACTTCTCCACTTTTATAATTGTTGTTCCTTAATCAATTATGCATAAACCGAAGGCAAACATTTCAAGCAATGTACATTTTACACCAAAACTCATCTGGTTGTGGAAAAATGAAGAGCATATATAATATATGTACGTGTTAGATGAAAGCCTGGGCTGAACCTATCATGCACACCATATTACAGTGCTATTATACCTGACACATGTAGGGCTGGTCCTTTAGCTCTGAGACTGATGGTCTTCACCAGTTGATGATTCAGCCCTGCAAACCATATTAGCAACTGATCAGTATGTGTCACACAAAAGGAGACCCAACATAACAGTATAAGAGAAATATTATCTAATAAGACTACTACCCAACTCCCATCACAAGCCAGTTCGGGAGTAGATAAAACTTGCAAAATTTTCATGTATCCATAGAAAGAAAGGTAGTAAACAAATAAGAAGAAACACATTTGATATTGGATTTATAAGAACCCGACTGGTCAAATTATAAGAAGTTCGTTGGTCAACATTGAGTTATAAAATAAAGGTCAAGATAAGCGGAATAGTAGGCAGTTCATCAACCAATCTATTTCAGAAATCTTACCAATAGAAGAACTTGAGAACAAACAATAATTCTTTCTCGTATGATTTAAACAAGAAAACAATAATTCAAATCAGTTAGATCCCCGACACACTCAAGTATCAACCAACCATCTCCAGGGCTGCCTCTAGAATCAAATTCCAGCAGATCACAACCTTTGACGGGTGGCCTATCAATCACAGCATAAAAAATACATTCAGAAAATACAATCTTAAAAACATGATCTGATGCTGTATAAATGAGAAGTAGCGAGATTAGCACACAGCAACCTGACTACTATTCTATCTAATAATGGCCTAATAAATGGAATTACTGTGTTACTCCATGCAGAGTATCACACCACGTGTACCTGCAGACCAATAACATTGCCTCTTTAACTAAATCATAATGTCTTCGACCCTCAGGATCTGGCTAGAAACTAAAATTAGTAAAGCAGATCACGGCAGCTCTAGGCTGTTAACGGTCTATTAAGCTCCCTACGACTGGGGCTTGACGATTGCGACCATGGAAACCAAAAATGACAGCGAATTTGGATAAAATGTTTAGAATCGGAACTATGTGCGACAATACACGGTCGTAACAAAAAAGAACTAAAATTATGTGACTGAACCAAGTATGAAACAACATAAAGAAAAGAAAAAAAGTGAGAGTAGTATAGCATGATTGAGTACCCGGAAGTGCTGCATCAAGAACCTGAAGAACAAATGCACAATCACCTGGTATAAGTATACATAGATTCAGTTAGAGGTCGACCTTAACATCAAGATCAGTAAGTACAAGCAAACTTTTCCATTTACATGTATTATTCAGACTAACAAAGCTGAAAGAAATTTCCTAGCAACAAAAACTAGGAAAGGAACAATAAGTACATGATTTATTTTTTACATGTATTCTTCAAACCAAGAAAACGGATAGAAACTTTACCGTGGTATAAAATTTCTGTTGTAAACTTTACTTGATGAACCCTGAAACAAAAAGTAAGCTCCACGTGGGCATTCTTGAACAAGAGATGTTCCTGCTATCTGCATCCGATTAATTATCTTTTCCATTTCTCTGCATGCATCCAAGAGATTGCAGTACACATGAAGCCATGAACTAATTATTTGGCTCATTGGCATTGCAGATTGTGAGGTCAAGAATTCCCTAGACAAATATATATGCCTTCAAAATTTGCATGTAGCATTCTTTCAAACAGCAGAAACATCAAAGATATGTGAGCTCATGCTTTGGCAGAGATAACCTGTCCAAACAGCAGGGACAACAAATATCAGATTCTTCAAAGGAAAAAAATGCATGCATGTTTCAAGCAAACAAATATTGGCCCTCAGAAGTATAACCAGGCTTCACCCAACTGCTTCATGAGCGACACTTCTATCAAGCGAAGATTCATATTTGCAGGTCTATGTATTAACTCAATCAAATTAATATCAAACTAATACTCAGATTTGGATGTATGGATTCACTCAAGCCAATAGGAATTCAGACTTTATCTACATGTAAAGGGAATAGGAATGGATGAACATACTCACAATAAATTGGAAAAGCCACGTGCTCCTCCATTGAACGAAGAAAATGATGAAGATGTGGGGCAGCAGCGACAAGAGCGGTGGCCCATGAACCACATGTCCAGTGCTGGAGGAGAAAGAGAGCTTGGACCGCCATCGTTCCTCCTTCCGCTACTGCACGTCAAAGAGGAGCAGGGCCTAGGCCGCAGGACGCTCGACGGAGATGAGAGCCACAGATGGCAATGTTCCTCTTCCGCTACTGCACGTGATGAAGAGGGGCCATACCTTGTCGCTAGGCGCGGCGGTGTTGAAGCAGCTCTGCACGCGGCGCCGAGGTAACTCTGCGCGGCGGCCATGGACGCTTAGGGTTTCCTATCGTGGGAGGGAGGAGGAGGAGCTCGCGGAGACGGACGCGGAGCTTGGAGCGGCTGCCGTGCGCCGCGACGAAGAACGCGCCGGAGATGGAGGCTGCGGAGCTCCGACCGCCGCCATCACACAAGGAGCACGCACACCAGGAGGAAGGGGATTGGGGAGAGGGGAGCTGGGGAGGAGCGAGGGGATTAGGGAGGATGAATTGACGGGAGGAGTTAGAGCGAGGCCACGGCTGCTCCTTTGTGACCACCACACACGTCCCTTTGTCCCGTTTTTGACTGAGAGGTGGACCAACGACTGCGTGGGATCCAACAGCAGCGAGGCGAACTACCATGCGGGTAGACTACGGCCGGTCCATTAAGTAGAGACGGGTATATGGCAGATCTGGACCGTTATTTTCGAATCAAACGGCTGATCAATTCCGATTTTTGGGGAGCATCGTACTACCCCCTCCATTAATAGGTTAGATGTATCTGAAACAGTGAAACATTTCATCTCGGTCATACTAATTCAGCACGATAATATAGCGTTCGCACGATCACATAATAAGCCGATAAAACACAGATCAAACGATAGATTCCCGATTTGATATAAACCCGATATTCGATAGACTTATTTCAAGCAGCTAGCACATCCTCAAACAGCAATGGACGTCCCCAGCTTGAGATCGCCACCAGGTGCGTCGAGCGCCACGGCGCCGGGCGTGGCCTTCCCGAGGGACACGGCCTCCTCCACCCGGCGAGCCATGCCGTCGAGCCCGGCCTGGAGCCGCGCGGCGAGCGCCTCCTTGGGCGTCCCCGAGACGGGCTCGCACTCGAACTCCCACAGCAGCTCGCACCGGCCAGCGCCGAGAGAGCTCGGTTCGACTTCGACGACGCTGAAGGTGGCGAAGAACCTGCCGAAGCCCATGTTGTTGTCGTTCATCTCGTAGCGGAAGCGGCGGGCGGCGGCGTCGTGCTCGCGGAGCGTCTCGTGCGCCCAGTCGGCGTCGTGGAGGCCGCCGTCGCGGGGCTCGCCCTCGCAGTAGCGCACGCACCCGGGCGCGCGCGGCGGGCCGGAGACGCGCCGGCACTTGGCGACGCGCGGGTTCCAGCGGTGGAACGCGAGGAAGTCGGACAGCAGCTCCCACGCCTCGTCCGCCGTCACTCCCGCCACCGGCGACGCCACCCTCCCCGACCACTCCCACTCGGCTGCCTCCGCCATGTACGTACGCCGTTTATCTTCACAAGGTGAGGTGTGATGTGCAGCAGTTGTGCAACGTCGAGGCGATTTATAGAGCGTGACGCGGGCTGGGTTTTGGCTTTTGTGGCTGTTTATCTTTACTTCTGTCACCGTTTGCGTTGCGAGGTTAAAATTTGGATGGTCCAAGGTTTGCGTTGGGGACAGGTCGGGCCCAAAAATGAGCTCATTGGAAGAGTGGTCCTCTGACACGATGAGGAGGACGCTGGCCCGGGCGGCTGCCGGCTGGGCCTCAGCCCTCAGGGAGAGTACGGAGTGTTGTTGGTTACTGTTTGACGGGACACAACGAACTAACTATGCACTAGTATATAGTACTCCTCTGTTTGAAAATATGAGATCTTTTAGGTTTGTAAAACTAATACATCTAGACATCTTTTAGTACGTAGATATATTTAAACCTATACACTAAATGATGCTAGATATATTTGTTTTATAATCTAAAACATCTTATATTTTTAAACGGAGAGAGTATATGCAAGTGAAGTGATAAAATTTCTATGCGATGAGTTTTTAGTAAAATTAGTGTTTTAAGATATTAGATTAAAGTTTTGGTAGTCAATTTTTTTTGGCCTCTAGTCAATGAAGATGACATCGTCTATAATCAGTGATCTTCGGCCTTTAGTTTGACGAAAAGATCTTCTTCCCGACGTCAATGATGGCGTTGTAAGATTATAATTCTATAGGATGGTTTTTTAGATCTTACTTCGCCAAATCGATTTTAGAGTTTTTTTATGGTTGTTGCGAGGATTATTCTTGTAATATTTGTCGTTCGTACTCTTTGTTCGCCAGCAATGTTGATCAGGCTGTTTGGTTACTTTTGGCTGGAATACTGGCGTTGGTACTCTTACCCATGTTGATTGATTATTCTAATAATTGTACACGTGCACGTAGCCTTGACACTATGGCTTAAACTAAAATTATGGCCGGGAGAACTCTCATTTGTATGTACAAGATGTGGTTTGATCTGTCAGTTCTTGGCTGCCTTCAGAAAAGTTCAACACGATGTCTTGAAAGAAAAAAGAGTTTGAAGAACTCGATGTTTTACTAGTTTTTTAGACTTTATTTTATAATCGTTGAAGACAACCTATATATTTCTACCATATACTGTATGCTATTATGAACACACCATCGTATTGATTGTCAAAAAAAAGTGAAGTCACAAAATTTACAACTACATTCCGGCAAAACTAGACACACCACAGCACTCGGCTATTCGTCGATCTCACCCGCTCTCTTCATGATCCACCGGCCAGTAGTGAAGCCAATACCATGTGTACCTTTTAAGTCTTGACGTGGCTATTGCGCGAATCATTTCGATTGTTCCTGCCATACTCAATACGTAAAATCATATGATCTGAATTTCCGTTGGATATCTCTATTTGTCTAGGGCTGAAAGGTCGATGCATCAGTCGGTTCCAACGAAACCCTAACGTCTGTCCTCCAGTGTGTCTCTGATACATTCGATCCGGATTCACGGATGTAGTATAATAGCTTTTTCTCTAGAAGACCAGGTTTAATCGAATCTTGGAAAGTATAATGCTAAAAGGAAATAAAAAGGACACGTTTACAAGACTTTATTTTTTTTATTTTATCTTAGTTTACTGGACCAATCTAGTTTACTTTTTATAGTGGTTGAATCAATGGATGGAGATAAGCTAGAGTTAAAGATCCAACTGCAGCTGCACATCATATGAGATAAAAGATAATAATAAGCATAGTCATGTGTAATGTTTGAATGGAGATAATCTCTTGTGGCAACACGTCCTAATATACTAAAGCCCCCGTGTTGCAGTGGACATAACAATAGCCTTTTAATCCAACCGAGTGCACACCGAAGCCACGGGCTACTACAAACAATTATTAAGTGAAGAACACAGATTAAAGTATTAAGTGGTGATATTGTTGTGATCCCAAATAGGGCGCTAAGCGAAGACTGTACTACCCTTTCTGTCATCGGGGTTCCTATGAGATCGCCCCTAGCCAAGTATCTCACCTCAAGCCTTTTTCAATCCATGGAATCTTTGGTACCTACAAGTCCACAGATCGAGACACGAGACAAAGAAAAAAAGATACAAATCTCAATTGTAAACAAAATACAATACTCCCATGATTAGGTGCACATAGTTGCTGCGAGGTTTCTTCCCAATCCGTAGCCCATGAGGACTACTCACTCATAACAAATAGATCAAGGATATAAAACATTATGCAAAATACTTAGATTAAAATCAAATATTCTTACAATGGTCGCCAAATCACAAGAAGTTCTAAAGTCCAAAGAAATGGCGGTGGCTAGTCGAGGGATGGATGGTGGAATGGATGAACAATGGTGTGGATCTCCTTTGGTGATGTTGTGATGAAATCTGAGAATGACGGCTCTCTAGGCAGCGGCTGAAGACTCAAAATATATAGACATCTTCACAAAAGTTCTAAGGTTTGACGAGACGAAGTCATCGACACCCCATACGGGCGGGCCCTGCCCGTACCGCCGGTTGTTACGCGCACTCACGTCAGGAATTTGCTTCCCAATTACTTGGTCATGTGTACTTCCTCAAATTCCTTCGTTATGAATCTTGATTTTGCATTAAAACCCGTGATTTCCTGCACAACATAATTCAAAGCGAGGTTTTGCATATCTTTGCAATTATTAATTATTAGTGGTAAGGATTAAGAGTTTCTATCAATTGCTTGACTAAAAACAATGTTTAAACGTGGAGAAATATAGCAAATTTTAGAGCCATCAGTCTCGCACAAATACGTGTGCTTCCTGCACTAGTATAAACGCATTACTTAGAGACGTCAATTTCCCATAGGCCTCAGCCGGTTTCTTGTTCCAGCTCAAGCGCGTAGTTTCTAAGAGAATGAGCCGGTTTTTCTTTGCGTCTCTAAGATACACGACCTCAGACGGTGCAAAAAGAGAAACGCCTCTAAGACCGATGATCTGGAGACGGCTAGTATTCAGGACCGCTTGCAAAAACTCCTCACCCTCAGACGGCCTCTAGTATGGACCGTCTCCAATGGTCAGATGACCTGAGTCGACTATTATTATGAGCCGCCTTCATAAGTTTCAATCCCGAGACGGCTTCATGTTTCATCTGTCTCTAATAAATTTCCTCTTTGAGACTGATTATTATAGCAGCCGCCTCTACAATCTGAGGCGGAGTTAACATACAACCGTCTCTTAGAGTTTTTCGGTGGGAGACGGACTTTTTTCCCGACAGTCTCTAAGTTCACTTCACACGGAGACCAAGTTTTTAAGCAACCGACTGTAGTGATTTATACATGTATTAGATAGCTTTCGGTTACTATTTCCCAGCGGCCATAATATCCGGATAGTCTGGAATAATTCGAAATGCAACTGGAATACAAATATTATATTTATTGTCAAGATAAGTATCAAGAACTCTCACATAGCTACCGCAAATTAATTTTGGAATGTGTCACACAAATCAATGTACAGTACACTACATACCACAAATCAACTCGTATACTATACTATCATTGACATAGCTAGCAAGGAATGGCAAGTATTACAGTTTCAACATCCCGGACATTAATCGACTAGTATAACAATGTTTGGCATACTTGCTCTCACATGAATTCAGCGTGGAACACTCCGTCGCCTTTCACCACTTGTTGAGCAAGAAATTCAACAAGCTCTGCGCGGATCTTTTTAGCTTGGCCATCGACAGTAGCGTTTCTTCATTTTGTGAACACTACGTAAATTAAATCATGATCAAAACTGATACCAATAAGAAGAATATTTTAATAAAAAAATAAGATAATTTTTGCACACCAATTGTTCTGGTCTAGAAAGAACTAGGTTGGCCATCATGATGCTCATATGTTGGAAAACATAGTAGCTACAAAGATGCATTGGTGGAGGCTGGTGGTGGCACTGAAATAGAGCATATGTGGAAATGACCATATTAACCACACAATATATTTAACATGCATGCATATATATATGTGTACAAATGCTGGTAGAAACTAACCGATTGACCCATGTGATGGGTTAGCTCTTTATAGTTCTTCCTTGCATTTCCTTCGTTCAAACTAAATACTTCTAACGATCTAAAAGCAGGAAGACAAAAAAATACATCATTATGAAACCAGGATGTATATCAATTTTATTATACAGATAAAAGTATTAAATCACCTGTCAATAAGCCTCCGCACATCATCATAATTTGCATTCTTTTTATAACGATAATAATCGAGATAATGGATATGGCCATCCAGAAGTAGATAGCAATAGAATCCAGTGAAAACTAAAAGTTGAACCAAATATTAGTTGGATGAAACCACTCAAATTTGTAAATGAGGATGAGGTAGTAATTAAGCTAGCTTACTCTTTATGAAAAGGCCATAGAATTTGTTCCTAATCTTTTCTCTTCTCCAACACGTTGATGATGTAATCCTCGACATTCCTTTCGTTACTATCCATGCACACATGCGAAGAAATGACAGGGTCGATGAACAATATTTTATGCTTATAGGTTCTGCCTCTCACAAATAATAACCTACATACAAACACACATATATATGAACAAATTTAAAACTGTATAGATAGCTGGTAGCTAGAACCATGCATGCATAGATATATACTGACACATGGATTGTTAAATACTCACAATTGCATGCATCTCATTATGTAGATGTCGAAGGTATCCATATTCATAGCTAGGTACAAGTCCTTACAACTCAAGGGGAAAGTGGCAGCATCACTGTTGTCATGATGGTGAAAGGTTTTAGCAGGGAGGCGAGCGTATATTCCAGTTTCTTGCTTGCTCTCTGGCTTCTTGGAATTATCCACAAAGTTCTTGTCAAACAATGCAATGTCACTGCCAAGCTCAGCCTCAATATTACTAACATCACCTTTTATTACTTTTCCCCTAGGATTATGAAACGTCTCGTGTATCTAGGTCTCCCCCACCTTACAGACCCCTCAAAGAATGCTTGCATCTGCTGCGTGTCCATTTGAATAAGGTCTACATCAGCAAGATTAACTAGTGAATGCTGCTTGGTCTTTGTATTTTATAGTCCTGCCATTATTTTTGGCCTTGCCAGTGGTAGCTTTGGTGTTCACAAGAGCTCGAGGATTCCCTATAGGCTTGGAAAACGCATTTGAGCGCGTGAGCCTAGCTGGAGCTGGTGGCACCCCCTTGGCGGCCAAAATAGGTGTGGTGTCTTTAGCATTGGGCCTAGTACAAGGGTATTTTACGGCATCTGCAGGCACTAGTTTCTCAGCTATCTTCGGGGCTGTAGGGGGCACTTGTGATAGCAACACCTTATTCATTGGAGTAATTTGCATGCCAACCCTGGTCTTGGTGGCCATACTAGTGGGGCTGCCTCTTCAGTTTCTTTAGCTTTGGGCACACTAGCGGGGGTATCATGTGTAGGGGTTCGTAGCCTGGAAAACAAAAAATTCTACCATATGAACACACACAAGCCAAGATCTATCTACTAGATTGTAGCAACAAGTTGATAGAGTACTCACTCTTAAAGATTCCAAAGCGGTTAATGAGAGCAGATTCTTGTGGGTGATGTAGTCGTTCACTTGCCGATCTTAAGATCGCGTAGACGATCCTTCCGGCGTCGCGTTCCGGCAGCACTCCCGCAGTCGGTCACACGTTCGGTACTCGATGAAGACCTTCCTCTCCCTTGTTCCAGCAGGCAGCGAAGGTTTTAGCTCTCTCCTCGCGATTCTGGCAGCACGACTACATGGTGTCAGAGTTTAGAGAGGAGATCCCGCGGGGCTTCGCCTAAGCCAGGGCGAGTATGATGGAGTAGAAGAGGGGATCCTCGGCAACTAGGTTTAGAGGCCGAGGGTAGTAGGTGGTGGTCGGCGTCGGCGACTTGGTGCGGTGGCGGCGGTGGCGCTAGGGTGGCAACGGCGGTGACTTGGGCGGCGTCGGCTTGGGGCTAGAGTTTTAGGCTGTGTGGAGAGGGGCAGCCCCCTCCCCTCCTTTTATGAGAGGGAGAGGCAGTTTTAGGAGGGGGAGGCCGAGTCCTCACCCAACTCCCTCTCCTTGGCCGATGGTGGAGGGAGAGGAGGTTTCCTCTCCTCCATCCACCAGGTAACCATTGTCCCAGTTTGACTTTTTCAAACTTACCTTATTTTTGACTTTCAAACTAGTGTTTGATTTCTCTCTTCCAAGTGTCCATACAAGTGACCTAGGACCAAATGAAATCATTCGAATTTGTAATGAAACATCTATGTACCCTTCCTTTTCCGGATCGGTGAACCTTCTAGACCCTTCTAGAACATTCTGGTGAAAACAATGGAACCATTTCTGAACTCTGGAATTGGACTTTCCTTATATGAATCTTATTCTCCGGACCATTCCGGATCTCCTCGTGATATCCTGGATCCCATCCAAGACTCCTAACAACATTCGGTCTTCTTACTCACATTCCATATCTACTAAACAACATCGAATCATTAAGTCTGTCTCCCTACGGTTCGTGAATTATGCAGACATGACCGAGACTCTTCTCTGATCTATAACCAATAGAGGAATCTGGAAATTCATATGTCTCCCACATATTTCTATGATTACTTCGTGATCGAATGAACCATTTACATACGATACCAATTTCCCTTTGTCTCGCGATACTTTACTTATCCGAGGTCTGATCGCCGGTATCTCTGCATACCTAGTTCAACCTTGTTACCGATAAGTACTCTTTACTCGTTCATGTGATATGTGATCCCTTATGAGCCAGTCACATGCTTGCAAGCTAATTGGATGACATTCCATCGAGAGGGCCTAGAGTATATCTATCCATCATATGGATGGACAAATTCCACTCTTGATCCACATGCCTTAACACGTACTTTCCGAATACTCAATGCCACCTTTATAACCACCTAGTTATGAAGTGGTGTTTGATGTCATCAAAGCATACATCCAGTGATGCTGATTAACATGATCTCATGGTCAAAGGAATTAGGTTACTATGTATCTGAAAGCTTATAGCAAACAAACTACTGAAATGACTTGATCTTTATGATACGCTTATCTATAGGAGTACCTCCATCATACCATTCTACTAATGATATGATATTGTTGTTAATAACATCTTAATGTTCATGATTAGGAAACCATGATCATCTATTAACCAACAAGCTAGTATTACAAAGAGGCTTTATAGGGACTCTAACAAGTTAACAAATCACACAAGTATTAATGTTTCTGGTTAATATAGTTATAGCATGAATGTAAACATTTATCATAAACACAAAGATATAATAATAACTACTTTTATTATTGCCTCTTGGGCATATCTCCAACTGTCTCCCACTTGCACTAGAGTCAATAATCTAGATTACATGGCAATATACCGAACACCCATGGCGGTTTGGTGCTGGTCATGTTTTTCCATTGGGAGAGGTTTAGTCAACGGATCCGCCACATTCAGATCTATGTGTACTTTGCAAATCTTTATGTCACCATCTTGGACATGCTCTCGAATAGCGTGAAAATGTAGCTTGATATGTTTTAGCTTCTTGTGTGACCTTGGCTCCTGCGCATTGGCTATGGCGCCCATGTCATCACGGTAGATACACATTGGGTCCAGCGCACTAGGAACCATACTAAGCTCCATAATGAACTCCTTCATCCATATCGCCTCTTGCAAAGCCTCCCAAGCAGCTATGTATTCCAATTCATTTGAAGATCTGGCCACAACGCTTTGTTTTGCACTTCTCCATCTCACTGCTACACCATTCAATGTAAATACGTATCCAGATTGAGATTTAGAATCATCCGGATTGGTGTTCCAACTAGCATCAGTGTAACCATTGATAACGAGTTGTTCATCACCTCCATAAGAAAGAACCATATCCTTAGTTCTTCTCAAGTACTTAAGGATGTTTTTGAACGTTGTCCAATGATCCACTCCTAGATCACTTAGATATCTGCTAGTTAAACTAACAACATAAGCAATGTCGGGTCTAGTACATAGCATGGCATACATGATAGATCCTATGGCTAAGGCATACAAAGGTAAATCTATAAGTGACATCATAGAATGAACCATATGTAAGAGAGTTTTATTATGACGTTCGGAAACACCATTACGTTGTGGTGTTCCCGGTAGTGTCAATTGTGAAAGTATTCCGCATTTTTTCAAATGCTCACCAAACTCGTAACTTAGATATTCACCTCCATGATAAGATTGTAGAAATTTAACCTTATTGGTATGTTACTTCTCTACTTCACTTTGAAATTCCTTAAACTTCTCGAAAGTTTTGGACTTATGTTTCATGAAATAGATATACCCATACCTACTCAAGTCATCTATGAAAGTAAGAACATAACGATAACCACCGTGCAATGCTACACTCATCGGGTCGCATACATCGGTATGTATGATTTCCAATAAGTCCATAGCTCGCTCCATCATACCAGAAAATGGAGTCTTAGTCATTTTACCCATCAGACATGCTTCACATCTTTAAAGTGATTCGAAATCAAGTGATTCAAGAAGTCCATCGGAATGGAGTTTCTTCATACGCTTCACTCCAATGTGACCAAGACGGCAGTTCCACATGTATATAGAATTATCATTCAATTTCAAACGTTTAGCATCTATATTATGAACATGTGTATCACTATAATTGAGATTCAACAAGAATAGACCATTTATCAAAGGTGCATGGCCATAAAAGATATTACTCATATAAATCAAACAACCATTATTCTCGGACTTAAACAAGTACCGTCTCGCAATAAACATGATCCGGATATAATGTTCATGCTCAACGCAGGCACCAAATAACAATTATTTAAGTATAAAACTAATCCCAATGGTAGATGAATAGGTAGCGTGCCGACCACGATCACATCAACCTTTGATCCATTTCCAACACGCATCGTCACCTCATTCTTCGCTAGTCTCCGTTTATTCTACGATACCTGTTTCGAGTTACAAATATGAGCAACCGAACCAGTATCAAATACCTAGGAACTACTATGATTACTAGAAAGATACACGTCAATAACATGTATATCGGATATACCTTTCTTGTTGATGTTGCCGTTCTTCAGATCCGCCAAGTACTTGGCAGAGTTCCGCTTCCAGTGACCTTCTCCCTTACAGTAAAAGAACTCAGTATCAGGCTTAGGCCCAACCTTGGTCTTCTTCACCCGCGCGGTAGCTTTCTTACCGTCCTTCTTTAAGTTTCCCTTTTCTTAGGCTTGCCATGCTTCTTGAAATTGGTGGTATTATTGACCATCAACACTTGGTGCTCTTTCTTGATCTCCACTTCTGCATACTTCAACATAGAGAAGAGTTCTGACAACGTCTTATCCATGCGCTGCATGTTGTAGTTCATCACAAAGATCTTGTAACTTGGTGGTAGTGATTGGAGGACACGATGAATCGCCAAAGCATTAGGAATTATTATGCCCAAGCTATGGATCTTATTTGCGTGCCCCGACATCTTAAGCACATGCTCACTGAGGGAGCTTCCATCATCCATCTTGAAGTTAAAGAACTTTTCAGAAGCTTCATAACTCTCAACTGCCGCGTGAGCCTCAAATATCATTTTGAGTTCACGGACAATATCATGTGGGTCAAAGTTCTCAAACCTCTTTTGAAGCTCCGATTCCAAACCATACAAGATAGCACACTGAACTATGGAGTACTGATTTTTCCGAGTGCGGTAAACATTTTTCACCTCATCGGTAGCATCATTTGTAGGTGGGTCACCCAGCGATGCATCCAGCACATAGGTTAACTGACCAGCATTGAGGACAATCCTTAAATTGCGGAACTAATCCGCGAAGTTTCTTCCATTGTTTTTCAACTTTTGTTTCTCTAGGAACACATTAAAATTGATGGCAGGGGTGGCCATTGATCTACCACATATTTGCAATAATTTAGATTAAGTTTATGAAAAATTGAGTTCTAATTAATACTTAAATTAATCTAGGTGAACTCCCACTCAAAACAATATCCCTCACATTGTTTTATTGATCACATGAACCAAATCCACTACATCAAATCCGATCATCACGAGAGATGATATAGTTTCAAAGGCGAACAATCAACATGTTCATCATATGTACTATATGACTCATGCTTTACCTTTTGGTGATCCGTGTTACGAGACCATGTCTATATATTCTAGGCTCGTCAAGATTAACCTTAGTTTCCACATGAGAAA
Source organism: Avena sativa (assembly GCA_916181665.1). NCBI lineage: Eukaryota > Viridiplantae > Streptophyta > Magnoliopsida > Poales > Poaceae > Avena > Avena sativa. The sequence continues at coordinate 17,875,526 of OV702279.1, read as the reverse complement.
ATCTGTCTTACTCCCATTGTATGCATATGTTGATTCTAGCACACCTGATAATCACATGGTGCTTCGAAACAACGAGTCTTGGTAACGGTGCTAACTAAGGATGAACACTTTATTTCTTGATATTTTGTTAGAGGGATCATCTTAGAATGCTACCGTCGCGATCTAAGAAATACAAGATGCATAAAAGGATTAACATCACATGCAATTCATAATATGTGATATGATATGGCCATTCTTCTTGTGCTTCCGATCTCTATCTTCAAGCACGAACATGATCTCCATCCTCACCAGCATGGCGTCAAGGTCAATGGCACCGCTCCATGGTTATCGTCCACCAGCATCAAATATTACAACTACTTTGAATAATAGACACGCAGGTCTTAACGAAATTAAAAGACAACCATAAGGCTCCTGCCGGTTGCCGACTTACAATAAGGATCATTTCATACATGATATATAATCACAATCATGGCCATATCACATCACAACATACCCCTACAAAACAAAGTTAGACGCCTCTAATTTTCTTTGCATATTTTATGTGGTTTGGGGCTTTCAATAAGTACCGCTTTAACTTACCAACAAGAAGCACAATGTTGATGTTTGAACTATCAAGTGCCCGTTGTAAATTGAATCTTCACTATGATGGGAGAGACAGAAACCCGCAAATCCACTTATGCAATACAAGTTGCATGTTGAGTGTGGAGCAAGTCTCATGAACAATGTCATGTAAGGTTAGCCTGGGCGGCTTCATCCCACCATCCCGCAATATGCAAAGTACATAAGAAGAAATTGATAATAAATGCACCACTGTCCACAATGACCATTGTGTTCTACTCGTGCAACAGATCTATATATAGACACGGATTTGATACCACTGTAGGGGTTCATAGCATGGAAAACAAAAAAATTCTACCACATGAACACACACAAGCCAAGATCTATCTACTAGATTGTAGCAACGAGTCGATAGAGTAATCACCGTCGAAGATTCCAAAGCGGTTAACGATAGCAGATTCTCGTGGGTGATGTAGTTGTTCACTTGTCGATCTCAAGATCGCGTAGACGATCCTTCCGACGCCGCGTTCCGGCAGCGCTCCCGCAGTCGTTCACACGTTCGGTACTCGATGAATACCTTCCTCTCCATTGTTCCAGCAGACAGCGGAGGTTGTAGCTCTCTCCTCGCGATTCCGGCAGCACGACGGCGTGGTGTCGTAGTTTAGAGGGGAGATCCCACAGGGCTTCGCCTAAACCAAAGTGAGTATGATGGAGTAGAAGAGGGGATCATTGACAACTAAATTTAGAGGCCGAGGGGAGGAGGTGGTGGCCATCGGCAGCTAGGGCGGCGGCGGCGACTTGGTGCGGCGGCGGCTCTAGGGCGGCAGTGGCTTGGGGCTAGGGTTTTAGGTTGTGTAGAGAGGCAGCCCCCTCCCCTCCTTTTATGAGAGGGAGAGGCGTTTTGGGAAGGGGGAGGCCGATTCCTCCCCAAGTCCCTCTCCTTGGCCGGCGGTGGAGGGAGAGGAGGTTTCCACTCCTCCCTCCACCATGTAACCATTGTCCCAGTTTGACTTTTCCAAACTTGCCTTATTTTTGACTTTCAAACTAGTGTTTGATTTCTCTCTTCCAAGTGTCCAGCCAAGTGACCTAGGACACGATGCAATCATTCCACTTTGTCATGACACATCCATGTACCCTTACCTTCCTGGATCGGTGAAACTTCTAGACCCTTCTAGAACATTCCGGTGAAAACAATGGAACCATTTCCGAACTCTGGAATTGGACTTTCCTTATATGAATCTTATTCTCCGGACCATTCCGGATCTCCTCATGATATCATGGATCCCATCCAAGACTCCGAACAACTTTTGGTCTTCTTACTCACATTCCATATCTACTAAACAACATCGAATCCTTAAGTGTGTCTCCCTGCGGTTCGTGAATTATGCAGACATGACCGAGACTCTTCTACGATCAATAGAAGAATCTAGAAATTCATATGGCTCCCACATATTTCTATGATTACTTCATGATCGAATGAATCATTTACACACGATACCAATTTCCCTTTGTCTCACGATAGTTTACTTATCCGAGGTCTCATTGTCGGTATCTCTACATACCTAGTTCAACCTTATTACCGATAAATAGTCTTTACTCATTCCTGTGATATGTGATCCCTTGTGAGCCAGTCACATGCTTGCAAGCTAATTGGATGACATTCCACTAAGAGGGCCCAGAGTATATCTATCCGTCATATGGATGGACAAATCCCACTCTTGATCCATGTGTCTCAACCAATACTTTCCGAACACTCAATGCCACCTTTATAGCCACCCAGTTATGGTGTGGTGTTTGATGTCATCAAAGCATCCTTCCGGTGAAGGTGATATGCATGATCTCATGGTCGAAGGAATTAGGTTACTATGTATGAGAAAGCATATAGCAATTGAACTATTAAAATGACTTGATCTTTATGCTACGCTTATCTATAGGAGTATGTCCATCATACCATTCTCCTAATGATATGATCTTGTTGTTAATAACATCTCAATGTTCATGATCAGGAAACCATGATCATCTATTAACCAACAAGCTAGTATTACAAAGAGGCTTTACTAGGGACTCTAACAAGTTTACAAATCACACAAGTATTAATGTTTCTAGTTAATACAATCATAGCATGAATGTAAACATTTATCATAAACACAAAGATATAATAATAACTACTTTTATTATTGCCTCTTGGGCATATCCTCAACATCAGGAGTAGGCCGTACTATCTGTGATGTAATATCCCGGGGGAGCAGCATATTCCAGCAGGGCGGCATATTTGGGGGTGGGGGCATATTCTGGGGGGTGAGCAATGGTGTCTTGGGGGGCAACTTATTTTGTGGGGGTGGCGCTTCTTGTGAGGAGTGCGTCGTATTTGTTGGAGCTAGCACATCAACACTGATTGAGGTCTTGGCGGACATACTTGCGGGGTACCGATTCATTCGATTTCTAAATGATCATCATCATCTTGAAAAACCGGTGCTTCTTTGATGTTGGGATTCAATGTTATTGGTGAGAGGTGTGTCGAGGCCAGGATAGCTGGATTTTCAAGAAGGATATCTTTCTTTGGCCACTGGACGAAGGTGCCCTTCGCCTCAATCAAAGTCATGATTTCTTCATTGGGAGGGATCGGGAAAGCGATCTCATTGCACCCCTCTTGGACATCATCAATGATGACCCTAGAAAAACCTTCGCCAGGTGGACAGTTGTGTATCATCTTCCCTTTGGTTGGTTGATGCACTAGCGACCAAGCAGTCGGCTCAGGTTGACCAGAGCCGACTTTCCTCGCTAGTAGCTGGTAGACGATGGATACCTACAAAAAAGTATTAGGTCAACTAGCATGCCATATGACAATGCACAATTCATTTGATGTAATACATGCTTTTCATTATCAATGGGTTTAATTACCTCTATGTGATCACAAGGATAGCTGATCACGTTAGCGTTTGTACTAGTGTCAGTACTAGAACCGTGACGAGTCGGGAATAAGCACAATAGCTCGGAACTGGAGGAGTCTGCAGGACAAGAGACGGTGGAACGGGATGACCCATCAATTCCAATTCCATTCTTACCTCTGCAAGTATTTCATCTTTCATGTTTTTCTCGCATCTGTTTTTATGAAGCTCCTTTTAGATTTTTTGCAAGCATGCTTGTCCTCCAACTTCCAATTGCGTCCTATTTTCCACGGGGCAATGGAACTTACCCCCTCGTGTGACCATGGTGCTCTAGGCCCAACACCGCTACAAGGACATCTCCCTTTAAGATGCCCTCTTCCTTATCAACATCCTTATTCTCCTATAAAACACATTAATGAAGCCTTTAGACCAAAGGGTGAATTTGGTGATGAAATAATCTTCAATTCTAGCTAACATGTGAAGCCTCACCAATTTTCCATATGCTTCGATGTCCTCGGTCCTAACTAAAGCTAGCACACCGGCCGTCTTTTTATCACATTTAGCCCTTACTCTAGTTTAGTCGCTTGCCCTCTCATCTCTAATATCTCCAAATGGTTTTGGTAGTCCGGCTGCCTCTGCCTCTAAATCCTGTTGTTCCCATTTATGGGCGATGCCCGGATACCTAGCAGTCCCCATTGTATGGTGGTTCTTTGAATAATAGGGTGTGCTCTCTTGCTTTTATACTCTTTTTTTAACTCCGCGGACCTCTGCTGCGCCACAAACTCATCCCAAGCCTCTTGGGTGGTCTGTGGGTACATATCAAGGGGGCTATTCTTTGTATCCACAAAATCCGTCACGAGCCTAGACTTCCATTCCTTCCAGGCCTTGCATGCGAGAATTAAAGCCGCTCGCTCAAGACATGGCAAGTCCTTCTCTCGAGTGGTGAAATACTAGAGAATGTCTTTCTTGACTGAATCACGAGCGGTATTCGATAAGTTCCTCCAATCCGTAATGGTGATGGGCACTCGTTCTCGTGCCACAACCCCACAAAGCCTCGAGAACTTTTTTTCTTGCATTATTCATCTTTAACGGAGCACCATTTTTTAGATTGATGTGTGTCATGGTGAACTTACACTCCGGTCTACTTGATTTCCCAAGGCTGTCACCTTTTCAGTTTTTCTCCTTCTTGTTCGTGTAGATATCGATGGTGGTGGGTCAGAGTCACTCCTGCTGATGTAGAAAATCAATATAGATATGAGATAACACACAAAATAATAGTATACTAACTAAAAATGTACTTCATTGTGTAAGAATTATATTAGGAGCTCTTAATACTTGGGACTAAACCATTTTCTGCTACTGAACTATAATAGGACAATATACTTACAATTAAAAATGTGTACATACTTACAATATATCCTATTTTTAAAGGAAAAGGTCCTAAAGATAACTAAAAACAAAATTTGCAAAGACTCTCACCGTGTCTGGCTTGACAGTGACTCTGGCCCTTCGTGGATGTCCTCGGTATTGTTAGCGGCGTCTTCTACTAAGCGGTGAGAACGCTCGAGCAGCGAGGGCACCAGGGAGCCCGACATCATGGAGGAGCAAGGCAGCGAGATGGAGCAGCACACGCGCGATTGCATTGAGAAGCCCCGCTGGCGGCGGTGGAGAAGGGGGTGGAATGGTCGGTGTGGAAGTCGCTACATCTACGTGCGAGGGAGAGTGACATGCAGTGGGGAGGACAGTGACATGGAGGAGCAACAGTGGAACAAAGGCGACGGGGAGGAGCACAAGCGGAACGAAGGCAGCGGGGAGGAGTGGTAGGGGAAGGGCGGCGGTGAGGGTTTGAACAGTGCGGGTCAGGCCAGCCAGGCGGGCGAATGAGGAAAAGATGCCATGTCCCGCCATTTTTTCCAAAATTTTGAATTTGCCATCACCGCTTCAAAATATTTGGATCCATGTTCTCGCAGACTGTCAAAATATTTAACCGTCTCTAAAAGGCAGCATGCCTCGGCCTGCTATAAAAGAGAAAAGTACGGACACCCTGGATTTATTCGGACACTTCGGGTTAGGAAAATATCTTAAACTTGCAAATTATTCAAAATTAAAAGCCAATAAAAGGTGAATATGTGATTAGTAGCGTGAAATGAATTCCTATGCGAAGAAATAAGTTGATACTCTAAAAAAAAGTACACGACGTAGTACAAACTTTGGAGTTCACACTAGTAGGTATGATACTTGTGGTGTTGATGTACTCGTTACAAAGTAACATTGGTGAGAGTGTTTTAGAATTGACTAATATTTTTACCACACAATCTATATGCCATAAAATGAACAAATGACAAGTTTCATAATTATCTGAGTAATTTTAGACTTTATTAAAAATACAAATGAACAAATGGAAAGTTTTATGAACAAATAGGAAATGTTTTTTTCATATTCTGAAAAAAATCACATTTTCAATATTACGTGGTATGTTAAGTTATATGATTAAAATTCGCAAGTCTAGAGAAATATTTATTAAAAAATATTGATAAAACTAAATTTGGGCCTCCGAATTTATCCACACACTCCGGATTGGAACCAACTCCGGATTTATCTCGTTCATTGGATCTTCCTTGGACGGTCATCACTCACTGCCTACTTGTTCTTCAGGGAACTAATCTGTTCATATTTCCTATCCCGCTGTCTGTCGCCACTCAAACCCTATCCCGCCGGCCGCCGCCACTCAAACCCTAGCCCACCGGCCGCCGCCACTCAAACCCTATCCCAATGTATTTTCTGCCTCTCGTGTGACTATGACACCACCATAGCCCCTCTCCTTGACAGCCCATGCCTCCACCATCCTCCTTGCCAGCCCACACCTCGCCCGTCGCTGCCTTGTCCGAAGGGCGATCGCAATCCCATCGAACGGAGATGTCGTCGGGCGAATCGGGTACAAACTTTGCTTATCAATTTATTGAAATCCCTCTCATAGTACCAGTATATTTCATGATGAAATCCCTCATAGTGCTAGTAGATCCTGTACTAATTCAGCGCAGGATTCAGTTTCAGCAGTTAGTTGTTTATGATTCAGTTTCGTCAGAGTTAGGATAGTTAGTTATTGCTCTTTGTGGGGGACTCTTTACCTTCAAAGATAGTGGCCGTAGTTTCTTGATGACCCACAAGTGTAGGTGATTGCAATAGTCTTCACGGGTAGTATTACCCAATTTATTGATTCGACACAAGGGGAGCCAAAGAATACTTGCAAGCCTTAACAACTGAGTTGTCAGTTCAGCTGCACCTGGAAATGGTTCTTGCTCACAGAAGTTTATCAGTAGCAACAGCAAAGAAACAACAACAGTGAAACATGAGCAATAGTAACAATAACGGTAACAGTGGGATTCGAGTGTGGTAGGCATAGGGATGGATGGATGGACGTTGCATGGACGAGTCTAAACATGTAACTTCAAGATCTAGGGCATTGCAGATAAATAATAACAAGCATCTAAGTACTAAACAATCCTAGGCATGTGCTCCAAATATAGTTATACGTGCTCGCTATGAGAACTTGCACAAGCATCTAATTATCACTTTGGGGCCTTTGGATCCGGACAATGATATGTGTACACAACTTGCAGATAAGATCATAAACAATACTATCCTAATGATTCAATAATAAGTTCAGATCTGAGATCATGGCACTCGGGCCCTAGTGAAATAACATTTCATAATCCCTAAGGATTATTTAATGTGTGTTGAAATGTTGTAGCTCTCTCTAAGGAAAAAGGGAAAAGTATCTGCCTTTGGAGGGCGGATAATCCGCCCCTCCCTCTTCCCACATAGGCGCAAGCCCCAGAAGAGGGGCTGAGTTTTGGCCGGATTTTCCGACATCGCCGGATAATCCGCCCCTCAGGGGGGCCGGATAGTCCGCCCCCCTTGCTCACCACCAAGGCGTAAGCCCCAGGGAGGGGGCGGAGTGTTGGCCGGACTTTCCGGCTTGGCCGGATAATCCGCCCCAGGAGGGGGCTGGATTATCCGCCCCCAAGGTCTTCAACAAGTTTCGCAGGCGCCAGCCCCAGAGAGGGGGCGGATTTTCACCCCCCAGGGGTGGATAGTCCGCCCCAAGTGGGGGGCGGATAATCCGCTCCCAAAGTTGCTCAATGGCCAGATCTGGGGAGGGGGTATTTAAGCCAGCCTTCCCCCTCCTGCCAGATTGCTTGGTTCATTCAAAAAGACAAGATCTGATCTGCAACCTTCATCCAAGAGAGCTCCACCTAGATCCACCCAAAGGCCCCGTCCCTTGGGGAATCGAAGGAGGAGAACTCGATCTTCATCATCAGCAATCAAGCGCTTCATCTCCTCTCCATTCATTTGGAGAATCACTGATCTAGTATTTCTTGCAAATACCTAGATCCTTGTTTTGTTTATATTGATAAACCTTGTTCTTGTGACAGCTTGTTGTCATCTCGGGAGCCCCCAATTCAGTTGTGGGTGTGTGCCGCAGTAGCGTTGTAAAAGGCACCGGTTCCCGCCTCGAAGGGATCCTATAGTGGAGAAGGTGGATCAGGCCTCTCCTGGCGAGATCCATCGAAGAATAGTGTGAGGCCTATTGTGGCGTGGTGGTCTTAGAACCGCCCACCCCTCCAACGCAGATGTACTTCCCTTAACAAGGAAGGAACTACGGTAAAACAAATCCCTGTGTCTCCGCGTGCTCCACAACGGTTCCTTCGCTCCTCTCTTTACGTGCTTAGTATCTAGGGTTGCATATAGGGAAATTCTCGTAGTTACATATCTAGAGAATTTACTTTGTGTCAAGCCTAAAATTGAAAAAGTATTAAAAATTGTTTAGCACCTATTCACCCCCCTATAGGTGCCCATACGATCCATTTCAATTGGTATCAGAGCCTCGACTCTTATTTCAGGCTTAACCGCCTAAGATAAGTATGGGTTCCAAGGTAGATGGGAGTGATGCTCCAGATGTAGTCACCATGAACGATCTCAAGACGTTGGAAACAACCTTGGTGAATCCAATGGAGGCTAAGATGGAAGAGATGTGTCAATTGATAATGCGTCTCTCCACATCCACAACATCACCTCCATCTAACTCTGAGGCTACCACTCCGCAATCCAAGGAAACGGGTAAAACCTATTCTAAAGAGATCGAAGTGGTTGGTGATGACACTAGCAAGAACTCCTCCTCGAAAAAGGATAGTGGTAAGGATGGATACAATGAGGTTTCTCATGTGTATTCTCCTGATCCACCTATCCCTCACCCACATATACATAATAGGGGTGATCCACCTAAACTTTCTGCATCTACTTTTACTCAATGGAAATTTTTGATGAAGTCTCATGTGTGCAGTTCCTCCATTGAGTTGTGGAAAATCATAGAAAATGGTCTTCATGTTGGAAACCCCAACAATATCACAAGAAGAGAAGTTGTCAATATCCAACTCAACGCTATAGCTCTACACAAGATACAGCTTGGTGTGGGTGACAAAGACATGCCACACATTCAGCATCTTAGCACAGCTAAGGAAGCTTGGGATGCCCTCACCGAGCTCTTCATCGGAAATGAAAGTATGAGAAGGAATAGATATGATGCTTTGAGCAACGAAGCTGGAGGATTATATATGTTGGATGGAGAAGACCACGAGGACATGTATAGGAGGCTCAAGGCAATAGCCACAACTTTCAGAAACCACGGTGCAACTCATGTTGATGATGCATGGATCAAGCGCAAGTATGTCAGTGCTCTTATGCCATTTGAGCCCACAGATTTGAAAAGTCTCCAAGGTAGGCATAACTATAACCTCATGACATCCAATGAAGTAATGCAAGAAATGGCCGCTTTCAAGGTGGATGCCAAGAATGTCAAAGATGCTCGTGCTCGAGCTATGGGGATGCAAAAGGGGGTCAACATGGCCTTGAAGACTAGTGTGATTGATCATGATGAATATGCCATGGAAGGTCTGGACTGTCCCGAGGATATAAAAAGGATCCATGGACAATACTTGGCTCTTTATGCTAGAAACTTTTGGAAAGATCCAGCCAAGGCTAAAGCTGAACTAGAACGCAAGAGTGGAGCCTATGGAAGAAAAGAAAATGGTCCCAAGCTGAGAACATGTTTCAACTGTGGTGACCGGCTGCACTTTGTAGCTGAGTGTCCATATCAAAGTAGGGAAGATAATGGAGGACGACTTATTTTCAAAGATAAGTCAAAGGCTCCACGCAAGAAACAATTTGTAAAGAAGAATGCTCCCTTCAAGAAGCAACCAAAGATTGTTCTAGTGGCTCAAGAAGAATATTGTTCGGGAAGTGAAGATGAGGACGAGGATGATAGCTCTCAAGAGGTGGCTGCTATATCCACCACACTACATCAACATCTCTCTTCGACTCTCCGAACGAAAACATCATCAACAAGAATGCTACTTGTCTTATGGGAAGAAGCTCCGAGGTAACGACTTCTAACTCTCCTTTTCCTAAGGCTATGATTGACATGGATGATCCTACTAGTCTTAAGGTTAAAGCAGAGATTATTGCTTTGGATTACTTCTACAATAACTTGCAAGGTGAGCACAAAATACGTTTTGAAGCTCTTATGGATCAGCTGGCCCAAAACGAAGCTCTCCTCCAAGAAAAGGGCAGAATTGAAAGGGAGGATGCAATGGAAATTGCATCCTTAAAAAATGCTCTTGAGGAAGAAGAAGAAGCTCGGGTCTCTCTTGAAGAGAGGCTTGAGTCCATTGAAGAGTCACATGAAGAAATTGTGGCTAAACTTGTTAAGGAACGTGACAATGCAGTCACCAAAGCAAAGAAGTTAAAGAAGGAAAAGATTGACTTTGGGGATGCTTATGATAGACTCTCCAAGGAGTTGGAGAAACTTGACAACGCTCACAAGGTGTTGAAAAACGATTTCTCCATCCTCAATGAGTCACATGAACAACTCCAAAGTCGATTGGCCAAATATGATGTTCCTAGATCATCCAACTCAACATATAATCACAAAGAAAATGCTAGTGTGGAAAAATAAGTGGTCAAGGACATCACTCCCAAGGATAAGGGTGTGCTTGATGAAGTTCTTGGCAAGCAAAGGTCAAATCATGGTAAAGATGGACTTGGGTATGTCACCAAGTCCAAGAAAAAGAAAAACAAGAAGAACAAGACCAAGAATGTGCAATCAAAGAAAAGCATCGTTGAGAAGAATGTCACAAAAGACAAAACTAACAATATTGGTTTTGCAGGGTCTCACAATCCAAATTATGAACTCTTTTGTGATAATTATGGCGATGTTTATGCTTATTATGTCGGTCCCTTTGATGAATATATTGCTTGGTCTATCTGGGTTCCAAAGACCCTTGTTACTAAAATGAAAGGACCCATTGAAAAATGGGTACCTAAAACCAAGAAGTAATTCTCTTGTAGGGCTATGCTTCCGGTGGGTCAAAATGGGTGCTGGATAGTGGATGCACTAGTCATATGACCGAAAGCAAGGAGATCATCATGGAGATGCATCCAAATCATGATAATATTACAGTCTCCTACGGTGATAAGTCTAAATCTCAGGTACTGGGTCTTGGCAAGGTTGTGGTTGCCCACGATATCTCTCTCGTGGACGTCATGCTTGTTGAGACCCTCGGATACAACCTTCTTTCTGTTCGTGCTCTTGGCAAGATGGGTTTTGCTGTTTTTATCGATGATGATTTGGTGGTACTCTTGTGGAGCAAGTCTCTAAAGGTCGCTTTCGTTGGGTACGTTGAAAATGACCTGTATGTGGTGGACTTTTCAGGGGAAACCACTTCGGGTCCGATGTGTCTATTCAGAAAGGCCGACGTGGGTTGGTCGTGGCATCGCCGTTTAGCCCATGTCAACATGAGAACTTTGCAAAGTCTCCACAAGGGTGGTCACATCCTTGGACTAAAAGACAATGTCTCCTTTGCCAAAGGTCGTGTTTGCAGGGCTTGTGTTGAAGGCAAAATGCATGACTCTCCCCACAAGAGGAAGACTATTGTGTCTTCAAAGAGGATCTTGGAACTACTTCATGTGGATTTATTTGGTCCTCCTTCTCATGCAAGTCTTGGTGGGAAGAAATATTGATTGGTCATTGTCGATGATTACTCAAGATATACATGGGTATATTTCTTCAAACTAAATAGTGAGACTCAACAAACAGTAATTGGCTTTGCCAATGAAGTTCAACGTCAACACAATGTTCCTATCTTGGCAATAAGAAGTGACAACGGCTCCGAATTCAAGAACTACACTTTGAATGAGTTTCTAAGCGAAGAGGGGATTAGACATCAATATTCCGCTGCGTACACCCCTCAACAAAATGGTGTAGCCGAGAGGAAGAACCGGACTTTGATGGACATGGCAAGATCAATTTGGCTGAATTCAAGTCTCCTTACAATTTTTGGGCTGAAGCCATATCCACTGCTTGTCACTCATCTAACCGGCTCTACCTCCAAAAGATTTTGGACAAAACTCCATATGAAATACTTACCGGTAACAAGCCCAACATCTCATACTTCAGAGTATTCGGGTGTAAGTGTTTCTTTCTTATTAAAGGTGCCCGCTTGTCTAAATTTGAGTCCAAGGCTTTAGAAGGTATTTTTGTTGGTTACGGTGCCAAATCCCACACTTATAGAGTCTACAACAAGCTCACTGGGATTGTTGTAGAATCTTGTAGTGTGGATTTCGATGAAAATAACTGCTCCTTTGTAGGGAAAGTTGATGTTTGTGATGCAGATGTTGAAATACCCCAAGATGCCATAAGAAGAATGGGCGTGGGATTTTTCCGCCCCATTGAGGAACCCCTTGTGGGGGATCGGGAAGGACAATGCTCCACTCAAGTGGAGCCCTCATCTACACAAGATCAACAAGCTCCTACTGTTGGAGAAAACTCTGCACCAACACCACAACCTACTGAAGATCATCAGTCTCCTAGACAAGATGGTAGTCCTAGGCCGGACTATCCGCCCCCTCCAAGGGGCAGACAATCCGCCCCTGGCACTCCAAATTGTTCTAGGGGATCTGAAGAAGAAGACAACAACCAAGAAGTTCCCAGGCCGGATTCTCCGGCCCCCGAGGGTGGATTATCCGGCTCTGGATCTCCTAGTTCTGTCAGGCATTCTCAGGATGAGGAAAATGGTGCCTCATCTCCCAGGCCGGATAGTCCGGCCCCACCAAGGGGTGGATTATTCGGCCCTGAAGAACAAATTCTGCACCAAGCTCCTGTTGTTAACTCAGAACAAGATCAAGGGCAAGGCAGTGGCCAAGACAACGATACAAATACTAAACCAACTCTTTCTAGAAACAATAAGGACATTGAGGCTTGTCACAAGGCTCGTGCTGGTCGGAACCTTGAACTAAGGGGTCACACTCTTGACAAAGTTGTTGGTGATCTACGAAGAAGGGTGTCTACTAGAAGAGAACTTGCAAGCTTCTGTGATCATCAAGCTCACATTTCCATGGTTGAACCAAAGAAGGTCTTTGATGCTCTTGAAGATCCCAATTGGGTTGTTGCAATGCATGAAGAATTAAATAACTTCGAACGCAACAAAGTTTGGAAGCTCGTCGAGAAACCCAAGGATTGCCGCAATGTTATCGGCAGCAAGTGGATCTTCAAGAACAAACAAGATGAAAATGGCATTGTTGTGAGGAATAAAGCAAGACTCGTGGGTCAAGGATTCTCTCAAGTGGAAGGAATTGATTTTGGCGAGACTTATGCTCATGTGGCTCGTCTTGAGTCCATCCGTATCCTTCTTGCATATGCAGCCAATCATAACTTTAAATTACAGCAAATGGATGTTAAGAGTGCATTTCTTAATGGTCCTCTACATGAGTTAGTATACGTCAAGCAGCCCCCGGGTTTTGAGGACCCCAAATTTCCGAACCATGTCTACAAACTCGATAAGGCGCTCTATGGCCTTAAACAAGCCCCACGTGCGTGGTATGAGCACCATAAAGAGCTTTTGTTAGACCATGGATTCGAAGTTGGGCAAATAGATCCCACTCTTTTTACTAAAAAGGTTAATGGGGAGCTTTTTGTATGCCAACTTTATGTAGATGACATTATTTTTTGGCTCTACTAACCAAGCTTTTAACGATGAATTTTCAAAGCTTATGAATGACAGGTTTGAGATGTCAATGATGGGTGAGTTGAGGTTCTTTCTTGGATTCGAGATTAAACAACTTAGAGAGGGAACCTTTATTAATCAAGCTAAGTACATCCAAGACATGCTCAAAAGGTTCAAGATTACGGATCTCAATGGTGTTGCTACTCCAATGCAAACAAAGTGTCATCTTGAGATAAATCCCAAGGGTAAAGACGTGGACCAAAAGGTATACCGATCCATGATCGGCTCTCTCCTTTACCTTTGCGCATCTAGGCCCGATATCGTGTTAAGTGTAGGAGTGTGTGCTAGGTACCAAGCCGCTCCTAAGAAAGCCACTTAGTGGCGGTCAAACGAATCTTCAGATATTTGGTTCATTCCCTGAATTTTGGGTTATGGTATCCCAAAGGTTCAAGTTTCTCTCTATGTGGTTACACTGATTCAGATTGGGCTGGTGACAAAGATGATAGGAAATCAACCTCTGGTGCATGTAATTCTTGGGCAGGTCTCTAGTGTGTTGGTCTTCAAAGAAACAGAATTATATTTCACTCTCAACCGCCAAAGATGAATATGTTGCTGCTGCAAGTGCTTGTACTCAGTTATTATGGATGAGGCAAACTTTAAAGGAATACGGTGTCAATTGTGACAAAGTGCCTCTATTATGTGACAACGAAAGTGCTATCAAAATTGCCTACAATCCCGTGCAGCATACAAGAACCAAACATATTGAGATTCGCAACCACTTCATTCGGGATCATGTTGCTCGTGGCGATATTGCCCCATCCTTTGTGAGCACGAAGAACCAACTTGCTGATATTTTCACGAAGCCCCTTGATGAAGCAAGATTTTGTTATTTGAGGAATGAGCTAAATATCATAGAATCAAGGAGCTTGGCTTGACTACCCTTGCACACTCACTTGCTCTTATTCATGTATTTGGTTTAGATGCGGGCATAGAAATAGGGGGAGTGTGGTCCTAATTGATTGGGACAACCCTCCCCCCATAATGCCGAAAGTAAGAAAAATCATTTCCCTTAATATCATTTTGTGATATGTGGGTCATCGATGAGCATTAGTTTTGAACTCAAGATACATATTCGTGGTGTCATGCCATGCGCTCCAACATGGTGGCTTCGGCCACCGCCCTCTTCCTTGTGAAGAGTTGGTTTCTAATGGTTCTCTTTGGATTTTCTTGCATATTTCTTGTTCTTATGGAAAACACACTCAACTTTGGATTTTGTTTGATTTGATTTTTGCAAATTTGGGTGTGGAGTACCATCTCAGTTTGTTGCTCTAAACCCAAGCCTTTCTTTCCTTCCTTGAACCATCTATTCTTGCACACAAGTCCTCTATACACCAGCGAGGGGTTTTGCAAGGTTGCTCCGGCCTGAATCTATACTTAACAGAATTTTCAGAGGGGGCGGACTATCCGCCCTAAGTGGGGGGCGGATTATCCGCCCCGGGGAAAATCAGCCCTTTAAAGGCTGGGTCGGGGAGGCCAGGCTCAAACAGAGCAGCCAGTCCTCCCCCAACCCTACCTTAGCCCCCAGCCGCCGCCGGAGCATCCGCCCCTCCCGGAGTCAATTTGACCACCGGATTCTCCGGGCTCTCCCCGGATCTTCTTCACCTCGCCTCCGGGTGGTTCCAAGCCGACCAAGACCTTCTCTCATCGTTCCGCGGTGTCCCCAATGGCACGCGAGGTTAAGCAGCTCACTTGGTTCCAGCGGCACATCCTTTGCATGGGCATTGACACTCACAAGGGCCAATATGAGGCGTACCGCAGGGATCATGAGAGAGATCACACTCAGCAGCTTATTCTTCACCATGTCTCAGGTGCCACGGGCCATCCACCTCCTCCCACTGCCTCGGAACCGTATGCTCAGTGGAACACTTCAGGGATCAACTACGGCGAGCTCGAGAGTTGCCTCTTTCCTCCACCACCGAGGGCACCCACTCCTCCAGCTGATGACGATGATGATGAGTATGATGACGAGGAAGGGGACGGGAATGACTACGACGAGGATGAGGAGGAGTGATCTTCAGGGGCGTTAGCATCGCTCTTCTTCCTTTTTGGCGTTTCGATGCCAAAGGGGGAGAAGTAGTTCTATTAGGTCTCGTGGATTTGCAAGGGTCAGGCGCAAGCACTTGTCTTTTAGTCGTTTTATTTGCTTGCTTGTGCCTTTTTAGCGTGAACTTATTTGCTATTTGTGTTTGGTTATGTAAGACTATGTCGTGCTTTACTCTGTGTGCTTGGTATTCTGGAATTTCGGAATTATATTGTGGATCTCGTGGAATTCTGGATTTATCTATGGAGTATGTTTGATGGCATATGGAATCATGGGATTATCTAATGTATGCATCAATATTGTTGGGATGTGCTTGGAGGCTATCAATCTCATTATTTTCTTTGGCTATAGTCACATCCCGGTGGTATGACCTTGTTTCCCTACCCACCTTGTTTAAATTATCTTTGCTATGAAAGTTGTGTTCTCTCTAGTGTGTGTATTTGTATTCAAATGCAAACTAATATGCACACATCTAGGGGGAGCGTCTTTCATTTTTAAGGTGGCGTTAGCCGGTTTCATTGCAAATCCTAGTATTGTCATCTAACACCAAAAATGGGGAGATTGAAAGAACATTTCATAATCCCTAGTGTTTTGTGTGTCAGATAACAATATCAAGGATTATATAATGTGTGTTGAAGTGTTGCTGTAGGGGTTCGTAGCATGGAAAACAAAAAAATTCTACCGCATGCAAACAAACAAGCCAAGATCTATCTACTAGATTGTAGCAACGAGTCGATAGAGGAACTCACCCTCGAAGATTCCAAAGCGGTTAACGAGAGCAGATTCTCATGGGTGATGTAGCCGTACTCTTGCCGATCTCAAGATCGCGTAGACGATCCTTCCGGCGCTGCGTTCCGGCAGCGCTTCCGCAGTCGGTCACACATTCGGTACTCGATGAAGACCTTCCTCTCCCTTATTCCAGCAGGCAGCGGAGGTTGTAGCACTCTCCTCGCGATTCCGGCAGCACGACGGCGTGGTACCGAAAGTAGAGGGGAGATCTCGCAGGGCTTCGCCTGAAGCCAGAGCGAGTATGGTGGACTATGAGAGAGGCCCTTGGTGATCTAGGGTTTAGAGGGCACCAAGGAGAGGGTGTGGCCGGCAGCTAGGGATTGGGGAAGCCCCAAGTCGCCGAGTTGGAGGGAAAACCCTAGGCGGCGGTGGCTGCACTTGGAGGTGGAGGCGCGCAGGAGCTAGGGTTTGAGGTGTGGGGAAGAGGGGCAGCCCTGCCCCTCCTTATATAGGTGGGAGGGCGCGGCTTGGGAGGAGGGAGTCCTCCTCCAAGTCGGCCTCCTTGGCCGGCGGGTGGAGGGATAGGAACTCCTCCCCAAGTAGGTTTCCTACTCTCCCTCCACCAAGCAAACTTGCCGTTTGACTTTTTCAAATTGGCGTTTGACTTTCAAACTAGGATTTGATTTCTTCCTTTATTTTGCCCAGCCAAGTGACCTAGTACATGATGCAACCATTCCATATTGTTATGACACATTCATGTACCCTTCCCCTTCGGAGTGCCGGACCTTCCGGACCCTTCTAGAACATTCATGGTGAAAACACCGGAATCAATCCCCAACTCCGAAACAAGACTTTCCTTATATGAATCTTATTATCCGGACCATTCCGGATCTCCTCGTGATATCCCGGATCCCATCCGAGACTCCGAACAACATTCGGTCTCTTACTCATCTTTCCATAACTACTCAACAACATCAAATCCTTAAGTGTGTCTCCCTACGGTTCGTGAATTATGCGGACATGATCGAGACACTTCTCCGATCAATAACCAATAGAGGAATCTGGAAATTCATATGGCTCCCACATATTTCTACGATTACTTTGCGATCGAATGAACCACTTACATACGATACCAATTTCCCTTTGTCTCACGATAGTTTACTTATCCGAGGTTTTGATCGTCGGTATCTCTACATACCAAGTTCAACCTCGTTACTGATAAGTACTCTTTTCTCGTTCCCGTGGTATGTGATCCCTTGTGAGCCAGTCACATGCTTGCAAGCCAATTGGATGACATTCCACCGAGAGGGCCCAGAGTATATCTATCCGTCATATGGATGGACAAATCCCACTCTTGATCCATGTTCCTCAACCCATACTTTCCGAACAATCAATGCCACCTTTATAGGCACCCAGTTATGGTGTGGTGTTTGATGCCATCAAATCATCCTTCCGGTGATGGTGATTAGCATGATCTCATGGTCGAAGGAATTAGGTTACTATGTATCAGAAAGCTTATAGCAATTGAACTATTAAAATGACTTGATCTTTATGCTATGCTTATCTATAGGAGTATGTCCATCATACCATTCTCCTAATGATATGACCTTGTTATTAACAACATCTCAAATGTTCATGATCAAGAAACTATGATCATCTATTAATCAACAAGCTAGTATTATAAAGAGTCTTTACTAGGGACTCTAATTTAGTTTACAAATCACACAAGTATTAATGTTTCTGGTTAATACTATTATAGCATGAATGTAAACATTTATCATAAACACAAAGATATAATAATAACTACATTTATTATTGCCTCTAGGGCATATATCCAATAGTCTCCCACTTGCACTAGTCAACTAATCTAGATTACATGGTAATATACCGAACACCCATGGCGGTTTGGTGTTGGTCATGTTTTGCCCTCGGGAGAGGTTTAGTCAACGGATCCGCCACATTCAGATATGTGTGTACTTTGCAAATCTTTATGTCACCATCTTGGACATGTTCTCGAATAGCATGAAAACGTAGCTTGATGTGCTTCGGCTTCTTGTGTGACCTTGGTTCTTGCGCATTGGCTATGGCGCCCATGTTATCACAGTAGATAGACATTGGGTCCAGCGCACTTGGAACCACACCGAGCTCTGTAATGAACTCCTTCATACATATCGCTTCTTGTGAAGCCTCCGAAGCAGCTATGTATTCCGATTCAGCTGAAGATCTCGCCACAACGCTTTGCTTTGCACTCCTCCAGCTAACTGTTGCACCATTCAAAGTAAATACGTATCCAGATTGAGATTTAGAATCATCCGGATCGGTGTTCCAACTAGCAACTGTGTAACTATTAACAACGAGCTGTTCATCACCTCCATAAGAAATAACCATATCCTTAGTTCTTCTCAAGTACTTAAGGATGTTTTTGACCGCTGTCCAATGATCCACTCCTGGATCACTTTGATATCTGCTAGTCAAACTAACAGCATATGCAATGTCGGGTCTAGTACATAGCATGGCATACATTAGAGATCCTATGGCCGAGGCATATGGAGTCTTACTCATCCTTTCTCTATCTTCTATCGTTGCTGGACTTTGAGTTTTACTCAAGGTCGTATTGGGCAACATGGGCAAGAACCCTTTCTTGCTATCTTCCATTCCAAACATCTTTATAATTTTGTCCAAATATGTACTTTGTGACAATGATATTAGGCGTCTCGATCTATCTCTATAAATATTTATGCCTAATATGTAAGTTGCTTCGCCAAGATCTTTCATTGAAAAACTATTATTGAAATATTCTTTGACACTATTAAGAAGGTCTACATCATTCCCAATCAACAATATGTCATCTACATATAGTATTAAGAATGCTACAAAGCTTCAACTCACTTTCTTGTAAATACAAGCTTCTCCATAAGTTTGTATAAAACCAAAACTTTTCATTACCTTATCAAAACGTTAATTCCAACTTCGGGATGCTTGCTTCAATCCATATATGGACCGTTGAAGTTTGCATACCTTGTTAGCATCTTTAGGATCGACAAAACCTTTGGGTTGCATCATATACAACTCTTCATCAATGTCTCCATTGAGGAACGCCGTTTTGACATCAATCTGCCATATCTCATAATCGTAATATGCAGCAATTGCTAACATAATCCTCACAGACTTTAGCTTCGCTACTAGTGAGAAAGTCTCATCGTAGTCAACTCCTTGAATTTGTCGAAACCCTTTTGCGACAAGTCGAGCTTTATAGACAGTTACATTACCATCAGCATCTGTTTTCTTCTTGAAAATCCATTTGTTCTCAACAGCCTCCCGGCCATCCGGTAAGTCCACCAAGGTCCATACTTGGTTTTCGTACATGGATCCAATCTCGGATTTCATGGCATCTTGCCATTTATTGGAATCTGGGCTCATCATCGCTTCCTCATATGTCGCAGGCTCATCGGGGTTGTCCACCAACATGACACTCATAACGGGATCATACCAATCAGGAGTGGTACGAGTTCTCGTTGATCTGCGAGGTTCTGTAGCAACTTCAACCGAAGTTTCATGATCATCATCATTAGCTTTCTCTCTTATTGGTGTAGGCGCCACAGGAACTACTTCCGGTGTTGTGCTACTCGCAAGTTCGAGAGAAGGTTCAACAACCTCGTCGAGTTCTACTTTCCTTCCAGTCACTTCTTTCGAGAGAAATTCTTTCTCTAGAAAGTATCCATTCTTAGCAACGAAGATTTTGCCCTCGGATCTATGATAGAAGGTATACCCAATAGTTTCCTTCGGGTATCCTATGAAGACGCATTTTTCCGCTTTGGGTTCAAGCTTGTCCGGCTGTAACTTCTTTACATAAGCTTCGCAACCCCAAACTTTAAGGAACGACAATTTAGGTTTCTTCCCAAACCATAGTTCATACGGTGTCGTTTCAACAGATTTAGATGGTGCCCTATTTAAAGTGAATGCGGCTGTTTCTAATGCATAACCCCAAAACGATAGTGGTAAATCTGTAAGTGGCATCATAGAACGAACCATATCTAAGAGAGTTCGATTACGACGTTGGGACACACCATTACGCTGTGGTGTTCCCGGCGGTGTCAATTGTGAAAGTATTCCACATTTCTTTAAATGCTCGCCAAACTCGTAACTTAGATATTCACGTCCACGATCAGAACGTAGAAATTTAATCTTCTTGTTACGTTGATTCTCTACCTCACTTTGAAATTCCTTAAACTTCTCGGAAGTTTCGGACTTATGTTTCATGAAATAGATATACCCATATATACTCAAGTCATCCGTGAAGGTAAGAACATAACGATAACCACCGCGCGATGCTACACTCATTGGGCCACACACATCGGTATGTATGATTTCCAATAAGTCGTAGCTCTCTCCATCATCCCATAAAATGGAGTCTTAGTCATTTTACCTATCAGACATGCTTCGCATCTTTCAAGTGATTCGATATCAAGTGATTCAAGAAGTCCATCGGAATGGAGTTTCTTCATACGCTTCACTCCAATATGACCAAGACGACAGTGCCACATATAGGTCGAGCTATCGCTCAATTTCAAACGTTTAGCTTCAATGTTATTAATATGTGTATTTCCACTATCGAGATTCAATAAGAATAGACCATCTATGAAAGGTGCATGTGCATAAAAATTATTACTCATATAAATCGAACAACCATTATTCTCGGACTTAAACAAGTAACCTTCTCGCAACAAACATGATCCATATATAATGTTCATGATCAACGCAGGCACCAAATAACAATTCTTTAAGTATAAAACTAATCCCGATGGTAGATGAAGAGGTAGCGTGCCGACCGCGATCACATCAACCTTTGATCCATTTCCAATGCGCATTGTCACCTCGTTCTTCGCTAGCTTTCATTTATTCTGCAGTACCTGTTTCGAGTTACAAATATGAGCAACCGAACCAGTATCAAATACCCAGGCACTACTACGAGTACTAGTGAGATACACATCAATAACATGTATATCGGATATACCTTTATTCTTGATGTTGCCGTTCTTCAAATCCGCCAAGTACTTAGGGCAATTCCGCTTCCAGTGACCTTCTCCCTTGCAGTAAAAGCACTCAGTATCAGGCTGTAAGATCCCTCCTTTGTAAAGGAAAAGGATCCATGTGATTGCAATGCTAGTCCCTGGATCATTGCTAGCATCCACAGTTTAAGATGAAGTACACAGATACAAAGGTCATTTATTACATCCATTCCAGAGATAAAACATAGTCTTTACAACTCAAGGCCACAGGCCTAATACAAGAGTTTGAATAAGTAAATAAATATAAGTCTTCATCTTCCTGTGCCACAGGCAAACATGTTGAGTGTAGACTCATGACACCTAATCCTCATCAGAATAACCTGCAACATCACAAGTTACAGCCACAGTGGGTCAATACTTTGGAATAGTATTGGCAAGTGATACCTTAGTAAATTTTAGGTGGACTATAAGCTATATGCAAATTTGGCTAAGTGTAGCTTGGCTTGCTTTGCTCAAAATAGGTTTTGCCTATTAGTTGAAATCACTAAGTTTTTCTTTGTCAAAACTTTTCCCAAGAAACCATCCATAGACATTGAGGTCCTTCACCCTTGTTCACCCACAAGTTTTTACTTAGAAGTTGGAGTGATGAGATTCTTGATAGCTTCCATGCCTTGATGCTCAAGTTGTCCATTGCCATGGACTTGGCTAAGTACTTAGATTTTTTCCATCTGCAGAGGTTGTGCACTTTCCCCACCAGACTTGGTTTCCCAAGACAGGACCTTTCAGAAGCCTTTCCTTAGACCAAATGGACGCGCTCCAACCTATCATTCCCACTACCACCAACTGTCCAAATGGCTAAGTTCTAGCAACTTATGTGATCCAGGCAGAGCCCATATTGCCAAGTGGCTGCACTATAAGCTTCTCAACACTTGGCCTCTAAAATCCCTTTGTTCCTGGGTGGCTTTCCACAAGTGATATACACAAGGTAAACCATAGCCATGGGCCTTGTGTAACCACTCAACCAAATACCACCAATCAAGTCCCATTCCACCCAGGTGATTCATTGACTTAGTTGTTTTATTAAGAAAAACATAAGTCCAAAGACTTAGAAATATTTTCATCATAGCATGTATATTTTACCAACCCTTGTTTGCTACTAGATAGGCTAAGCATGGCATAGATAGTACTCAACTTAGAAAATTTCCTAGCAATTCTACAACTACTTAGGATTTCCCATCATGGCATTTGGCAAAATAATCACATGCAAGACTTAGCAAAATATTTCTAATGCTTATGTAAAAATATATAGGGATGGGAATATTTATGAAGTACCACTTGCCTTGGTAGTGGGGAGAGTAGCACTCTTCACAATCACAATCACAATCACAATCACTAGCACCAAAATCTACACATAAAATATAGCCACAATCACATACAAAACATATACAATCAAAAATATATATATGCATGCATGCAAGATGCTAAGGAATGATTTTCAAAACCCAACCAAGCAAGTGCATAGTACTGAACCATAAACAAGTCAAAACTTGCTAAACCAAGTTTATTTGACACTAAAATAATTTCCTAAACAATTTCTATACTCAAAATAGTCCTAAACAAGTTTCTGCAAATAAAATCATTTTAACAGAAACTAAACATTAAACACATTGCATAAACATAAAGGGCTTGTCTCCCTGATTCCAACGGTATAAAATTTGTCAAATTCTAACGTGTGGATCAAAAGTTATAGCTATTTAAAAATTGGATCTAAATCTGATTCAAATTCTATTTTTAAACTAAATCCTAGCCACGCGTCATAATCTTACTGGCGCGTACCGGTTCACGTTAGATCACGCACGCGAGCCGTAGGATCTAAGTGGCGATGCACGGTTCAGATCAAAACATAACACTTCGCTAAATGGTTCTATCGCACACGTTGGATCTAGATCCAACGGCTCTCGATCAAGCGACCACGTTCTGGCGGCGCGCGGCGACGGCGAGCGGCGGAGCGCTCTGTCAGTGGCGGCGCTGGCGTTCTAGGTCGCTCGGGGAGGGAAGGGTGTGCTTACCAGAACCGCAAGGTCGAGGCGAAGCTCAACATGGAGGTGGCTTGGCAAGGGGCGCACGGCAGGGGCTGCTGGAGCTCGTCGGAGTTATGCACGGCGTCGGGAGGTTGCAGACGATGTAGTTGCCGAGGTTTCGCGTCTCCCTAGCATGAACCAGAGGGATTAGGAGACGCGCAAGATAGTGGCGAACATCCTCGTATGCAAGAGGGGGCAAGGGGCACGCTCTGCTTACCGTAATTGGTCGCTGGAGTTGAGCGGCGGCTCGGTCGATTGCGGGCACGAACGGGGACGGCGTCCTGGGTCACGAGCATGCAAACGAAGAGTATCAGGAGATGCACGAGATCACGCGAGGCACGATAGTTTGAACCAGAGAAAGGGGGGGTGGTCGAAGCTCACCGGAATCAGTCGCCGGAGGTCGTCGGTGCTGCGGGGTTTCGAGGTCGAATGCGCGCAGCCTGGTGGCGGAGTGAGAGAGGAAAGTGGGAGGAAATGACCGCGGCGGCGAGGGGTTTAAGTAGCCAGAAGCGGGGCGAGGATCACGCGCTGAATCAATGGAATTTAAGCGAGTTTAATCGCGGCGTCACTTCACGGTGGTAACGGCGGAGCGGCGTCTGCGCGCGAGAAACTAGGGAGGACGACGCTGACGTGGAGAGGGCCCGCTCGTCAGCGAAATAAGCAGAGAGGGAGTGGGGTCTGGGTGTCAGCGACTTGCTGGGTGCGTCCGCGCGTGCGAGAGAGAGAGAGAGGTGGCCCGGGTGGGCTAGTTGGGCTGCTTCTATTGATGGGCCAGATTCCTGGCGCCGGCCCTTTTCCATTTCCTTATTCCTTTTCTTTTTCTGTTTTGATTTTCTGGATTGGTTTTCAAATGAATTCAAACTCTTTTTGAATTCAAATCTTTTTGGGATTTTTGAAGTGTGCAACAGTCACAAAACTTGGCATAAAACCATGTGGTCACTTTGAAAAGGCTTGGTCATTTTTGGAAAAACAAAATAACAGGGTCATTGCACTAGGTTTGCAAAATGTTTGAAAATGGTTTTTGAAACCATTTCTATTTTGCAAAATTTTGTTCAAACTCTACACTCAAGCCAAACAATATAGAAGCAACCAAACTTTGGTTTTTCAAACACTAAGCTCTCAAGTGAGGATGGGCATCTGATTTAAGTTGGCTCACATAAAATGATAGCACTATGTGCTTCTGTTTTCTTGAAATGAGTTTGAAATTGATCTCAAAACTATATGCATGAATGAATGATATGCAAACTTTGAAATCATGATTTTAGGGATGTTACAAATCTAACACCCTTAAGGTGAATATCGCCCTCGAGATTCGGATTGGCTAGCAAACAGGTGAGGGTGGTCTTTCCGAAGATCATCTTCTCTTTCCCATGTTGCTTCCTCTTCGGAGTGATGATTCCACTGCACTTTGCAAAACTTGATAGTCTTAGTCCTTGTGACTCTTTCTGCAGTCTCAAGAATCTTGATGGGTTTCTCTTCATAAGTGAGATCACTTTCTAGTTGAACCTCCTCCAAAGGTATAGTATCCTTCAAAGAAGTTTCTTCCATTTCTGGGTGACATTTCTTAAGCTGACTCACATGAAACACATTATAGACAGCTGATAGAGATTCTGGCAGTTCTATTTCATAGGAAACTTCTCCTTTGCGACTTAGAATCTTGAATGGCCCAACATATCTTGGTGCCAATTTTCCTTTGACTCCGAATCTTTTCACTCCACGAAGTGGTGATACTCTAAGATAGGCTCTATCACCGACTTCGTAGGTGACTTCTCTACGCTTAGGATCTGCGTAGCTTTTCTGTCGAGACTGTGCTATCTTCAACCTGTCCTTAACCAATTTGACCTTCTCTTCGGCTTCTTTGATAAGATCTGGTCCGAATAGATTTCTTTCTCCCACACCATTCCATAACAATGGGGTGGTACACTTTCTTCCATAGAGAAACTCAAACAATGCCATCTCAATGCTGGCTTGATAGCTGTTGTTATAAGAAAATTCTGCGTAAGGCAGACTTTCATCCCAACTGGCTCCATAGTCTAAGGCACATGCTCTCAACATGTCTTCAAGAATCTGATTAGTCCTTTCTGTTTGTCCATCAGTTTGAGGATGAAAAGCAGTACTGAATTCCAACCTCGTTCCCAATGACTCATGTAGCTGTCTCCAAAAATGGGAAGTGAATTGAGTTCCCCTATCAGACACAATACTCTTGGGCACACCATGTAGACATACAATTCTACTCATGTAAATTTTGGCTAACTTAGCACTTGTATAGGTTGTCTTCACGGGTATGAAATGAGCCACTTTAGTTAGGCGATCCACTACTACCCATATGGAATCATATCCTGACCTGGTCCTTGGTAATCCGGTAATGAAATCCATACCAATTTTATCCCACTTCCAATCAGGAATAGGTAGTGGTTGAAGCAAACCTGCTGGTTTCTGATGCTCCGCTTTCACTCTACCACACACATCACACAAAGCAATATGCTCGGCGATGTCCTTCTTGAGATTATTCCACCAAAATCTTTCTTTCATGTCCATGTACATTTTGGTGTTACCCGGGTGAATAGAATATGGAGAGTTGTGTGCTTCCTGCAAAATCAGTTTCCGCAACTCCGGGTCTTGTGGAACACAGATACGCTTCCCATGCCATAAGGTACCCTGCTCGTCTTCATGAAATTCTTTGGCTTTTCCTCTGCCAATCTTTTCTTTAAGCTCTTCAATTTCCTTATCAGTCTTCTGGGCTTCTCTGATCTTATCCAACAAAGTCGGTTGAACATCCAAAGACATGAGATGTCCTTCAGGCACAATCTCCAATCTGAGTTTTCTAAATTGGGTACACAGATCATCTGGCAATTCTCCTTTGGTAAGACCATTCACAAAAACCTTACGACTTAGAGCATCTGCTACAACATTTGCTTTACCGGGGTGGTATTGCAAACTTAGGTCATAGTCCTTGATAAGCTCTAACCATCTTCTTTGTCTCATATTGATTTCCTTCTGGGTGAAGATATACTTCAAACTTTTGTGATTGGTGAACACTTCACAACACTTTCCCAAAAGATAGTGTCTCCATGTTTTGAGTGCATGGACGACAGAGGCTAACTCTAAATCATGAGTAGGATAGTTTACTTCATGAGTTTTGAGTTGTCTCAAGGCATAAGCTACAACTTTACCGTCTTGCATAAGAACTGCACCCAAACCTTGATGAGATGCATCACAATATACTTGGAAATCCTTTTCCAAATCTGGCAGACACAAGACTGGTGCTGTCACAAGTCTCTTCTTCAACTCCTGAAAGCTGAGTTCACAACCTTCAGACCAAGCAAACTTCTTGTCTTTCTTTAACAATTCAGTCATGGGCTTAGCTACCTTAGAGAAATTCTCAATAAACCTTCTGTAGTAACCTGCTAAGCCAAGGAAACTACGAACTTCTTTCACGGACTTGGGAGATTCCCATTCAGTCACAGCTGAAACCTTAGCAGGATCAACTGCTACACCATCCTTTGTCATAACATGACCAAGAAAACCAACTTCCTCCAACCAGAACTCACACTTGCTGAATTTGGCATAAAGTTTATGCTCTCTTAATTTCTCAAGTATCAAACGTAAGTGTCCTTCATGTTCTTCTTTGCTCTTGGAGTAGACTAAGATGTCATCGATGAAAACGACAACAAACTTGTCAAGGAATTCCATGAACACTTTGTTCATCATATTCATGAAGTATGCTGGAGCATTTGTCAAGCCAAAAGGCATCACAGTATACTCATACAATCCATACCTTGTGGTGAACGCTGTTTTAGGTATGTCTTGTTCTCTTATCTTGAGTTGAAAATAGCCTGACCGGAGATCAATCTATGAGAACACACATGCTCCTTCTAGCTAATCAAACAAGTCATTGATTCTAGGCAAAGGATATTTGTTCTTGATAGTTACCTCGTTGAGTGAACGGTAATCTATGCATAACCTTTGGCTTCTATCTTTCTTCTCCACGAACAAAACTGGGGCTCCACAAGACGAAGAACTTGGTTGAATAAGTCCTTTCTGCAACTGTTCTCCAAGTTGCTTCTTGAGCTCTTTCAATTCATCAACTGACATTTTATATGGTCTCTTTGCTATTGGTCCAGACCCTGGTACCAAATCTATCAGAAACTCCACATCTCTATCTGGTGGCATTCCCGACAATTCTTCCGGAAACACATCCGGATACTCACTCACAATTGGCACACTGTCCATGCTAACCACCTTAAGAGAATTTAGCTTACTTCCTTTAGATTCAAAGTTGTACTTGAATTTAATCCGCTTTCTTTCCGGGGTTGTGAGTGCAACAGTACGATTGGCACAATCTAGTACTCCTTCATACTTAGCCATCCAATCCATCCCCAATATTACGTCCAATCCTTGGGAATCTAGGATTATCAGACTCACTGGAAATTTATGTTTTCCAAACTCTATTACTAGATCCCGGCATCCAAGACTTACTATCATCTCTTCACCCGGAGAACTAACTTTTATTGGACACCCAATGTTTTTAGTTGGAAACCCATTTCTATCAACAAATGCTTTTGATATGAATGAATGCGATGCTCCAGTATCAAAAAGAATAAATGCTGGAATAGAATTGAGTCTGAACTTACCAGCAACAGCATCAGGCTCCTCATAGACCTCCTCCACACTGATGTGGTTCACCTGTCCTTTCTGGAAAGGATTGGGCTTGATAGGTCCTTCAACTTTCTTTTCGGGGCACTCATTTGCATAATGCCCCATCTTCTTGCATTTGAAGCATTCAACCTGACTAATGTCTCTCTTAACAGGCTGACTTCCACTTCCACTTCCATTACCACTGTGGTGGCTCTTATGTCCACTCTTGTGGTTCTTGTACTTGTCATTTTCATGACTGCGATGATGCTTGTTGTCATGACGGTTGTGGTTGTGGTGCTTGTTGAATTTCCCATGCTTGTGGGATCCTGAGCTTCCACTGTCATCATAATGAGATCGTTTGTGAGACGATCCCGAGCTGTGCTTATCGGAGTGCTTTCTCTTTCTACTCTCCACTTGCTTTATTTTGTTCTCCAAAATAGCAGCCTTGTCACAGAGCGACTGATAAGTGGGAACATATGCTACAGCCAATTACAGATTCAGCTCATCATTCAAGCCTTCAAGAAATTTTTCCTTTCTCTTGGCATCAGTGTCAACTTCATCCGGTGCATAACGCGCCAGATTGTTGAACTCCTCAATGTATTCAGCCACGCTGCGGTGGCGCTGCTTCAGATTGTGGAACTCTTTCTTTTTCAGGCTCATTATTCCTGATGAGATATGAGCAGTGCGAAAGCCATCCTCAAAGATAGCCCATGTCACTTCATCTATAGGAGTGGTGATCTGGAAGTTGTCCCACCAAGTGGCGGCTGGCCCTTCCAGCAGATGTGCTGCAAATCAGACCTTTTCAACATCCGTGCAGCCCACGGTTACTAAGTCCTTGTTTACAGAACGTAGCCAATCATTGGCCACCATGGGATCAGTCGTCCCCGAAAACTTAGCTGGCCTCAATCTCAGGAACCTGGTGAGCATATCAAAGCCCGGAGGGTTGTTGTTGTTGTTATTGTTGTTGTTGTTGTTATTGTTGTTGTTGTTGTTGTTGTTATTGTTTTGGTTCTGGATGAACGTTGTCATCATCTGCATCAGCTATGTTTGAGCAGTCATCATTTGCTGCATTTCTGGAGTGATGTTGTTGTTGTTGTTGTTGGGGTTGGGGTTTGCACGACGGGGAGGCATCTGTGGTTTGTTCAAATAGAGATAAGAATGAGATACCCATAGATGTTTTCATGCACATTACATCACATAAGCAAACACAACATGCAACACAAGATAAAAGTTCAACAACATGATAACCAGTTCACAAAGTAAAACACACAAGTAGCAAGCCATCCACATGTCGGATCGTCCAATAACAAGTTCTCAAATAACAAGTATGATAATGAAAGATAAACGAGTAGTCAAGTCTACTCATCGGCGTCAATCTCCTCCTCGACAAAGGTAAGACCTGCGTTCTCCATTGCGGCCTTGTTCTCCTCGATGGTAGTGGTCAAGGACTCTATTTTGGCCTTGAGAGCCCACTTCTGGGAACAAAGCCTCTCTATCACCGTCTGCTGCTGCTCTAGCTCGAAGTCCTTGGACTGCAGTTCTTCAGTCATATCCCGGATCTTCTTGTTCCTATCCTGGACACGCTTCTCCTGACTCTTGAACTTCCTGTCCTGGGTCTCGAACTTCGCCTCCATTTCCTCGACTATCTCGTCCTGCTGCGCGAAGAGCTTGTCCTTCTCGCGAAGCTGCACCTGGAGCTCATCGTTGCTGAGCATGACATTGGTCATGTCTGTGTCCACGTGCCTAATGAGAGACTCTAATTCCTGGAGGTACAGGCGTATCGGCTCTGCTGCGTCCCTCGAGTCGTCCTCGAAGTCGATGGACTTTCCATCCTCATCACGTCTTCCGACGACGTGGAAGTGAGTGCCTCTAACCTGTCGGGAGTGTCGACCTAGCAGACGTCCTATCAGGTCCTGCATAACTACCTCCATGCCTCTCTCCCTGTCATCGTGCATAAGCTTGAAGACGATGGCCTCCGTAGTAGGCTCTGTTGTAGGGTTCGCAGCATAGAAAACAAAAAATTTCCTATGATGTGAACTATATACCAAGATCTATCTACTAGATACAAACAACGGGCGGATGTATATCCGTAGAGAACATACCCTTGAAGACCGACAAAGCTTAACGAGTTCAACTCGTGGTTGATGTAGACGATCTCTTGCCGATCTCAAGATCGAGAGGAAGTCCTAGCGCCGCAAATCAGCAGCGCATCCGTGCTCGCACACACGTTCGAGGCACCGAGCAACCTCCGCCTCCTCGCTCCAGCGATGCAGCGGAAGCACAACTCTTTCTTGCCGAATAGCCACCGGGAACATGTATCTTGCTAGTCCGAGACCATGGGGGATAAATTCTAGAGGGGGAGAGAGATCCTTCACGAGGAGGTGTGAGAGACAAGTGAGGAGGGGGGCTCCTTTTATAGGAGTTGGGGGGAACCCGAAGGGGGTGGCCGGCGCATGGGGGCTGCCCCCTTGCCCTCCCCTCTTCATGTGGGTGGACACTCCACTCACAAATCTCCTTTAAATTCCCTCCACTCAAAAGTCCACTCAAATTCCCATTAAATTTCCACCAAATTTAATGCAAACTCGCATTAAATAAAACTCTTTTATTTTATTCAGAATTTTGTCAATTACTTTAATGACAAACATTCACAAATAACCCCTTGCTAGAATTCTATTTCACATGCATAACTACTTTATGGAATTTCACCCGAAAACCTGTTTCGGTATCTAGTGAAATAAATTCCTGCGCTTGTTCATTCTTTCGGCATGAAACATTTGCTCCAATTGGATGTCGGTGTCTCTTAAGTGTGTCACCCTACGGTTCGTGAATAATGCGGACATGATCGAGACCCCTCTCGGATCAATAATCAGAAGCGGGATCTGGAGACCCATACTGACTCCCACACATTCAACGATGACTTTCTTGTGATCGTCGGAACCTTTTATGCTAGTATCTTAATCCCTTTGTTTCACGATATATTACATGTCCGAGATTCGATCATCGGTATCTCCATACCTAGTTTTATCTCGTTACCGACATGCACTCTTTTCTCGTTCCTGTGATATAACATTCTAGTGATCAAATCACTTGCTTGCAAGCTAATCAATGTGATATCACCGAGAGGGCCCAGAGTATATCTATCCGTCATCGGGATGAACAAATTCCACTCTCGATCCATGAGCCTCAACATAACACTTTATTAGTTCTGAATACATCTTTATAATCACCTTGTTACGGTGTGACGTTTGATGTTATCAAGAAACTCTTCCGGTGTTAGTGATTGACATGATCTCATGGTCTAAGGATTAGGATCACTTCGTAAGTTGTTATAGCAATATAAACTCAATGACTTTGATCGTAATGCTATACTTCGGATGAATGTTCATCACACCATTACACTAATGTTGTGATCCCGTTATTAACAACATCCAATGTCCATGATCAGGAAACCTTGATCATCTTGTTAATCAACGAGCTAGTTTATGAGAGAGGCATAACTAGGAACTTTCTGTTTGTTTATTAAACACACATGTATTAACGTTTCCGTATTAATACAATTATAGCATGCAAAATAAACATCTATCATATACTTGGAATACACATAATAAACACGTTATTATTGCCTCTCAGGGCATATTCCCGTTCAGTCTCCCACTTGCACTAGAGACAATAATCTAGTTACATAGTGATAAATCTAACACCTATTGAGTTCTGGTGTTGATCATGTTTTGCTCTAGGGAGAGTTTTAGTCAACGGATCTGCTACATTGAGATCCGTATGTACTTTACAAATCTTTATATCTCCATCCTTGACATGCTCGCGGATGGAGTGAAACCGGTGCTTAATATGCTTGGAATGCTTGTGAGACCTTGGCTCTTTGGCATTGGCAATGGCACCATTGTTGTCACAATAGATCACCATTGGGTCCAACGTGTTTGCCACCACTCCTAGTTCGGATATGAAATCCTTCATCCAAACTGCTTCCTGAGCCGCTTCTGAAGCAGCAACATATTCGGCCTCCGTTGTTGATCCCGCTACTACAGGTTGTTTGGAGCTCCTCCAACTAACCGCTCCGCCATTCATGAGAAATACGTATCCGGATTGAGACTTAGAGTCATCCGGATCGGTGTCAAAGCTAGCGTCGACATAACACTTAGCGACGAGCTCTTCTTCACCTCCGTATACAAGAAACATATCCTTAGTTCTTCGTAAGTACTTAAGGATATTCTTGACCGCTATCCAGTGTTCCGAACCTGGATCCGATTGGTACCTACTAGTCAAACTAATAGCATGTGCCACATCCGGTCTTGTACATAGCATGGCGTACATTATAGAGCCTATGGCTGAAGCATAGGGGACTTTGTCCATTATCTCTCTTTCTTCCGCCGAAGCCGGACTTTGAGTCTTACTCAATGTCTTGCCTTGCAACATAGGTAAGAACCCCTTCTTACTTCCGTCCATTTTAAACTTCTTTAAAATCTTATCAAGGTATGTACTTTGCGATAGCCCTATTAGGCGCCTAGATCTATCTCTATAGATCTTTATGCCTAATATGTATGACGCTTCACCTAGGTCCTTCATTGAAATTTGCTGTTTAGATAACTTTTAACACTGTTTAAAAGATCTATATCATTTCCGATCAATAATATGTCATCCACATATAATATCAGAAATGCCACATTGCTCCCACTCACTTTCTTGTAAATACAAGCTTCTCCATAAGTTTGGACAAATCCAAACTCTTTGATCACCTCATCAAAGCGGAGATTCCAACTTCGTGATGCTTGCTTCAATCCATAGATGGATCGCTGAAGCTTGCACACCTTGTTAGCATACTTAGGATCGACAAAACCCTTTGGTTGTATCATATACAACTCTTCTTCAATATTACCATTGAGAAACGCGGTTTTGACATCCATCTGCCATATCTCATAATCGAAATATGCAGCAATTGCTAACATAATCCTAACTGACTTTTGCATCACTACGGGAGAGAAAGTCTCATCGTAGTCAACTCCTTGAATTTGTCGAAACCCCTTTGCGACAAGTCGAGCTTTATAGACGGTCACATTACCATCAGCATCAGTTTTCCTTTTGAAAATCCATTTGTTCTCCACGGCCTTTCGATCGTGAGGTAATTCCACCAAGTTCCAAACTTGATTTTCATGCATGGATTCCATCTCGGATTTCATGGCTTCTAACCATTTGTTGGAATCCGGGCTCATCATCGCTTCTTCATACGTCGCAGGGTCATCATTTTCATCAACCATGAAATTCATGACAGGATTTCCGTACAGCTCGGGAGTTGCACACGTCCTGTTTGACCTGCGAGGTTCGGTAGTACTCTCTTTCGGAGTTTCATGATCATTATCATTAGTTCCCTCTTCAACAGGTGGAGCCAACTCCGGAACAACTTCCGGCGCTGCGCTACTCGCCATACTTTGAAGAGAAGGTTCCACAACCTCTTCAAGTTCTACCTTCCGACTACTCACACCTTTCGCGAGAAACTCTTTCTCTAGAAAGGATCCATTCTTGGTAACAAAAACCTTGCTCTCGGATCTGTGATAGAAGGATGTAGAGGTCTCAACCTAATAAGGTAGATTCCTCCTATGTTTTACAATGCTAGTCCCTGGATCAATAGCTAGCATCCACAGTTAAGATGTAATATCAAGAAACAAAGGTCATAATATAACTTTATAACCAGGAATAACATAAGTTTATTACATCAAAACATAGCTCATTTGGCTATTACATTACATTGCAGCGGAATAACTATAGTCATGGGGTCCTTCATCTTCAAAATGCCACAGGCAGATGTTGGTTGTAGACTTTGTAATCCTAATCAATCAATCTTCACTAAAAACAATCAAACCTGCAACATACAAGTTACAGCCACAAAGGGTCAATACATTTGAATTGTATTGGCAAGTGATACTATGGTAGTATAGTGGAATCTAGCATCTATATGCATTTGGCTAAGTGGAGTTGAGGCTTGCATTGCTCAAATTAGATTTTTCCTTAACATTTGAAAATACTAAGTTTTTGCTTTGATAAAATCATTTTTCTCAATGAAAGATTGAAGATCCTTTACAAGGCATCTCTCAATCAAAGATTGAAGATTTCAAACAACCCTTGTTCAATCCACAAGTTTTAACTTAGAAATTTGAATGTTGAGATCCTTGATTGCTTCCATGTCTTGATGCTCAAATTGTCCTTTACCAGGGACATGGCTAAGTACTTAGATTTTACACTCTGCAGAGGTGGTGCACTTTCCCCACAAGACTTGGTTTCCCAAGACAAGATCTTTCAGAAGCCTTCCCTTAGACCAAATGGACGCGATCCAACCTATCAAACACTACCACCCACTGTCCATATGGCTAAGTTCTTGCAACCTATATGATCATGGCAGAGCCCATATTGCCAAGTGGTTGCACTTGAAGCTTCTCAACATTTGACATCTCAAATCCCTTTGTGCCTGGGTGGCATTCCACAAGTGAGATACACAAGCCAAGTCCTTGGCCTTGTGTAACCACTCAACATAAACCAATCCTTCCATTCCACCCAGGGGATTCATTGACTTAGTTGTTTTATTAAACATAAATATAAGTCCTCAGACTTAGAGATTTTTCCATAGTGTGAATATATTTTCCACCCATGTTTTCTATTAGCTAGGCTAAGCTTGATAGTAGTAGGAATCTTTAACTTAATAAAATCCTACTAAGGATTCATCTACTAGTTTTCCTATAGTAAGGTTTATACTTAGCAAAATCCATGCAAGTTTTACTTAGAGAAAAATCACTAATGCATAGTGAAAGTAGTGGGATAGAAAGTATGAAGCATCACTTGCCTTTTTGGTAGAGTATGGATTCACTCCTTGTTCTTGCAACAATCACACTCTTCAAGTCACTACAAATCAATCAAGCAAGGCACAAACTCAATCTACCAATCAAGCAAAACAACACACATAAAATAACAAAGTCAAAGTAATGCATGCAAGCATGCAAAAGATGGTTCTAATTGCAAAGGTGGTCTTCACTAGGCTTCTAAACTTGTAAAGTCAAAATTGGTTATTTTCCAAAGTGGCAAAGTCATTTGCAAAAGGGTTTTGGTCTATAAACCATTTTTAAATCTAATCATTATTTTATGTGGTGAAAATTATTTTTATCAAAGCAAAAACTTTATGTTTTTCACCAAATGAGTTGCTATTGCAAAACTTGGTGTTTTGGGTCAGTAGGTTTGGTCTAAACCATTTTCCCAAAGTTTTTACTCAAAATCATTTTCATAACAAAAATCATTATTTTCTTTTGGCTAGAAATGACTAAATCAAGTTTTCCATCCTAAACTTTACCAAATCCATTTTTCAAATCATGGGTTGGTTCCTAGGGTCAGTAAGGTCACAACAAACCATTTTGCAAAAGTTTTAACCCTAAATTCAATTTTAAACATTTTTTCTAATCTAAATAAGCATACAAATGAATCTGCCAAAACAAGCAAAAAAACAGATACTATTTGCTAAACCAAGGGCATGGTTGGCTAGGGCTTGTTCTCCTGAATCCAACGACATAAAATTTGTAATTTTTGGACGTGTGGTTTAAAAGTTACAGGGTTTTCAAAACTGCATCAAATTCTGATTTCAAAATCTGTTTTTAAACAGAAACTGGCCACGTGGCTGTTCCTGATTCGCTTATACCGGTTCAGTGTGGATAGATGGTGTGGGTCGCACGATTTACATAAAACGAACGGTGCAGATTCAACAAGGCTCGAGCTAGGCTGGAGGCTTGGCTCACGGCGCGTGGCTTGGCTAGGCTCGGCTAGATCTAATCGTGTCCGTCGAAGTAAGATCGAAGGGTAAGGAACAGAGGATGCTGGCTCACCTGGTCGCTCTGGTCACCGGCGATGGTGAGGACGGCGGCGACGCTCGGGATGTGTAAGAAGGCGATGTTCTGGTGGTTCCCGAAGATGTTGGAGACGGAGACGATGCACAGAAGTTCTGGCCAAAGCCAGTGGCGTTGGAGCGGTGGAGGTTTGCTTCCTGGAATGGTTCCTAGGGGTGGCCGGAGTCGTGCTTGCGGCGTCGCTTGCAGATGTTGTCAAAGTCGAATGCCTGGGGATCAAGAAACCAAACCAAGGAGTCAGGAAGGTGCGTGTAAGATTACTAGGGAGATTCAACAGAAAATTGGAGGTGCGGGTGTGTTCTTTTCACCGGAATTTGGCTCTAGAACTCGTCGGCGCCGGCGAGATGTTGAGCTCGAATTCGAGGTGCTCAATGGCTCATTTGCGATGGTTGTTGAGGGGAAATGGGGAGGAGTTAGAGGGGATTAAGAGGGGCTTGATTGTTTTGGTGATTAAGATCGCATTAGAGCGAATTTATACCGAGAATTACTCACTGGCAACGGGCGCTCGAGTTTGAAGACAATGCCAACGTGGCTGTGGGTCCTCTTTGTCAGTGAGATAGAGAGAGAGGGGATAAGGTCCACCAGTCAGTGAGGGTGCGGGTTTCTTCTGTGGTGAAGAAAAACGGTTCGAGGGTGAGGTGGGCTAGGTGGGCTGTTGGGCTGGGGCAGCTGGGCCAGTCTGTTTCCATTTTTTTTCTTCTGAATTCTTTTCCCTTTTCTATTTCTATTTTTCTGTTTTGAATTTGAATCAATTCTTCATTCACTCAAACCATTCAAACAATTCAAACTTATAATGAGTTTTTGGTTCTGTTTATCAACATAAACCAAATCCCAAAAATAAAATAATATTTTTATTCTTTTTAGGACCATTCATTAATTAAATAAAATGGTTCATTAGTTATTTAATAAAATAGGGTTTGATTTAATTAATAGAATCTCCATTTGAAATCCAAATGTTTTCAAAACCAAATCAGTAGGTTTTATTTGGAATAAAGAATATTTGGAAAACTTGTTTAAAATAAAATAACCTTTTATTTTAGGGTCCATTAATAATTAAATACAATAGACCTTCATTATTAAATCAAATAGGATTTGTTTTATTAAAAACTTTATTTTTAAAATATAAATAAAACCAAAACACTTCAGTAGGTTTTTATTTGAGAATATAAAATATTTGAAAAACTTATTTAAAATAACTTAATAAGTTTTTGATGTTTTTATTAAAATGGTAAAACCTTTTATTTAAATATAATTGGATATTAAATTCTTATTAATTTATTTAGATCACCCTTGCTATTTTTATTCAAAACAAATATGTTTTAATTCCAAAGCTTGGCCAAGGTTTAATTTGGCTTTATAAAATAATCTTTATTTATGACTCCACCTTTCTTTTGAAAACTAAATCTTTTATTTAAAAGATCCAAAATAGTAAGTCTAAATATTTTGAAGTTTATTGTTTATTTAACTTTTTAAATCCCTTTAGGATTTCATTTGATCCAAATTGGTTTGAGGTTCCATTTGATTTCAAAAAGTTTCTTCTGGCCCTGAAAATCAATAAAGTTTTATTTTATTCATTTATTTTTCACATTACAAGATTTGGAAAATCTTGGGATGTGACAAAGGAATACCCAATAGTTTCTTTAGGGTATCCTATGAAGACGCATTTTTCCGCTTTGGGTTCGAGTTTATCCGGTTGAAGTTTCTTCACATAAACATCGCATCCCCAAACTTTAAGAAATGACAGCTTAGGTTTGTTTCCAAACCACAATTCATACGGTGTCTTTTCAACGGATTTAGATGGTGCCCGATTTAAAGTGAATGCAGCAGTTTCTAGTGCATAACCCCAAAATGACAACGGCAAGTCCGTCAGAGACATCATAGATCGAACCATATCTAATAAAGTACGATTACGACGTTCCGACACACCATTTCGCTGTGGTGTTCCGGCAGGTGTGAGTTGTGAAAAAATTCCACACTCTTTCATGTGAGTGCTAAACTCGTAACTTAGATACTCACCTCCACGGTCGGACCGTAGAAATTTGATCTTTCTATTACGATGATTTTTCACTTCATTCTGAAATTCCTTGAACTTTTCAAAGGTTTCAGACTTGTGTTTCATCAAGTAGATATAACCGTATCTACTCAAATCATCCGTGAAAGTAACAAAATAACGATATCCACCTCGCGCCGACACACTCATTGGACCACATACATCAGAATGTATGATTTCCAATAAATCTGTCGCCCGTTCCATTGAACCGGAAAACGACGTTCTAGTCATCTTGCCCATAAGGCATGGCTCACATGTATCAAATGATTCATAATCAAGTGATTCCAAAAGTCCATCCGAATGGAGCTTCTTCATGCGTTTAACGCCAATATGACCTAGACGGCAGTGCCACATATATGCGGATATATCATCATTAAGTTTAATCCTTTTAGCATCAACATTATGAATATGTGTGACATTATCATCGAGATCTAATAGAAATAAACCATTCATCATCGGTGCATGACCATAAAAGATTTCATTCATATAAATGGAACAACCATTGTTCTCGGATTTAAATGATTAACCACTTCGCATAAAACACGATCCAGATACAATGTTCATGCTCAGTGCAGGCACCAGATAACAATTATTCAAGTTTATAACTAATCCCGACGACAAATGGAGAGGCAGCGTTCCGACGGCGATCTCATCAACGCTTGATCCATTGCCGACACGCATCTTGACCTTACCCCTTGCTAGCGGTCGCTTGTTCCGCAGCCCCTGATTCGAGTTACAAATATTAGCAACTGAACCGGTATCAAATACCCAGGTGCTACTGCGAACACTAGTCAAGTACACATCAATAACATGTATATCATATATACCTTTGTTTGCCTTGCCGGCCTTCTTGTCTGCCAGATACTTGGGGCAGTTGCGCTTCCAGTGGCCAGTCCCCTTACAGTAGTAGCACTCGGAATCAGACTTAGGTCCAACTCGGGGTTTCTTTTCAGGCGCGACAACAGGCTTGCCGCCCTTACTTCCCTTCCGTTTTCCCTTCTTGTCTTTCTTGAAACCAGTGTTCCTATTGATCATCAACACTTGATGTTCCTTTTTGATCTCCACTTCTGCAGTTTTAAGCATTGACAGAATCTCGGGGAGAGACTTCTTCATGCCTTGCATATTATAGTTCATCACAAAGATCTTATAGCTAGGTGGCAGAGACTGCAGAACACGATGGATGCCTAAGTCAATGGGAATCGTTATTCCCAAGGACACAAGCTTATCAGCGTAACCCGACATCTTGAGTACATGCTCACTAACAGAGCTGTGCTCTTCCATCATGCGTCTAAAGAACTTTTCTGAAGCGTTGTAGCTCTCTACAGCAGCATGTGTGTCGAAAATCATTTTCAACTCACCCATTGTATCAAATGCATTGCCGTTTTCGAAACGCTTTTGAAGTTCCGGCTCTAGCCCATACAATATGCCGCAATGAACTAAGTTGTGGTCCTCCTGACGAGTCTGATAGACATTCTTCTCCTCGTCAGGGGCATCCTCAAAAGGTGGGGGGCCTAGTGGCGCTTCTAGCACGTATTGTTATTGTGCAGCAGAGAGGATAATCCTCAAATTCATGGCCCATTCGGTAAAGTTGCTACCGTTCGTTGCTAGTTTCTCTTTCTCCATGAACACATTGAAATTAAAAGCAGGTGGTGCCATCTACAACAGAATTTGTAAAATTTAGACTAAGTGTATGATAGATTGAGTTCAACTAATCCATATTACGAATGAACTCCCACTCAAAAACGACATCCCTCGTGCCTTTTTGGTGATTACATGAACCAAATCCACTACACCAAGTCCGATCATCACGTGAGTCGGTATAGCTTCAAAGGCGAGCATCAAATGGGCATCATATCAACTATATGACTCATGCTTAACCTTTCGGTCCGTGTTCCGAGGCCATGTCTGTACATGCTAGGCTCGCCAAGTTAGAACCTTAGTATTCGCGTGTGTAACTGTTTTACACCCGAAATATGGTCGTGGATCCAAGAACACCCGATCATCACGTGATGTCTTGGAGCGACGAAAACATAATCGATGCATACTAAAGGAAGAACACATTCTTATCTTGATATTTAAATGAGGGATCATCTTATTATGCTAACAAAGCGCTAAACAAGCAATATAAGATGCTATCAAAACATCATATGTTTATTAGTGAAATGATATGGTTCCCGCAGATGATCTCTATCATGTGCATCGTGGTATGATCACTATCATACCTATATGTGTAAATCCAAGGTCTATGGATTTTACACGCTATGTGTGTTGTAAGAGTATCATCTCATACTTCTACTTACAACACTACCATATCATAACACTAGCCCAGCAACAATCTAAACTAGACGCCTCTAATTTATCCATTGCAAGTTTTACGTGGCTTAGGGCTTTCGAGATAGAACCGTTCTTACCTACGAACATGAACCACAACGAGGATAATCAAATTGTTGACAACTCGCTTGCAAAATAGATATTGACTATAGTAGGAGAGACAGACACCCGCTAGCCACTTATGCAAACTAGTTGCATGTCAAGCGTGGAACAGGTCTCATGTGCGAGGACATGTAAAGTTTGTCCGGGCCGCTTCATCCAACTATGCCACCAATATCCAAAATTACAACAAAGGAGCAACAACATGATCATCATCGCCCACATACTCATATGTGTACTACCCGTGTAAAGTATCTACGCATAGATCCGGCTCTGATACCACTGTAGGGTTCGCAGCATAGAAAACAAAAAATTTCCTACGATGTGAACTATATACCAAGATCTATCTACTAGATACAAACAACGGGCGGATGTATATCCGTAGAGAACATACCCTTGAAGACCGACAAAGCTTAACGAGTTCAACTCGTGGTTGATGTAGACGATCTCTTGCCAATCTCAAGATCGAGAGGAAGTTCTAGCGCCGCAAATCAGCAGCGCATCCGTGCTCGCACACACGTTCGAGGCACCGAGCAACCTCCGCCTCCTCGCTCCAGCGATGCAGCGGAAGCACAACTCTTTCTTGCCGAATAGCCACCGGGAACATGTATCTCGCTAGTCCGAGACCATGGGGGATAAATTCTAGAGGGGGAGAGAGATCCTTCACGAGGAGGTGTGAGAGACAAGTGAGGAGGGGGGCTCCTTTTATAGGAGGAGGGGGGGACCCCAAGGGGGTGGCCGGCGCATGGGGGCTGCCCCCTTGCCCTCCCCTCTTCATGTGGGTGGACACTCCACTCACAAATCTCCTTTAAATTCCCTCCACTCAAAAGTCCACTCAAATTCCCATTAAATTTCCACCAAATTTAATGCAAACTCTCATTAAATAAAACTCTTTTATTATATTCAGAATTTTGTCAATTACTTTAATGACAAACATTCACAAATAACCCCTTGCTAGAATTCTATTTCACATGCATAACCACTTTATGCAATTTCACCCGAAAACCTGTTTCGGTATCTAGTGAAATAAATTCCTGCGCTTGTTCATTCTTTCGGCATGAAACATTTGCTCCAATTGGATGTCGGTGTCTCTTAAGTGTGTCACCCTATGGTTCGTGAATAATGCGGACATGATCGAGACCCCTCTCGGATCAATAATCAGAAGCGGGATCTGGAGACCCATACTGACTCCCACACATTCAACGATGACTTTCTTGTGATCGTCGGAACCTTTTATTCTAGTATCTTAATCCCTTTGTTTCATGATATATTACATGTCCGAGATTCGATCATCGGTATCTCCATACCTAGTTTGATCTCGTTACCGACATGCACTCTTTTCTCGTTCCTGTGATATAACATTCTAGTGATCAAATCACTTGCTTGCAAGCTAATCAATGTGATATCACCGAGAGGGCCCAGAGTATATCTATCCGTCATCGGGATGAACAAATTCCACTCTCGATCCATGAGCCTCAACATAACACTTTATTAGTTCTGAATCCATCTTTATAATCACCCTGGTACGGTGTGACGTTTGATGTTATCAAGAAACTCTTCCGGTGTTAGTGATTGACATGATCTCATGGTCTAAGGATTAGGATCACTTCGTAAGTTGTTATAGCAATATAAACTCAATGACTTTGATCGTAATGCTATACTTCGGATGAATGTTCATCACACCATTACACTAATGTTGTGATCCCGTTATTAACAACATCCAATGTCCATGATCAGGAAACCTTGATCATCTTGTTAATCAACGAGCTAGTTTATGAG
This sequence comes from Avena sativa, assembly GCA_916181665.1. Classification (NCBI taxonomy): domain Eukaryota; kingdom Viridiplantae; phylum Streptophyta; class Magnoliopsida; order Poales; family Poaceae; genus Avena; species Avena sativa. The sequence continues at coordinate 17,833,307 of OV702279.1, read as the reverse complement.
AGAGGCATAACTAGGAACTTTTTGTTTGTTTATTAAACACACATGTATTAACGTTTCCGTATTAATACAATTATATCATGCAAAATAAACATCTATCATATACTTGGAATACACATAATAAACACTTTATTATTGCCTCTCAGGGCATATTCCCTTCATGGTGGGAAGAGGGAGATTGAGCAAAGTGGTAAGCTCAACGATACGAGGTCCAAAGCGGGTAACCTGGAACTCCTCAACAGTGCTGATGGTAATAGGCATCTATTTATAAGATAAAAAAGTTAGAACAATACAATTCAAGATAAAACAAAAGACAAAACATCACATACATATCCTTGGGAAGCAAAACACACAAGTCATGCATACATGAAACCATTACAATAACCAAGGTTCAAACTTATTTTAAGCAACATTTTGGAAAATAAGGTGATAGGTGGTGGTCCAACTAACGAAGTACGTTTACAATCCTATCTCACTGGATCTGTTGGCTAACACAATATTTCTGGAAGCAATCAGCCTATCTTGCTCACATGATTCCATCACTAAGTCTATAATGTCTCCTCTTAGGGTTTGGTTGGTAGCTTCCAACTCTTGGGTATGTTCCTTCTCTTTCTTCAAGTCTTTTTGGAGGTTGAGCATTCTGCACTTGACTCTAGCACTAAGTTCTTTGATAGTCCTCCAAGATGCTTCTCTTGCTGACTCAAAGAATGTGGTGTGCACCACAGTGTTGGTGTACATGCAGAATCCTGTTTCTTTGTGGTTGTCTTCCTTGTTTTTGTACAAGTGAAGTTGCACCCACTAGTACTCAACTCCTTCATCCATCACAGGAAAGCCTTTGTACACAGCTGCACCATGTATTTCCATTACCACCATGAGGTCCTTGAGAATTTTGGGAAACTCTGTCTCACACTCCAAGGTCATGGTCATGAGTGGTCCTTTCCTTACGGCTTCGTTGATGGAGTTCATCTACAAATAGAGATGAGAAAGAAGATTAGATAAGTTTACGAGAAGAATAGACAAGTGTAGAAGTAGTTGAATTTTTTTTCCTTAGTGGTTTCCAATCCTAGGTTCATAATCCTACAGGCAACACAGTGCTCTGATACCATCTGTAAGATCCCTCCTTTGTAAAGGAAAAGGATCCCTGTGATTGCAATGCTAGTCCCTGGATCATTGCTAGCATCCACAGTTTAAGATGAAGTACACAGATACAAAGGTCATTTATTACATCCATTCCAGAGATAAAACATAGTCTTTACAACTCAAGGACACAGGCCTAATACAAGAGTTTGAATAAGTAAATAAATATAAGTCTTCATCTTCATGTGCCACAGGCAAACATGTTGAGTGTAGACTCATGACACCTAATCCTCATCAGAATAACCTGTAACATCACAAGTTACAGCCACAGTGGGTCAATACTTTGGAATAGTATTGGCAAGTGATACCTTAGTAAATTTTGGGTGGACTATAAGCTATATGCAAATTTGGCTAAGTGTAGCTTGGCTTGCTTTGCTCAAAATAGGTTTTGCCTATTAGTTGAAATCACTAAGTTTTTCTTTGTCAAAACTTTTCCCAAGAAACCATCAATAGACATTGAGGTCCTTCACCCTTGTTCACCCACAAGTTTTTACTTAGAAGTTGGAGTGATGAGATTCTTGATAGCTTCCAAGCCTTGATGCTCAAGTTGTCCATTGCCATGGACTTGGCTAAGTACTTAGATTTTTTCCATCTGCAGAGGTTGTGCACTTTCCCCACCAGACTTGGTTTCCCAAGACAGGACCTTTCAGAAGCCTTTCCTTAGACCAAATGGACGCGCTCCAACCTATCATTCCCACTACCACCAACTGTCCAAATGGCTAAGTTCTAGCAACTTATGTGATCCAGGCAGAGCCCATATTGCCAAGTGGCTGCACTATAAGCTTCTCAACACTTGGCCTCTAAAATCCCTTTGTTCCTGGGTGGCTTTCCACAAGTGATATACACAAGGTAAACCATAGCCATGGGCCTTGTGTAACCACTCAACCAAATACCACCAATCAAGTCCCATTCCACCCAGGTGATTCATTGACTTAGTTGTTTTATTAAGAAAAACATAAGTCCAAAGACTTAGAAATATTTTCATCATAGCATGTAAATTTTACCAACCCTTGTTTGCTACTAGCTAGGCTAACCATGGCATAGATAGTACTCAACTTAGAAAATTTCCTAGCAATTCTACAACTACTTAGGATTTCCCATCATGGCATTTGGCAAAATAATCACATGCAAGACTTAGCAAAATATTTCTAATGCTTATGTAAAAATATATATGGATGGGAATATTTATGAAGTACCACTTGCCTTGGTAGTGGGGAGAATAGCACTCTTCACAATCACAATCACTAGCACCAAAATCTACACATAAAATATAGCCACAATCACATACAAAACATATACAATCAAATATATATATATATGCATGCATGCAAGATGCTAAGGAATGATTTTCAAAACCCAACCAAGCAAGTGCATAGTACTGAACCATAAACAAGTCAAAACTTGCTAAACCAAGTTTATTTGACACTAAAATAATTTCCTAAACAATTTCTATACTCAAAATAGTCCTAAACAAGTTTCTGCAAATAAAATCATTTTAACAGAAACTAAACATTAAACACATTGCATAAACAGAAAGGGCTTGTCTCCCTGATTCCAACGGTATAAAATTTGTCAAATTCTAACGTGTGGATCAAAAGTTATAGCTATTTCAAAATTGGATCTAAATCTGATTCAAATTCTGTTTTTAAACTAAACCCTAGCCACGCGTCATAATCTTACTGGCGCGTACCGGTTCGCGTTGGATCACGCACGCGAGCCGTAGGATCTAAGTGGCGATGCACGGTTCAGATCAAAACATAACGCTTCGCTAAATGGTTCTATCGCACGCGTTGGATCTATATCCAACGGCTCTCGATCAAGCGACCACGTTCTGGCGGCGCGCCGCGATGGCGAGCGGCGGAGCGCTCTGTCAGTGGCGGCGCTGGCGTTCTAGTTTGCTCGGGGAGGGAAGGGTGTGCTTACCAGAACCGCAAGGTCGAGGCGAAGCTCAACATGGAGGTGGCTTGGCAAGGGGCGCACGGCAGGGGCTGCTGGAGCTCGTCGTTGTTGTGCACGGCGTCGGGAGGTTGCAGACGATGTTGTCGCCGAGGTTTCGCGTCGCCCTAGCATGAACCAGAGGGATTAGGAGACGCGCAAGATAGTGGCGAACATCCTCGTATGCAAGAGGGGGCAAGGGGCGCGCTCTGCTTACCGTAATTGGTCGCCGGAGTTGAGCGGCGTCTCGGTCGGTTGCGGGCACGAACGGGGACGGCGTCCTGGGTCACGAGAATGCAAACAAAGAGTATCAGGAGATGCACGAGATCACGCGAGGCACGATAGTTTGAACCAGAGAAAGGGCGGCGGTCGAAGCTCACCGGAATCAGTCGCCGGAGGTCGTCGGTGCTGCGGGGTTTCGAGGTCGAATGCGCGCAGCCTGGTGGCGGAGTGAGCGAGGAAAGTGGGGGGAAATGACCACGGCGGCGAGGGGTTTAAGTAGCCAGAAGCGGGGCGAGGATCACGCGCTGAATCAATGGAATTTAAGCGAGTTTAATCGCGGCGTCACTGCACGGTGGTAACGGCGGAGCGGCGTCTGCGCGCGAGAAACTGGGGAGGACGACGCTGACGTGGAGAGGGCCCGCTCGTCAGCGAAATAAGCAGAGAGGGAGTGGGGTCTGGGTGTCAGCGACTTGCTGGGTGCGTCCGCGCGTGCGAGAGAGAGAGAGGTGGCCCGGGTGGGCTAGTTGGGCTGCTTCTGTTGATGGGCCAGATTCCTGGCGCCGACCCTTTTCCATTTCCTTATTCCTTTTCTTTTTCTGTTTTGATTTTCTGGATTGGTTTTCAAATGAATTCAAACTCTTTTTGAATTCAAATATTTTTGGGATTTTTGCAGTGTGCAACAGTCACAAAACTTGGCATAAAACCATGTGGTCACTTTGAAAAGGCTTGGTCATTTTTGGAAAAACAAAATAACAGGGTCATTGCACTAGGTTTGCAAAATGTTTGAAAATGGTTTTTGAAACCATTTCTATTTTGTAAAATTTTGTTCAAACTCTATACTCAAGCCAAACAATATAGAAGCAACCAAACTTTGGTTTTTAAAACACTAAGCTCTCAAGTGAGGATGGGCATCTGATTTAAGTTGGCTCACATAAAATGATAGCACTATGTGCTTCTGTTTTCTTGAAATGAGTTTGAAATTGATCTCAAAACTATATGCATGAATGAATGATATGCAAACTTTGAAATCATGATTTTAGGGATGTTACATAGGCTTTGATCCAGCCTTGGTCTTCTTCGTCGGTGCGGTAATTTTCTTACCACCCTTCTTGAAGTTTCCTTTTTGCTTAGACTTGCCTTTCTTGAATTTGGTGGTCTTATTGACCAACAACACTTGATGCTCTCTCTTGATATCCACTTCTGCAGATTTCAACATGGAGAAGAGTTCTGGCAACGTCTTGTTCATGTTTTGCATATTGTAGTTCATCACAAAGTTCTTGTAACTTGGTGGCAGTGATTGGAGGACACGGTAAATCCCCAAAGCATTAGGAATCACTATACCCAAACTTTGGAGTTTGTTTGCGTGCCCAGACATCTTAAGCACATGCTCACTGACGGAGCTGCCTTCTTCCATCTTACAGTTAAAGAACTTTTCAGAAGCCTCATAACTCGCAACTGTCGCGTGAGTCTCAAAAATAATTTTGAGTTCACGGACAATATCATATGGGTCTTCGTTCTCAAACCTTTCCTGAAGCTCTGATTCCAAACCATACAAGATAGCACACTGAACTGTGGTGTACTGATTCTTCCGAGTAAGGTAAACATTCTTTACTTCATCGGTAGCAGTAGCTGCAGGTGGTTCACCCAGCGGTGCATCCAGCACATAGGTCAAATTACCAACATTGAGGACAATCCTCAAATTGCGGAACCAATCCGCGAAGTTGCTTCCATTGTTTTTCAACTTTTCTTTCTCTAGGAACGCATTAAAATTGATGGTAGGGGCCGCCATTGATCTACAACATATTTGCAATAGTTTAGACTAAGTTTATGACAAATTGAGTTCTAATTAATAGTTAAATTAATCTAGGTGAACTCCCACTCAAAACAATATCCCTCACATTGTTTTAGTGATCACACGAACCAAATCCACCGCATCAAAACTAATCATCACGAGAGTTGTTGTAGCTTCAATGGCAAACAATCAACATGTTCATCATATCTACTATATGACTCAAGCTTTACCTTTCGGTAATCTGTGTTTCGAGGCCATGTCTGTACATGCTAGGCTCGTCAAGATCAAACCTTAGCTTCCACATGAGCAAATCTGGCTTGCTCACGTTGTATACACTCGCAGAATCTACACACCCGATCATCACGTGGTGCTTCGAAACAACGAGCTTTAGCAACGGTGCTTACTAAGGATGAACACTTTAAAACTTGAAATTTGTGTGCTTGAGGGATCATCTTATAATGCTACCGTCGTTAACTAAGCAATATAAGATGCATAAAGGATTAACATCACATGCAGTTCATAATATGTGATATGATATGGCCTTCCTTTTTGTGCTTCCGATCTCCATCTTCAAGCACGAACATGATCTCCATCATCACCGGTATAGCGTCAAGGTCAATGGCACCGTTTCATGGTTGTCGTCCACAAGCTTCAACTATTACAACTACTTTGAATATACACGCGGGTCTTAATGGAATTTAAGGACAACCATATGGCTCCTGCCGGTTGCCAACTTACAATAAGGGACATTGCATACATCAAATATAATCACAATCATGGCCATATCACATCACAGCACACCCCTGCAAAACAAAGTTAGACGCCTCTAATTTTCTTTGCATATTTTACGTGGTTTGGGGCTTTCAATAAGTGTCGGTCTAACTGACGAACAAGAACCACAACGTTGATGTTTGAACTATCAAGTGCCCGTTGTAAATTGGATCTATACTATAATGGGAGAGACAGACACCCGCAAAGCCACTTATGCAATACAAGTTGCATGTTGAGCGTGGAGCAAGTCTCATGAACGATGTCATGTAAGGTTAGCCCGGGCCGCTTCATCCCATCATACCACAAGATGCAAAGTACACAAAAACCAATTGATAATAAAAGCACCACTGCCCATAATGACCATTGTGTTCTACTCGTGCAACAGATCTACATATAGACACGGCTCTGATACCACTGTAGGGGTTCGTAGCATGGAAAACAAAAAATTTCTACCGCATGCAAACGAACAAGCCAAGATCTATCTACTAGATTGTAGCAACGAGTCAATAGAGGAACTCACCCTCAAAGATTCCAAAGCGGTTAACGAGAGCAGATTCTCGTGGGTGATGTTGTCGTACTCTTGCCGATCTCAAGATCGCGTAGACGATCCTTCCGGCGCTGCGTTCCGGCAGCGCTTCCGCAGTTGGTCACACGTTCGGTACTCGATGAAGACCTTCCTCTCCCTTGTTTCAGCAGGCAACGGAGGTTGTAGCACTCTCCTCGCGATTCCGGCAGCACGACGGTGTGGTACCAGAAGTAGAGGGGAGATCTCGCAGGGCTTCGCCTTAAGCCCGAGCGAGTATGGTGGACTATGAGAGAGGCCCTTGGTGATGTAGGGTTTAGAGGGAACCAAGGAGAGGGTGTGGCCGGCGGCTAGGGCTTGGGGAAGCCCCAAGTCGCCGAGTTGGAGGGAAAACCCTAGGCGGCGGCTCCACTTGGAGGTGGAGGCACGCAGGAGCTAGGGTTTGAGGTGTAGGGAAGAGGGGCAGCCCTGCCCCTCCTTATATAGGTGGGAGGGCGCGGCTTGGGAGGAGGGAGTCCTCCCCCAAGTCGGCCTCCTTGGACGGCGGGTGGAGGGAGAGGAACTCCTCCCCAAGTAGGTTTCCTACTCTCCCTCCACCAAGCAAACTTGTCGTTTGACTTTTTCAAATTGGCGTTTGACTTTCAAACTAGGATTTGATTTCTTCCTTTATTTTGCCCAGCCAAGTGACCTAGTACATGATGCAACCATTCCATATTGTTATGACACATTCATGTACCCTTCCCCTCCGGAGTGCCGGACCTTCCGGACCCTTCTAGAACATTCCTGGTGAAAACACCGGAATCATTCCCCAACTCCGAAACAGGACTTTCCTTATATGAATCTTATTCTCCGGATCTCCTCGTGATATCCCGGATCCCATCCGAGACTCCGAACAACATTCGGTCTCTTACTCATCTTTCCATAACTACTCAACAACATCGAATCCTTAAGTGTGTCTCCCTACGGTTCGTGAATTATGCGGACATGATCGAGACACTTCTCCGATCAATAACCAATAGAGGAATCTGGAAATTCATATGGCTCCCACATATTTCTACGATTACTTTGCGATCAAATGAACCACTTACATAGGATACCAATTTCCCTTTATCTCACGATAGTTTACTTATCTGAGGTTTTGATCGTCGGTATCTCTGCATACCTAGTTCAACCTCGTTACTGATAAGTACTCTTTTCTCGTTCCCGTGGTATGTGATCCCTTGTGAGCCAGTCACATGCTTGCAAGCCAATTGGATGACATTCCACCGAGAGGGCCTAGAGTATATCTATCTGTCATATGGATGGACAAATCCCACTCTTGATCCATGTTCCTCAACCCATACTTTCCGAACACTCAATGCCACCTTTATAGACACCCAGTTACGGTGTGGTGTTTGATGCCATCAAAGCATCCTTCCGGTGATGGTGATTAGCATGATCTCATGGTCGAAGGAATTAGGTTACTATGTATCAGAAAGCTTATAGCAATTGAACTATTAAAATGACTTGATCTTTATGCTACGCTTATCTATAGGAGTATGTCCATCATACCATTCTCCTAATGATATGACCTTGTTATTAACAACATCTCAAATGTTCATGATCAAGAAACTATGATCATCTATTAATCAACAAGCTAGTATTATAAAGAGGATTTACTAGGGACTCTAATTTAGTTTACAAATCACACAAGTATTAATGTTTCTGGTTAATACTATTATAGCATGAATGTAAACATTTATCATAAACACAAAGATATAATAATAACAATATAATAATAACTACATTTATTATTGCCTCTAGGGCATATCTTCAACAGTTGCAACTCTCTCTAAGGAAAAAGGGAAAAGTATCTGCCTTTGGGGGGCGGATAATCCGACCCTCCCTCTTCCCACATAGGCGCAAGCCCTAGAAGGGAGGCGAAGTTTTGGCCGGATTTTCCGGCCTCGCAGGATAATCCGCCCCTCAGGGGGGGGGGCGGATAGTCCGCCCCCCTTGCTCACCGCCAAGGCGCAATCCCCAGAGAGGGGCGGAGTGTTGGCCGGACTTTCCAGCTTGGCCGGATAATCCTCCCTAGGAGGGGGCCAGATTATCCGCCCCCAAGGTCTTCAACAAGTTTCGCAGGTGCCAGCCCCAGAGAGGGGGCAGATTTTCACCCCGGAAAATCTGCCCTGGGGGCGGAGTTTTCCCAGGGGCGGATAGTCCGCCCCAAGTGGAGGCGGATAATCCGCTCCCAAAGTTGCTCAACGGCCAGATCTAGGGAGGGGGTATTTAAGCCAGCCTTCCTCCTCCTGCCAGATTGCTTGGTTCATTCGAAAAATACAAGATCTGATCTGCAACCTTCATCCAAGAGAGCTCCACCTAGATCCACCCAAAGGCCCCGTCCCTTGGGGAATCGAAGGAGGAGAACTCGATCTTCATCATCAGCAATCAAGCGCTTCATCTCCTCTCCATTCATTTGGAGAATCACCGATCTAGTATTTCTTGCAAATACCTAGATCCTTGTTTTATTTATATTGATAAACCATGTTCTTGTGACAGCTTGTTGTCATCTCAGGAGCCCCCAATTCAGTTGTGGGTGTGTGCCCCGGTAGCATTGTAAAAGGCACCGGTTCCCGCCTCGAAGGGATCCAATAGTGGAGAAGGTGGATCAGGCCTCTCGTGGCGAGATCCATCGGAGAATAGGGTGAGGCCTATTGTGGCATGGTGGTCTTAGAACCGCCCACCCCTCCAACACAGATGTACTTCCCTTAACAAGGAAGGAACTGCGGAAAAATAAATCCCTGTGTCTCTGCGTGCTCCACTACGGTTCCTTCGCTCCTCTCTTTACGTGCTTAGTAGCTAGGGTTGCATATAGAGAAATTCTCGTAGTTACATATCTAGAGAATTTACTTTGTGTCAAGCCTAAAATTGAAAAGGTATTAAAAATTGGTTAGCACCTATTCACCCCCCTCTAGGTCCCCATACGATCCATTTCACCTAGTGACAAGCATTAAGAACAACAAGTTGCAACAAAGTCAAATAGCACTAATAGAGATACTAGGCACTATGCCCTAACAGATCTTATTCGATTACATGATAGAACTCATCCAATACCTACCATCCCCAAGCCTACAACGGGGGATTACTCACTCATGGATGAAGGAAACATCGGTGGTTGATGGAGATGCGTTGGTGATGACGATGGCGATGACGATGGCGATGATCCTCTCCAAATTCCCCGTCCTGGCAGGGTGCCAGAACGGATTTTCTGGATCCGAATCTTGGTTTCTGGTGGTGGCAGCGGAGCGGAACTCTTTCTTGAAAACTATCGAACCCCCCCCTCGGTTTTTAGGTCAAAAGTCAACTTATAGGCGCAGAGGGAGGCCGAGGGGGTGCCTGGGGTGGCTACACCCCCCTAGGCGTGGCCAGAGGTGGGCCCGCGCCTGACAGGGGTGTGGGCCCCCTAGGCCCCTTCTCCGTCTCGTCTTCTGGCTCTGTGGGTCTTCTGGTGAAATATAATTTTTGGCATATTTTCCGGGATTTTTCCTGATAGTTGGTTTTCTGGACAAAAACAAGACACCAAGGTAATTCTGCTGAAAACAGCGTCAGTCCGTGTTAGTTGTATCCAAATCACACAAGTTTAGAGGAGAAACAATAGCAAAAGTGTTCAAGAAAGTAGATACATTTTGGACGTATCAACTCCCCCCAAGCTTAGCCTATTGCTTGTCCTCAAGCAATTCAGTTGAAAACCGAGTGCGATAAAAGAACTTTCACGAACACATTTGCTTCATATGATGTATATATTCTCAGCACAGGAGTAGATGCTTAAACCATTCATAATAAGAAGTATGCAACCAAGTCTACTCAATAATCATTGCAAGATATGAAGAGAAACCAACTCAATAATAATAAGTAGCATGGAACATAAACATAAGCAACATTTCAATGCTCATAGTAAGGTATGATGGAGTGGTATCTCGCTTGCCTTTGTTTGTAGAACGCAATATAAATGCCGAGACACCTCTGAAGTTCAAGTGAATACTACAAGTAAAGATATCAGTGATACAAGCATCAAACTCATGACATAATTAACCAAGTTTTGGAACCAACACAAGAATGACAACTATGCTCTCAAGAAGGTGCTCATAGAATAAGTGGTGACTCAACAAGGTTGTGAAAACAGTTTTGAAAAGTTTGAAAGGCTTCCTAATGCTGAAGGGAAGATACTCATTAGCTTTGAGCTCTCATTGCCCCTGTCATAGGCATCTTCATGTGGTTAAGGTGAAAGTGAGGTCCAATCTGAGTTATATGCTTGACAGACCATAAACTGGAAATCCCAAGTCCCTTGAGTATGAGGGCCGCTCCACATGCTACTCAACTTTGGTCACCTGCAAGTTCTTGTCATTGTACATACATGCATATCATAGAGAACCGCCAACGGGGTACCCCTTGCACATGATACAGGAGCTATCCCGTGATCAAAATGACAAGGCAAGCAGACAATGAGCATCTCAACGATCTTTTTATTTACTATATGCATAGCTTTTTATTGAGGATGCTTCACAGAATGCTCATTATGGTGGTGCTGCAAGTTTCCACCATGATTAGGCATGGCTAAGGCTAGCAGCCCAGACGTTTCTCTAACACAATATATATACTCCATGAACTCATAAGCTCCCCTTTTATTTCACACCGTCGACATCCGCAAACAAAAGAGCAAATTATCAACTGGATAAGATATCCAAAAAGTGTTGAAAGCGTTCCCCGTAACAGCACGGTTCTGTTGACTCCCAACACATAATTTGCAAGCATATAACTTTCATGGACATGTCACAATGGTTCAAGATTATAAGGAATAAAGTGTGCCATCAAGTTCGTGAGAGATTTACTAACTAACTTTCTCAAAACAGACAAACATTTTATTTGGAAGAAAACAAGGCATATAGAATATGCACTGAAATAGCAAATGATGCTAATATGTAGGTATGGTGGACACAGTTGGCAATATTGGTTTTGGGGAATTAGAAACACAGGTAGAGCTCATGCTTAGTGCAAGTGAAGGCTAGCAATAGAAAGAGAGCAACAAACGAGAGAGAAATAATTGTCATAATCATGCTTGCAACAAAACAGGACTAATTATGACATGAAAGTGATACAAGAACTCTGAGGCAAAATAAATCATCGAGGCTTACTGACTATTGATTAGTGATATGCATGCGTGAGCATGTGCCAAGTCGATTGACATGAAACTTCCAGAGGAGGATACCCCAATTTCATACCAAAATATGAACAAAACAATGCAAGCAAACATTCAAATGACTGTAGGGGTCCGTAGCATGGAAAACAAAAAATTCTACCGCATGCACACAAACAAGCCAAGATCTATCTACTAGATTGTAGCAACGAGTCGATAGAAGCACTCACCCTCGAAGATTCCAAAGCGGTTAACGAGAGCAAATTATCGTGGATGATATAGTCGTACACTTGCCGATCTCAAGATCGCATAGACGATCCTTCCGGCGTTGTGTTCCGGCAGCGCTTCCGCAGTCGGTCACACGTTCGGTACTCAATGAAGACCTTCCTCTCCCTTGTTCCAGTAGGCAGCGGAGGTTGTAGTTCTCCCCTCGCGATTCCGGCATCACGACGGCGTGGTGACGGAAGTAGAGGGAAGATCCCGCAGGGCTTCGCCTAAGCCGGTGCGAGTTATAGTGGATCTAGGGTTTCCCGGTGATCTAGGGTTTAGAAGACCGGGAGGAGGAGGAGGTGTCGGCGGCGGCGACTTGGCAGCGGCGGCGGCGCACGGGTGCGGGGAGGGCTAGGGCTTGGTCTTTGGGGCAGCCCTCCCCCTCTATTTATGAGAGTGGGGACAGCCTTGGGAGGGATGGGTTTGAATCCAAACCCAAACCCAAGTTGGATTGAGAGAAGGACTTGTTTCTTCTTCCACTAGGATATGCACAAGACATTTCATCGAGTGCTTCTCCCGGATCAGATGAAGTATGCTGCAATTGATGGCTATGTGAGCTACGAGATGTACAAAAATATCTTGAAGATGAAGGTAGGGATACGTCTAGGCAAGCCAGTTTTGAATGATAATCTTTGTCCAAGATGCAAGACCGGTGAGGATTATAGGAGGTAAAAACATGTGAAGAAAGTCCAGAAGAGAGGCGATGGCTAGGGAAAGAACCGGTCGAATGAGGGAGACAATGGCGGACAGAACATGTGGAAGCAGCAAGGTGATGGCAGGGGACAGAATCGATCGGATCAGGAAGGCGATGGCTGGGAACAGAAGAGGTGGAAGTAGGGAGGCGATGGCTAGAGATAGAAAAGGTGGGAGTAGGGAGGTGATGGCTAGGGGCAGAACATGTGGGAGAATGGATACAATGGCTGGGGCACGACAACAACTGGTAATCAATTGGTTCCACTGGTATGTTTGATTTTGACTGATCTTGCCGGTAGATGCACATGTTGGCTATATAATATATTATCCATGCTTGCTAGCTAACCTTTCTTTGTAGTTGTATATATTTGTATTTCTCAATGTTGTTTGGTCGTAATGTTTGCAGAATAATATTATTAATATATCATCATCTAACTATATATTTTTGTCTAATGATATTATTTGAAATTTGTGTGCTTGTAATGCTTGTTTGTTGCATTTCAATAAAACAACAGAGGAGCAGACACCGCTGTTTCTTTGGGTCGTCGCCAGCCATGCTCCGCCATGGCCTCCTAGTCCCACTTCAGACGGGTTATTTTAATAACTGTCTCTAATAGTTGCTACCTCCGGCAGATTGTTTTAATAATCGCCTCTGAAGTTGCCACATCAGATGGGCTGTTTTCTTAACAGTCTCTAAAAGTTTATTTGAGACATTTGTTAAACATGATCGCCTATGCGTTGTGCCGTATTCGGATCCTCCAGCAACTCTAGAAATCCACTACCGGCCTAATAAATGCCCTGGATATAGTAAATATCAGTAATATATCATAAGATGTTTGGATTATTCCAAATACTCTTCATAACTATTTAGAAATTTATTACAAATTCATACAAATATTTATATTAGTCTTACAAATTCATTCTCTGGATTCTTGATCACGAATGTGCGGTTCTTCTAGAATAACCTCATCTTGCTCTCTTTGCTTGACCGAGCACGAAGGTTCAGGAACATCATCGATATTGTTGTAATCTTCTTCGGACAACACGCCATCCACGCTGATGATACTTTAGATGGCATAACTACATGTCTCTTCTTATTCCTTGGGTCGACGATGTAGAAGACTTGGTAAACCAGGTTAGCTGGTGAGAATGTCTTGTTCTTGTAAGTTGTACGATTGAGGTTCACGGTAGTTTGGCCATCGTCACTTGGATCCACTTGATTCCTACGAGCCCAACGACAACAAAAAAATGGAAACTTGAAATCCAGATAGTCTACCTCCCAAATATCTTATATGTATCCGTAGTAGAGCTTTGTCATTTCTTCATTTTCTTCAATGTCCTCTAAAACTACACTACTGTTTTGCGTCATTGGTGTGCTATATTTTTTTTTCATAGAAAATATGTACCCGTCGATCTTATACACCTGAAATTGTCTGACCTCCCATGTAGGGCCTCTTACTAGAGCAGCAATTTTGGGATCTTTTGCTTCAATATCACGTAGTTGATCACCGAACCAGATGTTGAACTCCTTTACGTGGAGTGTCTCGATCAAACATCGATGGGGATGCATTGCTCGTAGACTGTCACGTTGTTCTTCCATGCACAAAGTGATTTCGTCCATGTGCTTCATCACATCATAGTGTGTCTAATTATATTTAGTGTTAGTCGGCCTGGACTTGATCTTTCCACTCGTTCCGGCACCAGTAAGCTTCCCCTCATGGACATACTTAGGCACCCCTACCAGGTCATGCCATGTAATCAAGACATAACTCAACGAACACTTCGGTTACATAGCTCTCGACCATGCTTCCCTCTGGACGTGCTCAATTCCTGACATAGTGCTTAAGAATTCCTATGTAGCGCTCAAACAGGTACATGCTTCACATATATACGAGACCACACATCTTTAGCTCATGCACAAGGTGGAAAATGTGGCGTACCATGATATCGAAGAATGACGAAGGGAATATCATATCCAAATTAGACAAAGTCTCCACCATATTCTTTTGTAGCTCATCCAACTTACTAGGATCAATCACCTTATGATAAATTGTGTTGAAAAATTCAAAAAAACGCGTTAGAGTGTCTCGAACATGTGATGTCAAGACATTCCTTATCGTGAGAGGGAGCATCTGTGTCATCAGAACATGGCAATCGTGAGACTTGATACTTGTTACTCTGTTTTCTGTCTTTAAAACAATCCTTTGCATGTTGGAGGCATAGACCGTTGGAAAATGCATGCCATATAGAGAATCACACACACTTTTTCCCTCTACTTTGTCATAGACATAACACATAGGGGTTGGCTTTCCTTGAGCATCAACCTCAGGTGGTCCCCTCTGTGTTTTGTAGCTTCAAGTCATGCGTTCGCACTATGTTTTTTTGTCCTTCATGTTGAGAAATGCCACTATTATGCTTTCTAACACATTCTTCTCAACATGCATCCCAATAAGGTAAGTCCCATAGTATCGATCTCCTCTTCTAGACCGGTTTTATTTTGCGAGGCTAGTCATCGATATCTTTTTCTTTTTCTTTTTGTTTATCCTTGCCTTCGACTTTGCCTTTGTCTTTGCCTTTGCCTCTACCCCTGCGTCTGAATCGTCATTTTTCATACACAACTTTCAAGTGTGTAAGCTGATCATAGATCTAACCGCCTTTTAAAATTGAAGGAGCCAAATATTTCTCACAAGTGTTATCAAACTTTTTCTTCAGGGTCCGATATCTATGACCCTTTGGCAAAAACCTTCGAGTCCGCATGCACACCATTTTACTACACTCATGCAAATACAAACTTGTTGTCTTGCCTAGGCACTGGACACACGTATAGATCCCTTTTATAGCCTGACCGATGAGCTCCGATAGGCTGGATAATCATTGATGGTTATGAATAACATGCATCTCAGAGTAAAGTTTTCCTTCACATGTGCATCATATATTTTTACTCCTTCAATCCAAATAAGATTCAAATCTTCCACCAAAGGTGCAAGGTACACATCAATGTTGTCACCATGTTGCTTGAGGTCCTGTATTAGTATTGCGAGCATGATATAGTTTTGATTCATGCATAACCATGGAGGAAGGATGTAAATGCTGAGATTCACGGGCCAGGTGTTGTGGGTGGGACTATAGTTGTCGAACGGGTTCATTCCATCGATGCTTAGTGCAAACCTCATATTTCTAGGATCATCTCCAAAACGATCACCATCTGGACCCAAAGGCTTCAACCTATTGACGTTCCTCCACTATGGAGAGTCAACAGGGTGTCTGAGCATGTCTTCCTAAATGCTCTCCTATGCGTGCCAACGCATCAGTTTTGCCGTATCTAGTTTTGCATATAAGCGTGTACAACAAGGAATAATATACAGGTACCAACACACTTTTACCGGGATATCCTTTCTACCTGGTTTTTTATGCTTCTTCTTGCTCGCCTGATCAGTGTCCATGTCATCCTCACTGCTATTATCATCTTCCATATTAGTTGCCTCAACCTTAGGAAGCTCGAACCTTGGAAATTTGCATGCCGCACATTCGCGCAAATTGATGTAGGCATCACCGCGGTACAATATATAATCATTTTTACATGCATGTTTCTCTGAACCTCTATTCCCAATGAACACACAATCTTCTTAGCTTTGTAAAAACTATCTGGTATGTGGTTTCCTTCGGGAACAAAATATTGTAATAATGTTAGGTTACACTCTTATCTGACCATTCGTACATTTGCTTCATTTGCATCAGTTCTAGCACAGTAGCTAACTTGTGTAGTGCGGCTTACATCCATAGTATATTGGTGTCTCTGAGTCTTCGATCATGCAAATATATTTATCGTACATTTTCTGATCCTCATAGTTTTCTTTCAACTCCCGCAACATCTGACTCACATTGTCTCCTTCAACATCTTCCATGTTCTCTTGTGACAATATATTGTACATGTCGTTTGTTTGACCAACACCAGTTGATGGAAATATGGTGGTAATCTCAACATCATCCATGTTGGCATCCTCACAAGCATCACCCTCCTTATATGTACTTTGTCGTACTTCTCCGTGGTGGATCCAACAATTATACCCCGCCACGAATCCCCTTTTGATCAAATGTGTCTGAGTTTAATATGCACGATTCCCCAGGTACACCCACAGGTACATCATCCGCCACGAATCCCCTTTTGATCAAGGTTCACATTGGTCTCATGATTCCCCAGGTACATCCACCCACGGTCCATCTACAAAATAAAACAAATTAATATGCACAAGAAAAGCATTTTACCGGGACGTCCGGTTATTATCCGAAGGGCCCAAATTCTCCTCTTTATGACCCGGCCAGACCCTTCTTTATCGCTTTCCTCCTCACTGTTCTGAAGCCCCCTTTCTGCCACGCGCCCTCTCTCTTCTCCCTCCCGAACCACCGTCGATGGTTGCCCCCACCCGTCGCCGTCCGTTGGCTACGGTTTAGATCGAGCATCCCAGCATCTGGATCTCGCCGCCATGAGGCGTCGCAGATGTCAAATCATCGTCGCGCCTCAGATCTACACCGCCTGCGTACGTGTCGCCATTGTTAGGACAATGTGCAACAACGAGATCCTCGTCAGCCTCGGGAACTACTCCTCCTTGTCGGATGAGGTATTAAGCTTCTAGCTTTCATCTCTATAATTCTATTTGTTTTGAAATTTTGGATGCATCTGTTGAGATTTGGTGAATTAAATTTGTTTTTAAATTTTTCTAGAAATCATCCTGTGATTATGGTATTCATGATGGATGTGCCTAGTTCCAACATTGTCAAGACGCAAAAATCATTGTCCTAGAAGAATTAAATTTTACAAGGGAGGAGAAAAGGAAGACAGATGAAGAATTGAGGAAGACCGATAAATAATTGAGGAAGACGAAAGATAAGCTAAGGCTAGCTCATGAGACAATCCAAATGATGGAGCAAGCAATGAAAACCATAAGGACTATGGAAGAGAAGGGGCAAATAGAGTTGGTGTTAGCCGATATCATCGACGTACACAACATCAAGAAGCAATAAAGTAGGCAAGCAACTAGTTTGAAGATGAATAAGATAACAAATTATGCAATTTGAAAGGAAAGGTGTCTACAATATGCCTTTGGTGCCATTGTTATCCTAGTCGCGGTTATAATAGCCATGTCTGGGTTTTTTAAATGCGCGAAGTAGTTGTTACTCTGAGCATGATTGTATGTGTTATAAATCTATATGTGAGAATTGATTGCATGATATATGTTTTCCGCAAGAAAAATAGATTGTACAAAAATAAAAGTGGAAGTGATTAAAACACACCTTTAAAATAACACAGGCAAACTCAGCCCATCACGAAGTCTTGATCCATATAAACTCACCAGCAGACGATTAAACTGGTTTAGTGAAGGCATCTCACTATCAAAGCCTTCTTGATCCACATATATAATCTACAACAAAGAAGACCATCCCACAGAAAAAACAACAAATGATACCTTAAACAGTTTATAATTGAAACCTCCTCTAGTCAGATATATATTTGAGACAGTCAGAATTAATGACCGTCCTAGCTACAAGTTTTTAAGACGGTCGTTATAATGGCTAGCCTCAGGAGGTTCTTGGAGGCGGTTATTGTTTATGGACGCCTACGGTTAAAGTTTCTAAATGGACGGTCAATAATTTTCATCGTCTCGGGTTCCATTTAGAGGCGTTTTGTTTTAACAAGCGGTTGAGGGGAAAGTCGTACTAGAGACCGTGCAGATTCCCAGTTGTCTGAGGTTAGAGTTAGAGGCGGTCAAAAAATTATGACTTCCCGAGGGTGATGAACACAGCCGGTGGTCTGTATTTTAGGGGTAAACCGACTCTAGGCACAGTCTATAAGTAACGAGTGAGCATTCCCAATGACCATTATTGCTTCTCTTCACACATCGGCCCACCGGATGTCGATCCTCCGTGCACTGGGGCTGCTACAACAGCTCTCCCACGTGATGGTCGACTGTCGCCTCTGCTGGTATCTCTCTATGCGTCCGGTACTAGTCTGTTGTTGCTTATGTTCCGTGTAGTGACGCCACTGCTGTTGTTTCTACCTAGGTTGATCACCACCTACCTCACCACACTCGGTGAATTCAGGCGATCTCTACCCCTCCCTCATGCGTCTCCATCAAGCTGCCTCCGGGTCAAGGTGGATCTTTCCATGGTCGATGCCATGGGAAACCTTCGAGTGTGGGCAAAAAATTTGGAGCTCTCACGCGGATCTAGTCCTTGGAAAGATGAGAAAGACGTGGGATGGTATGGAAATCACTCGATCTGGCTCCAATGATGCTCTAGCGTGTGGGATTCATTGCTAGTGAGGTTGAATCATCAAACTTTTTAATCCTCCATTAGTGACGCTAGAGGTCAGCGAAGGTGGGTTTTTTGTATATTGCATAACAGTGTTTTGATATGCTGGAAGCACACATGACGTTTTCTACATGCATATTGTCGTCATGTTGAAATTGAGTTCTGGTTGCATGGTACAAACGAATTTTCCAATGTTACAAATGTACTACTGTGATGTTGTCTATCTTGGGCACATATGTTGAATGTGTTTTTGTGTTTTCTCATAGATGATGACATACATTTACCAATATTTTGCTTGAACTAAATGAGAGGATTTGTTTGCCTTTTGCTACATGAGTGTGTTCAAAATGTCACAAGCAATTGCACACTTTTTTTATTTTGATGCAAATAAATAGGAATATCTTGCATCAATTGTTTCTTTTCGCTACATTGGTGTGTCCAAAATGTTACAATTCTTTTTGCTACATGTCGCAAAGTTCTGCAGATTCATGGAAAAATGTTACAACAATGCCACATTTCTAAAAATGCCACATACACAAAAGTAATGTTACGCTCAGGATTTTTTGCAACAATGGCTATATTTTTGCAGCAATGATCATGGGGTCCAAAAATTGCATGAGAAGATGCATTATCCGACTGACTCCTAGCCGTTGCCATTTTCTTCTCGCGAGAAGGCCAAACCTTCATAGTTAGCCGGTTAGGTTTAAGAACATTGCTCCATGGTATAAATTATTGATATAGCAAAGCTCTTTGCACACTAGTTTCTTATGTTACAGAGATAAAGATTGTTAGAGAATACACCCTTTTTATGTATGCATGCTTAACATTTTATATGTATCATATGTACCAACACACCTCTAGTAACAATTCAAACACACAATAAATGAACAATTAAGATATGTTCGGATATATTCAACTTTGTACCCACCAAGACCCAATTCAATGATTTTGTTTCGTATACCCCATATAAGAAACTAATTGACACAAAATACCCCCAATTAATAATTTACCCCGAAACTGACAAAGTGGACCTACATATTGGTTACCAACATGTCATTGTCTGCTTCAACTCCCTATGCCAACATTTTACCCTTTTCACACATGTGATTTGTTGGTCAAAGCCTCATAGTCCTACCTAGCCTAGATGACAAATAATGCATAACGTCCTCCATCTCAAAATAGATGTCTTAAGGTTTTTAAAATTTGGATGAATCTATATACTAAATAGTGTCTAGATTTATTCAAATTTTGATAAATTTGAGACATTTGTTTTGAGACGGAGGGAGTACATCACATATGGGCCGGGGTAACAAGAGTTTAGATGTTTTACAAATCTTGAGTGCAGAGTTATCCAGAAAAGCTAAATCTGACCAAACAAATCCTAGAGTGGGGGCGTGATCTCGCAATCAGTGTAAGTACGGGCGGTGGGCCTTTAATTACACACATGCGATGGCAGCTGTTAAATTCAGGATGAGAGTAGTATGGGGCCAAGATGGCTACTTGACCAGATTTCGTTTTTAGAGTAGCTCATTTTGCATTGTCGCAAGTCACAATCTCACTAGCGCTCACACCGCTCTAGCTCTCATATCCATCATCATAATATAGTAGGACAAATGTAATGGTTGTAACTTCACTAGGGAAGTGATCGATGACCTATCGAAGTTGCGTCACTTCAGTCTGGTTGCCTCAAATTATTTGTGCAAGTATATAAACAAAATGGGTACACCTTTATCTACTGCATTAATCGGATAATTAAATGCCATAGCTGCGTTTCAAACTTACATGTGCTTCCATGTGCATGAAGATGAAGCTATTATAAACTGGCCAGTCGGCATAGAAAATATGGGCTATACTGACAGCTCTTCGTCAGAGCCGCTGACTTATGCCTCCAACATGGCCGCGACCTTTGCCGACGGCTTCGTTAAGCCGATAGTGACCGTCGGCATATTTGGAGCTATGCCAATGTTTATCTAGGCCGACGGTGGCCGTCACCATAACTCCAAATATATCGACAGCTTTACTCTGTCGACGGTTTTTTCCAGCCATAGAAATCCAGGGCATATACCGATGGTCCGGTAAATGTCTGTCGGCATATCATCTGTAACCTGTAGTGTGGATCAGGATGTGAAAATAATGAACCGTGATCTGACGCAGGCACGCTGGATGTTGCAGGCTTTAGGTTGCGAGGATATGATGGCCCCCAGGCTATCACGTCATTAGCAAAGATTGGCTGCTCACAATAATGCCGGGCGATCAGGCCAACTTAACCAGCTGTGTATTGGCTAGAGCTCGACGGACATCTGCCGCTGGCTCTGTCACCTTTAATTCTGACGGCTTGCTAGCTCGAGCCCATACTACCATACGGTGTCGGTTCGGTACGTGTGGCCCCTCGATCGGCCTTCGGCTCTTCTCGAGCGACAAGCCCACGATGACTGGACTGGACCAGAGAGAAGCAGCTCCCTATGTCGCCCAGTCTCAGAGAACGAATGTACAGTCCAGTGATTCTGTTATTAGCGAACAGCCGAGAGCAGTGCAGATGAGATATGGACATCCCGCGTTCGACGGTGCGAGCGATCTATTTAGAAAAGTTTGCGACATCTATTTTGAAAAGACAGATGGAGAAGATAAAAGGAAAAAGAAATTAGGAAAAACTAAAAAAGAAGTTCGGGAGGAACACACCCACAACGATGAGACATACATGACATATTATAGACCAGGTTAGGTTTTCTACAAAAGCAAAACAAGACCAACAGCTATGCAAACCTTAACCATCACAACTTTAAACTCATTTGTTTTCTCCCCGGTATTTTCTCGCAGATGAGATCTCGAAATAAGCTTTCGCACCGTTTTATAAATAAAGCACACATGTGAGACCGCTGCTAGGCCAGACAGCACATCGCTCAAAGGAACAAACACCACAGGATACAAGACGCTAGGGAGAACCCAAGCCCTACACGAAACGCAAGAAGAAATAAAAGAAAAAAAAGAAAGCCGAGAACGGCGGTGTGCCGAAAACGGAAACAACTTGCGACCGGAGCGCCCCCGGGAGTACCACCACACATCCCGCAGTCCAAAGCGCCTGCGTACCAAGACAGCACCTCCAAGAAGGGGAGTGATGACGACAACACTGCTGTCCGTCCGGAGGCCTAGGGTTTCCCCCGGTACGCAGCGGGGGTGGGGAAGGGAGGCCTCCGACACCCTTCAAGAAGGAAGGTGACACCCGCGGGCGTCACCGTGCCAGTATCAACAGACAAGGATTTCTCCCGACCCCTCCAGCCCCACCCGCTCGAGCACATTGTAAAGCCCCACCAAACACGCCACCCACGAACACGCGCCATCCTAGTCTTGAAGTCGCCACCGCCGTCATGATATGTCCAAAACGTATCTACTTTTCCGAACACTTTTGTTATTGTTTCTTCTCTAAATTTGTGTGATTTGGATACAACTAACACGGACTGACGTTGTTTTTAGCAGAATTACCTTGGTGTCTAGTTTTTGTGCAGAAAATCAACTATCAGGAAATATCTCGAAAATATGCCAAAAATCCTATTTCACCAGAAAATATACGGAGCTAGAGTACAAGACGGAGTGGAGGCCTGGGGGGCCCACACCCCTGCTAGGCGCGGGTCAGGCCTGGCTGCGCCTAGGGGGTGCAGCCACCCTAGGCACCCCCTTGGCCTCCCTCTTCGCCTATAAGAAGCCTCTTGACCTAAAAACCAAGGGGATTCGACGTTTTTCCAGAAAGAGTTCCGCTGCGCCGCCGCCATAAGAAACCATGATTCGGAACCAGAAACTCCGTTCTGGCACCCTGCCAGGACGGAGAATTTGGGGAGGATCATCGTCATCGTTATCACCAACGCCTCTCCATCAACCATCCATGTTTCCCTCATCCATGAGTGAGTAATCCCACGCAGTAGGTTATGGGGATGGTAGGGATTGGATGAGTTCTATCATGTAATCAAATAAGATTGTTAGGGCATAGTGCCTAGTATCTCTATTAGTGCTATTTGACTTTGTTGCAACTTGTTGTACTTAATGCTTGTCACTAGGGCCCGAGTGCCATGTGAATAATAAAGTGTTTATTATGTGTATTCCAAGTATATGATAGATGTTTATTTTGCATGCTATAATTGTATTAATACGGAAACGTTAATACATGTGTGTTTAATAAACAAACAGAAAGTTCCTAGTTATGCCTCTCTCATAAACTAGCTCGTTGATTAACAAGATGATCAAGGTTTCCTGATCATGGACATTGGATGTTGTTAATAACGGGATCACAACATTAGTGTAATGGTGTGATGAACATTCATCCGAAGTATAGCATTACGATCAAAGTCATTGAGTTTATATTGCTATAACAACTTACGAAGTGATCCTAATCCTTAGACCATGAGATCATGTCAATCACTAACACCGGAAGAGTTTCTTGATAACATCAAACGTCACACCGTAACAGGGTGATTATAAAGATGGATTCAGAACTAATAAAGTGTTATGTTGAGGCTCATGGATCGAGAGTGGAATTTGTTCATCCCGATGACGGATAGATATACTCTGGGCCCTCTCGGTGATATCACATTAATTAGCTTGCAAGCAAGTGATTTGATCACTAGAATGTTATATCACAGGAACGAGAAAAGAGTGCATGTCGGTAACAAGATCAAACTAGGTATGGAGATACCGATGATCGAATCTCGGACATGTAATATATCGTGAAACAAAGGGATTAAGATACTAGCGTAAAAGGTTCCGACGATCACAAGAAACTGCTGCATTCATTTTGGGGTTATGCACTAGAAACTGCTGCATTCACTTTAAATCGGGCAGCATCTAAATCCGTTGAAAAGACACCGTATGAATTGTGGTTTGGAAACAAACCTAAGCTGTCATTTCTTAAAGTTTGGGGATGCGATGTTTAAGAGGAAAAATGCGTCTTCATAGGATACCCTAAAGAAACTATTGGGTATTCCTTCTATCACAGATCCGAGGGCAAGGTTTTTGTTGCCAAGAATGGATCCTTTCTAGAGAAAGAGTTTCTCGCGAAAGGTGTGAGTAGTCGGAAGGTAGAACTCGAAGAGGTTGTGGAACCTTCTTTTCAAAGTATGGCGAGTAGCGCAGCGCCGGAAGTTGTTCCGGAGTTGGCTCCACCTGTTGAAGAGGGAACTAATGATAATGATCATGAAACTCCGAAAGAGAGTACTACCGAACCTCGCAGGTCAAACAGGACGCGTGCAGCTCCCGAGCTGTACGGAAATCCTGTCATGAATTTCATGGTTGATGAAAATGATGACCCTATGACGTATGAAGAAGCGATGATGAGCCCGGATTCCAACAAATGGTTAGAAGCCATGAAATCCGAGATGGAATCCATGCATGAAAATCAAGTTTGGAACTTGGTGGAATTACCTCACGACCGAAAGGCCGTGGAGAACAAATGGATTTTCAAAAGGAAAACTGATGCTGATGGTAATGTGACCGTCTATAAAGCTCGACTTGTCGCAAAGGGGTTTCGACAAATTCAAGGAGTTGACTACAATGAGACTTTCTCTCCTGTAGCGATGCTAAAGTCAGTTAGGATTATGTTAGCAATTGCTGCATATTTCGATTATGAGATATGGCAGATGGATGTTAAAACCGCGTTTCTCAATGGTAATATTGAAGAAGAGTTGTATATGATACAACCAAAGGGTTTTGTCGATCCTAAGGATGCTAACAAGGTGTGCAAGCTTCAGCGATCCATCTATGGATTGAAGCAAGCATCACGAAGTTGGAATCTCCGCTTTGATGAGGTGATCAAAGAGTTTGGATTTGTCCAAACTTATGGAGAAGCTTGTATTTACAAGAAAGTGAGTGGGAGCAATGTGGCATTTCTGATATTATATGTGGATGACATATTATTGATCGGAAATGATATTGATCTTTTAAACAGTGTTAAAAGTTATCTAAACAGCAAATTTTCAATGAAGGACCTAGGTGAAGCGTCATACATATTAGGCATAAAGATCTATAGAGATAGATCTAGGCGCCTAATAGGGCTATCGCAAAGTACATACCTTGATAAGATTTTAAAGAAGTTTAGAATGGACGGAAGTAAGAAGGGGTTCTTACCTATGTTGCAAGGCAAGACATTGAGTAAGACTCAAAGTCCGGCTTCGGCGGAAGAAAGAGAGATAATGGACAAAGTCCCCTATGCTTCAGCCATAGGCTCTATAATGTACGCCATGCTATGTACAAGACCGGATGTGGCACATGCTATTAGTTTGACTAGTAGGTACCAATCGGAGCCAGGTTCGGAACACTGGATAGCGGTCAAGAATATCCTTAAGTACTTACGAAGAACTAAGGATATGTTTCTTGTATACGGAGGTGAAGAAGAGCTCGTCGCTAAGTGTTATGTCGACGCTAGCTTTGACACCGATCCGGATGACTCTAAGTCTTAATCCGGATACGTATTTCTCATGAATGGCGGAGCGGTTAGTTGGAGGAGCTCCAAACAACCTGTGGTAGCGGGATCAACAACGGAGGCCGAATATGTTGCTGCTTCAGAAGCGGCTCAGGAAGCAGTTTGGATGAAGGAGTTCATATCCGAACTAGGAGTGGTGGCAAACGCGTTGGACCCAATGGTGATCTATTGTGACAACAATGGTGCCATTGCCAATGCCAAAGAGCCAAGGTCTCACAAGCATTCCAAGCATATTAAGCACCGGTTTCACTCCATCCGCGAGCATGTCAAGGATGGAGATATAAAGATTTGTAAAGTACATACGGATCTCAATGTAGCAGATCCGTTGACTAAAACTCTCCCTAGAGCAAAACATGATCAACACCAGAACTCAATAGGTGTTAGATTTATCACTATGTAACTAGATTATTGTCTCTAGTGCAAGTGGGACACTGAACGGGAATATGCCCTGAGAGGCAATAATAAAGTGTTTATTATGTGTATTCCAAGTATATGATAGATGTTTATTTTGCATGCTATAATTGTATTAATACGGAAACGTTAATACATGTGTGTTTAATAAACAAACAGAAAGTTCCTAGTTATGCCTTTCTCATAAACTAGCTCGTTGATTAACAAGATGATCAAGGTTTCCTGATCATGGACATTGGATGTTGTTAATAACGGGATCACAACATTAGTGTAATGGTGTGATGAACATTCATCCGAAGTATAGCATTACGATCAAAGTCATTGAGTTTATATTGCTATAACAACTTACGAAGTGATCCTAATCCTTAGGCCATGAGATCATGTCAATCACTAACACCGGAAGAGTTTCTTGATAACATCAAACGTCACACTGTAACAGGATGATTATAAAGATGGATTCAGAACTAATAAAGTGTTATGTTGAGGCTCATGCATCGAGAGTGGAATTTGTTCATCCCGATGACGGATAGATATACTCTGGGCCCTCTCGGTGATATCACATTAATTAGCTTGCAAGCAAGTGATTTGATCACTAGAATGTTATATCACAGGAACGAGAAAAGAGTGCATGTCGGTAACGAGATCAAACTAGGTATGGAGATACCATGATCGAATCTCGTACATGTAATATATCGTGAAACAAAGGGATTAAGATACTAGCGTAA
This sequence comes from Avena sativa, assembly GCA_916181665.1. Taxonomy (NCBI): domain Eukaryota; kingdom Viridiplantae; phylum Streptophyta; class Magnoliopsida; order Poales; family Poaceae; genus Avena; species Avena sativa. Next base: position 17,806,880 of record OV702279.1, on the reverse strand, counting down.
AAGGTTCCGACGATCACAAGAAAGTCATCGTTGAATGTGTGGGAGTCAGTATGGGTCTCCAGATCCCGCTTCTGATTATTGATCCGAGAGGGGTCTCGATCATGTCCGCATTATTCACGAACCGTAGGGTGACACACTTAAGATACACCGACATCCAATTGGAGCAAATGTTTCATGCCGAAAGAATGAACAAGCGCAGGAATTTATTTCACTAGATACCGAAACAGGTTTTCGGGTGAAATTGCATAAAGTGGTTATGCATGTGAAATAGAATTATAGCAAGGGGTTATTTGTGAATGTTTGTCATTAAAGTAATTGACAAAATTCTGAATAAAATAAAAGAGTTTTATTTAATGAGAGTTTGCATTAAATTTGGTGGAAATTTAATGGGAATTTGAGTGGACTTTTGAGTGGAGGGAATTTAAAGGAGATTTGTGAGTGGAGTGTCCACCCACATGAAGAGAGGAGGGCAAGGGGGCAGCCCCCATGCGCCGGCCACCCCCTTGGGGTTCCCCCCTCCTCCTATAAAAGGAGCCCCCCTCCTCACTTGTCTCTCACACCTCCTCGTGAAGGATCTCTCTCCCCCTCTAGAATTTATCCCCCATGGTCTCGGACTAGCGAGATACATGTTCCCGGTGGCTATTCGGCAAGAAAGAGTTGTGCTTCCGCTGCATCGCTGGAGCGAGGAGGCGGAGGTTGCTCGGTGCCTCGAACGTGTGTGCGAGCACGGATGCGCTGCTGATTTGCGGCGCTAGGACTTCCTCTCGATCTTGAGATCGGCAAGAGATCGTCTACATCAACCACGAGTTGAACTCGTTAAGCTTTGTCGGTCTTCAAGGGTATGTTCTCTACGGATATACATCCGCCCGTTGTTTGTATCTAGTAGATAGATCTTGGTATATAGTTCACATCGTAGGAAAATTTTTGTTTTCTATGCTGCGAACCCTACACCATGATCTCAGATCTGAGCTTATTATTGAATCTTTATGATAGTATTGTTTGTGATCTTATCTGCAATTTGTGTACATATATCATTGTCCGGAACCGAAGGCCCCGAAGTGACAGAAATTGGGACAACCGAAGGGGGTGGCTGTGATGTGAGGATCACATGTGTTCACAGAGTGTTAATGCTTTGCTTCAGTGCTCTATTAAAAGGAGCAACTTAAATTGCCAGTAGTTCCCTAGAGGCCCCGCTGCAACGGGCTGGCTGGACAAAAGATGTTGTGCAAGTTCTCATTGTGAGCACGCATGACTATATATGGAGCACATGCCTAGGATTGTTTAGTACTTAGATGCTTGTTCTTATTTATCTGCAATGCCCTAGATCTTGAAGTTACATGTTTAGACTCGTCCATGCAACGCCCGTCCATCCATCCCTATGCCTACCGCACTCGAATCCCACTGTTTACTATTACGGTTACTATTGCTCTTGTTCTTCTGTTGTTGCTTTGTTATTGCTACTACCAAACTGTTGCTACTGATAAACTTCTGTGAGCAAGAACTATTTCCAGGTGTAGTTGAATTGACAACTCAGTTGTTAAGGCTTGCAAGTATTCTTTGGCTCCCCTTATGTCGAATCAATAAATTGGGTAATACTACCCTCGAAGACTATTGCGATCCCCTATACTTGTGGGTCATCAAGACTATTTTTAGCGCTGTTGCCGGGGAGCATTGCTTTATTTGTAAGTTCACTTGGATCTATTATTGTTCACTGCTACTCCTTTCATCATGGGGAAGTCTTGTGATGTAAAGTTTCCTATTTTACCATCCACTACAAGAAGATGTACAGTCCTAAACACCTATGTTGCTCTTGATTCACCGTCTGTTATAAGTAAGCTTGTTACACCACCACCACATACTTATGCTATACACACTGCTACTACTGCTGAATCTGAATCTGCTTTTGATACTCATGATGTTACTTCTACTGTTCTTGATGCGAGTGGTTCATTAGGTCCTTTCCTAGATGCTACTATGGCTAGTCTAGGAAATACTAAAACTCCTAGTGAAGACAGTATTACACCTGTTAGCTCACCTGAGTCTAGAGATAGATATGATATTAATGATGGTTATATTGAGTTCACTGATGAATTTTTTGAAGAGTGCCAAAACACACATGGTACTAGTGCTATTAAGAGTCTCCTTGCGAGATGTACCATTATTCCTAAGTTGTCCTCTGATCCTAAGTTTGCCACCTCTCCCATAGATATTAAAGATAAAGATTTTGATTTTTCTCTTGATTTATCCTATTTGTACATTGTTGAGAAAGAACCTTTTGTGGGACTGAAAATGAGAGTGATGTGGTGTAGGGGTTCGTAGCATGGAAAAAAATTCTACCGCATGCACACAAATAATCCAAGATCTATCTACTAGACTGTAGCAACGAGTCGATAGAAGAACTCACCCTCGAAGATTCCAAAGCGGTTAACGAGAGCAGATTCTCGTGGGTGATGTAGTCGTGCTCTTGCCGATCTCAAGATCGCGTAGACGATCCTTCCGGCACTGCGTTCCGGCAGCGCTTCCGTAGTCGGTCACACGTTTAGTACTCGATGAAGACCTTCCTCTCCCTTGTTCCAGCAGGCAGCGGAGGTTGTAGCACTCTCCTCATGATTCCGGCAGCACGACGGCGTGGTGTCGGAAGTAGAGGGAAGATCCCGCAGGGCTTCTCCTAAGCCGGAGCGAGTATGGTGGAGTATGAGAGAGGGACTTTGGCGATCTATGGTTTAGAGGCACCAAGGGGGGGTCGTGTAGCCGGTGGCTAGGGCTTGGGGAAGCCCCAAGTCGGCGACTTGGAGGAAACCCTAGGCGGCGGCGCCAGCACTTGGAGGGTTCGCAGCATAGAAAACAAAAAATTTCCTACGATGTGAACTATGTACCAAGATCTATCTATTAGATACAAACAACGGGCGGATGTATATCCGTAGAGAACATACCCTTGAAGACCGACAAAGCTTAACGAGTTCAACTCGTGGTTGATGTAGACGATCTCTTGCCGATCTCAAGATCGAGAGGAAGTCCTAGCGCCGCAAATCAGCAGTGCATCCGTGCTCGCACACACGTTCGAGGCACCGAGCAACCTCCGCCTCCTCGCTCTAGTGATGCAGCGGAAGCACAACTCTTTCTTGCCGAATAGCCACCGGGAACATGTATCTCGCTAGTCCGAGACCATGGGGGATAAATTCTAGAGGGGGAGAGAGATCCTTCACGAGGAGGTGTGAGTGAGAAGTGAGAGGAGGGGCTCCTTTTATAGGAGGAGGGGGAAACCCCAAGGGGGTGGCCGGCGCATGGGGGCTTCCCCCTTGCCCTCCCCTCTTCATGTGGGTGTACACTCCACTCACAAAAATCCATTCATATGCCTCCACTCAAAATCCCACTCAAACTTGCCATTAAATTTCCACCAAATTTAATGCAAACTCTCATTAAATAAAACTCTTTTATTTTATTCAGAATTTTGTCAATTACTTTAATGACAAACATTCACAAATAACCCCTTGCTAGAATTCTATTTCACATGCATAACCACTTTATGCAATTTCACCCAAAAACCTGTTTCGGTATCTAGTGAAATAAATTTCTGCGCTTGTTCATTCTTTCGACATGAAACTTTTGCTCCAATTGGATGTCGGTGTCTCTTAAGTGTGTCACCCTACGGTTCGTGAATAATGTGGACATGATCGAGACCCCTCTCGGATCAATAATCAGAAGCGGGATCTGGAGACCCATACTGACTCCCACACATTCAACGATGACTTTCTTGTGATCGTCGGAACCTTTTACGCTAGTATCTTAATTCCTTTGTTTCACGATATATTACATGTACGAGATTCGATCATCGGTATCTCCATACCTAGTTTGATCTCGTTACTGACATGCACTCTTTTCTCGTTCCCGTGATATAACATTCTAGTGATCAAATCACTTGCTTGCAAGCTAATCAATGTGATATCACCGAGAGGGCCCAGAGTATATCTATCCGTCATTAGGATGAACAAATTCCACTCTCGATCCATGAGCCTCAACATAACACTTTATTAGTTCTGAATCCATCTTTATAATCACCCTGTTACGGTGCGACGTTTAATGTTATCAAGAAACTCTTCCATTGTTAGTGATTGACATGATCTCATGGTCTAAGGATTAGGATCACTTCGTAAGTTGTTATAGCAATATAAACTCAATGACTTTGATCGTAATGCTATACTTCGGATGAATGTTCATCACACCATTACACTAATGTTGTGATCCCGTTATTAACAACATCCAATGTCCACGATCAGGAAACCTTGATCATCTTGTTAATCAACGAGCTAGTTTATGAGAGAGGCATAACTAGGAACTTTCTGTTTGTTTATTAAACACACATGTATTAATGTTTCCGTATTAATACAATTATAGCATGCAAAAATAAACATCTATCATATACTTGGAATACACATAATAAACACTTTATTATTGCCTCTCAGGGCATATTCCCTTCAGTCTCCCACTTGCACTAGAGACAATAATCTAGTTACATAGTGATAAATCTAACACCCATTGAGTTCTGGTGTTGATCATGTTTTGCTCTAGGGAGAGTTTTAGTCAACGGATCTGCTACATTGAGATCCGTATGTACTTTACAAATCTTTATATCTCCATCCTTGACATGCTCGCGGATGGAGTGAAACCGACGCTTAATATGCTTGGAATGTTTGTGAGACCTTGGCTCTTTGGCATTGGCAATGGCACCATTGTTGTCACAATAGATCACCATCGGGTCCAACACGTTTGCAACCACTCCTAGTTCGGATATGAACTCCTTCATCCAAACTGCTTCCTGAGCCGCTTCTGAAGCAGCAACATATTCGGCCTCCGTTGTTGATCCCGCTACCATAGGTTGTTTGGAGCTCCTCCAACTAACCGCTCCGCCATTCATGAGAAATACGTATCCGGATTGGGACTTAGAGTCATCTGGATCGGTGTCAAAGCTAGCGTCAACATAACACTTAGCGACGAGCTCTTCTTCACCTCCGTATACTAGAAACATATCCTTAGTTCTTCGTAAGTACTTAAGGATATTCTTGACCTATCCAGTGTTCCGAACCTGGATCCGATTGGTACCTACTAGTCAAACTAATAGCATGTGCCACATCCGGTCTTGTACATAGCATGTCGTACATTATAGAGCCTATGGCTGAAGCATAGGGGACTTTGTCCATTATCTCTCTTTCTTCCGTAGAAGCCGGACTTTGAGTCTTACTCAATGTCTTGCCTTGCAACATAGGTAAGAACCCCTTCTTACTTCCGTCCATTTTAAACTTCTTTAAAATCTTATCAAGGTATGTACTTTGCGATAGCCCTATTAGGCTCCTAGATCTATCTCTATAGATCTTTATGCCTAATATGTATGACGCTTCACCTAGGTCCTTCATTGAAAATTTGCTGTTTAGATAACTTTTAACACTGTTTAAAAGATCTATATCATTTCCGATCAATAATATGTCATCCACATATAATATCAGAAATGCCACATTGCTCCCACTCACTTTCTTGTAAATACAAGCTTCTCCATAAGTTTGGAAAAATCCAAACTCTTTGATCACCTCATCAAAGCGGAGATTCCAACTTCGTGATGCTTGCTTCAATCCATAGATGGATCGCTGAAGCTTGCACACCTTGTTAGCATCCTTAGGATAGACAAAACCCTTTGGTTGTATCATATACAACTCTTCTTCAATATTACCATTGAGAAACGCGGTTTTGACATCCATCTGCCATATCTCATAATCGAAATATGCAGCAATTGCTAACATAATCCCAACTGACTTTAGCATCGCTACGGGAGAGAATGTCTCATCATAGTCAACTCCTTGAATTTGTCGAAACCCCTTTGCGACAAGTCGAGCTTTATATACGGTCACATTACCATCAGCATCAGTTTTCCTTTTGAAAATCCATTTGTTATCCACGGCTTTTTGGCCGTGAGGTAATTCCACCAAGTTCCAAACTTTATACATGGATTCCATCTCGGATTTCATGGCTTCTAACCATTTGTTGGAATCCGGGCTCATCATCGCTTCTTCATACGTCGCAGGGTCATCATTTTCATCAACCATGAAATTCATGACAGGATTTCCGTACAGCTTGGGAGCTGCACGCATCCTGCTTGACCTGCGAGGTTCGGTAGTACTCTCTTTCGGAGTTTCATGATCATTATCATTAGTTCCCTCTTCAACAGGTGGAGCCAACTCCGGAACAACTTCCGGCGCTGCGCTACTCGCCATACTTTGAAGAGAAGGTTCAATAACCTCTTTGAGTTCTACCTTCCGACTACTCACACCTTTCGCGAGAAACTCTTTCTCTAGAAAGGATCCATTCTTGGCAACAAAAACCTTGCCCTCGGATCTGTGATAGAAGGAATACCCAATAGTTTCCTTAGGGTAACCTATGAAGACGCATTTTTCCGCTTTGGGTTTGAGTTTATCCGGTTGAAGTTTCTTCACATAAACATCGCATCCCCAAACTTTAAGAAATGACAGCTTAGGTTTGTTTCCAAACCACAATTCATACGGTGTCTTTTCAACGGATTTAGATGGTGCCCGTTTTAAAGTGAATACAGCAGTTTCTAGTGCATAACCCCAAAATGACAATGGCAAGTCCGTCAGACACATCATAGATCGAACCATATCTAATAAAGTACGATTACGACGTTCCGACACACCATTTCGCTGTGGTGTTCCGGCAGGCGTGAGTTGTGAAACAATTCCACACTCTTTCATGTGAGTGCTAAACTCGTAACTTAGATACTCACCTCCACGGTCGGACCGTAGAAATTTGATCTTTCTATTACGATGATTTTCCACTTCATTCTGAAATTCCTTGAACTTTTCAAAGGTTTCAGACTTGTGTTTCATCAAGTAGATATAACCGTATCTACTCAAATCATCCGTGAAAGTAACAAAATAACAATATCCACCTCGCGCCGACACACTGATTGGACCACATACATCAGAATGTATGATTTCCAACAACTCTGTCGCCCGTTCCATTGAACCGGAAAACGGCATTCTAGTCATCTTGCCCATAAGGCATGGCTCACATGTATCAAATGATTCAAAATCAAGTGATTCCAAAAGTCCATCCGAATGGAGCTTCTTCATGCGTTTAACGCCAATATGACCTAGACGGCAGTGCCACATATATGCGGATATATCATCATTAAGTTTAATGCTTTTAGCATCAACATTATGAATATGTAAAATTATCATCGAGATCTAATAGAAATAAACCATTCATCATCGGTGCATGACCATAAAAGATTTCATTCATATAAATGGAACAACCATTGTTCTCGGATTTAAATGAATAACCACTTCGCAACAAACACGATCCAGATACAATGTTCATGCTCAGTGCAGGCACCAGATAACAATTATTCAAGTTTATAACTAATCCCGATGAAAAATGGAGAGGCAGCGTTCCGACGGCGATCTCATCAACGCTTGATCCATTGCCGACACGCATCTTGACCTTACCCCTTGCTAGCGGTCGCTTGTTCCGCAGCCCCTGATTCGAGTTACAAATATTAGCAACTGAACCGGTATCAAATACCCAGGTGCTACTGCGAGCACTAGTCAAGTACACATCAATAACATGTATATCATATATACCTTTGTTTTCCTTGCCGGCCTTCTTGTCTGCCAAATACTTGGGGAAGTTGCGCTTCCAGTGGCCAGTCCCCTTACAATAGTAGCACTCGGTATCAGACTTAGGTCCAACTCGGGGTTTCTTTTCAGGCACGGCAACAGGCTTGCCGCCCTTACTTCCCTTCCGTTTTCCCTTCTTGTCTTTCTTGAAACCAGTGTTCCTATTGATCATCAACACTTGATGTTCCTTTTTGATCTCCACTTCTGCAGTTTTAAGCATTGACAGAATCTCGGGGAGAGACTTCTTCATGCCTTGCATATTATAGTTCATCACAAAGATCTTATAGCTAGGTGGCAGAGACTGCAGAACACGATGGATGCCTAAGTCAATGGGAATCGTTATTCCCAAGGACACAAGCTTATCAGCGTAACCCGACATCTTGAGTACATGCTCACTAACAGAGCTGTGCTCTTCCATCATGCAGCTAAAGAACTTTTCTAAAGCGTTGTAGCTCTCTACAGCAGCATGTGTGTCAAAAACCATTTTCAACTCACCCATTGTATCAAATGCATTGTCGTTTTCAAAACGCTTTCGAAGTTCCGGCTCTAGCCCATACAATATGCCGCAATGAACTAAGTTGTGGTCCTCCTGACGAGTCTGATAGACATTCTTCTCCTCGTCAGGGGCATCCTCAAAAGGTGGGGGGCCTAGTGGCGCTTCTAGCACGTATTGTTATTGTGCAGCAGAGAGGAGAATCCTCAAATTCATGGCCCATTCGGTAAAGTTGCTACCGTTCGTTGCTAGTTTCTCTTTCTCCATGAACACATTGAAATTAAAAGCAGGTGGTGCCATCTACAACAGAATTTGTAAAATTTAGACTAAGTGTATGATAGATTGATTTCAACTAATCCGTATTACGAATGAACTCCCACTCAAAAACGACATCCCTCGTGCCTTTTTGGTGATTACATCAACCAAATCCACTATACCAAGTACGATCATCACGTGAGTCGGTATAGCTTCAAAGGCGAGCATCAAATGGGCATCATATCAACTATATGATTCATGCTTAACCTTTCGGTCCGTGTTCTGAGGCCATGTCTGTACATGCTAGGATCGCCAAGTTAGAACCTTAGTATTCGCGTGTGTAACTGTTTTACACCCGAAATATGGTCGTGGATCCAAGAACACCCGATCATCACGTGATGTCTTGGAGCGACGAAACATAATCGGTGCATACTAAAGGAAGAACACATTCTTATCTTGATATTTAAATGAGGGATCATCTTATTATGCTAACAAAGCGCTAAACAAGCAATATAAGATGCTATCAAACATCACATGTTTATTAGTGAAATGTTATGGTTCCCGCAGATGATCTCTATCATGTGCATCGTGGTATGATCACTATCATACCTATATGTGTAAATCCAAGGTCTATGGAGTTTACACGCTATGTGTGTTGTAAGAGTATCGTCTCATACTTCTACTTACAACATCACCATATCATAACACTAGCCCAGCAATAATCTAAACTAGACGCCTCTAATTTATCCATTGCAAGTTTTACGTGGCTTAGGGCTTTCGAGATAGAAGCGTTCTTACCTATGAACATGAACCACAACGAGGATAACCAAATTGTTGACAACTCGTTGCAAAATAGATATTGACTATAGTAGGAGAGACAGACACCCGCTAGACACTTATGCAAACTAGTTGCATGTCAAGCGTGGAACAGGTCTCATGTGCGAGGACATGTAAAGTTTGTCCGGACCGCTTCATCCCACTATGCCACCAATATCCAAAATTACAACAAAGGAGCAACAACATGATCATCATCGCCCACATACTCATATGTGTACTACCCGTCTAAAGCATCTACGCATAGATCTGGCTCTGATACCACTCTAGGGTTCTCAGCATAGAAAACAAAAATTTTCCTACGATGTGAACTATGTACCAAGATCTATCTATTAGATACAAACAACGGGAGGATGTATATCCGTAGAAAACTGTCAACACCCGGATTTTTCAATCCTAGATGCCTGTTATGCCATACATCGCAATCCCAGGATTACCATTTTTGTGAGACATAACAGAATTGGATACCATAGTACATCATCCATTACAAACGATACATAAGTTCTTACATAAATAGGGATCTCATGATCCAGTTCTTAATACAACATCAAGCAGCGGAATACGTAATAATAACGGTAGCGTAGGCGAAGCTCCATCTTTGGGGTCACAGGCAATGCTGACGATGGGAGATGATCCTAGTTGTCGTAACCTTCCTGGGGTCCATCCTCAAGGTACTCCTCTTCATAGTCTGGCCATGGGAATAGCCAGGGACAAAGCCATGAGTACTCTTTAAGTACTCGCAAACTAATACTAACAGGTAAAAGGGGTTTTTGGATAATAGGACACTAGGCTCTAGGGTTGTTTTGCAAAAGCCAGATTTATCTCTACTAAGTTCCGAAGCTAGTCACAATTTTATAACTCCTAGGTGGGATCTTGTAACTCAGGTCACAACTCTGTTGTGGTCAAGTCAATGTCTCAATTCATTTCGCAAGTTATTTTGAAAAGTCTGACGGGGGAACAGTATGGCCACTCCAACTGTCCATAACCGCGGACGCGGCTATTCGAATCGTTTGACACTCTGCAGAGATTGTACACTTTCACCACAACATTCGATACATCCGTCAGGAACAAATCCTGAATTCACCATACTCAGTATGCGGATAATCAATCCTAACCTTTCAATTACACGCCCTAGTATAAGCACCTCTCCTATGAGTTTGGCCTCCCAACCATGACCAACTGTCATCTTGGGTACTGCACAGGTGGACAATCTTCACAAGGTAGCCTCAGCTTAGACCTTGGCCGTGAGAGAACTAATCCTAAGGTATATAAGTTTCCAGTCAATCCCTAGCCAAATCTTCGGGTATTGTGGTTGTACGATAAAATTGGAATGGTATCGCATCCAGACAACCATCAGTTTTATAAAGGGCTAAGGCTCATGCCTCAACATTTTCATCACCAAAATCATCAAGTGTTCGGAAACACATGTCCAAACATTTCAATAGAATGATCCATCATTCCAAGGTTTTCATAACCATTTTTCCACCAAGTAAACCCATCTAAAGTTGATCAAGTTTTATGCTTAGCACTAGCATCTACAGGTGGTGGTAGTACTAATGAGGGGTGGTGAACTAGTGGAGTTTCAACTAAGTACAACCTTATATCTTAGGATGATATCAAGGTTTCTAACTTAGGCCAAATTTTATGCTCTTTATGCGACCTTCAGAATCTTTCTAGTATCTACAAGTCACTTAAGTCAACTCTAAGTTAAATCTTTGATAAAGAAATAAAGTAAGAAGCTTGCAAATAAAACTAGGATTGGTTTATCAAGTGGGTATGATCACATATGCTTAAGGCATATAGTAGGCATAGTAACAAGAAAGTATTTGCTTGCACAAAATGAGTATAAGCTTGCTAAATTGCAAGTGTTAGCTTGCATAGGTCAACTTGATTAGTAAGGCTTGCATAGGTATAGCATCAGCTTGCCTTGTGCAGAGCAGTGGTTGAAGTTCTCCTCGGCTTCTTCTTCGTAGTATCCTTCTTCCTCCTCGTATCCTTCGTTGGTACTAGCGTCTATGAATAAATACGAGGTACACAATCACCAAACAATACTTAACTACTTGCAATCATCACACACAAGGGTCCTATAGATGATCTAGCATCATCTCTAACATTACAAGGTTAAGGCTTGATTTAATTCCTTTTATTTTTAGAAAAGTAATTTCTACTCATTGAAAAACTACTTAAGATTTAATATTATCCAAACCAAACATGGGATCATGTTGACACATGTCATCACCACATATTGTAAGGGAATGTGATTTAAAGTGGTGTCACAATTTAATAAGGTTTTACCCTTTTATTTTAATTAATTAAAGTGGCTAGAAATGCTTATGTAGCATTCTTTTATTACTTGAACATTATTCCTGCAAGTAAACCTATATATTTTTATATATTCTGAAAGGCATGGTTAAATGTGATTTTTGAGAGTTGGAATCAACTCAAAAGCTATTATGGTTTAAATTTGAAAAATGTTTGAATGCAGAAAAGCTTCTGCCTTGTTATTTTTACCATGGGTGATCTATAGATCCAAATGACTTGAATCCAACGGGCTTGGATTCAGCATTCACAGACCTTTCCAACAAAATTGGTTTAATTCAAATTGGTGCACTGAATCGACCTGGATTGATTTTTGAAAATGGGTACAGAAGTGTGTTTGAATTAAAATAGAAAAGATTTAATTCAAATCACTGGGCTGCGCGGGAAAAGTTAACGGGACGGCCTGCTAAGAGTAGTGCTCCCGCGGGCTGCTTAAGTGGGTGTCCCCACTCATCAGTGACACGGGGCTGGGCGAAGCGGTATGGGGCAACGTGGGTCGTTCGATCTGATTCTAATCCAACGGCTGGGAGTCATCGTCGACGCGAGACGACGCCGGTGAGAACGAAACCTAGAGCGGCCAGTGGGGGTGCTGGGGATTCACCGGGGTATGGGCGAGGGTCGGCGAGGCGGGCGAACGATGAAGTCGACAACTGCGAACTCAGGGGTGGTCGCGGCAGCTCCTGGGGTGAACGAAATTGATGGCTCCCTTCTTCTCCAGAGGCGGCGGGCTCCGGTGAAATTCCGGCGGGGTGGTGCTCGCCTTGCTCTAAGAACGGTGTGGCACGATCAGTGAGGAGAGGGGAGTGAGATGGTGTGAAGAAATCGAGCGGGGGTGGCCTCTATTTATAGTCAAGCGAGGGGACCATCGGGGCGCACGGTGAGCTCGCCGGGGGCAATGTTATAGGCGGCTATTGGCATGGGCAAGGGTAGGGGACGGTGTGGTGTCTCCTGGGGATGCTCAACGACATGGTTTCGAGGCATGGGGCGGTGCGGCTTGGTCTGGAACATGCGATGCTCTACGCGGCAGAGGCGGCGTCTTTGACGGCGAGCGGTGGCTGTGAGGTACGGGGCGGCGAACGGGGCTGTCTGGCGGTCTCCTGGGTCGGTGATGATCGTGTGTGCACGCGGTGAGGGCGGCGCGCGGTCTGTGGGCGCTGGTCGAGGGTGGCGCTCTGGCGCACGCTCGGCATGGTCGCTGGCGAGGTTGGCATGGTCCGTGCGTGTGGTCCAGGGCTTGGCAACGCTCGAGGTTGGGACAGTGAGTGGCGGTGGACGGTGGGCTGCCTTCCAGACATGCTGGCTAGGCTTGCTGCTGCTCCTAGCTTGCTGTCGACTATGGGGTGGCAAGGGTGTGCTCGGCTGTTCACCATTGATGGCAATGGCAAGCTCACAGTGGTGCTAGTGGTTAGTTAATATTCCTAGATGATCTATTGAGCTGGTTGTGAGCTAAATGGGGAACCAGTTAGGCAAGAATCACTGCTCACAATAGTGTTTGATGTTTGTTTGATTTGTGTCTGCAACCTGTTTGATGAAATGGCCGCATGAAATCAAGTTTTAAATTTTGAAAAGATTTTTGGTGGGTTTGCTAGATTGGTGCTGGTGAGTCTGCAGATGCTTGGGTTTTGCAAGTTGAGCTTGTTTGAGTGGTTTTTGAATAAGTGGGATCTTCCCATATGATAAAGATTCAATTTTGAATTGTCATTTAAACTATGCATTTGAAAGTTTCTGGATGATCACAAAGTGGGCCTTGATACCTTGTTATGAGTACATTCAAGGGGTGCAAAGATACAGAAAAGTTTCCATTAGGTTCTGAAAGTTTGAGACAGCCAAAGTAGGCATGGGAGTTAAATTGGTCAAAATGACCATTCCCTTAATATATTTGTTTTGATTTACTTGTCTTTATGAAAAGTGTGGGAAATGTTTTAGATGATGTTTATTTCACCTAAGAAACATTTTACAAGCAATGACACAATCAAACAAGGTGGTTTAAAAGAATTTAAAAATCAATGCATACACATATGCATGCATTCCTAATTTTAATTAGAACATTTTTTGTTAACTCCAATCTTGATGATTAGAGTTTGATGTTCCAAGTTTAGTATTTTTGGGATGTTACAAACCTTCCCCCCTTAAACAAAATCTCGTCCCGAGATTTGAAAAAGGACGAAAAGATTACCTAGGATTTGAAGAGATCGGGAAACTCCGTCCTGATGTGATCTTCGCGTTCCCAGGTAGCTTCCTCTTCTGTGTGGTTGCTCCACTGAATCTTGAGAAACTTGATGCTTTGGGTTCGGGTAGTTCGAAAAGCTTCTTCCAAAATGCGGATGGGTACTTCGGGATAGGTCAGGTCATCGTTGATCTCTATGGTCCGGTGGTCGATATTCTTGGACACTTCGGTCTTCTCGGGGACTTCGAGACACTTCGAAGTAACGAGATATGGAACACATTGTGCACGGCTGACATCTCTTTGGGTAGTTCCAATTGATACAATACTTCTCCTCGACGGTTCAGAATCTGGAAAGGTCCGATATATCTGGGGGGGCTAACTTTCCTTTGAGTTGGAAACGCTGCATTCCCTTCAATGGCGACACTTTCAGATAAACAAAATCTCCTATGTTGAAGGCGAGGTCTCGATGTCTCTTGTCTGCGTAACTCTTCTGTCGGGATTGGGCGGTCTTGAGGTGTTCACGAATCTTGTGAACCTTCTCTTCCGCTTCTCGTAGGATATCGGGTCCAAAAATCTGACTCTCTCCTACTTCCGACCAGTTCAAAGGGGTGCGACACTTTCTTCCGTACATGAATTCAAAGGGAGCCATTTGCAAACTAGCTTGATAACTGTTGTTGTATGAAAATTCTGCAAATGGCAGACAGTCTTCCCACTTGGATCCATATTCTAACACACAGGCTCTCAGCATATCTTCAAGTATTTGATTTACTCGCTCCGTGTGTCCATCAGTCTGAGGGTGATACGCGGTACTGAAATCTAGGCGGATTCCTAAACCTTCTTGGACTTTCTTCCAGAATCTCGAGGTAAACTGGGTTCCTCGATCCGATACTATGTTCTTAGGGACTCCGTGCAAACTAACTATTCTAGCGATGTATAACTCGGCTAGTTTCGAACTCTGATATGTGGTTTTGACGGGTAAGAAATGGGCGACTTTGGACAATCTGTCCACTATGACCCAGATAGAGTCATTTCCCCTACTAGAAGTAGGTAGTCCAGTGATAAAGTCCATTCCTACAGAATCCCATTTCCATTCCGGAATCTGCAAAGGTTGCAACAATCCAGCGGGTCTTTGATGTCCTGCCTTGACTCGCTGACATATATCACACTTGGTGATATAGCTTCCGATTTCTCTCTTCATCTTATGCCACCAAAATTGCTCTTTTAAATCTTGATACATCTTAGATCCTCCAGGATGGATAGAATAAAGAGTATCATGAGCCTCCTTCAATATAACTTCTTTCAACTCCGAATCTGCTGGTACACAAAGGCGTCCTTTGTACCACAACACTCCTTCTTCGTCCTCGGTGAATCCGGGTACTTTGCCTGTACTGATACGACGCTTGATTCCGTCGATACTAGCATTTTCCTTCCGCGCCTCCTTAATCTGACTGATCAAAGTGGGCTGGAGTTCTATGCTAGCCAAAAATCCTTCACTTACTAATTCCATTCGAAAATCTTCCATCTCCTTGTGCAAACTTGGTTGCTCCTTCAAAATCATGGAGTTCAATCAGCATGGCAATCTGCTAAGGGCATCGTCTACTACGTTGGCCTTACCAGGGTGATAGTGAATGTCCAGGTCATAATCCTTGATTAGCTCAATCCATCTTCTCTGCCTCATATTCAGCTCCTTCTGAGTGAATATATACTTTAGGCTCTTGTGATCCGAATAAATCTCACAACGGTTTCCCATCAAGTAATGTCTCCATGTCTTCAGGGCTAGAACTACGGCTGCGAGTTCGAGGTCATGGGTTGGGTAGTTTTGCTCATGTTGCTTCAATTGTCGAGATAGGTAAGATATAACTTTGCCTTCTTGCATTAGCACACATCCGAGACCAATCTTGGATGTGTCACAATACACATCGAAGGGCTTCGTGATATCCGACATGATCAAGATTGGGGCTGAAATCAATCTCCTTTTGAGTTCTTGAAAACTCGCTTCACATTTGTCGGTCCATTCAAACTTCTTGTCCTTCTTCGGCAATTGGGTCATGGGTCTGGCGATACTCGAGAATCCTTCTACGAATTTGCGGTAATATCCCGCCAATCCGAGAAAATCACGAACTTGGGTTTGAGTGGTTGGGGCTTGCCAATCTTCTACATCTTTCACTTTGGCAGGGTCAACGGCAATTCCTCCGGCTGATACAATGTGACCGAGGAATCCTACCTCCTGTAACCAGAATTCACATTTGCTAAACTTTGCATACAGCTGATGCTCTCTAAGGGTTCCAAGAATGGTCCTTAGGTGTAGCTCATGTTCTTCTTCTGATTTGGAATAAATCAGAATGTCATCGATGAAAACAATGCAAACTTATCCAGGAAGTCCATAAATATCTTATTCATGAGGTTCATGAAATAAGCGGGGGCATTGGTTAATCCGAAAGACATGACCGTATACTCATACAATCCATATATGGTGGTAAAGGCAGTCTTTGGAATATCCTCTGCACGAATTTTGAGTTGATGATAACCAGTTCTAAGATCAATCTTAGAAAACACTTTAGCACCAATCAACTGATCAAACAAATCTTCTATCTTGGGCAAGGGGTACTTGTTCTTGATGGTGACATCATTCAACTTCCGATAATCCGTACACAAACGGTTACCTCCAACCTTCTTGTCCACGAACAAGACAGGTGATCTCCATGGTGACGCACTTGGTTGAATCAATCCAATTTCAAGCATGGAATCCAGTTGCTTCTTCAGTTCTGCTAGCTCCGACGGGTTCATACTATAGGGTCTCTGGGCTATGGGTCCAGTTCCGGGGATTAGTTCAATGATAAACTCGATATCCCGATCTGGGGGCATACCGGGGAAAACAACTGGAAATACATCGGGGTATTCACAGACTATCCGGACTTGGTCAATGGTAGGTTGGGCTATACTCTTGTTGCATTTGAATTGGCGAGGTAAGGTTTCAGATATATGTTCGACTGATATTCCGGCTGTACTGGTCATGGTGATGGCTTTCTTGGCACAGTCAATCAATCCTTTATGTTTGGACATCCAATCCATTCCTAGTACTACTTCCAAACCTTTAGTTCCGAGTACTATCAGATTAGCATAAAAATCTATGCCATGGATTCGGATAGGGACGGCTTTGCAAATTTGCCTAGCCTTGGTGGTTGATCCGGGAATTTGAACAATCATAACATGCTTCAGTTTGGTTGGTTGAATTTTACTAGTGCATGCGAATTCTTCGGTGACAAATGAATGCGATGCACCAGAATCAAACAACACTCTTGCAAGTACTGAATTAACAGAAAACATACCCAGCACGACGTCTGGCGCTTCCTGAGCTTCTTCAGCATGCATGAGAAAAAGACGGCCATTGCGGTTGAGTGAATTCCCTGGGGAAAATCTTCTCCCTGGCTGAACACGATGCTGTTGCTGAGCTGGGGCATTGGCATTGGGGGCTGTAGCATTCTTCTTGTTGGGGCACTCGTTGGAATAGTGGCCTTTATTTCCACAGTCATAACAAGTCACTTGCGACTTGTCCTTGGCTGCGACAGGCACATCATTGCTTCCAGTCCTCGGGGCAGTGTTGGTGTTGGCGGTAGCATTGTTGGTGTTGAACTTGGGTGGGGCATGGGTGAAATTGCTAGAGTTACCGGGGTTGTTGTGATTTCCTCCGGGTCTAGGGTTTCCACGGTTGGGATAGGTCAGACGGTTCATCGGGGGTCTGTTGGTTCTTGGGGCAAATCCTGGAGATGGGTTGGGGCGATACTTTGGGGTCTGATGGGTTCCTGGTTGGTGCATCATGCGACGCTTGCGGTTCTCATTGGCTTGGTTGATCTTTCCTTCCATCTGGATAGCAGAGTCGACAAGGGCTTCAATATCCGCAAAGGGGATATTGACTAACACCGTCTGCATCTCGTCATGCAGACCATTCAGGAACCTCTCCTTCTTCTTGGCTTCCATGTCTAACTCGTCCATACCTAGCCAATGACAAAAATTTGTCACGGTATTCCACTACAGTCATCCTTCCTTGCTTCAACTCTCTAAACTCTTCTCTCATTCTCTTGATCAAACCCGGTGGCACATGGGTTCTGCTAAACTTGACCTTGAATTCCTCCCAGGTCATCATCTGGCCTCCGGTCATTGCACGAACACTGTTCCACCATGCCCTGGCATCTCCAGCTAGATAATGGGTGGCAAATAGAACTTTCTCGTTGGCTTCCACTCCAGCGACTTCTAGGTTATTTTCCATGGTTTGCAGCCAATCATTGGCGTCTAGGGGTTCTTCTGACTTAGTGAAAACAGGTGGGTTGGTATTCTGGAAATTCTTGAGCTTAGATCCATGGTTGTCCTGATTTCCGTGGCCTTGGTTGTTGTGGGCTAGCTGGGCTATCTGTTGCAGAGTGGCTAGGTTGGCTTGACGTTCCGCTCTTTCAGCTTCGCGGTGAGAAGTCAACATTTGCAGGATCTGCAACATCGGGTACAGGGCTGAACCACTTCCTCCACGTGGCATCTGAAGATTTAGATAGATCATGAGAAAAGAGGGAAATTTCTAAGGTTTCGAGGACTTTGAAAAGTTTTAAAGGTTTGACTCAGATTTTTCTAGCAACTTGCTTTTTCATTCATTCATAGCACACAGTACAACACACACCACAACAAAGAAAAACAGATGGTTTTAAGAACCATTCTGATAACTACGATACAGTGGGACCGAATACTACTCACTACGCTAGTGCTCAAGTGCTACTACTCCTCGGAGTCTGTGGCTTCATCATCTTCATCATCATCGATGAAGGCGAAATCGTCCTCATCGGTGAAGAAGTCCATGGCCTGATCCTCCAAAAAATCGTCGTCATCGCTGAGATAGGAGTAGGGGTCTCCACGAAGATCCTTTCCGGCATTCTCCCTTTCCTCCAACTGCATGTCTCTCTCGTGGATGGTCTCCTCCAAAGATGAGATGCGGTGGTGAAGATGGGCAATAATGCGCTCCTTCTTGTCGAGCTGACGGCAGCGAGACTTGCGGTCCTTTGCTAGCAGGGCGATGGTCTGGTCCTTCGTCTTGATGATGGCAGACTTATGGTTGCAGTAGTCACGGCAGTTGTCCAACTCCTGCTGACGATCATACATCATGAAGCTAAGGTGGTCCAATTGAGTCTTCAGCTCGGGGTGGTATGGGGCTTCCAATGGTTGTCCATTTGCATCACGCCTTGGGAAAAACTCAAAGCGAGTACCCTTGATCTGATTGATGCTCTGCCCACACAGACGGGAAAGAGCTTCCTGCATTGCTCTGGCAAGTCCATCGAGCCAGTTGTTTTCCCTCAAGGTAAACTGAATTCCCTCCGCAGTGGGAGGTTCAATTTTTCCTCGGATACTTGCAACAATTAGCCACTACAGATATTCTCCTCCTTGATCATTGAGCTGAGCTCCGAAGAACTCGGGGTGTGGACGCTCCAGAAGTTCCGAAAGCTGGTCCAAATCCCTCTCAAAGATAAGGTCTCCTCCATTCCCTAGTTGGTAAAACTTGCTGTACTTCACGTCCATCTATAAGAATAGAGGATGAGTAGATTAGCAGGGTGATCAAGTGTGTCAAAATTTTATGTATTTTGCAAGAGTTTTTGAGGAACATGAATTTTTATGAAAGAATAAAAGGGATAAGAATGAGAATAAGTTTTTGTAAATATTTGTTTTCTTTAGTTTTGAAACTAAGTTTTTGATGCAACGTCCGGTCTAACTAGGGTCTCCTATGGTCAGGATGGCTCTGATACCAACTTGTCAACACCCGGATTTTTCAATCCTAGATGCCTGTTATGCCATACATCGCAATCCCAGGATTACCATTTTTGCGAGACATAACAGAATTGGATACCATAGTACATCATCCATTACAAACGATACATAAGTTCTTACACAAATAGGGATCTCATGATCCAGTTCTTAATACAACATCAAGCAGTGGAATACGTAATAATAACGGTAGCGTAGGCGAAGCTCCATCTTCGGGGTCACAGGCAATGCTGACGATGAGAGATGATCCTAGTTGTCGTAACCTTCCTGGGGTCCATCCTCAAGGTACTCCTCTTCATAGTCTGGCCATGGGAATAGCCAGGGACAAAGCCATGAGTACTCTTTAAGTACTCGCAAACTAATACTAACAGGTCAAAGGGGTTTTTGGATAATAGGACACCAGGCTCTAGGGTTGTTTTGCAAAAGCCAGATTTATCTCTACTAAGTTCCGAAGCTAGTCACAATTTTATAACTCCTAGGTGGGATCTTGTAACTCAGGTCACAACTCTGTTGTGGTCAAGTCAAAGTCTCAATTCATTTCGCAAGTTATTTTGAAAAGTCTGACGGGGGAACAGTATGGCCACTCCAACTGTCCATAACCACGGACACGGCTATTCGAATAGTTTGACACTCTGCAGAGATTGTACACTTTCACCACAACATTCGATACATCCGTCAGGAACAAATACTGAATTCACCATACTCAGTATGCGGATAATCAATCCTAACCTTTCAATTACACGCCCTAGTATAAGCACCTCTCCTATGAGTTTGGCCTCCCAACCATGACCAACTGTCATCTTGGGTACTGCACAGGTGGACAATCTTCACAAGGTAGCCTCAGCTCAGACCTTGGCCGTGAGGGAACTAATACTAAGGTATATAAGTTTCCAGTCAAGCCCTACCCAAATCTTCGGGTATTGTGGTTGTACGATAAAATTGGAATGGTATCGCATCCAGACAACCATCAGTTTTATAAAGGGCTAAGGCTCATGCCTCAACATTTTCATCACCAAAATCATCAAGTGTTCGGAAACACATGTCCAAACATTTCAATAGAATGATCCATCATTCCAAGGTTTTCATAACCATTTTTCCACCAAGTAAACCCATCTAAAGTTGATCAAGTTTTATGCTTAGCACTAGCATCTACAGGTGGGGGTAGTACTAATGAGGGGTGGTGAACTAGTGGAGTTTCAACTAAGTACAACCTTATATCTTAGGATGATATCAAGGTTTCTAACTTAGGCCAAATTTTATGCTCTTTATGCAACCTTCAGAATCTTTCTAGTATCTACAAGTCACTTAAGTCAACTCTAAGTTAAAGCTTTGATAAAGAAATAAAGTAATAAGCTTGCAAATAAAACTAGGATTGGTTTATCAAGTGGGTATGATCACATATGCTTAAGGCATATAGTAGGCATAGTAACAAGCAAGTATTTGCTTGCACAAAATCAGTATAAGCTTGCTAAATTGCAAGTGTTAGCTTGCATAGGTCAACTTGATTAGTAAGGCTTGCATAGGTATAGCATCAGCTTGCCTTGTGCAGAGTAGTGGTTGAAGTTCTCCTCGGCTTCTTCTTCGTAGTATCCTTCTTCCTCCTCGTATCCTTCGTTGGTACTAGCGTCTATGAATAAATACGAGGTACACAATCACCAAACAATACTTAACTACTTGCAATCATCACACACAAGGGTCCTATAGATGATCTAGCATCATCTCTAACATTACAAGGTTAAGGCTTGATTTAATTCCTTTTATTTTTAGAAAAGTAATTTCTACTCATTGAAAAACTACTTAAGATTTAATATTCTCCAAACCAAACATGGGATCATGTTGACACATGTCATCACCACATATTGTAGTCCAAGGGAATGTGATTTAAAGTGGTGTCACAATTTAATAAGGTTTTACCCTTTTATTTTAATTAATTAAAGTGGCTAGAAATGCTTATGTAGCATTCTTTTATTACTTGTACATTATTCCTGCAAGTAAACCTATATATTTTTATATATTCTGAAAGGCATGGTTAAATGTGATTTTTGAGAGTTGGAATCAACTCAAAATCTATTGTGGTTTAAATTTGAAAAATGTTTGAATGCAGAAAAGCTTCTGCCTTGTTATTTTTACCATGGGTGATCTATAGATCCAAATGACTTGAATCCAACGGGCTTGGATTCAGCATTCACAGACCTTTCCAACAAAATAGGTTTCATTCAAATTGGTGCTCTGAATTGACCTGGATTGATTTTTGAAAATGGGTACAGAAGTATGTTTGAATTAAAATAGAAAAGATTTAATTCAAATCACTGGGCTGCACGGGAAAAGTTAAAGGGCCGGCCTGCTAAGCACAGTTCTCCCTCGGGCTGCTTAAGTGGGTGTCCCCACTCGTCAGTGACACGGGGCTGGGCGAAGCGGTATGGGGCAAGGTGGGTCGTTCGATCTGATTCTAATCCAACGGCTGGGAGTCATCGTCGACGCGAGACAACGCCGGCGAGAACGAAACCTAGCGCGGCCAGTGGGGGTGCTGGGGACTCACCGGGGTACGGGCGAGGGTCGGCGAGGCGGGCAAACGACGAAGTCGACGACGGCGAACTCAGGGGTGGTCGCGGCAGTTCCTGGGGTGGACAAAATCGATGGCTCCCTTCTCTGAGAACGGTGTGGCACGATCAGTGAGGAGAGGGGAGTGAGATGGTGTGAAGAAATCGAGCGGGGGTGGCCTCTATTTATAGTCGAGCGAGGGGATCGTCGGGGCGCACGGTGAGCTCGTCGGGGGCAATGTTACAGGCGGCTATTGGCATGGGCAAGGGTAGGGGACGGTGTGGTGTCTCCTGGCGATGCTCAACGACATGGTTTCGAGGCATGGGGCGGTGCGGCTTGGTCTGGAACATGCGACACTCTGCGCGGCAGAGGCGGCGTCTTTGATGGCGAGCGGTGGCTGTGCGGCATGGGGCGGCGAACGGGGATGTCTGGCGGTCTCCTGGGTCGGTGGTGATCGTGTGTGCACGCGGTGAGGGCGGCACGCAGTCTGTGGGCGCTGGTCGAGGGTGGCGCTCTGGCGCACGCTCGGCATGGTCGCTGGCGAGGTTGGCATGGTCCGTGCGTGTGGTCCAGGGCTTGGCAACACTCGCGGCTAGGACTGTGAGTGGCGGTGGACGGTGGGCTGCCTCCCAGACATGCTGGCTAGGCTTGCTGCTGCTCCTAGCTTGCTGTCGACTATGGGGTGGCAAGGGTGTGCTCGGCTGTTCACCATTGATGGCAATGGCAAGCTCACAGTGGTGCTAGTGGTTAGTTAATCTTCCTAGATGATCTACTGAGCTGGTTTTGAAAAGATTTTTGGTGGGTTTGCTAGATTGGTGCTGGTGAGTCTGCAGATGCTTGGGTTTTGCAAGTTGAGCTTGTTTGAGTGGTTTTTGAATAAGTGGGATCTTCCCATATGATAAAGATTCAATTTTGAATTGTCATTTAAACTATGCATTTGAAAGTTTCTGGATGATCACAAAGTGGTCCTTGATACCTTGTTATGAGTACATTCAAGGGGTGCAAAGATCCAGAAAAGTTTCCATTAGGTTCTGAAAGTTTGAGACAGCCAAAGTAGGCATGGGAGATAAATTGGTCAAAATGACCATTCCCTTAATATATTTGTTTTGATTTACTTGTCTTTATGAAAAGTGTGGGAAATGTTTTAGATGATGTTTATTTCACCTAAGAAACATTTTACAAGCAATGACACAATCAAACAAGGTGGTTAAAAGAATTTAAAAATCAATGCATACACATATGCATGCATTCCTAATTTTAATTAGAAAAGTTTTTGTTAACCCCAATCTTGATGATTAGAGTTTGATGTTCCAAGTTTAGTATTTTTGGGATGTTACAAGAACATACCCTTGAAGACCGACAAAGCTTAACGAGTTCAACTCGTGGTTGATGTAGACGATCTCTTGCCGATCTCAAGATCGAGAGGAAGTCCTAGTGCCGCAAATCAGCAGCGCATCCGTGCTCGCACACACGTTCGAGGCACCGAGCAACCTCTGCCTCCTCGCTCCAGCGATGCAGCGGAAGCACAACTTTTTCTTGCCGAATAGCCACCGGGAACATGTATCTCGCTAGTCTGAGACCATGGGGGATAAATTCTAGAGGGGAGAGAGATCCTTCACGAGGAGGTGTGAGTGAGAAATGAGAGGAGGGGCTCCTTTTATAGGAGGAGGGGGGAAACCCCAAGGGGGTGGCCGGCGCATGGGGGCTGCCCCCTTGCCCTCCCCTCTTCATGTGGGTGGACACTCCACTCACAAAATCCATTCATATGCCTCCACTCAAAATCCCACTCAAACTTGCCATTAAATTTCCACCAAATTTAATGCAAACTCTCATTAAATAAAACTATTTTATTTTATTCAGAATTTTGTCAATTACTTTAATGACAAACATTCACAAATAACCCCTTGCTAGAATTCTATTTCACATGCATAACCACTTTATGCAATTTCACCCGAAAACCTGTTTCGGTATCTAGTGAAATAAATTCCTGCGCTTGTTCATTCTTTCGGCATGAAACTTTTGCTCCAATTGGATGTCGGTGTCTCTTAAGTGTGTCACCCTACGGTTCGTGAATAATGCGGACATGATCGAGACCCCTCTCGGATCAATAATCAGAAGCGGGATCTGGAGACCCATACTGACTCCCACACATTCAACGATGACTTTCTTGTGATCGACGGAACCTTTTACGCTAGTATCTTAATCCCTTTGTTTCACGATATATTACATGTCCGAGATTCGATCATCGGTATCTCCATACCTAGTTTGATCTCGTTACTGACATGCACTCTTTTCTCGTTCCCGTGATATAACATTCTAGTGATCAAATCACTTGCTTGCAAGCTAATCAATGTGATATCACCGAGAGGGCCCAGAGTATATCTATCCGTCATCGGGATGAAAAAATTCCACTCTCGATCCATGAGCCTCAACATAACACTTTATTAGTTCTGAATCCATCTTTATAATCACCCTGTTACGGTGTGACGTTTGATGTTATCAAGAAACTCTTCCGGTGTTAGTGATTGACATGATCTCATGGTCTAAGGATTAGGATCACTTCGTAAGTTGTTATAGCAATATAAACTCAATGACTTTGATCGTAATGCTATACTTCGGATGAATGTTCATCACACCATTACACTAATGTTGTGATCCCGTTATTAACAACATCCAATGTCCATGATCAGGAAACCTTGATCATCTTTTTAATCAACGAGCTAGTTTATGAGAGAGGCATAACTAGGAACTTTCTGTTTGTTTATTAAACACACATGTATTAATGTTTCCGTATTAATACAATTATAGCATGCAAAAATAAACATCTATCATATACGCATAATAAACACTTTATTATTTCCTCTCAAGGCATATTCCCTTCACCAAGGAGCTAGGGTTTTGGGTGTGAGGGGTAGGGGCGCCCTACCCCTCCTTATATAGGTGGGAGGGAGGCGGTTGGGAGGAGGGAGTCCTCCTCCAACTCCTCCTCCTTGGCCGGCGGGTGGAGGGAGTAGGACTTCCACCCTAGGTAGGTTTCCTAATCTTCCTCCACCAAGAAAACTTCGGATTTGACTTTTCAAATTGGTGTTTAACTTTCAAACTAGGATTTTATTTCTCTCTTCATATTGCCCAGCCAAGTGACCTAGTACATGATGCAACCATTCCACATTGTCATGACACATCCATGTACCCTTCCCCCTCCGGAGTGCCGGACCTTCCAGACCCTTCTAGAACATTCCTGGTGAAAAAACCGGAATCATTTCCGAACTCCGAAACAGGACTTTCCTTATATGAATCTTATTCTCCGGACCATTCCGGATCTCCTCGTGATATCTCGAATCCCATCCGAGACTCCGAACAACATTCGGTCTCTTACTCATCATTCCATAACTACACAACAACATCGAATCCTTAAGTGTGTCTCCCTACGGTTCGTGAATTATGCGGACATGACCGAGACACTTCTCCGATCAATAACCAATAGAGGAATCTGGAAATTCATATGGCTCCCACATATTTCTACGATTACTTTGCGATTGAATGAACCACTTACATACGATACCAATTTCCCTTTGTCTCACGATGGTTTACTTATCCGAGATTTTGATCGTCGGTATCTCTGCATACCTAGTTCAACCTCGTTACTTATCCGAGGTTTTGATCATCGGTATCTCTGCATATCTAGTTCAACCTTTATAACCACCCTGTTACGGTGTGGTGTTTGATTCCATCAAAGCATCCTTCCGGTGATGGTGATTAGCCTGATCTCATGGTCGAAGGAATTAGGTTACTATGTATCAGAAATCTTATAGCAAACGAACTATTAAAATGACTTGATCTTTATGCTACGCTTATCTATAGGAGTATGTCCATCATACCATTCTCCTAATGATATGATCTTGTTGTTAACAACATCTCAATGTTCATGATCAGGAAACCACGATCATCTATTAACCAACAAGCTAGTATTATAAAGAGGCTTTACTAGGGACTCTAGTTTAGTTTACAAATCACACAAGTATTAATGTTTTCGGTTAATACTATTATAGCATGAATGTAAACATTTATCATAAACACAAAGATATAATAATAACCACTTTTATTATTGCCTCTAGGGCATATCTTCAACAGTCTCCCACTTGCACTAGAGTCAACTAATCTAGATTACATGGTAATATACCGAACACCCATGGCAGTTTGGTGTTGGTCATGTTTTGCCCTCGGGAGAGGTTTAGTCAACGGATCCGCCACATTCAGATATGTGTGTACTATGCAAATCCTTATGTCACCATCTTGGACATGTTCTCGAATAGCGTGAAAACGTAGCTTGATGTGCTTCAGCTTCTTGTGTGACCTTGGTTCTTGCGCATTGGCTATGGCGCCCATGTTATCACAGTAGATAGACACTGGGTCCAGCGCACTAGGAACCACACCAAGCTCTGTAATGAACTCCTTCATCCATATCGCCTCCAAGCCTCTGAAGCAGCTATGTATTCCGATTCAGTTGAAGATCTCGCCACAACGCTTTGCTTTGCACTCCTACAGCTAACTGATGCACCATTGAAAGTAAATACGTATCTAGATTGAGATTTAGAATCATCTAGATCGGTGTTCCAACTAGCATCGGTGTAACCATTAACAACGAGTTGTTCATCACCTCCATAAGAAAGAACCATATTCTTAGTTCTTCTCAAGTACTTAAGGATGTTTTTGACCGCTGTCCAATGATCCACTCCTAGATCACTTTGATATCTGCTAGTCAAACTAACAACATATGCAATGTCGGGTCTAGTACATAGCATGGCATACATTAGAGATCATATGGATGAGGCATAGGGAGTCTTACTCATCCTTTCTCTATCTTCTGCCGTTGCAAGACTTTGAGTTTTACTCAAGGTCGTATTGGGCAACATGGGAAAGAACCCTTTCTTGCTATCTTCCATTCCAAACCTCGTTAGAACTTTGTCCAAATATGTACTTTGTGAAAATGATATTAGGCGTCTCGATCTATCTCTATAAATCTTTATGCCTAATATGTAAGATGCTTCGCCAAGATCTTTCATTGCAAAACTTTTATTCAAATAATCCTTGACACTATTAAGAAGGTCTACATCATTCCCAATCAACAATATGTCATCTACATATAGTATTAAGAATGCTACAGAGCTCCCACTCACTTTCTTGTAAATACAAGCTTCTCCATAAGTTTGTATAAAACCAAAACTTTTGATTACCTTATCAAAACGTTGATTCCAACTTCAGGATGCTTGCTTCAATCCATATATGGACCGTTGAAGTTTGCATACCTTGTTAGCATCATTAGGATCGACAAAACCTTTGGGTTGCATCATATACAACTCTTCATCAATGTCTCCATTGAGGAACGCCGTTTTGACATCCATCTGCCATATCTCATAATCATAATATGCAGCGATTGCTAACATAATCCTCACAGACTTCATGTAACATCCCAAAAATATTAAACTTGGATCATCAAACTCTAATCATCAAATTTAGGGTTAACAAAAAACTTTTCTAATTAAAAATATGAAAGCATCCATATGTGTGTGTATTAAAGTTTGGATTCTTTTGAATTGCCATGGTTCTGTGTTTCTTTGCTTGTAAAATGAGTCTTAGGTGAAATAAACATCATCTAAACAATCCCCAAACTTTTCCCAAAGACAAACAAGTCAAAACAAACAAATTAAGTGAATGGTCACATTGGCCAATTTAACTCCCATGCCTAATTTGGCTATCCCTAACTTTTAGAACTTAACAGAAACATGTATGGATATTTGCACCCCTTGATAGTACTCATAACAAGGTACCAAGGCCCACTTTGTGATCATCCAAAAACATTTAAATGCTTAGTTTAAATGACAGTTTAAAATTGAATCTATTTCATATGGGAAGATCCCACTATTTCAAAAACCACTCAAACAAGCTCAATTTTCAAAACCCAAGCATCCAAAGAACCCTCAACACATGCCTAGCACACCCACCAAAAATCTTTTCAAAATTCAAAACTTAAGTTCATGCGGCCATTTCATCAAACAGATTGCAGATTCAAATCAACAAAATCAAAAACACTACGTTGAGCAGTGTTTTTGGCCTAACTTGTTCCCTCTCTGGTTACAACTAGCCTTAGTAGATCATCTATCAACCTTAACTAATCTCTAGCACCACTGTAAGCTGGCCATTGTCATCAATGGTAAGCAGGCCGAGAGCACCATTGCCACCCCAGTGTAGACAGCAAGCTATGAGCAACACTTAGCCTTGCGAACCTTGTCTGGGAGCTAGCCAGCACCCCACCGCCACTCCCTGTCCCAGCCTCGAGCAATGCCAGCTACTGGACCACACGCCCAAGCCATGCCAAGCCTCCCTACGAGCATGCCGAGAGCGCGCCCGTGCACCACCCTCGACACACGCCCACAGACCGCGCGCCGCCTTCGCAGCGTGCACACGTGATCACCACCACCCCAGCAACCCCACAGACACGCCCGTTCGCCGCCGCGTGGACCACGCGCGCTGTGCGCCATCAAAACCTCCGTCGGACACGCTTAGAGCGATGAAGCGTTCAGACCGATCAGCACCGCCCCACGCCTCGCCACCACGCTGTTGAGCTTCGCCAGGGAGCACAGCACCTCCCCTACCGTCACCCACGCCAATAGCCATCTGTGTCGTTGACCACGACGAGCTCAGCCCGCGCCCGCCGGTCCCCTCTCGCCACTATAAATATAGGCATCCCCCGCTCAATTTCTTCACACCATTCTACTCCCCTCTCACCCAGAACCACCCCACCTCACTCCCGGAGCAAGGCGAGCAGCGCATCGCCGGAATTTCACCGGAGCCCGCCGCTGCTGGAGAAGAAGGAAGCCGTCGATTGGAGCCGCCCTAGGAGGAGCTGCCGGTGCCAGGAGAATCGCCGTCTTCGACTTCATCGTTTTCCCCCATCCACGACCCTCGCCTGAGCCCCGGTGAGCCTCCCACGACCCTCACCTGCCGCGTTAGGGTTCTATCTCGCCGGCGCTGCCCGACGTGGACGATGAGCCGTAGTCGTTCGATTAGACTTAGATCGTGCGGTCGAGATCGCCCCGTACCGCTTCGCGTGTTATGAGCCACTGATTGGTGGAAACCCCCTGTCAGTTGCGCCCCGTGCTGCGGAGTGACACCAGGCCGGCCCAATAATCTTTCCCGCGCATCCCACTCGTTTGAATTTAGCTTTTTCTATTTATATTCAAACTCAGTTCTGTACCTAGTTTCAAAAATCAACCCATCTTGATTCAGTGAACCAAATTGAATGAAACCAATTTTGTTAGAAAGGTACTGAAATGCTTAATCCAAGCCCGTTGGATTTAAATCATTTGGATCTGTAGATCAATCTTGGTAAAAATAACAAGTTAGAAGCTTTTCTGCATTCAAACATTTTTCAAATTTCAACCATAATAGCTTTTGAGTTGATTCCAACTCTCAAAAATCACATTTGATCATACCTTTCAGAATATATATAAAAAAATATGGGTTTACTTACAGAAATAATGCCCAAGTAATAAAAGAATGTCACATAGGCATTTCTAGTCACTTTATTTAATTGAAATAAAAGGTTAAACCTTATTAAATTGTGACACCACTTTAAATCACATTCCCATGTACTGAAATATGTGGTGATGACATGTGTCAACATGATCCCATGTTTGAGTTGGAGAATATTAAATCTTAAGTAGTTTTTCAATGAGTAGAAATTACTTTTCTAAACAAATGAATAAATAAGACAAATGCTTTATTCTTGTGATATTAGTGATGATGCTAGATCATCTATAGAACACCTTTGTGTGATGATTGAAAATAGTTAAGTATTGTTTGGTGATTGTGTACCTCGTATTTATTCATAGACGCTAGTACCGACCAAGGATAAGAGGAGGAAAGAGGATACTACGAGGAAGAAGCAGAGGAGAACTTCAAACAAGGCAAGCTGATACTGATACCTATGCAAGCCTAAAACTACTAGTTGATTGAGCAAGCTAACACTTGCAAGATACTCTACTTTAGCAAGACTTACTAACCAAGTTGACCTATGCCAGCTAATACATGCTTGTTACCATACCAACTATATGCCTTCAGCATATGTGATCATACCCACTTGATAACCCCATTCCTAGTGTTACTTGCAAGCTTTCTACTTTATTTCTTTATCAAAGCTATTACTTGGAGTTTCCTTGAGTAAATTGTAGATACTAGAAAGATAATTGAAGGTTGCATAAAGAGCATTAAATTTGGCCTAAGCTAGATAATCTTGATGTCATCCTAAGGCATGAGATTGAACCTAGTTAAACTACACTTGTTTAGTACTCACCGCCCCCCCCCCCCCCCCCCACTTGTAGATGCTAGTGCTAAGCATAAAACTTGATCAACTTTAGATGGGAATACTTGGTGGAAAATGGTTATGAAAACCTTAGAATGATGAGTCATTCTACTGAGATGTTTTTACATGTGTTTCCGAACCCCAGATGATTTTGATGATGAAAATGTTAAGGCATGAGCCTTAGCCCTTTATAAAACCGATGGTTGTCTGGATGCGATACCATTCCAATTTTACCGTACATCCACAATACCCAAAATTTGGGTAGGGCTTGACTGGAAACTTATATACCTTTAGTATGGGTTCCCTCACGGCCAAGGTCTGAGCTGAGGCTACCTTGTGAATATTGTCCACCTGTGCAGTACCCAAGATGACAATTGGTCATGGTTGGGAGGCCAAACTCACAGGAGAGGTGCCTATACTAGGGCGTGTAATGGAAAGGTTAGGATTGATTATCTGCATACTGAGTATGGTGAATTCAGGATTTGTTCCTAACGGATGTATCGAATGTTGTGGTGAAAGTATACAATCTCTGCAGAGTGTCAAACTATTCGAATAGCCGCGTCCGCGGTTATGGACAGTTGGAGTGGCCATACTGTTCCCCCGTCAGATGTTTTCAAAATCACTTGTGAAATGAGTTGAGATTTTGACTTGACCACATCAGAGTTGTGATATGAAATTCAAGTTTCCACTTAGGTGTTATAAAATTTCAACTAGATTTTCTTGCTTCTGAACTTAGTATTGGTAAATCTAGCTTTTTGCAAAATAACCCTAGAGCTTAGTGTCCTACTACAAACACCCCCCTTCACTTGTTAGTACTAGTTTGCGAGTACTTAAAGAGTACTCATGGCTTTGTCCCTGGCTATTCCCGTGGCCAGACTATGAAAAGGAGTACCAGGACGAAGGACCCTAGGAAGGTTATGACAACTAGGATCATCTCCCATCGTCAACATTTCCTGTGACCCCGAAGATGGAGCTTCTCCTTCGCTACCGTTATTATTACGTATTTCCGCTGCTTGAGTTGTATTAAGAACTGGATCATGAGATCCTTATTCGTGTAAGACCTTATGTATGGTCTGAAATGGATGATGTACTGTGGTATCCAATTCTGTTATGTCTCGCAAAAATGGTAATCCTGGGATTGCGATGTATGGCATAACAGACATCTGGGATTAAAAATCCGGGTGTTGACAAGTTGGTATCAGAGCCATCCTGACCATAGGAGACCCTAGTTAGACTGAATGTTTGAATCAAAAACTTAGTTTCAAAACCAAAGGAAACAAATATTTACAAAAACTTATTCCCATTCTTATCACTTTGATTCTTTAGTGAAAACTCATGTTCCTCAAAAACTCTTGCAAAATACATAAAAATTGACACACTTGATCACTCTACTAACTTACTCACCCTATATTATTTTAGATGGACGTGAAGTACAACAAGTTTTATCAGTTGGGGAATGGAGGAGACCTTATCTTTGAGCGGGATTTGGACCAGCTTTCGGAACTTCTGGAGCGTCCGCACCCCGAGTTTTTCGGAGCTCAGCTCAATGATCAAGGAGGAGAAGATCTGCAGTGGCTAATTGTTGCAAGTCTCCGAGGAAATATTGAACCTCCCACTGCCGAGGGAATTCAGTTCACCTTAAGAGAAAACATCTGGCTCGATGGACTTGCCAGGGCCATGCAGGAAGCTCTTGCCCGTCTGTGTGGGCAGAGTATCAACCAGATCAAGGGTACCCGCTTTGAGTTTTGTCCAAGGCGTGATGCTATGGGACAGCCACTGGAAGCCCCATACCACCCCGAGCTGAAGACTCAGTTGGACCACCTTAGCTTCATGATGTACGATCGTCAGCAGGAATTGGACAATTGTCGTGACTACTCCAACCACAAGTCCGCCATCATCAAGACAAAGGATCAGACCATCGCCATGCTAGCGAAGGATCGCAAGTCTCGCCGCCGTCAGCTTGACAAGAAGGAGAGCATCATTGCCCGTCTTCGCCACCATATATCGGATTTGTAGGAGACCATCCACGAGAGAGACATGCAGTTGGAGGAAAGGGAGAATGCCGGAGAGGATCTTCGTGGAGACCCCTACTCCTATCTCAGCGATGATGATGATTTTCTGGAGGATCAGGCTATGGACTTCTTCACCGATGAGGATGATTTCGCCTTCATCGATGACGATGAGGATGATGAGGATGACGACTACACCGACTCCAAGGAGTAGTAGCACTTGAGCACTAGCGTAGTGAGTTGTATTCGGTCCCACTATATCGTAGTTTCCAGAATGGTTCTTAAAACCATCTGTTTTTCTTGTTTTGTGGTGTGTGTTTGTATCGTGTGCTATGAATGAATGAAAAACAAGTTGCTAGAAAATTTGAGTCAAACTTTAAAAACTTTCCAAAGTCCCTGAACCTTAGAAATTTCCCTCTTTTCTCATGATCTATCACAATCTTCAGATGCCACGCGGAGGAAGTGGTTCATCCCCGGACCCGATGTTGCAGATCCTGCAAATGTTGGTTTCTGACCGCGAAGCTGAAAGAGCTGAACGTCAAGCCAACCTAGACACCTTCAGCAGATAGCTCAGCTAGCCCACAACAATCAAGGCCAAGGAAATCAGGACAACCATGGATCTAAGCTCAAGAATTTCCAGAATACCAACCCACCTGTTTTCACTAAGTCGGAAGAGCCCTTAGACGCAGATGATTGGCTGCAAACCATGGAGAACAACCTAGAAGTCACCGGAGTGGAAGCTAACGAGAAAGTTCTGTTCGCCACCCACTATCTAGCCGGAGATGCAAGAGCATGGTGGAACAGTGTTTGTGCAATGACCGGAGGACAGATGATGACCTGGGAGGAATTCAAGGTCAAGTTCAGCAGAACCCATGTGCCACCGGGTTTGATCAAGAGAATGAGAGATGAGTTCAGAGAACTGAAGCAAGGACGGATGACCGTAGTGGAATACCGTGACAAATTCTTGTCATTAGCTAGGTATGCCCCGGATGAGATCGAAACCGAAGCCAAGAAGAAAGAGAGATTCTTGAATGGTCTGCACGATGAGATGCATACTGTGTTGGTCAATATCCCCTTTGCTGATATTGAAGCCCTTGTCAACTCTGCCATCCAGATGGAAGGAAAGATCAACCAAGCCAATGAGAACCGCAAGCGTTGCATGATGCATCAGCCAGGAACCCATCAGACCCCAAAGTATCACCCCAACCCATCTCTAGGATTTTCCCCTAGAAAAAACCGACCCCCGATGAACCATCCGACCTATCCCAACCGTGGAAACCCAAGGTCCGGAGGAAATCACAATAATCCCAGCCACTCTGGCAATTTCAACCGTGCACCACCCAAGTTCAACAACAACAATGATGCTGCCAACACCAACACTGCCCCGAGAACTGGAAGCAATGTCGTGCCTGTTGCAGCAAAGGACAAGTCGCAAGTGGCTTGTTATGACTGTGGAAATAAGGGTCACTACTCCAATGAGTGCCCCAAGAAGAATGCCGCAGCCCCCAATGCAAATGCCCCAGCTCAGCAGCAGCGTCATGTTCAGCCAGGAAGAAGGTTTGCCCCAGGGAATTCACTTAACCGCAATGGCCGTCTTTTTCTCATGCATGCTGAAGAAGCCCAGGAAGCGCTAGACGTCGTGATGGGTATGCTTTCTGTTAATTCAGTACTTGCAAGATTCTTGTTTGATTCTGGTGAATAGCACTCATTTTTCACCGAAGAATTTGCATGCACATTCCACCAACCAAACTAAAGCATGTTATGATTTTTCAAATCCCCGGTTCAACCACCAAAGCTAGGCAAATTTGCAAACCCGTCCCTATCCGAATCCATGGCATATATTTTTATGCTAATCTGATAGTACTTGGAACTAAAGGTTTGGAAGTAGTACTAGGAATGGATTGGATGTCCAAACATAAAAGATTAATTGACTGTGCCAAGAAAGCCATAACCATGACCAGTACAGCCGGAATATCAGGTGAGCATGTATCTAAAACCTTACCTCGTCAATTCAAGTGCAACAAGAGTATAGCCCAACCTACCATTGACAAGTCCGGATAGTTTGTGAATACCCCGATGTATTTCTAGATGTTTTGACCGGTATGCCCCCAGATCGGGATATCGAGTTTATCATTGAACTAATCCCCGGAACAGGACCCATAGCCTAGAGACCATATAGTATGAACCCGTCTGAGCTAGCAGAACTGAAGAAGCAACTAGATGCCATGCTGGAAATTGGATTGATTCAACCAAGTGCGTCACCATGGAGATCACCTGTCTTGTTTGTGGACAAGAAGGATGGAGGTAACCGTTTGTGTATGGATTATCGAAAGTTGAATGATGTCACTATCAAGAACAAATACCCATTGCCCAAGATAGAAGATTTGTTTGATCAGTTGACCGGTGCCAAAGTGTTTTCTAAGATTGATTTTAGAACCGGCTATCATCAACTCAAGATTCGCGCAGAGGATATTCCCAAGACTGCCTTTACCACCAGATATGGATTATACGAGTATACCGTCATGTCTTTTGGATTAACCAATGCCCCTGCTTAGTTCATGAATCTCATGAATAAGATTTTTATGGACTTCCTGGATAAGTTTGTCGTTGTTTTCATCGATGACATTCTGATTTATTCCAAATCAGAAGAAGAACATGAGCTACACCTAAGGACCATTCTTGGAACCCTTAGAGAGCATTAGTTGTATGCCAAGTTTAGCAAATGTGAATTCTGGTTACAGGAGGTAGGATTCCTCGGCCACATTGTATCAGCCGAAGGAATTGCCGTTGACCCTGCAAAAGTGAAAGATGACGAAGATTGGCAAGCCCCAACCACTCAGACCCAAGTTCGTGCCTTTCTCGGATTGGCGGGTTATTACCGCAAGTTCGTAGAAGGATTCTCGAGTATCGCCAGACCCATGACCCAATTGCTGAAGAAGGATAAGAAGTTTGAATGGACAGACAAATGTGAAGCGATTTTTCAAGAACTCAAGAGAAGATAGATTTCAGCCCCAATCTTAATCATGCCTGATATCACAAAGCCCTTTGACGTGTATTGTGACGCATCCAAGATCGGTCTCGGATGTGTGCTAATGCAAGAAGGCAAAGTTATATCTTATCTATCTTGACAACTGAAACAACATGAGCAAAATTACCCAACCCATGACCTCGAAATCGCAGTCGTGGTTCTAGCCCTGAAGACATGGAGGCATTACCTGATGGGAAATCGTTGTGAGATTTATTCGGATCACAAGAGCCTGAAGTACATATTCACTCGGAAGGAGCTGAATATGAGACAGAGAAGATGGATTGAGCTAATCAAGGATTACGATCTGGACATTCACTACCACCCCGGTAAAGCCAACGTAGTAGCAGATGCCCTTAGCAGATTGCCGTGCTGCTTGAACTCCATGATTTTAAAGGAGCAACCAAGCTTGCACAAAGAGGTGGAAGATTTCCGAATGGAATTAGTGAGTGAAGGATTTTTGGCTAGCATAGAACTTCAACCCACTTTGATCAGCCAGATCAAAGAGGCGCAGAAAGGAAATTCTAGTATCGACGGAATCAAGCGTCGTATCGGTACAGGCAAAGTACCCGGATTTAGCGAAGACGAAGAAGGAGTTCTGTGGTACAAAGGACGCCTTTGTGTACCAGCAGATTCTGAGTTGAAAAAGAAGTTATTCTCATGGAAGCTCATGATACTCTTTATTCTATCCACCCCGGAGGAACGAAGATGTATCAAGAGTTGAAGGAACAATTTTGGTGGCATAAGATGAAGAGAGAAATCGGAAGCTATATCGCCAAGTGTGATATATGTCAGCTAGTCAAGGCGGGACATCAAATACCCGCTGGATTGTTGCAACCATTGCAGATTCCGGAATGGAAATGGGATTCCGTTGGAATGGACTTTATCACCGGATTGCCTACTTCTAGTAGGGGAAATGACTCTATCTGGGTCACAGTGGACAGATTGTCCAAAGTCGCTCATTTCTTACCCGTCAAGACCACATATCAGAGTTCGAAGCTAGTGGAGTTATACATCGCTAGAATCGTCAGTTTGCATGGAGTCCCCAAGAACATCGTATCGGATCGAGGAACTCAGTTTACCTCGAGATTCTATAAGAAAGTCCAAGAAGTTTTAGGAACCCGACTAGATTTCAGCACCGCTTATCACCCTCAGACCGACGGACAAACGAAGCGAGTAAATCAAATACTCGAAGATATGGTGAGAGCATGTGTGTTAGAGTACGGATCTAAATGGGAAGATTGTCTGCCGTTCACAGAATTTTCGTACAACAACAGTTATCAAGCTAGTTTGCAAATGTCCCCATTTGAATTCATGTGTGGAAGGAAGTGTCGCACCCCTTTGAACTGATCGGAAGTAGGAGAGAGTCAGATTTTTGGACCTGACATCCTACGAGAAGCAGAAGAGAAGGTTCACAAGATCCGTGAGCACCTCAAGACCGCCCAGTCCAGACAAAAGAGTTACGCCGACAAGAGACGTCGAGACCTCGCCTTCAACATAGGAGATTTAGTGTATCTGAAAGTGTCGCCATTGAAGGGAATGCAGTGTTTCCAACTCAAAGAAAAGTTAGCCCCCAGATATATCGGCCCCTTCAAGATTCTGAACCGTCGAGGATAAGTGTCGTATCAATTGGAACTACCGGAAGATATGTCAGCGTGCACAGTGTGTTCCATATCTCATTACTTCGGAAGTGCCTCGAAGTCCCGGAGAAGACTGAAGTGTTCAAGAATATTGATCACCAGACCATAGAGATCAACGATGACCTGACCTACCCCGAAGTGCACATCCGTATTTTGGAAGAAGCTTTCAGAACTACCAGAACCCGAAGCATCAAGTTTCTCAAGATTCAGTGGAGCAACCACACCGAAGAGGAAGCTACCTGGGAGCGCGAAGATCACATCAGGACGGAGTTTCCCGATCTCTTCAAATCCTAGGTAATCTTTTCGTCCTTTTTCAAATCTTGGGACGAGATTTTGTTTAAGGGGGGGAAGGTTTGTAACATCCCAAAAATATTAAACTTGGATCATCAAACTCTAATCATCAAATATAGGGTTAACAAAAAACTTTTCTAATTAAAAATATGAAAGCATCCATATGTGTGTGTATTAAAGTTTGGATTCTTTTGAATTGCCATGGTTCTATGTTTCTTTGCTTGTAAAATGAGTCTTAGGTGAAATAAACATCATCTAAACAATCCCCAAACTTTTCCCAAAGACAAACAAGTCAAAACAAACAAATTAAGTGAATGGTCACTTTGGCCAATTTAACTCCCATGCCTAATTTGGCTATCCCTAACTTTCAGAACTTAACAGAAACATGTATGGATCTTTGCACCCCTTTATAGTACTCATAACAAGGTACCAAGGCCCACTTTGTGATTATCCAAAAACATTTAAATGCTTAGTTTAAATAACAGTTTAAAATTGAATCTATTTCATATGGGAAGATCCCACTATTTCAAAAACCACTCAAACAAGCTCAATTTTCAAAACCCAAGCATCCACAGAACCCTCAACACATGCCTAGCACACCCACCAAAAATATTTCAAAATTCAAAACTTAAGTTCATGCGGCCATTTTATCAAATAGGTTGCAGATTCAAATCAACAAAATCAAAAACACTATGTTGAGCAGTGTTTTGGGCCTAACTTGTTCCCTCTCTGGTTACAACTAGCCTTAGTAGATCATCTATTAACCTTAACTAATCTCTAGCACCACTGTAAGCTGGCCATTGTCATCAATGGTGAGCAGGCCGAGAGCACCATTGCCACCCAGTGTGGACAGCAAGCTACGAGCAACACTAGCCTCGCCAACCTTGTCTGGGAGCTAGCCAGCACCCCAACGCCACTCCCTGTCCTAGCCTCGAGCAATGACAGCTACTGGACCACACGCCCAAGCCATGCCAAGCCTCTCTGTGAGCATGCCGAGAGCGCGCCCGCGCGCCACCCTCCACACACACCCACAGACCGAGCGCCGCCTTCGTCGCGTGCACGCTTGATCACCACCACCCCAGCAACACCGCAGACATGCCCGTTCGCCGCCGCGGACCACGCGCGCTATGCGCCATCAAAACCTCCATCGGACACGCTTAGAGCGCCGAAGCGTTCCGACCGATCAGCACCGCCCCACGCCTCGCCACCACTCCGTTCAGCTTCGCCAAGAAGCACAGCACCACCCCCTACCGTCGCCCACGCTGATAGCCCTCTGTGTCGTCGACCACGACAAGCTCAGCCCGCGCCCATCGGTCCCCTCTCGCCACTATAAATAGAGGCATCCCCCGCTCGATTTATTCACACCATTCTACTCCCCTCTCACCCAGAACCACCCCACCTCACTCCCGGAGCAAGGCGAGCAGCGCATCACCAGAATTTCACCGGAGCCTGCCGCTGCTGGAGAAGAAGGAAGTCGTCGATTGGAGCCGTCCCCGGAGGAGCTGCCGGTGCCAAGAGAATCGCCGTCCTCGACTTCGTCGTTTCCCCCATCGCCGACCCTCGCCTGAGCCCCGGTGATCCTCCCACGACCCCCACCTGCCGCGTTAAGGTTCTATCTCGCCGGCGCTGCCCGACGTGGACGATGAGCCGTAGCCGTTCGATTGGACTTAGATCGTGCGGCCGAGATAGCCCCGTACCGCATCGCGTGTTATGAGCCACTGATTGGTGGACCCCCCTGTCAGTTGCACCCCGCGCTGCGGAGTGACACCGGGCCGGCCCAATAATCTTTCCCGCATAGCCCACTCGTTTGAATTTAGCTTTTTCTGTTTATATTCAAACTCAGTTATGTACCTAGTTTCAAAAATCAACCCAGCTCGATTCAGTGAACCAAATTGAATGAAACCAATTTTGTTAGAAAGGTATTGAGATGCTTGATCCAAGCCCGTTGGATTTAAATCATTTGGATCTGTAGATCAACCTTGGTAAAAATAACAAGTCAGAAGCTTTTTTGCATTCAAACATTTTTCAAATTTCAACCATAATAGCTTTTGAGTTGATTCCAACTCTCAAAAATATATAAAAAACATATGGGTTTATTTACAAAAATAATGCCCAAGTAATAAAAGAATGCCACATAGGCATTTCTTGTCACTTTATTTAATTGAAATAAATGGTTAAACCTTATTAAATTGTGACACCACTTTAAATCACATTCCCATGTACTGAAATATGTGGTGATGACATGTGTCAACTTGATCCCATGTTTGAGTTGGAGAATATTAAATCTTAAGTAGTTTTTCAATGAGTAGAAATTACTTTTCTAAACAAATGAATAAATAAGACAAATGCTTTACTCTTGTGATATTAGTGATGATGCTAGATCATCTATAGAACACCTTTGTGTGATGCTTGAAAATAGTTAAGTATTGTTTGGTGATTGTGTACCTCGTATTTATTCATAGACGCTAGTACCGACCAAGGATACGAGGAGGAAGGAGGATACTACGAGGAAGAAGCCGAGGAGAACTTCAACCACTGCTCTGCACAAGGCAAGCTAATACTGATACCTATGCAAGCCTAATACTACTAGTTGATTGAGCAAGCTAACACTTGTAATATACTCTACTTTAGCAAGCCTTACTAACCAAGTTGAACTATGCCAGCTAATACATGATTCTTACCATACCAACTATATGCCTTCAGCATATGTGATCATACCCACTTGATAACCCCATTCCTAGTGTTACTTGCAAGCTTTATACTTTATTTATTTATCAAAGCTATTACTTGGAGTTTCCTTGAGTAAATTGTAGATACTAGAAAGATAATTGAAGGTTGCATAAAGAGCATTAAATTTGGCCTAAGATAGATAATATTGATGTCATCCTAAGGCATGAGATTGAACCTAGTTAAACTACACTTGTTTACCACCCCTCATTAGTACTCACCCCCCCCCCCCCACTTGTAGATGCTAGTGCTAAGCATAAAACTTGATCAACTTTAGATGGGAATACTTGGTGGAAAATGGTTATGAAAACCTTAGAATGATGAGTCATTCTACTGAGATGTTTTGACATGTGTTTCCGAACCCCAAATGATTTTGATGATGAAAATGTTAAGGCATGAGCCTTAGCCCTTTATAAAACTGATGGTTGTCTGGATGCGATACCATTCCAATTTTACCGTACATCCACAATACCCGAAATTTGGGTAGGGCTTGACTGGAAACTTATATACCTTAGTATGGGTTCCCTCACGGCCAAGGTCTGAGCTGAGGCTACCTTGTGAAGATTTTCCACCTGTGCAGTACCCAAGATGACAGTTGGTCATGGTTGGGAGGCCAAACTCACAGGAGAGGTGCCTATACTAGGGCGTGTAATGGAAAGGTTAGGATTGATTATCCGCATACTGAGTATGGTGAATTTAGGATTTGTTCCTGACGGATGTATCGAATGTTGTGGTGAAAGTGTACAATCTCTGCAAAGTGTCAAACTATTCGAATAGCCGGGGTCCGCGGTTATGGACAGTTGGAGTGTCCATACTGTTCCCCCGTCAGATGTTTTCAAAATGACTTGTGAAATGAGTTGAGATTTTGACTTGACCACAACAGAGTTGTGATATGAAATTCAAGTTCCCACTTAGGTGTTATAAAATTTCAACTAGCTTTTCTTGCTTCTAAACTTAGTATAGGTAAATCTGGCTTTTTGCAAAATAACCCTAGAGCTTAGTGTCCTACTACAAACACCCCCCTTCACTTGTTAGTACTAGTTTGCGAGTACTTAAAGAGTACTCATGGCTTTGTCCCTGGCTATTCCCGTGGCCAGACTATGAAGAGGAGTACCAGGACGAAGGACCCCAGGAAGGTTACGACAACTAGGATCATCTCCCATCATCAGCATTGCATGTGACCCCGAAGATGGAGCTTCGCCTATGCTACCGTTATTAGTACGTATTTCCGCTGCTTGAGTTGTATTAAGAACTGGATCATGAGATCCTTATTCATGTAAGACCTTATGTATGGTTTGTAATGGATGATGTACTGTGGTATCCAATTCTGTTATGTCTCGCGAAAATGGTAATCATGGGATTGCGATGTATGGCATAACAGGCATCTAGGATTAAAAATCCCGGTGTTGACACTTCAGCTTCGCTACTGGTGAGAAAGTCTCATCGTAGTCAACTCCTTGAATTTGTCGAAACCCTTTTGTGACAAGTCGAGCTTTATAGATAGTAACATTACCATCAGCATCTGTTTTCTTCTTGAAAATCCATTTGTTATCGACAGCCTTCCGGCCATCCGGTAAGTCCACCAAAGTCCATACTTGGTTTTCTTACATGGATCCAATCTCGGATTTCATGGCTTCTTGCCATTTATTGGAATCCGGGCTCATCATCGCTTCCTCATATGTCGCAGGGTCATCGGTGTTGTCCACCAACATGACACTCATAACGGGATCATACCAATCAGGAGTGGTACGAGTTCTCGTCGACCTGCGAGGTTCCATAGCAACTTCAACCGAAGTTTCATGATCAACATCATTAGCTTCCTCTCTTATTGCTGTAGGCACCACATGAACTACTTCCGGTGCTGCGCTACTCGCAAGTTCGAGAGAAGGTTCAACAACCTCGTCGAGTTCTACTTCCTTCCGGTCACTTCTTTTGAGATAAACTCCTTCTCTAGAAAGGATCCATTCTTGGCAACGAAGATTTTTCCCTCGGATCTATGATAGAAGGTATACCCAATAGTTTCCTTCGGGTATCCTATGAAGACGCATTTTTCCGCTTTGGGTTCAAGCTTGTCCGTTTGTGACTTCTTTACATAAGCTTCACAACCCCAAACCATAATTCATACGGTATCGTTTCAACGGATTTAGATGGTGCACTATTTAAAGTGAATGCGGCTGTTTCTAATGCATAACCCCAAAACGATAGCGGTAAATCTGTAAGTGACATCATAGAACGAACCATATCTAAGAGAGTTCGATTATGACGTTCGGACACACCATTACGCTGTGGTGTTCCCGGCGGTGTCAATTGTGAAAGTATTCTGCATTTCTTCAAATGCTCGCCAAACTCGTAACTTAGATATTCACCTCCACGATCAGATCGCAGAAATTTAATCTTCTTGTTACGTTGACTATCTACCTCACTTTGAAATTCCTTAAACTTCTCGAAAGTTTCGGACTTATGTTTCATGAAATAGATATACCCATATCTACTCAAGTCATCTATGAAGGTAAGAACATAACGATAACCACCGCGTGATGCTACACTCATTGGGCCACACACATCGGTATGTATGATTTCCAATAAGTCCATAGCTCGCTCCATCATACCAGAAAATGGAGTCTTAGTCATTTTACCCATCAGACATGCTTCGCATCTTTCAAGTGATTCGAAATCAAGTGATTCAAGAAGTCCATCGGAATGGAGTTTCTTCATGCGCTTCACTCCAATATGACCAAGACGACAGTGCCACATATAGGTCGAGTTATCGCTCAATTTCAAACGTTTAGCTTCAATGTTATTAATGTGTGTATTACCACAATTGAGATTCAATAAGAATATACCATCTATCAAAGGTGCATGTGCATAAAACATATTACTCATATAAATCGAACAACCATTATTCTCGGATTTAAACAAGTAACCATCTCGCAATAAACATGATCCAAATATAATGTTCATGCTCAACGCAGGCACCAAATAACAATTATTTAAGTATAAAACTAATCCCGATGGTAGATGAAGAGGTATCGTGCCGACCGCGATCACATCAACCTTTGATCCATTTCCAACGCGCATCGTCACCTCGTTCTTCGCTAGCTTCCGTTTATTCTGCAGCACCTGTTTCGAGTTACAAATATGAGCAACTGAACCAGTATCAAATACCCAGGCACTACTACGAGTACTAGTGAGATACACATCAATAACATGTATATCGAATATACCTTTCTTCTTGATGTTACCGTTCTTCAAATCCGCCAAGTACTTTGGGCAATTCCGCTTCTAGTGAACTTCTCCCTTGCAGTAAAAGCACTCAGTATCAGGCTTAGGCCTAGCCTTGGTCTTCTTCGCCGGTGCGGTAACTTTCTTACTGCCCTTCTTGAAGTTTCCCTTTTGCTTAGACTTGCCTTGCTTCTTGAATTTGGTGGTCTTATTGACCAACAACACTTGGTGCTCTTTCTTGATCTCCACTTCTGCATATTCAACATGGAGAAGAGTTCTGGCAACGTCTTGTCCATGTTTTGCATATTGTAGTTCATCACAAAGTTCTTGTAACTTGGTGGTAGTAAGTGGAGGACACGGTGAATCCCCAAAGAATTAGGAATCACTATACCCAAGCTTTGGAGTTTGTTTGCGTGCCCAGACATCTTAAGCAC
Source organism: Avena sativa (assembly GCA_916181665.1). Lineage (NCBI taxonomy): Eukaryota > Viridiplantae > Streptophyta > Magnoliopsida > Poales > Poaceae > Avena > Avena sativa. Next base: position 17,763,077 of record OV702279.1, on the reverse strand, counting down.
GTGCTCACTGACGGAGCTGCCCTCTTCCATCTTGTAGTTAAAGAACTTTTCAGAAGCCTCATAACTCTCAACTTCCGCGTGGGCCTCAAATATCATTTTGAGTTCACGGACAATATCATGTGGGTCATGGTTCTCAAACCTTTTCTGAAGCTCTGATTCCAAACCATACAAGATAGCACATTGAACTGTGGAGTACTGATTCTTCCGAGTGAGGTAAACATTCTTTACTTCATCGGTAGCAGTAGCTGCAGGCGGGTCACCCAGCGGTGCATCCAGCACATAGGTCAAATTACCAGCATTGAGGACAATCCTCAAACTGCGGAACCAATCCGCGAAGTTGCTTCCATTGTTTTTCAACTTTTCTTTCTCTAGGAACGCATTAAAATTGATGGTAGGGGCCGCCATTGATCTACAACATATTTGCAATAGTTTAGACTAAGTTTATGACAAATTGAGTTCTAATTAATAGTTAAATTAATCTAGGTGAACTCCCACTCAAAACAATATCCCTCAAATTGTTTTAGTGATCACACAAACCAAATCCACCACATCGATCATCACGAGAGTTGATGTAGCTTCAATTGCGAACAATCAACATGTTCATCATATATACTATATGACTTATGCTTTACCTTTCGGTGATCCGTGTTCCGAGACCATGTCTGTACATGCTAGGCTCTTCAAGATCAAACCTTAGCTTCTGCATGAGCAAATCTGGCTTGCTCATGTTGTATACACTTGCAGAATCTAACACACCTGATCATCACGTGGTGCTTCGAAACAACGAGCTTTAGCAACGGTGCTTACTAAGGGTGAACACTTTAAAACTTGAAATTGTGTGCTTGAGGGATCATCTTATAATGCTACCGTCATAAACTAAGCAATACAAGATGCATAAAGGATTAACATCACATGCAATTCATAATATGTGATATGATATGGCCTTTCTTCTTCTGCTTCCGATCTCCATCTTCAAGCACGAACATGATCTCCATCATCACCGGTATGGCGTCAAGGTCAATGGCGCCGTTTCATGGTTGTCATCCACCAGCTTCAACTATTACAACTACTTTGAATAGACACGCAGGTCTTAACGGAATTTAAAAGACAACCATATGGCTCCTGCCGGTTGCCAACTTACAATAAGGAACATTGCATACATCATATATAATCACAATCATGGCCATATCACATCACAGCACACCCCTGCAAAACAAAGTTAGATGCCTCTAATCTTCTTTGCATATTTTACGTGGTTTGGGGCTTTCAATAAGTGTCGATCTAACTTACGAACAAGAACCACAACGTTGATGTTTGAAATATCAAGTGCCCGTTGTAAATTGAATCTATACTATAATGGGAGAGACAGACACCCGCAAAGCCACTTATGCAATACAAGTTTCATGTTGAGCGTGGAGCAAGTCTCATGAACGATGTCATGTAAGGTCAGCCCGGGCCGCTTCATCCCATCATACCGCAAGATGCAAAGTACACAAAAAGCAATTGATAATAAAAGCACCACCGCCCACAATGACCATTGTGTTCTACTCGTGCAACAGATCTACATATAGACACGGCTCTGATACCACTGTAGGGGTTTGTAGCATGGAAAACAAAAAATTCTACCGCATGCACACAAATAATCCAAGATCTATCTACTAAACTGTAGAAACGAGTCGATAGAAGAACTCACCCTCAAAGATTCCAAAGCGGTTAACGAGAGCAGATTCTCGTGGGTGATGTAGTCGTACTCTTGCCGATCTCAAGATCGCGAAGACGATCCTTCCGGCGACGCTTCTGCAGTCGGTCACACATTTGGTACTCGATGAAGACCTTCCTCTCCCTTGTTCCAGCAGGGAGCAGATGTTGTAGCACTCTCCTCGTGATTCCGGCAGCATGACGGCGTGGTGTCAGAAGTAGAGGGAAGATCCCACAGGGCTTCACCTAAGCCGGAGCGAGTATGGTGGAGTATGAGAGAGGGCCTTTGGCGATCTACGGTTTAGAGGCACCAAGGGGGGGTGTAGCCGGCGGCTAGGGCTTGGGGAAGCCCCAAGTCAGCGACTTGGAGGAAACCCTAGGCGGCGGCAGCACTTGGAGGTGGTGGCGCCAAGGAGCTAGGGTTTTGGGTGTGAGGGGTAGGGGTGCCCTACCCCTCCTTATATAGGTGGGAGGGAGGCGGTTGGGAGGAGGGAGTCCTCCTCCAACTCCTCCTCCTTGTCCGGCGGGTGGAGGGAGTAGGACTTCCACCCTAGGTAGGTTTCCTACTCTTCCTCCACCAAGCAAACTTCGGATTCGACTTTTCAAATTGGCGTTTGACTTTCAAACTTGGATTTGATTTCTCTCTTCATATTGCCCAGCCAAGTGACCTAGTACATGATGCAACCATTCCACATTGTCATGACACATCCATGTACCCTTCCCCCTCCGGAGTGTCGGACCCTCCAGACCCTTCTAGAACATTCCTAGTGAAAACACCGGAATCATTTCCGAACTCCGAAACAGGACTTTCCTTATATGAATCTTATTCTTCGGACCATTCCGGATCTCCTCGTGATATCCCGGATCCCATCCGAGACTCCGAACAACATTCGGTCTCTTACTCATCATTCCATAACTACACAACAACATCGAATCCTTAAGTGTGTCTCCCTACGGTTCGTGAATTATGCGGACATGACCGAGACACTTCTCCGATTAATGACCAATAGAGGAATCTGGAAATTAATATGGCTCCCACATATTTCTATGATTACTTTGCGATCGAATGAACCACTTACATATGATACCAATTTCCCTTTGTCTCACAATAGTTTACTTATCCGAGGTTTTGATCATCGGTATCTCTGCATACCTAGTTCAACCTCGTTACCGATAAGTACTCTTTTCTCGTTCCCGTGATATGTGATCCCTTGTGAGCCAGTCACATGCTTGCAAGCTAATTGGATGACATTCCACCGAGAGGGCCTAGAGTATATCTATCCGTCATATGGATGGACAAATTCCACTCTTGATCCATGTGCCTCAACCCATACTTTCCGAACACCCAATGCCACCTTTATAACCACCCTGTTACGGTGTGGTGTTTGATTCCATCAAAGCATCCTTCCGGTGATGGTGATTAGCCTGATCTCATGGCCGAAGGAATTAGGTTACTATGTATCAGAAAGCTTATAGCAAACGAACTATTAAAATGACTTGATCTTTATGCTACGCTTATCTATAGGAGTATGTCCAGCATAACATTCTCCTAATGATATGATCTTGTTGTTAACAACATCTCAATGTTCATGATCGGGAAACCACGATCATCTATTAACCAACAAGCTAGTATTATAAAGAGGCTTTACTAGGGACTCTAATTTAGTTTACAAATCACACAAGTATTAATGTTTCCGGTTAATACTATTATAGCATGAATGTAAACATTTATCATAAACACAAAGATATAATAATAACCACTTTTATTATTGCCTCTAGGGCATATCTCCAACATGTGTCTCATATGAATAAGCTTTCTACTATGAGTGCTTTATTCTCTGATGATTTTAAGATGCGCAAGTACTTTGTTACTAAGATCTTCCCTTTTTCACTAAAAGGAGAAGCTAGGGCTTGGTTTAATAGATTACCTCCTGGTTCCATGATAGCCCTGATTGTTTGATTGCTTCTTTCTTCTAGAAATATTTTTCTCCTAGTGCTAGACATGCTGCTTTGCAGAGACTTTTAGATTTTAAACAGGGAGAATGTCAACACCCGGATTTTTCAATCCTAGATGCCTGTTATGCCATACATCGCAATCCCATGATTACCATTTTTGCGAGACATAACAGAATTGGATACCATAGTACATCATCCATTACAACGATACATAAGTTCTTAGACCAATAGGGATCTCATGATCCAGTTCTTAGTACAACATCAAGCAGCGGAATACGTAATAATAACGGTAGCATAGGCGAAGCTCCATCTTCAGGGTCACAGGCAATGCTGATGATGGGAGATGATCCTAGTTGTCGTAACCTTCCTGGGGTCCATCTTCCAGGTACTCCTCTTCATAGTCTGGCCATGGGAATAGCCAGGGACAAAGCCATGAGTACTCTTTAAGTACTCGCAAACTAATACTAACAGGTAAGGGGTTTTTGGATAATAGGACACTAGGCTCTAAGGTTGTTTTCCAAAAAGCCAGGTTTATCTCTACTCAGTTCCAAAGCTAGTCACAATTTTATAACTCCTAATTGGGATCTTGTAATTCAGGTCACAACTCTGTTGTGGTCAAGTCAAAGTCTTAATTCATTTCACAAGTCATTTTGAAAAGTCTGACGGGGGAACAGTATGGCCACGCCAACTGTCCATAACCGCGGACGCGGCTATTCGAATAGTTTGACACTCTACAGAGATTGTACACTTTCACCACAACATTCGATACATCCGTCAGGAACAAATCCTGAATTCATCATACTCAGTATGCGGATAATCAATCCTAACCTTTCAATTACACGCCCTAGTATAAGCACCTCTCCTGTGAGTTTGGCCTCCCAACCATGACCAACTGTCATCTTGGGTACTGCACAGGTGGACAATCTTCACAAGGTAGCCTCAGCTCAGACCTTGGCCGTGAGGGAACTAATACTATGGAATATAAGTTTCCAGTCAAGCCCTACCCAATCTTCGGGTATTGTGGTTGTACGATAAAATTAGAATGGTATCGCATCCAGACAACCATCAGTTTTATAAAGGGCTAAGGCTCATGCCTCAACATTTTCATCACCAAAATCATCAAGTGTTTGGAAACACTTGTCCAAAACATTTCAATAGAATGATCCATCATTCCAAGGTTTTCATAACCAATTTTCCACCAAGTATTCCCATCTAAAGTAAATCAAGTTTTATGCTTAGCACTAGCATCTATAAGTGGGGCTAAGCACTGATGAGGAGTGGTAAACTAGGGGAGTTTCAACTAAGTGCAACCTTATGCCTTAGGATGACATCAAGGTTTCTAACTTAGGCCAAATTTTATGCTCTTTATGCAACCTTCAGCACTTTCCAAAATCTACCAGTCACTTAAATAAACTCTAAGTAAGCTTTGATAAAGAAATAAAGTAAGAAGCTTGCACATAAAACTAAAATTGGTTTATCAAGTGGGTATGATCACATATGCTTAAGGCATATAGTAGTCATAGCACAAGTATGGGTTTGTGGCATCAGTAAGGTATCTGGCAAGTGTTAGCTTGCATCAATATCAGTATAAGCTTGCACATTCACTAGTAGTATTAGGCTTGCCTTGTGCAGAGCAGTGGTTGAAGTTCTCCTCGGCTTCTTCTTCGTAGTATCCTCCTTCCTCCTCGTATCCTTGGTCGGTACTAGCGTCTACGAATAAATATGAGGTACACAATCACCAAACAATACTTAACTACTTGCAATCATCACACACAAGGGTCCTATAGATGATCTAGCATCATCCCTAACATTACAAGGTTAAGGCTTGGTTTAATTCCTTTTTATTTTTAGAAAAGTAATTTCTACTCATTGAAAAACTACTTAAGATTTAATATTCTCCAGACTAAACATGGGATCATGTTGACACATGTCATCACCACATATTGTAGTCCATGGGAATGTGATTTAAAGTGGTGTCACAATTTAATAAGGTTTTACCCTTTTATTTTAATTAATTAAAGTGGCTAGAAATGCTTATGTAGCATTCTTTTATTACTTGAACATTATTTCTGCAAGTAAACCTATATATTTTTATATATTCTGAAAGGTATGGTTAAATGTGAATTTTGAGAGTTGGAATCAACTCAAAATCTATTATGGTTTAAATTTGAAAAATGTTTGAATGCAGAAAAGCTTCTGCCTTGTTATTTTTACCATGGGTGATCTATAGATCCAAATTACTTGAATCCAACGGGCTTGGATTCAGCATTCACAGACCTTTCCTACAAAATTGGTTTCATTAAAATTGGTGCACTGAATTGATCTGGGTTGATTTTTGAAGTTGGGTACAGAAGTGTGTTTGAATTGAAATAGAAAAAGGTTTAATTTGAATAACTGGGCTGCGCGGGAAAAGTTAACGGGCCGGCCTGCTAAGCGCAGTGCTCCCGTGGGCTGCTTAAGTGGGTGACTCGTCAGTGACATGGGGCTGGGCAAAGCGGTATGGGGCAACGTGGGTCGTTCGATCTAGTTCTAATCTAACGGCTGGGAGTCATCGTCGACGCGAGACAACTCCGGCGAGAACAAAACCTAGCGCGGCCAGTGAGGGTCGCTGGGGGCTCACCGGGGTACTGGCGAGGGTCGGCGAGGCGGGCGAACGATGTAGTCGATGACGGCAAACTCAGGGGTGGTCGCGGCAGCTCCTGGGGTGGCTCCAATCGCTGGCTCCTTTCTTCTCCGGCAGCGGCAGGCTCCAGTGAAATTCCGGCGAGGTGGTGCTCGCCTTGCTCTGAGAATGGTGTGGCACGATCAGTGAGGAGAGGGGAGTGAGATGGTGTGAAGAATTCGTGCGGGGGTGGCCTCTATTTATAGTCGAGCGAGGGGACCGTCGGGGCGCACGGTGAGCTCGTCGGGGGCGATGTTACAGGCGGCTAATGGCATGGGCAAGGGTAAGGGACGGTGTTGTGTCTCCTGGCGATGCTCAATGACATGGTCGCGAGGCATGGGGCGGTGTGGTTTGGTCTGGAACGGGCGGTGCTCTGCGCGGTAGAGGCGGCGTCTTCGACGGTGGGCGGTGGTTGTGCGGCACGGGGCGGCAAACGGGGATGTCTGGCGGTCTCCCGGTTTGATGGCGATCGTGTATGCACGCGGAGAGGGCGGCGCGCGGTCTGTGGGTGATGGTCGAGGGTGGCGCTCTGGCGCACGCTCGGCATGGTCTGGGCGCGGCTTGTGCGCGTGGTCCAGGGCTTGGCAACGCTTGCGGCTGGGACAGTGAGTGGCGGTGGACGGTGGGCTGCCTCCTAGACAAGGTTGGCACGGCTAGTTCTTCCTCTAGCTTTCTGTCCACAATGGGGTGACATTGAGGTGCTCGGCTGTTCACCATTAATGGCAATGGCAAGCTCACAGGGGTGCTAGTGTTGGGCTAAACTTTCTAGATGATCTACTGAGCTGTGTGTGAGCTAACTAGGGAACAAGTTAGGCAAGAATCACTGCACACTATAGTGTTTGATGTTTTGTTTGATTTGTGTCTGCAACCTGTTTGATGAAATGGCCGCATGAAATCAAGTTTTGAATTTTGAAATGATTTTTGGTGGGTTTGCTAGATTGGTGCTAGTGAGTCTGCAGATGCTTGGGTTTTGAAAGTTGAGCTTGTTTGAGTGGGTTTTGAAAAAGTGGGATCTTCACATATGAAGAAGATTCAATTTTGAATTGTCATTTAAACTATGCATTTGAAAGTTTCTGGATGATCACAAAGTGGGCTTGTTATGAGTACAATCAAGGGGTGCAAAGATCCAGAAAAGTTTCTGTTGAGTTTTGAAAGTTTGAGACAGCCAAAGTAGGCATGGGAGTTAAATTGGTCAAAGTGACCATTCACTTAATATATTTGTTTTGATTTACTTGCCTTTAGGAAAAGTGTGGGAAATGTTTTAGATGATGTTTATTTCACCTAAGAAACATTTTACAAGCAATGGATCACACAAACAAGGTGGTTTTAAAGAAATTCAAAATCCATGCATACACATATGCATGCATTCATGATTTTATTTAGAATAGTTTTTGTTAACCCTAATCTTGATGATTAGTGTTTGATGATCTAAGTTTAGTATTTTTGGGATGTTACAGAGAAGACGAGAAATTGCCTGAGTCATGGACAAGGTTATGTGCCTTGACTCATGCACATCTTGGATATCCATTGCCTAAAAATGAGCTTCTTGATATTTATTATAATGGACTAACTGTTGATTCTAGGACATACCTAGATAGCTTTGCTGATTGTGTTTTCAGGAAAAGAACTCCTATAGATGCTGAAGAATTAATGGCTAAAATAAGCAAGAATTATGATGATTGAACTTCAACTGAGCTAAATACACCTGAGCCTATTACTCATGAACCAGTTGTGCATGAACCAGATCCAATACCAACACCAAACAAGAGAGGAGTTATTGCATTAAATGATGAAGTGATGAAGGAAGCTAAGAAGTGTCTAAAGGAGAAAGGTATTAGAGCTGAAGATGTGAAGAATCTATCTCCTATAGAAGAATTATGTAAGCCAATTCCCCACTCATCTACTATTGAGGTACACTCTCTCCAACACTTTGATGAAGGTGATATTCCTTATGGTAAGCCTCCTGATCAATGTTTAGAGGAACTTGACATTTTTATTGTTAAACAAGGTAATTTTAATAAACAAGTTTAGAATCATTTATTGGAAAACTCTAGAGCTATTAAAGAGTTGAAAGATATTGTGGAAAGAACTTCTAATGATATTAAAATGCTTTGTAAACACTTTCAAATGGTTCAAACTCAAATTGAACAACTTGCTAAGGTGCAAAAGGATATGCTAGTTGATGCTTCAGGAGACAAACATGCTTATGGAATTAGAACTAGGAGTGGTATAACTACTCAAGATCCCTTATATCCTAAAGGACACCCTAAAAGAGCTGAGCAAGACTCTCAGCAAGGTGAAAATAGTGGTTGTCCTCGTAAGAGAAAGAAACATGAAATAGATGAGGAACCCTCTGAACCTTCTGTAGATCCTAATAGTATATATGTCTCTGATGCTGAAACTAAGAGTGGTAATGATAAAAATCATGCTCCTGATAAGGATGAAGTTGAGGAAGAACCTGAGAAGCACACTAAGAACACTAGGTACACTAAGGAAGAATTTATTGCTAATAAACATGGTAAAGAGAGAGAACCTTGGGTGCAGAAACCTATGCCTTTTCCAGGAAAGAAACACAAGTCAAAGGAGGAACAACACTACAACAAGTTTTGTGAGTGGATGAAACCTTTATTTTTGCAAATTCCATTGACTGATGCTATTAAGTTGCCTCCTTATTCAAAGTATATAAAGGGTATTGTCTCTAATAAAAGGAAGATTCCTAATGAGGAAATTTTGTTTTTACTTGCTAATTGTTCCTTCAATGGTAAGGTTCCAAAGAAACTTGGTGATCCAGATATACCAACTATTCCTTGCTCTATTAAGAATAATTATGCTAGAACTGCTTTGTGTGATATGGGAGCTGGAGTTAGTGCTATGCCTTTTTCTCTCTACAAGAGACTCCAGCTAGAAAAGTTGATACCAACTGATATATCTTTGCAAATGGCTGATAAGTCAACTACTATTTCTGTTGGTATATGTGAAGATGTTCCTATTTAAGTGGCTCATAATTGCTTGGTTCTAACTGATTTTGTTGTGCTTGAAATGCCTGAAGATGATAATATGTCCATTATTCTTGGGAGACCTTTTCTTAATACTGCAAGTGATGTCATCAATTGTAATCAAGGAAAAGTAAAATTTAATACTAATGACAAAGAGCATACTGTTTATTTACCCAAGAAGGTTGTTAAGAGCTATTGCCTGAATTCCATTGAAAATGTTGAGAGCATCAAGGTTGGAGAAATATATTGTCCCATTCCACAAGAAAGTTTTGAAACTATTATGATTGGGACCATTGATATCAAGATTGAGGTAACATAATCACTTGGTGGAATACAAAGTTTTGTCTCATATAAGATTGTTTTGGTAACAAGACTTGATCAACCTTGTTAACAAAAGGATTTTAATGAACAAAACAATGTTTTCACTGTGGTTATTTTTGCTCACTTTTACTTTTCTCCTTCCTAGTCTTTTCTCTTTCTCTTGTTAGCTTTAGTTTTGCTAGTTGTTTGCTTGTTATAGTGTTTTAGGACTTCTGTAGTTTGGTTTTTGTTTGCCTTTTGCTTCTTCTAAAAAAACCTTTTCTGCGAGAAAATCAATTTTTATACCCTGAAAATTGGCCAAAAATAAAGTTTTCCAAAAAATCCCAGAAATTTCAAAATAAATTTTTCCTCGAAAAAGGGGCAGAGGAACATCTGGAGTGACCCAGGGGGCCACCCCAGGCCAGCACACCCGTGGTGGGCGCAGCCAGCCCCCAGGTGGCGCCTGGCTGGGGTGTGGCCCACCTGGGCCCCTCCAAGATGCCTCCTCCCAGCCATCTTGTTTCTCTCTCCCAAAAAACACCGGAAAACTTTCTCAAGCTCGAGTTCTTGCTGTTCTTGCTCGTGAATTTCGATCTCCTTGCTGAGCCCATCTTTGCTGCTGATTTTTGGAGGGATTGCTCATTGGTATGTGCCTCCTCCACTTGTCCAATTAGATTTGTGATTGGTAGATTGTATCTTGAGTATTTTGTTTCTATGGGTGTAAGGTTGTGTGAGATTTCATGCTTGTTCTATGCTTAAAGATTTCATTTTGATGCATGTGTATCCCTCTAGCAAGTTCGTATAGTAGTTACTCATCACTTATCAACTTGGAAATCACTTGGTTTGATGTTTGTCTAAAAATTTCAGAAAAAAGAGGTCATGGACAACCACACATTTGGTGAAATATTTGAGAGTGATGCACCTAGAAAGGCAAGGCCTTCAAGATCATCCTCCCGAGCTAGTCCCTCATACAATGAGGATCTCATTACACCGCGATTTGGCGACGAGGGAGCTGAGGGGGATGCGCACCATTCCACCTTTCCTTGCCCAACCTTTTTGCGGGCAGCTGGGATTCTTGAGGATTTTCTAACCTTGGTTCGGAGGGTTGGATTAACAAGTTATATGCAGGATGAGAGCGTGCAGTATGCTACGCTCACTAAAACATTTGTGGAGAGCTTTTCTTTTGCTAACAGCATGTTCAAACCAGATGTGTCTATCAAAATTTATGGCAGGCCTTACACCATGACATTGAAGGAATTTTGTGAGGCTCTGGACCTTGGTACAGCTGGGCCGGTGAAGAAGATTCCAGCTCAACCCGCTGATTTGTTGGAGCTCTACCGCGGGATAACTAATGATGATGACTGTAGAGCCTAACGGGGAAAGATAAGAAATATTCAACTCCCATCCATCAGGTACTTTGCTTATTATCTTTCCACTAGTGTTCTTGGTAGGGAGAACACTAGTAATATTTCCAACTATCATTTCCACTAGTGTTCAGGTACTTCATGAAACTAAGTACAATCTTGGTTCTCTCATTGCTCGTCGCTTAGCTGCTAAGGGACCCATTTATGGGGGAATTATTGATGCACGTGTTGTTGCTGCCTTGGACCTTGCTGTTGATCCAAAAGATATAGTGTTGGCTCCTCAGAGGCTTGATCTTGCTGTGATGAAAGTGCATCACTTTGTCACTGCTGGCTCTACCCTTGAGAGCTTGGTTTATAGAATGTTGTTTACTGGCGGGGAAGAGAGAGAGATCTCTCTCCCCCAAACCACTTTATTCAGTATTTCCCAGGGACCTTTGTCACACTCCAAGGAGGAGATGGATGACAAGCTGTGCATTCTCGGTTTCCATGGACACTATCAGGAGGAAGCGCCCTCATACGACCCCTCTATGCACTACATAGGGGAGTCCTTGAGCCCTTACTAGGACGAAGGGGCCTCCTCGACGTACTATGGAGGTGCACCTTCTTGGGCACCATGGGATTGAGCCCCACTTAGGCCAAAAGCCTAAGCTTGGGGGAGGTATACCGACATCACACTCATCTATATATCATGTTTTGTCGGTTCTTTGTATATCCATTGTTTCGCTTTCTTTTTGGTTCTTGTTGCTGCTTTCTCAAAACACAAAAATACCAAAAATATTTTTGTTGTTTCTCTTGGTTTGTTTCTTTGCTCTTTAGCTTTGGTTTGCATTAAAATAAAATTCCAAAAAGATTTTGCTTTATTTGTTTTTGCTTTGTTTGCTTATTTTAAAAAATCGAAAATACCAAAAAAAATTGTTGTTCTTCTTTGGTTTTGTGAGTTCTTTGCAGGGTTCATCCGTCCTCAGTGGATTTTGGTTTCATGTTATTATTCAAGTCACACAAGTGAAGGGAAATAATGAAGATTAAGATAACTTGAGGTGTGTTAAGAGGCTGGTAACGAACTCTATTTGTTTTCATTTTGGTACATATACTCATCATGGTGAGCATGCTTAGTCTGTTCATGTAAGGTGTATGTTATTATGAATGCTTAGTAGTTCTTGCCTGCTTGTGATTAGCTCCAGCTTGCTAATAGTTTGTAGCATGTCATATGAATGTTTGCTTGCATTGTTTATTCATAACTTGGTATGATATTGTGGTATCCTCCTCTGAAGTTTTCATGTGAATCGACTTGGCACATGCTCATGCATGCATATGACTAAACAATAGTTAGTAAGCCTCGACGATTTATTTTGTCTCAGAGTTCTTGTATCACTTTCATGCCATAATTAGTCCTGTTTTGTTGCAAGCATGATTATGACAGCTATTGCTCTCTCGTTTGTCGCTCCCTCTCTATTGCTAGCCTTCACTTGCATTGAGTATGAACTCTACTCGTGTTTCCAACTCCGAAAAACCAATATTGCCAACTGTGTCCACTATACCTAACTATTAGCATCATTTGCTATTCAATGCATATTCTATATGCCTTGTTTTCTTCCAAATAAAATGTTTGACTGCTTTGAGAAAGTTAGTTAGTAAAGCTCTCATGAACTTGATGGCACACTTTATTTCTTGCACTTAATAAGCCTGAACCATTGTGACTGTCCATGAAAGTTATATGCTTCCAAATTATATGTTGGGAGTTAGCAGAACCGTGCTGTCACGGGGAACGCTTTCAACACTTATGGATACATATCCAGTTGATACCTTGCTCTTTTGTTTGCGGATGTCGTCAGTGTGAAATAAAAGGGGAGCTTGTGAGTTCATGGAGTATATATATGTGTTAGGAAAACGCCTGGGCCGCTAGCCCAAGCCATGCCTAATCATGGTGGAAACTTGCAGCATCACCACAATGATTATCTATGAAGCATCCTCAAACAAAATCTATGCACATAGTAAATAAAAAGATTGCTGAGATGCTCATTGTCTGCTTGCCTTGTCATTTTGATCACGGGATAGCTCCTGTATCACGTGCAAGGGGTACCACGGTGGCGGTTCTCTATGATATGCATGTATTTAAAATGACAAGAACTTACAGGTAACCAAAGTTGAGTAGCATGCGGAGCGGCCCTCGTACTCAAGGGACATGTGATTTCCAGTTTATGGTCTGTCAAGCATATAACTCAGATTGGACCTCACTTTCACCTTATCCATATGAAGATTCCTATGATAGGGGCAATGAGAGCTCAAAGCTAATTAGTACCTTTCTTTCAGCATTCAGAAGCCTTTCAAACTTTTCAAAACCTTTTCACTTCCTTGTTGAGTCACCACTTATTCTATGAGCACCTTCTTGAGAGCATAGTTGTCATTCTTGTGTTTGTCTCAAAACTTGGTTAATTATGTCATGACTTTGATGCTTGTATCTCTGATATCTTTACTTCTAGTCTTCACTTGAACTTCAGAGGTGCCTTGGCATTTATATTGTGCTCTACAAACAAAGGCAAGCGAGATACCACTCTATCATACCTTATTATTGAAGGAAATATGCCCTAGAGGCAATCATAGAGATGATTATATTTCTTATGTATCCATGAGTTATTGTAATATTCCTTGAATATCCATATCAGGCAACTTGTATTGATTGGAAATTATGTGAATTATTTATGAAACTCTTTACTTGTATGGTTATTTAATAATTTTCCCTAGTCGGAGTTCATGTGAGGAAACACGTGAATATTAGACTAGCACATCGATTGGTTGATGACTATGTTTCGCAAGTCATAGAAATGGAGATGTCAAACCAATGATGTGGACACATGTTATGAACATGGGGTTGGACTAGCCCAACTTGAGACTGGCAATTCGTTGTAGCTCTCTCTACACATCGTGTATGTTTTGTCCTTGGACCTGAGATTGTCGCATGTACTTGAGATGCGGATCGACCTACTTTGGATCTATCAGAAGTTGCTCCGTAATTGGGTAGTTATAAAGGTAGCTTTTGGGTTTGTCCCGAAGCATGCTGCAAGGCATGGTCAATCAAGATGGGATTTGCCCCTCTCTACTTGAGAGAGATATCTCTGGGGCCCTCGAGTGATCGGATCCAGAAATGCATGGCCGTGCTACATATGGTTAAGAGTTAACCTAGTAAAGGGATTCTGAATCACAGTATCGGAAAGGGAGGTCAGCTTGGAGCTAGACCAAATATCATGAGGCAAAGGGAAATACATGTACTAAACCTTGTGATGGTTTGACCGATATGATCTTTGTATGCGTTTAGGAGTTGGCACGTCTTTCTAGAGGCCGCTATCAACTATTGACTGAATAAATGTATTTGTGTCATGTATATATGTATATGAACCTATAGGGTCACACACTTAAGTGGCTGGAAGCCTAATGAGGATTAGATCCGAATTAGACCAGGCTTAGGCTACTAATGGGATACTAATGTAGAATCCCACGAGGGACGCCTATATAAGAGAGGGTGGGGCGAGCTGACTAGGGTTAGACCATTCCACCCAGCCGCCACCCCTCACGCATGTGTTGCACGCGCGGACCTAGCAGTCCGGTGTTTGACGCTTCCACCATGTACGTGTGGATACCTCGGAGGTGCTGCAGTAGTAGCGCTTGGACGAGTCGCGCAAGGGGAGCTGCTCGTGTGACGTGAACGAGGAGGAGACGTAGATCGTCTACACTGCCTCCATGCGCTTCATCAAGTTCCGCAACTGCGCGTCTAGTGGTAATCCCGTGATCTATGACAACAGTAATCCTGGTTTAAACGGTAGAAATTTTTGATTTGCGCTAGTGTAGCCTACCTGTATCCCTTCAGTGGTATCAGAGCCAGTGATGTTTCAGTTATAGGTTCGGGATGTTTGCATATGGTGATATGCAGATTGATATGAATGATGTGATTGTTTATATTGTGGTGGTTCAGGATTGATCTATGATCTTGCTTTCCATGATCGTGATTCTAAGGTCGTCGAACGACTTACCCCTACCAGTCGGTTTCCACCATCGGGGTAGACAGTGACACATAAATCCTGTTGAATCACGCAAAGATCAATATGATTGATCGAATCGGAACCTAGATCTAAAATCGATGTATCGTGATCAAAGGAGTTTGATCGAGTCGGAACAATAGTCGGTTTATGGTAAATTTAATTTACCACGAGGGGCGCTGCCCCTTCGAACCCCGTAGGGGGAGACCTCCTAGACCCCCCTTATTCGTATCCCCTTTTGTATCTCGTTAAGGTAACTAGGTGCTGCGATGTCACATGATCCGGTAGAATGTGATTCTATGCATAACTTGTTTTGCAGGATGTATGTGATCAGTATGGCCCATATATGTATGTGATGCATGTATGAAATTTATCATGACCTGCGTGTCGTGAGTACGGCAACACGGATGGAGCCATATGTGTTGTCATTTATTGTAATGGCCTGCATGCCAACTTGTGATGATCCCATACTATGTAATTTTGATTACTAGTTGTTAGGAGTAATAGCTTATATTATTTCTTGGAGGACTCACTTGGAGGATGGCTCACATGGAACATGAAGATGGAGATCATCATGGTGGACAGGTTCTATGGCGATGGAGATCACCATGAGAAAACGAGACATACTGTGTCACATCTATGTGAATGCTATTCTTATGTGTTTTACTACTATGCATGCTTAGATGATAGAAGTAGAACGATCCCGCACAAAGTTTAGGTTAATCCATGCCCTACCAACCAAACCTTGCACCATCCTATGCCATGTACAATTGTTGGTGGGCCTATAAAATTAGGGTGCCGCGGTTTTCCTTGGCTGGATGGGTTTGTATCGGATACCTACACGCATAAAGGTTGGTGAGCTTGACAAGGTCATCTTAACAGTTAAGGACCTTGGGGCATAAAGGTTGGACGCCTAGTTTTGACATAGAGATGTCACCCAAACAAGAGTCATATGTGATATGATTAGCAAGTGTTGCTTACCGATTTACCTTGTCTTCTAGCAGTGATGCTAACGCTCACTAGTCGACTTGTTAATTGTGGATCTTGAATCACTTAGTATCAATAGAGGGATGTTGATTTAAGTAGGAGTATATGCTATTAAATTGTTTAATATGTTTTACTCTTTCATGGTTACATGGCTTAGTATTTTGCATGTTTTCTGTTGTAGATCAATGGCACTGAACACTGCATCACCTTTTTCTTTGCGTTCGATTCTTGACAAAGATAAACTAAATGGAACAAACTATTCGGACTGGTTCCGTAACCTGAGAATTATTCTCAGGTCTGATAAAAAGGAAACAGTTCTGGATACCCCAATCCCCGATGAACCTGCTGATAATGCAACTGCTGCCCTTAAGAATGCCTATAAGAGAGCATGTGATGATTCTCTTGAGGTTAGCTGTCTTATGCTTGCATGCATGGAACCTGAACTCCAAAAGAAGTTTGAGGATCAGGATGCGTATGATATGATCGTCGCGCTTAAGGACATGTTCCAAGATCAGGCAAGGACTGAAAGGTACAATGTCGCCAAGTCCTTTGTGGAATGCAAGCTAGCAGAGGGAGCAGTTGTAGGCCCCCATGTGATCAAAATGGTTGGTTACAGTCAGACTTTGGAAAAGCTTGGTTTTCCACGAGGCCAAGAGTTGGCTACTGATTTCATTTTGGCGTCTCTTACATCTAGCTATGAGCAGTTCATTTCGAACTACCATATGCATGGGGTGGAGAAGGTCCTTAATGAGTTATGCGGGATGCTAAAAACAGCAGAAAGTGACATGAAAAAGTGTGCAGGGCATAGCCATGTGATGGCTGTGCAGAACAAGCCTAGCTTCAAGAAAGAGGGTACTTCTTGGAAGACGAAGGGAAAGGCTAAGGATACGATCCCTCTGGACCTGCATATGACACTGAGTGCTTCTTTTTTCATGAACATGGCCACTGGAAGAGAAATTGCAGCAAGTACCAGGCTTCTTTGAAGAAGAGTGGAAGTAAGAGTACTTCCCACTCAGGTACGCTTGTTGTAAATGTTGTGGACATTCTTCTCGCTGATTCCTATGTTAACTCTTGGGTATTTGATACCGGATCGGTTGCACATATTTGAAATTCGATGCAGGGGATAATAAGGACTAGAGAAGTGCAAAAAGGCGAAGTGGATTTTCGCGTCAGAAATAAAGCAAGGGTTGCTGCATTGTTCGTCGATGTCATGCAACTTCACCTTCCATCAGGATTTATTATGGAGTTGAATAATTGTTATTACATTCCTAGTATGGGTCTATCAGACGTTGCTCCGTAATTGGGTAGTTATAAAGGTAGCTTTTGGATCGACCTACTTTGGGGCTATCAGACGTTGCTCCGTAATTGGGTAGTTATAAAGGTAGCTTTCAGGTTTGTCCTGAAGCATGTTGCAAGGCATGGTCGATCAAGATGGGATTTGCCCATCTATACTTGAGAGAGATATCTCTGGGCCCCTCGAGTGATCGGATCCAGAAATGCATGGCTGTGCTACATGTGGTTAAGAGTTAACCTGGTAAAGGGATTCTGAATCATAGTATCGAGAAAGGGAGGTCAGCTTGGAGCTAGACCAAATATCGTGAGGGAAAGGGAAAGACATGTACTAAACCTTGTGATGGTTCGTCTGATATGATCTTTGTATGCGTTTAGGAATTGGCAGGTCTTGCTAGAGGCTGCTACCAACTATTGACAGAAGCCTATAGGGTCATGTCTATACATATATGAACCTATAGGGTCACACACTTAAGGGGCTGGAAGCCTAATGAGGATTAGATCCGAATTACACCAGGCTTAGGATACTAATGGGATACTAATGTAGAAGCCCACGAGCGACGCCTATATAAGAGAGGGTGGGGCGAGCTGACCAGGGTTAGACCATTCCACCTAGCCGCCACCCCTCATTCATGTGTTGCACACGCGGACCTAGCAGTCCGGCGTTTGACGCTTCCACCCTGTACGTGTGGATACCTCGGAGGTGCTGCAGTAGTAGCGTTTGGACGAGTCGCGCAAGGGGAGCTGCTCGTGGGACAAGAACGAGGAGGAGACGTAGATCGTCTGCACTGCCTCGACGCACTTCATCAAGTTCCGCAACTGCGCGTTAGTGGTAATCCCGTGATCTATGACAACAGTAATTCTGGTTTACGCGGTAGAAATTTTTGATTTGCGCTAGTGTAGCCTACCCGTATCCCTTCAATTATGTGCATTGCAATGCTGCTTATGTTTATATTTCATGCTACTTATTATTATTGAGGTGGTTTCTCTTCATAGCTTGCAATGACTATTGAGTAGACTTAGTTGCATACTCTTTATTATGAATAGTTTAAGTATCTACTCCTGTGCTGAAAATATATACATCATATGAAGCAAATGTGTTCGTGAAAGTTCTTTTATCACACTCAGTTTTCAACTGAATTGCTTGAGGACAAGCAATAAGCTAAGCTTGGGGGAGTTGATACGTCCAAAACGTATCTACTTTTCCGAACACTTTTGCTATTGTTTCTTCTCTAACCTTGTGTGATTTGGATATAACTAACATGGACTGACGCTGTTTTCAGCAGAATTACCTTGGTGTCTAGTTTTTGTGTAGAAAATCAACTATCAGTAAAAATCCCGAAAAATATGCCAAAAATCCTATTTCACCAGAAGATACACGGAGCCGGAGTACGAGACGGAGTGGAGGCCTGGGGGGCCCACACCCCTGCTAGGCGCGGGCCAGGCCTGGCCGCGCCTAGGGTGGTGCAGCCACCCCAGGAACCCTCTCGGCCTTCCTCTTCGCCTATAAGAAGCCTCTTGACCTAAAAACCGAGGGGGTTCGACGTTTTTCCAGAAAGAGTTCCGTTGTGCCGCCACCACCAGAAACCGCGATTCGGAACCAGAAACTCCGTTCTGGCACCCTGCAGGGGCGGAGAATTTGGGGAGGATCATCGCCATCGTCATCACCAACGCCTCTCCATCAACCATCCATGTTTCCCTCATCCATGAGTGAGTAATCCCACACAGTAGGTTATGGGGATGGTAGGGATTGGGTGAGTTCTATCATGTAATCGAATAAGATTGTTAGGGCATAGTGCCTAGTATCTCTATTAGTGCTATTTGACTTTGTTGCAACTTGTTGTGCTTAATGCTTATCACTAGGGCCCGAGTGCCATGATCTCAGATCTGAACTTATTATTGAATCTTTATGATAGTATTGTTTGTGATCTTATCTGCAAGTTGTGTACACATATCATTGTCTGGATCTGAAGGCCCCGAAGTGACAGAAATTGGGACAACTAGAGGGGATGGCTGTGATGTGAGGATCACATGTGTTCACGGAGTGTGAATGCTTTGCTCTGGTGCTCTATTAAAAGGAGCACCTTAATTGCCAGTAGTTCCCTAGAGGCCTTGCTGCAACGGGTTGGTTGGACAAAAGATGTTGTGCAAGTTCTCATTGCAAGCACGCATGACTATATATGGAGCACATGCCTAGGATTGTTTAGTACTTGGATTCTTGCTATTATTTATCTGCAATGCCCTAGATCTTGAAGTTACATGTTTAGACTCGTCCATGTAACGCCCATCCATCCATCCCTATGCCTACCGCACTCGAATCCCACTGTTTACTGTTACTGTTACTATTGCTCTTGTTCTACTGTTGTTGTTGCTTTGCTATTGCTACTACCAAACTGTTGCTACTGATAAACTTCTGTGAGCAAGAACTATTTCTAGGTGCAGTTGAATTGACAACTCAGTTGTTAAGGCTTGCAAATATTCTTTGGCTACCCTTGTGTCGAATCAATAAATTGGGTAATACTACCCTCGAAGACTGCTGTGATCCCCTATACTTGTGGGTCATCACGTCACACCGGGAACCATAGAGCGAGTCCGGTAGGCCGAGAGAGCGGAGACTTCAGCGATGGCTGGCATGCCAACAGTATGCGGGAGGGAACGACCTCCACCACTAGCAGGTGGTAGCCGACCGGATGCAGCAGCAAGACAAACCAGGCTCTCATGCCCGACCAAGCCCGCAGAGGCTCGTGAAGTACCTCCACCGCACTGCAGCAAGGGTGCCACCGAACATGCCAACCACCGCCCCAGACCCTACTCTACCTCCCACCAGGAGATCCGCCGCACCGGCAAATACCGGCTGTCAAGTAACAACACGATCGCCACTGAGCTCCCCTGGGCCTACCGGGCCGCCGCCGGTCTAGGGATCTCACGTCACCTCCCGGAGCCGCCTCCGCCAGAGGGATGTCGTTGTCGTCCACCTTTTGGGGTCGTCGCCCCGGCGTCCACGAGCTCGAGTCCTAACCACCGCCCACATCACACTCAAAAGGCCGCCGGACTAGTATGGTGATCGAGCGCTAACGCCAGAGGTTGTTAGTCCGCGCGGCCCCCAAGCGTGGGGTACTACCCACCACCACCCGAAGTGACCGCCGACCAGACGCAGCGGCAAGGCCGATCAACCAGACTCAGGCCCCGATCAGCCCGCAGGCCCCGCAGGCCCAGATCTGTCCAAGATCAGCCCCGCTGCAGCGCTGCTGCATCTTGGGCTTGCCGCCGACCGAGCCCCGGAGAGCGCCCTCCTAGCACCACCACCGCCAAGCCTTCCATCGTCATGCTCCGCCGCTGTAGGAAAGGACACCGCCGCCGCAGGCCGTCCCCGAGCCAGCCCTAGGGCACCACCCGAGACGGAGCCGCATCGTGTTGGCCAGGATCTGACAAGGGAGAGAACGCCGCCGCACCTCCACCTCCGTCCGAGCCCCCCCTCCCCCCCGACCCGCCATGCCACCACTAGGGCTGCCTTCTCGCTCCCGCTAGATCTGGGGAAGCACCGGTCACCACCGTCACCAGAGGCCGCCCCCATGCAGCCCTCCCCGCCGCCCACCAGGCCCCGGCCACGCTGCCAGGACCCGCAGTCGCGGTTCCGCGCCCCACGCCCGCGCCGGAGCTTCGCCCGAGAACGACGGCCCGCGCTGCCCCGTCGCGCGGACAGGAGAAGAGCGCCCCGCCGCCGCCTACGCTGGGCGGGCTTTGCCCATCAGCGGGCCTTGGCGATGGTGAGGGGAGGGACGAGCGGAGGGGGGGCTCGCCGGCGGCGGGGTTAGGGTTCCCCCCGGTCGCTCGCGGGAGTGACATGGGAGGAGCTCTCGCGTCGTTGACCTCGGTGGTAAGAAACTTCGTACTATCTAAACCTCCAAGATCCTCGCAGATGAGATGAAGCCAGAATTTCAGTATAGAGTAACATTTGCATCCTCATCTTCTTCCCCATTCCTAATTCTCAGCTTTGATGCTCTCCTTGCCATCTCGTACACCTAGGTAGACATGCGCTGGAGATGGTCTGCTCCTTCAATCTTTGCCTCCTTAACCTGCCCAGTATTAAACAAAGGCACACAAATAACATATAATCCCACAGAGAAAGAAATTAATTTTCCATCACAGGAGGCACGATTATTGGTTTTCCACAAATGACTAGCAAAGAGAAGCAATGTAATAAACAATGTGAAAATTAGATCCAAAGGGAAGAAATTTCACAATCCACAAAAAAACTAAGAAGCTAGTTGGTTTCTCATGAGCACCAATAGCAGTGCAAATCATACTCCACATATAGATAGCAGAAGGGCGAGGAAAAAACAAATGATTAATAAAATGACACACATAGCTAACCCCCCAATTTTTTCATATTAACTTTAGTTGCAATTGCATAGATAAGCCAAAGCCAAATTTTAATCTTGAGAGAAATTTTGTCTTTCTAGAGTTCTTTAAAAGATCTACCAGTCCCTACTTTAGAAAGCCTATTATATAGCCTATTATACAAGGATTTCACAGAAAACATCCTAGATTTAGTGTTCCTCCATTTTGGTTTATCAGGTTTATTTTTCAAGGTCACAGTTGCCAGCAAACACCTCATACTCTACAACTAATTTTGCAATTGAGAGTAAGCCAACGTCTAAAGGTGAAAAAACACCTAAGATCTTACATCTCTCGAACAATGCAATTTTTTTATTACATATCTCATATAATGATGGGAATTTTTCATAAAGGCAAAAAGCTCCACACCACTAATCATGCCAAAAAATAGTTTCTTTCCCACTCCCAATCACCATGATCCTCTCACTCATGTAAATTTCTTTCAATTTGATTAAGTCTTTTGAAGTAGCAGAGACATTTTGTCTCTATTTCACGCTCCAAATACCATAACTAATCCCATATTTTGCTCTAACTAGTTTCTATCAAAGGAAATATGAGTAAAAAACCAGCCCTTGATGTTTCCTTTGATGAATATTAGAAGTGATTTTCAGTCTAGTCCGGTTAAGAATTGGGGAGCTGATAGGTCGAACAGAGTGGTGCCAGAGCTCTAAAGTGGCTCGTGTCTATCCATTTCTTTGATTTTCCTGTGTGCCTTTTAGGCGGCTATCAAGCCTTAGCCAGAAATCACTTACATTTGAGACCGGGCACTTCGTCATCAGGTGGAGAAGAACAAACAAACATTTCCAATATTTTGTATTCGATTCGGATCTCTATTCAATGTGTTTTCAATACCCTAACCTCCAAGGGATGAGATGCCCACGATATCCAATAGTGGCAGCCAAACATTTTACATTAAGGAATAGTAAAAATGTCATAATATGAGGTAGACTAGTAAAAATGGTTAGACATAGTACTATCAAACTAGTCATGTCAGGCCCATCAGATATATTTTTTAAAACCAAACAATGTTAGAACTTTGCAATATCCAAGGAACGATAATCGTGTCATAATATGCAACTTAAGGAGACATATCCAAATATGCTTCTTGAAGACATTTCTATACAACCAACTTCATAGGTAAATATTATTTGTATACATGCTACAGTAAATATAATTGTGTCCTACGAGTGTAGTTATAAAGTATACAGGTCCATATATGAGCAATAGTAACTTGCATATGCATAATTTTCGAGAAATATTTATATATCTAATAAGTATTTACCGCCAAATAAAAGTAAATAGATAGAAAAGAATAGGTATATTGAAATATAAAGCGACCAAAAATGAAATTAGCAAAAAATCTATACCTGATAATAAGCGGTCTAACTCTTTTTTGGACATGTTTGCCCTGCAGCAAACTTCATATTACCACCAAAACAACTGATAAATTAAAAAACTTTGGAAAGATGCGCTTGTTCTCCCTCCGTGCAGGCGGCTGACCTTCAGAGGGCAGCGCTCGTGCTCCTCATGAAGAGAAATATGACCACACAATGTTAAATGGGCTTGCTTGGTTGGCCAGATGGGCCCGAGAACAAAGAATTAGACCCAAAGAAAAGAAAATAAAGAAACAGGATATATACGGTGCATTACCTGTTTAGTCCCACCCTGCCTAGTTAAACCAAACATTACCAGTTTATATATGACGCTAATTGTCCGGATATCAGCAAGTTGACTAGGAATCAATAAGCAGCCACACCTTATGATCGAACTAATTGTGGGCTTAAAAGTGAGGGAGCAGATTTGTGAGGGAACCAGTTATAGTGGGCTGCTTTGCACAACCATGGTGCATCATTAAATGAGTTTTATCTAACCTTGTGAGATGTAGCTACATATGGATCCTGGACCGTATAGGGAGCTATACTACGAGCTAGACTTGTGAGATTGAGCTAAGAGCATCTCTAAAAGGAACGAAAGACACGTTATGTGGATTTGTGGGAATTTTCGTCCTTGTACCGCAAACTGACTATTTTTCGGTACTTATATTTCTCTGATCCTTTGCTTATTTCTACCGGAGATTTTTTCCTGTTTGTGTATAAAGAACAACAAGATCTGGTTAATAACATTTTAGCACAACGGACTTTAATACATGCACATCTCTTGATATGTTCAACTGTGTATTACCGTTTGGATGCAAATCGTTTGTGGGATGCATATATGTGTAAAGGAGCAAACAGAGTAACTAATGTAGTGTTGAATCTGTTCGGTATTCAACAATAGAAGTTGATTCCATGTTTTCAAATTAGCATCATTACTGCAAAACTTTAGTATCTATAGACAATATAATGTTTTATAGATTGTTTCGTTAAGGGAGATTTTATTGTTTGATTTAATCAGTTCATTGATAATACATCTCAAATTTATATTGCATATGGTTGTTTCAAATATAAATATGTTATAATTAAAAACATAGTCTAAAATAATAGATTAAGTAGAACAGATTAAAATAAAATATAAAAGAGTAGATCAAATAAATAAAGTTACAATAAAAATAAGATTACGATGAATGGGTACATTGAGTACGGTTTGAGTGGGTAGATAACTTTGGGGCAAAATTTGGATCAGGCCAATGTTTTCGTTCAGAAGTTGTTTTTATCTCCCGGTGCAGCACGCGGACACGTTTACTAGTATAAATAAAAAATAGAAAATTGTAAACAAGAATGGAAAAAATAAAAATAAAAAACGAAAATAAAAACCAAATCATGGCCATTGGGCCAACCCAACAGCTTGATGCTTCAGACGGAGTGTAGCTCGCTAGCCGGACTTGTAATGCGAGGTAGTCCAATCTTAAAGATGGTCAGAGGACAGGGTCATGTCAGGCCCATCAGATATATATTTTAGAAGAAAACATTGTTGGAACTTTGTAATATCCAAGGGATTGATAAGTGTGTCATAATATGCAACTTCAAAAGTTATACAGGAATATATGCTTCCTGAAGATGTTTCTGCAACCAACTCTATAGAAATAGATTTTGCGGTGGTGTAATGTAAACTCGTCCCTACGGTGTATAGAGTTATAAGGTATGTACGTGCATCCATGAGAGATTGTAAATTGCATATATGTACTTCCCCGCAAAAGAAAAAATTGCATATATGTACCGTCAGGCAAAAGGTTAACACAGTTTCTAAAGTTTACGTATTATATAGCCTAAATTCTGAACAGCAACACGACGATCAGATGGCCGAGTTGGTCTAAGGCGCCAGATTAAGGTTCTGGTCCGAAAGGGCGTGGGTTCAAATCCCACTCTGGTCAAAATACTTTTTCGAGTTTCTAACCTTTTTGGCCGGATGAAGGTCCGGTTTGCTTTACAGACCATAGCGCAGATCTGACGGCTCAATGGCAGCTTGTCCAAATATTTATCAGTTCTAGTTGTACACATGTCATCTGCGACTCAGAAGAAAGGTCCTTCTCCTTCACCATTATCATGCCGCCACCGGGCGTATATTACAGTCCAACTGATCTCCACACAGCTTGCTGAACCAAAACCAGCAACAAGCAACAGCAGACTTTCCCCGTCACAGGGCTCTCTCTCTCTATCTATCCAAGAATCCATCACGAGCTTTATCTCGCTTTTCGCAAAGCTCATGGCCCGCTTGCACGCGACCTTTCCCGCTTTTCTTCACTGGAGCACCCTAAACCAAACCAAATCATTAGGCGCCCCTCCCTCTCCTCCATCACATCCCTTTCTAACAAGGAGCGAGCTCGTCCATGGCGTCTCGCCACCGTCTGGTCCCTGTCCTCCGCCTACCTAGCTACCAAAGCTCCATTTTCGTTAGTCATCGGCACTCACTATTGCTTGGCCAATTGGCTTGCTGATACTGATGAAACATGGACCATTTCGTACTATGTCTAGTACCTTTTGCCTAATGCTCTGTCACGGGTACGTGCAGTGCAGCTACTTCTTTGTATGCGTGCAAGGTCACGGACACACGTACGTACTGACCGTCTACGGCCAATAAGGGGGAACCTTCCTGGCTCACATGCTCGACCGCGAATTGCATTAAGCGAATTATATATGTGGTAGTAGAAGATTTCAGGAACAGCAAAAATAGAATAACCGGAAAACATGTAGAGCTGCAGGTGGAGCTAAAAATGTTTTACTCCCCCTAAGGCCTTGTTTACTTCTAGGGTATTTCAGAGGATGAGAGGGGATTATTTTATATCCCGGAATTTCCCCGATAGGTTGTTTACTAGGCCGGGTTTTGAGGGGATAATCCCGGAATATCCCCACAAATCCCCTCCACACTAGTGTATTTTTGACTAGATTAAAAACTCTCCATCATGGTAGGGTATATTTGGGGAAGGGATTTGAGGGGATTTGAGAGTACTGGGCGAACACCAAATCCCCGCATATCCCTGCTTCTTTTGTGGATAAAAATACCGGAGAAATAAACGAGGCCTAAACTATTTCTCAACACTTATGGCACACAAGCAATCCATACGTGTTTTATGTACGAATGCTGGGCCTAATTTAAACTCCATCCACATCGTGCCACATTCGTCGTCCACCCAATCTCCTTCTCATACTCCTACAACGCCGTCCATGTTTACTTGAATTTTTTTATTTTTTTTAAATGTGTGTTGGGTACCAACCACATTTAATCCATCATCGCTCATGCCAGTTATCAAGACCAATTTGCTTGCAATTGGAAGTTAAATGTTTTTTTTGCGGGGGGAAGTTAAATGTTAAACATGCATGATTCCCGCTTTTTGAGAAGAAAAAGTAAACCTCAAAAATAGAAAAAAAATCTTTGACCATGGAACCTAGGTTTGGTACCATATTACAGTGGATGCACTAACCAACCAACTCATAGGCGTATAAAAGGTGCACAATACACTCATCCTTCCGAGAAAAGGAGATTCTCTACACTTTAATTTGAATGAGATCTTCGTGTACGCTCGTGCTTTGGTTTTAACTCTGGATATTTGGATTTTCCCTAATTAATCCTATGGCTTCGGTGCTTAACTGAAAGAGGCAAGGTAAACACCAGAAGATATCATTAGTGCAGTCCTATATCGATCAAATCAGAGATGAGCTGGCTATTCAATCCGTCTCCACGTATTTGGTGCCTTCTTTTGCCCTTTAGAGCATCTTCACTCGTTGGGCGAACCCATGCCAAAAATCGGACCAATTTTTGGCCGGACGAAACGCGTTTTCGGCATGGGTACGTCCAGTTTTCTACTCGCGTACCCAGGCCGAGTTTCCAAGTTCGGCTAAATTCAGTTAAACTCGGCGAAATATGGGCCAATATAGGCGGAATTTCATTAAACTAGGCAATGGGTACATACGCGGAATTCATAACTAGAAAAGACCGCCGCCGTGGTCGACACCGGACACCGCAACTACATGCCGAGGCGGGGGTTGTTGCCGGCCTCGATGTGCGCCATGACTCTGGCGAGAGTTCGCCCTGGAACGCTCCACCAGCGGCAGCGGTAGGCCGCATTGTTACGCGGCGGCGGCAGCGAGCCCGGCGGTCCGTCGTGTCGGGCGAGTTCCTCGAGGCGCCTGTCGGCGAAAAACTGCCTCTAGAAGACCAGGTTGCCCTGATCCTCGGCGAGATCCGGGTCTTGCACGGCGGCGATAGCGGCCTGGATCTCTCCGACCAGTTCTGGGTCTTCCATGGCGGCGATAGCGGCCTGGATCTCTCCGGCGAGGTCGTCTCCGTCCGGCATCGGCGGAACGGGGATTCCACCGGCGCTGAGTTTCTAGCCTACGGGGAGACGAGTGTCCGACGGCGTCGTATAGCGCGCCTCACGGAGCAGCCGGGCTTCCCACGGCGACAGCGTGCGTCGGCCCTCGGCCATGGCTTCTCGGCGGAGTTGAGAAGGAAGAAAGGTGCGAACGTCCGAAGTTCGCCGGAGATGGGGGTGGTGTGAGAGACTGCGAAGAGAGACGGCGAGATGTACGATTTTTATAGGCGGAGTTCGACGTCGAGGGCAGGAGGGGTGTAGCGGCGAGGACGGGAAAAAAGAAAACGGCGGAAAGGATAGCGGCGACTCGGCTTCTGTCGCTGACAGGCTGGTCCACTCGGCCAATTCACATCGTCCGGCGTCCCCAGGGCGTACCCGGGATCCTGGGTTCGGCCTGGGTAGTCCGGACCAAAGTTGGCCCAAATCCGGCCAAAAAAAGGTCCCTGGGTACGCGACTAGAGCGATTTTCGACGTCCGAACGTTATTTCGATGTCCGGATCGATCTTTTAGGTAGGCGAGTGGAGTGGAGATGCTCTTATGCATATCCCCATTTCCCATGTTTGCAGACCATTTGGCAAAAGAAGACAAGGCGTGGGCCAAATCTCGCTCCAACTTTGGCTATGGAGACCGGGCCTTGTAGTACTGGTGCTTTGGCAAAGGCATTTTCTCTTCGCCTCATTTGGTGCATTCGAGTACATAATTTTGCTTCATTTTAACCGGATGGTAGGGTGCTTGTCTTTTACCTAAAAGGTTTTCACTCAAACAAGGATGGTGAAATATATAATGCCTTGTGTTTCTCAAGAAAAATAAATGATGCTCTGCAAAAAAAAATAGTATATTTTCTTGAGCAATGCGTGTGGGCGTGTATTAGAGGAAGGTGCCAAGACGTCTCAAGAATACAAAGCAACCAAACTATGCTGCTAGCCTGAAACTATGTTGGTTGGTGCTGGTCATGTTGAAATATATATACTACCACTAGTCCTTCTCCAACAGTTCGAACTTTTGAATGAACTAGTAAAATGTCCGTGCGTTGCTACGAGTCTCAAAGTTTTCTTCTTTGCTATGCATTATTACAAAAATATAAGATAAATTTAAACAATGACAAATGATAAGTGAAATTTATGAACACGCGCAATGTTCTACCATGAACATCTGCTCGATAATTTGCATAGATTAAATGTGTCATGTAATTTATATTTTGTCAACAAACGCAAATAAATATGCTGTCAAAGCCTTGAGGTCTTAAGTTGAAGACATGGGTAACGCACTATTCTCTCCATCCCAATACTTAAGGCATATAATTTTAAAAAAAAAATCAAGCCATGTAAGTTTGACCAAACTTAAAAAAAAACTATCAAGAGCTATTATATTTTATTATATTATATAGATACCATATAAAAATATATTTCATGATGTATGAAAGGGTATGAATTACTTTTGTAAATATTGATATTGTTCTCTAAAAACTTGGTCAAACTTTAGTTGGTTTGACTTTTGAAAAAAAGTTATATGCCTTAAACCTTGGGACAGAGGTAGTATTAAACTTAAATAGTTGCGGTCTTTCTTCAATCCCACGTCTAAGATCTTTGTACGGCTACGGTCTACCCATATGTCCCGTCTTGATGTGAGTGGGTGTGTTGAAATATATATACTACCACCAGTGCTTCTCCAATAGTTCAAACTTTTGGGTGAACTGGCTGGCCTATCAAATTCAATAGATCAGTAATTTAGGCAGGACAACCGGTGATATCTCTCATGCAGGTTTGTATCACATCAGTTGTGTTTGTGGTCACAAAAAAAGATACATACATGGTACATATATAGCTAGAGATGCAAGTGGGATTCCACCAAATTCCTACTTATAGTTCATTATGTGATTTACAGTTTAAATTTGGATCAATTTTAGACTAAAAATCACGAAATAAACTATAAGTGTGGTTTTGGTGGGATCTTACTTTTGAGTTTTGATAGCCACTCGTGTTTGCAGTTGAGAGCAGCTATGCGTACAATTGTTTTTATCCGATTTCACATAGGATGCTGCACATCCAACCATGCATATGTGAAACGTAATTCGGTTGGACAAGGATCGGACTGAAAGTATCGTACACCAGAAGTCCCGTTTGTAGTTTGGGGAGGAATTACTAACCTACAGTATGTGCAACTAGCTAGGCGTCATTTTGTTATAACATTATTTTTGGCCCTATCTTTTGCCTAGCTAGCTAGCTAGAAAAATGAAACTAATTAAAGAAGCTAGAAGGATATCCGTGAATATGAATTAAAGACGGCAGCCTTTTCCTTCCTCTTTTTACTAGTGGAGAGAGCACAATGAGATCGTTGCGTCTGTGAAAGTACTTTGAAACTTTAATGGTGAGATCAGTTAACAATTAAGAGTGCCCCACAGCCACAACCTGAGGAGTTCATCCGTGGCCTTACCGAAACAATGTAAGTATATTCTCCACACTGCACTACTGCCTTCGTAAAAAAGATGTCACAAATTTATCTAAATTTATATATATTTAAACACGTTTTAGTGTATATATATATATGAATTTTAAGATAAATCTGAGACATCCTTTTCGGGAGGAGTAGTTACTTTCGTAAGCCGCATGCTTTGTGACATGACATAGTACAAGTAAATCCCAATAATGCCTGGCTAATGGCGCCACAATTATTAGCAGATAAGGGAAAGGTGGGGTCTAACCAAACCCACCGCAGGAAGGAGCTAGTGTGGTAGTAATTTAGTTAGAAATAGGGAAAAGCAAGACAGAAAGCAGTGTGCACCAGAATATACTTGCATAAAGAGTAAAGCTGGCCTTGCTATTATATTTCCAAGTGTGTCCTTACCAAAACAAGTGCAGTCTATGGATAAGCTCAATCGAACAGCTAGCTAAACAGTACGACAATTCTTTCTTTCCCTTAATATATACTCCCTCCGTTTGAAAATATAAGATGTTTTAGGTTTGTGAATGAGATGTATCTAGACACCTTTTAGTGTCTATAGACACCTTTTAGTGTCTAGATTCATTTGAACCTATACACTAAAACATGTCTAGATACATATCATTCACAAACCTAAAATATCTTATATTTCTAAACGGAGGGAGTACTTCCTCTGTTTCAAAATATAAGACGATGTTATAGCTTTGTGAAGTAAATAAATCTAGACTATTTTTAGTGTGTAGGTTCAATCCAAATACGGGTGAACCTACACACTAAAAGTAGTCTAGATACATTTGATTCCCAAAGGTCAAACATCTTATATTTAGAAACGGAGGGAGTAGATAGGAGTATATGCCAAGAACTACGTGCTCTTGGAGGAAGATTGTTAATGCATCGCACAAGAATAACCCATAGCTTTACTTGGTGAGTGTAACTGCACTACCTTGCTCACAGTTAAGCAACTAATCGTATCACTTGATGCTGCCAGTGCCATGAAAGTTGAAACCACCTCATGACGAACAGTCAGGTAAATGAAAGCACATGCATGATTGCCATTCATGGATGTTAGTTTTCTTAAGAAGGTGCTATTATCTGCTTAGAAATCTGGTTATACTTCTCAAACGAAAATCCGGGGAAGATCAAATAGTTGCATCAACAAACAGGTGCATGTTGCTTTATGTACCTTTGCTCTCTTCTTCATGCCTCCTTTTTGTAAAGGCCAAACCAAGAAAGTAGACCATGGTCGCCAAAATTGAAGTTCTTAGTTGACAAGAAGTTCCAGGTCACAAGACCTGTTATATGTTGATCCAAATTCTACAAAGTATAGGCCAACTTCTGACGAGTGGAGCGAGGCCCGTCGCCGGGAGGCTTGGGCCGAGTGTAACGAGTCTGAAGTTGGCCCACACCGTGCCCAACGGGGACGCCTGTGGGGGGTGCGGGGGGCGACAGCCCCCCGCGGTACGGTACGGATCGTCGAAGACCTAGGTTTCCACCGATATATAAACCCCTTGTAAGCCGCCGGTTGGAACAGTTGCATCTGTGAAATCCCCGGCGTTTGTAAACACTCCTCGATATAGTGAAGTTTCGCTGGCTGGCGCCCGTGGTTTTTTCCTCTCTTTGTTGGAGAGGTTTTTCCACGTTAAATCTGTGTCCCCCTTGCTGTGTTTTTGTTTTCGTTCTTCGTTATCTTCTTGTCGCGATTGTAACAAGACCTTGCTGTATGAACTCGATCAAGTGGGTAACCAATGGAAGAAGCAACCACAAAAGTCACACACGATACAAATATATAAGGCTCAAATTATGCATTGCACTGAGAAGTTCATTTTTTATATTGACTTTTGTTATTTTTCCCTTTTACCGGAACCTAAGACATAGTGGCAAAGTCATCACCTTTACTATCTTAAACATTGGTGCCCAAAACACTGATGTCAATTAATGACATTGTTGTCGTCCCAGTTAGATCGTTGTTTCAATATCCCTGTTTGTCATGACATGTCGTAGGCGGGCCATTCAGCAAGCTTGGAGCCATGAACACGTACCTGGGGTGGAGGTACGGAATATTCACCGATGGCCAAGTCTTCGATCCATAATTAGGGTCTCTAATTTTAGTACAAGTTTGTATTAAATCATCGACACTTATTTTGGATCGGAGATAATACTAACTAAATAGCTAAACCGCAACCCACTACAATGGGAGGAGAAAAGGCAAATATGCCAGGTTTGCCAAAAGTGCATAAAATAAGGGGCCATGGATTGGCTTTTGTCTGTGTTGTGGCTTTGGTTATAATTTGCTTTAATTTTGATTTAGACCACCACCAAAGGAAACGCCATGTTGGGGAGCACCATGATGCAACTTGCATTTGCCCGCACCCAGACCTACCACTGCACGCACGTCTAATTAGCCTCGAGCGTCCCATAGAAAATCTGGAATTGGTTTGCTTTGGATAGGATGGATCAGATATATTAATCAAAATCCAGACGAAATGTGACGTGACGGTTCGATTTGCTTGTGTCATCGATTCTTGGTGCATCCATGGTGATTTAGACTGGATATATATGTCAAGAATGTAAAGATTTTGTAAATCACTTTTATCCTTTTATGCTTGTGTAACATGCTAACATCACCGGTACAAGAGTGACGGAGCAAGAAAAATACAAAACTCGAAGGTCAGTATGAGTTCGCCAAAGTCCCTTGGGGCACACGGGAGGCGACAAATCCTAGCTACCGTAGCCTCCCCTTCCTCCTCTCACCACCCGCCGCTGCCGGAGGACGCCGCCAGCTGGCAACGGCGGCGCATGACCACCATCGTACCGGTGAAGTGGCAGCCAACAACTTCGGGCACCATAATCTCACAGTGGACAAGGTGTGGTTGCTCTACCACGCCAAGTATACGTTGCTACCCTCACATGTTGCTCCCCACTGCTTGGAGGTTGAGGGATGGCGGAATCGGCATACCGTCGGTGCCAACCCCGTTGAGCTCATGGAGACGGTGGAGGTGTACAACCACATCCAGGAGTCCCTGGGGAACATTCTGCGCTAGGAGGCCGTCTTCTAGCCAGCGGGAACACACATAGATAGTCGTACCCGGTAAAAACAGAGAACTTTGTAAAATATATTGTATTCTCCGACACCATTAATTTTACAACAAGGGTAAAAAGTGAGATCTACTACTCCCTCGGCCCATCAGTTCCTGCAACACAGGTTGTCAATGATATGGCATGGATGGCCAGGTCTGCTGATACAAGTCCAAATAATGAAGATCTCACTGAGGAGAAGAACAATAATAAAGAGTTGGAGGTCAAACTTTCCAAAGATAAGGAAAGATCTGACAAGTTACTTGAGTTGGTTGAAGGCTTTAAGAAGTAAAGAGAGGATATTTTGGTTTCTCATGAGGAATTAAAAGCTACTCATGCAAAATTAGTTGTCATGCCTTCTACTAATTCTTATTCTAGTGTATCCACTATTACTAGTGATGATTGTGCTACTAACTCTATTTCTTGTGAAGCATCTATTCTAAAGGAAAATGTTGAGCTAAGGGCTCAACTTGAACTGCTAACTAGCAATTATGGAAAATTAGAAGAAAGCCATAAAAAACTCTCAAGCTCTCTTGAGGATGTTCTAGTCTCCCATGCTAGGCTGAATTTAGCTCATGAGACTATTATGATAAAGGTTTCATCTTGTGAGTCTCACATGGACATTAGCACAAATAATTCTCATGTTATTTTGCCATGTGCAAGTCCTAGTAATTCTTTAACTCACAGTATTGCTACTTCTTGTGATGAATTATCTTCCATGACTTGTTGCTCTAACAATGAATTTTCTACTTACTCTTGTACTTGTGTTGGATACCAGGCCATGCTTGTCATTGCCACAACGGTTGGTCAGCTAAATTAATGTCGTCACAACCACATGTTAGATTTAAAAAGCTGTCGTGGATCCCCAGGCGAGCATAGTGAGGCATCTCGTCATTGTTGCGGTTTCCCCGTGTGGCGACTAAGCAGGATTTATACGCGGAAATGTTAATGCACGCCACAGGCCTCCTCGTATGCCTCTGACATTAAATGGGATCTCGGTGCCCCCCCCCCCCCCCGTACATTCCCACCACTGCCTCCTCTATCTCACTCACTCACTTCCCTGCCGACACGCAAACCCTAGCGAAGCCGAGTGAAGAGATGTCGCATGGCGACAATAGAATCCACAACCGCACCGGTGAAGCGGCGAGCAACGGCTTGAGGCCGCACAATCTCACGGTGGACGAGGTGTGGTCGCTCTACTATGCCGAGTACCTGGCGCCTCCGAACATGCGTATCCCCACCACCTAGAGGGTGAGCGATGGAAGAATCGGCATATCATCGGTGCCAACCCCGTTGATCTCAGGATAGATGGCGGAGGTCTACAACCACATCCAGGAGGCCCGGACGAACGAGGAGCACTCCTCCCCTATGGGACCCCGACAACATTCCGCATTGGTAGGCCGTCTTTCGGACAACCGGAATACACATAAATAAGCGTAGTGAGGCATCTCGTCATTGTTGTGGTTTCCCCACGTGGCAACTAAGTGGGATTTATACACGGAAACGTTAATGTGCGCCACATGCCTCCTCGTTTGCCTTTGGTATTAAATGGGATCTCGGTGCCCCCCTGCCCCCACACATTCCCACCACTGCCTCCTCTATCTCACTCACTCACTCCCCTGCCGACACACAAACCAATTGAAGCCGAGTGAAGATATGTCGCATGGCGGCAATGGAAACCACAACTGCACCGGTGAAGCGGCGCCCAACGGCTCCAAGCTGCACAATCTCATGTTGGACGAGATGTGGTCACTCTACTATGCCGAGTACCCGGCTCCTCCCGCATACGGATGCGCACCACCTGGAGGCTGAGCGATCACGGAATCGGCATATCGCCGGTGCCAACCCCATTTAGCTCGTGATAGGTGGAGGAGGCCTGCAACCACATCCAGGAGGCCCGGACGAACGAGGAGTGTGCCTCTCCTACGGGACCCCGAGAACATTCCGCATTGGTAGGCCGTCTTCCGGACAATGGAAATACACATAAATAGTTGTACCGGTAAGAACAGAGAACTTAGTAAAATGCCGTATTCTCTAACACCATTAATTTTACAACAAGGGTAAAAAGTGAGATCCACTACTCCCTCAGCCCATCAGTTCCTGCAACACAGGTTGTCAACGAATGGCATGGATGGCCAGGTCTGCTGATAAAAGTCCATTGGCATAATGCAAGGGCGATCAATTGGTGTGTTGCCAAGACAGACGCATATGTGTTTTTGCTGTACTTTAGGCCCACACAAAGAATCTGACATGTATACATGTGGATGTGGGACGTGACATAGAAGCTACCACTAAAGTCACCCATTTACTGTTACCCTCGACTAAAGCTGAACTTAACTTTTGATTTAAGACAGTGATCTGGGACCCCCTTGTCCAGGTAACTCAAAAAGTTATACCATTCCATATAACATTGTTAATTACTTCAAGCAGTTTTGAAGTCCTGGCAAGGTAACCGGCCAGCCGTCCACAACTGTAATTCCACACAACAAAAGTGGCATCAGCCTTTGGAAAGCCATGGTCATGGCCTTGAGCTCCGAGCTGATGGATGACCGTGCTTTAGCGAAAGCCAAGAAGAAATCAAGAATACAAGCAGCATCCAAGTAAGCAAAGGAAAAAAGAAGGAAAGGGAAGAAAAATTCCTCACTTGCTCCCTAAGGAATTTAAGCTTAGCTTTTGCTAAACACGGGAGCACGAAACCGGCGTTGTGTGCCTCGTCTTTTGACCAAGACCCGTGAGAATGCTTCGTATAGCTTGTACGCAGATTGAATTCACAAGAACATATATTGGCATGTTTGGTGATAAAGATATTTCCACGAGATATATGTTCTTGCCTTTCATTAGAAGATATATAAATGCAGGTATCTAGTAAAAACCATCAACTGGTCAGTTCTCAATCGATAGCATGAAAATAATTCAGTTAAATTTGAAGTGTAAATATATTGACAAGTAAAATTCCAACAATTGGAATTGACCTGTCTGAGAAAGGGAGGACATTGTGGTAGTGTTTCTTCTTGCTTTCTTCCCACATCATTGACCTGTTCTATGTCATTTTTTTTCCCGCCGCCGTTGTTCTCACCTCGGTCTAAATTTCCTCCAACATCATGGTCAAGTGTGCATTCGCAGTCACCAAAAGTCATCTCTTTAAGACTTGACAACACAAAGAACGCTTTGGAAGTTAACTACTCCCACAATTGGCTTACATTAGTTTCTTGTGTCACTTGGCACATTCTTACACACCAACAAAATAAAGGATCAAGAGACCTTGTCAAACAAAACTTTAGGCCAGATCAACAAGTAGAAGTTTAGAACCAATGCCAGTATGAACAGCAGCTATCGCAACAGCGTCCTCATCAAGTCCAACTTGAAAAACAAGTGACAACGGCATATAAGTTACTAAACCCTTGCATATTAAGTTGGTGTTTTCAGTGGGTCCCTTGATGCTTT
Organism: Avena sativa; assembly: GCA_916181665.1. Lineage (NCBI taxonomy): Eukaryota > Viridiplantae > Streptophyta > Magnoliopsida > Poales > Poaceae > Avena > Avena sativa. The sequence continues at coordinate 17,726,688 of OV702279.1, read as the reverse complement.
TCTTTCCCTATAAACCTCCCTCCTCTCCTCCCCCTGCCTGCATCATTCCATCATCCCCTAGATAACCTCATCCCTTAAGCTAACCACTCCTTCACTCTTCCTTAACCTCTCAGGTGTCTCGATTTATCTTTTCTTGGTTTGCATCAACAACACCCTTGTGAGTTGTGAGGGCTTCGAATTCAAATCACAAAGATAAACTAATAATGGATCTCGCAACGACGCCGGCGCGGCGGCCCATGGAGCCGGGGCTGGCGCGGCGGCTGTGGCACGTCGTGCTCGCCGTGTGCCACATGCTGCGCCGCGGCCTGGGCCGGAAGCGCCTCACGATGGACATGCACATCCTCCTCGGCCGCGGCAAGCTCGCCGGCCGCGCGCTCCGTGGCCTCCTCGCCCACCCCACCGCCGGCCACCACCACATCGCCGCCTCCTCGTCCACCTCCACCAGGGCGTCCTTCTACGGGCACCGTGCCCGGGAGGTGGAGTTCAGCTGCACCACCACGCCCTCGTACCCGCACTACTACGGCCTCTTTCCCTTCAAGGGCCGCGGCGGGCGCGGAGGAGGCCGTGGCGACTACGGAGGCCTGGACGCCGCCGCGGTGGCACGGGCGTTCGAGATGATGAGCGCCGACGTGGAGTCCGGAAGGGCCACGCCGGCGGTGGCGCCCGGTGCCACACCGTCGCCGATGGTGGCGTGGATCCTGGGCCGCAGCCCCGCCGGCGTCCGCCCGCTGCGCGTCACCGACTCGCCGTTCCCGGTCGTGCCGGAAGGCGGCGGCTGCAACGAGCGCGTGGACGCCGAATGCGACGACTTCATCCAGAGGTTCTACCAGCAGCTACGAATGCAGCACTCCGTCGCCACCACCCCGGAGTACTGCTAGCTAAGCTATATAGCTGGGCGCCCTACGTACTACGTAATGTAGCTTGGTCCGGCCGTCCGCTCGTCGCCGGCGTTGTGGACGGCTAGCTTTGCTTTGCTTTCATTTCCAACCGCGCCTTGCGTACGTCATGGCTGCGTAGGTCGCGTGGTGCCGGACTACACGTCCATGCATGGTTGCGTGGACGGCGATGGCCAGACCGACGATCAAGATGCATGCCGCGCGGCGAGGCATCACGAACAAACCAAACGCTATGTTTCATGTGATCATGTCTACTGGAGTATATTTCATAAAGCAATCATTGATCATCATAGTATTATTTCACTAATGAGTTTTAGTTTTCGTAAAATTACTGCACGGGCATCGCGGATATATTCATGCCATGTTTTGAATTTTGGGATCCAACGGCGATAGAGAGATTCTTAACAAGTCAGTCAAATCATTTTTCCTTTCGAAAAGGAGGTCACCATGCAAGATTCTTCAATCTATACACCCAATAAGCAACCACGATTTTATTAAAGTGGTATTGAAAAAGCTCCTTCCAAAACAGGTTACAACTTTACAAAGTAACACAAGTACACAACACACACTAGAGCGAGTCACGCAACCTCGACATTCGTAAATCCTTGACGAGCTTTTGTACACTGTCTAGGGCGCACAAGTCTGACATCTCAATAAGTAAAATAGCTATAATCACGCAAAATTTGCACAAGTTAATAAAAAGTATATATATTTGCAACACATACATGAAACTCAAATGAGAAAATGCACATATGTATAAAGTTGGCTGAAATTACACAAATTAATTGAAACTCTAGAGTAAGTGACTAACTAAACTTTGCACGAAGTGACTGAAACTTGGCGCGGTTGCCCATGTGCGCATGCATCTACCGCGCGATCGAGTTATATCCACCGACACGACACGCACAGTACATCTGGCCAGGCCACTTCACGCCAGCCGTACGATTCTTGTCTTGATCCCTGAACGAGGATCTCGTAGGCCATTGGCTCTCTCCGCTGCCAAGCAAAGGCAAAGGCGAGGGTGCGTGACCTTTTGCCCGGAGCAACGTTTTTGCATGGGGTCACTCAATTATGCCAACCGATCGAGCGCCTTTTCTAGCTAGCATGTCTTGGCCTGCATGGCAGCTTGCCGTGCATAGCCGATGTGTCATGTTGCCATAGGTTACCAATTATACGGTGGTGCATGCTTATCTGTAGTAGTATTAGTGGAAGATATTTTCTAGATAGAGTGCATGCTTTGCTAGAGGAAGAGATATTTTCTCTCTCTCTCTCTCTCTCTCTCTCTCTCTCTCTCTCTCTATATATATATATATATATATATATATATATATATATATATATATATATATATATATAGAAAAAGCATGTGTGGCCAAACTTTTCAGATTTTGTTACATGTGTTTGGAAATTAAGGACATCCCAATCTTACAAATGATGTATGATAAGGGGTGTAAACGGTGAGATCGGATCGATTTTTTTTGCTTGTACCATTCTTTTTGTTCGGATTCTAAGCAGAGCGGATAATAACCGGTTGTGGATTTAAATGTGGATATATCGAACCATGGATTCGAATCAGTCAGACTGGAAACAAAAAAAAAAGGCAGATAAATTCATCATAGGTAAAGAGTTATATTTCCAGTAAAACTTTAGAGTGGTATAACCTTTTAGGTTGCAACAATTAATTAGTTAAGAAAACATAAGGACTTATTAGACTAAAGCACTCGAGATGATATAAATTGAATAGATGAACAGTCACAGTGCTGGCGACAGAATTCAGGATAAACATGCTTGACAATTGAACCACTTTCTACAAGATTGGACCCTCGTCTTTTGAGTCGAAATTGGATAAACCCGTTTAGAATGTTGGGGTAATCCATATATTTGCGTGTTATTTTCTACTCCCTCTATTTTTTCAAAATATAAGATGCTTTAGCTTTTGTGAAATTAATGTATCTTAATGTCTTTTAGACGAAACTATTATTTTGTGAAACTAATTTTCTAAATACAATTAGTGTCATTTGATTATTTATTACTCTACATAAGACAATATTTCACGCCTCGTCAGGGCTCGGTTGTCAATGTACTTATTAGCTTATTGGGGTTTCCTTCTACACTTACACATCAGAAATGTAGATTGGTTGCGTTGGGTTCAGTATCAAAGCATGTAAAGGGCAAGGCAGTGGTCTTTTCGCTTTTGCGCGGCTTTTGGCTTTGGTGTGTGACGGTGTGACTGTGTGGCTTTTGGTTAGGCGCCCTCTCCCGCCTAATGCTAGAGCTACGGAATATTTGTTACGGAAAGCATTTACGAACTGAGGTGGAACCACCGGGTTGGTTTAAATTTGTTGTCTTCCGTGAAAATAGGATCTGATCCCCAATGTGCTCCCTCCACGTAATCTCGTAGCTTGGTTCCGTAAGGATTTAGTCCGTAAGAGTAGCATTACTGTGGACGACGACGGTCCAGATCAACCCGCCGTCAGACGCGTGCGCGCACTTTTGGTACGACGGTGTTCGAAATCCATGGAGCTGGGGCTTAATTGCAACTTGGCATCTGGCTCAGCCAGCGTGACATACCGACATGGAAGAAAACCTTCGTACTGATCTTCACGCTTCATACTGAGAGAACGTCGATCTGCAGTTGAAAGAAAAAAAAAAACGCCTAGACTAGATGGAACATGCAAGCCACGGCTTATTTCTGTGCAAGCCATGGAACAATGAGCCATTGCTCACTGCACTGCACGCGATAGAGAGCTTCTCTTTGACTTTGTGATGAACGCGTGCCATCTGCCAACTTATTTTCTCTAAACTGAAGAAAGGCAGACACAGAAAAGTACTTATCCCTCAATAAAGTGCTTTTTTGGTTAAGGAAATCGTCTTTTCACAACAAAGGTACAGTGTACGTCTGGACAAAAGAGCACCGAATTGTTCAGATTAGACCCCGTGGAAGGCCACACGCAGTCTACATGCATGCGTGCGTGACTCAACTGGTGGTGTTGACAATCGCTTTCTTTTCTTCAGCTAAAGCGCAACAAAAAAAAATCGACCTAGAGCATGGCTTTGCAGTTTCGATCTTCATCCAATTGGAACACCAAGCAACTGGCGACAACTTGATTGACACATTCCTGATCTCCACCCTACAGGCTTGACTTCCACCTTTCAGATGGAAGTTAATAGTCACAGCTCGTCATAAACCGGAGGAACCGCCAGGGGATTCGCTGGGGCAGGTGCAGGTCCGTGCCGCGCTTCAGCCACAACGTCTTCGGCGGATACCGAACCTGATCTGATGGCACCGGCCAGCCTCCGTTGCAGTGCCAACAGGCCAACACGTCTCGAGACGACAAAAAGAACCGCCAGTGAGAAAACGAGGAACCCGATGGTCAGGATGATCCTGAAACAGATTCTCTAGTTAGCAATTGGCACAAACCCAGTCGACAATACGGTCACTGCCTATTAGGCAGAATCGGTCTTTCCATATAAGAAATCAAATGCAGAACGCAACGGTCAGTTGGTATACCACCAGAACTAGTATTCACAACTGGCAACACCGAACAGGCGGATACACGACCGTGGTGGCATATACCTACCTATTGGCAATAAAGCTGGCTCTCAGCTTTGCAAAAGATCGAGTTACCTACCTATCAAGAACATCTTGCCGTTGCATTGTGGAGAGTAAACCACGGGTGCGCGTTAGCAAAGAGCGGTGTCCTTGGTATTCGCCTTCCGCTTTCCGGAGAAGGCTTGTTGATTCATCTACATAAGTTCAGAATTAGGTAGCGAATTGGCATTTGTTAGTTCTGAAATTGCACTACACCATTACATTGACAAGAATTCATATAGGCACACCCACAAGAACAGGGCTGTGCCATACTTCCGTAATACAGTACTAATAAAGAAGAATATATAAAACAGCACATTCGTGAGGAAAGCTCAACCATAAATTCAGACAAACTAGTACTGCATTTATTAGTACTACTTAGAAATGTAAACGGACAACCCAAGCTACATTGAAAGTAGTAGTGACATCCAATAGAGAGAGCATGACCGCCTCGTTTTCTGTGTTCTTGTTGACTAAAAGCTAGAATGCAGATTAATATGGAACAAAAATTTGGTCCAGGATGTAGATTAAAAGAGAACGGCAGGAGTATATGAACAACCTTTATGTTGCCAATTCTGCCAAATGAAATGAATTGACTGTGTTCAAGGGATGGTAGCAAAACATGGAGTTCACCTATCAAGAAAGGATACCAAATACACAGGAAAACATACCGAAAGTTGACAATGTATTTGCACTTCTTTCCACTTCCTGTCAGCAATAATTTTTTTTTGAACTTAGGAGCAAGAAATCATTACATATGCAACATCAATCAAGCAAGCAGAAGTGCTAACCTGAACCATCAACTGCCGAGAGCGACGAAGGCTCTCAGTGATACTTCCTGCAGCAGATGTCATCCCAGCCTTTGTCCTACATCAATTAGTAAGTTAGTGTTCGCTATACAAATAAGAAACGATGTGATAAAATAATGGATACAAAGGGGCGGTTCTTGCATCCGTGTGTCATTTACGTGATGGGACACATGTCCAAATAATATAAGGTTCCATATTGCCGGTGAGCACCACGGTGCATGTCACCCTAGCATTCTAGCAACATCATGGCTACATTGCCTCTATAACTGCCCACGTTATGTGCCATCATTCCCAGCTAGAGCCAAACTGCCAGCGGGGGGAGGTGAGATGTAGCACCAAATGCCATGTGTCACGGTGGGTGCTGCTGCTGTGGCCACACGACCAAGACAAGTTGTTGGAGCTGCATCTCACAGCTCTCCTCAATCCTTTGTCTCTCATTGTTTCTCTCAAGAACATGCATGCGCGCACACACACCAAAGAAGAAAGGCAGCTAGCTTTGCCGGTGCATCTCTCTTTGGTGACACAAACAACTACATTTTTGGTTCAGCCCTCACTGCCCATTTTTCTCTTCTCTTTGTTTCTCTTATATAGCAAACCTGTTACATGCATAATCTGTTAGCCTCATGCCCTCATCTAAACTCACTCCCGATGCCACCACTCCTGGAATCACTCCACAGCCACATGACTCGGCCAAATCACTTGGCTGGCCACTGACATGATCCTACATGCATGGGAAACTAACCACTTTTGTGCTGACCGAATCACTCGATCCACACTCATCGTGGCAGCAAATCACAGTGTTTGTAGGTGCAGCTACTTTGCAGCCAAGCTTGTTGATCCCTCCAGTGGCCAAGCAAAAATAGGGTCTTCCCATTCAAGCATGGTAGTTGTGGCCAAACTCATAGATTTCTCTTCTTGTTTTTTTTTCGAGAAAACACAACGAGGTGTTTGCGTTTCATTTCATTGGAAAGATAGGGTTTGTTACACGCCTCCTTTCTTTTACCAATTCATGTTTGGATTGCTCAATTTCTTTGCCACGTTCAATGTGTGCAATTGGATTCAGTTACTTGAGGTTCTTCATCACACCGTGAGTATTTGATGCTTCCATCCTAAAAGAAACATGATATTTTGATATGAATTATTCGTAACAAAACTGATTTTTGCTTATCGGCACTCTCATAAACAAGGTGTGTGCTTGGAACTGCATAAAAATCTTATCTAAATCTCAAATCGTGTCAATATGGATTGTTTGCTGCAGTTGGAATCAGCAAGCCTTCCAAAGGGATTCAGCCAGGAAACAAGAGGCAATCGGGTTTTTCCTTTTTAATTCCTGCTTGTTGACTGGAATGTATAAGAGGCTAATGTGCCTAAGTACCTCCATGTCAGCAAAGCCATCAATGAGTGAACATTAACCTGGTTTTACAAGACTGGGGGCAGGGAATAACCGATTCTGTTTGGCCATATTTGGTTCAGGGATAAGAAGTGAAAGAATGGGTTATGAACTCAACATGCCAAACACCCTTGGGTTAAGAAGGGTTAAGTTAACCCAATCAAAGGTTATTTAGGCTAACCCGATTTGTAGCCACCACAAAATCAGAGCTAAGGTCAGTTAAACTAGTTGTTCCAACGCAAACCAAGCACATCCTTACAGATGAAATTCAGAAGTGATACTTTTATGTCTTTCAAGTCCTACATTTGCAAGGGCTCGCATGAATCGAACTGATTATCAAACACATTGTGGAACTACCTTCTTAAATATTCCCAAGACACACTAACACGTTCTGGAACTTACTGGAGAATTTGCCTCCGGAGGGTAGACTCTTCTCCACCTCCCAGAAGAAGCTCCCTCTAGAGAAAGCACAATTAGAAAGTGAGAGCGCCTTACATTACAGAAAGCATGCATTGCTCAAGTTAAAGAACAAAACTAATGCAGCATACTCTCAACTTGTGAAGCAAAGACACGCACCTCTGCTTGAGCAGCTTTTCTAATGTTTGCTTTTGCTTGTAAGTTAGCATTCCTCAGGCTTGCACGTAGCCTAAAAACAAAAAATTAATTGGGACGAAAACTATAGATATAAACAAAGAAAAGGGAAGAGAATTTAACAGTGGCTTACTTCTGATACTTTTCCTTCCATGATCCTAAGGTTGCCTGGCCAGACTTCACTTCTTCAAATGTGGGTAGCTGCTCTACCAGAAGATCGAGCCTGCACTGCAGTGCGTTGAGCAGTTGCAGTGAATCCTGCGCAGAACCGTTCAGCCTAGGAAGAGAACTTTCTTCTTCTGCCCCCTTCCCCATCTTCCCACACGATTCAATTGCAGCAACGCACACCTCAAGCTGTGTAACTACTTGGCTCCATTCCTTATTCAGGTTTTCAACGGCTTGTGTGACCTCATCCATCCTAATATCTGAAATTTGGAATGGATCAATCAACATTCAGTATATCTTTTTTGTGTGTTGCTTCTTCAGGTTTTCAGTGGCTTGTGCTACCTCATGCATCCTAATATTGAAAATCCGAATGGCTCCATCCCGGAATAATATTAATGAATTAATACTGGATGGAGTTACTGCTTGTAAGTCGGTCACTCTGTCCAATTGAATCTTAACAGCTTGGTGCTAAAACTTTGACTCCATTCCTTGGTGGAGATCCAGTAAATGCTCAAATATTGGCATATCAACTTTGGGGGAAATGTTCATTTTTTTCTTTAAGAATTGATTTGTAAGTATACAATCAATTGTAACGAAGAAGGGTAAATGATCAAATGCACATCAGAACGTTTTTTTACACAACCTTTGCCAGTGAGTCCAGTTGCAAGGGTGTGTAGCGGCATAGTCAAAGAAGGTTTCTAGGGTGGCATTTACCCCTTTAACCCAGAAGGTCCTCTTGGTACATAAATAGGCAGCAAACATTGTCCTGTACTTACGCTTGAGAATGGAGTAATAAGAGAGTAAATGCCCTATACTCCCTTGTGTCATCTACATTTACATTTAACAATACCTATGTGTTCTTCGTTTACACTTTCTTCGACTATGCCGCTACACACTCTGGGACTGGACTCACCGACAAAGTTGTGTAACAGAAAGTTCTAATGTGCCATTGATCATACACCCTCTTCTTTCGTACAACTCTCCGTAAACTTTTATCTTATAGTTTACGTGCTAATGATCATTTACCTCAAATGTATTATTGAATGAAGGATTTATCTGTTCAGCCAAAGTTGATGAGCTTTTGCAAGTTTCCCCTAAGCTGATCAGACCTTGATTAAGTTCATTGTGCATGCAGATGATTTATCTAGAGGGGATTTTGCCAAGATAAAATAACTTAACTCTCTAATAAGCATGTGAAACGATGACTTTGCCCATTGGGTTTACTCTCCCACAAATCTTTGATCGGTTCAACCCTTGGAGTCGTCCTTTGATTCAATATTTAATCTCTACCGTTCTACTTCTATCAGTTTTGGTGCTCTATTTCTCAATCCTTCAGAAATGGTATTTTCAACAGCAAAACAAATTGGGGCATGCATAAATCACCTATTTTTGTCCAAAGAAGATAACACATGAGAGCATGTACAATATATAGGATCTAGGTTAGTAACAGCAGGAGTGCAGTCAATAATATGGTATCTTCTGCTGTGATGTTGGTAATTCACTAATTTGGAGTATGTGTAATGATATATATTTCCAACGTGCTACTTGGACCCGTATGCAGATATACTGGTAGAAGTGGTTCCTGATGCTGGTGAGATAGAAGGCTCTGTGCCCTGGGCGAAAGTGTCTCATTTGGACCAATGGGGTGTCTGGGTTGCAAGATGAGAGAGAGGCCGATGTTATGATGGTGATAGAAAAGCTGAATTATTTCAGATGCCATAGCAGCAAAGGCTGGGAGCTTTTAGGATTCAGATGATGTTTTGTGAAGTTATGGGCTAGTTCTTTTTGACTGGGGCTTGTGCAGAAATGGCTTAAGCTTAGCCGCCCCAGAGAAAGTCGGTGGTAAAAAGCTCCTGAGAAACTGCAGTCCAGTTCTTTCCGGCTTCTGTCATCTCAGCTTATTTTCTGAGTTGTCTGGTGAAAAGTCTATAATGCTCCTGGATTATGAAAGTGTGATATTAAACTTATGTCGTTGATGTGAGCAACAAAATAATTTAAGAACATCATAAAGACTAGATGTTACAATAAAAATAAGGGGTCATTGGTACTTGAGAACATGTCAAATAAAAGGAAGGTCATCAAAGTATTATACAAGTTTAAAATCAGACACAGTAATAAATATAAACCCTAGCAACTAATCCTCAAAGTACGTCACTCACAACAATAGCATCATGTATTGTGCCAATTGTACCATCTTCTACGCGCACAACACCGGGACGAGAAGCACTCTCATGAACACATCCATCAGTATCAAATATGTGGAAATACTCGCTGTTTGGAACATGCATCTAACTGTTTTTTTTTCTGGAACATACATCTAACATACCCTAACAAGATAGGAAATGCATTAGGAGCAAATACAGTAACAGGAACATATATGTTTTTTTTTAAACAACAGGAACATATATGTTGTGTGGTCAATAGTCATCGTCGATATATGTGTGTACATGTATGTACATCTAGCTGCTCACCATATACATATACAGGCAAACCAAAGTTTTTAGATGGAACCATCTAGCTGCATATATACATGACAATGACATGATGAAAATGTAAAAAGGAGTAACGGTTGGTCTGTCACTTTGATTCATGTTACAGTTTTCAAGTTTTGGTTTATAATGCATCTAACACACATCAGGGATCATATACATTTAACATACATCAGGAAATCATCTACTAACAGGAACATACATCTAACATACCGAACTGACAGGCGACCTCTTGACGTCGTGGTGGCGCTGACATTCGGGAGCTGCACAGGTCGCCCAATCCAACAGCGTTGCGGCCAGCAGAGGCCGACGGAGGTTGCCACGGCCAGCGCACAACGAGGATCTCCGGTAGCGTGCGTTCCGGCGGCAAGACGCCGGGAGCAACAACGGCAAGAATTGCTGCAGACGCGCACGCGGGGCACCCGTGGAGGCCAGCAACGAGCCCGAGAAGGCCAGTACCTCACGTCTCGGGCAGCGCGTTGGGAGGCGGCTTGCCGGAGACCGTTGGGTCGCTCCGGTTCTTGGAGGTCCTCCACGTGTCCTGTAATGGCCTCACGGGGCTCCTGACTCTGTCTTTGGAGACGTGCCGCGCCGTGGCTAGAACGGCGAGCCTAGGACGAGACGGGCGGCAGTCGACGCTGCTCTCGACGGCGGTGACGAGTGGACCGACAGGGGGATCACCGGAGAATCTAGCACTGGGAGTTCTCCGATGCGACGGGCGGGCTGCTCTTCGCCTGCTCTGCTCGGGCTCCGCCTGGACGGATTGGAAGCTGGCCGACCAGTGGGAGTTCTCCGATGCGCACGGTGGAGGGGATTTGGGATCTTGGTCCTTCAACTTTGCAATTTAGCCATTCCTGTTATTATTGTTGAAAAAATAGTCTATATGGAATGGATGGTAGAGGCCTCATAGACGGGTCCACCACTTAACACGCTGACAAATCCGACATTCTCCCTCCGATCAATATTACTTCTAGATACATCAATTTTTGATAGTATATATGGATGGTAGACATTTGATGTATTAGCCTATCAAAAGGTATTGTAGTTTTGAACAAAGATAGTACATAGATGTGATGTGGTTGGTAAGTAACACTTCCCCTATCTCTGACCAGGTTCTGTTTTGGGCGTATATGGTGTTTAGTGGTGTCTTTTGGTCGAGTGGGTAGCTGACGACAGGTCATTCGTCGATCAACAAGGATATGAATGCATCAGGCACACGAGCACCTCCAAAATACTGAGTCTAAAAGACTGATCCGACAGGTCTTGAGATTGATGAAGTCATTAAAGACATCTCACTATCGACAGGACCGAAGAATATTTCATTTTTTATAAGACACTAAAACGTTAAACCCTTTGTGGGTTACAGCATTGAAAACCCCCTCAGGGATTGGTTTTCGGCATTGAAAACCCCCTCTTAAAATATGTTGGAAAACTATAATTTAGAAGAATCTCCGCTGATGACAAGCGTAAAGCAAAAGTACGTATCCCAGAGGAGAAGGTTGTAATCCAACTCCCCGTTGGCGACGAAGGCGGAGGAATCATCCGCAGCACAAGAGAGTCTCGGGGAGTCGAGAGATCGCACGAGATACTAGTCCAGAAGTTTCCATCCCCCCTCTCCTCTCGCTTTCCCGTTTGTTCTCTTCTCTCCCATTCCTCCCCGGCTCCCCGTCGCCGACCAGACCGCCGCCTCCTCCTCTTCCGCCACCTCCCCACCAACGCAACCCACTAGGCCATACCCCTGTCCGCGCCGTGGGCGCGAGGAGGAAGCAAGCCCATCGCCACCCGGCGCTGCCACCACTGTAGCAGCAGCAGCGGACGCCGGAGATTCGGAGCTGCGTGCGGTGCTCACGCGTGGGCGGGATGGACGACGGCGACAGTGCCGCCCGGAGCGCAGACAAGGTCGACGCTCCCCCGGGCGACGACGGGAGCTCCACGCCGCTCCCCGAGACGGTGAGGATCTCCTCGATTATGCAAGCACCGCCGTCTTTGTTTTGAAATTATACGCTGTTTAGGCTTCTTTCGCGTGATTGTAAGCCTTTATGGTGCGGTGTGGTGCCGAATTGAGCGATTCGTGCCCAGGAATGCAGAAATCTCGCACGGCGGCGGGGTATCGACGGGCTGGGGATGGAGATGTCTAGTTTAGGACTCTAGGTTGCATGCTAGAAGCGCGAGTAGACATGAATTTGGGTTGCTCTTCGGTCTGGGACGGCATGGGTGATATAGTCAATGGTAGGATCTGCCGGCATGAAAATGTGGCATGAGCTGATGAGCATCCTTTCTGACAAGTTCTGTTTGTGTTATGGACGCGGTGCAGAGTACATGTGTCTTTATTCCCGACTTATATTCATGTTTTTTAGGAGCATACATGAAGAAAAATGTGCTTCTTCAATGTACCAGAAATAGAGGCTGATTAAATGCGACAGGCAGTGCCTTATTGAAAAACAATCACATGATATAAACTCCCAAAATGATCCCCATGATATGAAATGTGCCCCCAAAGAGGGACTGATCAAAGTATGATGTGCAAGTGTGTACCTTTTCTTTTTCAGAACGTTCTGGGGTTGTAAACTGACTTGCACATTCTGCTTATGACTTGGTAACATGGACCTTCTTCACTGCTGATTCCGTGTGCATGTTTGAATCTGTCCGTGCCATTTGTTGTACAAAATGTCAATAACCCTTTTTTTGATTTCATACGAGTATTAGCAACTCTGATAGACAATTGGTATTGACCATATATGTTTGTCAGACCGCCCATTGGTGACATTCTTCAGAATGAACATTTGCCTGCTTGCTCCAAATTTTAATATGTTGCTCGCTTCATATTTTATCTGTAGTAATTTGTACCTATTTTGTTTAAATTCCATGGATGGAAAGGGATAAGAATTGTCGAGGTTATTATATTATAAAATTCAAAAAACTCTATGCATATTAGCCTGCAACTGTTTTAACCACTCGACGCTACTTCTAAAATGATGATTGATGTACTTATAGGCTAATGACGGTGCAAACATATGCCACTACACCTTTGGAAATTGTCACCTTGTGAAACTATTCCCTCTGTCCCATAATATAAGACTAGGAAACATGCATGTGCGTTGCAACTGGAGAGAAAAATATTTGTGTCGGCGTGTCTTTAGCGCAACCATGGTCCACTTCACGGTTGGGTGTGCTGCTTTAGCTAGGCCACCCTTACACGTGCATCCGCGTCATCAGAGCTATGCGCTGTCACCGCTATCTAGCTCACCCCACAATGCGAAGGCCGTCACCTCATTAGGGTAGGATAGTAGAGTAAGTAAAGAAAAGCAGATGTATGTTTGGGTGGAGTTGGGGTGTGGATTTGATCTAATTGACCAGATTGCGTGGATAATTGGATTATTGGGTTCACTTGGTCTCTCCTTTTATATAATAAAAAAGGGTGTAAAGGATGGTAGAAATTTTTGGGTTTGTTTTCATAAGATGCATGCTATCATTACCATCGCACATGTTGTTGCCCAAAGAATGGGCTCAGAGACTGCATATGCCATAGTTTAAAAGGCTGGACCCGATCATTGGTTGAACGGGGAAAAACGTTACTCGTGACTCTAGTGGTCTGTTAAGCACAGCAGACCGTCCCCGCCATCGAACCGTAAAAAACCAGTGGTTTTCTCATGAACCAGATGGTTTTGGGTGAGATGCACGGTTATTGATTTTTTTTTTGTCTGAAAAGTGCAAGGAAAAACAGAAAACTGAAGAAATCCAAGCATCCGCCCCTATGTTTCCTTTCGATCTAGTTTCGATCATCGTTGTGGTGCCGAGCTCCGCTGATGGGTCTGTGGCCACAACGCCACCGGCCACCGCTGTCTTGTCTGTCAGGCTGTACGCATATGTAGCAGTTCTTCCTTTAATTATGTACCATACAGTAGACCGTGTATGCCTTCCGTTTTAATCAATCATGCATCATGCAAGTCAGGCAGCCCACCGCCCCCTTTAATTACCCACCCAACTACATAGACTTCTATGATCATGCGCACCATATACATGCTCAGCGTGCAGCCCACAATCCTTCCCGTTTAATTAGCTGACAGCACATGCAGAGATTGTTTAGGCAACCATCTGCTATATATGTTTCCCGAATTGGCTTGCTGATATCAGACAATTTGGGAACGTATAAAAACCGGTTGGGCAGTGGTCAAGGGAGCAGGGTGGGGCTAAACCTGCCTGGTACCAGAATCTTACGCACTTATGTCTGCTATTTATTCGACGTGATGGTATAAGCAAACTAGGGCCTCATATGTCGTTGGTTCAGCAGGCTTGGACGCATATTTGTACTGGCCCATGGCACAATGGCAGCAATGTATGAGCCCGCCAGCCGATCGTGTATGCTATGCTAAAGAGTCAAGCCGGTCATGCTGGAGTCCCATTTTCTCAAGATCCTATACGGCACAGAAACAGCGTCCGTCTGTTGTTCTGTTTCAAACCGGTACACGTGGCAGGAACCTGTTATATGCGATTTAGTGGGAGGACAAAGCCGTCTAAAGAAGTGTTGGACAAAAACGGACGAAGAGAGAAACGCTTCTGATTTTATCATTAGGTATAGATGTTATTACAACCAATATACTCCTAGATTGGTTTTAATAACATCTTCTATTATGGGACAAAGGGAGTATTATACTAGGTAACTGCACCAACGGTTGAGAGTTTGTGCAGGTAAAAGTTATTGATGTTTTTTCTCCTGGCATGGGATGAGCCTTTGTTTGTCTGCTGTGCAAGCTCACCGAGTTATCTGAAAACCTGAACCTAACTCCTTTTAGTCTTAGATGTTAGAGCTTTTTGCATATATATGTTTATGAAGGCCTACACTCTATTTGACATTGTGTGGGGCATGCAGATTGCACTAAGAACATAAGATGCACTAATGTACTAGATTATTTATTTGCATATTTAGCAACAATAAAACATCTAAAAATCTTGTACAACATGACGCAACATACATACACCATGTCTGAAAATTTCACATCTAAATCCGACTCACAGCTCAAGAAGTTTTTTTTTTTTTGACAAAACCAACTATGGAAAGTACTGGTATGATACTATTTACTTTACATTTGAATTTGTTACACTTCATGGTTTGATTTGCATTTTTTTCTTTCCTAAGATATGAAAGGCATTTAGATGTGAAATTTTAAGACATGGTAGATGTGCATATTGACTATGTCCTGTTTTTTCTTTCAAAATATTTTATGACCTTTAGATGTTCCTTTTCGACGACCTAGTGCACTAGTAAACCTTAAGGTGCTAGTGCACCCTATATATCCCTGACGTTGTGTTATATTCAGTTCTAGCAGTAATGGTAGTAGGAATATCTGGTTTTCAAGATGGTGTGTTGGTGATCGCGTGAGAATGCTATATTATGTTCTGTTTGTAATGTTATATTTAGTCCTAGCAGTAATGGCTGCCAGGGAGCCATATATGCTCTTTTGGTGATCGTATGACTTATATGCTTTTTCATTGAGTTGGAACAGATCCAGATTGGCAATTCACCTACCTACAAACTTGACAGAAAGCTTGGAAAGGGAGGATTTGGGCAAGTATATGTTGGTCGCCGTATTTCCACTCCTAGTCTTAGTGAGAGAACACCTGGTGCAAATGCTTTGGAGGTCAATTTGTCTTTTTGGATGCCTTTTTTGTATTTTAATAGTTGAGACTATCATAGTTTTGTTTATATTCATGCTTTTGTTTCTGTCAGGTTGCCATAAAATTTGAACACCGAACAAGCAAAGGCTGCAATTATGGAGCCCCATATGAGTGGCAAGTTTACAAGTAAGTGTTCTAGTTTTTCTTGCTTCTGCAACTTGTTTCACATTGTACAATTAACTTCATGGCCTTGTTTTTCACTTTTTTGTACAATTGTCATTGCAAGTGGCATTTGTACAATGGATATTAACTTTGTTTCTGCAAAACATCCACCTGGCAGCACTCTTAGCGGGATTCATGGTGTGCCAAGAGTACACTACAAAGGGAAGCAAGCAGAGTATTATATCATGGTAATGAAGAATGTCTCTTTGCCTCCCTTTTGTAAGTGAATATAAGTGCATATACAGTTTGTAGTTTATTTCTGTTTTCAGCATAGTGCTCCCCCTCTCCGTCAGTCCCTCGTGCAGCATGCACATTCGCTAGCTTGCTTATTTTTCTTCTTCACTCGCCACCTTTATGACAAAATCGTGTATGAAGTTGTCCTTTTCTTTGTGCTGCCGGCCGAATAATATGCAGTTCTAGGTGCTGCCTCTGTATAACAGGTATTTGTATCATGGGTGCAGTGGAACTTTTTTCTTCATCAGTAAAACACATAGACTATCCTTGGTCATCTCTCATGGGTGCTTCTGCCCTGTGACTGATGAGACCAATGATGAAAGTTGTTCTTCTTCTGGTATGCTGGTGGGTCTATGGAAGTAAAGTTCTGGAAACGACTCAGAGAACAGAACACACGAAAATATTTTTGTTACCAAAATAAGAGTTAGTAATTTTTATTAGAAGTATTTAACGTTTGTCATTTAATTACTTACAAAATTTATAATAAATAAAATTGTATTCATAGTCTTGTTGCTGATGACCACACTTGCTTAACACCACTTCACGCTGCATGTAGTCACTGCATATCGTTGTTGGGATGGTCCATGCATGTTTATTCCATTTAACTGCATAAAATACCTATTGAATATGTAGATTACTTTGATGAAAACATAATTTTTGGTAATCAGTTTTGACTATGTGTTTAAAATTATTTAATAAATACTGCTTTCTCCATTCCAAATTAAGTGGTACTCTACCTTTGTCAAAAGTCAAACTTCTCTAAGTTTGACCAAGTCTACAGAAAAATGTGCTAAATATCTACGCCATCAAATATATAGTATCCAAATATACTTTATGATGAATCTAATGAAACTAATTTGGTTTTATAATTAAGTTTGACTTAGGACAAAGCTAGCACTTCAATTAACTTGAAATGGAGGGACTAGAAACACGTTGAGATTTCAGTTCATATAAATTTGCAAATTATTAGCCTTTCATTTTTTCCGAAGCACTCTGTTTTTCTGCATATAGTCGTTCACTGTTGCTTCTAACAATATGTTCTATGATAAATCAATGAAACTAATTTGGTGTTGCAAATATTGATATATTTGTCTATAGACTTGATCAAACTTAAAGTAGTACTTAGGACAAAGCTAGAACTTCCCTTAACTTTGAATGGAGGGAGTAGAAACACGGTAAGATTTCAGTTCATATAGATTTGTAAATTTTTGGCCTCTCATTTTTTCTGAAGGATCCGCGGCTCAAATTAAAGCCATGAAACAAGTAGCTGGCAAATCAAAATTGGAACTAGCTCAATTCGCAGAGTTACAAGCCTTTGCATTTTCTGCATATAGTCGTTCAGGCGTTCACTGTTGGTTTTATCAATATATTTTTTGTATAAATGAATGAAATTAATTTTGTGTTGTAAATGTTCATATATTTGTCTATAGATATAGACTTACTCTAACTTAAAAGAAGTTTTACTTAGGGAAAAGCTGGAACTTAAATTGATTTCGAATGGAGGGTGTAAAAACACGTTAAGTTTAAATTGATTTCGAATGGAGGGAGTAAAAACACGTTAAGTTTTGTGTTAGTATGAATTTGCAAATTAATTGCCTTCCATTGTTTCTGAAGCACACTATTTTTTCTGCATATAGCTGTTCACTGTTGGTTTTAACTTTACTTTCCACCATGGTTTTAACTTTACTTTTTGGTTCAGAAAGAATGTCTCCACATTTCTTTCTGCCGAAGACAACTTTTAGTCGATTTCAGACCTAAGATGTTCCAACTTCTTTTAGCCTTTTGTTCCATTGCAAACTTGAAAGACTGGGACCCATGACCTAAAAATAGGATGTTTGTTTCTAATGCAAGCTAATATAAATGCAGATTATGGACATGTTAGGACCAAGCCTGTGGGATGTATGGAATAATAATTCTCACTCGTAAGTATCTACTTATTTTCCTATCTATGTATTCTTGATGTACATCTCTGGGTTGCCCAGTTAATTTAAGTTACGTCTTTGTGTTACAGGATGTCTGTTGAAATGGTTGCTTGTATTGCTATAGAAGCCATTTCCATACTGGAGAAGATGCACTCAAAAGGGTATTTAACATTCTTATCTTGGCAATGGAGCTTAGTTTTTTTATTCGCGCTTGAATATGAAAACATGGAGTAACAACTCTTGTTTATGATAGGTATGTCCATGGCGATGTAAAACCTGAGAATTTTCTGCTTGGACCCCCAGGCACACTGCAAGAGAAGAAGCTTTTTCTTGTTGACCTTGGGTTAGGTAATTTTATTCACTATTCTTTTGATAAGGACATCCCAGTATCTACTGGGAATTTGATATGTTGTCTCTCTCTGCTTGACATTACTTTCTCTCCGCAGCCACTAAATGGAAAGACACTGGTACAGGAGAGCTAGTTGAATATGATCAGCGGCCTGATGTCTTCAGGTTTGCAAGAGAAATACTGAGCCCTAAAGCACATAGTTTTCTTGTTAGTTAGTACACTGACATTCTCTTGTTATACTTGACTTGTTTTCCCTAATAGAGGAACCGTCCGGTATGCTAGTGTGCATGCTCACTTGGGAAGAACTGGAAGCAGGAGAGATGACCTTGAATCTCTTGCCTACACACTTGTTTTTCTTCTGCGTGGCCGCCTTCCTTGGCAAGGATACCAGGTGAAGTTTAGTTGGAGTGTGATATTGTCATTTTACATCTCAGTTGTTTTCCTTACTGGAGACTTTTGTGTAATAACTGTAGGGAGAAAATAAAGGTTTCCTTGTTTGCAAGAAAAAGATGGCTACATCTCCAGAATCTTTGTGTTGCTTTTGCCCGCAACCTTTCCGACAGCTTCTTGAGTATGTTGTGAACTTGAAGTTTGATGAAGAACCAAATTATGCAAAGTGCATCTCTCTTTTTGATGGCATTGTTGGCCCAAATCCAGACATCAGACCAATTAACACTGATGGTGCTCAGAAGGTAATATATTCCTTTGCCATTGTTGCTTCTCACTAACTCACAAGGTGTTATGACTTACAACCATACGACCATGCCCAGATGCTGAAACCATGTAACTGTTTAACATTAGATTGTTCCTAGCCAAATGTTTTTGCGGGAACTGCTTGGGAGGCATTGCTTAATGTTCATTGGGGGAATGGGACTCCATATTCATCAGCCATGCAACATAAGCTAGCATACTAATAGTTCGTTGAATTTCTACCAGCTTATATATCAGGTTGGTCAGAAGAGAGGTCGCCTCATGATGGAGGAAGATGAAGATGACCAACCCAAGAAGAAGATCAGGATGGGAATGCCTGCAACACAATGGGTTAGTGTATATAATGCAAGGCGGCCTATGAAGCAGAGGTATGAATCCTAGAGGCAATAAAGGTTTAGTTGGAAACAAATATTTCCATTATAACCACACTTCTTGTACAGGTACCACTATAATGTTGCAGATGGTAGGTTAGCACAACATATTTCGAAGGGAAATGAGGATGGCTTGTTTATAAGCTCAGTTGCCTCTTGTTCAAATCTGTGGGCTCTAATAATGGATGCTGGCACCGGTTTTAATTATCAAGTATATGAACTTTCTCCATATTTTCTTCACAAGGTAAGTAGTCATCCTAGCCTATTGTTGCATTGCAGATTTTCCATTCTCTTTTGTTTGCACTGGAGCATATCAATTAAGCAATTGATTTCTCTATTTTTCCCTATGTTGCCTTTAGGAATGGATAATGGAGCAGTGGGAGAAAAACTTCTATATCACTGCGTTAGCAGGTGCAAACAATGGCAGTTCTCTTGTGGTCATGTCTAGAGGTAATAGCATCGTGATGCCTGCTCAAGAACGTTACTTTCACCCATAATTATCAAAACCGGTTGACCGGCAGTAAATCGAATCCAGAAACATCACCAGTCTGGTTTCCTTCAAGAATCATCCATGCAATTAAAACGTAAAAAACCGGATGAACATGGTGTCTTTTTGTTGAAAACTGAAAATCAGTGAAGAGGGTGGTTTTAGATGAACTACATATCCTCTGTTTCATGTGGAAAGAAGGGCGTTGTCCTGGGCCTACCTGGTCTAATTGGCCTGCTCTGCTGTGTGTGTGTGTGTGTGTGTCAAGATGCCCTAGGGCTCCCCCTGACCCCTCCCTCTGCCTCCTCATTCCCACTATGTTCTTCCCTTCTAGCTTTGTTCGCATCTTCCCCCCAAGTCGGTTATGTGTTGCTATTCGCAATCACCGAGCCTTAATTTCTTGTGAAATCGTTATCTCGATACAGGTGCCATGGTTGTCATGCTGCCTTCTGTTGGAGCAGTCTTGGTAGGGCTAGAAAGCTTGGCATCATATTAGCAGGGGTTAGCGGCTTGCTTGAACATGCTATTCTATGTGACTACAAGTAGAGACTTGCCGGGGATCACTTAATTGTCGGATATAGTGGGGATTGTGGTGGTTATTCCATGCTAGAGCGGGAGTTTCTTAATAGGGAACATGTGTATAATTATTTTGGTATTGCATTGTGTTGTCTTGATTTTCACTCGTTTGGCTGCCGATTCACTGCTTGGACCACTGGTCCTGCTTTAATAGCTTTCCCTGGTACTATGATTTCTCAGAGATATTGCTGCTTCTCCCAGATAGTATAGGATCAATCTATTCATCATTAGTGTGATTAAGCATTAGCAGATGATACTTATTCTGAATATCTGTGTTGTTGCGCTTGCATATGTTCAAAGTCTGCAACTAACTTTGAGCCTCCACCTCCAGGAACACAATATGCCCAGCAGTCCTACAAAGTAAGCGACTCGTTCCCCTTCAAGTGGATAAACAAGAAGTGGAAGGAGGGTTTTTATGTCACAGCTATGGCCACTGCAGGAAGTCGGTGGGCAGTAGTCATGTCTCGGAATGCGGGCTTCGTAGATCAGGTATGTCTATCTATTCCTTCTACTCCCTCTGTCCTGAATTAGATGTCGTAGATTTCTCTAGATTCGCATGTATCTCTACACAAAAACATGTCTAGACAGATACAAATCTAGACAAATCTGTGACATCTAATTGCATTGCTTAATTTCAACAAAATTGAGTGTTGGATGGGGCACATGCTGAAAATTACAAGGTCCAAGTTTGGTGCCTGTGTTTTTAACATTTTCGCTCGTAGGTTGTGGAGCTTGACTTTTTGTATCCAAGTGAGGGAGTCCATCGGCGTTGGGATAATGGTTATCGCATCACTGCGACTGCTGCTACATGGGACCAGACAGCGCTTATCTTGAGCATCCCCAGAAAAAAACCTGCTGATGAAACACAGGAAACCCTAAGAACATCCGCCTTCCCCAGCCAGCATGTGAAGGTCATTTATTCTCTCCCCCCTTTTCTGGCATCTGTGTGTTACCTTTTTTTGCCCAACTATTGATTAATTTTCTTGCAGGAGAAATGGGCAAAAAATCTCTACTTAGCCTCCATTTGCTATGGAAGAACGGTATCGTAAGGTCTGTTCTGTGTTGCTTGTTTGTAGAGTTCATTATCGACTGCCTGGTTTATGATTAGATGGTGGAGTTTTGAAGGGCAGTGATATTCCTAATCCCTAATTTATAGTTAACAGAGTTCATAGATCATAGATGGCAAAGCCTGCTGTTTTTATAGGTTATAAGAGTGCATGTTGTGCTGCTGTGTTGTATTCTTATTCTCTTTGTCCATAGAATGCGGAAATTGGTGTGTTGTAAGTTGTAACATTGCTTACCAATCATGCATATAGTTTAAATTAGATATGTAACCCTTGGGGTTCGCTATAAAATTGTACAAACTTCCAGTTGTGCCTGCGTGTTGCTCTGGCCTTTTTGGTGCCTGGACTCCATCGCATCGCAGTTTCTGTAATCTCATGTGATGTCTTATAGGCCTTAGCTGTGTTTGACTTGGACCATTCTTAGATGGACCTGGCAAGTGGCAACTATGATTTTCTTGAGAGTGTATGCTGATGTATGCCATTCTACATTCTTCACTTGTGCCTTCATGTACTTCAGCAACCAGTGTAAATCCTAGTTGATCGTTTGAGTCTGTGTGCAGATAACCAGGGCGGGCTCAAAATTTCAAATTCCTTTACTATTTATTTATATTTGGAAGAAATTTCTTCAGATTTTACAAATTTATGGAAGAAAGGCCCCTAGTCGATTCGTTTTCCCCCACTGATTTCTTCTAGGTCTGGCCTGCAGATAACCGAGTACTATGATCCTACTCCCTCCGTTTCAAAATATAAGATGTTTTAGGTTTGTGAAGAAATGTATCTAGACTTGTTTTAGTGTGTAGATTCACTCCAAACTTTAATGAACCTAGATACTAAAAAAAGTCTAGATACATTTGCTTCACAAAACTAAAACATCTTACATTTTGAAACAGAGGGAGTAGTATTCACCACTCGTTGTAAAGTTCTATACATGTGAAGATCTGGACCTGTTTTCCTTCATCGTGCTCATCTGACATGTCGTGTGCAGTGCAGCTAAACTTTTGTAATATTTTGCTCCTGTGTTCTGATGGGGGCTCGGTTTCACCGTAGAACCACAGTTGTACTACTCCAAAGGTCAAAACAAGGAGCAAATAAGACTCCAAGGAAAGACTGACCGAACAAGGAGCAAACACGACTGCCTGAATGCAAACTGTTGATCCTTTGTTCTTTGATACATTTGCTGAAGCTCCTTAGACTTTGCTACCTTTACATGATGTTTCACCTCACCTTTAATCGAACACTTTCTGTAACTGAAATATACATGAGCGCATGACGGAAAGGTCTTTCTCTGAAATCCTGTTGGTGGTGTTTGTAACGAGTTGCTGCGGTTGAAGCCATTTCTATGTCTTGGGCGTGACTTTGATGGGCATTCCTCGCTTCAGCCGCACTGTGGGGAAGTTCACGACCGTGTCCTCCTCTGCCACCCACCTGCATTCATAAAAAGTGAGTACCAAAGCCAGGATTTCTCTTCATAGTAGTAGGATATTAGGAAGCACATTTGCATACTACCTGAAGCTGGTTACTAGGTGATGCAGAAAGATGGAAGCTTCAAGCCTGGCGAGGTCGATCCCTGGGCATAGCCTCTGCCCTCCACCGAAGGGAGTGAAGCCACTGCTGCACGCCATGATGTCCCTCTCCTATACGGACGCTTGATGCATGTGTTAGATCCCTACTGTCACCTTAGTTAACAATTTGTGTGTTGCATGTAAGGGAATTATTATCACCTTCCATCTCCACGGATTGAAGGCGTATGGGTCGTCGTAGATGTGGCCGTCGAGATGGACGGAGCGGAAGTAGAGGAAGACGCACCACCCCTTGGGAATGAGGAGCTGCCCCTTCACCTCGACGTCCTTCACCGCCTTGCGCATGATCCCGTTTATGATGTTGCCAATCCGCAGCGTCTCCGTGATCACCTGCGTATATGTATGCAGGACATAGGCTGTCATATATGGTCCGTCCCGTCGTTGGAACACAGGGAGATGTGCTTGCTTACATGCTGCGTGAACGTGAGTGACATGTAGTCTGTCCACTGGAGGGTTTCGCCCACGTCCGATTTCCTCCTCTTGAGCTCCATGTTCTCCTCCTGCACGCACGCATGGCCCGTAGATAGGTGCAGTTTAGTAGTAGTACATCGAGTTTATTCGTTTCGCAGATAGTTCAAATGCGCAGTAACTGCACTTAGAGAACATCGTTCCAATTCAATTAGGATCATCTATAAAGTTAAGTTACCATGCATACATCTTTACAGTTCAAATGCATATAGGCTGGCGCTGGTTGGCAAAAATCTGAGCAGCAGCTTCCCTTTCTGGTGCATAATATATAGCTTTAGGTTCACCGAATGTGATGCGAAGCTATTCACGGTCGAGCATGCACCGGAGATGCTCGATCGTACTGCATTGATCCATCACAGTGTGATGACTTCCTTCAAATCCTACACGCTATATTTTCTTTACTAAACCATGTTAGGTCAATTTAGTCGTGTACTATTGCTCTATTATTATTAGGTGGATGTCTCCGTCAATTGATCTATAGGTCTTTTTCCTAGTTGTTATGACCATTATTGTTGGCTGGCAATGGCATGCACAAACAAGGCAACAAACAACCAACGTGTTTTAGGCTCCATGGACCGGCATGCACAAACAAGGCAACAAACAGCCTACGTGTTTTTTAGGCTCTATGGACGTCATCATGGATATATACTATTATAGATTGTCAGCTTATATTGTCCTCCTGTTTATCAAACAAAATAATACAAACCGTTGAGGTCACGATCCACTACACTTTGGCAACATAAATTAATACAGTGACATGTCTCTGATAATGTTCTTCACGTCGACATCTAGGTGAATCAACTATTACCTACATGTGTTCTACTGACATGCATGTTTACAATAACTCAAAGGATACCCCATGTGTTTTGCAGTGGGAATCCCTTTAGGTACTCCCTCCGGCTCATATTAGTTGACTCAAATTTGTCTAGATTCGAATGTATCTAGTACTAGAACTTGACTAGATATATTCATATCTAGATGAATCTAAATCAACTAATATAGGTTGGAGGGAGTACTTGATTTTGTAAATAAAAGAGTACAAGACAATGAAATATGAAATTGTGTAACAAGATTACAAGAATACACCCGATTCAATTGTTCATGGTAGTCGAGAGGCTAAATTTAATTGGCATAGAATGATCGTGTATTTGGCAAACTAAAGGTTATCGAGGTTTAGGAATGTATCTAATTAATGTTGTATGCAAATTAATTTAAGCCGCAAACAAGATCAAATAAGTTGATGATGGGCTAGCTTGCATGAAGAGAGGCTATTATAATTTCAGTTAGTGGGATTTTGCTTTATAAGAAGTATAGATTAGTCTCTCTCAAAAAAATTATAGAATAGTAGGTGAATGGAAATTTGGGTGTACTGTTGGAGATATGCCCTAGAGGCAATAATAAATGTAGTTATTATTATATCTTTGTGTTTATGATAAATGTTTACATTCATGCTATAATAGTATTAACAAGGAAACATTGATACTTGTGTGATTTGTAAACTTAATTTGAAGTCCCTAGTATAGCCTCTATACATCACTAGCTTGTTGGTTGATAAATGATTGTGGTTTCCCTATCATGAACATTGAGATGTTATCAACAACAAGATCATATCGTTAGGAGAACGATATGATGGACATACTCCTATAGATAAGCGTAGCATAAAGATCAAGTCATTTCAATAGTTCAATTGCTATATGCTTTCTGATACATAGTAACCTAATTCCTTCGACCATGAGATCATGCATATCACCTTTACCGGATGGATGCTTTGATGACATCAAACACCACACCGTAACTGGGTGGCTATAAAGGTGGCATTGAGTGTTCGGAAAGTATTGGTTGAGACACATGGATCAAGAGTGGGATTTGTCCATCCATATGACGGATAGATATACTCTGGGCCCTCTCGGTGGAATGTCATCCAATTAGCTTGCAAGCATGTGACTAGCTCACAAGGGATCACATATCACGGGAACGAGAAAAGAGTACTTATCGGTAACGAGGTTGAACTAGGTATGCAGAGATACCGACGATCATTACCTCGGATAAGTAAACTATCGTGAGACAAAGGGAAATTGGTATCGTATGTAAGTGGTTCATTCGATCGCAAAGTAATCGTAGAAATATGTGGGAGCCATATGAATTTCCAGATTCCCCTATTGGTTATTGTTCGTAGAAGTGTCTCGATCATGTCCGCATAATTCACGAACCGTAGGGAGACACACTTAAGGATTCAACGTTGTTTGAGTAGTTATGGTATTATGAGAAAGAGACCGAATATTGTTCGGAGTCTCGGATGGGATCCGGGATATCACGAGGAGATCCGGAATGGTCCGGAGAATAAGATTCATATAGGGAAAGTCCCGTTTCGGAGTTGTGGAATGTTTCCGGTGTTTTCATCGGGAATGTTCTAGAAGGTTCCGGAATGTCCGGCACTCTGGAGGGGAAGGGTACATGAATGTGTTGTATCAAGTTGGTATGATTGCATCATGTACTAAGTGTCATCGCTGTTCCAAATAAAGGATTAATCGAATCCTAGTTTGAAAAGTCAAATAGCTAAATTGAAAAGTCAAACGGCTAAATTTGGAAAGTGGAAAAGAGGAGGAGGAGGTGAGACCGAGTTGGGGAGGGAGTCCTCCTCCCCAAGCCGGCGCACCACCCAAGCCGAGTTGGGGAGGGACTCCCCTCCCTCCCCTTGGCCGCCGGCCCCTCCACCTATATAAGGAGGGGCAGGGCTCCCTCCTAGCACACACAAGTCCCTCACCTCAAACCCTAGAAGCTGCAGCCCACCATAGCCGCCGCCGCCCCCTAGGGTTTTGCCCTAGCCGCCGACTTGGGGTCCCCGGAACCCTAGCCGCCGGCTCTAGCACCTCCTCCTTGGTGTGTCTAAAACCTAGATCGCCGAGGAGCTCTCTCATACTCCACCATACTCGCTCCGGCTTAAGGCGAAGCCCTGCGAGATCTCCCCTCTACTTCCGGTACCACGCCGTTGTGCTGCCGGAATCGCGAGGAGAGTGCTACAACCTCCGCTGCCTGCTGGAACAAGGGAGAGGAAGGTCTTCGTCGAGTACCGAACGTGTGACCGACTGCGGGAGCGCTGTCGGAACGCAGCGCCGGAAGGAGCGTCTACGCGATCTTGAGATCGGGAAGAGTACGACTACATCACCCACGAGAATCCGCTCTCGTTAAACACTTTGGAATCTTCAAGGGTAAGTTATTCCATCGACTCGTTGCTACAATCTAGTAGATAGATCTTGGCTTGTTTGTTTGTATGCGATAGAAAAATTTTGTTTTCCATGCTACGAAACCCTACATGTACTATTTCTATTTCACTTGTTTCCACATAACATCAAAACATCCTTTTATATGGAACACATACCTCTAGTTGTTCAAGAGCCAAGGGGCACTCGCTGAGGTACTTGACGGCAAGTGTGATGAGAACCGGCACGGAGTCCTCCGCAGGTATCATAAAGTCGATCATATTGTCGGAGATCAGCTCATCAGTGAGCTCATCACTTCCATTACTCATCAAGACATCAATCATGTCACGGGGAGCCTCGTTGGTCATGTTCTCCCTCTTCTCTTTGATGATCTTTTGGATCAACTTTGTCATCCTCTTCTTAGCCTGGATATGTATACATATATATTCCACATATATGCACAAATCACAAACATGTCATTACACCAAAACAACTCATTGCCGATGATAGAGTAATCAAGACGCTAGGGGTTGAAGCTATGTAAGATGGTTTTGTAGGTGAAATATATAGTTGAAATTGAGTAATTAATATTTCATTCCTTTAGAAGGTAAATTTGCTTGGCAATCTAGCTCGTTGGAAATTGTTGGCGTGCGTGGTTACTTGTTTTTATCATTTTTACACTTATTTATATAATTCTTTGTTTAGTTACCCACTACTAAGTACTAATCACAAAAAAATTCCTCTCTTTTCCACTACCTATTTAATCACCTACGCATGCCAGGTTGTAACAATTATTTAACTGCCATCCTTTTTGAACAAAAAGTTTAATGAAAGGGCATCACTTCATTCATCTATATATTTGGATATTTTTTTCGAGATAAAGAAAAATCTATCTCACGCTGGCCTCTACAACATGAGATGCACATTTACATGTATAAAGTGAGAGCGAGTGTATTACCTTGATGGATCTGTAGAGCTGAGTCCCCGGGAGCTTAATGGGAAGGGATATCAAGCCGGCAATGAATTCATGGAACTGTTGCTTGAGGTAATGCATCTCCTGACCTGGCTCTAACCCTATGAGCGCCCTCACTAGGATTTCAAACACAATCTGAGAAGCATGCATGGAGCACACAATAAAAAACTGATTACATAGAATTCCAAAACACACATAGGAAACCCGCCTAAAGAATTTCAAAGGACCGTAGAACATAACATATACACATTTTAAAGTCATGCATTTTGAAATGGATGACGGAGTAACTGACTAACCAAAGTCGTCCATACTGAAGTAACATTTGATTCTGGACTTACGGTGAATAAGTGTGAAATACATACTACCCCATATGCATTCACCTAAAAAAAAGATATGAAATATATTTCTGATGGCACATGTCATACCTAGTTAAGCAACTCAAACTTGAGAAAAAACAAAAAGGAATACTACTGCCCCGTACAATATTTCAGCAAGGAATTGGAAGCATTTTAAGGTTTTTGTCGTATGCAAACACGCTAAAGGTCGACTGGACACACAGGAAGAACTCGTGTTGACGGTCCACACGTGTGCAGAGGACATCCACACGGCCAACGACCGATCGACCGCCCCAGATGGGACCTCGATCACATTTCCGAAGCCCCAAAACGCGACGCACGTGCGCACCGCATTGGCGTACTGCTCTTTCTTTTCTAGCCGAAAGACGCGATCGATCGATCTACACGCCGCAGTGTACTGTACTATCCTCGGACGCCGATTTCCTTGACGCGACGTGAGTGCATGACGTAAGTAGGTATACGTACCGACTTGGCCTCGTCCTGGACGCGCACCACCACGGCCGCGCCCGCGCCATCCTCGCGGCAGCAACGGCGACGCCACTCGTCCATGGCCTCGGCGACGCGGCGCTGCATGCCGGCGGTGACCCGCTCCTTGAGCTGCGGCGACTTGAAGAAGGCGCCGGAGAGGCCGTGCACCCGGCGCTGGAGGCCGCCGCCGAGCACGAGGATGGACGACTCCCCCATCAGCTCCATCAGCGACCGCGGGTACCACGGCACGAACGACGACGCGTCCGCCTGCAGCACGGCCCGGCTCACCTCCGCGTCGCTGCTCACCACCGCCGGCGAACCCCACAGGTGCGACCTGAACACCTTCCCGTACCTGCACAGTTATCATTCGCCTCGGGAATTAATATAAGAGAGTTAATTGTAGCACGTCGAGCAGCACGAGCCACGCGCTGATTATGTACTCACAGGAGGCGGCGCTTCTCGACGAAGGACTCGGGGCGGGGGGAGTAGGCGGCGGAGATGAACGCCAGCGTCTCGCCGACGAGCGGCCAGCCGAGCGACCCGCCGGGGAGCCGCGCTCCTCTCGCCGTGCCGCGCCGCCTTTTTCTCGCCCACCGCACGGCGCCAGAGACGACGGCGACGACGACCAACGCCGAGGCGACGGACGCCGGCCAAGAATAATAATCAGAGCCGCCGCCCATGGAGAGAGCTTCCATGGCGCGCGTACGTACGTGCCACGATCGGCGCGCGCGCGCCCTCGAGTAGTGGTTGGAACCTCGCACAGGACGGAGAGGAAGACGTACGTACGATGATGACGAGCGAGCGACCAGCTGCAGTGTGAGGAGGAGGACCGGGCCGAGGCGCGTGACGAGACTGTGACTGCGAGCGCGTCGATCGTGTAATCTAGCTATAGCTAGCGCTGCCCTGATATTGTAGTGTGCGGTGAGTTAGTGACGTGTGGGCCCCACGTTCTATACATACTAAATTAGTTTTTTCTTGTTTTTTTTATATTCTAGCTAGCGCTGAGAAGTTGATTGATCTCGATATTTTTCTTCTTCTTTAATTTTATTGCTACTAGCTAGATAGACTAGAGCCCTTAACTAGTTTAGTCCCGCGTAATGATCGTTGATCCTGTGATGATTGGGTTGTTAGCCAGTACGTACTACAGTTGTTTTGGGTCCATGCTTAGCCTAGTGCGTCCGGAAGGCTGAGAGGAAATTATACTCTCACAACATCACATGGTTTCCATGGCTCGTGCTTTGGTGAATTGTGCATGATCGACATGCAAAGCAATGTATTTGTCCATTATGCACGTGCTACCAAAACTCGCAGGACCGGCCGTAAGATCCCTCGTCTGCATGCGATAGAATGATTAACTAGTATCTTTTTTTTTAGATATACTCTCTCCTTTAGGAAAAGTATATCGTAGATTTTTATAGATTTATATGTATCTATACATGGAAACTTGAGTGAATCTAACCGCGACATTTTTCTTTGGACGGAGGGATACAATTAATTGTTTCTACAGTACTACTAAGTTCATGGGAAATTATGCATTTCGATATACGTATTACTTTAAAATTCTTGTTACTACTACTCTACAAAATTAGACCACTAGGAGGAAAGCGCAGCGCACAGACGGCGGCATCTCAACTGGCTAATTATGTTAGGCACGCGTGATGGCCTGGCCTATTGATTAGCGCCGGCCACACAGAGATTAATATGCATGGGGCCTCGCCTCACTCACTTGAGTAGAAAGCGAAATTTGCATGGCCCTTTAGCCGGAAACAAAAAGATTCTCGGGTGTCAAACTTTGGTGGTGCATGCGTTGCGAGGCTGAGTCAAGGAGATGTATCTATTCCAACTGCACTGCACTGCACGTGAGAAAGCACTCGCACGTTTGCAGCGGAGGGCATGCCCGGCATTTTCCTACCTATCTACAGAGACACAAAGGGAACAGGGAGAGGTAGCTGAACATGGTACATAATCTGTGGGTTCAGAACAATGAAAATCTTCAAAATACCATGGGCTTTGGCGTAGATAGTGAAGGGATATGAGTAGGCTATACTAGCGCAAATCAAAAATTTCTACCGCGTAAATCAGGATTACTGTTGTCATAGATCACGGGATTACCACTAGACGCGCAGTTGCGGAACTTGATGAAGCGCGTCGAGGCAGTGCAGACGTTCCACGTCTTCTCCTTGTCCTCGTCCCACGAGCAGCTCCCCTTGCGCGGCTTGTCCAAGTGCCACAGATGCAGCACCTCCGAGGTATCCACACGCGCGGGGTGAAAGCGTCAGACGCCGGACTGCTAGGTCCGCGCGTGCAACACAGGCGTGAGGGGTGGCGGCAGGGTGGAATGGTCTAACCCTGGCCAGCTCGCCCCACCCTCTCATATATAGGCGTCCCTAGTGGGCTTCTACATTAGCAGCCCATTAATAGCCTAAGCATGGTCTAATTCGGATCTAATCCTCATTAGGCTTCCAGCTCCTTAAGTGTGTGACCCTATAGGTTCATATACGTGTAGACATGACACGAATACACTTATTCTGTCAATAGTTGGTAGCGGCCTCTAGCAAGACGTGCCAACTCCTAAACGCATACAAAGATCATATCGGACGAACCATCACAAGGTTTAGTATATGTCTTTCCCTTTGCCTCACGATATTTGGTCAAGCTCCAAGCTGACCTCCCTTTCTTGATACTATGATTCGGAATACCTTTACTAGGTTAACTCTTAACTATATGTAGCATGGCCATGCATTTCTGGATCCGATCACTCGAGGGGCCCAGAGATATCTCTCTCAAGTAGAGAGGGGAAAATCCCATCTTGATTGACCATGTCTTGCAGCATGCTTCAGGACAAACCCGAAAGCTACCTTTATAACTACCCAGTTACGGAGTAGCGTCTGATAGCCCCAAAGTAGGCCGATCCACATATCAAGTACATGCGACAATCTCAGGTCTAAGGACAAAACGTATACGATGTGTAGAGAGAGCTGCAAGTCTAATTGTCAGTCTCAAGTTGGGTCAGTCCAACCCCATGTTCATAACATGTATCCACATCATTGGTTTGACATCTCCATGTTTATGACTTGCGAAACATAGTCATCAACCAATCGATGTGCTAGTCTAATATTCATGTGTGTCCTCACATGAACTCCGACTAGGGACAACTATAAAATAACCATACAAGTAAAGAGTTTCACAAACAATTCACATAATTGCCAATCAATACAAGTTGCCTGATATGGATATTCGAGGAACATTACAATAACTCATGGATACATAAAAAATATAATCATCTCTATGATTGCCTCTAGGGCATATTTGTTGGAAATATAAGCAATAATCCATATGATTTAATCCGAATAATAAACTGATAAAGCATGATCATACAGACGGTACTAAAACCAACCATGCAAATCAACAAAGTAGATGAACCGATTACATCTATACAAGATAAACCTATCACAGATACTCCAAACGCTAGACCTAGAAACTCTAGCAAAATCCGAAAGAGAGAGATTGGAAACACATACGACGCAGTTGCGGCAGTAGCCGCGACGGTACCAGCAGCAGAGTTGTCGCCCATGTTGAGGTTGCCGAAGAGGTCGCTGATGTCCGGGAAGAAGTCGTCGTTCGGGAACTCGTCGTCGGACGACGTCGTGGTTGCTAGTAGTCGCGCTTGAGCGCTCCCCAAAAACCTGATCGCCCCTCACCCGTACAGGTTCACGAGAGGCGGGGTTCCGGAGGCCTACTGTCCCGATCTGTGGTGCATGCCACAAGCCGGGATGGGGAAGACGAAAGCGGCGGCGCAAGGTTCCAGAGGTAGGCGCGTGTGTCAATTCACCGATTAGGTCTAGCGCAGACGCTTATATAGTGCAGGTTAGGGAGATCGTGGGACTCAGCCCACGTCCGAGTCTGTAACAGCCCACGTCCATAAAAACTGGAAACGGCTATAATTAACGCGTCCGTTAATGACTCATAATCAGTTTTCCCAACTATCAAAATAAAGCTCGGCTCGGCGAGATTCCCGCAACCCGTGGCACACGCGCGTCGTGACGAGGCGAGGCGAGGCGAGGCGGGCGGCGTCGGAGGAGGAGTGTGCGAGGGCTACTCTTCTTTTCACACCTTAGTGAGTGGTGCAACACTCTACTATATAAGGTGGTCCAACTCTCCTTCAACTAGCAATGTGGGACTAAACTTTAGCACCACTAGCACGGCCATATGCTGCCATATACAAGTGGTCCAAAGAGAATTTTAGAATTTGTCTAATGGGCCAACAACCCAAAACTCACCAAACTCCAACAATCCCCCACAAAGTCTCATTGGCACATCACAACACTTTTTTTTCAGAACATTGTTTTATATACCGGTGTGTAGTGGAGACTATTAAGTTGAACTTCCATGTTAAACTTCATGCTACTCTAGCTAGCAACTTGAATAGTGGACTATGCCTTGAACTACAATTTTTCTGCGCGTTAGTTTCACACAAAATCTAGACCGGTACAGGGCTACCGTCGGCTTCCTCGCGGTTTGGAGCTTATGAGTCATACTCCAGGGACTTTCATGAGTTTATTAGAGAGCACCCAACTCTCACGGACTGCGACGTTTGACAGTCAGACTCATATAGGTGTGTTCCTCAAGAGATGTTCTAGAGGACAACATCTCCGCTTATAAAAAGCCACTTGGAACACATTAAGATAAATATCAACCTGTCATGCAGATTAAGAGAGTATTGCATCTTTATGGAGATGTAAAAATAATATGGGGATACTCTCCTCTCAGCTGACCAACAGCTTGTCTCCCAGCTCTAATTCACGGGATCTCCGATCACATAGAGTGGGTTGCCACTGGGATCAAATCATAGCGTGGGTCTCAAACCCATCTCCCTCGATGCATTATCTATCACATTGCCTGATAAACCCTTTGTGAAGGGATCTGCCAGGTTCTTAGATGTTTGGATATAATCCAACGCAATAACTCTGGAGTTTCTCAGTTTCCTGACAGATTTCAATCTCCTCTTCATATGCCTTGATGACTTCATATTATCCTTAGAACTGTTTACTTTGACGATCACAGTTTGATTATCACAGTTCATCAGGATGGCGGGTATTGTTTTTTCAACAACAGGTAAGTCCATCAAGAGCTCACGAAGCCACTCTGCTTCAACAGTGGCTCTGTCTAATGCTATGAGTTCTGCTTCCATTATTGACCTTGTTAAGATGGTCTTCTTGCAAGACTTCCAGGAAACAGTGCCACCACCAAGTTTAAACAGATAACCACTTGTGGCCTTAATCTCATCAGCATCAGGTATCCAATTTGAATCACTATAACCCTCAAGTACCCGTGGATACCCAGTATAGTGAATACCATAACTCGTAGTGCCTTTCAAATAGCGCAAAACTCTTTCAAGAGAATGCCAATGATCATCTCCAGGATTTGACACAAATCGACTCAGTTTGCTTACAGCAAAGGAGATGTCAGGTCTAGTAGCGCTGGCTAAATACATGAGCGAGCCAATAATTTGAGAATATCTCAATTGATCTTTAGCAGTCCTTCGATTCTTTCAAAGTAGCACACTGGATCATAAGGCGTTGGAGAAGAATTGCAGTCGCTATACCCGAAGCGACTCAATATCTTTTCCACATAGTGATACTGAAGCAATGTAATCCCACCATTGTCATCCTTTAGTAGCTTGATGTTTAAAATTACATCAGCCACTCCCAAGTCCTTCATCTCAAAGCAGCGAGATAGGAACTCTTTGACCTCCTCGATAACAGCGAGGATGGTCCCAAATATCAATATGTCATCAATGTAGAGACACATAATAACTCCCTCTCCCCCACCATGGTGATAGTACACACATTTGTCAGCTTCATTTACAACAAAGCCTTCAATAGTTAAAGTTCTTTCAAACTTCTCGTGTCACTGCTTAGGAGCTTGCTTAAGACCATACAAAGACTTCACTAACTTACACACCTTTCCTTCTTGACCGTCTACTACAAATCCGTCAGGCTGCTCCATATAAATTTCCTCATCTAGCTCTCCATTTAGAAAAGTTGTCTTAACGTCCATTTGATGAACGAGAAGACCATGTGAGGCAGCCAAGGAAAGTAGTACTCGAATAGTGGTCAATATGGCTACAGGTGAGTAGGTATCAAAGAAGTCTTCACCTTCCTTTTGGGTATAACCCTTAGCCAAAAGACGTGCCTTGTACTTTCCAATAGTACCATCAGGTCTAAGCTTTTTCTTGAACACCCACTTACATCCTACAGGTTTGCACCCATAAGGACGATCAGTGACTTCCCAAGTACCATTATCTAAGATGGAGTCCATCTCGCTTCGGACAGCTTCCTTCCAGTAGTCAGCATCTTGAGATGCATAAGCTTCTGAAATGGAAGTGGGAGTATCATCCACAAGGTACACAATGAAATCATCACCAAATGACTTTGCAGTACTTTGTCTCTTGCTCCTTTTGGGAGCTTCATTGTCATCCTCCACAGGATCAGCAGAGTGTTCTATCGGCATAGTGGGTTCAAGAATTATAGAAAATTCCTGACTAGATGAACTAGTCATCTCCTGATTTGATGAGCTAGACATACCTTTCATACGAAAGATGTCCTCAAAGAAAGTCGCATCATTTGACTCCATAATTGTACCAACATCCATGTCGGATATCTCAGATTTTACTATCAAAAATCTATAGCCAATGCTATGAAAAACATATCCCATAAAAACACAATCCACGGTTTTTGGTCCAAGCTTTCGCTTCTTGGGTATTGGAATATTGACTTTCGCCAAACAACCCCAAGTTCATAAGTAAGAGAGTTTAAGCCTTTTCTTTTCCCATTCCTCAAATGGATTCATGGTTTTATCCTTTACGGGAACACGGCTTAGGACATGACACGCAGTCATTAGCGCCTCCCCCCACCATTCCTTGGAAAAACCCGATGTATCTAACATGGCGTTAACCAAATCAGTTAGAGTGCGGTTCTTTCTTTCGGCCATCCCATTTGACTGAGGTGAGTAGGGAGGCGTCCTCTCATGTATAATACCATGTTCCTTACAGAATAAATCAAATTCATTTGAAAAGTACTCTCCACCATGATCCGACCTTAGCCGCTTGATTCTAAGATCAAGTTGGTTTTCTGCCTCAGCTTTATAGATCTTGAAGTAGTTCAAAGCTTCATATTTAGATTTCAGAAGATAAACATAGCAGTATCTAGTGGAGTCATCAATCAATGTCATAAAGTATCTTTTTCCACCTTTTGTCAACACACCATTCATCTCACAAAGATCTGAATGTATAAGTTCTAGTGGTGCTAAGTTTCTCGGTTCCGCAGCCGTATGAGACTTGCGGGGTTGCTTTGCTTGCACACAAACTTGGCACTTAGAACCTTTGATAGTGGTAAATTTAGGAATTAAACTCATATTGGCTAGCCGCGTCATGCAACCAAAGTTAATATGACAGAGTCGTGAATGCCAAACATTGGACTCATTATCATTGCAAACATGATTAATAACTTTAGTACATGAGTCTGACAAAGACAAGCGGAACATACCTATGCACTCATAACCCTTTCCAACAAATTGTACATACTTAGAAATTACAACTTTATTGGACTCAAAAACCAACTTAAAGCCAACTCGACATAAAAGAGATCCGCTGAGGAGATTCTTATTGATGGAGGGAACGTGTTGCACATTCTTCAGCTGTACGGTCTTCCCCGAAGTAAACTTCAGATTTACCATACCAACACCATGAAGAGAAGCACGTGATCCATTTCCCATCAGCACGTAATAAGTCCTTGAGACCTAATAAGAGGAAAACATGAAAATATCAGAACATACATGTGTATTAGCACCCATGTCTATCCACCAATCAGGAGAATGAAATACTGAAAGGATAGTAGGTAAAATACCGTACCAAACATCCTTCATCTCAGTATCGCTAATAACAACATTAGCGGCCTTGCCATTGTTCCCATGTTGACGCTTGTCAAAGCGATTAGGGCAGCTAGGAGCCCAATGATCAGGATCACCACAGACGTGGCAAGAGCCTTTCCTCTTATCATTTTTCTTCTTGAAGTAGGTTGAGTGTGTAGCCTTGTTCTTGCCATCAAACTTTTCCTTTCCTTCAGTTTTGTTCTTATTCTTGAACTTGTGGGATTGGAAGTTTTTCCTCTGCACTAAATTGGCAGTAGAACCTCCCTCAAGTCCTCGAGCAGTTTTGTCCTTTGCTCTCGCCTTCTCTTCCACATGAAGAGACCCAATGAGATCCGTAACGGAAAACTCTTGTCTCTTATGTTTCATAGAAGTAGCAAAGTTCCTCCACGAAGGAGGAATCTTGGCAATAATGCCACCAGCCACAAATTTGTCCGGTAAGGAACACTTGAACTGCTCAAGTTCTTTGGCAAGTGATTGTATCTCATGAGCTTGATCAACGACGGAGCGCTCATCAACCATCCTGTAGTCATAGAATTGCTCCATGACATATAGCTCAGTGCCAGCGTCTGAGACACCAAACTTGTCCTCGAGCGCTTCCCACACGTCCTTGCCATTATCAAATGAAATATACGGGTCAACAATGTTGTCCCCAAGAACACTAAACAAAGCCGCCATAAACATGGTATCGGCTTTCTTAAAGGTCGCTTCCTGCTCAGCAGAAAGATCTCCTTCAGGCTTGCCAAGAGTGGCACTATAGAAGTTTAGGTTTTCAAACCAGAGAACTGCTCTCTTGCGCCATCTCTTATAGTGCATGCCATCAAAAGGAGGTTGCCTAGTAGCCGTGGCTACACCAGTGGAATTCAGTTGCCTATAATCAGGTTTTTGGATTGTTGGAAATATAAGCAATAATCCATATGATTTAATCCGAATAATAAACTGATAAAGCATGATCATACAGACGGTACTAAAACCAACCATGCAAATCAACAAAGTAGATGAACCGATTACATCTATACAAGATAAACCTATCACATCTACTCCAAACGCTAGACCTAGAAACTCTAGCAAAATCCGAAAGAGAGAGATTGGAAACACATACAATGCAGTTGCGGAAGTAGCCGCAGCAGTAGAGCTGTCGCCCATGTTGAGGTTGCCGAAGAGGTCGCTGACGTCCGGGAAGAAGTCGTTTTTCGGGAACTCGTCGTCGGACAACGTCGTGGTTTCTAGTAGTCGCGCTTGAGCGCTCCCCAAAAACCTGATCGCCCCTTACTCATAAATGTTCACGAGAGGCGGGGTTCCGGAGGCCTACTGTCCCGATCTGCGGTGCATGCCGCAAGCCGGGATGGGGAAGACGAAAGCGGCGACGCAAGGTTCTGGAGGTAGGCGCGTGTGTCGATTGATTCACCGATTAGGGTTAGCGCAGACGCTTATATAGTGCAGGTTAGGTAGATCATGGGACTTAGCCCACGTCCGAGTCGGTAACAGCCCATGTCCATAAAAACTGGAAATGGTTGTAATTAACGCATCCGTTAATGACTCATAATCAGTTTTCCCAACCAGCAAAATAAAGCTCGGCTCGGCGAGATTCCTGCAACCCGCGGCGCTCGTGCGTCATGACGAGGCGTGGCGAGGCGAGTCGGGCGGCGTCGGAGGAGGAGTGCGCGAGGGCTACTCTTCTTTTCACACCTTAGTGAGTGGTGCAACACTCTACTATATAAGGTGGTCCAACTCCCCTTCAACTAGCAATGTGGGACTAAACTTTAGCACCACTAGCACAGCCATATGCTGCCATATACAAGTGGGCCAAAGAGAATTTTAGAATTTGTCTAATGGGCCAACAACCCAAAACTCACCAAATTCCAACAATATTTCCTTTGGTCTCCCACTTGCACTAGAGTCAATCTAGATTGTATCTAATACCTAATAATCTTGCGTGCGCCTCATGCGCATGCTGCGGGAGTGGCTTTGTAAAGGGATTAGCAACATTTGAGTCCGTATGTATTTTGCATATCATGACACTACCATACTGTAACATCCCAAAATTCATGAATTACAAAAGCTTGCATTTCATTCATGCATCCATAGCATTCTTGGCTTGCAAAAAAATTTCAAATCAAAATTCAAAATAAAACCAATTCTATGCTTATTATTCTTATATCAATAAGGCATGTTTTTTTGTCAAAGGATCAAGGTGTAGTGGATTAAATAGTAGTGTTTTATACACAATTAAGTGCAAGATCCACACTACAAAAATCCAGAGAAAATTTGTATTCAAATTGGTTTGAAAAGGGTTTGAAAATGATTCCTAAAAAATCAATTAGAAAAAGAAAAAGAGAAAAGAAATAGAGAAGGGCCAGCACTACCAATTTGGCCCAGTGCCTGAAGCATCCCACGAGCCCACCCGGCTGTTTCCCCTCTCCCCTCTCTCTCACGCGCGCAGCCCCTACCCCGCAGTCACTTCCCTGTGGCCCCGTCCAGCTCAGCACCGTCTTCTCCACCCGCACACGCATACGCAGTCGCCGGCCCGTTTCTTCCCTATTCACTGCCGCGTTAAATCCGGTCTTGATTCGCCGCGAGATTTCCTCCCCCGCACTGGCTACTTAAAACCCTCATCGCTACAGTCATTTCCACTAAAGTCTTCTCGCCAGAACGCCACCAGGCTGCTCGAATTTGCTCGCGCCGCCACTGCCTGAGCATCTCCAGTGAACTATTCTGGTGAGCACCGACCGCCCCGTGTCCTCTACTTCTTACTGATGTGCTTCCCTTGCTCATGCGCTTCTTCCCATATTCTTTGTTCGTCTGCTCATGACCTAGGTCGTCGAATTCATCAACCACCGCGAGTACCTGACGCCTCCCTCGACTCTGGTGAGGAATTGTGGTAAGATGCGACCACCCCCGACCTCTAGATCAAACGATGATGTCCGCCTCGTCCTCGTGCACGCACTGATACTGTTTGTTTGTAGGGAGGCCTAGAACGTCGCCGTCGTATCCGTCAAGCCGTGCCCGACGCCAACAAGGTTCCGACGAGCTCTCCCGGCCACCGCAGCATCTCCCTGCCCACGCCAGCGACACGTCGAGCTTCCTCGTGATCTCGCGAGTCTGGTAAGCATCACCGCAACCCCCATCCCCCTCTGCAATCGCCGGAGCGTCGCCGCCAGAGCGCCGCCGCCGCGCAGCCGTCGCTAGCGCCGCCAGATTTTGGCCGCGTGCATCGTAGCCGTTAGATCCAGATCCAGTGGATCTGATTAGATCACTTAACGAATGGGTACGTTTAGATCTGGCCCGTGTGTTGTCACTTAAATCCTACTGACTTTGGATGATCGATCCAACCGAATCGGTACGGGCCAATCAGACACAGCCACGTGTCTAGGGTTTTGATTTAAAATCTGTTTTTATATCTATTAGAGATTCAAACTTAGAAAACTCATAACTTGAGTACTGTTTATCCAAAAATGCAAATAAGATATCAATGGATTCACAAAAATAAATCCTACACTACTGTGGGCTTATTTTTGTATTTTGATTCTGTAAAAATGGGTTTTTGTGCAGAGACAAATATAGGCTTATTTTGACTATATAAATTATTTGGAAAATGATTTTAAAGCAAATTTAAGTTTATTTAGACTATAATTAGATGGTTTTGTGTTCAGTACTGTTTGGTTTGAATGGTTTAGTGTAGAAAAATTCATTCCATTGCATTTGCATGCATTCATATATTTTTGCTTGAATATTTTGAATGAGAATTTGGTGCTATCATTTTATGTGTAGATTTTGGTGCTAGTGAAGATTGTTGCTACTCTCCCAACTACCAAGGCAAGTGGTGCTACATGTATTTGTCCTATTATTTTGATTATGCACTAGTGATATTTTGAGTAGGACTTGCATGGAATTTTCTAAGTATAAGCTATGCCATGGGAAATCCTATACGTAGTCTTAGTAGAATTATCCTAAGTTAGGAAACTTGGCATGTTATCATGCTTAGCTTAGCTAGTAGAAAACAAGGGTGGATTATTCATGCTATGAAATATTTCTAAGTCTATGACTTGTGTTTTTGCTTAATAAAACAACTATGTGAATGAATCACCTGGGTGGAATGGAAAGAATGGTTTGTGTTGAGTGGTTACTCAGGGCCCATTTCTATGGCCTCCCTGGTGTATCTCACTTGTGGAAATCCACCCAGGAACAAAGAGATTTGAGATGTTAAGTGTTGAGAAGCTTCTAGTGCATCCACATGGCAATATGGGCTCTGCCTTGATCATATAGGTTGCAATAACTTAGCCAGATGGACAGAAGGTGGTAGGGTGATAGGATGGAACGCGTCCATTTGGTCTAAGGGAAGGCTTCTGAAAGATCTTGTCTCGATGCATGTCGAGTCTTGTGGGAAAAGTGCACCACCTCTCTAGAGGGTAAAACCTAAGTACTTAGCCGTGTCCCCGGCAATGGACAATTTGAGCATCAAGACATTGAAGCTATCAAGGATCTCCTCATCCCAATTTCTAAGTTAAAAACTTGTGGTTGAACAAGGGTTAAGGTTCACCAATGTCTATTGGTGGTTCCTTGGGAGTTTTTGTCAAACAAAAACTTAGTGTTTCTCAACTGATAGGAAAAATCTATTTTGAGCAAAGCAAGCCTAAGTTACACTTAGCCAAATTCATATAGAGTTTAGATACTACTATTCTACTATGGTATCACTTGCCAATACAATTCCAAATGTATTGACCCACTATGGCTGTAACTTATGATATTTCAGGTTACTCTGATGAGGATTAGGGTTATGAGTCTACACTCAACATGCTTGCCTGTGGCACATGAAGATGAAGACTTTACTTTATTTACTTATGTTATAAACTCTTGTACTAGCCTTTGGCTATGGAGTTGTAAAAGACTATGTTTATCTCTGGAATGACAATGTAATAAAGACCTTTGTATCTGTGTACTTCATCTTAAACTATGGATTCTAGCATTTGATCCAGTGACTAGCATTGCAATCATAGGGAACTTTACCTTATAAAGGTTGGGTCTTACATATGGTATCAGAGCACTGTTTTGCTTGTAGGATTATGACCCTAGGTTGGATTAGACAAAGGAAACCACTAAGAGAAATGCAACTCTTTGCAAAATTCCACACTTGTCTTTTTCTTCTCGTAAACTTTTCTAATCTTCTTTCTCATCTTCATTTGTAGATGAACTCCATCAACGAAGTCATCAAGAAGGGACCACTCATGACCATGACTTTGGAGTGTGAGACGGAGTTTCCGAAAGCACTCAAGAACCTTATGGTTACCATGGGGATACATGGAGCATCAGTGTACAAGGGATTTCCCGTGATGGATGAAGGAGAAGAATATTGGTGGGTGCAACTTCACTTGTACAAAAACAAGGAAGACAACCATAATGAGTCGGGATTCTACATGGTCACCAACTCAGAAATTGTCACATCCCAAAATTTTCCAAATTTTGTAATGTAAAAAAAAATAAACAAAATAAATAATTGTTGAAAATTAGGGTGAAAAGAAACTTTTTGATTCCAAATGAAAACATCAAAACCCATCTTAAACAAACTTTGAATAAAAGGGAATCAACCAAAATTTCAATCAAGTGAAATACATTCATCAATGAGTGAATCTTGAAATTTAAACACTTGGAAAAGTTAAACCAAAACCCTAAAACCCTAATGGAAGAAAATCATTCCAAGATCTCTCTAAGACTATGAATTTGTTCCATATAAAAATTTGTCAACAAACATTTATAAA
This sequence comes from Avena sativa, assembly GCA_916181665.1. Taxonomy (NCBI): domain Eukaryota; kingdom Viridiplantae; phylum Streptophyta; class Magnoliopsida; order Poales; family Poaceae; genus Avena; species Avena sativa. The sequence continues at coordinate 17,684,474 of OV702279.1, read as the reverse complement.
TGAACAAGAATGATGAATAAAAATATTATAAAACCATATAAATTGATTTCATTCAATTTGGAACCATAGATAAAATCTTATGGATTTAATAAGATAAAGGAATTAAATTTCAAAGATAATAAAGCTCCTATCTAAAATCCATACCAAAATTATGAGCAAATAATCCTAAAAGGATATAAAAATATAAACAATTATTAAATAAAAATATACAAATTGGAATCACCAAGTTTGGATCTTTAAATAAAAATATATGGATTTTATATGGCAAGAAAGAAAATAAATAAATAAGGAATATTTAAAATCCAAATTAAATCTTGGCCAAATCCATAAGCAAATGGAATAAATATAATCCAAATTAAATAAAGGGATAAAGATTATTCCAATAAGATTATGGATAAAACCATATTAAAATTATATTTAATAAAGACAAAATCTAAATGATTAATTACATCATGAGAAAATAATAAATGGGAATTTACCAAAGTGGATTATTTAACACCCTATTAAATAAATAAAACCTACTGAAAAAGGTTTGGTGAAAATTAGATTCAAATAAAGAGTTTGAAAATATAATTAAATCTTGTTTGAATAAAAAACCAATTGTCCATTTAAATAAATAACAAACCATGTGTAAATGAAATAATTATTCTAGAAGTGGACTTTAAATACATGTTTAAAACACTATTAAAACATAATGAATATTTGGAAAATATTTGAAAATAAAATCTAAATTCAAATGATAGTTTGAATTCAAAACAGAAAATCAAAATGGAAAAAGGGAAAAGAAACAGAATAAAAAAATGAATTGGGAGCAGCCCAACCTAACCTGGCCCACTAAGCCCAGCCAGCCCACTCCCTGTCCCTCCGCGAAGCGTTTTCCTTACCGCAAACCCTACCCGCACCCTCACTGACGCTTGGACCCCATCGTTCTTCCCCCTCTCTTGCTGGCGACACGACCCCACCCGCTTGACTGATTCTTTCCTCCCTCGCCGTTTCTGGCTGTGATTCCGCGGGCGTAATTCGCCATAACATCGCGTTAATTTCTCCCCGAGGTTACTCTCTCTTAATCGCCTTGTCTTCCTCTCCATTTCCCTCATTCGCCCACGCCAAAACGCCACATGGCTGCTCGAATTGCTTGCTCAAACCCTACTGTCTCCGACGCACTCCGACGACAATTCCGGCCACTCCTCGTCGCCCCTTCCTCCCTGACACCTACTGGCTTTCTCCCCATCGCCTAGCGCATCTTCCAGTAGCTCTAGCTAGCTCGCGCGTGCTCTGAAACGTCGGCAACGATGACAACTGAGAGCCGCTGCCGTCTGCCTCCACTCCGGTGACACCCCTGGTAGCATCTGACCGCCCCCTCCCCTCCAACTGTTACGCACGTGTTCACCCTTCTTGTATGCATCTAACTACATTGTATGTTTGTCTTGGCGTGACCCATATCCTAGTCTCCGACAACGAACAGAGGAGCCCGACGCAGACACGAACTCCGGCGAGGAATCCCTGACGTCCTCGAGCGCCCCTTCGCCAACCAAGGAAACGTCGAGCATCAGCAATATCACGCGATTCTGGTGAGCCATCCCACTACTTCTCTCGCTTCCTGTATCGCTGGCAGCATCACCGCCCGAGCGCGCCGCCGCCAGCCACCGTCGTCGCGCCTCCCATCTGTGGTCATTTCGTTCTAGAGCGTTAGATCCCGATCCAGCGGCTACGATAGATGACTTAAGTGAACCGATATGACTAGATCTGTGCCGCACGATCTTCTTTTAATCCAACACACCACACCGCTCGATCCAGACGAATCGGTATGCACCAATAAGAACACACCACGTGGCCTGTAGTTTGTTTTAAAAACAGAAACATATCTATTAGATGTTTGAATTTGTAAATTCCATAACTTTTGATCCACACGTCCAAATTTTGCAAATTGTATATCAATGGAATTAGTAATAAGAAACCTTTCCAACCATGCTTTTTGTTTAATGTTTTTCGTCTGTAAAATTAGTTGTTTTTGCAGAAACTTGTGTAGGCATAATTTGAATATAAAAATTACTCTAGAAATGTTTTTAGGGTAAAATCTTTGGTAAATGTTTTGTTTTGAACCTACTGACCATAGAAACCAACTTTTGTATTTAAAAATATATTTTGTGACACTTAGGAATTATTCCTTTGAATTAAAGCATTTCTAGTTAAATAAAAATATTGATTATGTTTTAAAAATGCTTTTTGAGTAAAACCTTTGGAAAATGATTTGATTTAAATTCTCTGACACTAAACACCAAGTTTTGGGATTTAAAAATATATTTGGAGAACCCTATAAAATTATTACTTGGTTTAAAGGCATTTCCAACAAAATGAAATATTACTTTGATTTAAAAATGGTTTATAAGTAAAACCTTTTGCAAATGGTTTTAATATGAAACACTTGACCTTAAAACACTAACATTTGTGTTTAAAAATATATTTGTCAAACACTAGAAATTATTACCTTGATTTAAATCATTTCTAGCAAAACAAATGATTTAAAATGGCCATTTTCACTAACTTGTTATCAAATGGTTTTGCCACTTTTATAAATGACCAATAGGTGTTTTAAAATGTTTATAACCTATTAGTAACCACTTTTCCAAATCAAACAATCTTTGGCATACTTGCATGCATTGCTTTGTTTTTATTATTCTGTGTGATGAATTGCTTGAATGGTAGATTGAATTTGTGCCTTGATTGAATTGTAGTGAAATTTGAAGAGTGTGAATATTGCAAGATCAAGGAGTGAACTTATATTCTCTACCAAAAAGGCAAGTGGTGCTTCATACTTTTGTCCCATTATTTTCACTATGCATTAGTGATATTTATAAGTAGGACTTGCATGGAATTTTACCAAGTATGATATGCCATGGGAAATCCTAGTAGATGATGCCTTAGTGGAATTTTTCCTAAGTTAAGATCCATACTACTATCATGCTTAGCCTAGCTAGTAGAAAACAAGGGTGGATTATATTCATGCTATGAAATATTTCTAAGTCAATGACTTGTGTTTTGTTTAATAAAACAACTATGTGAATGAAACACTTGGGTGGAATGGTGAGAATGGATTTATGTTGAGTGGTTAAACAAGGCCAGCGGACTGGTGAACCTTGTGTATCACACTTGTGGAAATCCACCCAGGAACAAAGAGATTTGAGATGTCAAATGTTGAGAAGCTTCAAGTGCAGCCACTTGGCATTATGGGCTCTACCTGGATCATATAGGTTGCAATAACTTAGCCAAATGGACAGTTGGTGGTAGGGGTTGATAGGTTTGGAGCGCGTCCATTCTGGTCTAAGGGAAGGCTTCTGAAAGATCCTGTCTCGATGCATGTTGAGTCTTGTGGGGAAAGTGCACCACCTCTCGAGAGAGTAAAATCTAAGTACTTAGCCATGTCCCCGGCAATGGACAATTTGAGCATCAAGACATGGAAGCTACCAAGGATCTCCTCATCCCAATTTCTAAGTTAAAAACTTGTGGTTGAACAAGGGGAAAGGATCACCAATGTCTATTGGTAGATGCTTTGGGTGATTTTGACAAATAAAAACTTAGTGTTTTCAAATGATAAGGAGAATCTATTTTGAGCAAAGCAAGCCTAAGCTCCACTTAGCCAATGCATATAGATGATAGATACCACTATTCTACCATAGTATCACTTGCCAATACAAATCAAATGTATTGACCCTTGTGGCTGTAACTTATTATGTTGCAAGTTTGCTTGATGTTAGTGAAGTGTGTTGATTAGGATTACAAGTCTACAAACAAAATGATTACCTGTGGCACTTTGAAGATGAAGGACTCCATGCTACATAGTTATTTCTGTTGTATTGTAATAAGATAGCCAAATGAGCTATGCAAGATGTAATGAATTATTTTATTCCTGGTTATATAGTTGTATTATGATCTTTGTTTCTTGATATTACATCTTAACTGTGGATGCTAGCTATTGATCGAGGGACTAGCATTGTAAACACAGGGATCTCTACCTTATTAAATGTTGGGACCTCTACAGAAATGCACATGTCAATCTTTGACTATGCAAGGAATGCATCTTGGAATGCCATCAAGGAGCTTGGTGACAGACTCAAGTGTAGAATGCTCAACACTCAGAATGACCTTAGAGAAGAGAAGAAGCATACCCAAGACTTAGAGGATTCGAACCAACATTTAAGAGAAGACATCATAGACTTAGCATTGGAATCTTGTGACCAAGATCGATAGATTGCCTCTAGGGATGCCCTGATAGCTATTTTGGCAAGTGAGTGAGAATTGTAACATACTCCGCTAGTTGGAACACCACACTTATCGTATTTTCACAAAAATTTGTCTAAGTTATGTTGAACCTTAGTGTTGTGATAGACTTTGTATGCCATGACTTGTATGTTTTATGGATGATGTATGCTTTTTGCTTTCATTCTACTGTCTTGTTTTTCTCTTACTTGTGTTGTTCTAATATTTCTCTATCTTACATTATATGCCTAGCTTTGTGATCAGCACTTCCGAGGAGTTCAATGGAACTCATTTTGGTTCACGCATCGTGCAATTTACTAGTGTGCTCAACCTCCCACTTCCTAGTATCAAGGCACTTCAGCTCACCAAGTTTGAGAGGAAGGACCTTTGGAGCTTTAGATTCTCGCAGCTGGGACGACAGACGGAGCCACTCACGGAGGATATTTCCTTCAAGCTGATGCACGATGACAAGGTTAAGGGTCTAGATGTAGTCATGCAGGATCTACTCGGACGCCTCTGCGTACGCCACTCCACTGAGCTTAGAGGCCTATACTTCCTCCCGTTCGGGAGACGTGACAAGGAAGGAGAGGCTTTGGTGTACAAGGGCACTACTAGAGAAACGATTGAGCCAGTTCGTCTGTACCTCCAGGACCTCGAGGGGCTGATTAGACACCTCGACACAGATAGGACCAACGTCATGCTTAGCAATGATGAGCTCCAGGTTCAGTTGAGGGAGAAGGACAAGCTCTTCGCGGAGCAAGACGAGATCGTCAAGGAGATGGAGGCCAGATTCGAGAGCCAGGACAAAAAGTTCAAGAATCGGGAGAAGAGAGTTTAGGATAGAAACAAGAAGATCAAGGACATGAAGGCCGAGATAGAGGCCAAGGACTTCGAGCTCGAGACCCAGCAGGGAGTGATTGAGAGGCTGCGCTCACAGAAGATAGCTCTTCGTGCGAAGGTCGAGGCCTTGACCACTAGTGTCGAGGAGTACAAGACATACATGGAGACAGCCAGACTTACACTTGTTGACGTAGAGGTCGACATGGAGGAGTAGTGTAGACTACTCGACTATCTTTCATCTATCATACTTTGTTTATTGAGTCGCAATGACCATCTAACATGTGGATGGCTTGCTATGGTGTGTTTGCTTTTTCCAAAAACTTGTTGTTTACTTTGTTCAAACTCTATGTTATTTTGAGCTTGGTTATTGTGATTGTTATTATGTGTTGTATTGTGCATATTAAGCATCTATGGGTTATATCTCATTCATTATCCTTATTGAAACCATAGATGCCTTCCCGTCGTGCCAACCCCAACCCAAACAACAACAATAATGTCACCCCCGAGATGCAACAGTTGATGACAACTCAAACTCAACTGATGCAGATGATGACTCAGTTCATTCAAAATCAGAATCAGAATAACAACGACAACAACAACAACAATCCCAAAAATCCACCAGCATTTGACATGCTTACCAGATTTTTGAGGTTGAGACCTACCAAGTTCTCAGGAACAACTGATCCAATGGTAGCCAATGACTAGTTACGTTCCGTGAACAAGGACTTAGTCACTGTTGGCTGCACCGGCGAGGAAAAGGTCAGATTCGCAGAACATCTGCTAGAAGGACCAGCAACAACCTGGTGGGACAACTTTCAGATCACCACCCCCCTTGAGGATGTGACATGGGCTATCTTTGAGGATGGTTTCCGCAGTGCCCACATCTCATCAGGGGTGATGAACTTAAAGAAGAAAGAGTTCCACAATCTAAAACAGCATCACCGCAGTGTGGCTGAGTACATAGAGGAGTTCAACAATTTGGCGCGCTATGCACCGGATGAAGTTGATATTGATGCTAAGAGGAAGGAGAAGTTCCTCGAAGGATTAGATGATGAATTGAGCCTGCAGCTATCTATTGCTTATGTCCCAACATATCAATCACTCTGTGACAAGACCACCATCTTGGAAAACAAGATGAAACAGGTTGAGGGCAGGAAGAGGAAGCATAACTTTGATAAGCACAGCTCGGGATTGTCTCACAAGCGTTCCCATAATGATGATAGTGGAAGCTCAGGATTCCACAAGCATGGGAAGTACAACAGCCACCACAACCACAACCGTCACCATGACAACAAGCATCATCGCAGTCATGACAATGACAAGTATAAGAACCACAAGAGTGGACACAAGAGCCACCACAGTGGTAGTGGTAATGGAAGTTAGCCTGCAAAGAAAGACCTCAGTCAGGTTGAGTGTTTCAACTATAAGAAGATGGGGCACTATGCAAATGAATGCCCAGAAAAGAAAGTTGAAGGAGCCAACAAGCCCAAACCTTTCCAGAAGGGACAAGTGAACCACATCAATGTGGAAGAAATATATGAAGAGTCTGATGTTGTGGCTGGTAAGTTCAAGCATAATTATTTTCCAGCACTTGTTCTTTTTTATACTGGTGCATCGCATTCATTCATATCAATAGCATTTGTTGATAAAAATGGACTTCCAACTGAAACTATTGGGTGTCCAATAAAAGTAAGCTCTCCCGGAGGAGAGACGATAGTGAATTTTGGATGTCATGATCTAGTGATAGAATTTGGAAAGTATAAGTTTCCAGTTAGTTTGATAATCCTAGATTCCCAAGGATTGGATGTTATTCTGGGAATGGATTGGATGAAAAAGTATGAAGGAGTACTAGATTGTGCCAATCGTACCGTCACACTCACAACCCCGGATAAGAAACGGATTAGGTTCAAGTCTAATTTTGAATCTAAAGGGAGTAAGTTAAATTCTCTTAAGGGGGTTAGCATAGACAGTGTGCTAATTGTGAGGGAGTATCCGGATGTGTTTCCGGAAGAATTGCCTGGAATGCCACCAGATAGAGATGTAGAGTTTCTTATTGACTTGCTGCCAAGATCAGGACCAATAGAAAAGAGACCCTACAAGATGTCAGTTGATGAGTTGAAAGAATTCAAGAATCAACTTGGAGAACAGTTGTAGAAAGGATTTATTCAACCAAGTTATTCATCCTGGGGTGCACCAGTTTTGTTTGTTGAGAATAAGGATAGAATCCAAAGGTTATGCATAGATTACCGTTCACTCAATGAAGTGACTATTAAGAACAAATATCCTTTGCCAAGAATCAATGATCTGTTTGATCACCTAGAAGGATCCCGTGTGTTATCAAAGATTGATCTCCGATCAGGATACTTTCAGCTAAAGATTAGAGAGCAAGACATACCTAAGACTGCTTTCACCACTAGGTATGGTTCGTATGAGTACACCGTGATGCCATTTGGTTTGACAAATGCACCAGCCTATTTCATGAATATGATGAACAAGGTGTTCATGGAATTTCTTAATAAGTTTTTTGTCATATTCATCGACGACATTTTGATCTATTCCAAGAGCAAATAAGAACATGAAGAACATTTGCGTTTGATACTTGAGAAGCTCAGGGAGCACAAACTGTATGCCAAGTTCAGTAAGTGTGAAGTCTGGCTGAATGAAGTTGGATTTCTCGGACATATTGTGTCGGGAGATGGTAGAGCTATCGATCCTGCAAATGTGTCAGCTGTGACTAAGTGGGAATCTCCCAAGTTAGTAAAAGAAGTTCACAGCTTCCTAGGCTTGGCAGGATACTATAGAAGATTCATTGAGAATTTCTCAAAGGTAGCTAAGCCAATGACGGAGTTACTTAAGAAAGATAAGAAGTTTGACTGGACTGACGGGTGTGAACTCAGTTTCCAAGAATTGAAGAAGAGACTAGTGATAGCACCAGTCTTATGTCTGCCAGATTTGGAGAAGGATTTCCAAGTTTATTGTGATGCATCTCACCAAGGATTGGGTGGAGTTTTGATGAAAGAAGGGAAAGTTGTGGCTTATGCCTCGAGACAACTCAAAACTCATGAGGTTAATTATCCTACTCATGACTTAGAGTTAGCCTCTGTGGTCCATGCACTCAAAACATGGAGACATTATCTTTTGGGAAAACGTTGTGAAGTGTTCACAGATCACAAGAGTCTGAAATATATCTTCACTCAAAAGGAAATCAATATGAGGCAAAGAAGATGGCTTGAACTCATCAAGGAATATGACTTGAGTTTGCAATACCATCCCAGCAAAGCAAATGTTGTAGCAGATGCTTTAATCCGTAAGGTTTATGTGAATGGCCTTACTAAAGGAGAATTGCCAGAGCATCTATGTGCCCAATTCAAAGATCTCAGATTGGAGATAGTACCGGAAGGACATATCATGTCATTGGATGTTCAACCCACATTGTTGGACAAGATCAAAGAAGCCCAAAAGTTGGACAAGAAAATTGAAGAGATTAAAGGAAAAATTAGCAAAGGGAAAGCTAAAGGTTTCCATGAAGACGAAGAGGGTACTTTATGGTATGGAAAACGTATCTGCATTCCGCAAGATCCATAGCTTTGGAAACTGATTCTGCAAGAAGCCCACAACTCACCATATTCCATTCATCCAGGTAACACCAAAATGTACATGGATGTGAATGAAAGATTTTGGTGGAACAACCTCAAGAAAGATATTGCGGAGCATATTGCCTTGTGTGCTGTATGTAGTAGAGTGAAGGCGGAACATCCGAAACCGGCAGGGTTATTGCAACCACTACTTGTTCCTGATTGGAAGTGGGACAAGATTGGTATGGATTTCATCACCGGATTACCAAGGACTAGATCGGGATATGATTCGATTTGGGTTGTTGTAGATCGCCTAACTAAAGTGTCTCATTTCATACCCATGAAGACAACCTATACAAGTGCTAAGTTAGCCAAGATCTATAGGAACATGATTGTATGTCTGCATGGAGACCCAAGAGTATTGTGTCTGATAGAGGAACTCAGTTCACCTCGCATTTTTGGTAGCAACTGCATGAATCGCTGGGAACGAGGTTAGAGTTCAGTACAACTTTTCACCCCCAGACTGATGGACAGACGGAAAGACCCAATCAGATTTTGGAGGATATGTTGAGGGCATGTGCCCTAGACTATGGTGCCAGTTGGGATGAAAGTCTGTCTATAAACTTACGCAGAATTCTCTTACAATAACAGCTATCAAGACATCATTGAGATGGCACCGTTTGAATTTCTCTATGGAAGAAAGTGTACTATGCCATTACTATAGAGTGGTGTTGGAGAAAGAAATTTTTTCGGACCAGAATTGATCAAGGAAGCTAAAGATAAAGTCAAATTGGTAAAGGACAGATTGAAGATAGCATAGTCCCGACAGAAGAGCTATGCAGATCCAAAGCATAGAGAAGTCACCTATGAGGTAGGTGATAGAGCGTATCTTAGAGTCTCACCACTTCGTGGTGTGAAGAGATTTGGAGTCAAGGGATAATTGGCACCAAGGTATGTTGGAACATTAAAGATTTTGAGCCGCAAAGGAGAAGTGGCTTATGAGATTGAATTGCCTGAATCACTGTCTGTAGTTCACAATGTGTTTCACGTGAGTCAGTTGAAGAAATGCCATCCGGAGATGGAATAAACTTCTTTGAAGGATACTATACCTTTGGAAGAGGTTCAGTTGGAAAGTGATCTCACCTATGAAGAGAAACCTATCAAGATTCTTGAGACTGCGGAAAGAGTTACTCGAACCAAGACTATCAAGTTCTACAAAGTTTATTGGAACCATCATTCCGAAGAGGAAGCAACTTGGGAAAGAGAAGATGATCTTCGGAAAGACCACCCACACCTATTTGATAGCCAATCTGAATCTCGAGGGCAAGATTCATATTAAGGGGGTTAGATTTGTAACATCCCAAAATTCATGAATTACAAAAGCTTGCATTTCATTCATGCATCCATAGCATTCTTGGCTTGCACAAAAAAATTCAAATCAAAATTCAAAATAAAACCAATTCTATGCCTATTATTCTTATATCAATAAGGCATGTTTTTTTTCCAAAGGATCAAGGTGTAGTGGACTAAATAGTAGTGTTTTATACACAATTAAGTGCAAGGTCCACACTACAAAAATCCATAGAAAATTTGAATTCAAATTGGTTTGAAAAGGGTTTGAAAATTATTCCTGAAAAATCAATTGGAAAAAGAAAAAGAGAAGGGCCAGCGCTACCAATTTGGCCTAGTGCCAGAAGCAGACCACGAGCCCACCCGACCGTTTCCCCTCTCCCCTCTCTCTAACGCACGCAGCCCCTACCCCGCAGTCACTGCCCTTTGGCCCCGTCAAGCTCAGCACCGTCTTCTCCACACCGCGCGCGCAGACGCAGTCGCCGGCCCGTTTCTTCCCCATTCACCGCCACGTTAATTCCGGGCTTGATTGCCATTGATTCGCCGCAAGATTTCCCCCCACGCTGGCTACTTAAACCACTGGCCGCTACGGTCATTTCCCCTAAACTCTTCTCGCCAGAACGCCACCAGGTTGCTCGAATTTGCGCTCGCGACGCTGCTGCCCGAGCATATCTCTGGTGAACTATTCCGGTGAGCACCGACCGCCCCGTGCCCTCTACTTCTTATTGATGTGCTTCCCTTGCTCGTGCGCTTCTTCTCATATGATTTGTTCGTCTGCTCGTGACCTAGGTCGTCGGATTCATCAACCACCGCGAGTACCTGACGCCGCCCTCGACTCCGGCGAGGAATTGTGGTAAGATGCGACCACCCCTGACCTCTAGATCAAACGATGACGTCCGCCTTGTCCTTGTGCATGCACTGATACTGTTTTTTTGTCCTAGGAAGGCCTAGAACGTCGTCGTCGTCTCCGTCAAGCCGTGCCCGACACCAGCAAGGTTCCGACAAGCTCTCCCGGCCACCACAGCACGCCCCTGCCCACGTCAGCAACACGTCGAGCTTCCTCGTGATCTCGCGAGTCTGGTAAGAATCACCGCAACCCCCAGCCCCCTCTACAATCACCGGAGTGTTGCCGCCAGAGCACCGCCACCGCGCAGCCGTCGTTAGCGCCGCCAGACTTTGGTCGCGTGCACCGTAGCCGTTAGATCTAGATCCAGTGGATCTGATTAGATCACTTAACGAATGTGTACGTTTAGATCTGGCACGTGCGTTGTCACTTAAATCCTATGGCTCTGGATGATCGATCCAACCGAACTGGTACAGGCCAATCAGACACAGCCACGTGTCTAGGGTTTTGATTTAAAATCTGTTTTTATATCTATTAGAGATTCAAACTTAGAAAATTCATAACTTGAGTTCTTTTTATCCAAAAAATTCAAATAAGATATCAATGGTTTCAAAAAAAAATCCTACACTACTATGGGCTTATTTTTGTATTTTGCTTCTGTAAAAATGGCTTTTTGTGCAGAGACAAATATAGGCTTATTTTGACTCTATAAATTATTTGGAAAATGATTTTAAAGCAAATTTAAGTTTATTTAGACTATAATTAGATGGTTTTGTGTTCAGTACTGTTTGGTTTGAATGGTTTAGTGTAGAAAAATTCATTCCATTGCATTTGCATGCATTCATATATTTTTGCTTGAATATTTTGAATGAGAATTTGGTGCTATCATTTTATGTGTAGATTTTGGTGCTAGTGGTGATTGTGATTGTGAAGATTGTTGCTAATCCCCCAACTACCAAGGAAATGGTGCTACATGTATTTGTTCTATTATTTTGACTATGCACTAGTGATATTTTGAGTAGGACTTACATGGATTTTCTAAGTATAAGCTATGCCATGGGAAATCCTATATGTTGTCTTAGTAGAATTATCCTAAGTTAGGAAACTTGCCATGTTATCATGCTTAGCTTAGCTAGTAGAAAACAAGGGTGGATTATTCATGCTATGAAATATTTCTTAGTCTATGACTTGTGTTTTTGCTTAATAAAACAACTATGTGAATGAATCACCTGGGTGGAATGGAAATAATGGTTTGTGTTGAGTGGTTACTCAGGGCCCATTTCTATGGCCTCCCTGGTGTATCTCACTTGTGGAAAGCCAGCCAGGAATAAAGAGATTTGAGATGTTAAGTGTTGAGAAGCTTTTAGTGCAGCCACATGGAATATGGGCTCTGCCTTGATCATATAGGTTGCAATAACTTAGCCAGATGGACAGAAGGTGGTAGGGTGATAGGATGGAATGCGTCCATTTGGTCTAAGGGAGGCTTCTGAAAGATCTTGTCTCGATGCATGTCGAGTCTTGTGGGGAAAGTGCACCACCTCTCTAGAGGGTAAAACCTAAGTACTTAGCCGTGTCCCCGGCAATGGACAATTTGAGCATCAAGACATTGAAGCTATCAAGGATCTCCTCATCCCAATTTCTAAGTTAAAAACTTGTGGTTGAACAAGGGTTAAGGTTCACCAATGTCTATTGGTGGTTCCTTGGGAGTTTTTGTCAAACAAAAACTTAGTGTTTTTCAACTGATAGGAAAAATCTATTTTGAGCAAAGCAAGCCTAAGTTACACATAGCCAAATTCATATAGAGTTTAGATACTACTATTCTACTATGGTATCACTTGCCAATACAATTCCAAATGTATTGACCCACTGTGGTTGTAACTTATGATGTTGCAGGTTACTCTGATGAGGATTAGGGTTATGAGTCTACACTCAACATGCTTGCCTGTGCCACATGAAGATGAAGACTTTACTTTATTTGGTTATGTTATAAACTCTTGTACTAGCCTTTGGCTATGGAGTTGTAAAAGACTATGTTTATATCTGGAAAGACGATGTAATAAAGACCTTTGTATCTGTGTACTTCATCTTAAAATGTGGATGCTAGCATTTGATCCAGGGACTAGCATTGCAATCACAGGGAGCTCTACCTTATAAAGGTGGGGTCTTACACATGCTCAACGAACTCACGAATCTGATGGTAACGCATGCGAATATGTTTGTTCTTCTGGTGCTGTCTAGGCTCTTTGGCTTGTGCGATAGCACCATTGTAGTCACAATAAACGTCCATGGGATTGGACGCGCCCTGAACCACACCAAGAGCGATCAGGAAATTCCTAACCTAAACAACTTCCTTTGTAGCCTCCGAGGTGGCAATATATTCAGCTTCTGTTGAAGAGGAGGCCACCATATCTTTCTTGGAACTTTTCCAACTCACATCACCACCATTCATGGCAAACACATAACCAGATTGCGATCTAGAGTCACCTGATTCGTTAAGGTAACTCGCATCTGTGTAACCCCTTACACTGGGTTCATCCTCACCTCCATAATCTAGGAACATATCCTTAGTCCTTCTCAAGTACTTAAGGATATTCTTTACCGATGTCCAGTGACCTTCACCTAGATCATCCTGGTATCTGCTCGTAACACTTAGAGCATAGGAAACATCTGGGCGAGTACATATCATGGCATAAATGATGGATCCAATAGCCGAAGCATATGGAATCCTGCTCATGTGCTCACGCTCATCAGTAGTCAAAGGACACTGAGTCTTGCTGAGTTTTATGCCATGAGACATGGGCAAGGACCCCTTCTTAGCCTCTTCCATGCTGAACCATTTCAACACTTTGTCAATGTATGTACTCTGGCTTAATCCAATTAGACTCCTTGATCTATCTCTATAGATCTTGATGCCCAGAATATATGCCGCTTCTCCTTAGTCCTTCATCGAAAAACTATTTTTCAATGAGGTCTTAACAGACTCGAGCATAGGAATGTCATTTCCAATCAGCAATATGTCATCTACATATAAGATTAGAAATACAAGTTCTCTCCCACTTTCCTTCTTGTAAACACAAGGTTCTTGTTCATTTTTGATGAAGCCAAACTCCTTTACAACTTCATCAAATCGAATGTTCTAACTCCGAGATGCTTGCTTCAGCCCATAAATGGACTTTAGAAGTTTGCATACCTTTCCAGCATTGTTTGGATCGACAAAACCTTCGGGCTGCATCATATACACGTCCTTAGTTAGGATTCCATTAAGGAAAGCCGTCTTGACATCCATCTGTCATATTTAATAGTCGAAATGTGCAACAATGTCTAGAATAATCCGTATAGATTTAAGAATCGCTACAGGAGAGAAAGTCTCGTTGTAGTCAACTCCTTGAACTTGTCGGAAAGCTTTTGCGACAAGTCGATCTTTATGGATGTGAACATTTCCATCCATATCAATCTTATTCTTATAGATCCATTTGCACTCTATGGCTTTAAAACCATTAGGCAGGTCAACCAAGTTCCAAATTTGATTGTCTCACATGGACTCTATCTCAGATCTCATGGTGATCAGCCATTTCTCAAATTCTGGGTCCACCATCGCTTCTGCATAGGTCGCAGGCTCATCATTGTCAAACAATAATAATTCCGGCGCTTCGCGGAGCCTCTCCGACCTTCGTGGTTGTGGTGCTTCTATTGCCACGGGTTCCTCAACTTGTTCTGCTACAATAGCATCACTCATAGAAGCATCCCCGACTGGCTCATCTTGAATTTCTTCAAGTCGCACTGACCTTCCACTCGTTCCCTTTGTGAGAAACTCTTTCTCTAGGAAAACACCGCTACGAGCGACAAACACTTTGCCCTCTTCTCGGTTGTAGAAGTAATACCCTAAGGTTTCCCTTGGATATCCCACGAAAATGCACTTATCTGATTTGGGTGTTAGCTTGTCCGACTGAAGTCGCTTGACAAATGCATCACAACCCCAAATCTTTAGAAAGGACAAACTGGGATTCTTTCCAGTCCACATCTCATATGGTGTCTTAACTACGGATTTAGATGGTACCCTGTTAAGTGTGAAAGTTGTCGTTTCTAGAGCATAACCCCAAAATGATAATGGTAAATCTGACTAGCTCATCATCGATCTAACCATTTCCAACAAAGTTTGATTGCGTCGTTCGGAGACCCCGTTTCTTTAAGGCCTTCCAGGCAGCGTGAGCTGTGGAACAATTCCCTTAAGATGATCGCTAAATTCGTGACTCAAGTATTCACCTCCACGATCAGATCGCAAGGCCTTTATTTTATTTCCATGTTGATTCTCTACCTCACTCTAAAACTCCTTGAACTTTTCAGAAGTTTCAGACTTATGCTTCATCAAGTATACATAACCATATCTACTAAAATCATCAGTAAAAGTAATGAAGTAGTGATATCCTCCTCTGGTTGTCGTGCTCATTGGTCCACATACATCAGAATGTATGAGTTCCAACAAGTCTGTCGCTCTCTTGGGTAAACCCGAAAAAGGCGACTTGGTCATCTTTCCAAGTAAAAAGCCTGACATGTCTTGTATGATTCAAAATCAAACGAAGTTAGAAGACCATCACCATGGAGCTTCTTCATGCGCTTTTCACTTATATGCCCTAAACGACAATGCCATAAATAGGTAGGACTCAAATCATTAGGCCGAAGCCTTTTAGCACTAACATTGTAAACATATGCATAATCAAGATTTAAAATAAATAACCCATTCACAATGGGAGCATTAGCCATAAACATATCATTCTTAGAGATTACACAACCATTGTTCATACTCGCAAATGAATATCCATCCCTCATCAAACATGAAGGTGATAAAATGTTTTGACCCATACATGGAATGTAATAAAAATTATTCAACTCCATAATAAATCCCGATGGAAGGTGAAGTTGCATGATGCCGACGAACAATGCAGCAACCCTTGCTTTATTTCCGACGCGAAAATCCACTTCGCCTTTCTACACTTCTCTAGTCCTTATTAGCCCCTGCATAGAATTGCAAATATGAGCAACCGATTCGGTATCAAATACCCAAGAGTTAACATAGGAATCAGCGAGAAGAATGTCCACAACATTTACAACAAGCGTACCTGAGTTGGAAGTACTCTTACTTCCACTCTTCTTCAAAGAAGCCTGGTACTTGCTGCAGTTTCTCTTCCAGTGGCCATGTTCATGACAAAAGAAGCACTCGGTGTCATCTGCAGGTCTAACCTTTTGCTTGGGTGCAAACTTAGGGATCGTATCCTTAGCCTTGCCCTTCGTCTTCGACCAAGAAGTACCCTTTTTCTTAAAGCTAGGCTTGTTCTGCATAGCCATCACATGGCTATGCCTTGCACACTTCTTCATGTCACTTTTTGCTATTTTTAGCATCCCACATAATTCATTAAGGCCCTTCTCCACCCCATGCATATGGTAGTTCGAAAAGAACTTCCCATATCTAGATGGAAGAGACTCCAAAATGAAATCAGTAGCCAACTCTTGGCCTAGTGGAAAACCAAGCTTTTCCAAAGTCTGCCTATAACCAACCATTTTGATCACATGGGGGCCTACACCTGCTCCCTCTTCCATCTTGCATTCCACAAAGGACTTGGCAACATTGTACCTCTCAGTCATGACCTGAGTCTGGAACATGTCCTTAAGTGTGACGATCATATCGTACACTTCCTGATGCTCAAACTTCTTTTGGAGTTCAGGTTCCATGCATGCAAGCATAAGACAGCTAACCTCAAGAGAATCATCACATGCTCTCTTGTAGGCATTCTTGAGGGAAGCAAATGCATTATCAGCAGGTTCATCGGGGATTGGGGTATCCAGAACCGTTTCCTTTTTATCAGACCTGAGAACAATTCTCAGGTTATGGACCCAGTCCGAATAGTTTGTTCCATTTAGTTTATCTTTGTCAAGAATCGAACGCAAAGAAAAAAGGTGATGCAGTGTTCGGTGCCATTGATCTACAACAGAAAACATGCAAAATACTAAGCCATGTAACCATGAAAGAGTAAAACATATTAAACAATTTAATAGCATATACTCCCACTTAAATCAATATCCCTCTATTGATACTAAGTGATTCAAGATCCACAATTAACAAGTCGACTAGTGAGCTTTAGCATCACTGCTAGAAGACAAGGTAAATCGGTAAGCAACTCTTGATAATCATATCATATATGACTCTTGTTGTTGGGTGGCATGTCTATGTCAAAACTAGGCGCCCAACCTTTATGACCCAAGGTCCTTAACTGTTAAGATGACCTTGTCAAGTTCACCAACCCTTATGCGTGTAGGTATCTGATACAAACCCATCCAGCCAAGGAAAACCGCGGCACCCTAATTTCATAGGCCCACCAACGATTGTACATGGCATAGGATGGTGCAAGGTTTGGTTGGGAGGGAATGTATTAACTTAAACTTTGTGAGGGATCATTCTACTTCTATCATCTAAGCATGCATAGTAGTAAAACACATAATAATATCATTCACATAGTTGTGACACAGTATGGCCCATTTTCTCATGGTGATCTCTATCGCCATAGAACATGTCCACCATGATGATCTCCATCTTCATGTTCCATGTGAGCCATCCTCCAAGTGATGAGTCCTCCAAGAACTAATACAAGCTATTACTCTTAACAGCTAGTAATCAAAATTACATAGTATTGGGATCATCACAAGTTGGCACGCATGCCATTACAATAATTGACAACACATATGGCTCCAGCCGTGTTGCCCTACTCACGACACGTAGGTCATGATAAATTTTATACATGCATCACATACATATATGGGCCATACTGATCACATACATCCTGCAAAAACAAGTTATGCATAGAATCGCATTCTACCGGATTATGTGACATCACAACACCTAGTTACCTTAACGAGATACAAAAGGGGCTACGATTAAGGGGGGGTCTCCCCTGATACGTACAAAATGTATCTACTTTCTCGAACACTTTTGCTATTGTTTCTCCTCAAAACTTGTGTGATTTGGATACAACTAACACGGACTGACGCTGTTTTCAACAGAATTACCTTGGTGTCTTGTTTTTGTGAAGAAAATAAACTATCAAGAAAAATCCTGGAAAATATGCCAAAAATTATATTTCACCAGAAGATCCATGGAGCCAGAAGACGAGACAGAGAAGGGCCCTGGGGGGCCCACACCCCTGCCAGGCGCGAGCCCACCTCTGGTCGCGCCTAGGGAGGGTGCAGCCACCCCAGGCACCCCCTCGGCCTCCCTCTGCGCCTATAAGTTGCCTCTCGACCTAAAAAACGAGGGGGGTTTGATAGTTTTCTAGAAACAATTCCGCTCCGCCGCCGCCACCAGAAACCAAGATTCGGATCCAGAAACTCCGTTCTAGCACCCTGTCGGGACGGGGAATTTGGAGAGGATCATCGCCATCGTCATCACCAACGCATCTCCATCAACCATTGATGTTTCCCTCATCCATGAGTGAGTAATCCCCTGCTGTAGGCTTGGGGATGGTAGGGATTGGATGAGTTCTATCATGTAATTGAATAATATCTGTTAGGGCATAGTGCCTAGTATCTCTATTAGTGCTATTTGACTTTGTTTCAACTTGTTGTTCTTAATGCTTGTCACTAGGGCCCGAGTGCCATGATCTCAGATCTGAACTTATTATTGAATCATTATGATAGTATTGTTTGTGATCTTATCTGCAAGTTGTGTACACATATCTGTTGGGAATATGCCCTAGAGGCAATCATGTATGATGATATTTCCCATTGTATTCATAAAGATATTAAGTAGTCCTTGTATAAACATCTGATGTGTATCATTGAATATGTGATTCGGTTGTGGAACTATGCATTCATGTTGTTTTTACTAAATATCCTTGGTCATTAAGGTTGTGCTGGACACACAACTTAGACCAATGTGAAAGTTGGCTTGATGACTCAGTTCCACTTGTCATGGGCATGGAGATGCTATTCCAACTTACACAGACTTGGCTAAAGAGTTTAGCGAGTAGGATTGACCCATATTGAGGTACAACGAACAAGTTGTCATTTGTATATCTCAATCAATGTAATCCTTAGACCTGAGGTTATTGCATAGTCCGAGTTGAGGATCACCGACTTAGGTTCTGTCAAACGCTGATCCGTAACTGGGCAGTTATAAAGGCAGAGTTCGGGTCGACTGAGAATCAAGCTGTGTGATGTGAATAACCAAGATGGGATTTTGCCCCTCCACTTGTAGAGATATTCTCTGGGCCCTCTTGTGAGATATGATTCGGAAAGCATGGACATGCACGACTCGGTTAAGTGTTAACCGAGGCGATCGACTAAGAGTTAGTCGGGTGAATCACTTATCTCGGATCGAGAAGAGAGTCGGACTATTTAAGGGATGAAAATTATTCACCTATAGTCTGACAAGGTATATCGTGAGGCAAAAGGGACTCGGACATAAGTCGCATTGGAAAGGCAAGTCGTCATGACTCTTTGGTACTTGGGAGTCGGCACATTCTGCTAGGAGCCGCTACCGACTGATCGATTGGGAGTCGGACTCCAATCGTGTCCAAGTAGCCATGAGCCTGCGGGGTCACACACTTAAGAGCGGGAGCAAGTTTGGATTGGATATGAACCTGTAATCTAGTTGGGTTGGACCTAAACCGGATTAGGACTGAGTTAGTGAGTTGGACTCACGGTGACTAGTGTTATATGGGCTTTAGTGAATGGTTCGCGCGAGCAGATCCCACGTTCACTCCCTATATATAGTGGAGCACCGTAACCCAGAAATGTTAATCGTTGTTCGGTTAGGTCATTCCATGTGTTGGAAACCCTAGCTCCACAGCAGTCCAGCCGTCGTACTGAACCTAGCAGTTCGCCACCGGCGCTCCTCCTTATACGTGTGGATACCAGCAGAGGTGTTGTACGATCAGCACCAGGACGATCGGATCGCAAAGGACTGCACTACATCAACTGGCACACTTCATCAGTAGTCCGCAACTGCGCGTCTAGTTGTAAAACTCGTGGCCTTCTACCTCAGCTAGATCTTGGGATCACCACGTTAGAGAAAAAAAAATTGTTTTATCTCCACGTGGCCCAACAGTGGTATCAGAGCGATAGCTTCTGGTTTTAGGCTCGAGATCTAGCATATGTGATATGCGATTGGCTGTAGATGAGATCTATGTGCTGTTTTGGTGGTCGATCTATGAGATAGATCGGTTTTGTATGAAGTTGATTGGATCAACTGTACTCGGGGAATGGTAGATATGATTTCCGTGATCATACTGCTGAGGTCATGGAACGACATACCCCTACCAGTCGGCTTCCGCCATCGGGGTAGACTGTGACACGTAAATCCAGAAGCGGTGATCGAAGATCAAAGAGTTTGATCGAATCGGAACGATGGTCGGAATCCATGTTCGGATCGTAGATGAGATCTGCTTTTTCAGAAAAATCGTCGGGCGCTGCCTGCACCCGCGAGGGGCGCTGCCCCTTCGATCCCTGCCCGCTATCCGGCTAGCGGGACCGCCGGCTTCGCCCTGTCGTAGCGCCTTAGATGTCGTTGCGAGTTTCACAACGCCGGTAGATATTGTATCTATGCATAACTTATTTTTGCAGGAAGTTGTGAATGGTATGGTTCATGTGCATGTGATGCATATGTGTAATCCATACGTGATCTGCGAATCACGGTTTTTGTCAGCCGGCTGGAGCCTAGGTGCTGTCATTTTATTGTATAATGACCTGCGTGTCGGATTCTCTATGTAATTTACTTTACTAAGCTAGTGTAGCTGTTTGGAGAACCCGGAAGGCATGCAAGGCGTTGTACATGTCGGTGACATGGAGTAAGACGGCAAGTGACAAGAGTTGGCACAAGTCGAATTACAGGCTTTGTGGAGATGGAGATCGCCATGAAGAGAGCCAGACCATTTCACATTATAATTGCTTTATTTTGTGTTATTGTTATGTCTCTGTTTTACCTCTATTAGATAGTTGGTAAAATTTAATCCCTCAAAGAAGGTCTAGTCGGTTTTCCCGCCAGTGTTTGCACCATCACAAGTCGGACATTTTTGGTAGTGGGCTCATAAAATTTAGGTGCTGCCAATTATTTCCGGCTAGGTGGGTTCGAGTTGGACTCTTACTGCGAAAACACTCGGTAAGCTAGACGGGTCTATCACAACGGTTGAGGGACTCGGGGAAAAGTCGGATGGGAGCCGGGGCATGTGATGCCACCTGTCCAACAGGAGTCGTATGAGATACGATTGACAAGGAGTTGTCTACCTAGATTACTTGGCGGCTAGAGGTGATGCTAAAGCTCACTAGCCGACTTGCTTATTTAGGATCCTGAATCACTAAGCAACCATCAGAGGGGTGTTGGTTCTAGTGGGAGCATAAAATATTAAAATGTTTAATATGCTTGCTCTTTTATTGAAATGTTTAATAAGCTTGGCGGCTAACTGGTATCGAAATCTGAGAATTGTTCTCAAGCAAGAAAAGAAGGACCATGTCCTAGACAACCCACTTCTAGATGAGCCAAATGAGAATGCGATTGTCGCTGCAACCAATGCCTAGCGTCCGGCTAAGGATGAGTCCACGAATATTAGCTGTCTTATGCTTTCTCACATGGAACCGGACTTGCAAAATCAGTTCGAGCATGTTGAGGCCTACGATATGATCGAAAGCCTCAAAAGTATGTTCCAGGCTCAGGCGAAGACTGAGAGGTATCAAGTCTCTCAGGCTTTGCTGAGTTGCAAGCTTAAGGATGGTGATCCACTGAGTCCGCTGTGATCAAAATGGTTGGTTACGTGCAGTCTCTAGAGAGGCTTGGCTACTCCATAAGCGAAGAGTTCGCTACAGATATAATTCTGAACTCTCTTCCTAGTGCATATGGGCAGTTCATTTCGAGCTACCACATGCATGGTATGGATAAGAAGCTCACTGAATTACATGGGATGCTCAAGCAGGCAAAGGCGGATCTCAAGAAGGGCGCCAATCAAGTGTTGATGGTGCAGAATAAGGCTAAGTTCAAGAAGAGTTCTTGGACTAAGAAGAAGGCTAAGTCAGGAGGAAAGCAGGCTCAGGACCCGGTCCCAAGCGCTTCCACAGGGACTAAGCCATCTCCTTCAGCCGGATCCACTTGTTTCTACTGCAAGGCGGATGGCCACTGGAAGAGGAACTGCAGCAAGTACTTGGCCGACAAAGCCAAGAGTGGAGGTATGACTTCCGACTCAGGTACACTTGTTTGCACTGTTATAGACATATATCTTGCTGATGCGCCTAATAGTTCTTGGGTATATGATACCGGATCAGTTATTCACATCTGCAACTCGTTGCAGGGACTGGTAAGAACTAGGAGTGTAGCAAGAGGCGAGGTTGATATTCGAGTCGGCAACAAAGCAAGAGTTGCTGCGTTGGAAGTCGGCACGATGCAACTTCATTTACCTTCCGGATTCATTATGGAACTAAATAATTGTTATTATGTTCCAGTGCTCAGTCGAAACATTATTTCTGCTTCAAGTTTGATGAGGCAAGGCTATGAGTCGAATATCAAGAATAATGGTTGTTATTTGTATTTGAATGATATGTTTCACGGCTTTCCACCCGTCCAGGATGGGTTATTTATTTTGAATCTTGATGGTGAGTCGGTTTATAACATAAATGTTAAAAGGTTGAAACCAAATGAACTGAATATGACTTACTTTTGGCACTGTTGGCTTGGTCATATAAGTTGGAAGCGCATGAAGAAGCTCCATGATGATGGACTCCTAACTTCGTTCGACTTGGAGTCGTTCGAGACATGCGAATCTTGCCTACTCGGCAAAATGACCAAGACACCTTTTGCAAAGAGTTGCGAAAGGGCGTCCGACTTATTGGGACTAGTACATAGTGACGTATGTGGACCAATGAGCACGACAGCCAGGGGTGGTTATGAGTACTTCATTACCTTCACTGATGATTTGAGTAGGTATGGATATATCTACTTGATGAAACATAAGTCGGAAGATTTTGAAAAGTTCAAAGAATTCTAGAATGAAGCACAGAATCAACTCAGCAAGAAAATAAAGTTTCTTCGGTCGGACCGAGGAGGCGAGTACATGAGCCATGAGTTTGATGACCATATGAAAAGTTGTGGAATAGTTCCTCAACTTACTCCGCCAGGAACTCCGCAAAGGAACGGTGTTTCAGAAAGGAGGAATCGGACCTTGTTGGACATGGTACGGTCAATGATGAGTCGGACAGATCTGCCTTTATCATTTTGGGGTTATTGTCTAGAAACAACAACGTTCACACTAAATAGAGTACCATCAAAATCGGTAGAGAAGACACCGCATGAGATGTGGACACGCAAAAAGCCGAGTTTGTCTTTTCTTAAGATTTGGGGTTGTGAAGCATTTGTTAAGCGACTTCAGTCGGACAAGCTTACAGCCAAGTCGGATAAGTGTATTTTCGTGGGGTATCCAAGGGAAACCTTGGGTTACTACTTCTACAACCGAGAAGAGGGCAAAGTGTTTGTCGCTTGGAACGGTGTCTTCCTTGAGAAAGAGTTTCTCAGTCGGGGAGTAAGTGGGATCACGGTGCAGCTCGAAGAAATTCAAGAGGAATCGGCTAGTAGCGAGTCGGCAAAAACCTTGGAGGTTGAGCCGGTCGTGGCAGCTGAGCCAGCAGCAGCACATGTACTACGAAGATCGGCAAGATTACGAACTGTTAGTGATGTGTTACTGTTAGACAGTGATGAGCCGGCAAATTATTCGGAAGCGATGGTGGGATCTGATTCCGAGTCATGGCTTGGAGCCATGAGATCCGAGTTAAAGTCCATGGATGAAAATCAAGTTTGGAACTTGGTTGATCTGCCAGACGGTGGAAGACCCGTCGAGTGCAAATGGGTCTTTAAGAAGAAAACTGATATGGATGGAAATGTTTCAATCTATAAAGCAAGCCTTGTCGCGCAGGGGTTCCGACAAGTTCAAGGAGTTGATGACGACGAGACTTTCTCGCCCGTAGTGATGCTTAAATCAGTTCGGATCATGTTAGATATAGCGGCCTATTTCGACTATGAGATATGGCAGATGGATGTCAAAACGGCTTTCCTTAACAGAAATTTAACCGAGGGCGTGTATATGATACAGCCCGAGGGTTTTGTCGATCCGGCTAATGCCGACAAGGTGTGCAAACTTCAGAAATCCATTTATGGGTTGAAGCAAGCATCTCGGAGTTGGAATATTCACTTTGATGAGGTAGTTTACATCAAGAGTGATCAGTTCGGATCATGTTAGATATAGCGGCCTATTTCATCAAGAGTGATCATGATTCTTGTTTGTACAGGAAGTTTACTGGGAACAAAGTAAATTTTTTAATCTTATATGTGGATGACATATTACTGATTGGAAATGATGTCTAGATGTTGCAAGAAACCAAGGAATCATTGGAAAGGAGTTTCTCAATGAAAGACTTGGGTGAGGCAACATACATCCTCGGAATCCGGATCTATAGAGATAGATCAAGGAGGCTCATTGGATTGAGTCAGAGTACTTATTTGGACAAAGTGTTGAAGAAGTTCAACATGGAATCGTCTAAGAAGGGGTTCTTACCGATGTCCCATGGTGTAAAACTTAGCAAGACTCAGTGTCCTTCGACAACTGATGAGCGAAGTCGGATGAGTGCGATTCCATATGCTTCTATAGTCGGATCCATCATGTATGCCATGATTTGTACTAGGCCGGATGTTTCCTATGCTCTAAGTGTTGTGAGCAGATACCAGGCTGATCCTGGAGAGATCCACTGGACAGCGGCTAAAAATATCCTAAAGTACTTGAGAAGGACTAAGGATATGTTCTTGGTTTATGGTGGTGAAGATGAACTCAGTGTAAAGGGTTAAATGGATGCGAGTTATCTTACCGACTCTGATGATTCTCGTTCGCAATACGGATACGTGTTTATTTTAAATGGAGGTGCTATGAGCTGGAAGAGTTCCAAGCAAGAGACTGTGTCTGCGTCTACAACAGAGGCTGAGTATATTGCCGCCTTGAAGGCAGCAAAGGAAGCTGTTTGGATGAGGAATTTCCTCATGGATCTTGGTGTGGTTCAAGGCTCGTCCAATCCGTTGGACGTGTATTGTGACAAAAATGGTGCTATTGCACAATCCAAGGAACCTAGACAGCACCAGAAGAACAAGCACATACTCATGCGGTACCACCTAATTCGCCAGTTCGTGGATCAGGGTGATATCAAGTTATGCAAGGTACACACGGATGCAAATATTGCGGATCCGTTGACAAAGACGTTACCACAGTCGAAGCATGAGGCGCACCTGAGAGCCATGGGCATTAGATGCTTAGACATGTGATGTCAGAAGGTTGACTCTAGTGCAAGTGGGAGAGTGTTGGGAATATGCCCTAGAGGCAATCATGTATGATGATATTTCCCATTGTATTCATAAAGATATTAAGTAGTCCTTGTATAAACATCTGATGTGTATCATTAAATATGTGATTTGATTGTGGAACTATGCATTCATGTTGTTTGTACTAAATATCCTTGGTCATTGAGGTTGTGCTGGACACACAACTTAGACCAATGTGAAAGTTGGCTTGATGACTCGGTTCCACTTGTCATGGGCATGGAGATGCTATTCCAACTTACACAGACTCGGCTAAAGAGTTTAGCGAGTCGGATTGACCCATATTGAGGTACAACGAACAAAAGTTGTCATTTGTATATCTCAATCAATGTAATCCTTAGACCTGAGGTTATTGCATAGTCCGAGTTGAGGATCACCGACTTAGGTTCTGTCAAACGATGATCCATAACTGGGCAGTTATAAAGGCAGAGTTCGGGTCGACTGAGAATCAAGCTGTGTGATGTGAATAACCAAGATGGGATTTTGCCCCTCCACTTGGAGAGATATTCTCTGGGCCCTCTTGTGAGATATGATTCGGAAAGCATGGCCATGCACGCCTCGGTTAAGTGTTAACCGAGGCGATCGACTAAGAGTTAGTCGGTGAATCACTTATCTCGGATCGAGAAGAGAGTCGGACTATTTAAGGGATGACAATTATTCGCCTATAGTCTGACAAGGTATATCGTGAGGCAAAAGGGACTCGGACGTAAGTCGCATTGGAAAGGAAAGTCGTCATGACTCTTTGGTACTTGGGAGTCGGCACGTTCTGCTAGGAGCCGCTACCGACTAATCGATTGAGAGTCGGACTCCAATCGTGTCCAAGTAGCCATGAGCCTGCGGGGTCACACACTTAAGAGCGGGAGCAAGTTCGGATTGGATATGAACCTGTAATCTGGTTGGGTTGGACCCAAACCGGATTAGGACTGAGTTAGTGAGTTGGAATCACGGTGACTAGTGTTATATGGGCTTTAGTGAATGGGTCGCGCGAGCAGAGCCCACGTTCACTCCCTATATATAGTGGAGCAGCGTAACCCAGAAATGTTAATCGTTGTTCAGTTAGGTCATTCCATGTGTTGGAAACCCTAGCTCCATAGCAGTCCAGCCGTCGTGCCGAACCTAGCAGTTCGCCGCCGGCGCTCCTCCTTGTACATGTGGATACCAGCGGAGGTGTTGTACGATTAGCACCAGGACGATCGGATCGCAAAGGACTGCACTGCATCAACTGACGCGCTTCATCAGTAATCCGCAACTGTGCGTCTAGTGGTAAAACTCGTGGCCTTCTACCTCAGCTAGATCTTGGGATCACCATGTTAGAGAAATTTTTTTATCTCCGCGTGGCCCAAAAATATCATTGTCCGGATCCAAAGGCCTCGAAGTGACAATAATTGGGACACCCGGAGGGGATGGTTGTGGTGTGAGGATCATATGTGTTCACAGAGTGTTAATGCTTTGCTCTAGTGCTCTATTAAAAGGAGCACCTTAATTGCCAGTAGTTCCCTAGAGGACCCGCTGCCACGGGCTGGCTGGACAGAATATGTTGTGCAAGTTCTCATTGCGAGCACATATGACTATATTTGGAGCACATGCCTATGATTGTTTAGTACTTGGATGCTTATTCTTATTTATATGAAATGCCCTAGATCTTGAAGTTACATGTTTAGACTCGTCCATGCAATGCCCGTCCATCCATCCCTATGCCTATGGCAATCGAATCCCACTGTTTACTGTTACTTTTACCATTTCTCCTATTCTGCTGTTGTTGTTGCTTTGCTGTTGCTACTATCAAACTGTTGCTACTGGTAAACTTCTGTGAGCAAGAACTATTTCCAGGTGCATCTGAATTGAAAACTCAGTTGTTAAGGCTTGCAAGTATTCTTTGACTCCCCTTGTGTCGAATCAATAAATTGAGTAATACTACCCGTGAAGACTGTTGCGATCCCCTACACTTGTGGGTCATCAAGACTATTTTCTGGCACCGTTGCCGGGGAGCATGCTTTATTTGTAAGTTCACTTGGATCTATTATTGTTCACTGCTACTCCTTTCATCATGGGTAAGTCTCGTGATGGAAAGTTACCTATTTTACCATCCACTACGAGAAGAGGTACAGTCCTAAACACCTCTGTTGCTCTTGATTCACCGTCTGTTATAAGTAAGCTTGTCACAACACCACCACATACTCATGCTACACACACTGCTACTACTGCTGAATCTGAAACTACTTTTGATGCTCATGATGTTACTTCTACTGTGCTTGATGCGAGTGTTTCATTAGGTCCTTTTCTAGATGCTACTATGGCTAGTCTAGGAAATACTGAAACTCCTAGTGAAGACACTGTTACACATGTTAGCTCACCTGAGTCTGGAGAAAGTTATGATATTAATGATGGTTACATTGATTTCACTTATGAATTTGTTGAAGAGTGCCGAAACACAAATGGTACTAGTGCTATTAAGAGTCTCCTTGCTAGACGTACTATTATGCCTAAACTGTCCTCTGATCCTAAGTTTGCCACCTCTCCCATAGATATTAAAGATAAAGATTATGATTTCTGTCAACACCCAGATTTTTAATCCCAGATGCCTGTTATGCCATACATCGCAATCCCAGGATTACCATTTTTGCGAGACATAACATAATTGGATACCATAGTACATCATAGGCAATGCTGACGACTTCATCCAGTTCTTAATACAACTTCAAGCAGCGGGATACGTAATAATAACGGTAGCGTAGGCGAAGCTCCATCTTCGGGGTCTTAGGCAATGCTGACGATGGGAGATGATCCTAGTTGTCGTAACCTTCCTGGGGTCCATCCTCCAGGTACTCCTCTTCATAGTCTGGCCACGGGAATAGCCAGGGACAAAGCCATGAGTACTCCTCTTCATAGTCTTTCACTATACTAACAAGTGAAAGGGGTTTTTGGTAATAGGACACTAGGCTCTAGGGTTGTTTTGCAAGAAGCCAGATTTATCTCTACTAAGTTCAGAAACAAGAGAGCTAGTTGAAGTTTATACTCGTAGGTGTGAATTTGTATTTTAGATCACAACCCTTTTGTGGTCAAGTCAAAGTCTCAATTCATTTCACAAGTCATTTTGAAAAGTCTGACGGGGGAACAGTATGACCACTCCAACTGTCCATAACCGCGGACACGGCTATTCGAATAGTTTAGCACTCTGCAGAGATTGTACACTTTCACCACAACATTCGATACATCCGTCAGGAATAAATCCTGAATTCACCATACTCAGTATGCGGATAATCAATCCTAACCTTTCAATTACACGCCCTAGTATAAGCACCTCTCCTGTGAGTTTGGCCTCCCAACCATGACCAACTGTCATCTTGGGTACTGCACAGGTGGACAATCTTCACAAGGTAGCCTCAGCTCAGGCCTTGGCCATGAGGGAACTAATACTAAGGTATATAAGTTTCCAGTCAAGCCCTACCCAATTCTCGGGTATTGTGGTTGTACGATAAAATTGGAATGGTATCGCATCTAGACAACCATGAGTTTTATAAAGGGCTAAGGCTCATGCCTCAACATTTTCATCACCAAAATCATCAGGTGTTCGGAAACACATGTCCAAAACATTTCAATAGAATGACCCATCATTCCAAGGTTTTCATAACCATTTCCACCAAGTATTCCCATCAAAGTTGATCAAGTTTTATGCTTAGCACTAGCATCTACAAGTGGGGGTAAGTACTAATGAGGGGTGGTAAACAAGTGGAGTTTCAACTAAGTTCAATCTCATGCCTTAGGATGACATCAAGATTATCTAGCTTAGGCCAAATTTTATTCTCTTTATGCAACCTTCACATATCTTTCTAGTATCTACAATTCACTTAAGTAAGCTCTAAGTACTAGCTTTGATAAAGAAATAAAGTATAAAGCTTGTAGGTAAAACTAGGATTGGTTTATCAAGTGGGTAGCATCATCTATGCTTAAGGCATATAGTTGGCATGGTGACAAGCAAGTATTAGCTTGCACAGTATCATTATAAGCTTGCTAAATTGCAAGTGTTAACTTGCCTTGTGCAGAGCAGTGGTTGAAGTTCTCCTCGGCTTCTTCTTCGTAGAATCCTCCTTCCTCCTCGTATCCTTGGTCGGTACTAGCGTCTATAAATAAATACTATGTACACAATCACCAAACAATACTTAACTACTTGCAATCATCACACAAAAAGGGTCCTATAGATGATCTAACATCATCTCTAACATTACAAGATTAAGGCTTGGTTTAATTCCTTTTATTTTTAGAAAAGTAATTTCCACTCATTGAAAAACTACTTAAGATTTAATATTCTCCAAACCAAACATGGGATCATGTTGACACGTGTCATCACCACATATTTTAGTCCATGGGAATATGATTTAAAGTGGTGTCACAATTTAATAAGGTTTTACCCTTTTATTTTAATTAAATAAAGTGACTAGAAATGCCTATGGGGCATTCTTTTATTACTTGAATATTATTTCTGTAAGTAAACCTATATATTTTTATATATTATGAAAGGTATGGTAGAAGGTGATTTTTGAGAGTTGGAATCAACTCAAAAGCTATTATGGTTTTAATTTTAAAAATGTTTGAATGCAGAAAAGGTTCTGCCTTGTTATTTTTACCAAGGATGATCTATAGATCCAAATGACTTGAATCCAACGGGATTGGATTCAGCCTTCCAGAGCTTTCTAACAAAATTAGTTTCATTTGATTTGGTGCACTGAATCGACCTGGGTTGATTTTTGAAACTGGGTATAGAAGTGTGTTTGAAATAAAATGGAAA
Organism: Avena sativa; assembly: GCA_916181665.1. Classification (NCBI taxonomy): domain Eukaryota; kingdom Viridiplantae; phylum Streptophyta; class Magnoliopsida; order Poales; family Poaceae; genus Avena; species Avena sativa. The sequence continues at coordinate 17,654,433 of OV702279.1, read as the reverse complement.
AGGTTAAATTCAAATAGCTGGGCTGGGCGGGAAGCGATACTGGGCCGGCCTGCTAAGCACAGCGCTTACGCGGGCTGGTTAAGTGGCTATCCCCACGCGTCAGTGAGACGAGGGGGTGCGAAGCGGTATGGGGCGATGTGGTGCGTTCGATCTGGTTCTAATCCAACGGCTGAGAGTCATCGTCGACGTTGGTCAACGCCGGCGAGACAGAAACCTAGCACGGCCAGTGGCGGTCGTTGGGGGTTCATCGGGGTTCAGGCGAGGGTCTGCGAGGCGGGCAAACGACGAAGTCGACGACAGCGAACCTCCTGGTACCGGCAGCTTCTCCTGGGGCGGCTCTAATCGCTGGCTCCCTTCTTCTCCAGTAGCGGCGGGCTCCGGTGAAATTCCGGCGATGCGCTGCTCTCCTTGCTCCAGGAACGGGGTGGCACAATCAGTGAGGAGAGGGGAGTGAGATGGTGTGCTCAATTCGGCTGGGGGTGGCCTCTATTTTTAGTGGCGCGAGGGGACCGACGGGGCGCAAGGTGAGCTCGTCGTGGTCGACGGTACAAACGGCTATCGGCGTGGGCGACGATAGGGGCGGTGCGATGCTCCCTGGCAATGCTCAACGACACGGTGGCGAGACGTGGGGCGGTGTGGTTTGGTCGGAACGCGACGATGCTCTCCGCGTGCCCGACGGAAGATTTAATGGCGCACAGCGCGCGTGGTCCGCGCGGCGGTGAACGAGCGTGTCTGCGGGGTTACTGGGACGGTGGTGATCACGTATGCACGCGGCGAGGGCGGCGCGCGGTCTGTGGGCTTCGGTCGAGGGTGGCGCTCTGGCGCATGATCGGCATGGTTGCTGGCGAGCTTGGCATGGTTCGTGCGCGTGGTCCAGTGGCTGGCAGGGTTCGAGCGCTGGACAGGGAGTGGCGGTGGGGTGTTGGCTGCCTCCTAGACATGCTGTTTAGGCTTGGTGCTTGCTCTGGCTAGCTAGCCATTGTCGACTGGCAAGGGGATGCCCGGGTTGGAATGGCATGGGGCAAAGGGTAGGGGCTAGGGTTTGTCTAAGCATTGGTTGGCACTGGGGGAGACAAGGGTGATCAATGGTGAACATTGCTTAGCCCAATTACTGCTCCAAACAGTGAAGTTAGGCCAGTTTGATTTGTTTCTGCCAAGTGTTTGATGAAATGGCCGCAAGAATTCAAGTTTTGAATTTTGAAAAGATTTTTGGTGGGTGTGCTAGGTTGGTGCTGGTGAGTCTGCAGATGCTTGGGTTTTGAAAGCTGAGCTTGTTTGAGTGGTTTTTGAAAAAGTGGGATCTTCCCATATGATAAAGATTCAATTTTGAACTATCATTTAAACTATGCATTTAAATGTTTTTGGATGATCACAAAGTGGGCCTTGATACTTTGTTATGAGTACAATCAAGGGGTGCAAAGATCCAGAAAAGTTTCTGTTAGGTTCTGAAAGTTTGAGACCGCCAAAGTAGGCATGGGAGTTAAATTGGTCCAAATGACCATTCCCTTATTTTATTTGTTTTGATTTACTTGTATTTGAGAAAAGTTTGGTAATTTTTTAGATGATGTTTATTTCACCTAAGCATCCATTTACAAGCAAAGAAACACATAATCATTGCAATTCAAAAGAATCCATATTTTAATACCTACACATATGAAATGCTTTCATATTTTAATTGGAAAAGTTTTTGTTAACCCTATATTTGATGATTATAGTTTGATGATCCAATTTTAGTATTTTTGGGATGTTACAAACCTTCTCCCCTTAAACAAAATCTCGTCCCGAGATTTGAAAAAGGACGAAAAAGATTACCTAGGATTTGAAGAGATCGGGAAACTCTGTCATGATGTGATCTTCGCGCTCCCAGGTAGCTTCCTCTTCTGTGTGGTTGCTCCACTGAATCTTGAGAAACTTGATGCTTCGGGTTCGGGTAGTTATGAAAGCTTCTTCCAAAATACGGATGGGTACTTCGGGATAGGTTAGGTCATCGTTCATCTCTATGGTTTGGTGGTCGATATTCTTGAACACCTTGGTCTTCTCTGGGACTTTGAGATACTTGCGAAGTAATGAGATATGGAACACATTGTGCACGGCTGACATCTCTTCGGGCAGTTCCAATTGGTACGACACTTCTCCTCGACGGTTCAAGATCTTGAAGGGTCCGATTTATCTGGGAGCTAACTTTCCTTTGAGTTGGAAACGCAGCATTCCCTTCAATGGCGACACCTTCAGATAAACAAAATCTCCTATGTTGAAGGCAAGGTCTCGACGTCTCTTGTCGGCGTAACTCTTCTGTCTGGACTGGGCGGTCTTGAGGTGCTCACGAATCTTGTGAACCTTCTCTTATGCTTCTCGTAGGCTGTCGGGTCCGAAAATCTGACTCTCTCCTACTTCCGACCAGTTCAAAGGGGTGCGACACTTCCTTCCGTACATGAATTCAAATGGGGCCATTTGCAAACTGGCTTGATAACTGTTATTGTATGAAAATTCTGCAAACGGCAGACAGTCTTTCCACTTGGATCCATATTCTAACACACATGCTCTCAGCATATCTTCGAGTATTTGGTTTACTCGCTCCGTTTGTCCATCGGTCTGAGGGTGATATGCGGTGCTGAAATCTAGGCGGGTTCCTAAACCTTCTTGGACTTTCTTCCAGAATCTCGAGGTAAACTGAGTTCCTCGATCCGATACAATGTTCTTGGGGACTCCATGCAAACTAACTATTCTAGCGATGTACAACTCTGCTAGCTTCGAACTCTGATATGTGGTCTTGACGGGCAAGAAATGGGCGACTTTGGACAATCTATCCACTATGACCCAGATAGATTCATTTCCCCTACTAGAAGTAGGCAGTCCAGTGATAAAATCCATTCCAACGGAATCCCATTTCCATTCCGTAATCTGCAAGGGTTGCAACAATCCAGCGGGTCTTTGATGTCCGGCCTTGACTCGCTGACATATATCACACTTGGCGATATAGCTTCCGATTTCTCTCTTCATCTTATGCCACCAAAATTGCTCTTTTAAATCTTGATACATCTTAGTTCCTCCGGGATGGATAGAATAAAGAGTATCATGAGCCTCCTTCAGAATAACTTCTTTCAACTCAGAATCTACTGGTACACAAAGGCGTCCTTTGTACCACAGAACTCCTTTGTTGTCCTCGGTGAATCCGGGTACTTTGCCTGTACCAATACGACGCTTGATTCCGTCGATACTAACATTTCCTTTCTGCGCCTCTTTGATCTGGCTGATCAAAGTGGGCTGAAGTTCTATGCTAGCCAAAAATCCTTCACTTACTAATTCCATTCGAAAATCTTCCATCTCTTTGTGCAAGCTTGGTTGCTCCTTTAAAATCATGGAGTTCAAGCGGCACGGCAATCTACTAAGGGCATCGGCTACCACATTGGCTTTACCAGGGTGATAGTGAATGTCCAGGTCGTAATCCTTGATTAGCTCAATCCACCTTATTTGTCTCATATTCAGCTCATTCTGAGTGAATATATACTTTAGGCTCTTGTGATCCGAATAAATCTCACAACGGTTTCCCATCAGGTAATGTCTCCATGTCTTCAGGGCTAGAACTACGGCTGCGAGCTCGAGGTCATGGGTTGGGTAATTTTGCTCATGTTGTTTCAGTTGTCGAGATAGATAAGATATAACTTTGCCTTCTTGCATTAGCACACATCCGAGACCGATCTTGGATGCATCACAATACACATCGAAGGGCTTCGTGATATCCGGCATGATCAAGATTGGGGCTAAAATCAATCTTCTCTTGAGTTCTTGAAAACTCGCTTCACATTTGTCGGTCCATTCAAACTTCTTGTCCTTCTTCAGCAATTGGGTCATGGGTCTAGCGATACTCGAGAATCCTTCTACGAACTTGCGGTAATATCCCGCCAATCCGAGAAATGCACGAACTTGGGTTTGAGTGGTTGGGGCTTGCCAATCTTCTACATCTTTCACTTTGGCAGGGTCAACGGCAATTCCTCCGGCTGATACAATGTGACCGAGGAATCCTACCTCCTGTAACCAGAATTCACATTTGCTAAACTTTGCATACAGCTGATGCTCTCTAAGGGTTCCAAGAATGGTCCTTAGGTGTAGCTCCTGTTCTTCTTCCGATTTGGAATAAATCAGAATGTCATCAATGAAAACAATGACAAACTTATCCAGGAAGTCCATAAAAATCTTATTCATGAGATTCATGAAATAAGCGGGGGCATTGGTTAATCCAAAAGACATGACTGTATACTCGTACAATCCATATATGGTGGTAAAGGCAGTCTTGGGAATATCTTCTGCACGAATCTTGAGTTGATGATAGCCAGTCCTAAGATCAATCTTAGAAAACACTTTGGCACCGGTCAACTGATCAAACAAATCTTCTATCTTGGGCAAGGGGTGTTTGTTCTTGATAGTGATATCATTCAACTTCCGATAATCCGTACACAAACGGTTACCTCCATCCTTCTTGTCCACAAACAAGAAAGGTGATCTCCATGGTGACGCACTTGGTTGAATCAATCCAATTTCCAGCATGGCATCCAGTTGCTTCTTTAGTTCTGCTAGCTCAGACGGGTTCATACTATAGGGTCTCTGGGCTATGGGTCCGGTTCCGGGGATTAGTTCGATGATAAACTCGATATCCCGATCTGGGGGCATACCGGTCAAAACATCTGGAAATACATCGGGGTATTCACAGAATATCCGGACTTGGTCAATGGTAGGTTGGGCTATACTCTTGTTGCATTTGAATTGGCGAGGTAAGGTTTCAGATATATGCTCGACTGATATTCCGGCTGTACTGGTCATGGTTATGGCTTTCTTGGCACAGTCAATCAATCCTTTATGTTTGGACATCCATTCCATTCCTAGTACTACTTCCAAACCTTTAGTTCCGAGTACTATCAGATTTGCATAAAAATCTATGCCATGGATTCGGATAGGGATGGCTTTGCAAATTTGCCTAGCCTTGGTGGCTGATCCAGGAATTTGAACAATCATAACATGCTTTAGTTTGGTTGGTTGAATTTTACTAGTGCATGCAAATTCTTCGGTGACAAATGAGTGCGATGCACCAGAATCAAACAACACTCGTGCAAGTACTGAATTAACAGAAAACATACCCAGCACGACGTCTGGCGCTTCCTGAGCTTCTTCAGCATGCATGAGGAAAAGACGGCCGTTGCGGTTGAGCGAATTCCCTGGGGCAAATCTCCTTCCTGGCTGAACACGACGCTGTTACTGAGCTAGGGCATTGGCATTGGCATTGGGTGCTACGGCATTCTTCTTGTTGGGGCACTTGTTGGAATAGTGGCCTTTATTTCCACAGTCATAACAAGTCACGTGTGACTTGTCCTTTGCTGCTACAGGCACAGCATTGCTTCCAGTTCTCGGGGCAGTGTTGATGTTGGCGGTAGCATTATTGTTGTTGAACTTGGGTGGGGCACGGTTGAAATTGCTAGAGTTGCCGGGGTTGTTGTGATTTTCTCCGGGCCTAGGGTTTCCACGGTTGGGATAGGTCGGACGGTTCATCGGGGGTCTGTTGGTTCTTGGGGCAAATCCGGGAGATGGGTTAGGGCGATACTTTGGGGTCTGATGTGTTCCTGGTTGATGCATCATGCGACGCTTGCGGTTCTCATTGGCTTGATTGATCTTTCCTTCCATCTGGATAGCTGAGTCGACAAGGGCTTCAATATCAGCAAAGGGGATATTGACTAATACCGGCTGCATCTCATCATGCAGACCATTTAGGAATCTTTCTTTCTTCTTGGCTTCAGTGTCTATCTCATCCGGGGCATACCTAGCTAATGACAAAAATTTGTCACGGTATTCCACTACGGTCATTCTCCCTTGCTTCAGTTCTCTGAACTCGTCTCTCATTCTCTTGATCAAACTCGGGGGCACATGGGTTCTGCTAAACTTGACCTTGAATTCCTTCCAGGTCATCATCTGGCCTCCGGTCATTGCGCGAACACTGTTCCACCATGCCCTGCCATCTCCGGCTAGATAGTGGGTGGCGAACAGAACTTTCTCGTTGGCTTCCACTCCGATGACTTCTAGGTTATTTTCCATGGTTTGCAGCCAATCATCGGCATCTAGGGGTTCTTCTGACTTAAAGGAAAACAGGTGGGTTGGTACTCTGGAAATTCTTGAGCTTAGATCCATGCTTGTCCTGATTTCCATGTCCTTGGTTGTTGTGGGCAAGCTGGGCTATCTGTTGCAGTGTGGCTAGGTTGGCTTGACGTTCCGCTCTTTCAGCTTCGCGGTCAGAAGTCAACATTTGCAGAATCTTCAACATCGGCTCCGAGGATGAACCACTTCCTCCACGTGGCATCTGAAGATTGAGATAGATCGTGAGAAAAGAGGGAAATTTCTAAGGTTTTGGGTCTTCGAAAAGTTTTTAAAGTTTGACTCAGATTTTTATAGCAACTTGCTTTTTCATTCCTCCATTCATTCATATCACACGATACAACACACACCACAACAAAGAAAAACAGATGGTTTTAAGAACCATTCTGAAAACTACGATATAGTGGGACCGAATACTACTCACTACGCTAGTGCTCAAGTGCTACTACTCCTCGGAATCCGTGGCTTCGTCATCTTCATCGTCATCGATGAAGGCGAAATCATCCTCATCGGTGAAGAAGTCCATAGCCTGATCCTCCAGAAAATCATCATCATCACTGAGGTAGGAGTAGGGGTCTCCACGAAGATCCTCTCCGGCATTCTCCCTTTCCTCTAACTGCATGTCTCTCTCGTGGATGGTCTCCTCCAAAGATGAGATACGGTGGCGAAGACGGGCAATAATGCGCTCCTTCTTGGTCGAGCTGACGGCGGCGAGACTTGCGATCCTTTGCTAGCATGGAGATGGTTTGGTCCTTCGTCTTGATGATGGCAGACTTGTGGTTGGAGTAGTCACGGTAGTTATCCAACTCCTGCTAACGATCGTACATCATGAAGCTAAGGTGGTCCAATTGGGTCTTCAGCTCGGGGTGATATGGGGCTTCCAGTGGTTGTCCATTAGCATCACGCCTTGGGCAAAACTCAAAGCGAGTACCCTTGATCTGATTGATACTCTGCCCACAGAGACGGGAAAGAGCTTCTTGCATGACCCTGGCAAGTCCATCGAGCCAGTTGTTCTCTCTTAAGGTAAACTGAATTCCTTCCGCAGTGGGAGGTTCAATCTTTCCTCGGAGACTTGCAACAATTAGCCACTGCAGATCTTCTCCTCCTTGATCATTGAGCTGAGCTCCGAAGAACTCGGGGTGCGGACGCTCCAGAAGTTCCGAAAGATGGTCCAAATCCCTCTCAAAGATAAGGTCTCCTCCATTCCCCAACTGATAAGACTTGCTGTACTTCACGTCCATATATAAGAATATAGGATGAGTAAGTTAGTAGAGTGATCAAGTGTGTCAAAATTTTATGTATTTTGCAAGAGTTTTTGAGGAACATGAATTTTCATGAAAGAATCAAAGGGATAAGAATGAGAATAAGTTTTTGTAAATATTTGTTTTCTTTGGTTTTGAAACTAAGTTTTTGATTCAAACGTCCAGTCTAACTAGGGTCTCCTATGGTCAGGATGGCTCTGATACCAACTTGTCAACACCCGGATTTTTAATCCTAGATGCCTGTTATGCCATACATCGCAATCCCAGGATTACCATTTTTTGCGAGACATAACATAATTGGATACCATAGTACATCATCCATTACAAACCGTACATAAGTTCTTACACAAATAGGGATCTCATGATCTAGTTCTTAATACAACTTCAAGCAGCGGGATACGTAATAATAACGGTAGCGTAGGCGAAGCTCCATCTTCGGTGTCACAGGCAATGCTGACGATGGGAGATGATCCTAGTTGTCGTAACCTTCCTGGGGTCCATCCTCCAGGTACTCCTCTTCATAGTCTGGCCGCGGGAATAGCCGGGGACAAATCCATGAGTACTCTTTAAGTACTCGCAAACTAATACTAACAAGTGAAAGTGGTTTTTGGTGATAGGACACTAGGCTCTATGGTTATTTTGCAAGAAGCCAGATTTATCTCTACTAAGTTCAGAAACAAGAGAGCTAGTTGAAGTTTATACTCCTAGGTGTGAATTTGTATTTCAGATCACAACCCTGTTGTGGTCAAGTCAAAGTCTCAATTCATTTCACAAGTCACTTTGAAAAGTCTGACGAGGGAACAGTATGGCCACTCCAACTGTCCATAACCGCGGACACGGCTATTCGAATAGTTTGACACTCTGCAGAGATTTTACACTTTCATCACAACATTCGATACATCCGTCAGGAATAAATCCTGAATTCACCATACTCAGTATGCGGATAATCAATCCTAACCTTTCAATTACACGCCCTAGTATAAGCACCTCTCCTGTGAGTTTGGCCTCCCAACCATGACCAACTGTCATCTTGGGTACTGCACAGGTGGACAATCTTCACAAGGTAGCCTCAGCTCAGACCTTGGCCGTGAGGGAACTAATACTAAGGTATATAAGTTTCCAGTCAAGCCCTACCCAATTCTCGGGTATTGTGGTTGTACGATAAAATTGGAATGGTATCGCATCCAGACAACCATCAGTTTTATAAAGGGCTAAGGCTCATGCCTCAACATTTTCATCACCAAAATCATCAGGTGTTCGGAAACACATGTCCAAAACATTTCAATAGAATGACCCATCATTCCAAGGTTTTCATAACCATTTTTCCACCAAGTATTCCTATCTAAAGTTGATCAAGTTTTATGCTTAGCACTAGCATCTACAAGTGGGGGTAAGTACTAATGAGGGGTGGTAAACAAGTGGAGTTTCAACTAAGTACAATCTCATGCCTTAGGATGACATCAAGATTATCTAGCTTAGGCCAAATTTTATGCTCTTTATGCAACCTTCAAATATCTTTCTAGTATCTACAATTCACTTAAGTAAGCTCTAAGTACTAGCTTTGATAAAGCAATAAAGTATAAAGCTTGTAGGTAAAACTAGGATTGGTTTATCAAGTGGGTAGGATCATCTATGCTTAAGGCATATAGTTGGCATGGTGACGAGCAAGTATTGGCTTGCACAGTATTAGTATAAGCTTGCTAAATTGCAAGTGTTAACTTGCCTTGTGCAGAGCAGTGGTTGAAGTTCTCATCGGCTTCTTCTTCTTCGTAGAATCCTCCTTCCTCCTTGTATCCTTGGTCGGTACTAGCGTCTATGAATAAATACGATGTACACAATCACCAAACAATACTTAACTACTTGCAATCATCACACAAAAAGGGTCCTATATATGATCTAACATCATCTCTAACATTACAAGATTAAGGCTTGGTTTAATTCCTTTTATTTTTAGAAAAGTAATTTCCACTCATTGAAAAACTACTTAAGATTTAATATTCTCCAAACCAAACATGGGATCATGTTGACACATGTCATCACCACATATTTTAGTCCATGGGAATATGATTTAAAGTGGTGTCACAATTTAATAAGGTTTACCCTTTTATTTTAATTAAATAAAGTGACTAGAAATGCCTATGGGGCATTCTTTTATTACTTGAACATTATTTCGGTAAGTACACCTATATATTTTTATATATTCTGAAAGGTATGGTTGAAGGTGATTTTTGAGAGTTGGAATCAACTCAAAATCTATTATGGTTTTAATTTGAAAAATGTTTGAATGCAGAAAAGGTTCTGCCTTGTTATTTTTATGAAGGATGATCTACAGATCCAAATGACTTGAATCCAAGGAATCCAACGGGCTTGGATTTAGCACTTCCAGACCTTTCTAACAAAATTAGTTTCATTTGATTTGGTACACTGAATCGACCTGGGTTGATTTTTGAAACTGGGTACAGAAGTGTGTTTGAAATAAAATGGAAAAGGTTAAATTCAAATAGCTGGGCCGCGCGGGAAGCGATACTGGGCCGGCCTACTAAGCACAGCGCTTACGCGGGCTGGTTAAGTGGCTATCCCCACGCGTCAGTGAGACAAGGGGGTGCGAAGCGGTATGGGGCGATGTGGTGCGTTCGATCTGGTTCTAATCCAACGGCTGAGAGTCATCGTCGACGTTGGGCAACGCCGGCGAGACAGAAACCTAGCACGGCCAGTGGGGGTCGTTGGGGCTGACCGGGGTTCAGGCGAGGGTTGGCAAGGCGGGCGAACGACGAAGTCGATGATGGCGAACCTCCTGGTACCGACAGCTTCTCCTGGGGCGGCTCCAATCGCTGGCTCCCTTCTTCTCCAGTAGCGGCGGGCTCCGGTGAAATTCCGGCGATGCGCTGCTCGCCTTGCTCCGGGAACGGGGTGGCACGATCAGTGAGGAGAGGGGAGTGATATGGTGTGCTCAATTCAGCTGGGGGTGGCCTCTATTTATAGTGGCGCGAGGGGACCGACGGGGCGCAAGGTGAGCTCGTCGTGGTCGACGATACAGATGGCTATCGGCGTGGGCGACGGTAGGGGGAGGTGCGGTGCTCCCTGGCGATGCTCAATGACACGGTGGTGAGACGTGGGGTGGTGTGGTTTGGTCGGAACGCGACGATGCTCTGCGCATGCCCGATGGAAGATTTAATGGCGCACGAGCGTGTCGGCGGGGTTACTGGGACGGTGGTGATCACGTATGCACGCGGCGAGGGCGGCGTGCGGTCTGTGGGCTTCGGCCGAGGGTGGCGCTCTGGCGCATGCTCGGCATGGTTGCTAGCGAGCTTGGCATGGTTCGTGTGCGTGGTCTAGTGGCTGGCAGGGTTCGAGCGCTGGACATGGAGTGGCGGTGGGGTGTTGGCTGCCTCCTAGACATGTTGTTTAGGCTTGGTGCTTGCTCTCGCTAGCTAGACATTGTCGGCTGGCAAGGGGATGCTCGGGTTGGCATGGCATGAGGCAAAGGGTAGGGGATAGGGTTTGTCTAAGCACTGGTTGGCACTGGGGGAGACAAGGGTGATCAATGGTGAACATTTCTTAGCCCAATTACTGCTCCAAACAGTGAAGTTAGGCCAGTTTGATTTGTTTCTACCAAGTGTTTGATGAAATGGCCGCAAGAATTCAAGTTTTGAATTTTGAAAAGATTTTTGGTGGGTGTGCTTGGTTGGTGTTGGTGAGTCTGCAGATGCTTGGGTTTTGAAAGCTGAGCTTGTTTGAGTGGTTTTTGAAAAAGTGGTATCTTCCCATATGATAAAGATTCAATTTTGAACTGTCATTTAAACTATGCATTTAAATGTTTTTGGATGATCACAAAGTGGGCCTTGATACTTTGTTATGATTACAATCAAGAGGTGCAAAGATCCAGAAAAGTTTCTGTTAGGTTCTGAAAGTTTGAGACAGACAAAGTAGGCATGTGAGTTAAATAGGTCCAAATGACCATTCCCTTATTTTATTTGTTTTGATTTACTTGTCTTTGAGAAAAGTTTGGGAATTGTTTAGTTGATGTTTATTTCACCTAAGCATCCATTTACAAGCAAAGAAACACATAATCATGGCAATTCAAAAGAATCCATATTTTAATACCTACACATATGAAATGCTTTCATATTTTAATTGGAAAAGTTTTTGTTAACCCTAAATTTGATGATTAGAGTTTGATGATCCAAGTTTAGTATTTTTGGGATGTTACAATTTCTCTCTTGATTTATCCTATTTTGACATTGTTGATAAAGAACCTTTTTGTGGGACTGAAAATGAGAGTGTTGTGGCTCATATGAATGAGCTTTCTACTATGAGTGCTTTGTTCTCTGATGATTTTAAGATGTGCAAGTATTTTGTTACTAAGATCTTCCCTTTTTCACTAAAAGGAGAAGCTAGGGCTTGGTTTAATAGATTACCTCCTGGTTCCATTGATAGCCCTGATTGCTTGATTGCTTCTTTCTTCCAAAAATATTTTCCTCCCCGTGCTAGACATGCTGCTTTGTAGAGACTTTTTGATATCAACAGGGAGAAGAAGAGAAATTTCCTGAGTCATGGACACGGTTCTGTGCCTTGATTCATGCACATCCTGGATGTTCATTTCCTAAGAATGATCTTCTTGATATTTATTATAATGGACTAATTGATGATTCTAGGACATACCAAGATAGCTTTGCTGATTGTGTTTTCAGGAAAAGAACTCCTACAGATGCTGAAGAATTAATGGCTAAGATAAGCAAGAATTATGATGATTGGACTTGAACTAAGCTAAATACACCTGAGCCTATTACTCCTGAACCAATTGTGCCTGAACCAGATCCAACACCAACACCAAAGAAGAGGGGAGTTATTGCATTTAATGATGAAGTGATGAAAGAAGCTAAGTAATGTCTAAAGGAGAAAGGTATTAGATCTGAAGATGTGAAGAATTTACCTCCTATAAAAGAATTATGTAAGCCAATTCCCCACTCATCTATAATTGAGGTACACTCTCTCCAACACTTTGATGAAGGTGATATTCCCTATGGTAAGCCTCCTGATCAATGCTTAGAGGAACTTGACATTTTTATTGTTAAACAAGGTAATTTTAATAAACAAGTTCAAAATCATTTATTGGAAAACTCTAGATATATCATTGAGTTGAAAGATATTGTGGAAAGAACTTCTAGTGATATTAAAATGCTTTGTAAACACTTTCAAATGGTTCAAACCCAACTTGATCAGCTTGCTAAGGTACAAAATGATATGCTAGTTAATGCTTCGGGAGATAAACGTGGTTATGGAATTAGAACTAGGAGTGGTATAGCTACTCAAGATCCTTTATATCCTAAAGGACACCGTAAAAGAATTGAGAAGGATTCTCAACAAGGTGAAAGTAGTGGTAGTCCTCGTAAGAGAAAGAAAAAGAAACATAAGGTAGTTGAGGAACCACTTGAACCTGCTGTAGATCCTAATAGTATATCTGTCTCTGATGCTGAAATTAAGAGTGGTAATAATAATGATGCTCCTGATAAGGAGGAAGTTGAGGAAGAACCTGAGAAGCACACTAAGAACACTAGGTACACTAAGGAAGATTTTATTACTAAGAAAGATGGTAGTGAGAGAGAATCTTGGGTGCAGAAAACTATGCCTTTCCAGGTAAGAAACACAAGTCAAAGGAGGAAGAACACTACAACAATTTTTGTGAGTGGATGAAACCTTTATTTTTGCAAATTCCTTTGATTGATGCTATTAAATTGCCTCCTTATTCAAAATATATGAAGGATATTGTCTCTAATAAAAGGAAGATTCCTAATGCGGAAATTTCTACTTTGCTTGCTAATTATTCCTTCAATGGTAAGGTTCCAAAGAAACTTGGTGATCCAGGTATACCAACTATTCCTTGCTCTATTAAGAATAATTATGTCAGAACTGCTTTATATGATTTGGGAGCTGGAGTTAGTGTTATGCCTTTTTCTCTCTACAAGAGACTCCAGCTAGAAAAGTTGATACCAACTGATATATCTTTGCAAATGGCTAATAAGTCAACTACTATTCATGTTGGTATATGTGAGGATGTTCCTATTCAAGTGGCTCATAATTGCTTGGTTTTAACTAATTTTGTTGTGCTTGAGATGCCTGAAGATGACAATATGTCTATTATCCTTGGGAGACCTTTTCTTAATACTGCAGGTGCTGTCATTAATTGTAATCAAGGAAAAGTAACATTCAGTATTGATGACAAAGAGCACACTGTTTATTTCCCCAAGAAGTTTGTTAAGAGCTATTGCCTGAATTCCATTGAAAATGTTGAGAGCATCAAGGTTGGATAAATATATTGTCCCATTCCACAAGAAAATTTTGAAACTATTATGATTGGGACCATTGCTATCAAGTATGAGATAACATAATTACCTTGTGGAATGCAAAGTTTTGTTTCATATAAGATTGTTTTGGTAACAAGACTTGATCAACCTTGTTAACAAAAGGATTTTAATGAACAAAGCAATGTTTTCACTGTGGTTATACTTGCTTTCTTTTACTTTTTCTCCTTCCTAGTCTTTGGCTTTCTTTTGCTAGTGATACGTCCAAAACGTATCTAATTTCCCGAACACTTTTGCTATTGTTTCTCCTCTAAACTTGTGTGATTTGGATACAACTAACACGGACTAACGCTGTTTTTAGCAGAATTACCTTGGTGTCTTGTTTTTGTGCAGAAAATCAACTATCAGGAAAAATCCCGGAAAATATGCCAAAAATTATATTTCACCAGAAGACCCATGGAGCTAGAAAATGAGCCGAAGAAGGGTCCTAGGGGGCCCACACCCCTGCCAGGCGCGGGTGGGCCCTGCCCCGCGCCTAGGGGGTGCAGCCACCCCAGGCACACCCTCGGCCTCCCTCTGCGCCTATAAGTTTCCTTTCGACCTAAAAACCGAGGGGGGTTCGATAGTTTTCCAGAAAGAGTTCCGCTCCGCCGCCGCCACCAGAAACCAAGATTCTGATCCAGAAACTCCATTCTGGCACCTTGCCGGGACGGGGAATTTGGAGAGGATCATCGCCATCATCATCTCCAACGCATCTCCATCAACCACCGATGTTTCCCTCATCCATGAGTGAGTAATCCCCCGATGTAGGCTTGGGGTTGGTAGGGATTGGATGAGTTCTATCATGTAATCGAATAAGATCTGTTAGGGCATAGTGCCTAGTATCTCTATTAGTGCTATTTGACTTTGTTGAAACTTGTTGTACTTAATGCTTGTCACTAGGGCCCGAGTGCCATGATCTCAGATCTGAATTTATTATTGAATCATTATGATAGTATTGTTTTTGATCTTATCTGCAAGTTGTGTACACATATCATTGTCCGGATCCAAAGGCCCCGAAGTGACAATAATTGGAACAACCGGAGGGGATGGCTGTGGTGTGAGGATCACATGTGTTTACGGAGTGTTAATTCTTTGCTCTGGTGCTCTATTAAAAGGAGCACCTTAATTGCCAGTAGTTCCCTAGAGTCCCCGCTGCCATAGGCTGGCTGGACAGAAGATGTTGTGCAAGTTCTTATTGCGAGCACGTATGACTATATTTGGAGCACATGCCTAGGATTGTTTAGTACTTGGATGCTTATTATTATTTATCTGAAATGCCTTAGATCTTGAAGTTACATGTTTAGACTCGTCCATGCAACACCCGTCCATCCATCCCTATGCCTACCGCACTCGAATCCCACTGTTTACTGCTACTGTTACTATTGCTCTTGTTCTACTGTTGTTGTTGCTGTTGCTTTGATGTTGCTACTACAAACTATTGCTATTGATAAACTTCTGTGAGCAAGAACTATTTCCAGTTGCATCTGAACTGACAACTCAGTTGTTAAGGCTTGCAAGTATTCTTTGGCTCCCCTTTTGTCGAATCAATAAATTGGGTAATACTACCCGCGAAGACTGTTGCGATCCCCTACACTTGTGGGTCATCAGCTAGCTTTGGTTTTGTTAGTTGTTTGCTTGTTAGTTTGTCTTAGAGCTCCCGTAGTTTGGCTTGTTGTTTGCTTTTGCTTCTTCTGAAAAAAACTATTTCTGCGAGAAAATCAATTTTCATACCCTGAAAAATTGGCCAAAAAATAAAGTTCCCCGAAAAATCCCAGAAAATTCAAAATAATTTTTTCCTCGAAAAAAGGGGCAGAGGGACACCTAAAGTGACCTAGGGAGCCACCCTAGGCCACCACACCCATGGTAGGCGCGGCCTACCTGTGGGTGGCGCCTAGGGGGGTCTGTCCCACCTGGGACCCTTCAAGGTGCCCCCTCACAGCCATCTTCTTTCTCTCTTCCGAAAAACACCAGAAAACTTTCTCAAGCTCGAGTTCTTGCTGTTCTTGCTCGCGATTTTCGATCTCCTTGCTTAGCCCATCTTTGCTGCTAATTTTTGGAGGGATTGCTCCTTGGTATGTGCCTCCTCCACTTGTCCCATTAGATTTGTGATTGGTAGATTGTATCTTGAGTATTTTTCTGCTATAGGTGACAGGTTGTGTGAGCTTGCATTCTTGTTCTATGCTTAGAGATTTCATTTTGATGCATGTGTAGTCCTCTAGCAATTTCCTATAGTAGTTTCTCATCATTTATCAACTTGGAAATCATTTGGTTTGATGTTTGTCTAAAAATTTCAGAATAGAGTGATCATGGACAACCACACATTTGGAGAGATATTTGAGAGTGATGCACCTAGAAGGGCAATGCCTTTAAGATCATCCTCCCGTGCTAGGCCCTCATACAATAAGGATCTCATCACTCCGCGATTCGGCGACGAGGGAGATGAGGGGTATGCGCACCCCTCCGCCTTTCCTTGCCAAACCTTCTTGTAGGCTGCTGGGATTCTTGATGATTTTATGACCTTGGTTCGGAGAGCTGGTCTAACAAGTCTTATGCAGGATGAGAGCGTGCAATATGCTACGCTCACTAAAACATTTGTGGATAGCTTCTCCTTTACTAACAACATGTTCAACCCCGATGTTTCTTTCAAGATTTATGGCGGGTCTTACCATATGACGTGGAAGAAATTTTGTGAGGCTTTGGGACTTGGTACAACTGGGTCAACAAAGAAGATTCCAGCTCAACCCGCTAATTTTTTGGAGCTCTACCACGGAATAACCAATGATGATAACTGTAGAGCTCAACGGGGAAATATAAGAAACATTCAGCTTCCAGCCATTAGGTACTTCACTTACTATCTTGCCACCAGTGTTCTTGGTAGGGAGAACACTAGTAATATTTCTAGCTATCATTTGGCTTTCTTAGCTGCTGCGCTCAACAATGATACCAAGTACAATCTTGGTTCTCTCATTGCTCGTCGTTTAACTGCTAAGGGACCCATTTATGGGGGAGTTATTGCTATGCGTGTTGAGACTGCCTTGGATATTGCTGTTGATCCAAATGATACAGTTTTGGCTCCTCAGAGGCTTGATCTTGCTGCCATGAAGGCGCACCACTTTGTCACTAATGGCTCTACCCTTGAGAACTTGGTTTATAAAATGTTGTTTATTGATTGGGAAGAGAGAGAGATCCCTCTACCCCAAACCACTTTGTTCAGTATTTCACAGGGACCTTTATCACGCTCCAAGGAGGAGATGGATGACAAGCTGCGCTCTCTTAGCTTCTATGGACACTATCAGGAGGAAGAACCCTCGTATGACCCCTTTGTACACTACACAGGTGAGTTCTCGAGCTCGTACCAAGACGAGGGAGCCTCCTCGTCGTACTACGGAGGTGCATCTACTTGGGCACCATGGGATTGAGCCCCACTTAGGCCAAAAGCCTAAACTTGGGGGGAGGTATACCGACATCACACTCATCTATACATCATTTTCGGTCGGTTCTTTGTATATCCATTGTTTCGCTTTATTTTTGGTTCTTGTTGCTTCTTTCTCAAAAACACAAAAATACCAAAAATATTTTCGTTGTTTCTCTTGCTTTGTTTGCTTCTTATTTGGTTTGCCTTTTCTTTGTTTGGTTTTGGTTTGTTTGCTTTCTTAAAAAATCGAAAACACCAAAAATATTTGTTGTTCTTCTCTGGTTTTGTGAGTTCTTCACAGGGTTCAGCCGTCCTCAGTGGAGTTTGGTTTCATGTTATTATTCAAGTCACACAAGTGAATGGCAACAATGAAGATTAAGACAACTTGAGGAGTGGTAAGAGGATGGTAATGAAATCTATTTGTTTTATTTTTTGTACATATACTCATCATTGTGAGCATGCTTAGTCTGTTCATTATAAGGAGGGTGTTACTGATGGATGCTTAGTAGTTCTTGCTTGTCTATGATTAGCTCCAGCTTGCTAATAGTTTGTAGCATGTCATATGAATGTTTGCTTGCATTGTTTTATTCATATTTTGGTATGATATTGTGGTATCCTCCTCTGGAAGTTTCATGTGAATCGACTTGGCACATGCTCACGCATGCATATGACTAATCAATAGTCAGTAAGCCTCGATGATTTATTTTGTCTCAAAGTACTTGTATCACTTTCATGCCATAATTAGTCCTGTTTTGTTGCAAGCATGATTATGACAGTTATTGCTCTCTCGTTTGTCGCTCCCTCTCTATTGCTAGCCTTCACTTGCACTGAGTATGAGCTCTACCTGTGCTTCCAACTCCCAAAAACCATTATTGCCAACTGTGTCCACCATACCTACCTATTAGCATCGTTTCCTATTTTAGTGCATATTCTATATGCCTTGTTTTCTTCCAAATAAAATGTTTGTCTGTTTTGAGAAAGTTAGTTAGTAAAGCTCTCACAAACTTGATGTCACACTTTATTCCTTGCACTTAATAATTCTAAACCATTGTGACTTGTCCATGAAAGTTATATGCTTGCAAATTATATGCTGGGAGTCAGCAGAACCGTGCTATCACGGGGAATGCTTGCAACACTTTTTGGATATCCTATCCAGTTGATACTTTGCTCTTTTGTTTACGGATGTCGATGATGTGAAATAAAAGGGGAGTTTGTGAGTTCATGGAGTCTATACATTGTGTTAGAGAAACGCCTGGGCCGCTAGCCTAAGCCATGCCTAATCATGGTGGAAACTTGTAGCATCACCATAATGAGCATTTATGAAGCATCCTCAATAAAAAGCTATGCACATAGTAAATAAAAATATCGCTGAGATGCTCATTGTCTGCTTGCCTTGTCATTTTGATCACGGGATAGCTCCTGTATCATGTGCAAGGGGTACCCCGTTGGCGGTTCTCTATGATATGCATGTTTGTACAATCACAAGAACTTGCAGGTGACCAAAGTTGAGTAGCATGCGGAGTGGCCCTTGTACTCAAGGGACATGGGATTTCCAATTTATGGTCTAACAAGCATCTAACTCATACTAGACCTCACTTTCACCTTAACCACATGAAGATGCCTATGATAGGGTAAATGAGAGCTCAAAGATAATGAGTACCTTCCTTTCATCATTAGGAAGCCTTTAAAACTTTTCAAAACTTTTTTCACAACCTTGTTGAGTCACCACTTATTCTATGAGCACCTTCTTGAGAGCATAGTTGTCATTCTTGTGTTTGTATCAAAACTTGGTTAATTATGTCATGACTTTGATGCTTGTATCTCTGATATTTTTACCTCTAGTCTTCACTTGAACTTCAGAGGTGCCTTGGCATTTATATTGTGCTCTACAAACAAAGGCAAGTGAGATACCGCTCTATCATACCTTACTATGAGAATTGCAATGTTGCTTATGTTTATGTTCCTTGCTACTAATTATTATTGAGTTGGTTTCTCTTCATAGCTTGCAATGATTATTGAGTAGACTTGGTTGCATACTTCTTATTATGAATGGTTTAAGCATCTACTCCTGTGCTGAGAATATATACATCATATGAAGCAAATGTGTTCGTGAAAGTTCTTTTATCGCACTCAGTTTTCAACTGAATGGCTTGAGGACAAGCTAAGCTTGGGGGGAGTTGATATGTCCAAAACGTATCTACTTTCTCGAACACTTTTGCTATTGTTTCTCCTCTAAACTTGTGTGATTTGGATACAACTAACACGGACTGACGCTGTTTTCAGCAGAATTACCTTGGTGTCTTGTTTTTTTGCAGAAAATCAACTATCAGGAAAAATCCCGGAAAATATGCCAAAAATTATATTTCACCAGAAGACCCACGGAGCCAGAAGACGAGACGGAGAAGGGGCCTGGGGGGCCCACACCCCTGCTAGGCGCGGGCCCACCTCTTCTCGCGCCTAGGGCGTGCAGCCACCCCAGGCACCCCCTCGGCCTCCCTCTGCGCCCATAAGTTGCCTCTCGACCTAAAAACCGAGGGGAGGTCGATAGTTTTTTAGAAAGAGTTCCGCTGCCACCACCAGAAACCAAGATTCGGATCCAGAAACTCCGTTATGGCACCCTGCCGGGACGGGGAATTTGAAGAGGATCATCGCCATCATCATCACCAACGCATCTCCATCAACCATTGATGTTTCCCTCATCCATGAGTGAGTAATCCCCCACTGTAGGCTTGGGGTTGGTAGGGATTGGATGAGTTCTATCATGTAATCGAATAAGATCTGTTAGGGCATAGTGCCTAGTATCTCTATTAGTGCTATTTGACTCTGTTGCAACTTGTTGTGCTTAATGCTTGTCACTAGGGCCCGAGTGCCATGATCTCAGATCTGAATTTATTATTGAATCATTATGATAGTATTGTTTGTGATCTTATCTGCAAGTTGTGTACACATATCATTGTCCGGATCCAAAGGCCCCGAAGTGACAATAATTGGAACAACCGGAGGGGATGGCTATGGTGTGAGGATCGCATGTGTTTACAGAGTGTTAATTCTTTGCTCCAGTGCTCTATTAAAAGGAGCACCTTAATTACCAGTAGTTCCCTAGAGGCCCCGCTGCCACGGGCTGGCTGGACAGAAGATGTTGTGCAAGTTCTTATTGTGAGCACGTATGACTATATTTGGAGCACATGCCTAGGATTGTTTAGTACTTTGATGCTTATTCTTATTTATCTGCAATGCCCTAGATCTTGAAGTTACATGTTTAGACTCGTCCATGCAACGCCCGTCCATCCATCCCTATGCCTACCGCACTCGAATTCCACTGTTTACTATGACTGTTACCATTGCTCATGTTCTGCTATTGCAATTGCTTTGCTGTTGCTACTATCAAACTGTTGCTACTGATAAACTTCTATGAGCGAGAACTATTTCCAGGTGCAGCTGAATTGACAACTCAGTTGTTAAGGCTTGCAAGTATTCTTTGGCTCCCCTTGTGTCGAATCAATAAATTGGGTAATACTACCCGCGAAGACTGTTGCGATCCCCTACACTTGTGGGTCATCATCCCCCTGCGGGGTTCGAAGGGGCAGCGCCCCTCGCGGTATTGTTCCGATTTTCTTTAAGGATTTTGATCGGCAAATAAAATTTACCATAAACCGACTATTGTTCCGATTCAATCAAACTCCTTTGATCACGGTACATCGATTTTAGATCTAGGTTCTGATTCGATCAATCATATTGATCTTCGCGTGATTCAACGGGATTTATGTGTCACTATCTACCCCCGATGGCGGAAACCGACCGATAGGGATAAGTCGTTTGACGACCTCAGAATCATGATCACGGAAATCAAGATCACAGAACAATCCTAAACCACCGCCATATAAATGATCACATCATTCATATCAATCTACATATCACCATATGCAAACATTCCGAACCTATAACTGAACAGCATCGCCTCTGATACCACTGAAGGGATACGGGTAGGCTACACTAGCGCAAATCAAAAATTTCTACCGCGTAAACCAGGATTACTGTTGTCATAGATCACGAGATTACCACTAGACGCGCAGTTGCGGAACTTGATGAAGCGCGTCGAGACAGTGCAGACGTTCCACGTCTCCTCCGTGTTCTCGTCCCACGAGCAGCTCCCCTTGCGCGGCTCGTCCAAGTGCCACAGATGCAGCACCTCCGAGGTATCCACACGTGCGGGGTGGAAGCGTCAGACGCCGGACTGCTAGGTTCACGCGTGCAACACATGCGTGAGGGGTGGCGGCAGGGTGGAATGGTCTAACCCTGGTCAGCTCGCCCCACCCTCTCATATATAGGCGTCCCTAGTGGGCTTCTATATTAGCATCCCATTAGTAGCCTAAGCCTGGTCTAATTCGGATCTAATCCTCATTAGGCTTCCAGCACCTTAAGTGTGTGACCCTATAGGTTCATATACGTATAGACATAACACGAATACACTTATTCTGTCAATATTTGGTAGCGGCCTCTAGCATGACGTGCCAACTCCTAAACGCATACAAAGATCATATCGGACGAACCATCACAAGGTTTAGTACATGTATTTCCCTTTGCCTCACGATATTTGGTCAAGCTCCAAGCTGACCTCCCTTTCTCGATACTATGATTCGGAATCCCTTCACTAGGTTAACTCTTAACCATATGTAGCATGGCCATGCATTTCTGGATCCGATCACTCGAGGGGTCCAGAGATATCTCTCTCAAGTAGAGAGGGGCAAATCCCATATTGATTAACCATGCCTTGCAGCATGCTTCAGGACAAACCCGAAAGCTACCTTTATAACTATCCAGTTACGGAGTAGCGTCTGATAGCCCCAAAGTAGGTCGATCCACATCTCAAGTACATGCGACAATCTCAGGTCTAAAGATAAAACGTATACGATGTGTAGAGAGAGCTGCAAGTCTAATTGGTAGTCTCAAATTGGGTCAGTCCAACCCATGTTCTTAACATGTGTCCACATCATTGATTTGACATCTCCATGTCTATGACTTGCGAAACATAGTCATCAACCAAGCGATGTGCTAGTCTAATATTCACGTGTGTCCTCACATGAACTCCGACTAGGGACAACTATAAAATAACCATACAAGTAAAGAGTTTCATAAACAATTCACATAATTGCCAATCAATACAAGTTGCCTGATATAGATATTCAAGGAATATTACAATAACTCATGGATACATAAGAAATATAATCATTTCTATGATTGCCTCTAGGGCATATTTCCTTCAGATAGATGATCTTATGATTACATCTAGAGGTGATCTCGATGGAGTGGGTCACCTCATCGGCACCACGTGTTATCCGAGAATATATAGAGAGAATCGGTTAACCTAGATTTAGGTTAGAGCTCGGTCGTGACTCACGCTAGCGTGGGAGCTGCTGAGATGTTTCTTGCAGTACTTGCAACTGATATTTGGTGGTCAGATGATAAGTTGTCACAACCATAGTACTAAACCACGTTCTACAATTATGGTGTTGCTTGGAGAACCAAGTTAGAGGGAGCAAAGTAGGGGTTTAGGCAATTTAAGTTCAGATTTTTTGAATATATTCAGTTCCTCTTTGAAATTGCACGAAACTCATAGGATTTTTTTTATGGCTCACTTTATTAGATCGAAAGAATGTCGATGTTTTCTCACAAAAAAAGAATGTCGATGTTCAATTTTGTATGGATGGATTCCTTTGTCTTAGATTCAATAGAATTTGAACATCCACTCCAACCTAGTTTTGAGACTCTATCACATGGGATCAAGACATGTCTGCTATTGTTTCTGTGTTCCAAATGATTACAAGGACAATTTTGCAATACCCTATTTTTGCACCGACAAAAATGTTAGATTTTGTGTTTTCTTATTCATGCATTTTTAAATCCCGCGATGCAAAAAAGTCTTCAACAATTCTCCCCAAAGAACACTACCATCAAACTGAAATTACACAAATACTACGTGTCAAGATCCACCTTGGTCTACATGAAGCTCCGTCTCTTGGCTACATGCTTGCAAATAAATACAAGGGAAAACTTTAGGTATTATGCATTTAGGATCCATCGCTTCCCTTGTGCAGTTTCAACTATGTCACATCTATGCTTTCACCCAATATAAATTAATAAACCCCCCAAAGGCCAACACCACAACCACGAAATCGATGCTTGAATACATGATTGCTAATAAGTTGACATCCCGTCAACCTGATTTGGCAGTTGTATCATTTAAAAAAATAAGAATAACATGCCATAAAAATTACAAGAAAAAACAGGAAATCTAATAAAAAATAGGTGCTGAAAGTACAAAAGAAGAATGCATGAATTCATCCTTTTCGTTCACAAGTGATCATTTCTCTAAGCAGACGGGGTTTTAGCTCACAAATGGCAGAAGTGGAAAAAAAGTCAGAACACCAGGGCCAAAATCTTGAAGGCTAGTCTTGCACACACCCAAACTCACCTCTAATAAACATCTTATCAAAAAGGACGTTTCCATTGGAATAATAGCAGCACTAACAACAACAGAAACATACAACAAATATGCGAACACCGCTCACTGGGCACACCACAAGGAATATAACACGATACATCATTTGTCACAGACACTATGTATGCAAAGACATGTCAAACTATGAACAAGAACAACGCATAGTTTCCCCATCGTGACACATCACCAATCGGATAAGCACATCAGTATGCAGCTTCATGATGGCATGATGACCTGACCCTACGTTGCTTTGGAGCAGAATGTGCTCTTGACAGTAGTTTATCCCCACTGCTGGATCCAAGCAATGATGCAGCCACGGACCAAAATCAAAGGCAACGAACATGATTAGAGGGCACTCAGTACCATTACAAATAGGCTGATGCTGAGGCTAGCGTCCTTGCCGACCTGCATCTTGCATGGCTCTGTTGAAACCTTGAATCACTGACATGATTAGCCAGAGTGGTCAAACTAACACCCATGGTTAGGTCTAAAGGAGATTTGGTTAATCTATTGCGAGGAACCAGGCACTGCAATCATTAGGAGAGTCACTACAGGCACATCTTTTGGAAATCAAAAAAAAATCTAACATTAACCCCCTAAAAATGCCTGTTAGTCAGCACAGATGGCTCTGCTGTAGGAGGGGGCAACTTAGTTGTAAAATGTACAGATTAATGTCTTAATCTGGATTACTATATAAGTGGATCTTGAACTGCTAACATCAACCTAGTTGTTTTCCCTTATGAGTCAAGATCAGAGGCCGGCAAGCAATTTTGGGTAGCAGCCGTCAGATGTGAACAGGGCAGTTGGGTGAGGTCCCTTTCACAGAGGCCTTGATCAAAAGTGTATTCCTACAGTTCACGCGGGGAGACAGAGATACTATTGGGTTTGAATAGCAGTACCTCTTAAACTGTGAGCACGAAGTTTGAAACAAAAAACAGAGTCAGAATGGGCTTATTGGTGGATCTAGGGCAGAAGGAAGTGTAGCTTACCCAACTTAACTGTACTTCCTGCAGAGCCACAACATGTGCGAACGCAGAGGCAGGCCTGAGTGACGCTTGATCGTCTCTTGTACTGTAGGAGTATATATATGATAGACATACTCATGCTAATAGCTTAAACAACAACGATGAACCGTAGTCTTTTAATGTGGAGGAACAGTTATGCTCAAACAGCCTTATTATACTTGTACAGTCTCTTCCCTGTGGTACGTAGAAAATTCTAAAGGATATGCATAACTTCATCACAGGAAAAAGCACCATCCAAATTGTAGGGGTATCGCTCGGCACGGCGGAGCCTCTGGTCTAGTGATCTTCATTGAGCAACATAAGGGAAATATTATATGGTAGCGCAACTCAAATCAAGCTCTAAATATAATGTCTCTACTTGGGCCACAATTTCCACAGGCTAGGTGTTTTGGGTTTCTTTGCTCTGATCATAAGTCTGAATTTGTTTAGATTTTGTTTGCCCATGATTCGGCTAATATTTGCAAGACAACACACTACAGTAGCAAAGGTGCATGGACATGCCAAAAAATGGTAACCATCAGAGCAGGTAAGGTCCCATCGATCAAAGCTCACAACCATCCGGTATATTTTGGGCACAAACCAAACACACCCTACAGTTTACTATTCCTCTCACTTCATACAAATACTAATTCTATATTGATCTATGGCAAATTTCAGGACCGGTGCTAGCATGTCAGGACCGGTGCTGGACGGCTAGCGCGGCGGGACCTACCACACCCCCTGCGCTGCCCCCTGTGTGACCAAGCGGCCGAGACGATGACACACTTTCTGGTTGGTTGTCCCTTCTCTAGGACAATCTGACACGAGGTGTTATCTTGGATTCGATCGACGGCCACCCCCTTGGATGGAGAGGACGACTTCGTGGATTGGTGGCTGCAGGCATCCCGGTTGACACCCCGAGCTCTCCGCAATGGGACTTCCTCCCTCATCATGCTCACGGCATGGTGGATTTGGAAGGAACACAACCCGGTGGTTTTTTACAGCGTGTCACCTAGCGTTAGTAGTCTTCTCGTTACGATTCAATCTGAGGCTCGATCGTGGGCTGCTGCCGGCGCTATTGGCCTTCGGGCCTTGATCCCCGCGGCCCCGTAGATCTAGTGGGTTGAGTTGTAAAGGGTGTGCGCCCTTCAGGCGCTTCTGCACGGTGTACAAAACTCTTCTTTTCTATCAACGAATCGAAACGCAAAGCTTTTGGCGTTTTCGCGAAAAAAAATTCATTTTATATTTCCATGCGGTATATGCATAACTTTGCCTTCTTTAGTTTTTGAGACGATAAGTTAATACTTACTGAGTACCCTGAGTTCATTCGGAAAATTGGTGCCCTTTTGTGTTGCTACCAGTGCAACTATTAGCATTCAAGAATTCATACAAAAGATCATCTTCAATTACACCGACATGGGTTATTGTGAGTCAAAAGCTGGAAACCACAGTTGGAAATCTGATCCGTCACTGATTCTCTTGTTTCAATATTCCTTCTTGAATAAGAGAGGGAAAATACATCATACACCATCAATATTCACATCGGAGTGAATATGAAAACCGAGCATGGTAATGATGTGGCCCAGAAGAACTATTCGATGATCAATTCCGTACAATGAAGCACTGCCGATTTCAGGGAAACAGTTAACATGTCTATACACAAGTAATGTGTATTAATGATGAGAAACCAACACTCCAAATATGCAAAGTTACTTCAAATAGTTTCAGTGTAAGAACATAAACCAACTAAAAACACAGGTCCAATTATCGATCCCTTTACCATGTTATTATTGGATCAAAGGTCCTACATGATGCATCGTACAGAAAGAGCACATTGATCATCACATAAATCAACAGTAGCTCATTTTGCAGTTTGAGAGAACATCGTATGGCACCTTGTGCTTGCAGGCCACCGACCAATCATGCTCAGAGGCCCACAAGATTACCTAGTATACTAGTACTTGCCAACCTACCGAGTTTTTTCCGGGAATGAGCGTCATGTTGTGATTGCTTGTCCTTGTATGACCGACGTACGTCTCAGATTTCCAACAAATAATACTAGAGCAAGGTTTAGAGGTGATGACCTAGAGGGAGATGATGAAGACAGACGTAGTATGATCTAAGTACAATAACCTCTGAAATTTAAATCTTATATGTCCTAATTACGAGAAAAATTGCCAAAAAAAACAACTCCAAACAAATTTTTGTGCTCTTTGGCATCCTTTAATTTGCAGCTGGCAGCCTGGAGGCAATGAAAGGGGATTCCATCTAATAAGCAGGTCGTAGTCGGTACTTCTTAATCGCTGAATTAGACGGCGATGCTGCTTAGGAGCGGCAAGACGGACGAACCTGGTATGCAGCCTGCGTACGCCGCCATCGCCGCTGCCCTAGCCGCCGGAGCCAGAATACCACTGGTTGCCGCCGCCGGTGGCCAGGGACGACGTACGCTGTTGGTGGAGGCCTTGGAAGCGTAGTATCAGCCCCATATTACTAGGCTTTTGTGTGTTCCCGCGATCTTGGCTTTTGTGTGTTTTCGCGATAGAAATTTTTTATTTTCTATATTGCGAACCCTTCAGTGGTATCAGAGTCGTGTCTATGCGTAGATCTGTTGCACGAGTAGAATACAATGGTTTTATGGGCGTTGATGTTTTTGTTGTCGTTTGCTTTTCATGTACTTTGCATCTTGCGGCATGGTGGGATGAAGCGGTCCGGGCTAACCTTACATGTCATCGTACATGAGACTTGCTCCACGCTTAACGTGCAACTTGTATTGCACAAGTGGTTTTGCGGGTGTCTGTCAACGAGCACTTGACAATACTTGTATCAATGTTGTGGTTCATGTTCGTAAGTTAGAACGGTTCTTATTCGAAAGCTCCAGCCACTTAAAATATGCAAAGAAAATTAGAGGCGTCTAACGTGTTTTTGCAGGGCTTGTGTTGTGATATGATATATGGCCATGATGTGATTGTGATTATATATGATGTATGCAATAATCCTTATTGTAAGTTGGCAACCAGCAGAATCCTTATGATTGTATTTAAATTCGTTAAGACTTGCGTGTTTATTCATCATGTAATCGCTTTATTCTAAGTAGTTGTAATAGTTATTGTTGGTGATGGACAACCATGAAGCGGCGCCATTGACCTTGACACCACGCTGGTGATAATGGAGATCATGTTCATGCTTTAAAGATGGAGATCAAAGGCACAAGAAGAAAGACCATATCATATCACATATTATGAATTGCATGTGATATTAATTTTTTTTATGCATCTTGTATTGCTTAGATCGTGACGGTAGCATTATAAAATGATCCCTCTCACTAAATATCAAGTAATAAAGTGTTCGTCCTTAGTAAGCACTGTTGCTAAGACTCGTCGTTTCGAAGCATCACGTGATGATCGGTATGATAGATTCTATGTGTGCATACAACGGGTGCAAGCCAGATTTGCACATGCGGATACTAAGGTTAACCTTGACGAGTCTAGCATGTACAGACATGGTCTCAGAACACGAAATATCAAAAGGTAAAGCATGATTCATATGGATGATATGATGAACATGTTGATTGTTCGCCTTTGAAGCTACATTATCTCTCGTGATGATCGAACTTGGTGTAGTGGATTTAGTTCGTGTAATCACCAAAACGACTCGAGGAATGTTGTTTTGAGTGGGAGTTCATATAGTAATATGATTAAAGTTAAACAATATTTATCATAAATTAAATCAAAGTGAATTTACATAATTTGTTGTAGTCATTGGCATCTGTACACCACTTTACGCTTAGTTATAATTGAGATATTAGAACTATAGATTTCTGGATAGTTACTTTATGAACTGATATCGTTTTATTTTGAGTGTCAATCTAAAGTTTAAAAGTCCTATTGCAAACTTTCAGCAAACTCCCTTTAGTCCATAAAGTTTAATAATTAGTATTAAATCAAGAGTAATAATTCTAGTGTTAGTATCTAAGTATCATGTTTGACTTCATGATCCTTGATATTCAAAAGGTTGATTTAGTATCAAAGGTTATCTAGGAGCTGAAAGAATTGTTTCAGAAACCATCATGTGTGAAAGATATTGCTATATCTGAAAACATGTTTTGGTTGCAATATGATAGAGTATGATTTAGCAAAATTTATGTTCTCATATTTGATGAGAATTTGCAAAAGTTGGAGACGCTAGTCGTCCTAATCCTCCAAAAAGGTTTTGAAAAGCAACATTATACTCGCGATTCTCCTTTGTAAGCTATGGTAGCTTGATCATGAAAGTTGTCATGATAAGGATGAATAGAATATATAGGTAAAATGTCTACTACACTAAAAGATTACTAAAGAATGGGTTTTTGAAAGAACGTCAAATATTTGATGATGGTGATCTACTTCAAAGTGCAAGTCCAAAGACATTAGTATTTGACTATACACGCTTTGGACTATGTGTCATATGTATGGCGCCACTGTTGTTGTTGATAGATTCTTTTAAAAGGGAAAGGAAATACTGAAAGAAAATCTTTGAAATATTTGGCGGAAAGATAAAAGGTTGGAAATGTCCAGCTTAAGTATATAGAAGATATACATGTTATAGTTGTAATTTGCTTGTTAAACAATGTGATTCTTGGGTATTGGATACCGAATTGGTTGGTGTGAAGTGTCATACATGACAACCCAATTCATTAATTGCAATGCCTAAGTAACCAGCAAGAGAATATGTGATGATGTTCATCAAAAACAAACAAAGTGTTGTTGTGTTGCTCGTTAACATCAAAGCTTACCTTCAAGATTTGTTTCAATAATTGTTATTTTGATCAGGTATTATGAGAACAAAAGGGTTGTTCAAATAATTACCGTATTCCATAAAAGATGGATGATTTATAAGTCTGGTTAGAGAAATCATGTCCATAAAACAAATGCTAAAAATGTTGAAAGACAAATGATTGAAAGATCACTTAAGAAGTGACATCGCCGTTTAAATTATATTGGAAAGAAAACATGAAGAAACTCCATGTTAATGGAATTTTGGAGTCTTTTGATTTTTGATCAAATGACACTTGTGAGACTTTCCTAAAGATAATTAAAACTCCGTTCAAAGGCCAAAGAAGAACGAACTACTAACTCATTAGAATTTGTACACATTGATGTATGTTGTCCATTATGTGTAGTCATAAGCGATGGATTTCAATTTCATATGCTTTCTCCGTAAATTTGAGTGAATACATGTGTATATTTACTTAATGAGGATGAAGTATGAAACATTTGAAAATGTTCAAAGACTTTCAAGATAAAGTGGAAAATCATAGTAACAAGAAAATAAAGAACTTATGATTGTATCATAAAGGAAGATATTTGAGTTACAAGTTAAGCATAACACCTAAGATTTGATGAACCGTTCCATGGATTTGCATTTTCCGAAACACCATAGGAGTATGGAGTGTTCGAGATATGTAATGAAACCTTGTTTGACATGGTGAAATCAAAGGTGTCATTCATAAAACTGGCATATATTTTAAAGATTAAAAGCTTTAGAGACTACCGTTTTTACACTAAAAAGATCTCTATCATGATCCGTTGAAATGACACCATATAAGTTATAGTTTGGGATAAAACCCAAGTTGTCCTTTCTTAAATTTTGGTATGCTAGGCATAAGTAAAATGTTTACAACCAAAATCGGATGAGCATGTCTTTGTATGTTATTTGAATAATCGTTGAGTATTCCTCCATAAACACCAAAGACAAAACTGTTTGTCGCTTAGTACGTCAAGTTTCTTTATAAGAAATTTTCCGTGAAAAGTTAAGTGGGAGGACAATAGAACTTTGATAAGGTTATTAAACTTTAGCTATATATGCTGAGTTGTGTAGTGCCGGAAAGTGTACCGGAGGCAACAACAGTGCTCATGGCTCACGTGCCTCAAAGGTTGTGATCACGGAGGTCTAAGTTCCTATTGAACCAAGTAGGTCGGGTAAACCAATCAAATAGTAAGATTTGAGAGTAAATCATTGTTGTTTGACAATGATGAATCGACTATATGCAAATAAGCGATGATGGGTCCTAACTCTATCAAATGTGTTGAAGCCATAAAATTCGTGATAGTTCCATACATGAGAAATCAAGATTTTGAACTTGGAAGACCCTCTCGAAAGGTGTAAGACCTTACAATCGTATTTGGATCTATAAAGAAATAGACATGGATGTTTCACATCTATGAAATAGTCGACATGTCGGGAAAGAGTTCACGACGATGTTTAAGCAGTTGATTATGACAAGATTTGATCTTTCATAGCGATATTTAGTGTTGACGGATTAATATATAGCAATCACCACATATAATTTTGTTATATGGTAGTTGAACAAATAAAACAAGTTCTTCTAATGGAATGGTTACCTAGAACGTGTAAATAACACGATCCAAAGGGTTTTGTTTATTCAAAGGATGCTAACAGGGCATGCAAACTTCAATAGTTGAAGTAAGCATCGAGAAGTTGGAATCATCGCCATGATGAAACTGTTAAAAGGTTTAATTTCATCAGAGACGATGAAGATGCTTGCATTTGCAAAAAATTAAGTGGAAGCGCTAAGACATATTTCTAATATATTATGTGAAAGACATATTGTTGATTGGATATGATGTATCTTTTATTGACACAGGTTAAGAATTTCATTTCGATAAAAGACTTAGGCAAAACCCGAATATTTGATATCAGTGTCTATATGGATAGATTGAGACGCTAATATGGTTGTGTCAAATATACATAGATGAGATATTGAATAAGTTCAATATAGAAATGACAAGAAAGGTACTTGTCACACAGGAAGGATTGAATCAAGATTCAAATATTTTGACAATTGGTAAGTGAAACGGGATTCAAGTGTTTTGACACTTGGTGAGTGAAATCACAAGAATATTTTTTATCAATCATACTACGATATGTATGTTAGAGTACGTATACGTACACAACTAGAGATAGACTAGGACTTTAGAGATCATCTTATATTCCAAGTCATAGGCTTCTTGCCTTCTAAGTTTGTATGTACTCCTCGTGAGGGTCAAATCAATACATTAAAATATTAGGGATTCAATATTTTTCACATGGTATCAGAGCGATTAGCCTCATGGCGCCGATCCTAGGTTCTTCCACCACTTTCGCAATGCATCGCCGCCGGGGATATTACTCCTGGGGGCGCGGCACCCGGTCTCGATCAAAGATTGGATCGGTTCTTTAGACTAGATTAGATCAATTCCAATAATTCCTAGTTCATAGATTAGATTAATTTTCGAATTTCCAATCTCATAGATTAGATCAGTTAGCCACAAATAAATCCCTAGCCACAATCCTCAAATCTCTGGTAACATGCGCAAGTTCAGATCCCTACGACGAAACACTCCACGGCGGTACAATCGAACTACTACCACCAGCGCTACGCCGCGCGGCCTCTACATCAATGATCTAGGTCCAGTGCTGCCGCCGCCGCGAGCCGTTAGGCTGCACGCGCGTTTGCCGATCGAGAAGACCCACGCCTCCTAAAGAATCAGTAGATCCACGAACTACTGCAGGCTCATACAGCCAAAGTATTGCACATTGGGTTTCTAATCTACCACGAGTTGAGTTGTTTATATGGCACATGCAGACCAGATTTCCGAGGCATGGCTTCTCGTCAGCACAAGCTATGCACCATCAACGAACGTGTCGCAGGATCACAGCACAGGACACCGGGAGGGCCATGGGTCTTCATCGACTCCGGGACAGGCGCCCACACGCAATCTTCGCCAAGCCGACCCTGGACGCTTCCTCTACATCAAGTTATACCGATCTGCAGTGCATCAAGCCGGACTACATCGATCCGAACATCTACATCAAGCTGTACGACTACGCCAGGCTATAAGCCAAGATCTTCGTCGAGCACATCCACGGAGAAGCGACATCGACATCATCCACACGCCAGGCCGGTGTGGAACACGACTTCGCCGACTTCTCCGACATCAAAGTTTCGACATCATCGCTGCCACAAGGGACGCCTGCAAGCGACGATCATCGCCGACACGCCTACTCTTTCATCTCCGATACATCATCGCCAAGGTCTACATATACGTGGTCTTCATCAACATCTTCGTCGACACAACGCTGTCGCCGCTATACCCGTCCACATAATGGACATACGACTACGACGCCCTATGACAGTACACGTATTGCAAGGCATGACGACGGCATCGCCGCGTCCACGACCACGACGACAGCATCGCCGCGTCACGACCCCGATGACTGCAACAACAAACCGGCATCACAATTGTGACGCCCCTATGATCGCGCATATGGTTCTGGCAAAACCTTATGTGCTTGGTGGGTTCCTCCGGTCCTGGAAAAACCGGTGGTCTCACTTATGACCGCGTCCAAGAGACGCCCTGACGGTATCTCTATAAGGTGCAAAACGTCCACAACTGCAGCTTCATCATCAACAACAACAAACACGTGTAATTTTTTGCGCCTCCGGCAATGGTGGCCACACCACTATGACGACTACGACATCGACCACACCTACATCGACCACGGCTACATTACGATCGGCTATCTCGACATCGACATCAAGAACAACGTCTACAGCAACTCAAGAACTTCAGTCAACAGTGTCCGTGTCGTCACTTGCGTCCACGCCACTCCCGTTGTGACTGCGGGAGGGAAGAGAGGCACTAGAAGGGGACACAGTCACCGCCCCTAGGTGTCAGCCATGATCATGTTCACGCAGGTGATAATGACAAAGAGGTGAAGACGACGGAAACGCAAGACTTCAAATCCATTCGCAAGCGTCCGCTTAACTCTCGCTCTGACTGAGGTGGGATGTTAGAGTACGTATAGGTACACAACTAGAGATAAACTAGGACTTTAGAGATAATCTTATATTCCAAGTCATAGGCTTCTTGTCTTCCAAGTTTGTACGTATATATATACTCCTCATGAGGGTCAAATCAATACACTGAAATATTAGGGATTCAATATTTTTTACAATGTACACATCGAGATATGTCCTATGCTCTAAATGTTATGAGCATATGCCAGAATGACTCGTAAAATAATTATTGGACGATAGTAAGTATATTCTTATGATCTTTGGAAGAACTAAGAATATGTTATTTATGTAGAGGTGACAAATACATAGATAGTTCATTTTAAAGTGTTACATTGATACTAGTTTTGTCACAAGATACAAATTAAGTTTATATCAATTTTGAAACTATGGGTGGCACAATGTAATGGAAAGAAAGTTCTATAACGGATTTGGATGAGTTCCAAAGTTAAGACATTGTGACAGATACTACAACAAAAGGCTAAGTATATGATTGTTATTGTGTAGCAGCAAAAGAGGGCATTTGTGTCAAGTAGTTTGTTATCAAACTAGGTGTGGTTCATAGCGTACTAGTGCTATGAAGATATATTGTACAACAATTATATCAACATGTTTTAACCCCAAGGAACTAAAGGTCTCACCAAAGGACCAAATTTATACAATATCATCTCATTAAAGAATGAGTGATGGTGTAGAGACGCAAATTCATGTAAATACACAAGAACCTGAAAGTGTTGGATCCAAAGATTATGTTTACCACTAGCAATCGTGTATATACAACACCAGAAAGCCATGTGTGTTGAATGCACAAGTTTTTTCTAAACTATATTATTGACTCTAGCGCAAGTGAGAGACTGTTGAAGATATGCTCAAGAGGCAATAATAAAATGGTTATTATTATATCTTTATGTTTATGATAAATATTTGCATAAAATGCTATAATTTTATTAACCAGAAACATTAATACTTGTGTGTTTTGTAAACATAAAAGATTGCCTAGTAAGCCTCTTGTTAAACTAGCTTGTTGATCACGGTTTCTTGATCATGGACATTGGATTTTATTAATAACAAGGTCATATCATTAGGAGAATGATGTGATGGACACACTCCTATAGTTAGCATAACATAAGATCAAGTCATTTAGAGTTCGTTTGCTATAAGCTTTCAAATACATAGTAACCTTATCCTTCAACCATGAGATCATGTTAATCACCATCACCGGATGGATACTTTGATGACATCAAACACCACTTCTGTAACTGGGCGGTTATAAAGGTGGCATTACGTATTCTGAAAGTATGTGTTGAAGCACATGTATCAAGAGTGGGATTTGTCCATCCATATGACAAATAGATATACTCTGGGCCCTCTCGGTGGAATGTCATACAATTAGCTTGCAAGCATGTGACTAGGTCATAAGGGATGTCATATCACAGAACGAGTAAAGAGTACTTATCGATAACGAGGTTGAACCAGGTATAGAGATACCGACGATCAAACCTCGGATAAGTAAAGTATTACACGACAAAGGGAATCAGTATCATATGTAAATGGTTTATTTCATCACGAAGTCATCGTAGAAATATGTGGGAGCCATTATGGATTTCCAGATCCCACTAATGGTTATTGATCGGAGAGCTGTCTTGTTCATGTCTGCATAGTTCACGAACTATAGGGAGATACACTTAAGGATTTGATGTTGTTTAAAGTAGATATGGAATGTAAGTTGGAAACCGAATGTTGTTCGGAGTCTCGGATTGGATCCAGGACATCACGAGGAGATCCGGAATGGTCCAGAGAATAAGATTCATATAAGGAAAGTGTTTTTTCGGGGTTCGGAAGTGTTTTTGGTGTTTTGACCGGAAGCTTCTAGAATGTTCTGGAAGGTCCACCACCCAGGGGGTCACTTAGCATGTGGCATGCCTTAGGGGTTGGACACACCAAACCCTAAAGGGTCAATTCGTCCAAGACTAGTAAAAAGGTCAAACCCTAGTTTGAATAGTCAAATCCTAGTTTGAAAAGTCAAACTCTAGATTTTGGTAAGAGGGAAGTCTTGATGGAAAAGGTTTCAACCTCTTCTTTTGGAGGCCAAGGTAGGGAGGGAATCAACTTGGTTTAGGAACACCCTTGGCCACCCTCACCTATATAAGGAGGGGTGGGGGCGCACCCCAAGGCACTCCTTGTCCAAGGCGCCCAAGTTCCTTGCCCTCTAAACCCTAGGCGCCTAAACCCTAGCCGCCGCTTATCCCTTTCTCCTCACCGCACTGCTCCGGCTTAGGTGAAGACCTGTAGAAATCTCTCCTCCTCCACCACCACCACCACACCGTTGTGTTGTTGGGATTCCGAAGAGATCTACTACCTCCGCTGCCTGCTGGAGCAAGGGAGAGGAAGGTCTTCATCGACTACCGTACATGTGACCGACTGCGGCGCTGCCGAAATGTGGCGTCGGAAGGATCGTCTATACAACCTTGAGATCGGCAAGTGATCGACTACATCAACCACGAGAATCCAATCTCGTTAACCGCTTTGGATCTACAAGGATTAATTCTCTACAAACTCATTGCACCGATCTCATAGATTAGTTTTTGGCTTTTGTGTGTTCCCGCGGTAGAAATTTTTTGTTTTCCATGCTGCGAACCCTTCATGAAGAAGGCCGCCAAGAGGGCTCCTAAGCCAAAGGTGGCGCCGTCACTCTCCTTATAAGTTTCCTTTTCCAAATTGTGCTTGTATTTCTTGTTTCTCTTGTTATCAAAAAATAAATTGGCGTAATCAGCCTGTAGGCCCTCATCTTGTATATATAGAAGGGGCCAAAGCCATACAAAGTAATTACAATCAATTAGCGATTTACATGCTAATGAACCTAGAACATTTCTGTTAACATGAACCCTCAATCAGAACGTGTCCCTACTAAGTTCAGATTTAAAATGGTATAACATCTGTCTCATTGCTTTCTTTGTGAACACATCAGCGAGCTAGTAGTAACATCCCTTAGTTCAAGAGACTCTAAAAGTGTAGAACATCCCTTAGTTAAAGAGACTCTAAAAGTGTAGAACATAGCTGTCTGCATTTCATTTATGCATATAAAATCTAGGGAAACTAAAAACTTTGTGATAAAACATGTCAAAGTGATTGAAGTTTTACTTGAGCTGATGATTAGGACTAGCTCATCAAGCCGAGTGTTAAAAACTTTGAAATATTTTTTTGTAAACTTCTATGTTAGGAAGGGGTAGATGTTAGACTCGTTAACAAAATTGGACTAATAAACAAACAGATCTCAAATCAACAAGAATCAAATATATTATTATATTACCTTATTATATCTTATCTTAAACATTATCTCATCTACCAACACTTATTGATGACAAGAGTCAAGTAATAAGTACATCAACTAAGTCTATCAACCAAATCTTGATCTATCTAAGTTTTGAATTATCCATTCTTCTTTATCTAAAATTTCTAAGCTTAACAACCACAAGGATGAGATATACACTTAATACTAAGTCTCAAGTAACACCCTATGGATTTGACCTTAATGAGCATATTTGTAAACAAGCAATTATTCCAAAGACTTTTCCTCTCCTCGAGTTGCCTCTGTAGCCTAAGTAGATCCCTTCGTTTATGGTGAAGAAGATACTGGTAAGCCATCAATTCCTCACTCGTAGCATCTGCTGTCATTGGTACAACACCCGAAATGGTATCTCCTGCTTTCTGCCATGTTTCTGGCGGCAGGCGAAGTGTCAGTCATTCACCGCGTGCTCCTTCCCTTCCTTGCACAATGCTATTATTTTCCAGGGGGCTCCCCCTATTCTCATGGTGTCCTGCATCTTCATCCTATAAAATATCATTGGGATCAAGTATCGGGTTACTGTTGGAGCCTCTAGGTGTTGTAGATCCTTCTCCTCCGATGATCACGCACACCTGGTGTTGCGCCATGTATGAGCTTCCGCCGTCACTGTCATATCCGTAGGAGACATTGTCTTGGAATCCAGTGAAGTCCCATGGGCCCTGCTCCGGATATGATTCAGCCTTCCTGATTCCGGAGTCGATACTTTCCTTAGATTCATCGGGAACGACGTTTGATGAGTTTGAGCCACGCAACGGCGTTGACTGTGAATCTGATCCAAAGGAGAGACCATCGTATAGATCGGCTAGATCCCCTAGATCCACGAAGTTTTTGAATTTTTCTTCGACATTTTTTTGCTTGGTTGTGGCTTTTCCATTTGAGCCGATGGAAGACGCGGGTGTCGCTGTAGGCGATGCAGATACGACCGACAGGCCCGAGTAGATCAGAGCCGAAAGGTAGAGGCTTTCAGGTTCCCCACGTGGAAGTGGAAGCACCCAATCATGAGATTGGTCTCCTGGTCGAAGTCGACAAAAGCCGATAAAGGGGTAGGCGGGCATGGATCGATGATATCGTAACAGATCCCGCCGACCTCGATTATCGAGTTGCTTCTAGGGGGAGCCGTCGAATTCATGACTCTAGCGCTCATATTTTCCACAGACGGCGCCAATTAACGAGGAATAACCTAGGCAATGCCCATGGTTATGGACTTAGGGTTTCATGGAAAAGAGAGCGCTGGTGATTTCGTCGGCTGATCAGCAAAAAAGGTAGTCGGTGTAGTCTGATTATGGTGGAGAACACGATTATAAGTCGCCAATTCGCTAGATGCGTTCC
Organism: Avena sativa; assembly: GCA_916181665.1. Lineage (NCBI taxonomy): Eukaryota > Viridiplantae > Streptophyta > Magnoliopsida > Poales > Poaceae > Avena > Avena sativa. The sequence continues at coordinate 17,616,260 of OV702279.1, read as the reverse complement.
AGCTCTCGGTGGATTGCTGATTGCTGGAAAACTAAGGTGCTCTCTCCGTCAGCTCCTCCCAGTATTTATATGAGAGGCTGGGTTCTGTGACCCTATACAGATAGGTTACATATTATGTTTACAACACTAAGTCTATGTCGGTTTACACTTTTGTTTTGATTGCGAAGCCAAACTTCTGCCCGTCGGATTCTTATTGGATTCCTTATCTCATATGGGACTCGTCTTAACTCAATTTTGAATTGCTCGAGACCTTATAAAGTACCTCCAAAAATAAAGAAACTCATTTGAGATTTGTCTCAAATGGAGACCCAAGTGATACTATATACATTACCATGACAAGAAATGATTATAGAAACTTATCACGTGTTCAACATATACATATAAGGAAATATAAGAGATTATGGAATTTCTTGAAAAATCAAAATATTCAGTTTGATCAAAGATCTCATTTGATAGTTTCAAGAATATTCTATTATATCAAATTCTTTCTTAATAAGTACTTCCTAAAAAGTTATCCACGGTAAAGGAATTGAAATCCTTTACAAAGAATCAGAATCAAATACCAAAATCCATTAAAATTACTGAAGTTCAAATTAATCATTTTGAACAAGTTTCGCTAAAATGATTAAGTGGTATTTTCTTTACATAAAAAAATTCATGGATGGATAAATAAAATTTTAATACTCAACCACCAATCCTAAAATGTGTAAATGATAGTCTCTTCAACAACTCTTCAGAGCCAATTTGAAGTCAAATTAGAATTCGAACTATAAAACTAAAATAGAAAATATAAAACAGAAATAGAAGAAAAAATAACAGGAAACCTACCTAGACCATGACTCGCTTAGCTAGCCTGTTTACCTAGACCATCTAACAGCCCACATTTGCCTCACTTAGTGATGAGATGCTGACGAGTGGAGCCACCCTAGAGCCGAACCAATATCATCTTATATCGCATCGTCTTCGTCGACGAGGAATTGATCTCGCCAGCAAGCTACTGACCTACTCGCATGTATAAAACATGCATTAGGTATATGCCACCAACAATGAGTCGTTGCAGAGAAGGCTCAACGCGAACTGACTCCAAAGTCAGCATCGAAACCCTTAAAATTAAACCGACATAGCCATTGAATCTATGCCATCGCCAAATTCAGTAACGGCGGGAACCGACCTTGCCGAAGGCCATAAATAGCCCTAGAACTCCACACGTGATCACTTTCCCCTCTTAGAAAGCTCTAAACAACTTTCGAGCTTTCCGATCTCCTCTCTTACGAGTCTTGGCCATCACATCAATTCCGGCGAGCCGTTGCTACTAACCATGCCCTGTTTTGTGGAGTGGTTGTGGAGCACTACATATTAGCAAAAGGAAACAAGTGCGGGCACTTCTTATCAAGGGAATCAATCTCTTCTTCTCTGACATCAGTCAACGAAATCTACGGAGCTCGACTCCAGCGATCCCCAACGCAATTGATCATCTAATTAGACTCATGGTGAGATTTTACATATCCTAGTCCCACTAGATCATCTCGGGGTAGACCGCAGCGTAGTTTAGGCTGAGCGCCGCCGAAGTAGGTGCTCATCGTCACCGACTCCATAACCATAGGACGTGTGGCATAGTTTGTTAGACTCGTTGTTTTATTTTCCGTTGAGATAGACCACTCACGTTTCCTTAAAAGGCATAAACCGGTGGCACCGAGCATAAGTCACCATGACGTCATTCTGACGACTGGCCGTGGACCCAGCCAGTTGACCATGTCCACTTATCCATCATGGCAGATGATGAAGCATTGACCCCATGTGTCATTGACTTGGGCTAGGATTGCCACGGTACAAAATGAACCCTTTTCCCACTTGGCATCTCATCTAGACCCACCTGTCATTGACTACCCTTGTCCACATGTGTAAATAAATTATCCATTAAGAACTATTCCATAAAATCTTTTAAACTTAGAAAATTCATAACAAATTCATCCTAACTCAGAAAAATACAAATGACCCCACATGTCATTGACTTTCTTCCACTCTTCTTTGCAAGTTACTCCCTTGGCATTATATGGATTCCCTCCTCCTATCATAAGTGATTTCCAGTAGCTGGCCATTTTGATCCAGAAACAGAGAACTTCTTGACTGATAGAAAGGTTCTGATGGATAACCTAAAAGCAAACCTTAAGAAGGCTCAAGATCGTATTAAAAAGTTTGCTGATTCCAATCGAGTGGAAAGATAATTTGTCCCAAATGATATGGTTTATATCAAACTACAACCATATCGGCCGTTTGCATTTGGCCTACGACCTTCTCTCTCAAGCTCCAGCCCAAATTCTATGGCCCTTTCCGGGTGATCATCAAGATTGGCAAGGTGGCTTATAAGATACAGTTACCTGACAATGTCAACATACACCCTATCTTTCATGTCAGCCAATTGAAATGGCATCTGGGGCCATTAGCCATTCCAAACCCTGACTTGCCAATGATGGATGTAAATGGTAATATCAAAACTGACTCTATCCATGTGTTCCGGACTATGCAAATTCCATGCAACAATGGTGTTGTCTTATAGTGGCACATCCAGTGGGCAAATCTTCCGCCAGAGGACGCTACCTGGGAGGACTCAAACTTCATGAAAGGTTCTTCCCAGCCTATACAATAGTACGAGTTTGGTTCCAGAATCAAGATGCGCCTTGAGAACAAGTTCGCTCTTTCATAGTACTACTGCATTACCGAGACCAGGGTACAATGAAATAACCGACGGGCAGAGTGGATGGGGAGAGATATAACGGCGACTAGCGTTTAATGTTATTTTAAATGTATATTTTGCTTTTAACGTTAAACTACCTTGTGGCTGGCTGGCAATATAAGTAGCAGCTCTGCTCATTTGATGCTTATGCTTGAGTGATGTAATGGTCTCAAACCAGAACCAAATATACTCAAATACCCCTCTATGAGATAATTATAAACCCTAGATCGGCAAATATATGAGATCGAATTCCTTGTGCATATTGAGTTCATCCCCAAATCTACTTGCTTGGGCATGACATAGCTGCAATTTCATTGATTCGCAGCTGACAAGTCTGTTACTACTACAATACAGATTACATGATCTCGATCTCGATATTAACCAACAAGTTCAGAACACGGAAAATACAAAAGAAATAGTCGGCTAGTGACTTCGCGTTTACCTAGACACCGCACTAGTAGTACGCACCTACTGTCACTGGACGCACTGTGTCGCTCCCTATACCTGTTCCTTTCTTCCTCTTCCTGGAGAGACACTCGACCCATTCCGACCCGAAGACTCTCACGTTGGGGCGCCAGGCCCGCTTGGCCGCCGGCTCGAGCTCCCTCCTGGTCTCCACCACCTCCCGTTCTGCTTCTGCTCGCCAGAGCTGTGTGATCGATGAGGTAGGCGTCTCATCGTAGCTCGAACTGCTCACCGACTTCGGTGGGCGTGCCTCCTCGCCACACTCAACCACATCGTGCTCACCGGTGCCTGCAGAGGATTAGCAAAAGTTGCAGATGCCTTGTTCTGGGTGAAATTTGAATTGGAAGTCTTTCAAATGGTAAAACATGTAATGCTAATACTCGAGGCCACAGAAAATTGCAAAAATCGAGTGTGAAAAAAATCATTTTCCAACAGCATCTTCCACCATGCCAATCTGCAAAATTTGGACCAAGCAGTAATGCCTTGAAAATATCCATAGTTTTTGTGTGGGTGTGTGCACATCCCACAGCTGATTAGTTATGTAATATGCTAGAGTACTTTTTTTCTGGTTAAACAAAGGCTAAGGTAGAATATTCAGAATGCATTTAAAACATCATAAACCAATATTCGTTGCCTATATTTGTCCTGATAGCAAGAAATATTTGTAAGCGCTTCAGTAATTATTTGGTTCAATTTATTTCATCTCCCTGTTAGAATGATAACTTCAGATCACTTCACAAAAAAAAAAAACTAACACTGTGCTACAAGTAAACTGAAAGGTTTTCTTGAAGGCGACTTACAAGCAGATGATACTTCAGACAGTTTAGCAAGTGCATCCATAAGGTATCTTTCTTGATCCTAGTTCAAGACAAATATGGAATGTTAGCAAATTTATATAAGTGCGTTTGATTGCAAATGTAATACTGTCATACTGAGTTGTACAAAAGTTCAAGGGATTCTCACTTTAAGGGTTGACTTCACTGTCTCTAAATTAGACGGATCTAGCATTGCCTTAAATAGTTCTTCAACCTGCAAATAAGAACATGTGAGGCTAAAGCTAATTATAGTACTATAACATTTAGTGATATGAACACAACATATAAACAAATTCTATGACAAATGGTGTAGACAAAAGAGACGGAAAGTTGAACAACGAATGTAATAAACTGACACCCTGACTAAAGAGTGCTAGAACTCAAAAGAAACTGTGTCGACCACATGTAAATAGGGAAGTAACACATTAAAAAAATTAGTACTCCCTCCAATCCAAATTAATTGTCATAGATTTAGGCAAAATGTTTCCTCAAATCTGTCTAGGTTCAGCGAACCTGCGACAACTAATTTGGATCAGAGGTAGTATATAATGGAAATACGAAATCACTGTCTTTGAAACATATCAGTACTATCAATCTATCATTGCCACACAATGTTCACAATAGTCAGTAACCGATGGAAGATTAGGAGGAATCAGGCCTCAGGGGGGATTCACCAGAAGCTAGCTAAGTTTTCGTGTTTGACCTCAAGGGGAATACACATACCTTGTTTACAAGGCTAGAAGTTAGGGGAATCTTAATTATATCGGAACCATGATCTACATTTGCTGCACTGTAAGTGATGGCGACGCTCAGGCCTTTAGATCTTCTCAACGGAGATGCTTCAGGCCCCTTTTCTCTTGATGCTTCTATACCTTTATGAACGCACCAAGGAACAAGACCAGCATTTGATTGGTTGTGCTTTCCTTGGAACATAGGAGATACAGTGCATATAGCCTTCATTGCACAGGGTGGTGTCTTACTATCAAGTGGACCATGTTTGGAACTTTCCTGTCCACAATTACAACCAGCATAAAGGGTCAGAATATTATAAGTGAAGATTCAACAGCTTGAAGCCCTTATTACTAAAAACAGATTTAACTTGCGTATTTAATTTTGATGATAAAAACATTCATATTCTCTGGAAAAGCTATTGTTAAATTACACCAAATTCCATAAAGTTACCTTTCATCATTTATAATCCACATAACAAAAACAGATGGGCATATTATCGATGAACGATGATAGCTTCCTCCAAAATAGTTTGGATATAGTTTTTCATGACCTTACAGTTAAAAATTTCAAGCTTCATGCACTAGCCAACACAACCAAAAGTCCTAACTGATGGAAAAGACTAGTGCAATCCACATATACTGTAACGACAGCTCGAATCTCACTTCTGACTCAAGAGGCCTATTCGTGGGCAAAAAGGGAGCTACCAACATTTTTTAATAAATTACAAAAGCTAAGATTCGAACTCAAGACCTTAGGCTCTGATACCATGTCAAGCTTCATGTACTAACCAGCTATTTCAAAAGATGGATCTCATGAAAACGGCTAGGCAATCCACTTATACACTTCAACACCCCACCTCGCGTCTGACGGGAAGATAAGTCAACACGTGTAAACTCAGAGGCATGACTCAAGATGCCAATATGTGGACCGGGGGGGCACCAACAATTTTTAGGAAAAATTGTGCCACACAAGACTCGAACTCGAGACCTTGGCTCTTCATGCACTAACCAACTACTCCAAAAGACCAATCTCATTTTTTCCGATAAAAGGAATATATTAATAACGCGAAGATACTAATTACACTCAGCCTCTGTACCAACAAGATATCTAAAGATATCAGGAATGCACACAGCCAAGGAAAAAAGAGAGAAGAAGAAAACAAAAACCCCGTAGTGGTGATGAACCACTCGTAACAGTAGCACTCAAACCACCACCAAAGACAACGCCTGGACTACAAACAAGATTCTCCAAAAACAATGCCTCCAAGAAGGAAAAATGCACAAGCGTTATCGTCGCCTGATCAAAGATCTTGGGGTTTCACCCTAGAAATCATGGCTCGGTACTCGAGGAGCACCACCTAGAATGCAGTCCACCTGATGGGGAATACCAATCGGGGTATACCCACGAAGCGGATTCGCCAGCTGGATCGAGCCGACTGAAGCCAAGCCCAGAGCGGGTCGACTCGCCCAATACGGCGACTGGCGCATGCTGGACCCAGACGAGTGGCTCCGACTGGAGGCCCAAGATGGCGACTTCAATACGTAGCCCACCAAAACCCTTGTAAACCCTAACTGACTGCATATATAAAGCCACCAGGGGCACCCCCACGGGATACGCTCTCCCACGTCATATTACATCCTCTCTCACAATAGATTAGATCTAGTCTCTCCCTCCGTCTACGGCGGCTCTCATGTAAACCAATCTATGATCATATACTGGATTGATAGCAGGACGTAGCGATCCTCCATCGAGGGGACGTGAACCTGGGTACATCGTGTGCCAATCTCGCTCCCGGATTCTCCTACGTCGCCTTGCTCCTTCTACGTAAGCTACCCCCAGTAGCATCTGCCGTGCAATACCACAACACCACCAATGCTTCCACCCCCGCTTGCCAAAGTGGTGCTGCTGCAAGTCACTAAACACCCGGCACACAGGGAGAACCTGTGCCGCATTGTCTTCCACGCAACCAGTAACTTCTCTGCCATCACCAACCTCCAATCGCAGACACCGTGACTTTCTCCACCTCTGCCAGTTTCATGGAAATCTATATCAAGAAATGTCTCATGGCACCGACAAGAAGGCAAAACTTCACGCCTCACCCAAATAACAAGGATGTGCACGATCACATCGATTTCGCTCAAGATATCCAGTAACGTCCTGCGCTAAACTGCGGAAATCTTTGAGATGAAGACCGGAACTCGTCAGCGACCAGATCGAGAAGGCCAACATGAAGCAGATCGATGCCATGGTGCTCAAAGAACAGCAGGATCTGATCACCTTTATTCCACTGCGCCATCATCTCCAGCAAGGCAGAGATGATCGCCGGCAGCCCGTGCCGCCCACAGCCCTCGCCGCACGAAGAATCCGACCAGCAGAGCCGCCACCAACCCAGGCGCACACCACCACCTCGCTGCCTGTCACGTCATCGCCATAGGCCGAGCCCGAGCGCTGCCGCCATGGCCTGGCACGGAAGCGCGCCTCCACGTCCGCCCCACCTCGCAAGAGGATGAAGAATCCCCGTGGCGGCAGAGGAGGAGGACGGGGGAGGGGTGAGAGGGGCGGTGGGATCTAGGGTCCCCTGCCCCCCGGCCGACACGCGGGGCGACACGGGAGGGTCACACACGGAAGAGTTCTTCTCCCTGGAGTTCAGGAGTATGGCTAGGCAATCCACTTATACAGTTAAAAAAAAAACATACATGGAGATCAGAAATTTAGAATTGCCGGTACAGGAGCAAAAGTACAAAATACATATTCCAGGGTGAGTGCAAACGTTACAAGGGGAGTAAAATTGCATACCATCAGCACAGAAAAAATTGGCTTTGGCAACTGTTCAACGCAAGGGAGGCTTTTGAAGTATGCTAATGCACTCCCACTTGCAGATTTCAACTTCTTTACAGGCGCAATAGTGTCAGGATCAGAACAAAGACCTTTTCTGGTGCTATAAGAGGTACCTAATATGCCAATGTTCCTGCACCATAAATATTAGTCACTGAAATTACAGAAATCCAACACTACGTGATTTCAGAACATTATCACCTTTCTGGTGACATCGTGTGTGCTGGCATTGGTGATTCTGGAGCCAATGAGGTGAAGGACTTTCCAGTTTTGCTAATCTTATCAGGAACCACCGCAATTAGATCGGAAGCAGGTGTCTTCTTTGTAAGACCAGAATAATTTGCAAAACGAAACTTTCTGCTCAGAACAAAGAAAGATTATACATCCGAAACGCAGTGCAAACAAGTGAGTAAGCATTCGTTTTATTTTGTTACCAAGTTTAGACATCCTCACCTCAAAGACTTGATGTAATCATTTGAGTTGACCCTTGCAATAACTTCTTGATGCTCAATGTATGATAATCTAAGTTCATTTCTTAGCTTAGTAAGAAGCCTGGCCTGTATATATAAGATCCAAAGGTAAAGAGTGGTGAAAAAATATTCAGATGCAACCATACTAATTATGATATCTGGAACAAATTCAGCAGAACATAAGAATGCAGAAATAAAGAGCTGGTGTGGCAAGACATAGGAATAAAAAAAATGTAGAAGCTTTCCTTTTGTAGAAAAGTAAAAAAAAAAGTAAGATTGAGGCTACAACTGCCTTCCCTCAAAGTTACCAATGAAAAAAATGCTCAGAACGAATCATGGAAGACAGAGCTGCAAAAAGATAAGATCAAACAAAGCACTGAAGACAAAGTTCTGTATGATGTTTGATCATATCATTTTGCAACTTTGTCTTCGTATGTTGTGATTTAAGCTATGGCTTTTATCCTCATAATTATGTGTTTGTACAACTATATTCTTCTGTAAAGTTGGCAGTGCTCCTGCTGTTTCGGAAAAAAACAAAATTCCATATAACAAAATCTAAAAGATACGATCCAGCAATTCCTATTGTAGTGTCATTTTCTTAGTGATATTTCACAAATGATCTTGTAGGTACAAGAACTACGGCTAAAATACATACCCATGAGAGAAGGTTTGGCTTAGCACAGAAAGCTCTTAACACAAAAGCATATGCTGATCTCTCCAAGCAGTGTATCTGAAATGCAGAATCTCCAGAATCTGGTATCACACGCTTAAGATCTAAAGATTCCTTCACAACATCAGCATTACCGTTGTTTCCCTTATACAACCAAGCACTGGAACAAGACATGCAACGCGATATCAATCAATTTATTCCATGATCATTGTGAATATTTGCGAAGATAATTACATCAGTAAGGAGACAGGAACAGGAAATTTGATTAGACTGCTATTGAAAATTGAGATTGGTATTAGGTACTAACTAGAACACCAAATATAGAGAACTAATAGATATTTGAAAATTAGAACAGATAGAATCTGAAGCCTTTCTGCCAGCATACATTTTTCATTCTGCGAACAGTGCGAAGCTATGCTACACATACTTTTTAGGTAAACCATACAAAACATACTCACTTCAAAGACTTGATGTGCTTATTTGTACTGGCCTTTACAACATATTCTCTGTGCTCATTGTCCGATATTTTAAGTTCCTTTCTCAGTTCAGCAAGACATTCTTGCTTGACCTGTAATAAGACAAAAGTAACAAATCATTGAAAACATACATAAGGGCATGTGCAATGACCGGCACTTGTTTAGGTGCCTGAGCGGAGAAAGAGTCTGGCAATTAATCCTGGTGTCCATGCAAAAGTCCTGAGTTCCAACGGGCTCTGGCGCTTGCTTCTCTACCTAATGCAGTCCGATATTCCTGCCACAAGTCAAAAACTACCTAAGCGCCTGGCGCAAAACATTGCATCGACGCCTGCAAATTAGTGCCTGTTGGCCAAAATTGTGTGTCACAACTTCCCATTGACCGGGAGCAAAATCCTGGCGCCCGTAAATAAGCGCCTGCGTTGTACCTGCCCTAATACATATGCAATTAAAGCTGCGCTCAATGCTGTGTTACGCCAAAAGAACTTGATGCAGGTTTCGGTCAATAAATAACTGAGACAGTGTAAAAGCATGTCAAAGGAAATAAGGCTATAGGCACAGGAATTAAAAAATTAAGAGCCTGAATAGTGCGGCATAAATCCCCTTTCCCCAGAATTTACGTGCAAAACCAACATATATTATGTCTTTGGTCAAAACTCAAGGTGCACTACAAATTTTATGTAACAAAAGTTGCAAAGGAATCAATAGCCTTATCGCGCATGATATTTCCGTCGATCTTTTGCATTTGAACTTGTAGGAATAAGAGAAAGTATCCACGAAACATACCCGGGAGAAAACGTCAGACTGAGCAGAGAACGCTCTCAGCACAGCAGCATATGCTGATCGCCTCAAGCAGTGAATCTGAAATGCAGTATCTCCAGCATCTGGTACCACACATGCAACTGCTACAGAATCCTCACTAACTTCAGTATTCTGAATGTTTCCTTTGTTGAAACTAGCACTATCGTGCGGTGTGCCAACGCCATGAGTGCCCTCCTGGCATGCCTGCTTGCGGCGGGTGTCAACTAGGCCCCCAACTTCGGTATTCTGAATGTTTCCTGTGTTCAAACTAGCACTGTCATGCGGTGCACCAACACAGCGTGTGCCCTCCTGGACTGACCCCTTGCGGCAGCTGTAAACCAGGCCCCACATGATAAGCACTGTGACAAAACATGCATACTCCATATCAATTGATTTAGATAATACTGTATGATGTATGTCAAGACTCAGAAATTAATCATGTTTTAAATAAAAGTTGGCACCAGACCGTCCTTCTCTAAATGAAAATCCAAAGTCAAAACTCGGCAAATTTGTATTGGTTTCAGCAATATTTCAAATTACAGTTTCCCCAAATTCAAGCTACAGTTCTACCAAAATTCAGGTTAGTGGCACATCCTACCGAGTCCATATCAACGATGTAATATTGTAATTCTATCTCTTCACTTAGTATTCCAAAAATCAACATGCCTATACAAACAACGAGCTATCACATCGATCTTCCAGAAAATCTGGAATCACAATCGTGGCTCGGTATCGTCCCCGATTCACGGAACATCAGGACATTGTACGATCACACTGCATACCATACGACCACTCCAAAGCCTAAACAAACGCATAAGAAAAAGGAGCTTGGAACCCAAGGGCAATAAAATCAGCGGTTCCGATGTCCTGTTCGCACGTTGGAGCAGCGCCGGACGGTGAGGGCCCCGGGCCAAGTGTATCACCACATCCACGAGCCGTACACTCCTCTCGAGTCTCGATAGGCCCGGGTCGACGATCCCGCGGAAGGGGAGGCGGGGGAGATGGGAGTACTCGTACCTGCGGAGGGAGCGGCGGCGACTGGGACGGAAAGGGTTTGGGGGCGGGAGGCGCTCCGGCGCGGCCGCGGCGACTGGGTGGGGTGGGGTGGGGGGTGGGGGAGAGAGGCTGCCAAATTTTGAAATGGAGGCGTCCGGAAGAAGCGTGATATTGGAAGAGGGAAGAAGCCTACTACGCCTTGAGTGAGTCGATTTGGCTCCCGTCTACCATGGTGGGCTATAATTTTTTTTTTAAGTTCAAATTTAAAGATTCAAAAAATCCAAAAAAAAATATAGAAATGTAGATAATGATTATAATACGTGTATGCACAAAATCATGTAAAAATACTTTGTATTTTGGCCATAGGAAAAAAGAAAAAGTTTAGATCTGGACGTGAACAGTGTAATTTTGAATGGGCCTTCGTTTTTCCAAAATTTGCATATTTATCTTTTTTGCTGCGCCGGAAATACAAAGTATTTTAATTTCAAAAATTTCAGATTTGTATGTCGGATTGTTGTCTACACAAATATATTGTTTTCGAAATTGTTTGAAGCTTTTTGAAAAAATCAAAATCGTCCTCCATTGAGGACGAGCTCTAAAGCGATTTTTCGACTACGCCTTCTATAATTATAGTTACTACCATACAACATTCTTCTCCCTCTCGGGTCACGGCTTCGGAGGCCCCCAACCCTATCCTAAAAAACTAACCCATGATCCGGCCCTCATGGTCGCCGCCGTCGAAGGCGAAGGGCGAGGAGAGCAAGCCTGCGTGTGGAGAGGTGGTTGCTCGGGGGTTTGTGCACGGCAAGGCGGCTGTCTGTAGGCGGACGGCGGCGTGGAGGTTGGCGGGACGGAGGAGCAGGCGTGGCTGCTCAGGAGGAGACATCGGTGGCCCTACGAGACCAGTTATGGGCCTGTTCTGGGCTTGCTCGACAGCGAGCGCAGTGGAGGAGGGCAAGGTGGTGGCACAGGACAGTCGTCGACGGCGGTGCTCCGCTCGGCCTGAGGACCAAGCATGGAGGCGGCAGCGCGCTCCCGATCTAGGCCCACAGGGTCACAACCGTTGCATGCATCGGGGTTGTGTCGGCTTCGACATGAGCAGCCCCATGTTGTTGTGGTGTGTTGTTGGGTTTTGGATGTTGCGGGAGCTGGATGTGGAAGGGATGGAGGTGCAGGAGGTTGCCTTGGCATCGGTGCATTGGCATGCCCTTGTTGTGGTGGAAGAGGCTCGATTCGGGTTGATCTCGGTCCAGAGGACAGTAGCCGCTGCATGCATCTTACTTGCTCAGGCCTGCAAAAGCATGAGATGAATGGCATCTGGTGAGGTGTTGCATCCTCCCGCCACGTGCGGGGAAGAGGCAGTACGCTGCAAGTGGGGTAGCGCGCCTAGCAGGGCAGCACTAGCGGGGTCAGATGAGAGCAACTGCGGCGTCCAATGTAGGTAGGAGGACCGTGGAGAGCTGGTCAGCCGCGGAGGCAGGTGCAGCGGGATGGTGTGGATCCAGTAGGGATGGCAATGGGTACCCATGACCCGCATACCCATCGGATACAATGGATATAGGTGTGGGATCATAGAACCCATACCCGTGTACCCATTTACCCATCCAAAGTTTGATAGGCGAGGGCTTTATAATATTATAACATACTTAATTTTTCTTAGTCATGCATTGACTCTAGTTAGGTCATCTCGTGCTTTCCAGTTTCATGATCGCTCATAGGTTAGTGCCGCCGAGTGACTATCGCGGTCCACATCTTCTTTATATGATCATATCCTGATTCTCGAGCTTCTTTATGTGATCACATCCTGATTCTCGTGCGATCAATATCAATATCGTATTTCTCATATCATCGCAACTTCGTAAATAGCCATGGTTGCTGCTGGGCTGTTGGTCCCTCTATTCCCGGTTTGGTTGTTGTTTATAATGTGTCGATGTTTATAATATCTTTCTTTTTTCGATTTTAAGTGTTGTAAATACGAGTATTTTTACCCACGAGTACCCATTTACCCTGCTGTAACATCCCAAAAATGTTGAACAATGATTATCATTTTCCAATCACCAAAATTAGGGTTAACAAAAACTTTTGTTAATTCAAATCATTATGAATGCATGTGTGTATGTGATGATTGTGTGAATGTCTAAATGGACTTGTGTGATTGATCTAAATAGCAAGGAATGGTCTAAAGATGAATATAACATCATCTAAAATATTTCCAAGCAGAAACAAATCAAGAGAAAATCAAAAACAAAACAAATAAGGCAAATGGTCATTTTTGCCAATCTTGCTCACTAGGCCACTTTGAGTGTTTCTAGTCCAAGATTTCAAACAAAAACTTCTCCATTTCTTTTCACCCTTGCAAGACCAAGTAAAAGTGAATCAAAGCCCACTTTTCAAACTTGCAGAAACATTGGGTAGCTTGATTCAAATCACATTTCAAAATTGAATCTGATTCATATGTGAAGATCACCCCTTTTTCAAAAACCAACCAAACCAATTCCACTTGACCTTTCCAACTAACCAGAGACTCCCTAGTATGTAACCAACACATCCATCAAGTTTGAATCCAAAATTCAAATTTGAATCTCTTGCGGCCATTTCATCAAACACCTTGTTGGCACCAAACAAACAAACCACAAACACTATTATGAGCAGTAAATTTGGCCTAACTTGTTCCCTCTATAGCTCACACTACACTCTTAATAGATGATCTAGCTCAATTAACAAGCTTTAGCACCACTGTGAGCATGCCATAGCCATCAATGGTGACCATGCCGAGCCTAACTTGCCACCCCCATGTCGACAGCAAGATAGGAGAAGCACCAAGCCTAGCAAGCATGTCTGGGACATTCTCCACCATCCACCGCCACCCCCTATCCAAGCCTCGAGCGCAGCCAACCCCTGGACTACACAGCCCGAGCATGCCAAGCCTCTCTGCGAGCGAGTCGAGAGCGCGCCAGAGCGCCAACCGTGACACACGCCCACAGACCGCACGCCGCCCTCGCCGCATGCAAGCAGGATCGCCACCACCCCAACAACACCGCGAACATGCTCGTTCGCCGTCGCGTGGACTGTAGACGTTGTGCGCCATTAAAACTGCCGTCGGACCCCCCCCCCCCCCCCCCCAGAGCGCTGCGATGTTCCGACCGTTTCACACCGCCCCACGCCGCGTAGCCATGCCGTTGAGCTTCGCCAGGGAGCACAGGACCGCCCCTATCGTCGCCCATGCCTTTAGCTCGCTGTGCCGATGACCACGACGAGCCCAGCCCGCGCCCGTCGGTCCCCTTCACTGCGGTGACCCAGCATACCACTTCATGATGTAGTACACTATAGCCATTTACATAACACCAATGAAACACCGTTCACTAGTATTACATCCCTCAGAGTGGTACAACAAAAACACAACAGGTCCAAGACATGACTATAGGTTACAACTCAACTCTTTACACAAGATCCAGAGAACACTCTAGGTTAAAGAGAGAGAAAGAAACTTCTTACAAAGAAGAATCAGAAATAAACAACTCAAACACTATCAAACTATTAAGACTAGTATTCTAACTAATGGCCTCGCATTGCTGCTATTGCAATACCCTACAGAAATAGGTTCTATGGCTAGAGATTATATTACTATCTAATCAGTAACTTCGTCTTCACTTGAGTTGATGTATATGTTGACTTTCTTGAAGAGCTTTAGCTTTTGATGATGATTCCTGGAGCATAATTTGATGTAGACATCGTCTGTACTGGCTTTAGAACCTAGCAAGGGTTAAGAAGATACTTTGAGTACGAGCGTACTCAGCAAGTTCACTAGAAAAGGAGTGTTTGATGCACTATATCTACAGCCAAAGACCATAGGTCGTAGGCAATGCAAGTTTTCGTAAACATTTCTTCAAAGGTTGGTTTTATTCTGAAAAGCTATGTCCGTCAGCCTTCATGGGTTTAGCAGAACTTTCATGGAGTTCTTTTCCCGCCGCGTCCGCAGCTCCTTCCCTGAACAGGGAGTAACAAGTTACAGTTCTTACACTCTGCAGAGGTGCGTTACTTTACCCATGAGAGACCTTACGTTTTGTTGCACGGCCGGGAGTATGTCCCCGTTCAAACTTTCTTGGTTTGAGGCCCAACCTAAGATCCAAGACAATCATTGCCTTCTCCACGACTCCGCATGTCTCCTTGGTGTACGCC
The DNA here is from genome assembly GCA_916181665.1 of Avena sativa. Taxonomy (NCBI): domain Eukaryota; kingdom Viridiplantae; phylum Streptophyta; class Magnoliopsida; order Poales; family Poaceae; genus Avena; species Avena sativa. The sequence continues at coordinate 17,601,090 of OV702279.1, read as the reverse complement.
AGCCCACCTATTGAATTACGGCTATTCGCAGTACAGACCGTTCAGATGCCGGAACTATCGTGGGACGTTGAGGGCTCCCACCCATATGGTGCATATCCTCTATGAATTACCAATTAATATGCACGCTACGAGTGATAACAGCCACGACCCGCACATCTGGCTCCATGCGAGAGGAAAAAGATACAGCTGACTTCTCTGTCCCATTCCAAATCTCATGGTCAACGCGTAATATACGACGCAAGAATCACTGGCAACTTTGGTTGTTAAGTCCTAGATAATATGTTCCTTTACCACCGGAACTTTCATAGTAGGTTATTACCTCATGGTAAATAACCTATAATCACATTATTATGAAAATAGTGTTTTCTAACCTTTTTCAAATGCAGGTGATGACAACACCGGATTTGAAAAATACTTTACTGAAAATAATCAAAGGACACGAGCAAGTGTGAACTTGCCTTGTGTGATTGCAAGATTATGCACTCACGATCTTCAAGACAATATAAGATCCAATATCTGAAATCAGCATCATTGGTATGGTAAGGACTAATGTTTAAAGAAGCAAGATGCTTTTATGCATAAGTAATGTAATGCAAGTTGATAAACTCGAATCCCGGGGATAACGTTGTTCTAGGGTTTTGTAACACCCTCAGAATCGGACCTATGCAAGTTTCAGCGATTCCCGCCAAACCCGCATAGAAACGATTCAAAGGTGCCCACCAGGCACTTTCATGCGGGTGGAAAACGAAGTAATAACATTACACAACAGTCCTCGATGGGACCCACAAAACAGATATATATAACAGCGACTCCATGAGTCAAGAATACAGATATAATATACAAGATCCAAATCACCTTGAAAACGATAGAGCGTCCGTCTACGGACAAGATGCAAATGGGGCTAAGAGCCCTGAAGAATAACCAATGGCATCCATAACCCTGCCCAGGCCAAGCCGGAAGGGTAACCCTGCTAACGACGTCGATCTCAAAACCTGCTTAAACAAAAGGGGTGCCGACAAAAGGCAAAGGAAAAAGAGGAGCGTCAGTACTGAGGCCAGTACACGGCGAGACTAGAATTCGGCGGTCCTCGCCTACATAGGTATGGTGGACTGAGCGGCAGCGGCAGCATGCACTAAACAACCTACAGAGACTCGATACAACTGGCGGCAATCAGAGAGGGTAAGAAAGACCTATTCGAAACCAACCTGAAGTTAACACCAAACAAACCCATCCTGATGTTTCCCCCTCGAGACCAAACGAGGAAGTCAACCGAGGAACTCACACAGTTGGCAATTTTATTTATTCGGTTATCGTTGCAGCAATTACTAGTCAGGTATAGATAATCATCCTGATAAAATAAGCAGTGGGCAATTTTAGTTAACCATTCCGTTATAGTTACAGCACTTACTAATCAGATACATTTAGCATGAGATAACCCAAAACCCAGCAGTTGTTGTTACTTTTACTTAGCCATTCCGTTGTAGTGAAGCTGATTACTAGTCATATCGGATACAAGTCAATTTATAACAGTAAACTTTAGTTATAGTTGTCTATGATCAAGCACTGTGCTCCAAGTCGTCCATAACCGCGGACACGGCTTCTCGAAAAGATTTAACCCTGCAGGGGTGCACCAAAGTATCCACAGGCACTTCGACCCTTTTTGCCAGATCAGTTAACATACACCCATCGGTATGTCGGCGGGGCCTAAGTCACGACGTTCCCAGACCCAAAGCAAGTACATGGGGGCCACCCCACCAAGTCGACACCCGTAACGAAGTCGGCCGGTCTCCGAGACGGACTTAGGGTTTGGGTAGACGGCAGTGAGCGACAGCAAATCCCCAAACGGGGACTGTCGACACCGCGAAAACGTGTCCCGATCCTAAACAGTACACGTGCTATATGTCGCACAATTTAAATAAAGCAGTAAAGCATGGCATAAAACCTCAAACTAGTTTGTGGCCCCCAGTACAATACTTTGAAATCAGGTAATAATCAATGGGGGGCCCATATCTCCCCACCTGTGGTTAGCGCGCTCGATCTCGGAACAGGTGTCAAGAACTCGGGTCCTACGGGACACAAGTGGGCGGTCGGAAACCAAATAGTATCTATCACCCACCGATGCCTCTGCTTAATTCAATTTTAGTTGTTAAACAGGAATTAAAGTGAACAATAAGTAAACCATGATCATCTCCAACATCAACATGCGGCAATTCTCCAACAATTGTGGTACTTGACGACAAGCAAAACACTTGAGCAAGCGACTACGACACGCGGTTCCAACTATCTACCAAACAACAGGTAATAGGATGTGTCCAAGGCTATATATGGCTGCAAGGGATATCACGGGTACGAAAACTAGAGCATCGCAACACAGATAGCAAAGATCAACAGGAGGGAATAAATACTAGAAAAGTAAGATAGGTAAAAAGGGGGAGATGCTCGCCTGAAAACATTGTCGAAGGGTTCAACCGAAGATCGGGGCGAAGCTCACATCAACTCAACGGCCTTATCCGCGAAGAACCAAAACACTAGAAGAAACACCGGATGTAGTATTTAATACAACGGCAGAAGATCGGCATGATGCATGTATGATGTATGGCGTGGCAAAGATGCGATGCGATTAGGTCATATTAAGTGGAACCGGGGTCCGACAATTAATTAAACGGTTCAAGTTATTTAGCTACCCTGCAGTTTAGATGTTGTTTTAGCATGGCAAAAGATAGCACCGGTTCGCTACACAAATTTAAATAAGGCCAATATGAGACTAGATTTGCCCGCATATGGGCCCCATATTTAATTATGAGGTGAATTGGCATAAGGCCCCCAAACCACAGGCAAGTATGCATGCATGAATGATTAATATGCGACAAGTTGTATTATGTTATAAAATAGGGTTTCGGGAAGGGGTTCACACATTAGGGGTCTCGACGAACTTGGGGTTCCGGGGTTCGGGGTTCGACAGGGTCCAGGGTTTGACGGGGTCGGTCTCGGCGGGAGCGGATACTAGAAGGAGAACTTGTCGGGTCCCACGGGGTCGATCTTGCCGTTGCGAGGGTCTGGTCGGGTCCGCGCCATCGAGTCGATCTTGGCGTCCGGGGGAATTCCCGATGTTCCGTGGAGAAGATCTTGGCGTCCGGGATGCAGATCTTGTCGGTTCCCTGTCGGAGGTCTCGGCGCTTCGGATCGGTCTTCGGTTCGGGGCCTCAGGGTCTTGGGGTTGGTGTCCGTGTGGCGGTCTTGTTGTTCCGTGTAGGCATTCTCGAGGTCGATGGCGAACTTGTCCGGTACCGGGGTTTCGATTGTCGGTGTCGGACTTGGCGTTCCTTTTCGGTTCGGGTGTTGGCGTCCGAGGCAGTACTTGGCGCCCGAGGGTTTCTCCGCGTCCGTGTTGCGTCCGTGATGTAGATCTTGTGAGACCGGCGTCATCGGGTTCGGGCCTTGGCGTTTCACATCCTCGTGGTGGTCTCGGGGCGTCGAATCCGGGAAGTAAATCTTGGAGTTCCGTGAAGGCGATGTTGTCGGCTCCCTCATAGCACTCCTTCGGCTCCTAGTTGTCGATCTAAGGTTCCGTCTTCATCCATCGATGGCGTACTTGGAAACAGAGGTCCCGCGGCTCGGCGAGCAGGGGCGAACGCCGACGAGGTCAGGGTGCGGTGGCTCGACGGAGGCAGGGCCCAGCAGGGCGGCGTCGGGCGGCCGGAGGAGCGAGGTCGCGGCCGGGGCGGAACGCGGGTCGCCGGCGGCGAGCGACGGCGAGGCGGAGGCAGAGGACGCGGCGGCGAGCTTGGGCCGGAGGGGCCGCGCGGAGGCTGCCGACGAAGGACCGCAGAGGAGCGGCTCGGGGACGCGGAGGCGCGGCCGGAGCAGGGCCAGGGGAGGGCGGCGCGGACGTCCTTGGCGCGGAGCTCGGCCGGAGCGGTCGCGGCCGGGAGAGCGAGGTGGAGGCGGAGCCGCGGTGGGGCGGCGGAGACGGGGCACAGGCGCGGAGGAGACGGGGCGGGAAGACCACGGCGAGGGGAGCCCGAGGCGGGGACGGCCGGTTGAGGGAGAGGGCGACCGACGGCTGCTGCAGGTGGCGGCCGCGGCCGGCGAGGAGGCGGCCAAGGGCGGGGCGAGCGGGTGGCGCCGGAGGGAGGAGGGCCGGCGAGGGGCGTTAGGTGAGAGGAGGGAGCTCGGGGCGGGGGAGAGGGAAGGCCGGAGAGGGAGGAGCGGCCGAGAGGGGCGGAGATGGTGGCGGGGAAGCGAGGACGGCGGGGAGAGAAGGGGCGCAGCGTGGGGAGGTGAGGGACGGCAGGGGCGCGGGGTGTGGGGATGGGTCCGGGGGGAGGACGTGGGGATCTGGGCAGGGGGTTGGTGGCCGGTACTGTGTGCGTGGGTGTTTTGTGTGGAGGGTGTGCTGGGTGGGACCGGCTGTGAGGTGGTTGGAGGGGGAGAGAGAGGAATGGGGGTGATGTGTCAGCGTCTGATTGGAGGGGTGAGGAAAGAGGGTGAGGTGGCAAGAGATGATTGGGTGAGGTGAGGTGGAGGGAGGGTGTGGGTAGAGTTTTAGGTAGCTGTAGGAATTAGGGTGGACCGATTTAAAATCCTGGGGGTGGTCGTTCGGGTCGAACCGGCCCGTTCGACTGCCCCCGCTAAAATAATTTAACTTTTTATTTAATTTGCGATGAACTTTTGCAAGTGGTTTTTAGACAAATAAAATATCCGGTAGCACCCGGGGTTTTGTGTTTGAACAAAGTCGGGGCGTTTAGAAAACAAAACTGGGTTTTTCCGAAATAGTTTTAGACAAGCAACATATGATGATGAAGATGCAATGCGCAAATTCAACGCGATTTTCTAGTAGTGGTTTTTGCGGGATGCCACAGGTTTGGATACTGGAAATGGTTATTTTAGAATGTGTTGTCCTTTTAGATAAGTTTCATACGTGTGCTTCTTATTAAGGCTTGTGAGTGTGTGTGAAACAACATGTAATTATAATGGTATACAACAATAAGATACACGAATGTGGAATGCTACTTATATAATAATTGCCTTATCTTTAAATCTTACTTTGCAAGTAATGACATTTATAAAGAACTTAAGTGTTATCAATTCTAAGTATACAAGTAAAGCATAATGTAATGTGATTATTATTAATTGTCATTTGTTGTTTGAAGTGGCAAAAGGAATAACATTTGAAGAAAAGACTTCTTTACTATGGTTTAAACCATCTTGATAGCTTTTAGAATATGATTGATAAAAAGGTGATTGATGTTGTTTATGCTTGCTTTAATAGCCTAGACTTGAGATGTTTTAGACCAAAGTTAACTATAAAACATATAACAAAATCTTTAGCATAGTATTTAAAGTATTGTAGACTAAAGTTAACTTTAAAGATATAAATGGACTTAGGGTATATTGATTATGTTATTTGTAGCTTGTTCACTTCATAAGGTTTCCCTAAGGATACTTTAAGAGTGGTAACACTTCTATTTGAATAGTGGTTTCCTAACCTTATAAATGTATAAAAGGATTTATCTTCTTATAAGGATATGGTTAGGGCTTGTATCTAAGGAATAATATTACTTAATTACTTATGAATTTACTATAGGGTTTTGGTATATTGATAAACTTGTGGTTAAAGTAAAGGATTAGGTTTTATTTCACTACAAATTATTCTTGGAGATTTTATATTAAATAAGAACCCCTTTTATAAAATAATCTACACTTATGATTGAAGGATAATTCAATCAAATTGCATTTAAAATGTGTTGAACCATTTTGACTTCATATTATCAATCTTTAAAGACTATTACTATTTATTAGGCTCAATTGGCTAATTTTATAAGTATTAGTAATTTTTATTTACCCTTATCTTAATTATCAATTAAGGAAATGGGTTTAAATTCAAGTTGTTAAAGTGTTTGAATTTTTATTTAACTAAAAAGTAGGATATTATATTTTTAATATGTAGGTATTATTTGTGTGATTATTTTGGTATATTACATTTATTTTTATGATTTATAAATAATAAGATATGATTTTTACAATGTTTAATACTTTATAAACACTTAATAAATATTAAATATTTAATTAAGTGCAATAATAATGCATGATTATAGTTCTTATTTTTCTAAGTTTTTTGGTATTTTATTTATATTTTTAACATTTAATAATATTAAAATATGATTTATCAAAGTATTGAAACTTATAAAATATTTATTAAATAATAATTATTTTAATTGTTAACATAATAATGTTTGATAATAGTTTTAAGTTATATATTTTATTTTTCAAAAAAAATTCATATATTATACACATTTTTCTGAATTATAAATCAACAGTTATTAATTAAACAAGTTTTAATTCCTTTATTACATTTCAGGAAATATTTATATTTGAATTAATATTGTTTTACCAATTTACTAAACAGACACATAATTTTTTTACACCTAGACTAAACCTACCCAAGTCACTGACCAGTGGGCCAGTGGCCACGTCATAAACTTGGATCTAGCAAATACATTTGTTACTAGACTAATGCTTACTCACAGGGGATGACACATGGGCCAGGGGCGAAGTCACACGCCACCTCAGTGAGGCAGGGCCCTCCAGGGTTTGACTGGCTTTCATACGGTGGTGGTCAACCAACGCCGGTGACCCTACGGTGGCGGCGCTACGATGCATGCGGCGATGAGTTCCTGCACAATTCGGAAGCTCCTATTCCTAGGCTACCTAAAAACGACGGCGCGGAGTTCTGGGGCGGTCTATAACCTCACCGGCGACGACGACAACGGAACAAGCACGGCGGCGCTCAGTGACAGGTCGGTACAGAGGACGAGGAGGGCCAGGAGAGGGTTCTTTCGAACCAGGAGCTTACCCTGATTCTCGTACGATGATCATTGAGGCCTGGTGTGGTTGGATGTGGACTCTTCGACGAGAATTCCGGCGAAGGCCGATGAAAGGGAACGGCAAAATTCGATCGCGCCCGAGCTCCCCTTGATGCTGTGTTCCTCACAGATGATCTACGCATGATGGCGCTTCTCTTCGACCACCCCACGGAGTCCGGGACGAACTCTACTGACGATGGAGGTGGCTAGGGTTTCGATTGCCGCAAGAAACTTGAGAGGAAGAAAGGGATAGAGGAATGAGTGGCGTGCAGGGTTTCTCCACGCGACGCTGTGACCTTCTTATAGAGCCCCTAGAGCGGCGGCGCGCATCTTGTCGCTCGTCGGCGCGGCGGAGCTCGACAGCGAGCTGCTTCCCGCATCCGTCGACGGAGACAACGACGAATAGAGAGAGCGAAGGGGTACTGGGCCGGAATGGGCTGGTGTTGGACCGTGGTGAAATGAGTAGAGGAAGAAGGGTGCTGCTACTGTGCGATGGATAGGTAAGGAGAGAAATGGGCCTCGGCCAAGAACTAGGCTAATCTGTTTCTTTTCCTTTTCTTTTACATTTTCAATATTCTGTTTTCATTTTTAGATTTGAATTAGATCATTTGATTTAAATTTCCTTATAGGGTTTATTTGCTGAATACTTACAACAGCAAATAATATTTATTGAAATTTATTTTGTGAATCTTTATAATTTTTCTATTCCATTCATGTGAGTCAATATTTAATTAATGTTTTGTCAGGGATTTTATTATTAAATTTTTCTTTCAGTAATAAACCATGAATTTTTATTATGGAAAATTTCCTTATCTATTTACAAATTTTATTTTTAATGAATTTATAGTTTGGTGATAAGTTCGATGTAATGATCCTATACCATTATTTGATGCATGATATCCTAAGGATTTAATATGGTTAATATCATTCCCATGAATCTAATAAATACCAAGGTTTATATTTTGTTATAACTAGCCTAAGAGTTAGGGTGTGAATTGTAATTGCTAACCCTAGGGTTTAGGGTTCTTAATATACTTATATTCTTTTGTTGATGTGAATAAATGTTAAGGGCTAAATGAATTGTCTTCATGTGTGTGATCTTTAATGATATCCCCTTTTAAAATAGAAAGTTATTGTCTGGAGGTATTATGGAAAATAATTGATAAAGATAACTCCTAAGCATATATGGTTATGATATTTGGAATTGACAGAGATGTGCTTAAATGATTTGCTATAGGAAAATATTCTTATAACCCATTGTGGAAACAAGATGATAGATCAATCAGATGAAATAGATTTTATGTTTGGTTAAAGATTTAGGGTTTAGTGTTTTATCCAGAATTCTTATTTTCCATAATTCACAATCCTAGACTTCTAATTAAGGAATTCCTTTCCTAGATATATTACTTCTCTATATCCATCATCATGTGTTAACATGATGAGCTTTACTTCACAAGGATATTCTTATCCACCTTTTATTCTTCTGAACCCATTGATAAATACAACGAGCTTGACACTAAAGTTTTCATAATCTTCTCATATCCATATTTGGTTATATCAACTACTCTACTGCTGATAACCTCCAATCTAACAAGTAGTTATTTTTAACTCCATTCATACTCTTCCTTAATCATCCTTCACTAATATCACTTCAATAGATGTATACATCAAATCCTACTTCACCTCAAGTGCTTAGTATTTCCAAAGAGGAAAATACTACTTCTTTAATCCAATGTTGCCCTAACATCATCTTGATCATACTATCTTATATTTACTTTACTCCAGTATATTTTATTCAAGCTTCACATCATATCATGGTGACTTATCATGGCTATCTTAGACTAACATATCTATACTAGGGTTTAATCATGTTCTATCCACCAATGTCACTTATACATGATATAAGCATTCAATCTTGGTGAATAAGGCATGATCATTATAATCCTTTGATCCTTTATAATTTGGGTTTCCACTTGGCTACCCAAATCTTTCATCAATACAACATTATAGGTGTATTGAATTTAACTTCTTGGTATCTCTATTGAATTAAGGGATGTTATCCATGGACTATGCCTACTTAATCCAATAGGATTACTCCTGGTAACTATCTTCAATATTCATCCTTGTAATATTCTTTATCACCATATAAATATATATTCCAATTGACTCTTCTATCATTACAGGAGTGAGTTAACTCCATCAATTATCATATTGATTTGATTCTCTTCAATCACTCCCATCCTATAAATGTTGTCTAAAACTAGCATTATTTACCTCTTCTTAGTTGTTTCTTTGTAGACACTTAAGTGTAAACTATGTTATGGTCAAGAGTTGATAGATTAAGAATTTGTGAATCAATAGTTGATTACTTCCACATTGATGAACAACAGATATTAAGATAGGGTTCCATAAGGATTGATATGGAAAGAGAGATATATGGTGAATGATCTTGACTTGGTTTCTTTCCTACTCAATCTCACTAAGGAGTTAAGATTAGGTATTACCATGATGCTCATAGTAAGAATAGATAAGACTTAGATAGGTCAGAATTAGTCATTACATTCTTATTACTTGAATGGTAATCTTAACTTGGCATTTATGAGTTGTTGTGCTATGATATGATCCTTTAAGGAGCAGATATTAATTATTTAAGCAATGCATTATAAGTAACATTTTATTATATTTGATCTACCCTTAGATCAAATCATGTTTACCAAACTAAGGTTTTAGCAAAGGTCATATTGAAACTTATCACAGTCAACTTGATGATCTACCTCAATTCCATCATGTTGAGAGAAGCTTCAATCACTTTGACAAGTTTTGTTTAAAAGCGCGAAAATTCTTTGGATTTTCTATGCATGAATGCAATGCACACATCTGTGAAAGGATCGTATGGGCACCTAGAGGGGGGGGTGAATAGGTGCTACTTCAAATTTTCTTCTTTTTCAAATTAAGGTTTGACAATAAGGTAAATTCTCTAGATAATGCAACTACAGTGAATTTACCTATATGACAAAATGCAAGGGCTACCACAACACAAAGTAGTAACAAGTAAGTAAGGTGCGGTAAAGGATAGAGGTAACCGAAAAGTGGACGCGGAGACACAAGGATTTGTTTCTCGTAGTTCCTTCCTTTTGAGGGGAAGTACGTCTACGTTTGGAGAGGGGGTGGTTTCAAACCACCAACGCCACGAGAGGCCTCCCTTGTTCTCCGATGAATCTCACCCCAATGGGATCGATTCACCTTCCACTATATCGGCAACCTTCAAGGTGGAAGCCGGCACCGTTACAAGTTTGGGGCACACATCCACAACTTAATCGGAGGCTCCCAAATACAAGCAAGCTGTCAAAGCAATCAAAGACAAGCTTGTAAGAACAAAAACAAGAGCTAGGGTTTCCAACAAAACACTAGAGCAAAGGGGCCCTCAATGAAATGAGGGGGAAATGAAGATCTCTTTTGGTGAAGTAGTAGATCGGGGACTCCTCCTTCGATTCCCCAAAGATCAAGGACTTTGGGTGGTTGGATGATGAGATCTTGAGAATTTGAGTGGCTCCAATGGACTCCAATGGTGGGCAATGACTTTAATGAGCTGAGCAATTTGTCCCAAGGTAGGTGGAGGGGTATTTATACCCCTCCATGAAATATATGGCCGTTGGAGCATTAAATGACCGGTAGTACCGGTACTCAAGCGGTAGTACCGCTTGCAAGCGGTACTACCGGTCCAGTACCGGACCAAGTACCGGTGGTGACCTTGTTCTTCAGAATTCTTCAGTCTTGGGCGGTACCCCCTTGCGGTACTACCCCAAAGCGATAGTACCGGACGTAGTAAGCGGTACTACCAGTCCGAGCGGTAGTACCGGTCCCAAGTACCGCTTGGTACTGACCAAAACGGAGAGGGGAGGGTGCTAGTCAGTATGCAGCGGTACCGATGAGCGGTACGACCGCCTCAAGCGGTAGTACCGCTTGTCCAAGCGGTACTATCGGTTGGGCCGGTAGTGCCGCTCCGTGGTACCGGTGGGTACTGACTAGTACTCACCCTTCTCTCTTTTGATCAGTGCCAACCGGTACTAGAACCGGTAGTACCGGTGTCAAGCGGTAGTACCGGTTGCAGGTCCGGTACTACCGGTTGACACATAAGTTTCTGCAAGGGGAAAATGCTATGCCATGACTTGTGCCTTCTTTTATCAATCCTGTGATAAACTTAGTACACGGTTAAATCGATAAGTGTATTGTTATCAAACATCAAAATCCGAGGGATAGAAAAATGCTCTTTCAATCTGTCTTCAACTTATTTCTAAGCTCTAATGCTGGGATGTTACAAACTCTCCCCCTTAAAATAAACTTCGTCCTCGAAGTTCGCATACTCTCACGTTTCGGAGTAAGGAATTGTCTTGCATTTATTACGATATGTCTCAACTCCCTGGTAACCTCAATGGAATGATTGTAATATTCCATATCCAAATATTTTCCTTGAATCCTCATCATACTCAACAATCTTTAACTTGGTGTCTCCAATACTCTAAAGTTCTTTTACTTTACTCCCTTAGGAATATTTCCTTATTATAAACTCCTTAATTTGGGGTCTCTTCTTTAGTTCCTTATCCTAATTAAGTATCCTAATCCAACTCCTTCACTTGATCATCGAATTTTCTTACGGTATTATGCAAGGTCTAGGAAGTTTCACTAAAACGGGGTTTTAAATTTTATTAAACAATAACTATGGTCAAAAGACTAACTTTTGATTTGTTATTGTATGGTTCATACTGGTGATCCTTACAGAGTTTGGATTTGAACTCATTTAGTCCATACCCATTGGAATTTCTTGTTTCTCTACACATATCCAATTGGATATGTTTTATTCCCTCTTAAGGGTCACTTAAGATTTGTTTCTTTTAGAATTAGTCTGTTAGGACTATTCTATTTTATTACTTCAAGATTTTACCCTATCAGGCTTTTAGACAAACTTTTGTTATTATCTTAAGTACTTTTATAATAATGACTTTCTTTTAACCTTATGAAAATAAGGCTTGCTATTGTTGTAGGTTAGTCCTTTGCTCCAACCTTTATTCGGAAAGTCAGATAGCAATACTTCAATTTCTATTGTTTACTCTCCCCCTTAGGGTTTACTAATAGTTGTCAAACTGTCTATATAGTAACCATTGGCTTTATAATTATAATATTTGTCTCTATCCATCTTATACTCTACCAAGTTAGGGTCTTATGAAAGATTGTACGGTGTATCCATACTATTGTGGATCTCTGAAGTGAATGTTTCAGCACTATTTGTCTTACTTACTATTTGGACATTTTCGCTTTTATAGGTCAATTTTCACGAAGAGTCTCGAAAGACGGTCGCTTTAAAATTTTATACTCCTTTAGATCTTACTTAGCTTAGGCCAAGTTTTATGCTCTTTATGCAACTTTTAAGATGATCTGGTTAACTATGTCAACCAAATACTGGCTACGGACAAGATACCAACTGTGGATCAAATACCAGATACGGATCATCCTAGGTTGTAGGTATTACCCTACGGCTTCCAACATCCTTATGGCATTCTCTCTGAATTGTCAGAGCTTGAATACCATTTTAGTTCCAAGGATTCTTCTTTGTACTTATTCATGATACTACCATGAACTAGTACAATTACTCTGTTAACTTCTTAGCAACATTACCTACTTTGGGTGAATTTAAATTCATCACTTCTTGTTGATCCATATATCTTCTACACTAATCTTACTTCTTATTGTTATTTAGCAATGATCAAAACTTGGTTCAACCTTCAAATTGTGTTGATACTCCTTACACTTGGCTTCATTCTTCATGTAAGTCTTCATCTTGGTCTTTGGAAATCGTCACTCCCTTACACGAATTCCCAATCCTATCTAGGTCTATAACATCAAGTAATAACTAGATGTTGCAACATGCATTTTCACATCAAGTCAAACTTCATGTACAGATCTAGTCAAACAAGAAGATCCAAGAAAAATCAATAAATCCAAATGTGGCACATATAACACACAATATTCTAAGCCCGGAATATAGTAGTTGAGTATAATATCTCTAGAATTCAGGCTTAGTTGTGTAGTATATGACACCTCCTCGTATAGGTTTACATTGTGATACTTAGCACAAAGAGTCAAACTATTCTTTATCTCAATATTTACCCACATTTCTCAAGTGCAACGGAATAATCTTAAGCAAAGTGGTCTCAATTTGGTTTTGACTAACCTTTAGTCTCTCTCTTGGAATGGATAATATAACCAACCTATCATTTATTAGTAGCTAACCTCACATGGTCACTCCAAATGACTATTCAGATTCTATTTGCTAACTTAAACCAAAGATTATTAGAAATTTTCAACACCTAAAACTTCTATCATAGCTCTACGATGGTATTTTCATACTTCTACTCCAAGATAACTCACTAAGTACTTGTCATACTTAAACTTACATCATGGTTTCGGAGCTAATCTCACCATGACCTTATTATGTTTTACCTATACATCATGATTTAGGAGTTAATCTCACCATGATGACTTTGTTTCTCATTGTACTACCATTGATTATTAGCATGATTTCACTTCATCACATAGAATTCTCAAGTGAATCCCACATGGTTACTACTCATTACATCAACATTAAGACTACTTCCTTATGATGTCTTACACTTTATCCTGATCTACTATGACCAATTAGCTTTCCTACAGTATCTTGGTGGGTTATGTCTCCTTCAGAAGACACTAAATAGCACTATACTGAGAAAAGATAAAATAATTACTCCTAAGAAAGAATGACTTAAGCATTTGACTTAGGTGTGACAATGTTATCCTCAAGTGGATACTCATCACAAGTCATAAGAATATTTGGTTTAGATAAGATGGATCCTATAGTCACTATCCAACCTATAGATCTTCCTAAAAGGGTTTTAATCCTAAGGTCAAAGCATATGCTCTAATACCAACTACGGTGACCCAGCATACCACTGAATGATGTAGTACACTATAGTCGTTGACATAACACTAATGAAACACCGTTCACTAGTATTACATCCCTCAGAGTGGTACAACAGAAACACAACAGGTCCAAGACATGACTATAGGTTACAACTCAACTCTTTACACAAGATCCAGAGAACACTCTAGGTTAAAGAGAGAGAGAAAGAAACTTCTTACAAAGAAGAATCAGAAATAAACAACTCAAACACTATCAAACTATAAAGACTAGTATTTTAACTAATGGTCTGGCATTGCTGCTATAGCAATACCCTACAGAAATAGGTTCTATGGCTAGAGATTATATTACTATCTAATCAGTAACTTCGTCTTCACTTGAGTTGATGTATATATTGACTTCCTTGAAGAGCTTTAGCTTTTGATGATGATTCTTGGAGCGTACTCAGCAAGTTCACTAGAAAAGGAGTGTTTGATGCACTGTATCTATAGCCACGGACCATAGGTCGTAGGCAATGCAAGTTTTCGTAAACATTTCTTCAAAGGTTGCTTTTATTCTGAAAAGCTATGTCCTTCAGCCTTCACGGGTTTACCAGAACTTTCATGGAGTTCCTTTCCCGCCGCGTTCGCAGCTCCTTCCCGGAACAGGGAGTAACAAGTTACAGTTCTTACACTCTGCAGAGGTGCGTTACTTTACCCATGAGAGACCTTAGGTTTTGTTGCACGGCCGGGAGTATGTCCCCGTTCAAACTTCCTTGGTTTGAGGCCCAACCTAAGATCCAAGCCAATCACTGCCTTCTCCGCGACCCCGCATGTCTCCTTGGTGTACGCTAGCCCACCTATTGAATTACGGCTATTGGCAGTACAGACCATTCAGATTCCGGAACTATCGTGGAACGTTGAAGGCTCCCACCCATATGCTACATATCCTCTACGAATTACCAATTAATATGCACACTACGAGTGATAACAGCCATGACCCGCACATCCGGCTCCATGCGAGAGGGAAAAGATACAGCTGACTTCTTCGTCCCATTCCAAATCTCATGGTCAATGCATAATATACGGCGCAAGAATCACTGGCGACATTGGTTGTTAAGTCCTAAATAATATGTTCCTTTACCACGGGAACTTTCATAGTAGGTTATTACCTCATGGTAAATAACCTATAATCACATTATTATGAAAATAGTGTTTTCTAACCTTTTTCAAATGCATGTGATGACAACACTGGATTTGAAAAATACTTTACTGAAAATAATCAAAGGACATGAGCAAGTGTGAACTTGCCTTGTGTGATTACAAGATTATGCACTCACGGTCTTCAAGACAATATAAGATCCAATATCTGAAATCAGCATCATTGGTCCGGTAAGGACTAATGTTTAAAGAAGCAAAATGCTTTTATGCATAAGTAATGTAATGCAAGTTGATAAACTCGAATCCCGGGGATAACGTTGTTCTAGGTTTTGGATACTGGAAATGGTTACTTTAGAATGTGTTGTCCTTTTAGATAAGTTTCATACTTGTGCTTCTTATTAAGGCTTGTGAGTGTGTGTGAAACAACATGTAATTATAATGGTATACAACAATAAGATTCACGAATGTGGAATGCTACTCAAAGGCTACTTATATAAGAATTGCCTTATCTTTAAATCTTACTTTACAAGTAATGACATTTATAAAGAACTTAAGTGTTATCAATTCTAAGTATACAAGTAAAGCATAATGTAATGTGATTATTATTAATTTTCATTTGTTGTTTGAAGTGGCAAAAATAATAACATTTGAAGAAAAGACTTCTTTACTATGGTTTAAACCATCCTGATAGCTTTTAGAATATGATTGATAAAAAGGTGATTGATGTTGTTTATGCTTGCTTTAATAGCCTAGACTTGAGATGTTTTAGGTCTTAATTAAAATAGACCAAAGTTAACTATAAAACATATAACAAAATCTTTAGCATAGTATTTAAAGTATTGTAGACTAAAGTTAACTTTAAAGACATAAATGGACTTAGGGTATATTGATTATGTTATTTATATCTTGTTCACTTCATAAAGTTTCCCTAAGGATACTTTAAGAGTGGTAACACTTCCATTTGAATAGTGGTTTCCTAACCTTATAAATGTACAAAAGGATTTATCTCCTTATAAGGATACGGTTATGGCTTGTATCTAAGGAATAATATTACTTAATTAATTATGAATTTACTATATGGTTTTGGTATATTGATAAACTTGTGGTTAAAGTAAAGGATTAGGTTTTATTTCACTACAAATTATTCTTGGAGATTTTATATTAAATAAGAACCCCTTTTATAAAATAATCTACACTTATGATTGAAGGATAATCCAATCAAATTGTATTTAAAATGTGTTGAACCATTTTAACTTCATATTATCAATCTTTTAAGACTATTACTATTTATCAGGCTCAATTGGCTAATTTTAGAAGTAATAGTAATTTTTATTTACCCTTATCTTAATAATCAATTAAGGAAATGGGTTTAAATTCAAGTTGTTAAAGTGTTTGAATTTTTATTTAACTAAAAAGTAGGATATTATATTTTTAATATGTAGGTATTATTTTTGTGATTATTTTGGTATATTACATTTATTTTTATGATTTATAAATAATAAGATATGATTTTTACAATGTTTAATACTTTATAAAAACTTAATAAATATAAATATTTAATTAAGTGCAATAATAATGCATGATTATAGTTTTAAATTATAGTTCTTATTTTTCTAAGATTTTTGGTATTTTATTTATATTTTTAACATTTACTAATATTGAAATATGATTTATCAAAGTATTAAAACTTATAAAATCTTTATTAAATAATAATTATTTGAATTGTTAACATAATAATGTTTGATAATAGTTTTAAGTTATATATTTTATTTTTCTACAAATTTTCATATATTATTCACATTTTTCTGAATTATAAATCAAAAGTTATTAATTAAACAAGTTTTAATTCCTTTATTACATTTCAGGAAATATTTATATTTGAATTAATATTATTTTACCAATTTACTAAACAGACACAAATTTTTTTTACACCTAGACTAAACCTACCCAAGTCACTGACCAGTGGGCCAGTGGCCACGTCTTAAACTTGGATCTAGCAAATACATTTGTTACTAGACTAATGCTTACTCATAGGGGATGACACATGGGCTAGGGGCCACATCACACGCCACCTCAGTGAGGCAGGGCCCGCCAGGGTTTGACTGGCTTTCACATGGTGGTGGTCAACCGACGTCGGTGACCCTACGGTGGCGGTGCTACGATGCATCCGGCGATGAGTTCCAGCACAATTCGGAAGCTCCTATTCCTAGGCTACCTAAAAACGGCGGCGCGGAGTTCTAGGGCGGTCTATAACCTCACCAGCGACGACGACAACGGAACAAGTATGGCGGCGCTCTGTGATAGGTCGGTACAGAGGACGAGGAGGGCCAGGAGAGGGTTCTTTCGAACCAGGAGCTTACCCTGATTCTCGTACGATGATCATTGAGGCCTGGTGTGGTCGGATGTGGACTCTCCGACGAGAATTCTGACGAAGGTCGATGAAAGGGAACGACAAAATTCGATCGCCCCGAGCTCCCCTTGATGCTGCGTTCCTCACAGATGATCTATGCATGCTGGCGCTTCTCCTCGACCACCCCACGGACTCCGGGACGAACTCTACTGATGATGGCGGTGGCTAGGGTTTCGGTTGCCGCAAGAAACTTGAGAGGAAGAAAGGGATAGAGGAAAGAGTGGCATGCAGGGTTTCTCCACGCGACATTGTGACCTTCTTATAGAGCCCCTAGAGCGGCGGCACGCATCTTGACACTCGTCGGCGCGACGGAGATCGACAGCGAGCTGCTTCCCGCATCCGTCGACGGAGACGACGACGAATAGAAAGAGCGAAGGGGTACTGGACCAGAATAGGCTGCTGTTGGACCGTGTCGAAATGAGTAGAGGATGCTACTGGGCGGTGGATAGGTAGGGAGAGAAATGGGCCTCGGCCAAGAACTACGCTAATCTGTTTCTTTTCCTTTTCTTTTACATTTTCAATATTCAGTTTTCATTTTTAGATTTGAATTAGATCATTTGATTTAAATTTCCTTATGGGGTTTATTTGCTGAATACTTGCAACAACAAATAATATTTATTGAAATTTATTTTGTGAATCTTTATAATTTATTTTCTTTATTCCATTCATGGGAGTCAATATTTAATTAATGTTTTGTCAGGGACATTATTATTAAATTTTTCTTTCAGTAATAAACCATGAATTTTTATTATGGAATATTTCCTTATCTATTTACTAATTTTATTTTTAATGAATTTATAGTTTGGAGATATATTTGATGTAATGATCCTATACCATTATTTGATGCATGATATCCTAAGGATTTATTGTGGTTAATATCATTCCCATGAATCTAATAAATACCAAGGTTTATATTTTGTTATAACTAGCCTAAGAGTTAGGGTGTGAATTGTAATTGCTTACCCTAGGGTTTAGGGTTCTTAATATACTTATATTCTTTTTGTTGATGTGAATAAAGGTTAAGGGCTAAATGAATTGTATTCATGTGTGTGATCTTTAATGATATCCCCTTTTAAAATAGAAAGTTATTTTCTAGAGGTATTATGGAAAAGAATTGATAAAGATAACTCCTAAGCACATATGGTTATGATATTTGGAATTGACAGAGATGTGCTTAAATGATTTGCTATAGGAAAATATTCCTATAACCCATTGTGGAAACAAGATGATAGATCAATCAGATGAAATAGATTTTATGTTTGGTTAAAGATTTAGGGTTTAGTGTTTTATCCAGAATTCTTATTTTCCATAATTCACAATCCTAGACTTCTAATTAAGGAATTCCTTTCCTAGATATATTACTTCTCTATATCCATCATCATGTGTTAACATGATGAGCTTTACTTCACAAGAATACTCTTATCCACCTTTTATTCTTCTGAACCCATTGATAAATCCAATGAGCTTGACACTAAAGTTTTCATAATCTTATCATATCCATATTTGGTTATATCAACTACTCTACTACTGATAACCTCCAATCTAACAAGTAGTTATTTTTAACTCCATTCATACTCTTCCTTAATCATCCTTTACTAATATCACATCAATAGATGTATACATCAAATCCTTCTTCACCTCAAGTGCTTAGTATTTCCAAAGAGGAAAATACTACTTCTTTAATCCAATGTTGCCCTAACATCATCTTAATCATACTATCTTATATATAATTTACTCCAGTATCTTTTATTCAAGCTTCACATCATATCATGGTGACTTATCATGGCTATCTTAGACTAACATATCTATACTAGGGTTTAATCATGTTCTATCCACCAATGTCATTTATACATGATATAAGCATTCAATCTTGGTGAATAAGGCATGATCATTATAATCCTTTGATCCTTTATAATTTGGGTTTCCAGTTGGCTACCCAAATCTTTCATCAATACAACATTATAGTTGTATTGAATTTAACTTCTTGGTATCTCTATTTAATTAAGGCATGTTATCCATGGACTATGCCTACTTAATCCAATAGGATTACTCCTGGTAACTATCTTCAATATTCATCCTTGTAATATTCTTTATCACCATATAAATATATATTCCAACTAAATCTTCTATCATTACAGGAGTGAGTTAACTCCATCAAACTCACTAAGGAGTTAATATTAGGTATTACCATGATGCTCATAGTAAGAATAGATAAGACTTAGATAGGTCAGAATTAGTCATTACATTCTTATTACTTGAATGGTAATCTTAACTTGGAATTTATGAGTTGTTGTGCTAAATATTATGATATGATCCTTGAAGGAGTAGATATTAATTATTTAAGCAATGCATTATAAGTAACATTTTATTATATTTGATCTACCCTTAGATCATATCATGTTTACCAAACTAAGGTTTTAGCAAAGGTCATATTGAAACTTATCACAGTCAACTTGATGATCTACCTCAATTCCATCAAGTTGAGAGAAGATTCAATCACTTTGACAAGTTTTGTTTAAAAGCGCGAACATTCTTCGGATTTTATATACATGAATGCAATGCACACATCTGTGTTCAGCTTATTTCTAAGCTCTAATGCTGGAATGTTACATTCAGGCACTATAAATAGAAGCCACCCCAACACGAATTCTTCACACCATCTCACTCCCCTCTCTCTCAGAAGCACCCCACCTCACTCCCGGAGCAAGGCAAGCAGCGCATCACCGGAATTTGGCCGCAGTCTGCCGCTGCTGGAGGAGAAGGGCTCCATCGATTGGAGCCGCCCTAGGAGGATCTTCCGGTACCAGGAGGATCGCTGTCGTCGAATTCGTCGTTCGCCCCCATCGCCGACCATCGCCTGAGCCCCGATGAGCCTCCCACGACCCCCACTAGCCGCGCTAGGGTTCTGTCTCGCAGACGTTGCCCGACGTGGACGATGAACCGCAGCCGTAGGATTAGAGCTTGATCGTGCGGTCCACATCCACCCATACCGCTTCGCACCCCTCTGTCTCACTGACGAGTGGGGACAGCCACTTAACCATCCCGCGCGCGCTGTGCGTAGTGGGTCGGCCCAGTTAACCTCCCGCGTGACCCAGTAATTCAAATTTAGGTTTATTCTTTTAGTTTCAAACTCAGTTTTGTATCTAGATTCAAAAATCAACCCAGCTCGATTCACTGAACCAAAATGCATGAAACCAATTTTGTTAGAAAGGTATTGGAATGCTTAATCCAAGCCCGTTGGATTCAAACCAATTGTATTTGTAGATCACCTATAGTAAAAATAACAAGGCAGGAGCTTTTATGCATTCAAACATTTTTCAAAATTCAACCACAAAAGCTTTTGAGTTGATTCCAACTCTCAAAAATCACATTTAACAATACCTTTCTGAATATAGAAAAATATCTAGGTTTACTTGCAAAAATAATGATCAAGTAATAAAAGAATGCCTCACAGGCATTTCTAGTCACTTTATTTAATTAAAATAAAAAGGTTAAACCTTATTAAATTGTGACACCACTTTAAATCACATTCCCATGTACTGAAATATGTGGTGATGACATGTGTCAACATGATCCCATGTTTTAGATGGAGAATATTAAATCTTAAGTAGTTTTTCAATGAGTAGAAATTACCTTTCTAAAATAAAGGAATTAAAACTAATTGCCTTAATGGTTGTAATGTTTGTGATGATCCTATATCATCTAGTGAAAACCTTGGTGTGATAAATAGAAATAGTTAAGTATTGTTTGGTGATTGTGTACCTCGTATTTATTTATAGACGCTAGTACCGACCAAGGATACGAGGAGGAATGCGGATACTAAGAGGAAGAAGCCGAGGAGAACTTCAACCACTGCTCTGCACAAGGCAAGCTAACACTTGCAACTATGAAAGTTAGATAACCTATGCAATGCATTAAGCATGCTTGATTAGATACATTTGATGATACCCAATCCTAGTTTTACTTACAAGCTTAGTATTTTATTTCTTTATCAAAGCTTTTATTTGAGTTTACTTGGTGACTTGTATATATTAGAAGGATAATTGAAGGTAGCATAAAGAGCATAAAACTTGGCCTAAGTTAGATAATGTTGATGTTATCCTAAGGCATGAGATTGAACTTAGCTAGTTCACACTTGTTTACCACCCCTCATTAGTATTTACCCCCACTTGTAGATGCTAGGGCTAAGTATAAAACTTGATCAACTTTAGATGGGAATACTTGGTGGAAATGGTTATGAAAACCCTAGAATGATGAGTCATTCTACTAAAATGTTTTGCCATTTGTTCTTGAACACCAGCTGATTTTGATGATGAAAATGTTAAGGCATGAGCCTTAGCCCTTTATAAAACTGATGGTTGTCTGGATGCGATACCATTCCAATTTTACTGTACAACCACAATACTCAAAATTTGGGTAGGGCTTGACTGGAAATTTATATACCTTAGTATGGGTTCCCTTGCGGCCAAGGTTTGAGCTGAGGCTACCTTGTGAAGATTGTCCACCTATGCAGTTTCCAAGATGACAGTTGATTATGGTTGGGAGGCCAAACTCATAGGAGAGGTGCCTATACTAGGGCGTGTAATTAAAAGGTTAGGATTGATGATCCGCATACTGAGTATGGTGAATTCGGGATTGTTCCTGACGGATGTATCGAATGTTGTGGTGAAATTGTACCACCTCTGTAGAGTGTCAAACTATTTGAATAGCCACGTCCACAGTTATGGACAGTTGGAGTGGCCATACTGTTCTGTCATCGGATGTTTTCAAAATGACTTGAAATGATTTATGACTTTGACTTGACCACAACAGAGTTGTGATATGAAACTCAAGTTCCCACTTAGGTGATATAAAACTTTCAACTAGCTTTCTTTGCTTCTGAGATAAATCTGGCTTTTTGCAAAACAACCTAGAGCCTAGTACTTCCTACTCAAAACAACTTCACTTGTTAGTATTAGTTTGTGAGTATTTAAAGAGTACTCATCGCTTGTACCTGGCTATTCCCATGGCCAGACTATGAGGAGGACTATCAGGAAGAAGGACAGCAGGAAGGTTACGACAACTAGGATCATCTCCCATCGTCAGCATTGCCTATGACCATGAAGATGGAGCCTCACCTAGTCTATCGTTATTATTACGTTATTTCCGCTGCTTGAATTGTATTAAGACTGGATCATGAGATCCGTATTTGTGTAAGACCTTATGTATGGTTTGTAATGGATGATGTACTGTGATATCTAATCTGCTATGTCTCACAAAAATGGTAATCCTGGGATTGCGATGTATGGCATAACAGACATCTGGGATTAAAAATCCGGGTGTTGACACCTGCCGGGTGACGAGTATGGTGAAAGATCGGTATAAGCGATTAGAGGGGGTGAATAGGCGCTACTCAATTTTTATTTTTATTTAAGGATTGACATAAAGTAAGTTCTCTAGATATGCAACTAAGTGAGAGACCCTATATGACAAGCAAGCAAGCAAGCATCAAGACAATAATGAGTAAAGGATAGAAGTCACCAAGAGTAGACATGGATATGTTTTCCCAAAGTTCCTTCCTTTTGAGGGGAAGTACGTCTCCGTTGGAGGGATGGGAGGTACTAAGACCACCAGCTCCATGAAAGGCCTCACCCTATTATCCCGCGCACCCGCCTCACGGCAAGCACATGATCCACTAAGAGGTGGCTGATACGTCATAAACGTATCTATAATTTTTGATGTTCCATGCTTTTTTACTATCAACGTTGCTATGTTTTGTCTACACTTTGATGTGTTTTTATACACTTCCTAGAACTAACCTATTGACAAGATGCCACAGTGCCAGTTGCCTGTTTTCTGCTGTTTTTGGTTTTAGAAAGCTAAAAAATGAATATTCTCAGAATTGGACGGGACAAAAGCCAAAGTACATATTTTTCCCTGAATGATACGGAAAATCAAAGACGATACGGAGGAGGACACCAGGGTGGCCACACCCTAGGTGGGCGCGGGTCCCACCCTGGTCGCGCCCACAGGGGGTGTGGGCCACTGGCCCTCCACCGACCTTGCCTCCTTCGCCTATAAAAGCCTCCCGAGGAGAAAACCCTAGAGGATCGACCAGAAAGCCACGAAAAGTTCCATAGTGCCGCCGCCACCGAAGGGGAGATTCAGGGGACAGAAAGTCTCAGTTCCGGCACCCTGCTAGGACGGGGAAGTGCCCCTGGAGCCATCTCCATCAATCTCCACCATCATCTCCATCACTGTTGCTGATTCCCATGATGAGGAGGGAGTAGTTCTTCCTCGAGGCTAAGGGCTCTACCGGTAGCTATGAGTTCATATCTCTCTATGCATGATCTTGTTGTAGTCATGCGCTTTGTAATCAAGTATATATACCTTGCTACTCAAGTGCTTTAATAGATCTCTGCTCTCCCCATGTGTGTGAAAGTGACAGCGTGCACACCATGGTGGCACTTAGGCTAGAGTCTACATAAATACTCATCGTGCTTTAATAGATTTATGCTTTTCCCCATGTGTGTGAAAGTGACAGCATGCATGCCATGTGTGGCACTTAAGCTTGATTATATATATTTGTTATGAGTTATATTTGGAGTTGGATGTCTCTATGAAATTGTGGTGTTTGTTGGAACCACCTAGCACTCAAGGTGACAGTGTGGGGTTATCTAGATTGGGAAAGGCGGACTTTGAGGAGTGCTATTATAGCCCTACCGTGGATTAGAGTGTCCAACCGGAGAGTAGTTAAGAGTAGTATCACAAAGAGAGGATATTTATATGAGAGAGTATTCACTAGTGAAAGTATGATCCCTAGGCCTTGTTTCTAAACATTGAAACACCGTTTGCATCTAGATCTATTGCATGTTTGCTTGCTACCATCTTTATTTCAGTTTGCCTTTAGTCTCTCCCACGTCAACAAGTCAGAAGCTCTTTTCTGGCATCGTTACCACTTGTATTTCACTATCTCTTCGCCGAACTAGTGCACCTATACACCTGACAAATGTATTGGATGTTGGGGACACAAGAGACTTCTTGTATCTTGATTGCAGGGTTGCTTGAGAGGGATACCTTTGACGACTTCCTCCCTGAGTTCGATAAACCTTGGGTAATCCACTTAAGGAAAACTTGCTGCTGTTCTACAAACCTCTGCACTTGGAGGTCCAACAACTGTCTACAAGAATATAAGAATTTTCGGGCGCCGTTGTCGGGGAGGTTTTGGGCTTTTACCTTACCTCACCGTCAAGTTATTTTCTGGCACCGTTGCCGGGGAGGTAAGGTAAAAGGTACTCACATCCTCCGGTGTGAGTGCTCGAAGTTGTTTCCTTTAGATTCTGCAATTTTGTCTTTTTGTTTCTTGTTTTCACTAGTTAGGCTTAATGGAAAACAACAACAAAAATAGAGAGCTTTTTAGTATTTTTCCTAAGTTAGAACTTGAGTGGTTTGAAAAGAAAATTAAAAAACCTATGGAACTTTCTTTGAATGCTAATAGCAATGTTATTAGTATGAATTTTTTGAACACCATTATTACTAATGGTATGGAAACGTCTAAGCTTGGGGAAGCTAGTTTTATGAGAAAGATATTTTTAGTTCCCCCAACTTTAGGGAAGAAAATTTGCTCTGATGATACTGTATCTCCCATATGTGGTAATTCTAATGATACTTGTGATATTTTAAATCCACATAATGAAAGTGTCCCTTTTAAAATACCTATTGAAATTGTTGAACGTGTTATGAATAACTGCTATTTTGGAGATGGAACTATCCATCCTAGTGATCATTTACTCTTTATACATCAATTATGCGAGTTGTTCAAGTGTGCAGGTATTTCAATGGACCAAGTTAAGAGGAAGTTATTCCCTTTCTCACTTAGGGACAAAGCAAGGGAGTGGTATGAGCTACTAGATGATCCTCATCATTTGGAGTGGAAGGAACTTGAATCTCTCTTTTACTCTAAATTTTATCCTCCTCATGAAATTCATAAAGATAGGAATTATATTTATAATTTTCACCCTCATGATGGAGAAAGTATTGCCCAAGCTTGGGTAAGATTGAAGTCACTAATGCTCAAATGTCCCATTCATGAGCTCCCTAGTAATATTATTATCAATATTTTTTATGCAAGGCTTTCGGGACATTACAAGGACTATGTAGATACCCGTTCAAAGGGATCCTTCACAAGTAAGAAGGTAAAAGCTAAGTGGGATCTTCTTGAAACAATTCAAAGCAATACCAAATATTGGGATAACAACAAAGGTAAAGAACCAGGTATAAACTATGAGTATGATTGCATTAAGTCCCTTTCGCTAAAACTGCTGTTTTTCAAGAGCTTAGTGCTAAATATGGTCTTGATCCTCAAATTCTTGTTTGATATTATAGAGCCTTTGCTTCCCATATTAATGCTCCTAAAGAAAAATGGGACATGTATCATGAAGCTTTTAAAGACACTTGCATGGAAAATGAAAATGTTATTAATGATTGCAATAAACATGCTCAAAACTTCTGAAAGTACTATTTCTTATAAGCATGTTAATTTTTGTGATATGCATAGACCTTGTGAGAAGAATCAAATGGAAGAAGAATATTGTATCACCCACTGGAATGAAAAAACCAGAACGTGGTATAAGGCTCTAAATGATCTTGTTAAAAAAATTGTGCCCTCTACCCTTTTATTTGTAACCTCTGCTATGAAGTGGGTCATTTCAATTTTCAATGCTCAGGCCATAATAATAACCTTTCTAATCCAATGAGTACTGCAAGCTGAGATTGTGGTAACGCAATCACTGATAATCAACATGATGAACTTACATTATTTTTGGGGTGTGAAGAGTTATCAAGAAAAACTTCTTTGGTAGACATGAGTGCTTTTGGTATGGATTGTGTCTTGCATGGGTGTCATCTTTATTGTGTTGATAATTTCCACACAAATACTTACATACAAAATCTTATAAAATATGATATTTTACCAAAATATGACAGGACTAATATGAGTTTTTTTCTTATTAATGAAAAGGAGGAATCCTCCAAAGTTTCTTCTATTGTCTCTAACAATAAACCAGGGTATGTGGAGAAGCTTCCTTTCAAGCCTATCCCTCCTAAAGAGGAGAAGAAGAAGAAGAAGAGGAGTAGAAGGAGAGAGGAAATGGTATCTTCCCATAAGCATGTTGCTCCTATCATAGTTTTTGCTGATGAGTCTGAACTAGATGATTTTCCTATGCCTGTTACCTATATTAGTGATCATGATTGGGAAAAGCACACTACTTTTGATATTGAAATTCTCTTTGGCACCAATTCTGAAAATGATAATATTAATAATTGTTGTGTTATTAGTGCTATCCATGTTCCTTCCAATGATGATATGTTTACAAATGAACACACTTGGGAAGATAGCTATTCTATTGTTTATGATGATTATGATATTTTCAATCCACCTACTATTGAGGAGAAAATTGATTGTATTACAACATGCCTCCTATATTTGATGATTATGGTGATGAGAATAATAGTGATAGCTATTTTTTGAATTTGCTCCCACTACAATTAATAAGAATGACTATGCTTATGTGGAGAGTAGTAATCATTTTATGCATGTAGCTCATGATAAGAATGTTTTATGTGATAGTTATATTGTTAATTTTATTCATGATTCTACTGAAAGTTATTATGAGAGAGGGAAACATGTTGTTATGCATCTCAACAATATTAAGTTCCCCTCTTTATGTTGAAAATTTTGAAGTTGCACTTGTTTTGCTTTCCTATTCTTGTTGCTTTGTGCTTTCATGACTTGTTTCTTTACAAGATTCCTATGCATAGGAAGTGGGTTAGACTTAAATGTGTTTTCAATTTGCTTCTTGATGCTCTCTTTTACTTCAATTGATATTTCTTATGTGAGCATATTCTCAAACTATCAAGCCTAACTTAAAGGCGTTAAAGAAAAGTACTTATTGGGAGATAACCTAAAAGTTTTCTTGAGTCTTGGAAGTTATTACTTTAGTAATGACCTCTCCTTATCCTTTTTGTTTGCTATTTGTGCCAAGAATAACCTCTAATGAGAGGGAAGTAAGACCCGAGGAGTTCTGCCCCGAAACAGATTTTTATGCTCCACCGTAAAAATTCGTGGGGAATCTCTGTAAGTCGAATTGAGCTGATATTTTGTGAATAAATCCCCTAGTATGTTATCTAACTTTAGTTAGATCAATACTTTTTGATTTTAGCAATAGAAGGTCTTCGAAAAAATTGGTTTCTACCTGCTGGTCTGTTTTGACAGATTTCTGCCATTATTTGCATTTGCTTCTTATTGATTCCTTTTTGGGTTATTTTTGAGAAATTGAGCTGTTTGAGGGAATTGCTATAGTAGCTTGTGTTTTTACTGAAAGTTTTTCTGTTCTAAAGCTAAACCCAAAGGTCTATTATCTTTTTGAATACACTAATGGTGCTAATGAAGATTGTGTGAAGTTTTTTATGAAGGAAAAAATTTCAGGTGTAGAGAGAGAATGATGTAACGAGATGAAGAATGGACAAAAGCTCAAGCTTGGGGATGCCACCCCGTTGATGACTCATTTATGGCGCCAAAGAACTTGGTGCTTGATGTGGAGTCTGTTGGGAACCCTAAGAGCAAGGTGTGAAGCAGCATAGAAGCAAGTCTTCCCTCAGTAAGAAACCAAGGTTATCGAACCAGTAGGAGGAAGGAAACGTCACACAGGTGTTGCTAGCAATGTGGAGACCTGCACAACACAAACTCAAGACTTTGCCCCAACGATTCAGTGAGGTTGTAAAGCTCACCGGTTTGCTATAACAAAGGATTAAACGTATGGTGTGGAAGGTAATGGTTTGCAGCAAGTAAACAAGTAACTGCGGAGGATGTATCAATGGTAAAGATTGGACCGGGGTCCATAGTTCACTAGAGGTGCTCTCCTTAGATAAACAACATGGAATGAAGGGTAAACAAATTACAACAGGGCAATCGACAGGAACTGAGCAAGGCATAACAATGCAATTACTAGTCAGAAAGATCCTATGAGATTCGATTGGGCAATACAACAAGATACATAGACCACCATCCAACTGCATCTATGACTAGAAGTCCACCTTCAGGTTATCATCCGAACCCCCTCCAGTATTAAGTTGCAAGCAACAGACAACTGCTTTAAGCAAAGTGTGTAAGGTAAATAGTCCACATGTTCCATGAACAAGAGACCGTTGTTTTCTCCCTAGTGGCAACAACACATCTATAACCGAAGAGATTTCTATGACTTCCCTTGGAAACTAGAGGCATGAACCCACTATCAAGCATAAATACCCCCTCTTGGAGTCACTAGCAACTACTTGGCCAAGATAGCTACTAACAACGGAGAGCATGCAAGATCACAAACAACACAGACATGATAGAATCATAAATACAAAACCATTAATCAAACCAACATAATAATCTCAATATCCATCAGATCCCCGCAAACACAACATACATGATTACAAATAGATTAGATCTTGATCATGAACGGAGCTCACAAGATCTATACATGAAAGCACAAAGGAGGAGATACAACCATCTAGCTACTACATGGACCCATAGTCCAAGGTGGAACTACTCACTCATCATACTAGAGAGAAGGCCTCCGGGATGATCTCCCCTCCGATAGGGTGCCGGGAAGAACTTCAGATCCCCCCGATCTAGGGACGATGGTGGAGGCGGCTACAAACGGCTTCGTGGAGATTTGATCAGGTCCTTAGGGTTTCTGTATCGGGGGCTTCTTATAGGCGAAGGGGAGGCCGAGGCGGCGGCCAGGGGCCCCACATCCCTCCCAGATGCGAAGCAGGGCCCACCCGCGCCTAGGGGGGGGGGGGGTTGGGCGCCCTAGCCCGCCTCTCCGGCTGCCCTCTGGACTTCTTGTTCCCCACGGAAAGTAATTGAATTTGGCGTTTGTCCCGTCCAATTTCGAGAATATTTTTTTACTAACTTTTTTGAAACCAAAAACAGCAGAAAACAGGCATCTGGCACTGTGACAACTTGTTAATAGGTTAGTACCAGGAAACATGTAAAAAGCACCTCAAAGTGTAGACAAAGAAAATCAAAGTAGATACTAACAAGCATGGAACATAAAAAATTATATATACGTTTCCGACGTATAACCCATGTCAAATCTTGGGTATGCCCAAGGCATCCCCGTCTTCATCAATAAAAAAATCTCAGGTCTTTCTAGACACTTCATTTTTATTGTTTCATGCACAGTTGTGTTGTTCTTGGAGCGTATTAGTTTTCGTTTTTGGTTTTGTTTAGCTGGGTTTTCTTGATTAAGTTGGTTGGATCACAACACACTTATTTTGGAGAGAGACATGCTCTGTTTTCATTGCCTAGAACACTCTAGTTTTCACTCTTATTGTCTGTGAGTGTTATATTTTGCTAGCACTGTGTTTAGCCTTAGTTTTCTTGTGCTTTCAGCTTAGAACTTTTTAGTTCTTATTTGTGGATTTGTGAGACAGTCTCACTGATCTTTATTGATTATTATCTTTGTGAGTTGTTTCAAATAAGTTGATTGGTGTTGGAAAAGAGTAGGAAGCTTCATGCTTAAGTGGTACAAAAGGGAGCTTGATTTGACTGTGGCTTAGACTTTATCATGTCATGCTAGATGTTGTTTTGACCTTATGCTTAGTGATTAGTGTTGTATCGTGACTTGTTCCGAACAATTGGGATTGCTTAATGTGCCTTGAAGGAATCATGCGTTGTTTTAGCATACAAAAGCATAGTATAGTGGTATTCTCCTTTGATGCTTTGTTTGGGTTGACTTGGCACATGATCACACCATGTTATGACTATGAACAAGTCACCATAGCCTCTATGATCATTTAGTCCTTGACTTGTAGTACCACTTTATGCTTTGATTAGTAATGTTTTGTCCCTCTGCATGATTATGGCCATTATTGCTCTCTTAGTTGGTCGCTCCCAGTCTTTTGCTAGCATCCACTTGTATTAAGTAAGCTCTACTCATGCATCCAACTCCCAAGAAACCAAGTTATTCCAAAGTGTCCACTATAAATTCCTATGCATGGTGTGTTACACCATTCCAAGTATATTCTTGCTTTCATCTTTCTTCCAATTAAAAAGTATTTTGTTATGTGAAAACTTAGTGATTAAACCTCTCACGAACTTGATGGCACACTTTGTATTTGTCACATCCCAAAATTTTCCAAATTTTGAAATGTGAAAAATAAATAAACAAAATAAATAATTGTTGAAATTTAGGGTGAAAAGAAACTTTTTGTTTCAAATGGAAACTTAAAACCTATCTTGAACAAACTTTGAATGAAAAGTGAATCCAACAAAATTCAAACCAAGGGAAAGGCATTCCTCAAATAATGTATCTTGAAATTTAAAACTTGGAAAAGTTAAATCAAAACCCTAAAACCCTAATGGAAGAAAATCAATCCAAGATTACTCTAAGACTATGGATTTGATCCATATAAAAATCTATCAACAAACATTTATAAATGATCAAAAATGATAAATAAAAATATTATAAAACCATAGAAATTGGTTTCATTCAATTTGGAGCCATAGATAAAATCTTATGAATTTAATAAGATAAGGAAATTAAATTTCCAAAGCTAATAAAAGCTCCTATCTAAAATCCATACCAAATTGTGAGCAATTAATCCTAAAAGGATTTAAAAAGATAAACAAATATTAAATAAAATTATACAAATTGGAATCACCAATTTTGGATCTTGAAATAAAAAGATATGGATTTTATAAGATAAATAAATAAATAAATAAGGAATGTTTAAAACCCAAATTAAATCTTGGCCAAATCCATAAACAAATGAAATAAATATAATCCAAATAAAATAAAGGAATAAAGAATATTGAAATAAAATAATATGACATTAACCAAATTCTATTCTATTTGAATAAAGATAAAATCCCTAAGGAAAATGGTTAATTAGATCATGGGTAAATAATAAATGGAATTTCCCAAGGTGGATATAAAAGTTATTTAATTAACTTAAATGAAATAAAGGAATCATTTAAATAAATTTTATATGGAATTAAAGTCATATTTGTTTTGATTTAAATAAAGACATTTGCCCAAATTAAATGATTAATAAATCATATTAAAAATATTTCAAAGTGAAGTATTTAAACATCCTATTAAATAAATAAAACCTACCGAAAAAGGTTTAGTGAAAATTAGAATTCAAATAAAGAGTTTGAAAATATAATTAAATCTTGTTTGAATAAAAACAATTGTCTATTTAAATAAATAACAAACCATGTGTAAATGAAATAATTATTCTAAAAAAATGGACTTTAAATACATGTTTAAAACAATACAAAAACTTGCTAAAAGTTTGAATTCAAACAAGTGTTTGAATCAATTGACTAAAATCAAAACAAAAAAATAAATCAGAAAAAGGAAAACAGAAAAAAAAATGAAAACAGATCAGCCCAACTAGCCTACCCAACCTAGTCAGCCCAGATGGCCCAACTCCTAGCCCACCCGAGCCACTCTCCTCTCTCCATCGCAGAAACTTTTCTCACCACGTCCTCGACCCATAATCTCGCTGACCCCCTGGACCCACGCCACGTTGGCATCATCGTCATCACCTTCTTCCCCGCACGCTGACCTCACCCCTCTCCCTGAACGTTTCTGCCGTTGAATGAATCGCGTTAATTCGCGTTAACGCTGCAGTGAATCCGCCCCGCGATCGTGCCTTCTTAACCGCCTCGCTCCTCTCTCCATTTTCCCTCAGTCCCCATGCCACCGGAGCCACCAGGCCGCCTCGATTTCACCCAGCGCCACCGCTATCTCCGTCGATCTCCAGCTCGAATTTCGGCAAGCCCAGACACCCCCTTGCCCCCTGGATCCCACGAGCTTGCTCGCCAACACCGTGCACGTCTGCCAGCACCCTCCGTTGGCCCCCGCGCGCCCCATAGGCTCGGCAACGACCACGTCTGAGCGTCGCTGTCGTCTGCCTCCACTCCGGCGACTCTTCCTGGTAAACCCTAGCCTTCCCCTTCTCTCTAGTTGACGCTCGTGCACTCGCCTTCGTCTCGCGCATCTAATGTCGTCTTCCTCTTGTCTTCGCGTGCCTCATAGCTTCGCCCCCATCGACGATAGTATGTGCCCGACGGTGACAACATCTCCGGCGAGCAATCAGCGTCGTCTCCGTGCGCCCCTGTCCCTCCTCCGGCCACCTTGAGCACCGCGATGACCCCTCGAGCACGGTAAGCCCCTCCGTTCCCTTCCTTGCTTCCTAGAACCGCCGGACCACCACTGACCAAGCGCGCCGCCGCTCGCCGTTGACCCAGCACCGCCAGACTTTGGTCAGGGCAAAGCTGCCCGTTAGATCTTGATCCCACGACCACGATAGATTCATTAAACGAAGCGGTATAGATTGATATGTTCCGCGCGATGTTAAGTAGATCTGACGGTCCACATTTCTCAATCCATACGGAGCGGAATCGTCCAATAAAATTGTGACTGTCGTGGTGGTGGCACGGCAGATGCCATGGGTAGGCTAAAGTATGGGGCCAATGGATGCTAGAGGGATTCGGGGAGGGAAGATGCAGTGATTTCTACACTCAAATGACTAACACGAAGATCTTCCTTTCTCCTTACAAGAACTACAAGTGCTCCTTGAGCTGTTTGCAGGAAGAAGAAGACTACAACACGAGATTTACGGCGTAGAATGAATCGATCCCTCCCCAGGAGCCCGCTTCTCCCCTTATAAAGGGGTTCCTTGGTTCCTCCTAGGGCTGACGTGGCAAGCATATTCGAGGAATATGCTTGTCCCAATATGGTAACTCGGCGGCTCTCTTTCCGTGTCCCCCTTCTAATGACGACAATGTTCCAGAGAGCCCCACCCGCGCGCCTCGGGCTCCATGACTGTCACCTCCATGACCTTCCTCTAACCTTCTGCTGCTCTGCTCCTTGTCCTTTGTGCTTGGCTCTGTTCAGATTCTCCCTAGCTAGCGACTAGGGTTTGACTATAGGCACCTCCTTCTCCTGCAAGCTTCGTGTTACTCGGCCTTGTCTCGCATAACTTGGCCCGGCCTTCACCTGTACTCAAGTTAGTCAGACTTACTCGGCCGACTTAACTCATATGTCGGCCGGATAAGGTGTTTATCCTTCTGTAGCCGTCATGGCCTTGCTTAGCTCGGCCGACTCTTACATGACTCGGCCGATATAAACAGTAACTCGGCTCATGACAAGGGAGACTTATTTCATCTTTCCCCTGTCTTGACCCTATCCGGGGTCACCTCCCCAACATTATCCCCGAAGCTGGTGTGGTCCTGCCTATAACCTCGGCCGGGCCACATCAGTTTCCCAACCTTCATTTCTCCTTACTTCCGAGTTACTGTTTCCCGTTCGAGGTATCTGCGCAGCTTCTTGTGCACGCCTCGTCCTACGTGTTCCACTCATCATTGCTCTTCTAGTTTTTTTGTTCCTCTACAGTGTCCACTGACAAGCTACAGTGATTATTGCGCCCGTCGCGTCGGCGCAGTGACGCCTCGAGTACCGCATTGGTTAGTAGGACCGATCCTCTCCTGTGCCGTGTGGCCTAGGGTGTGGCTCCACTAGCTGTTCACGGTTTCGCGATACACGCAGTTATGTGGGTATTGTGGCGTAGCCACGATCTCACCACGGTTACTGTGGCGCAGCCACGATCTTACCATGGTTACTGTGGCGCAGCCACGATCTCACCACGGTTACCGCGGCGTGGTTATAAAGAGGGGAGAGGGGTTTGGGCAGTTCACTTTTCCCCTTCCGCTCTCCCTCATCTTCTTCCTCGCGCCGCCGCTCTTCTGCGCGTTCCGGTGCTCTTGCCACCGTCGATCTTCTTGACGGCGACGCTGCCGTTCTCCCGCTCCGACGGCCTCATCGCCGAGCGCTTGCTCCGGCGCCGCCGCCAGTGAGTTTTTCCTCAGTCTCGTCGCTAGGCTCCTTCCCTAGGTGCATCTGCTGTTTTCTAGATTTCCTGCGGCGGCTCGTTTCCGTTCTGCCGTCGTGCTCGCTTAGAACCACGACGGGGCCCTGCGCCTCTAAGCCTCTCTCCGCCGCTAGTTCTTCTTCCGTTGATTCCTCCGGCGACCCTATGTCTAGTTCAGTTAGTGGTGCGCTCGTCGAAGACGACGACGCAACTTAGCGTTACTCGTCGTGAGATTGAGTGTCTAATTAAGACTCGCCGAGTTCCTGCCGAGGTAAGCTGTCGCTTACCCGGGAGCGAATCGTCTCCTGTACTCAATGAAGGCGAGTGCGTTGTTTTCATGTCCCACTTTGCTCGTGGGTTTGGCCTTCACCTTAGCGATTTTGCTAGGGAATTCCTTGATTACTTCAGCCTTTAGCCGCATCATCTTTCGGCTAATGCCATCGCCTCCCTATCGGCTTATATCTCGGCCTCGGAGGGATACTTCGGCCTTTGGCCTTCTGTGCCCGTTTGGTCCAAATTTTTCCAGATCCGATCTAACGTCGTTCCAGACAAATCCCTTCATCCCTCTGAGAAATCACTTACCCAGTGTGGATCCGCGTCCATCACACCTCGGAGAAAATCCGAGTTCCCTCGTGTCGCTGGCCTCGAGTCTTGCAAGAAATGGCATAGATCGTCTTTGTATGTCAAAAACACTAGAAAGGAAGACAAGATTCGGCTCCCTGCCTTTTCTATCGGCCCCCCTTCCAAGACAAATTGGAACTACAATCCCAGGAAGAGCCATGCTTTGGCCGAGGCATTTGAGATTCGGCTGAAGGAATTGATCCGCGCCGGGCTCCGTGGTGAGGATTTGATGACCACATTTGTCAGCAGCCAGATTTGCCCTTTCCAGCTTCGCTCGCACAAGCTCTACTACATGAGCGGTCCTCTTGATCCCAACCGAGTTTCGACGGTTGAGCTCGACAACTATCTCATTTACAAGCGTGTCCGAGCTATCTTCAAGACTGATATGCCGGAGGACTGGACATGGGGGCTGAAGCCATTCACTCGCGGGAATCCCCCTCCCGAGGTAAATTTACGCATGTGCATTTGCTTACTAATTGTGTTCGTGACTTCTTTTGCTAACTCTACTTTGTTTCTTTTGTTGCAGAGGTTTGCGGAGGAAAGGATCGAGGATGCCGAGGTTCTGGCTCTTCCGCGGACCGCAGATCGGAATACCCCGGACAGCGGGGAACCTGACTCGGAGGAGTTCGTTCCTAAGTCGGACATCGCTCCGACTCGCGCCCGAGGCAAGACCTCGGCCCACGGGGAGGAAGGTGACTCGAACGACGTCCAAATTCTTGAGGTAGTCGCCGCAATGCCTATCTCTTATGCATTTCCGGCTTCTACTTTCCCAGCTAATCAGGCCGGTCAGGTGCACGACGCCGAGCCTCTCGCCTCTCAACCTCCTGCTACCTCGAGGAAGCGCACTGCTTCAACAGGTCCCTCCGAAGCTGCTCCCAAGAAGCGAACCAAGAAATCAGCCCAGCACCTTCCGAAGCGTAAAACCATGCCCGAAGTTACTTGATGAGTTCATTTTCATTAGTATTTCTTGCTTCTCTCTTTCTGTCTTTTGATTCGACTTTTTGTGCTTTTGCAGCGCTCCTCTCTCTGCCAAGCCAAGCGGTCCGAGTATGACGAGTCATATAACTCGGCTGCCTTCTCCTCCGCCCCCTGAAGATACCCGAGCTCCTAGCCTCGCTCGCGTTGACTCTCCTCCCGCACCGACTCAGACATCACCTTAGCCAGATGTTCCCACATCCTCCATTGCTGACACCGACATAACTCCGTCAGTAGATCCTCCTACCGAACCTGTTGCCTCCGTTACGAACCCCAAAGTTTCCCCCAAAATTCCTTTGACTCCCCAAATTCCAACTGCGACTCCAACTCCAGCCGAGGATATCACCATCTCGGCCCCCTCGGAACCCATAGTTCCTCCTGCCTCCAAAGATTCCACTCTTAGTGCCGAGGTTGCGGCCCCTGCCGACGCCTCTTCTAAGGCTAGGAAGGTTGTTGTTAACAAACCTTCATCATCTCATAAGGGGCCGGCTAGCTCTTCTCAGCCCAACATCGCTGATACGTTCCGTAAGGGGGTTTCCTCTGCTAAGCCTGTTGTCACCCCGGCCGCTGATACTCAGCTTATTCTCCACAAGAGTCCCGCGACAGCGATGGTTACACAACGGGTCCGAGGTAAAGTGCTGACCCGTACTGAGATGGGCACAGCCTCGGCTCCTCGGTGGAATATGCCAACAATTGGAATGCCGCCGATCAGCTTGAGATAAATCCGAGTAACCAGCCGTTTCAGCTTTCCGACATCAGCAATCGTTTGCATATGGCTGCTAAGTTTGTTCTTGAGAGTGATAAGATGAACGAGGTAAGCGCTTCTGTTGATATTTTGTCTGTTATTCAAATGATAGTATATATACACTAGTCCCCGAAGCTTGCAATCGAATAACTTGTTGTTCGTTTGGAAGCTTTTTTAGGCTTCAAATGCATTATTTTGCTAAGTTTATTTCTTGTATACCTTGGATTAATCGTTGTTCATCCATATTTCGCATTAAGCGTAGCTTAATCCGGATCTATTTCGGCTTCGGTTATCCAGCCACCTAGATCCGAGTTAAGTTTTGCTTGATTCGAATCTGTCTTAGCTTCGAATATCCAGCCACCTAGATCCGAGTTAAGTTTCACTTGATTTGGATCTGTCTTAACTTTGAATATCCAGCCACCTAGATCCGAGTTAAGTTTCACTTGATTTGGATCTGTCTTAACTTTGAATATCCAGCCACCTAGATCCGAGTTAAGTTTTACTTGACTCGGATCTGTCTTAACTTCGAATATCCAGCCACCTAGATTCGAGTTAAGTTTTACTTGACTCGGATCTGTCTTAGCTTCGAATATCCAGCCACCTAGATCCGAGTTAATTTTTACTTGACTCGGATCTGTCTTAGCTTCGAATATCTCACCGTGTAATTCATTCTGGCACTTAGGTTGCTCATGACCGGCGAATAGCCGAATTCCAAAGGTTGATTTTTGCGCACAAGAAATTGGAATAGAAGTATGAGAAAGTTTTCCCCATGGTGAAGAAAACTGGTAATTTAACAAATCTTTGTATTGTCCCATGCATCCTTAATATTTTCAACTTGAGGTACTAACCCTTTTTTTTGCTGGGAAACAGGCAATATTAATAATCTTAATATCCGTCTTAACAAGAAGGTCAAAGCTCTGGAAGGTTAGTTATTCTTCTCCTCTATTGATTTTTGTTCGAGACTTATCCTGGGTTTCTTATAACCTTATGGCTTCTGTATAGCCGAGTTATAAACACTTGCAGCGTCGCATCAAGAATGCATACCCATGCCTGATATGATGCTGCATTTTTTAGAGAAAGCCGCCACTCATTCGGCGCAACTGAAAGATAAAGATGACGAGATAACTAAGTTACATGCCGAGGTTGAGTCTCTCAAGATTTCTCAGAAATCTGAGTTAGAGAAAGTTGACCAGGAGTTCTCTGAAGAGAAGAATCGGCTGAGTCTGCAACTACAGAAAGATAAAGAACTCCTCGAGTCTGCCGAGCTGAAGAATCAGATGATGAGCGAGGAAATCACTCGCTTTGAGAAGACAAAGGCTGACTGGGCCCAGGATCTCCAGAAAATGTTGAGTTATATTCATCGTAAGTTTCCGACCCTGGCCGAGTTATCTTTTTCTCTTTCTTATTTTTAACCGATATGTTTTCCTTTCGTGTAGATCATTTTCCGGAAGCTAGACCAGTGAGATCTAAGGCGGTGATTTCTGCTCGCCAGCGCCGAGGTGTACCCGCAGACTGGAGTCCAGAGTACTCAATGGAAGATTTCCTGATTGCCGTTGGCGCTGCAGTTGGACCGATGAAAATAATGGGCCAAGATCTGGTACAAGCGTCCATTCGGGCCTATCATGTTCTTTGGCCGAACACGTCAGGGACACCTGATATTGACGAAGTCAAAATACTCATGGAGAGATTAATGGCGTCTCAGAACCAGCTAAATCTCTGGAGGGAATCTGCTGGTAGGGCTGGTGCTGACATGGCACTTACAACTGTTCTATATTGGTACGAGGACATTTCACTCGACACTTTGATAAACTTGCGCACTGGCTCTCGCTGGGTTGAGGATCCAGAATTCGTCGCTCGTCGCCAAGCTCGTGCCTTCCAGCTTGTTGAGTACGCTGATGTTCATAATTGGATTGAAGGGCCGAGTTTCCTTTCCAACCCAGTGGATGACGTCGAGATTGAAGACGCCTCTGATGATGATTCGGCCGACCAGGATGAAGCAGAGGATGACTCGGACAACTCCCGTGATTCCAATGCAAGCTCAGATGAGGACGGCGACGCACGATCATCTTCCAAAGGGACTGGGCACTCTCAAGCTCAAACTAATATTTCTCAGAAGCCCAGGATTTCCCCCGAGGTTACTATTGCTTCTGTTAAGGGCAAGGTAACTTCGGCCGAGGCGCCGTCTACCTCGAAGCGCCCAGTTCCTGAAAGTGCCCCTGCACAGGAGACCGAAGTCACACCGCCATCATACGAGATAACCGTTCCTGGTGCCCCAAATCATGTTGTTGCCCCTTAAGGGTGCTCTGGCCCTTTTCGCTGTTTATGTTTAAAAGACCTCTTAAGTTATTTCCAGTCCCCGGTATGCCGGGCGTATGATGTCTATGGAACAGTTGTCTGGCTTGTGATATGAACCTTTTTTTCCTGTTGCCGCTAAGGCATGGATGATGGTAATCATTATTACTTTGCATTATCCTTAGAGATCTTTATTTGTTGAGATATGGAACTTTTATGTGTCTGGCGACAAATAGTCGATTATCCCGACAAGTCCCCAAGTTATCACTTGGGTTATCGAGTTTTTGTGTGTGCTCCAAGACTTACCTTGGACCATGTGGTCGTCCCCAAGTTACAAACCGAGTTGCTGAAATATATTTCATGGGTTAATGCAAAAAACACTACGGGGTAGTCCCCGAGTCATTGTTCAGGTTGCCGGAGTTTAATACTCGTGTTTAGAACAAGAGATAATCACGAGGTAGTCCCCGAGGCAGTGCTCAAGGTATCGAGGTTTTAATGCATGATCCGAGATAGGGGATAATATGGCGTAGTCCCCGAGTCCCTGCTCGAGGTCTTAAAACTTAACACATAATTCAGGAATAAAAAATAACACGGTACAGTCCCCGAGTCACTGCTCGAGGTGCCGAGGTTTAACACATCACTTAAAATAAATAACATAGAGCAGTCCCTGAGTCACTGCTCGAGGTGCCGAGGAACTAAATAGTCTAAAAAATAAAAACAACATTGTGCAATCCTCGAGTCGTCGTTCGAGGTGCCGAGGTTCAATACACACTTGATACTTTTCCTTGAAGCGTCACATTGCGACGTACCATATATGGCTCCTAAGTGTAGAATGGGCGAAGTAAGGCTATGTTCCACGGTCTTTTCGATTCATCGCCGGCTTTGTTTGCCTTGTTCTTTTCTGGTGACTGAGCATCGATTAGGTAATATGCATCGTTGTGCAACGCTTTACTCACGATGAAAGGTCCTTCCCATGGGGGTGATAGTTTGTGCATGCCGGTTGTGCGC
The DNA here is from genome assembly GCA_916181665.1 of Avena sativa. Taxonomy (NCBI): domain Eukaryota; kingdom Viridiplantae; phylum Streptophyta; class Magnoliopsida; order Poales; family Poaceae; genus Avena; species Avena sativa. The sequence continues at coordinate 17,561,168 of OV702279.1, read as the reverse complement.
TGCACTAGCCGAAGGACCAAATCTCCTTCTTTAAAAACTCTTGGATTGACTTTCTTGCTGTGATATCGCCAGAGATCTTGTTGATAAATAGCTGATCTTGATAATGCCAATTCCTTGGCTTCTTCTAGAAAATCGACATCGTCTTGCCGAGCTACCTCATTTACCTCAGCGGTTGTATACTGGGTTACTCTTGGCGAATCATGTATTATGTCGGCTGGAAGCACGACTTCTGCCCCATATACCAGAAAAAATGGGGTATACCCTATTGACCTGTTTGGGGTAGTTCTCAGACTCCATAGTACTGCTGGTAGTTCCTCGATCCATCATCTTGCCGATCTTTGCAGAGGTTCGACAAGCCGGGGTTTTATTCCGGACAATACTAGTCCATTTGATCTTTCTACTTGCCCATTTGATGCTGGGTGATCCACCGAGGCGACATCTAGTCTTATGTGTTTTTCTTGGCAGAATCTAGCAAAAGCCCCTTCAGCAAAGTTTGTGCCATTGTCTGTAATAACACTATGTGGATAACCATATCTTAAGATAATATCCTTGAGGAATTTTACTGCTGTTGGTCCATCACATTTTTTTATTGGTTTTACTTCGATCCACTTTGTGAACTTATCCACCATGACTAAAATGTGAGTCATTCCGCCTCGGGCTGGCTTGAATGGTACCACCATATCCAAGCACCATACAGAAAATGGCCAAGTGATTGGTATCGTATTTAACTCGGACGATGGCATATGTATCTTGCTGGCGTATCTCTGACAACCATTAAATTTTTCTACCAATTCTTTCGCCTCTTTCAACGCTGTCGGCCAATAAAATCCATGCCTGAATGCTTTGCACTACTAGGAAAATGGTTGTCTGTGGCGCACCTAAAAGGACCATCCATGGCGCACTAGTGGTGCGCCACGGGCCTTGCGCTACGGCTATATCCTAGCTGTGGCGCACTTCCTGGTGCGCCATGGTTATGTGGAGATAGGCGTAGCGCACCTGCTAGTGCGCCACGGATATGTTGGCAGGTGTGCAACGCCTTGTATCTTCTGTGGCGCACGTTGCAGTGCGCCACTAATCTGCGCAGGTGCGCCACAGAAGCTGTGCCATGTGCACCACGGGTGTCTTTTTTTTTAAATTTCAGGGCCAGATGATATACAATACAGATTATATAGGCATATATACACACAGATATAAGATATACAGTTATATATAAATACACAATTCGCAAAACAAGACTGAAACAAATACATATAGATAAGTCTCATACATTAATACATAAGTTATACATTGTTTCGATCAGGTTACAAAGTAGTTGGTGACATACGAATACATGTGTCGATCGAACAAGTTAGAGCTCGATCGGAAGCTCGCTTACACATCTAAACTAGCTAGACACAAATGCGGGATAAACAACTAAAGAAGATAAGCATGATCACTGCCGCGACGAAGGTGTAGGTCTTCATCCGGTTCCTCATCCTAACTCCCGCTAGATAGCGCATGTATCTAGCTTCCGCCTCCGCCATAGTGTTGTACCCTTTGTAGCTATTGCCGCTGAAACGGTGCACCTGTCTCTGGCAGTCTTCCCAATCATCGTAGACTCCAGGAACCCGTCCCTTGTACACGACGTACCACGTCATCTATAAGTTGACAATAATAATTAACCGATGATTGAAAAAAACATATATAATTAAAGTCGCATATGAAGATACACTTATAGAAAGTACTCCTAAATAAAAAAGACCAAACTCAAAAAGCATGCCTCATATATAACTAGGTTGTTCGACACAGGAATATGCTATGATGGAACTGTTCGCCAAGTAGGATGCACAACACCTGGACCTGTGCATAGCATAAGTCGGACAATCCCATCGCAACACATTCACATATAGTGTGCCACGACATTTCAATCAACGGCATTTTTCTCGAAAAAGACCAAAGTAACTCGAAAAGAATGCCTCATATATATACATAGGTCGTTGGACACAGGAATATGCTATGATGGAACTGTGAGCCAAGTAGGATACACAAGACCTGGACTTGTGCATATCACAAGGCTCACAATCCCGTCGTAGCACATTCACATATATATTGTGCCACGACATTTCAATCATCGCCATTATTCTCGAAAAAGACCAAAGTAAATTAAAAAGAATGCCTCATATATAACTAGCTAGGTCGTTGGACACAGGAATATGCTATGACGGAACGGTTAGCCAAGTAGGATGCACAATTCCTGGACTTGTGCATATCACAAGGCTAACTATCCCGTCGTAGCACATTCACATATATATTGTGCCACAACATTTCAATCATCGGCATTATTCTCGAAAAAGACAAAAATAACTCGAAAAGAATGCCTCATATATACATAGGTTGTTGGACACAGGAATATGCTACGATGGAACCGTGAGCCAAGTAGGTTGCACAAGACCTGGACTTGTGCATATCACAAGGCTCACGATCCCATCGTAGCACATTCACATATATAGTGTGCCATGACATTTCAATCATCGGCATTATTCTCAAAAAAAGAGTAAGGAAAAAAAGAAGGACCAAAGTGAGCAAAGGACCAAAGAGTAAGCAAAAAAACCAAGCATTGATTTATATATAATAATAATAAGCAAAAGAAGTAAGCGATGATTCATAAACCTAATAAGATAAGTATAGTAGCATGTACACTTGTCCACACACACATAAAGGTCATCTATAGTTTGTAACTACAACTAGGCCAACATCAAGCCTTCTGGCTCGGCTTAGGGAACGGGAGGACGCCTTGTCAAGTAGGAACGCCCTCATGTGATGGAGTGCGTAGTAGGCTTCCTTCTTACTGTTTTCAGGATGCTTCACGCAGGGGAACTCCGTTACGTGGTTGAAGACGTGCCTGTCGAACTTGACCTTTGTACGCACGAAGGTGGTGCCTTCCGTCGAGGCAAAGCCAGTGAGAGCATCATCCAGAACTTCCTTGATCTTGTCGTAGTTTTTCTTCTTTTCTCGACTCCCCGAGTCAAAATACGTGGCGTGGGAATTCTTCGGTGATAAGGATATGAGCATGCAGTGTTCATATCTGCGCAAAAAATTCAAATGGAATGTGTTGGAAAAAGAATGATGATAATCTAATAAAGCCAATCGACGGTGGCGAGTGAATAACGACTTACTCGGGAAAGTAAGGCACGAGAATGTATTGTCTTGTTCGCCACGAGGATTATTTTTAGGTACGAGGCCACGATACGTCGTTTGGCGGGGGAACCCAAGCAGCCGTCACGCATGTAGTAGGGGTCCACTATAGCGATGCCCGGTGTGTTCTCTCTAATGATCTGCATGGCCAGGCTGAGAGAAAACAGACGGACCATGGTATAGTGCAGCGGGTATAGGTAGAACATATTGAAGATGTCGTCAAACCGCAGGAAGAACAGATCCGCAGGGGCATTATCGACAAAGCCCAAGCCTGGTGGCACCTTAACCATGAATACCTGGTGCGAGGGATCTTTCTCCGATAGAAGGCGTCTCTCTATCGTCAGCACGCCGTCATGCACACTCTGCAGTTCCGAACCGGCGAGCTTCCGCAAATTATTAGGTAGCATGGGCTCACCCGCCACATGAATCCTCTACATAATACCCTCGGGTCTTGGTTGGCCGACCCGAAACCTGATCGGATTCGCAGTTGTTGACGCCAACGGCTGGCTCGAGCTGCTATATTTTCTTTTCCTACCCATTTTCCTTTTGGAGAGCGGGCAGGCACCGCAATCTGAGCACCGGCCGCCCTATGTAGTGTGTCAGGGCTTAGAATAAAGGGTCGGTTGGTTGTATCAGCTGACTCTGTAAAGGCGCAAGCTAGAGGCGTCTCTTGAGAACCAAACAGACGCTTGGTGATAGTGGCTTTCTCTGTGGGGCCACCAGCTAGGTCTTCGTTGCTAAACTGAGTGTTGAAGAAGTGATCATTCCAGTCTTTGTCGTCCTCGGCCGGATCCTGCGCCATGTGCATATCATCAACATGATCATCCGACCCACCGCGTGGAGGTGATGGCGAGGGCGGTAAGGGGGCCTTGCCACCGCTTGTCGCTCACGACAGGCGGTGCTATTGTCTGTGGCGTGATGGCCCCCGCCATCCTCAAACGGATCATGCTCTTTGGACATTGCAAGAATAAGCCGAAGCAAGTTCTGAGGATAGCCGGCTCTTCTTCATCCACTCCTGGGGGTTGAATGGGAGGTTCCAGGTTGTCGCAGCCCCTTAGCACCCGACTAATTTTAACCCTGTGCACGCTATCTGGCATCGGCCTTGAGTGGAACGTGCGCTGCAAGGGTTGAACGATGGTACCCTTGGCAACATCCCTCAGCTCGTTGTTCACGTAGCATAAGAGAGTGCAAGGAACTTCCGTCTGCGGAAAACATGTACGGCGTCATCAAAGATGCCATAAGAGTAATAGATGGCGTGAAAGGTGGTAAAGCAATTTGTTTACCGTGATGGCGTCGAGATCGGCTAATGTCGACGCACCGCATACGGCGACGAGCGTGCAAGAGACGGAAGGGCTGCTTGATGGCGCGGTGCTGGCCGCCGGTGTATTCTCCCTACCGACGGGTGCTTAGAGCTCCGGTGCCGCCGCGACGATGGCAGGGGGCACCAACATGTACTCCGGCGCCGCGGTGATGGCAGGGGGAGTCACCAACACTTGCGGCTCCGCGGTGCTAGCGGCCGGAGTCTCAAACACGTAGTTCGCCTGATTCGTCGGCGCCGCGTTGTTCGAGTGGCTGCTGACCATGCTTGGAATGTGGCACGGCCCTACTCGACCACCCGCACTCCAGTTCGCTATTGACTCCACCAAGGTAGGCAGGAAGGACGTGAGGGTGATTGCCAGGTTGTCTTAGACGATCTACGGGATCCACACCACTTGTTCCTTAAGTTATTGAACCTCACGGTTTTCCTCCTCGCTCCTTCCCGACGGTGCCACATGCGTCCTCGGCGGTGGACCAAAATGATCCACCCAATTCTTACCCCCCAGGCCGGCCAGACGGCCAGCCGACGACGGCTTCTTCGTAACCGGCTCTATTTTGTTGGCCCAGTTCATCGCCCTGTTAAAAGGGTTATCCCACCGGGTGGCTGCCGTCGACCCCTGGGATGAGGAACCCTGGGATCCATGACTAGCAACAATTTCCTCCTCCTGCAGAAGAAGTAACAGTGAATCGTTTAGATCATCGATTCGAATGCAATCGAGTTGATCCGCGGTAATTAGATTACTTACCACAATTTCCTCGAATTCCTTCACCGCAGGATCCACGGTGAGTTGTTTGGTTTTTGGGTCCACATGGTAATGGGCCCTGATGAAGTTTCGAACCTGCCCGGGTTCGAATTTAGCAAAGGGGTTTTCTATCCCCTTGGATCTATACTCTTCGTCCTCCTTATTCCATTTGGCCTCCGCGGTTCTGTATCCACCAGATCCGAGATGGTGATGATCTATATTCATCGCCTGCAGCACCTTTCCCCGATTACTATTGGCCAGAGCTCTTTTGGATTCACACCTCTCCTTGAACTCCCGGAACTGATCTTCGGTGATCTGCGGGTCAATCTTCTAGATCTCCTCGAGACTTTTGCCTTCTTTATAGATCTTCTTCTTTATCCGGGTTCTCCAGCTGGCTAGGGCGGTGCTCATCTTTGTGAGGGCAGATTTGTTTACTTCGTTCCCATGATAATTTGTGTTCTGATACTTAGTGGGGAACTTGTATCTTGCGTGCAGCTTCTCGAAGAGGAGTGTGCGCAAGTGGCCATTATCTTTATGCCGGAGATTCTCAGTGTTGATCGAGATGGTTGTCCGGGTGATCGCCGCCACTTGCCCACCGCACCCTTTGACGACAAGGTCGGGCTCCAAAGGAATCCCTGATGGGCTCACTTCGGTAATTTCCTCCCTGACCATGCCGACCGTGTTCGGGCGCCGTTCCTTCGGCTTCTTCGTCTTCTTCTTAGGAGGATTGCTACCACTCCCTGTGCCCTCGCCTCCATCAGTGGTTTCATCGTCTGTCATTCCTTCGGCTTCTTCCTCCACGTCTTCCATCTCATCATCCTCGCTCTCCGAAGGATGGTATTCTTCATCGTCTTCTAGCCGCTGGGCCGCCTCCCAGAATGTCAATTGTTTATTCGGAGGTATGAGTTCTCCTTGCGTCCTCTGTATGCCCTGGTCACTGTACTTCTTCTCGATTAAACTTTTGTGCTTCTGTACCCAAGGATCGACCAGTTCTAAATGCTGTAGCGCGACGAGGTTTGCTCGATCAAAGTCCGCGCGTCGAAAATCGAAGTCTGCATGCAGTATGCGACGACCCTCTCGGTGACCAGATCCGTCGAGCTTGCCAAGGTGCCTGTTGATGGTAAGACCGACAGGGTTCTCGATGTCTAGATAATTCGTGCAGAAAGAGATGCACTCTTCGTCCAGAAAGCCCTTGGCTATGCTTCCATCTGGACGGGACCTGTTGCGAACGTATCCTTTGATGTGTCCGTTCATCCTTTCGAACGCCATCATGCTGCGGAGGAACATCGGACCGAGTTGTACGATGTCCTCCACGACATGGACCAGCAGATGCACCATAATGTCAAAGAATGCGGGTGGGAAGTAGACCTCAAGCTCACATAGTATCACCACGATCTCCTCCTGTAGCCTCCCGAGCTGATTCACGCCAATCGACTTCCTAGATATGACGTCGAAAAACTTGCAGAGGCCAAATAACGTTTCACGACGTGATCGTCCATTATCCTTCTTAGTGCGACCGGAAGTACCTGCGTCATTAGCACGGCACAGTCGTGAGACTTCATGCCACTGAACCTCTACTTCGCCTCTTCTAGGTATATGCTTATCTTGCCCGCGTAGCCGTAAGGAAATTTGACTCCTAGAAGGCACTTGAAAAACTGTTTGATCTCATCCTGGCTTAGAGTGAAGCAAGAAGGAGGGCAGTAATATTCGTTCTTCTTGAACTTTTTACCCTTCCGACGACCTTGTGTCGTCTCCGACTCATGATCATCGTCATCTTCCTGATCATCAGGAGTAGTGCGTCCTCCGTGAAGCTCCTTCCGGATACCCAAGCATATCAGGTCGTGCCTTGCTTTCGGACCATCTTTCGTCCTATCTGGCATGTTGATTATGGTGGCGACCAGACTCTCGCACACGTTTTTCGTGATATGCATGATGTCGAGGCTATGAGGCGTGCGGAGAAACTTCCAGTATGGCAACTCCCAGAAAACAGTCCTTGTTTTCCATACCTTCATTAGTGGCTTGTCTTGTTGCTGCCTCTTTCGCTTCTTTCCAGGCTTAGGACAATCTTTCTAGTTTTTCAGCAACTCTTCCACTTCTTCGCTGCTCCTACGCTCTGGGATTCCTCGGGTCTCGGATTTGCCATCGAACAGGTATCCACGTTTTCTCCATGGATCATTCTTGTTGAGCCACCTTCGGTGCGCCATGGACATGGTTTTCGATGACCCTGGATCTTTCTCTAGTTGGAGATAGCTTGTGTTATCCATGCACCTAACACATGCGCAGAATCCTTGGATAACCTGCCCCGAGATATACCCGCAACCTGGATAGTCTTGCACCATAGTGACCAACACGGCTCTCATAGTGAAATAATCTTGTGCGACGGCGTCGTAAGTATTGGCTCCAGATTCCTTTAACGTGGCTAGCTCCTCTTTCAACAGCCCGAGATACAGATTGATGTCGGTACCAGGTTGTTTCGGCCCTTGAATTAGCATACTCATTTGTATGTACTTCTTCTTCATGCACAACCATGGAGGGAGGTTGTACATCCATACAAACACGGGCCAAGTGTTGTGCGTGCTATTCTGGCTACCGAACGGATTGAGTCCATCGGTGCTCACACCAAGCCTGATGTTCCTCGAATCTCCACCGAATTCTGGGAATTCGAGGTCCAATGCTTTCCACTGGCTAGCATCTGAAGGGTGCGTCAGCAGCTCATCCTTTTCGGGGTCATCATCGTCTCCTGGCTTCTTCCTTTCCGCATGCCATCGCATGAGCTTCGCTTCCTTAGGGTCCATGAAATAGCGCTGCAGACGAGGAGTGATAGGAAAGTACCATACCACTTTTCGAGGTGCTTTCTTCCCTTTCTTGTATCGACTCATGCCGCACACCGGACATGTGGTTTTCTCCGCGTCCTCGCCCCGATAAATGATGCAATCGTTGATGCATACGTGATATCTAACGTGCAGTAGATCGAGAGGACAGACGATTTTCTTGGCGTCCTCGATACTAGTTGGACATGTGTTCCCCTCCGGGAGACGATCGTGCCAGAATGCCCTCATATCATCGAAGCTTGCGTCGCTGAATTTGTGTTTTGCCTTCATCTCCATAGCCTTGAGCGTTACATTCAACCGGGTATCATCGGGCCTGCATCCTTCATACAACGGAGTAACCGTGTCTTTCTCAAGTTGCACAAGCTTGGCTTTCTCTCTAGCGGCAGCCCTGGCATTAATCGTCTTCTTGAGAAGCATCTCTTGCACATAAGGGTCCCGCACCCAGCCTGACGTTGTTCCATCGTCGTCTGCTCCTCCGTCATTTAGATCATCATCATCCCTATCTGCTTCCGCACCTTCACCATCTCCAGGAGACTCTTCATCATCTCGCCCGTTCTCGCCGTGATGATGATCATCGTCATGTTGCCCACCTTCACCGTCTCCATCGTCTTCGTCATCGCTTATCCAACGAGTGTATCCATCCATGAAACCATGGCGGAGCAGGTGCGCCTGCAGATTCCCGGAATCTGGGTCGATCACCCAGTTGAGTTTGCATCTTCTGCACGGACATCTTATATCCGTCTTGTTATTTCGTATCATGTCGGCCGTCGCACATTTCAAAAATCTAGCCACAATGCCTTCGCTCATTATGCAGACCATTTTTGCCTGCACGGTGTACACGGTACAATTAGAAGTCTATTAGAACCACATAATGAATGCATGCATGCAATGGTCGATAGAAAATTTCGGCATGACCTATCCTAAAATTAGGATCTTTGCGAAATTCTAAAGTCTTGCCAAAATGGAAATGAATCAACATTTTGGCAAAACAAATGGCAACTTGTTCACATACAAACACAAGAGAGAGAGACCGAGATCCATACACACATGAACATATCATTATCCTCTCCATACACACATGCATGAGCATCATCGATACTCTCCATATATACACACATATGACCATATCGATCCTCTCCATACACACATCATGAGCATCGATCATCTACATACATATGAGCATATCATCCATATACACATGAACACATCCTTACATGGACAACTTACCGAGATGAGAGACCAATCGCGAGAAGATGGAAATGAGAGGTGCGCGCGAGACCGGAGAAGGAGATGAGACCGGAGAGTTTCCTCTATTACTTATGTAACATCCAAGGCAAGTTCTACATGCTAAAAATGGTGAATGGGTGGAGAAATTGAGGTGGGAAGGAGAAGGATCCCGACTAGATCTAAGGAGGAAGAAGAAGGGGAAAGTGAAGTGTGTGGGGTGGTGGAGATGACCACATGATCACATATGTTTGTGCAGGTCGACACATCCGTGGCGCACATGGGCCCAGTGCGCCACAGGGAAAAATCACATCCGTGGCGCATATGCCAGAGTGCGCCACGGATGTTTATGCCCATTTAAGGAGCAGAGGGGGCTTCACATAGGCGTAGCGCACTTGCCACATGTGCGCTACGGCTATCCCCAACAACCGTAGCGCACCTCCCCTATGTGCGCTACGGGTATGCGGCATGCGGCCAACAGGGCCCTGGCCCACACATATCTGTGGCGCACTATGGTCATGTGCGCCACAGTTGTTCTAGTTACTAGTAGGGCACTGCCCATAGGTGAGCCACGCTTGTTTTAGCCGTGGGGCACTTCAACCATGTGAGCCACGGATGTGCTGATTACCTATAGCTGTTTTCCTAGTAGTGTTGGCCACTAAAGCTCTGGACGAGGCGTGATGCCCGCATTCTCCCTGATGTATATCTAGGAGTATTTCCTGGCCTTCTGCCGAGCTAACACATCTTTGCAGCACGCTTGTGACGCTTCTTTTATACAGCTCATTGTTTATGATTGATTTTCTCTGGGACAATTTCTCTATCTATTTCCATATTTTCCGCCAACATAACAGCTTCGGATTTCTCCATATTCATTCGTGCGATGGCCGGGTTCACTTTCGGAAATTCTGGGTTACATTCTTTGTCAATTTCCATCGGCATACTATCTTCTCTTGATTATGCCGAGATATAAATGGACTCGGACTCTGGTGATGGTGCTATTGATGGTTTTCTCAGGTACTCTAGGGCGATACCCGGGGGAATTGATTGCCTAGTTGATTCGAGTTTTGACAGCGTGTCTGCAGCGTCATTTTCTGCCCGAGGTATATGATGAAACTCACATCCATCGAAGTATCCACTGATCTTTTGCACATGGAATCTATATAGGGCCATATTCGCATCTAGCGCGTCCCAATTGTCTGATACTTGCTGTACTACTAGATCTGAATCCCCATAGCATAGGATCTGATGTATGCCAATCTCTTTTGCCACCTTTAGCCCATGGACGAGTGCTTCGTGCTCGGCTACATTGTTTAACGCGGTGAAATGTATTTGCAGCACATATTTCAGCTGATCTCTTTTTGGCGAAGTTAACACTATCCCTGCCCCCAAGCCATTCCTCAGCTTGGAACCGTCAAAATGCATTGTCCAATAATTCGGATCTGGTAATGGCGGCTCATATTGTACCTCGGCCCAATCCACAAAGAAGTCGGCCACCGCCTGAGATTTGATTGCATCTCGCCTATCGAATTGCGGAGCATAAGGTGATAACTTGATTGGCCATTTTGCTATTCGGCCACTGGCATATTTATTGCTCAATATCTCGGCTATGGGTGCTTCACAAATCACTTTTATCGGCTGTTCCTCGAAGTAATGTTTAAGTTTTTTCGCCGACATGTATACTCCATAAGCCATCTTTTGGTAGTGCGGGTAGTTCTGTTTTGAGGCTGATAGTACCTCGCTTAGGTAATATACCGGCCTTTGTACTGACTTATCATCTTCATTCCGTTCCACGACAACCACCGCACTTACCACTCTGTTAGTGGCAGCTACATAATAACATAGGCTCCTTTGATAGTGGAGAGGCCAGAATTGGTGCCGTGACCAACATCTTTTTTAATTCATGAAATGCGTTATCTGCTTGCGGTGTCCAAATGAACTTATCAGACTTTTTCATCAGTTGATATAGAGGTAATGCCTTTTCACCCAGCCGACATACAAATCGACTAAGCGAGGCCAGGCAACCCGTGAATATTTGTACGTCATTTAGACACCTCGGCAATTCCATTCTTTCAACAGCTCGTATTTTAGTTGGATTTGCCTCTATTCCTCGCCTGGATACGAGAAAACCGAGTAATTTCCCAGCCGGGACACCGAAGGTACATTTTTCCAGGTTAAGCTTCATTCGGAACCTTCTCATGTTTGCGAACGTTTGCCGAATATCATCCAGGAGTGTTTTACTTTCTTTGGTTTTTATAACCGCATCGTCCACATATACTTGCACATTTTTCCCTATCTGGTCATGTAGACACTTTTGCATGCATCTCTAGTATGTTGCTCCTGCATTACGCAGGCCGAATGGCATGGTATGATAGCAATAAGCCCCGTACGGGGTAATAAACGCAGTTTTTATTTGATCGGCCGGATTTAATGGTATCTGGTGGAAACCAGAATACGCATCTACAAATGATAACAGCTCACAACCAACGGTCGAATCAATGACTTGGTCTATCCTAGGTAAAGGAAAAGGATCTTTGGGACACACCTTGTTTAGGTTCGTGTAATAGATACACATTCGCCATACGACGGCTACATTTGGGTCATCCTTTTTCTTTTCTACTAAAACTAGATTTGATAACCAGTCCGGATGAAGCACTTCCATGATGAACCCGGCCGCAAGGAGCCGAGCTATCTCATCCCCTATTATTTTTCTCCTATCTTCGGCGAAGCGGCGGAGAGGTTGCTTCACCGGCCTTGCTCCTGGCCTTACATGCAAAGAGTGCTCAGCCAACTCCCTCGGAACACCTTGCAGGTCTTGAGTTGACCATGCAAAAATATCCCGATTCTCACGGAGGAAGTTGGTGAGCTCGCCTTCCTATTTGGCATCTAGGCCGACACCAATCGTGATGGTGAGCTCTGGGAACTACTCGTCTATCTGGATATTTTTTGTCTCTTTAGTCGGCTGGAAAGAAACACTTCCATGCGGGTTGGATAATGCCAGCATATTCAGCTGTGACGACTGAGAGAGAGCCGCTACCTCCTGAATCCTTCTTTTTTCTCTTGCAATCACCAAAGACTCAGCCAGGTTTGATCCGGCCGAAGCACATTCCATCGACTTCCTGTAATCTCCGGCTACTGTTATCACCCCTTGTGGTCCGGGTAACTTCATTTTCAAGTAAGTAATGCGGCAGCTGCTCATGAATTTGGCCAATGCTGGTCGTCCGAGTAAAGCATGATAGCAACTTTCTAGGTCCACCACTTCAAATTCCAAGTTTTCCGCTCTGCAATTCTCCCTTGTGCCGAATAATACATCCACTCGGACTTTCCCAATGGGTTCGCATGAAAGACCCGACACTATTCCGTGGAATGTGGTCCTTGTGGATTGGAGCATATTCTGCGCTATTCCGAGTTTATGCATCGTATCTTTGTACATGATATTGATGCTGTTCCCATTGTCAATGAGTACTTTTGAAAATTTCACATTAATGCTGGGCCCGACAAATGTCGGATCTAGCACGAGTGCGTATGACCCTGGATTCGGCATTATTCTCGGGTGATCCTTTATGCTCCAGGTTATTTCCTGATCTGACCAAGGCACATATCTTGGTACCGCCGGCATAACCGCATTTACCTCCATATGCCGGCGTTGTACACTTTGCCTGTCTTGCTATTCTGTTGTGAACACACAATATGATTCATGATGCTCTCTGTAATCATTTCGTCCATTATTTCCAGGGTTTGCCCTTCCATCCTGACCTTGATTTATCACTTGATGCACTGCATCTCTCCGGTCCGATTTATCATACATCGGAGGAGGTGGGGGTAACATTAACTGCTGCGCATTTGCTCCGGTTAACTGTGGCTGCTGCTGTTGATGCGCTTGATGAGGAGGCGCTTGCATGTTCGTCGGGTTCCCCATTGCATTTTTCATCCAGGCACATTGCCGAGTTGTATGATTAGCCGGCTTGGCCGGATTTGGTGTATGAAACTTACACGGTTGATCCAACATGGATTCAAACATGTACTTCGGCCTTTCCTGCCATTGCTTCTTCTATTCTGGTGTCCACTGTCTCTTCCCTTTGTTCCTTGGCGTCCACTGCTGAGGACCATTTTTCTGTCGCTGAGTGTTTCCGTGACTCGGCTGATCTCGCACTACCGCTGCCACCTGGTTGGATGCATATCTGTACTCCGGTCTCTCCTCTCTTCTTCTACCTCTGAACTCGTTGCGCCTCGATGATCCGGCTGCATCTCTTGCATATTGGTCCCGATGCTCTCTATATTCTGCCGACATCAGTTCTGGTTGTGTCGGATCCCCGAAAGCATACGAATCTGCTATTCTGATGGTTTCTGCCAAGGTGGTCGGCATATCTCTTTGCAACCTCTGCCACAAAACACTGCCATCGGCAGCCCTGAGCGAACCAAGCTATCGCTTGAGATTCTATAACTCCTTCACATGAGTTTCTAAGGTTACACCACCGAGTCAAGAATTCTCTATCTGTCTCATTCGGCCTCTGCTTGCACATAGAAAGCTGTTGTGGCCTGTTTGGTCTTTTGTAAGTACGGGTGAAGTTGCTGACAAACATTTCTTCGAAATCTAGCCAACAATTGATACTGCCTGCTGGCAGATTGTTTAGCCATACTCTGGCTGGTCCTTCTAGCATCTGCGGGACATATCTTACCGCCCATCGCAAGTTTCCACCAGCTATCTTTACTGCAGTAGCATAGTCAATCAACCAATCCTGCGGTTTGGTACTTCCATTGTATGTTCTCGTGCCCCTTGCCAGCTAAAAGTTCGGCACTGGTGGCTCGCCCATGATCCGAGGTCCAAAACACGCCGGACCAGGCGGACCCTGCTCCTCTAACAACTCGGACCGGTACAACCTGTCTAGTTTTGATCTTGCATCATTTGTCGGCAAGTTTCTGTAAATGATTCTTTCCTGTATTCCATAATGGTTATTTCCACCATGCCCTGCATACTCCATATCTGAGTAACCATCATTGTACCTCTCGTTTGCCTGATTATGGTGAGCCGGTCTCACTTCTCGCTCTTGCCGAGGTTCATACCTCGGCTGAGGATTGAGCGGTGGGTCTCTCCTCCCTTCTGCCGGGTCATTGTTCTCATGATTTTCTCTTCCGAGGTCTCCATTACCTCGGCTTCCATTGCCTTTGTTGGCATGGCCGGGGTTTCTTTCACCACTGTTACCTCGGCTCCCATTGCCTCTGTTCTCATTGGCTTTTTGGGCTACTGCCGGATCATACGGAACAATTTGCTTATTTCTTTTTCCTGAAGTTACTGCTCTATCTTTTCGCGCGTTGTTTCCGGGTGAGGATGCTGGTGCCACTGATATGGCAGGCACTGCTCCAGCCGAATGAACCATACGCGAGGCTCCCGGTCTTGCCGGGTCAGCCCTAAGCATTTCTTCATTCTGCTGGTTCGCAATGCGTACCAGCTCATTCACTCTTTCTTGATGTTTCTGCCGGGCTTCACCGGTTAATCCTTCCAACTCCAATGCAGCGGCATTTGCCGCCCTTAGGTTCTTTGCCGGGGTGCTATACCTCGGCAAGCCTAGATCAACTAAATCTGCCTTATGAGTCTCATGCTCTTTGTTGATATCATTCATGAGGTTTTTTCCTCTCAATCTTAACTCGTCTACTCGCTCGGGGGCAACATCTAGTTTATTTGCCTTGGCATATTCTCGCAGGGTCCTGTTCAGGGACTCCCGCAAAGCCAACACCTTTTTTGCTTCTACTAGCACTTTCTGCCTAGTCTCTTCTAACTCAGCCTGAGCATTAGCCGGATCAAGTATCGATGCTACAGGCATGGTCAGATTATCTATTGTTGCCTGGAGAATATTCTCTGGTCTTTCCAGAGGTGGCCATCTTACCCTTGTTGCCTTTGGAGTTGTCTCCTGTACCTCGGCTTGTTTGGCTGCAGACGGATCTACCTCAGTGGGCTGTGGAGCTGCTTGCTTTGTGGTCACCTGTCCTCCCGCCGCTGGTTCCTTGCTTGATCCGGCGCCTGCTGCTGCCGTCTATGCCCCGGCTGCGACCATCACCTCAACGCTGCCGACGGGACGTGCTCTACGCGGACCGTTCGCGCCGCTGAGGGGAGGCTCTCCTGCATCAATAACTCGGTGAGGATAAACGCAGGAGGTGTCGATGCCGACGTAGATCTGGTGCATGCCCAGGTTGATGAAGACTCCGTTGCGCGGTGGAGCTTTTCTCCTGAAGCTGCCTGCGTTATCGCTGACGTAGTCGCAGAGATCAAATCTCTGGACTAAGCCAGAGACAACACGCTCACCGGTGTGAATGAAGTTTCCCGTCCGGATCTTGACTCCAGCTAGCACCACTTCTGGCCCCATGGTGGGCGCCAACTGTCGTGGTGGTGGCACGGCAGATGCCATGGGTAGGCTAAAGTATGGGGCCAATGGATGCTAGAGGGATTCGGGGAGGGAAGATGCAGTGATTTCTACACTCAAATGACTAACATGAAGATCTTCCTTTCTCCTTACAAGAACTACAAGTGCTCCTTGAGCTGTTTGCAGGAAGAAGAAGACTACAACACGAGACTTATGGCGTAGAATGAATCTATCCCTCCCTAGGAGCCCGCTTCTCCCCTTATAAAGGGGTGCCTTGATTCCTCCTAGGGCTGACGTGGCAAGCATATTCGAGGAATATGCTTGTCCCAATATGGTAACTCGGCGGCTCTCTTTCCGTGTCCCCTTCTAACGACGGCAATGTTCCAGAGAGCCTCACCTACGCGCCTCGGGCTCCATGACTGTCACCTCCGTGACCTTCCTCTGACCTTCTGCTGCTCTGCTCCTTGTCCTTTGTGCTTGGCTCTATTCAGATTCTCCCTAGCTAGAGACTAGGGTTTGACTATAGGCACCTCCTTCTCCTGCAAGCTTCGTGTTACTCGGCCTTGTCTCGCATAACTCGGCCTGGCCTTCACCTGTACTCAAATTAGTCAGACTTACTCGGCCGACTTAACTCATATGTCGGCCGGATAAGGTGTTTATCCTTCTGTAGCCGTCATGGCCTTGCTTAGCTCGACCGACTCTTACATGACTCGGCCGATATAAACAGTAACTCGGCTCATGACAAGGGAGACTTCTTTCATCTTTCCCCTGTCTTGACCCTGTCCGGGGTCACCTCCCCAACAGTGACACGTATCCAGACTCAGATTTTAAAACAGAAATTAGATCTATTAGATGATAGATTTTATAAAATTCATAACTTTAAATATACACGTCCAAATTTTGCAAATTTTATATCAATTAAATCAGGAAAAATAATCCTATCCAACCATGCCCTTTGTTTAGTGAATTGCTTCTGGAAAATTAGTTGTTTTTGCACAAACATGTGTAGGCATATTTTGTGTATAAAATTTATTCTAAAATTGTTTTTAGGGTAAATTCTTTGGTAAATGGATTGTTTTGAACCTACTGACCATAGAAACCAACTTTTGGATTTAAAAATATATTTTGTGACACTTAGGAATTATTCTTTTGAATTAAAGCATTTCTAGCTAAATAAAATTGTTGAATATGTTTTAAAAATGCTTTTTGAGTAAAAACTTTGGAAAATGATTTGATTTAAACTCTCTGACCCTAAACACCAAGTTTTAGGATTTAAAATATATTTGGTGAACCCTATAAAATTATTACTTTGTTTAAAGGCATTTCTAATGAAAAAAATGTTGTTTGATTTAAAAATGGTTTATAGGTAAAACCTTTTGCAAATGATTTTAATAATAAACACTTGATCATAAAACACTAACATTTGTGTTTAAAAAATATATTTGTCAAACACTAGAAAATATTACTTTGATTTAAATCATTTCTAGCAAAACAAGAATGATTTAAATGGCCATTTTCACTAACTTGATATCAAATGGTTTTGCCACTTTTATAAATGACCAATTGATGTTTTAGAATGTTTATAACCTATTAGAAACCACTTTTCAAAATAAAACAATCTTGGGCATGATTTCATGCATTGCTTTGTTTTTATTATTCTATGTGATGAATTGCTTGAATGCTAGATTGAATTTTGTGCCTTGATTGAATTGTAGTGGAATTTGAAGAGTGTGATTATTGCAAGATCAAGGAGTGAACTTATATTCTCTACCAAAAGGCAAGTGGTGCTTCATACTTTTGTCCCAATATTTTCACTATGCATTTGTGGTATTTCTAAATAGGACTTGCATGGAATTTTTACTAAGTATGCTATGCCTTGGGAAATCCTAGTAGATGAAACCTTAGTAGAATTTTCCTAAGTTAAGATTCCTACTACTATCATGCTTAGCTTATATAGTAGAAAACAAGGGTGGATTATATTCATGCTATGGAATATTTCTAAGTCAATGACTTGTGTTTTGTTTAATAAAACAACTGTGTGAATGAAACACATGGGTGGAATGGTGAGAATGGATTTATGTTGAGTGGTTACACAAGGCCAGGGGACTGGTGAACCTTGTGTATCACACTTGTGGAAAGCCACCCTGGAACAAAGAGATTTGAGATGTCAAATGTTGAGAAGCTTCATTTGCAGCCACTTGGCATTATGGGCTCTGCCTGGATCATATAGGTTGCAATAACTTAGCCAAATGGACAGTTGGTGGTAGGGGTTGATAGGTTTGGAGCGTGTCCATTTTGGTCTAAGGGAAGGCTTCTGAAAGATCTTGTCTCGATGCATGTCGAGTCTTGTGGGTAAAGTGAACCACCTCTCGAGAGAGTAAAATCTAAGTACTTAGTCGTGTCCCCGGCAATGGACAATTTGAGCATCAAGACGTGGAAGCTATCAAGAATCTCCTCATCCCAATTTCTAAGTTAAAACTTGTGGTTGAACAAGGGTTAAAGGATCACCAATGTATATTGGTTGATGCCTTGGGTGATTTGACAAATAAAAACTTAGTGTTTTCAAATGATAAGGAAAATCTATTTTGAGCAAAGCAAGCATAAGCTCCACTTAGCCAAATGCATATAGATGATAGACTCCACTATACTACCATAGTATCACTTGCCAATACAATTCAAATGTATTGACCCTTGTGGTTGTCACTTATTATGTTGTAGGTTTGTTTGATGTTAGTGAAGTATGTTGATTAGGATTACAAGTCTACAACCAACATGATTGCCTGTGGCACTATGAAGATGAAGGACTCCATGCTACATAGTTATTTCTGCTGCATTGTAATGAGATCGACAAATGAGCTATGTAAGATGTAATGAATTATTTTATTCCTAGTTATAAAGTTGTATTATGACCTTTGTTTCTTGATATTACATCTTAACTGTAGATGTTAGCTATTGATCCAGGGACTAGCATTGTAAACACAGGGATCTCTACCTTATTAAAGGTTGGGACCTCTACAATATTTCTTTCCCCTAATAAACTTGAACCATTGGGTCATCTATGTTGTATATGCTTGCACTTATACGTTGCAATTAGCAGAACCATGTTGTCACGGGAACACTTTCAACATTGCACTTGTACTTTGTACACAGTTGATATCATGCTCTTTTGTCAATGGATGTCGTCGGTGTGAAATGAAAGGGGAGCTTGTAAGTCCATGGAGTTATGTATGTGTGTTAGAGAAACGCCTGGGCCTCTAGCCTAAGCCATGCCTAATCATGGTGGAAACTTGCAACATCACCATAGTGACATCTATGAAGCATTCTTCTTATAAAAAAAGAGATTGAGAAAAAGAGACATATGAGAAAAGCGAAAAGAGATAAAAAAGCACCATATTCCCATGGTAAATAAGAAGAATGCTGAGATGCTCATTGTCTGCTTGCCTTGTCATTTTGGTTATGGGATAGCTCCTGTACCATGTGCAAGGGGTACCCAGTTGGCGGTTCTCTATGATACACATGTACTTACTATGACAAGAACTTGCAAGTAACTAAACTTGAGTAGGATGAGGAGCGGCCCTCATATTCAAGGGACATGAGATTGCCAACTTATACTTTGTCAAGCATATACTCCATAGTTTGTTCACTTTAACCTTAATCACTTCAAGATGCTTATGATAGGGGCAATGAGGGCTGAAAGCTAACAAGTACCATGATTTTTGGAAGCTCTTTTTGTTACTTGAAATCCCTGCTTCCCTTTATGAAGGGCCTTTCTTCCACCATTATATTGAGTCTCCACCTTCTACCTTTAGGCAGCAGTTAAGAGAGCATAGTTGCCATTCTTAGTTCTATGTGCATTGTCCCAAAACTTATTGATTGATGCATATTGTTGATATTGCTTGTTCTTGTTCTATTTGTATCTATTCACTCTTATGAACTTTGAAGGTGTCTTATGCATCTATTTGCTATTCCATGAGGGATAAGCTGAATACCACTATGCTATGTTTTTATATGTGAAACAAACAAACGTTTTCAATGCATGTTATTCATGAATCTTTGTTGTATCCTTTCATGTTGCGGCATAGTTACTTTGTCTTATTGTTAGAACTCCATCTTTCATTTTCATTTTTAGAGTTCTTTGATCCTAGCTTTCAATGCTTGCAAATGGTTTGATCTTGATTATGATGGTGTATGTCACCTCAAAAATTATTCTTTTTTATCACTTACCTACTCGAGGACGAGCAGGAGTTAAGCCTGGGGATAATTGATACGTCGTAAATGTATCTATAATTTTTGATGTTCCATGCTTGTTTACAATCAACTTTGCTATGTTTTGTCTACACTTTGAGGTATTTTTATACACTTTCTAGAACTAACCTATTAACAAGATGCCACAGTGCCAGTTGCCTGTTTTATGCTGTTTTTGGTTTCAGAAAGCTAAAAATGAATATTTTCGGAATTGGATGGGACAAAAGACAAAGTTCATATTTTTTCCTGAACGATACGGAAAATTGAAGACGGGACGGAGGAGGACACCAGGGTGGCCACAACCTAGGTAGGCGCGAGTCCCACCCTGGCCGCGCCCACAGGGGTGTGGGCCCCCTGGCCCTCCATCGACCTTGCATCCTTCGCCTATAAAAGCCTCTCGTGGAGAAAACCCTAGAGAATCGACCAGAAAGCCACGAAAAGTTCCGCAGCGCCGCCGCCACCGAAGGGGAGATTCGGGGGACAGAAAGTCTCTGTTCCGGCACCCTGCCGGGACAGGGAAGTGCCCCGGAGCCATCTCCATCAATCTCCACCACCATCTCCATCACCGTTGTTGATTCCCATGATAAGGAGGGAGTAGTTCTTCCTCGAGGCTAAGGGCTCTACCGGTAGCTATGTGTTCATCTCTCTCTCTATGCATGATCTTGTTGTGGTCATGAGCTTTGTAATCAAGTAGATCTACCTTGCTACTCAACTGATTTAATAGATCTCTGCTCTCCCCATGTGTGTGAAAGTGACAGCGTGCACGACATGCTGGCACTTAGGCTAGACTCTACATAAATACTCATCGTGCTTTAATAGATCTATGCTTTTCCCCATGTGTGTGAAAGTGACAGCGTGCACGCCATATGTGGCACTTAAGCTAGATTATATATATATATATATATATTTGTTATGAGTTATATTTGGAGTTGGATGTCTCTATGAAATTGTGGTGTTTGTTGGAACCATCTAGCGCTTAAGGTGACAGTGTGGGGTTATTTAGATTGGGAAAGGCGGACTTTGAGGAGTGTTGTTATAGCCCTACCGTGGATTAGAGTGTCCAACCGGAGAGTAGTTAAGAGTAGTATCATGAAGAGAGGATATTTATATGAGAGAGTGTTCACTAGTGAAAGTATGATCCCTAGGCCTTGTTTCTAAACATCGAAACATCGTTTGCATCTAGATCTATTGCATGTTTGCTTTCTACCATCTTTATTTTAAGTTTGCCTTTAGTCTCTCCCATGTCAACAACAAGTCAGAAGCTCTTTTCTGGCACCGTTACCACTTGTATTTCACTATCTCTTCACCTAACTAGTGCACCTATACACCTGACAAGTGTATTGGGTGTGTTGGGGACACAAGAGACTTCTTGTATCTTGATTGCATGGTTGCTTGAGAGGGATACCTTTGACCACTTCCTCCCTGAGTTCTATAAACCTTCGGTAATCCACTTAAGGGAACTTGCTGCTGTTCTACAAACCTCTGCACTTGGAGGCCCAACAATTGTCTACAATAATAGAAGTTCGTAGACACCAGTCGCCTTCAAGGTGGTGACCGAAACCTTATACAATACCTTGGGGCACTTCTCCACAACTGAATTGGAGGCTCCTAAGACGACCTCGAAGCTCTTACGCACGAGGATGATCTATGGAGGGCGACTTCTTCAAGTTAGGGTTTCCTTAAACCCTAGAGAAACAACAACTTACACAAATGGTGGGGAAACACAAATCCCTTTGGTGGAAAGCTAGGTTTAGGTCTCATCCCTTGATTCCCCAAGGGGCATCAAGTTCTAGTGGCTAGGGAGGGATAATTAGGAGGTTGATGCTCAGCAGCAATGGAGGAGAGAGAGAGTAGAAGCCGCAGCCTGCGCTTGGGGAAGAAGGGGGTATTTATAGCTCCCCTCGAAATAGATACGTTGTAGGCCACTTAACCCGGAGTCTCCAGTTCCCACATGTCAGAATCTCCGGGCGGGTCGAAAACTCCGCTTGGAATGGCGGAGTCTCCGGGGAGGTGACAGGGACTCGCAGCAGTTTGATCCTCGCGAGCAGGACGGAGATTACAGTATTGCACCACGAGAATCTTTGGAACGGCTGGAGTCTCCAATTCCAGGTGCAGAGTCTCCAGGATCCTTCCGGGGCTAGCAACTGGCTGGCCTGAGAGAACACACTGGAGTCTCCGGCTTGGCGAAGGCGGAAACTCCGGGCGAGGCGGAATCTCTGGCCAGAAGCTGGAGTTTCCGACCAAGCACCAGGGGCAAGCAGCTGCAACTTCAAGGAAACTTTGTTGGGACTCTCCTTTTACTATTGCAACAATATTAACTAGCACAAATACATGAAAATATCTGAAACCACTTAGCACACGGTTAGTCCAACGATGTGTTGTCAATCAAACACAAAAACACATAAATAGGGCAATGCCCTTTCAATCTCCCCTTTTTGGTGTTTGATGACAACACACTAATTTGCATAAAGAATATTATGATAAAACAAGGCAATTTGTAAAATAGAGACAGGCTCCCCCTAGACGTGTGCAAGCACAAACTTTCTTTGTAACAAACACACACTAGGATCAACACTCCCCCTCAATTTTACAAACCAACAATAGGTGCAAAAGAACATAATGCTTGACTTGATACCCATACCTTTGTGCAAAAATATATGTGATGAGGAGTATAATGATCATAAAAAAAGATAGAGCTTCATCACATAAGATAAATCCACATAATCATAACCACATAGTCTTCCACATTCATAGAGCACAAATAGAGTTCACACATAGCACATAAGATTCACACATAATATGAGGCGATAAATAAAGTTCACAAGCAACTAAATATCAAAGAAAGAACGAGCTTGTGACTTCTTCCCATGCAAATCCCACAACCTACATAGGCTACTTCTCCCCCTTTGGCATCAAGATGCCAAAAAGGGAAAAGAGCGATGCTACTCGCCCCATGGGGATCACTCCTCGTAGTCGTATTCATCATCATTAGAGGAGGAGGAGGTGAAGGTCGGTGGAACATCATAGAGAGCATCAGGACCCTCGCCGTGAGGGCGAGAGGAGGACGTCACATCGGATGAAATATCCTCAAAGTCAGTCCAACGGACAAGTCCTTCACTCCACTTGACAAATGAGAGTGTGCCCTCAGACTCCTCCTCAGCCGTCGGGGGATCACCATTCCTCTCATGGATAACATTGAGAAATCTCTTGCCGATTGTTCATGATATGCCTAGTGTCTTGGTATTTTTGGTATAGACATTTGTGGATATCAACTTGCATGCAATAGTTGACCTTCTCCCACCAGGTGGCCTTCTTGACACGGGTGGAGACAATCTCGCGAGATGTGGGAGGCATATATGCATTGGAGGCATTTTTCATGCGAGGCCCCCGATGAGTCACAACTTCCTCACATCCTTCCTCTTCAGCTCGAGTACGAGAGACGGGCTTACAGACGGAGGCTTGTTTCCTTTAGAGCTTATGGAGTTTGTGCTCCACTAGAGAGGCCCAGAGAGCATAAAACCTGGTCTTCTGCACAATGAGGAACTTCATGATGAATGGAGTGAAGATTGGAGATTTATTTTGAATGATGCAACTCCACATTTCCTCAAAGATATAGTCCATCACATCAATGTGCTGAGGAGGAGCATCAGGACCCACAAGATAGACCGACCAAGCAAGATCCAAGAGATTCACATGGATGCCACAAATCATATCCAAATTCCCATCTTGAGTGGCAAGGTTCTCACAGAAGCCACGAAGCAACAGATTTGTCAAAAGATGCATGTTCTTGGTATCATGGAAGATGCCATCAGAATTGTAGAGAGGAGCCAATTTCCTTACATCATAAGAGCCCGCTGCATTGTGAAGCCGCATGCCACAAGGAGTGGAGCGACCTTCGAAGGGGAGCTCCAAAACACGAGCAAAGTCATGGAATGAGGCTGTGCAGCAGGTATCTCCAGTCATCCAAGTCATGTTGATGTCCTCACTAGAGTCAACAACCATAGTGGCATAGAACTAATGAATGACATGAATGTTAAAATGCTCTTGAGTTTGCATGATCTTGTGCAGGCCAAGCTTGTTAGTGATCTAGAGAAAGTCCTCAAAATAGTCCATGTGTTGCCTCATGTATGCAAAGTCCAACACAGATTGAGGGCAAACCTTGTACTTGGTGAGAGATCCATAGAATTGCCGGAAGATGACCTCTTGTTACTTCTTCCAAAATTGAGCATTGTCACAAGTGCGAGGCATGTCATAGAAGTTGCGCTTGCGCATCTCATCATAGTCACTTGGAGACATGCCCTGGACGGTGGTGATATCATCATATTGTTGCTTCTTGGCACGTTTAGCCCTCAACCTGCGGATATCTTCTCTATCAGCAACACAGTTGTTCTAACGGGTGTCCTTAATCACACGGTCCTCCACAAACCTATAAACAGTCTCATCATAGGAAAGGTTGTGTCGATGACCACTCCTACCAATATTTATAGCAACCTTGGTGCGACCAAGGGAGTCACCTGTGAAAATGAGAAAGGGAGGTAGCAAGGGGATAAGCACACATGTCTAGGAGAACAAGAACTAACGACGAGGACCATTCAAATTGTCATAGGTTCCGAGTCCCAGAGTTTCTGCCGTAGCATCCCTGGAGTTTACGGTTGGAGCAGAAAGTCCAGACCAGAGGGTCTGGAGTTTCTGCCTCCACCGGAGTCTCTGGTCCAGAGGGACTGGAGACTCCGGCCAAAAACTTGGCTGCACGGGGGAAGCTTCGGTGTGATGGACAATCAATAGATGGGTATGGAGGAGGTTTCTAGGGATACACATTGCACGCAGGAGATGACCCAATGGACAGGAATCTCGGAAAAATCCCATATCAAAAATGTTTCTAGGGAAAACCCTAGAAAGGAGAGAGAGAGAGAGAGAGAGAGAGAGAGAGAGGGAGGGAGAGATATAGGAGGAGGAGGAGGTTACCCAAGGCATCCAAGCAGGTGCTCGGCCGATAGGGAAGGGCCCGACGACGGAGAGGTGCAGGGAGACGGCGACAACGATGGAATCCGGGGGCAGCAATGCACCAAGCGATGCAGTTGGATGAGGGCGGCGGCGGGTGGGAGTGGGTAGACTCGAGTTGAATGGGTAATAAAAGACCCCAAGTCCTTTAAGTCAAAATAAGAAATCACCCAGATCCGGAGTCTCCGGGTGCATGACACTAGAGTCTCCGACCCATCCGGAGTTTTCGGTGTGTGCACACTGAAGTCTCCGGACCCCTCGACCAAAAATGCATGAAACAAGCTGGACAAGTGTGTGTCAAGAAGAGCATGGCCGTAGGGGTGAAGAAAAGGCTTTGGATGGAGCAGAAAACTGGTGAGAACCCAAAAATCAAGAAAAACACTCACAATATACAAATAAAAAACCACTGCGATAAAAGGATAGGTCAAATAAGATCCAAACCCTCAACAAAGTGAGGGTCGGTGGCCTAGGCCACCATGTTTGAGTATACTTGGCTTGGCACCCCGAAGATATATCTTGGGTCCATTACCAGAACTCGTCATTGAAGCTCACATATCACAAAATGATATTAAGAGGATGATTTTCTCACTTTGGGCATAATGGGGGGAGGTATAGCCCAATTAATTAGGACCACGCTCCCCTATGTCCATGACTACATCTATATAGAATAACATATGAATGCATGGGTAAGGGTGCATGGTCTCAAGCCACATTGCTCGAATCTATGATATTTATCTCATGCCTTAACTCTAGGAATCTCTTATCATCAAGGGGATTGGTGAATAAATCCGCAAGATTCTTCTCGATGCTAACATATGAGAGGTCAATATATTCATTATTCACATGATCCCAGATGAAGTGATGATGAATATCAATATGCTTCGTTCTTGTGTGTTGCACTGAGTTGTAGGCGATCTTGATTGCACTTTCATTATCACAAAGAGGAGGCACTTTGTCACATGTGACACCTTAATCCTTTAGAGTTTGCCTCATCCACAACAATTGTGCATAACAACTAGCGGCCGTAATATACTCGTCCTTGGCGGATGACAAGGAGACATAATTTTGTTTCTTAGATGACCAACACACCAAGGACCTACCAAGGAATTGGCAAGCCCTGGAGGTTGATTTCCTTCCAACTTTGTCTCCTGCCCAATCCGAGTCTGTGAAACCATGAAGAACAAAGCTTGAGCCCTTGGGATACCATAAGCCAAAGATTGGGGTATCAACTAAATATCGAAAGATTCACTTGACCGCCACAAGGTGGCTTTCTTTTGGGGCAGATTTAAACCATGCACAAATACCCACACTCAACATGATATCCAGTCTAGATGCATAAAGATAAATCAAAGAACCAATCATAGAATGATATACCTTTTGATCCACATCTTTTCCCTTAGTATCAAGAGTGAGATCACACTTGAGAGGAATGGGAGTCTTTGCTCCATTTAGATCTGTCAACTTGAACCTCTTGAGCATATCTTGAATGTATTTGGCTTGATTAATGAAGATACCTCTAATAAATTTCTTCACTTCAAATCCAAGAAAGAATTGCAATTCTCCCATCATAGACATTTCAAACTCATCAATCATTAGCTTAGCAAATACATCATTGAAAGCTTTGTTAGGAGAACCAAAGATAACATCATCAACATAAATTTGGCATATGAACAATTTTCCTCCAACTCTCTTAGTAAAAAGAGTGGGGTCGATTAGCCCAACTTCGAAACCACTGTCTACCAACAACTTTCTAAGGTGCTTGTACCATGAACGAGGGGATTGTTTAAGCCCATAGAGAGCCTTATCAAGTTTCTACATGTGGTTTGGATCAAAACCCTGAGGTTGCTTGACATACACCAACTCATTTAAGGGACCATTAAGAAATGCACTCTTAACATCCATTTGTTGCAACTTGAAGTTATGATGATATGCATATGCAAGAACGATACGAATGGATTCAAGACGGGCAATGGGGAAAAAGTTTCACCGTAGTCAACACACTCGACTTGGTAGAAGACTTGATCCACCAATCTTGCCTTGTTGCAGATGACCATTCCACTTGCATCATGCTTGTTCTTGAAGATCCATTTTGTCCCAATGACATTATAGCACTCCTTGGGTCTCTCCACTAATGACCACACTTTTTTTCTCAGAGTTGTGAAGATCTTCATGCATGGCTTCAAGCCAATACGGGTCTTCAAGCGCCTCATACACCTTTTGGGGATCTACACATGAAATAAAACTATTGTGGCTAACAAAGTTAGACACTTGGTTATGAGTAGTAATGCCCTTTGAAGGTCACCAACAACATTATCAAGGGTAATTCCTTCTCGAACAAGCTTGGCGATCCTTCTTGCTTCACGAGTGTCGGCTTCCTTAATGGATTCTTGAGAAACCATGATGGGGATATGCCTACCGGGGTATACCCAGCAGGACGATTCCGACTGGCCCAGGCACCTGCGAGTGGGCCTGCAGTAACGGCGACTGGATCACGACCTGGTGTGGACTCAAGCGACTGGAAGCTGAAGGCCCAGAAGCGTAGATAGGCCCAGTCGGATTAGGTTAAACGATTGCTGAAACCTTAACTGATTCAGTTGAGATCTTTAAACCCTAGGGGGTGACTCTATATAAACCTCCCTAGAGGGCATGTAGAGGATACGTTCCATCATCCACCCAAGCGACTGGCTGCCTAGCCGCCGAGCTCACCCCATTATACTTCCACCATAATACAATCTATCAGGAGTAGGTATTTACCCTCCGTGGGGCCGAACCTGGGTAAATCCTTGTGTCTCCGCCCTCATATCGCACCGCAGATGGCTGGCCGCCCTTGCCCCATGTTCTACTACTCGCTGCCGATTGCAGCATCTGCCGTGGTCATTCCCACGACAGTGGCGCCCACCGTGGGGC
The DNA here is from genome assembly GCA_916181665.1 of Avena sativa. Taxonomy (NCBI): domain Eukaryota; kingdom Viridiplantae; phylum Streptophyta; class Magnoliopsida; order Poales; family Poaceae; genus Avena; species Avena sativa. Next base: position 17,533,370 of record OV702279.1, on the reverse strand, counting down.
CTGGCCGGTGTTCTGCGGCGAGACCCAATCTTCCCATCAACGAGTCGGTCGCCACCGGCCGCATGATAGCGATCGGCGAGATGCTCCAAATCTTGCCGAGCAGCTACGTCCCGGCGGCGCGACCCGTCACGCATAGCATGATCCTGCCGGTCGGCACGATCAGTCTCTTCGTCAGCCTCACCGATGTCATCGTCTCGGAGGACTCGGCTCGCATCCGCGAGTCGCCGCCACGTGACCGGCTCTTCGAGAGTCAGGTCCGCACGATCCACCGCCTCGCCTCTGAGTAAAACTCAGCCCACAGCGACGTGGCTGAAACCACCGCGGCCGCGGAAGAAGCGGCCCTCAACGACGACGCCGACTCTGCGACCCCGGCGTCACTCGCCGGATCCATCGTCGCCGCGTCGCCCGCGGGCTCCATTACCCAGGTCTCCAACGTCGGAGACTTCGAGGATCCCTCCATCCTTGGGATCTTCGACTTCGACTCCGGGTCGGAGAACTCCGCCGATCTCCGTGACGGGACCGATTGCCACGCCGCGACCTACATGGCGACTGGCGCCGACCCGCCGGAGGATCCATTCTCCACCCCGATCCCTCCCAACGCAACGGCAACGGAGGTCGAGGAACTCCGCCTGAAGCTGGCGGAAGCAGTCCGCAAGGAGCAAGCCGAGCGCGAAAAATTTCGCCTCGAGCAGGTGACGGCACAGGAGCTGTCGCGCTACCACCAGCAACGAATCAGGTCTCGCCTGAACCCCACCGTCCAGGGGCGCGCCTTGAATTTCAACGACGAGAGCAACCTGGCCCGCGCGGCCGAGCGCGCGATCTGCGAAAACGCGCCACCAGGAGGAAGCGCCCGGCCCCCACCAGGGTCGACGGCGAATGGCGCCCCACCACCACCCAACCGCGCACCCCCCAGGGACCAGCCACGGATCGTGGTCTCCTCACGGCAGCGAGACGCGAACGGCCTACCACTGTTCTCCACCCCGATGGACAACCTCGTCGCGGGCCGAGCAGTAGCCGACAACATCACGGCCACCAGTGACGGCGCCCTACAGATCCAGTACGTCAAGGCCTTGCTCATAAAAGGCGGTCGAGCAACAAAAAGCAGGCGTCGGCTCACCGGGTCGGATGTACTCGCGTTCATCGGGCAGCAGAGCGGCCTCAAGCGGTCGTCACTTGGCGGCAAACACCCTCAACTGCCCGCCACCCGAACCACTGCAGCTCCAACACCGACCTGCGAACGCGGCACTCTCCACCAACGACCCCCGGCCGGCGACCAACTTCGTCACCGCCAACGGTCAGCCCGTCGACGCCCGCACCCACATCATCAACAACCAGAGTTGGCGCGCACGCCAGCCCGACGACCTGCGGCATACCCTAACCAACCGCCGCGACGGCGAGCCGAGGGGGTCGCTAAGCCGACTCGAGCCCCGGTGCTTCGGACCGATGATCCGAGGCGAAAGATACCCGGCAAACTTCAAAGTGCCGAAGGAAATAGAGAAGTACGACCCCTCGTACGATCCCTTCGTGTGGCTGGATACTTACCTCATGGCAATGGGGATCGCCGGCCACACTGATCTACTCGCCGCCCGCTACCTCCCCCTGATGATGGAGGGGGCGTGCAGGCAGTGGATCAACACTCTCCCCGTGGATAGCATCGACTCCTAGGAAGAGATGCGCGATGCCTTCGTCGGGCACTTCGAGGGTTCATACACCCGCGCCACCACCATCGAGGACCTGGAACGATGCGTCCAGGGACCTCACGAGTCGACCCGCAGCTGGGTCCAACGGTGGCAAGAACTGTGGTACAACGAGGTCGGTGTCCACCCAGACACCGCAATCCACTGCTTCAAGACCTCGTGCCGTTACGAGCCCCTGGTCGCCAAGCTCAAACGAGCATACCGCACACTCGACAACATACCGGACCTCCTTGAGATCGCCAAAAGATACGCGGAGGAAGACCCAAACCAAGAAACCGACAACGAGTCGGGAGGACAACGCCGCATGAGCGGCAACGACAACGGACGACGATCCGATCTACGCTACAGCAACACTCGCCTCACCGGCAAGCGCCGCAGTGACGGGCGAGTCGATTTCGTCGCCAACGCTGGGCACGCGCAGCGCGAGCCCAAGAGCTTCCGCCGCGACGGGGGGGCAACGCCGCGACGGCGGCAACTACAAGGCAAAACCAAGGTTCGACCCCACGTCCCTCCTTAACCAACCTTGTGCATTTCACAGCAGGGAAGGAAATCCCGCCACACACACGACCGTCGACTGCCACTCTCTCAAGGAGATCGAGAAGGCACGACGAGCGCGGGAAGACCCCGACAACAACCCGCCAAACGGAGGAAAATTCGGCAGCGTGGCTGGCTCGCTCCACACCTTCACAGGCTTCAACACGAAGCGCAAGAAGAAGGTCATCTCCCGCGCCGTCTCCGTCAACGCGGTGGCCCAGGTGGATGTTCCCCAGTTCCTCAACTGGTCGGAGCAACCAATCACTTGGAGCCGCCAGGACCACTCGCCACGCATCGAGTACCCAGGCCGAGTCGCCCTGGTGGTCAAGCCCAAGGTGGGAGACTACTGGCTCCCCAAGACATTGATGGACGGCGGTAGCTCCATCAACATCCTGTACCTAGACACCTTCAGGCGACTGCGGCTCCCGCAGTCGATGGTCGAGACGACCTACACCACGTTCCACGGCATCGTCCCCGGTCGGAAGGCGTATCCGATTAGCAAGGTCACGCTGCCAGTCACCTTCGGCACACCGGCAAACTTCCGCACCGAGCGGATCATCTTCGAGCTGGTGCCCTTCGACAGCCCCTACCACTGCGTCTTGGGGCGCCAGGCGTTTGCCAAGTTCATGGCGGCGCCCCATTACGCGTACAACGCGATGAAGCTCCCTGGACCGCGTGGCATCATCACCATCCACGGCGACCCCGACATGGCCGCTGAGTGCGAGGCCAAAGGAGCCGAACTCGCCGACGCCGTCATCGCGGCCGAGGCCAACCACGCCGACGAGCTCGCCAAATACGCGAGCGGGGTCAACAACGACGACCCCACTATACTCAAGAAGCCCAATTCGGAGGGCGGCAACACCTCAGCCTTCGAGGCAACGACGCATACCCTCACCGTCGAGCTGGTCCTAGGCGACTCCAGCCAGACGTGACGATCGGGACGGGCAGGAGCCCAGCATAGGAAGGCGCGCTCGTCGAGTTCCTCCGTAAGAACAGGGACATCTTTGCATGGAAGCCCTCTGACATGCCTGGTGTCCCTAGGGAACTCGCTGAGCACAAACTCAACGCCGACCCCAAAGTGCGACCTGTCAAGCAGTCGCTGCGGCCCTTCAATGAAGAGCGCCGCTAGGCAATCGCCGAGGAGGTGCAGCGTCTACTCGCTACAGGCTTCATCCGGCCAATCAAATACTCCAAGTGGCTGGCAAACCCAGTCCTGGTCGAGAAGAAAAATGGGACCTGGAGGATGTGTATCGATTACACAAACTTAAACAGCGCATGCCTGAAGGAGCAATAGGTCCTCCCGCGGATCGACCAAATAATCGACTCCACCGCGGGCTCGGAGTGGCTATGCTTCCTCGACGCCTACTCTGGGTACAACCAGATAAAAATGGCTGTTGAGGACAAAGAGAAGACGGCGTTCATCACGCCATTCGGAGCCTTCTGCTACACTGCCATGACCTTCGGCCTCAAGAACGCCGGGGCGACCTACCAGCGGTGTATGCAGGAGTGCCTTGCGAGCCAAATTGGCCGCAATATCCACATCTACATCGATGACGTGGTAGTGAAGTCCGCTCACCAGGGCGACCTACTCGCCGACCTGGCAGAAACATTCGCCAACCTGCAGAAATACAAGATAAAGCTAAACCCAGGCAAATGCACCTTCGGTGTACCAGCAGGGCAGCTACTGGGATACGTCGTCTCCAAGCACGGTATCGAGGCGAATCCCACCAAGATCGATACGATCGCTCAACTCGGCAAACCCGAGTGCCTGCACGACGTCTAGAAGCTGGCCGGGCGAGTCGCGGCTCTCAGTCGCTTCATCCCCCGATTGGGCGAAAAGGCGATGCCCCTATACCGCCTGATGCGCAAGAACCCTGCCTTCCAGTGGGACAAGGAGGCGGAGGATGCGCTCCGCGACCTCAAGAAGGTGCTACTCACAGCACCGCTGCTCGCCGCCCCCGTCGACAAGGAACCCATGCTGGTCTACGTCGCGGCTTCCGAGCGCGTCGTCAGCGCCGTCATGGTCGTCGAGCGACCAGAGGAAGGAAATGAGCGCCCAGTGCAGCGACCAGTGTACTATATCAGCGAGGTCCTCACCGAGTCACGCCAGCACTACCCGCAATACCAGAAACTGGTATACGCGGTCTTTAGAGCGCAGCGCCGACTGCCACACTACTTCCAGGAGCACCCGATAACGGTCGTCTCCTCAGCACCATTGCAGGACATCATCCGCAACCGTGAGGCAACTAGGCGAGTCGCCAAGTGGGCCGTCGAGATCGGCGTCCACAACATCAAGTACGAGCCGCGCAAAGCGATCAAGTCGCAGGCTCTCGCGGACTTCGTCGCCGACTAGGAGGAGGCCCAGCAGCCAGAAAAGCTGCCATACCTCCACTACTGGAGTTTACACTTTGACGGCTCAAAGAATGTGAACGGCGCAGGAGCAGGGATCGTGCTAACCTCTCCGAAGGGCGACAAGCTACGCTACATCCTCTGCCTCGACTTCACCCCCTGCACCAACAACATGGCCAAGTACGAGGCACTACTCCACGGAATGCGAGCCGCCAAGGAGATGAATGTCAACCGCCTACGCTGCTACGGAGACTCCGACCTCGTCGCTGGGCAAGTCGCTGGCACCTGCGACGCCGTCTCCCCCACCATGGCGGCATACCGCCAAGCAGTGGACAAGCTGGGCGGACACTTCGCAGGCTATTCTGTCGAGTGGATCGACAGGCGGAAGAACGAGGAGGCCGACGCACTCTCTCGTATCGGCTCGGCTCGACTCGCACCACCTGCCGGCGTCTTCCTCGACACCATCACCAAGCCCTCCGTCTCTCCCCCAAGGGAGATCGACATCGGAGTCCCGCTGCAACCAGAGGCAGCCCTGGTCGCACTAATCGCCGAGCCAGAGGACTGGACTACGCCGTACATCGCCTACCTGGAGGGAGGCACCTTGCCAGCAGACGAAACAGACGCCCGGATGATAGCACGCCGCTGCAAATCCTTCGTCATCATCGACGGCGAGCTCCACAAGTGCAGCGTGACCGGCGTGTTCCAACGCTGTGTCCAACCCGCTGAAGGACGCAAAATCCTCCACGACGTCCACTCCGGCGACTGCGGCCACCACGCTGGCACCCGCTCTCTGGTCGCAAAGGCTATGCGACACGGTTTCTACTGGCCTACCGCACACGCAGACGCTGTCGACATTGTCCAGCGGTGCGCCGGGTGCCAGAAGTATGCCAACCAGACCCACATACCGAGCTCGGCGCTCAAGACAATCCCCATCACCAGGCCGTTCGCCGTGTGGGGTATGGACATGGTAGGCCCTTTCAAAAAGGCCCCCTCCGGCTTCACCCACCTCCTGGTCGCAGTCGACAAATTCACAAAATGGGTGGAGGCCAAGCCAGTCCGGAAATGCGACGGGAAGACCGCCACCAAGTTCCTACGCGAGCTCATCTATCGCTACGGGTTCCCAAACAGCATCATCACGGACAACGGCACCAACTTTGCCAAAGGAGCCATGGCCGAGTTCTGCGAAGAACATCACATCCGACTCGACCTCGCCTCAGTCGCTCACCCGGAGTCCAACGGCCAGGCGGAACGGGACAACCAGAGCATCCTCCATGGCCTGAAGCCACGGCTCCAAGTACCACTCGAGCGCACCGCCGGGTGCTGGGTCGAGGAGCTACCCTCCGTCATCTGGGGCATCCACACCTCCGTCAACAGGTCGACAGGGTTCACACCCTTCTTCATGGTGTATGGTGCCGAGGCAGTCATGCCCACCGACCTAGAGCACAACTCGCACAGGGTGTCCACTACACGGAGGCCGCAAACGAACTCGCACGCCAGGATTGAGTCGACCAACTCGAAGAGGCATGCGACCTAGCCCGCTCCCGCACCGCCATCTACCAACAAGGGCTCCGCCGCTACCATAGCTGGCGAGTAAGGACTCGCACGTTCCAGGAAGGCGATCTGGTGCTACGCCTCATCCAGGACAAGAAGGGCATGCACAAGCTATCCCCCCCTTGGGAGGGACCATTCGCCATCGGGCGAGTCCTTAGCAACGACGCCTACTACCTCATCGACGTCCAAGGAGACGGGAAACTCGATGTCAAGCGACCGTGGAATGTAAACTTACTACGGAAATTCTACTCCTAGAATTCCATACATGTACTCTCCACCTGCTATGAAATAAAATAGATTGGTTACCGCAAATTGCGTCTACTCTTCGTGCCTTGTGCCACTCGCACTCGTAATAACAGCGTCAAGCTAACCGCAGAAGTCAACCTCTGGTACAGCGACCGGCACGGCCAAGTAGTGCGTTCCGAGGGCACTGGGTTACACCAGGACTCGTAACGTCCACGAAAAACGCCAACCCGGAGCACCATTGGAGTCGCCTAGCTCGACTGGCTTAACGAGCCAAGACAACTACCCTCGTTCCTCACAGCGACCAAGGCCCTCCGCATCCTCGACACAGCGGCTCGAATGGCCAAGTACCACGCTCGGGGACTGACGACCAGTCGAGCACGAGCGACTCGGGAAAAACGCCAAGTATGAGAGCGTGCCCAGGACTCGCCATGCGACTGACCCTACGGGTCAGGCAGGAGTGACGCGCTTACTCTAACGCGCTCAGTCCTCACCCACCCTGGAGCTGCGACTAGAACCACCAAGTACCACGCTCGGGGACTCGGCCACCCGACCTCGTTCGCGCAAGGGAAAACGGTCAAGTAAAGAACACTCACGGGAGCCGCCCTACGACTGGATCTCCGAGCTCAGGCGAGTCGACCTCAATAACAAAATAACTGACAAAACATTCAAAACCACAAACACATAACAAACGAGATAAGCCCCATAAAAAGGGCGGACGCGCTCGGGGACTCGTCCAATTAGCTATCAAAATAACGAAACAATTCACAAAATAACACGAGGTTTCATTACAGCAGAACAAACTCGTTCCAAAATACAAGTTGAGTCCAATGGCCAATCGCTACTAACGCCCCAGGGCACAATGTTTCTATTCCACAGGTTTTGATGGCGACTCGCCGCCACCCCTGCGGTTGCGAATGAAGGGCGTGTACGGGTTCGATGGGTACGTCGTCAACTCACCCGCCATCGCCGCACGGAATGGCTGCTCGACCTTGAAGTCCCGATGCGGTGGCTCAGGATCGTTGGGTGCGATAGTCGTCTCCTGATAGGGGAGGAGGTCACCCATCTCCCAGACGCGATCGGAGTACACCGCGGCCCGGTCCGTCAGCTTCAGCACCTCGGCGATCTCCACCGAGCCCGTCGACGAGGGGTAGCCACTCGTCACGTCGTCAAGATCGAAGTCCTCCGGGAAGTGGACAAGCCCAAGGCTGAGAGCCGTCGCCGCCCCGCGCTGAAATGCCGACCGTGTCATGAACTCGACGACTGAAGGTGCCTTCTCTAGATACCGCCATACTTCGACGAGGTCGCTGGGAATCACTTCCGTGGGCGATATCTCTTGAAGATACGCTCGAATGCAAGCCACGGACAACATGGCCGAGTCGACCAGAATGGTCACACACTGTCGCGCGTCATACGACTGCGCCTCCTCCGAGCTGTCGATAATCCGACCTGTGGACAGAGGTCGGCAGTGATTACAACAACGATTTCATAATGCAGCTACTACAGGCAGAGGCAGAAAGTTTACCAATTAAAGGACGGCAGAGGCCCGTGATGAAGCTTTGAAGCGAGGAGAAGTCGTTCTGCAGCCCAACAACGAGGGCGTCAAAGACCTTTCGCTCTTCAGCGGCAGCCGCAACAGCAGCTTTTGCTCGCCCATCCGCTGAGCTCGCCTCCGCCTTCGCTTCTTTGAGCTCGCGCTCCAGATCAGCGATCCGCTTCTCAGCTGTACTCAAAGCAGATTGAGGCGCCGTCAGCTCACCCGCCGGGACAAGGCCCTGGCGAACCTCCTCTGCCTTGGCATAGATTGCTTGGAGTCCCTTGTTCGTTTCTTGGAAGGCAACAAGTTCCTTCTCCACGCGACACTTCGCAGCAAGCCGATCGGCCGATTCACGCTGCAAGCCCTGCAAACAAATCAAACTATCAACAACAATAAAATCCTAAATGCCCACCCGCTGAAATTCAGCGACTAGGCACTCGGGGACTGGAGGTCAAAAATCCTAAGTGCCCACCCGCTGAAATTCAGCGACTAGGCACTCGGGGACTGGAGGTCAAAAATCCTAAGTACCCACCCGCTGAAATTCAGCGACTAGGCACTTGGGGACTGGAGGCTACAAAAACACTAAAAGAATCCGACCACTGTAATTCAGTGGCCCGATCCTCGGGGACTGGACATACCTGGATGGCTGCGCCCAACATGTCGTGGAGCCATAACGCGTCCACAGATGCAAGCAGAGCTGGAGTGTGTCCGCGACGCTGCTCGACCTCCGTCTCGACGACCCCAGGCGTCTGTCTCGTTGGCATTGCGCCACTCGCTGTGGCTGCTTTGGCCATGAAACGGGGGAAGGTAGCAGCGGATGCCCCAGCGCCACCAGGAGTCAGCTCGGACACCCTGGGCGAGGAAACAGCCTCCTTGTTCTTCGAAGCTACCTCCGCCGCAGTCGGAGGATCGATCGGAGCAACTGCCGTGTCGTCAGAAACCGTGACGACGTCGTCGCCCTTCGCCCTCTTAGCGCTGTCTGCGGGAGCGGCGACTTCATCAGCTTTCCTCTTCCGCGAGGGGTCCTCCTCGGCGACGATTGGAGGAACCTTGGCCACGGAAGGGTGGCCGATCTTTTTAACTCCAGTCCTGTAAAACAACGATATGAGCAAAATTATCCGATTACAACGGAAGGCAAGCAGACGAACAAGACTTACTTGGCGACTGGTATGAACCGCAGTCCCGTGCGGATGCTGGCCGGCTTCTCCAGCTCGGGGCCCAGTTTCCGACTGAGGCCCATCTCGAACACATCATGTGCCCAAGACACGGAGGGCCTCTTCGAAGACGAGGCCACGACAGGAGCCTCCATGATGACGTCGGCAGGAGCTCTCCTGGGAGGCGAAGCGGCTGCGGCTGGAGTAGCCCCCAACCCAGAGACCGGGGCGAATGGGGGTGGAAGCGAGGCCAGAGGTACCTCATCCAGGAGGGCGGCGGCATCCGGTGCTACTGTCGTATGCGTCGCTTCACCCTTGGCCGAGCTGGTGGCGTCGAAACTAGTCACCGAGCGAGGCGGAGACGCCTGCTTCGCCGGCTTCGTCTTTCTCCTTGGCGGAGCCTTCACTTCCTTCTTCTTCTTCTTCTTCTTCTTCTTCTTCTTCTTCTTCGACGGCATAGCCTCACGACGCGATGTGTGATCGGGGAGCTCGTCATCGTCGTCATCATGACGTTCGAGGCTTCTACTCGCCTCGAGCTCGCGCTGATGTTGCCCGCGAGTTTTGCGAACCATTGGGGCGGCGTCCTCCACGGGCTCATCGTCATCATTGTCGTAATCACCCGCGTCGCTCCCAACATCGCCTTTGGCGGGTAGCGACTCGCTCCCGTCCTAAACGGACGAGCTCGAGTTTTCATCGTCTGCGGGTGGGAGCCATTCTTCCACCACTTGGAACAGCTACAATAAAAATGAAACAACGTCAGCATAACCGCGACTGCATCATCTGCGACTACGAATGGTGACGAAAGTGGCGACTTACCGTCTGAGCTGGGCTCCTCGCGGTGTAGGGGGCGACCCCGGCCTTCGCGTCCAAGTACACCGCCTGGGTGATCTTCTTTAGAGCTAGGATGTAGTCCTCGAGCTTCCACTCGACGAGGCAGGATTTTGTCGGGTCATCCCTACCCGCATACTCGTACATATAATGGTCGCGGCGGGCCAAAGGCACGAGCCGCCGCCCGAGCCAGCAGTTGTAAAGATTGATGGTTTGGAGGCCCTTCTTCTTCAGGCCGTGGATGGTTTGCAACATTTCGTCCACAACCATCCGCTGGTCCAGCGGGAGCTTGCCGACCTGGAGCCGACGCGGTTCGGGTCGGTTGGCGGAGTACCTTGGAAGCGCCACCTCGCCATCTGGAGTCGCCTCGGTGACGTAGAACCAGAATTTCTTCCACTCGTTTGCCGCCTTGGCCGGCAGCATCAGGTCGAAGAACGACGCCTTCGACTTCAGCTGAAACGTCAGGCCACCCGCAGCAAGCATCGGGCCGCCTAATTCTTCGCGACTAATCCTCCCATGGAATAGATCTTGCCACAGGGGGAAGTAGGGCCTGCAGCCCAGATAGCACTCGCAGAACGTCAAGAAAATGGCGAGCTGCTCGATGCTATGCGGGCCCAGGTCCGACGGCTGGATCCCATAGAAGGCGTAGAAGCGCCGGAAGAAAAGAGAAGTGGGAAACCCCAGCCCCTGCTCCAGGTGGCTAGGGAAGCAAACGAATTCTCCCTCGCGCGGGTCCGGAGTCACCTCTCCGGCCGCGGGGATGCGCCACCTGCCGACGCGCAGGATCCCGGCCTCCTTGAACGACGCCAATAGCGCTCTGGTGCACTTGGATCGGCCCCATGGTTCGGTGGAGGGGGCCATTGGTTGGAAGATTTGTGGAGGTCGGGGCTCTCTGGATCGGTTGGATCGCGATGCGGAGTGGAAACAGAGATGGGCGAGGTCGGAGGAAAGATGAAGGAGTGTTTCCCCGCTCGCCCGTCATTCCCCTTATATAGCGGTTGTTACCCGCCAATTTCGGGAGCCATTACTACGCGGTGATTACGCCGAAAGTTACCGTTGGATTACCCCAACGGCTAGTTTGACCCCACTTGACGGTCCAACTTCATCCACTCGACTCGTTGCTCCGCGCGACTTGATTATCCACCGACCTGATCACTACAATAGTGACTGAATATTCGCCGACCCGTTCGCTGAGCTGCGACTAAATCGGTCGCCGTTAGTGCGACTAGAATAACTGGTTTTTCCTTTATTCAGGAGTCCCCCGCCGATTCGACTGGGCGTCCGCATTGGAGCCATATACACCGACTGCCAGCGACCACCTGCGACCATTCAACGACGGCCTTGGGGACTACTGATGGGGATATGCCTACCGGGGTATACCCAGCAGGACGATTCCGACTGGCCTAGGCACCTGCGAGTGGGCCTGCAGTAACGGCGACTGGATCACGACCTGGCGTGGACTCAAGCGACTGGAAGCTGAAGGCCCAGAAGCGTAGATAGGCCCAGTCGGATTAGGTTAAACGATTGCTGAAACCTTAACTGATTCGGTTGAGATATGTAAACCCTAGGGGGTGAGTCTATATAAACCTCCCTAGAGGGCGTGTAGAGGATACGTTCCATCATCCACCCAAGCGACCCGCTGCCTAGCCGCCGAGCTCGCCCCATTGTACTTCCACCATAATACAATCTAGCAGTAGTAGGTCTTTACCCTCCGGGGGGGGCGAACCTGGGTAAATCCTTGTGTCTCCGCCCTCATCTCTCACCGCAGATGGCTGGCCGCCCTTGCCCCATGTTCTACTACTTGCTGCCGATTGCAGCATCTGCCGTGGTCATTCCCACGACAAACCACTTGGTCATCACCACTATTTTGGTCCTCGCCTTTACCTTAAAAATGATCTTCATTGACATTTTGTCCTTGTCCATATCCATGATCTTGACCTTGGTCCATAGGGGGTGATACACACCCATCATTCACTTGTACTTGACCTTGATCATGAGCTATCTCTTCAATCGGAGTATCTTTAAGGCTATGGGGTTAATGATGATCTTGAGTAGGTGAGGGCTCCACATGAGTAGAGAATTGTCCTTCTCCTTCCACCACAAGGGGTTCCTCAACGGGGCGGAAAAATCCCACACCCATTCTTCTTATGGCTTGAGGAGGAATTTCATCACCTACATCACCAAGATCAATTTACCCCACTTGGGAGCCATTATGCTCATCGAATCTCACGTTACCAGAGACTATAACTTGTATGATGTACTTGTTATACACTCTATAAGCATGAGAATCTGAGGCATAGCCAACAAATATACCTTCAATAGCACGAGACTCGAATTTAGATAACCGGTTACCTTTCTTGAGAATATAGCATTTGCACCCAAACACACAAAGTTAGTGGATACTTGGTTTCTTGCCGGTGAGGATCTCATAAGGGGTCATGTAGAAATGCTTGCAGAGATGTACACGGTTGGCAATATGACAAGCGGTTGAGATACCTTCGGCCCAAAAGTTATATGGAGACTTGAACTCCGCAATCATGGTTCTTGCCATATCCAAAAGAGTCTGGTTCTTACTGTCCGCCACACCATTTTGTTGAGGGGTATTTTGAGCGGAATATTGATGCTTGATCCCCTCATCACTAAGGAATTCATCCAAGGTGTAGTTCTTGAACTCGGTACCATTGTCACTTCTAATGGCCAAGATATTCTTTAATATGTTGACGTTGAACTTCATTGGCAAAGTCGATGACGGTTTGTTGAGTCTCACTCTTCTTATTGAAGAAATATACCAAGTGTATCTTGAGTAGTCATCCACAATAACCAAGTAGTACTTATTTCCCCTAAGACTATCAAAGGATGGAGGACCAAAGAGGTCCATGTGAAGCACCTCTAAGATCCCATTGGAATAGATGGTTTTTGTGTGTGGGGGGGAGGGGTGAGTCGAATCATGGAGCTTTCCTTCAATACATGCCCTACACACACGATCCTTGACAAAACGAACGTTATCTTTTGGTCCAAGGATGTGACCTCCCGCATGGAGACTTTGAAAATACCTCATGTTGACGTGGGTGAGACGGAGATGACAAAGCCATCCCACATCACCTTTAGCCATTAGGCAAGCCGCGGTAGGTGTGGGTTTCTTATAGAAATCTACCACATACAAACCGTTCTCGACATGCCCAACAAAGGCTATAGAGAGATTCTTGCTCCACATGAGAACAACAACCATGGAGTCAAAGTAGGCTACAAAACCCATGAGTGTAAGTTGATGAACATAAAATAAATTATATGAAAGGGTTTTGACAAGCATAATGTCCACAATGGAAATATACAATGTGACCACAACCTTACCCAAACCCAATACCTTGGAAGTTGATCTGTCTCCATAAGTGACACACATGATGGAAGAATTTGGTTTTGTCTCATCGAGCATCTCTTTGCTTCCGGTCATATGACTAGTGGCACCACTATCGACCACCCATTTTCTTCCTTCGGAAGCATAGTCCTACAAAAAAAATGCCTGGTCTTAGGTACCCGTTGTTGGATGGGTCCTCTTTTTTTAGTCACAAATATTAGGAACCCAAATGTACCAATGGTAATCATCACCATAAGAGGTTCCTACATATTTAGCATAGACTTTACCATCATAATATTTCATAAGGACACGGGAAGGATTATATTTTCCCACAAAGTCATTGTGAGATGGTTCATCACCATCCTTAATGACACATGCTTCCTTCTCGTTTGCCTTCTCCCCCTCCTTCACAAAGGTAACAATTTTGGAAGGGGGAGTAGGCACATTCTTCTTCTTTTTCCTGCCCTTGTTCTTATTCTTGGTCTTGGGTGCAAATCCAAGTCCTTCCTTAGGCCTCATGAGCATGCCCAAACATCTCCGAGATGGTGTCATCTCTTTCATCGATGATATATCGCGCTTCACCAAGTCGTCTCATGAGGGACTCAACACAAATCTTAACATCACCTTCCAAGTTAGTTAACAAGCTAGTGGACTCAACCACTTCCTTCTAAATCTTAAGACTCATATCATCATCACATGAAGATGCATCAAGAGAAGGAGTTGAGGGTTTAGGAGTTACCACGGAGGCTTTATCCATGAGGCATGTGGACTTGGTGATGAGCTTGTTCTCATTGGGAGAGCTTGTTCTCATTGTGGCAATGGCGACCACCCCCACAATCTCATCATCTTCATCATCACTCTCATCCTCTTGAGTTTCTTCATATTCTTCATGAACGATCAACCCATATTTGTGTGGTTCTTTCTTGTTTGGGAATTTCTTGACGAAGTTCTACTTTGGAGTGGGCTTGTACTTGCATTTCAACACAAGCCTTCCTCCATGGTCTTCTCTCTTCTCATATGGGCATTCGGCAACAAAGTGGCTTGTTTCTTGACAATTGTATCATGTCCTCAACTTGGGTCTTGAGTTGCTTGGGTGGGCTCTTAAGGCATTTCACTTTCCTTGGTTCCTCCAAAAGGTCCTTGAGGCTAGAGCTAGATGCTCATGCAAGGCACACTTTTTGTCTTCGACATCACCTCCTATCACCTCCAAGCCATCTTCTTCTTCCTCATAGACTTGGGCCTTGGCCTTCAATGCAAGGGTAGGAGAATCCATCCTCCGAGAACAAGCAAGAGAATCATCAGAGGTCTTGTTGATGATTCCAAGAGACACAAACTCACTTAGCACTTAATTTGAGGACATGGCATAGAAATTCTCTCTTGAGCGAATATTTTTGGTGAAGTATCTTCGGAAGGGCAAGATGGCTTGCATGAACTTGAACTTGATCCACTTGTCATCCAAATCCTTGCTTTCATGGTCAATCATATTGATAGAGAGAGCGGTGACCCTTCTATAGAGCTCTTCGAGAGTCTCATCTTCATTTACAACAAAGGCATCAGCTTCATAGTGCATTTTTTTGAACTTGGAGCTCTGAATACTCTTGTTGCCAAGATAGACACGCTCAAGAGAATTACAAGCTTCCTTGGCGGTATGATAGGATAAAATGTGAGTCATTTGCTCATGGGTCAAGGCATCTTGGAGAATGGCCAAAGCGGTGGCATTGAGTTGATAGTTGATCTCTTCTGTGGGCGTCATGTTTGGATTGTGCGGGTTGAATCCATACTCCACAACCTTCCAAAGATGAACACTTTAACTTTTGAAGTGAGAATGCATAAGATATTGCCAATTGGCGAAATTAGATTCATCAAGCTTAGGAGGAGGACCACGATGGTTAATATGAGGTGTAGGAAGGGGAGCAGTATTGTAACTAAGAGGTGGAGGAACACTTCCAAGAGGTTTATCTTTTTCCTTGTTGGTACCCTCACTGGCGAAAGAGTCCTTGTGGGACTCATCCATCGGTTTGACACCAATTGATTATCTATTAAGGACATCAACAACAACATCATTTTTACCAAGGTACGCCTCAAGCATGGCTCTCATATCTTCCTTGACCAAATTCAAAGAATCGGTAAGCTCTTTCTTAGAGATGGGTGAGTTTTCATTAGGGGTTTCATCCGCCTTATTCTCACTGCTTATACTTCTCTTTGGCGGTTAAGACAAAGTAAGAGTCGGGGCTCTGATACAAATTGAATTGGTATAAGGGACTATAGGGGGGTGAATAGACACTACTCAATTTTTATTTTCCTTTTTTAATTAAGGCTTGACACAAAGTAATTTCTCTAGATATGAAACTAAGTGAGAGAACCTATATGGCAAGCAAGAAAGCAACAAGACAATAAGGAGTAAAGGATAGAAGTCATCGAGAGTAGACACGGAGATGTTTTCCCGAAGTTCCTTCCTTTTGACGGGAAATACGTCTCCGTTGGAGGGGTGGGCGGTACTAAGACCACCAGTGCCACGAAAAGCCTCACCCTATTCTCCCGCGCACTCGCCTCACGGCAAGCACAAGATCCACTAAGCGGTGGCCTTTAAGGTGGCGACCGAAACTTGCACACAACCTTGGGGAACTTCTCCACAACTGAATTGGGGGCTCCCAAGACGACCTCGAAGCTCTTACGCACGAGGATGAGCTATGAAGGGCGACTTCTTGAAGTTAGGGTTTCCTCAAACCCTAGATCAACAAAAACTTACACAAATGGTGGGGAAACACAAATCCCTTTGGTGGAAAAAGAGACCGGTCAGTACTGAGGCCAGTACACGGCGAGTCTTAGAATTCAGCGGTCCTCGCCTACATAGGTACGGTGGAATTAAGCGGCAGCGCAGCAAGCACTAAACAACCTATAGAGACTCAATACAATTGTCGGCTATCAGAAAAAGATGAGAAAGACCTATTCAGATCCAACATGATACTACCACCAAACATACCCATCCTGATATTTCCCCCCTCGAGACCAAACGAGGAAGTCCTGCCGAGGAAACTCAAATGGTTGGCAGTTTTATTCGATCTTTCTGTGGTGGTTATCCAACTTACTATTCATATCAGATACAAGTCAAATTATAACAGCAAACTTTAGTTATAGTTTTCTATGATTGATAACTTTGCTCCAAGTCGTCCATAAACGTGGACACGGCTTTCAGAAAGATTTAACCCTGCAGGGGTGCACCAAAGTTTCCACACGCACCTACACCCTTGTTGTCAGATCAGGTAGGTACAAAATCATAAAACAAACACCCAATGGTATGTCGACAGGGTTTCAGACAAGACGTTTCCAGACCCAAAGCAAATACATGGGGGCCACCCCACTAAGCTACCCGCAACGAATTCGACCGACTCCGCGATGGACCCAGGGTGTGTGGCGACGGCTTTTGATGTATACGCACTTCTATTCTTGTAGACAGTTGTTGGGCCTCCAAGTGCAGAGGTTTGTAGAACAGCAGCAAGTTTCCCTTAAGTGGATCACCCAAGGTTTATCGAACTTAGGGAGGAAGTGGTCAAAGGTATCCCTCTCAAGCAACCCTGCAATCAAGATACAAGAAGTCTCTTGTGTCCCCAACACACCCAATACACTTGTCAGGTCTATAGGTGCACTATTTCGGCGAAGAGATAGTGAAATATAAGTGGTAACGGTGCCAGAAAATAGCTTCTGACTTGTTGTTGACGTGGGGTAACGTGTGTGAGTGAGGTAAAGACTAAAGCAATCAAACATGTAACATATCTAAATGTGAACGGTGTTTCAATGTTTAGAAACAAGGCCTAGGCAACATACTTTCACTAGTGAACACTCTCTCATATAAATATCTTCTCTTTATGATACTACTCTTAACTACTGTGGCATCCCGCAAAACCACTACTAGAAAATCGCGTTGTTTTTGTGCATTGCATCGTCATGACCGCATGCTCATATCATCATGCCACATTGCATTTGAGCATCGTCATCAGCATGCATATTATTTTACTTGAAACTATGTTGCGAAAGTCTACTGTTTTCTGAAACTAGCCCTCCTTCTATTTCAAATTAAACCCCGGATGCTTCCGGATATTTTGTTTGTCTAAAAACTATTTACAAAAGTTTATCGCAAATTAAATAAAAGTTATATTATTTTTAGGGGGGCAGTCGAACGGGCCGATTCGACCCGGACGACCACCCCCAGAACAAATCGGTCCACCCAAAAATCCCTAAACTACCTAGTCCTAATCTACCCACCCCTCCAGCCACCTCACCCCACCCAATCCGCTCTCGCCACCTCACCTCTCTCCCTCCCTCCACCACTCATCTGCTGCCACCTCACCTCCCTCTTCCCCAGTCCCCACTCCCTCTTCCACCCCCACTCCCACGTCACACCCCACCAACCCCCGGCCCCACCCACGAGACCCACCACGCGCCCGCTCCTCTCTGTCTCTCTCCCTGGCTCTCCCCGACGCGCCCCTCTCCCCCTACCTCCCGCGTCCCCCTCCTTCCCCTTCCTCCCGCTCGGCCCCCCTCCTCTCTCTGCTCCGGCGCGTCCCCCGTCTCACCTCCCCCTCTGGCCGCCTCTCCGCTGGCAAGCTCCGCCGCCCGGCCCCATCAACCTCCGCCTCACCGCCTTCCTCCGTGTCTCTCACCTCCTCTCTCCCTTCGCCGGCCGCCTCCACCGTCCTCCCGCGCCGCCAGGCCCCCATCGCCACTGCCCTTCCACCTCCCTCCTCCTCCGCGTCTCCCCCACGCGAACCATCCCCCGACCTTCCCTTCTCTCCTCTCCTCTCTGCCGCTCGCCCCAGGCCGACCCGCTCGCGGGCCGCCTCTGCTTCTCCGGCCACGACCCCGCCCCGCCGCTCGCCGTCGCGCTCCCGCGCCCGACGCCTCCCGTCGAGCTCCTCCGCCGCCTCCCTCCTTCTCAGCTCGTCGGCCCTCCCGCGCGTCTTCCTCCGACCGCCGGGCTCCGCTCCACCGCCCTCCTCCTGCGTCTGACCGTCGCCTCCGCTGCGGTGGGCCTCCACCGCGCGCCCCGCCGTCGACCTGGGCGCCCCGCCTCGCCAGGCCGACCCTCCCTCGAGGCCGCCCCTCCCCGAGCCCGCGAGGCCCCCTCGTCAACCTCCGTGCCGGCCCCCTCCTCGTCCAGACGCCGTCGTCGTGCGGAGCCAGGGCAGAGGCGCCCTCGACCCCACCTGCAGCGTCGCCGGCCTCCCCGCGGACGCGGACTCTGCTGCCGCGCTTGCGCCGCCGGAGCTGCTCGCCACGACCGCCGTCGCCGCTTCCGTGCCCGCACCGCCCCGATCCGCCTCGCCCTGCTGCCTTTCCCACAAGATCGTCCGAAGACCCAGGATGTACGGATCGTCGCCCTGATGGCCGTTTGACGTCGAGTTCTACTTCTGGTTCCACCAAGGTCTACCGAAGACTTGCGGAGACATGAACCCCGAAGAACGACCTCACCGAACCCGGCGCCGCTCCAAGATCCCCTTCCCGGAGTTGATGACCCGAAGGCCGGCAAGATCGCCACGGAGCGACAAGATCCACCTCACGGAGCGGCGATCCCCGGACCCGGAGCATTCCGGAGCACCAAGAACTACCGGCGACCCGACCAAGGCCCGGACCCCGATGACCCCCATGATCTCCGCTGCAGAACGACAAGGACTTCGGAGTGGAGTCAACAAGATCTACCGAGAACGCAAGAAGTTCGATACGCCATGACCGTCGACATGACCCGGAGGCCACGGAGGCGCCAAGATCTACCTCCGTTATCAGAGAACGAACCCCAGATCCGAACCCTGAGACCGAACCCCGAACCCCGGAACCTCAAGTTCTTCGAGGCCCTCTAATGTGTGAACCCCTTCCCGAAACCCTATTTTATAATATAATACAACTTGACGCATATTAATTGTTCATGCATGCATCCTTGTCTGTGGTTTGGGGGCCTTATGCAGATTCACTGCATAATTAAATATGGGGCCCATATGCGGGAAAATCTAGTCTTATATTGGCCTCATTTAAATTTGTGTAGCGAACCGATGCTATCTTTTGCCATGTTAAGACAACATTTAATTTGCGGGGTAGATAAATAACATGAACCATCTAATTAATTGTCGGGCCCCCGGTTCCGCTTAATATGGCCTAATTACATCGCATCTTTGCCATGTCATACATCATACATGCATCATGCCGATCTTTTGCCGTCGTATTAAATATTGCATCCGGTGTTTCTTCTAGTGTTTTGCTTCTTCGCGGATTAGGCCGTTGAGTTTATGCGAGTGTCGACCCGATCTTCGGTTGAACCTTCGGCAATGTTTTCAGGCGAGCATCTCCCCCTTTCTACCTATCTTACTTTATAGTATTTATTCCCTCCTGTTGATCTATTGTTATCTGTGTTGCGATGCTCTAGATTCCGTACCTGTGATATTCCGTGCAGCCCTATATTGCCTCGGACACATCCTATTACCTGTTGTTTGGTAGATAGTTGGACTTGCGCGTCGTAGTCGCTTGCTCAAGTGTCGTTGCGTGTCGTCAAGTACCACAGTTGTTGGGGAATTGCCGCATGTTTAATGTTGGAGATGATCATGGGCTTTAATTATTGTTCACTTTAATTACTGTTTAACAACTAAAATTGAAGTAGGTAAGCAGAGGCACAGGTGGGCAATAGATGTTATTTGGTTGTTGCCCGTCCACTTGTGTCCCGTAGGACCCCGAGTTCTTGACACCTGTTCCGAGATCGAGCGCGCTAACCACAGGTGGGGAGATATGGGCCCCCCATTGATTAGTACCTGATTTCAAAGTATTGTACTGGGGGCCACAAACTAGTTTGGGGTTTTATTACTATCCTGTACTTATGCCATGTTTTACTGCTTTATTTACGATTGTGCGATGGATAGCACACTGTACTGTTTAGGCTCGGGACACGATTCCGCGGTGTCGACACCCCGAGTTTTCGGGTTCCCAGTCGTTCACAGCCGTCTACCCAAACCCTGAGTCCGTCTCGGAGACCGGCCGACTTCGTTGCGGGTGTACTTAGTGGGGTGGCCCCTCGTGCTTGCTTTGGGTCTGGAAACGTCATGACTTAGGCCCCGCCGACATACCGATGGGTGTATGTTAACTGATCTGGCAAAAAGGGTCGAAGTGCTTGTGGATACTTTGGTGCACCCCTGCAGGGTTTAATCTTTTCGAAAAGCCGTATCCGCGGTTATGGACGACTTGGAGCACAGGTCTCGATCATAGACAACTATAACTAAAGTTTACTGTTATAAATTGACTTGTATCCGATATGACTAGTAATCAGCTTCACTACAACGAATGGCTAAATAAAAGTACCAACAACTGTTGGGTTTTGGGTCACCTCATGCTAATTGTATCTGACTAGTAAGTGTGGCAACTACAACGGAATGGTTAACTAAAATTGCCCACTGCTTATTTTATCAGGATGATTATCTATATCTGACTAGTAATTGCTGCAACGATAACTGAATAAATAAAACTGCCAACGGGGTGAGTTCCTCGGTTGACTTCATCGATTGGTCTCGAGGGGGAAATGCCAGGATGGGTTTGTTTGGTGTTAGATTCAGGTTGGATCCGAATAGATCTTTCTTATCCCTCTCTAATAGCCGACAGTTATATCGAGTCTCTATAGGTTGTCTAGTGCATGCTGCCGCTGCCGCTCAGTCCACCATACCTATGTAGGCGAGGACCGCCGAATTCTAGCCTCGCCGTGTACTGGCCTCAGTACTGACCGCTCTCTCTTTTTCCTTTGCCCTTTGTCAGCACCCCTTTTGTTTAAGCAGGTTTTGAGATCGACGTCGTTAGCAGGGTTACCCTTCCGGCTTGGCCTGGGCAGGGTTATGGACGCCATTGGTTATTCTTCAGGGCTCTTAGCCCCATTTGCATCTTGTCCGTAGCTGGACGCTCTATCGTTTTCAAGGTGATTTGGATCTTTGTATTGTATATCTGTATTCTTGACTCATGGAGTCGTGTTGTATATATATCTGTTCTGTGGGTCCCATCGAGGACTGTTGTGTAATGTTATTACTTCGTTTTCCACCCGCACGAAAGTGCCTGGAGGGCACCTTTGAATCGTTTCTATGCGGGTTTGGCGGGAAGCGCTGAAACTTGCATAGGGCCGATTCTGAGGGTGTTACAGAGTGGTATCAGAGCTCAGCAGTTACGATACCCCACAAGTCCAGCCTGTAGGATAACCTAGCTAACGGCCGAAGTAGAGTGTCAAAACTATTTTGCAAAATCGGTTGGATAGTTCTGATTAGGTCTGATTTTACTCCTTACCCCTCTGATGCTCTCCTCTCACCTCTGCGTGTTTTGAATCCGCTCTCTTCTACCTCTCCGAGTCCAGGATTTCTCGTGGTTGATTTCCGTCGTACCTTCAGGGTTTCGCGTCCTCCTTTGGTAACAGTGTTGTTACATCTGGTCTTCATGCTATCCGAGGAATCCTTCGTCTGTGGTACCATTCTTTGTTCCTTGTTGTGCCTTCCGGTGTTTTCTGACGCAACGACATCATCTACGCCGATCCGATGCAGAGTCTGCATCACTCCTTTGTTCCTGAACCTCGATTGTCGAGATCTTCAGTCTGATTCCGAGAATGGCTGCACGCTTTTCTACTGATTGTGCGGAGTAATAGTTTGGGTGCGTGATGGATTGGCCCCCATGCCGACTACCCTTTCTATTCGCTCTTGTACATTGAAGTGGGATAGGCCGCATCTTTTCTCTCCTTCTATCGAAGTTAGAGGTGGCTTTATTTGTGGATACCTCTACCTTCGCCCTTTGTTTCCGGAGTGTTCTCTTGACGATCACGGACAACGACCATTGTTAGTGGTGTCGCGAGGATCTGCACGATGCGAGAAGATTCAGATCGCCGCCCTTCTTCCCGGTACCATGAGGCGGATCTCGAGGGCGAGATCCATTGTTAGTGGTGTCGAATTGTGGCATCCCGCAAAACCACTACTAGAAAATCGCGTTTTTTTGTGCATTGCATCGTCATGACCGCATGCTCATATCATCATGCCACATTGCATTTGAGCATCGTCATCAGCATGCATATTATTTTACTTGAAACTATGTTGCGAAAGTCTACTGTTTTCTGAAACTAGCCCTCCTTCTATTTCAAATTAAACCCCGGATGCTTCCGGATATTTTGTTTGTCTAAAAACTATTTACAAAAGTTTATCGCAAATTAAATAAAAGTTATATTATTTTTAGGGGGGCAGTCGAACGGGCCGATTCGACCCGAACGACCACCCCCAGAACAAATCGGTCCACCCAAAAATCCCTAAACTACCTAGTCCTAATCTACCCACCCCTCCAGCCACCTCACCCCACCCAATCCGCTCTCGCCACCTCACCTCTCTCCCTCCCTCCACCACTCATCTGCTGCCACCTCACCTCCCTCTTCCCCAGTCCCCACTCCCTCTTCCACCCCCACTCCCACGTCACACCCCACCAACCCCCGGCCCCACCCACGAGACCCACCACGCGCCCGCTCCTCTCTCTCTCTCTCCCTGGCTCTCCCCGACGTGCCCCTCTCCCCCTACCTCCCGCGTCCCCCTCCTTCCCCTTCCTCCCGCTCGGCCCCCCTCCTCTCTCTGCTCCGGCGCGTCCCCCGTCTCACCTCCCCCTCTGGCCGCCTCTCCGCTGGCAAGCTCCGCCGCCCGGCCCCATCAACCTCCGCCTCACCGCCTTCCTCCGCGTCTCTCACCTCCTCTCTCCCTTTGCCGGCCGCCTCCACCGTCCTCCCGCGCCGCCAGGCCCCCATCGCCACCGCCCTTCCACCTCCCTCCTCCTCCGCGTCTCCCCCACGCGAACCATCCCCCAACCTTCCCTCCTCTCCTCTCCTCTCTGCCGCTCGCCCCAGGCCGACCCGCTCGCCGGCCGCCTCTGCTTCTCCGGCCACGACCCCGCCCCGCCGCTCGCCGTCGCGCTCCCGCGCCCGGCGCCTCCCGTCGAGCTCCTCCGCCGCCTCCCTCCTTCTCAGCTCGCCGGCCCTCCCGCGCGTCTTCCTCCGACCGCCGGGCTCCGCTCCACCGCCCTCCTCCCGCGTCTGACCGTCGCCTCCGCTGCGGCGGGCCTCCACCGCGCGCCCCGCCGTCGACCTGGGCGCCCCGCCTCGCCAGGCCGACCCTCCCTCGAGGCCGCCCCTCCCCGAGCCCGCGAGGCCCCCTCGTCAACCTCCGTGCCGGCCCCCTCCTCGTCCAGACGCCATCGTCGTGCAGAGCCAGGGCAGAGGCGCCCTCGACCCCACCTGCAGCGTCGCCGGCCTCCCCGCGGACGCGGACTCTGCTGCCACGCTTGCGCCGCCGGAGCTGCTTGCCACGACCGCCGTCGCTGCTTCCGTGCCCGCACCGCCCCGATCCGCCTCGCCCTGCTGCCTTTCCCACAAGATCGTCCGAAGACCCAGGATGTACGGATCGTCGCCCTGATGGCCGTTTGACGTCGAGTTCTACTTCTGGTTCCACCAAGGTCTACCGAAGACTTGCGGAGACATGAACCCCGAAGAACGACCTCACCGAACCCGGCGCCGCTCCAAGATCCCCTTCCCGGAGTTGATGACCCGAAGGCCGGCAAGATCGCCACGGAGCGACAAGATCCACCTCACGGAGCGGCGATCCCCGGACCCGGAGCATTCCGGAGCACCAAGAACTACCGGCGACCCGACCAAGGCCCGGACCCCGATGACCCCCATGATCTCCGCTGCAGAACGACAAGGACTTCGGAGTGGAGTCAACAAGATCTACCGAGAACGCAAGAAGTTCGATACGCCATGACCGTCGACATGACCCGGAGGCCACGGAGGCGCCAAGATCTACCTCCGTTATCAGAGAACGAACCCCAGATCCGAACCCTGAGACCGAACCCCGAACCCCGGAACCTCAAGTTCTTCGAGGCCCTCTAATGTGTGAACCCCTTCCCGAAACCCTATTTTATAATATAATACAACTTGACGCATATTAATTGTTCATGCATGCATCCTTGTCTGTGGTTTGGGGGCCTTATGCAGATTCACTGCATAATTAAATATGGGGCCCATATGCGGGCAAATCTAGTCTTATATTGGCCTCATTTAAATTTGTGTAGCGAACCGATGCTATCTTTTGCCATGTTAAGACAACATTTAATTTGCGGGGTAGATAAATAACATGAACCATCTAATTAATTGTCGGGCCCCCGGTTCCGCTTAATATGGCCTAATTACATCGCATCTTTGCCATGTCATACATCATACATGCATCATGCCGATCTTTTGCCGTCGTATTAAATATTGCATCCGGTGTTTCTTCTAGTGTTTTGCTTCTTCGCGGATTAGGCCATTGAGTTGATGCGAGTGTCGACCCGATCTTCGGTTGAACCTTCGGCAATGTTTTCAGGCGAGCATCTCCCCCTTTCTACCTATCTTACTTTATAGTATTTATTCCCTCCTGTTGATCTATTGCTATCTGTGTTGCGATGCTCTAGATTCCGTACCTGTGATATTCCGTGCAGCCCTATATTGCCTCGGACACATCCTATTACCTGTTGTTTGGTAGATAGTTGGACTTGCGCGTCGTAGTCGCTTGCTCAAGTGTCGTTGCGTGTCGTCAAGTACCACAGTTGTTGGGGAATTGCCGCATGTTTAATGTTGGAGATGATCATGGGCTTTAATTATTGTTCACTTTAATTACTGTTTAACAACTAAAATTGAAGTAGGTAAGCAGAGGCACAGGTGGGCAATAGATGTTATTTGGTTGTTGCCCGTCCACTTGTGTCCCGTAGGACCCCGAGTTCTTGACACCTGTTCCGAGATCGAGCGCGCTAACCACAGGTGGGGAGATATGGGCCCCCCATTGATTAGTACCTGATTTCAAAGTATTGTACTGGGGGCCACAAACTAGTTTGGGGTTTTATTACTATCCTGTACTTATGCCATGTTTTACTGCTTTATTTACGATTGTGCGATGGATAGCACACTGTACTGTTTAGGATCGGGACACGATTCCGCGGTGTCGACACCCCGAGTTTTCGGGTTCCCAGTCGTTCACAGCCGTCTACCCAAACCCTGAGTCCGTCTCGGAGACCGGCCGACTTCGTTGCGGGTGTACTTAGTGGGGTGGCCCCCCGTGCTTGCTTTGGGTCTGGAAACGTCATGACTTAGGCCCCGCCGACATACCGATGGGTGTATGTTAACTGATCTGGCAAAAAGGGTCGAAGTGCTTGTGGATACTTTGGTGCACCCCTGCAGGGTTTAATCTTTTCAAAAAGCCGTGTCCGCGGTTATGGACGACTTGGAGCACAGGTCTCGATCATAGACAACTATAACTAAAGTTTACTGTTATAGATTGACTTGTATCCGATATGACTAGTAATCAGCTTCACTACAACGAATGGCTAAATAAAAGTACCAACAACTGCTGGGTTTTGGGTCACCTCATGCTAATTGTATCTGACTAGTAAGTGTGGCAACTACAACGGAATGGTTAACTAAAATTGCCCACTGCTTATTTTATCAGGATGATTATCTATATCTGACTAGTAATTGCTGCAACGATAACTGAACAAATAAAACTGCCAACGGGGTGAGTTCCTCGGTTGACTTCCTCGATTGGTCTCGAGGGGGAAATGCCAGGATGGGTTTGTTTGGTGTTAGATTTAGGTTGGATCCGAATAGATCTTTCTTATCCCTCTCTGATAGCCGACAGTTATATCGAGTCTCTATAGGTTGTCTAGTGCATGCTGCCGCTGCCGCTCAGTCCACCATACCTATGTAGGCGAGGACCGCCGAATTCTAGCCTCGCCGTGTACTGGCCTCAGTACTGACCGCTCTCTCTTTTTCCTTTGCCCTTTGTCGGCACCCCTTTTGTTTAAGCAGGTTTTGAGATCGACGTTGTTAGCAGGGTTACCCTTCCGGCTTGGCCTAGGCAGGGTTATGGATGCCATTGGTTATTCTTCAGGGCTCTTAGCCCCATTTGCATCTTGTCCGTAGCTGGACGCTCTATCGTTTTCAAGGTGATTTGGATCTTTGTATTGTATATCTGTATTCTTGACTCATGGAGTCGTGTTGTATATATATCTGTTCTGTGGGTCCCATTGAGGACTGTTGTGTAATGTTATTACTTCGTTTTCCACCCGCACGAAAGTGCCTGGTGGGCACCTTTGAATCGTTTCTATGCGGGTTTGGCGGGAAGCGCTGAAACTTGCATAGGGCCGATTCTAAGGGTGTTACAACTACTCTCTGGTTGGACACTCTAATCCATGGTAGGGCTATAACTACACTCCTCAAAGTCCGCCTTTCCCAATATAGATAACCCCACACTGTCACCTTGAGCGCTAGATGGTTCCAACAAACACCACAATTTCATAGAGACATCCAACTCCAAATATAACTCATAACAAATATATATAATCTAGCTTAAGTGCCACACACGGCGTGCACGCTGTCACTTTCACACACGTAGGGAAAAGCATAGATCTATTAAAGCACAATGAGTATTTATGTAGACTCTAGCCTAAGTGCCACCATGGAGTGCACGCTATCACTTTCACACACATGGGGAGAGCAGAGATCTATTAAATCACTTGAGTAGAAAGGTAGATCTACTTGATTACAAAGCTCATGACCACAACAAGATCATGCATAGGGAGAGAGATGAACACATAGCTACCGATAGAGCCCTTAGCCTCGAGGAAGAACTACTCCCTCCTCATCATGGGAATTAGCAATGGTGATGAAGATGGTGGTGGAGATCGATGAAGATGGCTCCGGGGGCACTTCCCCATCCCGGCAGGGTGCCAGAACAGAGACTTTCTATCCACCGAATCTCCCCTTTGGTGGCGGCGGTGCTACGGAGGTTTTCGTGGATTTCTTCTAGATTATTTAGGGTTTTTGGGTCGGAAGCTTCTTATAGGCGAAGGAGGCAAGGTCGGTGGAGGTCGAGGGGGGCCACACCCCCTATAGGCGCCACTAGGGCTGGCCCCCGCCTAGGGGGTGCGGCCACCTTGGTGCCCTACTCCGTCTCTGCTTCGCGGTTCCGTGTTGCTCCGAGAAAATAGGAAGATTGATTTTGTCCCGTCCAATTCCGAGAATATTGATTTTTGCCTTTTCTGGAACCAAAAACAGAAGAAAACAGGCAACTGGCACTGTGGCATCTTGTCAATAGGTTAGTTCCAAAAAGTTTATAAAAATACCTCAAAGTGTAGACAAAACATAACCAAGTTGATACTAAACAAGCATGGAACATAAAAAATTATAGATACGTTCCCGGCGTATCAAGCATCCCCAAGCTTAACTCTTGCTCGTCCTCGAGTAGGTAAGTGATAAAAATAATAATTTTTGAGGTGACATGCACCATCAAAATCAAGATCAAACCATTTGCAAGCAATGAAGGCTAGGATCAAAGTACTCTAAACATGAGCATGAAAGATGAAGTTCTAACAATAAGACATATCAACTATACATGCAACATGAAAGGCTACAAACAAAGATCATGAATAACATGCATTGGAAAACGTTTGTTTGTTTCACATACAGAAAACATAGCATAGTGGCATACAGCTTGTCCCTCATGGAGTAGAAAATAGATGCATAGGACACCTTCAAAGTTCATAAGAGTGACTAGATAAAAATAGCACAAGAACAAGTAATATGAACAATATGCATCAATCAATAAGTTTTGGGACAATGCACATAGAACTAAGAATGGCAACTATGCTCTCTTAATGGTGCCTAAAGGTAGAAGGTGGAGACTCAATATAATAGTGGAAGAAAGGCCCTTCATAAAGGGAAATAGGGATTTCAAGTTTCAAAAAGAGCTTCCAAAAATTATGGTACTTGTTAGCTTTCAGCCCTCATTGCCCTATCATAAGCATCTTGAAGTGATTATGGTTAAGGTGAACAAAGATGGAGTATATGCTTGACAAAGTATAAGTTGGCAATCTCAAGTCCCTTGAATACGAGGGCCACACCTCATGCTACTCAACTTCAGTCACCTGTAAGTTCTTGTCATATTAAGTACATGTGTATCATAGAAAACCGCCAACGAGGTACCCCTTGCACATGGTACAGGAGCTATCCCATAACCAAAATGACAAGGAAAGCAGACAATGAGCATCTCAGCAATCTTTTTATTTACTATGTGCATAGCTTTTTATTGAGGATGCTTCACATATAGCTCACTATGGTGATGATGCAAGTTTCCACCATGATTAGGCATGGCTTAGGCTAGCGGCCCAGGCGTTTCTGTAACACAAAATACATAACTCCATGGACTTACAAGATCCCTCTTTATTTCACATTGGTGACATCCATAGACAAAAGAGCATGATATCAACTGTGTACAAAGTACAAGTGCAATGTTGAAAACGTTCCCCATGAAAGCATGGTTCTGCTAATTCCAACGTATAAGTGCAAGCATATACAACATAGATGACACAATGGTTCAAGTTTATTAGGGGCAAGAAATATAAAGTGTGCCATCAAGTTTGTGAGAGCTTTAATCACTAAGTTTTCACATAACAAAATAATTTTTAATTGGAAGATAGATGAAAACAAGAATATACTTGGAATGGTGTAACAAACCATGCATAGGAATTTATAGAGGACACTTTGGAATAACTTGGTTTCTTGGGAGTTGGATGCATCAGTAGAGCTTACTCAATACAAGTGGAGGCTAGCAAAAGACTCGGAGCGACCAACTAAGAGAGCAATAATGGCCATAATCATGCAGAGCGACAAAACATACTAATCAAAGCATAAAGTGGTATCACAAGTCAAAAACTAAATGATCATAGAGTCTAAGGTGACTGGTATAGTCATAACATGGTGTTAGCATGTGCCAAGTCAACCCAAACAAAGCATCAAAGGAGAATACCATAATACTATGCTTTTGTATGCTAAAACAACGCATGATTCTTTCAAGTCACACTAAGCAATCCCAATTGTTTGGAACAAGTCATTCTACAGCAATAATCACTAAGCATAGGGTCAAAGCAACATCTACCTTGACATGATAAAGTCTAAGTCACAGTCAAAGCAAGCTCCCTTTTGTACCACTTAAGCAAGAAACTTTCTACTCTTTTCCAACAACAATCGACTTATGTGAAACAACTCACAAAGATAATAATCAATAAATATCAGTGAGCTTGTCTCACAAATCCACAAAAAAGAACTAAAAAGTTCTAAGCACAAAGCAGAAGAAAACTAAGGCTAAACACAGTGCTAGCAAAGGAGAACACTCACAGAACAATAAGAATGAAAACTGGAGTGTTCCAGCCAATGAAAACAGAGTGTGTGTCTCTCCAAAAGAAGTGTGATGTAATCCAACCAACTTACTCAAGCAAACTGAGAAACTAAAACTGAAAACAAAAACTAAGACGCTCCAAGAACAACATAATAGTGCATGAAACAATAAAAACAAAGTGTCTAGAAAGACCTGAGATTTTTATTGATGAAGAAGGGGATGCCTTGGGCATCCCTAAGCTTTTACGCTTGTACCTCTTGAATATTTCTTGGGGTGACATGGGGTGGCATCCATAAGCTTGAGCTTTTTTCCATTCTTAATCTCATTACATCATTCTTTCTCTACACCTGAAAATTTTCCTTCATACAAAACTTCACACAATCTTCATTAGCAACATTAGTGTATTCAAAAGATAATAGACCTTTGGGTTTAGCTTTATAACAGAAAAACTTTCACTAAAAACACAATCTACTGTAGAAATTCCCTTAAAAATCTCAATTTCCTAAAAAGAACCCAAAAATAAATCAATAAGAAGCAAATGCAAATAATGGCAGAAATCTGTCAAAACAAACCAGTAGGTAGAAACCGATTTTTTCGAAGACCTTATGTTGCTCAAATCAAAAAGTGTTGAACTAACGAAAGTTATCTAACATACTGGGGGATTTATTCATAACGTTACAGCTCAATCCGACTTATAGAGATTCCTCGCGAATTTTTACGGTGGAGCATAAAAATCTGTTTCAGGACAGCAACTCCCCAAATATTACTTCCCTCTCATTAGAGGTCATTCTTGGCACAAAAAGCAAACAAAAAGGATAAGGAGAGGTTATTACAGAAGTAATAACTTCCAAGACTCAATAAAACTCTTGGGTTATCTCCGAAGAAGTACTTTTCTTTAACGCCTTTAAGTTAGGCTTGATAGTTTGAGAAGATGCTCACATAAGAAATATGAATTGAAGTAAAAGAGAGCATCAGAAGAAAATTCAAAACACATTTAAGTCTAACCTACTTCCTATGCACAGGATTCTTGTAAAGAAACAAGTTATGAAAGCACAAAGCAACAAGCATAGGAAAACAAAACAAGTGCAACTTCAAAATTTTCAACATAAAGAGGGGAAACTTAATATTGTTGAGATACATAAGACCATGTTTCCCTCTCTCATAATAACTTTCAGTAGCACCATGAATAAAATTAACAATATAACTATCACATAAAACATTCTTATCATGAGCCACATGCATAAAATGATTATTACTCGCCACATAAGCATAGTCATCCTTATTAATCATAGTGGGAGCAAATTCAACAAAATAGCTATGATTACTATTCTCATCACCATAATCATCAAATATAGGAGGCATATTGTAATCACAATTAACTCCCTCCTCAATAGTAGGTGGACTGGAAATATCATACTCATCATTGTAATCATCATATATTGGATGTAAAGTATCATCATAAGCAATAGAATAGCTATCTTCCAAAGCTGGGGGACTAAAAAGATCATTTTCATAAAAACTAGCTTCCCCAAGCTTAGACGTTTCCATAGCATTAGCAACAATGGTGTCCAAATAATTCATACTAACAACATTGCTATTAGCATGCAAATAAAGTTCCATAGGTTTTTTAATTTTCTCTTCAAACACTTCATGTCCTAACTCAAGATAAACACTATAAAGCTCTCTAATTTTGTTGTTGCTTTCCATTAAGCATAACTAGTGAAAACAAGAAACAAAAATACAAAATTGCAGAATCTAAAGGAAATAACTTTGAGCACTCACACCGGAGGATGTGAGTACCTTTTACCTTACCTCCCCAGCAACGGCGCCAGAAAATAGCTTGATGTCTACGCACTTCTATTCTTGTAGACAGTTGTTGGGCCTCCAAGTGCAGAGGTTTATAGAACAGCAGCAAGTTTCCCTTAAGTAGATCACCCAAGGTTTATCGAACTCAGGGAGGAAGTGGTCAAAGGTATCCCTCTCAAGCAACCCTGCAATCAAGATACAAGAAGTCTCTTGTGTCCCCAACACACCCAATACACTTGTCAGGTGTATAGGTACACTAGTTCGGCGAAGAGATAGTGAAATACAAGTGGTAACGGTGCCGGAAAATATCTTCTGACTTGTTGTTGACGTGGGGTAACGTGTGTGAGTGAGGTAAATACTAAAGCAAGCATGGGGAGATCAGAGATCTATTAAAGCACTTGAGTAGCAAGATACATCTACTTGATTACAAAGCTCATGACCACAACAAGATCATGCATAGGGAGAGAGATGAACACATAGCTACCGGTAGAGACCTTAGCCTCGAGGAAGAACTACTCCCTCCTCATCATGGGAATCAACAAAGGTGATGAAGATGGTGGTGGAGATCGATGGAGATGGCTCTAGGGGCACTTCCCCGTCCCGGCAGGGTGCCGGAACAGAGACTTTCTGTCCCCCGAATGTCCCCTTCGGTGGCTGCGGCGCTACATAGGTTTTCTTGGATTTCTTCTAGATTATTTAGGGTTTTTGGGTCGGAGGCTTCTTATAGGCGAAGGAGGCAAGGTAGGTGGAGGGCCAGGGGTCCCACACCCCCTGTAGGCGCCACCAGGGCTGGCCTGCGCCTAGGAGGGGTACGGCCACCCTGGTGCCCTACTCCGTCTCTGCTTCACGTTTCCGTGTTGCTCCGGGAAAATAGGTAGATTGACTTTTGTCCCGTCCAATTCCGAGAATATTGATTTTCTGCCTTTTCTAGAACCAAAAACGGAAGAAAACACGCAACTGACACCGTGGAATCTTGTCAATAGGTTAGTTCCATAAAGTGTATAAAAATACCTCAAAGTGTAGACAAAACATAACCAAGTTGATACTAAACAAGCATGGAACATCAAAAATTATAGATACATTTCCGACGTATCAGCTGTAAACGACAGGGAACCCGAAAGTGTGACTGGGCTTGTCGATACAGCGAAAACGTGGCACCAGGTTCCTAAATAGTACAAGCGCTCCACACGAAATAGTAAATAAAGTTGTAAATCATGGCATAAGTACAAGATAGTAATAAAGCCCCAAACTAGTTTGTGGCCCCCGTTACAGTACTTTGAAATCAGGTACTAAATTGATGGGGCTGCCCACACACCCCACCTGTGGTTAGCGCACTCGATCTCAGAACAGGTGTCAAGAACTCGGGTCCTAGGTGGACACAAGTGGGAGGTTAAAAACTAAATATTGTATATTACCTACCGGTGCCTCTGCATTATTTACCTACTTTCAATATTAGTTATTAAATGACAATTAAAGTCATGATCATATCTACCATTAAGCATGTGCCAACCACCCAACAACGATGGAACATTGACGACACGAAGCAGCACCTGAGCAAGCAACTACGACTCGCAAGGTCGACTGTCTATCAATCGACAGACAATCGGAAGGAATATAACTGGTGCATGGAATCTAAAGCATCACGACACGGATAGAAATAGATCAATAGGAGGAAGTAAAGACTATAAAAGTAAGATAGGTAGAAAGGGGGAGAGTGCTCGCCTGAAAACATTGTCGAAGGTTCATCCGAAGATCAGATCGACACTCGCATCAACTCATCAGCCTAATCCGTGAAGAAACAAAGCGCTAGAAGAAACACCGGAAATACTATTTAATACTACGGCAAAAGATCGGGCATGATGCATGTATGATGTATGACATGGCAAAGATGTAATGCAATTAGGCAATATTAAGCGGAACCGGGGACCCGACAATTATTTAATAGGTTCATGTTGTATAGATACCCCGCAATTTAAATGTTATCTTAACAAGTCGAAACATGACATCGGTTCGCTACACAAATTTAAATGGGGGCCAATTTAAGACTAGAAAAGCCCACATATGGCCTCCATATTTAATTTAGGTGAATCGGCATAATGCCCCAAAACCACACAATATGTATGCGACATGAACAATTTAAATGCAACAAATATATATTACATATTATAAAAATTATTGGTCTCGGGAAAGGGGTCACACATAGGGGCGAAGGTCGCGAAGGTCTTGGGGCTCAGAATGGTTCGGGCTCGGCGGGATCGGTCTTTGGGGTCTTGGCCATCGGATCCGTGAAGAAGGTCTTGGGAGTAGGCATTTCCCTGTTCAGGTTCCATGTCGAGGGTCTCGGAATTCGGTGCTGATGGCCTCCGAGTGGTACTTTGGAAGATATTGTCGCTTACACCGATGTCCTTGTCGAACTTAGCATCCGGGAGGTCGCCGATTGTCATTGTAGTAGCAGCCACACACCCAACATTCATCATCAAATTGGAAACCTTGGAGAAAACACCGGTAGGCTTCACCGTACACCACACACATGAGACAGATCACAGGCACAACAACCGGCCGAACCAGGGCGCACACGATGTGAGTTGTGCATGCGTGTGCTGTAGTAGGTGTGTCTGGCGCCTTGGTTCTGGAGAGGGACGCGGGCGGGAAGGACAGCAGGCAGCGCGTGTTTTGCACCACTTGACAAGCTTGGGGCAGGGACGGCTCGCAGGCGTGGGGTCGAGGACGAGCCGGGCCACGTGCTGATCCGAAGCACGAGGAGCTGGAGACCTGCACAGGATGCGCGTCGGTCGCACTGCTACTCGCAGCGGTGACTCGAGGCAGAGGTGCGGCACCCCTGCTCGTCTCGGGCGACAGATCTTGCACCGGAGGAGGAAGTAGCGTCCTAGGGTACTGGGAGGAGGCAGGAGAGGTACGGCCTGACGGTGGTGGACAAGAGAGAGAGGCGACGGTGTCGTTGGCCACATAAGGACAGAGGTAGCCGGAGGAACTCGTTGGCGGCACCAGCGAGGGAGAAGTCGGCAGGAAGAGGTGGTGGAACGACGGCGATGAGGGTGACCAGCGGCGGAGGCGGGCTAGCACAGGGCGCCCGTGGAAGGGGAAGGAGAAACAAGGAAGTGGCGGTGATTCTGTGGGGAAGGAGGCGCGCGAGGGGAGGCAGGCTCGCGATGCAAGGGAAACCGAGACGGGGGAGTGATACGTCGGAAATGTATCTATAATTTTTGATGTTCCATGCTTGTTTAGTATCTACTTTGCTTTGTTTTGTCTACACTTTGAGGTTCTTTTTTACATGATTTCTGGTACTAACCTATTAACAAGTTGCCACAGTGCCAGTTGCCTGTTTTCTGCTGTTTTTGGTTCCAGAAAAGCTAGTAAAAAATATTCTCGGAATTGGACGGGACAAACGTCAAAGTCAATAACTTTCCATGGGAAACAAGATGTCCAGAGGGGAGACGGAGAGGCGCGCCAGGGCGCCCAGACCCCCTAGGCGCAGGTGGGCCCTGCCCCGCACCTAGGCAGGGTGTGGGGCCCCTGGCCACCACCTCGGCCTCCCCCTTCGCCTATAAGAAGCCCCCTATGCAGAAACCCTAAGAACCCGATCAAATCTCCACGAAATCGTCTGTAGGTGCCACCGCCACCGTCCCTAGATCGGGGGGGGGGGGTCAGAAGTTCTTCCCGGCACCCTGCCGAAGGGGAGATCATCCCGAAGGCCTTCTCTCCGGTATGATGCGTGAGTAGTTCCACCTTAGACTATGGGTCCATGTAGTAGCTAGATGGTTGTATCTCCTCCTTTGTGCTTTCATGTATAGATCTTGTGAGCTCCGTTCATGATCAAGATCTAATCTATTTGTAATCATGTATGTTGTGTTTGCGGGGATCTGATGGATATTGAGATTATTATGTTGGTTTGATTAATGGTTTTGTATTTATGATTCTATCATGTCTGTGTTGTTTGTGATCTTGCATGCTCTCCGTTGTTGGTAGCTATCTTGGCCGAGTAGTTGCTAGTGACTCCAAGAGGGGGTATTTATGCTCGATAGTGGGTTCATGCCTCTAGTTTCCAAGGGAAGTGACAGAAATCTCTTCGGTTGTAGATGTGTTGTTGCCACTAGGGAGAAAACAACGGTCTCTTGTTCATGGAACATGTGGACTGTTTACCTTACACACTTTGCTTAAAGCAGTTGTCTGTTGCTTGCAACTTAATACCTGAGGGGGTTCGGATGATAACCTGAAGGTGGACTTCTAGTCATAGATGCAGTTGGATGGAGGTCTATGTATCTTGTTGTATTGCCCAATCGAATCTTATAGGATCTTTCTGACTAGTAATTGCATTGTTATGCCTTGCTCATTTCCTGTCAATTGTCCTGCTGTAATTTGTTTACCCTTCATGCCATGTTGTTTATCTAAGGAGAGCACCTCTAGTGAACTATGGACCCCGGTCCAATCTTTACCATTGATACATCTTCCACTTTTACTTGTTTACTTGTTGCAAACCATTACCTTCCACACCATACGTTTAATCCTTTGTTATAGCAAACCGGTGAGCTTGACAACCTCACTGATTCGTTGGGGCAAAGTCTTGAGTTTGTGTTGTGCAGGTCTCCGTGTTGCTAGCAACACCTGTGTGACGTTTCCTTCCTCCTTCTGGTTTGATAACCTCGGTCTCTACTGAGGGAAGACTTGTTGATGTGCTCATCACACCTTGCTCTTCGGGTTTCCAACGAAGTCCTCTCTGTCAGGCAACATGTTTTCTAGCGCCATTGCCGGGGAGGCTAAGGACGTCTTCACTAGGGGAGTCCTTCACTTCCTTTCTCTTTATTTTGTTTTTAGTTTGCTTTGTTTCTTTTGCTTGGTTTTGTTTGCCTCTTTTCAAAAAACCCAAAAAAATTAGTCTAATTTGGTTTGCTTGCTTTATTCAAAAACACACAAAAAAGTAGTTCCTACTCTAGTTGTTGGTCTGTTGTTGCCTTGCTTGGTCATGCTTTCTATCAATGGATGGTTTCTTTGAAACTAGTTCTTAGGCAAGGGGGGTTCACGGAAGAACAAAAGTATTATTATAAGGAACACCGTTTGTCACAAAAAGGGAAACACTTATGGTAACAAACTGATAAGTTGAATACTATTGCTAGAGACGTGTGCTCTACTTATAATGTTACTTATTGCTTTGATAAATCTTGTTGTTGTAGGAGGTATAAACACCTGCCTTTTCAATGTGAGTATAATGATAATGTTACCATATCTTCTTATGTTAAAGGAAATTATGAATTTTATGATGTGGAACAAATTGAAGAATTTATTGCTTTCAAGGGTGGATTTGAACTTGCCAGTTTGCTTGAAAATACTGATGATGCACCTTATGAATATGAGGTTTATGATATACTTAAATTTTTCTTTGCTAATTACAAGGAAGAAAATGGCTATATTTTTGAATATTTTAATAGGTGCTTTCCACAAATGGAAGAGAATAATGCCTTGAAGGAGCCTATGGAAGAAGAAATTGCTGAAACTGAAAGCTCATTAGATGAAAAGGAGGAGAGTGCTGGTCAAGAGGAGGAAGAATGGATCTACCCATGTCTACCTTCTAATGAGAGTAACTCTTTACCTATTACATTATTTGATTGTCCCCCATACTTACCAAAGGAGGATGAGTGTTATGTTCCTGTGGATCCTTTTGAAATATCTACTTTGGGTAAAACCTGTGAAGGTTTTAATTCCATTGTTTTTGAGCTTGATAGAGATTATGTGTTTGTAGATCATGAAAAGCATGCTTATTGTGATATATATATTGTTGAGTTTATTCATGATGCTACTGAAAACTATTATGAGAGAGGAAAGTATGGTTGTAGATTTTTTCATGGTACTGAAACACCTCTCTATATGCTGAAAGTTTTGAAGTTACTCTTGTTTTATCTTCCTATGCTTGTCACTTTGTTATTTGTGAATTTATTTGTGTACAAGATTCTGATGCATAGGAAGAGGGTTATACTTAAATGTGTTTTAAATTTGCTTCTTGGTGCTCTCTTTTACTTCAATTCATATTTCTTATGTGAGCATCTTCTCAAACTATCAAGCCTAACTTAAAGGCGTTAAAGAAAAGTACTTGTTGGGAGATAACCCAAGAGTTTCCTTGAGTCCTAGAAGTTATTACTTCATTAATGACCTCTCCTTATCCTTTTTGTTTGCTTTTTGTGCCAAGAATGACCTCTAATGAGAGGGAAGTAAGATTTGGGGAGTTGCTGTCCCGAAACAGATTTCTGTCCTCCACGAAAAACATTCGTGAGGAGTCTCTGTAACTCAAATTGAGCTCAAAACTTACGAATAAATCCCCCAGTATGTTAGCTAACCTTCGTTAGTTCAATACTTTTTGATTTGAGTAACAGAAGATGTTCGAAAAAATCGGTTTCTATCTGTTGTTCTGTTTTGACAGATTTCTGCCATTATTTGCATTTGCTTCTTATTGATTCCTTTTTGAGTTCTCTTTTGGGGAATTGAGATTTTTGAAGGAGTTATTACAGTAGCTTGTGTTTTTATTGAAAAGACGTGCTGTTCCAAAGCTTTGCCAAAGGTCTAATATCTTTTGAATAAACTAATGTTCTAATGAAGATTGTGTGAAGTTTTGTATGAAGGAAAAATTTCAGGTGTAGAGAGAGAATGATGCAATGAGATGAAGAATGGACAAAATCTCAAGCTTGGGGATGCCACCATGGTGTCACCCCAAGAAATATCCAAGTGGTACAAGCTTCAAAGCTTGGGGATGCCCAAGGCATCCCCTTCTTCATCAATAAAAAGCTCAGGTCTGTCTAGACACTTCGTTTTTATTATTTTATGCACAGTTGTGTTGTTATTGGAGCGTCTTAGTTTTTGTTTGCTTTGCTTAGGTTATTTAGTTTTCTTGAATAAAGTAGTTTGGACCACCGTTCTCGATGTGTTGTTTTGCAAATAAGTTGCTTGGTGTTGGAAAGTAGTAGTAAGTTTTTGCTTGTAAGTGCAAGAGGAGCTTGCATTGACTGTGACTTAGACTTTAGCATGACATGCTAGGTGTTGTTTTGACCTTATGCTTAGTGATTATTGTTGTAGCATGTCTTGTTCCAAACAATTGGGATTGCTTATTGTGCCTTGAAGAAATTATGCGTTGTTTTAGCATGCAAAAGCATAGTATTGTGGTATTCTCCTTTAATGCTTTGTTTGGGTTGACTTGGCACATGCTCACACCATGTTATGACTATGACAAGTCACCATTAGCCTCTATGATCATTTAGTCCTTGACTTGCAGTACCACTCTATGCTTTGATTAGTAATGCTTTGTTGCTCTGCATGATTATGGCCATTATACTCTCTTAGTTGGTTGCTCCCAGTATTTTGCTAGACTCCACTTGTATGAGTAAGCTCTACTCATGCTTCCAACTCCACTTGTATGAGTAAGCTCTACTTAGTTGGTTATTCCAAAGTGTCCACTATAAACTCCTATACATGGTGTGTTACACCATTCCAAGTATATTCTTGTTTTCAACAATCTTCCAATTTAAAACTATTTTGTTATGTGAAAACTTAGTGATTAAAGCCCTCACAAACTTGATGGCACACTTTATATTCCTTGCCCCTAATAAACTTGAACCATTGTGTCATCTATGTTGTATATGCTTGCACTTATAAGTTGGAATTAGTAGAACCGTGCTGTCATGGGGAACGTTTTAAACATTGCACTTGTACTTTGTACTCAGTTGATATCATGCTCTTTTGTCCATAGATGTCACCGGTGTAAAATAAAGAGGAAACTTGTAAGTCCATGGAGTAAGTATTCTGTGTTAGAAAAACACCTAGGCCGCTAGCCTAAGCCATGCCTAATCATGGTTGAAACTTGCAGCATCACCATAGTGAGCTATCTATGAAGCATCCTCAATAAAAAGCTATGCATATAGTAAATAAAAAGATCGCTGAGATGCTCATTGTCTGCTTGCCTTGTCATTTTGGTTATCGGAAAGCTCCTGTACCATGTGCAAGGGGTACCCCGTTGGCGGTTCTCTATGATATGCAAATATTTACAATGACAAGAACTTACATGTGACTGAAGTTGAGTAGCATGAGGTGTGGCCCTCGTATTCAAGGGACTTGAGATTGCCAACTTATACTTTGTCAAGCATATACTCCATCTTTGTCACTTTAACAAATCTCATAGGATCTTTCTGACTAGTAATTGCATTGTTATGCCTTGCTCAGTTCCTATCAATTGCCCTGCTGTAATTTGTTTACCCTTCATGCCATGTTGTTTATCTAAGGAGAGCACCTCTAGTAAAATATGGACCCCGGTCCAATCTTTACCATTGATACATCTTCCACTGTTACTTGTTTACTTACTGCAAACCATTACCTTCCACACCATACGTTTAATCCTTTGTTACAGCAAACCGGTGAGCTTGACAACCTCACTGATTCGTTGGGGCAAAGTCTTGAGTTTGTGCTGTGCAGGTCTCTGTGTTGCTAGCAACACCTGTGTGACATTTCCTTCCTCCTTCTGGTTTGATAACCTCGGTCTCTACTAAGGGAAGACTTGCTGCTGTGCTCATGACACCTTGCTCTTGGGGTTTCCAACAAAGTCCTCTCTGTCAGGCAACAGGGAGCAGGGAGAGAGGAGCGTGCGAGGGAGGTAGGGTCTAGGTGGGGTCGCGGGATCGAGGGATGGGACTCGGTCGGGGAGGTTCGGGTGTTGACCGCGTACGGGACATGCAGGGATGGATCAGAACATGGGGTGGGCCGCGTGGTGGGAGTGGGACCCAGGCGGGGAGCGTGCGTCGCATTGAATGCGTTGCGCGCGCGTGTGAGTTTGGGTGGGGGTGGCGGCGGCTGCAGGGAGGAAATGTGGGGGGAGGTAGGGTTAGGGTTTGTGGGGTGGTTGGATGGGCTAGGGTTTCAGCCGGCTGGGCCTTTTGGGCCTGGCTAGTTTAGGTCTAGGTCTAATCGGCTAGTAGGTGGTCGAGTCGGTTGGACCTCTGGTCCGACCGGCTAGACTGCCTCCCTGATACCAAAATAGTTTTATATTTTATAAAAGCTTTTACAAATAGTTTTTAGACAAATAAAAGATTTGGACAGACCGGATCTTATACTTTGAAATAAGAGGGGGTAATGTAGAAAGGAAAATAGGGCTTTTGGAAAATAGTTTTAGGCGAAAAAATGCATGATGATGTCATGATGATGCACGAAGATAAAACAACAAGCAAATCTAGTAGTGGTTTTACCAGGGGTGCTACAACAAGTGACCCATGAGGTTGTGTGGCGGCAGCAGCCAGAGCCCCATCCACATGCTAGGAGCGTAAGATGAGCCCTTTGCACTTTGCTCGCAGGTTTAGAGAGAAACTTGTTCTCTTCTTGGCTTATCGTTTCTTTCTGGCGTCGTTGAGGTTGGCCCAAATTCTCATGTTCGGTGTCTTGTATGTGTTTGGGGCGTGTTTGGTTGCTCGTTTCCCCGTTTCTCGCATGGGGCGGGAATAAATAAGGGCGTTTGGTTCCGCATGGCGGATGAAATCTTTGCATCGCACGAGTTTTAAAGCACCTCTCAGCTTTCCCCTAGAGGAACATCGAAATCGGATGTTTCCACGGAGCCAAGTTCTTCTCGCACTCACAGGGAAAGAAGGTGCACGTGCTCGTGCAAGGGAGGGATGACGGGAGCTCAAAAAATCTGGCAGGAGAAATTAGGGTTACTGCCCTCCGATTCACCACGGCTATTTATACCGCCCCTCAGCCGGCTCCAAAATCCCCACCACCACTTACCCCAATTTCGAGATCTCTCTCCAAATCCTGTTCCTCACCAACGAGAAGGTAAGCGGCGCCTCCTACTCTGGTGGGTCTATCTCATCTACAGAAAGTCTTCCTCCTCGGATATGTCGGACAGGTCGTCCTCGTTAGGCGAGATTGAGACCGTGGTAAGAAACACCTAACCCTAGATCTCGCAGCTTAGATCTGTTGCCATGTTCTAGCTCACAGTTCTAAGCTGTAAGCTAGTGTTCTAGATCTAGACCTGAGCATTCTGGCAGTCATTTTTCATGTTGTCCTATGAGGATTTCCATGTGTTGTAGGTATGATTAGTGTTATAAGTATAGTTCTTCCCCTAGAACTAAACACATTAT
The DNA here is from genome assembly GCA_916181665.1 of Avena sativa. Classification (NCBI taxonomy): domain Eukaryota; kingdom Viridiplantae; phylum Streptophyta; class Magnoliopsida; order Poales; family Poaceae; genus Avena; species Avena sativa. Next base: position 17,491,954 of record OV702279.1, on the reverse strand, counting down.
TATCCCTGCTACCGTAGGAGAAGGTTGCGTCCCCTGATTTGTCCGCAACCTCTGTGTTGCCTCTGCGTTATGTGTCGATGCCTGATGCGGGACATGTCATGTCCAGCATCCCTGTCCACCTTCGTCCTGAATCGGGTCGTCTAGTTGATCGATAAAGGGGGTTCAGTAGTGCGGGGATTCAGATAGGCGGACATGCGCTTGGTTGCAGATGATGTCTTCAAGTTCGGTGGCCGGACAGTCACTCTAAACCAGGTATACAACCACATGAGGCACTGGAGAGTGCGTTGGATTCAGGTGCTGAGGATCAAGATGCTTGAGAACGTGCGTTGGGTTGAGGAGACCTCTGCTATCATGATGGACGATGAAGCTTACTATGAGCACATCAAGGTATGATATATTTTCAATTGCATCAGTTTTTGTAATGGTCACGTATGAACTACACGCCATGAACTAACTGTGATTCACATGGCTCAGCCATCGGACACCAAGTTGATCAACAAGCCCACTAAGAACTATGCTTAGATGAAGATGATTTACGGTCCTCGCATTCCCGGTGCGCCTATCTCTGTGACGATGATACACCGTGCTCTTACCCACCTCATGGAGCACAGCGGAAAGGCGACCAGGTATCTTGTCATGACCCCTGAGCGCAAGTTGAGCTGGTTCACGGCCTTTCTGAACAAGCATTACCTCTGAGTAGCGGACTGAGCTGTTCGAGGAGGTGCTGGTAGCGGTGTTGATGATGATGGCTGTGATGTGTATTTTGGGAGTAGCTAGGCTGATGAACTATGGTTGCGGTGACCCCTGAACTTTGGTCTGTATATTTTGGGAGGTGGTATTCATTTATAACCCCCCGTATGTGATAAACTAATGTTGCATCACGGGTAGTTGCTCGTGAACTCGTGCTGCAGCACACACGCCACAGACTTATTATGTAGAACATGTGTCAATATAAGCTAATAGTTCTCTAAATTGCACTTTTCTGAACTTTGTTCTCTGCTTGATGATGTTGGGTAAGCTCACCTCACTAGCCAGGAGGCAAGGCTAGCAGGAACAATACAGCTAGCCAAACAAGTATCAATTTGCTCAAATCCTAGAATGCATGGAACCAAACGACTGGGGTTTGGCTTCTCAATCCCTAGAAAAATGAGAATACAAGGAACCAAATGAATGGCCCTTTTGGCATGAGAGGTTGCATTGCCGCGCGCAGCTTCTGTGAAGCCATGATCTCCAGGTGCGAGTAAAAACCACGAGCAACCAAACATGCCCTTGGTGTTCTAGGTGTGGCTTCCCGTTGTTAGGTTTTTCGCCTGGTTTCCCCAACATAAACCAAGCAGTTTGTTTTCTATTTAATCATTTAATTTAGCAATTCTCCTGCTCAAATTCAAAAAAAAATATTACAATAGCTCACGCAAATTGCATATAGTACCTGCCGTCCAGAATCAAGAACCCACTTCTCCACGTTCAGTGGGGTTGAGGACTCGTATCAAGTAGGAGAGGCTGGATAGGCCGGAAGTGACATAGAGACCCAATATGGATGAACTGCTGAACATTTCAAGCCCCCGGAATTCTATACGCTGCCCGCGCTAGCGTCGCATAGGACACACCCTAGTACGCATCAAGTTGTTTTCTACTTTTCTTTTTTATCTGTTTCTGTTTTCTTTCTTCTGTTGCCTTTTCATTTTCTTTTTCTGTTTTTTTATTATTTTTTATATTTACGTTTTCAAATTTTATTTTAAAAAAGATGTGCATTAGTTTTTGGAAAATAAATAATTTTTAAAATTTTGGTTCATGGTTTTAAAATTTGGTCCATGATTTTTCAAATCGGCTTCATGATTCTCGAATTTTCTTCATGTTTTTTAATTTTTGGTTCATGGTTTTTGAATTTGGTTCATCGTTTTTCTAAACTAGGTTCGTGATTTTCAAAAATGGTTCATGATTTTTGTTTTGTTTATGATTTTCAATTCTTTCTTCATAATTTTGAAAAATTATTTACAATATTAAAAAATCTTCACAAACAAAATTATGCACAATTCTTAAATCATTATTATAGAGAATTTTCAGTTTAAACAAAATTCAGAAAAAAAGAAACAAAAAAAATAAAAAATGGCATCTCGTCTACTGGCCGGCCGAGTTACCGTGCCCGGCGCGCGCATATTTTCAAGCGACGTATAACAGTGCCCTTCCGAGCCTCAGAGGAAGCTAAGGATAAGCGTGAGAACAAAGCCAGGGATCAGACTCTGCTAAGAAAAAAAGTCTAGAGCTCAGAGATCCCCAAAAAAAGTCGGTGCTCAGAGCCTTTGTACCAGTGGCAGTGGCGGTGTAGTGCTGATTTTTTAAAACAAAGAATAAGGCCTCCTTTGATTTATAGGATTGTGAAAGGATTTTTGTAAGAATAGAATCCTATGGAAATTTTCCTATTATGGTTGTTTGATTCAAAGGATCATATCCTATAGGAAAAAATCCCATAGAAATCTGGTAGTGTAAAATCCATAGAAAAAAAACATGAGGTTAGAGCTCATGGAAAATTCCTTTACCTCAATCAAAGACAATTGTTCTTCGCATAGGATTCAACTAGTCATGACTTCTCAATCCTTTGAATTTCCTATTCCTATCCTTTTCTTATCCCATGAATCAAAGGGGCCCTAAGGCAAATGCCGAAAAAGTAGGATGCGATGAATGACATAAACCCGGTTACCCACATACCGAGTACTTGGAGAACTTATTTTTCATTTCTTTTTCATGGTGGACAAATGTAATTTTAGTCTTTGCACAATGCATGTTGAGTGTCCACCTGATGATATGGAATTCCATCCCTACCTCCCCACCGTTGGATGTTAGTAAAATGTAAAACCTCGTCCATATGATATTTGCAACATACCTTCATACCCTCTTGCAAAACTTTTATGCTATTGTAGCATCGCTACAACATTTTATTCTGTGGGATAAAAAATGTACAAAAATCATGACAACATTTCGAAACACCTATATAGTAAAAAATGAGTATGTAGCAATCCAAAATGACAACATCAAATCCTAACTGTCATAGTAAATCCATGAAAACAACATGGGACAACAACGTGTGCAGTTGCCCATGGAAACATTTGCAACATTGAAGTAACATTTGCTATAGACATTCGGAATCGTTGGAGCACCTCGCCAATGTGTTTTCAACAAAACGCACACACATTTACAACATTGTAAAATCACTGGTGTAACATAAACAATCATGAATTAACCTTATGATGGAGCACCGACTTCACCGGATCGGGCGCACGAGCGACGAATCCGGGTCGCTGGAGCATGTAGGCGCTAGATGGAACCTCTTTGGGTCCATACCCCCGATGTGCCATCTCCACAAAGTTCGACCGTGTTGAGAACTCACATCTCCACCTCATTCTCATCCATGGCAGCGAGCTACGTCTATGGTGGAGAGAGATAAGAAAACAACAATGAACAAGAATGAGGTGATAATGAGGAGAAATGAAGGAGAAAGATAGGTGAAGGGGTCGAGGATCTATTTCCTCTTGGGACCTCTAGAGCATGGTGAGTGCTATCCTTTTCCTTGGTCTTTAAGCCAGTCTGGCGAGGACCCCTCCCTTGAAGTTGTCACGAGCGAGTTCACTGGGATGTCCAAAAAAAAATAGCCACTTGTTGCAAAAGCGTTACCCTCTTACCATATTTTTAACGGGAAAGGTCCAGAAGGACCTAGTTGCTGCATTAATTCCAAGTGGTGGTACAAAATACATGTAGGACCAAACCAAAGAAAGAAATTACAACTAGGTCCTAGAAACAAACACAAAGTACCTCACAAAGATTACTGAAAAAGCAGTCGAGTCTCTCTACCACACCCCCAAGCTCTAGAGATGGAGATACCGTCGGCCACCGTCTTCTTCACTTGCTAGGGACTAGGCCACTTGGGAAGAAGAAGTCAAAGAACGTCGTCGTTGCACCATCGATTAAGGGCCTCCACTAACGTCCATAGGAATCATAGATCAATGGCCTACAACTGACCACCGTGGAACAACTCAAAGATTGCAACATCTCAAACCAGCACCGCGCAAATGTTGAAGAAGATAGACCGCTACACCTCCTCCCTTCGCCTCCACGGTCGGCCAGAGGGAGGGAAACAGATCAGCTCCTCGACATCTCGAGAAGGATGAAGACCGTCGGATCCTCCAACCATTTACATACTGCATCAGCCCACACGCTACCCACCTCTTTCCTTCTGCCGCCACGACCGACCAGACGGAGAGAGGTAGCATTGCTGAAGTTGGTGAAGAAGAGGACCGGGGAAATCGAGACCATGGCTTTATTGACGGAGAAACTTCCCGCTTCGCTTGCCATCCCTTTCGGCTCGACCAAAGGAGCACCACGATTAGAGCAAGAAGGAGATAGACGATGCAGCTCTAGTTGACGGGAAGTGGCACTTTCTCCCAGCAAGACGCCAAACGACGATGTAAAGCCTAAACCTAAACCTTGGGCTGCGAGTTTCACCTACGACTACTCCAGCGTAGCTCCTCCGCCACCTCCCGCCGGCTAATCTGGCGAGAAGGGCTTGGGAGTGACCGGGTCCTACACAGGACACTCTCAAGGCAAGGCAAAGGAGTAAGGGAGAGGTGGAAAATACGTCGCTATCAACAGCCAGTTTGGAATATCCGTCTTACCGATTCCATGAGATGATCTGAGACAGGGAGGCAATCACAACGGATAAGCCAAAGTTCACGATCAAGATCGTGCCGCACGCTACAGCTCCACGTAGGCGCCTGTCCCCGTCTGCCAGCCACCATACCGACGCTTCCCCATTTGATTACATACAGAACCTGCCAGCCAGAATCAAGAACCCACTTCCCCACATCAAGTTCACGCGTCAACCCCGCCCCAGCCCAGCGGTTCTCCTACCCTTCTCTCGCCATTCTCAAAACAAAAAAAAAAAACTTCTCTCGCCGGCACAGGCCACCGTCGGTCTCCCCCCTCCAGCCAGCCATGTCGAAGTACGGGACCATCCCCACCTCCTCCGACGGTCCGCATCCTCCGGACTCCTCCCCGCTGGACTTCATCTCCCGCGCCAAGGCCCGCGGCGCGTCGGCGCTGGCGACGCGCCGGCCATGGCGCGAGGTGGCGGACCCCGGGGCCCTCGCCGTGCCACGGGGGCTCGGGGACGCCTACCTCCGCGCGCGCGCCAACCTCGCGCACTTCTCCATGAACTACGCCATCGTCGTCCTCTGCGTCGTCTTCCTCTCCCTGCTCTGGCACCCCTTCTCCCTCATCGTCTTCCTCGCCTGCATGGTCGCCTGGGTCTTCCTCTACTTCCTCCGCGACGTGCCGCTCGCCCTGTTCGGCCACACCATCGGAGACGGCGTCGTGCTCGCCGTCCTCTCCGCGCTAACGCTCATCCTGCTCCTGCTCACCGGCGCCACCGGCAACATCCTCACCTCGCTGCTCGTAGGCCTCGTGCTCGTCCTGCTGCACGCCTTGCTTCACCGCCCCGCGGACAACATCGACGAAGAGGCCGGACGGTGGTACACGCCCGCCCCGCCACCGCCGCCGTACTAGTCTCTGAATTGTGAGCTGCTCCTCAAACTCGTCGGTTCCTGGTTTGTGAATTACATCTGTTCTTAACCACCTATTTGCGCACCTGTTAATAGGAACACAATAATGTGCGGAATTGGTGGTGTTCTTGTTCTGTTTTTATCTTACAATTGATTGATAGTATCAAACATTAATTGTTGTGACCAATGATGTGGTTTTGTTTGCATTCCTGGAATTGATCGATATCAAACATTGTTATTGCATAATGTGGTCAATGATGTGCGTGTCCTCCGGATGAATTGAGGAATGGGTGATCAATTTGGAGCCAGTTAGATGGTACTACTTCTATAATAAAGGTTGCTTATTAGCTCAGAACAAGGAAGTGGATGGTCAAACTCAAACCCAAACAGCTCTGCCTTGTGCTCCAGGGTATGGCCGGCCACAAACAGGTGTTCCCGAGTGAGACGTGGACGTTGATGTGCCCATACAAACTACTCGGACCAATTGCATTGTTAATAATTAGGCTCTGACCAATGAAAAAACTACAACTATGCTTATCCGCATAAACCGTCTAGATCCAGGCGATTTTTTTAGGGGAAAGCCATATGGCGTATTTTATTTCAAAACCATCATGGTTACATCACTGAATACAAAAGTTTGTATAAATCCTGGAGGTTCTCTATCCCAACTCACTATTAAGTTTGAAGGACAAGAATATTTAGCCAGTTGGTGCGCCACCTTGAACTCGATAGAATCAAATGAATTTGCTATCATAAAATATTCAGCCAGAATTGCCGAATAAGGGCTCTAGGCTTCAGTAATTGCAGTGCATGCTTGAATTAACTCCGAAGAGTCCAATTCTATACTATAGTCACCTTTTATAATCCCAAACCATCTAGGAATTCCAATCCTAGATAGCTTCTCCATGATCGTTCTATAATTAGCATTCAACACTCGGTCGAGACTACAGGCGTACCCTGCAATAGCTTCTCCATGATCGTTGCGAAGCACCATCCAGCTGCACCCCTTCCATTTGAATGAAAGCACGCATCAATGTTTAGCTTCAGATAGCCTCTGGCTGGTTTCTCCCCATCTGGTATCATGCTCCACCGCATTTGGGTAAGACGCTGGTATGTAGTTTGCTCTTATTAGTACGTTTATAGGAAACGCAGTTCTAATTGGATCAGCTATTTTAACTCCCTTCACGAATTCTCTCCTTCACGAATTCTCTCCTCTGCCACCAAATGTACCAACATGCAATAGCAATGGATTCTCTCGGTTCAAGCAAACCGAGAACTAGGCGCTTTTCCTTTGCTCTACACATAAGATTTTCAAGGATTGTGGATCCGGGTGAATTTTAGTTTTATATTGGAACCCAATTCGTTTGCTTGTACGAGTTAGTCTATTTCTAAGCATCGACGAGGAGAACGGACGGTGTACACGCCCATCCTGCTGTGGCCGTCCTATAGACCCTACTAAATAAGTGTATGTTGTGGGACCACGGGATTAGTCTGATCTTTTAGGTTTCTCGAGGGAATGCGAGAGATTCACGAGGGAAAAAAGAAGACACGAGGTGGCTAAGAACACATCAAAATACAAGTCATTGGCTCACTCCGGTGGCTACTTGTTCAATACAATCCATGTGTGGGGATCGATATCAATGACTCTCTTAATCCCAAACGGAGAGGGACAGTACTTTTGTGAGGATCTTGACAACTTCACCTACAAACAACTCAAGGAGAAGGCCTTGTACAATTTGGATACTATGAGAAAAGTCCAAAAGAGCGATTTGATAATATGGCTTCCTTAAAAGGAAGATGAGACCAAAACTAGAAGGATGCCTCTCAAGAGTTTTCAAATTCTATTATCAAGTCTAAGCAACAAGGGATGAGCCATAGGGCTATTTATAGTAGCTGAGGAAAGGGGTAGGTAAAAGGAATATTTCAAGATATCAAACCCAAAACTATGCGCACGCAGATTGAAATCAGCGGTAAAATTGATGGCGTCGGTTCTGGCACCGGATTAGTCAAAGCGGTTCTGTGGCATTTGTTTGGTCGCCGGATTAGACTTCTGTTTTGGCGGGAAGCCCGGCAGACCAGTTTGGCATTGCGTATGCCAGTTCGGTATATTGTAAAGGCTTTCGACATCCAACAGTTTGAAATAGTATCCTGCCGGTTCGGTTCGTTTTGGCGGGCCGGTCTATGCACCGACAATGGCGCTGGTTCATCTGGTTTGTTTTAGCATTGGAACCGGTGTGCTGGTTCTTGCACCCGATTGCCCAGTTCATGGTCCTTATCTCCGTCTCGGCGTGGTGACAATCCATCTTGGTGTAGCTCTTGTTGCTCATGCTTGAGGATACACATGGCATTGTTATGGAGTAGCAATTCATCCAAGTTAGAACCAAAGTCGCACATGGAGAGGAGCGAGTTTACCTTATCATTGAGGAGCATGGCTTGGGCACGGGTCATTGGTACACTTGGGGGACTTGGCGGGGGTGGATGTACAGGGGTCAGTAGGACAACTGCATCATCTCCCCTCTTGGTAAAGATTCGTCCTCGACTCTTGATCTTCCTCATCTCCATGCTGAAATGGTGTATGGTTCGCCACATTGAAGGTGTTACTAACGAGGTACTTGTACGTGGGGATGTCGATGATGTAGGCGTTATTATTGATTCTCTTTAGGACCTTGAAGGGACCATCACCTCGAGGCTTGATCTTGGAGTCTCGTTCTTGGGGGAACCGGTCGTTGCGGAGATGTATCCACATGAGTTATCATTCTTCAAATATCATCTCTTTCTTGTGTTTGTTGAGCCTTGTAGCTTGACGAATAATTTGTTATTCAATTGTAGCTCTTGTCTCTTCATGGAGTTTCTTCATTTATTCAGCTCTCTTGTTGAAGTCCATATTGGCACGCTCATGAAGTGGAAGTGTTAGGATGTCGAGCAAGGTCAATGGCTCGAAACCATAGACAATCATGAATCAAATCTTCATTATCGTGGTGTGAAGCAAACTCCGCATGAGAGACGTGTAGGGGTTCGTAGCATGGAAAAAAATTCTACCGGATGCACACAAACAAGCCAAGATCTATCTACTAGATTGTAGCAACGAGTCGATAGAAGCACTCACCCTCGGAGATTCCAAAGCGGTTAACGAGAGCAGATTCTCGTGGGTGATGTAGTTGTACACTTTTCGATCTCAAGATCGCGTAGACGATCCTTCCGGCGCTGCGTTTCGGCAGCGCTTCCGCAGTCGGTCACATGTTCTGTACTCGATGAAGACCTTCCTCTCCCTTGTTCCAGCAGGCAGCGAAGGTTGTAGTTCTCCCTTCGTGATTCTGGCAGCACGACGACATGGTGTCGGAAGTAGAGGGAAGATCCCGTAGGGCTTCGCCTAAGCCGGTGCGAGTTATGGTGGATTATGGTTTCCCGGAGATCTAGGGTTTAGATGACCGGGAGGAGGAGGAGGAGGTGTCGGCGGCGGCTAGGGCGGCGGCGCGGCAGCGCGGGGAGGCGGCGGCGAGTGGCAGCGGCTTGGGCGCGGCGGTGGCGGCGGCGGCGCGGGTGTGGGTAGGGCTTGGCTCTTGTGGTGTTGGGGCATCCCTCCCCCTCTATTTATGAGAGGGAGGGGTATCCTTGGGAGGGGTGGGTTTGAATCCAAACCCAAACCCAAGTTGGATTGAGAGAAGGACTTGTTTCTTCTTCCACTAGGAAACCATTGTTCCAGATTGACTTTTCAAACTTCCCGTTTGACTTTCAATTTAGATCTTTATTTATATCTTGCAAATGCCAACACCAAGTGACCTAGGATATGATCCAATCATTCCACATATCCATGATACATTCATGGACCATTCCCCTTCCGGTCTGGTGAACCTTCTAGACCCTTCTAGAACCTCTCCGATGAAACCATCGGAAACTTTCCCGAACTCCGAAATCGGACTTTCCTTATATGAATCTTATTCTCCGGACCATTCTGGATCTCCTCGTGATATCCCGGATCCCATACGAGACTCCGAACAACATTCGGTATCCCTATTAACATTCTATATCTACTAAACAACATCGAATCCTTAAGCGTGTCTCCCTACGGTTCGTGAATTATGCGGACATGACCGAGACACTTCTCCGATCAATAACCAATAGAGGAATCTGGAAATTCATATGGCTCCCACATATTTCTACGATTACTTTATGAGCGAATGAACCACTTACATACGATACCAATTTCCTTTTGTCTCACGATAGTTTACTTATCCGAGGTTTTGATCGTCGGTATCTCTGCATACCTAGTTCAACCTTGTTATCGATAAGTACTCTTTTCTCGTTCCCGTGATATGTGATCCCTTATGAGCCAGTCACATGCTTGCAAGCTAATTGGATGACATTCCACCCAGAGGGCCCAGAGTATATCTATCTGTCATATGGATGGACAAATCCCACTCTTGATCCACGTGCTTCAACCCATACTTTCCGAACACTCAATGCCACCTTTATAGCCACCCAGTTACGGTGTGGTGTTTGATGTTGGAATTATGCCCTAGAGGCAATAATAAAGATGTTATTATTATAATTCTTGTTCATGATAAAGTTTATATTCCATGCTAGAATTGTATTAAGCGGAAACTTTGATACTTGTGTGGTTTATGAACAACATCGTGTCCTAGTACGCTTCTATGGACTAGCTCATTGATTAATGATGGTTAAGGTTTCCTAACCATAGACATGAGTTGTCGATTAATAATGAGATCATGTCATTAGGAGAATGATATGATGGACAGACCCAAATTAAGCAAAGCAATTAGATCGTGTCATCGTGTTCGTCTTTGCGAAGCTTTTTCCTATGTCAAGTATTGTATTCCTTAGACCATGAGATAATACAACTCCTTGGTATCGGAAGAAAGCTTTGAGGTCATCAAACGTCATCCTATGTGAGGGTGATCATAAAGGTGTCTCTCAGGTGATCGGAAAGTACTTGTTGGGTTGTATGTATCGAGATGGAATTTGTCCCTCCTGAGTCGGAGAGATATACTTCGGGCCCACTCGGTAATCGATATCAACACCGCTTGCAAGAACGTGGTTAAGGAGTTAATCACAAAGTGATATCGGATTACAGAACGAGTAAAGTACTTGCTGTGAACGAGATTGAACTAGGTATGCCGATACCAACGATCGAATCTCGGGCAAGTAAAATATCGCGTGACGAAGGGAATACATATATGGGATTAATTGAATCCTGGCATCGTGGTTCATCCGATATGATCATAGATGAATATGTGGGAGTCAATATGGGTTTCCAGATCCCGTTGTTGATTATTGATAGAAGATCATGTCTGCATATTCTCGAACCCGTAGGGTCACACACTTAACATGCATTGACGCTAGGATAGAATGGATAATTGGTTTATGAGTTTTTTGTTAGGAGTCTCGGATGAGACCTAGGACATCATGAGAGGTTTCGGAATGGTCTGGAGAATAAGATTCATATAAAGGAAAGCAGTTTTTGGATTTCGTAATCGTTTTGGAGTTTATCGGTATTGTACCAGAAGGTTCTAGAAGGTTCCCGAGTGGGACCAATGTGGGCCCACTTGTCGGAGGCCTGCGTGGGCCTAAGGGAAAGGCCCTGGCCACTTGGTCCAGGGGCACAAGGCCCCTAAGGCCCAGCCGGCCAGCCCTTAGGGGAAACCCTAAGGGAACCTTCCAGAAGAGGGGGATGACTTGCCCCCCCACTCCACCCCTTGGGCCACCGCCCTAGGGCTTGGAGGAGGGGTCAAGGGGACGGCCAGCCCCCTATATAAGAAGGGCAGGGGCGCAGCCTCCCCCCACTCCAACCCTAGCCGTCGTCCAACTGCTGCCCCTCCACCTCTTTCTCTCTCCCGACTGCGCGTAGGCGAAGCCCTGCCGCAGAAACTCTCCACCATAAGCACCACGCCGTCGTGCTGCAGATCCAATCTATATCTCCACCATACTTGATGGACCAAGGAAAGGAGGAGACATCGCTGCACCGTACGTGTGGATCTCTCGGAGGCGCCTCCACTTGCGGCGTAGGATCGGATCGGATCGGATCGCAAGGAGGAGACGGCGAGTACGACTACGTCAACCACGTTCTGTTGAACGTTTCCGCTGTGCGATTTCTTCAAGGGTATGAAGATATCATCAATCTCTCTCGTTGATTACATCTCCTAGATTAGATCTTGGCTTTCTTGTTCGCATCCGTAGGAAAATCTTTGATTTACTATGCTATGAAATCCTTCAGTGGTATCAGAGCTAGATCTATACGTAGATGTGTTTCACGAGTAGAACGCAACATGCTTGTTGCGGGCGTTGATGTTTTCTGTTGCAAACCTCTTGTTGTGTATTTCTTATGGCGCGGCATAGTGAGATCGAAGCGGTCCAGACCAACTTTACGCGACCTCGTTCGCGAGACCGGCTCCGCACTTGACGTGTGGCTTGTTCCACACATGCGGCTGGTGGATGCCAGTTTCTCTCACTATAGTATTCATGGGATTTACAACGGATGTTAGCAACCATAATATCACCGTTGTGGCTTTCCGTAGGTAAGAATCGTTCTTAGCTTGTTACTCCCATAAGCCACGTAAAACATGCAACAACAAAGTAGAGGCGTCTAACTTGTTTTTGCAGGGAGTGTTTTGTGATATGGTATGGCCCAAGACATGATGTGTATGAATTTAGATGTATGCAATGATCATGTTTTGTAATATTTCACGACTTGCATGACTATGAGTTCACAACCGCAGGAACCGTATGGTTGTCTTTATAATTGTATATGACCTGCGTGTCAACTTCTTATACGCCATGTAATAGCTTTACTTTATCACTAAGTAGTTATCAATAGTTGTAGTTGCTATTCGTGGTGGAGGCAATCATGGTGGAGTGATGGAGATCATGCTCGCACGCACAAGATGGAGATCATTGCGCGGAGATTGGCTATACCATGTCACATAAAATTATATGCATGTGATGTTTATCCTTTTATGTATCTTATTATGCTTAGATCACGACGATAGCATTATAAGATGATTCCTCACTTAAAGATCAAGATAAAATTGTGTTCTCCCCATGTATGCACCGTTGCGAAAGTTCGTCGTTTTCAAGCACCTTGTGATGATCGGGTGCTATAAACTCTATGTTCACATACAACGGGTGCAAGCCAGTTTTGCACACGCGGAAATACTTGGGTTTGACTTGGCGAGCCTAGCATGTACAAACATGGCCTCGGAACACACGAACCGAAAGGTTAAACATGAGTCATATGAATGATATGATCGAAACTTTGTTGTCCACCATTGAAACCACATCTCTTCTCGTGAAGATCGGATTAGGTGTGGTGAATTTGGATCGTGTTCACTAAACAACTTGAGGGATGTTGAATTTAGTGGGAGTTCATCTAGTAATTTGATTAAGTTGAACTAGTTATCATGAACATAGTCTAAATTGTATTTGCAAATTTTGTAGATCAAATGGCTAAGTCCAACTTCAACTTAAACATTTTTGCTGAGAAAGAAAAGCTTAAGAACAATGGGTCTAACTTCACCAACTGGTTTTGCAATCTGAGAATCATTCTCGCTGGCAGACAAAAAGCCTATGTACTTGAGAAAGCGCTAGGTGACGCCCCTGCTACTGATGCGCCGGCTGATGAAAAAGCTGTTTATCAGTCACGCAAAGATGATTATGGAGTGATTAAGAGTACCATGTTGTTTGCTATGGAACCGTAACTTCAAAATCGTTTTGAGGAGTTCGACGGGCCCTTTGAGATACTTGAGGAACTGAAAACCATGTTTCAGACTCAGGCCCGTTCTGAGAGATATGAGATCTCTGAGAAGTTCTTTAACTGCAAGATGGAGGAAGGGAGTTCCGTTAGTGAGCACGCCATTAAGATGTAGGGCTACACTCAACGTCTTGAGCAACTGGACTGCAAGATTCCAGAAGAGCTCAAGATTGACAGAGTTCTGCAATCACTCCCTCCTAGCTACAAAGGTTTTGTAGTTACTCACAATCAAATTGGTTCCACTGGTACAATCACTGAGCTCTTCGCTAAGCTGAAAGATGCGGAGGTGGATATCAAGAAAGATAATCATGTGTTGATGGTCAACAAGACCACTAGCTTTAAGAAAGCTAAGGGTGCAAAGAAATCCTTCAAGAAAGGCAGCGGCAAGCGGGTTGCCCCTGCTGAGAAGAAGCTCAAGTCTGGACCTAAGCCGGACACTGAGTGCTTCTATTGCAAGGACAAGGGTCACTAGAAGCGCAACTGTCCGAAGTACTTGGCGGACAAGAAGGCTGGCACTATTAAAGGTATATTTGATATACATGTTATTGATGTTTACCTTACTAGCGCTCGTTGTAGTGCCTGGGTATATGATACTGGTTCAGTTGCTAATATTTGTAACTCGAAACAGGAGCTACGGAATAGACGGCGGCTAGCAAGGGATGAGGTGACGATGCGCGTTGGCAATGGATCAAAAGTTGATGTGATGGCCGTCGGCACGCTCTCCTTAGTTTTACCTTCGGGATTAGTTTTAAACCTTAATAAGTGTTATTATGTGCCTACGTTGAGCATGAACATTATATCTGGATCGTGTTTATTGCAAGAAGATTATTCATTTAAATCAGAGAATAATGGTTGTTCTATTTATATGAATAACATCTTTTATGGTCATGCACCTGTTGTGAATGGTTTATTTCTTCTGAATCTCGAAAGTAATGAAACGGACATCCATAACATTGAGGCTAAGAGATGCAAAGTAGATAGTGATAATCCAACTTATTTGTGGCACTGCCGTCTAGGTCATATTGGTGTAAAACGCATGAAGAAACTCCATTCTGATGGACTTTTGGAGTCTCTTGATTTTGAATCATTTGACACGTGCGAGCCATGCCTCATGGGCAAGATGATCAAAACCCCGTTCTCCGGAATAATCGAGCGAGCAACGAACTTATTGGAAATCATACATACCGATGTATGCGGACCAATGAGTGTTTCGACGCGCGGTGGATATCGCTATTTTCTCACTTTTACTGATGACTTAAGTAGATATGGGTATATCTATTTAATGAAACATAAATCTGAAACGTTTGAAAAGTTCAAAGAATTTCAGAACGAAGTGGAAAACCATCGTAACAGGAAAATTAAATTTCTACGATCCGATCGTGGAGGTGAATATTTGAGTTATGATTTTCTCACGCATCTTAAAGCAAGCGGAATCGTTTCACAACTCATGCCACCCGGAACACCACAACGCAATGGTGTGTCTGAACACCGGAATCAAACTCTATTAGATATGGTGCGATCAATGATGTCTCTTACAGATTTTCCGTTATCATTTTGGGGTTATGCATTATAAACCGCTGCATTCACTTTAAATAGGGCACCATCTAAATCCGTTGAGACGACACCGTATGAACTATGGTTTGGTGCTAAACCTAAGTTATCGTTTCTTAAAGTTTGGGGATGTGAAGCTTACGTCAAGAAGTTGATGCCGGACAAGCTCGAACCCAAAGCGGAGAAATGCGTCTTCATAGGATACCCTAAGGAAACGATTGGGCATACCTTCTACCACAGATCCGAAGGCAAAGTGTTTGTTGCAAAGAATGGATCCTTTCTTGAGAAGGAGTTTCTCTCGAAAGAAGTGAGTGGGGGGAAGGTAGAGCTAGACGAGGTTATTGAACCTTCTCTCGAGTTGGAGAGTAGCGCAGCACCTGAAATTGTTCCAGTGTCGTCTGCACCAACAAGAGAGGAAGCTAATGATGAGGATCATGAATCTTCGAACGATGCTACTACTGAACTTTGCAGGTCGACAAGGTCACGTGCCACTCCTGAATGGTACGGCAACCCTGTCTTAGCCGTCTTGTTGTTAGACAACAGTGAACCTGCGAACTATGAGGAAGCGATGATGAGCCCAGACTCTGAGAAATGGCTAGAGGCCATGAAATCTGAATTGGGATCCATGAGCGAAAACCAAGTATGGACTTTGGTGGACCCTCCTAGCGACCGTAAGGGCGTTGAGTGCAAATGGATTTTCAAGAAGAAAATGGACGCGGATGGTAATGTTACTGTCTATAAAGCTCGGCTTGTCGCAAAAGGGTTTCGGCAAGTTCAAGGTGTTGACTACGATGAGACTTACTCTCCTGTAGCGATGTTTAAGTCAATTCGGATTTTATTAGCAATTGCAGCATTTCATGATTATGAAATATGGCAGATGGATGTCAAGACTGCGTTCCTCAATGGCAACATTGATGAAGAGTTGTATATGATGCAACCCGAAGGTTTTGTCGATCCTAAGGATGCTAATAAGGTGTGCAAACTTCAGCATTCCATTTATGGACTTAAGAAAGCATCTCGGAGTTGGAACCTTCATTTTGATCAAGTGATCAAGAGTTTTGGATTTGTTCCAAATTGCTACGAAGCTTGTATCTACAAGAAAGTGAGTGGGAGCTCGGTGACATTTTTAGTACTATATGTGGATGACATATTGATTATTGGAAATGACATTGGTATGCTTAACGATGTGAAGAGTTATTTGAATAAATGTTTTTCAATGAAAGACCTAGGAGAAGCTACTTATATATTAGGCATCAAAATCTATAGAGATAGACAAAGATGCCTAATAGCTTTAAGCCAAAGTACATATCTAGACAAAGTTCTGAAAAGGTTCAGAATGGATAAAGCAAAGAAAGGTTCATTGCCCATGTTGTCAGGTAAGATATTGAGCAAGACTCAGTGTCCAGCTACGGTAAAAGATAGAGATACTATGAGCAAAGTGCCATATGCCTCGGCCATAGGTTCTATCATGTATGCCATGCTATGTACTAGACCGGATGTGTCCAATGCTGTTAGTTTGACGAGCAGATACCAAAGTGATCCAGGAGTGGAACACTGGACAGCCGTAAAGAACATCCTAAAGTATTTAAATAGGACTAAAGAAATGTTCTTGGTCTATGGAGGTGATGAGCAGCTTGTCGTAAAAGGTTACGCCGACGCTAGTTTCTACACCGACCCGAATGATTCTAAATCTCAGACAGGATACTTTTATATTTTGAATGGTGGAGCTGTGAGCTGGAGAAGCTGCAAGCAAAGCGTGATCGCGGGATCTACAACAGAAGCGGAATACATGGCTACTTCAGAAGCGTCAAGTGAAGGAGTTTGGGTCAGGAACTTCATCACTGAGCTTGGTGTGGTTCCAAGTGCCTTGGACCCACTGGAGATATTGTGCGACAACACTAGCGCCATAGCACTGGCTAAGGAACCAAGATATCATCCAAAGACGAAGCACATCAACCGCCGTTTTCATATAATTCGAGATTATATAGCAGATGGAGATCTGAAGATTAGCAAAGTACATACGGATCTGAATGTCGCAGATCCGTTGACTAAACCTCTTCCACGAGCAAAACATGATCAGCACCTTAATGCCATGGGTATTAAATTGTTGCCAGATGTAAACAAGATTCTTAACTCTAGTGCAAGTGGGAGACTGTTGGAATTATGCCCTAGAGGCAATAATAAAGATGTTATTATTTTAATTCTTGTTCATGATAAAGTTTATATTCCATGCTAGAATTGTATTAAGCGGAAACTTTGATACTTGTGTGGTTTATGAACAACACCGTGTCCCTAGTACGCCTCTATGGACTAGCTCATTGATTAATGATGGTTAAGGTTTCCTATCCATAGACATGAGTTGTCGATTAATAATGAGATCATGTCATTAGGAGAATGATATGATGGACATACCCAAATTAAGCAGAGAAATTAGATCGTGTCATCGTGTTCATCTTTGCGAAGCTTTTTCCTATGTCAAGTATTGTATTCCTTAGACCATGAGATAATCCAACTCCCTGGTATCGAAAGAAAGCTTTGAGGTCATCAAACGTCATCCTATGTGAGGTTGATCATAAAGGTGTCTCTCAGGTGATCGGAAAGTACTTGTTGGGTTGTATGTATCGAGATGGAATTTGTCCCTCCCGAGTCGGAGAGATATACTTCGGGCCCACTCGGTAATCGATATCAACACCGCTTGCAAGCACATGGTTAAGGAGTTAATCACAAAGTGATATCGTATTATGGAACGAGTAAAGTACTTGTTGTGAACGAGATTGAACTAGGTATGCCGATACCAACGATCGAATCTCGGGCAAGTAAAATATCGCATGACGAAGGGAATACATATATGGGATTAATTGAATCCTGGCATCGTGGTTCATCTGATATGATCATCAATGAATATGTGGGAGTCAATATAGGTTTCCAGATCCCGCTGTTGATTATTGATAGAAGATCATGTCTGCATATTCTAGAACCCGTAGGGTCACACACTTAATGTGCATCGACGCTAGGATAGAATGGATAATTGGTTTATGAGTTTTTTGTTCGGAGTCTCGGATGAGACCCAGGAGATCACGAGAGGTTCCGGAATGGTCTGGAGAATAAGAATCATATAAAGGAAAGCAGTTTTTGGATTTCGGAATCGTTTTGGAGTTTATCGGTATTGTACCGGAAGGTTCTAGAAGGTTCCAGAGTGGGACCAACATGGGCCCACTTGTCGGAGGCCTGCGTGGGCCTAAGGGGAAGTGCCCTGGCCACTTTGGGCTAGGGGCACAAGGCCCCTAAGGCCCAGCCGGCCAGCCCTTAGGGGAAACCCTAAGGGAACCTTCCAGAAGAGGGAGGATGACTTGCCCCACACTCCACCCCTTGGGCCACCGCCCTAGGGCTTGGAGGAGGGGTCAAGGGGCCGGATAGCCCCCTATATAAAGAGGGCAGGGGCGCAGCCTCCCCCCACTCCAACCCTAGCCACCGTCCAACTACTGCCCCTCCACCTCTCTATCTCTCTCTCCCGACTACGCGTAGGCGAAGCCCTGCCGCAGAAACTCTCCACCATAAGCACCACGCCATCGTGCTGTAGATCCAATCTATCTCTCCACCATACTTTCTAGACCAAGTAAAGTAGGAGACGTCGCTGCACCGTACGTGTGCATATCTCGGAGGCGCCGCCACTTGCGGCGTAGGATCGGATTGGATCGAGAGGAGGAGACGGCGAGTACGACTACGTCAACCACGTTCTGTTGAACGTTTCCGCTGTGCAATTTCTTAAAGGGTATGAAGATCTCATCAATCTCTCTTGTTGATTACATCTCCTAGATTAGATCTTGGCTTTCTTGTTCGCATCCGTAGGAATTTTTTTGATTTACTATGCTACGAAATCCTTCATTTGATGTCTCAAAGCATCCTTCCGGTGATGGTGATTAGCATGATCTCATGGTCGAAGGAATTAGATTACTATGTATCAGAAATCTTATAGAAAACGAACTATTGAAATGACTTGATCTTAATGCTACGCTTATCTATAGGAGTATGTCCATCATACCATTATCCTAATGATATGATCTTGTTATTAATAACATCTCAATGTTCACGATCGATGAACCACGATCATCCATTATTCAACAAGCTAGTATTATAATGAGTCTTTACCAGGGACTCTAATTTAGTTTACACATCACACAAGTATTAATGTTTCCGGTTATGAACATTTATCATAAACACAAAGATATAATAATAACCACTTTTATTATTGCCTCTAGGGCATATCTCCAACAGTCTCCCACTTGCAGTAGAGTCAACTAATCTAGATTACATGGTAATATACCGAACACCCATGGCGGTTTGGTGCTGGTCATGTTTTTCCCTCGGGAGAGGTTTAGTCAACGGATCCGCCACAATCAGATCTGTGTGTACTTTGCAAATCTTTATGTCTCCTTCTTGGACATGCTCTCGAATAGCGTGAAAACGTAGCTTGATGTGCTTCAGCTTCTTGTGTGACCTTGGTTATTGCGCATTGGCTATGGCGCCCATGTTATCACAATAGATAGACATTGGGTCCAGCGCACTTGGAACCACACCGAGCTCTATAATGAACTCTTTCATCCATATCGCCTCTTGTGAAGCCTCCGAAGCAGCTATGTATTCTGATTCAGTTGAAGATCTCGCCACAACACTTTACTTTGCACTCCTCCAGCTAATTGTTGCACCATTCAAAGTAAATACGTATCCAGATTGTGATTTAGAATCATCCGGCTCGGTGTTCCAACTAGCATCGGTGTAACCATTAACAACGAGTTGTTCATCACCTCCATAAGAAAGAACCATATCCTTAGTTCTTCTCAAGTACTTAAGGATGTTTTTGACCGCTGTCCAATGATCTACTCCTGGATCACTTTGATATCTGCTAGTCAAACTAACACCATATGCAATGTAGGGTCTAATACATAGCATGGCATACATAAGAGATCCTATGGCTGAGGCATAGGGAGTCTTACTCATCCTTTCTCTATCTTCTGCCTTTGCAGGACTTTGAATTTTACTCAAGGTCGTATTGGGCAACATGGGCAAGAACCCTTTCTTGCTATCTTCCATTCCAAACCTCTT
This sequence comes from Avena sativa, assembly GCA_916181665.1. NCBI lineage: Eukaryota > Viridiplantae > Streptophyta > Magnoliopsida > Poales > Poaceae > Avena > Avena sativa. The sequence goes on along the minus strand of OV702279.1, from coordinate 17,471,983 downwards.
TAGAACTTTTTCCAAATATGTACTCTGTGACAATGATATTAGGCGTCTCGATCTATCTCTATAAATCTTAATGCCTAATATGTAAGCTTCTTCGCCAAGATCTTTCATTGAAAAACTATTATTCAAATAATCCTTGACACTATTAAGAAGGTCTACATCATTCCCAATCAACAATATGTCATCTACATATAGTATTAAGAATGCTACAGAGCTCCCACTCAATTTCTTGTAAATACAAGCTTCTCCATAAGTTTGTATAAAACCAAAGCTTTTGATTACCTTATCAAAACGTTGATTCCAACTTCGGTATACTTGCTTCAATCCATATATGGACCGTTGAAGTTTGCATACCTTGTTAGCATCTTTAGGATCAATAAAACCTTTGGGTTGTACCATATACAACTCTTCATCAATGTCTCCATTGAGGAACGCCGAGTTGACATCCATCTGTCATATCTCATAATCATAATATGCAGCGATTGCTAACATAATCCTCATAGACTTTAGCTTCGCTACCGATGAGAAAGTCTCATCGTAGTCAACTCCTTGAATTTTTCGAAACCCTTTTGCGACAAGTCGAGCTTTATAGACAGTAACATTACCATCAGCATCTGTTTTCTTCTTGAAAATCCATTTGTTCTCGACAGCCTTCCGGCCATCCGGTAAGTCCACCAAAGTCCATACTTGGTTTTCGTACATGGATCCAATCTCATATTTCATGGCTTCTTGCCATTTATTGGAATCTGGGCTCATCATCGCTTCCTCATATGTCGCAGGGTCATCGGTGTTGTCCATCAAAATGACACTCATAACGGGATCATACCAATTAGGAGTGGTACGAGTTCTCGTTGACCTGCGAGGTTCCGTAGTAACTTCAACCGAAGTTTCATGATCAACATCATTAGCTTCCTCTCTTATTGGTGTAGGCGCCACAGGAACTACTTCCGGTGCTGCGCTACTCACAAGTTCGAGAGAAGGTTCAACAACCTCGTCAAGTTCTACTTTCCTTCCAGTCATTTCTTTCGAGAGAAATTCCTTCTTTAGAAAGGATCCATTCTTGGCAACGAAAATTTTGCACTCGGATCTATGATAGAAGGTATACCCAATAGTTTCCTTCGGGTATCATATGAAGACACATTTTTCTGCTTTGGGTTCAAACTTGTCCGGCTGTAACTTCTTTACATAAGCTTCGCAACACCAAACTTTAAGGAACGACAATTTAGGTTTCTTCCCAAACCATAATTCATACAGTGTCGTTTCAACGGATTTAGATGGTGCCCTATTTAAAGTGAATGCGGATGTTTCTAATGCATAACCCCAAAACGATAGCGGTAAACCTATAAGTGACATCATAGAATGAACCATATCTAAGAGATTTCGATTACGACATTCGGACACACCATTACGCTGTGGTGTTCTCGGCGGTGTCAATTGTGAAAGTATTCCGCATTTCTTCAAATGATCACCAAACTCGTAACTTAGATATTCACCTCCATGATCAGATCATAGAAATTTAATCTTCTTGTTACGTTGATTCTCTACCTCACTTTGAAATTCCTTAAACTTCTCGAAAGTTTTGGACTTATGTTTCATGAAATAGATATATCCATATCTACTCAAGTCATCCATGAAGGTAAGAACATAACAATAACCACCGCGCGACGCTACACTCATTGGGCCACACACATCGGTATGTATGATTTCCAATCAGTCCATAGCTCGCTCCATCATACCAGAAAATGGAGTCTTAGTCATTTTACCCATCAGACATTCTTCGCATCTTTCAAGTGATTCTAAATCAAGTGATTCAAGAAGTCCATCGAAATGGAGTTTCTTCATATGATTCACTCCAATATGACCAAGACGACAGTGCCACATATAGGTCGAGTTATCGCTCATTTTCAAACGTTTAGCTTCAATGTTATTAATGTGTGTATTTCCACAATCGAGATTTAATAAGAATAGACCATCTATCAAAGGTGCATGTGCATAAAACATATTACTCATATAAATCGAACAACCATTATTCTCAGACTTAAATAATTAACCGTCTCGCAATAAACAAGATCCAGATATAATGTTCATGCTCAACGCAGGCACCAAATAACAATTATTTAAGTATAAAAATAATCCCGATGGTAGATGAAGAGGTAGCGTGCCGACCGCGATCACATCAACCTTTGATCCATTTCCAACTCGCATCGTCACCTCGTTCTTAGCTAGCTTCCGTTTATTCTACAGTACCTATTTCGAGTTACAAATATGAGCAACCGAACCAGTATCAAATACCCAGGCACTACTACGAGTACTAGTGAGATACACATCAATAACATGTATATCGGATATACCTTTCTTCTTGATGTTGTCGTTCTTCAAATCCGCCAAGTACTTTGGGCAATTCCGCTTCCAGTGACCCTCTCCCTTGTAGTAAAAGCACTCAGTATCAGGCTTAGGCCCAGCCTTGGTCTTCTTCGCCGGCGCGGTAACTTTCTTACCGCCTTCTTGAAGTTTCCCTTTTTCTTAGACTTGCCTTGCTTCTTGAATTTGGTGGTCTTATTGACCAACAACACTTGGTGCTCTTTCTTGATCTCCACTTCTGCAGACTTTAACATGGAGAAGAGTTCTGGCAACGACTTGTCCATGTTTTGCATATTGTAGTTTATCACAAAGTTCTTCTAACTTGGTGGTAGTGATTGGAGGACACGGTGAATCCCCAAATCATTAGGAATCACTATACCCAAGCTTTGGAGTTTACTTGCATGCCCAGACATCTTAAGCACGTGCTCACTGACGGAGCTGCCCTCTTCCATCTTGCAGTTAAAGAACTTTTCAGAAGCCTCATAACTCTCAACTGCCGCGTGAGCTCAAATATCATTTTGAGTTCACGGACAATATCATGTGGGTCATGGTTCTCAAACCTTTTCTGAAGCTCCGATTCTTTCGAGCGAGGAAAACATTCTTTACCTCATTGGTAGCATCAGTTGCAGGCGGGTTACCTAGCGGTGCATCCAGCACATAGGTAAAATTACCAGCATTGAGGACAATCATCAAATTGCGGAACCAATCCGCGAAGTTGCTTCCATTGTTTTTCAACTTTTCTTTCTCTAGGAACGCATTAAAATTGATGGTCAGGGCCGCCATTGATCTACAACATATTTTCAATAGTTTAGACTAAGTTTTTGACAAATTGAGTTCTAATTAATAGTTAAATTAATCTTGGTGAACTCCCACTCAAAACAATATCCCTCAAATTGTTTTAGTGATCACACGAACCAAATCCACCACATCAAAATCGATCATCACGAGAGTTGATGTGGCTTCAATGGCGAACAATCAACATGTTCATCATATCTTCTATATGACTCATGCTTTACCTTTCGGTGATCCGTGTTCCGAGACCATGTTTGTACATGCTAGATTCGTCAAGATAAAACCTTAGATTCCACATGAGCAAATCTGGCTTGCTCATGTTGTATAAACTCGCAGAATCTAACACACCCGATCATCACGTGGTGCTTCGAAACAACGATCTTTAGCAACGGTGCTTACTAAGGATGAACACTTTAAAACTTGAAATTGTGTGCTTGAGGGATCATCTTATAATGCTACCGTCGTGAACTAAGCAATACAAGATGCATAAAAGGATTAACATCACATGCAATTCATAATATGTGATATGATATGGCCTTTCTTCTTTTGCTTCCGATCTCCATCTTCAAGCACGAACATGATCTCCATCATCACCGGTGTGGCGTCAAGGTCAATGGCGTCGTTTCATGGTTGTCATCCACCAGCTTCAACTATTACAACTACTTTGAATAGACACGCAGGTCTTAACGGAATTTAAAAGACAACCATATGGCTCCTGCCGATTGCCAACTTACAATAAGGAACATTGTATACATCATATATAATCACAATCATGGCCATATCACATCACAACACACCCCTGGAAAACAAAGTTAGATGCCTCTAATTTTCTTTGCATATTTTACATGGTTTGGGGCTTTCAATAAGTGTCGCTCTAACTTACGAACAAGAACCACAACGTTGATGCTTGAACTATCAAGTGCCCATTGTAAATTGAATCTATACTATGATGGGAAAGACAGACACCCGCAAAGCCACTTATGCAATACAAGTTGCATGTTGAGCGTGGAGCAAGTCTCATGAACGATGTCATGTAAGGTTAGCCCGGGCTGCTTCATCCCATCATACTGCAAGATGCAAAGTACACAAAAAGAAATTGATAATAAAAGCACCACCGCCCACAATGACCATTGTGTTCTACTCGTGCAACAGATCTACATATAGACACGGCTCTGATACCACTGTAGGGGTTCGTAGCATGGAAAACAAAAAAATTCTACCGCATGCACACAAACAAGCTAAGATCTATCTACTAGATTGTAGCAATGAGTCGATAGAAGCACTCACCCTCGAAGATTCCAAAGCGGTTAACGAGAGCAGATTCTCGTGGGTGATGTAGTTGTACACTTGCCGATCTCAAGATCGTGTAGACGATCCTTCCGGCGCTGCGTTCCGGCAGCGCTTCCGCAGTCGGTCACACGTTCGGTACTCTATGAAGACCTTCCTCTCCCTTGTTCCAGCAGGCAGCGGAGGTTGTAGTTCTCCCTTCGTGATTCCGGCAGCACGACGGCGTGGTGTCGAAAGTAGAGGGAAGATCCCGCAGGGCTTCGCCTAAGCCGGTGCGAGTTATGGTGGATTAGGGTTTCCTGTAGATCTAGGGTTTAGATGACCGGGAGGAGGAGAAGGTGTCGGCGGCGGCTAGGGCGGCGGCGCGGCGGCGGCACGCGGGCGACGGCGGCGGTGGCGGCGGCGCGGGTGTGGGGATGGCTTGGCTCTTGTGGTGTTGGGGCAGCCCTCCCCCTCTATTTATGAGAGGGAGGGGCAGCCTTGGGAGGGGTGGGTTTGAATCCAAACCCAAACCCAAGTTGGATTGAGAGAAGGACTTGTTTCTTCTTCCACTAGGAAACCATTGTTCCAGTTTGACTTTCAATTTAGAGATTTATTTCTCTCTTACAAATTCCAACACCAAGTGACCTAGGATATGATCCAATCATTCCATATATCCATGATACATTCATGGACCATTCCCCTTCCGGTCCGGTGAACCTTCTAGACTCTTCTAGAACCTCTCCAATGAAACCATCGGAAACTTTCTCGAACTCCGAAATCGGACTTTCCTTATATGAATCTTATTCTCCGGACCATTCTGGATCTCCTCGTGATATCCCGGATCCCGTCCAAGACTCCGAACAACATTCAGTATCCCTATTAACATTCCATATCTACTAAACAACATCGAATCCTTGAGCGTGTCTCCCTACGGTTCGTGAATTAAGCAGACAAGACCGAGACACTTCTCTGATCAATAACCAATAGAGGAATCTGGAAATTCATATGGCTCCCACATATTTCTACGATTACTTTGCGATCAAATGAACCACTTACATACGATACCAATTTCCTTTTGTCTCACGATAGTTTACTTATCCGAGGTTTTGATCGTCGATATCTCTGCATACCTAGTTCAACCTCGTTACCGATAAGTACTCTTTTCTCGTTACCGTGATATGTGATCCCTTGTGAGCCAGTCACATGCTTGCAAGCTAATTGGATGACATTCCACCAAGAGGGCCCAGAGTATATCTATATGTCATATGGATGGACAAATCCCACTCTTGATCCATGTGCTTCAACCCATACTTTCCGAACACTCAATGCCACCTTTATAGCCACCCAGTTACGGTGTGGTGTTTGATGTCATCAAAGCATCCTTCCGGTGATGGTGATTAGCATGATCTCATGGTCAAAGGAATTAGGTTACTATGTATCAGAAAGCTTATAGCAAACGAACTATTGAAATGACTTGATCTTAATGCTACGCTTATCTATAGGAGTATGTACATCATACCATTCTCCTAATGATATGATCTTGTTATTAATAACATCTCAATGTTCATGATCGAGAAACCACGATCATCTATTAATCAACAAGCTAGTATTATAAAGAGGCTTTACTAGGGACTCTAATTTAGTTTACAAATAACACAAGTATTAATGCTTCCGGTTGTAACACCCTCAGAATCGGCCCTATGTAAGTTTCAGCGCTTCCCGCCAAACCCGCATAGAAACGATTCAAAGGTGCCCACCAGGCACTTGCGTGCGGGTGGAAAGCGAAGTAATATCATTACACAATAGTCCTCGATGGAACCCACAAAACATATATATACAACATTGACTCAAAGAGTCAAGAATACAGATATATAGTACAAAGATCCAGATCACCTTGAAAACAATACAGCGTCCGAGTACGGACAAGATGCAAATTGAGCTAAGAGCCCTAAAGAATAACCAATGGCGTCCATAACCCTGCCCAGGCCAAGCCGGAAGGGTAACCCTGCTAACGACGTCGATCTCAAACCTGCTAAAAACAAAAGGGGTGCCGGCAAAGGGCAAAGGAAAAAGAGAGCGGTCAGTACTAAGGCCAGTACACGGCGAGACTAGAATTCGGCGGTCCTCGCCTACATAGGTATGGTGGACTGAAGCGGCAGCGCAGCATGCACTAAACAACCTATGGAGACTCGATATAACCGACGGCTAACAGAGAGGGATAAGAAAGACCTATTCGGAACCAATCTAATACTACCACCAAACATACCCATCCTGGTATTTTCCCCTCGAGACCAAATGAGGAAGTCAACCGAGGAACTCACACTGTTGGCAGTTTTATTTATTCAGTTATCGTTGCAGCAATTACTAGTCAGGTATAGATAGTCATCCTGATATAATAAGCAGTGGGCACTTTTAGTTAACCATTCCGTTGTAGTTGCGACACTTACTAGTCAGATACAATTAGCATGAGATATCCCAAACCCAGCAGTTGTTGGTACTTTTATTTAGCCATTCCGTTGTAGTGAAGCTGATTACTAGTCATATCGGATACAAGTCAAATTATAACAGTAAACTTTAGTTATAGTTGTCTATGATCGAGAACTGTGCTCCAAGTCATCCATAACCGCGGACACGGCTTCTCGAAAAGATTTAACCCTGCAGGGGTGCACCAAAGTTTCCACACGCACCTACACCCTTGTTGTCAGATCAGGTAGGTACAAGATCACAAAACATACACCCAATGGTATGTCGACGGGGTTTCGGACACGACGTTTCCCAGACCCAAAGCAAGCACATGGGGGCCACCCCACTAAGCTACCCGTAACGAAGTCGGCCGGTCTCCGAGACGGACCCAGGGTTTGTTATGACGACTTTAAACGACTGGGAACCCGAAAGTGTGACTGGGCTTGTCGATACCGCGAAAACGTGGCACGGGGTTCCAAAACAGTACAAGCGCTCCACGCGCAATAGTAAATAAAGCAGTAAATCATGGCATAAGTACAGGATAGTAATAAAGCCCCAAACTTCTTTGTGGCCCCCGGTACAGTACTTTGAAATCAGGTACTAATCGATGGGGGTGCCCACACACCCCACCTGTGGTTAGCGCGCTCGATCTCGGGACAGGTGTCAAGAACTCGGGGTCCTACGGGACACCAGTGAGCGGTTAAAAACCAAATATTGTCTATTACCCACCGGTGCCTCTGCATTATTTACCTACTTCAATTTTAGTTATTAAACAATAATTAAAGCCATGATCACCTCTAACATAAAGCATATGGCAGCCTTCCAACAGCTGTGGTACTTGACGACACGCAACAGCACTTGAGCAAGCGACTATGACACGCAAGTCCAACTATCTACCAAACAACAGGTAATAGGATGTGTCCAAGGCAATATAAGGCTGCAAGGAATATCCCGGGTACGAAAACTAGAGCATCGCAACATAGATAGCAATAGATCAACAGGAGGAAATAAAAACTATAAAAGTAAGATAGGTAGAAAGGGGGAGAATGCTCGCCTGAAAACATTGCGGAAGGTTCATTCGAATATCAGGTCGACACTCGCATCAACTCAACGGCCTAATCCGTGAAGAAGCAAAGCACTAGCAGAAACACCGGATGCAATATTTAATACTACGACAGAAAATCGACATGATGCATGTATGATGCGTGACATGGCAAGGATGTGATGCAACTAGACAATATTAAGCGGAACCGGGGTCCCGACAATTAGTTAGATGGTTCATGTTGTTTAGATACCCGCAATTTAAATGTTGTCTTAACAAGGCAAAATATGAATTGATTCGCTACACAAATTTAAATGGAGCCTATATTAGACTGGATTTGCCCGCATATGGCCTCCATATTTAATTATGAGGTGAATCGCTATAATGCCCCCAAACCACACAAATGTGTATGAAAGCATGACAATTTTAATATGCAACAAGTATATATAGAATTTAATAAAATAGGGGCTTGGATTGGGGTCACACATGGTGGTTCGACGAACTTGGATCCGAAGGTTCGACGGGTTCGGTCTTCGAGGTCTCGGCTCGGCTTCGGTTCCGGGAACGGGCTTCAAATCCAGGAACGAGGGTCTTCGGTTCCCGTGAGGAAGATCTTGATGTACCAAGGGTTGCGAGTCCTTGACGGCAACAGTCTCGCGGACGAGCTTGGTTAGACATCGGCACATGGTACATGGCTTCTCGGAAGGACTTGGCGTTACGGACTTGGTCTTTGTTTGGACGCTTCAACGAGTGATCGAGTGGCGAACTTGAATGGCTTCGGTGTCGTGCACTTGTTGGTGTCATGGCCACATGGAGACGGAGAGCCTCGAGACTTGGTCTACCAAACACCACAGATGGAGCACCTAGACCTGCAGGTGGAGACATGCCGATGCGCTGCAAGGGGTATCTCCCTGTCGGTCATATGGTCGAACACCATCTGGGCATGCAGGACGGAGGTGGCTTCCAACATGGCGCAGCCACGGACAGAGGCGAGGTGGAGGAGGCGCAGGTCGGCATGGCTTCCAAGGGTGCTGGCGGCGGATGAAGACAGGGCGGCCGGGAAAAAGCTCCGACGGGCCGACGTCGTCTCTGTGGCCGCCGAGGCAGAAGAGCATGGGGGCGGCAAACTTGGGAAGGGCGACGGAGCCACACAGGCGCGAGGGGATCTCGAGGCCGAGCTTGGCAGAGGGCGTCTGCTGGCGGCGGAGACATGCAGAAGAGGGCATGCCGACGGGGAGGCGGGGAGATGGCCCGCCTGGCGGCGCCATGGCGGAGGAGGATGCGGCCGACGGCGCGGTGGGTAGAGGAGGCCTGCGGGGCGGCCGGAGGACGTGGTCGGCGTGGCCCCGGAGGGAGAGGAGGGGGCGCAGGCGGCATCCGGATGCGGTGGAGAGGAAGGCGCGCGACGGAGGAGGGCGGCCGGAGCTTGCCTGGCGAGCGACGGGAGCGATAGGGGCGGCGGCATGGAGAGATGAGGTGGGCGAGGGGAATCGTGGGCAGGAAAGGAGTCACGGGGTGCGCGGGGCGAGGCCCAGGCGGCGGCGCCGAGCGAGGAAGGCGACGGTTTCCTGATGGGAAGGACGAGGTGGGGTGGAGGGCGACGTTGGCGACGGGGTTACGGGAATTGCAGGTGGCGGCGGTTGTCGGGAGGAAGGCGAGCAGGGGTCGGGCTCGAGAGGAAGCGTGCGACCAAGTCGCGGGTTGGGTATTGTGTGCCTGCGGGTGGGGCCAGGCGAGTGCGTCGGTTCGATCGGGGTGGGGTTTGACCGCGGGTTGGGTGTGTGCGCGCTGCAGGGTGTGTTTGGTGGCGGGCTGGCGGCAGTGGGGTGTGAGTGCTGGGTGGTGGGTGTGTTGTGTGCGTGTGTTTAGCTGAGTGTGTGTGTTGTGTGGGACCAGGGAGAGGTGGCGGCGGGGAGAGGGACTGGGGTGAGGGGCTAGGGTTTGGGGATAGGAAGGACTAGGATTAGGGTTAGGGTTTAGATTTGTATATGGGGTAGTAGTCTGCTGCCAGCTGGGCCTTTGGGCCTGGCTGGTGGCGGTCTCCCCCGGTAAAATAGTTTTATTGTTTTATTTTTATAAAATATTTAGGCAAACAAAATATCCATAAAGGTTAGGGATTCGAGTTGAAATAAGACGAGGTATCTAGGAAAACAAAAATTGACTTTGTAAAATAATTTGAGGCAAAATATAATATGTATGATGATGTCATGATGATGCATAAATAAAATAACATGTGATTTTCTAGTAGTGATTTTCTCGGGGTGCTACAATTCGACACCACTAACAATGGACCTCGCCCTCGAGATCCGCCTCATGGTACGGGGAAGACGGTCGACGATCGGAATCTTCTCGCTTCGTGTAGCTCCTCGCGACACCACTAACAATGATTGTTTCTCTGTCTTGAAATCGGCGACACCACCAACAAGGGTCGGGGCTCACGTCCATCGAGAGAACACTCCGGAAAAACAAAGGACAAAGGTAGAGGTATCAAAAGATAAGGCGACCTCTAACTTCCATGGAAGGAGGAAAAGTGCTTGATCCACCAATTCAATGCACAAGAGCGAATGATAAGAGTAGTCGGATGGTGATCACTCCATCGCGCACCCAAAGCATTACTCTGCACATGAATAGGAGAATTATGCAACCAACTCTCAGGATCAGACTGAAGATATCGACAAGAGAAATTCTGAAACAAAGGAGTGGCGCGGACTCTTCATCGGATCTGATGCAGATGATGTCGTCGCGAAGGAAAATACCAGAAGATACAAAGAAAATTTTTAGTGGATTTTCGGTCCACTGAAAGGTACAACAGAGGAAGATTCCTCATATAGCATGAAGACCGGATGTCGAAGCACCAATACAAAAGGATGGAAGCGAAACCCTAAAGGTATGATAGAAACCCATCCACGAGAATTCCTGGACTCGAAGAAAACGTAAGAGGGTAGATTCAAAACACGCAGAGGTAAGAGGGGGGATAGCAGAGCGGTAAGGAGTAAAAGCAGAACTAATTAGATCTATCCAACCAATTTTCCAAAATAGTTTTGACACTCTACATCGGCCGTTAGCTAGGTTATCCTACAGGCTGGACCAGTGGGGTATCGTAACTGCTGAGCTCTGATACCACTCTGTAACACCCTCAGAATCGGCCCTATGCAAGTTTCAGCGCTTCCCGCCAAACCCGCATAGAAACGATTCAAAGGTGCCCACCAGGCACTTGCGTGCGGGTGGAAAGCGAAGTAATATCATTACACAATAGTCCTCGATGGAACCCACAAAACATATATATACAACATTGACTCAAAGAGTCAAGAATACAGATATACGGTACAAAGATCCAGATCACCTTGAAAACAATACAGCGTCCGAGTACGGACAAGATGCAAATTGAGCTAAGAGCCCTGAAGAATAACCAATGGCGTCCATAACCTTGCCCAGGCCAAGCCGGAAGGGTAACCCTGCTAACGACGTCGATCTCAAACCTGCTAAAAATGAAAGGGGTGCCGGCAAAGGGCAAAGGAAAAAGAGAGCGGTCAGTACTGAGGCCAGTACACGGCGAGACTAGAATTTGGCGGTCCTCGCCTACATAGGTATGGTGGACTGAAGCGGCAGCGCAACATGCACTAAACAACCTATGGAGACTCGATATAACCGACGGCTAACAGAGAGGGATAAGAAAGACCTATTCGGAACCAACCTGATACTACCACCAAACATACCCATCCTGGTATTTTCCCCTCGAGACCAAACGAGGAAGTCAACCGAGGAACTCACACCGTTGGCAGTTTTATTTATTCAGTTATCGTTGCAGCAATTACTAGTCAGGTATAGATAGTCATCCTGATATAATAAGCAGTGGGCACTTTTAGTTAACCATTCCGTTGTAGTTGCAACACTTACTAGTCAGATACAATTAACATGAGATATCCCAAACCCAGCAGTTGTTGGTACTTTTATTTAGCCATTCCGTTGTAGTGAAGCTGATTACTAGTCATATCGGATACAAGTCAAATTATAACAGTAAACTTTAGTTATAGTTGTTTATGATCGATAACTGTGCTCCAAGTCGTCCATAACCGCGGACACGGCTTCTCGAAAAGATTTAACCCTGCAGGGGTGCACCAAAGTTTCCACATGCACCTACACCCTTGTTGTCAGATCAGGTAGGTACAAGATCACAAAACATACACCCAATGGTATGTCGACGGGGTTTCGGACACGACGTTTCCCAGACCCAAAGCAAGCACATGGGGGCCACCCCACTAAGCTACCCGTAACGAAGTCGGCCGGTCTCCGAGACGGACCCAGGGTTTGTTACGACGGCTGTAAACGACTGGGAACCCGAAAGTGTGACTGGGCTTGTCGATACCGCGAAAACGTGGAACGGGGTTCCAAAACAGTACACGCGCTCCACGCGCAATAGTAAATAAAACAGTAAATCATGGCATAAGTACAGGATAGTAATAAAGCCCCAAACTACTTTGTGCCCCCCGGTACAGTACTTTGAAATCAGGTACTAATCGATGGGGGTGCCCACACACCCCACCTGTGGTTAGCGCGCTCGATCTCGGGACAGGTGTCAAGAACTCGGGGTCCTACGGGACACTAGTGAGCGGTTAAAAACCAAATATTGTCTATTACCCACCGGTGCCTCTGCATTATTTACCTACTTCAATTTTAGTTATTAAACAATAATTAAAGCCATGATCACCTCCAACATAAAGCATATGGCAGCCTTCCAACAGCTGTGGTACTTAACGACACGCAACAGCACTTGAGCAAGCGACTACGACACGCAAGTCCGACTATCTACCAAACAACAGGTAATAGGATGTGTCCAAGGCAATATAAGGCTGCAACGAATATCCCGGGTACGAAAACTAGAGCATCGCAACATAGATAGCAATAGATCAACAGGAGGAAATAAAAACTATAAAAGTAAGATAGGTAGAAAGGGGGAGAATGCTCGCCTGAAAACATTGCGGAAGGTTCATTTGAAGATCAGGTCGACACTCGCATCAACTCAACGGCCTAATCGTGAAGAAGCAAAGCACTAGCAGAAACACCGGATGCAATATTTAATACTACGACAGAAAATCGGCATGATGCATGTATGATGCGTGACATGGCAAGGATGTGATGCAACTAGACAATATTAAGCGGAACCGGGGTCCCGACAATTAGTTAGATGGTTCATGTTGTTTAGATACCCGCAATTTAAATGTTGTCTTAACAAGGCAAAATATGAATTGATTCGCTACACAAATTTAAATGGAGCCTATATTAGACTGGATTTGCCCGCATATGGCCTCCATATTTAATTATGAGGTGAATCGCTATAATGCCCCCAAACCACACAAATGTGTATGCAAGCATGACAATTTTAATATGCAACAAGTATATATAGCATTTAATAAAATAGGGGCTCGGATTGGGGTCACACATGGTGGTTCGACGAACTTGGATCCGAAGGTTCGACGGGTTCGGTCTTCGAGGTCTCGGCTCGGCTTCGGTTCCGGGAACGGGCTTCAAATCCAGGAACGAGGGTCTTCGGTTCCCGTGAGGAAGATCTTGATGTACCGAGGGTTGCGAGTCCTTGACGGCAACAGTCTCGCGGACGAGCTTGGTTAGACATCGGCACATCGTACATGGCTTCTCGGAAGGACTTGGCGTTACGGACTTGGTCTTCGTTTGGACGCTTCAACGAGTGATCGCGTGGCAAACTTGAACGGCTTCGGTGTCGTGCACTTGTTGGTTTCATGGCCACATGGAGACGGAGAGCCTCGAGACTTGGTCCGCCAAACACCACAGATGGAGCACCTAGACCTGCAGGTGGAGACATGCCGATGCGCTGCAAGGGGTATCTCCCTGTCGGTCATATGGTCGAACACCATCTGGGCATGCAGGACGGAGGTGGCTTCCAACATGGCACAGCCACGGACAGAGGAGAGGTGGAGCAGGCGCAGGTCGGCATGGCTTCCAAGGGTGCTAGAGGCGGATGAAGACAGGGCGGCCGGGAAAAAGCTCCGGCGGGCCGACGTCGTCTCTGTGGCCGCCGAGGCAGAAGAGCATGGGGACGGCAAACTTGGGAAGGGCGACGGAGCCACACAGGCGCGAGAAGCGGCCGGCGAGGGGAGCTCGAGGCCGAGCTTGGCAGAGGGCGTCTGCTGGCGGCGGAGACAGGCAGAGGAGGGCATGCCGACGGGGAGGCGGGAAGATGGCCCGCCTGGCGGCGCCATGGCGGAGGAGGACGCGGCCGACGGCGCGGTGGGTAGAGGAGGCCTGCGGGGCGGCCGGAGGACGTGGTCGGCGTGGCCCCGAAGGGAGAGGAGGGGGCGTAGGCGGCAGCCGGATGCGGTGGAGAGGAAGGCGCGCGACAGAGGAGGACGGCCGGAGCTTGCCTGGCGAGCGACGGGAGCGATAGGGGCGGTGGCATGGAGAGATGAGGTGGGCGAGGGGAATCGTGGGCAGAAAAGGAGTCGCGGGGTGCGCGGGGCGAGGCCCAGGCGGCGGCGCCGAGCGAGGAAGGCGACGGTTTCCTGATGGGAAGGACGAGGTGGGGTGGAGGGCGACGTTGGCGACGGGGTTGCGGGAATTGCAGGTGGCGGCGGTTGTCGGGAGGAAGGCGAGCAGGGGTCGGGCTCGAGAGGAAGCGTGCGACCAAGTCGCGGGTTGGGTATTGTGTGCCTGCGGGTGGGGCCATGCGAGTGCGTTGGTTCGATCGGGGTGGGGTTTGACTGCGGGTTGGGTGTGTGCGCGCTGCAGGGTGTGTTTGGTGGCGGGCTGGCGGCGGTGGGGTGTGAGTGCTAGGTGGTGGGTGTGTTGTGTGCGTGTGTTTAGCTGAGTGTGTGTGTTGTGTTGGACCAGGGAGAGGTGGCGGCGGGGAGAGGGACTGGGGTGAGGGGCTAGGGTTTGGGGATAGGCAGGACTAGGATTAGGGTTAGGGTTTAGATTTGTATATGGGGTAGTAGTCTGCTGCCAGCTGGGCCTTTGGGCCTGGCTGGTGGCGGTCTCCCCCGGTAAAATAGTTTTATTGTTTTATTTTTATAAAAGATTTAGGCAAACAAAATATCCATAAAGGTTAGGGATTCGAGTTGAAATAAGACGAGGTATCTAGGAAAACAAAAATTGACTTTGTAAAATAATTTGAGGCAAAATATAATATGTATGATGATGTCATGATGATGCATAAATAAAATAACATGCGATGAATGTAAACATTTATCATAAACACAAAGATATAATAATAACCACTTTTATTATTGCCTCTAGGGCATATCTCCAACAAGACACAATCTTCCCAATTCTTGAGATTCTTGTTTATCAACACTCGACGAAGAATATGGCCACCGGTTTGAGGATGTGAGGCAGCCGAAAATAGTAGCTTCATGCCTAGTTTGGCCATTACTGTCTTCCACATGTAGCTCATGAACTTGGAACCGCGGTTGGAGACGATTGTCCTTGGCACACCATGAAGACGGACGATTTTCTTGAAAAACAAATAAGCAACCTGCGAAGCATCTTCGGTCTTATGGCATGTAATAAAATGAGCCATTTTAGAGAAGTGGTCAAATATTGAATCATGCCCATGCTTTGATCTGGGTATCCCAATATGAAGTCCATTCTTATGTCGAACCATGGTGCATATGGAATGGATAAAGGAGTGTAGAGACCAAAGGATTTGATTTAGACTTAGCTTGTAAGAACGTTGTGCATAGTTGGATGTGTAGCTCCACGTTGCGCTTGGCCAAAAGTAGTGTGTGGATAACATGTCATATATTTTATCGCGTCCAAAGTGACCCATCAAGTCTCCTCCGTGAGTTTCTTGGAGTAGCAAAATTTGGAGAGACAGCATCGAAATGGAAAGTTTGTTTTGCTTGAAAAGAAACCCTTTGTGAAAATAGAAGTCATCAGGTCCCTTGTAAATGTAAAACTTTGCAAATACTGGACCAAAGAAGGTATCGGAAGGATACACATCTTTGATATCATCAAGAACCAAAATGTTTATCTCAAGTCTTGTGAGTAGGAATGTGTTTTTATAGGAAATAACATCTACAACCACATTCTCTTTGCACTTATTATATTTCACATTTTAGGGAAAGAACTCCATAAATTCTACCCACTTAGCGTGCTTTTTTCTCAAGGGCTTGACCCTTCAAATGCTTCAGCGACTCATGGTCGAAATGAATTATGAACTCTTTGGTCCATAGATAGTGTTGCCAAACTTGTAAAACACGAAGCAAAGCAAGCAATTCTTTGTCATAAATAGGATAGTTGAGTCGTGCACTGCCCAACTTCTCGCTATGGTAACCAACCGGGCGTCGGTTTTGTATGAGAACGCCTCCAATTCCAATACCACTTGCATCACATTCAATTTCTAAATTTTTTGAGAAATCCGGCACGGAAAGGAGAGGAGATTTGCTTAGCCTCTTTTTAAGTTCATCAAAAGAAATTTGTTCCACTTTGCCCCAAACAAATGGTACATATTTCTTAGTCAATTCATTGAGGGGTCAAGTGATGGTCAAAAATATTTCACAAAGATATGATAGAAACCGGTTAAACCATGAAAACTTCGAACTTCACCAACCATTTTGGGAATTGGCCAACTTGGATGTCCTTAACTTTGGACTCATCCACTTCAATGCCATTAGAAGAAATGACAAAGCAAAGGAAAACTAATTTGTCGCCAAATGAACACTTTGGGAGGTTAGCATAAAGCCTGTCTTTGTGAATATTTTCCAAAACTTCTTTCACATGTTGATCGATCCTGAAATGATTTGCTACACATAAAAATATCATCAAAATAAATAACGACAAACTTTCCAGCAAGATATGTCAAAACATGATATCAATCGCATGATGGTGGATGGGGCATTAGACAAGCCAAAGGGCATGCACAACCATTCATAGAGACCGAGTTTGGTCTTGAATGCGATATTCCACTCACCACCCATGTACATACGTATTTGGTGGTAGCCACTATGAATAACTATCTTAGAAAATATAGTGGCTCCACTTAACTCATTAAGCATGTCATCGAGTCTAGGAATTGGGTGACAGTAGAAAACAGTAATAGCATTGACGGGACAACAGTACGTGAAAAAGCGCAAGGTGTCATCCATATTTGGGACTGGTATCATGGGAATCGCGCATGGACTTAGGCTTTCTTGAATCATACATTTGGAGATAAGTCCTTGAATTTTCTTTTTTATCTCTTGCCTCCTTCAGGTTCGTGCGATAGGAAGTGCAGTTTAGTAGAGTACCACATGATATGAGGTAGATGTGGTGCTCAATTTCTCGAAGTGCACGGAGTATGTGAGGTAGCTCGCATGGAAAGACATCCTTGAATTCCTGCAAAACCATCATCAAAGAAGGAGGAATGGTTGAGAAATTATTAGTGTCTTGTGCCAATCCCTTGCATATAAGCATGTTGTGCATCATGGATGGGTTTGCCCTCACTTCTCTCATCTCATGTTTTATGGCAACGAATCTTTATTTAACTCATAGAAAAAACTCAAGAGTTTTCTCTATACCGATCGTCTGTAGGCTAGCGGAGTTGTGGCATACCATGAGTGCGGCAATGTTATGCTACACACGTTGTGAGACCCTGCAACATGGCTTAATAGGATAGATAGCATACTCATACCATTAAGTTGAACTTCTTTTTCGGAAGCTCGTCCAAAAATAACTCTAAGTTTAAGAGTGCTTGGCCCAGAGCAATTTGAGGATGGGTGACCAACCGAGTGGGTACCGGATGCGCACGAGCGAGGACAAAAGTGCGCAGAAAAGACTAGTGTTAGTCTGTGGGGTCAGTCTATAGATCCTAGTAAGCTACCAGGAGTGACAGACCGACTAAGGAAAGTCCGAGGTGTTACAAGTGGTATCAGAGCCGATCCTCGCGGTTACACGACCGTATGCGGGTTGGGAACATGTGGAGCATGGAGCGTGTGGCCCAGAGTGGACACGACATGGCACATGTGCTGGCACTGGACGCACGGACGTATGCCAAGAGGGGACGCTCCTGGCTTGTGGTTGATCGATGAGGGTGTCGATCTTCTAAGGGAGGGTGTATGTGAGACCCTAGAGAATGACTTAATAGGATTGATAGGATACGCATACCAGCAGGTTGCAACTTATTTTCCGGAAGCTCGTCCAAAAAGAATTCTGGGGTTAAGCATGCTTGGTCTAGAGCAATTTGAGGATGGGTGTGCGATCGTCAAGTGGGTACCGGGTAAGCATGAGTGAGGACAAGGTGCGTAGAAAAGAATAGTATTGATCTATTGGGTAAGTCTAGAGATCCTAGTAGGAAAGTCCGGGGTGTGACGACTGTCTACGCACAGCCTGTTGGGAACCCCAAGAGCAAGGTGTGAAGCGGCAAGAAGCAAGTTTTTCCTCGGTTGAGACCGAGGTTATCGAACCAGAAGGAGGAAGGAAACGTCACACAGGTGTTGCAAGCAACACGGAGACCTGCACAACACAAACTCAAGACTTTGCCCCAACGAACAGTGAGGTTGTCAAGCTCACAGGTTTGTTGTAATAAAGGATTAAACGTATTGTGTGGAAGGTAATGGTTTGCAACAAGTAAACAAGTAACATTGGAAGATGTATCAATGGTAAAGATTGGACCAGGGTACATAGTTCACTAGAGGTGCTCTTCTTAGATAAACAACATGGCATGAAGGGTAAACAAATTATAGTGACAGGAACTGAGCAAGGCATAACAATGCAATTACTATTCAGAAAGATACTATGAGGTTGATTGGGTAATACAACAAGATACATAGACCGCCATCCAACTGCATCTATAACTAGAAGTCCACCTTCAGGTTATCATCCGGACCCCCTCCAGTATTAAGTTGCAAGCAATAGACAACTGCTTTAAGCAAAGTGTGTAAGATAAACAGTCCACATGTTCCATGAACAAGAGATCGTTGTTTTCTCCCTACTAGCAACAACACATCTACAACCGAAGAGATTATTGTCACTTCCCTTGGAAACTAGAGGCATGAACCCACTATCGAGCATAAATACCCCCTCTTGGATTCACTGGTAACTACTTGGCCAAGATATCTACTAACAACGGAGAGCATGCAAGACCACAAACAACACAAACATGATAGAATCATAAAGACAAAACCATTAATCAAACCAACATAATAATCTCAATATCCATCAGATCCCCGCAAACAAAACATGCATGATTACAAATAGATTAGATCTTGATCATGAACGGAGCTCACAAGATCTATACATGAAAGCACAAAGGAGAAGATACAACCATCTAGCTACTACATGGACCCATAGTCCAAGGTGGAACTACTCACGCATCATACCGGAGAGAAGGCCTCCGAGATGATCTCCCCTCCGGCAGGGTGCCGGGAAGAACTTCAGATTCCCCTGATCTAGGGACGATGGTGGCGGCGGCTACAGACGGTTTCGTGGATTTCTGATCGGGTACTCAGGGTTTCTGCATTGGGGGCTTTTTATAGGCGAAGAGGGAGATAGAGGGGCCGGCCAGGGGCACCAACCCTAGCCAGTCGCGAGCCCACCTATGGCCGCTCCTGGGGGAGGGGGTGGCCCCTATGGCTCGCCTCCCCGGCTCTCCTCTGGACTTCTTGTTCCCCATAGAAAGTTATTGACTTTGTCCTTTGTCTAGTCCAATTCCGAGAATATTTCTTTACTAACTTTTCTAAAACCAAAAACAGCAGAAAACAGGCATCTGGCACTGTTGCGACTTGTTAGTAGGTTAGTACCAGAAAACATGTAAAAAGCACCTCAAAGTGTGGACAAGTAAAGCAAAGTAGATACTAAACAAGCACGGAGCATCAAAATTATAGATACGTTTCCAACGTATCAACATCCCCAAGCTTAACTCTTGTCCGTCCTCGAGTAGGTAAGTGATAAACAGAATAATTTTTGAGGTGACATGCACCCTCACAATAAAGATCCAACCATTTGCAAGCATTGAAAGCTGGGATCAAAAAACTCTAAACATGTGCATGAAAGATGAAGTTCTAACAGTAGGACATAGTAACTATGCATGCAACATGACAAGGTACAAACAAAGATCATGAATAATATGCATTGAAAAATGTTTGTTTGTTTCACATATAGAAAACATAGCATAGTGGCAATCAGCTTGTCCCTCATAGAGTAGCAAATAGATGCATAGGACACCTGCAAAGTTCACAGGGGTGACTAGAAACAAATAGCACAAGAGCAAGTAATAACACAATATGCATCAATTAATAAGTTTTGGAACATTGCACATAGAATGACAACAATGCTCTCTTAATGGTGCCTAAAAGTAGAAGGTGGAGACTCAATAGTGGTGGAAGAAAGGCCTTTTTATAAAGGAAGCAGGGATTACAAGTTTCAAAAAGAGCTTCCAAAAATAATGGTACTTGTTAGCTTTTAGCCCTCATTACCCCTATCATAACTGACACATCCCAAAATTTTCCAAATTTTGACAAAATAAATAATTGTTGAAATTTAGGGTGAAAAGAAACTTTTTGTTTAAACTTGGAAACACCAAAACCCTACTTGAACAAACTTTGAAGAAAATATATTCCAACAAATTTCAATCAAGTGAAATGCATTCATCAATAAATGTAATCTTAAAATTTAAACACTTGGAAAAATAAATCAAAACTCTAAAACCCTAATGGAAGAAAATCATTTCCAAGATCTCTCTAAGACTATGGATTTGATCCATATAAAAATTTAGCAACAAGCATTTATAAATGATCAAGAATGATAAATAAAAATATTATAAAACCATAGAAATTGGTTTCATTCAATTTGGATCCATGGATAAAATCTTAAGAATTTAATAAGATAAGGAAATTAAAATTCAAAGCTAATAGAGCTTCTATCTAAAATCCATACAAAAATTATGATAAAATAATCCTAAAGGGATTTAAAAAGATAAACAAATATTAAATAAAAATATACAAATGGGAATCACCAATTTTGGATCTATAAATAAAAAGATATGGATTCTATAAGATAAAGAAAGAAATAATAAATAGGGAATATTTAAAAGCCAAATTAAATCTTGGACAAATACATAATCAAACAAAGATAATCCAATTCCAAATGAAATAAAGGGATAAAGAATATTCAAATAAAATAATATGACATTAACCAAATTCTATTCTATTTGAATAAAGACAAAATCCCTGATAGAAATGATTAATTAAATCATAAGAAAATAATAAATTGGAATTTATCCAAGTGGAATAAAAGTTATTTAATTAACTTAAATGGAACCAAAGAATTATTTGAATAAAATTTAAATGGGATTAAAACCATATATGATTGGAATAAAGACAATTGCCCAATTTAAATGATTAATAAATCATGTTAAAATATTTTAAATAATTCAAAGTGAATTATTTTGCACTAAATAAAGCCTACTGAAAATGTTTGGAGAAAATAAGAATTTAAATTATATTCAAACCTTATTTGGTTAAAGACAAGTGGCTAGTTTGAATAATTAATAAATCATAGAAGAATAAAATAAAATTATTTTAAAAAAATGGTCTTTAAAATACATGTTTAAACAGAATAGGAACTTACTGAAAAGTTTCAAAAGATTTGAAATGAAAAAATGGATTGAAATCATTTGAATTAATTCAAAACAGAAAATCAAAATGGAAAAAGAAAAGAAAAAAATGAAACGAATCAGCCCAACCCCGCTAGCCCATCTAGCCCAGCAACGCAGCCCACTTCCTCCTCCTCCTCGAAACGTTTTCTAATCAGACCCGCACCCGTGCTGCCACTAATGCCTGGACCCCACCACATAACTCTTTTTCTCACTGACCAAAGGACCCCACCTATCAGTCGTCCTCCTCACCCACCGCGACCAGTTCCTCCCCTCCTCGCCGGTTTCTGGCTTGATTTTCACAGGCTTAATTCGCCTTAAAGCCGAGGCCGTTACTCACCTTGATCACGCCCTACTAAACGCCTGTATCCCCTCTCCCTTTTCCCTCTCTCGCTCGCACCAGATCGCCTCCAGGCTGCCTCGATTTCACGCTTGAACACCCTCGGCTCCGACGAGCTCCCCGCCGATTCTGGCTAGTACCTGCCTCCCCTTGCCTCCCAGACCCCACGAGCCTACTCCCCATCGTCTTGCGAACCTCCCAGTACCACCCACTCTCCCACGCGATCACCGTAGGCTCGACAACGTCATTGACACAACACGCCGTCGTCTACTTCGATTCCGGTGACGTCTCCCCGTAAGTCCCGTCCTCCCCTCTCTCTCCCGATGACACACACGTGTTCGCCACACTCTCACGCATCTAATGCCCCTCTCCACTCGTCTTATCGTGACCTGCAGATTCGCCCCCGTCGACAAATAGAGACGCCCGACGCCGTCGTCGTCTCCGGCGAGCAATCCCTGCCACCACCGTGCTCCCCTTCGCCAACCAAGGGCACGTCGAGCATCAGCGAGATCACATGATTCTGGTGAGCCATACCACTCCTTCTCTCGCTGCCTGTATCGCCAGCAGCATCACCAACCGAGCACGCCGCCGCCAGACACCGTCGCCGCACCGCCCATCCGTGGTCATTTCGTTCTGGAGCGTTAGATCCCGATCCAGCGGCTAGGATAGATGACTTAAGTTAACCCTGTATAAATAGATCTGAGCCGCACAGATTCATTTTAATCCTACGGTCTGTAATGTGTGATCCAGACGAAACGGTACCGGTGAATAGGAAACAGACGCGTGGCATGTGTTTGGATTTAAAACAGAAACATGTCTATTAGATGTTTGAATTTGTAAATTCCATAACTTTAAATCTACACGTCCAAATTTTGCAAACTTTATATCAATGGAATAAGCAAAAAGAATTCTATCCAACCATGCCTTTTTTTAATGATTTGCTTCTGTAATATTGGTTGTTTTTGCAGAAACATGTGTAGGCATATTTTTTGTATAAAATTCATTCTAAAATTAATTTTAGGGTAAAATATTTTGTAAATGAATTGTTTTGAACCTACTGACCATACAAACCAACTTATGGATTTAAAAGTGTATTTTGTGAAGAATAAATCTTTGAATAAAAGCATTTCTAGTTAAATGAAAATATTGTTTATATTTTAAAAATGCTTTTTGAGTAAAACCTTTTGAAAATGGTTTGAATTAAACTCTCTGACCCTAAACACCAAGTTTTAGGATTTAAAAATATATTTTGTGAACCCTATAAAATTATTACTTTGTTTAAAGGCATTTCCAACAAAATAAAATATTGCTTTGATTTAAAAATGATTTATAGGTAAAACCTTTTGCAAATGGTTTTAATATTAAACACTTGACCTTAAAACACTAACATTTGTGTTTAAAAATATATTTGTCAAACACTAGAAATTATTCTTTGAATAAACTCAAATCTAGCAAAACAAAAGGGATTTAAAGTGGCCATTTTCACTAACTTGTTATCAAATGGTTTTGCCACTTTGATAAATGACCAATAGGTGTGTTAAAATGTTTATAACTTATTAGAAACCACTTTTCAAAATAAAACAATCTTTTGCATGCTTGCATGGATTGTTTTGTTTTTATTATTTTATGTGATGAATTGTTTGAATGCTAGATTGAATTTGTGCCTTGATTGAATTGTAGTGAACTTTGAAGAGTGTGACTATTGCAAGATCAAGGAGTTAACTTATATTCTCTACCAAAAAGGCAAGTGATGCTTCATACTTTTGTCCCATTATTTTCACTATGCATTAGTGATATTTTGAGTAGGACTTGCATGGAATTTTCTAAAGTATAAGCTATGCCTTGGGAAATCCTAGTA
The DNA here is from genome assembly GCA_916181665.1 of Avena sativa. Taxonomy (NCBI): domain Eukaryota; kingdom Viridiplantae; phylum Streptophyta; class Magnoliopsida; order Poales; family Poaceae; genus Avena; species Avena sativa. The sequence goes on along the minus strand of OV702279.1, from coordinate 17,448,258 downwards.
GATGATGCCTTAGTAGAATTTTCATTATGTTAAGATCCCTACTACTATCATGCTTAGCTTAGCTAGTAGAAAACAAGGGTGGATTATATTCATGCTATGAAATATTTCTAAGTCAATGACTTGTGTTTTGTTTAATAAAACAACTATGTGAATGAAACACTTGGGTGGAATGGTGAGAATGGATTTATGTTGAGTGGTTACACAAGTCCAGGGGACTGGTGAACCTTGTGTATCACACTTGTGGAAATCCACCCAGGAACAAAGAGATTTGAGATGTCAAATGTTGAGAAGCTTCAAGTGCATCCACATGACATTATGGGCTCTGCCTGGATCACATAGGTTGCAATAACTTAGCCAAATGGACAGTTGGTGGTAGGGGCTGATAGGTTTGGGAACGCGTCCATTTTGGTCTAAGGGAAGGCTTCTAAAAGATCTTGTCTCGATGCATGTCGAGTCTTGTGGGGAAAGTGCACCACCTCTCGAGAGAGTAAAATCTAAGTACTTAGACGTGTCCCCGGCAATGGATAATTTGAGCATCAAGACATGGAAGCTATCAAGGATCTCCTCATCCCAATTTCTAAGTTAAAAACTTGTGGTTGAACAAGGGTTAAGGGATCACGAATGTCTATTGGTAGATGCATTGGGTGATTTTGACAAACAAAAACTTAGTGTTTTCAAATGATAAGGAAAATCTATTTTGAGCAAAGAAAGCCTAAGCTCCACTTAGCCAAATGCATATAGATAATAGATACCACTATTCTACCATAGTATCACTTGCCAATACAATTCAAATGTATTGTCCCTTGTGGCTGTAACTTATTATGTTGTAGGTTTGTTTGATGTTAGTGAAGTGTGTTGATTAGGATTACAAGTCTACAACCAACATGATTGCCTGTGGCACTTTGAAGATGAAGGACTCCATGCTATATAGTTATTTTTGCTACATTGTAATGAGATAGCCAAATGAGTTATGTAAGATGTAATGAATTATTTTATTCCTGGTTATAAAGTTGTATTATGACCTTTGTTTCTTGATATTACATCATAACTGTGGATGCTAGCTATTGATCGAGGGACTTGCATTGTAAACACAGGAATCTCTACCTTATTAATGGTTGGGACCTCTATAGATGGTATCAGAGCGCTGTGTTGCCTGTAGGATTGTAACCCTAGGATTGGACAAAACCCCTTAGAAAAATAGGAGTTGTATTTGTTCAAACTTATTTACAAACAATCTTGTAAACTCTTTCCTCAACCATTTTTGATTTTGATTCTACATCTCTCCCTTTTTAAACTTGATGGAGAAAGCCCCCACCATGAACAAAGACTTCAACAAGAACAAAGATATCAACTAGAGCAAAGGACTTCACCAAACTCAAATGACTTCAACTTCAACATCACCAATGACTTCAACTTTAGTTTCACCAAGGACTTCAACTTGGACATCACCAAGGACTACAAATGAGACAATGACAATACACAAGGCTTGAAGACTAAGGAAACACAAACTAGAAGAAATCATCATCACCTTTGAAGATTTGTGACCAAGATACAAGAATTTTTCCAAGGATACAATGATCTTATTCATGAAGAAACAACCAAGAAGAATGGAATGATCTCAAGAAAACCATATAGTTGGACCACCATACTAGTGTTTAGTTTAGATCAAACACATCAACTTATGTAGAAATATATATATATACTGTTGCCTAAAAATGTTCTTGAATCTTGTTGTTTAAGTGAAATGTTTGTTTGTGGTTGCTTGCACATTGTTTGAGTGAATTATTATGTGTGATTAGACTTCTTCCTCTAGAAATCTTTTGCCTATTCTAATCCCAAACCAACCCAAACAGATGACTTCCCCAAGAGACTCCAACATCAAGAATGGTGACAACAACAACAACAACAACCAAGAGATGCACATGAGAGAACAACTACTAACAAACCAAACCCAGTTGAATCAGATGACAACTCAGTTTTTAGCCAACAACAATGATTTAGAACCAACCATGCAAAAGTTTTTGGAAATCCAATCCCAATTGTTGCAAGGGATGACCACTCAAATGATCAACATGAAAGACAACCTTTCCCAAGGAGTTTTTGACAACAATGATGTCAATGATGATATTATACAAGGAACTCAAGCTTGCAATATTTGTGGATACATGGATCACACTTCTAAAGAGCATGAGGATCAATTCCCTAATTGTGAAGAGAAACATCCAACTGAACAATGCCCCACATCTCAAGTGACTTGTTTCCTATGTGAAGGAAATGATAATGTCCCTATCCAATGCCCCGTCTATCCTATAGTTCAACAAATGAAACAAGGTGGTATGCATCAAAAGTATGGAAAACCCCATGAGGAAACAACTTCTATCAAGAAGGATGAAGACAAAGGAAAATCTCAGATTGCACCTCCATACATTAGGAATCACCTTGATGGACAAAAGAGGAAACATAGGTATTATCCAAGGAATCGTTCAAGGAACCAAGGAATCTTTCCCACCTTTGAGGTGAGATATGAAGAGCATGAACTAGAAGAAGTCCTAGCTTTCAAGAAACCAGAAGAAGAAAAATAAGGTAATTAGCCAAGTGTGGTGTAACAACTGCAAAGAGCTAGGACATTATATATCAATTTGTCCAGAGAAGATACGTGAAGAAATCAACCTTGTCACATGTTACAAGTGTGGGGACAACGGACATTATGCAAGCAATTGTCCAAAAAAATTTCATCAAGATACCAAGTAAGCCAAGATGTAATTTAGTTGAAGACCTTTTAAGGGTGGTAGTACCCTAGTTATTTTGAAGCCAACTTGTAACCTCTAGCTTTCCCAAATCTCGGGACGAGATTTCTTTTAAGGGTGGTAGCCTGTCACATCCCAAAATTTTCCAAATCTTGAAATGTGAAAAATAAATAAACAAAATAAATAATTGTTGAAATTTAGGGTGAAAAGAAACTTTTTGTTTAAACTTGGAAACACCAAAACCCTACTTGAACAAACTTTGTAGAAAATAGATTCCAACAAATTTCAATCAAGTGAAATGCATTCATCAATAAATGTAATCTTAAAATTTAAACACTTGAAAAAATAAACCAAAACTCTAAAACCCTAATGGAAGAAAATCATTTCCAAGATCTCTCTAAGACTATGGATTTGATCCATATAAAAATATAGCAAAAAGCATTTATAAATGATCAAGAATGATAAATAAAAATATTATAAAACCATAGAAATTGGTTTCATTCAATTTGGAGCCATGGATAAAATCTTATGAATTTAATAAGATAAGGAAATTAAAATTCAAAGCTAATAGAGCTTCTATCTAAAATCCATACCAAAATTATGAGCAAATAATCCCAAAGGGATTTAAAAAGATAAACAAATATTAAATAAAAATATACAAATGGGAATCACCAATTTTGGATCTATAAATAAAAATATATGGATTCTATAAGATAAAGAAAGAAATAATCAATAGGGAATATTTAAAATCCAAATTAAATATTGGCAAAATCCATAATCAAACAAAGATAATCCAAATCCAAATGAAATAAAGGGATAAAGAATATTCAAATAAAATAATATGACATTAACCAAATTCTATTCTATTTGAATAAAGACAAAATCCCTGATAGAAATGATTAATTAAATCATAAGAAAATAATAATTGGAATTTATCCAAGTGGAATAAAAGTTATTTAATTAACTTAATGGAATAAAAGAATTATTTGAATAAAATTTAAATGGGATTAAAACCATATATGATTGGAATAAAGACAATTGCCCAATTTAAATGATTAATAAATCATGTTAAAATATTTTAAATAATTCAAAGTGAATTATTTTGCACTGAATAAAGCCTACTGAAAAGGTTTGGAGAAAATAAGAATTCAAATAAGAATTTAAATTATATTCAAACCTTATTTTGTTAAAGATAAGTGGCCAGTTTGAATAATTAATAAATCATAGAAGAATAAAAGAAAATTATTTTAAAAAATGGTCTTTAAAATACATGTTTAAACAGAATAGAAACTTACTGAAAAGTTTGAAAAGATTTGAAATGAAAAAAGGGATTGAAATCATTTGAATGAATTCAAAACAGAAAATCAAAATGGAAAAAGAAAAATAAACAGAAAATAAAAAAAATGAAACGAATCAGCCCAGCCCAGCTAGCCCATCTGGCCCAGCAACGCAGCCCACTTCCTCCTCCTCCTCGAAACGTTTTCTACTCAGACCCGCACCCGCGCTGCCACTGACGTCTGGACCCCACCACATAACTCTTTCTCTCACTGACCAAAGGACCCCACCTATCAGTCGTCGTCCTCACCCACCGCGACCACTTCCTCCCCTCCTCGCCAGTTTCGAGGCCGTTACTCACCGTGATCACGCCCTACTAAACGCCTATCTCCCCTCTCCATTTTCCCTCTCTCGCTCGCACCAGATCGCCTCCAGGCTGCCTCGATTTCACGCTTGAACATCCTCGGCTCCGACGAGCTCCCCGACCGATTCCGGTCAGTACCTGCCTCCCCTTGCCTCCTAGACCCCACGAGCCTACTCTCCATCGTCTTGCGAACCTCCCAGTACCACCCACTCGCCGCGCTCGAGCACCGTAGGCTCGACAACATCATTGACAGAACACGCCGCCGTCTGCTTCGATTCCGACTTAGGTCTCCCCATAAGTCCCATCATCCCCTCTCTCTCCCGATGACACACACGTGTTCGCCACACTCTCCCGCATCTAATGCCCCTCTCCACTCGTCTTCTCGTGACCTGCAGCTTCGCCGCCGTCGACGAACAGAGACGCCCGACGCCGTCGACGTCTCCGGCGAGCAATCCTTGACACCACCGTGCACCCCTTCGCCAACCAAGGGCACGTCGAGCATCAGCGAGATCATGCGATTCTGGTGAGCCATACCACTCCTTCTCTCGCTTCATGTATCGCCGGCAGCATCACCGCCTGAGCTCTTCGCCTCCAGCCACCGTCGTCGCGCCCCCATCCATGGTCATTTCGTTCTGGAGCGTTAGATCCCGATCCAGCGGCTAGGATAGATGACTTAAGTGAACCGATATGAATAGATCTAAGCCGCACAGATTCATTTTAATCCTACGGTCTGTAATGTGTGATCTAGACGAAACGGTACCGGCGAATAGGAAACAGACGCGTGGCACGTGTTTGGATTTAAAAACAGAAACATGTCTATTAGATATTTGAATTTGTAAATTCCATAACTGTAAATCTACACGTCCAAATTTTGCAAACTTTATATAAATGGAATCAGCAAAAAGAATTCTATCCAACCATGCCTTTTTTAATGATTTGCTTCTGTAATATTGGTTGTTTTTGCAGAAACATGTGTAGGCATATTTTGTGTATAGAATTCATTCTAAAATTAATTTTAGGGTAAAATCTTTTGTAAATGAATTGTTTTGAACCTACTGACCATAGAAACCAACTTATGGATTTAAAACTGTATTTTGTGAAGAATAAATCTTTGAATAAAAGCATTTCTAGTTAAATGAAAATATTGTTTATATTTTAAAAATGCTTTTTGAGTAAAACCTTTTGAAAATGGTTTGAATTAAACTCTCTGACCCTAAACACCAAGTTTTAGGATTTAAAAATATATTTTGTGAACCCTATAAAATTATTACTTTGTTTAAAGGCATTTCCAACAAAATAAAATATTGCTTTGATTTAAAAATGATTTATAGGTAAAACCTTTTGCAAATTGTTTTAATATTAAACACTTTACCTTAAAACACTAACATTTGTGTTTAAAAACATATTTTCCAAACACTAGACATTATTCTTTGAATAAACTCAAATCTAGCAAAACAAAAGGGATTTAAAGTGGCCATTTTCACTAACTTGTTATCAAATGGTTTTGCCACTTTGATAAATGACCAATAGGTGTGTTAAAATGTTTATAACTTATTAGAAACCACTTTTCAAAATAAAACAATCTTTTGCATGCTTGCATGGATTGTTTTGTTTTTATTATTTTATGTGATGAATTGTTTGAATGCTAGATTAAATTTGTGCCTTGATTGAATTGTAGTGAACTTTGAAGAGTGTGACTATTGCAAGATCAAGGAGTGAACTTATATTCTCTACCAAAAAGGCAAGTGATGCTTCATACTTTTGTCCCATTATTTTCACTATGCATTAGTGATATTTTGAGTAGGACTTGCATGGAATTTTCTAAAGTATAAGCTATGCCTTGGGAAATCCTAGTAGATGATGCCTTAGTAGAATTTTCATTAAGTTAAGATCCCTACTACTATCATGCTTAGCTTAGCTAGTATAAAACAAGGGTGGATTATATTCATGCTAGGAAATATTTCTAAGTCAATGACTTGTGTTTTGTTTAATAAAACAACTATGTGAATGAAACACCTGGGTGGAATGGTATTGCTTGGATGGATTTTTGTTGAGTGGTTACACAAGGCCAGGGGACTGGTGAACCTTCTGTATCACACTTGTGGAATTCCACCCAGGAACAAAGAGATTTGAGATGTGAAATGTTGAGAAGCTTCAAGTTCAGCCACTTGGCATTATGGGTTGTGCCTGGATCATATAGGTTGCAATAACTTAGCCAAATGGACAGTTGGTGGTAGGGGATGATAGGTTTGGGAACGCGTCCATTTTGGTCTAAGGGAAGGCTCTGAAAGATCTTGTCTCGATGCATGTCGAGTCTTGTGGGGAAAGTGCACCACCTCTCGAGAGAGTAAAATCTAAGTACTTAGTCGTGTCCCCGGCAATGGACAATTTGAGCATCAAGACATGGAAGCTATCAAGGATCTCCTCATCCCAATTTCTAAGTTAAAAACTTGTGGTTGAACAAGGGTTAAGGGATCACCAATGTCTATTGGTAGATGCCTTGGGTGATTTTGACAAACAAAAACTTAGTGTTTTCAAATGATAAGGAAAATCTATTTTGGGCAAAGCAAGCCTAAGCTCCACTTAGCCAAATGCATATAGATAATAGATACCACTATTCTACCATAGTATCACTTGCCAATACAATTCAAATGTATTGACCCTTGTGGCTGTAACTTATTATGTTGCAGGTTTGTTTGATGTTAGTGAAGTGTGTTGATTAGGATTACAAGTTTACAACCAACATGATTGCCTGTGGCACTTTGAAGATGAAGGACTCCATGTTATATAGTTATTTCTGCTGCATTGTAATGAGATAGCCAAATGAGCTATGTAAGATGTAATGAATTATTTTATTCCTGGTTATAAAGTTGTATTATGACCTTTGTTTCTTGATATTACATCTTAATTGTGGATGCTAGCTATTGATCCAGGTACTAGCATTGTAAACACGGGGATATCTACCTTATTAAAGGTTGGGACCTCTACAATAAGCATCTTGAAGTGGTTAAGGCTAAAGTGGAAAATCTGGAGTATATGCTTGACGAAGTATAAGTTGGCAATCTCAAGTCCCTTGAATACGAGGGCCACACCTCATGCATACTCAACTTTGGGTCCAGGTAAGTTCTTGTCACTATAAGTATTTGCATATACTTGAGAATCGCCAACGGTGTACCCCTTGCACATGGTACAGGAGTTTTCCCATAACCAAAATGACAAGGCAAGCAAACAATGAGCATCTCTGCAATATTTTTATTTACCATATGCATAGCTTTTTATTGAGGGTGCTTCATAGATAGCTCATTATGGTGATGCTGCAAGTTTCCACCATGATTAGGCATGGCTTAGGCTAGCGGCCCAGGCGTTTCTCTAACACAGAATACAAACTCCATGAACTTACAAGTTCCCTCTTTATTTCACACCGGTGACATCCATAGATAAAAGAACATGATATCAACTGAGTACAACAAGGTACAGGTGCAATGTTGAAAACGTTCCCCGTGACAACACGGTTCTGCTAATTCCAACTTATAAGTGCAAGCATATACAACAAAGTTGTCACCAGGGTTCAAGTTTATTAGGGGCAAAGAATATAGTGTGCCATCAAGTTCGTGAGGGCTTTAATCACTAAGTTTTCACATAACAAAATAGTTTTTAATTGGAAGATAGCTGAAAACAAGAATATACTTGGAATGGTGTAACACACCATGCATAGGAGTTTATAGTGGACACTTTGGAATAACTTGGTTTCTTGGGAGTTGGAGGCATGAGTAGGACTTACTCATACAAGTGGAGGCTAGCAAAAGACTGGGAGCAACCAACTAAGAGAGCAATAATGGTCATAATCATGCAGTGCAACAAAGCATACTTATCAAAGCAAAGAGTGGTACTACAAGTCAAGGACTAAATGATCATAGAGGATAATGGTGACTTGTGAGAGTCATAACATGGTGTGAGCATGTGCCAAGTCAACCCAAGCAAAACATCAAAGGAGAATACCACAATACTATGCTTTTGCATGCTAAAACAACGCATAATTTCTTCAAGGCACACTAAGCAATCCCAATTGTTTGGAACAAGACATGATACAGAAATAATCACTAAGCATAATGCCAAAACAATACCTAGCATGTCATGCTAAAGTCTAAGTCATAGTCAATGCAAGCTCCTCTTGCACTTCAAGTAAGAACTTACTGCTCCTTTCCAACACCAAGCAAACTTATTTGCAAAACAACACAGCGAGAATGGGGGTCCAAACTACTTAAGAAAACTAAACAAACTAAGCAAAGAAAAAGAAAATTAAGATGCTCCAAAAACAACACAATTGTGCATGAAACAATAAAAACGAAGTGTCTAGACAGACATGAGCTTTTTATTGATAAAGAAGGGGATGCCTTGGGCATCCCCAAGATTTGACGCTTGTACCTCTTGGATATTTATTGGGGTAACACCATGGTGGCATCCCCAAGCTTGATATTTTGTCCATTCTTCATCTCATTGCATCATTCTATCTCTACACCTGAAATTTTTCCTTGATACAAAACTTCACACAATCTTCATTAGCAACATTAGTGTATTCAAAACATATTAGACCACTAGAAAAGCTTTGGAACAGCAAGGCTTTTCACTAAAAACACAAAATAATATAGTAACTCCTTCAAAAAGCTCAATTTACCTGAAGAGAACTCAGAAAGGAATCAATAAGAAGCAAATGCAAATAATGGCAGAAATCTGTCAAAACAGACCAGCAGGTAGAAACCAATTTTTTTTAACATATTATGTTGATCAAATCAAAAACTTTTGAACTAATGAAAGTAATCTAACATACTGGGGAATTTATTCGTAAATTTTGAGCTCAATCCGAGTTACAGAGCCTCCTAATGAATTCTTTTTGTGGAGGACATAAATCTGTTTCGGGACAGCAACTCCCCAAATCTTACTTCCCTCTCATTAGAGGTCATTCTTGGCACAAAAAGCAAACAAAAAGGATAAGGAGAGGTCATTAATGAAGTAATAACTTCCAAGACTCAGGGAAACTCTTGGGTTATCTCCCAACAAGTACTTTTCTTTAACGCCTTTAAGTTAGGCTTGATAGTTGAAAAGATGCTCACATAAGAAATATGAATTGAAGTCGAAGAGAGCATCAAGAAGCAAATTCAAAACACATTTAAGTCTAACCCTCTTCCTATGCATAGGAATATTGTACACAAATAAATTCATGAAGAACAAAGTGACATGCATAGGAAGATAAGACAAGAGTAACTTACAAAACTTTCAGCACAAAGAGAGGTGTTTCAATACCATCAAAACTTCTACAACCAAATTTTCCTCTCTCATAATAATTTTCAGTAGCATCATGAATAAACTCAATAATATAGCTATCACATAAAGCATGTTTTTCATGATCTACTAACACATAATTTCTATCAAGCTCAAAAATAGTGTGATTAAAACCTTCACAGGTTTTACCCAAAGTAGATATTTCAAAAGGATCCACAGGAACATAACATTCATCCTCCTTTTTACCATCACTCTCCTCCTCTTTTTCATCTAAGATTTCAGTTTCAGCAATTTCTTCTTCCATAGGCTCATGCAAGGCATTAGTCTCTTTCATTTGTGGCAAGCACCTATTAAAATGTTCAAGAATATAGCTACTTTATCCCTTGTAATTATCAAAGCAGAATTTAAGTATCTCATAAACCTCATGTTAATAAGGTGCATCATCAATATTTTCAAACAAACTGGCAAGTTCAAATGCACCCTTGAAAGAAATAAATTCTTCAATTTGTTCCACATCATCAAGGTCATGATTTCCCTTAGCATAAGAAGATATGGTAACATTATCATTATACTCACACTAAAAAGGAAGGTGTTTATACCTCCTACAGCAACAAGCTTTATCAAAGCAATAAGTAACATTATAAGTAGAGCATACCTCTCTAGCAATAGTATTCAACTTATCAATTTGTTCCCATAAGTGTTTCCCTTTTTGTGACAAACGGTGTTCCTTATAATAATACTTTTGTTCTTCCATAAACCCACCTTGCCAATAAGAACTAGTTTCAAAGAAACCATCCATTGATAGAAAGCATGACCAAGCAAGGCAATAACAGACCAGCAACTTGAGTAGGAACTAATTTTTTTGGGTTTTTTGAAAAGAGGCAAACAAAACCAAGCAAAAGAAACAAATCAAACTAAAAACAAAGTAAAGAGAAAGGAAGTGAAGGACTCCCCTTGTGAAGACTTCCTTAACCTCCCCGGCAACGGCGCCAGAAAAGCTTGACGACTGTCTACGCACAACCTGTTGGGAACCCCAAGAGCAAGGTGTGAAGCAGCAAGCAGCAAGTTTTCCCTCAGTTGAGACCAAGGTTATCGAACCAGAAGGAGGAAGGAAACGTCACACAGGTGTTGCAAGCAACGCGGATACCTGCACAACACAAACTCTAGACTTTGCCCCAACGAACAGTGAGGTTGTCAAGCTCACTGGTTTGCTGTAACAAAGGATTAAACGTATTGTGTGGAAGGTAATGGTTTGCAACAAGTAAACAAGTAATAGTGGAAGATGTATCAATGGTAAAGATTGGACCGAGGTCCATAGTTCACTAGAGGTGCTCTCCTTAGATAAACAACATGGCATGAAGGGTAAACAAATTATAGCAGGGCAATTGACAGGAACCGACCAAGGCATAACAATGCAATTACTAGTCACAAAGATCCTATGAGGTTGATTGGGCAATACATCAAGATACATAGACCACCATCCAACTGCATCTATGACTAGAAGTCCACCTTCAGGTTATCATCTGAACCCCCTCCAGTATTAAGTTGCAAGAAATAGACAACTGTTTTAAGCAAAGTGTGTAAGGTAAACATTCCACATGTTCCATGAACAAGAGACTGTTGCTTTCTCCCTAGTAGTAATAGCACATCTACAACCGAAGAGATTATTGTCACTTCCCTTGAAAACTAGAGGCATGAACCCACTATCTAGCATAAATACCCCCTCTTGGAGTCACTAGCAACTACTTGGCCAAGATATCTACTAACAACGGAGAGCTTGCAAGATCACAAACAACACAGACATGATAGAATCATAAAGACAAAACCATTAATCAAAACAACATAATAATCTCAATATCCATTGGATCCCCGCAAACACAACATGCATGATTACAAATAGATTAGATCTTGATCATGAACGGAGCTCACAAGATCAATACATGAAAGCACAAAGGAGGAGATACAACCATCTAGCTACTACATGGACCCATAGTCCAAGGTGGAACTACTCACGCATCATACCGGAGAGAAGGCCTCCGGGATGATCTCCCCTCCGGCAGGGTGCCGGGAAGAATTTCAGATCCCCCCGATCTAAGGACGATGGTGGCGGCGGCTATAGACGGTTTCGTGGATTTCTGACCGGGTACTCAGGGTTTCTGCATCGGGGGCTTTTTATAGGCGAAGGGGGAGACAGAGGGGCCGGCCAGGGACACCAAACCCTAGCCAGGAGCGGGCCCACCTATGGTCGCGCCTGGGGGGTTTGGCCCCTCTAGCTCGCCTCCCCGGCTCTCCTCTGGACTTCTTGTTCCCCACGGAAAGTTATTGACTTTGTCCTTTATCCCATACAATTCTAAAAATATTTCTTTACTAACTTTTCTGAAACCAAAAACAGCAGAAGACAGGCATCTGACACTGTTGCAACTTGTTAGTAGGTTAGTACTAGAAAAATGTAAAAAGCACCTCAAAGCGTGGACAAGTAAAGCAAAGTAGATACTAAACAAGTATGGAGCATCAAAAATTATAAATACGTTTCCAATATATCAGAGTGTTACACAGGTAAAGAAATATCTTACTTTGATTAATAATTCGATTTTTGGCATGCATCTCGACTACCGCTAGATATTCATTCCTTAAAACAAGCGTTGTTGAGTCAAACACATTAAGATCTATGGGGTTGAGTACTTCTAAGATTAAATTATTGGGATAAATAGGAGGCACCAAAGTCATCATATAGATGCTTGTTCAAGTTCTTAAAACACATGAGTTTCCTCCACTTGTTGGATTTTTGAACAAAAGAGTGATGCTCATAACTCGAAGCTAAAGTAGTGACACTAGCGTTAGAATAAAAATTATAGGATGACAAGCTACGTAAGGAGCAAGACTTGAGTGCAACCGAACAAATAATAATATGATCAAATTTAAACTTGTGAGAGGAGTGAAGATAATAATGCATACAGTGATGGATCCACACCCCTGGCAACAGGGGCCATGGCCCGGGGTACAGAACGCTTTTCACCTATATAGTAGTGCCAAATTGTTAATTTAGCCTAGCACTTAGTCTAATTACAACACTAAATTTTTTTGAGCCTCTAAATTTGAATTTGGCCGGGGTTTGTCTGGATCCTGGCTCCGCCCCTGAATGCAGTACCTCTTCTCACTTGTTCATTATTGTACTCAAGTTGTCGCTACACCAAAATTCATGCCTCTAAGTCACTTGAAGTGAATAATCTATAAAAATCTAAAAAGAAAATGATAGTCTTTCACACAAAATAAAACAAGGGCTACTCTAATTTTTTGTTATTTCTTTTTAATCAATGCAAAACTAGAAAGAAACATGCAAGTAAAACAATAAAGAAAGTAAATCAAAAGAAGAAATAAAAATATGTAATGCAAAGAGGAGAAAGAATTTAAACCTCCTCCAAGCTTAGGCTTTTAGTGTAGTGAGTCAGTTGTCACTGTTGGGTGGCGGTGGTTGCGACTGAGTGTAGTAGTTGGAGAAGTCATTCATGAAATGACCGAAGTTCTCCATGAGGTCATGGATGTTGCTGCTCACCTGGTGGAAATGGTATCCAAGTGCCCAACATGACTGACGATGTTCTGGAACTCCTCGTAGGGGACATAGTTGTGTCCCTATGGTGGTTGATGCTGCAGGTGCACGTGCTGGTGCTGTGATCTATAGTCTCACCGGCCCTTGTAATCATACTGCTTATATGAGCCTTCTCCTACTTCCCAGTTGGGATTGTAAACCGGCTCTCCCTCATGATGTCCTCCTGCTATGATCCTTGCTTGTTGGAATTCTTCGGAAGTCAGAACCCAAACCATCCTTCCCTTGCAAACTAAAAGCAAGAATCTTGTGCTCTATGGGACCATGAGGCTCAAAAGTAAACTAATAATCATGGGCATTTTGCTTAGTAGGATCCTTTCCTAAAAATTTAGCACTACTAAGAAAATTCCTATCCAAAGTTTTAGAACCTGCAACAGGATGCAGGTTGGGGATAGGAATACTGCGGGCCAAAGGAATTTGGGTGATCAAGCCACCCACACAAATATCACCTCAAGACCTCGACCTCTGGTGGAGAAAGTGTGCAATGAGTAGGGCGCCGAGGTTGGGCTTCACCTACATGCCTGGGTGAAGTGCCATGTGGAGAATAGCCATGTCAGGACTCGACATATCCCCAAGGTCTCCCCTTCCGTTCAAAGTGTTCGCTAGGAAGTAGGCAAAGTAATAGATGGTTGGGTTCTGGATGATGATGATCTTCTCCTGAAGATAGTCCATGTTCCTGTGAACAGATATGCGCTCCCAAGAGGCTTGGCATTCCACCAGTACTTCATCATTTAAAGAGATTTCTCCATCGCGGGAGAAACTGAAACAATCACAAAACTCCTGATAACTAAGAGAGTAGCGTTCATGGTTCATGCTGAATCTCATAGTGCAATTTTTATGATGAGTGACGAGGTCATCCTCGAAGGTGGAGAGTAACTCCCAAGTGAGAAACTCGAACGTGTCCATTTGCAGCGCGGCAAAAACCACCATCCCAGCGTTGTTGGCCATTAGCTGGAAGTCCTCTTTAATCCCTTCTCGAGAGAGACACTACTCATCAGTCCACCTTATGGAGGGTGGACCTTGCGAGCGTTGATCCTCTTGAAGTCGGTGTTGGCGGCACACCGAAGGTCGGTCACCTCCTTTCGGCTCTTGGAACTCCCAATACCAACGGTGCGGAGTAGCCGGCTTGCCATCTCTACATTGAAAATTTTCAACATAAAACACTAGGCATAAGGTTTCTATGATACCAATGAACGATTCCACATAGAAACATTGAATCCTAACGCGAGAAATCAACGAGAGTCAACAAATATTATAAACCCATCTAAATAGACAATGTAAGAGATTTACCCACATATTTCAAAAATAAGACATGGATTGGATGAGAAACATACTGATATCAAGAATCTCCCTACTCAAACAAACAAAATCGGTAAATAATCGATGATTCTATGAGGTTAGGGTTTGAGTTTGAGAGAGAAATAGGAAGAATAATGGATGATTTGGAGCTCCAAGCGAGTCGTCGGCCAATTTACCGTGCTCGGCTTGTGGTACGGACATGCGGTATGGGTGGGTTCTGCCTGTACGGGCGCTCATTACTGTTCATTTTGAGGTTTTAGGGTTTAGAACTAACCCGGTCTCTTCAGTACATGCGGGTGGTACGGGCGGCTCTCGCCGTACCATCATCCGTTAAAGTGCCAGTCGGTTTCTATAGCTCCTCACGATATATCGTATGAGTGGGTCGTATGGTCGCTTCTCGCCGTACCAGAACTCGTTAAAGGGTCTATGCCTGGATCGATTTTCTTCGAGGTTCATTCTTATACGGTACAGGTGGGCCATACGGGCATCTCTGATTGTACTAGCGACTCGTTGAAAATGCCAACATCCTCTTACTTTGATCTTTTTCTTCCCTTCTTTCTTCAAACTTGCAAAGACCTCTTCCGTTGATGAATTTCTCTTGCAAAAATCTCACAAAAACCTTTTTATACAAAATAGAATAAATATAAACTAAAATACTATCTAAAATGGGTTGACTCCTATTAAAAAATTTATTAAGTTGGTTGATTTTAACCAACCAGAATTTTGAGTTTGAATCCATACCTTTGTTTTCCCACCAGTGAGGGCACTTACCACTTGGATCCTTTTATCAGGTGGGACATATCTTTCTCTAACTTTTGGTTTCTTAGAGAAATACCAAGTGATTTCATCATCATAGATATTGAAAACAATTTCCCTTGAGATATAATCAACATATGCTCATGCCGTACTAAGGAAAGATCTTCCATGTATGATAGATGATTTTCATCCTTAGGCATTTAAAGTATAATAAAATAAGTTGGAATAACATGCTTATCGATTCATAGAAGAACATCTTCAATCATTCCAATAGGTTGCTTGGTAGTTTTTTCAGCCATCTACAAGATTATAGAGGTAGGAGAATAATCTCCTAATTTCAGCTTTTTATAAAGCCAGAATGGCATGACACTAACACTTGCACATAGATCATACAAAGCATTGTGAATGCCGGTAGTACCAATTGCACGTGAAATAGTTGGTATGTCTGGATCTCTAATTAAGTTTAGCTGGGAGATTTCCATGAGGTTGATAATTTGTTATTACTACGACTGTATTGTATATCTTATTTTTCATATTTAAAATATCTCTCAAGAACTTTTTATAGGTAGTAACTTGAATAGTATAAACTATCGGAAGTTCGTAAGCTCCCTAAGGCTTTTGCAAAATAATCATTTAAATGTCTAGGTTCAATCTTTTGTCTACATGGATAAGGAAGGTCTTTATATTTCTATTCTACCTTTGGGTTGGTTTTGGTTCCTTTTCTTTTTTATACTTCTGCCTTTTCTTTTTAGTTTGTTTTTCTTTAATTATTATTACCTCTTATTTTTGTTCCTTACTAAGTTCATTTTCTTCTATAGGATCGACAGTCTCGGCATATGAATCATATGTATTGTTTTGTTCTTTTGTTAGTTCTACATTATTTTGTTTTGGGTTTGCTGTTGCCCCATATTTCGAGCTTCATAATCAATATTATCTTACGAATGAATAATATTTTATTCTTCTTGGCTCATTTATACTCTTTCTTTTTTCCTTCTAGGCTTGTTCTTCTTGATAATGAGGTGGCCTAACAGGTCCTTTAGTGGTTGTTACAGATCTATTAACAATATTAGTGGAAACAAATCCATTGAAATTCTTTTGTTCCGGGATAAGGGATTGTGTTGCTGCAATTTGGTCTCATTGAGTCATAACCATTCTAGGTGTCTTGCAGCATGCTGACTTAGCTCATCGAATTTTTCAATGAGTTGGAATAGATCTCTCCTATGCATACCAATATGGCTTTTAAATTTCTTTCTAAATTCATGTTTTTGGCTAATGCATTGTTGCAGGACTTTGTTCAAATCATATTCTTCTCTCAGGGTTTCAAAAGAGTTAGAATTTATTGTTTTAACAAGTTCAGAAGTTATTCCTTTCTCCTTCATTGATTTAACAACTTCAGGCATGATCCCAGATGGAATATGGTGAATGCCCTTCTTACATTCAGTACCTTCTGTAGGATTGTATTGTTCATCATTTAGAGATCTGATTCGAATAAGATTATTATGTTGTTTAACAGTGAGTCCATTCAGAGATCTTCTTACAGTTGAATCAATCAATTGTTTAGATTCATCGGTCAGGCCATGATAAAAATAATGTATGATTGAAAAATAGTAAATCTACGATTAGGAACTAAGTTGTTGGAATTTTCTGCTAATGCTGATTGACATAAAATTCTCCCCAAACGAACTCTGTACGTAGCCTCAAGACCCCAATTTTTTCGGGGTATAGAAGCAGTTTTGAGACTCCGAATGTTTATTGACTCAAACTATTTTCATACTTGATGGATTCGGCCAAGCCATGAATTTATGGGATCTTAAAGGACAGAGGAGATTCCTAGAAAGGTTCTATAGGTGCACAAGAGAACTTGGATCAAAGGTGCATCCACTCCATGGCTTAGATTACATCTGAAAAACTATATATTGAGAGAAAACCCTACTTTGGGGACCCCCATCCGTTGTCATGAATTTTCCTCTCCCTTGGAATCCCCCAAGAGAGGGAGAGGCCTCTATACACCATATCCATCTCCAAGGAAGAAGGGGGCCAAGGGATGATGCCCCTCCAAGAGCCATCACTGGCGCTGCATAGCGTCGGGGGAGGGGGCTGCTACCACGGGCATCGTGGCCTTCTTCTCCAACCTCGTGGTTGCACCTCTCCATCAACAACTTCATCAACCCTCTGATCTTTGTAATGTTTCTCTGTTGTGAGTAGTTTTCCATGTTCCCGAGGGCATATGATGGATTGATATTGATTTCTATATAAGTATGTAGCGAGTATTTGGTCAAGTTTTAATCTTTTATGTGGTTCTATTATGGTAATATGCATCTTAGTGTAATAAAGAGATTAGGGAGAGACGGAATGATTGAAACCGTGTCTCGGGACTTAGAGTTGCATTAGGGGGTTCTTGATCGGGGACCATAGAACTTTAATCAATGGTTGAACTTTTATGTCTTAATGAATCCTTTATAAGTGGCTTTAGGACCAATCATTAGGGGTACTTGCGCATGTATATGGCTGCACCTATTTTAGGCTCTGTCTAACAAGGATAAAACTTGACAAGATACTTATCATGCTGTTTTAGAAATCTTTATGCCATGAAGTCTATGTAGCCCTTGCGAACGTATGTCCCACATATAAGCACACAATTGAGCTTGTCCTCTTGCTTCATAGAGGATTGGACTTTCTCTGAAAAGAGCTTTTATTTTCTTGTACCTTTACTTTCTTACAACTTTACCTTTTTGAACCGATACTTTTAGTTTTAAACCACTTCAAAGCACCATCCTAGTTTTTTTAGTGCATAGATAATTAGAATAGTCACAATCTAATTTGAAATAATAAATACTTATACCTTTTACTCCTCATGGAATCGATACTAATACTCATCGAAGATTTCAACGATCCCCTACACTTGTGGGTATCGCACATGCATTTGCGAGAGAGATATAATGGAACATGCATAAGATGGTTAGAGTGAGTGCTTAAGTAGTATAATTATATTATGGAAATATTTGAATGGATGGATCCACACATTAACATATGGGCACGATTCAAAATCCATATGGCAAAAATAAAAACCCATGTGTCATATGTATGGTGGAATTAGAGAGAATATCAAAAGGACAACATGAGACCACACGATAGGGATAGAATGGATTTAAAAGATGATGCCTCCAACTCAATTTAAGAATTTGACATGATATAAATATCAAGAGTCAAATAAATAGAATTGGGACATTATGGTTCCATAACAAATGGCACCAACTAGAGATAGAATAGAGAGATGATAAAATAGAGAAACAAAAGGGCAATGATCAAATACATTATATCAAGGACCAATTACAATTTAATGAGAACCAAAAAGAATTTAATAATTATAATGCAACAATTTAAAGATATGATCCATGCAAGGTGGCATGATGATGCACTGTGATGCATAAAAATAAAATAGCAAGCAATTTTTTAATTGGAATTTTCCCGGGATGGCACACTAGGGTCCTAAGCTACAAAAGCAAACTAATTCTAGTTCTTTCAACATGATGATGTGCAAGAAGGCGAGAGACATCTAGATTTATAATCATGACCATGAAGCTCTAACTCCTAGGCAACAACTTATCAGCACGTGAGATCCTAGACTGAACACAAGTTTACTAGGTCGCGACCTCTCCTTCAAACACGTGTGTTCAAGCTAGGGTCTGGAGCTACAAAAGCAGAATGATTATAGTTCTTTCAACATGATGATGTGCAAGGAGGCAAGATACATCTAGATCTATAATCATGACCATGAATCTCTAACTCCTAAGCAACATCTTATCACCACATGAGGTGCTATACTGAACACATCTTTACTAGGTCGCGACCTCTACTTCAACCACATGCGTTCAGGCTAGGGTTTCAATTATAAAAGCAGACCAATGCCTAAATAGATTCCCAAATGTAAGTGTTTGTTGTAAAAGATGTTGAATTGGATTGAGTTGAGCACAAAACAAGTTTCCTATTTGACTCAAAGCTATAAATAAGACATTGCCGTCTTCATCCTTGATCTGTTTTAGGTTTTCAAGCAAGATAAGAGTCAATCCTTGGTACATGGCATGTAGTATGCATAGATAGTGATCATGGATGCTTAGGACATGTTTTTTCTATTAATTCATCTATTTACACTTCACATCAATGATATATTTTTGTCACATGCTACTTTACTTATGTTCTTGCTATGCTCACATACAACTTGTGCAAAGGTTGGTATTAGTGTTTATCTTATACATCATTCCACGGGTTGCTAGATACAAGGTAGCTTTTTCCTACATACGTGCATTTGTATTCCAATGTAAAATCTTAAGATGCACAAACTTAGGAAGAGTCTTTCCTATATCTAGTTATCCATACTTCTAAATTTATATCAAATTGTTGTGATCTCAAATCATGTTGTATCATATCAACCACCAAAATGGGAGAGATTGAAATGACATATTCAACCCATATGTGCATTTTTGTTGTAATGTGGTGATTTTAAGCAATGTTAAGAAAATCGGTAATCGCTAACTGCTCGGTCGGCTTGGAAGTAGCGATTAATTGGAATTTGGACGATTAATTGATTTAATTGGTCGGCTCTTAATCGATGCAACCTACAAAAATTAGCACTTAAAACACGTGTATATAAGAAAGAAATAGTATATGGACCTCTATATTCCAGACCCTACTTCTCTAGTGCCCCAAAGTCCACAAAAGCATATATGCTTCTCCTTCCTGACCTAATCTTGAGGGTCACAAGTAACTCAGGATCCACTAGCCGACACCATGCTCCTTATCCTCTAACCTCTAGAGTTTCTCTTCTCCCACCATCTACCCAGGGTATGACCCCTCTTGAACCTTAACCACCTACCCTATTAAAGGCGGTCTGGAGCTCCCGGACGGGCTCCTTAAGGTGATCAAGCTCCTATATCCGAGGTATGGTTGGAAACAATGAGAAATTGGTCAATGACGACAAGGAACTGATTGGCAACAACGAGAATAAAGCTCCTAGAGGCGGGAATCGAGTGGGAGCTTCGTAATCCTACTTGATTTGGGCGGGATAGCGGCTAGACAGGCAATATGCATTGACAATTTTGCAACCTTTTTAACCAAAAGTGTAGTAATTAATCGGGAACATACCTGGTAATCGGATTGTCAGAGTGATTAGTCAGGATATAATATTAATACAATAGATTAGTGGTAATCGACATAGTCAGTTACTGAGTATCGATTAATCGGCCTATTACTCGCTGATTCAGATGATTTTTTGAATAGTATTTTTAAGGGACTAATGGTGCTAAAAGTGTATGAAATAAATTAGTGTGTACAAAAGGTTCATAACAAGATGACATATTTAAGTTTATGATTTTTTACATTTCTTTAGTCATAGATTGAAGTACTATTAAGAGGGTATCAAATATTACAAGGAGTGAGGATTATTGTCCTATAATCCTCCTAAGAGCACTCCCAAAAGAACCGAGTTGAAAAACCCAAGGAAATCTTCCATTTATGGCCCTTTCCAAGACCCAAGTCTAGGAGGCTCCGACATTTTTTCGGGCCTCTCCCGTAAAGCATGTATATTTAGTTATTTATCATAAAGATCCTAGAATATTACAGGCATCTCAGAGCCTTAGTCCTTCATGTGACTTATAGGCAATAGTTAGAAATGAAGTAACCATATATAGTGAGTCTTCGTCTTTAAGAATATTATCTTCTAGATATGAGGTGTGCCATCATTTTTGACCTCAAAAATCTTGATTACTTTCAATCCCTTCACTCAAAGTTGTATCCAAGTGAGGGGAAAGAAACAAAAAACCTAGAACTACAAATCCACCAAGCCAAAAAAAAAACTCCCAAGCTTGCTTCATTCTTGGTTTTGTTTGGTTTGTGGGAAATCCTAGACAATTAGAATTTCCCTGCGAGCTCCAAGATTGTGCATTGCCTTCAGGAGTTTGCGAAGTTTTGAAGATCACCTCAAGATCTATCAATGGCAGAGGATCATTCACTTTGTGAGATCTCAAGTGGAGACGAATGCTAAGAGGGATATTTGTGGGTTTAGTTTGCCACAACCTCTACAACATAGAGTTGAGTCATCAAAAGGACTTGAACTTGGCATACATTAGCGAGTCTATCTATTCCTTTCACCTTTGATAATTTTGTTCCTTGCCTTTACATGTTCTTGTATTATTATAGCTTGTTATCTTGTTTACTCTGTTGCTAGTTTAATATTACATTATAGGATTGTTCATCTAGTTACATTTTAGGATAATTTAATTTATCAACAAATTATCCTTGAAATCAACTAATTTGATTAAAATTCGTAGTAGCCTATTCACCCCCTTGAGTAGAAATTTTATATCCTTCAAGAGGGTATATATGGCATTACTTCGACAATTAAGGTGGGGATTCTACATGATTGTGTAATTAACTCAATGAAAACATGTACACGAAATGCACACGTTATACTCTAAAAAATTATACACAAAACAAGAGTGCATGGTAGAACGTACTTTTTCGTGAAAGCATTAAGTGTGGTGAAAAAAGACTACATTTTCATATGGAGCCATGTAAGGTGAGCTCACGATTAAAAGTTTAATGTCCAAACTACATGACGGTTGATGCACGGCAACTTCAAGATGACAACATCTATTTTTTGCCAAGGTGGAGTTTGTTATAGTTATGTCAAATTGCATGGTAGAACTTACTTTTTCATGAAAGCATGGTGAAAAAAGACTACATTTTAAGATGGAGCCATGTAAGGTGAGCTCATGATTAAAGGTTCAAAGCCCAAAAAAACTACATGACAGTTCATGCACGACGACTTTAAGATGATGACATCATTTCTTAGTATAGTCATGTCGAATTGCATGGTAGAACTTACTTTTTCGTGAAAGCATCAAGTGTAGCGAAAAAAATACTATATTTTTAGATGGAGGTATGCAAGGTGAACCCACGATTAAAGGTTTGGAAGTCCAAAAACTGCATGAGGTTCATGCACGACAACTTCAAGATGACGACATCAATTTTTTGCTAAGGCAGAGTTTGTTATAGTTATGTCGAATTGCGTGATAGAACTTACTTTTTCATGAAAACATTGAGTGTGGAAAAAAAAAGACTACATTTATAGCTGGAGGCATGTAAGGTGAGCTCGTGATTAAAGGTTCAAAGTCCAAAAACTACTTGATGGTTCATGCACGACAATTTCAAGATGACGACATCATTTTTTCGGCGAGGTGAAGTTTGTTATAGTTATGTCAAACATGTGTACAATGGAACTTTTTTTTTTGAAGATGTTTGGATGTTTGAGTTTAATGGGATCAATTGGATACTATAGATGTTGTTATATTTGTTATAGACTTGATCAAACTGAGATAATTTTGGATTTAAACTTGAATAAATTCAAAACCCCTCCGGCAAGTATTTTGGACAGGGAGTACTCTTAGGCTTTGTTCGGTTGAAGTGGTTTAGATCCACTAGCGGAACTCACCCCTGCAGGGATTGGGTGATCCCAGGTCGGTCACCCCAATCCCCACTAACCCCTATCCCCATGTTTCCTACTAATACCTGTGATTTGGTCCATTCGGTTAATCCATGCGGCAAGCAACTCAAAGCAGCTGGCTACAAGTAGCACCGGAGGCAGCAGCACGCCAGCACCAACACAGAAACAGGAAAAAGGATAGCAACTTTGAATCTAAATAATACAGTTTTAATATAAACTTTGAGCATGATTAAAAGCTGAAATTAAACATATTCACAAACAAGATACATAGTTAAATTAGTGACGTGACAACTAACAAAATACATCGAATCAATATGATGTCCTTCCGGTGTAAAACACACACAAATTTATCGCCGTGGCACCCTTGTAGAACCTTGGTTCGTTGCATCTGTCCATGTACAACAATGATAAGGAATAATTATTAGAATCTATTGAGTTCAGCTGAAGCAAAAAACATAGAAGAAAGCTAATGCAATGTATATAGAGGATAATAATCTAAGAAATGTTTGCGATGTACTGTAAGTAGAAGCATAATGAGAAGAATGAGAAATATGTTCCTAGAAGAACAATGTCCATTAAGTAGCAGCATATTCATAAACATATTTATGTTCTATGATGAAGAGAAGTGCATTTGGAGGCTAGCAAGGACCAGCAGCTATAGGGAATGCACTTTGACTCTACTAGCAGCACATATGCAACAAAATTCTACATAACAAAGTAAACAACGGGAGGGCACAAGAAGGTGCCTTTGAAACCCAACAACTGAACCGAACCATGCATTTTACCAGCTACTTTAGCAGCACAATTTCAGGTTCTACAAAAAAGAAGAGAAGATTTCACCTTTGCTTCGCCATTTACTTCGCAGCCACATCACAACGGTCTCCATGTTAGCACAGATCATGAGCTCGCGGTTATCTGCACTTTTAAAGACTCGTAAGGCTTTTACCTTCTCCTCTTGTGAGAATTTCATTGTGTTTAGTCAAGAAATGCAGTTCTTGATTGAGAACTCATCTAGATTCCTTGAATCAGTTTTCGCATCCTCGATCTACTTAGTATTCACATTAATATAATTTTCATCATTGCAGCTACATCTCCATTTGATCGCCGCTTCTTGGGTTCATTCTCAGTGCTTGGGATGGGAGGAAACAAACAAATCCTAAACAATAAATAACACAATTATGGAAAAGCTCGGCTACATGCTTATGAAGGAAGAGTGCTCAACATAAACTAGCATTACTGAACCTCCAACCTCGTGCAAAGGCAAAAGTGAAACATTTCTATGACAATCAAATGAATGTTAAGTTAGAATGATCTGTAACAGCCACATCTCGCCAAAATGCTTCCAACTAGGAGTCGCTTAGAACTCGCAATTGCATCAAAGGGTAATTTGATATTATCAGATTACCAGTAAACAGAAGAACATAAATATGATCCTACATAACACAGTAGAGGAAAATGGGTGGTTCTGGAACTGAACTGTGTGTAGTACTAGATTAAAAGTTACAAGAACAAGTACACATTTCATTTGTAACTGAAACTCCCGCCCTCACTGAACATGACATAAATATAATCCCGATTTTCCGCACTCTAAAAAATTGAATGAGTACGTGTGTTTACTTATATGCCAAGTGTAAAGATCTGAGAAGATAAGGAATAAAATTCCTTGAAACCCATCAGAGTTAAACTGAACTGAAGCTCCCCAGTTAAGGGTCTTATCCATGTAGCCCTCTATACATTTTCAAAAACAAAATGTTTTACTAGAAAATCATTTTCAAAATAGACATATATATTCCACTAGTTGGTGCTCTTTTTTCTCACCATTAACCGTGTGAGTTAGGCAAAAAATATGCCCATGGAATTACTAAGCCGTATACAGTATTATTTTGAAATGCTTCTTGCATAAGAAAACTACATGATCCTCGTGGTCTCGATCTCTTGACAATACTAAGATTTAACTTCAGGTCTGCTACTCACATAACTTCGATTATTAGAACAATCGTGTAACAAACAAGTGAACACTGAGGTATTTCTGTTCTTCTAATTTTACACATTTTATTGCTTGAACGCAGTCAAGTTTACTCGATTCAGATTCATGCGCAATGTATGAATATGTGAATGTATGAGATTTATGAACAAGAACTGAGCGTACATCTATACCATGTTCTCTCGACTAGGTCCAAGGACATGGTTTGTTATGAAATATTTGTCCCTAACACATCAGCAATCAGCTTCACGGTGACATTCAGATCACTAACTAAAATATCCTTCTCTAATGCTGAAAAATAGGTGCTAAAATTGAACAGACCAATCCACTGTAGCTAAGATGTGTAACAAGAACGAGCAGCATCATCATGTGAGTGTAGCAGAATGATCTTGGAGTGTGACTGACCATGCAATTAATTTGCTAGGACTCTAAACCTTGTTCCCAGATTCGTTTCCTCTTTGAGGTACATGGTGTATTCAACAAGGTCGGGGTCTTTGTCACTACCGCAAGACACAAATCCATGGCAGCGACCAGATCCAACAAGATCATATCCTACCACCACTTTACCATCTCCTAGACCGCAAGAACATGAATATACAAGAAGGGGAAAAGGGAAGGAGAAGGGGAGATGAGATTACCTTGTAGGTGCCTTTGTTAGGGGTGGGGAAGGGAGAGATGTTGGGGATCTGGAGCTTCCGGGTCGAGCGGCTAGGTCTTCTGTTCTGGCTCCATGGCGGCGTCCGTGTTGAGGAAGGGCAACGAGACTAGGGAAGATCCTCTTGGTCAATTTCTTGCACATCCCCCTCCTTCTTTAGCCACCGCCGCCCCCCTCTGTTCTCGGAGCAGCCGCCGCCGTCGCGAGAGAGAGAGACGAAGCTATCAATTTTATTTCGTTCTTTTGGTCGTACCGTTTCGGGATTCTATCCATGGGTGTGAGGAAGAGTTTTGTTTACCCGGGCGAACAGGGAGATTTGGAGGGGAATCAGGAGGGGTGAAATCCCGATAGGGATTAACCGAACACGCAATAAGATCGGGCATGGATTAAACCCCGGCGGGTCTGATCCCGGCAGACCCACGGGGATTGCGTCCCGATCCCGGCCGGAGTGGGGTGAAACGAACAAAGCCTTATTGGGTCCAGGCCGATCCAAATTCGAAATTTCGAGTGGAACAAGCTACTAGAGTACGGTCCAAGCCTCTGGCCCCACTTACCAGTCACAGTTCGCATCGACCCATTTTCCTCTGGTTTGCCAAATCTTCCCCATCCACGCGAAAGAGCCATCCGCCACCGTCTCCACCACACGGCCACAATCTCTGACTCTCCCTCCCTCCCTCCCCTCCCACACCGCAACCAAGGAAGGAGGCGGTGGAGAGCCGACGAGGGCCGCACACAGTACTCGTCCACCTGCAGCGCCGCCTCGCATGCTTTCGGCCCCGGCGCCGAATACATCGGTGGTTGCGGCGGCGGTCTAGCCGCGCTCGCCGGAGTTGTTGGCCCCGTCCTGGGGCGACGCAGGTCACATGGCCGAGGTCGTACTCCACCACCTTCCCCGCCGTTTCTGCGCCTCCACCTCCGCCTCATCGTCCCCGTCATCCCACTGGGTCCTCTCGCCCGGTTCGCGTGCTGACCTGCCGCGGACGCGCTTGGCAGTTGCGGCCCCGCTTGGGCAGCCTTGCCGGCTCAAGGTGCGTGCGCGCTCTTGCTTCCTGTGGATTATGCTGAGAGGATTTTTCGTCGTTAACGGAGTTTGCACTGTTGCGGCGGGGGCCGGGGGGAGTTAGAGGCTCAATGTAGGGTTTTGGGGGGTTGGGATGGTGCGGTTGCCGAAGGAGTCTGGCCTCTTATTTGGGTGTTCGTTCTGGATTCAGGAAAACAAGAGTGTCCTGGTCACTTCGTGATGTCCGAGCATTCAGTTACACACTATACCCGATTTCTTGATTGGGGTGATAGGAATTACATGTAAAATTAACACGCCAGCTTCTATCCTCTGGAACTGTATATGCCAATATTGGAAGTTGTTAATGCATCAAACTTCAAACTGTATTACTTCATCCTCGGTTGAGATTGTTGAGGATGTGCTGGACTTCTTACTTAAAGAAAAAAGCTCGGGGCATGGATATGTCTTCTGCTTGCTGAGACTCTTTGATGGTGATGGACCTTTCATTGTTCTCATGCCAGGCCCATGCGGCAATTCGCGAGACTGGTGAGCAACCAAAATGGTGGGAAAAGAATGCTGGTGCAAATATGGTTGACATACACTCCACACAGGAGTTCTTGGATGCACTAAGGGATGCAGGTGACAAGCTTGTTATTGTGGAGTTTTATGGAACTTGGTGTGGTTCTTGCCGGGCACTCTTTCCAAGGGTAATTACCATTAATCCTTTCTGATGTTTTAATGTTTATATAACTATATGCCATTTAATGTTCTTATGCCTACCTTTTCTGGCAAATATGTTTCTCACATCCATAATGGGTAGATTTGTATTTTGTATTGACAAATATTTACAATGCTACGATACTGGATGTAAGCAACTCCCTTCAGTTCCAAATGTATGGCTTAAGTTGTTGCAATCTTGTTCCAATATATAAACCTGCATTTGGAATTAAGGAATGTTTTTCTTTCGCTACCATTTGGTCTTCCTCTCTCATGAACGTTGTGGTAAACACCAAATACACACACTAAATGGTATCTCTGTCATTCTCAAGAAATCAGCACTAGGGATACCATGGTCTTAACTCGCATATCCTCTGACATATGACCCTAACAGAATCCCTAATACCATGCTTGCCCAAACAAAAGGATAAAGGAGTATGTGTGAGCACGATGTACCATGGTATCTTGGTGAGACTAAAATTAGGATGGAATTCTCCAAAGTGCAAATGATACTATTTTATCCCAACTAATTGTCAAGAAGAAAATTTGTTTTTTAAAACTTAGCAATCTATCTTGGTGATGAGATCTTAATAGTTTCTGATGAGTTGTCAGATGTTACTGTTTTCTGATTGTAAGAGGGGTGACCGATTGATCACTGAATAGTTGAACACCATGATGCATTAGATATGCTCAAAGGATACGGGGTAAGGATGATGACACACCGCAAGACCTGCTAAGCTTTGTGGAAAAAGTGCAAATTGTACAGGTCAACTGGTGGCATCAGACGGAGGAAAGGACTAACTTTGGCCGGTTTAACAAATGAATCAGGCTTGCCCGGCTCATTTCTTGCACCCCTAGATATTGGCCTATAGTGATGATTTTAGGCTAATTTTATTTTGCTGAACTGCTGGTTATTCCTGATAGTGTGATGCTGAAAATTCTCATGTCCCATCCTACCAGAGATTCCACCAAGTGTAATGGTAGCTCCATTGGAGTCCTTTGCTGTTTGGGCAGTGATCTTCTCAGTTCTTCCCACTGTTCTGCTAGGCTGCAAGTTTCACGGAGACATCTGTTCTGAGAAATTTCATGGAACCGCCAAAGAAGTGCTGAAACTTCTTATACCAAACCTGCTGCAATGAAATTACACTCAAGTGAGGCGTATGTCGCTGTTTCTGCGTTCTGGACACAATAGAGAAGACCAATTTAGTAAGCACATTTAGCATTTGACAACCATTACAGGAGTGAGCTAATTTTAGGTAATGTTAGTGCTTGATTGTCATCTAGCTGGTGGAAACCATTTAACATATCACAAGAAAATGAGAAACCAAGGGCCTCTTTGGCCCCAAGGTACGTGCACCACTGCTTAGAACTCTCAACTTTGATGCCAATGAAGATGCCCATTTCCCAAGTAACTTATCTGTTATTTCTTATAGAAGCTTATGGCCCTTTGGAGGCTGTTAGAAGGACTGGATTCTGCAGTCTACAGAATTTATGGGCATAAGTTATTACCTGCTAAACTGTACATCTTAAGCTCATTGTTGTCAAGCTTCATGCACTAGGCAACGCAGCCAAAAGTCCGAACTGATGGAAAGGGCTAGGCAATCCACTTATATACTTCAACAACTCCCCTCACGTGTGACCGCGAAGACAAGTCAACACATATAGAGACTCAGAGGTAGGCTCAAGAGGCCTTGTACGTGGATAGAGGGGGCAGCAACAATTTTTAGAATAAATTGCAAAAGCCAGGACTCAAACTGAACTTGAGACCTTAGGCTCTAATACCATGTCAAGCTTCATGCATTGGCCAGCGCAACCAAAAGTCGGAACTGATGGTAAGGGCTAGACAATCCACTTATACACGTCAACAGTTGTGTCTTACCATCTCATTTTGGCTCTTTTGTCAGTCTCACAGTTAGGCCCCTTCCTTAGCTCCATTATGATTAATAGATGTGCATATTCTGGGCATAGATCATCATGGTGCTAGCGTGACAGGTCTTGCTTGGTTCATGGTGCTTGAGTGACTCGGCTGCATAGCTCAGTACCATGATTTGAGGTCGCCCTTGAATAAAAATGCAGCTTGCTTGCAATTTGGAGACAACTCACCTTGCTCAGGCTAGTGACTAGTGGTGACAGGAGCTTTTAACTGCTAACTTAACCTTGTCCTAGTTGTTTTCCTTAAAACATGGTTTATCATTGCCGTTTAATATCCCCTACCATCTTACATTCAGAGGAGAGGACTTCAGTTCTAAAACTAATGCCATCTCAAATTTCAATGCAGCTCTGCAGGACAGCTAAGGATAATCCTAACATTGTGTTCTTAAAAGTAAATTTCGACGAAAACAAACCTATGTGTAAACGGCTGAATGTGAAGGTCCTCCCTTTCTTCCATTTTTATCGTGGATCTGATGGGCAACTGGAGGCGTTCTCATGTTCCTTAGCCAAGGTAAGCATGCACCACCACATTTTTGTAGGTTAACTATGGCTTCACCTTGTGAGTAGGTAATATTTGATCATAAGCCATGATGTATCAGATTGTTGGGAACTCCTGTCTCCAGATGCATAAGCCTGTTTTAGAGAGGCTTCTTTTGCAGACGTGGCAGTTTATCATTTTGTTGTTCAGTGACGTGTTTTATTGTAAAAATCATGGGTACATAATTTAATCATTTGGGACCTTGGGTAGGTAGGCACTGAAGAATTTAAAATTTCTTTTGTAAAGTTCCGTCCACTTTCAATATGCTCTTATCAAGTTCGGGTTCTGCTTTACAGTTTCAGAAGCTGAAGGATGCCATTGCCGTTCATAACACCGACCGTTGCAGCATCGGTCCACCTGTCGGAGTTGGGGATGTGCTTGATAGCTCAAGCCCTCAGGAGAAACCTGCAGAAGCTAGTACAAGCTAGCCCCTGGTAGAAACTGTGTTTTTCTGTCCGCTCATTTTTTTTGACCCATTGTAATCAGCTCAGAAGAATCTTCAGTTTTTCCTGGATGGAGGAGGTCACTTACACATGAGATGTTGTGACTTCTAAGGAAGGAAAATGTGTATTGTAGCTTGTCAACTGTTCCTTGTGCTTGGCGGAAGAAGTACTAGTGTTGTACTCTAGATACATCCGAATCTAGACAAATCCAAGTCAACTAATATGGGTCGGAGGGAGTATATCAATTTAGGGGGAGAAGTCGTGGACAGTAGAACACTAACCTGGAAATGTTCTTACTTTCTAAAACCAATCCCGACCACCCGGTCTTGTGAATTTTATGCTGTTGCACAAAGCTTTGGGTTAGCCTGGCGTGACGGCATGAGGAAGCCTGAATTTGACTACTTTCAGCCATTCTAGTCATCATCATCTCAACCAACTATCTGGAAATTGCTTACCAAAATTTGCAGGGTCATTTTAATATTGTGCTCTTCTGAGAGTACAACCTTAGACATGGTCATTTTATGGCTGCGTTTGACATGGATTGTGATAATCTCCTGCGTTAATTTATGGTCATCTTATTTGGCCTACCAGTTTTTGTCTAGTTTATTATTGGTTGTGGAACTTATTCTAATTTCTAACAAGTTTTTGTCTAGTTTATTACTATTGGTTGAGCAACTTTATTCTTTTACTTGAGTACTCTGACGGCGAACCATATTTGTATGGAAGGTAGCTGGAAAACTACAAGAAGCTCACTCCAATCTCGTACAAAAGAACTAACCGAAACTGTACACACAGAACCTAACTACTCATGGGTAATGACTCCCTATTTCCTACCACTCCTGCTCCCGCTTCTTTCCATTGCTCAAACTCCACGAAGTGTTTCCAGCCAGAGAATAGAGAAACCAGCGAGTTCCTGCTGTTCCTGCTCTTACTCCTTTCCACTGCTCAAATTCCCCGAATATGTTTTCAGCCAGGGAAACCAGAGAGTTGTTGCTGAATGTTGCCAAACACCAGCACTCCTCTGCTTTTAGAGGGTCCAAACAGATCAGCATCACTGCTGAGTCAAACTCTTTGCTTGATTGTTCGGAACCGTTTATTACTTGAGAAAAGTATACGGCAGATTATAAGAAAAAATAGCATAAAAAGTCATTGTAAACTGAGCATTAATAAATATTGATATACAAAATGTCAAGCAACCTAGAATTATCAAACTAAGCCACCCCCACACAGCGAGCTGGCAACTTACCTAATGTCGTTGTTATTACTCCCTCCGATCAATAATAAGTGTCACTGATTTAGTACAACGACACTTATTATGGATCGGAGGGAGTAGATCAGTTTTTGCTCTTGGCCTGTTGCTATGCTGAACTTCCATAATGTTGAACTGGTTGTTGGTGGAACAAAAACTCCATAACCTTGCATAGCTACATTTCACTGTGAACTTAAATGTCTAAGAGGCCAGTGATTGTTTTCTTTGTCCAAAATTATTTTCCTGCAAGCTATTATTATTCATGGTGGAGTACCATTCATCTGCCTGCATTTTTTTTGCATTCTTTCTTCTATGTAGGCTTACTGTGACTGTGTATTGGAATTTAGAACACCACCCAGTAACACAAATTTAACCAAGTGCAACAACTGTACTGGTTTCACTTTCACCTGATTTCTGCTGTAATATGACAACACAAACATGATTTATTCTTGTATACATCTAGCAAAATTGCGCACTTTTAGCCGTTTGGTACAATGGAATCTTACGAAAAACACCTCTCGTTGATCAGTACAATGGAATCTAGGACTTCCTTGCTGGTGACACTGTTAGCCATTTGATGGTTTATAATTTTCTTTAGTATGTGCTATTTTCCATCAAAGGTACTTATCAAATACTGAAAATAATCATCCTTGCAAAATATATTAGTGCTATTGAGGATGACTGTAACTATTGCATGCAAAAAAACTTGGAGCAATCCATCTTACAATCAAATTGGAAATATTCGTCATAAGCCCCAGCTATTGCGCCTGTTTCTGTAGGCTTCAATGTTACAACTTACAAGCATGTAGACTTAACTTGAAAAATACAAAGGATATCAAAGATTATCCCTATCTGATCATCTCTATACTAATAGGCGTTCCTATCTGTCCACCTTTGTACTGTCTATACATCTTCGTATGATCTACAGATCTTTTATGTATACACTTAGCGCTTCCATTAAAATATCCATATCAATTGTTGTGATTACATGGCGGTGGCGGCATAACTGTTCCCAACTTCCTCCATTTTGCATTCTGACAGGTGCTCTTTGCATTCCCACTGCCTCGTTTTAGAGTAAGATTGACGTTGTGCAAGGCTATGGCATGGCAAGGTACATCTCTACTGCAACTCAGCTTGATAGCCTCTGTTGAGGCACTTGTACCCCTGATGTTCTTAAACAGGACATGGCTCACTTCCACTGCCGATCTCTGTGAAATCCACACCAGGTTATATGTATGATAAATTAAACAGATAAATAATAATACCCACTTGGTCATCGAGTTTATGTACCTGTTTATTACACGGTGTAGCCGAGTCGCAGTAGTTTTGGTCAATAATGATTGGGTTCCATACATTCTCCATGATCATGTTCTGGAACACAATGTTCCTTGCATAACCCCGCCCGCCCTGCCACGTCTTGATACGGGCTCCATTTGTGGTGCCACGCAGTCGCACCCCGTCGATGGTGATGTTTTCAACCCGAGCTTCAGAGTAGCGATCACCTAAGCTCCCGATGCTGATGCCGTGCCCTGGTCCACACACAATGTTCTTAACGTGTAGATTGTTAGTTCCATCCTCGATCGACATGCAGTCGTCGCCAGTCTTGATTGCGCAGTTGGTGACCTTCACATGCTGACTATGGGCGATATGGATGCCGTCAGTGTTGGGGCTAGTGCTGGGTGCTGTGATTGCTAGGCGGGTCAACCTTACATCGGTGCAGCGCTCTACTGACATGTGGATTTGTTGGCTGTTCAGAAGTTGTAAGTTATCTACTTTCAGATTTGTGCACGAGTAGAACGTCAAAGCCTGGATATTGAAAGGAAACACAGTCATCAAGTTGTAAAGGAGAAAACAATGCTACTCCACTGGAATGCGCAAGATAAGACGAACAGAAAGGGCACACACGTACCGTTGGAGCTTGCCTGCAAGGCTGAAAAGGAAAAAGAGAAGAATAATTCATACTATTAGAAAGCTTTCAGGAGAAAAAAATTAAATATTTCTAGTGCTTGGAGATGCATTTCATTACTGAAAATTTTACAAGTTCAATGTACTTACGAGCTTTGGGTTTGTTTTGCAGGAACTCTGCCACCAAATCTTGCCATTTCCATCAATAGTCCCACCACCAGTGACAGTAAGACCTCTCACAGCATTGAACAAAATCCAGTGCCTAATGGTATCCTCGATCCAGTACGATCTCTTTGGAGGAGCCACCAAAGTACCCTCTATCTGGAATTTGGTGGAATTTGAGATTTTTCTTTGCAATTTTTTTGAAAGAATAGAAAGCATGCATGTTCTTATTGTTCATCTATCTCACCATTAACTTGATACTGGATTTGCATGGGCCAGAAAAGGTTACATGCTTCGTTAGGCATTTTTTGCCCTTGGGAATGAGCAAAATGCCAGGATGAGGAGAGGAGCAAGCTGCAGCCCACGCCTTCAACAATGCCTACAAGAAGGGGATGCGCAAAAACTCATGGTAAGCATTCCATATCCACTAAAATAAATCATGCTCTGCATTTTGAGGTGGTGTTGCATTATACATACCAGTGTGTCGTCGTGGCGTCCATCCCCATGAGCCCCATACCTCAGCACATCGAAGACCTTATTGGACTGTAGAGACCTACCTCTGTGATCAGCCTCATCTTTCGAAGGGATCACTGTCATGTCTCCCTTGGCAAGAACACAACACAAGAACGATGACACTAGAAGGGGTGCAGAGAAAAGGAGCACATGAGAGGCCATTTGTGCAAGAACAAGGATGCCTTCCTAGTATGTGCTCTTGGGCTATTGATGAGGATCATGCATTCCATCATGAGGATTATTTATAGGTGCTAAGTTGGGCTGGAGATCTTGGATCATGTTCTCAGCTCAGGTTGCTTCTGGTTGATTATCTTAGTTGGCATAGATAGTTGGAGCCTAGCAGTAGAAGATTCTATCGGTGGGTGAGTCAAGATAAATGTGCTTGAAACAATGTTTTGGCCATTGCTTCCAGCTAGCTCGGCTTGGCCTTCGAGATTCTTACTACAAAATTTAAGGACACCTGGAGCACTCACTGTAAAGACAAATCATCTGAAAAATACATGCATTATTTCTTGGGTGCTGCACTCTTCAGAACCACTAACCTTGCATCAATGTTTAAACCCTTACAGATGTCCAACCCACAGGCTTGTGAAAGTGATGATTCAGTGTGCACCTCATCAGTGGTAATGACAAGTCATTGGGGGAAAGAAAGCATTTGAATGTTGACCTTTTCAGTTAGGTTTCTGAATATTAGGGAACAGAGCTTTCAGTTATAGGATCTTAGCTGAGAAAGGAAAGGCATGTGGCTCGATCCAAGATTGCCGATCTGGAGACTTCTAAGGTTTTAGCGAGGTCATTTTCTTCCAGGCATGAAGTTGTGGAGTAAGGAGGTGAACAAACCTTTGTTGAGGCTTTCAAGTATTAGGAAGCTACGGAGAGAAATTTGGTTGCTACCCACAAGAGATCCACTTCTGACCGGTTAGAGCATCTCTAGTGGCTCGTCTATATGACCGTCTAAAGCGATTTAGACGACCGTGGATGAAAAAAACCTTCCCAGTGGCTCGTCTAAACGGAGGTATAAATTTAGACGTCCTCCCAAACCTGTTACCCATCGTCCATATATGGATGACGGTGCCATGGCCGTCCAAAGTAACTTCTCGCCCGGGAGTTCACTCCCACGCCCATACGGAGCAGTTGGAGAGGTAGGATGCGGGTGGCACTCGCACGAGGTCGACGTCCCTCTGCTCGCCGGCTCCATGTACTCTCCTTTTCTATGTAGATTTGGCGAGAGGGAGAGAGAAATTGTACGGGAACGAGAGGGTGCTCGACCATGGTGCCTAGGCTCATGCTAGATCCGTCCGCCGACAACCAATTTTTGCTGGATCCTCGTCTGGTCCTATTGGGGACAGGCTTGGGCGTGGAGGGGGCATGGGGTCGCGCGAGGCGTCCGGCCTAGCGGCGGACAGGGAGGAGAATGGGAAGGTGCATGTCGGCGGTTGGGGAGGAGCAGCGGCAGTGGAATGGTGGGGGGCTACAGCTACTTCGGCGATGTTGAAGAGAGGAGGCTTGTCTAGTAGTGAACTTGTTGCTGCTTGTGCATCGATACAGAATATAGAGATGGAGCGATGTACTATCTGTTGGAATTTGCCCACAGATCGATCACATCAAACTAGACGAACACCCGCACACAAAAAACTTGTGGCCACGGGCACGTATCGTGTCCTCGGATTTCCTTTATTTCTTCTCTTCTCAACTCACGGTGTTACAAGACTCACGGTCTACCCTTGCTTATATATGCAAGCTAGACCTGACTAATACTAAACCTAAACGTACGGATACTACTAGTACTAGGACTCACACATACACTTGCCTAACTAGAAAACCTCCCTAGACTAAGACATGTAACACATACCACATACACACATAGTCCTAGTGCTACTCGGACATAGACTAGTACCACTCGGACTCTCTTACCAAGATTAAGCTAACAATCTCTCCCTAATTTTGATTGACTACTTTCGTCTTCCATGCTTCTTTGATCTTGAATCCTTGTAGATCTGCGTCTTGTCTAGGTCTCGCACCACGACAAGTCTAATTGGCTCTCCCCAATTTTGACTTGGCGAATTTACGGAACAACTCAAGTATGATCCGGACTATCCAGCCACGCTAGCAAACCTTGTGGAATCGCACCACCCGTGAAACACACTGTCCACCCTAGCGCAATACATGCCGACCTCCTGGCGTGGACTAGACCATCCACTTCGGCCTCATATAGAGACATGGCCTCATTGAAGAGACTCACCTTCACTGGTTTACCGCCCCTTCACACTTGAACTTGATCCTCTCGTCGAGACACATAGACGACCTGATCGAGGCACGCAAATTGCGTCTTCGTCCATACAATGAACAGTCCCTCAACCTTCATTCGCTTCAGCTGCAACGGATCCTCACAGAGACAAGCACTTGGACACAACGACGACTCATAGACACAACATCGACCAAACGTGCTACCTTGCACACACTTGAATCCTTGACTCATACTCTCCCGGACGATGATCTTGACAAGATTCTCCAGCACCGCACCTGGCACCACCACACTCATCAACGATCATCCCCATCCACCACCTTGCTGAGGACCCCTCGCCCGTTATGTTCCTCCTTGTCGCTCCTCCGAGCGACGACCTCCCACCGTCTCACTGATGACAGCATGCATGCCGTCTCCACCCGATTGTCCGCCCCGAGGCGCTAGTCGGATCGCCTCCCCGGGGCAAGCGTGGCTTCAAATCTCCGACCTCGCTCTGATACCAATTGTTGGAATTTGCCCACAGATCGATCACATCAAACTAGATGAACACCCGCACACAAAAAACTTGTGGCCACGGGCACGTATCGTGCCCTCGGATTTTCTTTATTTCTTCTCTTCTCAACTCACGGTGTTACAAGACTCACGGTCTACCCTTGCTTATATATGCAAGCTAGACCTGACTAATACTAAACCTAAACCATCACGTACACACGTACGGATACTATTAGTACTAGGACTCACACATACACTTGCCTAACTAGGAAACCTTCCTAGACTAAGACACGTAACACATACCACAGACACACATAGTCCTAGTGCTACTCGGACATAGACTAGTACCACTCGGACTCTCTTACCAAGATTAAGCTAACACTATCACTGGATAATATATAAATATTTGCTTGTATTGATAATCATGTTGTTGTCTTGTTTGCTACTGAATATTGCTTCTAAATTTTGACGGTAGTTATAAAAAAATTACTAAAATATTGGAGAGAGAATGTAGACGTTCTACATATACACGTTCCGCTGAAAAACTAAGATCGTCTATATTCTCTCTCCTTTTAGACGATCGTCTATACAGACATATAGACGTCCACATTTAGACATTCCACTAGAGATACTCTTAGATCTGCCACTAGAAATTCAAAGGTTGACAGAATGTGCCACAGGCGTACAGATGTAATCCAATTATCCTGTGAAAGTGATAAACCCGGTTGTCACCACAGCTAACCCGGCTTCTATTCATGTCACAGTAATGATAAGTGACATACAATCTTTGATCTATATAAATATCATACTACTAATTACTACAATACATAAATTCCCACTCTGTCTCCAGAATGTATTTTTTGATTGCAAGTAGTACATCAAAGATTGAAGAAACAACCATGCCTCGTTGTTTCAGCAGGTCTTCGGAATGACATACGTGCAGGATTCTTTTAGTTCCGTATTGTTGCATATGTTCGTTGTGGCACCCTTGTGACGCTCACTGAAAGCGAGCTTCGCATCTTTCTTGCAACAATATGTCACTGCAATCTAACTTGGTAGCATCTTCGGTGGCACTCATACCTCCTAGTAGTATATTCTTGAACCAAACATTGCCGAACTCCACCGCCGAACTTAGCTTTTTACACGATTAGGCTTCAAAGGATAGACCACCATGCAATAATTCTGGTCAATGAGTATAGGATTCTTTACGTCATCCATGATCATGTCCTGAAATGGAGAAAATTGCATTTTGCTACCACTTTTCAGGCTAGGTTTAAAAAAAAAACTACCACTTTTCAGATCTTTTTCAAAAAAAAAAACTACCAAATTTCATCCTAATTGTTCCAAAAGACTATCAAACAACACTAACCCGTCGTCTTAGGACATTTGACGCTCGTTCTGACAAGAGTGGCCACCCTCAGGCCGACGTGGCGCTAGGCAATGGTTAAGCGCGGATGGCCGTTAACGACTGTTAACGCCGTTGTCGTGAGGTTAGTTGTCAGATACGTCTGGTTCAATCCATTGTCACGCACGCTTCATGTGGTTCAGCTCGTTCCATGGCTATGGTGGTGGCTGCGGTGTCGCCAGAGAAGACGACAGCGGTGGCGGAGAGAGAAGCAGCGGTGCTAGCGGAGGCGGAGGTGGGTTTCTCCTGGCTAATTTGGGGGACGAGGGGGAGATCTCCGGGAGCTCGAACCCGGTTGACTCGCTGGCGGCGGCCTTCGTGGCGGTCAGGAAGGAGGCCAATCTCTGGCAGCGCCAACACTGGAACACCTCTAGGGCGGCGTTAAGTAAGTTATCGCCACCCCTCCCCCTCTGAGATGCACAATTTGAGCTAATTTAGGTTTTGAAAACTAGCAAATTTAATATATTTTCAAATTTTGTAGTTTGGACGATGATTTTTGGAGTGTCGGAGTACATTTTGAGGACCATGAGAATTTAGAGAGGAAGATTGGCCGGTCTGATATCACAGATTTGAACTTGTTAGCTCTAATTGAGGCCGAGGTCTATGGAAGAAGAGGGAAATGGACTGGCAGGATATGAGACACTAGATGCAATGGGTAAGGTGCTGCAAATGTTGGATAGTTGTGAGGACAAGCCGTCCATTTCAGTCATTATTATGAATGGGAAAAAGAAACCTTTTGGTAGAATGAACACTGTTGTGATGATCAAAATCCTCTTCCCTAGATAGCAGAGCCAGTGGTTTATTCACTTGATGTTGAAGGTGTCATTTTTCCAAGTCAACTAATTGCAGAAGATGTTGAATTGTACATTGGGATTCAGTAGAAAAATCAAGTACTCCCTCCGTTTCGGTTTACAAGTCCTGCACGTAGTTCTATGTCGTCAAATTAAGCAACTTAGTATGATGTATATATTACAAAAAATATATCACCGGAAACTTTAGACCTTGTATTTTCCAATGATATAATTTTTATATTATATAATTTAAATTATATAGGTCAAATTGATAACCTAGATATACGCGTAGGCCTTGTAAACTGAAACGGAGGGAGTAGAAGAAGTTGAATATTTACTGACTCAGCAAAGTAACAATTTTAGGAGACTTTGGAAAAGAAGTTCGGTTCTTACCTGTTTTTTTTTCGAAAAGGAGGATAACCCTGGTCTCTGCATCCTGGGATGCACACAACCCTTTATTGCGAATTTATGTATCAAATTATTACAGCTCACGGTTCAGATAAGGTTTATACAAACACCAACCATCTGAAAATGATAAGAAGTCTTAGCAATATAATACAACTAGACATCGCTTAATATACTATTATGCCGCAGCAAAGCTTGGCAAAAAATATCCTGAGTGCCGTCTCGAGACGGTTCTCGCTGATGCTCTGAAAGGAGAAAAGCCCATAGTTAAATCCAATGTGATGCCATACGGATAACCTGCAAAAATGAAGAAACTCCTGTCTTGTTAAAAATAATATTATTATGACACTTCCAGATAGATCAACATAAGGCCAAAACACCTATGCAAATTCTAGCTTTATTAGCCCTATCCAACCCATTCAGCCAATTCCCAAACAGATTAGTGATATTGGAGGGAGGTGAGATATTGTAAGTGAAATAAATGAGGCGCCAAATGATTTTTGCAAAAGGGCGCGATATAAATAAATGTTCAATTATTTCATGATTGTTACAAAAGTAACATTTTTGAGAACCATTCCAGCTTCTCTTTGCCATATTATCCTTTGTTAACAAAACTTTACCATTCAAGAACCACATACAATTTTTAATCTTAAGAGGAATTTTATCTTCCAAAGATATATTCTTGGGAATCTCGGAAGCATGTTCATGAGATCCTCATACATAGATTTAACAGTGAAAACCCCATTCTCCGATAGCTGCCAAATAAATGAATCTGGTTCATCTATCAAGACCACTTGCATCAATCTCTGACAAAGGTGTAGCCATGCAGTCTATTTGTTATCTGTTAAACTCCTTCGAAAACCTATGTTTAAAGGGTTTTGTGATAACATAGAATGAACAGATACATTTTTCCTATGGAGAATATTATACAAAGAAGGATATTGATGTGAGAGTGTCGTCTCTCCAAGCCAAACATCCTCCCAGAAACGGGTGTTCATGCCATTACCAACCTTGAAAAAACCCTGACAAAGAACTCAACTTTAACCCCCATGAGGCCTTTCCAAAAAGGTGAATCGATTGGCTTTGGTTCCACTTGAGATAAAGTCTTATTTCTCATATACTTGTGCAACAACTCTTGCCACACCCCATCTTCTGTAAGAAGTTTAAAAAGCCATTAACTAAGAAAACATCTATTTTTTAGTTCAAGCACTTCAACCCCCAAGCCACCTTGATCTTTGGGTTGAAAAATAATGTTCCATCGTGTTAATCTATATTTATTTTTATTCTCATTGCTTTTTATTCTCATTGTTAATGTAGGCGCGGGCGTTGTCTAATTCCTTCTGCCTATCATAAATCATGAAGGCGAGATGATCCACTTGATACTTCAGCTCCGGATGGCCTGTCACCTCCAATGGTTGTCCCATTGCATCACGCCTTGCGTAGTACTCAAAGCGAGTGCACTTTATCTGGTTGATGCTTTGCCCTCATAGATGGGCAAGAGCCTCCTGCATAGCCCTGACGAGTCCGTCTAGCCAGTTGTTCTCCCTCGAGCTGAATTGGATCCCTTTTGAGGTGGGTGCCTCCATCTTGCCTCTGAGATTTGTAACTATCGACCACTGTAGTTCTCCATCTTTCTGATCATTGAGCTGTGCTCCAAAGAACTCGGGGTGCAGGCGGTCAAGAAGTTCAGAGAGTTAGTCTAAATCGCGCTCGAAGATGAGCTCTCCTCCGTTGCCCAACTGGTAGAACTTGCTATACTTGACTTCCATCTATAAGAAAGTAGGATGAGTAAGTTAGTGAGGTGATCAAGTGTGTCAAATTTTATGTAAGATTGCAAGAATTTGTGAGGAACATAAATTTTCTTGAAAGAATCTCGGTGATAAGAATGAGAATAGGTTTTTATAAATACTCACTTCTTTTGTTTTGAAACTAAGTTTTTGATTCAAGCGTCCATTCTAACTAGGGTCTCCTATGGTCAGGATGGCTGTGATACCAACTTGTCAACACCCGGATTTTTAATCCCAGATGCCTGTTATGCCATACATCGCAATCTCAGGATTACCATTTTTGCGAGACATAACAGATTGGTACCATAGTTCATCATCCATAATAAAGGTCTTACAAATAAAGGATCTCATGATCCAGTCTTAATACAATCAACACAGCTGAATAATAATAAGGGTAGCATGGTCGAGGCTCCATCTTCAGGGTCACAGGCAATGTTGACGATGGGAGATGATCCTAGTTGTCATAGACTTCCCGCTGTCCATCCTCTTGGTAGTCCTCCTCATAGTCTGGCCACGGGAATAGTCAGGGACAAGCCATGAGTACTCTTTAAGTACTCGCAAACTATCACTAACAAGTAAAGTAGTTCGAGTAGGAATCCTAAGCTCTAGGTTTATTTGCAAAAAGGCAGGTTTATCTCAACTGAGTTTAGAAGTAAATAAAACTAATTTAATGTTCTACAACACCTAAGTGGGAACTTAGTTTTCATGTTCACAACCCTGTTGTGGTCAAGTCAAAGTCATAGTTAATTTCACAAGTCATTTTGAAAACATCTGACGACGGAACAGTATGGCCACTCCAACTGTCCATAATCGCGGACGCGGATATTCGAATAGTTTGAGTCTCTGCAAAGGTGGTAGACTTTCACCACAACATTCGATACATCCATCAGGGATAACCCTGAATCATCATACTTAGTATGCGGATAATCAATCCTACCTTTCAATTACACATCCTAGTATAGGCACCTCCGCTATGAGCTTGGCCTCCCAACCATGACCATCTGTCATCTTGGGAACTGCATAGGTTGACATTCATCACGAGGTAGCCTCAGCTCAAACCTCTTCCGCAAGGGAACCCATACTAAGACATATAAATTTCCAGTCAAGCCCTACCCAAATTCGGGTAATGTGGTTGTATGGTAAAATTGGAATGGTATCGCATCCAAACCCAACCATCAGTTTTTTTGTAAAGGGGTAAGGCTCATGCCTCAACATTTTCATCATCAAAATCATCTTGTGTTCACAACACATGTCAAAACATTTCAATAGAATGAATCTTCATTCCAAGGTTTTCATAATCATTTTCACCAAGTATTCCCATCTAAAGTGATCAACTTTTATGCTTAGCACTAGCCACTAAGGTTGAGGGTATTCACTAATGAGGGATGTTAATCAAGTGTGACTATCCAAAACTAGTCTCATGCCTTAGTATGACATCTAGTTCTAACTACTTAGGCCTAGTTTTACGCTCTTTATGCTACCTATAGTAACTTTCCAAAATTCACAAGTCACAAAGGTAAGGTAAAGAATTTTGATAAAGAAATAAAAGAATAAAACTTGCA
The DNA here is from genome assembly GCA_916181665.1 of Avena sativa. NCBI lineage: Eukaryota > Viridiplantae > Streptophyta > Magnoliopsida > Poales > Poaceae > Avena > Avena sativa. Next base: position 17,405,647 of record OV702279.1, on the reverse strand, counting down.
AGTAAAACTGGGATTTGGTATAATCAAGGTTGCATAACCAAATTATGCCTAATGCATCTTGCATAGGTTAACTTGTAGTTTGTGATGGCTTGCATAGTTAAGAAACTTGCAAGTGTTAGCTTGCTAGGATGGCTTGCATTAGATAGCTTGCCTTGAGTAGTGCAGTGGTTGACGTTTTCTTCTTCTTCGTAGTACTCCTCCTCCTTGTAGCCTTGGTCGGTACTAGCGTCTATAAACAAATACGAGGTACACAATCACCAAACAATACTTAACTACATCTATTTAGCACACAAAGGTTCACACTAGATGATCTAGCATCATCACAATCATCACATGAAATAAAGACTTAGTCTTATTTATTTTATTTTAGGAAAGTAATTTCTACTCATTGAAAACTACTTAAGATTTAATATTCTCCAATTAAAATATGGGATCATGTTGACACATGTCATCACTGTAGGGTTTCGTAGCATGGAAAACAAAAATTTTCTACCGCATACAAACAAACAAGCCAAGATCTATCTACTAGATTGTAGCAACGAGTCGATGGAATAACTCACCCTCGAAGATTCCAAAGTGTTTAACGAGAGCGGATTCTCGTGGGTGATGTAGTCGTACTCTTCCCGATCTCAAGATCGCGTAGACGATCCTTTCGGCGCTGCGTTCCGACAGCGCTCCCGCAGTCGGTCACACGTTCGGTACTCGACGAAGACCTTCCTCTCCCTTGTTCCAGCAGGCAGCGGAGGTTGTAGCACTCTCCTCGCGATTCCGACAGCACAACGGCGTGGTACCGGAAGTAGAGGGGAGATCTCGCAGGGCTTCGCCTTAAGCCGGAGCGAGTATGGTGGAGTATGAGAGAGCTCCTCGGCGATCTAGGTTTTAGACACACCAAGGAGGAGAGGCTAGAGCCGGCGGCTAGGGTTTGGGGCACCCCAAGTCGGCGGCTAGGGCAAAACCCTAGGGGGCGGCGGCGGCGGCTATGGTGGTAGGCGCCAAGCTAGGGTTTGGAGGAGAGGTACTTGTGTGTGCTAGGAGGGAGCCCTGCCCCTCCTTATATAGGTGGAGGGGCCGGCGGCCAAGGGGAGGGAGTGGAGTCCCTCCCCAACTCGGCTTGGGTGGTGCGCCGGCTTGGGGAGGAGGACTCCCTCCCCAACTCGGTTTCACCTCCTCCTCCTCTTTTCCACTTTCCAAATTTAGCCGTTTGACTTTTCAATTTAGCTATTTGACTTTTCAAACTAGGATTCGAATTAATCTTTTATTTGGAACAACGATGACACTTAGTACATGATGCAATCATACCAACTTGATACAACACATCCATGTACCCTTCCCCTCCGGAGTGCCGGACATTCCGGAACATTCTAGAACATTCCCGATGAAAACACCGGAAACATTTCCCAACTCCGAAACGGGACTTTCCTTATATGAATCTTATCCTCCGGACCATTCCGGATCTCCTCGTGATATCCCGGATCCCATCCGAGACTCCGAACAACATTCGGTCTCTTTCTCATCATACCATAACTACTCAAACAACGTCGAATCCTTAAGTGTGTCTCCCTACGGTTCGTGAATTATGCGGACATGATCGAGACACTTCTCCGAACAATAACCAATAGAGGAATCTAGAAATTCATATGGCTCCCACATATTTCTACGATTACTTTGCGATCGAATGAACCACTTACATACGATACCAATTTCCCTTTGTCTCACGATAGTTTACTTATCCGAGGTTATGATCGTCGGTATCTCTGCATACCTAGTTCAACCCCGTTACCGATAAGTACTCTTTTCTCGTTCCCGTGATATGTGATCCCTTGTGAGCCAGTCACATGCTTGCAAGCTAATTGGATGACATTTCACCGAGAGGGCCCAGAGTATATCTATTCGTCATATGGATGGACAAATCCCACTCTTGATCCATGTGTCTCAACCAATACTTTCCGAACACTCAATGCCACCTTTATAGACACCCAGTTACGGTGTGGTGTTTGATGTCATCAAAGCATCCATCCGGTAAAGGTGATATGCATGATCTCATGGTCGAAGGAATTAGGTTACTATGTATCAGAAAGCATATAGCAATTGAACTATTGAAATGACTTGATCTTTATGCTACGCTTATCTATAGGAGTATGTCCACCATATCATTCTCCTAATGACATGATCTTGTTGTTGATAACATCTCAATGTTCATGATAGGGAAACCACAATCATTTATCAACCAACAGGCTAGTGATGTATAGAGGCTTTACTAGGGACTTCAAATTGAGTTTACAAATCACACAAGTATTAATGTTTCCTTGTTAATACTATTATAGCATGAATGCAAACATTTATCATAAACACAAAGATATAATAATAACTACATTTATTATTGCCTCTAGGGCATATCTCCAACAGTCTCCCACTTGCACTAGAGTCATCTAATCTAGATTACATGGTAATATACCGAACACCCATGGAAGTTTGGTGCTGGTCATGTTTTGCCCTCGGGAGAGGTTTAGTCAATGGATCCGCCACATTCAGATCTGTGTGTACTTTGCAAATATTTATATCCCCATCTTGGATATGTTCTCGAATAGCGTGAAAACGTAGCTTGATGTTCTTCAGCTTCTTGTGTGACCTTGGTTCTTGCGCATTAGGAACCACACCCAGCTCTGTAATGAACTCTTTCATCCATATCGCTTCTTGTGAAGCCTCTGAAGCAGCCATGTATTCCGATTCAGTTGAAGATCTCGCCACAACGCTTTGCTTTGCACTCCTCCAGCTAATTGCTGCACCATTCAAAATAAATACGTATCCAGATTGTGATTTAGAATCATCCGGATCGGTGTTCCAACTAGCATCGGTGTAACCATTAACAACAAGCTGTTCATCACCTCCATAAGAAAGAACCATATCCTTAGTTCTTCTCAAGTACTTAAGGATGTTTTTGACCGCTGTCCAATGATCCACTCCTGGATCACTTTGATATCTGCTAGTCAAACTAACAACATATGCAATGTCGGGTCTAGTACATAGCATGGCATACATTAGAGATCCTATGGCTGAGGCATAGGGAGTCTTACTCATCCTTTCTCTATCTTCTGCCGATGTCGGACTTTGAGTTTTACTCAAGGTCGTATTGGGCAACATGGGCAAGAACCCTTTCTTGCTATCTTCCATTCCAAATCTCTTTAGAACTTTGTCCAAATATGTACTCTGTGACAATGATATTTGGCGTTTCGATCTATCTCTATAAATCTTTATGCCTAATATGTAAGCTGCTTCGCCAAGATCCTTCATTGAAAAACTATTATTCAAATATTCCTTGACACTATTAAGAAGGTCTACATCATTCCCAATCAACAATATGTCATCCACATATAGTATTAAGAATGCTACAGAGCTCCCACTCACTTTCTTGTAAATACAAGCTTCTCCATAAGTTTGTATAAAACCAAAACTTTTGATCACCTTATCAAAACGTTGATTCCAACTTCGGGATGCTTGCTTCAATCCATAGATGGACCGTTGAAGTTTGCATACCTTGTTAGCATCTTTAGGATCGACAAAACCTTTGGGTTGCATCATATACAACTCTTCATCAATATCTCCATTGAGGAATGCTGTTTTGACATCCATCTGCCATATCTCATAATCATAATATGCAGCGATTGCTAACAAAATCCTCACAGACTTTAGCTTCGCTACTGGTGAGAAAGTCTCATCGTAGTCAACTCCTTGAATTTGTCGAAACCCTTTTGCGACAAGTCGAGCTTTATAGACAGTAACATTACCATCAGCATCTGTTTTCTTCTTGAAGATCCATTTGTTCTCGACAGCCTTCCGGCCATCCGGTAAGTCCACCAAAGTCCATACTTGGTTTTCGTACATGGATCCAATCTCGGATTTCATGGCTTCTTGCCATTTATTGGAATCTGGGCTCATCATCGCTTCCTCATATGTCTCAGGGTCATTGGTGTTGTCCACCAACATGACACTCATAATGGGATCATACCAATCTGGAGTGGTACGAGTTCTCGTTGACCTCCGAGGCTCTGTAGCAACTTCAACCGAAGTTTCATGATCATCATCATTAGCTTCCTCTCTAATTGGTGCAGGCATCACAGGAACTTCTTCCAGCACTGCGCTACTCGCAATTTCGAGAGAAGGTTCGACAACCTCGTCGAGTTCTACTTTCCTTCCAGTCACTTCTTTCGAGAGAAATTCCTTCTCTAGAAAGGATCCATTCTTAGCAACGAAGATTTTGCCTTCGGATCTGTGATAGAAGGTATACCCAATAGTTTCCTTTGGGTATCCTATGAAGAAGCATTTTTCCGCTTTGGGTTCAAGCTTGTCCGGCTGTAACTTCTTTACATAGGCTTCGCAACCCCAAACTTTAAGGAACGACAATTTAGGTTTCTTCCCAAACCATAATTCATACGGTGTCGTTTCAACGGATTTAGATGGTGCCCTATTTAAAGTGAATGCGGCTGTTTCTAATGCATAACCCCAAAATGATAGCGGTAAATCTGTAAGTGACATCATAGAACGAACCATATCTAAGAGAGTTCGATTACGACGTTCGGACACACCATTACGCTGTGGTGTTCCCGGCGGTGTCAACTGTGAAAGTATTCCGCATTTCTTCAAATGCTCGCCAAACTCGTAACTTAGATATTCACCTCCACGATCAGAACGCAGAAATTTAAACTTCTTGTTACGTTGATTCTCTACCTCACTTTGAAACTCCTTAAACTTCTCGAAAGTTTCGTACTTATGTTTCATGAAATAGATATACCCATATCTACTCAAGTCATCCGTGAAGGTAAGAACATAACGATAACCACCGCGCGACGCTACACTCATTGGACCACATACATTGGTATGTATGATTTCCAATAAGTCCGTAGCTCGCTCCATCATACCAGAAAATGGAGTCTTAGTCATTTTACCCATCAGACATGCTTCGCATCTTTCAAGTGATTCGAAATCAAGTGATTGAAGAAGTCCATCGGAATGGAGTTTCTTCATACGCTTCACTCCAATGTGACCAAGACGACAGTGCCACATATAGGTCGAGTTATCGCTTGATTTCAACCGTTTAGCCTCAATGTTATTAATATGTGTATTTCCACTATCGAGATTCAATAAGAATAGACCATCTATCAAAGGTGCATGTGCATAAAACATATTACTCATATAAATCGAACAACCATTATTCTCGGATTTAAACAAGTAACCGTCTCGCAATAAACAAGATCCCGATATAATGATCATGCTCAACGCAGGCACCAAATAACAATTATTTAAGTATAAAACTAATCCCGATGGTAGATGAAGGGGTAGCGTGCCGACCGCGATCACATCAACCTTTGATCCGTTTCCCACGCGCATCGTCACCTCGTTCTTCGCTAGCTTCCGTTTATTCTGCAGCACCTGTTTCGAGTTACAGATATGAGCAACCGAACCAGTATCAAATACCCAGGCACTACTACGAGTACTAGTGAGATACACATCAATAACATGTATATCAGATATACCTTTCTTCTTGATGTTGCCGTTCTTCAAATCCGCCAAGTACTTTGGGCAATTCCGCTTCCAGTGACCTTCTCCCTTGCAGTAAAAGCACTCAGTATCAGGCTTAGGTCCAGCCTTGGTCTTCTTCGCCGGCGTGGTAACTTTCTTACCACCCTTCTTGAAGTGTCCCTTCTGCTTAGACTTGCCTTTCTTGAATTTGGTGGTCTTATTGACCAACAACACTTGGTGCTCTTTCTTGATCTCCACTTCTGCAGACTTTAACATAGCAAACAGTTCTGGCAACTGCTTGTTCATGTTCTGCATGTTGTAGTTCATCACAAAGTTCTTGTAACTTGGTGGTAGTGATTGGAGGACACGGTAAATCCCCAAAGCATTAGGAATCACTATACCCAAGCTTTGAAGTTTGTTTGCGTGCCCAGACATCTTAAGCACATGCTCACTGACGGAGCTGCCCTCTTCCATCTTGCAGTTAAAGAACTTTTCAGAAGCCTCATAACTTTCAATTGCCGCATGAGTCCCAAAAATCAATTTGAGATCCTCGACAATATCATATGGGTCTGAATTCTCAAACCTTTTCTGAAGCTCCGATTCCAAACCATACAAGATAGCACACTGAACTATGGAGTACTGATTCTTCCGAGCGAGGTAAACATTCTTTACTTCATCGGAAGCATCAGCTGCAGGTGGGTCACCCAGCGGTGCATCCAGCACATAGGTCAAATTACCAGCTGTGAGGACAATCCTCAAATTGCGGAACCAATCCGCGAAGTTGCTTCCATTGTTTTTCAACTTTTCTTTCTCTAGGAACGCATTAAAATTGATGGTAGGGGCTGCCATTGATCTACAACATATTTGCAATAGTTTAGACTAAGTTTATGACAAATTGAGTTCATATTAATAAAATTAATCTAGGTGAACTCCCACTCAAAACAATATCCCTCACATTGTTTTAGTGATCACACGAACCAAATCCACCACATCAACACCGATCATCACGAGAGTTGATATAGTTTCAATGGCGAACAATCGACATGTTCATCATATCTACTATATGATTCATGCTTTACCTTTCGGTGATCCGTGTTCCGAGACCATGTCTGTACATGCTAGGCTCGTCAAGATCAAACCTTAGTTTCTGCATGAGCAAATCTGGCTTGCTCACGTTGTATACACTTGCAGAATCTAACACACCCGATCATCACGTGGTGCTTTGAAACAACAAGCTTTAGCAACGGTGCTAACTAAGGGTGAACACTTTATGAATTGAAATTCATGTGCATGAGGGATCATCTTATAATGCTACCGTCGTCTACTAAGCAATACAAGATGCATAAAGGATTAACATCACATGCAATTCATAATATGTGATATGATATGGCCCTTTTTCTTTGTGCTTCCGATCTCCATCTTCAAGCACGAACATGATCTCCATCATCACCGGTATTGCATCAAGGTCAATGACGCTTCTCCATGGTTGTCGTCCACCGGCTTCAACTATTACAACTACTTTGAATAGACACGCGGGTCTTAACATAAATTAAAGACAACCATATGGCTCCTGCTGGTTGCCAACTTACAATAAGGAACATTGCATACATCAAATATAATCACAATCATGGCCATATCACATCACAGCACACCCCTGCAAAACAAAGTTAGACGCCTCTACTTTCTTTGCATGTTTTACGTGGTTTGGGGCTTTCAATAAGTGTCGTTCTAACTTACGAACATGAACCACAACATTGATACTAGTATTGTTAATCACCCGTTGTAAATTGGATCTTAACTATGCTAGGAGAAACAGGCACCCGCAAAGCCACTTATGCAATACAAGTTGCATGTCAAGCGTGGAGCAAGTCTCATGAACGATGTCATGTAAGGTTAGCCCGGGCCGCTTCATCCCAACATACCGCAAGATGCAAAGTACACAAGAAGCAATCGACAATAAAAGTATCAACGCCCACAATGACCATTGTGTTCTATTCGTGCAACAGATCTACATATAGACACGGCTCTGATACCACTGTAGGGTTTTGTAGCATGGAAAACAAAAAATTTCTACCGCATACAAACAAACAAGCCAAGATCTATCTACTAGATTGTAGCAACAAGTCGATGGAATAACTCACCCTCGAAGATTCCAAAGTGTTTAACGAGAGCGGATTCTCGTGGGTGATGTAGTCGTACTCTTCCCGATCTCAAGATCGCGTAGACGATCCTTCCGGCGCTGCGTTCCGGCAGCGCTCCCGCAGTCGGTCACACGTTCGGTACTCGACGAAGATCTTCCTCTCCCTTGTTTCAGCAGGCAGCGGAGGTTGTAGCACTCTCCTCGTGATTCCGGCAGCACAACGGCGTGGTACCGGAAGTAGAGGAGAGATCTCGCAGGGCTTCGCCTTAAGCCGGAGCGAGTATGGTGGAGTATGAGAGAGCTCCTCGGCGATCTAGGTTTTAGACACACCAAGGAGGAGAGGCTAGAGCCGGCGGCTAGGGTTTGGGGCACCCCAAGTCGGCGGCTAGGGCAAAACCCTAGGGGGCAGCGGCGGCTATGGTGGTAGGCGCCAAGCTAGGGTTTGGAGGAGAGGTACTTGTGTGTGCTAGGAGGGAGCCCTGCCCCTCCTTATATAGGTGGAGGGGCCGGCGGCCAAGGGGAGGGAGTGGAGTCCCTCCCCAACTCGGCTTGGGTGGTGCGCCGGCTTGGGGAGGAGGACTCCCTCCCCAACTCGGTTTCACCTCCTCCTCCTCTTTTCCACTTTCCAAATTTAGCCGTTTGACTTTTCAATTTAGCTATTTGACTTTTCAAACTAGGATTCGAATTAATCCTTTATTTGGAACAGCGATGACACTTAGTACATGATGCAATCATACCAACTTGATACAACACATCCATGTACCCTTCCCCTCCGGAGTGCCAGAACATTCTAGAACATTCCCGATGAAAACACCAGAAACATTTCCCAACTCCGAAACGGGACTTTCCTTATATGAATCTTATCCTCCGGACCATTCCGGATCTCCTCGTGATATCCCGGATCCCATCCGAGACTCCGAACAACATTCGGTCTCTTCCTCATCATACCATAACTACTCAAACAACGTCGAATCCTTAAGTGTGTCTCCCTACGGTTCGTGAATTATGCGGACATGATCGAGACACTTCTCCGAACAATAACCAATAGAGGAATCTGGAAATTCATATGGCTCCCACATATTTCTACGATTACTTTGCGATCGAATGAACCACTTACATACGATACCAATTTCCCTTTGTCTCACGATAGTTTACTTATCCGAGGTTATGATCGTCGGTATCTCTGCATACCTAGTTCAACCCCGTTACCGATAAGTACTCTTTTCTCGTTCCCATGATATGTGATCCCTTGTGAGCCAGTCACATGCTTGCAAGCTAATTGGATGACATTTCACCGAGAGGGCCCAGAGTATATCTATCCGTCATATGGATGGACAAATCCCACTCTTGATCCATGTGTCTCAACCAATACTTTCCGAACACTCAATGCCACCTTTATAGCCACCCAGTTACGGTGTGGTGTTTGATGTCATCAAAGCATCCATCCGGTAAAGGTGATATGCATGATCTCATGGTCGAAGGAATTAGGTTACTATGTACCAGAAAGCATATAACAATTGAACTATTGAAATGACTTGATCTTTATGCTACGCTTATCTATAGGAGTATGTCCACCATATCATTCTCCTAATGACATGATCTTGTTGTTGATAACATCTCAATGTTCATGATAGGGAAACCACAATCATTTATCAACCAACAGGCTAGTGATGTATAGAGGCTTTACTAGGGACTTCAAATTGAGTTTACAAATCACAAAAGTATTAATGTTTCCTTGTTAATACTATTATAGCATGAATGCAAACATTTATCATAAACACAAAGATATAATAATAACTACATTTATTATTGCCTCTAGGGCATATCTCCAACAATCACCACATATTCTAATACTTGGGAATGTGATTTAAAGTGGTGGTCACATTTTATAAAGTTTAAAATGATTATTTTAAATAATTAAAGTGACAAGAAATGCCTATATAGCATTCTTTTAGTACTAGTCCAAGATCGCTGCATGTAAACCTAAATAGTTTTACATATTCAGAAAGATCTTGTCAAGTGTGATTTTTGAGAGTTGGAATCAACTCAAAAGCATGTATGGTTGATTTTTGAAAAATGTTTGAATGTGGAAAAGTCTTTGTCTTGTTATTTTTACTATAGGTGATCTATAATTTCAAATGGTTTGAATCCAACAGGCTTGGATTGATAATTTCAATACCTTTCTAGCAATATTGGAATCATGCAATTTGGTTTAGTGAATCTTCTTGTATTGATTTTTGAATCTACTGACTGAACTAGAGTTTAACTAAATTGTAAAAGGATTATTTGAATCTCTGGGCTAAGCACGGGAATGTTATTGGGCCGGCCCAACTGCACTGCGCGCGCGCAGTGGGCTGCTGACAGGGGGTCCTGTGTGTCAGCGGCTCATCTAACCCGAAGCGGTACGTTTCAATCCAGGCCGTGCGATTAGACTAAGATCTACGGCTGAGGTTCGTCCTCTCCGTCGGACAGCACCAGCGAGACTGAACCCTAACAGCGACGGTGGGGGTACGCAGTGTCTTCCCAGGGCTCCAGCTAGGGTCGGCGACGGGGGCGAACGACGTTGTCGACGACTATGGTTCAAACGGTGGTCACGACGGCTCCTGGGGTGGCTCCAATCAACGGCTTCTCTCCTCCTCTACAGCCGCGGACTCCGGTGAAATTCCGGCGATGCGGAGCTCGCCTTGCTCCGGTGAAAGGTGTGGGGTGGTTCTGAGAGAGAGGGGAGTGATATGGTGTGAATAATTGAGGCGGGGTGGCCTATATTTATACACCGTCAATGGGAAACGAGTGGCATGGTCAGGGCTCGTCGGTGACGACGATGCAGTGAGCTAACGACATGGCTGAGGGCATATGACGGTGCGGTGTCTCCTGGCAGTCGTCGCAGGCTTAATGACATGACATGGGGAGGTCGAGAATGGTCGGGTGCGGTCGTTGCTCTGAGCATAAAAGGCGGTGTTCGAGACGGCGTACAGGGGCTTCGTGTCACGCGGCGGTGAACGGTCATGTCTGGGAGGTAGCTAGGGTCATGGCGAGTGCAGTTAAGTGGGCGAGAGCGAGGCGCGGCGTGTGCGCGCGTGTCAGCTGCGACTCTCTAGCGCGCTCTCAGCATGGTGCAGAGAAAATGGGCATGTCGTTCCTTGGTGGTCCATGGCTTGGCTGTGATCGAGGGGTGGACAGGGAATGGCGGTGGACGGTGGCCTGCCTCTTGGACATTGTGGACGGGCACGACGCTTCCTTCTGCGTGCTGGCCATGGTCGGCCGACAATGGCGGCTCGGGTGGTGTGGCACTGGTGCAAGCAATGAAAGGGTGAGCTGGTTCAATGTGATGGTGGTCACTGGGGGAGACAAGGTCTAGTAGTGGCGGCAATTAGTGGACAAGGCATTGATCAAGAACAGTAGAAGTTAGGCAAGTTTGATCTGTGCTCACCAGGTGTTTGATGAAATGGACGCATGAAATCCAAGTTTGAATTTTTGGATGAATTTTGGTGAGTGCTCTGGTCATAAGCTTGGTAGTATCTGGTTGCCTGGGTTTGGCAAGGTGAAGTGGTTTGGTTGGTTTTTGAGAAATGGCCATCTTAGTACCTATAAGGATTCAATTTTGAATTGTCCTTTAAATAGATTTGAAATTTGTTTCTGTTGGTTTGTAAAGTGGGCTTGGGTTCACTTTTACTTGGTATAGCAAGGGGTGAAAAGAATTGGATTTGTTTCTGTTAGAATTCTTTGACTAGGAACACCCAAAGTGGTCTAGTGAACAAGTTTGGCCAAAATGACCATTTGTTCATATTTCTTATATTTGATTTTCTCTTCATTTGGTTCTGCTTGGAAATGATATAGATGATGTTGTTTTAATCTTTAAACCAATCCTTAACATTCATAGCAATCAAACATGGCATTGCAATCATTCATGCATTAATCACACACACGCATGCATTCATACTAATTTTAATAAAAGTTTTTGTTAACCCTAAACTTGGGTGATTAGAACTTCATAATCTTGTTTAATATTTTTGGGATGTTACAAACCTTCCCTCCTTAAACAAAATCTCATCCCGAGATTTAAGAAAAAGAAACTCAGTCCTAATGTAATCTTCTCGCTCCCAAGTAGCTTCTTCTTCAGTATGGTTGCTCCACTGGATCTTGAGAAACTTGATACTCTGGGTCCTGGTGGTTCTAAAGGCTTCTTCCAAAATACGAATGGGTACTTCACGATAAGTTAGGTCCTTGTTGATCTCTATGGTTCTGTGATCAATATTCTTGAAAACTTCGGTCTTCTCCGGAATTTCTAGGCATTTGAGAAGTAACGAGATATGGAACACATCATGCACGGCTGACATCTCCTCTGACAGTTCCAGTTGATATGATACTTCTCCTCAGCGATTCAAAATCTTGAAGGGTCCAATATATCTGGGGGCTAACTTCCTTTCACTTGGAAATGTTGCATAACTCTTCTAGGGTGATACTTTCAGGTACACAAAATCTCTGATAGTGAAGGCTAGATCTCGACGTCTCTTGTCGGCATAACTCTTCTATCTAGATTGGGCGGTCTTGAGGTGCTCACGGATCTTGTGAACCTTCTCTTTGGCTTCTCGTAGGATATCTGGTTCGAAAATCTGACTCTCTCCTACTTCCGACCAATTCAGTGGGGTACGACACTTCCTTCCATACATAAACTCAAATGGGGCCATTTGCAAACTGGCTTGATAACTGTTGTTGTAGGAGAATTCTGCGAAAGGCAGACAATCTTCCCATTTTGATCCATATTCTAGCACACACGCTCTCAACATATCTTCGAGTATCTGGTTTACTCGCTCCATTTGTCTATCGGTCTGCGAGTGATAACCTGTGCTAAAATCTAGTCTTGTTCCTAATCCTTCTTGGACTTTCTTCCAAAATCTCGAGGTAAAATAGGTTCCTCGATCCGACACAATGTTCTTGGGGACTCCATGCAAACTGACTATCCTGGCAATGTACACCTCTGCTAGCTTCGAGCTCTGATAAGTGGTCTTGACCGGTAAGAAATGAGCTACTTTAGATAGTCTATCCACTATGACCCAAATAGAGTCATTTCCCCTACTAGATGTAGGCAAACCGGTGATCAAATCCATTCCAACTGAATCCCATTTCCATTCTTGTAACATACCAAAAATACTAAACTTTAATCATCGAACTCTAATCATCAAATTTAGGGTTAACAAAAACTTTTCTAAATAAAAATATGAAAGCATGCATGTGTGTATGCATTCCAATTTTGAATTCTTTCGAACCACCTTGTTTATGTGTTTCTTTGCTTGTAAAATGTTTCTTAGGTGAAATAAACATCATCTAAACATTTCCTAAACTTTTCCCAAAGACAAATAAATCAAAACAAAGCTAAATGATTGAATGGTCATTTTGACCAATTTAACTCCCATGCCTACTTTGGCTGTCTCAAACTTTCAGAACCTAACAGAAACTTTTCTGGATCTTTGCACCCCTTGATTGTACTCATAACAAAGTATCAATGCCCACTTTGTGATCATCCAAAAACATTTAAATGCATAGTCTAAATGACAGTTCAAAATTGAATCTTTATCATATGGGAATATCCCACTTTTTCAAAAACCACTCAAACAAGCTCAACTTTCAAAACCCAAGCATCTGCAGACTCACCAGCACCAACCTAGCACACCCACCAAAAATCTTTTCAAAATTCAAAACTTGAATTCTTGCGGCCATTTCATCAAACACCTTCCAGATACAAATCAAACAAAATCCAAACACTATTGTGAGCAGTGATTGAAGCCTAACTTGTTCCCTCTCTGGTTGCAACTAGGCTTTAGTAGATCATCTAGCTCAATTGCACACCCTTAGCATCACTGTAAGCTTGGCAGTGCCATCAATGGTGAGCAGATTGAGTGCACACTTGTCACCCCCATGTCTACAACAAGCTAGGAGGAGAACCAAGCCTAGCCAACATGTCTGGGAGGCAGCCCACCGTCCACCACCACTCCCTGTCCACCACTCTAACCTTGCCAGCCACTGGACCACACACACGAACCATGCCAACCTCGCCAGCAACCATGCCGAGAGCACGCCCAGTGCGCCACGCTCGACCGACGCCCACAGACCGTGCGCCGCCCTCGCCGCGTGCATACATGATCACCACCGTCCCAGTAACCCCGCAGACACGCTCGTTCGCCGCCGCGCGGACCACGCGCGCTGTGCGCCATTAAATCTTCCGTCAGGCACGCGCAGAGCATCGTCGCGTTCCGACCAAACCACACCGCCCCACGTCTCGCCACCGTGTCGTTGACCATCGCCAGGGAGCACCGCACCGCCCCCTACCGTCGCCCACGCCGATAGCCGTCTGTACCGTCGACCACGACGAGCTCACCTTGCGCCCTGTAAGGTTCCCAACCTTTAATAAGGTAGAGATCCCTGTGTTTACAATGCTAGTCCCTGGATCAATAGCTAGCATCCACAGTTAAGATGTAATATCAAGAAACAAAGGTCATAATACAACTTTATAACCAGGAATAAATAAATTATTACATCTTACATAGCTCATTTGGCTATCTTATTACAATGCAGCAGAATATAACAATAGCATGGGGTCCTTCATCTTCAAAGTGCCACAGGCAGACATGTTGTTTGTAGACTTGTAATCCTAATCAATAAACTTCTCTAACATCAAACAAACTTGCAACATAATAAGCTACATCCACAAGGGTCAATACATTTGAATTGTATTGGCAAGTGATACTATGGTAGTATAGTGGAGTCTATCATCTATATGCATTTGGCTAAGTGGAGCTTAGGATTGCATTGCTCAAAATACATTTTCCTTATCATTTGAAAACACTAAGCTTTTGCTTGACAAAAATCACCCAAGGCATTCTCCAATAGAAATTGGTGATCCTTCAACCCTTGTTCAACCACAAGATTTTAACTTAGAAATTGGGATGAGGAGATTCTTGATAGCTTCCATGTCTTGATGCTCAAATTGTCCTTTGCCAGGGACATGGCTAAGTACTTAGATTTTACACTCTGCAGAGGTGGTGCACTTTCCCCACAAGACTTGGTTTCCCAAGACAAGATATTTCAGAAGCCTTCCCTTAGACCAGAATGGAAGCGTTCCAACCTATCATTCCCCTACCACCAACTGTCCATTTGGCTAAGTTATTGCAACCTATATGATCCAGGCAGAGCCCATAATGCCAAGTGGTTGCACTTGAAGCTTCTCAACATTTGACATCTCAAATCTCTTTGTTCCTGGGTGGCCATCCACAAGTGAGATACACAAGGTAAACCATAGAAATGGGCCTTGTGAACCACTCAACACAAACCATTCCTTCCATTCCACCCAGGTGATTCATTCACTTAGTTGTTTTATTAAACAAAACACAAGTCCTTGACTTAGAAATATTCCATAGTATGAATATATATTCCACCCTTGTTTTCGACTAGCTAAGCTAAGCATGATAGTAGTAGGAATCTTAACTTAGGAAAATTCTACTAAGGAATCATCTACTAGGATTTCCCATGGCATAGCATACTAAATAAAATTCCATGCAAGTCCTACTTAGAAATATCACTAATGCATAGTGAAAATATTGGGACAAAAGTATGAAGCATCACTTGACTTTTTGGTAGAGAATATAAGTTCACCCCTTGTCTTTGCAATGATCACACTCTTCAAATCACTACAATTCAATCAAGCAAGGGCACAATTTCAATCTACCATTCAAGCAACATCACATAAATTAATAGAATCAAAACAATGCATGCAAGCATGCCAAACTTTGTTTTATTTACAAAAGTGGTTTCTAATAGGTTATAATCATTCTAAAACACCTATTGGTCATTTTATAAAGGTGGCAAAACCATTTGCAAAGGATTTTACCTATAAACCTATTTTAAACCAAATCAATATTTTATGTGGTTAGAATTGCCTTTAGCAAACAATAATCTTTATAGGGTTCACCAAATATATTTTAACTCCTAAAACTTGGTGTTTAGGGTCAGAGAGTTTAATTCAAAACATTTCCCAAAGGTTTTCTTCAAAAAGCATTTTTTAACAAATAAACATTATTTTTATTTGTTTAGAAATGGTTTAAATCAAAGATTTATTCTTTTGCTTCACCAAATATATTTTTGAAACCACAATTTGATTCCTAAGGTCAGTAGGTTCAAAACAAACCATTTTTCCAAAGGTTTTATCTCAAAAATCATCTTAGAACAATTTTTATATTCTAAATATGCCTACATAAGTTTCTGCAAAAACAATCAATTTAACAGAAACATTTTACTAAACAAAGTGCTTGGTCAGAAAGTACTTGTTTTGCTGAATCCATTGATATAAAATTTGCAAAATTTGGACGTGTGGTTTGAAAGTTATGAATTTTTCAAATTGGAACATCTAATAGACAAGTTTCTAATTTTTAAAACAATCACACGCCACGCATCACGATTCTATTCGCCCATACCGGTTCGTGCGGATCGCCTATTCTGGTGCGTTGGATCTAAGTAACATCGCATGGCTCAGAGGCAAGCGTACCCCTTCGCTTAATCAATCTATCGTGGCCACACGATCAAGATCGGACGGTGCACATCACGCTTGCCAAAGATGTGCGGCACTGGCGGCGGCAGGTGGCGGCACTGGCTCTGGCTACGGCGTCACGGCGATTACAGGAAGCAAGGGAAGAAGGGGAATGGATCACCAGGTTTGCGTGGTGTCGCTGATGCTCGTCGTGCTCGCGAGAAGGCAAGGGGCGCACGGTGGTGGCGTGGATTCCTCGCCGGAGTTGAGCTGCACCTCGGGCTCGTCTGTTCGTCGACGGGGGCGACGATATACGACATGCTAAGGCAAATAAAGGGCACCGTTAGGTTCGTATGGAAGTCGCGATCATGTGAGCATCCAAGAGAGGGAAAGGGGCGGTCTATTTTTACCAGGAGGACTCGCCGGAGTTGCGGGGGTCGTCGGTGGCGCTCAGACGAAGACGAAGGCGAGGTTGTGGGGTATGCGTGGGCGAACGAAGACCATGGGCAGGTGCGCGAGATGATGGGGATAAAGCTGGTGTGAGCTAGGAGGTAGGAGAGTGTCGGGGCTCGCCGGAATCGACGCCGGAACTCGTCGGGGCAGCGGAGTTTCGAAGAGAAATTAAGATGGCCTAGGGGCGTAGAGGATCTGGCGAGTGAGGGGAATGAGAGAGGGGACGCAGGCGATTAAGAAGGCGTGGTCGCAATGCCGAATCAATGCGCGATTGAAGAGGAATCAAGCGACCTGTTAACGGCAGAAACCGCCGGCGAGGTTAGCGCCCGGGTGATGACGAAGGGAGCTGGCGGTGGGACCTGGCGTCAGCGAGAGAGGAAGAGGGGAGGTGGGGTCCATCCGTCGGTGTCTCTACGGGTGCAAGGTTGAGTGGAAAAACTATTCGACAGAGGGGGTGTAGGTGGGCTGCGAGTTGGGCTTAGTGGGCTGGGTTGGCCAGATTCATTTTTTTATCTGAATGCTTTCCCTTTTTCTTTTCTAATATTCTGTTTTGATTTTTATTAATCAATTCAAACACTCATTTGAATTCAAACCTTTGCCAAATTTTGTGAATAATCAAACACTGGTTAAAAATACATTCTGAAGTCAAATTTAGAATAATTTATTTATTCTTTTTAGGGTCCTTTAATTATTTAAAATAGGCTCTAGTATTAATTAAATAAGATTTATTAACATTTTTCAATCTCTATTTTAATTCAAATCACCACCAAACTTTGGGTGAGTTTTAATTCTGTTTATCAACATATTTCCAAGTCCAAAATAAAATAATACTTTTTTTAGGATATATTAATAATTAAATAAATAGACCATAGTCTTTAATTCAAAATAGGTTTTAATTTATTTTAAAACTCTTTTTGAAATCTAAATAATATCAAAATCTTTTCAGTAGGTTTCATTTGAAAAACTAAAACACTTGGAAATCTTATTTTAAATAATTTAACAAGTTTTAGTGTTTATTTAAAATGGAAAAGCTTTTACTTTAATAAAAATGGATATTAATAAATCCTCATTATTTTATTTAAATAAACCTTTACTCTTTTTATCAACTAGAAATATTTTATTTCAAAAGTTTGGCCAAGATTTAATTTGGTTCTATAAAATAATCCTTATTTATATTTCTACCTTTGCTTTATGAAAACCATATCTTTTTATTTAAAGACCCAAAAATAGTGATTCCAACTATTATAACTTTATTTATTATTTGTTTATCTTTTAAAATTCCTTTAGGATTATTTGCTCACCATTTGGTATGGATTTCTAGATGGTTGCTTTATTAGCTTTGGGAAATCAATTTCCTTACCTTATTAAATTCATAAAATTTTATCTATGGCTCCAAATTAAGTGAATCCAATTCATATGGTTTTATAATATTTCTAATAGTCATTCTTGATCAATTTGAAAAGTTTGTTTGACCAATTTTATATGGATCAAATCCATAGGCTTGGAGATAACTTGGAAATAATTTTCTTCCATTAGGGTTTTAGGGTTTTGGTTTATTTCTCAAGTGTTTAAATTTCTAGATGCATTTATGAAGAATGCATTTCACCTGATTTGAATTTTAGTTGGATTCAAACATTAACCAAAGTGTGTTCAATATGGGATTTTTAAGTTTCCATTTAGAAACAAAAGTTTCTTTTCACCCTAAATTTTAGCAATTATTTATTTTGTTTATTTGTTTTTCACATTACAAGATTTGGAAAATCTTGGGATGTGACACGCCCCGTCGGTCCCCTCCCTCCACTATAAATAGAGGCCACCCCCAGCCGAATTGAGCACACCATCTCACTCCCCTCTCCTCACTGATCGTGTCACCCCGTTCCCGGAGCAAGGCGAGCAGCACTTCGCCGGAATTTCACCGGAGCCCGCCGCCTCTGGAGAAGAAGGAAGCCAGCGATTGGAGCCGCCCCAGGAGAAGCTGCCGGTACCAGGAGGTTTGCCGTCGTCAACTTCGTCGTTCGCCCGCCTCGCCGACCCTCGCCTGAACCCCGGTGAGCCCCCAACGTCCCTCACTGGTCGTGGTAGGTTTCTGTCTCGCCGGTGTTGCCCAACATCGACGATGACTCTCAGCCGTTGGATTAGAATCAGATCGAACGCACCATATCGCCCCATACCGCTTCGCACCCCCTCGTCTCACTGACGCATGGGGAAAGCCACTTAAACAGCCCGCGGAAGCGCTGTGCTTAGCAGGCCGGCCCAGTATCATTTCCCGCGTAGCCCAGTTATTTGAATTTAACCTTTTCCATTTTATTTCAAACACACTTTTGTACCCAGTTTCAAAAATCAACCCAGATCGATTCAGTGAACCAAATTGAATGAAAATAATTTTGTTAGAAAGGTCTGGGAATGCTGAATCCAAGCCCATTGGATTCAAGTCATTTGGATCTGTAGATCACCCATGGTAAAAATAACAACGCAGAACCTTTTCTACAATTAAACATTTTTCAAATTAAAACCATAATAGCTTTTGAGTTGATTCCAACTCTCAAAAATCACATTTAACCATACCTTTCAGAATATATAAAAATATATAGGTTTACTTACAGAAATAATGTTCAATAAAATAATGCTACATAGGCATTTCTAGTCACTTTATTTAATTAAAATAAAAGGGTAAAACCTTATTAAATTGTGACACCACTTTAAATCACATTCCCATGGACTAAAATATGTGGTGATGACATGTGTCAACATGATCCCATGTTTGGTTTGGAGAATATTAAATCTTAAGTAGTTTTTCAATGAGTAGAAATTACTTTTCTAAAAATAAAAGGAATTAAACCAAGCTTTAATCTTGTAATGCTAGTGATGATGCTATATCATCTATAGGACCCTTTGGTGTGATGATTGCAAGTAGTTAAGTATTGTTTGGTGATTGTGTACATCGTATTTATTTATAGACGCTAGTACCGACCAAGGATATGAGGAGGAAGGAGGATTCTACGAAGAAGAAGCCAAGGAGAACTTCAACCACTGCTCTGCTCAAGGCAAGCTAACACTTGCAATTATGAAAGTTAGATAACCTATGCAATGCACTAAGCATGCTTGGTTAGACATATTTGATGATACCCAATCCTAGTTTTATTTACAAGCTTTCTATTTTATTTCTTTATCAAAGCTATTACTTGGAGTTTACTTAAGTGACTTGTAGATTCTAGAAAGATATATTTGAAGGTTGCATAAAGAGCATAAAATTTGGCCTAAGCTAGACAATATTGATGTCATCCTAAGGCATAAGATTAAACTTAGTTAAACTCCACTAGTTTACCACCCCTCATTAGTGCTTACCCCCACCTGTAGATGCTAGTGCTAAGCATATAACTTGATCAACTTTAGATGGGAATACTTGGTGGAAAAATGGTTATGAAAACCTTGGAATGATGGATCATTCTATTGAAATGTTTTGGACATGTGTTTCCGAACAACTGATGATTTTTGGTGATGAAAATGTTGAGGCATGAGCCTTAGCCCTTTATAAAACTGATGGTTGTCTGGATGTGATACCATTCCAATTTTATCGTACAACCACAATACCCGAAGATTGGGTAGGGCTTGACTGGAAACTTATATACCTTAGTATTAGTTCCCTCACGGCCAAGGTCTGAGCTGAGGCTACCTTGTGAAGATTGTCCACCTGTGCAGTACCCAAGATTACAGTTGGTCATGGTTGGGAGGCCAAACTCACAGGAGAGGTGCTTATACTAGGGCGTGTAATTGAAAGGTTAGGATTTATTATCCGCATACTGAGTATGGTGAATTCAGGATTTGTTCCTGACGGATGTATTGAATGTTGTGGTGAAAGTGTACAATCTCTGCAGAGTGTCAAACTATTCGAATAGCCGCGTCCGCGGTTATGGACAGTTGGAGTGGCCATACTGTTCCCCCGTCAGATGTTTTCAAAAGACTTGTGAAATGAATTGAGACTTTGAATTGACCACAACAGGGTTGTGATATGAGATACAAGTTCCCACCTAGGTGTTATAAAATTTCAACTAGCATTCGTTGCTTCTAAACTTAGTAGAGATAAATCTGGCTTTTGCAAAATAACCCTAGAGCCTAGTGTCCTATTTCCAAAAACCCCTTTCACTTGTTAGTATTAGTTTGCGAGTACTTAAAGAGTACTCATGGCTTTGTCCCTGGCTATTCCCGTGGCCAGACTATGAAGAGGAGTACCTGGAGGATGGACCCCAGGAAGGTTACGACAACTAGGATCATCTCCCATCGTCAGCATTGCCTGTGACCCCGAAGATGGAGCTTCGTCTACGTTACCGTTATTATTACATATTCCGCTGCTTGAAGTTGTATTAAGAACTGGATCATGAGATCCCTATTTGTGTAAGACCTTATGTATGGTTTGTAATGGATGATGTACTGTGGTATCCAATACTGTTATGTCTCGCAAAAATGGTATTCCTAGGATTGCGATGTATGGCATCACAGGCATCTGGGATTAAAAATCCGGGTGTTGACAATTCTTGGATCTGCAATGGTTGCAAAAGTCCTGCGGGTCTTTGATGTCCCGCTTTGACTCTCTGACAGATATGACATTTGGCTATGTGGCTTCCGATTTCTCTCTTCATCTTGTGCCACCAAAATTGCTCCTTCAAATCCTGATACATCTTGGTTCCTGCAGGGTGGATAGAATAAAGAGTATCATGGGCTTTTTGCAAAATAGCTTGTTTCAACTCTGAATCTGCTAGTACACAGATACGTCCTTTATACCACAACACTCCTTTTTCATCTTCGGTGAATCCGGGTACCTTCCCTGTACCAATACGACGTTTGATTCTGTCGGTACTAGCATTTCCTTTATGCGCCTCCTTGATCCGACTGATCGAACTGGGTTGAAGTTCTATGCTATCCAAAAATACTTCACTAACTAGATCCACTCTGAAATTTTCCATCTCCTCATGCAAAATTGGCTGGGTTTCTTTTATCATGATGTTCAATCGACACGACAATCTACTAAGAGCATCTGCTACCACATTGGCTTTTCCGGGGTGATAGTGAATGTCAAGGTCATAGTCCTTGATTAACTCTATCCATCTCCTTTGCCTCATATTTAGCTCCTTCTGGGTGAAAATATACTTCAGACTCTTGTGATACGAATAAATCTCACAACAGTTACCCATGAGGTAATGCCGCCATGTCTTCAAGGCTAAAACTACAGCTGCAAGTTCAAGGTGGGTAATTCTGCTCATGTTGCTTCAGTTGTCAGGACATATAGGATATGACTTTGCCTTCTTGCATCAACACACATCTGAGACCAATCTTGGATGCATCACAATACACATCAAAAGGCTTCTTGATATCCGGCATAATCAAGATTGGGGCTGAAATCAGTCTCTTCTTGAGCTCTTGAAAACTTGCTTCACATTTGTCCGTCCATTCAAACTTCTTATCTTTCTTCAACAACTGGGTCATGGGTCTTACGATGCTCGAAAATCCTTCTACGAACTTGCGGTAACATCCCGCTAATCCAAGAAATGCGCGAACTTGGGATTGAGTGGTTGGGGCTTTCCATTCTTCAACATCCTTAACCTTGGCGGGATCGACAACAATTCCTCCTGCCGACACGATATGTCCTAGGAATCCTACTTCTTTTAACCAGAACTCACATTTGCTAAACTTGGCATACAACTAATGATCTCTAAGGGTTTCAGGGATGGTCCTCATGTGTATCTCATGGTCTTCTTCTGATTTGGAATATATCAGAATATCGTCGATAAAAACAACGAAAAACTTATCCAGGAATTTCATAAAAATCTTATTCATGAGGTTCATGAAATAAGCGGGGGCATTGGTTAATCCAAAAGACATGACAGTGTACTCACACAATCCATATCTGATGGTAAAGGCAGTCTTTGGAATATCCGCTGCACGAATCTTGAGTTGATGATAACCAGTTCTAAGATCAATCTTAGAAAACACTTTGGCACTGGTCAACTGGTTAAACAGATCTTCTATCTTCGGCAGTGGGTACTTGTTCTTAATGGTGACATCATTCAGCTTCCGATAATCTATGCACAAACGGTTACCTCCATCTTTCTTATCCACAAACAAGATAGGCGATCTCCATGGCGACGCACTTGGATGAATCAGTCATATCTCCAGCATAGCATCCAATTGCTTCTTCAGCTCCACTAATTCAGATGGGTTCATACTATAAGGTCTCTGAGCTATGGGTCCAGTTTCAGGGATTAGTTCAATGATAAACTCGATATCCCTGTCTGGGGGCATACCGGGCAACTCATCTGGGAATACGTCGGGGTATTCACATACTACTCTGACTTGGTCAATGGTTGGTTGGGATAGACTCTTGTTGCACTTGAATTGATGAGGCAAAGTCTCAGATATATGCTCTACTGATACTCCAGTGGTACTAGCCATGGTTATGGCTTTCTTGGCATAGTCGATTAATCCTTTGTGTTTCGAATCCAATCCATTCCTAGTACTACTTCCAAACCTTTGGTTCCAAGTACTATTATATTAGAATAAAAATCTATTCCATGGATTCTGATAGGTACGGCCTTGTAAATTTGTCTAGCTTTGGTGGTTGATCCAGGTATTTGAACTATCATAACATGCTTCAATTTTGTTGGTTGAATCTTACTAGTGCATGCAAATTCTTCTATAACAAACGAGTGCAATGCTCCAGAATCAAACAACACTCTTGCAAGTACTGAGTTAACAGAAAAGATACCCAGTACGACATCTGGCGCTTCCTGAGCTTCTTCAGCATTCATGTGAAATAGATGACCATTGCGGTTGAGCGAGTTCCCTGGGGCAAATCTCCTTCTAGGCTGAACACGGCGTTGCTGCTGAGTTGGTGCATTCACATTGGCTGCTGCAAGCTTCTTGGGGCACTCATTGGAGTAGTGACCCTTGACTCCACATTCAAAACAAGTAACCAGAGACTTGTCTTTTCCTGCAACAGGCACGTCATTGCTTCCAGTCCTTGGGGCAGTATTGTTGTTGTTGGTGTTGTTGTTGTTGTTGAACTTGGGCGGTGCACGGTTGAAATTGTTGGAGTTGCCGGGGTTGTTGTTGTTGTTTCCTCCGGGCCTTGGGTTTCCTCCTCCACGGTTGGGATAGTTCGGACGGGACATAGGGGGTCTATTGTTTCTCGGGGCATATCCTGCAGACGGGTTGGGGCGATACTTCGGGGTATGGTGGGATCCTGGTTGATGCATCATTCAACGCTTGCGATTCTCGTTGGCTTGGTTGATCTTGCCTTCCATCTGGATTGCAGAATCCACTAAGGCTTCAAGGTCAGCAAAGGGAATGTTGAACAGCACTGTCTGCATCTCATCATGCAGACCATTCAAGAATCTCTCCTTCTTCTTGGCTTCAGTACCAATCTCATCAGGGGCATACCTAGACAGAGACAGAAATATGTCACGGTACTCTACCACAGTCATCCTTCCTTGCTTCAGCTCCTTGAATTCATCCCTCATCCGCAGAATCAAACCGGGTGGCACATGGGTTCGGCCGAACTTGAGTTTGAATTCATCCCAAACCATCATTTGTCCTCCATTCATGGTGCGAATGCTATTCCACCAAGCTCTTGCATCACCTTCCAGATAATGGGTGGAAAACAATACTTTCTCATTGGCCTCCACTCCTATGACTTCTAGGTTGTTCTCCATGGTCTACAACCAGTCATCAGCATCTAATGGCTCTTCAGACTTACTAAATATGGGGGGATTGGTGTTTTGAAAGTTCTTGAGCTTGGATCCATGGTTATCCTGGTTTCCATGGCCTTGATTATTATGGGCCATCTGATCTATCTGTTGAAGGGTGTCTAGGTTGGCTTGACGCTCGGTCCTTCCAGCTTCACGGTCAGCGACCAACATTTGCAAGATTTGCAGCATTGGATCCTGAGATGAACTGCTCCCTCCGCGAGGCATCTGAAGATTGAGATAGATCATGAGACAAGAGTGAAATTTCTAAGGTTCATGGACTTGTTTTTGAAAATCTTTTAACTTTGAGTTTGACTCTGGTTTTGCCAACTAGCAACTTTCTTTTCATTCATTCATTCATAGCACCCAATACAAACACACACCACACTAGGGTAACAGATGGTTTTAGGAACCATTCTGTGAAGCTACGATACAGTGGGACCAGATACAACTCACACCTACTATAGTGCTCAAGTGCTGCTACTCATCAGAACCAGTGGCTTCTTCATCATCAATGAAGGCGGAATCATCATCATCAGTGTGGAAGTCCATGTCGAGGTCCTCTAGATAGTCATCATAACCACTGAGGTAGGAGGAGGGATCTCCACGTATATCTTCCCCTTTGTTCTCCCTCTCCTCAAGCTGCATGTCTCGCTCATGGATGGTATCCTCGAAAGATGATACCTGGTGACAAAGGCGGGCAATGATGCAATCCTTCTTGTCAAGCTGACGGCGACATGAAGAGCGCTTCTTCACAAGGATGGCGAGGGTCTGGTCCTTCTTGACTTCAATGGCATGGTTGTGGTTGGCGTAGGCGCGGGCATTGTCCAACTCCTTCTGCCTATCATACATCATGAAGGCAATATGATCCACTTGATGCTTCAGCTCCGGATGGCCTGGCACCTCCAATGGATGTCCCATTGCATCACGCCTTGCGTAGTACTCAGAGCAAGTGCCCTTAATCTGGTTGATGCTTTCCCACACAGACGGGCAAGAGCCTCCTGCATAGCCCTGGCGAGTCCGTCTAGCAAGTTGTTCTCCCTCAAGCTGAATTGGATCCCTTCTGAGGTGGGTGCCTTCTGATACTGATCATTGAGCTGTGCTCCAAAGAACTCAGGGTGCGGGCGCTCAAGAAGTTCAGAGAGTTGGTCTAAATCGCACTCGAAGATGAGCTCTACTCCGTTGCCCAAATGGTAGAACTTGCTATACTTGACTTCCATATATAAGAATGTAGGATGAGTAAGTTAGTGAGGTGATCAAGTGTGTCAAATTTTATGTAAGATTGCAAGAATTTGTGAGGAACATAAATTTTCTTGAAAGAATCTCAATCATAAGAATGAGAATAGGTTTTTATAAATACTCACTTCTTTTGTTTTGAAACTAAGTTTTTGATTCAAGCGTCCATTCTAACTAGGGTCTCCTATGGTCAGGATGGCTTTGATACCAACTTGTCAATACCCAGATTTTTAATCCCAGATGCCTGTTATGCCATACATCACAATCCCAGGACTACCATTTTTGCGAGACATAATAGATTGGTACCATAGTTCATCATCCATTACAAACCATAATAAATGTCTTACAAATAAAGGATCTCATGATCCAGTCTTAATACAGTCAACGCAGCGAAATAATAATAAGGGTAGCATGGTCAAGGCTCCATCTTCAGGGTCACAGGCAATGCTGATGATGGGAGATGATCCTAGTTGTCATAGACTTTCTGTTGTCCATCCTCTTGGTAGTCCTCCTCATATTCTCGCCACGGGAATAGTCAGGGACAAAGCCATGAGTACTCATTAAGTAGTCGCAAACTATCACTAACAAGTAAAGTAGTTCGAGTAGGAATCCTAAGCTCTAGGTTTATTTGCAAAAAGGCAGGTTTATCTCAATTGAGTTTAGAAGTAAAGAAAACCAATTTAATGTTATACAACACCTAAGTGGGAACTTAGTTTTAATGTTCACAAACCTGTTGTGATCAAGTCAAAGTCATAGAATAATAGTTCATTTGACAAGTTATTTTGAAAACATCTGACGACAGAACAGTATGGCCACTCCAACTGTCCATAACCACGGACGCGGCTATTCGAATAGTTTGACACTCTACAGAGGTGGTACACTTTCACCACAACATTCGATACATCCATCAAGGATAATCCTGAATCATCATACTTAGTATGCGGATAATCAATCCTGACCTTTCAATTACACACCCTAGTATAGGCACCTCCCCTATGAGCTTGGCCTCCCAACCATGACCATATGTCATCTTGGGAACTTCATAGGTGGACATTCATCACGTGGTAGCCTCAGCTCAAACCTCTTCCGCAAGGAAACCCATACTAAGACATATAAATTTCCAGTCAAGCCTTACCCAAATTCGGGTATTGTGGTTGTACGGTAAAATTGGAATGGTATCGCATCCGAACCCAACCATCATTTTTTTGTAAAGGGGTAAGGCTCATGCCTCAACATTTTCATCATCAGAATCATCTTGTATTCACAACACATGTCAAAACATTTCAATAGAATGAATCTTCATTCCAACGTTTTCATAATCATTTTCACCAAGTATTCCCATCTAAAGTTATCAACTTTTATGCTTAGAACTAGCCACTAAGGTTAAGGGTATTCTCTAATGAGGGATGTTAATCAAGTGTGACTATCCAAAACTAGTCTCATGCCTTAGTATGACATCTAGTTCTAACTACTTAGGCCTAGTTTTACGCTCTTTATTCTACCTATAGTAACTTTCCAAAATTCACAAGTCACTAAGGTAAGGTAAAGAACTTTGATCGAGAAATAAAAGAATAAAGCTTGCAAGTAAAACTAGGATTTGGTATAATCAAGGTTGCATAACCAAAGTATGCCTAATGCATCTTGAATAGGTTAACTTGTAGTTTATGATGGCTTGCATAGTTAAGAAACTTGCAAGTGTTAGCTTTCTAGGATGGCTTGCATTAGATAGCTTACCTTGAGTAGTGCAGTGGTTGAAGTTTTCTTCTTCTTCGTAGTACTCCTACTCCTAGTAGCCTTGGTCGATACTAGCGTCTATAAATAAATACGAGGTACACAATCACCAAACAATACTTAACTACATCTATTTAGCACACAAAGTTTCACACTAGATGATCTTGCATCATCACAATCATCACATGAAATAAAGACTTAGTCTTATTTATTTTATTTTAGGAAAGTAGTTTCTACTCATTGAAAACTACTTAAGATTTAATATTCTCCAATTAGTTGACACATGTCATCACCACATATTCTAATACTTGGGAATGTGATTTAAAGTGGTGGTCACATTTTATAAAGTTTAAAATGATTATTTTAAATAATTAAAGTGATTAGAAATGGCTATATAGCATTCTTTTAGTACTAGTCCAAGATCACTGCATGTAAACCTAAATATCTTTACATATTTAGAAAGATCTTGTCAAGTGTTATTTTTGAGAGTTGGAATCAACTCAAAAGAATTTATGGTTGATTCTTGAAAAATGTTTGAATATGGAAAAGTCTCTGTCTTGTTATTTTTACTATAGGTGATTTATAATTTTAAATGGTTTGAATCCAATGGGCTTGGATTGATAATTTCAATACCTTTCTAGCAATATTGGAATAATGCAATTTGGTTTAGTGAATCTCCTTGAATTGATTTTTGAATCTACTGACTGAACTAGAGTTTAACTAAATTGGAAAAAGATTATTTGAATATCTAGGCTAAGCGCGGGAATGTTACTGGGCCGGCCCAACTTCACTACACGCACGCAGCGGGCTGCTGACAGGGGGTCTCGTGTGTCAGCGGCTCATCTAACTCGAAGCGGTACGTTTCAATCTAGGCTGTGTGATTAGACTAAGATCTATGGCTGAGGTTCGTCGTCTCCGTCGGACAGCTCCAGCAAGACTGAACCCTAACAGCGACGGTGGGGGTACGCCGTGGCTTACTAGGGCTCCAGCTAGGGTTGGCGATGGGGGCGAACGACGTTGTCGATGACGACGGTTCGAACGGTGGTCACGGCGGCTCCTGGGGTGGCTCCAATCAAGGGCTCCTCTCCTCCTCTGAAGCGGCGGACTCTAGTGAAATTCCGGCTAGCGGAGCTCGCCTTGCTCTAGGAAAAGGTGTGGGGTGGTTCTGAGAGAGAGGTGAGTGAGATGGTGTGAAGAAGTGAGGTGGGGTGGCCTCTATTTAATATTTATACACTGGTGATGGGAACCGAGCAGCATGGTCAGGGCTCGTCGGTGACGACAATGCAGTGAGCTAACGGCATGGCTGAGGGAGTAGGACAGTGCGGTGTCTCCTGGCGGTCATCGCAGGCTTAATGGCATGGCACGGGGCGGTCGAGAATGGACGGGCGCGGTCGTTGCTATGAGCATAAACGGCGGTGTTCGAGACGGCATACAGGGGCTTCGTGTCACGCGGCAGCGAACGGTCGTGTCTGGGAGGTAGCTAGGGTCATGGCGAGTGCAGTTAAGTGCGGCAAGAGCAAGGCGCGGCGTGTGAGCGCGTGTCGGCTGCGGCGCTCTGGCGCGGTCTCGGCATGGTGCAGAGAAAATGGGCATGGCGTTCCTCGATGGTCCATGGCTTGGCTGTGATAGAGGGGTGGACAGGGAGTGGACGGTGGCCTGCCTCCTAGACATCATGGACGGGCGCGACGCTTCCTCGTGCGTGCTGGTCATGGTCGGCCGGCAATGGTGGCGTGGCACTGGTGCAATCAGTGAAGGGTGAGCTGGTTCAATGCGATGGTGCTCACTGGGAGAGACAAGGGCTAGTAGTGGCGACAAGTAGTGGATAATGCATTGATCAAGAACAGTATAAGTTAGGCAAGTTTGATCTGTGCTCACCAGGTTTTTGATGAAATGGCCACATGAAATCCAAGTTTGAATTTTTGGATGAATTTTGGTGAGTTCTCTGGTCATAAGCTTGCTAGTCTCTGATTGCCTGAGTTTGGCAAGGTGAAGTGGTTTGGTTGGTTTTTGAGAAATGGCCATCTTAGTACCTATTAAGGTTTCAATTTTGAATTGTCCTTTAAATAGATTTAGAATTTGTTTCTGTTGGTTTGTAAAGTGGGATTGGGTTCACTTTTACTTGGTCTAGCAAGGGGTGAAAATAATTGGATTTGTTTCTGTTATAATTCTTTGACTAGGAACACCCATAGTGGTCTAGTGAACAAGTTTGGCCAAAATGACTATTTGTTCATATTTCTTATATTTGATTTTATCTTCATTTGGTTCTGCTTGGAAATGATCTAGATGATGTTGTTTTCATCTTTAAACCAATCTTTAACATTCATAGCAATCAAACATGGCATTGCAAGCATTCATGCATTAATCACACACACACATGCATTCATACTAATTTTAATAAAAGTTTTTTTAACCCTAAACTTGGGTGATTAGAACTTGATAATCTTGTTTATTATTTTTGGGATGTTACAAAAGATAACATAAACATTGGCATACTTGTTAAGACTGAGTTGATAAGAACCAGTCTATCCCCATATGATAGAAGTTTTCCTTGCCAACATCCTAGAGTTTGTTCAAAGCGATTCTCTACCGGATTCCACTCAGAATTTCTAAGTTTCCTATAATGTATGGGCACCCCCAAGTACCTAAATGGTAGGGAACCAGACTCACACCCAAAAATATCTCTATACTACTGCTCATTATCTTTTGCATTTCCAAAACAATATATTTCACTTTTATGAAAGTTAATTTTTAGACCAGAAAGTTGCTCGAAAATACACAAAATCAGTTTCATGTTAACAGCTTTCTGCATGTCGTGTTCAGTAAACAAAATCGTGTCATCGGCATACTGTAGAATAGATATCCCCCTTCAACCAGATGGGGAATTAATCTGCCTACATGACCATTCTCTTTTGCTCTAGCAATAAGAACCGCAAACATATCCGCAACAATATTAAAAAGCATAGGAGATAAAGGCTCTCCTTGTCTTAGCCCTTTCCTTGTTTGAAAATAATGTTTAATATCATCATTAACTCGTATCCCTACACTACCACCTTGTACAAATTATTCGATCCACTTACACCATAAGGGATCAAAACCCTTCATATGAAGAACTTGGTATCATATGGGTTCTTACTTGGTATGATATGGAAAATAAGTCCCCATAATACTTTTATAACGGTGAGAATGAACTAAAGTTATCACACCTGACATCGGTTAAGAAAAAACATGATAAATCGGTCACCGATTACGTCAAAAGGTTTAGAGACAAAAACAGATCTTATAGTCTGGTAATATCTGAGAAATACATGGATGACTTTGTACTTAATGTTTTGGGGTCTCATCTGAAAGAAAAAACTTGAGCACTTTGAATTTTTAACTGTCGGCCAAGTCTTGCAGTGACCTCTGGCTCATGAAAGTCAGGCTAATGAAAGCAAAGACATACATCAACAAAGCCGGCTAAACTAGTCGAAATTAATTCCGACTCAAACGAGGAAGCCGATGTGTACACCGCGAAGGTTTTTTGGCTGGGTAAGGCCAAACCTCATGAATGCGACGATCTAATACCTTTCACAATGGAGGATCTCTTAGCACATTATCATAGGAGCTATTAAAACTTAAGAACAATCATCACAATGGAGTGTATCTTAGATGTTGTTTCTTAGGAGGGTTATATTTAATGAATTTAGTCCCATGCATGTGTCTGATTGGACTAACCAAGTTTTTTACCTATGATAGAGTGAAAGAGTCGTATCTTAGCTAAGATACAACAACCATCTCTTTTTTCATTAAATAACATGCCACATAAGCAAATTACCTAGGATACGGCGCTAAGAAACACCGATTGTGAAATGCCTAAAGACGATTCACAAGAATCGAGACAATGACTATAAGGCCTTTCACAATGGAGTATCTCTTCGATGTAGGCAATTGTGATAAATATTTAATGTCTTGTTAACGTATAAAACCATGTTATTCGCCGGCTAGCGAGTTAAGGCAGTGCACTTATTGAAAATATCATCATTCTTATTCTCATGCAACTAATACCGGTGATACGTCCATTTTTCATCACTATTTTATATCATAATTTACTGTTATTCATTGATATATTTCATATTAAGATATGATACTTATGTTATTTCATCTATTTTGCATGTTTGA
The DNA here is from genome assembly GCA_916181665.1 of Avena sativa. Lineage (NCBI taxonomy): Eukaryota > Viridiplantae > Streptophyta > Magnoliopsida > Poales > Poaceae > Avena > Avena sativa. The sequence continues at coordinate 17,374,152 of OV702279.1, read as the reverse complement.
TGACTTTTGGAGGGTGAACCGACGGAGTCAGGATTCTGATGGAAAAAGCGCTTTCCCAGATGCAATATTCGCGAAGATCAGAAAATCCTAGAAAATATACGGAAATTCCTATTTTTCAGAAGACGAAGGAAGCCAGAAGGAGGATCGGAGATGGGCCATAGGGGGCCCACACCACCCCCTGGCACGGGTCCCCCTGGGCCGCACCACCAGGTGGTGTGGCCACCCTGGACCACCTCTGGCGTCGTCCTTTGGCGTATATAATCCTCCTGAAACCCCAAGACTCGGGGATGAACCACAGAAAGATTTCGCCGCCTCTGCGGGGCGGAAACTATAGAGAGAGAAAGAGCTCTCCGGCAAGCAGAATTCTGTCGGGGAAATTCCTTCCCGGAGAGGGGAGATCGTCGCCATCAACACCGTCATCAAGCTAGACTTCATCGGGATAATCATCATCATCCTCACCATCATCTCCACCAGCACCATCAACACCACGCCATACCGCGGTAACAATTGGGTTGAATCTTGCATAGTTCTTAGGGGAAACTTTCCCGGTGTTGATTACTTGTTGTAGTTGATGCTATTAAGTGCAACCATTGAATTATTGTTCATGTCCAGATTGTTACTTATCATTATTTCATCTCTGATCTTGATCGATATGATGTCTCATGAGTAGTTCGTTTGGTTCTTGAGTACATGGGAGAAGTCATGTTGTTAGTAGTGGAATTATGTTGAAGTAATGTTCAATGGTTTGATATTTAAGTTGTGGTGCTATTCTTCTAGTGGTGTCATGTGAACGTTGACTACATGATACTTCACCTTTATGGGCCTAGGGGAATGCATTGTGTATTTGGCTACTAATTATGGGGTTGCCGGAGTGACAGAAACCTAAACCCCCGTTTGGAAACCATTGCACAAGGGAGTGTAGGATATCAGAGTTTAATGTTGTGGTTAGGTTTCTATCTTAATTACTTTCTTGTAGTTGCGGATGCTTGCAAGGGGTATAATCATAAGTATGTATTAGTCCAATTAAGGTCGGTACATTAGCATAGGTTCACCCACACAACACTTTTCCAACCAAAGAAGATTAATCAACTATATGAAGCGAAAGCACTTTACAATATTCCCATGTGTCCACGAGAACGTTTGGTCATCTTAAGTAATACAACTGGCTTGTCCTTTGCTAAAGAAAGGATTGGGACACTAGCTGCAATTATTATTATTTTCTTTTATTTACTCGCACTTTATTTATCTGCATTATCAAAAAAACCTAAAAATCCGTTTGCTAAGTATTTAAAGTGAATCCTTGATCCAAAACACTTGTCAACACCTTCTACTCCTCGTTGGGTTCGACACTCTTATTTATCCAAAGTACTATGATACACCCCCTATACTTGTGGGTCATCAAGACTATTTTCTGGCGTCGTTGTCGGGGAGTGAAGCGCTATTGATGAGTGGAACTGGTAAAGGAAATTTCTACTGTGAGTATTGTTTATTTCTATTTGTAATTTTATTTCAATATGGATAATTCACTTAGTTTCCTATTTTGGAAAGCTACTAACACTGCTAAGGTAGTAGATGAACCACCACCTGCTGAATTAGATCCTTTTAAAATACCTACAATTTTTTTTTATCGTGTTATGGATAACTACTATTTTGGAGATGGAACTGTCCATCCTGGTGATCATTTGCTTTTTATACATGAATTATGCGGGTTATGCAAGTGTGCAGGTATTACACCAGATCAAGTTAAGAAAAAGTTATTCTCTTTATCATTGAAAGGCAGAGCTGAGGAATGGTATAAGCTGTTGAAGAATGGCCAATCTATTGAATGGGAGGAAATTGTACCTCTCTTTTATTCTAAATTCTATCCTCCTAGTGAGATTCATAAAGATAAAAATCAAATATATTTTGTTGGCCTCATGATGGAGAGAGTTACAGCCCAAGCTTGGGGGAGATTGAAGTTACTAATGCTCAAATGTCCCATTCATGAGCTCCCCAATAATATTATTATTATTAACTTTTATGCAAGGCTTTCTCTTCATGATAAGGATTTATTGGATGCTTCTTGTGCTAGATCATTTACACGTATGCAAGAAGAAGCTAAATGGGATCTTCTAGACCGTATTCAAGAAAATACTGAATCATGGGAGAATGACAAAGGAAGAAAGTCAGGTATAAATTATGATTATGAATGCATTAAATCTTTTATAGAAACTGATGACTTTCATAATATTAGTATTGCTTATGGTCTTAATTCTCAAGTTCTTGCAAATTGTTTTAAGGCTTTTTGCCTCTTATATTGAAATTCCCAAAAAGGAATGGAACAAGTATCATGCGCCATATACAGATATTGTTAATTGTGTTCCTGCTAGGAATATTGAAGTTTGTACTGTTGATCGTATTTTCCTGAACCTTATATTGAGAAAATACCTTTCCCTACTAAGGTAAAGGAACATTCTATAATAACTAGTGTGGTTAACAAAAGTACAAAGAAAGCTGTAAAACCTGATGAACAAATACATGTTGAACCTCCAGTAGCAATTGTGAAAGACGTTGTCACTAAAAATGTAGAAGATGGACACATTATCTTTTGTGAAGATGCTTCTAATATTGTTTCACATCCTAGTAGAACTAGGAAAGCTAGTGTCCCTATGCTTTTTTTCATAATAGGTGATCATTGCTATTATGGTTTATGTGATATTGGTGCAATTTCAAGTGCTATTCCTTATGAACTTTGCAAAGAAATTATGCATGAAATTGGTCCTTGTGATCTTGAAGACATTTATGTGCTTATTCACCTTGCTAATAGAGAGAGACTATCTCTCCGATTGGTATTGTAAGAGATGTGGAAGTTCTTTGTAGTAAGACTAAATATCCTGCTGTTTTTCTAGTACTTGGTTTAGCTGCTAGCAAGACTTGTCCTATCATTTTTGGTAGACCTTTCTTGAACACTTGTGGAGCTATTATAGATTGTAGGAAGAAGAAAATTTTAACTAAATTTGATGGAGAATCTTATGAGTTTATTTTTTCCAAATTTGCTAAAGCTCCTTATGAAAATGAATTGCCTGATGAGGATTTTAGAGTTGAACAACTTGCTTCTATTTCTCTTGCTCCTAACAATGTTTTGCAGCAATATATGGAAGACCATGAAAGTGAGGTTTTCATGGAAGAAAGAAATGATATTGACGAGGTCCTCCTTCGTCAACCCTAGATGCTTAAGCATAATCTACCTGTGGAATATTTGGGTACCACATTACCACCTAAAAAGGATCCGGTTTTCGATCTGAAACCTTTACCTGATGATCTTAAATATGCTTACATTGATGATAAGCAAATATATCCTGTTATTATTAGTTCTAAACTTTTAGGAAAGGAAGAGGAAAGATTATTATAAGTATTGAAGAAACACCGAGGAGCCATGGGTTATACTCTTGATGATTTAAAAGGGATTTCTCCTACTATATGTCAGCATGTTATTAATATAGAACCTGATGCAAAACCAGTTGTTGAACATCAACGTCGTTTAAATCCTAAGATGATGGAAGTGGTAAGAAATGAGGTACTAAAGCTCCTTGATGCTGGTATTATTTACCCTATTGTTGATAGTCAATGGGTTAGCCCTGTTCATTGTGTCCCAAAGAAAGGAGGAATCACTGTTGTGCCTAATGAAAATAATGATCTTATTCCTAAAAGAGTAGTAGTTGGTTATAGGATGTGCATTTATTTCAAAAAGGTTAACAAAGTTACTAAGAAAGATCAGTATTCGTTACCTTTTATTGATCAAATGTTAGGTTGTCTAAGAAGACTCATTTATATTTTCTTGATGGTTATTCTGGATTCTCTCAAATTGATGTTAAACAACAAGATCAAGAGAAAATCACTTTTACGTGTCCTTATGGAACTTATGCTTATAGGCGTATGCCTTCTGGTTTGTGTAATGCTCCTGCTACTTTTCAAAGATGCATGTCTGCTATCTTTCATGATTTTTGTGAGGAAATTGTGGAAGTATTCGTGGACGGTTTTTCTGTCTATGGAACTTCTTTTGATAATTGTCTGCACAACCTTGATAAAGTTTTGTAGAGACGCGAATAAACTAATCTTGTTCTTAATTGGGAGAAATGCCACTTCATGGTTAATGAAGGAATTGCCCTTGGACATAAAATTTCTGAAAGAGGTATTGAAGTTGATAGAGCCAAAGTTGAAGCAATTGAGAAAATGCCCTGCCCTAGGGATGTTAAAGGTATTCGTAGTATCCTTGGTCACGCTGGTTTCTATAAAAAGTTTATTAAAGATTTCTCCTAGATATCAAAACCTCTTACTAATCTTCTCCAAAAAGATGTACCTTTTGTTTTTGATGATGATTGTAAGGAAGCTTTTGAAACTCTAAAGAAATCTTTAACTACTGCTCCTATTGTCCAACCACCTGATTGGAATTTACCCTTTGAAATTATGTGTGATGCTAGTGATTTTGTTGTAGGTGTTGTTCTTGGACAACGAATAGATAAAAAGTAGAATGTTATCCATTATGCTAGTAAGACTCTTGATGTTGCTTAAAATAATTATGCTACTACTAAAAAAGTGTTCTTAGCTGTAGTATTTGCATGTGATAACTTTAGACCTTATATTGTTGATTCAAAAGTTACTATTCATACTAATCATGCTGCAATTAAATACCTTATGAAAAAGAAAGATGTTAAGCCTAGGCTTATTAGATGGGTGTTGCTTTTACAAGAGTTCGATCTACATATTGTAGATAGGAAAGGTGCTAAAAACCCTGTTGCTGATAATTTGTCTCGATTCGAAAACATTTCTTTTGATCCTATGCATGTTAATGATAGTTTTCCAAATGAACAGTTGACTGCAATAAAGGTAAGATCACGAGAGAGTCCTTGGTATGCTGATTATGCTAACTTTATTGTTTCCAAGTATTTGCCTCCAACCTTTACAGCCTAGCAAACAAGGAAATTCTTTTATGATTTGAGGCATTATTTCTAGGATGACCCACATTTATATAAAGAAGGAGTGGATGGTATTATGCGAAGATGTGTTCTATAATATGAACAACAAGAGATATTGAGAAAATTTCATGGTAGTGCCTATGGAGGACATCATGTTGGAGATAGAACCGCACAAAAGGTTTTACAATCAGGTTTCTATTGGCCTACTCTTTTTAAAGATGCAAGAAAGTTTATTTTATCATGTGATGAATGTCAAAGAGTTGGTAATATTTCTAGACGCAATGAAATGCCTATGGATTATTTTCTTGTTATTGAACCATTTGACTGTTGGTGATTTGACTTTATGGGTCCTTTTCCTCCTTCAAAAGATTATACTCATATTCCTGTTGTTGTTGATTATGTCACTAAGTGGATAGAAGCCATACCTAAAAAAAGTGCTGATGGTGAGACCTCTTTAAAAATGCTTAAGGATGTTATTTTTCCTAGGTTTGTTGTGCCTAGATATCTTATGACTGATGGAGGTTCTCATTTATCCATGGTGGTTTTAGGAAGATCCTTGCTAAATATGATGTTAATCATAGAATTGCTTCAGCCTATCATCCCCAAACGAGTGGGCAAGTAGAATTATCAAATAGAGAAATTAAAACTATCTTGCAAAAGATTGTTAATAGATCTATAAAAAATGGGCTAAAAAGTTGAATGATGCTTTATGGGCTTATAGAACTGCTTATAAAAATCCTATGGGAATGTCTCCTTACAAAATGGTTTATGGGAAAGCTTGTCACTTGCCTTTAGAATTAGAACACAAAGCTTATTGGGCAGTGAAAGAAGTGAATAGAGAATTTAAACTTGCTGGTAAGAAGAGGCTGCTTGACTTGAGTTCTTTAGATGAGTGGAGAAGTGAAGATTATGAAAATGCTAGACTCTTCAAAGAAAAAGTAAAAAAATGGCATGATAGGAGAATTCTCAAAAGAGAGTTCCATGTTGGTGAGAAATTTCTTTTGTATAGGTCTTGTCTCAGATTTTTTGCAGGAAAATTACTCTCAAAATGGGAAGGGCCCTTTATCATTGAAGAGGTGTATCGTACAAGTGCAATTAAAATTTCCTCATTGAGAGACAACACTATGCAAGTGGTGAATGGTCAAAGACTCAAAAATTATATTTTTGGAGATTCTTATAATGAAGATATTGATATTATTTATGTGGTGACTCCGAAATAATTCATTAAATACCACATTCAGGAACCTAAATAGTCCGTTTTCGAATAGGTAACAGTTCTGGTAAGAAAAGGTTCACGAAAAACTTTCCAATTTATATTTTTGTAGTTTTTATCTAATATGGAAGATAATGAGTCAAACAGGGACGGAGACGGAGTCCGGGGGGCTCACACCACCCCGTGGCACGGGCCCACCTGGCCACGCCACTAGGTGGTGTGGCCACCTCGGAGCTCATCTCCGACCCGTTTTTACCTTCCTTTTGTCGTTAAACTTTGTAATATATAATCCCCCGAGGTCTGTATATCGTGTTTTTGTTTCGATCTATTATGTTTGGATGTCGTTCCAGGGTTCGTTTTCGGAGGACTATGAGCTACGACGCCGACGCAAGCTCCTCCGTGATCTTGAGAAACGGACTTTCATTGGATGGGTGGAAGAATAAAGGATCACAGCTAGGCGCGAAGACATGGATCAGAGCGTCAAGGAGGAAGTAAAGAACTTGTCAGAAAGCATTGAGGGACAGATCACAGTAGGATCAAGGGCAAGAAAACCTACTCTTGTAGGGGCAACTAACACTAGCCGTGCTTTTTCTCATAATATGCAGGAGCTAATACCACCAGTTCCAAGCCTCAGTTCCTTCCCTGCAGCAGTGGAAGCCCTTCGAGCCACTGATGAGTTTTGTGATAAGTATCGAATTCTGAGGAGAGAGGTGGAGATACTTCAAGAGGAGAATAACAGGCTTCGCAAGTTGCTAGAGAATTTTCTCACCCCGATCATGAAAACACCACCACCATCGAAGGAATAATTCATAATCAGGTTTTGGCATCCCCTTGGTTGTTCCAAGCTTGGGGGACTGTCGTGGTATCACATCATTATCTTTTATCTTTTTACCTTTCTAGTAAAGTCATATCATGAATAGAGAAGTTATCATATAGGATGGTTTGCATTATGGAAGTATATCTCCTCTAGTTTGTTATATGTATCCCTTGGTGTGACTTCCATTATGGAATATTAATGAAAAGTTTCATCATTTACTTTTTGCACATCTTATTTTAGTTTGCAATTTATGTTATATGATTTATCGTGTTGTTAGTATTTGTATCACTTTGGGAGCATCAAGTAAATTTAATTGGTTTTGGCAAACCTAGCTTTGGTCAGTAGCAAAACTACTTTGAGGATTGAGTGGAAAAGAAAAAAGTACTTGTAGATTTATTATTTAATTCTCTTTCTTTCTTGATTGGATCATAAGCTTAGTAGTCCCAAGTTAAGATATTTTGTGTTTCCAAGGAAGATTGCATGATTGTTTCTATCACTTGTATGTTTGCTTGTTTCCTTCAACTCTTATGCTTGCTACCTAGCCTTGATAGCCAAAAACATGTACTGAGAGGGAATGTTTCTCATGCATCAAAGCCTCGAACTAAAACCTATGCCATTTGTGTCCACGATATCTACCTATTAGCATTATTGCTATTCCAAGTAAATTCTCGAGTTTTATCTATCTTCCAAATTAAAAACTTTTGTTATGTGAAAATTAGTGATTAAAGCTCTCACGAACTTGATGGCACACTTTATTTTCTTGCACTTAATAAACTTGAACCATTGTGCCCATCTATGTTGCTTATATGCTTGCAAATCATAAGTTGGGAGTTAGCAGAACCATGTTGTCATGGGGAACGCTTTCAACACTTGTACATATTTATGCAGTTGATATCATGATCTTTTGTTTAATGATGTCGGCGGTGTAAAATAAAAGGGGAGCTTGTAAGTCCATGGAGTATTGTATATGTATTAGAGAAACGCGTGGGTGTCTAGCATAAGACATGCCTAATCATGGTGGAAACTTGCAGCATAACCATAGTGAGCAATCTATAAAGCATCTTCAAGAAAAAATATAGAAAAAAGAGAGAAAGTAAAAAAGCACCATTCTCATGGTAAATAAAAAGATCGCTGAGATGCTCATTGTCTGTTGCCTTGTCATTTTGATATGGGATAGTGTAACATCCCAAAAATATTAAACTTAAATCATCAAACTCTAATCATCAAAATTAGGGTTAACAAAAACTTTTCTAATTAAAATTATGAAGGCATGCATATGTGTATGCATTTAATTTGAAATTCTTTTGAACCACCTTGTTTGTATGTTTCCTTGCTTGTAAAATGTTTCTTAGGTGAAATAAACATCATCTAAACATTTCCCAAACTTTTCCTAAAGACAAATAAATCAAAACCAATAAAATAAAGGAATGGTCATTTTGACCAATTTAACTCCCATGCCTACTTTGGCTGTCTCAAACTTTCAGAACCTAATGGAAACTTTTCTGGATCTTTGCACCCCTTGAATGTACTCATAACAAGGTATCAAGGCCCACTTTGTGATCATCCAGAAACTTTCAAATGCATAGTTTAAATGACAATTCAAAATTTAATCTTTATCATATGGGAAGATCCCACTTTTTCAAAAACCACTAAAACAAGCTCAACTTTCAAAACCCAAGCATCTGCAGTCTCACTAGCACCAATCTAGCAAACCCACCAAAAATCTTTTCAAAATTCAAAACTTGATTTCATGCAGCCATTTCATCAAACAGGTTGCAGACACAAATCATACAAAATCTAAACACTATAGTGAGCAGTGATTGAAGCCTAACTTGTTCCCTCTCTGGACACCACTAGCCTGACTAGATCATCTAACAACCTAAACTAACCCTTAGCATCACTGTAAGCTTGGCATTGCCATCAATGGTGAACAGCCGAGCACACCCATGTCACCCCCATGTCGACAGCAAGCTAGGAAGAAAAGCAAGCCTAGCCAGCATGTCTGGGAGGCAGCCCACCGTCCACCGCCACTCACTGTCACAGCCGCGAGCGTTGCCAAGCCCTGGACCACACGCACGAACCATGCCAACCTCGCCAGCAACCATGCCGAGCGTGCGCCAGAGCGCCACCCTCGACCAGCGCCCACAGACCGCGCGCCGCCCTCACTGCGTGCATACACAATCCCCACCGACCCAGGAGACCACCAGACATCCTCGTTCGCCGCCCCGTGACGCACAGCCACCGCTCGCCGTCGAAGACGCCGCCTCTGCCGCGCAGAGCGTCGCATGTTCCAGACCAAGCGGCACCGCCCCACGCCTCAAAACCATGTCGTTGAGGATCGCCAGGGAACACCGCACCACCCCCTACCTTCGCCCATGCCAATAGCCGCCTGTAACATCGCCCCCGACGAGCTCACCGTGCGCCCCATCAGTCCCCTTGCTCGACTATAAATAGAGGCCACCCCCGCTCGATTTCTTCACACCATCTCACTCCCCTCTCCTCACTGATCGTGCCACACCGTTCCCAGAACAAGACGAGAACCACCTCACCGGAATTTCACCGGAGCCCGCCGCCTCTAGAGAAGAAGGGCGCCATCGATTTCGTCCACCCCTAGGAGCTGCCGCGACCACCCCTGAGTTCGCCGTCGTCGACTTTGTTGTTCTCCTGCCTCACCGACCCTCGCCTGCACCCCGGTGAGCCCCCAGCACCCCTCACTGGCCGCGCTAGGTTTCTTTCTCGCCGGCGTTGCTCAACGTCGACGATGACTCTCAGCCGTTGGATTAGAACTAGATCGAACGATCCACATCGCCCCGTACCGCTTTGCCCCTCCCTGTCTCACTGACGAGTGGGGACACCCACTTAAGCATCCCGCGGGAGCACTGCACTTAGCAGGCCGGCCCGTTAACTTTTCCCGCGCAGCCTAGTTATTTGAATTAAACCTTTTTCATTTTGTTTCAAACTCACTTCTGTACCCAACTTCAAAAATCAACCCAGATCGATTCAGTGCACCAAATTGAATGAAACCAATTTTGTTAGAAAGGTCTGAGAATGCTGAATCCAAGCCCGTTGGATTCAAGTCATTTGGATCTATAGATCACCCATGGTAAACATAACAAGGCAGAAGCTTTTCTGGATTCAAACATTTTTCAAATTTAAACCATAATAGCTTTTGAGTTGATTCCAAATCTCAAAAATCACATTTAACCATACCTTTCAGAATATATAAAAATATATAGGTTTAACTTCACAAATAATGTTCAAGTAATAAAAGAATGCTACATAGGCATTTCTAGCCACTTTAAATAATTAAAATAAAAGGGTAAAACCTTATTAAATTGTGAACCACTTTAAATCATATTCCCATGGACTAAAATATGTGGTGATGACATTGTCAACATGATCCCATGTTTGGTTTGGAGAATATTAAATCTTAAGTAGTTATTCAATGAGTAGAAATTACTTTTCTAAAAATAAAAAGAATTAAACCAAGCTTTAATCTTGTAATGTTAGTGATGATGTTAGATCATCTATAGGACCCTTGTGTGTGATGATTGCAAGAAATTAAGTATTGTTTGGTGATTGTGTACCTCGTATTTATTTATAGACGCTAGTATCGACCAAGGATACGAGGAGGAAGGAGGATACTACGAAGAAGAAGCCGAGGAGAACTTCAACCACTGCTCTGTACAAGGCAAGCTATTAACCTTGCAAGCTAACACTTGCAATTTAGCAAGCTTATACTGATATTGTGCAAGCTTTATTAACTAAGTGGACCAATGCAAGCTAACCCTTGCAAGATACCCTACTGATGCCACAAACCACTACTTGTTACTCTGCCCACTATATGCCTTAAGCATATATGATCCAACCCACTTGACCAACCAATCCTAGTTTTTACTTACAAGATTTATACTTTATTTCTTTATCAAAGCTATTCTTTAGAGTTTACTTAAGTGAATTATAGATACTAGAAAGATATCTGAAGGTTGCATAAAGAGCATAAAATTTGGCCTAAGCTAGATAATCTTGATGTCATCTTAAGGCATGAGATTGAACTTAGTTAGAACTCCACTAGTTTACCACCCCTCATTATTGCTTACCCCCACCTGTAGATGCTAGTGCTAAGCATAAAACTTGATCAACTTTAGATGGGAATACTTGGTGGAAAAATGGTTATGAAAACCTTGGAATGATGGATCATTCTATTGAAATGTTTTGGACATGTGTTTCCAAACACCTGATGATTTTGGTGATGAAAACGATGAGGCATGAGCCTTAGCCTTTTATAAAACTGATGGTCGTCTGGATGCGATACCATTCCAATTTTATCGTACAACCACAATACCCGAAGATTGGGTAGGGCTTGACTAGAAACTTATATACCTTAGTATTAGTCCCCTCACGGCCAAGGTCTGAGCTGAGGCTACCTTGTGAAGATTGTACACCTGTGCAGTACCCAAGATGACATTTGGTCATGGTTGGGAGGCCAAACTCACAGGAGAGGTGCTTATACTAGGGCGTGTAATCGAAAGGTTAGGATTGATTATCCGCATACTGATGATGGTGAATTCAGGATTTGTTCCTGACGGATGTATCGAATGTTGCGGTGAAAGTGTACAATCTCTGCAGAGTGTCAAACTATTCGAATAGCCGCGTCCGCGGTTATGGACAGTTGGAGTGGCCATATTGTTCCCCCGTCAGACTTTTCAAAATGACTTGTGAAATGATTTGAAACTTTGACTTGACCACAACAGAGTTGTGATATGAAATACAAGTTCCCACTTAGGAGTTATAAAATTGTGACGAGCATTCGTTGCTTCTAAACTTAGTAGAGATAAATCTGGCTTTTGCAAAACAACCCTAGAGCCTAGTGTCCTATTATCCAAAAACCCCTTTACCTGTTAGTATTAGTTTGCGAGTACTTAAAGAGTACTCATGGCTTTGTCCCTGGCTATTCCCATGGCCAGACTATGAAGAGGAGTACCTAGAGGATGGACCCCAGGAAGGTTACGACAACTAGGATCAGCTCCCATCGTCAGCATTGCCTGTGACCCCGAAGATGGAGCTTCGCCTACGCTACCGTTATTATTACGTATTCCGCTGCTTGATGTTGTATTAAGAACTAGATCATGAGATCCCTATTTGTGTAAGAACTTATGTATCGTTTGTAATGGATGATGTACTATGGTATCCAATTCTGTTATGTCTCAAAAAAATGGTAATCCTGGGATTGCGATGTATGGCATAACAGGCATCTGGGATTAAAAATCCGGGTGTTGACAAGTTGGTATCAGAGCCATCCTGACCATAGGAGACCCTAGTTAGACTGGACGTTTAAACCAAAAACTTATTTCCCAAAACCAAAGAAAAAAATATTTACAAAAACTTATTCTCATCTTATCCTTTTGATTCTTTCATGAAAATTCATGTTCCTCCAAAAGCTCTTGCAAAATACATAAAATTTTGACACACTTAATCACTCTACTAACTTACTCATCCTATATTCTTATATATGGACGTGAAGTACAGCAAGTTTTACCAACTGGGGAATGGAGGAGACCTGATCTTTGAGAGGGATTTGGCCAAGCTTTCGGAACTTCTGGAGCGTCCGCACCCCGAGTTCTTCGGAGCTCAGCTCAATGATCAAGGAGGAGAAGATCTGTAGTGGCTAATTGTTGCAAGTCTCTGAGGAAAGATTGAACCTCCCACTGCGGAGGGAATTCAGTTTACCTTGAGGGAAAACAACTTTCTCGATGGACTTGCCAGAGCCATGCAGGAAGCTCTTTCTCGTCTGTGTGGGTAGAGCATCAATCAGATCAAGGGTACTCGCTTTGAGTTTTTCCCAAGGCGTGATGCTAATGGACAACCACTGGAAGCCCCATACCACCCCGAGCTGAAGACCCAATTGGACCACCTTAGCTTCATGATGTACGATCGTCAGCAGGAGTTGGACAACTGCCGTGACTACTGCAACCACAAGTCTGCCATCATCAAGATGAAGGACCAGACCATCGCCCTGCTAGCAAAGGATCGCAAGTCCCGCCTCCGTCAGCTCGACAAGAAGGAGCGCATTATTGCCCGTCTTTGCCACCGCCATCTCATCTCTGGAGGAGACCATCCACGAGAGAGACATGCAGTTGGAGGAAAGGGAGAATGCCGGAGAGGATCTTCGTGGAGACCCCTACTCCTATCTCAGCGATGATGATGATTTTCTGGAAGATCAGGCTATGGATTTCTTCACCGATGAGGACGATTTCGCCTTCATCGATGATGATGAAGATGACGAAGCCACAGATTCCGAGGAGTAGTAGCACTTGAGCACTAGCATAGTGAATAGTATTCGGTCCCACTGTATCGTAGTTCTCAGAATGGTTCTTAAAACCATCTGCTTTTCTTTGTTGTGGTGTGTGTTGTATCGGGTGCTATGAATGAATGAAAAAGCAAGTTGCTAGAAAATCTGAGTCAAACTTTAAATTTTTTTTTAAAGACCCAAAACTTTAGAAATTTCCCCTCTTTTCTCACGATCTATCTAAATCTTCAGATGCCACGTGGAGGAAATGGTTCAACCCCGGACCCGATGTTGCAGATACTGCATATGTTGACTTCTGACCGTGAAGCTGAAAGAGCGGAACGTCAAGCCAACCTAGCCACCCTTCAGCAGATAGCCCACAACAACCAAGGCCACGAAAATCAGGACAACCACGGATCTAAGCTCAAGAACTTCCAGAATACCAACCCACCTGTTTTCACTAAGTCCGAAGAGCCCCTAGACGCCGATGATTGGCTGCAAACCATGGAAAAAACTTAGAAGTAGCCGGAGTGGAAGCCAACGAGAAAGTCCTGTTCGCCACCCACTATCTAGCCGGAGATGCCAGAGCATGGTGGAACAGTGTCCGCGCAATGACTGGAGACCAGATGATGACCTGGGAGGAATTCAAGGTCAAGTTTAGCAGAACCCATGTGCCACCGGGTTTGATCAAGAGAATGAGAGACGAGTTCAGAGAGCTGAAGCAAGGAAGGATGACTGTAGTGGAATACCGTGACAAATTTTTGTCATTAGCTAGGTATGCCCCGGATGAAATAGACACTGAAGCCAAGAAGAAAGAAAGATTCCTGAATGGTCTGCATGATGAGATGCAGACGGTGTTAGTCAATATCCCCTTTGCGGATATTGAAGCCCTTATCGACTCTGCTATCCAGATGGAAGGAAAGATCAACCAAGCCAATGAGAACCGCAAGCGTCGTATGATGCATCAGCCAGGAACCCATCAGACCCCAAAGTATCGCCCTAACCCATCTCCAGGATTTTCCCCAAGGACCAACAGACCCCCGATGAACCGTCCGACCTATCCCAACCGTGGAAACCCTAGACCCGGAGGAAATCACAACAACCCCGGCAACTCTAGCAATTTCAATCGTGCCCCACCCAAGTTCAACAACAACAATGTTACCGCCAACACCAACACTGCCCCGAGGACTGGAAGCAATGTTGTGCCTGTAGCAGCCAAGGACAAGTCGCAAGTGACCTGTTATGACTGTGGAAATAAAGGCCACTATTCCAACGAGTGCCCCAACAAGAAGAATGCTACAGCCCCCAATACCAATGTCCCAGCTCAGCAGCAGCGTCGTGTTCAGCCAGGAAGAAGATTTGCCCCAGGGAATTCGCTCAACTGCAACGGCCGTCTTTTTCTCATGCATGCTGAAGAAGCTCAGGAAGCGCCAGACGTCCTGCTGGGTATGTTTTCTGTTAATTCAGTACTTGCACGAGTGTTGTTTGATTCTGGTGCATCGCACTCATTTATCACCGAAGAATTTGCCTGCACTAGTAAAATTCAACCAACCAAACTGAAGCATGTTATGATTGTTCAAATTCCCGGATCAACCACCAAGGCTAGGAAAATTTGCAAAGCCGTCCCTATTCGAATCCATGGCATAGATTTTTATGCAAATCTGATAGTACTTGGAACTAAAGGTTTGGAAGTAGTACTAGGAATGGATTGTATGTCCAAACATAAAGGATTAATTGACTGTGCCAAGAAAGCCATAACCATGACCAGTACCGCCGGAATATCAGTCGAGCATATATCTGAAACCTTACCTCGCCAATTCAAATGCAACAAGAGTATAGCCCAACCTACCATTGACCAAGTCCGGATAGTCTGTGAATACCCCGATGTATTTCCAGATGTTTTGCCCGGTATGCCCCTAGATCGGGATATCGAGTTTATCATTGAACTAATTCCTGGAACCGGACCCATAGCCCAGATACCATATAGTATGAACCCGTCAGAGCTCGCAGAACAGAAGAAGCAACTGGATTCCATGCTGGAAATTGGATTGATTCAACCAAGTGCGTCACCTTGGAGATCACCTGTCTTGTTTGTGTACAAGAAGGATGGAAGTAACCGTTTGTGTACGGATTATCGGAAATTGAATGATGTCACCATCAAGAACAAGTACCCCTTGCCCAAGATAGAAGATTTGTTTGATCAGTTGACCGGTGCCAAAGTGTTTTCTAAGATTGATCTTAGGACTGGCTATCATCAACTCAAAATTCGTGCAGAGGATATTCCAAAGACTGCCTTTACCACCAGATATGGATTGTATGAGTATACGGTCATGTCTTTCGGATTAACCAATGCCCCCGCTTATTTCATGAATCTCATGAATAAGATTTTTATGGACTTCCTGGATAAGTTTGTCGTTGTTTTCATCGATGACATTCTGATTTATTCCAAATCAGAAGAAGAACATGAGCTACACCTAAGGACCATTCTTGGAACCCTTAGAGAGCATCAGCTGTATGCAAAGTTTAGCAAATGTGAATTCTGGTTACAGGAGGTAGGATTCCTCGGTCACATTGTATCAGCCGGAGGAATTGCCGTTGACCCTGCCAAAGTGAAAGACGTAGAATATTGGCAAGCCCCAACCACTCAAACCCAAGTTCGTGCATTTCTCGGATTGGCGGGATATTACAGCCAATTCGTAGAAGGATTCTCGAGTATCGCCAGACCCATGACCCAATTGCAGAAGAAGGACAAGAAGTTTGAATGGACCGACAAGTGTGAAGCGAGTTTTCAAGAACTCAAGAGGAGATTGATTTCAGCCCCAATCTTGATCATGCCGGATATCACGAAGCCCTTCGATGTGTATTGTGATGCATCCAAGATTGGTCTCGGATGTGTGCTAATGCAAGCAGGCAAAGTTATATCTTATCTATCTCGACAATTGAAGCAACATGAGCAAAACTACCCAACCCATGACCTCGAACTCACAGCCGTAGTTCTAGCCCTGAAGACATGGAGACATTACCTGATGGGAAACCGTTGTGAGATTTATTCGGATAACAAGATCCTAAAGTATATATTCACTCAGAAGGAGCTGAATATGAGGCAGAGAAGATGGATTGAGATAATCAAGGATTACGATCTGGACATTCACTATCACCCTGGTAAAGCCAAAGTAGTAGTCGATGCCCTTAGCAGATTTCCATGTCGCTTGAACTCCATGATTTTGAAGGAGGCTCATGATACTCTTTATTCTATCCATCCCGGAGGAACTAAGATGTATCAAGATTTAAAAGAGCAATTTTGGTGGCATAAGATGAAGAGAGAAATCGGAAGCTATATCGCCAAGTGTGATATATGTCAGCGAGTCAAGGAAGGACATCAAAGACCCGCTGGATTGTTGCAACCCTTGCAGATTCCGGAATGGAAATGGGATTCTGTAGGAATGGACTTTATCACTGGACTACCTACTTCTAGTAGGGAAAATGACTCTATCTGGGTCATAGTGGACAGATTGTCCAAAGTCGCCCATTTCTTGCCCGTCAAGACCACATATCAGAGTTTGAAACTAGCGGAGTTATACATCGCTAGAATCGTCAGTTTGCATGGAGTCCCCAAGAACATAGTATCGGATCGAGGAACTCAGTTTACCTCGAGATTCTGGAAGAAAGTCCAAGAAGGTTTAGGAACCCGTCTAGATTTCAGCACCGCGTATCACCCTCAGACCGATGGACAAACAGAGCGAGTAAACCAAATACTCGAAGATATGCTGAGAGCATGCGTGTTAGAATATGGATCCAAGTGGGAAGACTGTCTGCCGTTTGCAGAATTTTCATACAACAACAGTTATCAAGCCAGTTTGCAAATGGCCCCATTTGAATTCATGTACGGAAGGAAGTGTCGCACCCCTTTGAACTGGTAGGAAGTAGGAGAGAGTCAGATCTTCGGACCCGACATCCTATGAGAAGCAGAAGAGAAGGTTCACAAGATTCGTGAGCACCTCAAGACTGCCCAATCCCGACAGAAGAGTTACACCGATAAGAGACATAGAGACCTCGCCTTCAACATAGGAGATTTTGTTTATCTGAAAGTGTCGCCATTGAAGGGAATGCAGTGTTTCCAACTCAAAGGAAAGTTAGCCCCCAGATATATCGGACCTTTCAAAATTCTGAACCGTTGAGGAGAAGTGTCGTGTCAATTGGAACTACCCGAAGAGATGTCAGCCGTGCACAATGTGTTCCATATCTCGTTACTTCGCAAGTGTCTCGAAGTCCCCGAGAAGACCTAAGTGTTCAAGAATATCGATCATCGGACCATAGAGATCAACGATGACCTGACCTATCCCGAAGTACCCATCCGTATTTTGGAAGAAGCTTTTCAAACTACCCGAACCCGAAGCATCAAGTTTCTCAAGATTCAGTGGAGCAACCACACAGAAGAGGAAGCTACCTGGGAACGTGAAGATCACATCAGGACGGAGTTTCCCGATCTCTTCAAATCCTAGGTAATCTTTTCGTCCTTTTTCAAATCTCGGGACGAGATTTTGTTTAAGGGGGAAGGTTTGTAACATCCCAAAAATATTAAACTTAAATCATCAAACTCTAATCATCAAAATTAGGGTTAACAAAAACTTTTCTAATTAAAATTATGAAGGCATGCATATGTGTATGCATTTAATTTGAAATTCTTTTGAACCACCTTGTTTGTATGTTTCCTTGCTTGTAAAATGTTTCTTAGGTGAAATAAACATCATCTAAACATTTCCCAAACTTTTCCTAAAGACAAATAAATCAAAACCAATAAATTAAAGGAATGGTCATTTTGACCAACTTAACTCCCATGCCTACTTTGGCTGTCTCAAACTTTCAGAACCTAATGGAAACTTTTCTGGATCTTTGCACCCCTTGAATTTACTCATAACAAGGTATCAAGGCCCACTTTGTGATCATCCAGAAACTTTCAAATGCATAGTTTAAATGACAATTCAAAATTTAATCTTTATCATATGGGAAGATCCCACTTTTTCAAAAACCACTCAAACAAGCTCAACTTTCAAAACCCAAGCATCTGCAGACTCACTAGCACCAATCTAGCAAACCCACCAAAAATCTTTTCAAAATTCAAAACTTGATTTCATGCGGCCATTTCATCAAACAGGTTGCAGACACAAATCATACAAAATCTAAACACTATAGTGAGCAGTGATTGAAGCCTAACTTGTTCCCTCTCTGGACACCACTAGCCTGAGTAGATCATCTAACAACATAAAATAACCCTTAGCATCACTGTAAGCTTGGCATTGCCATCAATGGTGAACAGCCGAGCACACCCATGTCACCCCCATGTCGATAGCAAGCTAGGAAGAAAAGCAAGCCTAGCCATCATGTCTGGGAGGCAGCCCACTGTCCACCGCCACTCACTGTCCCAGCCGCGAGCGTTGCCAAGCCCTGGACCACACGCACGAACCATGCCAACCTCGCCAGCAACCATGCCGAGCGTGCGCCAGAGCGCCACCCTCGACCAGCGCCCACAGACCGCGTGCCACCCTCACCGCGTGCATACACAATCCCCACCGACCCAGGAGACCACCAGACATCCTCGTTCGCCGCCCCGTGATGCACAGCCACCGCTCGCCGTCGAAGACGCCGCCTCTGCCGCGCAGAGCGTCGCATGTTCCAGACCAAGCGGCACCGCCCCACGCCTCAAAACCATGTCGTTGAGCATCGCCAGGGAACACCGCACCGCCCCCTACCTTCGCCCATGCCAATAGCCGCCTGTAACATCGCCCCCGACGAGCTCACTGTGCGCCCCGTTGGTCCCCTCGCTCGACTATAAATAGAGGCCACCCCCGCTCGATTTCTTCACACCATCTCACTCCTCTCTCCTCACTGATCGTGCCACACCGTTCCCAGAGCAAGGTGAGCACCACCTCGCCGGAATTTCACCGGAGCCCGCCGCCTCTAGAGAAGAAGGGCGCCATCGATTTCGTCCACCCCAGGAGCTGCCGCGACCACCCCTGAGTTCGCCGTCGTCGACTTCGTCGTTCGCCCGCCTCGCCGACCCTCGCCTGCACCCCGGTGAGCCCCCAGCACCCCTCACTGGCCGCGCTAGGTTTCTTTCTTGCCGGCATTGCTCAACGTCGACGATGACTCTCAGCCGTTGGATTAGAACTAGATCGAACGATCCACATCGCCCCGTACCGCTTCGCCCCTCCCTGTCTATCTGACGAGTGGGGACACCCACTTAAGTAGCCCGCGGGAGCACTGCGCTTAGCAGGCCGGCCCGTTAACTTTTCCCGTGCAGCCCAGTTATTTGAATTAAACCTTTTTCATTTTGTTTCAAACTCACTTATGTACCCAACTTCAAAAATCAACCCAGATCGATTCAGTGCACCAAATTGAATGAAACCAATTTTGTTAGAAAGGTCTGAGAATGCTGAATCCAAGCCCGTTGGATTCAAGTCATTTGGATATATAGATCACCCATGGTAAAAATAACAAGGCAGAAGCTTTTCTGCATTCAAACATTTTTCAAATTTAAACCATAATAGCTTTTGAGTTGATTCCAACTCTCAAAAATCACATTTAACCATACCTTTCAGAATATATAAAAATATATAGGTTTACCTTCAGAAATAATGTTCAAGTAATAAAAGAATGCTACATAGGCATTTCTAGCCACTTTAAATAATTAAAATAAAAGGGTAAAACCTTATTAAATTGTGACACCACTTTAAATCATATTCCCATGGACTAAAATATGTGGTGATGACATGTGTCAACATGATCCCATGTTTGGTTTGGAGAATATTAAATCTTAAGTAGTTTTTCAATGAGTAGAAATTACTTTTCTAAAAATAAAAAGAATCAAACCAAGCTTTAATCTTGTAATGTTAGTGATGATGTTAGATCATCTATAGGACCCTTGTGTGTGATGATTGCAAGAAGTTAAGTATTGTTTGGTGATTGTGTACCTCGTATTTATTTATAGACGCTAGTACCGACCAAGGATACGAGGAGGAAGGAGGATACTACGAAGAAGAAGCCGAGGAGAACTTCAACCACTGCTCTATACAAGGCAAGATATTAACCTTGCAAGCTAACACTTGCAATTTAGCAAGCTTATACTGATATTGTGCAAGCTTTATTAACTAAATGGACCAATGCAAGCTAACCCTTGCAAGATACCCTACTGATGCCACAAACCACTACTTGTTACTCTGCCCACTATATGCCTTAAGCATATATGATCCAACCCACTTGACCAACCAATCCTAGTTTTTACTTACAAGATTTATACTTTATTTCTTTATCAAAGCTATTCTTTAGAGTTTACTTAAGTGAATTATAGATACTAGAAAGATATCTGAAGGTTGCATAAAGAGCATAAAATTTGGCCTAAGCTAGATAATCTTGATGTCATCTTAAGGCATGAGATTGAACTTAGTTAGAACTCCACTAGTTTACCACCCCTCATTATTGCTTACCCCCACCTGTAGATGCTAGTGCTAAGCATAAAACTTGATCAACTTTAGATGGGAATACTTGGTGGAAAAATGGTTATGAAAACCTTGGAATGATGGATCATTCTATTGAAATGTTTTGGACATGTGTTTCCAAACACCTGATGATTTTGGTGATGAAAACGATGAGGCATGAGCCTTAGCCCTTTATAAAACTGATGGTCGTCTGGATGCGATACCATTCCAATTTTATCGTACAACCACAATACCCGAAGATTGGGTAGGGCTTGACTGGAAACTTATATACCTTAGTATTAGTTCCCTCACGGCCAAGGTCTGAGCTGAGGCTACCTTGTGAAGATTGTCCACCTGTGCAGTACCCAAGATGACATTTGGTCATGGTTGGGAGGCCAAACTCACAGGAGAGGTGCTTATACTAGGGCGTGTAATCGAAAGGTTAGGATTGATTATCCGCATACTGATGATGGTGAATTCAGGATTTGTTTCTGACGGATGTATCGAATGTTGCGGTGAAAGTGTACAATCTCTGCAGAGTGTCAAACTATTCGAATAGCCGCGTTCGCGGTTATGGACAGTTGGAGTGGCCATATTGTTCCCCCGTCAGACTTTTCAAAATGACTTGTGAAATGATTTGAAACTTTGACTTGACCACAACAGAGTTGTGATATGAAATACAAGTTCCCACTTAGGAGTTATAAAATTGTGACGAGCATTCGTTGCTTATAAACTTAGTAGAGATAAATCTGGCTTTTGCAAAACAACCCTAGAGCCTAGTGTCCTATTATCCAAAAACCCCTTTACCTGTTAGTATTAGTTTGCGAGTACTTGAAGAATACTCATGGCTTTGTCCCTGGCTATTCCCATGGCCAGACTATGAAGAGGAGTACCTGGAGGATGGACCCCAGGAAGGTTACGACAACTAGGATCAGCTCCCATCGTCAGCATTGCCTGTGACCCTGAAGATGGAGCTTCGCCTACGCTACCGTTATTATTACGTATTCCGCTGCTTGATGTTGTATTAAGAACTGGATCATGAGATCCCTATTTGTGTAAGAACTTATGTATCGTTTGTAATGGATGATGTACTATGGTATCCAATTATGTTATGTCTCTCAAAAATGGTAATCCTGGGATTGCGATGTATGGCATAACAGGCATCTGGGATTAAAATCCGGGTGTTGACAGATAGCTCATGTGTCATGGGGCAAGGTGTACCCCGTTGGCGGTTCTCTATGATACACACAAGAACTTGCTTGTGACTAAAGTTGAGTAGCATGAGGAACGACCCTCGTACTCAAGGGACATGAGATTTTCAACATATGATTTTTCAAGCATATACCTCATATTTGTATCACTTTAACCTTAATCACTTCAAGATACTTATGATAGGGGCAATGAGAGCTCAAAGCTAGTAAGTACCACAATTTTTTGGAAGCTCTTTATGAAACTTGAAATCCCTACTTCCCTCTGCGAAGGGCCTATCTTTTACTTTTATGTTGAGTCGGTAAACCTATTCCTTTCTATCTCAAGCAAGCATTTGAGTTGATGAGATTCAATCATCCTTATGTTGATTTATTCAATCTTGTTTATTATGTTCCTTGTTTTGCAAAATGCTCTTATCTGAATGAATATGACTTTGAAAGCTATCTTTGTAGATGAAAAGACCATTATGTTTGAGCAAGAGACTCCTGTAATATAAACTCCATTATAAAAAGATTTGCTCAGAACTAAGTATGATTTATTAATTGTTCTCTGGCCAAGAACAAAGTTTGCCATCACCAATTATGATTTTCTTGTGCATCTTTATTGTGATCCCCATACTCGTTGCAAGTTAAGTTATATAAGAGTGAGTTGTTTTCTGTTATGATTTGTGTATTGATAAATGTGATGCTTCGTGTCCGTATTGTCTTTATCGACACTTCACTCCATAAACCTGTGGTCATGTTTACTGAGTTCAGTTTTCGCTTGGGGACAAGCGAGGTCTAAGCTTGGGGGGAGTTGATACGTCCTATTTGCATCACTATTTTATATCATAATTTACTGTTATTCATTGATATATTTCATATTAAGAGATGATAGTTATGTTATTTCATCTATTTTGCATGTTTGATGACTTTTGGAGGATGAACCGCCGGAGTCAGGATTCTGATGGAAAAAGCGTTGTCCAAATGCAATATTCGCGAAGATCAGAAAATCCCAGAAAATATACAAAAATTCCTATTTTTCTAGAAGACGAAGGAAGCCAGAAGGAGGAGCGGAGATGGGCCACAGGGGGCCCACACTACCCCCTGGCGCGGGTCCCCCTGGGCCACGCCACCAGGTGGTATGGCCACCCTGGCCCACCTTTGGCATCGCCCTTTGGCGTATATAATCCTCCCGAAACCCTAAGACTCGGGGAGCGTCCACAGAAAGATTGGCAAAAACTACAGAGAGAGAAAGAGATCTCCAGCATGCAGAATTCTGCCGAGGAAATTCCTTCCCGGAGAGGGGAGATCATCGCCATCAACACCGTCATCAATCTAGACTTCATCGGGATCATCATCATCATCCTCACCATCATCTCCACCATCACCATCACCATCACCACCACGCTGTATCGATGTAACAATTGGGTTGAATCTTGCATAGTTCTTAGGGGAAACTTTCCTAGTGTTGATGACTTGTTGTAGTTGATGCTATTAAGTGGATCCATTGAATTATTGTTCATGTTCAGATTGTTACTTATCATTATTTCATCTCTGATCTTGATCCATATGATGTCTCGTGAGTAGTTCGTTTAGTTCTTGAGGACATGGGAGAAGTCATGTTGTTAGTAGTGGAATTATGTTGAAGTAATGTTTAATGGTTTGATATTTAAGTTGTGGTGCTAATTCTTATAGTGGTGTCATGTGAACGTCGACTACATGATACTTCACCTTTATGGGCCTAGGGGAATGCATTGTGTATTTGGCTACTAATTGTGGGGTTGTCGGAGTAACAGAAACCTAAACCCCCGTTAGGAAACCATTGCACAAGGGAGTGTAGGATCTCAGAGTTTAATGTTGTTGTTAGGTTTCTATCTTAATTACATTCTTGTAGTTGCGGATGCTTGCAAGGGTATAATCACAAGTATGTATTAGTTCAAGTAAGATCGGTACATTATCATAGGTTCACCCACACAACACTTGTCCAACCAAAGAAGATTAATCAACTATATGAAGCGAAAGCACTTGACAATATTCACATGTCTCCTCGAGAACGTTTGGTCATCTTAAGTAATACAACCGGCTTGTCCTTTGCTAAAGAATGGATTGGGCCACTTGCTACAATTATTATTATTGTCTTTTATTTACTCGCACTTTATTTGTCTGCATTATCAAAAAAACCTAAAAATCCGTTTGCTAAGTATTTACAGTGAATCCTTGATCCAAACCACTTGTCAACGCCTTCTGTTCCTTGTTGGGTTTGACACTCTTATTTATCGAAAGTACTATGATACACCCCCTAACTTGTGGGTCATCAACCGATAATGTCCTACGTCGATAGATTCAATCGTCCATCAACAAAGGATGATTCAGTTTTGACGGCATGACAACTAATCAACACTCGTTCCCAATGAACATGCTATATTTGCAAGGGAAGATGGTTATCAGTCGACCATCCGCTGATAAATATAATAGTGTTGTTATTGGTGCACCCATGAACAACATGTAGAAATACAAAATCTTGAAAAGGGAGATTATGCTAAGCCAACAACCCGATGGAAAGGAGACTATCAATATCATCATCAAGAATCATGCGCTCGGAGGGCAACAACAGAAACAACAGAGCTCATAGCCAAGATTCAAAACCAAGGAGTCTGAAAGTCGGCAAGTGGAAGTACTGCATTAAGTTTGGAGGAAAATTGATTACCTATACAGTCACACGACTTCTCGCTTAACCAAACCACTATGGCTTTTCCCATTCGAGTCATCACTCTATTCAAACCGAACCGACGGACATTTATCTTTTCAAATGTGTAGATTGATCATTAATAGAAACAACTATACTTTAGGAGATTTTGGAAATAGAAAAAAAAAGTCTTTTATTTTTTCAAAAGAAAATAAAGCAAGAAAATATCTAAAAACTCGAAACTCAATAAAAACACACACTTAGGATTGCTTTAAGACATGTTTTCAGGAATATGTCATATGTGCATGTTATAAAACTCCCTCAGTTTCAAAATAATTGAAGTTCTAGGTTTGTTATAAGTCCGAATACGAAGAAAATGCACAATCCACATATATGAAAATATATTTTATAATGAATTTAACATAACTAAAATGGTATTGTTGATATTAATATATATTTCTATGAACTTGGTCAACACTAAAATTGTTTAACTTAAGACAAACCAAGAACTTCAAAAAAAATTGGAACAGAAGGGTGCCAATTATTTGTTTTCTTAACTGTTTATGATTTTTTGAAGTTCGCTATACTTTCTACAATGTTTTAATTTTATCTTTTATTTCTACGAAACATCTCAATTTTATTAAGGCTTGTACAATGAGATGCCGTCAATATGCTATTAGAGTTGGTATATAAAATATTTGCTATGTTGGTGGGGAGAGACAGAAGAACGTGAATGTTGTCTCGCTAAGAGATAACGTCCTATAAAAAAGAGTCAAAGTGGATTGACCCACACTAGCACTTTCACATAATAACTCCACTAAAGACGATCCTATTACTAGAATGGCACCAGAGCATCAGGTATACCTTTCACAATTTTGACTTGTCATTGGTTAATAAAAGAAAAGCAATTTTGCTTATACATTTCTATTAAAAGTTTTGTATAGGAGACATGCGTGTATTTATTGTTAGAAATAATCCATTATAAACATATTTTTGTTGTCTAGGAGAAGACTGTCTTCTTTATCATTGTACATGCCCTTAGCGGTACAATCCCTGCCCTTGCGGCTTCCTAAGACGTGTCTGCGATCCTTCACTCTCCCGTCTCGGTTGCATCTTTTCTATCCTTCACAATTTTAGGAGTTAATTGGATAAAACTACCACAATTGAGGCTGTCGGGACGGGTCAGTACCACTTTTGGTAATTTTGGCATGTCAGTACTAATTTTGGGGTACAAGCGTTGCGAATCAGACTAATTCACGACTAAGAGCACTTTGACACGCTTTCTGACGGCTCGGGCCCAACTGTAAGTGCTGAGTTGGCGCCACGTGTCTAAGAGGAGCTGAGGTGGAAGTGGGGCCCACCTGTCAGACATATCTCATGTTATTTTTTACTTTTTCTCCTATTTTCTATTCACTGCCAGTGGGTCCCATCCGTCAGCCTTCCTTCTTTTTTCCATCCACCTTCTTCTTCCTCCAATCCAATCGATCCCTGAGCAGAACGACGGCTGAGGGCGGCGACGGGTGAGGTTGCAGGTGCATCCAGAGAGGCGGAGGGGAGGACCTGGCCGTGGGCTCGGAGCCTAGTGCGCTGGAGTAGGCCTACGCGGAGAGGTTCCGGCGGCGGCGCGGAACGGCGGCGGCGGCGGGGAGGCTCCGGGACGGGATCGACGGAGGCCACAAACAGCGCCGCCACGCGCGCCTCTGCCCGCAGCTCTGCCTCCCCCTCGGGCCGGCGGCGGAGACAACCCGCGCGCACGTAGAGCTCCAGCTTTCTCCCCGTGTGTGGACGTCGCCGCCTCCTCCTGGCGCCGAGAGCGAGAAAGTCGAGGCCGCCTGCGTGACTCTCTCCCGAGCGCCCCGTCCTAAGCGCCTCCGTCGCCGTTTCTAGCACCAAACCCCGCGCGAACCGGTGCGTGGACGCCTCAGCCTCGCCGGAGAGCAGCTACATCAGCAGTACCCCGAACGCGCGCACGTCCTCCGATTGGGCGGCGGCGGTGGCGTCGTCGGCTTGGGCGAATTGGCTAGCGCCAAAGTGGGTGAGGGTGGCGTGGAGGGCCGGGTCGGGGACGAGGAGGACGGTGGCGGGGGAGACGCGGCCGTGGGCGGCGTTAGCGTGGGTGTTAACGTAGTCGAGGCCCTGCGCAACATCGGCGGCGACTTGGACGCGGGAGAGCCAGGTCTGTCGCTCCCCTCGTCCTTCACGGTGAGCTCGCGCGCGGCTCGACGGGAGGTCGGCAGGAAGCCGCCGGCGACATCTGTTCTGGTGCAGGCAGGAGGCGAGGCGATGAGGAAGAAGTGGGTGGAGAAAATTAGTGAGTCTGACACGTGGGACCCACATGCAGTGAATAGAAAAATAGGAGAAAAATAAAAAGATGACATAATATATGGCTGACAGATGGGTCCCACCTCCACCTCAGCTCCTCCTAGACACGTGGCGCCAACTCGGCACTTACAGCTGGGCCGAGCCGTCAGAAAGCGTGTCAAAATGCTTTTAGTCGTGAATTAGTCCGATTCACAACGCTTATACCCCAAAATTGGTACTGACATGCCAAAATTACCGAAAGTGGTACTGACCCGTCCCGTCAGCTTCAATTGTGGTAGTTTTATCCAATTAACTCCAATTTTAGACAATCACAATGTTACTGACCAGACTAAAAAGAAACAAGATTTTATCACAATAATGGTACTGACCAAACTAAAAAGAAACAAAATTGTATTTCCTACATTTAGATATTATCACAATAATGGTACTAACCACAATCTCAGCCATAATAGGATTATCTGACAAGGAGTTACAACCAATCATGCCCAATCACAACATACTGGAAGGGATTCAAAGTGTATCCAAATAGGATAGTTGGGCAGGTACGACTTAGTCTAAGTTATTTCACAAACAAGATAGCTAGGGCGGTGTAACACCCCAGTTCTAGCTAATCTCTTATTTAGGGTTTGATTGTGCATTACATGAGCAACATCTATTTCAAAATGCATGCAAGAAACAAGATCAAAGATAAAACCCTAATCTTTCCCCCTCTTGAAAATCATTCAAAAGGATTTGAATATTTTGAAAACTACCAAACCAATTGGAGTCCAACTTGTTACAAGGGCACTATAAGTATTTTATATATTTTATAAATCTTCTGGTATTTTTAAAATGATTCAAAAATAGTTTGGAATTCAAATATACAAAGAGAAATGCAAAACATAATTGGAAAAAGGTTTCCAAATTAAAAAAAAAGGCAGCAACAACCAAACAGGCCGGCCCATCCCTCTCCTCTCCTCCCTGTCGCCAACGCGCGGCAGCTAAGACCCAGCAGCGGCCCACTCTGGACCGCGGGTTGCTTCTCAATTTTACCCAGGGGGGTTTCTGCAAAGTCGTCGTCGTCTTCCAGCTGCATCGTCGCCGTCGATCGTCGTCGGCCGTTGACATGCGTCGTTGCCCTCTGGGTGAGGATAAGATCGCCCCGTGCCGTAGCCCTCTTCCCCTCGACCTCTCACTCCCCCTAGCTCTCTCTATCCCCAATTTCTATCTCCGGCCGAACCCTAGTTCACGGGAGCTCCGGCTCGCCGACGTTCTGCGCCTCCCCGTGCCTGTTTGAGCAAGCCAATAGCAACGTCGTCGTCCCCTGCTTTGACATGCAGAAGGAATCGAGCCCGGGTGCTCGCAATCGTCGCCCGCGACTCCATCTTCCCCGAGCCCGACGAGCATCGTCGTCGCCCTTGTCGTCGCTCCGGACCTCCCCGCGCCTCCCCGTCACGACCATGAGCACCAGGGTGAGCACGCGGTTCTCTCCGACCCCTTTTCCCTCTCTCTCTCTCGCTCTTTAGCCATCGCTCACCGACGACCTGTGAGCATCGCCGCCGCCGCTCGTCGTAGACGTCGCTCCAGTGAGCAAATCCGGGCGGCGCCGCCTCCATAGTGCTTGCCTCGCTTCGCTGCTTCGAACCCGCACCCGCACGCGCCCCAGTTCGCCCTCCTCCGCCGACTGGCCCGTTGGCCGGCGAGCCAACGTGGCTCCTGCGTGGCGTCCACGTGGTGCGTGCGTGGTCCAGGCCCCATCCGTCAGCCTCTCTGGCTAGAGCCAGCCCTAGTGAAAAATGCCCCTGACCCCACTTCGCGTGTGTGGCTGCTGATGTGGCTTTGGTCCCACACGTTAGCCACTGTGGCTAGGTTCTGCAATGGTGTAAAAAGTATCTGATGCATGTGCTGATGTCATCCTGGCGCAATAAATCAATTTAAATTAGTTTAGTAATTTCAGAAAATGAATAAAACTTGTAAAATTCATATCTAATTATTTATAATTTAGAAAAATACAAATAATATATAAAAATGTTCAGAAAAATAAGAACTATCTATCTAATCTATAATCATGCATTGTTCAAAAACTTTCATAACAAGTTTAATTAGAACAACCTAGTAACCCCTCATAGGTGATTCTAGAGTTTCTCCGAATTAGGGTTTGTGCCCCCCGGAACCCCGATTAAGTTGTCGAGCATGCTTTAGGGTTTCAATTCAATACAATTTAACTTGTCATATCATCATTATTGCTTGAGAATTGCACCCCTGCCATGTGTTGGTTGTTTCCCCTTCATTTTCGGTGTTTGGTTCTTCTTCGGTAGAATACGATATCGAGATCAAGATCGAAGGCTGAGATCAAGACCATCGAAGATCGACGGACAATACTTGACCAACTATAATCAAGTCAAGTACAAGGCTCCCGAAGATCTGCTTATCTATTATCAACGGGCAAAGGCAAGCATAGCCCACCATGATAAAATCCTACGATTTCGAAAGCATTTCAATTCCTGCCATGATGCATACGATTCTACTGTGGTGTTTTATCGATAGATACAGTATCCTATCTGTTGCATTACTCCCTTTGAGCTTATATTACCTGATCCACTGCTCCTAGCATAACTAGGTTTGGTTTGTGTGCACTGCTAGAGCTTATATATGTGTCTTGCTTAGCCACGCTTAGCTGTTTAGTCTGGTTCATCCAGATGATGTATCAGATGCAAAGAATCTAGTACGACATGAGAACATGATGAGATGAGATCAGTGATATGATATTAAACATGCTAAGGCTTGTATGGGAGGCCACGGTGGGATGTGGTTTTTCTAGTCCCATGCTCGCCACCACTAGGACCCGAGTTCTTGCCTCTTGAACCAAGATGAGCGTACAACCACAAGGGGTAAATGGGGACCCCCTGATTGACTAAATTGCCTAGTAGATTCCATGTGTCACATAGTTCGGGCGTTCCATTCGACATATGCATAGAAAACCTTTTGAAAGATTTGCCGGGTGAAGAAGGTGCATTCATGACACGTAGGTAAGCGTGGCCAAGGTTGCTTGGGGTAGATGGCGCCCCTGGTAAACCAACCTCGCCTCACATCTTTAAGTACCGGCTTCAAGATTTGACCCGTTACGGTGGAAGCATACTTATTGCGTGACTCATGGTCTCGGCGAAAGCAAGGTAAAGGTCGTGTCTAACCACCCTCTGTCGGCCTTCCAAGGAAGAGGGTTAATCTTAAGTGGCATTAAGAGAAGGTTAGTACGTGTGGGTAAAGTTGTACACCCCTGCAGGGTAATAATCTTTCGGAAAGCCGTGTCCACGGTTATGGATGACTTGGGAACGGACGTGGTGATCATAGATAACATGAACCTAATCGTAAAACTTGGCAGATCAACGTGTGCTTAAGGATGCTTCCTCATGGGTACGAGGGGGTGATCCTAGTTCAGGAGATGATGATGATTTGGTGGATATCAAAAGATGATGATCAATACTTTGGAGATGTCGCTCTCTTATCCCCTTTTAAAATACTCTGTTTAGACAAGCTTCTTCTCCCTCTTGTTTTATAAACAAAAATGGCTTTATGAAAAACGACTCCACCATCCATAAGTCTTGCGGAGTACACCATGTACTCACCCTTGATTTGTTGATACTTTTGGCAGAGTAAGTGTTCCCTGAAGAGCAGTTTGGTACTACATCGACATCGATGAGTAGCTTGGGGTTCCCGGCCGGCAGCCTAGAATCTATGGGCTGGGACGTCATCGTTATGCTTCAGGCCTCTTAGGACATTTGTTAAGTTTGCTATACTTAATAGCATAATTTGCCTTCCGTTGTTTGATGTTTGTGGTCAGTGACCTCTGCTTGTAATAATTTGGTTCTCTGCTCAGTTATGAGCTTGCTGTAAGAAATTTTGTGTGGTAGGGTCACTGCCGT
Source organism: Avena sativa (assembly GCA_916181665.1). NCBI lineage: Eukaryota > Viridiplantae > Streptophyta > Magnoliopsida > Poales > Poaceae > Avena > Avena sativa. The sequence goes on along the minus strand of OV702279.1, from coordinate 17,343,303 downwards.
GGTACCGATTCTTCACTAGATATTCTCGAGCTCAAGGTTAAGCTTATGCCAGACAGAGGTCTGGGATTTGTTTAGCCCTGATCCCGGGAGTGTCACAAGTTTTGGTATCAGAGCAGTACCGACCGTAGGAAAACCTTGATATTGGTCGATGTTGAGTCTAGTGTTTGTGAAAACTATTTTAAAAGCTGAAAAGTATTTGCGAAAACTCTAGTATGCTTCTTTTTCTCCTTATCCAGTTTCGCTCTAACTCTGGGTTATCTTATCTGGTGTTGATTTCAGAAAAGTTTTGATATCTCTTCTAGTCTTTCAACGCTTAGGTTCCTTCTCGGCATGTCGTTTCTAAACCAATTGACCTAGTGTTGAGTTTTATAGAGTTGTGTGTGTTGTGAATTCCTTGTTCCCTTTTGTTCCTGTTCATCTGCGAGATTCCTTTCTATCATAATCTCTCTATCTTGTGGGTCGATAATATTAAGTTGTTGATTCCACAGTGTTCTGTTCTAGGCTTCGAGGTTTCCTTTCGCCTCGTGTGCCTCCTTTTTATTTGTTTGGGTACTTCAAAAGCTGTCTCTTCTCTTGGAAGCTACCTCGTGATTATCATCTTGTAGTGTACGCCATGTCACTCAAGTAGTAGTTACTCTTTTCTTAGGTTTTAACCCTTGGACTTGAACCTAAGATCCCTGATTGTGCTATATTCTGGTGTTGTGAATCTTGTACATGAAGCTGACCTTTAACCCAAGATCCATTCCTTTGACCCCTGTCATTAATGTTCATACATTACCTCAGGATGGCTGGTACTACATTTCTAGCCTTCAAGCTTGTGGTCTTTATCGTGATTGAATTGTGACAACTAAGGACTTCCCCTACCACATTCTATGGCAGATGTTCTTTAATGGAACCAAATAGATCATGACAAGAGTACTCCTCGAGAGTCTCGCATCTAAACTCGTGACTCTGCCACACCTTTCCCCTTCTTTGCATTGGTTTTCAGAAGGTTGTTGACTTATGCATCCACATCTCGGGATTCCATCCTGAGCATGTTCTTTTCCCCTTGATGTTTTCCGACCTTTGTCTACCAGTTGGTAGCCAAGTAGTAAATGTGCATCGGTGTCTTCCGATGTAAGATACTCCTGTGGTCCGTCATGACAAACCATTTCGAAATGTCTAGGAGAAACAAACTCCAGCACCTCGTCATATCTAGGACCAGGTCAAAGCGTTGTAATCTGCAGATCAAGAGGCGTTGATAAGCTTCTGTCTGTTCCACCTTAAAGTATCACACCCTTTTATACTAAGAGGTCGTGCTAAGTTTCATGACCCCTTACTGAAGTGATACTCTCACACATCTTTACCCACCCTTCCTCGAGCCTTCGTGCTCGTGAGTGATGTGTGTGCGTAATAATGTGGCCATCTGAGATTCTTAACAATTTTCATTGTTTTGAACTCAAAGGACATTTGAGTCATACTTAGCGTGATTGGTTAACCCTATCACTAAGCGAAGTTTGATTGTTCTACCAAGTCCGCTATTCTGGCGCACTCTCTTCAGTCAAAGAGTTAGGCTCATGCCGAAGCTCTGAGACTATGTCTTCTTGCCTTATAAAGCAAGTTTCCTCTCGAACTAAGTGACATATCGGTGGTTCGTGATATTCTGTATGTCTACTAGAAGTATCCCCATGTTACCACATGACCGTACTGTCAAGTTCTTGAGAAAGCAAGTTCTCCGAACTGCTCTTTTCTCCAAGGATCCATACTGGATACCCCTGAACTAGTTGGTTGAGCTTAAACAACAACTTGGAGAGTTGTAAGACAAATGTTCTATCCGACTCAGTTCTTTCTAAAAGGGATGTCTAGTTTTGTTCGTGTTGAAGCAAGATAGTATTTCCTTCGAGGATTTGTTATCTTCCCCAATCTTTGATTTGATCTGGGTTATCGTCAAATCAAACTCAGTTCCAAGGATTATCTTGATGATGTTTCTTCTTGTGATGTTTCACTTGAGTACATCTTTCTGTACTTTGTCTGACCAATATGTTTGCCTCGTTCAAGCAACATATGATTCCATCTTCTTGGAGTGTCTCGATAAGTTTGTTGTTGAGCCCATCGATGACATCCTTATTCTCTCCATGCTAGATTAAATTTATATGGAACATTGGGCATTAATGTTGTAAACTTTCAAGAACCATCTTAGAGTCATCTCGAAATATGTGTTCTGGATGTCAGAAGTAACCTTCTCTGGTTCATCTGCTACTGTTGAAAGATGTCACCGTGGATTTGAGAAGAGTTATATTTCTTTCCTTAAGGACATATGTGTGTTTTATTGTCAGTACTTTATATGTGTGCAGTTGTATTTTGACAAGTTGCTAAATACAGGGTCTAGCAACCTAGCTCATATTTTGGAGCTTTACACTAAAGTCCATATCTTGAGAATCTTGTAACTTTTCCTTTGTGGTAAATGTTACACATTTTCTATCAGACATGCTGGGTCTGAAGTATCATTTCGCGTAACCAAAGCTGAATCTCAAGCAGCAACGATGGTTGGTGTTCCTCAAGGTTTTGATATTGGTTTCTTTGTAAATCTGGCAAGATTAATGTAATGGTTGACACACTTAGCTGGAAAGACCTTTTGCCATACTCTCTTGATTCAGTAATAACAACCACTCTTCATGAGGCATCTTCTATAATTTATCATATGAGTTGTCCTTATGGTTTCCTTTGTGTCTGAAGTCTGACCTTTTACTTGGTGTCTCCTGTCCCGAACATCAAGGAGAACATTTAAAGTAGTGTTGTTAAATGTCTCTCGGTCGATCCTCCAGACCATTTTATGTTGGCAATCATTTTATTGTGCCAAGTAATTGAAGTATGAGAATGAAGTTTCTTTCTTCTCGTGTCATCGGGAATCTTCTTACCAATTCGTTTAATGGTGTAAAGTGATATCATGATCTTTGGCAAAGATTCTGACAAGCCTGGATGAATAAAGAGTTTCCTTTGTTTTCTCGATCATGTTTTAAGAATGACTATGCTATTGGTAATCAGAAGTTTTTCTTGATACATGTACCTTGTGACTCTAATGAGTCATCTCCACCAAAACACCTTTCTGTCCTGGCCTTCTGTTGAATGAAATAGTGACCCTTCTATGTCAAAAGTAGTTCAACAGCTTGGTTTTGTTGATCCATATCTCTGCAACCTAAAATCTCTACTTAAGCTGTTTAGTAGAGGTTCATTTCTTGAAGTCTGTGATCATGTTCTTCTGTTGGAAGCTTTCTTTCTCATAAGCTTCAAAAAAAACCTGCGAGTTCCATGGTCTCAATCCTTATAAAGACCATCTATCTAACAACTTGAAACCTTCCCCTCTTGTTTCCTCCGTTACCTTGACATGTTTCATGTTGCCATCTCAGAGTTGTTTTTAAACACTCCATCCATGAATTGACCATGAGATACTCTGTGTATTGTTTAGTGTGCTTCCCTCTTATCTTTAGAGTGACCCTATTTCTTTCTCTCTCTGTCTCTCTTCCTACCTTTGGAATCTCGGGTCGAGATTCTCGTAAGGGGGATAGAGCTGTAACACCCCAGTTCTAGCTAATCTCTTATTTAGGGTTTGATTATGCATTACATGAGCATCATCTATTTCAAAATGCATGCAAGAAACAAGATCAAAGATAAAACCCTAAAACCCTAATCTTTCCCCCTCTTGAAAATCATTCAAAAGGATTTGAATATTTTGAAAACTACCAAAACAATTGGAGCCCAACTTGTTATCAGGGCCCCTGTAAGTATTTTATATCTTTTATAAATCTTTTGGTATTTTTGAAATGATTCAAAAATAGTTTGGAATTCAAATATACAAAGAGAAATGCAAAACAGAATTGGAAAAAGGTTTCCAGATTAAAAAATGGCAGCAATAGCCAAACAAACCGGCCCATCCCTCTCCTCTCCTCCCTGTCACCAACGCGCAACAGCTAACGCCCAGCAGCGGCCCACTCTGGACCGCGGGTTGCTTCTCAATTTTACCCAGGGGGATTTCTGCAAAAGTCGCCGTTGTCTTCCAGCTGGAAGCTGCTCCGTGTCTGCACCTCCGCCGTCGATCATCGTCGGCCGTTGAGATGCGCCGCCGCCCTCTGGGTGAGGATAAGATCGCCCCGTGCCATAGCCCTCTTCCCCTTGACCTCTCACTCTCTCCCTGGCTCTCTCTATCCCCAATTTCTATCTCTGGCCGAACCCTAGCTCACGGGAGGTCCGACTCGCCGATGTTCTGCGCCTCCCCGTGCCTGTTTGAGCAAACCAACAACACCGTCGTGGTCCCCTACTTCGACCTGCAGAAGGAATCGAGCCAGGGTGCTCGCAATCATCGCCCGCGACACCATCTTCCCCGAGCCTGACGAGCGCCGTCGTCGCCCTTGCCGTCGCTCCGGACCTCCCCGCGCCTCCCCGTCACGACCATGAGCACCATGGTGAGCACGCGGTTCTTTCCGACCCCTTTTCCCTCCCTCTCTCTCTCTCTCGCTCGCTCGCTCTTTAGCCATCGCTCGCCGACGTCTTGTGAGCATTGCCGCCGCCACTCACCGCAGACGTCACTCCGGTGACCAAATCCGGGCGCCGCCACCTCCATAGTGCTTGCCTTGCTTCGCTGCTTCGAACCCGCACCCGCACGCGCCCCAGTTCGCCCAACTCCGCCGTCTGCCACCGTCGTATGGCCCATTGGCCGGAGAGCCAACGTGGCTCTTGCATGGCGTCCACGTGGTGCCTGCGTGGCCCAGGCCCCACCCATCAGCCTCTCTGGCTAGAGCCAGCCCCAGTGAAAAATGCCCCTGACCCCACTTCGCGTGTGTGGCTGCTGATGTGGCTTTGGTCCCACACGTTAGCCACTGTGGCTAGGTTCTGCAATGGTGTAAAAAGTATCTGATGCATGTGCTGATGTCATCCTGGCGCAATAAATCAATTTAAATTAGTTTAGTAATTTCAAAAAATGAATAAAACTTGTAAAATTCATATCTAATTATTTCTAATTTAGAAAAATACAAATAATATATCAAAATGTTCAGAAAAATGAGAACTATCTATCTAAGCTATAATCATGCATTGTTCAACAACTTTCATAACAAATTTAATTAGAACAACCTAGTAACCCCTCATAGGTGATTCCGGAGTTTCTCCGAATTAGGGTTTGTGCCCCTCAGAACCCCGATTAAGTTGTCAAGCATGCTTTAGGGTTTCAATTCAATACAATTTAACTTGTCATATCATCATTATTGCTTGAGCATTGCACCAATGCCATGTGTTGATTGTTTCCCCTTTATTTCCGGTGTTTGGTTCTTCTTCGGTAGAATACGATATCGAGATCAAGATCGAAGGCTGAGATCAAGACCATCTAAGATCGACGGACAATACTAGACCAACTATAATCAAGTCAAGTACAAGGCTCCCGAAGATCTGCTTATATGTTATCAACGGGCAAAGGCAAGCATAGCCCCACCATGATATAATCCTACGATTTCGAAAGCATTTCAATTTCTGCCATGATGCATACGATTATATTGTGGTCTTTTATCGATAGATACAGTATCCTATATGTTGCATTACTCCCTTTGAGCTTATATTACCTGATCCACTACTCCTAGCATAACTAGGTTTGGTTTTTGTGCACTGCTAGAGCTTATATCTGTGTCTTGCTTAGCCATGCTTAGCTGTTCAGTATGGTTCATATGGATGATGTATCAGATGCAGAGAATCTAGTATGACAGGAGAACGTGATGAGATGAGATCAGTGATATGAGATTAAACATGCTAAGGCTTGTATGGGAGGCCACGGTGGGATGTGGTTTTTCTAGTCCCATGCTCGCCACCACTAGGACCCGAGTTCTTGCCTCTTGAACCAAGATGAGCGTACAACCACACGGGGTAAATGGGGACCCCCTGATTAACTAACTTGCCTAGTAGATTCCATGAGTCACATAGTTCAGGCATTCCATTCGACATATGCATAGAAAACCTTTTGAAAGATTTGCCGGGTGAAGAAGGTGCATTCATAACAGGTAGGTAAGCATGGCCGAGGTTGCTTGGGGTAGATGGCGCCCCTGGTAAACCAACCTCGCCTCACATCTTTAAGTACCGGCTTCTGGATTTGACCCATTACGGCGGAACCATACTTATTGCGTGACTCATGGTCTTGGCGAAAGCAAGGTAAATGTCGTGTCTAACCACCCTCTGCCGGCCTTCCAAGGAAGAGGGCTAATCTTAAGTGGCATTAAGAGAAGGTTAGTACGTGTGGGTAAAGTTGTAAACCCCTGCAGGGTAATAATCTTTTGGAAAGCCGTGTCCACGGTTATGGACGACTTGGGAACGGACGTGATGATCATAGAGAACATGAACCTAATCGTAAAACTTGGCAGATCAACGTGTGCTTAAGGATGCTTCCTCATGGGTACGAGGGGTGATCCTAGTTCAAGAGATGATGATGATTTGGTGGATATCAAAAGATGGTGATCAATACTTTGGAGATATCGCTCTCTTATCCCCTTTTAAAATCCTCTGTTTAGACGAGCTTCTTCTCCCTCTTGTTTTATAAACAAAAATGGATTTATGTAAAACAACTCCACCAGCCATAAGTCTTGCGGAGTACACCATATACTCACCCTTGCTTTGTTGATACTTTTGGCAGAGTAAGTGTTCCCTGAAGAGCAGTTTGGTACTACATCGACATCGACGAGTAGCTTGGGGTTCCCGGCCAGCAGCCTGGAATCTATGGGCCGGGACGTCATCGTTATGCTTCAGGCCTCTTAGGCCATTTGTTAAGTTTGCTATACTTAATAGCATAATTTGCCTTCCGTTGTTTGATGTTTGTGGTCAGTGACCTCTGCTCGTAACAATTTGGTTCTCTGCTCAGTTATGAGCTTGATGTAATAAATTTTGTGTCGTAGGGTCACTGTCGTGTTACCGATTCTTCACTGGATATTCTCAAGCTCAAGGTTAAGCTTATGCCAGACAGAGGTCTGGGATTTGTTTAGCCCTAATCCCGGGGATGTCACAGGCAGGTACGACTTAGTCTAAGTTATTTCACAGGATACTAGAAGGGATTTTTGCCTTAGTCTAAGTTATTTCACAAACAAGATTGCTGCAGTCTGCCAGCCTAATCATACAAAGCTACTGAGGCCGCGAAGGGTTACCGACCTGGACCGCAGATGAGCTGCAGCCGTTGGTGCGGTGGTGCGAACCTGCGAGGGGGCTTGAGGCCGGTGTGGCGGCCGGAAGGCTGGCGGCCTGGCGCCGCCTAGCGGGAGGAGCCGCTAACCCTAACCCTAGATGGACGAGGGGTCGAGGGCACGGTCGCGGAGCGCTGGGAAGAAGGGAAGGAGGAGGACTGGAGGAGGCAACCGGTGTTGGACCATCGGTGGTGGCAGCCGACCTTGGTGGCGGGTGACAGGGAGGGACGAGGAGGACGTCAGGCCGACGGGTTGGTTTCGCTGTGAGCTGTCGCTGTATCGGGGACTCGGGTCTCTCTATCTCTGCCTCTCTAGGCGGAATCGAGAGACAAGAGGGAGATGCACGGGCACGGGGCGGGGCCGCAGGGGACGGGATATTTTTGGCGGTTAGGTGGCCGGCTCGTCGAGCCGATCGAACGAGCCGCGAGCCTCCCCGAGCCGAGCCACGAGCCCTCTTTACAGTGATTTTTCAGCACCAAGCCGAGCCTAGGCTCGGCTCGATTTTTGCAAGCTTTGACGAGCCGAACCACGAGCCGTCTCGGCTCGGCTCGGCTCAATTCCACCCCTAAATATGTGCATGTTATAAAACTCCCTCAGTTTCAAAATAATTGAAGTTCTAGGTTTGTTATAAGTCCGAATACAATGAAAATGCATCAATATCCCTAATGCACAATCCACATATATGAAAATATATTGTATAATGAATTTAACATAACTAAAATGGTATTGTAGATATTGATATATATTTCTATGAACTTGGTTGTGACACTCCCGGGATTAGGGCTAAACAAATATCAGACCTCCGTTTGACATAAACTTAACCTTGAGCTCGAGAATATCCAGTGAAGAATCGGTAACACAATAGTGACCCTATGACACAAAATTTATCACAGCAAGCTCATAACTGAGCAAAGAACCAAATTATTATAAGCAGAGGTCACTAAACACAAACATCAAACAACGGAAGGCAAGTTATGCTATTAAGTATAGAAAACTTAACAAATGGCCTAAGAGGCCTGAAGCATAACGATGACGTCCCAGCCCATAGATTCTAGGCTGCCGGCCGGGAACCCCAAGCTACTCCTCGATGTATGTAGTACCAAACTGATCTTCAGGGGAACACTTACTCTGCCAAAAGTATCAACAAAGCAAGGGGTGAGTACAGGGTGTACCCCGCAAGACTTATGGCTGGTGGAGTTGTTTTGCATAAAGCCATCTTTGTTTGTAAAATAAGAGGGGAAAGAATCTCATCTAATCACAGTATTTTAAAAGGGGATAAGAGAGCGACATCTTCGAAATATTAATCATCATCTTTTGATATCCACCAAGCCATCACCATCGAACCCTATCTAGGATCACCCCCTCGTACCCATCAGGAAGCATCCTTAAGCACACGTTGATCTGCCAAGTTTTACGATTAGGTTAAAGTTCTCTATGATCTTAAAATTCGGTCACCAAGCGTTCATAACTGTGAACACGACTTTTCGAAAATATTTAACCCTGCAGGGGTGTACAACTTTACCCACACATACTAACCTTCTCTTAATACCACATGATTAGCCCTCTTCCTTGGAAGGCCGACATAGGGTGGTTAGACACGACCTTTACCTTGCTTTCGCCGAGACCATGAGTCACGCCCTAAGGATGGTTCCGCCGTAATGGGTCAAATCCCGAAGCCGGTCCCTAGATATGTGAGGCTAGGCTGGTTTACCAGGGGCGCTATCAACCCCAAGCAACCCGGTCCACGCTTCCCTACCTGTTATGAATGCACCTTCACCCGACAAATCTTTCAAAAGGTTTTCTATGCATATGTTGAATGGAACGCCCGAACTATGTGACTCATGGAATCTACTAGGCAAGTTAGTTGCTCGCGATGTTTTCCAGGCCCCGTGTGGTTGTACGCGTCTCGGTTCCAGAGGAAAGAACTCGGTTCCTAGTGGTGGCGAGCATGGGACTAGAAAAACCACATCCCACTGTGGTCTCCCATACAAGCCTTAGCATGTTTAATCTCATATCACCTTTGATCTCATCTCATCACGATCTCCTGTTATACTAGATTATCTGCATATGATACATCGCCTGGATGAACCAGCATCGACTGCTATGCATCGCTAAGCAGACTAAGATAAAAGCTCTAGTAGTGCACACAAGCCAAACCTAGTTATGCTAGGAGTAGTGGATCGGGTAATATAAACTCAAAGGGAGTAATGCAACAGATAAGATATTCTACCTATCGATAAAAGACCACAGTAGAATCGTATGCATCATGGGAGGAATTGAAATGCTTTAAAAAACATAGGATTATATCATGGTGGGGCTATGCTTGCCTTTGCCTATTGATAACCAATAAGCAGAGCTTCAGAAGCCTTGTACTTGACTTGATTACAGTTGGTCAAGTATTGATCTTCGAACTTTGACGGTGTTTATCTCGTTCTTCGATCTCGATCTCGATACCGTATTCTACCGGGAAGAACCAAACACCGGAAAGAGAGGAAAACAATCAACATATGGCATCGATGCAATGTCAAGTAAGAATGATGATATGACAAGTTAAATTGTACTGAAATGTAACCCTAAGACATGCTCGACAGTTTAATCGGGGTTCCGAGGGGTATAAACCCTAGTTCGGAGAAACTCCGGAATCACATGTGAGGGGTTACTATGTTGTTCTAATTAAACTTGCTATGAAAGTTGTTGAACAATACATGATTAAAGCTTAGAAAGATAGATCTCATTTTCTGAACATTTTCATATACTATACACATTTTTCTGATTTGTTATGAATAAGTTATTGATTTTATAATATTTATCCTTTTCTAAAATTATTAAAAAGATTTATTACATCAATATGACGCAAGGCTGACATCAGCAGAGCGAACTGATACTTTTTACACCACAGCGGAGGCTACCCACTGAGGCTGACTGATGGGCCCTATGCCATGTCAGCAAGCCACGCAGACAGACCAGGACCCATGACATTTGACTGGATTTACCCGCGCTCGCTGACGTCATGCTGATGTCAGCGTGACGCCAGCACGCGGTGGCCTCAGATCGGCGGCTGGGACGGCGGTAGAGGGCGTGCGGGCAAGCGAGACTAGGCGCTCTCAAACCGGGGCTTCACTGGGGACCTAAATATGGTGGCGCCGCTCCAAGAGGGTCACCGGAGCTGCTACCACGGTGAGCGTCGGCGACAAAGATTGCAGACGAATGGCGCGGCTGCGGTACAGAGCGAGAGGGAGCGAGTGGAGGGGCTAGGGAGAACCCGTAGCTCACCCTGGATCGAACGGAGTCGATGGCGAGGAGCGGGGCAGCCGGACGACGTCGGCAACATCGATGAAGACGATAGCCAGATGCGGGGAAGATGAGGTCGATGGCGGCGATTGCGAGCACGCAGGCTCTATTCCTTCGGTGGGTCTAAGCAGGGGACCGAGGTGAAGCTCCTGGGCTACTCGGTTGGGCTCGAGGTGGCCGGGAGCAACGAAGACGAACGGCGTCTGGCCGACTAGGTTTCAGGCTTGCACGAAAGAGAGTAAACGAGAGCGAGGGAGACGCTGGGGGAGAGTGAGAGGATAAGAGTGAGAAAGAGGGCGTCGTGGCGATCTTATCTCGTCCAGAATAGCGGCGAAGTGGGGATCTTGGCACGGCAGCGCCGGCGACAGGCAGCTACCTGCATGTCTGCCTGTCTGCAGGTACACGACGAGGGACAAGGCAAAGGGGTACGTGGGCCGGATGGGCCAAGCTGGGCCAGCTACGGGTTGTGGTTGCTGCGCAGGGCGACAGGCAGAGGGAAGAGGAGAGATGGGCCGGCCTGGAAGGGTCTGGCTCTAGTTTTTATTCTGAAAATCTTTTTCCAATTTTTGTTTTTATTTCTCCCTTTTGTAAAATGATTTGAAATCTGTTTTAGGATATTTCAAAATACCATAGAGCTTTATAAAATATATGAAATAGCGTGGGGTCCTTTTGGTCCATTTGGGCTCCATAATTTTTGGTAGTTTTTCAAAATTCAAAACATTTTAAATTGCTTTCAGAGAGGAAGGGAAAATAGGGTTTAGGGCTTTCGCTTTATTTTCTTTAATACACAAATTAAGATATGATGCTCGTGAATACACAAATAAACCCTAAATAGTAATTAGCTAAAACTAAGGTGTTACATTGGTCAAAAAAATCGTTTGACTTAGGACAAACCTAGAACTTCAATTTTTTTTGGAATAGAAGGGTGCCAATTATTTGTTTTCTTAACTGTTTATGCTTTTCTAAAGTTCGCTATACTTTCTACAATGTTTTAATTTTGTCTTTTATTTCTACGAAACATCTCAATTTTATTAATACTTATATAATGAGATGACGTCAATGTGCTATTAGAGTTGGTATATGAAATATTTGCTATGTTGGCAGGGAGGGAAAGAAGAGCGTGAATGTTGTCTCGCTAAGAGATGACGTCCTATAAAAAAGAGTCAAAGTGGATTGATCCACACTAGCACTTTCACGTAATAACTTCACTAAAGACGATCCTATTACTGGAATGACATCAGGGCATCAGGTACACCTTTCACAATTTTGACTTATCATTAGTTAATAAAAGAAAATTAATTTTGCTTATATATTTTCTATTAAAAGTTTTGTATAGGAGACATGCGTGTATTTATTGTTAGAAATAATTCATTATAAACATATTTTTTGTTGTCTAAGAGAAGATTGTCTTTTTTATCATTGTACCTGCCCTTATAGCATCTCCAATAGCCTTCCTATATTTGCCCCTAATTGCTATTTTAGCAATTCGTCTTAAAAACATTGCTCCAACAACATTGCTAAAAGTGGTCCCTACCAAAAAATATAGCAAGATGAGTATATTTACCATCCCACTTGGTATATTTGCAAAGTCTCTAGCCCACTTCCTAAATTATAGCAATCCAGATTCAGTGGTCCCCTTCATTTTTCAGTCCCATTGACATATGGGTCCGATGTGTATGTGTGGCCATGTATGTGTCTTGTCCCCACATGTTATTGTAAGTGCTAGAAAATATAGCAATCTAGTTTTAAAAATGCCGCCAAAGCAAAGTGGGTTATTGATTGCTATACCTTCTCTCTCTACTTGGTATACCAGTTTTTAGAAATCCATTATAGTAAGAGCATCTCCACTCGCCTACCCAGAAGGCCGATCCGGACGCCGAATTTTGGTCCGGACGCCGAAAATCGGCCCAGTCGCGTACCGAAGGACCTGTTTTCGTCCGGATTTCGACATGTTTTGGTCCGGCCTACCCAGGCCGTACCCAGGATCCCAGGTATGCCCTTGGAACGCCGGACTCAGCGAAAACAGGTGTGGGCCAGCTCTGTCGGCGAGAGAAGGCACCACTCCCGCTAATTCGCCGAGCTCCCCGCCCTTTTCTTCCACCTCCCGCCTTTCTTCCCCATTCCCCCACCCCCGAAGCTCCGCCGATCACCGCGCCCGACATGCCGCCCAAGAGTTTCGTCCAACCCAGATCGATCCTCGGCGAGGGTCCAACGGAGAAGAAGGCGAGGAAGCCCAGAGCGCCGCCGACCAAGCCGGAGGGCATGTCCTCGGCCGAGTGGGAGAAGAGGGAGCACGCCAGGCAGATCTCGTCGGCCAAGCGGAAGGACGGGAAGGAGAGGGCGAAGCTGCGGCAACAACAAGTGGAGGAGGAGAAGGCGATGGTGAAGGCGGCGGCGGAAGAACATGCAATGGTGAAGGCGAAGCAAGCGGCGACGACGCGTTCGGCGTTGATGGTCGTGCCGTACCCACCACACTAGGGGAGCCAGGCTAGCGTCGGCTCGCCCGCCGGCTTCTCGCCGATATCTCTCCGGCCAACTTCCAGGAGAGCCAAGCGGCTGCTCGACAGAGGTACTCCCCGTCGCCGGAGTTCGACGGCGGCTTCAATCCGAACGTGCTCTTCCCCTGCCCGGCGCCACGCCACCCTTCGCCCTTCGGCGTGGACATCAACATCCCCTACTCGGCCTCTCCGGCGTACGCAAGCCCCGCTCTTCGCCGCGGACCGCTGCCTTTCGGTGGAAGCTCGACGCCCTTCGGCGAGGCCGATGCGCGCAACCTGTTCGGCGGAATGCTGGGCGCACTTCTGGCCGGCATGACGCCTGAGGTATACATGGAGGCCCTGATCGCAACAGGCTCGGCCTCCAACCACCCCTCCTTCTTCACGGAAGAGCAGACCCGGGCTGACGCCGAGCGCGACATCGAGTCCCAAGACCTCGTCGATGTCGATGCCGAGGAGACCCAGGACGAGCAGACGCAGCCAGAGGACGCCGAGACTAAGGCGAAAGGCAAGAAGGGGAAGAAGAAGCCGGGAACTTCGGCGGATGCTCGGCTCAAATGGACCGTGGCCGAGGACACCTGCCTCGCCGAAGCGTGGAAGACGGTGAGCATGGATCCGATAACGGGTGCGAACCAAAATTCCGACAATTATTGGCGGCGCGTGAAGGCAGCATTCGACGAGCGAAGCATGTGCGACCCAAAGTATCGCAAGATCCACATGGAGCGAGGGGAGAAGGCAATAACGAACCACTGGGGGATCATCCAAACTGCGTGCAGCAAGTGGCACAGCTGCGTGGAAGAAGTCGACCGCACACAAGCCAGTGGGGAGAACATGGACAACAAGGTACTCGCGAACACTATCTTTGTCGTGCACTCTCTTGACACACTCGTGAACATGGACAACTTGACACACTTCCATTTTGTAGCTGCGTCGTGCACTTGCTCTGTTTTGAGAGGACATGAAGATGGAGTTCAAGTTCCATCATGTCTTCGAGAAAATCGAGCATTGCGAGAAGTGGCGGGACACTCGGCTGGGTCTCTCCAAGAGCAAAGACGGCGTCTACAACCCCGAGGCCCCGGCCGCTGCTGCCAGCGAAGGAAGACCTGAGCTCGGCCAGAAGAAGGCGAAGATGCTCAAGGCCGCCGGACCTCCCGCCGAGCGTCTCCAGGCTTTGATCGAGAAATGCTTCGCCGACACGAGGGCGCAGGCCGAGAAGAGGGCTGAGAAGAGCGAGGAGCGCTGGAAGAAGCTGATGGAGACACAAGTGGAAAAGGTGACTCTCATCAAGGCCAACCTCGCTGAGAAGAAAGCCAGCCTCGCCGAGAAGAAGGCCAACTACGCAGCCAAGAAGCGCCACACGGACCTCAAGTTCCTCATGGGCGGCGAGGACACGTCGAAGATGAGCTCGCCGGTCAAGGCCTGGTACATGGCGCAACGTCAGGCCATCCTGGAGGGCATGACCACGGCTTCCCCTTCCCCTTCCTCTGCGCCGAACACTCCCACGCCGAGCTCTGCTTCGACTTCTTCCAACCCGGGGGGCCTTCACCGACGAGATGGACGACAACGCCGCGTCGGCCACGCCGCAGGAGCCCATCCCCATCGACGACTGATCGTTGTTTCTCATGTTATGTAATAAAATATGTCGCCGAACATGTAGGCGCATCCGTCGAACACCTTGTGGCCGAGCACTCGCCGGCGGAAACTATGCAGATTCAAATATATAGCCGTTTTGTGTCCGCCTGAATAGCCGAGTGAGAAACTGGACGTATCCAGACCGAAAACTTGCGCCGTCCGACCGGAAAAAGTCCAGATTTTGGCTTGGGTTCTGCCAAGGAGTGAAGATGCTCTAAAGCTCTTGGAGATCGCTCTTAGCAGTACAATCGGTGTGTAGCTGTTGAAATGAAGTGTGTATTAAGCAAACACTGCACTCTGATCTTAATATCGATAGATCAGATCACACCAACTCAACCCCCCAGAAGTCTGCTTCTCCTCCCCAAGTCTCACCTGTCTCTCGCCCCTTCTAGAACCTTCTAATGCCGCTCCACCACCCCAAGCACCGGCACCACCACGACGAAGACGTCCTCCCCTACCACCGCTCCGACGACGAGGCCAAGCCGCGCCGCCCGTACGCTCCCTCCAGCTTCCCCTCCTCCCCAGCCTCAGCCGCCTCCCCCCACCGCCTTCTCCTCCTCTTCGCCGTCGTCTGCCTCCTCCTTGCCGTGGTCTCCCTGTCCTTCGCCGTCTCCGTTAGCCGCCGCCCTGCTCCACTCCAGCCGCCACCCGTGGCCTCCGTAGCATTCCGCTGCGGCCGCGTGGAGGACTCCCTACGCTCCTTCCTCGCCTCCTCCCGGAACTACTCCGCCGGCGACAGGGAGAAGGTGCTCGCCGTCGTCGGCGTCCACACCGAGCTCGGATCCGCCGACCTTCGCGCTGCGTTACGTGCCACCTGGTTCCCGCCCAACCCTGAAGGCATCGTAAGGTTCCGTATGATTCTCCATTCATTCGACTTGGATCTCGCTTGATGCTTGCTTGCTCTAGTTTGCTGCTACTCTTGTTGTGCTTCACATATAAGCTTCTAGCAGTGTCTATAGCTTATACTGTCATGGGGATCTGTTAAGACGATGTTTGTAGTTGCTATTACAGTGTTACCTACCTGCATTGCTCTAATGAAGCTTCGAGTAACGCGAGATCTGTTTGAATCACTAATGATGCCTTCACGCAGTACTCTAGGCTCTATTTCACTAACTTGATGTTATTTTATGACTGGTTTCTTGTATAATTGTAAATTTTCTGGATTAATAGTAGGTCAGGTCGGGATGGTTCTTACACAACAGGGCTGCCACACTTTTATTTTTCTATTTTGCAGTTCTGCTTTGGCATGGCAGTTAAGCATATACTAATAAGTGTGGGTTCTTTCTCGCATTATTTGAAGAACTAGCAGCATCGTAAGATTAGCCATATTAAAATTAGTGTAATATTTATAGGGATTTTTTCCTGTCAGTGGTCACTAACCTGACCTACATTACATGTGAGTATGTGACCAAACGAGGAGGTGTGGAACCTCAATGCAATACCAATTTGCGATTCCATCTTCTAGTTTATGCAACAGAGTATGTTTGTAAGCTATAATTGAAACTTTGTATTTGTGCCTCATATCTAAGCATATCTTTTTTTTTAAATGTATGCACAGATTACAAATTTCTGCATACTAAAACTTCCCTGAAATTCATAATGGTTGTACACCAAGACCCAAAAAATCAATGATTAAAGTAAATTCTAGTCACTGACACGCAATGCCACTCATTATACGCCCTCCAAGGAGAAAATAGAGGTGCACCAATTATTTAGCAGGGGCTCTGAGTGAAAATAAAATGGCATTAATATTCATCATCAGCCCAGTTTTCCACTAATTGGCCCATTTACTCTGGATTGGACAAATGCTCATGTTCCAGTATTCTGAGGGCAGAGAGGACCTGGTTCTTATGAATTGTTTTCCTCTTACCAAGTGAACACAAATGCAATTGATTGCTCTGTGACCAAGCAATGTAAAAAAGCAAGGTGACTTGGTACAAAGTTTGTAGAGTACACAAGTTAACAAACTTTATTTTGGCTGCTTTAGATGTAAGAATGTGTTGGCGTCTTGATGAGCAGGGATAGAGGCTAAATGGATTTATTTTTTCAAGATCTGCTCATATTCTTTGTTATGATTCTTCTTTTTGGGCTGCCTTATGGATATATTCGTGGTCCTATATCCAAACGCCAGAGGAGCGCCAAGACATGGATATTGGGTGCAACCATTTTGCAACTGTAGTACGAGATATGTACAGCCGATTCGGTTGGTGGTTTGATAGAAGATTAACATGTTGATGCCAAGGCACGACATGTTCTTTCAGCTTTTTAGATGGCTTATTATCCATGTTTCCAACCTTTACGATGCATAATTTGTAATAATTTCTGGGTGTAGCGGTTTTGAAACTTTTGTAAGACTTTGAATAATCTTTTTCATAAAAGGCCGTATGCATCGATTGATGCAGTGGCTGGGGCTTCCCCTTTTCGAATTTTTTTTCCAGATTTTAGAAAGCCCTTTCATTATGTGAGACTATTTAATGGAACTATACTTTAATTGATCTGTAGTCTCATTGGCATGCATTACTAGAAAGGGATGTAAAGTATAGTTGGACATGTGATATAACTGAATATAAACTACGCCTGTTGAGATTAGGGCTCAATATGCTTCTTTCATAACATCACTATTACTAATTATTTTTCTAGCTTATCAGATATGATCTCCTTATATAAAATGGTTAGCTACTTTACATTAAGTATACTAACTATTACTGAGAGTTGTAAAGGGGTCATGTCTAATTTAGTCGCCTTAACAGTTGCAGAGTGCATACTTTCCCCCTATTTTTAGCGCTTCAGTAATAAAGAAAACATTATCTCATTTTTATGCTCACGGGCTCTCCCATCGATTCTCCAGTTTGGAACATCGATTTGGTTTATCATTTAGGTTTGTCATTGGAAGGACAAAAGACAAAGAAAAAATGGCAGATCTTCAGAAAGAGGTAGACCTGTATCATGACTTTTTGTTTATTGATGCTGAAGAGGGTATGAAGCCCCCACAGAAGATGTAAGTTGTTCTCTGTACCCTTGTATTTCTACCTGTGAACTTGCATCTGATTAATCTTGTCTGCCCCTTTTGTTGGCCATGCTGTAGGTTAGCATATTTTAAAGCAGCTTATGAGATGTTCGACGCAGAATTCTATGTCAAAGCTGATGACACTATCTATCTGCGACCAGGTAAAACCTGTGTTTACAATATACCAAAACTGTTGCTTAGATAGTTAGATCTGCTTTATATTATTCTTGTCACATTTCTGTGCCAGATAGACTTGCTGCTCTCCTCGCAAAGGACAGACCTCATGTACGGTCTTATGTTGGTTGCATGAAGAAGGGACCAGTTGTCAGTGATCCAAATATGAAATGGTCAGTTGAAACATAAATTTGTTCTAACATAATTTATATTTACGTATATGCCACACTATTTTTTTGAAAAAGTTACTGGATTTTCCATGTCCAAGTTGTACCTCTACCTTGTACAGTGATGATGTTATCATTTCATGACAGGTATGAAAGTTCATGTGGATTATTAGGTAATGAGTACTTCACGCACGCATCTGGCGCACTGTATGCTCTTTCTTCGGAAGTGGTGGGAACTCTAGCTACTGCAAAGAATGATAGGTTAGTCGTTTATCTTTCCTTTTTCTTCCTATACAGTGAAATCTCTAGGAGAACTTAGTTGACCTTTCGTCGTCAACCAAGATACAAAGATAGATATAAATGCAAATACTGCATAAATATAAGAAATATCAAGTAAATCCTTGGTGATCTACATTAATATTTAAAGTGATGCAAGCTACATATCGTTTAATATCTTTACTGGTGAGTTATTTATGTTTCTAGCGGAATCCCAAGGTGCTGTAGCAGATCTAAAATAAACAACGCCACAATATAAAACTATAAAAAATGTGAGTTTCCCATGATTATGTTGCCTACGCGTTGCAATGTGCACTCAAAATTTGACTCAATCAAACATGTTCAATCAACCCTATGAAATCTATCATGCACAAAAACAACTGGTTATAGCTTTGTCGGCTTATTCATTATGTTCAGATAATTATTTGTAATTTTTAAAATTGAGTACCAATTTGTACCTGATCAGCAAGCTGTAGATAATGATATCATAAATAGTATGCTTACATATGTGCTCAAATCACCCTATTCTGCACAGAAGATCACCAAGTCGCATACTGCTAAAGTGGAGGTAGAAGAACATGTCAACACAACCAATCTAGTCCCTCCGTTCCGAAATACATGACGCTTTAGATATGGATACAGCTTTAGTTGCTGTTTTTTGTATGTACTCCCTCCGTTCCAAATTATAAGATGTTTTAGCCTTTTTTCTGAAACGCATGTATCTGGACAACTTTTAGTGTGTAGGTTTGGAACAAAATAAGTGAACCTACACACTAAAAGTCATCTAGATACATGTGTTTCGGGAAAAAGTTAAAACATCTTATATTTTGGAACGGAGGGAGTATATATTAGTAATAAACTGTATTTTTTTAACCATTTCATGGAAATCTAATGATAGAATTTTCGGATAAGAATTCTGATTTTTTTATTAATTAGTTTTCAAAGGTAATTAGGCATTATTTTTATGTAAAGATATGGGCCCCATGGATTTTTCATATAAAAGAATTGGAACATGCACATATCCATCACTCCACATGTACAGTCTTTGTAGAAATTTTGCGACTTCTGTTATTAGATTGCACACAGTATATGCCCCCCCCCCCTACCTTGGTACTCCCTCCATTTCAAAATATAAGATGTTTTAGGTTTGTGAGGAAAATGTATCTAGACTTTTTTTAGTGTGTAGATTCACTCCAAACCTGAGTGAACCTATATATTAAAACAAGGCTAGATAAATTTGCTTCACAAAACTAAAACATCTTATATTTTGAAACAGAGGGAGTACTTCACAATGAGAAAACAACTAGATCTAGTATGAGCAGATTTTTTTTATCTTTAGCCCTTTTACATGCTAATGGGATTTTGTTGATTTATTAATTATTATGAAGGCACAATTGTAAGTAGTTTATTAATCTTATTATATTTATGGTCTAGCTTTGTACATTAAGAGCCAATCAATCTTACGGTAGTATAGGTCTAAATCTTACCTATGTATGATGGACTTAAACATAACCTTTGTTTACACCAGGCATAAGCATGACCTTTGTTGATCCTCTACTAAAATTTTAATGGCAATAATAGTTAGTGACATTACAGTATTAAGTACCGCTAAGTGCTTACAATCAACTAAATTGTGATTTTGAGTTCCAATGAAGCATTCAAGGCTTAAAGCCTATTGTGCAACCTAGTTGTGTTGTGGAGATGCTGCGAATCTGGGAGGATGATCATTGAACATAAGAGACAGATCTAAGTTGCAGAATCTTGTAGGGAGAAAACAAGTCAAGCACCGAGGTGAAAAAACACTATATCAGGAGAGAGGAGAGTTGGAAGCAGGCGTTTTTTCAATGGGCCATCATCTCAGGCAGGTGCTGGCGCGCTGCTAGAAAAAGGCATATGCATAAGGCTGGAATATAACTCCATGCTCGAGTTATATACAAATCTACTCCCGTCGTCACAAGAACCGCTGGCCCTACACTCCAATTCTCCAACAAAACATCCTACTATCAGAATTAAGATAACATACTATAATTCCAAACAATGGAACAAATTTTCATGTGGACAGAGTTGTTGAGTTTTGAAAATATGCACACCTCAAATGGAAAGTTTGCTCCTACTCACCTTCACTTTTACTTGGATATGAACTTAGAAAAACTAAACAGTCATGGGAATTAGAGCATGAACAGGAATGCTAGCCCATCCCGCATGCTACGTAGTTCACGTGGAGTACTTGCGGTTTCCTTTTTCTGTTCAAAAGTGAAAATACAAAGCACAAAAACTTTTGAACTAAGCATGCAAATCACAAACCATTTCATCGTTGCCTTTCTTGTGAGATTGTCAAAATTAGACCTTGTCATAGTTTTTTGTGAGGTTTTAATGTCATTTTTAGTGGAATTGTTTTCCGCACCATGATTGTGCACCGAAAGCACCATGGGTCGGTGCCTGCAGCTGGTACCAGCTGCTACGCCAATTGCTGGTTCTGATGATCTGTGTCTCCCTTTCAGTACCTATACTACGTAGATGCTATGACTGGGTGCAAGGGTAGCACGCGCCATGCTAAATGTTGCCTTCGAGTAAAGACCTGAAAATGTGCACACAAAATCACTGAAACTGGGAAAAAAAGAAAACCCCCTCCCCCGATATACAAAAACTTAAAAAACAGAGGTGGGACAAGGGGGTGCCCTCTGCATGACACGTGTCATGCAGGGAAGGGGCGACCCTCCATGAAGGGTACCCTCCCCGTGACATGCCTTAGTTTAATCCTCCGGCCCCACTTGGATGGCTGTTTCTGAGCCCAAAACCGGTGAAATTGTCTGCTTGGATCGCCGTTTTGTGAAACTCCAAACCAGTCGTTTCCTCACTCCTGCCCGTAAAAGTAGACACCTTGACATGCCCTGATTCTAATCTGACAACATGCAGAGGTTTCTTTCGTGCACAGCAATAACCGTCTGATGTTTTTCACTGGCTGAAGATTTTAACTGAGTTTCCAAACGGGACCTTCATATTTTTTCTGTTCTCTTTGGTATGATGTTTAAGTTTTGCATGTTCATGTACTCACTATCTTTATGCATTTCCCAGTTTAAGGATGTTCGATCACGAGGATGTTACCATTGGCTCATGGATGCTCGCCATGAATGTAAATCATGAAGACAACCGTGCAATGTGTGATTCCACATGCACTCCCACCTCCATTGCTGTATGGGACAGCAAGCCATGTTCAGGTATGTAGCCGGTAAAATACTTGTCTCAAAATATTAATTATAAAAAATCTGAAGGAGAAGAATGACCATATTGTCTGTTAAGTCATTATACCTCATCAGTATCTATAGTCATATCTACATGCATCAGCTATTCTGTTACAGTGCTGTTATGCATATTTTTTTTATTTCTCAAGCCTATCACTATAAATCAAGTTCTTACTATGCAGTACAAAAAGTCTTTGACTTGATCATATGTCATGCCTTTTTTGTGGCTCGAGTCCATTCATGGAAATCCAATACATGTTTAAAGTACCCTTATTTCTTACAGGTTCCTGTAACCCCATTGAGAAAATACAGGGGCTGCACAATACAACTTTGTGCTCGAAAAGCCCAACATTACCACCTGATGTGGAGGAGGAAGAGTAGAATATTGTTATACTGACACGTACATTTTTGGCCCATGAGTGGGCTGTTGTGTGGATGCGATTCTCTCTTGTTGGGAAATTAGATTCATCAGCCCCTGCAGTTGATGGAAGCCTTGTTATAGCCTCTTGCTGCTGGAGGATACCTGCTGAAGATACCACCACAAGAACAGTGTGGCATTCCGCATTCGAAGTGTATACCCACAACGGATCAGTGCAAGCAAGTAAGCAACGTTCCTCTTAGGTTCAGATATATTGATATACTGTCAGATGATAGTTGAAGGATTTGTTCAGTTCTGTCGATGTATACGCCAACCATGAACCCGCTACCTCTATAGTTGATGTACATACACTACTGTTGTCCTTTGTTATGTACCATTGTTTGGGTACCTGACAGCACAATTAGGGTGATTATAGTTGGAGCTATCTGATTCAGTTTGTATTGTATCACGGTAGCGACCACTTTGTGACTATTTTCAGTTATGTTCGTTTCTTACAGTACATGGCAGTGCTTGCGCACAGGATGGAGCTATCTTTCTTTTATCTAGAGTTAAATCCATGGTTAGTCATTAAACTTGCTTAGCAAAATCAATACAATCATTATACAATAGGAATACAAATTTATGGTCACTGAAGACGTGAGACACATCACTGCAGTAGGTCCCACTCAGCGCCACATCATTAAATACACCTCTACGTCGTGAGACAGTCTCTTCGGTGACCATAAATTTGTATTCCCGTTATATAATGATTATAAACAATTTTAATGATTAACAATGGATTTAAGTCTTTTATCTATTTCTGTTCAGCCCTATACTCTTGCCATAATGCACTTTCCGTTTTAACGACAGTGGTTGGCGCGTTTTGTTTTTGTTGAGGCTGAAGCCAAAATACATCGAGTGCTGTTGCAGGTGCGCCCACCCTGAAACTGAAATGATGAAGGCGCTTGTCTTTTGGACTTCAGGAGTTGGGATAAACCAGGCCAAAGCCGTGTCCCATGCCAACGGCACGACGCGTGCGCTGATACTCCGCAGCACCGACGCTGCGGTGCCGCCGGCCGGGCACCGCGGCTTCGCTATCAATTGCGTATTGAACTGCTCGTGGATTTCAGCTGTGGCTTTGTTATTTCTATGCAAAATTATCTAGACTTATTTTAACGTGTAGGTGCATTCGAATCTAGTCAAACCTATCAATTATTTATGAACGAAGGAAGTTTTCCTTTCTCTATCCCAAATTACAAGACGTTTAAGGTTAGTAAAAAATCAACTTCTCTAAGGTTGATGAAATTTTAAGAAAACATGAACATCCGGAGATGGTGTTTTTGTGTCATGGGTGCATATGAACCTATTATGAAAATCCAACAAAAACAAATTTCAAATTGTAAAAATTTATGAAAGAAAATTTTGTGTGGCCGTATAGACATTCTTTGTTCAACACAAGTTTTCAAGAAAATTATGAAAGCAATGGGTTTATTTGCATCCGTGAGCCGAACTAGTTTTCCGATAAACATATATCATAATGAATCAACATCAGTAGATTCATCATAAAGTATATTTTCTCAACATGTCCTTCCAATATTGCAGATATAGATTTTTTTTCTAAATATTTGATAAAAGTTAGTAGGAGTACTTATTAGTTTTTTGTCAAAGTCAAAGTTCGTAAAGTCCGACGAAACAAACAATATAAAAAATTATAGAGTTTGATTTTATCTAAAAGTAATATGCAAATCTTTTACATTGAGAGAATACTAAACAAGTGAAGCTTCGAATACAAAGTAAAAGTAGAGAAGAAGGCGATCGGGAAGGCGACAACATAACCACCAGTGACGCTATCGGTCCGCTCCGTCTACGGTGATCTTGAGGTCTTGGAGGTGTTGCGGACCACGACCACTCGCCGGAAGGAGGTTTTCCGTTCTTTGTTTAACTATTTTTTTTAGTTTTCTTTTTGATGTTGAGGCCATGACTACGTCTTGAACTTAGAATAAGGTACTTTCGCTCTGTCCTCGCTCCGGAGGTGTAGCTAGTGCTGACGAAGGACGAGTGGAGTCGTGAGTCCGGCGATTTTCTAGGATCTGGTCCATTTTCATGTTCGTTGATGGGATTTCATGTCAGATTCTTTTGATCTTATGAGTGCCAGTTTGCCACCATTATCAATGGTTGTTGTTCTGTTGTGCTGATTTTTTATAGACTTAGCACGATAACTTTTTGTTTGTCTATTGCAACAAGTTCTTCTACGGCAAGGTGTGTCCGGCTCTGGTGATGGAGGAACGATAACGCGGACACGTCTTTCAGGCTTGCGCTAGTGATTGTAGTCATCGCTAGTTAGTCTAACAATCTAGTATTTATAATTTTATTATTTTTGAACCTTTATGTACTGACGTTTGATGGTTTTTAATAGATAGGTGGAGTTTCGTAAAAAAAAGTTCGTAGGAGTATATTTTTTGTAGACTTCTTTTCTGGACTGATTATTTCTGTAGACTTGATGCGCCCTAATAACAAGCACCGAAGAGAAAACGTTGTACACGGAGCACCTGGGCTCCACACGACCATACACCGTCACCTGAGAGGCTGAGACGCGTTGACGTAACGAACCGAGGGAGGCACGACAGAGGCTCTGTCGGTGTCGGTGCGCGACAACTGTCGGGCCGGCTGACTGTCTCGATCGCCTCAACCGCCGCACGGTTTCGTCGACCAAAACCCGGAGACGGAAGCGACGCGGGTCTTTCGTGGCGTGCGCCCGTGTCTGCCGTGCGCTAGCTCGCACGCACGACGCCCGGGGTGCTGTACACGTACGACTACGCTACACACGGTGCCACATTACAGGTCCAGGGGAAATAATGATCCAACAGTGTTTATACTCACTCCGTTCCAAATTACTTTGCATTTTAGATATGGTCAAAGTCAAACCTTTTTAAAGTTTGACCAAACATATTTAACAAAATACCAATATTTATAATATCAATTGCATATAATATAAAACTATATTTTATGGTGAATTATTTATATTTATTATATATTTTAGATGTTGATATTTTTTATTATATACATAGTCAAAGTTTATAAAGTTTGACTTTAACTAAACCTAAAATGCAGAATAATTTGAGACGGAGGGAGTACAGTATGTTATGGCCACGATGCGTTTGAGTGATCATTGATCAAGCTTAGTTATAGCTAGATAGGTGATTATGACCATGGAAAAGGTGCATATCCTCAACAAGCCCAAGACGTTTGGTAATTGGCATTTTAAATAAGTGCAAATTATACAAAGAAGACATTTGGTTCTGCACAAAAAATTGTGAAGACTGTAGCCTACTACTTCCTCCAATTTCACGAGAATGTTTTTTTTGGACATTAACAGTCTCGAAAACAGTGTGATCATTGGTTTATACTACCATATAGCTACCCGATGATTATAGACTAAAATATTATAAAAGTGAACTTATAAATATGATTTTCGCACATGCAATAAAAAATAAAAAATAATGATGGCCAAATTATACGAGTTCGGCCATCAAAAGCACAAGCAAGACAACTCTGACTGTCGCGAGCCTTCTACCGAGGATCTCTGGTAGCACGATCTCCTCACAACTCATATCGAAGGTTGGCCTAGGTCATGTGATGGCTGCCCATCGAAGGAAGGGTGACCAAATCCAGCGGATTTGTGCTGCACCCGATCTTTATTTGAAGGGAAGTTGATGTAGCCGCGGACCGCCTTCCACTCTATCCACTGGAGGACCGTAGCCACAACCACGCCGCTACCCACCATCAGAAGTTGCTCGAAAACTCTGATGGTGAACTCCCCGACAACATCACAAATTGACACAAGGGCTAAACCTAGACTGAGACTAGATCTAAACCTAACCCTGTCGCTGTTGCTGTATAGAGGAGACTCACATCTTAATCCAGCTCTACACCAACTAGCGCGGACTTCGACTGTGAGAG
Source organism: Avena sativa (assembly GCA_916181665.1). Taxonomy (NCBI): domain Eukaryota; kingdom Viridiplantae; phylum Streptophyta; class Magnoliopsida; order Poales; family Poaceae; genus Avena; species Avena sativa. Next base: position 17,317,514 of record OV702279.1, on the reverse strand, counting down.
GGATCAGTGTTGGGGTTATGGTGTAGAAAACACAAAATTCCTACGCAAGAACGCCCTAATACCCAAGATCTATCTATTAGTAATGCATTAACGGGCGAGGTTTTGGATACATACCCTTATAGTCCGAAAGCGGTTAACGTTCTGAGGGAAACGTGGTTGATGTATTCATGCTCGTAGCCGACCTCAAGGCCGCGAAGCTCCTCGCAGGTCACCCTTGCTCTATCATCGTGCAGCAGTCCGGCTCACGACATCCAAGGTGCCCCAAGTACGGACCCTCGTGGTTTTGTACGCATACGGTACGATGACGACCTCCGTCTCCTTGATCCCTGTCGGGAGTGCGTAAATAGATCTCCATCTTGGAATCTCCGCAGCGCAACGACGCTCTGCGGTGAATGACTCATCGTTCGCACAGCCCAAACAAGGGGGCCATATTCACAAGGGAGAGAGGAGAGAGAGGCAACCTAATGGTGTGTTTAATCCCACCCATGGGAACCCTTTTATATAGGCGGAGGGAGGTGTGCCCTCCCCTTTGTATTAGCCATATGGGACTAAAAATATAAAGGGAAAGAGCAAAGGAAGGCTCCCAGCCGGCTGGGCCAATGGGTTGCCGGGTAGGCCACCCCGCCGGGCCCAGCCAGCGGCCCACATCGGCCAGTAGCGGCAGCTGGCGCAGAAGCTCGGGAGGCCAGGCGCCCTTGTGGCCTAGCAACCTAGTGGCGGCGGCGGTAGCTGGCGCCCGGGTGGGCCTGCCCCCCTCCCATGCGCCCTATGTGGCCCGGTTGCGGCCCCCGGTGGCCCAGCGTCTTGATGCCTGATGATGTGTAGCTCAGATCACTGTAGAGCTTCGTTGGGAAACCCCAAGAGGAAGGTATGATGAGCACAATAGCAAGTTTTCCCTCAGTAGAAACCAAGGTTATCGAGCCAGTAGGAGGAAGGAAACGACCCAAAGGTGTTGTTATTAACTTGGAAACCTGCACAACACAAACTCAAGACTTCGCCCCAACGAACAGTGAAGTTGTCAATCTCACCGGTTTGCTAAAAACAAAGGATTAACTATATGTTGTGGAAGGTAATGGTGACTTGCAGAAAGTAAACAATAACAGTGGAAGATGTATCAATGGTAAAGATTGGACCGGGGTCCATAGTTTACTAGCATAACATGCTGGGTAAACAAATTACAGCGGGGCAATTGACAGGACAGAGCAAGCCATAATAATGCAATACTAGACATTCATGATCCTATGAGATTTAATTGGGCATTACAACAAGATACATAGACCGCCATCCAACTGCATCTATGACTAGTAATACACCTTCAGGTTATCATCCGAACCCCCTCCAGTATTAAGTTGCAAGCAACGGATAACTGCTTTAAGCAAAGTGTGTAAAGTAAACAATACACTTGTTCCATGAACAAGAGATCATTGTTTTCTCCTAAGTAGCAACAACACATATACAACCTTAGAGATTTATGTCACTTCCCCATATTAAATAGAGGCATGAACCCACTATCGAGCATAAATATTCCCTCTTGGAGTCACTAGCATCTACTTGGCCAAGATAGCTACTAGAAACAGAGAGCATGCAAGATCTCAAACAACACAGACATGATAGAATCATTAACCAATCTGACATAGTAACCTCAATATCCATCGGATCCCCGCAAACACAACATGCATGATTACAAATAGATGATCTTGATCATGAACGGAGCTCACAAGATCTAAACATGGTAGCACAAAGGAGGAGAAACAACCATCTAGCTACTACATGGACCCGTAGTCCAAGGTGGAACTACTCACGCTTCATACTGAAGGCTGGCATGGTGATGAAAAAGGCCTCCAGGATGATCTCTCCCCTCCGATAGGGTGCCGGGAAGAGCTTCAGATCCCCCGATCTAGGGATGATGGTGACGGTGGCTACAGACTGTTTCGTGGAATATAGATCGGGTCCTTAGGGTTTAGGTATCGGGGGCTTCTTATAGGCGAAAAGGGAGGCCGATGGGGTGCCCGAGGCGGCTGCACCCCCCAGGCGCGGGCCAGGCCTGGCCGCGGCCAGGGGTGTGGCCCCCTCGAGGACCTTCTTTGTCTCGTCTTCGGCCTCCATGTTCCCCACGGTAAAATATTGACTTGGCTTTTGTCCCGTCCAATTCCGAGAATATTCATTTTTTGACTTTTTTGGAACCAAAAACAACAGAAAACAAACAACTAGCACTATGGCATCTTGTTAATAGGTTAGTCCTGTAAAACATATAAAAATACCGCAAAGAGAAGACAAAGCAAAGCAAACAAGATACTAAACAAGCATGGAACATAAAAAATTATAGATACGTTTACGATGTATCAAGCATTCTCAAGATTAACTCATGCTCGTCATCGAGTAGGTAAGTGATAAAAATAATAATTTTTGAGGTGACATGCACCATCAAAATCAAGATCAAACCATTTGCAAGCATTAAAATCTGGGATCAAGGAACTCTAAACATGAGCATGAAAGAATAAGTTCTAACAGTAAGACAAAGTAACTATGCATGTAACATGAAAAAGTTACAAACAAAGATCATGAATAACAATGCATTGAAGACGTTTGTTTGTTTCACATATAGAAAACATAACATAGAGGCATTCAGCTTGTCACTCATGGAGTAGCAAATAAATGCATAGGACACCTTCAAAGTTCATAAGAGTGACTAGATACAAATAGTTCAAGAACAAGCAATATCAACAATATAAATCAATCAATAAGTTTTGGGACAATGCACACAGAACTATGCTCTCTTAATTGGTGCCTAAGGATAGAAGATGGAGACTCAATATAATAGTGTAAGAAAGGCCCTTCATAAAGGGAAGCAGGGATTTCAAGTCTTATAAAGAGCTTCCAAAAATTATGGTACTTGTTAGCTTTCAGATCTTATTTTCCCTATCATAAGCATCTTGAAGTGATTAAGGTTAAAGTGAAAAAACTATGGAGTATATGCTTGACAAAGTATAAGTTGGCAATCTAATGTCCCTTGAGTACGAGGGCCGCTCCTCATGCTAATCAACTTTAGTCACCGGTAAGTTCTTATCATAGTAAGTACATGTGTATCATATAGAACCGCCAACGGGGTACCCCTTGCACATGATATATGAGCTATCTCATATCAAAATGACAAGGCAAATAGACAATGAGCATCTCAGCAATCTTCTTATTTACCATGGGAAAATGGTGCTTTTTCCCGTCTTTCCTCTTTTCTTATCTTTTTTTTCTTTTTCTCAATCTCTATCTATTTTTTTATAAGAAGAATGCTTCATAGATTGCTCAATATGGAGATGCTGCAAGTTTCCACCATGATTAGGCATGGCTTGGGCTAGCGGCCCAGACGTTTCTCTAACACATATACATAACTCCATGGACTTACAAGCTCCCCTTTTATTTCACACCGACGACATCCGCAAACAAAAGAGCATAATATCAACTGGGTACAATGTACAAGTGCAATGTTAAAAGCGTTTTCCATGACAACATGGTTCTGCTAATTCTAACGTATAAGTGCAAGCATATACAACATAGATGACACGGTTCAAGTTTATTTAGGGGCAAGAAAAATAAAGTGTGCCATCAAGTTTGTGAGAGCTTTAGTCACTAACTTTCTCAAAACAAGTTTAATTTGGAAGATAGATAAAACAAGAATATACTTGGAATGGTGTAACACACCATGCATAGGAATTTATAGTGGACACTTTGAAATAACTTGGTTTCTTGAGAGTTGGATGCATGCTTACTCAATACAAGTGGAGGCTAGCAGAAGACTGGGAGCGACCAACTAAGAGAGCAATAATGGCCATAATCATGCAGAGCGACAAAACATTACTAATCAAAGCATAAAGTGGTACCATAAGTCAAAAAATAAATGATCATAGAGGCTAAGGTGACTGGTTCATAATCATAACATGGTGCGAGCATGTGCCAAGTCAACCCAAATAAAACATCAAAGGAGAATATCACAATACTATGCTTTTGTATGCTAAAACAACGCATGATTCTTTCAAGGCACATTAATCAATCCTAATTGTTTGAAACAAGTCATGCTACAACAATAATCACTAAGCATAAGGTCAAAACAACATCTAGCATAACATGATAAAGTCTACGTCACAGTCAAAGCAAACTCCTCTTGTACTACTAAGCAAGAACTTCCTACTCCTTTCCAACACCAATCAACTTATTTGAAACAACATGGCGAAAACGGAGGTCCAACTACTTTATTCAAGCAAACTAAGCAAACAAAAATCAAAAACGAAAACTAAGACAATCCAAGAACAATAAAACAGTGCATGAAACAATAATAACGAAGTGTCTAGAAAGACCTGAGATGTTTATTGATAAAGAAGGGGATGCCTTGGGCATCCCCAAGCTTTGATGCTTGTACCTCTTGAATATTTCTTGGGGTGACACGGGGTGGCATCCTCAAGCTTGAGCTTTTGTCCATTCATTATCTCATTACATTATTCTTCCTCTACACCTGCAAATTTTCCTTCGTACAGAACTTCACACAATCTTCATTAGCAACATTAGTGCATTCAAAAGATAATAGACCTTTAGGGTTTAGTTTGAAAACAACAAGACTTTCACTAAAGACACAAGCTACTATATCAATTCTCTCAAAAAGCTTAATTTCTCAAAAAGAACCCAAAAAGGAATCGTAAGAAGCAAACGCAAATAATGGCAGTAATCTGTCAAAACAGACCAGCAGGTAGAAACCGATTTTTTCGAGGACCTTATGTTGCTCAAATCAAAAGGTGTTGAACTAATGAAAGTTATCTAACAACCTGGGGGATTTATTCAGAAAATTAAAGCTCAATCCGTCTTACAGATATTTTACACGAATTTTTACAGTGGAGTACAAAAACTTGTTTCGGGATAACAACTCCCCAGATCTTACTTCCCTCTCATTAGAGGTTATTCTTGGCACAAAAATAAAATAACAAGGATAAAGAGAGGTTATTACAAGAGTAATAACTTCCAAGACTTAAGAAAACTATTGGGTTATCTCTCAAGAAGTATTTTTCTTTAACGCCTTTAAGTTAGGCACAAGAAGAAAGAATCAAGTATTTTTAAATGAAGAAGCATTAACATCAAACCTTGCTTTCAAAGGAGGAGTAAAAGACAACTTCTCCCTCCTCATAGGCAAGTGTTCAATACCTTTCTTGAATGTAAATTGATATTTAATGGTGCCTTCTTTCATATCAATGATGGCACCAACAGTTCTAAGAAAAGGTCTTCCCAAAGTAATAAGACAAAAAGCATTGTAGTCAACATCCAAAACATATAAATCAACATGTACATAAGCATTATTAACCATAATAAGAACATCATTAACACTCCCCATGAGTTTCTTTTTAGCATTATCATTAAGTGGGACATCCAAATAACAATCTTCCAATGGTGAAAAATCAAGCATTTCATAAATTTTTCTAGGCATAATAGAGACACTAGAACCAAGGTCACATGAAGCTTTGAGATCAAAGTCAGTCGCTTGCATATTAATGATGGGTTCCCAACTATCTTCTACTTTTCTAGGATTAGAGGCTTTGTGTTTCAACTTTTCTTTCTTAATTTTAATGAGAGCATTTGTAATGTGTTTGGTGAAAGCCACATTCATATCACTAGCATTAGGACTTCTAGCAAGCTTTTGTAGGAACATAATCACTTCAGAAATATTGCAACCATCAAGATCAAAATCAAACTTAGCATCACTGGTAGTAGAATCATTGGGTTTATGCATTGTGGTTGGAGGAATAGGGACTTCTTGTGGTTTGGTGGCATCCATATTGGTGGTGGTAATAGTGCAAACACTATTGTTTCTAGCAATTTCAGCTTCTCTTTCCCATTTAGCATGTAGTTGAGCTAACAGTCTAACATTTTCATCAATAGTAACTTGTATAGCATGAGTAGAATCAAAGGTACTTTCCAAGGTTTCAGGTTTAGCAGTCATTTCATTAATCAAAGAGGACTGTGCTTCAGACAAATAGGAAATATTTTTCTCAACATTTAAAAGCTTTTCCTCCATAGTCTTGTTGAAAGTGGTTTGTTTACTAATAAAACCTTTAGGCATCACTTCAAGTTCATAGGGAACACTTCTAGTATTGTTGTAGGAATTTCCATAAGTATTACCATTATTAGGAGGATAAGGCCTATAGTTATTGTTACTACCTAAATTATTCCTATAGGCATTGTTGCTGAAATTGTTGTTTCTAATAAAGTTCACATCAACTTGCTCTTCTTGAGCAACCAAAGAGGCTAAGGGAACATTATTTGGATCTATATGAGCTTTTCCATTAACAAGCATGGCTATGATAACATCAATCTTATCACTCAAAGAGGAGGTTTCTTCAACAAAATTTACCTTTTTACCATGTGGAGCTCTCTCAGTGTGCCATTCAGAATAGTTGACCATCATATTATCAAGGAGCTTTGTTGCAGCATCCAAGGTGACATGGAATGCCCTACGGGTACCCGATGTTAGCCTACCTGGTCCAACCCGATGGATGGCCCACTCGACAACCTGCCAGGATCCATGACGCCTATGACGTTTCGACTGCTATGAAGTTCATATGGACACGGACTCCAAAGCGCACAAGACAAGGAAATCTCAAGACTAGAGTTTGAATACAACTTGTAACCAAATCGTACTGGCACCCGAGACCTAGCCTCCCCATATATAAAGGCTAGGAGGGCCCAACAAGGAGGGCACGACCTACACACGCCATAACCCCCCAACAGATTACGATACAATAGACTAGACCACAACAAATCTACAGATCTACCTCTCATCGCATACACACCTTTCATACCACCGCATATACACCTCCATGCCAGATTGTATCTGTGCACCCCTGTAACTTTCGGTTCCACTGTAATCAAGAGCAGACAAGCAGGAGTAGGGTTTTCCCTCCAGGGGCCTGAACCTGGGTAAATCTCGTGTCCCCTGGTTGCTTGTCTGTTAACCGTTCCGCGATCTCCAGCATCCCCATCTTCTCCAAAACCCAAGCTCATAACAATGGGCATTGACGAGTCGAAACCTCGTCACAAGGTAATGGTTATAAAGGTATCTCCAGCAGTTGAATCCAACTGATTTCTCGAAGAGAAGTTTAAACCTGCATAAAAAGTCTGGATAATCATCCAAGCAGTCAGTCCATGAGTGGGACAATTCTTTACCAAAGAGTTCATTCTTTCCCAATCTTGAGCAACATGTTCATTATCAAGTTGTTTAAATTTTATTATTTCACTTCTCAAAGATATAATCTTAGCAGGAGGATAGTATTTTCCCATAAAAACATCTTTGTACTTAATCCAAGAATCAATACTATTTCTAGGCAAGGATAGCAACCATTCATTAGCTTTTCCTCTCAAGGAGAAAGGAAACAATTTGAGCTTAATAATATCTCCATCTACATCCTTATATTTTTGCATCTCACAAAGTTCAACAAATTTATTGAGGTGGGAAGCAACATCATCAGAACTAGCACCAGAAAATTGCTCTTTTATCACAAGATTCAACAAAGCAGGCTTAATTTCATAAAAGGTAGCATCAGGCGCAGGTGGAGCAATAGGTGTACTTAGGAAATCATTGTTGTTTGTGCTAGTGAGTCACACAACTTGGTGTTCTAAGCACAGTTCATTTTTGCAAAAGTGGAGCAAACTAACAGTAGCAACAACTAGAGCAGGAACTATTTTTTTTTTGTGTTTTTGATAAGAGAAAGCAAACCAAACAAAAATATTTTTTTGTGATTTTTGATAAAAAGAGGCAAACAAAACAAGGAAAAATAAACTAAGCAAAACAAAAACAAAGTAAAGAGAAAGGTTGTGAAGGACTCCCCTTGTAAATTCGTCCTTAGCCTCCCCGGTAACGACGCCAGAAATAGCTTGATGATGTGTAGTTCAGATCACTATAGAGCTTTGTTGGGAAACCCCAAGAGAAAGGTATGATGAGAACAACATCAAGTTTTCCCTCAGTATAAACCAAGGTTATCGAACCAGTAGGAGGAAGGAAATGACCCAAATGTGTTGCTAGCAACTTGGAAACCTGCACAACACAAACTCAAGACTTTGCCCCAATGAACAGTGAGGTTGTCAATCTCACCGGCTTGCTAAAAACAAAAGATTAACTGTATGGTGTGGAAGGTAATGGTGGCTTGCAGAAAGTAAATAGTAACAGTGGAAGATGTATCAATGGTAATGATTGGACCGGGGGTCCATAGTTCACTAGAGCTGTTCTCCTTAAGATAAACAACATAACATGCTAGGTAAACAAATTACAGCGGGGCAATTGACATGACAGAGCAAGACATAATAATGCGATACTAGACATTCATGATCCTATGAGATTTGATTGGGCATTACAACAAGATACATAGACCGCCATCCAATTGCATCTATGACTAGTAATCCACCTTCAGGTTATCATCCGAACCCCCTCCAGTATTAAGTTGTAAGCAACGGATAACTGCTTTAAGCAAAGTGTGTAAAGTAAACAATACACTTGTTCCATGAACAAGAGATATTCATGGAACCGTGTTCTGGCTCCGTGTAAAGTAAACAATACTCTCGTCTTCTGGCTCTATGTTCCCCACGGTAAATATTGATTTTGGCTTTTATCCTGTCCAATTCCGAGAATATTCATTTTCTGACTTTTTTGGAACCAGAAATAATAGAAAACAGGTAACTGGCACTGTGACATCTTGTTAGTAGGTTAGTCCCAGAAAACATATAAAAATATCCCAAAGAGAAGACAAAGCAAAGCAAAGAAAATACAAAACAAGAATGGAACATAAAAAATTATAGATACGTTTACAACATATCAATGCCCGCCTACGGCGGTTGGCTATTTGCCGTTTGTGCCGTATTTAGCCCTTGACCGCCTGCGTGGGCCAAGCCAACGCATCCCAACTGCGGTTGTTGCCGTTTTTCCTTTTTTTCTTTCGGGTAACTTTCTCCTGAGTCAATTCCCTTCGGGGTAATGAGAAAGTTGCGCTATAAATTTTAATTTTAATATATATTAATTCATAATTAACATATAATAAATGCATATTATAAATTTCTATTTATTCGAAACACATTTTGGTCCTTTTCTTTTTTTCTTTCTCCGAACAACTTCGGATCTCTCCTCAGAACAATTCTGGCTTTCTCTTTCTCTACTTCGATTCCAACTTACAGATGATCTCTAGCTTATCGTACCCTTAAGTGTCTCTATCCATGGCTCGGGAATGGCACAAACATGATCTCCATCAATGATCATCAGCGGGACCGAGGTTCTCTTAATGACCCATGTACATTCCACGATGACAATATCGTTTGAACCATAAACGTAGAGTCCAATTCTCTTCTTCGATACGACTTGTCCGATATCTGACCATTTTGTATCACATACCTTGTTTAATCTTGTTACCGACAAGTACTGTTTCACTTGTTACCGCGATATTACATCCTTGTGACCTAGTCACATGTTGCAACCTTATAGATATAATCTCACCAAGTTTGCCTTAAGTATCTTACCTGTCACTGGGTGAACAAATCCCGGTCTTGATGCATAGGTCTCAACCCATTCCTCTAGAATACCCAACGTACACCTTTATAATCACCATTTCACCGAGTGACGTTTGATGCAATTAAAGTAGCCTCGGGAGATAGTGATTAATATGATCTCACGGTCTAAGAAGAAGGAGACTATGTTTCTGACTGTTGCAACGATGATCCTCGTGACTTTATCGTGTCGTAATCGTTGGGTAATGTTCATCATACCATTCACCAATGATATGATCTTGTTGTCAACTGGCGCCGAAGCACCAACATGATCAGGAAACCTTGATCATCGATTTCCCAATGAACTAGTATGAATAGATACTACTAGGTACTTTTGCTTCATATCACACTTGTAACAATGTTTCCACTTGATAGAGTTATCACATAATATGAAACTATTGTAAACTAATCGAGATATTGCCTCTAGGGCATATTCTCTTCAATCAGGCTAGGAGGCCCCTGGTCAACTCTCAAGGAGAGGTGGAGAGGAGGTTTTGAGAGAGGAGGAGAAAGAATGAGTGCAGATTGAGAACTGATAAGGAAGGGTTAACTTTTAGGGAATGATTGGTTTCTCACATAGATTTTGGGCATATAGGGAACATGGCTTTGTTGAAGCTACGCGTGCATACAACCTCTAATTCATGTTGTGCCACTAATTTGGTTACTCACATAGATCATAGGAGCACCCAAGCACCTAGTGTTTGGTTGCCTGAAGTTTGTATTTTGGCTAAATGTTAGTCATTTGGTTACATGCATTTTGCCTGGTAGTGTTGTCTCCTGGCCTATATGGTGAGCTTACCCATCATAAGAACACAACAGAAAATATGTTTCAGAGAAGTGCGTAAGAAGAAATGACTAATATAGTAATACCAGATAATCTAAATAGTCACGATGTTAGTGCTGCAACATGAGTTTACAAACAACTACTCATGACACTGTACAAGTTCATCAACTGCGGGGTTGTATCTGAATACCACCTCGCAAAATATACAGATGTGACATCAATTTTTATTAAGCCTAGATACTACAAAATACAGATGTGAGAGCACGGTGTATGATCCTTGTTTTTCATTTTGCACGGTGTATGGTCGCCGAGTTGTCCCGACTTAGATCTAAAAGGGCTTGTTGATCAACTCAGTGTTCTTCGGGTGGCCTACGTGAGAACACTTACGAACAAGCTAAAGTGGTCAAACACATTTATCCAACTTTGATGTGCATATAATATTGTTTGTCGTCTAACATAATAGTTTTTTTTAACACGGGAAGGGCCCCGAAGGGTCCAGAACACTGCATTAATCTTCAACGGTGAGCTTACAGCTTACAAGATACAGGGAGAATCTCAAAGAAAGTAAAAATTACAATATAGTCCTCCCACATTGCATACATGACCTCAAAACTAAAAAGGGAAAATCAATCGGGTCCCTCTCCACCAGAAACGAGCTTGAGCTTCAGATCGCCGGCGTCAACACCACGACCGGGGACATAACCACTTGGTGTGATGCAGACGGGGCTCCCGGCGACGAAGCAGATGAAGGGCCTCCGACATGGCACTTCGGCCTGGAGGTTGAAGGTGAGATGGCACCGGGCAGTGGCCGGTACCAGAGCTCGGAGTAGCCGCCATTCGGCTAGAAGAGTCGGTGGCGGGCCGACACAATGCCGGCGAAGGGCCACCGAGGATCCGCTCCAGAAGACCGCCGCAGTCTTCCCATCTTCCCGCTCCTCAGATCGGCAAAGGGTCACAGCGAATCGAAGCTTTCCCTTAACACCATCACCTCGATGGCTTGGAGGAAGAACTCCAACCGCTCCGCCTCGATCTGGGGAGAGCAAAAGGAGCTTTATTGAGGGGATCGTGGTCGCAACACCACAGCTCGTCTCCGGCTCCCACCGATGGAGCACCACGAGCAAGCAGATCACCACCACCCGCCGCGGGAGGTCGCTCCCGAACCCCAACGACAAGATCCCAAACGGCATGACGCCAGACGCCACAGGGGCACACACCAAACAAGCCTACCCTATCTACTGCTGTACAGGGGGAAGGGTCCCTCACCCAATCTCAACGCCGGCCACAGCCGGAGAGGAGGGGGAGAGGGGCCTGCCGGCCCGGGGAAGAAGAATCAGAGAAGGAAGAGGGAGGGGACGAGAGCGGAGCGTGATGTTGTCCCAAGAATCGGTATCTAGCATCTACCAAGAACTGTGAGTGAACATAATAGTTGATATCTCTTATTTCCAAGGCACCTCCTTAAGCCTTCTGATCTTCGGTATCTGAACCCATCTAACTCTCTAATTACTCAAATAGTTTAGGTCTAAGTCAGGACAACTCGACGACCATAGAATCTGAAGACATTCTCGGCAACAGCTTCAAGATCCTTCCGTCTAAAGACTCGAACCATAGAGACCCTCTTCTTGATGAACTGACGCATCATGTTGAGGACGAAGGTGGACAGACTACGTGACCATGTCATGATGTTCCTCTTCTGAATTGGACAGTACTTATAAGGAATCAGCATACATCACATTGGCAACACAAAATTCTTCATGCCAGATGCAAGAAAGGGATCTGCGAGCAACCAAATACGTCGTTAGCATTTTGTCAGGTTCAAACCGTTGCAGTTCGGGTAGCCCATCGTTTTCTGATTGTTTTGTTGGTGTACTATACAGGGTATAGAATATTAGTAATTTGACCGAACAGACACGTTTTTTCCATATACCTTTACACTGACCATACGAACGTCAGCATGGTGGCATTACAGCGTGCAACGTGAGACAACTACAATAATCCGCGCCATTATTGCATACGTATAGTGGCATGATGGCGTATTCCATGCCATGATACTCCTAATACAATAATCGAGTTAGTATTAAGGTCGTAGGAGTATAGTATAAATGCATGTGTTAGGTTGGGGATGAATATGATCACTATGGTCAAGTGGTCCTGTTGCCTGCTGTTGAAGCGGTACGTAGCCGCCACATCTAGGGTTTCGTCTCTCTCGTCGGCAACATCGTCGGTCCGCTTTGCCTTTGGTGGCTATAGGGTTTTTTAGGTGTGGATGACCATGGTCTCTCGTCGGTGGAAGGTTTTTCGTTATTTGTTTAGCCTTATTTTTAGTGTCTTCTTCGGAATGTCGAGGGAACGACTACGTCTTGAAGTCAGAATAAGGTTCTCCCCGCTCTATTCTCGCTCCCGTGATGCATCAAGCGCCAACGAAGAGTGCATGGAGTCGTTTGTCCAGCGGATCTCCTAGGACCCGGTCCATTTTTATGTTCGTTGGTGTGATTCAAGGTCAGTCTTTCTGATCTACGGTTATCATCTTTGACGATGTTTGCTGCTCTGGTGTGCTGGTCCTTTGTGGCCTTAGCAAGACGACTTCTCATCGGTCTGTTACAACAAGTCTTGCCTGGCTCCGGTGATGAGGGGCGAGAACGGCGGCGCGGCTTCAGCTCGCGCTAGTGGTTGTAGTCGTCGCTAGGTAGTCTAGTGACATATTTGTAATTTTTATTACTTTTAATTTTTTTTACAACAATTGATAATTTTTAATAGATAGGTGGAATTTCGAAAAAAAAATTGGGGATGAGTACGGGGGCTGGCTCATTTTTATTTCATGTGTAGATAGGTTGATTAGTAGACATTATAACTGTGGAACCATGTGGTACATGTGTCATTCTATCCTAAGCGATATGGAGATTAACATTTTCGACAAATCGATTGATCCTCTGTTGTATTATTGTTCCGGTGATCTTGCCTAGCAGATCGGTAACTTGGGTGCATTTCAATCCGAATGTTACTCATCAAAGGACAAATATATTATTATAAAAAGGTACTTCCTCCGATCCATAATAAGTATCGATGATTATTATAAAATTATATTAAATCAGTGACACTTTAGAGGGAGTATTTTAAATAAAGCATGTGCTACTAATTTAAAATTATGGTTAAATCTAAAAATGTGTGGTTTGAACTTCATACACGATTGATGTAAACAAACTTTAAAGATAAAACCAATTTACATAAGGTCATTCCCAATGCATTGGCTCTGAATATGTTACCTTAGATTTTTTTATAAAGGGCCTTTTATTACTTAAATATTTTTAAGCATTATGTGCTACCTTAGATGGTGGTAGATTTAAAGAGACAACTCTCTTAAGTGTTGTATGAAAGTGAAATATATTTAATTGATTTAGGTATCAAAGTATGATCGCGAGCAAGAACACGATGTTGGCTAAGATACATCATTGACATTTTTGGTCTTTCACTGTCACCTCAGCCGTTTGTGTAAAAGCACCGGGGCTGATCTAATCTAAGTGGACTCTAGGCTGGAAGTGTTGGTAATTCAGAATTGCACGTAGGATCAATTGCTCCTAGGTGCAAAATATGTTTGCAAATGTGGAAAGAAATGCAAAAGGCATTAGACATGGACATGTTTGTTTTCTTAAATATATACAATTTGATAGAAAACACAAGTTTAGCAACATGTGCTACAGAAATATAGACGGTTTTCCAATGTATCAGACGATAAGAGAGTTCCAGAAGTTTTTTTTAGAGAAACCACGTATTTCATTAATAGAAAATCAAGTTACATGAGTAAACAAACGTGAAAACTATCAAACAGACCAGGAAAAAACAAATATCTTAAAAACTATGCAGAGAACTATTCCCTAATGTTTTCTGCACTTGCAGAAGTCAGCGACCGCCGCTAAACACCAACGCCGCATAAACATGCGTTGGAATAGACGCCGAGCCTTCACCATTGCCGGATCCAAGGGAGCACCATTATCAATGGGGCTTTGTGAGTCTCCAGAAGTTAGGGCCGTGACAGAAGCCAAATTACTCTTCTTTTAGGCTTGCGAATGGTAATTGGGATCAAGTTTAAGACAAGCCTGTATTTTTGTATTTAGAAGTATGAACTTGTGGTTATGAATTGCATCATCATATAGATTAGATAATATGATGATATAATGGAACACGACTACACGAGTAGTAAATAAATACAGTTTTCCCGTAAAATAATAATTATACAATTTTACGTCGCCTAAAAACACCCACAATTTCGACTGATCAGTTTGATTCGTTGACAAGCCGTGAATTTGCTGGACTTCCTCCCGTTGCCATCGCGCTGAATAAAACGAGAGGAGGACATCTCAGCATCGGCTGTTGTGATCCGCGGGTCCCATCGGCATGGTTGGATCCGTCCTGTTTCCAGGCGGGGGAGGGGGAGGCGATGGCCGCGGGCGCACGATACCGCCAGCACGACGCACTTGCGCCGTCCAATAATTCGGCTCCCCAATTCGTCGCACTGAACATGCGCGGTCTTCTTCTCCTCCTCCTCCTCCCCCTGATTAAAAACCAAATTACAACTCAGAAACTGCTAGATTCCTCCAAACCCTAATACTAATCAGAACGGTACACATCTATGGGCATTTTCTTGGGGGTCTTCAGCATCAAGGCAGGATGTGCACCTTGTTAATTACTTACTGAAAGCGGCAGGCTCCAGGCACTGAAGTCAAAGGCCCGTAACTACCATCATCACTACTACTAGTAGCTAATGAGAAACACATGGCCATGGGGTGGCTACACATCAGCTTGCACCGTGTTTGATTATTGCGCGCTTAAACAGGTAAGGAGACCCGTATGAACCCTGCACGGATATTTGGATGGTACGTAGACATTGACTTACTGCGCAACTCTACCAGCTCAGTCCACAAAATATTCCGGAAGTAAAAAAACTAGGGCTACAAGAGGACATTGCATGAGCCATAGTATGAACTGGTCTGCTCTCTACGTCCTATGTTTGAATTCGAATATATTTAGTCACTATTTAGTACTCCCTCCGTCTCAAAATATATGTCTAAGATTTGTTTATCCAAATTTTGACAAATCTAAGACAATCTATTTTAAAACAGAAGGAGCGTATAGATTTATTAAGTTTAAATAAATTTGCGATATCCCCTTTTTAGAATAAGGGAGTAGTATTTTTTGTTGGGTGCCATGACCATAGCAATGGTAGTTGAAGCCGATCAAAAGGGTAAGCATCACCAACAAATATATTAAGCCGCCCCTTTCGTTTTGTTAATGGCAGTAGAGAAATAGGAAAGCTGGGCCAATTGGTAGCAAAGTACCAAATCATTAGGTGAGGTAAAGCCATCGCGCGTAAGGTGACGCGTCTCTTTTCATCTCACCTCACCATTCCAATTTCCACCACACTCGCACACTCTGTCTCTCTCCCTCCTCCCTGCTTCCCTTATTAGTAGATCTCTCTGACTCCACCAAATTCCTCATCCCCCAGAGCTCCCTCCCTCCTGACACAACCACTCGCCCAGCAGCACCGCGTCAACGGCGGCTGCAATGGCCGACCGCGTCTACCCCGCCGCGAAGCCCAACCCGCCGCCAGCAATGGCCAACGGCAACGGCAACGCCAACGGCGTGCCCCCAAAGCCGCAGATGTACCAGCGCCCCATCTACCGGCCGCAGGGCGCGGCCAAGAGCCGGCGCGGGCGGTCCTGCCGCTGCAGCTTCTGCTGCACCTTCTGCTGGGCGCTGCTGGTCATCATCCTCCTCGCGCTCGTCGCCGCGGCGGCGGGCGGCGCCTTCTACGTGCTCTACCGCCCGCAGCGCCCCAGCTTCAGCGTCTCCTCCGTCCGCCTGACCTCCTTCAACCTCTCCACCTCCGCCACCGCGCCCGTCCTCACCGACACCATCAAGCTCACCGTCACCGCCAAGAACCCCAACAAGAAGCTCGTCTACTTCTACGACGACTTCTCCTTCTCCACCGCCACCGCGGCCAACGGCGTCCCGCTCGGCGACGCCACCGTGCCCGGCTTCGCGCACCAGGCAGGCAACACCACCGTCTTCACCGCCACCATCGCCGCCGCCGCCGTCACCGTCGACCCCAGCGGCGCCGGCTCCGACCTCAAGAAGTCCGGCGCTTTCTCCGTCTCCTTGGACGCCGACACGCGGGCCGGCGTCAAGGTCGGCAGCCTCAAGACCAAGAAGATGGCCATCCAGGTGCGCTGCGACGGCATCAAGGTCACCCCGCCCAGCCCGCCTCCGCCGGCGCCCAAGAAGGTCAAGGGGAAAAACGGCACCGCCCTGGCGCCGGCGCCTGCGCCTGCAATGGACACCGCCGAGACGACGACCACGACCGTGAGCACCGTCGCGCACCCGTGCACGGTCAGAGTCCGCGTGAAGATCGGGAGGTGGACCTTCTAGGCGCAATACGTACCAACTTTAGGGACCTGGTTGCAAAAGATTTTTCACTTTTATTATATCGGAAAAAAGAAGTAGAGACCATGCATGTCGTCGGTGTAAATTCCCTCAAAACATTTATTCTATTTTTTTGTTTCTGTTTGGAATTTTCTTTTGTATGTTTAGTGGATGTAACTTGGTGAGTTGTAAGATTATTCTTCAAATATAACTTGGAGTATTTAAATTCGCCACTTTCTACTGGAATTTCTACCAATGGAATTGTGTCGGCATGGAGAATCTTTCGGCTTCCCTGGCCATTTTCGGTTTATTTGGGTGAAATGGGGAGACTTCTCTGCATTGCATCTGCAAAGGAATGGAGATGTTTTTAGGCATGTGAAGGACAGCGAGGATGGAAGCACGGCTTAGTTAAGTTTTTTGTTGGTGTGCCTACCTAGGTGACGTGAGGATAGGGGCTCACAGCTGTAGGCCTTGTACTTGAGCGGGAAAGATCGGATTATTTAATCAGGTGGTGGTGCCATTGATTGGAGCAATTAACTACCGTGATTTGTGAACCCAAACATGTCATTAAAGGTCAACACAACACACAATGATTAAATAGTGGAGGGGCCGTGGAGCGTGCACTTTCGCCGGCACGGCACAGGGGCACAACGGCTGGGGAGTAGGAACCACGTCGGTGGAGTTCATTGAAAGCACCGGGACAACTAACGCGCTTGGACACCCCGATAATCCACTTCTTGAAATATATTTTCTCTGATCTAAAATATACTAGTACGTACAAACATTTTGAATTAGATTTTGTTAGATCAAGTTTTTGATCCATGATTACTTTCTAGTATTATAATATGCTTTATATAAAATTGATACCAATGCATTGGTATTGAAAAAAAATACTTACTTGTAGTTATAGTTTCATATCACAAAATTTACAAACTAGTAATCGAGTAATCGTTTGTCGCCTCCGGCATCCCCGACCACAGCCACACATGAATTCATCCTGATGCGAGTCTCAATGTAGTTCTTTTTCATGATCCTTGGAGGTGTGCATCCTTCTTCCTCCTCGCCGCTCGCCAAGGCGTTGTACCTCATCCCGCACAACCGCACTCGTCCCTATTTCTGATACCATGCTCGTAGTTTTCTAAAAATGGGAACAAATGCCCACTCGTTAAATTTTAGAATTTCATTGTATGAAAAACATAAATTCAGGATTTACACTACACTATACAATATTTAGAAACATTAAAAAAGTAAGGAGGACCATTGATTAAATCTTAAGGGAGGGCCTAACATGGTAATACATAATTGAAAGGGAGAGGCAGGGCAAAGGTAATTTTCTTTCCTATCGGTTTATAAATTTATTCTTGTTGTACCATCCATAGGGGCGTGTTGGGGAACTTGTCCTTTTAAAAAATATTAGCGCGTACATTAAACAAAGATCATTCTCGAAACACAAGCAAGATAGTCATAACCTTGACGACCATGTCCATGCAACAGAGTACTAGATGTACTCGATGTTGATTATCACAGCTAGGATATACCTCCAAGTCATGAGAACTTATTCCTCATGAACATTCACACGATCGAGGGTTGAATTTGACATTGTTTCCGAGGTATCCACATGCTCCGGGCCATGTCGCCGTGCGATCAAGCACAACAACATCATGTGGAAGCAAGTCCATGAGGATCCAGAGCCTCTACGATAGTCGTCTATATTAGATCTAAATAGGGTAAACGATCTGGCAGCACTTCCTAGAGAGGGAGAGAGAGGAGCACCTAGGGCGAGGAGGCACCCTAGGGTTGTGGCATGCCGGCATGGGGGTGGTGGCGAGGGCTTTGGGTTTGTAGCTAGGGGCAGGGGTGCGGCTAAGATCTTGGTATGCACCTCCACTTGTGCCTCCTCCCTTTTATAGGTGGCTATGGGGTGCGGTTAGGTAAGGAGTCCTCCACGGAGGGCTCCATGCCAAGCCGACTTGGGGAGATGAGGAGTTTTGTAGGAACTCGAACTCCTCCCATCGGCCGTCCAAGAGGGTTGCCTTCATGAAGAAGTTAGTGCCCTAGAGGCAATAATAATAATGATTATTTTATATTCCATGTTTAAGATGAAAGGTTCATCATCCTATGCGAAAACTCCTACGTGTCTTGATTGTGACAATCAAATGAAAACTCATATGTAGGTGTATAAAGATGAGCACCAACATCTTCCTAGTCAAGCCTCTAGGACTAGCACGTGTGTTTTGAGATGATCATCATGATCATATGTAATATTGTTATAGTAACATAGGTACCGACAACAATGGGAGTATATTGTTGCATGAAAAAGTGCACTAAAGTGATCGAACAAATGATTTACAATGGGATCTGATACGTTAGAAACGTATCTATAATTTTTGATGTTTTATGCTTGTTTAGTATCTACTTTGCTTTGCTTTGTCTTTCTTTGAGGTGTTTTTACATCTTTTCTGGAACTAACCTATTAACAAGTTGCCACAATGCCAGTTGCTTGTTTTCTTCTGTTTTTGGTTTCAGAAAGGCAAAAAATCAATATTCTCGGAATTGTACGGGACAAAAGCCAAAGTCAATAACTTTCGATGAGGGACACGAATCCAGAAGGAGAGACGGAGGGGAGCCACGGGGTGGTCGCACACTCCAGGCGCGGCCAAGCCTAACCCGCGCCTGGGCAGGGTGTGGGCCCCCCGGGCGCCACCCTGCCTCGTCTCTTCGCCTATAAGAATCCCCCGATGCAGAAATCCTAAGTACCCGATCAATATTCCACGAAACCTTCTGTAGCCGCCGCCACCGTCGTCCCTAGATCGGGGGGGGTCTGAAGTTCTTCCCGCCACCCTGCCGGAGGGGAGATCATCCCGGAAGCCTTCTCTTCGGCATGATGCGTGAGTAGTTCCACCTTGGACTATGGGTCCATGTAGTAGCTAGATGGTTGTATCTCCTCCTTGTGCTTTCATGTATAGATCTTGTGAGCTCCGTTTATGATCAATATCTAATCTATTTGTAATTATGCATGTTGTGTTTGCGGGAATCCGATGGATATTGAGATTATTATGTTGGATTGATTAATGGTTTTGTCTTTATGATTCTATCATGTCTGTTTTGTTTGTGATCTTGCATGCTCTCCGTTGTTAGTAGCTATCTTGGCCGAGTAGTTGCTAGTGACTCCAAGAGGGGGTATTTATGCTCGATAGTGGGTTCATGCCTCTAGTTTCCAAGGGAAGTGACAAAAATCTCTTCGATTGTAGATGTATTGTTGCTACTAGGGAGAAAACAACGGTCTCTTGTTCATGGAACATGTGGGCTGTTTACCTTACACACTTTGCTTAAAGCATTTGTCTGTTGCTTGCAAATTAATACTAGAGGGGTTTCGGATGATAACCTGAAGGTGGACTTCTAGTCATCGATGCAGTTGGATGGCGGTCTATGTATCTTGTTGTATTGCCCAATCGAATCTCATAGGATCTTTCTGACTAGTATTGCATTGTTATGCCTTGCTCAGTTCCTGTCAATTGCCCTGCTATAATTTGTTTACCCTTCATGTCATGTTGTTTATCTAAGGAGAGCACCTCTAGTGAACTATGGACCCCGGTCCAATCTTTACCATTTATACATCTTCCATTGTTACTTGTTTACTTGCTACAAACCATTACCTTCCACACCATACGTTTAATTCTTTGTTACAGCAAACCGGTGAGCTTGACAACCTCACTGATTCGTTGGGGCAAAGTCTTGAGTTTGTGTTGTGCAGGTCTCCGCGTTGCTAGCAACACCTGTGTGATGTTTCCTTCCTCCTACTGGTTCGATAACCTCGGTTTCTTACTGACGGAAAATTTGCTGCTATGCTGCTTCACACCTTGCTCTTGGGGTTCCCAACAGGCTCCACGTCAACCGTGCTAACCATCATCAAGCTTTTCTGGCGCCGTTGCCGGGGAGGCTAAGGACGTCTTCACAAGGGGAGTCCTTCACTTCCTTTATCTTTATTTTATTTTTAGTTTGCTTTGTTTCTTTTGCTTGGTTTTGTTTGCCTCTTTTCAAAAAAAAAAGTCTAGTTTGGTTTGCTCTCTTTATTCAAAAACACAAAAAAATAGTTCCTACTCTAGTTGCCACCTTGCTCTAGCTCACTATGTTGTTCCCCAAGTTTGCCCTGAAGGATCTTGCAATAGGTAGTGGCTCCATAATTGGGAAAGATAATATTTAAGAATTCTTTAATCCTGTTAGCAAGCATGAGGATATTGAGGATAAATCTATAGTAGAGCTTGCTCCTAATTATGAGATTGTTGTAGCTTCTTTAGTTAATATGTTGGAGGATAGGTTTGTTAGCCTTAACCCCTTCATACAATTCTTGTTGCTAAAACTAAAAGAAGAAAAGAATGCTGAAAAGGGGGAATTCATCCTTGAAACTTTATTAAAATAATTATATGATGTTGCTAGGGAAAACAAAAAGGTCTTTGAGCATTTCAATATGCTAGGCTCAAGTGTAGATGTTGTGGGTATTTCTGATAAAACTAAGCCTAGAGAAGAATTTAAGATACCCATACCCTTTAAGCTTGTTGGAATGCATGAGGCCTTTGAAAAGAATTTTGATTGGATTGCTCCTGAAAATCTTTTTGATGAAAGTAGTAAACCAAAGAGGGATGAGAAGGGATCCTCCAAAACCCATTTGGATGAGATACCTTTCATAGTTGAAGATTTTGCAAGTATTGATGTTAATGCTTCCTCATTTGCAAATACTTGATTCTTCTTGCTTCTTGTGCCTAACTTAAAGGCGTTAAAGAAAAGTACTTGTTGGGAGTGATACGCCCAATTTGCATCACCATTCTATATCATAATTTACCTATATTCATTGATAGTTGTCTTATTATGATGTATTACTTATAGCTTTTCAGATGTTTATGCATGTTGGATGATTCTTGGAGGACGGACTGCCAGAGTCTGGATTCTGATCGAAAAGAAGGCATTTGATGCAATTTCGTGAAGATCAGAAAAATATGGGAAAATTATATTTTTCCAGAAGACTGACGAAGCCAAAAGGAGGGACGAAGTGTTGGGAATATTCCCTAGAGGCAATCATGTATGATGATATTTCCCATTGTATTCATAAAGATATTAAGTAGTCCTTGTATAAACATCTGATGTGTATCATTGAATATGTGATTCGGTTGTGGAACTATGCATTCATGTTGTTTGTACTAAATATCCTTGGTCATTGAGGTTGTGCTGGACACACAACTTAGACCAATGTGAAAGTTGGCTTGATGACTCGGTTCCACTTGTCATGGGCATGGAGATGCTATTCCAACTTACACAGACTAGGCTAAAGAGTTTAGCGAGTCGGATTGACCCATATTGAGGTACAATGAACAAGTTGTCTTTTGTATATCTCAATCAATGTAATCCTTAGACCTGAGGTTATTGCATAGTCCAAGTTGAGGATCACCGACTTAGGTTCTGTCAAACGCTGATTCGTAACTGGGCAGTTATAAAGGCAGAGTTCGGGTCGACTGAGAATCAAGCTGTGTGATGTGAATAACCAAGATGGGATTTTGCCCCTCCACTTGGAGACATATTCTCTGGGCCCTCTCGTGAGATATGATTCGGAAAGCATGTCCATGCACGACTTAGTTAAGTGTTAACCGAGGCGATCGACTAAGAGTTAGTCGGGTGAATCACTTATCTCGGATCGAGAAGAGAGTCGGACTATTTAAGGGATGACATATATTCGCCTATAGTCTGACAAGGTATATCGTGAGGCAAAAGGGACTCGGACGTAAGTCGCATTGGAAAGGCAAGTCGTCATGACTCTTTGGTACTTGGGAGTCGGCATGTTCTACTAGGAGACGCTACCGACTGATCGATTGAGAGTCGGACTCCAATCGTGTCCAAGTAGCCATGAACCTGTGGGGTCACACACTTAAGAGCGGGAGCAAGTTCGGATTGGATCTGAACCTGTAATCTGGTTGGGTTGGACCTGAACCGGATTAGGACTGAGTTAGTGAGTTGGACTCACGGTGACTAGTGTTATATGGGCTTTAGTGAATGGGTCGCGCGAGCAGAGCCCACGTTCACTCCCTATATATAGTGGAGCACCGTAACCCAGAAGGGTTAATCGTTGTTCGGTTAGGTCATTCCATGTGTTGGAAACCCTAGCTCCACAGCAGTCCTACCGTCGATACGAACCTAGCAGTTCGCCGCCGGTGCTCCTCCTTGTACGTGTGGATACCAGCAGAGGTGTTGTGCGATCAGCACCAGGACGATCGGATCATGAGGACTGCACTGCATCAACTGACGCGCTTCATCAGTAATCCGCAACTGCGCGTCTAGTGGTAAACCTCGTGGCCTTCTACTTCAGCTAGATCTTGGGATCACCATGTTAGAGGGGATGTTTTTTGTTTTATCTCCGCGTGGCCCAATAGTGGTATCAGAGCGATAGCTTCTGGTTTTAGGCTCGAGATCTCGCATATGTGATATGCGGTAGGCTGTAGATGAGATCTATATGCTGTTTTGGTGGTCGATCTATGAGATAGATCGATTTTGTACGAGGTTGATTGGATCAACTGTACTCGGGGAATGGTAGATCTGATTTCCGTGATCATACTGCTGAGGTCGTGGAACGACATACCCCTACCGGTCGGCTTCCGCCATCGGGGTAGACTGTGACACATAAATCCAGATTAATCCATAATCAGGGACCGCCGGCTTCGCCCTGTCGTAGCGCCTTAGATGTCGTTGCGAGTTTCACAACGCCGGTAGATATTGTATCTATGCATAACTTGTTTTTGCAGGAAGTTGTGAATGGTATGGTTCATGTGCATGTGATGTATGTGTGTAATCCATACGCGATCTGCGAATCACGGTTTTTGTCAGCCGGCTGGAGCCTAGGTGCTATCATTTTATTGTATAACGACCTGCGTATCGGATTCTCTATGTAATTTACTTTACTAAGCTAGTATAGCTGTTTGGAGAACCCGGAAGGCATGCAAGGCGTTGTACATGTCGGCGACATGGAGTAAGACGACAAGTGACAAGATTTTGGCACGAGTCGTATTACAGGCTTTGTGGAGATGGAGATCGCCATGAAGAGAGCCATACCATTTCACATTATAGATGCTTTATTTTGTGTTATTGTTATGTCTCAGTTTTACCTCTATTAGATAGTCGGTAAAATTTAATCCTTCAAAGAAGGTCTAGTCGGTTTTCCCGCCAGTGTTTGCTGTTGGAGATATGCCCAAGAGGCAATAATAAAGTGATTTATTATCATATCTTCATACTTATGATAAATGTTTACATACCATGCTATAATTGTATTAACAGGAAACATTAATACTTGTGTGATTTATAAACATAAAAGAGTCCCTAGTAAAGCCTCTTGTTAAACTAGCTTGTTGGTTAATATATGATCATGGTTTCCTGATCATGAACATAGAGATGTTGTTAACAACAGGGTCATATCATTAGGAGAATGATGTGATGGACATACTCCTATAGATAAGCGTAGCATAAAGATCAAGTCATTTTAATAGTTCAATTGCTATATGCTTTCTGATACATAGTAACCTAATTCCTTCGACCATGAGATCATGCATATCACCTTTACCGGATGGATGCTTTGATGACATCAAACACCACACCGTAACTGGGTGGCTATAAAGGTGGCATTGAGTGTTCGAAAAGTATTGGTTGAGACACATGGATCAAGAATGGGATTTGTCCATCCATATGACGGATAGATATACTCTGGGGCCTCTCGGTGTAATGTCATCCAATTAGCTTGCAAGCATGTGACTGGCTCACAAGGGATCACATATCACGGGAACGAGAAAAGAGTACTTATCGGTAACAAGGTTGAACTAGGTATGCAGAGATACCGACGATCAAAACCTCGGATAAGTAAACTGTCGTGAGACAAAGGGAAATTGGTATCGTATGTAAGTGGTTCATTCGATCGCAAAGTAATCGTAGAAATATGTGGGAGCCATATGAATTTCCAGATTCCTCTATTGGTTATTGATCGGAGAAGTGTCTCGATCATGTCCGCATAATTCACGAACCGTAGGGAGACACACTTAAGGATTCGACGTTGTTTGAGTAGTTATGGAATGATGAGAAAGAGACCAAATGTTGTTCGGAGTCTCGGATGGGATCCGGGATATCACGAGGAGATCCGGAATGGTCCGGAGAATAAGATTCATATAAGGAAAGTCCTGTTTCGGAGTTAGGGAATGGTTCCGGTGTTTTCATCGGGAATGTTCTAGAAGGTTCCGGAATGTCCGACACTCCGGAGGGGAAGGGTACATGAATGTGTTATATCAAGTTGGTATGATTGCATCATGTACTCGGTGTCATCGCTGAACAAAATAGAGGGTTTATTCAAATCCTAGTTTGAAAAGTCAAACGCCAAGTTTGAAAGTTAAACGGCTATTTTGGGAAGTGGAGGGGAGGTGGAATCCGAGTTGGGGAGGAGTCCCACCTCCACCGCCGGCCCACCTTGGGTCCGAGTTGGGGAGGGACTCCCCTCCCCTGGCGCGCCTCCCTCCACCTATATAAGGAGGGGCAAGGCTCCCCTCCTAGACACACAAGTTGCCTCCCTCTAAACCTAAACCCTAGCCACAGCCTAGGGATTTCTCCCAAGCCGCCGAGTTAGAGCTTCTAATTGCCCTAGCCGCTGGTTTAGCCCCTTCTAATTGGTGTGTCTAAACCCTAGATCACCAAGGCTCTCTCATAGTCCACCATACTCGCTCCGGCTTAAGGCGAAGCCCTGCGAGATCTCCCCTCTACTTCCGGTACCACGCCGCCGTGCTGCCGGAATCGCGAGGAGAGTGCTACAACCTCCGCTGCCTGCTGGAACAAGGGAGAGGAAGGTCTTCCTCGAGTACCGAACGTGTGACCGACTGCGGGAGCGCTGCCGGAACGCAGCGCCGGAAGGATCGTCTGCGCGATCTTGAGATCGGGAGTGTACGACTACATCATCCACGAGAATCTGCTCTCGTTAACCGCTTTGGATCTTCGAGGGTTAGTACTCTATTGACTCGTTGCTACAATCTAGTAGATAGATCTTGGCTTCATCATAGATTAGATCTTGATTGTGTGTTCATGCGGTAGAATTTTTTTGTTTTCCATGCTACGAACCCCTACAGTGGTATCAGAGCCGTGTCTATATGTAGATCTGTTGCACGAGTAGAACACAATGGTCATTGTGGGCATTGATGCTTTTATTGTCGATTGCTTCTTGTGTACTTTGCATCTTGCGGGATGGTGGGATGAAGCGGCTCGGGCTAACCTTACATGACATCGTTCATGAGACTTGCTCCACGCTTGACATGCAACTTGTATTGCATAAGTGGCTTTGCGGGTGCCTGTTTCTCGCAACATAGTTAAGATTCAATTTACAACGGGTGATTGACAATACTAGTATCAATGTTGTGGTTCTTGTTCGTAAGTTAGAGCGACACTTATTGAAAGCCCCAAACCACGTAAAATATGCAAAGAAAATTAGAGGCGTCTAACTTTGTTTTGCAGGGGTGTGCTGTGATGTGATATGGCCATGATTGTGATTATATTTGATGTATGCAATGTTCCTTATTGTAAGTTGGCAACCGGCAGGAGCCATATGGTTGTCTTTAAATTCTGTTAAGACCCGCGTGTCTATTCAAAGTAGTTGTAATAGTTGAAGCTGGTGGACGACAACCATGGAGCAGCGTCATTGACCTTGATGCAATGCCGGTGATGATAGAGATCATGTTCATGCTTGAAGATGGAGATCGGAAGCACAAAGCAGAAAGGCCATATCATATCACATATTATGAATTGCATGTGATGTTAATCCTTTATGCATCTTGTATTGCTTAGTTCACGACGGTAGCATTATAAGATGATCCCTCAAGCACACAATTTCAAGTATTAAAGTGTTCATCCTTAGTAAGCACCGTTGCTAAAGCTCGTTGTTTCGAAGCACCACGTGATGATCGGGTGTGTTAGATTCTGCGAGTGTATACAACGTAAGCGAGCCAGATTTGCTTATGCGGAAGCTAAGGTTGATCTTGACGAGCCTAGCATGTACAGACATGGTCTCGGAACACGGATCACCGAAAGGTAAAGCATGAGTCATATAGTAGATATGATGAACATGTTGATTGTTCGCCATTGAAGCTACATCAACTCTCGTGATGATCGGTTTTGATGTGGTGGATTTGGTTCGTGTGATCACTAAAACAATGTGAGGGATATTGTTTTGAGTGGGAGTTCAACGACAATATGGTTAAAAGTTGAACACTATTTATCATAAATTAAATCAAAGTGAATTTGCATAGTTGTTGTAGTCATTGGCATCCGTTTACCACCTTGCGCTTAGTTTTAATTGAGATGATAGAACTATAGAATTCTGGTTAGTTACTTTACGAACTGGTATCGTATTATTTTGAAGTGTTAATCTAAAGTTTAAAAGTCCTATTGCAAACTTTCAGTAAGTTCCGGTCACTCCATGAAGTTTAATAATTGGTATTAAAATGAGAGTGACAATTCCAAGTGTTAGTGTATGAGTATCATGTTTGTCTCCATGATTCTTGATATTCAAAGGATTGTCTTAATATCAAGGTTATCTAGGATCTGAAAGAGTTGTTTCAGAAACCATGATGTGTGGAAGATATTGTGATATCTGAAACGAAGTTTTGGTTGCAACATGATAGAGTATAATATGGCAAAAGTCATGTTCTCATATTTGATGAGAATTTGCAAAAGGTTGGAGACACTAGTTGTCCAAAATCCTCCAAAGTTTTTGAAGAGCAACATTATACTCGTGATTCACCGTTATAAGCTAAAAGTAGCTTGATTATGGATGATTCCATGATAAGGGTGTATATTTGATGTAGGTAAAATGTTTACTACACCAAGAGATTACTAAAGAAAGGAATTTGAAAGAACACCAAACATTTGATGATGGTAATCTACTTCAAAGTGCAAGTCCAAAGACATTGGTATTTAACTATACACGCTTTGGACTATGTGTCATATGTATGACTCCACTATTGATGTTGATAGATTCTTTCAAACAGAAAATAAATACTGAAGAGAATCTCATAAATATATGGCAAAAAAGAAAAGACTAGAATTGTTCAGTTTAAGTATATAGATGATATACATGTTATGGCTATATTCTTTGCTTATTAAACAATGTGGTTCTTAAGTATTTGATCTGAATTTGTTGGTATGAATCGTCATACGAAACAACACAATTCATGAACTACAATGGCCTAAGTAACTAGCAAAAGAATATGTGATGATGTTCATCGAGAACAAATAAAAGGTTATTGTGTTGCCCGTTAAACGTCAAAGATTGCCTTCAAGATTTGTTTTATCAGGTATTATGAGAACAAAAGGGTTGTTCAAATAATTGCCGTAATCCATAAAAGATGGATGATTCACAAATCTCGTTGGAGAAATCACATCCATAAAACTAGTGCTAAAAATGTCGAAAGACAAATTGATTGAAAGATCGCTTAGGAAGTGACATCGCCGTTTAAATTATATTGGAAAGAAAACATGAAGAAACTCCATGTGGATGGAATTTTGGAGTCTTTTGATTTTTGATCACATGACGCTTGTGAAACTTTCCTAGAGATAATTAAAACTTCGTTCATAGGCCAAAAGGGAACGAATGACTAGCTTATTGGAACTTGTACATATTGTTGTATGAAGTCCATTATGTGTAGTCAAGAGCGATGGATTTCAACTTCATATGCTTTCTCCGAAAATTTGAGTAAGTATATGAATATTTACTTAATAAGGATGAAGTATGAAACATTTGAAAAGTTCAAAGACTTTCAAGATGAAGTGCAAAATCATTGTAACAAAAATATAAATAGTTTATGATAAGATCATAAAGGAAGATATTTGAGTTACAAGTTTAGCATAATACCTAAGATTTAAGGAATCGTTCCGTGGATTTGCATTTTCCCGAAACACCATAAGAGTATGGAGCATCCGAGATATGTAATTAAACCTTGTTTGACATGGTAAGATCACAGGTGTAATTCATAAAACTGCCATTATATTTTAAAGATTAAAAGCTTTAGAGACTACCGTTTTCCACTAAAAAGAGCTCCATCATAATCCGTTGAAATGACACCATATAAAGTTATGGTTTGGGATTAAATCCAAGTTGTCCTTTCTTAAAACATTGGTATGCTATGCATAAGAAAGATGTTTGCAACCAAAGTCGGATGAACCTGTCTTTGTATGTTATTTCGAATAACTGTTCCTCCATAACATCGGAGACAAAAGTGTTTGTCACTTAGAACGTCAATTTTCTTTGAGAAGGAATTTTTCGTGAAAATATAAGTGGGAGGACAATAGAACTTTGATAAGGTTAAAAGAACCTTAGCTATATGTGCAAAGTTGCGCAGCGCCGAAAAGTGTTCCGGAGGCAGCAACAATGCTCATGGCTCACGTGCCTCAAAGGTTGTGGTTACGAAGGTCAAAGTTTCTGTTGAACCAAGTAGGTCGAGTAAACAATCAAATACCAAGATTTGAGGGTTGAATCATTATTTGAGAATAATGAACGTACTACATGCAAAGAAGCAATGATGGGCCCTGACTCCGTAAAATGGCTTGAAGCCATAAAATCCGTGATAGTTCCATACACGAGAAATCAAGTTTTGAACTTGAAGGACCCTCGAGAAAGGTGTAAGACCTTACAGTTGTGTTTGGATCTATAAATAAATAGACATGGATGTTGCACATCTATGAAATAGTCGACATGTTGGGAAAGAGTTCACAACAATGTTCAAAGGTTGACTATGACAAGATCTGATCTTTCATAGCGATATTTAGTCTAGACGGATTAATATAGCAACCACTACATATAATTTTGTTATGTGGTAGTTGAATAAACAAAACAAGTTCTTCTAATAGAATTGTTACCTAGGACATGTGCATAACACGGTCCATAGGGTTTTGTTAATTCAAAGGATGCTAAAAGCATATGCAAACTTCAATGGTTGAAGTAAGCATAGCGGAGTTGGAATCTTCACTATGACGAAACTGTTAAAAGAGTTTAATTTCATCAGAGACAATGAAGATGCTTGCATTTGCAAGAAATTAAGTGGGAGCGCTAAGACATGTTTCTAATACATTATGTGGAAGACATATTGTTGATTGGAAATGATGTATATTTTATTAACACATATTAAGAATTTCATCCCGATGAAAGACTTAGGCAAAACCCAAATATTTGGCATCAATAGACGCTAATATGGTTGTGCCGAAAGTACATAGATGATGTATTGAATGAGTTCAATATAGAAACTACAAGAAAGGTTCTTGTCACACAGAAAAGATTGAATGAGTTCAATATTGATGATATATTCAAGTGTAATGACACTGGGTAAGTGAAACAAAGATTCAAGTATAGATTGATACTTAATGAATGAAATCACAAAGAGTATTTATATCAATCATGCTGTGATGTGTACAAATCCAGATATGTCCTATGCTCTAAATATTATGAGCATATACCAGAATGATTCATCAGATGATCATTGGACAATAGTAAGGATATTCTTATGATATTTTGTAAGAACTAAGAGTATATTATTTGTAGAAGTGACAAATAGATGGTTAGTTCATTGTAAAAGTACTACATTGATACTAGTTTTGTCACAAAGTACAAATTAAGTTTATCTCAATCTAAATTAAGGGTGGCACAATATAATGGAAAGTAAGTTCCATAATGGATTTGGATGAGTTCCAAAGTTAAGACATTGTGACAGATACTACAACAAAAAGCTAAGTATATGACTGCTATTATAGCAGTTAAAGAGGGCATTTGGGTCAAGTAGTTTGTTATCAAACTAGGTGTAGTTCATAGCAGGATAATACTATGAAGATATATTGTACGACAATATTATCAACATGTTTTAACCCCAAAGAACTAAAGGTCTCACCAAAGGACAAAATTTATACAAAGCCATCTCATTAGAGAATGAGTGATGCGTAGAGACGCAAATACATGCAATTACACACGGACCTGGAAGTGTCAGATCCGGAGATCAGTTGACCACTAGCAAACGTGTACTTACAACACCGGAAAGCCATAGGTGTTGAATACACAAAGGTTTGAAACTAGATTATTGACTCTAGTGCAAGTGGGAGACTGTTGGAGATATGCCCAAGAGGCAATAATAAAGTGGGTTATTATCATATCTTCATACTTATGATAAATGTTTACATACCATGCTATAATTGTATTAACAGGAAACATTAATACTTGTGTGATTTGTAAACATAAAAGAGTCCCTAGTAAAGCCTCTTGTTAAACTAGCTTGTTGGTTAATATATGATCATGGTTTCCTGATCATGAACATAGAGATGTTGTTAACAACAGGGTCATATCATTAGGAGAATGATGTGATGGACATACTCCTATAGATAAGCGTAGCATAAAGATCAAGTCATTTTAATAGTTCAATTGCTATATGCTTTCTGATACATAGTAACCTAATTCCTTCGACCATGAGATCATGCATATCACCTTTACCGGATGGATGCTTTGATGACATCAAACACCACACCGTAACTGGGTGGCTATAAATGTGGCATTGAGTGTTCGAAAAGTATTGGTTGAGACACATGGATCAAGAATGGGATTTGTCCATCCATATGACGGATAGATATACTCTGGGCCCTCTCGGTGTAATGTCATCCAATTAGCTTGCAAGCATGTGACTGGCTCACAAGGGATCACATATCACGGGAACGAGAAAAGAGTACTTATCGGTAACAAGGTTGAACTAGGTATGCAGAGATACCGACGATCAAAACCTCGGATAAGTAAACTATCGTGAGACAAAGGGAAATTGGTATCGTATGTAAGTGGTTCATTCGATCACAAAGTAATCGTAGAAATATGTGGGAGCCATATGAATTTCCAGATTCCTCTATTGGTTATTGATCGGAGAAGTGTCTCGATCATGTCCGCATAATTCACGAACCGTAGGGAGACACACTTAAGGATTCGACGTTGTTTGAGTAGTTATGGAATGATGATAAAGAGACCAAATGTTGTTCGGAGTCTTGGATGGGATCCGGGATATCACGAGGAGATCCGGAATGGTCCGGAGAATAAGATTCATATAAGGAAAGTCCTGTTTCGGAGTTAGGGAATGGTTCCGGTGTTTTCATCGGGAATGTTCTAGAAGGTTCCGGAATGTCCGGCAATCTGGAGGGGAAGGGTACATGAATGTGTTATATCAAGTTGGTATGATTGCATCATGTACTCGGTGTCACCGCTGAACAAAATAGAGGGTTTATTCAAATCCTAGTTTGAAAAGTCAAACGCCAAGTTTGAAAGTCAAACGGCTATTTTGGGAAGTGGAGGGGAGGTGGAATCCGAGTTGGGGAGGAGTCCCACCTCCACCGCCGGCCCACCTTGGGTCCGAGTTGGGGAGGGACTCCCCTCCCCTGGCGTGCCTCCCTCCACCTATATAAGGAGGGGCAGGGCTCCCCTCCTAGACACACAAGTTGCCTCCCTCTAAACCTAAACCCTAGCCACAGCCTAGGGATTTCTCCCAAGCCGCCGAGTTAGAGCTTCTAATTTCCCTAGCCGCTGGTTTAGCCCATTCTAATTGGTGTGTCTAAACCCTAGATCACCAAGGCTCTCTCATAGTCCACCATACTCGCTCCGGCTTAAGGCGAAGCCCTGCGAGATCTCCCCTCTACTTCCGGTACCACGCCGCCGTGCTGCCGGAATCGCGAGGAGAGTGCTACAACCTCCGCTGCCTGCTGGAACAAGGGAGAGGAAGGTCTTCGTTGAGTACCGAACGTGTGACCGACTGCGGGAGCGCTGCCGGAACGCAGCGCCAGAAGGATCGTCTGCGCGATCTTGAGATCGGGAGTGTACGACTACATCATCCACGAGAATCTGCTCTCGTTAACCGCTTTGGATCTTCGAGGGTTAGTACTCTATTGACTCGTTGCTACAATCTAGTAGATAGATCTTGGCTTCATCATAGATTAGATCTTGATTGTGTGTTCATGCGGTAGAAATTTTTTGTTTTCCATGCTACGAACCCCTACATTTGCACCATCACAAGTCGGACATTTTTGGTAGTGGGCTCATAAAATTGAGGTGCTGCCAATTCTTTCCGACTAGGTGGGTTTGACTCGGACTCTTACTGCGGAAACACTCGGTAAGCTAGACGGGTCTATCACAACGGTTGTGGGGCTCGGGGAAAAATCGTATGGGAGCCGGGGCATGTGATGCCACCCGTCCAACAGGAGTCGCATGAGATGCGATTGACAAGGAGTTATCTACCTAGATCACTTGGCGGCTAGCGGTGATGCTAAAGATCACTAGCCGACTTGCTTATTTAGGATCTTGAATCACTAAGTAACCATCGGAGGGGTGTTGGTTCTAGTGGGAGCATAAAATATTAAAGTATTTAATATGCTTGCTCTTTTATGAATACATGTCTTAAGTGTTTTGCATATTTTCTGTTGTAGATCATGGCACCAAGTAGCAGTCACTCTCAGATATCCGGTTTTGCGTTGAGAACCATTCTTGAGAAAGATAAACTGAACGACACTAATTTTACCAACTGGTATCGAAATCTGAGAATTGTTCTCAAACAAGAAAAGAAGGACCATGTCCTAGACAACCCACTTCCAGATGAGCCGAATGAGAATGTGACTGTCGCAGCCACCAATACCTACCGTCGGGCTAAGGATGAGTCCACGGATATTAGCTGTCTTATGCTTGCTCACATGGAACTGGACTTGCAAAAGCAGTTCGAGCATGTTGAGGCTTACGATATGATCGAAAACCTCAAAAGTATGTTCCAGGCTCAGGCGAAGACTGAGAGGTATCAAGTCTCTCAGGCTTTGCTGAGTTGCAAGCTTAAGGATGGTGATCCACTGAGTCCGCATGTGATCAAAATGGTTGGTTACGTGCAGTCTCTGGAGAGGCTTGGCTACCCCATTAGCGAAGAGTTCGCTACGGATATAATTCTGAACTCTCTTCCTAGTGCATATGGGAAGTTCATTTCGAACTACCACATGCATGGTATGGATAATAAGCTCACTGAATTGCATGGGATGCTCAAGCAGGCAGAGGCGGATCTCAAGAAGGGCGCCAGTCAAGTGTTGATGGTGCAGAATAAGGCTAAGTTCAAGAAGAGTTCTTGGACTAATAAGAAGGCTAAGTCAGGAGGAAAGCAGGCTCCGGACCCGGTCCCAAGCACTTCCTCAGGGACTAAGCCATCTCCTTCAGCCGGATCCACTTGCTTCTACTGCAAGGCGGATGGCCACTAGAAGAGGAACTGCAACAAGTACTTGGCCGACAAAGCCAAGAGTGGAGGTATGACTTCCGACTCAGGTACACTTGTTTGCAATGTTATAGACATATATCTTGCTGATGCACCTAATAGTTCTTGGGTATATGATACCGGATCAGTTATTCACATCTGCAACTCGTTGCAGGGACTGGTAAGAACTAGGAGCGTAGCAAGAGGCGAGGTTGATATTCGAGTCGGCAACAAAGCAAGAGTTGTTGCGTTGGAAGTCGGCACGATGCAACTTCATTTACCTTCCGGATTCATTATGGAACTGAATAATTGTTATTATGTTCCAGTGCTCAGTCGAAACATTATTTCTGCTTCATGTTTGACGAGGCAAGGCTATGAGTCGAATATCAAGAATAATGGCTGTTCTTTGTATTTGAATGATATGTTTCACGGCTTTGCACCCATCCAGGACGGGTTATTTATTTTGAATCTTGATGGTGAGTCGGTTTATAACATAAATGTTAAAAGGTTGAAACCAAATGATCTGAATATGACTTACTTTTGGCACTGTCGGCTTGGTCATATAAGTTTGAAACGCATGAAGAAGCTCCATGATGATGGACTCCTAACCTCGTTTGACTTGGAGTCGTTCGAGACATGCGAATCTTGCCTACTCGGCAAAATGACCAAGACACCTTTTGCAAAGAGTTGAGAAAGGGCGTCCGACTTGTTGGGACTAGTACATAGTGATGTATGTGGACCAATGAGCATGACAGCCAGGGGTGGTTATGAGTACTTCATTACCTTCACTGATGATTTGAGTAGGTATGGATATATCTACTTGATGAAACATAAGTCGGAAGCCTTTGAAAAGTTCAAAGAATTCCAGAATGAAGCACAAAATCAACTCGGCAAGAAAATAAAGTTTCTTCGGTCGGACCGAGGAGGCGAGTACATGAGCCATGAGTTTGATGACCATCTGAAAAGTTGTGGAATAGTTCCTCAACTTACTCCGCCAGGAACGCCACAAAGGAATGGTGTTTCGGAAAGGTGGAATCGAACCTTGTTGGACATGGTACGATCAATGATGAGTCAGACAGATCTGCCTTTATCATTTTGGGGTTATTGTCTAGAAACAGCGGCGTTCACACTAAATAGAGTACCATCAAAATCGGTAGAGAAGACACCGCATGAGATGTGGACAGGCAAAAAGCCGAGTTTGTCTTTTCTTAAGATTTGGGGTTGTGAAGCATTTGTCAAGCGACTTCAGTCGGACAAGCTTACAGCCAAGTCGGATAAGTGTATTTTCGTGGGGTATCCGAGGGAAACCTTGGGTTACTACTTCTACAACCGAGAAGAGGGCAAAGTGTTTGTCGCTCAGAACGGTGTCTTCCTTGAGAAATAGTTTCTCAGTCGGGGAGTAAGTGGGAGAACGGTGCAACTCGAAGAAATTCGAGAGGAACCGGCTAGTAGCGAGTCAGCAAAAACCTTGGAGGTTGAGCCGGTCGTGGCAGCTGAGCTGGCAGCAACACCTGTACTACGAAGATCGGCAAGATTACAAAGTGTTCGTGATGTGTTACTGTTAGACAGTTATGAGCCGGCAAATTATTCAGAAGCGATGGTGGGATCTGATTCCGAGTCATGGCTTGGAGCCATGAGATCCGAGATAAAGTCCATGGATGAAAATCAAGTTTGGAACTTGGTTGATCTGCCAGACGGTGC
The DNA here is from genome assembly GCA_916181665.1 of Avena sativa. NCBI lineage: Eukaryota > Viridiplantae > Streptophyta > Magnoliopsida > Poales > Poaceae > Avena > Avena sativa. Next base: position 17,281,751 of record OV702279.1, on the reverse strand, counting down.
AAGACCCCTCGAGTGCAAATGGGTCTTTAAAAAGAAAACTGATATGGATGGAAATGTTTCAATCTATAAAGCACGCCTTGTTGCGAAGGGGTTCCGACAAGTTCAAGGAGTTGATTACGACGAGACTTTCTCGCCCGTAGCGATGCTTAAATCAGTTCGGATCATGTTAGCTATAGCGGCCTATTTCGACTACGAGATATGGCAGATGGATGTCAAAATGGCTTTCCTTAACGGAAATTTAACCGAGGACGTGTATATGATACAGCCCGAGGGTTTTGTTGATCCGGCTAATGCTGACAAGGTGTGCAAACTTCAGAAATCCATTTATGGGTTGAAGCAAGCATCTCGGAGTTGGAATATTCGCTTTGATGAGGTAGTCAAATCGTTTGGCTTCATCAAGAGTGATCATGATTCTTGTTTGTACAAGAATTTTAGTGGGAACAAAGTAAATTTTCTAATCTTATATGTGGATGACATAGTACTGATTGGAAATGATGTCTAGATGTTGCAAGAAACCAAGGAATCATTGGAAAGGAGTTTCTCAATGAAAGACTTGGGTGAGGCAACATACATCCTCGGAATCCGGATCTATAGAGATAGATCAAGGAGGCTCATTGGATTGAGTCAGAGTACTTATTTGGACAAAGTGTTGAAGAAGTTCAACATGGAATCGTCTAAGAAGGGGTTCTTACCGATGTCCCATGGTGTAAAACTTAGCAAGACTCAATGTCCTTCGACAAATGATGATCGAAGTTGAATGAGTGCGATTCCATATGCTTCTGCAGTCGGATCCATCATGTATGCCATGATTTGTACTAGGTCGGATGTTTCCTATGCTCTAAGTGTTGTGAGCAGATACCAGGCTGATCCTAGAGAAATCCACTGGACAACGGCTAAAAATATCCTAAAGTACTTGAGAAGGACTAATGATATGTTCTTGGTTTTTGGTGGTGAAGATGAACTTAGTGTAAAGGGTTACACGGATGCGAGTTATCTTACCGACTCTGATGATTCTCGTTCACAATCCGGATACGTGTTTATTATAAACGGAGGTGCTGTGAGCTGGAAGAGTTCAAAGCAAGAGACTGTGTCTGCGTCTACAACAGAGGCTGAGTATATTGCCGCCTCGGAGGCAGCAAAGGAAGCTTTTTGGATGAGGAATTTCCTCATGGATCTTGGTGTGGTTCAGGGCTCGTCCAATCCGTTAGACGTGTATTGTGACAACAATGGTGCTATTGCACAAGCTAAGGAACCTAGACAACACCAGAAGAACAAGCACATACTCATGCGGTACCACCTGATTCGCCAGTTCGTGGATCATGTTGATATCAATTTATGCAAGGTACACACGGATGCAAATATTGCGGATCCGTTGACAAAGCCGTTACCACAGCCGAAGCATGAGGCGCACCTGAGAGCCATGGGCATTAGATGCTTAGACATGTGATGTCGGAAGATTGACTCTAGTGCAAGTGGGAGACTGTTGGGAATATGCCCTAGAGGCAATCATGTATGATGATATTTCTCATTGTATTCATAAAGATATTAAGTAGTCCTTGTATAAACATCTGATGTTTAATCATTGAATATGTGATTCGGTCGTGGAACTATGCATTCATGTTGTTTTTACTAAATATACTTGGTCATTGAGGTTATGCTGGACACACAACTTAGACCAATGTGAAAGTTGGCTTGATGACTCGGTTCCACTTGTCATGGGCATGGAGATGCTATTCCAACTTACACAGACTAGGCTAAAGAGTTTAGCGAGTCGGATTGACCCATATTGAGGTACAATGAACAAGTTGTCTTTTGTATATCTCAATCAATGTAATCCTTAGTCCTGAGGTTATTGCATAGTCCAAGTTGAGGATCGCCGACTTAGGTTCTGTCAAACGCCGATCCGTAACTGGGTAGTTATAAAGGCAGAGTTCGGGTCGACTGAGAATCAAGCTGTGTGATGTGAATAACCAAGATGGGATTTTGCCCCTCCACTTGGAGAGATATTTTCCGGGCCCTCTCGTGAGATATGATTCGGAAAGCATGGCCATGCACGACTCAGTTAAGTGTTAACCGAGGCTATCGACTAAGAGTTAGTCGGGTGAATCACTTATCTCGGATCGAGAAGAGAGTCGGACTATTTAAGGGATGACATATATTCGCCTATAGTCTGACAAGGTATATCGTGAGGCAAAAGGGACTCGGACGTAAGTCGCATTGGAAAGGCAAGTCATCATGACTCTTTGGTACTTGGGAGTCGGCACGTTCTACTAGGAGCCGCTACCGACTGATCGATTGAGAGTCGGACTCCAATCGTGTCCAAGTAGCCATGAGCCTACGGGGTCACACACTTAAGAGCGGGAGCAAGTTTGGATTGGATCTGAACCTGTAATCTGGTTGGGTTGGACCTAAACCGGATTAGGACTGAGTTAGTGAGTTGGACTCACGGTGACTAGTGTTATATGGGCTTTAGTGAATGGGTCGCGCGAGAAGAGCCCATGTTCACTCCCTATATATAGTGGAGCACCGTAACCCAGAAGGGTTAATCGTTGTTCGGTTAGGTCATTCCATGTGTTGGAAACCCTAGCTCCACAGCAGTCCTACCGTCGATACGAACCTAGCAGTTCGCCGCCGGTGCTCCTCCTTGTACGTGTGGATACCAGCAGAGGTGTTGTGCGATCAGCACCAGGACGATCGGATCGTGAGGACTGCACTGCATCAACTGACGCGCTTCATCAGTAATCCGCAACTGCGCGTCTAGTGGTAAACCTCGTGGCCTTCTACTTCAGCTAGATCTTGGGATCACCACGTTAGAGGGGAAATTTTTTGTTTTATCTCCGCGTGGCCCAACACGAAGAAGGGCCTGACGGTGCTCGAGGAAGAGGTTGAAGTAGAGTCCCCAGCAATGGCGCCAGCATTACTTGATGGTAGTTGGTGCCTCGTTGGTATCCCCAAGCGCAGGGCGTGAAGAGCAAGCAACAAGTTTTCCCTCCGTTACCGACGTTATCGAACCAGAAGGAGGAAGGAAATGTCACACAGGTGTTGGAATCAACGTGGAGACCTACACAACAGAAACTCAAGACTTTGCCCCAACGAATCAGTGAGGTTGTCAAGCTCACCGATTTGCTATAACAAATGATTAAACGTATGGTGTGGAAGGTAATGGTTTGCAGCAAGTAAACAAGTAACAATGGAAGATGTATCAATGGTAAAGATTGGACCGGGGTCCATAGTTCACTAGAGGTGCTCTCCTTAGATAAACATGGCATGAAGGGTAAACAAATTACAGCAGGACAATTGACAGGAACTGAGCAAGGCATAACAATGCAATTACTAGTCAGAAAGAGATCATGTAAGCAAAGTGTGTAAGGTAAACAGTCCACATGTTCCATGAACAAGAGACCGTTGTTTTCTCCTGTAAGACCCTCAGAATCGGACCTATGCAAGTCTTAGCGAAGCCCGCCAAACCCGCATAGAAACGATTCAAAGGTGCCCACCAGGCACTTTCGTGCGGGTGGAAAACGAAGTAATAACATTACACAACAGTCCTCGATGGGACCCACAGAACAGATATATACAACAGCGACTCAAAGAGTCAAGAATACAGATATAATATACAAAGATCCAAATCACCTTTAAATCGATATAGCGTCCGACTACGGACAAGATGCAAATGGGGCTAAGAGCCCTGAAGAATAACCAATGGCGTCCATAACCCTGCCCAGGCCAAGCCGGAAGGGTAACCCTGCTAACGACGTCGATCTCAAAACCTGCTTAAACAAAAGGGGTGCCGACAAAGGGCAAAGGAAAAAGAGGAGCGTCAGTACTGAGGCCAGTACACGGCGAGACTAGAATTCAGCGGTCCTCGCCTACATAGGTATGGTGGACTGTAGCGGCAGCGGCAGCATGCACTAAACAACCTATAGAGACTCGAAACAATTGTCGGTTATCAGAGAGGGATAAGAATGACCTATCCGGATCCAACCTGAAGCTAACACCAAACAAACCCATCCTGGTGTTTCCCCCTCGAGACCAAACGAGGAAGTCAACCGAGGAACTCACACTGTTGGCAGTTTTATTTATTCAGTTATCGTTGCAGCAATTACTAGTCAGGTATAGATAATCATCCTGATAAAATAAGCAGTGGGCACTTTTAGTTAACCATTCCGTGATAGTGGCAACACTTACTAGTCAGATTCATTTAGCATGAGCTAACCCAAAACCCAGCAGTTGTTGGCACTTTTATTTAGCCATTCCGTTGTAGTTGTCATACTTACTAGTCAGGTACAATGGTCGCAAGCGACACTCCAAACAAGCAATTGTGGGCAGTATTAATTAGCCATTCCATTATAGTGAAGCTGATTACTAGTCATTATAAAGTCAAATTTATAGCAATAAACTTTAGTTATGCTTGTCTATGGTCGAGATACTGTGCTCCAAGTCGTCCATAACCGCGGACACGGCTTTCAGAAAGTTTTACCCGGCCGGGGTGCACCAATAGCAACACACACTCGATCAACCTCGGAAAAACCAAATCAAAACCCAACGAGGCTTTCACGACAAAGCAATCACAGGATTCAGAATTATTTCAGGGGGCCACCCCATTGAGTAGACCCGCAACGAAGTAAGCTAGCTCCGAGACGGACTCAAGGTTTGCGTCAATGGCTGTAAACGACTGGGAACCCGAAAACTCGGGGTGTCGATACCGCGAAAACACTCCGCTTACCTAAACAGTACAGTGTGCTATCCATCGCACAATCGTAAATAAAGCAGTAAAGCATGGCATAAGTACAGGATCGTAAATAAAACCTCAAACTAGTTTGTGGCCCCAAGAAATAAGACTGAATCAAGCTCTGGCTGAGGGGGGTCCCATATACCTCCCGGATGTGGATAGCGCGATAAAACAAGGAACATGTATCAAGTACTCGGGGTCCTACGGGACACAAGTGGGCGTTCGGAAACCAAATATTATCTATCACCCACCGATGCCTCTGCTTATTTCAATTTTAGTTGTTAAACAGGAATTAAAGTGAACGATAAGTAAAGCTATGATCATCTCCAACAACAACATGCGGCAATACATCAACAACCGTGGCACTTGACGACACACAACAGCACTTGAGCAAGCGACTACGACGCGCAAGTCCAACTATCTACCAAACAACAGGTAATAGGGTGTGTCCAAGGCAATATAGGGCTGCAAGGGATATCACGGGTACGAAAACTAGAGCATCGCAACACAGATAGCAATAGATCAACAGGAGGGAATAAATACTATAAAAGTAAGATAGGTAGAAAGGGGGAGATGCTCGCCTGAAAAACATTGTCGAAGGTTCAACCGAAGATCGGGTCGAAGCTCACATCAACTCAACGGCCTTATCCGCGAAGAAGCAAAACACTAGAAGAAACACCGGATGCAATATTTAAGATCGGCAGAAGATCGGGCATGATGCATGTATGATGTATGACATGGCAAAGGTGCAATGCAATTAGTCAGTATTAAACGGAACCGGGGTCCCGACAAATGATTATATGGTTCAAGTTGTTTATCTACCCCGCAAATTAAATGTTGTTTGAACATGGCAAAAGATAGTACCGGTTCGATGCACAAATTTAAATGAGGCCAATATAAGACTAGATTTGCCCGCATATGGGCCCCATATTTAATTATATGGTGAATCGGCATAAGGCCCCCAAACCACATGAATGTATGCATGCAAGCAAATTATTATGCGACAAGTTGTATTATGTTATAAAATAGGGTTTCGGGAAGGGGTTCACACATTAGGGTTCGGCAGATCTTGGTTAGGGTTCGACGGGGTTCGGGGTCGGGGTCCAGGGTTCGACGGAAACGTTCTCGGACTCCGGGATTTAGGGTCTTCGGGTCGGGATGGTAGATCTTGTCGCATGAGCGTCACTGCTTCCGGGAAGAGCTTGTCGTCCAGGGTCTCGGTGTCCGGGGTGAAGTACTCGGCGTCCTCGAGGGAGTACTTGTCGTTACGGGGTGAAGTGCTTGTCGTATCCGCATTGGCGTTCTTGGCGTTCGGGTTCTCGATTCCGCATTCGGGGCGAAGGTCTTGTCGCATATGTGGTCGCCGGGATCGGTCTTCGGGGTCTGGGCATCTTATCCATGCTGGAGATATTGTCGGCAGTTATTTTTGGTGATCCTTGTCCGATTGTCGTTGCCACCGAGGAAGATCATGTCGGCCGTGACGGTGGTCTTGACGGTTCTGGGAGGGAGAACTTGGTTCGGCATCGGATCGGTCTGGTGCTCGGCTATCGATACTTGTCGTTCTTGTGGCGCTCATGATGTGTCGCGGCGTCCCAACACACTTGCCCGACTTGTTGCAGAACTTGACGCCTCGCGCACGGACAGAGGATGGCGGGGCCGGAGACAGGGACCGGGGAGGCAGGAGACGGAGCGCCGACGAGGACAAGGGCGAGGACGACCGGCTCGAGCCTGCGGAGGGAGGCGGCGCCGCTGCAGCGGGTCCCACGCCGGGGAGCTCTTGGCCTGCACGGGCGGACAGGGCAGACGAGGGGAGGTCGCCGGGCGACGGCAGCGGCGAGGTTGAGCACGCGCGCGGGCGGTGGCGCCTTGGCCGGAGCACGCGGGGCCGGGGCGGAGAGGAGCGGAGGGGGAGCAGCGCCGGCGAAGGGGAAGCGGAGACGGGCGGCGAGGAGACAGGGGACGCGCGGGAGGCGGGGCTCGCCGGCGGCGGCGGAAGGACGACGGCGAGGCGGGCAGGGCGAGCAGGCGCCGGCGACGGGGTCGGAGTCGGCCGCTGGGGCGAGGCCGACGGTCGGAGGCGAGCGCCGGGGTCGGGGAGGCGCGCCGGCGCGGGAAGCGGCCGGGCGGGATGGACGGGCGGCTGCGGCGGCTCTGCGGAGGTAGGTGACGACGGCAGGGCGCGGACCTGGCGCGGCTGACCGGAGGAGATGGAGGGGCAGAGGCGGCTCGGGGCGAAGAACAGAGGCCGGGAGGAGGGCCGCGCGGCGCCGGACGCCTGGGAGGCGCTGACGCGCGGGCGAGGAGGAGCCGGCGGGAGGGTGAAGCAGGGGGCGGCGGCCAGGGCGCCGGAGGGGAGGCGGCGGACGGTGGAGGAGAGGCGGCGGGGAGATGCTCGCAGGCGGCCGGCGAGGTGGGAGAGAAAGCGGGGAAGGGAGAGGAGGCGCGTGGGGGGGAGGAGAGAGGAGTGGTGGGGCCGGGGGCGCGTGGGGTGCGCGGCAGGGGCCAGGTGGGCCAGGCGGGGGAGTGGACCAGGTGCAGGGGGAGGTGGGATCCGGAGGGCTGTGTGCAGCGTGGTGTGGGGTGTGGCAGGGGAGTGGGGTGGGTTTGAGTGGTGTGTGGGATGGATGAGGTGGCGGCACCGGATAGGGTAGGGGAAGAGGGGAGGTGAGGTGTCGAGAGGGGGTTGGTTGGGGTGAGGTGGAGGGGGTGTGGGTAGATTAGGACTAGGTGAACTTAGGAATTAGAGGGGCTGGTTTAGGTGGACCGATATTTATCTGGGGGTGGTCGTTCGGGTCAAATCGGCCCGTTCGACTGCCCCACTAAAAATAATTTAATATTTTATTTGCTTTAAACGGGCCGTTTGCAAACCGATAGCGGACAAACAAAAATATTCCGGCGACCCGGTTTTGCGTGTTGAACAAAGGCGGGGCGTTTAGAAAACAAAACCAGGCTTTTTCGAAAATAGTTTTATGCAAGCAAATGCAAGATGATGACGATGCTCAAATGCAATGTGGCATGATGACATGAGCATGCGGTCATGATGATGCAATGCACAAAAACAACGCGATTTTCTAGTAGTGGTTTTTTTTGCGGGATGCCACAATTCGACACCACTAACAATGGATCTCGCCCTCGAGATCCGCCTCATGGTACCGGAAGGAAGGTCGGCGATCTGAATCTTCGCGCACTTCGTGTAGATCCTCGCGACACCGCTAACAAGGGTCGTTGTACGTGATCGTCGAGAGAACACTCCGGAAACAAAAAGGTCGAAGGTAGAGGTATCCACAAATAAAGCCACCTCTAGCTTCCGTGGACGGAGTAAAATCGCTGGATCCACTGATTCGATGTACAAGAGCGAATGAGAAGAGTAGTCGGATGGTGATCAGTCCATCGCGCACCCAAACCATTACTCTGCACACGAATAGGCGGATTATGCAACCAACTCTCGGAATCAGACTGAAGATCTCGACAAGCGAGGTTCGGAAACAAAGGAGTGATGCAGATTCTGCATCGGATCTGGCATAGAGGATGTCGTCGCGTCGGAAAACACCGGAAGGCACAAACAAGGAACAAAGAATGGTACCACAGCAGACGGATTCATCAGGCAGCTTGAACACCGGATGGTAGAACACCGTTAACAGAGGAGGGAGCGAATCCCTGAAGGTACGACGGAAAACCCAACCACGAGAAATCCTGGACTCGAAGAAAAGATAAGAGAGCAGGTTCAAAACACGTCCAGATAAGGGGGAATAGCAGAGGGGTAAGGAGTAAAATCAGACCTAATCAGAACTATCCAACCTATTTTCCAAAATAGTTTTGACACTCTACTTCGGCCGTTAGCTAGGTTATCCTACAGGATGGACTTGTGGGGTATCGCAACTGCTGAGCTCTGATACCACTCTGTAACACCCTCAGAATCGGACCTATGCAAGTCTTAGCGAAGCCCGCCAAACCCGCATAGAAACGATTCAAAGGTGCCCACCAGGCACTTTCGTGCGGGTGGAAAACGAAGTAATAACATTACACAACAGTCCTCGATGGGACCCACAGAACAGATATATACAACAGCGACTCAAAGAGTCAAGAATACAGATATAATATACAAAGATCCAAATCACCTTTAAATCGATATAGCGTCCGACTACGGACAAGATGCAAATGGGGCTAAGAGCCCTGAAGAATAACCAATGGCGTCTATAACCCTGCCCAGGCCAAGCCGGAAGGGTAACCCTGCTAACGACGTCGATCTCAAAACCTGCTTAAACAAAAGGGGTGCCGACAAAGGGCAAAGGAAAAAGAGGAGCGTCAGTACTGAGGCCAGTACACGGCGAGACTAGAATTCAGCGGTCCTCGCCTACATAGGTATGGTGTGTAGGGGTTCGCAGCATGGAAAACAAAAATTTTCTATCGCATACAAACAAACAAGCCAAGATCTATCTACTAGATTGTAGCAACGAGTCGATGGAATAACTCACCCTCGAAGATTCCAAAGTGTTTAACGAGAGCAGATTCTCGTGGGTGATGTAGTCGTACTCTTTCCGATCTCAAGATCGCGTAGACGATCCTTCCAGCGCCACGTTCCAGCAGCGCTCCCGCAGTCGGTCACACGTTCGGTACTCGACGAAGACCTTCCTCTCCCTTGTTCCAGCAGGCAGCGGAGGTTGTAGCACTCTCCTCGCGATTCCGGCAGCACAACGGCGTGGTACCGGAGGTAGAGGGGAGATCCCGCAGGGCTTCGCCTTAAGCCGGTGCGAGTATGGTGGAGCTTATGAGAGAGGCTATTAGTGGTCTAGTAATTAGACACACCAATTAGAGGGCTCTAAACCAATTAGAAGGCTCTAAACCGAATAGCTCTAAACCGGGGTCTAGATCTAGGGTTTAGTTTAGAGGATAGGAAACTTGTTGTCTAGGAGGGGAGCCCTGCCCCTCCTTATATAGGTGGGAGGGCTGGCCGGCCAAGGGGAGGAGTTCCTCCCCAACTCGGCCTAGGGAGGTGCGCCGGCCAAGGGGAGGAACCCTCCTCCAACTCGGCCTCCACCTCTCCTCCTCTTTTCCCACTTCCCAAAACTGCCGTTTGACTTTCAAACTAGCCGTTTGACTTTTCAATTTAGGATTTAAATAAATCCTTTATTTGGGACAGCAAGAATACTTAGTACATGATGCAATCATTCCAATATGTAATGACACACTCATGTACCCTTCCCCCTCCGGAGTGCCGGACATTCCGGGACCTTCTAGAATGTTCCCGATGAAAACACCGGAACCATTCCCCAACTCCGAAACGGGACTTTCCTTATATGAATCTTATTCTCCGGACCATTCCGGATCACCTCGTGATATCCCGGATCCCATCCGAGACTCCGAACAACATTCGGTCTCTTTCTCATAATACCATAACTACTCAAACAACGTCGAATCCTTAAGTGTGTCTCCCTACGGTTCGTGAATTATGCGGACATGATCGAGACACTTCTCCGAACAATAACCAATAGAGGAATCTGGAAATTCATATGGCTCCCACATATTTCTACGATTACTTTGCGATCGAATGAACCACTTACATACGATACCAATTTCCCTTTGTCTCACGATATGTTACTTATCCGAGGTTATGATCTTCGGTATCTCTGCATACCTAGTTCAACCTCGTTACTGATAAGTACTCTTTTCTCGTTCCCGTGATATGTGATCCCTTGTGACCCAGTCACATGCTTGCAAGCTAATTGGATGACATTTCACCGAGAGGGCCCAGAGAATATCTATCCGTCATATGGATGGACAAATCCCACTCTTGATCCATGTGTTTCAACCAATACTTTCCGAACACTCAATACCACCTTTATAGCCACCCTGTTACGGTGTGGTGTTTGATGACATCAAAGCATCCATCCAGTAAAGGTGATATGCATGATCTCATGGTCGAAGGAATTAGGTTACTATGTATCAGAAAGCATATAGCAATTGAACTATTGAAATGACTTGATCTTTATGCTACGCTTATCTATAGGAGTATGTCCACCATATCATTCTCCTAACGATATGATCTTGTTGTTAATAACATCTCAATGTTCATGATAGGGAAACCACAATCATCTATTAACCAACAAGCTAGTGAAGTATAGAGGCTATACTAGGGACTTCAATTTAAGTTTACAATTCACACAAGTATTAATGTTTCCTTGTTAATACTATTATAGCATGAATATAAACATTTATCATAAACACAAAGATATAATAATAACTATATTTATTATTGCCTCTAGGGCATATCTCCAACAGTCTCCCACTTGCACTAGAGTCATCTAATCTAGATTACATGGTAATATACCGAACACCCATGGCAGTTTGGTGTTGGTCATGTTTTGCCCTCGGGAGAGGTTTAGTCAACGGATCCGCCACATTCAGATCTGTGTGTACTTTGCAAATCTTTATATCCCCATCCTGGATATGTTCTCGAATAGCGTGAAAACGTAGCTTGATATGCTTCAGCTTCTTGTGTGACCTTGGTTCTTGCGCATTGGCTATGGCGCCCATGTTATCACAGTAGATAGACATTGGGTCCAGCGCACTAGGAACCACACCCAGCTCTGTAATGAACTCTTTCATCCATATCGCTTCTTGTGAAGCCTCCGAAGCAGCCATGTATTCCGATTCAGTTGAAGATCTCGCCACAACGCTTTGCTTTGCACTCCTCCAGCTAACTGCTGCACCATTCAAAATAAATACGTATCCAGATTGTGATTTAGAATCATCCGGATCAGTGTTCCAACTAGCATCGGTGTAACCATTAACAACGAGCTGTTCATCACCTCCATAAGAAAGAACCATATCCTTAGTTCTTCTCAAGTACTTAAGGATGTTTTTGACCGCTGTCCAATGATCCACTCCTGGATCACTTTGATATCTGCTAGTTAAACTAACAGCATATGCAATGTCGGGTCTAGTACATAGCATGGCATACATTAGAGATCCTATGGCTGAGGCATAGGGAGTCTTACTCATCCTTTCTCTATCTTCTGCTGATGTCGGACTTTGAGTTTTACTCAAGGTCGTATTGGGCAACATGGGCAAGAACCCTTTCTTGCTATCTTCCATTCCAAACCTCTTTAGAACTTTGTCCAAATATGTACTTTGCGACAATGATATTTGGCGTTTCGATCTATCTCTATAAATCTTTATGCCTAATATGTAAGCTGCTTCGCCAAGATCCTTCATTGAAAAACTATTATTCAAATACTCTTTGACACTATTAAGAAGGTCTACATCATTCCCAATCAACAATATGTCATCCACATATAGTATTAAGAATGCTACAGAGCTCCCACTCACTTTCTTGTAAATACAAGCTTCTCCATAAGTTTGTATAAAACCAAAACTTTTGATTACCTTATCAAAACGTTGATTCCAACTTCGGGATGCCTGCTTCAATCCATAGATGGACCGTTGAAGCTTGCATACCTTGTTAGCGTCTTTAGGATCGACAAAACCTTTGGGTTGTATCATATACAACTCTTCATCAATGTCTCCATTGAGGAATGCTGTTTTGACATCCATCTGCCATATCTCATAATCATAATATGCAGCGATTGCTAACATAATCCTCACAGACTTTAGCTTCGCTACCGGTGAGAAAGTCTCATCGTAGTCAACTCCTTGAATTTGTCGAAACCCTTTTGCGACAAGTCGAGCTTTATAGACAGTAACATTACCATCAGCATCTGTTTTCTTCTTGAAAATCCATTTGTTCTCGACAGCCTTCCGGCCATCCGGTAAGTCCACCAAAGTCCATACTTGGTTTTCGTACATGGATCCAATCTCGGATTTCATGGCTTCTTGCCATTTATTGGAATCTGGGCTCATCATCGCTTCCTCATATGTCTCGGGGTCATCGGTGTTGTCCACCAACATGACATTCATAACGGAATCATACCAATCTGGAGTGGTACGAGTTCTCGTTGACCTCCGAGGCTCTGTAGCAACTTCAACCGAGGTTTCATGATCACTATCATTAGCTTCCTCTCTTATTGGTGCAGGCACCACAGGAACTTCTTCCGGTGCTGCGCTACTCGCAATTTCGAGAGAAGGTTCGACAACCTCGTCGAGTTCTACTTTCCTTCCAGTCACTTCTTTCGAGAGAAATTCCTTCTCTAGAAAGGATCCATTCTTGGCAACGAAGATTTTGCCTTCGGATCTATGATAGAAGGTATACCCAATAGTTTCCTTCGGGTATCCTATGAAGACGCATTTTTCCGCTTTGGGTTCAAGCTTGTCTGGCTGTAACTTCTTTACATAGGCTTCGCATCCCCAAACTTTAAGGAACGACAATTTAGGTTTCTTCCCAAACCATAATTCATACGGTGTCGTTTCAACGGATTTAGATGGTGCCCTATTTAAAGTGAATGCGGCTGTTTCTAATGCATAACCCCAAAATGTTAGCGGTAAATCTGTAAGTGACATCATAGAACGAACCATATCTAAGAGAGTTCGATTACGACGTTCGGACACACCATTACGCTGTGGTGTTCCCGGCGGTGTCAATTGTGAAAGTATTCCGCACTTCTTTAAATGCTCGCCAAACTCGTAACTTAGATATTCACCTCCACGATCAGAACGTAGAAATTTAATCTTCTTGTTACGTTGATTCTCTACCTCACTTTGAAACTCCTTAAACTTCTCGAAAGTTTCGGACTTATGTTTCATGAAATAGATATACCCATATCTACTCAAGTCATCCGTGAAGGTAAGAACATAATGATAACCACTGCGCGATGCTACACTCATTGGACCACACACATCGGTATGTATGATTTCCAATAAGTCTGTAGCTCGCTCCATTATACCAGAAAATGGAGTCTTAGTCATTTTACCCATCAGACATGCCTCGCATCTTTCAAGTGATTCAAAATCAAGTGATTCAAGAAGTCCATCGGAATGGAGTTTCTTCATACGCTTCACTCCAATGTGACCAAGACGACAGTGCCACATATAGGTCGAATTATCGCTTGATTTCAAACGTTTAGCTTCAATGTTATTAAGATGTGTATTTCTACTATCGAGATTCAATAAGAATAGACCATCTATCAAAGGTGCATGTGCGTAAAACATATTACTCATATAAATCGAACAACCATTATTCTCTGATTTAAACAAGTAACCGTCTCGCAATAAACAAGATCCTGATATAATGTTCATGCTCAACGCAGGCACCAAATAACAATTATTTAAGTATAAAACTAATCCCGATGGTAGATGAAGAGGTAGCGTGCCGACCGCGATCACATCAACCTTTGATCCGTTTCCCACACGCATCGACACCTCGTTCTTCGCTAGCTTCCGTTTATTCTGCAGCTCCTGTTTCGAGTTACAAATATGAGCAACCGAACCAGTATCAAATACCCAGGCACTACTACGAATACTAGTGAGATACACATCAATAACATGTATATCAAATATACCTTTCTTCTTGATGTTGCCGTTCTTCAAATCCGCCAAGTACTTTGGGCAATTCCGCTTCCAGTGACCTTCTCCCTTGCAGTAAAAGCACTCAGTTTCAGGCTTAGGTCCAGCCTTGGTCTTCTTCGTTGGCATGGTAACTTTCTTACCACCCTTCTTGAAGTGTCCCTTTTGCTTAGACTTGCCTTTCTTGAATTTGGTGGTCTTATTGACCATCAACACTTGGTGCTCTTTCTTGATCTCCACTTCTGCAGATTTTAACATAGCAAATAGTTCTGGCAACTCTTTGTTCATGTTCTGCATGTTGTAGTTCATCACAAAGTTCTTGTAACTTGGTGGTAGTGATTGGAGGATGCGGTAAACTCCCAAAGTATTAGGAATCACTATACCCAAGCTTTGAAGTTTATTCGCGTGCCCAGACATTTTAAGCACATGCTCACTGACGGAGCTACCCTCTTCCATCTTGCAGTTAAAGAACTTTTCAGAAGCTTCATAACTTTCAATTGCCGCATGAGTCTCAAAAATTAATTTGAGATCCTCGACAATATCATATGGATCTGACTCTTCAAACCTTTTCTGAAGCTCCGATTCTAAACCATACAAGATAGCACACTGAACTATGGAGTACTGATTCTTCCGAGCGAGGTAAACATTCTTTACTTCATCGGTAGCATCAGCTGCAGGTGGGTCACCTAGCGGTGCATCCAGCACATAGGTCAAATTACCAGCTGTGAGGACAATCCTCAAATTGCGGAACCAATCCGCGAAGTTGCTTCCATTGTTTTTCAACTTTTCTTTCTCTAGGAACGCATTAAAATTGATGGTAGGGGCTGCCATTGATCTACAACATATTTGCAATAGTTTAGACTAAGTTTATGACAAATTGAGTTCAAATTAATTAATGAAATTAAACTAGGTGAACTCCCACTCAAAACAACATCCCTCACATTGTTTTAGTGATCACACGAACCAAATCTACTATATCAACACCGATCATCACGAGAGCCGATATAGTTTTAATGGCGAACAATCATCATGTTCATCATATCTACTATATGATTCATGCTTTGCCTTTCGGCGATCCGTGTTCCTGAGGCCATGTCTGTACATGCTAGGCTCGTCAAGATCAAACCTTAGCTACCGCATAAGCAAATCTGGCTTGCTTACGTTGTATTCACCCGCGGAATCAAAGACACCCGATCATCACGTGGTGCTTCGAAGCAACAAGCTTTGGCAACGGTGCATACTAAGGGTGAACACTTTAGAACTTGAAATTTATGTGCATGAGGGATCATCTTATAATGCTACCGTCGTCTACTAAGCAATACAAGATGCATAAAGGATTAACATCACATGCAATTCATAATATGTGATATGATATGGCCTTTCTTCTTTGTGCTTCCGATCTCCATCTTCAAGCACGAATATGATCTCCATCATCACCGGCATAGCATCAAGGTCAATGACGCTTCTTCATGGTTGTCGTCCACCAGCTTCAACTATTACAACTATTTTGAATAGACACGCAGGTCTTAACAGAAATTAAAGACAACCATATGGCTCCTGCCGGTTGCCAACTTACAATAAGGAACATTGCATACATCAAATATAATCACAATCATGGCCATATCACATCACTGCACACCCCTGCAAAACAAAGTTAGACGCTTCTACTTTCTTTGCATATTTTACGTGGTTTGGGGCTTTCCATAAGTGTCGTTCTAACCTACGAACAAGAACCACAACATTGATACTAGCATTGTTGATTACCCGTTGTAAATTGGATCTTTACTATGCTAGGAGAAACAGGCACCCGCAAAGCCACTTATGCAATACAAGTTGCATGTTAAGCGTGGAGCAAGTCTCATGAACGATGTCATGTAAGGTTAGCCCGGGCCGCTTCATCCCAACATACCGCAAGATGCAAAGTACACAAAAAGCAATCTACAATAAAAGCATCAACGCCCACAATGACCATTGTGTTCTACTCGTGCAACAGATCTACATATAGACACGGCTCTGATACCACTGTAGGGGTTCGCAGCATGGAAAACAAAAATTTTCTATCGCATACAAACAAACAAGCCAAGATCTATCTACTAGATTGTAGCAACGAGTCGATGGAATAACTCACCCTCGAAGATTCCAAAGTGTTTAACGAGAGCAGATTCTCGTGGGTGATGTAGTCGTACTCTTTCCGATCTCAAGATCGCGTAGACGATCCTTCCAGCGCCACGTTCCAGCAGCGCTCCCGCAGTCGGTCACACGTTCGGTACTCGACGAAGACCTTCCTCTCCCTTGTTCCAGCAGGCAGCGGAGGTTGTAGCACTCTCCTCGCGATTCCGGCAGCACAACGGCGTGGTACCGGAGGTAGAGGGGAGATCCCGCAGGGCTTCGCCTTAAGCCGGTGCGAGTATGGTGGAGCTTATGAGAGAGGCTATTAGTGGTCTAGTAATTAGACACACCAATTAGAGGGCTCTAAACCAATTAGAAGGCTCTAAACCGAATAGCTCTAAACCGGGGTCTAGATCTAGGGTTTAGTTTAGAGGATAGGAAACTTGTTGTCTAGGAGGGGAGCCCTGCCCCTCCTTATATAGGTGGGAGGGCTGGCCGGCCAAGGGGAGGAGTTCCTCCCCAACTCGGCCTAGGGAGGTGCGCCGGCCAAGGGGAGGAACCCTCCTCCAACTCGGCCTCCACCTCTCCTCCTCTTTTCCCACTTCCCAAAACTGCCGTTTGACTTTCAAACTAGCCGTTTGACTTTTCAATTTAGGATTTAAATAAATCCTTTATTTGGGACAGCAAGAATACTTAGTACATGATGCAATCATTCCAATATGTAATGACACACTCATGTACCCTTCCCCCTCCGGAGTGCCGGACATTCCGGGACCTTCTAGAATGTTCCCGATGAAAACACCGGAACCATTCCCCAACTCCGAAACGGGACTTTCCTTATATGAATCTTATTCTCCGGACCATTCCGGATCACCTCGTGATATCCCGGATCCCATCCGAGACTCCGAACAACATTCGGTCTCTTTCTCATAATACCATAACTACTCAAACAACGTCGAATCCTTAAGTGTGTCTCCCTACGGTTCGTGAATTATGCGGACATGATCGAGACACTTCTCCGAACAATAACCAATAGAGGAATCTGGAAATTCATATGGCTCCCACATATTTCTACGATTACTTTGCGATCGAATGAACCACTTACATACGATACCAATTTCCCTTTGTCTCACGATATGTTACTTATCCGAGGTTATGATCTTCGGTATCTCTGCATACCTAGTTCAACCTCGTTACTGATAAGTACTCTTTTCTCGTTCCCGTGATATGTGATCCCTTGTGACCCAGTCACATGCTTGCAAGCTAATTGGATGACATTTCACCGAGAGGGCCCAGAGAATATCTATCCGTCATATGGATGGACAAATCCCACTCTTGATCCATGTGTTTCAACCAATACTTTCCGAACACTCAATACCACCTTTATAGCCACCCTGTTACGGTGTGGTGTTTGATGACATCAAAGCATCCATCCAGTAAAGGTGATATGCATGATCTCATGGTCGAAGGAATTAGGTTACTATGTATCAGAAAGCATATAGCAATTGAACTATTGAAATGACTTGATCTTTATGCTACGCTTATCTATAGGAGTATGTCCACCATATCATTCTCCTAACGATATGATCTTGTTGTTAATAACATCTCAATGTTCATGATAGGGAAACCACAATCATCTATTAACCAACAAGCTAGTGAAGTATAGAGGCTATACTAGGGACTTCAATTTAAGTTTACAATTCACACAAGTATTAATGTTTCCTTGTTAATACTATTATAGCATGAATATAAACATTTATCATAAACACAAAGATATAATAATAACTATATTTATTATTGCCTCTAGGGCATATCTCCAACATGGTGGACTGTAGCGGCAGCGGCAGCATGCACTAAACAACCTATAGAGACTCGAAACAATTGTCGGTTATCAGAGAGGGATAAGAATGACCTATCCGGATCCAACCTGAAGCTAACACCAAACAAACCCATCCTGGTGTTTCCCCCTCGAGACCAAACGAGGAAGTCAACCGAGGAACTCACACTGTTGGCAGTTTTATTTATTCAGTTATCGTTGCAGCAATTACTAGTCAGGTATAGATAATCATCCTGATAAAATAAGCAGTGGGCACTTTTAGTTAACCATTCCGTGATAGTGGCAACACTTACTAGTCAGATTCATTTAGCATGAGATAACCCAAAACCCAGCAGTTGTTGGCACTTTTATTTAGCCATTCCGTTGTAGTTGTCATACTTACTAGTCAGGTACAATGGTCGCAAGCGACACTCCAAACAAGCAATTGTGGGCAGTATTAATTAGCCATTCCATTATAGTGAAGCTGATTACTAGTCATTATAAAGTCAAATTTATAGCAATAAACTTTAGTTATGCTTGTCTATGGTCGAGATACTGTGCTCCAAGTCGTCCATAACCGCGGACACGGCTTTCAGAAAGTTTTACCCGGCCGGGGTGCACCAATAGCAACACACACTCGATCAACCTCGGAAAAACCAAATCAAAACCCAACGAGGCTTTCACGACAAAGCAATCACAGGATTCAGAATTATTTCAGGGGGCCACCCCATTGAGTAGACCCGCAACGAAGTAAGCTAGCTCCGAGACGGACTCAAGGTTTGCGTCAATGTCTGTAAACGACTGGGAACCCGAAAACTCGGGGTGTCGATACCGCGAAAACACTCCGCTTACCTAAACAGTACAGTGTGCTATCCATCGCACAATCGTAAATAAAGCAGTAAAGCATGGCATAAGTACAGGATCGTAAATAAAACCTCAAACTAGTTTGTGGCCCCAAGAAATAAGACTGAATCAAGCTCTGGCTGAGGGGGGTCCCATATACCTCCCGGATGTGGATAGCGCGATAAAACAAGGAACAGGTATCAAGTACTCGGGGTCCTACGGGACACAAGTGGGCGTTCGGAAACCAAATATTATCTATCACCCACCAATGCCTCTGCTTATTTCAATTTTAGTTGTTAAACAGGAATTAAAGTGAACGATAAGTAAAGCTATGATCATCTCCAACAACAACATGCGGCAATACATCAACAACCGTGGCACTTGACGACACGCAACAGCACTTGAGCAAGCGACTACGACGCGCAAGTCCAACTATCTACCAAACAACAGGTAATAGGGTGTGTCCAAGGCAATATAGGGCTGCAAGGGATATCACGGGTACGAAAACTAGAGCATCGCAACACAGATAGCAATAGATCAACAGGAGGGAATAAATACTATAAAAGTAAGATAGGTAGAAAGGGGGAGATGCTCGCCTGAAAAACATTGTCGAAGGTTCAACCGAAGATCGGGTCGAAGCTCACATCAACTCAACGGCCTTATCCGCGAAGAAGCAAAACACTAGAAGAAACACCGGATGCAATATTTAAGATCAGCAGAAGATCGGGCATGATGCATGTATGATGTATGACATGGCAAAGGTGCAATGCAATTAGTCAGTATTAAACGGAACCGGGGTCCCGACAAATGATTATATGGTTCAAGTTGTTTATATACCCCGCAAATTAAATGTTGTTTGAACATGGCAAAAGATAGTACCGGTTCGATGCACAAATTTAAATGAGGCCAATATAAGACTAGATTTGCCCGCATATGGGCCCCATATTTAATTATATGGTGAATCGGCATAAGGCCCCCAAACCACATGAATGTATGCATGCAAGCAAATTATTATGCGACAAGTTGTATTATGTTATAAAATAGGGTTTCGGGAAGGGGTTCACACATTAGGGTTCGGCAGATCTTGGTTAGGGTTCGACGGGGTTCGGGGTCGGGGTCCAGGGTTCGACGGAAACGTTCTCGGACTCCGGGATTTAGGGTCTTCGGGTCGGGGTGGTAGATCTTGTCGCATGAGCGTCACTGCTTCCGGGAAGAGCTTGTCGTCCAGGGTCTCGGTGTCCGGGGTGAAGTACTCGGCGTCCTCGAGGGAGTACTTATCGTTACGGGGTGAAGTGCTTGTCGTATCCGCATCGGCGTTCTTGGCGTTCGGGTTCTCGATTCCGCATTCGGGGCGAAGGTCTTGTCGCATATGTGGTCGCCGGGATCGGTCTTCGGGGTCTGGGCATCTTATCCATGCTGGAGATATTGTCGGCAGTTATTTTTGGTGATCCTTGTCCGATTGTCGTTGCCACCGAGGAAGATCATGTCGGCCGTGACGGTGGTCTTGACGGTTCCGGGAGGGAGAACTTGGTTCGGCATCGGATCGGTCTGGTGCTCGGCTATCGATACTTGTCGTTCTTGTGGCGCTCATGATGTGTCGCGGCGTCCCAACACACTTGCCCGACTTGTTGCAGAACTTGACGCCTCGCGCACGGACAGAGGATGGCGGGGCCGGAGACAGGGACCGGGGAGGCAGGAGACGGAGCGCCGACGAGGACAAGGGCGAGGACGACCGGCTCGAGCCTGCGGAGGGAGGCGGCGCCGCTGCAGCGGGTCCCACGCCGGGGAGCTCTTGGCCTGCACGGCAGCGGCGAGGTTGAGCACGCGCGCGGGCGGTGGCGCCTTGGCCGGAGCACGCGGGGCCGGGGCGGAGAGGAGCGGAGGGGGAGCAGCGCCGGCGAAGGGGAAGCGGAGACGGGCGGCGAGGAGACAGGGGACGCGCGGGAGGCGGGGCTCGCCGGCGGCGGCGGAAGGACGACGGCGAGGCGGGCAGGGCGAGCAGGCGCCGGCGACGGGGTCGGAGTCGGCCGCTGGGGCGAGGCCGACGGTCGGAGGCGAGCGCCGGGGTCGGGGAGGCGCGCCGGCGCGGGAAGCGGCCGGGCGGGACGGACGGGCGGCTGCGGCGGCTCTGCGGAGGTAGGTGACGGCGGCAGGGCGCGGACCTGGCGCGGCTGACCGGAGGAGATGGAGGGGCAGAGGCGGCTCGGGGCGAAGAGCAGAGGCCGGGAGGAGGGCCGCGCGGCGCCGGACGCCTGGCGGAGGAGGGGAGGGGAGGCGCTGACGCGCGGGCGAGGAGGAGCCGGCGGGAGAGTGAAGCAGGGGGCGGCGGCCAGGGCGCCGGAGGGGAGGCGGCGGACGGTGGAGGAGAGGCGGCGGGGAGATGCTCGCAGGCGGCCGGCGAGGTGGGAGAGAAAGCGGGGAAGGGAGAGGAGGCGCGTGGGGGGAGGAGAGAGGAGTGGTGGGGCCGGGGGCGCGTGGGGTGCGCGGCAGGGGCCAGGTGGGCCAGGCGGGGGAGTGGACCAGGTGCAGGGGGAGGTGGGATCCGGGGGGGCTGTGTGCAGCGTGGTGTGGGGTGTGGTAGGGGAGTGGGGTGGGTTTGAGTGGTGTGTGGGATGGATGAGGTGGCGGCACCGGATAGGGTAGGGGAAGAGGGGAGGTGAGGTGTCGAGAGGGGGTTGGTTGGGGTGAGGTGGAGGGGGTGTGGGTAGATTAGGACTAGGTGAACTTAGGAATTAGAGGGGCTGGTTCAGGTGGACCGATATTTATCTGGGGGTGGTCGTTCGGGTCGAATCGGCTCGTTCGACTGCCCCACTAAAAATAATTTAATATTTTATTTGCTTTAAACGGGCCGTTTGCAAACCGATAGCGGACAAACAAAAATATTCCGGCGACCCGGTTTTGCGTGTTGAACAAAGGCGGGGCGTTTAGAAAACAAAACCAGGCTTTTTCGAAAATAGTTTTATGCAAGCAAATGCAATATGATGACGATGCTCAAATGCAATGTGGCATGATGACATGAGCATGCGGTCATGATGATGCAATGCACAAAAACAACGCGATTTTCTAGTAGTGGTTTTTTTTGCGGGATGCCACATCTCCCTAGTAGCAACAACACATCTACAACCGAAGAGATTATTGTCACTTCCCTTGGAAACTAGAGGCATGAACCCACTATCGAGCATAAATACTCCCTCTTGGAGTCACTAGCAACTACTTGGACAAGATAACCACTAGCAACAGAGAGCATGCAAGATCACAAACAACACATACATGATAGAATCATAAAGATAGAAACATTAATCAAACCAACATAATAATCTCAATATCCATCGGATCCATGCAAACACAACATGCATGATTACAAATAGATTAGATCTTGATCATGAACGGAGCTCACAAGATCTATACATGAAAGCACAAAGGAGGAGATACAAACATCTAGCTACTACATGGACCCATAGTCCAAGGTGGAACTACTCACGAATCATACTAGAGAGAAGGCCTCCGGGATGATCTCCCCTCCGGCAGGGTGCCAGGAAGAGCTTCAGATCCCCCTGATCTAGGGATGATGGTGGCAGCTATAGACGGTTTCATGGAATATTGATCGGGTCCTGAGAGTTTCTGCATCGGGGGCTTCTTATAGGCGAAGGGGGAGACCGAGGCGGTCGCCCTAGCCAGGCGCGGCCTAGGGCCCACCCACGCCTGGGGGGGGGGGGTTCTGGCCCCTCTGGCCGACCCCTCGGGCTCTCCTCTGGACTTCTTGTTCCCCACGGAAAGTTACTGACTTTGTCCTTTGTCCCGTCCAATTCTGAGAATATTTCTTTACTAACTTTTCTGAAACCAAAAACATCAGAAAACATGCATCTAGCAGTGTTGCAACTTGTTAATAGGTTAGTACCAAAAAACATGTAAAAAGCACCTCAAAGTGTAGACAAGTAAAGAAAGTAGATACAAAACAAGCATGGAGCATCAAAAATTATAGATAAGTTTCCAACGTATCAGCATCCCTAAGCTTAACTCCTGCTCGTCCTAGAGTAGGTAAGTGATAAAAAGAATAATTTTTGAGGTGAACATGCACCCTCACAATAGAGATCCAACCATTTGCAAACATTGAAAGCTGGGATCAAAGAACTCTAAACATGTGCATGAAAGAATGGAGTTCTAACAATAGGAAATAGTAACAATGCATGCAACATGGCAAGCTACAAACAAAGATCATGAATAAGATGCATTTGAAAAACGTTTGTTTGTTTCACATGCAGAAAACATAGCATGGTGGCAATCAGCTTGTCCCTCATAGAGTAGCAATATAGATGCATAGGACACCTTCAAAGTTCACAAGGGTGACTAGAAACAAATAGCACAAGAACAAGTAATGACACAAGATGCATCAATTAATAAGCTTTGGAACACTGCACACAGAATGACAACTATGCTCTCTTAATGGTGCCTAAAGGTAGAAGGTGGAGACTCAAACAATGGTGTAAGAAAGGCCTTTTTGTAAAGGAAGCAGGGATTACAAGTTTCAAAAAGATCTTCCAAAAATTATTGTACTTATTAGCTTTCAGCCCTCATTGCCCCTATCATAAGCATCTTGAAGTGGTTAAGGTTAAAGTGGCAAAGCTGGAGTATATGCTTGACAAATTATAATTTGGAAATCCCAAGTCCCTTGAATATGAGGGCTACACCTCATGGATACTCAACTTAGGGCCCAGGCAAGTTCTTGTCACTATAAGTATTTGCATATCATTGAGAACCGCCAACGGGGTACCCCTTGCACATGGTACAAGAGATTTCCCATAACCAAAATGACAAGGCAAGCAGACAATGAGCATCTCAGCAATTCTTCTAATGTACCATGGGAATATGGTGCTCTTTCTCTCTTTCCTCTTTTCTCAATGTGTCTATCTTTTTTATAAGAAGAATGCTTCATAGATGTCACTATGCGGATGCTGCAAGTTTCCACCATGATTAGGCATGGCTTAGGCTAGCGGCCCAGGCGTTTCTCTAACACAGCATACAAACTCCATGGACTTACAAGTTCCCACTTCATTTCACACCGAACATCCATAGAGAAAATATCATGATATCAACGGAGTACAGAAGTACAAGTGCAATGTTGAAAACGTTCCCCATGACAGCACGGTTCTCATAATCCCAACTTATAAGTGCAAGCATATACAACAAAGTTGCCTCAATGGTTCAAGTTTATTAGGGGCAAAGAATAAAGTGTGCATCAAGTTCGTGAGGGCTTTAATCACTAAGTTTTCACATAACAAACTAGTTTTTAATTGGAAGATAGTTGAAAACAAGAATATACTTGGAATGGTGTAACACCATGCATAGGAGTTTATAGTGGACACTTTGGAATAACTTGGTTTCTTG
Source organism: Avena sativa (assembly GCA_916181665.1). Lineage (NCBI taxonomy): Eukaryota > Viridiplantae > Streptophyta > Magnoliopsida > Poales > Poaceae > Avena > Avena sativa. The sequence goes on along the minus strand of OV702279.1, from coordinate 17,257,407 downwards.
GGAGTTGTAAGCATGAGTAGAACTTACTCATACAAGTGGAGGCTAGCAAAAGACTGGGAGCAACTAACTAAGAGAGCAATAATGGCCATAATTATGCAATGCAGCAAAGCAAACTAATCAAAGCAAAGAGTGGTACTACAATTCAAGGACTAAATGATCATAGAGGATAATGGTGACTTGTCATAGTCATATCATGGTGTAAGCATGTGCCAAGTCAACCCAAGCAAAACATCAAAAGAGAATAACACAATACTATGCTTTTGCATGCTAAAACAACGCATAAGTTCTTCAAGGCACACTAAGCAATCCCAATTGTTTGGAACAAGACATGCTACTGCAATAATCACTAAGCATAATGCTAAAACAACACCTAGCATGTCATGCTAAAGTCTAAGTCATAGTCAATGCAAGCTCCTCTTGCACTTCAAGCAAGAACTTACTACTTCTTTCCAAACACCAAGCAAACTTATTTGCAAAACAACACAACGAGAATGAGGGTCCAAACTTACTTTATTCAAGCAAACTAAACAACCTAAGCTAAGCAAACGAAAACTAAGACGCTCCAAGAACAACACAATTGTGCATGAAACAATAAAAGTGAAGTGTCTAGACAGACCTGAGCTTTTTATTGATGAAGAAGGGGATGCCTTGGGCATACCCAAGCTTCGACGCTTGTACCTCTTGGGTATTTATTGGGGTGACACCATGGTGGAATCCCCAAGCTTGAGCTTTTGTCCATTCTTCATCTCATTGCATCATTCTCTCTACACCTGAAATTTTTCCTTCATACAAAACTTCACACAATCTTCATTAGCAACATTAGCTTATTCAAAAGATATTAGATCCTGGAAAAGCTTTAGAACAGCAAGGCTTTTCACTAAAAGCACAAGCTACTGAAGTAACTCCTTCAAAGAAACTCAATTTACCTGAAGAGAGCTCAAATAGGAATCAATAAGAAGCAAATGCAAATAATGGCAGAAATCTGTCAAAACAGACCAGCAGGTAGAAACCGATTTTTTCGAACATCTTATGTTGGTCAAATCAAAAAGTGTTGAACTAACAAAAGTTAGCTAACATACTGGGGGATTTATTCGTAAATTTTGAGCTCAATCGAGGTACAGAGAGTACTCACGATTTTTTTTGTGGAGGACAGAAATCTGTTTCAGGACAACAACTCCCCAAATATTAATTCCCTCTCATTAGAGGTCATTCTTGGCACAAAAAGCAAACAAAAAGGATAAGGAGAGGTCATTACTGAAGTAATAACTTCCAAGACTCAAGAAAACTCTTGTGTTATCTCCCAACAAGTAATTTTCTTTAACGCCTTTAAGTTGGGCACAAAAGCTTGAAAGATGCTCACATAAGAAATGTGAATTGAAGTAAAAGAGAGCATCAAGAAGCAAATACAAAACACCTTTAAGTCTAACCCACTTCCTATGCATAGGAATCTTGTAATAAAATAAATCAAAGAGGCACAAAGCAACAAACATAGGAAAGCAAAACAAGTGCAACTTCAAGATTTTCAACATAAAGAGGGGAAACTTAATATTTTTGAGATGCATAAGACCATGTTTCCCTCTCTCATAATAACTTTAAGTAGCATCATGAATAAACTCAACAATATAACTATCACATATAGCATACTTTTCATGATCTACAAACACATAATTTCTATCAAGCTTAAAGATAGTGGGATTAAAACCTTCACAGGTTTTACCCAAAGTAAACATTTAAAAAGGATCCACCAGAACATAACATTCATCCTCCTTTGGTAAGAAAGGGGGACAATCAAATAAAGTAAGAGGTAAAGGGTTACTCTCATTAGAAGGTAAACATGGGTAGATCCATTCTTCCTCCTTTTGACCATCACTCTCCTCCTCTTTTTCATCTAATGAGCTTTCAGTTTCAGCAATTTATTCTCCCATAGGCTCCTGCAAGGCATTAGTCTCTTCCATTTGTGGAAAGCACCTATTAAAATATTCAAGAATATAGCCATTTGCTTCCTTGTAATTATCAAAGAAAAATTTAAGTATCTCAAAAACCTCATATTCATAAGGTGCATCATCAGTATTTTCAAGCAAACCAGCAAGTTCAAATGCACCCTTGAAAGCAATAAATTCTTCAATTTGTTCCACATCATAAAAGTCATAATTTCCTTTAACATAATAAGATATGGTAACATTATCATTATACTCACATCGAAAAGGCAGATGTTTGTACCTCCTACAGCAACAAGACTTGTCAAAGCAATAAGTAACATTATAAGTAGAGCACACCTCTCTAGCAATAGTATTCAACCTATCAATTTGTTCCTATAAGTGTTTCCCTTTTTGTGACAAACGGTGTTCCTTATAATGATACCTTTCTTCTTTCGTGAAACCACCTTGCCAATAAGAACTAGTTTTAAAGAAACTATCCATTGATAGAAAACATGGCAAAGCAAGGCACTAACAAACCAACAACTAGAGCAGGAACTAATTTTTTTTTTGAATAAAGAAAGCAAACCAAACTAGACAAATATTTTTAAGTTTTTTGGAAAGAGGCAAACAAAAATAAACAAAAGAAACAAAGCAAACTAAAAACAAAGTAAAGAGAAAGGAAGTGAAGGACTCTCCTTGTGAAGACGTCCTTAGCCTCCCCGGCAACGGCGCCAGAAATACTTGACGGTGCTCAAGGAAGAGGTTGAAGTAGAGTCCCCAGCAATGGCGCCAGCAATACTTGATGGTAGCTGGTGCCTCGTTGGTAACCCCAAGCGCAGGGCGTGAACAACAATGATCAAGTTTTCCCTCAGTTGAGACCGAGGTTATCGAACTAGAAGAAGGAAGGAAACGTCACACAGGTGTTGGAAGCAACGTGGAGACCTGCACAACACAAACTCAATACTTTGCCCCAACGAATCAGTGAGGTTGTCAAGCTCACCAGTTTTCTGTAACAAAGGATTAAACGTATGGTGTGGAAGGTAATGGTTTGCAGCAAGTAAACAAGTAACAGTGGAAGATGTATCAATGATAAAGATTGGACCGGGGTCCATAGTTCACTAGAGGTGCTCTCCTTAGATAAACAACATGGCATGAAGGGTAAACAAATTACAACGAGGCAATTGACAGGAACTGAGCAAGGCACAACAATGCAATTACTAGCCAGAAAGATCCTATGAGGTTGATTGGGCAATACAACAATATACATAGATTGTAATCCAACTGAATCTATGACTAGAAGTCCACCTTCAGGTTATCATACGAACCCCCTCCAGTATTAAGTTGCAAGCAACAGACAATTGCTTTAAGCAAAGTGTGTAAGGTAAACAGTCCACATGTTCCATGAACAAGAGACCGTTGTTTTCTCCCTAGTATCAACAACACATCTACAACCAAAGAGATTATTGCCACTTCCCTTGGAAACTAGAGGCATGAACCACTATCGAGCATAAATACTCCCTCTTGGAGTCACTAGCAACTACTTGTCCAAGATAACCACTAGCAACGGAGATCATGCAAGATCACAAACAACACAGACATGATAGAATCATAAAGATAGAACCATTAATCAAACCAACATAATAATCTCAATATCCATCGGATCCCTGCAAACACAACATGCATGATTACAAATAGATTAGATCTTAATCATGAACGGAGCTCACAAGATCTATACATGAAAGCACAAAGGAGGAGACACAACCATCTAGCTACTACATGGACCCATAGTCCAAGGTGGAACTACTCACGAATCATACAGGAGAGAAGGCCTCCGGGATGATCTCCCCTCCGGCAGGGTGCCGGGAAGAGCTTTAGATCCCCCCGATCTAGGGACGATGGTGGCGGCGGCTACAGACGGTTTCGTGGAATATTGATCGGGTCCTGAGAGTTTCTGCATCGGGGGCTTATTATAGGAGAAGGGGGAGACCGAGGCGGCCACCAGGGCGGCCAAACCCTAGCCAGGCGCGGGCTAGGGCCCACCCGCGCCTGGGGGGGGGGGGGTCTGGCCCCTCGGGCTCTCCTCTCCCCACGGAAAGTTATTGACTTTGTCTTTCGTCTTGTCCAATTCCGAGAATATTTCTTTACTAACTTTTCTGAAACCAAAAATAGCAGAAAACAGGCATCTGGCACTGTTGAAACTTTTTAATAGGTTAGTACCAGAAAACATGTAAAAAGCACCTCAAAGTGTAGACAAGTAAAGCAAAGTAGATATAAAACAAGCATGGGGCATCAAAAATTATAGATACGTTTCCAACGTATCAGGGCCGCAGGGGGCCCACACCCTCCCTAGGCGCGAGCCAACCTGGGCTGCGCCTAGGGCTGGTGTGGCCCACCTGCCCGGCTCCCGACTCCGCCCCTTCGCCTATATCTTCCCTACGGAACCCTAAGGCTGAGGGAGCGACCACATATAGATTTCCATCGCCTCTGTGGGGCGGAAAACACCGAGAGAGAAAGATCTCTCCGACAGACAGATTTCTGCCAGAGAAATTCCTTCCCGGAGAGGGGAGATCGTTGCCATCAACACCATCGTCAAGCTAGTCTTCATCGGGATCATCATCATCCACACCATCATCTCCACTAGCACCATCATCACCACTTCATCCCGCTGTAGCAATTGTGTTGGATATTGCTTTAGTTCTTAGGAGAAACTTTCCCGGTGTTGATTACTATTGTAGTTGATGCTTGTGAGTGGAACCATTGGATTATTGTTTATGTTCAGATTTTTATTCATCACCATACCATCTTCGATATTGATCCATATGATGTCTCATGAGTAGTTCGTTTAGTTCTTGAGGACATGGGAGAAGTCATGTTGTTATTAGTGGATTTGTGTTGAGTTATTATTCAATGGTTTAGTATTTAAGTTGTGGTGTTATTCTTCTAGTGGTGTCATGTGAACGTCGACTACATGATACTTCACCATTTATGGGCCTAGGGGAATGCATTGTGTATTTGGCTACTAATTGTGGGGTTGACGGAGTGACAGAAACCTGAACCCCCGTTAGGACACCTTTGCACAAGGGAGTGTAGGATCTCAGAGTTTAAGGCTGTGGTTAGATTTATATCTTAATTACTTTCCTGTAGTTACGGATGTTTGCAGGGGGTTTAATCACAAGTATGTATTAGTCCAAGTAAGGTCAGTACATTGGCACATGTTCACCCACACAACACTTACAACACCAAAGAAGAGTACTCAGCTATATGAAGCAAAAGCACTTGACAGAATTCCCATGTGTCCTCGAGAACGTTTGGTCCTTATAAGTATTCACCAGCATGTCCTTTGCTAAGAAAGGATTGGGCCACTTGCTCTGTTTGCTTGTTGTCCTTGTTACTTGCACTTTGTTTTTTTGCTTTATCATAAAATCACTAAAAATATGTTTGCTTAGTACTTGCAGAGAGTTCCTGCTCCATACCATTGTTCAGCACGTTCTGCTCCTCGTTGGGATCGACACCTATTTATCGAAAGTACTACGATACACCCCCTATACTTGTGGGTCATCAGGGAGATAACCCAAGAATTTCCTTGAGTCTTAGAAGTTATTAATTCAGTAATGAACTCTTCTTATCCTTTTTGTTTGCTTTTTGTGCCAAGAATGACCTCTAATAAGAGGGAAGTAAGATTTGGGGAGTTGCTGTCCCGAAACAGATTTCTGTTATCCACCATAAAAATTCATGAGGAGTCTCTGTAACTCGGATTGAGATAAAAATTTACGAATAAATCCCCCAGTATGTTATCTAACTTTCGTTAGTTCAACACTTTTTTATTTGAGCAACATAAGATGTTCGAAAAAATCAGTTTCTACCTGCTTGTCTGTTTTGACAGATTTCTGCCATTATTTGCATTTGCTTCTTATTGATTCCTTTTTGAGTTCTGTTTGGGGAATTGAGCTTTTTGAAGGAGTTACTACAGTAGCTTGTGTTTTTAGTGAAAAGTCTTGCTGTTCCAAAGCTTTGCCAGAGGTCTAATATCTTTTTAATACACTAATATTGTCAATGAAGATTGTGTGAAGTTTTGTATGAAGGAAAATTTTCAGGTGTAGAGAGAGAATAATGTAATGAGATGAAGAATGGACAAAAGCTCAAGCTTTGGGATTCCACCATGGTGTCACCCCAAGAAATATTCAAGAGGTACAAGCATCAAAGCTTGGGGATGCCCAAGGCATCCCCTTCTTCATCAATAAAAAGCTCAGGTCTGTCTAGACACTTCGTTTTTATTGTTTCATGCACAATTATATTGTTATTGGAGCATCTTAGTTTTCGTTTGCTTTGCTTCGGTTGTTTAGTTTGCTTGAAAAGTAGTTGGACCCCCGTTCTCGTTGTGTTGTTTTGCAAATAAGTTGCTTGGTGTTGGAAAGGAGTAGTAAGTTCTTGCTTGTAAGTGCAAGAGGAGCTTGCATTGACTGTGACTTAGACTTTAGCATGGCATGCTAGGTGTTGTTTTTAATATATGCTTAGTGATTATTGCTGTAGCATGTCTTGTTCCAAACAATTGGGATTGTTTAGTGTGCCTTGAAGAAATTATATGTTGTTTTAGCATGCAAAACCATAGTATTGTGGTATTCTCCTTTGATGCTTTGTTTGGGTTGACTTGGCACATGCTCATACCATGTTATGACTATGACAAGTCACCATAGCCTCTATGATCATTTAGTCCTTGACTTGTAGTACCACTCTATGCTTTGATTAATAATGCTTTATTGCTCTGCATGATTATGTCCATTATTCTCTCTTAGTTGGTTGCTCCCAGTCTTTTGCTAGCCTCTACTTGTATGAGAAAGCTCTACTCATGCTTCCAACTCTCAAGAAACCAAGTTATTCCAAAGTGTCCACTATAAACTCCTATGCATGGTGTGTTACACCATTCCAAGTATATTCTTGTTTTCAGCTATCTTCCAATTAAAAACTATCTTGTTATGTGAAAACTTAGTGATTAAATCCCTCACAAACTTGATGGCACACTTTATATTCTTTGCCCCTAATAAACTTGAACCATTGTGTCGTCTATGTTGTATATGCTTGCACTTATACGTTGGAATTAGCAGAACCATGCTGTCATGGGGAATGTTTTCAACATTGCACTTGTACTTTGTACTTAGTTGATATCATGCTCTTTTGTCTATGGATGTCACCGGTGTGAAATAAAGAGGGAGCTTGTAAGTCCATGGAGTTTGTATTCCGTGTTAGAGAAACGCCTGAGCCGCTAGCCTAAGCCATGCCTAATCATGGTGGAAACTTGCAGCATCACCATAGTGAGCTATCTATGAAGCATCCTCAATAAAAATCTATGCATATAGTAAATAAAAAGATCACTAAGAGGCTCATTGTCTGCTTGCCTTGTCATTTTTGTTATGGGATAGCTCTTATACCATGTGCAAGGGGTACCCCGTTGGCGGTTCTCTATGATATGCAAATACTTACAATGACAATAGCTTACAGGAAGTTGAGTAGCATGAGGTGTGGCCGTCGTATTCAAGGGACTTGAGATTGCCAACTTATACTTTGTCAAACATATACTCTATAGTTTGTTCACTTTAACCTTAATCACTTCAAGATGCTTATGATAGGAGCAATGAGGGCTGAAAGCTAACAAGTACCATAATTTTTGGAAGCTCTTTTTGAAACTTGAAATCCCTGCTTCCTTTATAAAAGGCCTTTCTTCCATCATTATTGAGTCTCCACCTTCTACCATTAGGCACCATTAAGAGAGCATAGTTGCCATTCTGTGTGCAGTGTCCTAAAGCCTATTGATTGATGCATATTGTGATATTACTTGTTCTTGTGCTATTTGTTTCTAGTCACCCTTGTGAACTTTGAAGGTGTCCTATGCCTCTATTTGCTACTCTATGAGGGACAAGTTGATTGCCACTATGCCATGTTTTCTGTATGTGAAACAAACAAACATTTTTCAATGCATGTTATTCATGAACTTTGTTTGTATCTTGTCATGTTGCATGCATAGTTACTATGTCCTATTGTTAGAACTCCATCTTTCATGCACATGTTTAGAGTTATTTGATCCCAGCTTTCAATGCTTGCAATTGGTTTGATCTTTATTATGAAGGTGCATGCCACCTCAAAAATTATTCTTTTTATCACTTACCTACTCGAGGACGAGCAGGAGTTAAGCTGGGGATGCTTGATACGTCGGAAATGTGTCTATAATTTTTGATGTTCCATGTTTTTTAGTATCTACTTTTCTTTGCTTTGTCTTTCTTTGAGGTGTTTTTATATATTTTTTGGAACTAACCTATTAACAAGTTGCCACAGTGCCAGTTGTGTGTTTTCTTCTATTTTTTGTTCCAGAAAGGCAGAAAATCAATATTCTCGGAATTGGACGGGACAAAAGCCAAAGTCAATAACTTTCCACGAGGGACACAAATCCAGAAGGAGAGACGGAGGGGAGCCACGGGGTGGCCGCACCCCCTAGGCGCGGCCAAGCCTGACCCGCGCCTGGGCAGGGTGTGGGCCCCCCGGGTGCCCCCTGCCTCGCCTATTCGCCTATAAGAAGCCCCCGATGCAGAAACCCTAATTACCTGATCAATATTCCACGAAACCTTATGTAGCCGCCGCCACCATCGTCCCTAGATCGGGGGGGGGATCTGAAGTTCTTCGCGGCACCCTGCCGGAGGGGAGATCATCCCGGAGGCCTTCTCTCCGGTATGATGCGTGAATAGTTCCACCTTGGACTATGGGTCCATGTAGTAGCTAGATGGTTGTATCTCCTCCTTGTGCTTTCATGTATAGATCTTGTGAGCTCCGTTTATGATCAAGACCTAATCTATTTGTAATCATGCATGTTGTGTTTGTGGGGATCCGATGGATATTGAGATTATTATGTTGGATTGATTAATGGTTTTGTCTTTATGATTCTATCTGTTGGAGATATGCCCTAGAGGTAATAATAAATGTAGTTATTATTATATATCTTTGTATTTATGATAAATGTTTACATTCATGCTATAATAGTATTAACAAGGAAACCATTAATACTTGTGTGATTTGTAAACTTAAATTTGAAGTCCCTAGTATAGCCTCTATACTTCACTAGCTTGTTGGTTGATTGATGATGTGGTTTCTTTGTCATGAACATTGAGATGTTATCAACAACAAGATCATATCGTTAGGAGAATGATATGGTGGACATACTCCTATAGACAAGCGTAGCATAAAGATCAAGTCATTTCAATAGTTCAATTGCTATATGCTTTCTGATACATAGTAACCTAATTCCTTCGACCATGAGATCATGCATATCACCTTTACTGGATGGATGCTTTGATGTCATCAAACACCACACCGTAACAGGGTGGCTATAAAGGTGGCATTGAGTGTTCGGAAAGTATTGGTTGAAACACATGGATCAAGAGTGGGATTTGTCCATCCACATGACGGATAGATATTCTCTGGGCCCTCTCGGTGAAATGTCATCCAATTAGCTTGCAAGCATGTGACTTGGTCACAAGGGATCACATATCACGGGAACGAGAAAAGAGTACTTATCAGTAACGAGGATGAACTAGGTATGCAGAGATACCGACGATCATAACCTCGGATAAGTAACATATCGTGAGACAAAGGGAAATTGGTATCGTATGTAAGTGGTTCATTCGATCGCAAAGTAATCGTAGAAATATGTGGGAGCCATATGAATTTCCAGATTCCTCTATTGGTTATTGTTCGGAGAAGTGTCTCGATCATGTCTGCATAATTCACGAACCGTAGGGAGACACACTTAAGGATTCGACGTTGTTTGAGTAGTTATGGTATTATGAGAAAGAGACCGAATGTTGTTCGGAGTCTTGGATGGGATCCGGGATATCACGAGGTGATCCGGAATGGTCCGGAGAATAAGATTCATATAAGGAAAGTCCCGTTTCGGAGTTCGGGAATGATTCCGGTGTTTTCATCGGGGATATTCTAGAAGGTTCCGGATTGTCCGGCACTCTGGGGGGGGAGGGGTACATGAATGTGTCATTACATATTGGAATGATTGCATCATGTACTAAGTGTTCTTGCTGTCCCAAATATAGGATTAAATTGAATCCTAAAACAGAAAAGTCAAATGTCCAGTTTGAAAGTCAAACGGCTAAAACAAGAAACTGTGGGAAACAAGCAAGAGGAGTTGGAACCAACTTGGAGGAGGAGTCCAACTCCTCCAAGCCGGCGGCCAGCCCTAGGCCGAGTTGGGGAGGGACTCCCTCCCTCCCCTGGCGCGCCAACCCCTCCCACCTATATAAGGAGGGGCAGGGCTCCCCTCCTACACACACAAGTTTCCACCTCTAAATTTCAGGTTTAGAGCCGTTTTGGTTTAGAGCTTCTAATTGCTTTAGCCTGCGGTTTAGAGCCTTCTAATTGGTTTAGAGCCCTCTAATTGGTGTGTCTAATTACTAGACCACTAATAGCCTCTCTCATAAGCTCCACCATACTCGCACCGGCTTAAGGCGAAGCCCTGCGGGATTTCCCCTCTACTTCCGGTACCACGCCGTTGTGCTGCCGGAATCGCGAGGAGAGTGCTACAACCTCCACTGCCTGCTGGAACAAGGGAGAGGAAGGTCTTCGTCGAGTACCGAACGTGTGACCGACTGCGGGAGCGCTGCGGGAACGCGGCGCTGGAAGGATCGTCTACGCGATCTTGAGATCGGAAAGAGTACGACTACATCACCCACGAGAATCTGCTCTCGTTAAACACTTTGGAATCTTCGAGGGTGAATTATTCCATCGACTCGTTGCTGCAATCTAGTAGATAGATCTTGGCTTGTTTGTTTGTATGCGATAGAAAATTTTTGTTTTCCATGCTACGAACCCCTACAGTGGTATCAGAGCCGTGTCTATATGTAGATCTGTTGCACGAGTAGAACACAATGGTCATTGTGGGCGTTGATGCTTTTATTGTAGATTGCTTTTTGTGTACTTTGCATCTTGCGGTATGTTGGGATGAAGCGGCCCGGGCTAACCTTACATGACATCGTTCATGAGACTTGCTCCACGCTTGACATGCAACTCGTTTTGCATAAGTGGCTTTGCGGGTGCCTGTTTCTCCTAGCATAGTAAAGATCCAATTTACAACGGGTGATCAACAATGCTAGTATCAATGTTGTGGTTCTTGTTCGTAAGTTAGAACGACACTTATGGAAAGCCCCAAACCACGTAAAATATGCAAAGAAAGTAGAAGCGTCTAACTTTGTTTTGCAGGGGTGTGCAGTGATGTGATATGGCCATATTTGATGTATGCAATGTTCCTTATTGTAAGTTGGCAACCGGCAGGAGCCATATGGTTGTCTTTAATTTCTGTTAAGACCTGCGTGTCTATTCAAAATAGTTGTAATAGTTGAAGCTGGCGGACGACAACCATGAAGAAGCGTCATTGACCTTGATGCTATGCCGGTGATGATGGAGATCATGTTCGTGCTTGAAGATGGAGATCGGAAGCACAAAGAAGAAAGGCCATATCATATCACATATTATGAATTGCATGTGATGTTAATCCTTTATGCATCTTGTATTGCTTAGTAGACGACGGTAGCATTATAAGATGATCCCTCATGCACATAAATTTCAAGTTCTAAAGTGTTCACCCTTAGTATGCACCGTTGCCAAAGCTTGCTGCTTCGAAGCACCACGTGATGATCGGGTGTCTTTGATTCCGCGGGTGAATACAACGTAAGCAAGCCAGATTTGCTTATGCGGTAGCTAAGGTTTGATCTTGACGAGCCTAGCATGTACAGACATGGCCTCAGGAACACGGATCGCCGAAAGGCAAAGCATGAATCATATAGTAGATATGATGAACATGATGATTGTTCGCCATTAAAACTATATCAGCTCTCGTGATGATCGGTGTTGATGTAGTGGATTTGGTTCGTGTGATCACTAAAACAATGTGAGGGATGTTGTTTTGAGTGGGAGTTCACCTAGTTTAATTTCATTAATTAATTTGAACTCAATTTGTCATAAACTTAGTCTAAACTATTGCAAATATGTTGTAGATCAATGGCAGCCCCTACCATCAATTTTAATGCGTTCCTAGAGAAAGAAAAGTTGAAAAACAATGGAAGCAACTTCGCGGATTGGTTCCGCAATTTGAGGATTGTCCTCACAGCTGGTAATTTGACCTATGTGCTGGATGCACCGCTAGGTGACCCACCTGCAGCTGATGCTACCGATGAAGTAAAGAATGTTTACCTCGCTCGGAAGAATCAGTACTCCATAGTTCAGTGTGCTATCTTGTATGGTTTAGAATCGGAGCTTCAGAAAAGGTTTGAAGAGTCAGATCCATATGATATTGTCGAGGATCTCAAATTAATCTTTGAGACTCATGCGGCAATTGAAAGTTATGAAGCTTCTGAAAAGTTCTTTAACTGCAAGATGGAAGAGGGTAGCTCCGTCAGTGAGCATGTGCTTAAGATGTCTGGGCACGCAAATAAACTTCAAAGTTTGGGTATAGTGATTCCTAATACTTTGGGAGTTTACCGCATCCTCCAATCACTACCATCAAGTTACAAGAACTTTGTGATGAACTACAACATGCAGAACATGAACAAAGAGTTGCCAGAACTATTTGCTATGTTAAAATCTGTAGAAGTGGAGATCAAGAAAGAGCACCAAGTGTTGATGGTCAATAAGACCACCAAATTCAAGAAAGGCAAGTCTAAGCAAAAGGGACACTTCAAGAAGGGTGGTAAGAAAGTTACCACGCCGACGAAGAAGACCAAGGCTGGACCTAAGCCTGAAACTGAGTGCTTTTACTGCAAGGGAGAAGGTCACTGGAAGCGGAATTGCCCAAGGTACTTGGCGGATTTGAAGAACGGCAACATCAAGAAGAAAGGTATATCTGATATACATGTTATTGATGTGTATCTCACTAGTACTCGTAGTAGTGCCTGGGTATTTGATACTGGTTCGGTTGCTCATATTTGTAACTCGAAACAGGAGCTGCAGAATAAACGGAAGCTAGTGAAGAACGAGGTGACGATGCGCGTAGGAAACGGATCAAAGGTTGATGTGATCGCGGTCGGCACGCTACCTCTTCATCTACCATCGGGATTAGTTTTATACTTAAATAATTGTTATTTGGTGCCTACGTTAAGCATGAACATTATATCAGGATCTTGTTTATTGCGAGACGGTTACTTGTTTAAATCCGAGAATAATGGTTGTTCGATTTATATGAGTAATATGTTTTACGCACATGCACCTTTGATAGATGGTCTATTCTTGTTGAATCTCGATAGTAGAAATACACATATTAATAACATTGAAGCTAAACGATTGAAATCAAGCGATAACTCGACCTATATGTGGCACTGTCGTCTTGGTCACATTGGAGTGAAACGTATGAAGAAACTCCATTCCGATGGACTTCTTGAATCACTTGATTTTGAATCACTTGAAAGATGCGAGGCATGTCTGATGGGTAAAATGACTAAGACTCCATTTTCTGGTATGATGGAGCGAGCTACGGACTTATTGGAAATCATACATACCGATGTGTGTGGTCCAATGAGTGTAGCATCGCGCAGTGGTTATCGTTATGTTCTTACCTTCACGGATGACTTGAGTAGATATGGGTATATCTATTTCATGAAACATAAGTCCGAAACTTTCGAGAAGTTTAAGGAGTTTCAAAGTGAGGTAGAGAATCAACGTAACAAGAAGATTAAATTTCTACGTTCTGATCGTGGAGGTGAATATCTAAGTTACGAGTTTGGCGAGCATTTAAGGAAATGTGGAATACTTTCGCAGTTGACACCGCCGGGAACACCACAGCGTAATGGTGTGTCTGAACGTCGTAATCGAACTCTCTTAGATATAGTTCGTTCTATGATGTCACTTACAGATCTACCACTATCATTTTGGGGTTATGCATTAGAAACAGCCGCATTCACTTTAAATAGGGCACCGTCTAAATCCGTTGAAACGACACCATATGAATTATGGTTTGGGAAGAAACCTAAATTGTCGTTCCTTAAAGTTTGGGGATGCGAAGCCTATGTAAAGAAGTTACAGCCGGACAAGCTTGAACCCAAAGCGGAAAAATGCGTCTTCATAGGATACCCGAAGGAAACTATTGGGTATACCTTCTATCATAGATCCGAAGGCAAAATCTTCGTTGCCAAGAATGGATCCTTTCTAGAGAAGGAATTTCTCTCGAAAGAAGTGACTGGAAGGAAAGTAGAACTCGACGAGGTTGTCGAACCTTCTCTCGAAATTGCGAGTAGCGCAGCACCGGAAGAAGTTCCTATGGTGCCTGCACCAATAAGAGAGGAAGCTAATGATGGTGATCATGAAACTTCGGTTGAAGTTGCTACAGAGCCTCGGAGGTCAACGAGAAATCGTACCACTCCAGATTGGTATAATTCCGTTATGAATGTCATGTTGGTGGACAACACCGATGACCCCGAGACATATGAGGAAGCGATGATGAGCCCAGATTCCAATAAATGGCAAGAAGCCATGAAATCCGAGATTGGATCCATGTACGAAAACCAAGTATGGACTTTGGTGGACTTACCGGATGGCCGGAAGGCTGTCGAGAACAAATGGATTTTCAAGAAGAAAACAGATGCTGATGGTAATGTCACTGTCTATAAAGCTCGACTTGTCGCAAAAGGGTTTCGACAAATTCAAGGAGTTGACTACGATGAGACTTTCTCACCGGTAGCGAAGCTAAAGTCTGTGAGGATTATGTTAGCAATCGCTGCATATTATGATTATGAGATATGGCAGATGGATGTCAAAACAGCATTCCTCAATGGAGACATTGATGAAGAGTTGTATATGATACAACCCAAAGGTTTTGTCGATCCTAAAGATGCTAACAAGGTATGCAAGCTTCAACGGTCCATCTATGGATTGAAGCAAGCATCCCGAAGTTGGAATCAACGTTTTGATAAGGTAATCAAAAGTTTTGGTTTTATACAAACTTATGGAGAAGCTTGTATTTACAAGAAAGTGAGTGGGAGCTCTGTAGCATTCTTAATACTGTATGTGGATGACATATTGTTGATTGGGAATGATGTAGACCTTCTTAATAGTGTCAAAGAGTATTTGAATAATAGTTTTTCAATGAAGGATCTTGGCGAAGCAGCTTACATATTAGGCATAAAGATTTATAGAGATAGATCGAAACGCCAAATATCATTGTCACAAAGTACATATTTGGACAAAGTTCTAAAGAGGTTTGGAATGGAAGATAGCAAGAAAGGGTTCTTGCCCATGTTGCCCAATACGACCTTGAGTAAAACTCAAAGTCCGACATCGGCAGAAGATAGAGAAAGGATGAGTAAGACTCCCTATGCCTCAGCCATAGGATCTCTAATGTATGCCATGCTATGTACTAGACCCGACATCGCATATGCTGTTAGTCTAACTAGCAGATATCAAAGTGATCCAGGAGTGGATCATTGGACAGCGGTCAAAAACATCCTTAAGTACTTGAGAAGAACTAAGGATATGGTTCTTTCTTATGGAGGTGATGAACAGCTCGTTGTTAATGGTTACACCGATGCTAGTTGGAACACCGATCCGGATGATTCTAAATCACAATCTGGATACGTATTTATTTTGAATGGTGCAGCAGTTAGCTGGAGGAGTGCAAAGCAAAGCGTTGTGGCGAGATCTTCAACTGAATCGGAATACATGGCTGCTTCGGAGGCTTCACAAGAAGCGATATGGATGAAAGAGTTCATTACAGAGCTGGGTGTGGTTCCTAGTGCGCTGGACCCAATGTCTATCTACTGTGATAACATGGGCGCCATAGCCAATGCGCAAGAACCAAGGTCACACAAGAAGCTGAAGCATATCAAGCTGCGTTTTCACGCTATTCGAGAACATATCCAGGATGGGGATATAAAGATTTGCAAAGTACACACAGATCTGAATGTGGCGGATCCGTTGACTAAACCTCTCCCGAGGGCAAAACATGACCAACACCAAACTGCCATGGGTGTTCGGTATATTACCATGTAATCTAGATTAGATGACTCTAGTGCAAGTGGGAGACTGTTGGAGATATGCCCTAGAGGTAATAATAAATGTAGTTATTATTATATATCTTTGTATTTATGATAAATGTTTACATTCATGCTATAATAGTATTAACAAGGAAACCATTAATACTTGTGTGATTTGTAAACTTAAATTTGAAGTCCCTAGTATAGCCTCTATACTTCACTAGCTTGTTGGTTGATTGATGATGTGGTTTCTTTGTCATGAACATTGAGATGTTATCAACAACAAGATCATATCGTTAGGAGAATGATATGGTGGACATACTCCTATAGACAAGCGTAGCATAAAGATCAAGTCATTTCAATAGTTCAATTGCTATATGCTTTCTGATACATAGTAACCTAATTCCTTCGACCATGAGATCATGCATATCACCTTTACTGGATGGATGCTTTGATGTCATCAAACACCACACCGTAACAGGGTGGCTATAAAGGTGGCATTGAGTGTTCGGAAAGTATTGGTTGAAACACATGGATCAAGAGTGGGATTTGTCCATCCACATGACGGATAGATATTCTCTGGGCCCTCTCGGTGAAATGTCATCCAATTAGCTTGCAAGCATGTGACTTGGTCACAAGGGATCACATATCACGGGAACGAGAAAAGAGTACTTATCAGTAACGAGGATGAACTAGGTATGCAGAGATACCGACGATCATAACCTCGGATAAGTAACATATCGTGAGACAAAGGGAAATTGGTATCGTATGTAAGTGGTTCATTCGATCGCAAAGTAATCGTAGAAATATGTGGGAGCCATATGAATTTCCAGATTCCTCTATTGGTTATTGTTCGGAGAAGTGTCTCGATCATGTCTGCATAATTCACGAACCGTAGGGAGACACACTTAAGGATTCGACGTTGTTTGAGTAGTTATGGTATTATGAGAAAGAGACCGAATGTTGTTCGGAGTCTTGGATGGGATCCGGGATATCACGAGGTGATCCGGAATGGTCCGGAGAATAAGATTCATATAAGGAAAGTCCCGTTTCGGAGTTCGGGAATGATTCCGGTGTTTTCATCGGGGATATTCTAGAAGGTTCCGGATTGTCCGGCACTCCGGGGGGGGGGAGGGGTACATGAATGTGTCATTACATATTGGAATGATTGCATCATGTACTAAGTGTTCTTGCTGTCCCAAATATAGGATTAAATTGAATCCTAAAACAGAAAAGTCAAATGTCCAGTTTGAAAGTCAAACGGCTAAAACAAGAAACTGTGGGAAACAAGCAAGAGGAGTTGGAACCAACTTGGAGGAGGAGTCCAACTCCTCCAAGCCGGCGGCCAGCCCTAGGCCGAGTTGGGGAGGGACTCCCTCCCTCCCCTGGCGCGCCAACCCCTCCCACCTATATAAGGAGGGGCAGGGCTCCCCTCCTACACACACAAGTTTCCACCTCTAAATTTCAGGTTTAGAGCCGTTTTGGTTTAGAGCTTCTAATTGCTTTAGCCTGCGGTTTAGAGCCTTCTAATTGGTTTAGAGCCCTCTAATTGGTGTGTCTAATTACTAGACCACTAATAGCCTCTCTCATAAGCTCCACCATACTCGCACCGGCTTAAGGCGAAGCCCTGCGGGATTTCCCCTCTACTTCCGGTACCACGCCGTTGTGCTGCCGGAATCGCGAGGAGAGTGCTACAACCTCCGCTGCCTGCTGGAACAAGGGAGAGGAAGGTCTTCGTCGAGTACCGAACGTGTGACCGACTGCGGGAGCGCTGCGGGAACGCGGCGCTGGAAGGATCGTCTACGCGATCTTGAGATCGGAAAGAGTACGACTACATCACCCACGAGAATCTGCTCTCGTTAAACACTTTGGAATCTTCGAGGGTGAGTTATTCCATCGACTCGTTGCTGCAATCTAGTAGATAGATCTTGGCTTGTTTGTTTGTATGCGATAGAAAATTTTTGTTTTCCATGCTACGAACCCCTACACTATCATGTCTGTGTTGTTTGTGATCTTGCATTCTCTCCGTTGTTAGTAGCTATCTTGGCCGAGTAGTTCCTAGTGACTCCAAGAGGGGGTATTTATGCTCGATAGTGGGTTCATGCCTCTAGTTTCCAAGGGAAGTGACAGAAATCTCTTCGGTTGTAGATGTGCTGTTGCTAGTAGGGAGAAAACAATGGTCTCTTGTTCATGGAACATGTGGACTGTTTACCTTACACACTTGGCTTAAAGCAGTTTTCTGTTGCTTGCAATTTATATACTGGAGGGGGTTCGGATGATAACCTGAAGGTGGAGTTCTAGTCATAGATGCAGTTGGATGGCGGTCTATGTATCTTGTTGTATTGCATAATCGAATCTCATAGGATCTTTCTAACTAGTATTGCATTGTTATGCCTTGCTCAGTTCCTGTCAATTGTCCTGTTGTAATTTGTTTACCCTTCATGCCATGTTGTTTATCTAAGGAGAGCACCTCTAGTGAACTATGGACCCCGGTCCAATCTTTACCATTGATACATCTTTCACTGTTACTTGTTTACTTGCTGCAAACCATTACCGTCCACACTATACGTTTAATCCTTTGTTACAGCAAACCGGTGAGCTTGACAACCTCACTGATTCGTTGGAGCATAGTCTTGAGTTTGTGTTGTGCAGGTATCCGCATTGCTAGCAACACCTGTGTGACGTTTCCTTCCTCCTACTGGTTCGATAACCTCGGTTTCTTACTGAGGGAAAACTTGCTGCTGTGCTGCTTCACGCCTTGCTCTTGGGGTTCCCAATAGGCTCCACGTCAACCGTGCTAGCCATCATCAGGATCTAATTGTCATGTTAATAGTTAAATTATCACACCATTATCTTGTGCATAAATTCTTAGACCATGATAATATCGAGTAACCTCATGCCAGAAGATTTACTTTTGAGGTTATCCAAATATCACTTGTACAAGATGGTAATACCAGTGATCTTCAAGTACTTATGAAAGCACTTCTAGGAAGTTAGATAGTTCAAGAATGGAATCTGGCTCCTTCTAACGATGGAGAGATATATGCCGGACTCACTCGGTATTACGATGTCACCTTATTGTTTATGAAGAAAAGTTATCATAAGAACATAGGATATAGTGATCAAAGAGTAGATTCAAAAGAATGTCAACATCTCGCCTTAGTATGTCACAGTATACCATGAAGCAAAAGGACTAACATTTGTATAATGAACAGGTTCACTCGATGCAATCTTATTGTAGTGAGTGGGACCCATCATGGGTGCTCATCTCGCTATTGGTTATTGATCCGAAGGAGTTTGGAATCATGTCTACTTACTACTAAACCTGATCGGGTCACACTCTTAAGGTTCACCGATCAAGTTTTCTTAGTCATATTCATGGTAGGTAGTTGAGAGAGTTGTCTGGAATACGTTCCGGACACACCGAAATAGTTCAGGGTTTGTTGAAATAGTTTTTGAGAGTAGATGGAATAGATCTAGCGACATAACCTAATATCAGAAGGTGGTACTGGAGTGGTCGAAATAGTTTTCGAGGATCATCAAAGTTATTCCGAGATGATTAGAATGTAAAATAGCATTGGATATGTTCCAAAAAATATATAGGTTTGATTACATATGATGTATCGGTCTTTATTTGAAATAAATCAGAGAGAGGAAAATTTTTCGTATATATATGCTTTAAGTAAGTTGTTGTTTTTTGCTTTTTGGAAAGTACAATATAAATAAATTTTTATTGAGGATTTTTGGAGGGAGAGAGGGGCCTCCAAAGGATGGGCCAGGAGGTCCATGCGCTTGGCCCAAGGGGGTCACCCCTTGTCCTACGGCCAAACCCTAGGGTTTGGCGCGCCTAGGGCCTAGGGTAGGGAGCAGACTTCCCCCCTTGGCCGGCAGCTTCCCCTCCCATTTCCCCTCCTCCAAGCTTCTCCCTCTCGCCCTCCTCCTATATAAACCCATGTGGGATGCCCTATAATTCACACAATTATGTCCTCTATGTGTCAGAACTCTCTCTCTCTCTCTCAACCGTAAATGTACCATGAAAGGCTACGAGAATACCACCATTGGCACGACGCTCTAGATGGCTCGACGCTGACGGATCGAAGAGACATATACCTGAAACCTACATAGGGATTGTTCGTCTAACCCTAGCATCAAGTGGAGTTGCGGGGATCGACGAGATCTTAATCAACATCTTCATCGATGTACCTTTCTTCTACGTCAACATCGGTGAGTTTTCTAGATCCAATCTAGTTGGCATCTCATAGTATGATCTTGGGTGATCGTGTAGAGCGAATTTGTTGTTTTGCTTGCACGAATCCCAATACTTGGCCCCTATGAAAAGGTGCCCCCCACTGGTTGGGAACCTTCCGGACCCTTCGAAAATACTGCCAAATATTCTGGAACCTTAGAACTTTCAGGTGCCTGAGTGCCTTGGATAGGTTAGGTTATGTTTTAGAGTGAGCATGGAGCGAGGGCCCTTGACCACTTGCAGTTTGTTTTCCGTGTACTCGGATCTTAGGAAGTTAGTGGTTCATTCCGTTATGATATTCTTCCAGTTTTACTGTTGTCTTATCCTCCAAGTCCTAGCCCCTGAACAGTAGCATAGTCAGATTTCCATCTTGTTTTCGAAGATTTGTCTGTCGAACTATTACAACATACAGAGAGCATCTGCGATGTTGTTACCGAAGTGACCATTGTCAACACAATTCAGTTAAGTTGCCCATTTGTTAGATTTCGTCCATTCAGATATCTGCATTTTAACGCTGCAAAGACCAAGCTCCCAGTTGACCAAATCTAATTTCCATTTTGTTCTTGACAATGTACCTGTCGAAATTAGCTGTTTGTTAACAGAGTATGAATATGGTTAAACAGAGAGAGCGTAGGTGATGATATTATAGAAGTTTCTATCATTCTGATTACTACTTGCTTCTATTTCACTATGTCTGCTAGCTTGATTTGTTTTGTAATATGTCTTCTGGTTCCTTTTTTTCAGGGGAGTCTTCTAGCCCCTTTGTTTCTTGAGAGGAAACCTTCCGCTACCCCCGTTCTATAACGTAATCCTTTTTAGCAGTTCAATTTAGCTCCTTGTGTACGCCAGTTCCTGGTATGTGTCAATTGTCGTAATGTCTGACGATCTGCTTACAAATTCATTGGAAGTTGTTTGTGGGTTTTCCTTGGGCCTGCAGCGTTTCATCATTCATGGGCTGCTAGTTTTTGACAATGGTTGACGGCAACAACTACATATAGATGAGGCCTTGATAATACCAGTTAGAAACATGTTCCTATTTTGATCCAACAAGAAGAAGAAATTCGCCAACTTCCATACTGAACATGCTCCTGTTGTGATCAAATAGATGAAGGTTAAAGATTGCAAGCAGACTTACCACCAACAGTTTATAATCATATTTCCCTCCTCGATCAAACTAGCAGTTCCATAAATCGGTGCAGTGATATCCACTTTTCTGAACAGCTAGTGGAATGGAATGATAAATCATGATGGGCAATCCAGATCTTTTATAATTTATTTTTGAAAAAGCACATACGTTTTACAGAAGGTATTTTGATTCAGACATGTATCTGAGTTTGGGGAATATTTTTTGAATGCTAAATTTGTCTTTTGTCGTTGATCACATCATTTGGTTGGTGACGGACTGGTTCTAAAATGGAGTCAGAATTATTCAATCTCCCCCTGCAAAAAAAAAGTATTATTCAATATCACTAAAGTTCACCTACAGGAGACAGACCTGATTGCTCCGTCTATTCATATCTAGTGCTGGCAGTCCCAGTTTGGTTGAAATGCAGTTACTATGCAGATACTTTGAGATATATTTATAGAGCTGTTTTTCTTTGCACAATCTGAGTTTGTAATTGCGTGCAGTGGCACTTGTGTTAATTGGGCTACCTTCCCTAGGAAAATGAAATGCTCACTGATATTTGTCTAAGGATTCAAAGCTGCTAAGAATTGGACTTTCTGCTTCAGTTTATGTCCACGATATTGATCTGTCTTGTTATGTAAAAGCCAGTAAGATGAATTTTTCACCTTTTATCTTTGTTTGGTTATTTCCTTCTAGGTAATTACGAAATGAATTTTCTTACCTTTTTTTGTTGTTTAATTATTGTACAAAGCGATCAAGGAGTTCGTGTTAGCTTAAACTCATCGCACATTTAGCTTAGCTGCTCTGAGTAATGCTCGGCGCATGCAATAGGCTGAGACCGGTTCTTCAGTTAGACCTTTTCTTCAGGTTCAGTTAGCTAGTTTTCAGCTAGTGCGGTTAGTGGATAGCTGCGGGGAGTAGTCGTGGGATGGCCCGGCTAAGTGTGGATCGTGGCTCAAGTTCATTGCTTTGTAGTCTCCTTTATAAGCTGAATAAAAGGAACCGAAAAGTCACCTTTTGCAGTGTTAATCGTCACAGAAGTTCTGTGTTTCAGAGTATGGCAACAACATTGGGTATCAGAGTCATGTCCAAGTTGGTGGCCGGAGGTGGTTCTCGGAGGGGCGGAGCCAGGATTTGGACATAGCAAGGGCGAAATGTTGACAGGGAAATATATATTAAATCTCAACAAGAATTAATAGAAGATCCGTATAAATATTCAAATATATGTTTAACGCTACGAAAGAAAATCACATGTCTGTTAGCTTAAAGTGTGATCTACGACCACTAAGTCGATAATCTCATCAGAACTAATCTTTGCAGATACTTTCTTTCCAATGTAGACAATCACATAGTGCCGATGAAATCATCTCCATTCTATTTCGAAGACAAGACTTGATCAATTTCACGGCCGAGAAAGCACGCTCGGTGGAGGCAATTGACACTAAAAGAGTTGTGACTAACACCAATAATCTATCAACCATCAAATATGTAGAAGCTTTACCTGTTATATATATAAAGACTACTGTTGACGCTTGACGGCCATTTTCCTATGGAAAACGGTGATTGACTCTTCACTCTGCAGTACAACTTGAAAGAAGAATCCAAGTCAAATCCTGAACAATTGTCTGGGATAGCTGCCCTGGTTTCCCCACCGCTCAAGAACAACTTCGTCAACATCTCCGAAGCTGCCTTCAACAGAGAATATATCTAGTGATACCAACATATAAATGATACCATGATACCAGCCATGTTGACCTCCCATAGGCCATGCCATGCAGGTATGAATCCATGCAGACCCTTATTAGTTGTGCCTATTTAGCCTTTTCATCTTAACAGTCATATAATGTGCCCCAACACAATCCCCTCTAGTTCCTCTTAGTGACTCCAAGCAATATAAGAACTCCGCTGTTAATAAAGATTGCACCGACCAATTTAATTCCCCACGCGAACGCCTAATATAGGAAATGGTGATTTTCCGATCACTCAATTCCCACCCTTCCTCTCAACGGTCTAGGACTGTCTGCTCTTATATAAACTGTATAAAATCTAGAGCTCTGTCAAATCTTCCTCTCACCAGCTCTTTTTTTTTTGGTGTTTGTAGGTGGCAGAAAGCTCATAAAAATACACCTTCTCTTAGGGCTCGTTTGGAAGCCATCATTTTATTTTATTTGGTAGAAATGAAATGATATTGTTATCATCAATTCATTTGCCCAGTTTGAAATTCCAATCTTAGAATCATACTTACATGCCGCACGGAATTATGAAATGACTGAGTTAGGAATAAGAATTGACTTAACATATCATACCCATTTGCTGGAATTTCTAATAGAAATGATTGTTTCAATTTCACGACAGCCGAACACATTTTATATGGAATTCCGATTAAATTCCAAGTGCCCACTTCCTAGAATTTTCAATTAAAATGATGGATCCAATTCCGGGACAACCAAGTCTACCATGGAATTGTTAAATGAATTCTATGTTTTTGGCCCCAAATGATGGGATCCAAACAAGCCTTAGAGAATCTCCACTGATAGCCTGCAAAGGTTGTCTGACCTATTTTAGGGAAAAAACTACTCTTACCGGTATCCCCTATGCCAAATCCACATCATCTGGCTCCCAGAATTTTGTCCGCGCTTCCACTCCCTCCACACGGGGACTCTTTCGAGAATACCAACAATAACAACAATATAACTCACGTAGGATTGAGGCAAATATGCCCACAGTCCAACCTTTCATCTCCCCACCTACCCCCTCCTCTCTCTTCCCTCTCAGTTCCCACCTATCGCCATCTGTGCAACTACTTCTATATGAGGGTTTACCGGTGTGGGCAGGCTGCCCAAATTGCGGATAATGTAATCTGGCGCACCCCAAGACACTCTAGCAAGTATTAGCCAGACATGTTTTGAAAGTCTATGGTGGAGATTATCCCCCCCCCCCCTTGAAAAAAAGATTGACCGACAACTGTGCGGGCAAGCCGTTTGTGGGCACCGACCCAAACCTATGGTAGTTTGGGGCAGGTTTCCCACACTGAACGCTCCCAACGAGGAACATTTCTACCCTAAACTTAATTTCAGAGAAAATTACAACATAAAATAAAAATTCATGGCCTCATAGGCCCTAGTCGCCTTCATCCTTTGACACATCCTGACGGTGTTGGAACCTTACCTCCATGGCCTCATGGTGTCGCTGCGTCGCAGCCTGACGCTGCTGCAACCTTTCCATGTACATATTCTCTCTATCACGGGTTGGCATTGCACTATGATGGTTCCTTTCCGCCCTCTTCATAACCTCTGACATGTGCGCTGAGGACTCTGCCTCGTCTATGTCCATGGCCCTCTACATAATCTCCCTAGCTTCGCCAGCACCTTCCTCTCCCCACGAAAGTACTCACGGCCGAGCTCCTCCCTCCTAGCTGTTTGGCAGGAGAGCTTCATGACGACCACGTTGTCGACCTTGTCCGACGAGCGGATGGAGGCATGCTGCTTCAACCCACGTGTCGATTGGATTGAGTCGAGGAGCAACCACTGGTTGATTGGCTCTGCATGATTCTAGTAGTCGATGAAGTCCAAGTTGTTCTCCTTGACAACGACAGTGGCGTCGACCTCCATCTCTTCTTACACGGCCCTCGGACGTGGATCCTGCCGTGGCTTTGGCTCCTCCAGTGCTGGGTAGTGGCACTGAGAGGTGTGCCCAAGTGGTGGGAAGACAATGAGGCATGGTGTTTTGGTGCAGCGTTTACCAGTTGAGCTAGGCCCTTCATTATAGCTGACGATAGTAGCCAGATGAAATAGGGTGCCAAGGAGCATAAAACCGTTGGAATCAACGTGAAAGGCTGGAACCATCGGGAAACTAGGCCGTGAATCCCGTCGCACGACGAGATTGTTGGTAGTGGAGGCGACACGATGTCATTAACACTAGAGTCGGGTGACAAGCCGCCAGAGACGCGCATTATGTGTCTTCCGTGGGTCCTCGCGCGGACAATCCAACGTGGCATGCATTGCGGGCACCCTGCCTGGCCCCAGTGTGCCGGGGATAGCACGGGAGTGCCGAACATATTATTGGGTGGCCGGAGTTGCTGGGATTGGTTGGAGACTGCCGGTGTGGGCAGTTTTCGGCCATAACTTCCAACAGCTGTTGGGGGCTATGTTGAGGACATTGTTCGAGATGCTCTTATATTCCATAGTATTTTTTAGTTCCATGGCATTATCAATTATGTAAATTGCTTCATATTTGCCATCTTTTTTCTGCGAAATTCCACCGATTTATTAATAATCATCAATAACAGTTTAAGAAAATCTAAAAGTAATAAAAATTACAAATAGGTCCATGGACCACCTAGCGACGACTACAAACACTAGAACAAGCCGAATGTGCGCCGCCATCCTCGGCCCTCCATCACCAGATCTGAGAAAAGCTTATCGCACTAGAGATTGTTGTCGTAGATAGACGGGAAGTCGTCTTGCTAGGGCCCCAAAAGACCAGCACATTAGAGCAGCAACCATCGCTGAAGATACAATCGTAAATCAGAAGAGAGTCACCTAGAATCACATCAACGAACAAAAACACAACCAGATCCTTGGAGACCCGCTAGACACACGACTACATGCGCCCTCCACCAGCGCTAGATGCACCACCAGAGTGAGGATAGGGCAGGGAGGAATATATTCTGACTTCAAGATGTAGCCACCACCTAAACATTCTGGAAAGACACTAAAACAATATCTAAACAAAGAATGAGAAATCTCCCGCCGACGAGGGACCGTGGTCCGCCACAACCTCCTGGGCCCCGAGACCATCGGAGACGGAGCATACCAGTGGAATCATCGACGGGAGTATGAAAACCTAAATGGGTTTAAGCGCCGACTCCTTAATTTACTGGTCCTGGGTACCGGTTTGGTTAAGTCAGCAATCACATACTAGCCATCTTGGTGAAGCTTGTGTCGTGGTTTGATAACAACATATACCTAGGGTAGGCTTATGTTGGGGCCGATGGACACCAGAGGATCTGGGGAGGGATGATGCACTAAAGAACACACACAGATGAACACATGGTGTACACAGGTTCGGGGCTCTCGTAGTGAGATAACACCCATACTCCTGCATGCTAGATGATATATCTTGGTGTACACATGCCTTTTTTACATTGGGCTCCTTGCGTTATATTATGCCTCTAAGAGGTCTTCTTGTGAGCCTAGGGCTGGAGGAGGAAGAAGAAGAGAGCTCGTGCATGAGTAGTGGAGAAATGGGCCCCCAAGGAATGCCCCTTTGAACGATCCTATTGGTGCTCCTTATAAAGGGAGCTCAAGGGACAAGGGAGTACCCACTAGCATTGTTCCCGAGTTGACTACTGGATGTTCGAGATATGCCTAAGAGGCAATAATAAAGTGGTTATTATCATATATTTATGTTTATGATAAATGTTTACATCCCATGCTACAATTGTATTAACATAAAATATTAATACTTGTGTGTTTTGTAAACATAAAAGAGTCCCTAGTAAAGCCTCTTGTTAGACTAGCTTGTTGATTAATAGATGATCATGGACATTGGATGTCAGTAATAACAAGGTCATATCATTAGAAGAATGATGTGATGGACACACTCCTATAGTTAAGCGTAGCATAAGATCAAGTCATTCAATAGTTCGTTTGATATAAGCTTTCAAATACATAGTAACCTAAATCCTTCAACCATGAGATCATGCTAATCACCATCACTGGATGGATACTTTAATGACATCAAACACCACTTTGTAACTGGATGGTTATAAAGGTGGCATTGAGTATTCTGAAAGTATGTGTTGAGGCACATGGATCAAGAGTGGGATTTTGAAACGTCTATTATGCATCACTATTTTATATCATAATTTACTTCTATTCATTGATATATTTCATATTAAGAGGTGATACTTATATTATTTCATCTATTTTTTCATGTTGGATGATTCTTGGAGGATGAACTGCCCGAGTCAGGATTCTGATGGAAAGAGGAGTCTTTTGATGCAATTTTCGCCAAGATCAGAAAATACCAGAAAATTCACGGAAAATTCTATTTTTCCAGAAGACGAAGGAAGCCAGACGGGGAGGCGGAGTTGGGCCACAGGGGGCCCACACCCCTAGTCGCGGGCCACCCTAGGCCTCGCCACCAGGGGGTGTGGCCACCCTGGCCCACCTCCTTCCTCGCCTCTTCGCCTATATCTTCCTCCCGAAACCCTAAAGTTCGTGGAGCAACCACAGAAAGATTCCGTCGCCTCTGCGGGGCGGAAACTATAGAGATAGAAAGAGCTCTCCGGTAGACATATTTCTGCCCGGGAAATTCCTTCCCAGAGAGGGGAGATCGTTGCCATTAACACCGTCATCAAGCTAGACTTCATCGGGATCATCATCATCCACATCACCATCTCCATCAGCACCATCATCACCACTCCATCCCACTGTAACAATTGTGTTGAATCTTGCATAGTTCTTAGGGGAAACTTTTTCGGTGTTGATTACTTTTGTAGTTGATGCTTGTGAGCGGAACCATTGAATTATTGTTTATGTTCAGATTGTTATTCATCATCATATCATCTCTGATCTTGATCCATATGATGTCTCATGAGTAGTTCGTTTAGTTCTTGACGACATGGGAGAAGTCATGTTGTTAGTAGTGGAATTGTGTTGAGGTATTATTCAATGGTTTGATATTTAAGTTGTAGTTCTATTCTTCTAGTGGTGTCATGTGAACGTATACTACATGATACTTCACCATTAATGGGCATAGGGGAATGCATTGTGTATTTGGCTACTAATTGTGGGGGTTGTCGGAGTGACAGAAACCTGAACCCCCGTTAGGAAACATTTGCACAGGGGAGTGTAGGATCTTAGAGTTTAATGCTGTGGTTAGGTTTTTATCTTAATTACTTTCTTGTAGTTGTGGATGTTTGAAAGGGGTTTAATCACAAGTATGTATTAGTCCAATTAAGGTCGGTACATTAGAATAGGTTCACCCACACAACACTTATCCAACCAAAGAAGATTAATCAACTATATGAAACGAAAGCACTTGACAGTATTCCCATGTGTCCTCGAGAACATTTGGTCCACATAAGTAATATCACCGGCTTGTCCTTTGCGAAGAAAGGATTGGGACACTTTCTGCAATTATTCTTGTTATCTTTATTTACTTGCACTTTATTTCCTTGCATTATGAAAACCCCCTAAAAATCCGTTTGCTAAGTATTTATAGAGAATTTCTGCTCCAAACCACTAGTCAACACCTTCTGCTCCTCGTTGGGATCGACACTCCTATTTATAAAAAAATACTACGATACACCCCCTATACTTGTGGGTCATCAAGACTATTTTCTAGCGACGTTGCCGGGGAGTGAAGCGCTATTGAAGAGTGGAACTGGTAAAGGAAACTTCTA
The DNA here is from genome assembly GCA_916181665.1 of Avena sativa. Taxonomy (NCBI): domain Eukaryota; kingdom Viridiplantae; phylum Streptophyta; class Magnoliopsida; order Poales; family Poaceae; genus Avena; species Avena sativa. Next base: position 17,228,693 of record OV702279.1, on the reverse strand, counting down.
CTGTGAGTATTGCTTTTTATTTCTGTTTATTACTTTGTTTCCAATATGGATAACCCACTTGGTTTCCTATTTGGGAAAGCTACTACCACTGCTAGGGTAGTAGATGAGCCACAACTTGTTGAGATAGATCCTTTTAAGATACCTACAAGAATTGTTGATCGCGTTATGGATAATTATTATTTTGGGATGGAACTGTCCATCATGGTGATCACTTGCTTTTTATCCATGAATTATGCGGGTTATTTAAGTGTGTAGGTATCACAATGGAACAAGTTAAGAAGAAGTTATTCTCCATATCATTGAAAGGAAGAGCTGAAGAATGGTATAAGCTGCTGAAGAATGGAAAATCTATGGAATGAGAGGAAATTGTGCCTCTTTTTTATTCTAAATTATATCCTCCTAGTGAGATTCATAAGGATAGGAATCAAATATATAACTTTTGGCCTCTTGATGGAGAGAGTACAACCCAAGCTTGGGGGATAATGAAGTTACTAATGCTTAAATGTCCTATTCATGAACTCCCTAACAATATTATGATCAATAACTTTTATGCAAGGCTTTCTCTCCATGATAAAGATTTATTAGATGCTTCTTGTGCTGGATCATTCACACGTATGAAGGAAGAAGCTACATGGGATCTTCTAGACCGTATTCAAGAAAACACTAAAGCTTGGAAGAATGACAAAGGAAGAAAGTCAGGTATAAATTATGATTATGAATGCATTAAATCTTTTATGAGAACTGATGACTTTCATGATATTAGTACTGAGTATGGTATTTATTCTCAAAGTATTGCCAATTGTTTCAAAGCTTTTGCCTCTTATATAGAAATCCCTAAAAAGAAGTGGAACAAGTACCATGCACCTTATAAAGATGTTGTTAATCATGTTCCTGCTAGCAACATTGAATTTTGTACCGTTGATCATGTTTTGCCTGAACCTTATATTGAGAAAATACATGTCACATCCCAAAATTTTATAAATTTTGAAATGTGAAAAATAAACAAACAAAATAAATAAAGAATGAAATTTAGGGGAAAAAGAAACTTTTTGCTTCTAATTGGAAACATTAAAACCTTTTGAACTATTACAAAAGTTTTCCCCCAAATAAAGGTACTCCTTAAAATAAAAATAGCATTTAACAAAAACCCTAAGATCAAAGCATCAAGATTATCCATATATCTCCTCTACTTCAAAATTATAATTTGCAAGGTTCCCCTTCAAAATCTTTTTCACAAACTTCCTGTATTTGAAAATATATTTTTAATCTTGAGAAATGTTCTCAACCAAAAACCATCTATACATCTCAACTACTTCATTTACATTTTTCAAATAACCTTTGTTTTGTTTTGAACCAAAAAGAAAAGCAAAGAGTCTCGTTTTAAAATAAGCACCATAGCTTATGTGAGCTATTTTAAGATTTTATAAAATTATCCTCTCATATTTTCAAACTTTAATTCATGGGTTGTCAATGTAAAGTGGAACTAAATCGAATCAAATTCAAATAAGGAAAGAATCCAAGTTATTCCAAATATATTGCCCTACAACTAGGCCAATATCGCACACATGCAATCATACAATAATTAACTAATTAATAATTGAGAAAATTAAATATTTATAAATACATTAAATTTATGTCCTAAATGTTTTCCATAAATTTACGAACCCGCAAAATTTTGAATCAACAAATTCAAAGCTCTAAATCAAAAGTTATGAAAGAATTAAGAAATAGAAAAAAATATAAAACAAAAAAAGGTGACCGGCCAGGCCGGCCAAAATGGGCCGGCCCAACCAGGCTGATCGGCCAGGAAGCCACCATGCACAGGAATCAGGCAGTATGTTGGTCTTCATTTCATTTGTATCTATTGGTCTTAAATGACCCTTAATTGCACTTTTAAATTATACTAAATGCCCTCTAATTCCTATTCCTCTTTAATCTTCTTTAATCCAGCCCCCACCCCCTCCTATATAAACCCACTTCAGGAAAGTTCACAAGTTTTCAACTCCGTAGAAAGATCATAGCCTCATTTTCGTCCAAAATTCTCTCCAATCTTCTCCACCCAAATAGGCCTTCAAGACGACCTCGGATTGTGGCGCCTTCAACACGGAAGTTGTTCCCCTTGTCAAGACGGTTCCATTCCCGCTGGTTTCAACTTGTTTCGTTCATCAAGCAGAGAGAAAAACACGGTCAAAGATTCATATCTTAGAAGGTATAATCCATTTTACGCCCACCCCGTTGCTCCAAATTCAATTTCCTTTGAAAAGTAGATAGATCTAGTTGTTATCTACAACTTTCATATAGTAAGTTTTCCGTCCGAGCAACTTTTTCTGTAGTTAATTCTGACATCATCATGACATCAGCGTAGTCAACAGTCAACTCAGCCAGCTCGGTCAAAGTCAATTTCAGTTAATTCCCGAGTTTGACTTTTTCAGATTTTAGTACGAACTCGTACAATTCATATAAAAAGATTTAGAAGTCCAAAAATTATAAATTTGGTATCCCTAAAAAGCTGAGATTCTGTAGAATCCATTTCTGCAATAATATTACTTATTCTCGGTACAAAAATTTGATTTATAAATTAAATGGTTTAATTGTTCATTTTCATCATAAAAATTATAACTTTAGATCTACTAGTCCAAAAGTTATGATTTGGGTATCAAACGAAAGCTATTGAAATCATCTACCCGGATCTACAAAAATACAATACATGTTCTGTACTAGAAATTGAAACATTAATTAATTTGGTATTTTTGAGTCGGTTAAAATCACATTTTATACACAACCATTTGTGGAGTATTTTGCGTATAAAAATTGTTGTGTAAATTATTTTTAAGTGAATCCTTTTGCAAATGGATTGTAGATTGAACCCTCTGTACAGTAAGACCAAAATATATTTTTATTCTAGTATAAATAATAGCTTGGCAATTATTTAGTGAGAATGGCCTTTCCAAGTGTTAGAAAATATTGCTAATTGATACAATTGCACAAATGGTTGCATTTGTAATCTTGAAATATATAAAATGTTCATAAATCACTTAGTCATGTTCAGAACCTTGTTATAACAATTTGTACAATTAGAATTGTCATCTTGCATGTTTACATACTTTGCATGATTTTTGTGTTGTCATTTGTATTGATCTTGTGATTGTTTTGTCTTGGTTGTTTTGCTTGATAGATTGTGTTGATTGTCAAGTGTGTTATTGCGAAGAGTGTACCAACACCACCAACTACTAAGGCAAGTGGCACTATCATCCATGTCCTACTATTTTCATTACACTTAGTGAAAATTTTGTAGTATGCATGATAGGGCTACTATGTTACTATGCTATGCTATGTCCTATTAGGATATCCTTTATATCTTCCTTAGTGGAAACACCGTAGTTGTAGTATGCTTATCCTTGCTATAGATTCGGGGTGGAATACCATGTTATGATTATATGAAGTGTTGGAAAATATATGTTTTATATAATAAAACAAGTACTCAATGAATCACCTGGGTGGAATGTGGATACTCAGTTGTGAATAAGGTGGCAACAAAGGGAACCATATATATGGCTATCTCCTTCGTGTGTGCACTTGGAGAATACCACCCAGGGACTTAGAGATTGAACATGTTTCTCGTACAGTGGCTTCCGTGTACAACCACATGCTAAATGGGCTCTGGCTTAGTCAATTACATAGTGGAAGACCCTTGCATTGGTACCTGTTCAGGTTAACTAGAATTATGTATTGGAAGTATATCCTTACATTGGTGCCTGGTAGATGTGCTAGCATTATGTATAGGGAGGACTTCTATGGAAAGACTTTGTCACATTCTCGATCTGCCGGTACTCCATTTGGTGTGTACTTATCTAGCGGCCACTGTTGGCATCAAGATGAGATTATGTCATGTGGGTAAAGTGTACAACTTCTGCAAAAGATCAAATTCTAAGTACTTAGCCATGTCCCCGGTTACGGACAACTCTGAGCAACCAAGGCCTAAAGCTATGGAAGATCTTGACATTCCAAGTTCTCAAAGTAAAACTTGATGGTGTCAACAAGGGATTAGAAGCACTTGGAGTTTGCCAAGGAGTTAAGAAAGTTATTAAAAGATCAAAACTATTTTAAAAAGATAGGATAAAACCATATTGCTTTCTGCAAATGAGCCTAAACTCTACTTAGCCAAATATGCATGTATTGATAGGTTCCAACTTAATTTCCACATAGTATTGACACTTGCCAATACAATTCAAATGTATTGACCCTTGTGGTTGTAACTTATCATGTTGTAGGATTACTTGATGATAGTGATGTTTGATGAGTAGGGGTTACGAGTCTGCACCCAACATGTTTGCCTGTGGCACATGAAGATGAATGACTCCATGCTTTACTTTTATTCTGCTGCTCTGTAATAAGATAGCCTATGGATATGAGATTGTAATAAGTATTTATATTCTGGATCATGCGATGTAATATGACCTTTGTATCTTGATATTACATCTTAAACTGTGGGTGCTAGCTATTCGATCCAGGGACTAGCACTGTAATCAGAGGGATTTCGAACCAAGCCGGGTCCGGGTCCGCTACAGATGGTATCAGAGCACTGTGTTGCCTGTAGGTTCGTAACCCTAGGATTTGGACAAGGACCCTTTTTAGGAATGAACTTATAATTTTAAACTTAGTAAATTTTCTCGTATACCTTGATCATTCTTTACTGAATCTCTTCTCCTTCAAACATGTAGAAGACCAGCCTTTTGCTTTCTCTAAGGAACTTGAAGATGGATCATGTCAACAAGAAGTTCAAGATACAAGTTGCGACAAGTCCTCGAGCTTGCAAAGTACATGGAGAAGTATGCCACACCTCTAAGGAACATCGAGATCAATGTCCCTATTGTGATTCCAACCATCCAGTTGAAGCATGCCCTACATATCAAGTTACGTGTTTCCTATGTGAAGGAACCAACGACATTCCTGCCAAGTGCTATCTTGACTTCATAGTGCAACAAGTGAAAGAACAAATCAAGGATGGAATGTATCATGCTCTAAGGAAGATAGAAGAAAACCTTATCCATATCACTTGCTCCAAATGCAAGAAGGAAAGACACAATATTAATGAATGTCTAGAGAAGGAACTTCAAGACAACCACAACAACACTTCAACGAAAAGGACCCGATACATGACAAATGTGTTTTGCCATCGCTGCCGGAAGACAGGACACTTCACCGATGATTGCCCAACCAAAAAGAGAGCTCCCACTGATGTTATCATAGTGTGACCCAAGAGGCATTAGATTGCCTACCAGCTATTTAAGACTTTCGTATCGTGTTAGTGTATGGATCATACCGACCTATGTGGTATGACTATACTAGGTTGATTGTTTCAAGAAAACTTGTTGTTTTCTTCAACTTATGAGTTATACTCAGAAGTTGTTAAGTGAATGGTTGCTTGTTGATTGTTTGATTGAACTTGTTTGTTTTGGGTTGTGTGTTAGAACTTCTTTAGATCTATCCATCATTACTTATCCCTATTAAACCAACAGATGCCTCTGAGACGTGCCAACAATGGAAACAACAACAATGGAAATGAGATACAACAGATGATGACTGCACAGGACAACTAATGCAGATGATGACACAATTCATGGCAAACACCAACAATCAGAATCAGAATTTGAACAACTACAACAATAACAACTAGAACAACAACAATCCACCACCTCTAGATATGCTTACTAGATTTCTAAGGTTGAGACCTGCAAAGTTCTCTGGTACTTCTGATCCAATGGTAGCCGATGACTGGTTATGTTCAGTGAATAGAGATTTAGTGACTGTTGGATGCTCTGATGCCGATAAATTGAGATTTGCAGCACACTTGCTCGAAGGCCCTGCAGCTATATGGTGGGACAACTTTCAAGTCACTTACCCCATTGAAGAAGTGACTTGGGAAATATTTGAAGAAGGTTTACGCACTAACCGTATCTCTTCAGGCATGATGAGTTTAAAGAAGGAGTTTCACAACCTTAAACAGCATCACCGCAGCGTCGCTGAATACATTGAGGAATTCAACAATATTCCACGTTATGCTCCAGATGATATTGACACAGATGCTAAGAGGAAGAAAAAGTTCCTAGATGGACTAAATGATGAAATCTTCATGTAGTTATCAGTTGCTTATGTTCCAACTTATCAATCACTATGTGACAAAGCTACAATTTTAGAGAGAAAGATGAAGCAAGTTGAGAACAGAAAGAGGAAGCATAGCTTTGACAAGTATCACTCAGGATCATCACAAAAGATGCGTTCATTCAAACAGAGCAATGGAGATTCTGGACCACATCAGCATGAAGGAAATGGACACACTCATCATCATCACAAGAATCACCACAACAACAATGGAAGTGGTAATAATAATGGGAATGGTACTGACAATGGAGATAACCTTGGTCAGAACCAACATGGCAATTCCATGAAGAAGGAAATTAGACAGTTGCAGTGCTATAATTGTAAGCAACTTGGACACTATGCATCAGACTGTCCTGAGAAGAAAAATAATAAGGATGCTAGAAACTCTAATGGAAGTGATTCCAATGTGGCCCGAAAAGTACATGTGAACCACATCAACATGTATGGAACCCTTGAAGAATTAGATGATGTGGATGGTAAGATTTAGCTAACTCAGTTGAGTTATATAAGGATCCCATGTTTGGATGTCAATTATTGAACCCATAGTCAGGTGAACCATCAATGCAACCCTACAAAATTTCCTTTTAAGGGTGGTAGCACCCAAGTTATTCTAAAACTCAACCTATTCTTTCTAGCCTTCTCGGGACGAGATTCCTTTTAAGGGTGGTAGCTGTCACATCCCAAAATTCTATAAATTTTGAAATGTGAAAAATAAACAAACAAAATAAATAAAGAATGAAATTTAGGGGGGAAAAGAAACTTTTTGCTTCTAATTGGAAACATTAAAACCTTTTGAACTATTACAAAAGTTTTGCCCCAAATAAAGGTACCCCTTAAAATAAAAATAGCATTTAACAAAAACCCTAAGATCAAAGCATCAAGATTATCCATATATCTCCTCTACTTCAAAATTATAATTTGCAAGGTTCCCCTTCAAAGTCTTTTTCACAAACTTCCTATATTTGAAAATCTATTTTTAATCTTGAGGAATGTTCTCAACCAAAAACCATCCTAGTAAAGCTAGGAAAGCTAGTGTCCCTGTGCTTATGTTAGGATTGGTGATCATTGCTGTTATGGTTTATGTGATATTGGTGCTAGTTCTAGTGTTATTCCTTATGAGCTTTACAGATAAATTATGCATGAAATTGGTCCTTGTGAACTTGAGGAAATTGATGTGGTTATTCACCTTGCTAACAAGGAAACCATTTGCCCAATTGGTATTGTAAGAGATGTGGAAGTCCTTTGTGGTAAGATTAAGTATCCTGCTGATTTTCGTACTTGGTTCAGCTGCTAGTAAAACTTGTCCTATCATTTTTGGTAAATCTTTCTGAAACACTTGTGGAGATATTATATATTGTAAGAAGGAGAAAGTTTTAACTAAATTTTATGGAGAATCTTATGAGTTTAACTTTTCCAAATTTGCTAAAACTCCTTATGAAAATGAATTGCCTAATGAGGATTTTAGAGTTGAACAACTTGCTTCTATTGATCGAGTTTATGACCTTAGACCTCTTTTTGATGATTCTAAGTATGCTCATTCTGATGATAAGAATGTTTCTTGTGATAGTTATATTGTTAAATTTATTCAAAGTGCTACTAAACGTTATTATGAGAGGGGGAAACATGGTTTTATGCATCTCAATAATATTAAGTTCCCCCCTTTATGTTGAAAGCTTTGAAGTTACACTTGTTTTGTCTTCTATGCTAGTGGCCTTTTGTTTCAATAATTTGTTTTATCATGAAACCCCCTTGCATAGGAAGTGGGTTAGACTTAGATGTGTTGGATATTTGCTTTTGAATGCTCTCTTTCACTTCAAATCCATATCTCCTATGTGAGCATCATTGAAAAGATTATGCCCATCTTAATGGCTATAAAGAAAGATCTTTTGGGAGACAACCTATTTTAGTTTGCTTTGGGTTTTTGTTTCTTTGAGTCTTGGAAGTTATTACCTCTGTAATAACCTCTCCTTATCATTTTTGTTTGGCTTTTGTGTCAAGATCAACCTCTTTTGAGAAGTAGAGGAGTTTTGAGAAGTTGCTGTCTTGGGACAGATTTTTGTGTTGCATTATAAAAATTCGTGAAAGATCTCAGTACATCGGATGGGGTTGTAATTTTCTGTGCCTATGCCCCAAGTTGTTATCCAACTTTCATTAGTTTTGCACTTTTTTATTTGAGCAGCAGAAGATTTTTGAAAAAAAATCAATCTTTACCCGTTGGTCTGTTTTGATAGATTTCTGCCATCATTTGCATTTGCCTCTTAAATCAACTTCCTTTTAGATTCTTTTTGGGTTTTTGAAAGGAGTTTATACAGTAGATTTTGTTTTGATGAATTTCAGTTGAAATTTGAACCCAAGGTTTATTGTTTTGCTTGCACTAATGTTGCTAATAAAGATTGTGTTGAGCTTTGTATGAAAGGAACTTTCAAGTGTGGGAGAGAAGGAATCTGTAGAGTCTGTTTCCAAATAGGTAAAAGTGCTGGAAATTAAAGGTCCACAAAAAACTTTTCTTTTTATATTTTTGCGGTTTTTATTCAATACAGAAGGTAATGAGTCAAAACAGGGGAGGAAACAGAGCCCGGGTGGACCACACCCCCCCAAGCGCGTGCCCTGCCTAGCCGCGCCACTAGGGGGTGTGACCACCCCGGAGCCCGTCTCCATCCCATTTCGCCTAGTACTTTCCTTATGTCGTAAAACTTCATAATATATAATCAACTGGACCCCCCGAGGTTTGTATATCGTGTTCTCGTTGTGTTTTTGTTTCGATCTGTTTTTGTCAAGAAATATTCTCAAGTTTAGAGGCACCATGGTCTCCGCCAATGACGAGGGCAAGAAGCCCGTGGAAGATGATACTCAAGGCCCCAACAAGAAGGAGGATACCTTGGTTGAGGATGAAGAATAAGTGAAGGAAGACAAGCATCCGGACACCCGTGCTACCATTGCGAGCATTGGAGTGGTGACAAACCCTACAAGCTCAGGAGGACAACACGGATGTCTACAGGAGGGAAACCTCCGCGTCATTACCTTGCTCCATGGTTACTTCCTCCACGCACCAAGAACCCCTTCCATACTCTTATACATGAGCAACAATTCCAAAGGTTGCCCAAAGAGAAGTTGCCCTCTAGTTGGGATATGCCTTGTTCTAACCATGCAGGGAAAAACACTCTAAGGAGTAAGAGTGGGGAAAGAATAACAAGGACTGGGATTCTCGGTCCGACATGATCATGAACTACATTGAGCATAATTTGGAGTTGATTCCTACTCTAACCTTTGAGATTTAGGATTTGAGGGAGCTGATTGAAAAGCTTATCAAGGGAACACCACCACCGAAGGAGTAATTCGTCATCAGGTTTTGGCATCCCCTTGGCTTGTTCGAAGATTGGGGGAGTGCTGCGGTATCACATCATTATCTTTCATATTTTTACCTTTTTAGTAGAGTCATATCATGTTTAGAGAAGTTATCTTATATAGGATGGTTTGCATTGTGGAAGTATCTCCCCTTTAGTTGATTATCTATGTATCCCTTGGTGTGAGTGCCTTTATGGATTATTAATGAGAAGTTTCATCATTTACTTTTTTCACTTCTTATTTTAGTTTGCAATCTCTATTATATGATTGATCTTGTTGATTAGTATTGGTATCACTTTGGGAGCATCAAGTAAATCTAAATTGGTTTTGGCAAACCGAGCTCTAGTTAGTAGCAACAATTTTTGAGGTTTGAAAGGAAAAGAGAAAAGCACTTACAAGTAATTTAATTAATTATCTTTCTTTCTTGATTGACTCATAAGCTTAATATTCTTTAGTTAAGATCTTTTGTGTTTTCAAGGAAGATTGCATGTTTGCATTTATCACTTGTATGTTTGCTTGTTTCCTTCAACTCTTTTGCTTGCTACCCAGCCTTGCTAGCCAAAAACCTATATTGAGAGGGATTACTTCTCATGCATCCAATCCTTTAAACCAAAAACCTATGCCATATGTGTCCACCATATCTACCTATTAGCATTATTGCTATTCCAAGTAAATTCTCAAGATTCATCTACCTTTCAAATTAAAAATTCTTTTGTGATGTGAAAACTAGTTAGTAAAGCTCCCATGAACTTGTATATGTGTTAGAGAAACGCCTGGGCCGATAACCAAAGCCATGCCTAATCATGGTGGAAACTTGCAGCACAACCATAGTGAGCAATCTATGAAGTAATCTTATTATATAAAAAAATAGATACGAGAAATAGAAAAAGAGGAAAGCAGAGAAAAAAGCACCATTTTCCCATGGTAAATAAGAAGATTGCTGAGATGCTCATTGTCTGCTTGCCTTGTAATTTTGATATGGGATAACTCTTGTGTCAAGGAGCAAGGGGTACCCTGTTGGCGGTTCTCCATGATACACATGTACTTACTATGACAAATAACTTACCGGTAACTAAAGTTGAGTAGCATGAGGAGCGGCCCTCGTACTCAAGGGACATGAGATTGCCAACTTATACTTCGTCAAGCATATACTCCATATTTGTTCACTTTAACCTTAATCACCTCAAGATGCTTGTGATAGGGGCAATGAGAGCTCAAAGCTTGTAAGTACCATAATCTTTGGGAAGCTCTTTATGAACTTGAAATCCCTGCTTCCCTATGCGAAGGGCCTTTGTTTTACTTCTTAGTTGAGTCAGTAAACCTATTCCTTTTTATCTCCAGCAAGCATTTGAGTTGTTGTGTTTCAATCATTCATATGATGATTTATTCAATCATGTTTCCTATCTCCTTTGTTTTGCACAAAACTCTTATGTGAGTGAATATTACTTTGAAACCCTTCATTGTGAAAAGCCTTTTATGTTTGAGCAAAAGGACTCCTGCTATAAAATTATTTACAAAAAAATCTTTGCTTGAAAACTATGTATGATTTGTCAACTGTTCTCTGACCAAGAACAAATTTTGCCATTACCAATTATGATTTGTATTTATGCATATTTATTGTGACTCCCATACTCGTTGTAAGTTAAGTTATATAATGGTGAGTTTCCTTCTACTATGACTTGAGTATTGGTAAGTGTGATGCTTCTTGTCCGTATTATTTTTATCGACCCTTCACTCCGTAAACCTGTGGACATGTTTACTGAGCTCAACTTTTGCTTGGGGACAAGCGAGGTCTAAGATTGGGGGAGTTGATACGTCCATTTTGCATCACTATTTTATATCATAATTTACTTCTATTCATTGATATATTTCATATTAAGAGGTGATACTTATGTTATTTCATCTATTTTTGCATGTTGGATGATTCCTGGAGGATGAACTGTCGGAGTCAGAATTATGATGGAAAGAGGGGTGTTTTGATGCAATTTTCACGAAGATTAGAAAATACCAGAAAATTCACGGAAAATTCTATTTTTCCAGAAGACGAAGGAAGCCAGAAGGGGATGCGCAGTTGGGCCACAGGGGCCCACACCCCTAGGCACGGGCCACCCTGGGCCGCGCCACCAGGGGGTGTGGCCACCCTGGCCCACCTCTTGCCTCACCTCTTTGCCTATATCTTCCTCCCGAAACCCTAAATTCGGGGAGCGACCACAGAAAGATTCCGCCGCCTCTGCAGGGCGGAAACTACCGAGAGAGAAATAGCTCTCCGGCAGACAGATTTCTACCAGGGAAATTCCTTCCCGGAGAGGGGAGATCGTTGCCATCAACACCGTCATCAAGCTAGACTTCATCGGGATCATCATCATCCACACCACCATCTCCATTAGCACCATCATCACCACTCCATCCCGCTGTAATAATTGTGTTGAATCTTGCATAGTTATTAGGGGAAACTTTCCCGATGTTGATTACTTTTGTAGTTGATGCTTGTGAGTGGAACCATTGAATTATTGTTTATGTTCAAATTGTTATTCATCATCATATCATCTCTGATCTTGATCCATATGATGTCTCATGAGTAGTTCTTTAGTTCTTGATGACTTGGGATAAGTCATTTTGTTAGTAGTGGAATTGTGTTGAGGTATTATTCAATGGTTTGATAATTAAGTTGTGGTTCTATTCTTCTAGTGGTGTCATGTGAACATCGACTACATGATACTTCACCATTAATGAGCCTAGGGAAATGCATTGTGTATTTGGCTACTAATTGTGGGGTTGCCGGAGTGACAGAAACCTGAACCCCCATTAGGAAACCTTTGCACAAGGGAGTGTAGGATCTTAGAGTTTAATGTTGTGGTTAGGTTTTTATCTTAATTACTTTCTTGTAGTTGCGGATGATTGCAAGGGGTTTAATCACAAGTATGTATTAGTCCAAGTAAGGTCGATACATTAGCATAGGTTCACCCACACAACACTTATCCAACAAGAGAATATTAATCAACTATAAGTAACGAAAGGTCTTGACAGTATTCCCATGTGTCCTCGAGAATGTTTGGTCCTCATAAGTAATATCACCGGCTTGTCCTTTGCTAAGAAAGGATTGGGCCACTTGCTGCAATTATTCTTGTTATCTTTATTTACTTGCACTTTATTTCCTTGCATTATTAAAAACCCCTAAAAATCTGTTTGTTAAGTAATTACAGAGAATTCTTGAACCACTAGTTTAACACCTTCTGTTGCTCGTTGGGATCGACACTCCTATTTATCGAAAATGCTATGATACACCCCCTATACATGTGGGTCATCATATTTGTCCATCCATATGATAGATAGATATACTCTGGGACCTCTCGGTGGAATGTCATCCAATTGGCTTGCAAGCATGTGACTGGATCACAAGGGATCAAATATCATGGAACGTATAAAGAGTACTTATCGGTAACGAGGTGGAACTAGGTATGCAGATGTAACATCCCAGCGTTAGAGCTTAGAAATAAGCTGAACACAGATGTGTGCATTGCATTCATGCATAGAAAATCTGAATAATTTTCGCGCTTTTGAACAAAACTTGTCAAAGTGATTGAAGCTTCTCTTAACTTGATGGAATTGAAGTAGACCATCAAGTTGACTGCGGTAAGTTTCAATATGACCTTTGTTAAAACCTTGTTTTGGGTTAAGGATATTTGATCTAAGGGTAGATCAAATGTAATAAAAGTTAAACCCTAATACATTACTTAATGGTTTATATTTGATCCTTAAGTAATCATATACTAGTATTCATTACACAACCCATGAATACCAAGTTATAGATATAACTTAAGTAATAAGAATGTAACAACTAATTCTTGATCTATCTTAATCTCATCTACTTATACCATGAGTATCATGGTAATACCTAACCTTAACTCTTTAGTGATATTGAGTAGGAAAGAAACCAAGTCAAGATCATTCACCATATATCGTTGTTCCCATATCAATCCTCATCATCTCAATTGAATTCTATTCTAATATCTGTTGTTCATTAATGTGGAGTAATCCACTATTGATTCACCAATTCTTAACCTATCAATTCTTGATCTATCAACTCTTGTTCTTATCATAGCATTCACTTAAAATCCTTTAGAGAAGGAGGTAAGAAAAGGTAAGTGGTAATGCTAGATTTAAATATCATCTATAGGATGGGAGTGTTGGAAGAGAGTAAGATCAATATGATAATTGATGGAGTTAACTCACTCCTGAATGAATAGAAGAGTTATCTGGAATATATATTTGTATGGTAACAAAGAAGATTACAAGGATGAATCCTGAAGAGTTACCAGGAGTAATCCTATTGGGTGAAGTAGGTATAGTCAATGAGTAATATCTCATAGTCAGGTAGAGCTACTAAGAACATAATTATAATACAAATGTAATGTTGTATGGATGAAATCCTCGATTAGCCAACTGGAAACCTAAACCATAAAGGATCAAAGGATTATAATGATCATGCCTTACTCACCAAGATTGAATGCTTATATCATGTATAAGTGACATTGGTGGATAAAATATGATTGAACCCTAGTATAGATATGTTATTCTAGGTTAGCCATGACAGGTCACATTAATACAATGTGACGTTGGAGTATTAGTTACTGGAGTTAAGTAGAGACAAGATAGTATGATTAAGATGATGCTAGAGCAACATTGAATTATTGAAGTAGTAGTTTCCTCTTGGGAAATACTAAACACTTGAGGTGAAGTAAAGTTTGATGTATACAGTTACTGGAATAATATTAGCGGTGGATAATTAAGGAAGAGTATGAATGGAGTTAGAAGTAACTACTTATTGGATTGGAGGTTATTAGTAGTAGAGTAGCTGATAATATTATTCTTGTGAAGCAAAGCTCATCATGTGAACACATGATGATGGAGATGAAGAAGTAGAATATCTAGGAAATGAATTCCTTAATCAGAAGTCCAGAATTGTGAAGCATGGAAAATAGGAATTCTTGATAAACACTCAACCATAAATTTATAATCAAACTTAATATCTATCTCATCTGTTTGATCAATCCTCTTATTTTCACAATGGCTTATAAGAATATTTTCCTATAGCAAGTCATTCAAGCATATCTTGCCACTACAAAATATCATAATCCTATGTGCTTATAAACCATAAATATTAAATCTTTCTCATAAGTTAGCATAAAGAAAAACCCCACTATTTTATCCTGGATAGTGATACCATTCATGAACACAAGAATGAAGCCAATATGACTTAACCATTAATTTTTATACATGCCTATAAAATAATATGAGTATATTAAGTCCTCTAAAAAAATCATGGTAAATATTTATAACTCCAAAACCTAACTCCTATCTCAATCCTAAATATTAATGTATATTTAATGTCATATCAAAAAGTATTAAAACATTATTCACCTATTAGTGGAATTGGAATAATAGAAACTACCATTTTAAGAACCTTATTAATTAAATCATCTTATATAATGATTGCTATATAATACTAATATGGATATATTCTTTGCATATCCTTAGCTATCTAAAACTATTATCATTGCAACCATTAAAAATAAATAAGAATCATTTTATAAGATCAGGAACAAATCTTAAAACCCTAATGTCTATTTGTTCTAATTAATACAAAACCTTTTCATATAATTATGAGATTTATAAATACAAACTATTTAATAATCCTAAATATATTTTTATATAATTACTTGTCCAAAGGATAAAAGCCATAAAGAAAATTTGAAACAATTTCTTAAATAAAAAGGCTTGAAAAGGAAAACAGAATAAAAAAATGTAAAAGAAAAAGAACAGGATCAGATTAGCCCAGTTCTGGCCTGAGGCCCACTACCTCATCTCTCTATCCCTCACCCACGAGCAACAACCAGCACTTTTGCTTATTTTCTCACAGCCCAGCAATAGCCCAAAAGAAACTAAGCCCACATACCCCTTCGCTGTCTCACTGGCAAGCGGGACCCACACGAGAGGACCGACGTCGTCTTCGTATTCCTTTGCCTGATCGACACGCCGCCGGTGAGCCATGTCGTCGCCATCATTGTGGACCGTCTCAGACGCGAGGAATGCTCCTTAGCCTCGCCCAACTTACTTGGAGTCCGCCTCCACTTGTCACGTTAAGATTAGTGCCCGAATCAAGCATCGCTTCGCCGCCGCATCCTGGCCGTCGTCGTCATCGTGCCGCCGTGCCCGAGCTCGCCTTACTGTATAAAAGGTGGGATGAGGATCGCCCGAGCCTCGGCTACCTTCCTCTCTCTTCAATTCCCCCTCAAACTCTCTCTGTTTTCCCCAATATCCTCAACACCGCCGCCGATGAGCTTCGGCTAGCCGTTGTTGTGGTCTACCTCGATGTGCATGGAGGGGTCAAGGAGAAGCGCCATCGCGTGTTGATTATCTGAGAGCAGTATGGAATCAAGTGGAGTTCGGTGACGAGCGAATTTCATCAATTTTCTCCACAGCTGCTAGTCGGAATCGGCGACCATGTACCCGCCTCCGGTCACCATCAACATCGCCGACCACTTCATCATGTCGGGGGTGAGTTTCTGCATCAAACAACCCTAACTACGCTTCCTAGCATCGCTTGTAGCTCGAGTTCGTCGTGTCGCCGGAGTGCCCCGCCGCAGATGCTCATCATAGACGCTGTTTCGGTGACCAATAGTTAGCGCTAGCAAGTTTGTTCGATTCGCCTCATCGCCCTCTTTCCAGCTCACTCAACAACAGGTGTTGGGGCGCTGTAGATCTCTGCCGGTGACCATTTCCTGGTGGTGGAAGCCGTTCTGCCATAATCATGACATCACGCCTGTGTGAGCCTTAACCTGGTCCATTCAGTTGACTAGTCTATGCTTAGGTGGCATCCAACGTGTTCTGTACCCCACCAGTCAGTGACTGGGGGCTAGGTTAGGGTGTGGTTTAAAAAGTTAAATAGAGGAGATGATGTCAGCAGTGACGCAGTAAATATGTTTAACAATTTCTAAAAATGATTAAATCTTAGAAATTTAATAACTTTGGTTTCATAATTTAGAAAAATATGTTTTATATATGAAAATTTTCAGAAAAATAAAATCTATAATATCAAACTATTATTAAACATTATTATGTCAACAATTTAAATAATTGTTATTTAATAAAGCTTTTATAAGTTTTAATACTTTGATAATTCATATTTTAATAATGGTAAATGTTAAAAATGTAAGTAAAATACCAAAAATCTTAGAAAAAGAAGAACTATAATTTAAAACTATAACCATGCATTATTATTTCACTTAATTAAATATTTATTATTTATTAAGTATTTATAAAGTAATAAATCTTATAAAAATCATATCTTATTATTTATAAATCACAAAAATAAATGTAATATACCAAAATGATCACAAAAATAATACCTACATGTTAAAAATATAATATTCCACTTTTGAGGTAAATAAAAATTTAAACAACTTAATAACTTGAATTTAAACTTATTTCCTTAATTGATAATTCATATAAGGGTAAATAAAATTTGTTAATATTTCTAAAATTGCCAATTTAGGTCTAATAAGTAATACTAGTCTTAAATATTTATAATATAAAGTCAAATTGGTCCAACACATTTTAAATACAATTTTATTGATTTATCCTTCAACCATATGTGTAGTTTATTTTCTAAAAAGATCTTTAACAAATATAAAATCTTTATGAATGATATTTTAACCAAATAAAATCTTTTACCATGGTTTCACCCACAACTTTATAATGGACTAAATCCAGAGATAATTCATAAGTAGTAAATAATATTATTTGCTTATCCACAAGCCATAACCATACCCTTATAAGGAGATAAATCCTTTTATACATGTATAAGGTTAAGAAACCACTACTAAAATCGAAGTAATACTATTATTAAGTAACTTTAAGAAGCCTTATAAAGTGAACAACATACAAATATCATAAGCAATACACCTTAAATCCATCTACATCCTTAAAGTTAACTTTAGTCTACAAGACTTTAAATATAAGGCTAAAGACTTTGTTATGTGTTTTATAGTTAACTTTGGTCTGTTATAGTTAAGTCGTAAAGCATCTCAAGTCCAAACTACTCAAGCACAAACAACATCGATCACATTTGATTAAACCCCAAAGATTGTTTAAACCTTAATAAAGAAATATTTTCTTCAAATGTCATTATTTTTGCCACTTCAGTCAACAGATGACAATTAATCGTTATCACATTACTTTATACTTTACCTGTAAAATTAGGATTGATAACACTTAAGTTCTTTATAAGTGACATTACTTATAAAGTAAAATTTGAAGATAAACAATTATAGTGTAAGCAATATTGAGTAGCATTCCATATGTGTGTATCTTATTGTTGTATGATATTATAAATACGTGTTATTCACACACACACTCACAAGCCTTAATAAGAAACACAAGTATGAAACTTATCTAAAAGGACAACACATTCTAAAGAATCCATTTCCAGTATCCAAACCCTAGATCAACGTTATCCCCGGGATTCGAGTTTATCAACTTGCATTACATTACTATGAATAAAAGCATCTTGCTTCTTTAAACATTAGTCCTTACCGGACCAATGATGCTGATTTCAGATATTGGATCTTTTATATTGTCTCGAAGACCGTGAGTGCATAATCTTGCAATCACAAACAGCAAGTTCACACTTGCTCATGTCCTTTGATTATTTTCTGTAAAGTATTTTTGCAAATCCAGTGGTGTCATCACCTGCATTTCAAAAAGGTCAGAAAATACTACTTTTAATAATAATGTGAACTATTGTTTACTGATCCAGGGTGATCAGATAATCTATTAAGACTGGCAATTGGGATAGCATAGGAATATATCATCTAGGACTTAACAACCAATGTCGCCAGTGATTCTTGCGCCGTATATGATGCGTTAACCATGAGATTTGGAATGGGACAGAGAAGTCAGCTGGATTGGCCCCTTGCGCATGCATTGGACACTGTTCTGGGCATTTGTAAGTTGCAGATCGTGCGTATAGCCGTTTTATACGGGGGAAAGTCTACCGTTAATCTGGGCTTACAAAAGACAGATTTCTAGTGCTAATGGTTGTTGTTTGTATCCAACTAAGGTATAGACGTTTTATACGGGGAAAAGTCTACCTTGAGTTTGGGCATACAACAATTGCGGAGTATGCGGGGTCACGAAGAAAGACAGTGATTGGATTGGATCTTAGGTTGGGCCTCAAACCAAGGAAGTTTGAACGGGGACATACTCCCGGCCGTGCAACGAAGCCTAAGATCTCTCATGGGTAAAGTGATGCACCTCTGCAGAGTGTAAGAACCGTAACTTGTTACTCCATGTTCCGGGAAGGAGCGTCGAACGCGGCAGGAAAGGAACTCCATGAAAGTTCTGGTAAACCCGTGAAGGCCGACAGACATAGGTTTTCAGAATAAAAGCAACCTTTGAAGAAATGTTTACGAAAACCTGCATTGCCTACGACCTATGGTTTGTGGTTGTAGATATAGTGCATCAAACACTCCTTTTCTAGTGAATTTTATAAGTACGCTCGTACTCAACGTATCTTATTAACCCTTTCTAGGTTCTAAATCCAGTACAGACGATGTCTACATCAAGTTATGCTCCAGGAATTATCACCAGAATCTAAAGTTCTTCAACGAAGTCAAGAAAGTCAACATATACATCAACTCAAGTGAAGACGAAGTTATTGATTAGCTAGGAATATAATCCCTAGACATAGAACCTATTTCTGTAGTGTATTGCAATAGCAGCAATGCCAGACCATTAGTTAAGATACTAGTCTTAATAGTATGATAGTTTTTGATTTGTTTATTTCTGATTCTTCTTTGTAAGAAGTTCCTTTCTATCTCTTTAACCTAGAGTGTTCTCTGGATCTTGTGTAAAGAGTTGAGTTGTAACCTATAGTCATGTCTTGGACCTGTTGTGTTTCTGTTGTACCACTCTGAGGGATGTAATACTAGTGAACGGTGTTTCATTGGTGTTATGTCAACGACTATAGTATACTACATCATGCAGTGGTATGCTGGGTCATCGCAGCTGGTATCAGAGCATATGCTTTGAACTTAGGATTAAAACCCTTTTAGGAAGATCTGTAGGTTGGATAGTGACTATAGGAGCCATCTTATCTAAACCAAATATTCTATGATCTGTGATGAGTATCCACTTGAGGATAACCTTGTCACACTTAAGTTGGATGCTTTGGTCATATTTCTTAAAAGTCGTTATCCATATTTTCTGGGTATCGTACTAGTTCCAAGATGGTATAACACTATTAATATGTCTTTAAGTAAGCTAAAACTGTCATGAAGAATATTACTAAGTTTAGGGTATCATAGGGAGTAGTTATTCATATTTTCTTAGTAAGGTGATATTTAGTGTCTTACAAAGGAGATATAACCCACCAAGATACTGTAGAAAAGTCAATCGACCATAGTAGATTAGGATCAAGTGTAAGACATCAATTGAAGTACTCTTAATGGTGTAGCGTAACCCTATAATTTATGTAAGACAGTAAAATCTTAGTGTCAGTTGGTAACCAAAGACAACCTAATGAATATCATTAGGATGAATGTGGATGTAATGAGTAGTAATCATGTGGGATTCACTTGAGAATCCTACGTGATGAAGTGAAATTATGTTATGACTTAATAATAGTGTAGTGAGAAGTAAAGTTATCATGGTTAGATTAGCTCTTAAATCATGATAAAGAGGCAAAACATAATAAGACCATGGTGAGATTAGCTCCAAAACCATGATGTAAGTGTAAGTATGACAAGTACTTAGTGAATTATCTTGAAGTAGAAGTATGAAAATAACATGGTAGAGCTATGATAGAAGTCATGGGTGCTAAAAATTTCTAATAATCTTTGGTTTAAGTTAGCAAATAAAATATGATTAGTCATTTGGAGTGATCATGTGAGGTTAGTTACTAAATAAGAAAGGTTGGTCATAGTTAATCATTGCAAAAGGTGTGACAAAAGGTTAGTCAAAAACCAAATTAAGACCACTTTGCTTAAGATTATCCTGTTGCACTTGAGCAATTTGGGTAAATATTGAGATAAATAATAGTTTGACCCTATGTTCTAAGTATCACAATGTAAACCTATATATACTACACAACTAAGCCTGAATTCTAGAGATATTATACTCAACTACTATATTCCGGGCTTAGAAAATTGTGTGTTATATGTACCACATTTGGTTTATTTGTTTTTCTTGGATCTTCTTGATTGACTAGATCTGTACATGAAGTTTGACTTGGTGTGCAAATGCATGTTGAAACCCCCAGTTATTACTTGATGTTATTGTAGGGGTTCGTAGCATGGAAAACAAAAAATTTCTACTGCATGCACACAAACAAGCCAAGATCTATCTATTAGATTGTAGCAACGAGTCGATAGAGGAACTCACCTTCGAAGATTCCAAAGCGGTTAACGAGAGCAGATTCTCGTGGGTGATGTGTCGTACTCTTGCCGATCTCAAGATCGCTTAGACTATCCTTCCGGTGCTGCGTTTCGGCAGCGCTTCCGCAGTTTGTCACATGTTCGGTACTCGATGAAGACCTTCCTCTCCCTTGTTCCAGCAGGCAGCAGAGGTTGTAGCACTCTCCTCGCGATTCCGGCAGCACGACGGCGTGGTGTCGGAAGTAGAGGGGAGATCTCGCAGGGCTTTGCCTTAAGCCGGAGCGAGTATGGTGGAGTATGAGAGAGACCTTGGCGATCTAGGGTTTAGAGGCACCAAGGGGTGGTGTGGATGGCGGCTAGGGCTTGGGGAAGCCCCAAGTCGGCGACTTGGGAGGAGCCCTAGCCGGCGGCATCACTTGGAGGTGGTGTCGGCACCTGGAGCTAGGGTTTTGGGTGTGAGGGTAGGGGGCAGCCCTACCCATCCTTATATAGGTGGGAGGGGGCCGGTTGGGAGGAGGGAGTCCTACTCCAACTCCTCCTCCTTGGTCGGCGGGTGGAGGGAGTGGGAGTTCGTCCCCAAGTAGGTTTCCTACTCTCCCTCCACCAAGCAAACTTCGGATTTGACTTTTTCAAATTTGCGTTTGACTTTCAAACTTGGATTTGATTTCTTTCTCCATATTGCACAGCCAAGTGACCTAGTACATGATGCAACCATTCCACATTGTCATGACACATTCATGTACCCTTCCCCTCCGGAGTTCCGGACCTTCTAGACCCTTCTAGAACATTCCTGGTGAAAACACTGGAATCATTCCCGAACTCCGAAACAAGACTTTCCTTATATGAATCTTATTCTCCGGACCATTCCGGATCTCCACGTGATATCTCGGATCCCATCCAAAACTCCGAACAACATTCGGTCTCTTACTCATCATTCCATAACTACTCAACAACATCGAATCCTTAAGTGTGTCTTCCTATGGTTCGTGAATTATGCGGACATGACCGAGACACTTCTCTGATCAATAACCAATAGAGGAATCTGGAAATTCATATGGCTCCCACATATTTATACGATTAATTTGCGATCGAATGAACCATTTGTAGGGGTGGGCATATCTCCAACACCATTTACATACGATACCAATTTCCTTTTGTCTCACGATGTTTTACTTATCCGAGGTTTTGATCGTCGGTATCTCTACATACCTAGTTCAACCTAGTTACTGATAAGTACTCTTTTCTCGTTCCCGTGATATGTGATCCCTTGTGAGCCAGTCACATTCTTGCAAGCTAATTGGATGACATTCCACCGAGAGGGCCTAGAGTATATCTATCTGTCATATGGATGGACAAATCCCACTCTTGATCCATGTGCCTCAACCCATACTTTCCAAACACTCAATGCCACCTTTATAACCACCCAGTTACGGTGTGGTGTTTGATGTCAGCAAAGAATCCTTCCGGTGATGGTGATTAACATGATCTCATGGTCGAAGGAATTAGGTTACTATGTATCATAAAGCTTATAGCTATTGAACTATTAAAATGACTTGATCTTTATGCTACGCTTATCTATAGGAGTATGTCCATCACACCATTCTCCTAATGATATGATCTTGTTGTTAACAACATCTCAATGTTCATGATCGGGAAATCACAATCATCTATTAACCAACATGCTAGTATTATAAAGAGACTTTACTAGGGACTCTAATTTAGTTTACAAATCACACAAGTATTAATGTTTCCTATTAATACTAGTATAGCATGAATGTAAACATTTATCATAAACACAAAGATATAATAATAACCACTTTTATTATTGCCTCTAGGGCATATCTCCAATAGTCTTCCACTTGCACTAGAATCAACTAATCTAGATTACATGGTAATATACCGAACACCCGGCAGTTTGGTGTTGGTCATGTTTTGCCCTCGGGAGAGGTTTAGTCAACGGATCCGCCACATTCAGATCTGTGTGTACTTTGCAAATATTTATGTCACCATCTTGGACATGCTCTCGAATAGCGTGAAAACGTAGCTTGATGTGCTTCAGCTTCTTGTGTGACCTTGGTTCTTGCGCATTGGCTATGGCGCCCATGTTATCACAATAGATAGACATTGGGTCCAGCGCGCTTGGAACCACACCAAGCTCTGTAATGAGCTCCTTCATCCATATCGCTTCTTGTGAAGCCTCCGAAGCAGCTATGTATTCCGATTCAGTTGAAGATCTCGCCACAACGCTTTGCTTTGCACTCCTCCAGCTAAGTGCTGCACCATTCAAAGTAAATACGTATCCAGATTGAGATTTAGAATCATCCGGATCGGTGTTCCAACTAGCATCGGTGTAACCATTAACAACGAGCTGTTCATCACCTCCATAAGAAAGAACCATATCCTTAGTTCTTCTCAAGTACTTAAGGATGTTTTTGACCGCTGTCCAATGATCCACTCCTGGATCACTTTGATATCTGCTAGTCAAACTAACATCATATGCAATGTCGGGTCTAGTACATAGGATGGCGTACATTAGAGATCCTATGGCTGAGGCGTAGGGAGTCTTACTCATCCTTTCTCTATCTTCTGCCGTCGCAGGACTTTGAGTTTTACTCAAGGTCGTATTGGGCAACATGGGCAAGAATCCTTTCTTGCTATCTTCCATTCCAAACCTCTTTAGAACTTTGTCCAAATATGTACTTTGTGACAATGATATTAGGCATCTTGATCTATCTCTATAAATCTTTATGCCTAATATGTAAGCTGCTTCGCCAAGGTCTTTCATTGAAATAATATTATCCAAATGATCCTTGACACTATTAAGAAGGTCTACATTATTCCCAATCAAGAATATGTCATCTACATATAGTATTAAGAATGCTACAGAGCTCCCACTCACTTTCTTGTAAATACAAGCTTCTCCATAAGTTTGTATAAAACCAAAACTTTTGATTACCTTATCAAAACGTTGATTCCAACTTCGAGATGCTTGCTTCAATCCATATATGGACCTTTGAAGCTTGCATACCTTGTTAGCATCTTTAGGATCGACAAAACCTTTGGGTTGCATCATATACAACTCTTCATCAATGTCTCCATTGAGGAATGTTGTTTTAACATCCATCTGCCATATCTCATAATCATAATATGCAGCGATTGCTAACATAATCCTCACAGACTTTAGCTTCGCTACTGGTAGAAAGTCTCATCGTAGTCAACTCCTTGATTTTGTCGAAACCCTTTTGCGACAAGTCGAGCTTTATAGACAGTAACATTACCATCAGCATCTGTTTTCTTCTTGAAAATCCATTTGTTCTCGACAGCCTTTCGGCTATCCGGTAAGTCCACCAAAGTCCATACTTGGTTTTCGTACATGGATCCTATCTCGGATTTCATGGTTTCTTGCCATTTATTGGAATCTGGGCTCATCATTGCTTCCTCATATGTCGCAGGGTCATCGGTGTTATCCACCAACATGACACTCATAACGGGATCATACCAATCAGGAGTGGTACGAGTTCTTGTTGACCTGCGAGGTTCCGTAGTAACTTCAATCGAAGTTTCATGGTCAATATCATTAGCTTCCTCTCTTATTGGTGCAGGCGACACATGAACTACTTCCGGTGCTGCGCTACTCGCAATTTCAAGAGAAGGTTCAACAACCTCGTCGAGTTCTACTTTCCTTCCAGTCACTTCTTTCAAGAGAAACTCCTTCTCTAGAAAGGATCCATTCTTGGCAACGAAGATTTTGCCCTCGGATCTATGATAGAAGGTATACCCAATAGTTTCCTTCGGGTATCCTATGAAGAAGCATTTTTCTGCTTTGAGTTCAAGCTTGTCCGGCTGTAACTTCTTTACATAGGCTTCGCATCCCCAAACTTTAAGGAACGACAATTTAGGTTTCTTCCCAAACCATAATTCATACGATGTCGTTTCAACAGATTTAGATGGTGCCCTATTTAAAGTGAATGCGGCTGTTTCTAATGCATAACCCCAAAACAATAGCGGTGAATCTGTAAGTGACATCATAGAACGAACCATATCTAAGAGAGTTCGATTACGACGTCCAGACACACCATTACGCTGTGGTGTTCACGGTGGTGTCAATTGTGAAAGTATTCCGCATTTCTTCAAATGCTCGCCAAAATCGTAACTTAGATATTCACCTCCACGATCAGATCGTAGAAATTTAATCTTCTTGTTATGCTGATTCTCTACCTCACTTTGAAATTCCTTAAACTTCTCGAAAGTTTCGGACTTATGTTTCATGAAATAGATATACCCATATCTACTCAAGTCATCCGTGAAGGTAAGAACATAACGATAACCACCGCGCGATGCTACACTCATTGGGCCACACACATCAGTATGTATGATTTCCAATAAGTCCGTAGCTCGCTCCATCATACCAGAAAATGGAGTCTTAGTCATTTTACCCATCAGACATGCTTCACATCTTTCAAGTGATTCAAAATCAAGTGATTCAAGAAGTCCATCGGAATGAAGTTTCTTCATACGCTTCACTCCAATGTGACCAAGACGACAGTGCCACATGTAGGTCGAGTTATCGCTCAATTTCAAACGTTTAGCTTCAATGTTATTAATGTGTGTATTACCACAATCGAGATTCAATAAGAATAGACCATCTATCAAAGGTGCATGTGCATAAAACATATTACTCATATAAATCGAACAACCATTATTCTCGGACTTAAACAAGTAACCGTCTTGCAATAAACATGATCCAGATATAATTTTCATGCTCAACGCAGGCACCAAATAACAATTATTTAAGAATAAAACTAATCCCGATGGTATATGAAGAGGTAGCGTGCCGACCGCGATCACATCAACCTTTGATCCATTTCCAACACGCATCGTCACCTCATTCTTCGCTAGCTTCCGTTTATTCTGCAGCACCTGTTTCGAGTTACAAATATGAGCAACCGAACCAGTATCAAATACCCAGGCACTACTATGAGTACTAGTGAGATACACATGAATAACATGTATACAGGATATACCTTTCTTCTTGATGTTGCCGTTCTTCAAATCCGCCAAGTACTTTGGGCAATTCCGCTTCCAGTGACCCTCTCCCTTGTAGTAAAAGCACTCAGTATCAGGCTTAGGCCCAGCCTTGGTCTTCTTCGTCGGCGCGGCAAATTTCTTACCGCCCTGTAGAGGGAGTGTCCCAACCTTTATTAACATAAGGTGGTGTCCCCTGTGTTTACAATGCTAGTCCCTGGATCAATAGCTAGCATCCACAGTTAAGATGTAATATCAAGAAACAAAGGTCATAATATAACTTTATAACCAGGAATACCATAATTTTATTACATCTTAGATAGCTCATTTGGATATTACATTACATTGCAGCAGAAATCTATAAGCATGGGGTCCTTCATATTCAAAGTGCCACATGCAGATGTTGGTTGTAGACTTTGTAATCCTAATCAATCAATCTTCACTTAAAACAATCAAACCTGCAACATTACAAGTTACAGCCACAAGGGTCAATACATTTGAATTGTATTGGCAAGTGATACTATGGTAGTATAGTGGAGTCTATCATCTATATACATTTGTCTAAGTGGAGTTTGAGGCTTGCATTGCTCAAAATAGATTTTCCTTATCATTTTGAAAATACTAAGTTTTTGTTTTGACAAAATCTTTTCCAAGGCTTCTCTCAATCAAAGATTGAAGATTTCAAATAACCCTTGTTCAAACCACAAGATTTTAACTTAGAAATTTGAATGATGAGATTCTTGATTGCTTCCATGTCTTGATGCTCAAATTGTCCTTTACCAGGGACATGGCTAAGTACTTAGATTTTACACTCTGCAGAGGTGGTGCACTTTCCCCACAAGACTTGGTTTCCCAAGACAAGATCTTTCAGAAGCCTTCCCTTAGACCAAAATGGACGCGCTGCAACCTATCAAACACTACCACCCACTGTCCATATGGCTAAGTTCTTGCAACCTATACGATCATGGCAGAGCCCATATTGCCAAGTGGTTGCACTTGAAGCTTCTCAACATTTGACATCTCAAATCTCTTTGTTCCTGGGTGGCCATCCACAAGTGAGATACACAAGGTCAACCATAAACATGGGCCTTGTGTAACCACTCAACCAAAAACCACCAAGCAATTACCATTCCACCCAGGTGATTCATTAACTTAGTTGTTTTATTAAACAAAAACACAAGTCCTCAGACTTAGTATATTTTTCCATAGTGTGAATATATATTCCACCCATGTTTTCTATTAGCTAGGCTAAGATTGATAGTAGTAGGAATCTTAACTTAGGAAAATCCTACTAAGGATTCATCTACTAGGTTTTCCTATAGCAAGGTTTATACTTAGCAAAATTCCATGCAAGTTTTACTTAGCAAAATCACTAATGCATAGTGAAAGTAATGGGATAGAAAGTATGAAGCATCACTTGACTTTTTGGTAGAGTATGGGTTCACTCCTTGTCCTTGCAACAATCACACTCTTCAAGTCACTACAAATCAATCAAGCAAGGCACAAACTCAATCTACCAATCAAGCAAAACAACACATAAAATGACAAAGTCAAAGTAATGCATGCAAGCATGCCAAGCTTTGTTTTGTTTGAAAAGTGGTTCCTAATGGGTCATAAACATTGGAAAACACCTAATGGTCATTTTGTAAAGTGGCAAAGTCATTTGCAAAAGGTTTCACCTCCTAAACCATTTTTAAAACAAAGTATCATTTTATGTGGTGTAGAAATATTTTTATTAAGGCATTAATCTCTAAAGTTCACCAAATTCATTTTCAACTCATAAAACTTGGTGTTTGGGGTAGGAGAGTTTAAAACAAATCATTTTCCAAAGGTTTTCTTCCAAAACCAATTTTAATAAATAAACCACATTTCTATTTGACTAGAAATGGTTTTAAATCAAAGAATCATTATTTTGTTTTACCAAATACATTTTTGAGTCCATAAAGTGATTCTTATGGTCAGTAGGTTCAAATCACACCATTTGCCAAAGATTTTATCCCCAAATTCATTTTTAAACAAATTTTACATCCTTAACAAGCAATCAAAAGTTTCTGCAAAAACCAACAAGCTAACAGATACTATTTGCTAAACTAAAGGCATGGTTGGCTAGGGTTTGTTCTACTGATTCCAACGATACCAAATTTGCAATTTTTGGACGTGTGGATCAAAAGTTACAAAGGTTTGAAAATCACATCCAAATATGTTTCAAATTTCTGTTTTTAAACAAAACTGGCCACGCGTCATGATTTCATTGGGCGGTACCGGTTCGGCTGGATCGGCTCTACGGTGCGTTGGATCTAATCAAATCGTGCGGTCCAGAAATCATACCCCTTCGCGGTTAAGTGGTCTAATCTTGCTCGCCCGTTCTAGATCGAACGGCTGTCATCGCATTGACCAAACTCGGGCGGCGCAGCGACGGTCGCGGGCGGCGGCGCTGGTGAAATAGGAAGCGAGGGAGGAGGGGAAGGTGCTCACCTCGTTCGCTGAACGATGCTGATGCTCAACGTGGTACTGGTTGGTGAAGGGGCGCACGGGTTCGTCTTCAATTGCTCACCGGAGTTGTTCTGGGCCTCGGTGCGGTCAGACGTCGACGGCGGCGAGGCTAGGGGGCACCCTAGGACAAACGGGAGGCACAGTTAGATTCGCAAGAGCATGGAGATCGTCACCGTGTCCACGAGGAAGAGAGGGGAGGTCTGGTTTACCGGGGAGACGTCGCCGTAGTTGGAGCAGACGGCGGCGCTGGCTCGGAAAGACGTTGCCGATGCTCAGGGATGCGCGCGAGAGAGCTGCGGCTGCAGAAGGGTCCGCTGGGGAATGCTGATCACAACAGCGTGCTCGAGGGGGCAAGAGGTGGCGTGTGCTGGCCGGAATTAGCAAGAGAGGTCGTCGGAGGCAGAGGGAGTGTTGGTCGAAATTTGACAGCCTGAGGGCGTGTCGAGGTGGGGCGACAGAGGGGAAGTGGAGAGGAGTCACTGGCGTTTAAAGGGGCATGGTCACTGCGAGGAATCAAAGCCTCCATCAACGTGCATTCCCCACCGGAGTAACTCACTGCAACGGCAGGGCGACGGGGTCTCACTTGAAGACGATGGCTGGGTATGTGGGGCCGTTGCGTCAGTGGATTGAGAGAGGGAGTTGGGGTCCACAAATCAGTGGCCTTGCGGGTTGTTTCTGCGGGGAAGAAAAACGGTTCGGGGCGAGGGTGAGGTGGGCTGTTGGGTTGGAGCTGGGCCAGATGGTTGGGCTGCTCTATTTTTTTCTGTCTGAAACCTTTTTCTTTTTCCAGAACTATTTTCTGTTTTGAATTTCAATCAACTATTCAAACATTCAAACAATTTCAAACAATCACTAAACTTTGTATTGGGTTAGTTCTGTTTTAACCACACAAAACCAAAGTCCAATAAAATAATATTTATTTTAGAGTCCATTTATAATTAAATAAAATGGACACTAGTTAATAAATCAAATGGGTTTTTATTTATTTTAAAACTCCATTTGAAATCTAAATATTTTCAAAACCAAATCAGTAGGTTTTATTTTGAAAATAAAATATATTTGGAAATCTTGTTTAAAACAAAATAACATTTTTATTTTAGGTTCCATTAATAATTAAATAGAATGGACCTTAGTTATTAATTCAAATAGGATTTGTTTTAATAAAATCTTTATTTTGAAAACTAAAATAAAACCAAAAACTCTTCAGTAGGTTTTATTTGAGATTATAAAATACTTGGAAAACTTATTTAAAATAAATAAATAAGTTTTAGTGTTTGTTTAAAATGGGAAAAGTCTTTACTTAAATAAAATTGGATATTAAATCCTTATTATTTTATTTAAATAAACCTTTACTATTTTTAATCCAAACAAAACATTTTATTTCAAATACTTGGCCAAGGTTTAATTTGGCTATATAAATAATCTTTATTTATAAATCCATCTTTTCTTTTGAAAACCAAATTCTTTTATTAAAAGATCCAAAATAGTAAGTTTAAATATTTTGAAGTTTATTGTTTCTTTAACTTTTTAAATCCCTTTAGGATTTATCTTGATCAAAATAGGTTGAAAGTTTCCAAATGGTTTCAAAAAGTTTCTTCTCACTCTGAAAATCAAACAAAGTTTTATTTTATTCAATTATTTTTCACATTACAAGATTTGGAAAATCTTGGGATGTGATAGGCTACCACCCTTAAAATAAATCTCGTCCCGAGATTTGGGGAGGCTAGGGTTACAAGTTGGCTCAAAACATCTAGGGTACTACCACCCTTAAAAAATTTCTAACTAAATTACATATTGTCCTTCTTGGGATCCTGGGGAAAATTTCTCTAAGCAACATTTGCATGGTGTCCTTGGTTTCCATACTTGACTCATGGGCCAAGGTTGAGATCCTTCATAGACTTGTTTAACTTGTTCTTCATCTTTTCTGGACAATTGTTTGCATAGTGGCCTAGTTCCTTGCATTTGAAACATGTTATAAGTTTGAGGTCTTGAGGTGGCTTCTCTGGACAATAAGATGCATAATGTCCTAACTCCTTGCAGTGTTTGCACACCACTTGGCTAATATTCTTCCTCATCTTGGGTTTCACTAGCTTTTGTTGGTCTTCTTGGCTCTTCTCCTTTCCTGGGCATTCATTGGCATAGTGTCCCATCTCTTTGCAATTGTAACATTGCACTTGAGTAATGTCCTTCTTGTTAGGGTTGGGGCATTTCTTCTTCTTCTTGGGTCTCTCCAAAGCTAGGAGTTCTTCTAGTTCATGTTCTTCATAGGTGGGAGATCTTTCTCTCTTCTTGAGGCATTGATCTTCATGCTCCTTGGATGTATGATCCTTGTCTCTAAAAATATTGCTAGCTTGGGTTCCTTGTAGAATAGCATCTTTGTCATCCTTGTTGTCGTTAGCTCTTTGGGAAAAGTTTTCTCCCATGTTGGTCATTTGAGTAACCAATCCTTGCAACAATTGGGATTGAAGTTTCAAAATCCTTTGTATGGCTGGGTCTAGTCCATTGTTGTTAGCTAAAAGCTGAGTTGTCTCTTGGCTCAACTGGTTTTGGGTTGCTATGAGCTCTTTCATGCTGTCTTCTTGGTTGGTGTTGGTGTCATCGACCTTGGAGTCTTTTGGAGAAGTCATCTGTTTGGGTTGAAGGGAGATTAGAATAGGCAAGATATTTCTAAGGAAATATTTCTAATCACACACATCACAATTCACACAAGCAATGTGCAAGCATTCACAAACAACTTTTCACTCAAACAACAAAGTTCAAGCACACACTTTAGGCAACCAAAAATATTTTTGTTACACCACATAAGTTGGTGTGTTTGACTTAACTAAATTATGGTGGTCCATCTATATGGTTCACTTGTGATCTTTCCATTCTTCTTGGTTGCTTCCTCTTACTTGAGATCATGGTTTCCTTAGGAGAAATTCTTGGCCTCAAACTTCAAGTGATGTGGGCTCCTTCTAACTTTTGCATTCCCTCAGTCTCTAAATCTTGAGCAAGATTTCCTTGTCTCACTTGTAGTCCTTAGTGTCATCCAAGTTGGAAGTCCTTGGTGAATATGCTGAAGATGTTAAAGTCATTAGAGTTGAAGAAGTTGAAGTCATTAGAGTTGAAGAAGTTGAAGTAGTCCTTTGCACATGGTGTAGTCTTTGGCAATGGGGTAGGTTTTTCCATCAAGTTTGAAATAGAAGAGATGTAGAGTTGAAACCAAAATAGTTGAGGAAAGAGTTTACAAGTGTTTTTGTAAATAAGTTTTTGGAACAAATGTAACTCCTATTTTTCTAAGGGTTTTTGTCCAGTCCTAGGGTTACAAATCCTACAGGCAACACAATGCTCTGATACCATCTGTAGAGGGAGTGTCCCAACCTTTATTAACATAAGGTGGTGTCCCCTGTGTTTACAATGCTAGTCCCTGGATCAATAGCTAGCATCCACAGTTAAGATGTAATATCAAGAAACAAAGGTCATAATATAACTTTATAACCAGGAATAACATAATTTTATTACATCTTACATAGCTCATTTGGCTATTACATTACATTGCAGCACAAATCTATAAGCATGGGGTCCTTCATCTTCAAAGTGCCACAGGCAGATGTTGGCTGTAGACTTTGTAATCCTAATCAATCAATCTTCACTTAAAACAATCAAACCTGCAACATTACAAGTTACAGCCACAAGGGTCAATACATTTGAATTGTATTGGCAAGTGATTCTATGGTAGTATAGTGGAGTCTATCATCTATATGCATTTGGCTAAGTGGAGTTTGAGGCTTGCATTGCTCAAAATAGATTTTCCTTATCATTTTGAAAATACTAAGTTTTTGTTTTGACAAAATCTTTTCCAAGGCTTCTCTCAATCAAAGATTGAAGATTTCAAATAACCCTTGTTCAAACCACAAGATTTTAACTTAGAAATTTGAATGATGAGATTCTTGATTGCTTCCATGTCTTGATGCTCAAATTGTCCTTTACCAGGGACATGGCTAAGTACTTAGATTTTACACTCTGCAGAGGTGGTGCACTTTCCCCACAAGACTTGGTTTCCCAAGACAAGATCTTTCAGAAGCCTTCCCTTAGACCAAAATGGACGCGCTCCAACCTATCAAACACTACCAACCACTGTCCATATGGCTAAGTTCTTGCAACCTATACGATCATGGCAGAGCCCATATTGCCAAGTGGTTGCACTTGAAGCTTCTCAACATTTGACATCTCAAATCTCTTTGTTCCTGGGTGGCCATCCACAAGTGAGATACACAAGGTCAACCATAAACATGGGCCTTGTGTAACCACTTAACCAAAAACCACCAAGCAATTACCATTCCACCCAGGTGATTCATTAACTTAGTTGTTTTATTAAACAAAAACACAAGTCCTCAGACTTAGTATATTTTTCCATAGTGTGAATATATATTCCACCCATGTTTTCTATTAGCTAGGCTAAGCTTGATAGTAGTAGGAATCTTAACTTAGGAAAATCCTACTAAGGATTCATCTACTAGGTTTTCCTATAGCAAGGTTTATACTTAGCAAAATTCCATGCAAGTTTTACTTAGCAAAATCACCAATGCATAGTGAAAGTAATGGGATAGAAAGTATGAAGCATCACTTGACTTTTTGGTAGAGTATGGGTTCACTCCTTGTCCTTGCAACAATCACACTCTTCAAGTCACTACAAATCAATCAAGCAAGGCACAAACTCAATCTACCAATCAAGCAAAACAACACATAAAATGACAAAGTCAACGTAATGCATGCAAGCATGCCAAGCTTTGTTTTGTTTGAAAAGTGGTTCCTAATGGGTCATAAACATTGGAAAACACCTAATGGTCATTTTGTAAAGTGGCA
The DNA here is from genome assembly GCA_916181665.1 of Avena sativa. Classification (NCBI taxonomy): domain Eukaryota; kingdom Viridiplantae; phylum Streptophyta; class Magnoliopsida; order Poales; family Poaceae; genus Avena; species Avena sativa. The sequence goes on along the minus strand of OV702279.1, from coordinate 17,195,385 downwards.
AAGTCATTTGCAAAAGGTTTCACCTCCTAAACCATTTTTAAAACAAAGTATCATTTTATGTGGGGTAGAAATATTTTTATTAAGGCATTAATCTCTAAAGTTCACCAAATTCATTTTCAACTCATAAAACTTGGTGTTTGGGGTAAGAGAGTTTAAAACAAATCATTTTCCAAAGGTTTTCTTCCAAATCCAATTTTAATAAATAAACCACATTTCTATTTGACTAGAAATGGTTTTAAATCAAAGAATCATTATTTTGTTTTACCAAATACATTTTTGAGTCCACAAAGTGATTCTTATGGTCAGTAGGTTCAAATCACACCATTTGCCAAAGATTTTATCCCCAAATTCATTTTTAAACAATTTTTACATCCTTAACAAGCAATCAAAACTTTCTGCAAAAACCAACAAGCTAACAGATACTATTTGCTAAACTAAAGGCATGGTTGGCTAGGGTTTGTTCTACTGATTCCAACGATACCAAATTTGCAATTTTTGGACGTGTGGATCAAAAGTTACAAAGGTTTGAAAATCACATCCAAATATGTTTCAAATTTCTGTTTTTAAACAAAACTGGCCACGCGTCATGATTTCATTGGGCGGTACCGGTTCGGCTGGATCGGCTCTGCGGTGCGTTGGATCTAATCAAATCGTGCGGTCCAGAAAGCATACCCCTTCGCGGTTAAGTGGTCTAATCTTGCTCGCCCGTTCTAGATCGAACGGCTGTCATCGCATTGACCAAACTCGGGCAGCGCAGCGACGGTCGCTGGCGGCGACGAGGTCAGACGGCAGCGGCGCTGGTGAAATAGGAAGCGAGGGAGGAGGGGAAGGTGCTCACCTCGTTCGCTGAACGATGCTGATGCTCAACATGGTACTGGTTGGTGAAGGGGCGCACGGGTTCGTCTTCAATTGCTCACCGGAGTTGTTCTGGGCCTCGGTGCGGTCAGACATCGACGGCGGCGAGGCTAGGGGGCACCCTAGGACAAACGGGAGGCATAGTTAGATTCGCAAGAGCATGGAGATCGTCACCGTGTCCACGAGGAAGAGAGGGGAGGTCTGGTTTACCGGGGAGACGTCGCCGTAGTTGGAGCAGACGGCGGCGCTGGCTCGGAAAGACGTTGCCGATGCTCAGGGATGCGCGCGAGCGAGCTGCGGCTGCAGAAGGGTCCGCTGGGGAATGCTGATCACAGCAGCGTGCTCGAGGGGGCAAGAGGTGGCGTGTGCTGGCCGGAATTGGCAAGAGAGGTCGTCGGAGGCAGAGGGAGTGTTGGTCGAAATTTGACAGCCTGAGGGCGTGTCGAGGTGGGGCGACAAAGGGGAAGTGGAGAGGAGTCACTGGCATTTAAAGGGGCATGGTCACTGCGAGGAATCAAAGCCTCCATCAACGCGCATTCACCACCGGAGTAACTCACTGCAACGGCAGGGCGACGGGGTCTCGCTTGAAGACGATGGCTGGGTATGTGGGGCCGTTGCGTTAGTGGATTGAGAGAGGGAGTTGGGGTCCACAAATCAGTGGCCTTGCGGGTTGTTTCTGCGGGGAAGAAAAACGGTTCGGGGCGAGGGTGAGGTGGGATAGGTGGGCTGTTGGGTTGGAGCTGGGCCAGATGGTTGGGCTGCTCTATTTTTTTCTGTCTGAAACCTTTTTCTTTTTCCAGAACTATTTTCTGTTTTGAATTTCAATCAACTATTCAAACATTCAAACAATCACTAAACTTTGTATTGGGTTAGTTCTGTTTTAACCACACAAAACCAAAGTCCAATAAAATAATATTTATTTTAGAGTCCATTTATAATTAAATAAAATGGACACTAGTTAATAAATCAAATGGGTTTTTATTTATTTTAAAACTCCATTTGAAATCTAAATATTTTCAAAACCAAATCAGTAGGTTTTATTTTGAAAATAAAATATATTTGGAAATCTTGTTTAAAACAAAATAACATTTTTATTTTAGGTTCCATTAATAATTAAATAGAATGGACCTTAGTTATTAATTCAAATAGGATTTGTTTTAATAAAATATTTATTTTGAAAACTAAAATAAAACCAAAAACTCTTCAGTAGGTTTTATTTGAGATTATAAAATACTTGGAAAACTTATTTAAAATAAATAAATAAGTTTTAGTGTTTGTTTAAAATGGGAAAAGCCTTTACTTAAATAAAATTGGATATTAAATCCTTATTATTTTATTTAAATAAACCTTTACTATTTTTAATCCAAACAAACCATTTTATTTCAAATACTTGGCCAAGGTTTAATTTGGCTCTATAAATAATCTTTATTTATAAATCCATCTTTTCTTTGAAAACCAAATTCTTTTATTAAAAGATCCAAAATAGTAAGTTTAAATATTTTGAAGTTTATTGTTTCTTTAACTTTTTAAATCCCTTTAGGATTTATCTTGATCAAAATAGGTTGAAAGTTTCCAAATGGTTTCAAAAGGTTTCTTCTCACTCTGAAAATCAAACAAAGTTTTATTTTATTCAATTATTTTTCACATTACAAGATTTGGAAAATCTTGGATGTGACACACCCTTCTTGAAGTTTCCCTTTTGCTTAGACTTGCCTTTCTTGAATTTGGTGATCTTATTGACCAACAACACTTGGTGCTCTTTCTTGATCTCCACTTCTGCAGATTTCAACATGGAGAAGAGTTCTGGAAACGTCTTCTCCATGTTTTGCATATTGTAGTTCATCACAAAGTTCTTGTAACTTGGTGGTAGTGATTGGAGGACACGGTGAATCCCCAAAGAATTAGGAATCACTATACCCAAACTTTGGAGTTTGTTTGCGTGCCCAGACATCTTAAGCACATGCTCACTGATGGAGCTGCCCTCTTCCATCTTGAAGTTAAAGAACTTTTCAGAAGCCTCATAACTCTCAAATGCCGCGTGAGCCTCAAATATCATTTTGAGTTCACGGACAATATCATGTGGGTCATGGTTCTCAAACCTTTTCTGAAGCTCCGATTCCAAACCATACAAGATAGCACACTGAACTGTGGTTTTTCCGAGTGAGGTAAACATTCTTTACTTCAACGGTAGCAGTAGCTGCAGGTGGGTCACCCAGCGGTGCATCCAACACATAGGTCAAATTACCAGCATTGAGGACAATCCTCAAATTGCGGAACCAATCCGCGAAGTTGCATCCATTGTTTTTCAACTTTTCTTTCTCTAGGAACGCATTAAAATTGATGGTAGGGGCCGCCATTGATCTACAACATATTTGCAATAGTTTAGACTAAGTTTATGACAAATTGAGTTCTAATTAATAGTTAAATTAATCTAGGTGAACTCCCACTCAAAACAATATCCCTCACATTGTTTTAGTGATCACACGAACCAAATCCACCGCATCAAAACCGATCATCACGAGAGTTGATGTAGCTTCAATGGCGAACAATCAACATGTTCATCATATCTACTATATGACTCATGCTTTACCTTTCGGTGATCCGTGTTCCGATACCATGTCTGTACATGCTAGGCTCGTCAAGATCAAACCTTAGCTTCCGCATGAGCAAATCTGGCTTGCTCACGTTGTATACACTCGTAGAATCTAACACACCCGATCATCACATGGTGCTTCGAAACAACGAGCTTTAGCAATGGTGCTTACTAAAGGATGAACACTTTAAAACTTGAAATTTGTGTGCTTGAGGGATCATCTTATAATGCTACCGTCGCAAACTAAGCAATACAAGATGCATAAAGGATTAACATCACATGCAATTCATAATATGTGATATGATATGGCCTTTCTTCTTGTGCTTCCGATCTCCATCTTCAAGCACGAACATGATCTCCATCATCACCGGTATGGCGTCAAGGTCAATGGCGCCGTTTCATGGTTGTCGTCCACCAGCTTCAACTATTACAACTACTTTGAATAGACACGCAGGTCTTAACGGAATTTAAAGACAACCATATGGCTCCTGCTGGTTGCCAACTTACAATAAGGGACATTGCATACATCAAATATAATCACAATCATGGCCATATCACATCACAACACACCCCTGCAAAACAAAGTTAGACGCCTCTAATTTTCTTTGCATATTTTACGTGGTTTGGGGCTTTCAATAAGTGTCGGTCTAACTGACGAACAAGAACCACAACGTTGATGTTTGAACTATCAAGTGCCCGTTGTAAATTGGATCTATACTATAATGGGAGAGACAGACACCCGCAAAGCCACTTATGCAATACAATTGCATGTTGAGCGTGGAGCAAGTCTCATGAACGATGTCATGTAAGGTTATCCCGGGCCGCTTCATCCCATCATACCGCAAGATGCAAAGTACACAAAAAGCAATTGATAATAAAAGCACCACCGCCCACAATGACCATTGTGTTCTACTCATGCAACAGATCTACATATAGACAAGGCTCTGATACCACTGTAGGGGTTCGTAGCATGGAAAACAAAAAAAATTCTACCGCATGCACACACACAAGCCAAGATCTATCTACTAGATTGTAGCAACGAGTCGATAGAGGAACTCACCCTCGAAGATTCCAAAGCGGTTAATGAGAGCAGATTCTCGTGGGTGATGTAGTCGTACTCTTGCCGATCTTAAGATCGCGTAGACGATCCTTCCGGCACTGCATTCCGGCAGCGCTTCCGCAGTCGGTCACACGTTCGGTACTCGATGAAGACCTTCCTCTCCCTTGTTCCAGCAGGCAACGGAGGTTGTAGCACTCTCCTCACGATTCTGGCAGCATGGCGGCATGGTGTCGGAAGTAGAGGGGAGATCTCGTAGGGCTTCGCCTTAAGCCGGAGCGAGTATGGTGGAGTATGAGAGAGGCCTTGGGCATCTAGAGTTTAGAGGCACCAAGGGGTGGTGTGGCCGGCGGCTTGGGTTTGGGGAAACCCCAAGTCAGCGACTTGGGAGGAGCCCTAGGCGGCGGCAGCACTTGGAGGTGGTGTCGGCGCCTGGAGCTAGGGTTTTGGGTGTGAGGGTAGGGGGCAGCCCTACCCCTCCTTATATAGGTGGGAGGGGGCCGGTTGGGAGGAGGGACTCCTCCTCCAACTCCTCCTCCAACTCCTCCTCCTTGGCCGGCGGGTGGAGGGAGTGGGACTTCCTCCCCAAGTAGGTTTCCTACTATCCCTCCACCAAGCAAACTTCGGATTTGACTTTTTCAAATTGGCGTTTGACTTTCAAACTTGGATTTGATTTATTTCTCCATATTGCACAGCCAAGTGACCTAGTACATGATGCAACCATTCCACATTGTCATGGCACATTCATGTACGCTTCCCCTCCGGACGGTCGGACCTTCTAGACCCTTCTAGAACATTCCTGGTGAAAACACCGGAATCATTCCCGAACTCCGAAACAGGACTTTCCTTATATGAATCTTATTCTTCGGACCATTCCGGATCTCCTTGTGATATACCGGATCCCATCCAAAACTCCAAACAACATTCGGTCTCTTACTCATCATTCCATAACTACTCAACAACATCGAATCCTTAAGTGTGTCTCCCTACGGTTTGTGAATTATGCGGACATGACCGAGACACTTCTCCGATCAATAACCAATAGAGGAATCTGGAAATTCATATGGCTCCCACATATTTCTATGATTACTTTGCGATCGAATGAACCACTTACATACGATACCAATTTCCTTTTGTCTCACAATGTTTTACTTATCCGAGGTTTTGATCGTCAGTATCTCTACATACCTAGTTCAACCTCGTTACTGATAAGTACTCTTTTCTCGTTCCCGTGATATGTGATCCCTTGTGAGCCAGTCACATGCTTGCAAGCTAATTGGATGACATTCCACCGAGAGGGCCCAGAGTATATCTATCCATCGTATGGATGGACAAATCCCACTCTTGATCCATGTGCCTCAACCCATACTTTCCAAACACTCAATGCCACCTTTATAACCACCCAGTTACGGTGTGGTGTTTGATGTCATCAAAGCATCCTTCCAGTGATGGTGATTAGCATGATCTCATGGTCGAAGGAATTAGGTTACTATGTATCATCAAGCTTATATCAATTGAACTATTAAAATGACTTGATCTTTATGCTACGCTTATCTATAGGAGTATGTCCATCACACCATTCTCCTAATGATATGATCTTGTTTTTAACAGCATCTCAATGTTCATGATCGGGAAACCACAATCATCTATTAACCAACAAGCTAGTATTATAAAGAGGCTTTACTAGGGACTCTAATTTAGTTTACAAATCACACAAGTATTAATGTTTCCTATTAATACTATTATAGCATGAATGTAAACATTTATCATAAACACAAATATATAATAATAACCACTTTTATTATTGCGTCTAGGGCATATCTCCAACAGTTATAGACCTAGATAGGATAGGGAATTCATGAAAGGGAGTGAAGATTTCCAAAGACCAAGATGAAGACTTACATGAAGAATGAAGCAAAGTGTAAGGAGTATCAACTCAATTTGGAGGATGGATCAAGCTCAGATCATTCTTAGCCAGCTATGAGAAGGAAGATTAATGTAGGAAGTATAAGGAGCAACAAGAAGTGATGAACTTAAGGTTCAATCAAAGTAGGTGATATTGCTAAGGAATTAATGAAGTAGTAGTACTTAGTTCATGAAAGCATCATGAATTAATACAAAGAAGAAGCTTTGGAACCAAAATGGTATTCAAGCTCTGACAATTCAGAGAGAATGCCAATGGTACGTCGGAAACCGTAGGGTAATACATACACCCTAGGATGGTTCGCAGCTGGTATTTTGTCTGCAGCTGGTATTTGGTGAACTTAGTTAACCAGATTTTCTTAAAAGTTGCATAAAGAGCATAAAACTTGGCCTAAGTTAAGAAAGACATGAAGGAGTATAAACATTAAAGCGACCGTCTTTCGAGACTCTTCGTGAAGTCAGACCTATCAAAGCAAAAATGTCTAAATAGTAAGTAAGACTAACAATGCTGAAAGATTCACTTCGGAGATCCACAATTGTGTGGATACACCGTACAATCTTTCATGAGACCCTAACTAGGTAAATAATAAGCTAGACAAAGCCCTACATTCTAGTTATAAAGACAATGGTTACTCTATAGGCAGTTTAGAGACCATTAGTAAACCCTAAGGGGGAGTATTGGAGACAACTAGATGAAAATTGCCAAGTATGGTGAGAATTCAAGAAAAAAGATTTGGATAAGGAATATTACAATTATTCCCATTAAGGTTACCATGGAGTTGAGACATATGGTAATCATTGCAAGACAATTCCTTACTCCGAAACGTGAGAGTATACGAACTTTGAGGATGAAGTTTATTTTAAGGGGGAGAGTCTGTAACATCCCAACATTAGAGCTTAGAAATAAGCTGAACACAGATGTGTGCATTGCATTCATGCATAGAAAATCTGAATAATTTTCGCGCTTTTGAACAAAACTTGTCAAAGTGACTGAAGCTTCTCTTAACTTGATGGAATTGAAGTAGATCATCAAGTTGACTGCGGTAAGTTTCAATATGACCTTTGTTAAAACCTTGTTTTGGGTAAAGGATATTTGATCTAAGGGTAGATCAAATGTAATAAAAGTTAAACCCTAATACATTACTTAATGGTTTATATTTGATCCTTAAGTAATCATATCCTAGTATTCATTACACAACCCATGAATACCAAGTTATAAATATAACTTAAGTAATAAGAATGTAACAACTAATTCTTGATCTATCTTAATCTCATCTACTTATACCATGAGTATCATGGTAATACCTAACCTTAACTCTTTAGTGATGTTGAGTAGGAAAGAAACCAAGTCAAGATCATTCACCATATATCTTTCTTACCATATCAATCCTTATCATCTCAATTGAATTCTATTCTAGTATCTATTGTTCATTAATGTGGAGTAATCCACTATTGATTCACCAATTCTTAACCTATCAATTCTTGATCTATCAACTCTTGTTCTTATCATAGCATTCACTTAAAATCCTTTAGAGAAGGAGGTAAGAAAAGGTAAGTGGTAATGCTAGATTTAAATATCATCTATAGGATGGGAGTGTTGGAAGAGAGTAAGATCAATATGATAATTGATGGAGTTAACTCACTCTTGAATGAATAGAAGAGTTATCTAGAATATATATTTGTATGGTAACAAAGAAGATTACAAGGATGAATCCTGAAGATAGTTACCAGGAGTAATCCTATTGGGTCAAGTAGGTATAGTCAATGAGTAATATCTCATAGTTAGGTAGAGCTACTAAGAAGATAATTATAATACAACTGTAATGTTGTATGGATGAAATCCTCGATTAGCCAACTGGAAACCTAAACCATAAAGGATCAAAGGATTATAATGATCATGCCTTACTCACCAAGATTGAATGCTTATATCATGTATAAGTGACATTGGTGGATAAAACATGATTGAACCCTAGTATAGATATGTTATTCTAGGTTAGCCATGACAGGTCACATTAATATAATGTGAGGTTGGAGTATTAGTTACTGGAGTTAAGTAGAGACAAGATAGTATGATTAAGATGATGCTAGAGCAACATTGAATTATTGAAGTAGTAGTTTACTCTTGGGAAATACTAAACACTTGAGGTGAAGTAAATTTTGATGTATACAGTTACTGGAGTAATATTAGTGGTGGATGATTAAGTAAGAGTATGAATGGAGTTAGAAGTAACTACTTATTGGATTGGAGGTTATCAGTAGTAGAGTAGCTGATAATATTATTCTTGTGAAGCAAAGCTCATCATGTGAACACATGATGATGGAGATGAAGAAGTAGAATATCTAGGAAAGGAATTCCTTAATCAGAAGTCCAGAATTGTGAAGCATGGAAAATAGGAATTCTTGATAAACACTCAAAACATAAATTTATAATCAAACTTAATATCTATCTCATATGTTTGATCAATCCTCTTATTTTCACAATGGCTTATAAGAATATTTTCCTATAGAAAATCATTCAAGCATATCTTGCCACTACAAAATATCATAATCCTATGTGCTTATAAACCATAAATATTAAATCTTTCTCATAAGTTAGCCTAAAGAAAAACCCCACTATTTTATCCTGGATAGTGATACCATTCATGAACACAAGCATGAAGGCAATATGACTTAACCATTAAAATTTATACATGCCTATAAAATATTATGAGTATATTAAGTCCTCTAAAAAAATCATGGTAAATATTTATAACTCCAAAACCTAACTCCTATCTCAATCGTAAATATCAATATATATTTAATGTCATATCAAAAAGTATTAAAACATTATTCACCTATTAGTGGAATTGGAATAATAGAAACTACCATTTTAAGAACCTTATTAATTAAATCATCTTATATAATGATTGCTATATAATAGTAATATGGATATATTCTTTGCATATCCTTAGCTATCTAAAACCATTATCATTGCAACCATTAAAAAGAAGTAAGAATCATTTTATAAGATCAGAAAAAAAATCTAAAAACCCTAATGTCTATTTGTTCTAATGAATACAAAACCTTTTCATATAATTATGAGATTTATAAATACAAACTATTTAATAATCCTAAATATATTTTTATATAATTACTTGTCCAAAGGATAAAATCCATAAAGAAATTTGAAACAATTGCTTAAATAAAAAGGCTTAAAAGGAAAACAGAATAAAAAAATGTAAAAGAAAAAGAACAGGATTAGATTAGCCTAGTTATGGCCTGAGGCCCACTACCTCATCTCTCTATCCCTCGCCCACGAGCAGCAGCCATCACTTTCCCTTCTTTTCTCACAGGCCAGCAATAGCCCAAAAGAAACTAAGCCCACATACCCCTTCGCTGTCTCACTAGCAAGCGGGACCCACACGAGAGGACCGACGTCGTCTTCGTCTTCCTCTGCCTGATCAACACGCCACCGGTGAGCCACGTTGCCGCCATCATTGTGGACCGTCTCGGACGCGAGGACTGCTCATTTGCCTCGCCCAACTTACTTGGAGTCCGCCTCCACTTGTCACGTTAAGATTAGTGCTCGAATCAAGCATCGCTTCGCTGCCGCATCCCGGCCGTCGTCGTCACCGTGACGCCGTGTCCGAGCTCGCCTTACCGTATAAAAGGCGGGATGAGGATCGCCCGAGCCTCGGCTACCTTCCTCTCTCCTCAATTCCCCATCAAACTCTCGGGCTCGTCTCACAAGCGTTCCCATTATGATGATAGTGGGAGTTCAGGATCCCACAAGCATGGGAAGTACAACAGCCACCACAACCACAACCGCCATCATGACAACAAGCATCACCGTAGTCATGATAATGACAAGTACAAGAACCACAAAGGTGGACACAAGAGTCACCACAGTGGAAGTGGTAGTGGAAGCCAGCCTATCAAGAAGGATCTCAGTCAGGTTGAATGCTTCAAGTGTAAGAAGATGGGGCATTATGCAAATGAGTGCCCAGAAAAGAAAGTTGAAGTACCCAACAAGCCCAAACCTTTCCAGAAGGGACAGGTGAACCACATCAATGTGGAAGAGATCTATGAGGAACCTGATGCTGTGGCTGGTAAGTTCAAATTCAATTATGTTCCAACACTTGTTCTTTTTGATACTGGCGCATCACATTCATTCATATCAAGAGCATTTGTTGAAAGAAATGAACTTCCAGCTGAAACTATTGGGTGTCCTATAAAAGTAAGTTCTCCTGGTGGAGAAATGATAGTGAACTCAGGATGTCATGACCTAGTCATAAAGTTTGGAAAGTATAGGTTTCTCGTTAATCTGATAATTCTAAATTCCCAAGGATTGGATGTTATTTTGGGAATGGACTGGATGACTAAGCACAAGGGAGTGCTAGATTGTGCTAATCATACTGTCACACTCACCACCCCAGATAATAAAAGTTTTAGATTCAAGACTAACTTTGAATCAAAAGGGAGTAAGCTAAATTCTCTTAAGGGGGTTAGCCTAGACAGTGTGCCAATTGTGAGAGAATATCCGGATGTGTTTCCGGAAGAATTGCCGGGAATGCCCAAGATAGAGATGTGGGATTCCTGATTGATTTGCTTCCAGGATCAGGACCAATAGCAAAGAGACCTTATAAGATGTCAGTTGATGAGTTGAAAGAACTCAAGAAACAACTTGGAGAACAGTTGCAAAAAGGGATTATTCAACCAAGTTCTTCATCTTGGTGAGCACCAGTCTTGTTTGTGGAAAAGAAAGATAGAAGTCAAAGGTTATGCATAGATTATCGTTCACTCAATGAGGTGACTATTAAGAACAAATATCCTTTGCCCAAAATTAATGACTTGTTTGATCAACTAGAAGGAGCTTGTGTGTTCTCAAAGATTGATCTCCGGTCAGGTTATTTTCAGCTTAAGATAAGAGAACAAGACATACCTAAGACAACTTTCACCACTAGGTATGGATTGTACGAGTACACCGTGATGCCATTTGGTTTGACCAATGCACCAGCTTACTTCATGAATATGATGAACAAGGTGTTCATGGAGTTCCTTGACAAGTTTGTTGTCATTTTCATCGATGATATTTTGATCTACTCCAAAAGCAAAGAAGAGCATGAAGGACATTTGCGTTTGATACTTGAGAAGCTTAGAGAGCATAAGATGTATGCCAAATTCAGCAAGTGTGAATTCTGGTTGAATGAAGTTGGATTTCTTGGACACGTTGTGTCCGGAGAGGGCGTAGCAATTGATCCCGCAAAAGTGTCAGCTGTAACTGAATGGGAATCTCCTCAGTCAGTGAAGGAAGTTTGTAGTTTCCTTGGCTTGGCAGGATACTACGGAAGATTCATTGAGAATTTCTCCAAGGTAGCTAAGTCAATGACGGAGCTACTAAAGAAAGACAAGAAGTTTGCTTGGTCTGAAGGATGTGAACTCAGTTTCCAAGAATTGAAGAAGAGACTAGTGACAACACCAGTCCTATGTCTACCAGATTTGGAGAAAGATTTCCAAGTGTATTGTGATGCATCTCATCATGGATTAGGTGCAGTTCTAATGCAAGAAGGGAAAGTTGTGGCTTATGCCTCGAGACAACTCAAAACTCATGAGGTAAATTACCCTACTCATGATTTGGAGTTAGCCTCTGTTGTCCATGCACTCAAAACATGGAGACATTATCTTTTGGGAAAACGATGTGAAGTGTTCACAGATCACAAAAGTTTGAAGTATATCTTCACTCAGAAAGAAATCAACATGAGACAAAGAAGATGGCTAGAACTCATCAAGGACTATGACTTGAGTTTGCAATACCACCCCGATAAAGCAAATGTTGTAGTAGATGCTCTAAGTCGTAAGGTATTTGTGAATGGCCTTACTAAGGGAGAGTTGCCATATGATCTATGTGCCCAATTTAGAGACCTTAGATTGGAGATTGTGCCTGAAGGACATCTCATTTCATTGGATGTTCAACCCACTTTGTTGGACAAAATCAAATAAGCCCAAAAGACGGACAAGGAAATTGAAGAGATGTAACATCCCTAAAATCATGTTTCAAACTCATGCGTATCATCCATGCATCCATGATCATGTAGAATTCATTTCAAACAAATCAATTCAAAAACAGGAGCATATGAGCTCATTATTTTATGTGATCAGCATTTGAAACAATGCTACTCTCCAATGAGAGATTGTTGTTCATTGAACCAAACCTTGTTGTCTTATTGCTCTCAGGTTGTATTGCTAGATTTCTAAGATTTAAACCAAAGTTTCAAAACAAATATGATTTGAAAACCAATTTCAAAACCTATTCAAACTAGTGCTATGTCACTGCTTATTTTATTTTATTCCAAGTGACCAGGCCAATTCAAAGTGACCACTTGGTTTTATGCCCAGAAATGTGATGGTTGCACACTGCAAAAATCCTGAAAATATTTGAATTCAAATAGATTTTGAAATCATTTGAAAAAGGTTCCTGGAAATTCATTCAGAAAAAGAAATGGGTTAGAGAAAAGGAAAAGGGCCGGCGCCAGGATTTTGGCCCAACAAGCAAAGCAGCCCGTTAGCCAGCCCACCCGGGTTTTCCCTCTCCTTCTGATTTTCTCACCGCACCCGCACTACCCAACGGGTCACTGACTGGTGGACCTCGCCAGCTCATCATCATCTTCCCCAAATCACGCCCACGACCACGTTGACGGCCGTTCCCTCCGCCATTCACTGCCGCGTTGATTCCACGCTTAATTGCCATTGATACCGCGCGTGATCCTCGCCCCCACTCTGGCTATAAGACCACCTCCCCCTCGCAGACATTTCCCCCAACAAAGCCAGACAGAAACGCCCCCAGGCTGCCCGCAATCGCCCTTGCACCGCCGCTGCACAGACGCACTCCGGCGACCAATCTCGGTGAGTACTGACCGCCCCCTATCTCTGGTTCAAACCATCATGACCAGCATGTCCTTGCGCGTTCACTGATGCCCTCTGTTTGCTTTCTCGTGACCCAGAGCGACGTCTTCGTCCACACCCGCGAACACCTGAGCGGCCGCTCGACTCCAACGTGCAATTCAGGTAAAACGAGACCGCCCCTTGCCTCCCCTTTGATCTGTCTTGATCTCCAGGCCCTTGCGCACCTCCTAAACCATCTGGCTCGTGCTAGGTCGACGCAGAACCTCGGCAACGTCTTCGACATCAAGCATCTGACGCCGCCAGCAACTCCGACAAGCTCCCTCGGCCACTACAGCGCGCCCCTTGACCAGCCATCGCCACCTTGAGCATCAGCAACACATGGTGAGCTTGGTAAGCCCCTTCTCCCTCTCCCGTGCGACCTAGAACGCCGGTAGCAGTTCTGACAGAGGCGCCGCCGCCTATTGCTGCCGCCAGCGCCGCCACTTGATGGTCGAGTGCTGAGCGCCGTTAGATCTAGATCTAGTGGTCAGGATAGAACCTAGACGAAGCGGTACGATTCAATTGGAGCCGCGCGATTATGTTAGATCCAGCGGCTCAGAAGCGTGATCCGACGCGAAGCGGTACCAACCTATGGGAGAGCGCCGCGTGGCACAGAGTTCGTTTTAAAAATTTGAATTAGATCTATTAGTTGTTTGATTTTGTTTTAGCCACAACTTTTGATTCCCACGTTCAAATTTGACAAATTTTATATCAATGGAATCAGGAGAACAAGCCCTTTCTAAATATACAATGTGTTTAATGTTTTGCTTCTGTTAAAATGGTTTTATTTACAGAAACATGTGTAGGCCTATTTTGTGTATATAAATTATTTGAGAAATGTTTTAGTGTTTAAATAAATGTTGTTTGGCAAGTTTTGAACTTGTTTATGAACCAGTACTATGAACTTGTCTTGTTGTGTTTAGAAAAATCATCACATATCATATTGCATGCATCCATATATTTTTGCTTGTATTTATTTTGTATGTGATTTGTTGCTATGATTTTATGTGTAGATTTTGGTGCCAATAGTGATTGTGATTGTGAGGAGTGTAACTACTCTCCAAACTACCAAGGCAAGTGGTGCTTCATGATATTTTTATCCCTATGTTTTCTACTAAGCATTAGAAATATTTTGCTAGTCTTGCATGTTATATTTTGCTTATATGCCATGTTGGGAAATCCTAGTAGTGTAGAATTGCTAGGAAATTTCTAAGTTAAGATGCTTATCAATGCCATGATTAGCCTAGCTAGTAGCAACCAAGGGTGGTGAAATATACATGCTATGATGAAAATATTTCTAAGTCTTTGGACTTGTGTTTTGCCTAATAAAACAACTAAGTGAATGAAACACCTGGGGGGAATGGAGGGAATGGTTTATGTTGAGTGGTTACATAAGGCCCATTTCTATGGTTTACCTTGTGTATCTCACTTGTGGAAAGCCACCCAGGAACAAAGGGATTTGAGAGGCCAAATGTTAAGAAGCTTCTAGTGCAACCACTTGGCAATATGGGCTCTGCCTGGATCACATAGGTTGCTAGAACTTAGCCATTTGGACAGTTGGTGGTAGTGGGATGATAGGTTGGAACGTGTCCATTTGGTCTAAGGGAAGGCTTCTGAAAGGTCATGTCTTGGTGAAAATCAAGTCTGGTGGGGAAAGTGTACAACCTCTGCAGATGGAAGAATCTAAGTATTTAGCCATGTCCCTGGTATTGGACAACTTGAGCATCAAGACATGGAAGCTATCAAGAATCTCCTCATCCCAATTTCTAAGTAAAACTTGTGGGTGAACAAGGGTGAAGGACCCCAATGTCTATTGATGGTTCCTTGGGAAAAGTTTTTGACAAAGAAAAACTTAGTGATTTCAACTAATAGGCAAAACCTATTTTGAGCAAAGCAAGCCTAAGCTACACTTAGCCAAATTGCATATAGTATGTAGTCAACCAATAATATACTAAGGTATCACTTGCCAATACTATTCCAATGTATTGACCCACTGTGGCTGTAACTTGTGATGTTGCAGGTTACTCTGATGAGGATTAGGAGTCATGAGTCTACACTCAACATGTTTGCCTGGGGCACATGAAGATGAAGACTTTTATCTATTTACTTATTTAAACTCTTGTACTAGGCCTGTGGCCTGGGAGTTGTGAAGACTATGTTGTCTCTGGAATGACTATAATAATGACCTTTTTTCTGTGTACTTCATCTTAAACTGTGGATGCTAGCATTGATCCAGGGACTAGCATTGCAATCACATGGATCCTTTTCCTTTATAAAGGAGGGATCTTACAGATGGTATCAGAGCACTATGTTGCCTGTAGGATTATGACCCTAGGATTGGAAGCCACTAAGGAAAAAATTTCAACAACTCCTACACTTGTCTATTCTTCTCGTAAACTTTTCTAATCTTCTTTCTCATCTCTATTTGTAGATGAACTCCATCAACGAAGCCGTAAGGAAGGGACCACTCATGACTATGACTCTGGAATGTGAGACAGAGTTCCCCAAGGCTCTCAAGGACCTCATGGTTGCAATGGGAATACATGGTGCAACTGTGTACTAAGGTTTTCCTGTGATGGATGAAGGAGTTGAGTACTGGTGGGTGCAACTTCACTTGTGTAAAAACAAGGAAGACAACCATAAGGAATCAGGATTCTGCATGTTCACCAATTCAGTGATGCACACTACATTCTTTGATTCAGCAAGGGATGCAGTTTGGAAGACCATCAAAGAACTTGGTGATAGAGTCAAGTGCAGAATGCTCAACATCCAAAATGACCTAAAGGAAGAGAAGAAACATACCCAAGAGTTGGAGGCTACCAACCAAACCTTAAGAGGAGACATTATAGACTTAGTAATGGAGTCATGTGCTCAAGATAGATTCATTGCTTCTAGAAATATTGTGTTAGCCAACATATCTAGTGAGTTGGGATTGTAACTTACTTCGTTAGTTGGACCACCACTTATCACCTTATTTTCCAAATGTTGCTTAAAATAAGTTGAACCTTGGTTGTTGTAATGAATCCATGTATGCCATGACTGGTGTGTTTTGATTTCCAAAGATATGTATGTGATGCTTTTCCTTGTGTTTTATCTTAAATTGTGTTGTTTCTAACTTTTTCTATCTTATAAATAGATGCCTAATGTTACCATCAGCACTGTTGAGGAGTTCCAGGGAACTCGCTTTGGCCCTCGTATTATTGAGCTCACTGCTTTGCTCAATCTCCCTCTTTCTACCATCATGGTGCTTCCCCTCACCAAGTTTGAGAGGAAAGACCTTTGGGGTTTCAAGGTCAATCAGCCCGGACGCCAGACTAAGCCTACCACAGAGGCTATCATCTTCAAGCTCATGCATGATGATAAGGAGAGAGGCCTAGAGGTAGTCATGCAGGACTTGATTGGACGTCTGTTAGGGAGACACTCTCGACAGGTTAGAGGTACTCACTTCCACGTCTTTGGTAGACGTGATGAGGATGGAGAGGCCATCGACTTAGAGGACACTTCGAGGGAGACAGCAGGGCCAATTCGTCTATACCTCCAGGACTTAGAGGTTCTTCTTAGGCACGTGGACACTGATAGGACCAACGTCATGCTTAGAAATGACGAACTCCAGGTGCAGCTTCGTGAGAAGGACAAGCTCTTTGCGGATCAAGATGAGATAGTCAAGGAGATGGAGGCAAAGTTCGAGAGCCAGGACAGAAAGTTCAAGAGTCAAGAGAAGCGAGTCCAAGATAGGAACAAGAGGATTCGGGACATGACTGAAGAACTACAGGCCAAGGACTTCGAGCTCGAGCATCAGCAGACTGTGATTGAGAGGCTTCTTTCTCAGAAGAGGGCTCTCAAAGCCAAAGTAGAGACCTTGACCACCAATGTCGAGGAATACAAGACCGCTATGGAGAATGCAGGTCTTACCTTTGTTGATGAGGAGGTTGATGCCGAGGAGTAGTGATGACTACTCATTTATCATTTATTTATCATACTTTATTTGAGTCGCAATGACCATCCAACACGTGGATGGCTTGCTATTGGTGTGTTTACTTTGCAAACTTGTTATATTGTTGTTGAACCTTTATTATTGTGATGCATGCTTGGTGTTTGTTTATGTGATGTATTGTGCATGATAGCATCTATGGGTATCTCATTCTTATCTCTATTGAACAAACCACAGATGCCTCCCCGTCGTGCAAATCCCAACCCCAACAACAACAACATCACCCCTGAGATGCAGCAAATGATGACAGCTCAGACTCAGCTGATGGAAATGATGACTACGTTCATCCAGAACCAGAACAACAACAATAATAACAACAACAACAACCCACCGGGTTTTGACATGCTTACCAGGTTCTTGAGATTGAGGCCAGCAAAGTTCTCAGGAACAACTGATCCTATGGTGGCCAATTATTGGCTACGCTCTGTGAACAAGGACTTGGTAACTGTTGGCTGTACTGATGAAGAGAAAGTCAGATTTGCAGCTCACTTGTTGGAAGGACCAACAGCTACTTGGTGGGACAACTTCCAGATCACCACTCCCATTGAGGATGTGACATGGGCTATCTTTGAATATGGTTTCCGTACTGCTCACATCTCATCCGGAGTGATGAGTTTGAAGAAGAAAGAGTTCCATAACTTGAAGCAGCGCCACCGCAGCGTGGCTGAATATATTGAGGAGTTCAACAATCTGGCGCATTATGCACCGGATGACGTTGACACTGATGCTAAGAGGAAGGAGAAGTTCCTTGAAGGGTTGAATGATGAACTGAACCTGCAGCTATCAGTGGCCTATGTTCCCACTTATCAGTCTCTTTGTGATAAGGCTGCTATTTTGGAGAGCAAAATGAAGCAAGTTGAAAGCAGGAAGAGAAAGCACTCTGACAAGCACAACTCGGGATCGTCTCACAAGCATTCCCATTATGATGATAGTGGAAGCTCGGGATCCCACAAGCATCACCGTAGTCATGACAATGACAAGTACAAGAACCACAAGGGTGGATATAAGAGCCACCACAGTGGAAGTGGCAGTGGAAGCCAGCCTGTCAAGAAGGATATTAGTCAGGTTGAGTGTTTCAAGTGCAAGAAGATGGGGCATTATGCAAATGAATGCCTGGAAAAGAAAGTTGAAGGACCCAACAAGCCCAACGCTTTTCAAAAGGGACAAGTGAACCACATCAATGTGGAGGAAATTTATGAAGAGCCTGATACTGTTGCTGGTAAGTTCAAACTCAATTCTGTTCCAGCATTTGTTCTCTTTGATACTGGTGCATCTCATTCATTCATATCAAGAGCATTTGTTGAAAGAAATGAACTACCGGTAGAAACTATTGGGTGTTCTATAAAAGTAAGTTCTCCTGGCGGAGAAATGATAGTGAATTCAGGGTGTCATGATCTAGTCATAGAGTTTGGGAAGTATAAGTTTCCTGTTAACTTGATAATCCTAAACTCCCAAGGATTGGATGTCATTTTGGGAATGGACTGGATGACTAAACATAAGGGAGTGATAGATTGTGCCAACCATACTATGTCACTCACAACTCCAGAAAATAAAAGGATCAGATTCAAGACCAATTTTGAAGCAAAAAGGAGTAAGCTAAATTCTCTTAAGGGGGTTAGCATGGACAGTGTGCCAATTGTGAGTGAATATCTGAATGTGTTTCCGGAAGAATTGCCGGGAATGCCACCAGATAGAGATGTGGAATTTCTTATCGATTTGCTACCAGGATCTAGACCAATAGCAAAGAGACCGTACAAGATGTCAGTTGATGAACTGAAAAAACTCAAGAAACAACTTGGAGAGCAGTTGCAGAAAGGATTTATTCAACCAATTTCTTCATCTTGGGGAGCCCCAGTTTTGTTTGTGGAAAAGAAGGATAGAAGTCAAAGGTTATGTATAGATTACCGTTCACTCAATGATGTGACTATCAAGAACAAATATCCTTTGCCTAGAATCAATGACTTGTTTGATCAACTAGAAGGAGCTTGTGTGTTCTCAAAAATTGATCTTCGGTCAGGTTATTTCCAACTCAAGATAAGAGAGCAAGACATACCTAAAACAACTTTCACCACAAGGTATTGATCGTATGAGTATACCGTGATGCCATTTGGTTTGACCAATGCACCAGCATACTTCATGAATATGATGAACAAGGTGTTCATGGAATTTCTTGATAAGTTTGTTGTCATCTTCATCGATGACATTTTAATCTACTCCAAGAGCAAAGAAGAACATGAAGGACATTTGCGTTTGATACTTGAGAAACTTAGAGAGCATAAACTATATGCCAAATTCAGCAAGTGTGAATTCTGGTTGAATGAAGTTGGATTTCTTGGACACGTTGTGTCAGGAGATGGTGTAGCGGTTGATCCTGCTAAAGTTTCAGCTGTAACTGAATGGGAATCTCCCAAGTCAGTGAAAGAAGTTCGTAGTTTCCTTGGCTTAGCAGGTTACTACAGAAGGTTCATTGAGAATTTCTCCAAGATAGCTAAGCCTATGACAGAATTGCTAAAGAAAGACAAGAAATTTGCTTGGTCTGAAGGTTGTGAAGTCAGTTTTCAAGAATTTAAGAAGAGACTTGTGACAGCACCAGTCTTGTGTTTGCCAGATTTGGAAAAAGATTTCCAAGTATATTGTGATGCATCCCATCATGGTTTGGGTGCAGTACTTATGTAAGAAGGAAAAGTTGTGGCTTATGACTCGAGACAACTCAAAACTCATGAAGTAAACTACCCTACTCATGATTTAGAGTTAGCCTCTGTTGTCCATGCACTCAAAACATGGAGACACTATCTTTTGGGAAAGCGATGTGAAGTGTTCACTGACCACAAGAGTTTGAAGTATATCTTCACCCAAAAAGAGATTAACATGAGACAAAAAAGATGGCTAGAACTCATCAAGGACTATGACTTGAGTTTGCAATACCCCCCTGGTAAAGCAAATGTTGTAGCAGATGCTCTAAGCCGTAAGGTTTTTGTGAATGATCTCACTAAGGGAGAACTGCCAGATGATCTGTGTGCCCAATTTAGAGACCTCGGATTGGAGATTGTGCCTGAGGGACATCTCATGTCTTTGGATGTTCAACCCACTTTGTTGGACAAGATCAAATAAGCCCAGAAGACTGATAAGGAAATTGAAGAAATTAAGGGAAGATTGGTAAAGGAAAAGCCAAAGGATTCCATGAAGACGAACATGGTACTTCATGGCATGGAAACATATCTGTGTTCCACAAGATCCGGAGCTTCGGAAACTGATTTTGCAAGAAGCACACAACTCACCGTATTCGATTCATCCGGGTAACACCAAAATGTACATGGATATGACGGAAAGATTTTGGTGGAATAATCTCAAGAAGGACATCGCCGAACATATTGCCTTGTGTGATGTGTGTAGTAGAGTGAAAGCGGAACATCAGAAACCAGCAGGTTTGCTTCAACCACTACCTATTCCTGATTGGAAGTGGGACAAGATTGGTATGGACTTCCTTACCGGATTGCCAAGGACCCGGTCAGGATATGATTCTATTTGGGCAGTAGTGGATCGCCTAACTAAAGTTGCTCATTTCATACCCGTGAAGACAACCTACACTAGTGCTAAGTTAGCCAAGATATATATGAGTAGAATTGTATGTCTACATGGAGTACCCAAGAGTATTGTGTCAGATAGAGGAACCCAATTCACTTCTCATTTTTGGAGGCAATTACATGAGTCAATTGGGAACGAGGTTGGAATTCAGCACTGCTTTTCATCCTCAAACTGATGGACAAACAGAAAGGACTAATCAGATTCTTGAAGATATGTTGAGGGCATGTGCCCTAGACTATGGAGCCAGTTGGGATGAAAGTCTGCCTTACGCGGAATTCTCTTACAATAACAGCTATCAAGCCAGCATTGAGATGGCACCATTTGAGTTTCTCTACGGGAGAAAATGTACCACCCCATTACTATGGAATGGTGTGGGAGAAAGAAGTTTGTTCGGACCATAAATTATCAAAGAAGCTGAAGAGAAAGTCAAGTTGGTTAAGGATAGATTAAAGATAGCACAGTCCCGACAAAAGAGCTACACAGATCCTAAGCGTAGAGAAGTCACCTATGAAGTGGGTGATAGAGCTTATCTTAGAGTGTCACCACTTCGTGGAGAGAAGATATTTGCAGTCAAAGGAAAATTGGCCCCAAGATATGTTGGACCATTCAAGATTCTGAGTCGTAAAGGAGAAGTAGCTTATGAGATTGAATTGCCAGAATCATTGTCAGCCGTTCACAATGTGTTTCATGTGAGTCGGCTAAAGAAATGCCATCCAGAGATGGAAGAAACTTCTTTGAAGGATACTATACCTTTGGAGGAGGTCCAATTGGAAAGTGATCTCACTTATGAAGAGAAACCTATCAAGATTCTTGAGACTGCAGAAAGAGTTACTCGAACTAAAACTATCAAGTTTTGTAAAGTTCAATGGAACCATCATTCCGAAGAAGAAGCAACATGGGAAAGAGAAGATGATCTTCGGAAAGACCACCCTCACCTATTTGCTAGCCAATCCGAATCTCGAGGGCGAGATTCACCTTAAGGGGTTTAGATTTGTAACATCCCTAAAATCATGTTTCAAACTCATGCATATCATCCATGATCATGTAGAATTCATTTCAAACAAATCAATTCAAAAACAAGAGCATATGAGCTCATTATTTTATGTGATCAGCATTTGAAACAAATGCTACTCTCCAATGAGAGATTGTTGTTCGTTGAACCAAACCTTGTTGTCTTATTGCTCTCAGGTTGTATTGCTAGATTTCTAAGATTTAAACCAAAGTTTCAAAACAAATATGATTTGAAAACCAATTTCAAAACCTATTCAAACTAGTGCTATGTCACTGCTTATTTTATTTTATTCCAAGTGACCAGGCCAATTCAAAGTGACCACTTGGTTTTATGCCCAGAAATGTGATGGTTGCACACTCCAAAAATCCTAAAAATATATTTGAATTCAAATAGATTTTGAAATCATTTGAAAAAGGTTCCTGGAAATTCATTCAGAAAAAGAAAAAGGTTAGAGAAAAGGAAAAGGGCCGGCGCCAGGATTTTGGCCCAACAAGCAAAGCAGCCCGTTAGCCAGCCCACCCGGGTTTTCCCTCTCCTTATGATTTTCTCACCGCACCCGCACTACCCAACGGGTCAGTGACTGGTGGACCTCGCCAGCTCATCATCATCTTCCCCAAATCGCGCCCACGACCATGTCGCCGGCCGTTCCCTCCGCCATTCACTGCCGCGTTGATTCCGCGCTTAATTGCCATTGATACTGCGTGTGATCCTCGCCCCCGCTCTGTGTTATACCCCTCCTTTGTAAAGGAAAAGATCCCTGTGATTGCAATGCTAGTCCCTGGATCAATAGCTAGCATCCACAGTTAAGATGTAATATCAAGAAACAAAGGTCATAATATAACTTTATAACCAGGAATAACATAATTTTATTACATCACACATAGCTCATTTGCCTATTACATTACATTGCAGTGGAGTAACTATAAGTATGGGTCCTTCATCTTCAAAGTGCCACAGGCAGATGTTGGTTGTAGACTTTGTAATCCTAATCAAACAATCTTCGTTAAAATCAATCAAACCTACAACATTACAAGTTACAGCCACAAGGGTCAATACATTTGAATTGTATTGGCAAGTTTCACTATTATGTGGAATATAAGTGGATCCTAACATTACATGCATATTTGGCTAAGTAGATTTTTAGGCTCGTTTGCATAAAGCAAAATTTATCCTATCTTTTCAAAATGGTTTTGGTCCTTTGTCAACTCCTTGGTAACCCCAAGTGTTCAAGTCTTTGTCCAAATCTCTTGAGCACCTTGGTATCCCCAAGTGCATCAAGTTTTATAATATCTCATGAGTTCCTTGGTAACCCCAAGTGTTCATGTTTTCATCAAAATCCCTTGAGCACCTTGGTAACCCCAAGTGCATCAAGCTTAACAAAATCTCTTTGAATTCCTTGGTAGACACACAAGGGCATCAAGTTTTTTATTTTAGAAGTTGGAATGTCGAGATCTCCCATAGTTCAAACTTTAGTTGCTCAGTATTGTCCATAACCTGGGACACGGCTAAGTACTTAGATTTTATTGACTTCTGCAGAAGGAGTACACTTTACCCACATGTCACAATCCCATCTTGTCGCCACCAGTGGCCTACTGGATTAGTGCTCACCAAGATGGAGTACTGGCAGACTGAGAATGTGACGAAGTCTTTCCAAAAGGTCCTCCCATACACCATTGCTAGCTTGCCTTCAGCACCCATGAAGCATTCCAGATCCCCATGTCCAGTTAACTGAAGACAGTGCATGGGTCTTCCCAATGTAGTTGACTAAGCCAGAGCCATAATAGCATGTGGTTGCACACGAAAGCCACAATTGGAGAAACATGTTCAATCTCTAAGTTTCCTAGGTGGTTTTCATTTGGAGCACAACACAAAGTGATTGCCATAGACATGGTTCCCTTTTGTTGCCACCTTCTCCAAAACTTAAAGTATCCTCCACCTAGGTGGTTCATTGAGTCCTTGTTTTATTATGTAAAACACAAGTACTTTTCTCAACCTTTGTAAAATCTCAACATGTATCTCTTTTCAAAATATAGCATGGCTAAGCATGTACAACTTCAATGTTTTCACTAAGTAATGTAAGGGCATCCTATTAGGATTTAGCATAGCATCAGTATAAATTATTTTCATGCATGTTTTCAAAATCCACTAAGTATAATGAAAATAGTAGGACTTTAGATGATAATGTCACTTGCCTTTTTGGTAGGGAATGGTGGTTCACTCCTTGATCTTGCTAGTCTCACACTTTGTTAAATTCACTACAAGTCAATCAAGCAAACACAAAATCAACTAACATTCCAAACCAAAGTCAAACAAACAATTTCACACTCACAAAGCAATGGAATCTAAGTCATGCATAAGTATGCAAATGATGGTTCTATTGCAATGTTGGTCTCCACTAGGTTTATAAACTTTGTAAGGTCCAAATTGGTCATTTACCAAAATGGCAAAGTCATTGGTTAGAGGGTTTTGCCCAAAACTATTTTAAAATCCATTCAACATTTTATTTGGTGGAAAATGGTTTTATCAAATCAAAATCTTTAAGTTTCTCACCAAAAGTTTCTAACTCTCAAGACTTGGTGTTTTGGATCAGTAGCTTTGAATTAAATATTTTCTCAAAGTTTTTATTCCAAAATCCTTTTTCATAATAAAACCATTATCTTTACTTAGCTAGAAATAGACTAATTCAATTAATCCATTCTAAATTTTTCCAATTCCATTTTCAAAACCATGGGTTGGTTCCTAGGGTCAGTAAGGTCACAACAAACCATTTTGCAGAAGTTTTAACCCTAAAATCATTTTTAAACATTTTTCCTACTCTAAACAAGCTCACAAAAGAATCTGCAAAAACAAGCAAACTAACAGATACTATTTTCTAAACTAAGGCCATGGTTGGTTAGGTCTTGCTCTCCTGAATCCAACGACATAAAATTTGTAATTTTTGGACGTGTGGATCCAAAGTTACAAGGGTTTGAAAATCCTATCTAAATCAGATTTCAAATCTGTTTTTAAACCAAAACATGGCCACGCGTCGCTTTCTAACTGGGCGATACTGGTTCGGCCGGATCACGCGAGGTAGCCCTTGGATCTAATTAGATCGTGCGGCACAGAACGCGTACCTCTTCGCGGCTAAATGATCTAATCTTGCTCGTTCAAACTAGATCCTACGGTACTAGTTCGCTGGACCAAAAGTGAGCGGCGCCGACGGCGGCTAGCGGCGGCGCACGGCTAGGCGAGGTGCTCGCGGTGGTTCTAGGAAGCAAAGATCGAGGTGGGAATGCTCACCGTGGTCGCGAGGACGAGGTGTTGCTCGGGGCGTGGTCTTTTGGTCGAGGGGCGTCCTGGAACAGCAGGGATTGCTCACCGGAGTTGAAGACAACGTCGGACGGCTCTGTCTGAGGTCGAAGTCGACGTTGCAGATCATGCGGAGGCAAACAAAAAGAACGGTTAGATGCGTATGGTCGAGGGGATGACGCGTGTGTGACTGAGGGGGAGAGGGGCGGTCTGGTCTTACCGGAGGAACTCGACGGAGAGGTTGCAGACGGCGGCGTCGTCCAGAGTTTGTCGTAGCCGATGCTCTGGGGCGCCCGCGGTTGAGAGGAGGGTGCTGGGAGATGCGTCTGGGAGTGGGGAAGCTGCTAGGGTGCTCGGGAAGGTAGGAGGTGGCGTGCACTGGCCTGAATTTGCCGGGGACGGTGGTCGAAACAGAGGAGTTCGAGGAGGAATTGGGGCGGCCTGGTGGCGTGATTGAGGGAGGAGTCGGAGGAGAAATGAAGAAGGAATGCTGGCGTTTTATCGAGCTTGGTCAAGGCGAGGTAAAGGCGCGGCATTATGGCGTATTGAATCCGCGGAACCACAGCAGGAAACGGCGACGAGGGGGAAGAAGGGGTCGCGCGGGTGTGGACGATGAACAGGGGGAAGTGGGGTCTACCTGGCAGTGAGAAAAGAAATCAGGGGAGGGTCCACTGGTCATACTCAGTGCGGGTCAGAAACGAGGTGTGAATCGTTTTCTGTTCGGGGTGAGATACTGGGCTAGTTCCTGGGCCTGTTGGGCTGCTGGGTTGGGTCAAGTCCGACTCCATTTTTTTTCTTCCTGTAGTCTTTTTCTATTTCTATTTTTGTCGGGGGGGGGGGGGGGGTGACCCCGGATAGGATAAAGACGGTGAAAGACGAAGGTTCGATCCCCGTCAGGTTCCCGAGTTACGGTTTAAGTCGGCCGGATCCCGTACAAGTCGGCCGACATAAGGAGGAGAGAGGCCAGTAAATGTATATTGAGATAGTACCCGACCGAGATATTATGTAAGTCGGCCGGGTCAACCCGAATGATCTTAATGCAGGTGAATGAAGATCCGAGCTATTCGAGGAAGGACCGAATGATAAGAAGCTTGCAGGAGAAGGAGAAGCCTGAAGTCAAACCCTAGCTGCAAGCTAGGGAGAATCTGAGAAGAGCCAAGCGCTACGGACAAAGGTGCAGAGCGACAAAGAGGCAGGAGGAGGTCACAGAGGTGACAGTGCGGAAGACCGAGGAGCGCAGGGGAGGGCCTCTGGGACTTTGCCGTTGTTAGAAGAGCGACAGGGAAAGGGGAGCGCCGAACTGCTATTTTGGGACAAGCATATTCCTGGAAGATGCTTGCCCCGTCAGCCCTAGAGGAAGCCAGGGCTCTCCTTTATAAGGAGAGGCTTGGATTCAGAAGGGGCATTGGGGAAAAAGTTAGTGCCGTTAGGCTGGTGAGTTCTTCTCTTCTTTCTGTAAACCCCTCAAGGAGCACTTGTAGCCCAGGGAAGGAGAAATAAAGATCTTTACCTGCATCCTCTGTGTGTAGAATCATCTACATCTTCCCTCCCCAGATCCCACTAGCATCCATTGGTCCCGTACTTTAGCCTACCCATGGCATCTCCCGTGCCACCACCACGACAGTTGGCGCCCACCATGGGGCCAGCAGCGGTGCTAGCTGGAGTTATGATCCGGACGGGAAACTTCATCAACACGGGCGAGCGCGTTGTTTCTGGCTTGGTCCAGAGATTTGGTCTCTGCGACTATGTCAGTGACAATGCAGGGAGCTTCAAGGGGAAAGTTCCCCCACGCAATGGTGTTTTCATCAGCCTGGGCGAGCACAAGGTTTACGTCGGCGTCGACATCACTGACGTTTATCCTCACCAAGTTGTTGTTGCAGGAGAGCCACCTCTTAATGCAGCAAGCCGTCCGTCCAGAGCGTGTCTTGCAGGCAGCGTCGAGGTGATGTTCGCTGCAGGAGCACAGGCTGAAGCAGCAGTAGCCAGGCCAAGCAGAGAACCCGCCGCAGGCGCGCAAGGCGCGCCCAAGCAGACCGCACCTCAACCCACCGAGGTAATCCCACCAGTGACTCACCCGACCGAGCTGCAGGACACCACACCAAAGGCACCAAGAGTAAGAGGGCCGCCTCTAGAAAGGCCAGAGAACATTCTTCAAGCAACAATAGAAAACTTGACTACACCTGTAGCGCCGATACTCGATCCGGCAAATGCTCAGGCAGAGTTAGAGGAAACCAGGCAAAAGGTGCTAGTAGAGGCAAAGAAAGTATCGGCCTTGCGGGAGTCCTTAAACAGGACCCTGAGAGAATATGCTAAAGCTAATAAGCTTGATGTCGCACCCGAGCGGGTGGACGAATTAAGATTGAGAGGAAAGAACCTCATAGATGATATTAACAGAGAGCATGAAGCTCACAGAGCAGTATCAGGTGATTTGGGTTTGCCGAGATACAGTACCCCGGCGAAGAACTTGAGAGCGGCAAACGCCGCAGCATTGGAATTAGAGGGGTTGACCGGGGAAGCCCGGCAGAAACAACAAGAAAGAGTGAATGAGCTGGTGCGCATCGCAAACCAGCAAAATGAGGAAATACTTAGAACAAACCCGGCAAGGCCAGGAGCCTCGCGAATGGTTCACTCGGCAGGAGCAGCACCTGCCTTGTCCGCGGCAGCAACTTCTTCACCCGGAAACAATGCACGAAGAGACAAAGCAGTAACCTCAGGAAAGAGGAACAAGCAAATTGTTCCATATGATCCGGCGATGGCTGGAAAGGCGAATGAGAACGGAGGCAATGCAAGCCGAGGTAACAGTGGGGAGAGGAACCACCGCCGTGTGGAGAAAGACGGCGGAAGCCGAGGTAATGGAGATCTCGGCAGAAGAGAGCCCGCAAGGGGCAATCATGAGAACAATACCCCGGCTGAAGTAAGGAGAGAGCAGCCGCTCAACCCACAACCAAGGCATGAACCTCGGCAGGAAAGAGAAGCGAGGCCAGCCCGCCATAATCAAGTAAATGAAAGGTACAATGATGGTTATTCCGAGATGGAACATGCGATCCGTGGTGGAAATAACCATTATGGAATGCAAGACAGAATTCTGTACAGAGATTTGCCATCAAATGATGCAAGAGTGAAGCTGGACCGACTATACCGGTCCGAGTTGTTGGAAGAACAGGGTCCACCGGGTCCGACTTGCTTTGGACCACGGATAATGGGTGAACCACCCGTGCCGAACTTTCAGCTAGCAAGAGGCACAAAAACATATAATGGGAGCACCAAGCCACAAGACTGGTTGATTGACTATGCCACTGCTGTGAAAATAGCGGGTGGGAACTTACGATGGGCAGTACGGTATGTACCACAAATGTTGGAAGGACCAGCTAGGGTATGGCTGAATAATCTACCAGCGGGCAGCATCAACTGTTGGTTAGATTTTGAAGAAATGTTCGTCAGCAACTTTACCAGCACATACAAGAGGCCAAACAGGCCGCAACAATTAGCCATGTGCAAACAGAGGCCGAATGAAACAGATAGAGAGTTTTTAACTCGGTGGTGCAACCTGAGAAACTCATGCGAAGGGGTTATAGAATCGCAAGCAATAGCTTGGTTCGCGCAAGGCTGCCGTTATGGCAGCGTGCTGTGGCAACGTCTGCAAAGAGATATGCCGACCACGCTGGCAGAAACTATCAGAATAGCAGACTCCTATGCACTAGGGGACCCAACACAACCAGAACTAATGTCGGCGGATCATCGCGAGCAACAGGATCATTATGCAATAGATTTAGCCGGGTCATCCAGGCGCAATGATTTCAGAGGAAGAAGAAGAGAGGAAAGGCCGGATTATAGATATAATTCGGCCCAGGTGGCGGCAGTAGCACAAGATCAGCCGAGTCACGGAGCAACTCAACGGCAGAAGAATGGACCTCAGTAGTGGACACCAAGGAATGAAGGAAAAAGGCAATGGACCCCAGAACAAAAGAAGCAGTGGCAGGAGAGGCCGAAATACACGTTCGAATCCATGTTAGATCAACCGTGCAAATTTCACACGTCAAACCCATCCAGACCAGCCAATCATACGACCCGCCAATGTGCATGGATGAAAAATGCAATGGAGAACCCCGCAGGAGTTCAGGCCCCCCATCAAGTACATCAGCAGCATCAACCACAATTGACTGGAGCAAATGCACAGCAACTGATGTTACCACCTCCTCCCCCGAGGTATGATAACTCGGATCGAAGAGATGCGGTGCATCAAGTAATGAACCAAGTCCAGGATGGAAGGACAAATCCAGCAAATACAGGACGTAACGATTATAGAGAGCATCATCAGTCCTATTGCGTGTTCACGACGGAACAGCAAGACAAGCAGAGTGTGCAACGCCGGCATATGGAAGTAAATGCAGTCATGCCGGCAGTACCCAGATATGTGCCATGGTCAGATCAAGAGGTAACTTGGGGCATAAAGGACCACCCTAAAATAATGCCAAACCCAGGATCATATGCACTAGTATTGGATCCGACATTTGTTGGACCAAGCATCAATGTAAAATTTTCAAAAGTCCTCATTGACAATGGAAGCAGTATCAACATCATGTACAAGGATACTATGCACAAACTCGGAATATCGCAGAACATGCTGCAGTCCACGAGGACCACTTTTCATGGGATAGTGCCGGGACTTTCATGCGAGCCCATCGGCAAAATCCGAGTTGATGTGTTATTCGGCACAAGAGATAACTGCAGAGCAGAGAACTTAGAATTTGAAGTGGTAGATCTGGAAAGTTGCTATCACGCTCTACTCGGACGGCCCGCGCTGGCCAAATTCATGAGCAGCTGTCATGTAAGTTATCTGAAGATGAAGCTACCCGGGCCACGAGGAGTAATAACAGTTGCAGGGGATTACAAGAAGTCAATGGAATGTGCTTCAGCCGGGTCAAATTTGGCCGAATCGTTGGTCATAGCAAGAGAAAAGAGAAGGATTCAAGAGGTAGTGGCCCTCGCTCAGTCGGCACAGCTGAATATGCCGGCGTTGGCCAACCCACATGGCAGTGTCTCCTTTCAGCCGACTAAAGAAACGAAGAAATTTCAGATCGATGAGCAATTCCCAGAGCGGACCGTTACCATTGGTGCAGGCCTGGACGCTAAATAGGAAAGCAAGCTCACCAACTTCCTCCGTGAGAATCGAGACATATTTGCATGGTCAACTCAAGATCTGCAAGGTGTTCCGAGGGAGTTGGCTGAGCACTCTTTGAACGTGAGACCAGGAGCAAGGCCGGTGAAGCAACCTCTCCGCCGCTTCGCCGAAGACAGGAGAAAAGTAATAGGAGATGAAATAGCTCGGCTCCTCGCGGCCGGGTTCATCATGGAAGTGCTATACCCGGATTGGTTGTCGAATCCGGTGCTAGTAGAAAAGAAGAAAGATGATCCAAATGTAGCCATTGTATGGCGGATGTGTATCGATTACACTAACATGAACAAGGCGTGTCCAAAAGATCCTTTTCCATTGCCTAGAATAGATCAAGTCATTGACTCGACCGCTGGTTGTGAGTTATTGTCATTTGTAGACGCATATTCTGGTTTTCACCAGATACCGTTAAATCCGGCCGATCAAATAAAGACAGCATTTATTACCCCGTACGGGGCTTATTGTTATCGCACAATGCCATTCGGCTTGCGGAATGCAGGAGCAACATACCAGAGATGCATGCAAAAATGTCTGCACGATCAGATAGGAAAAAATGTGCAGGTATACGTAGATGATGTGTTCATCAAAACCAAAGAAAGCAAAACATTGCTTGAAGATATACGGCAAACTTTCGCGAACCTGAGAAGGTTCCGAATGAAGCTCAATCCAGAAAAATGTACGTTTGGCGTGCCGGCAGGAAAATTGCTCGGTTTTCTTGTTTCTAGCCGAGGTATAGAGCCCAATCCAACAAAAATAAAGGCAGTAGAAAGAATGGAGTTGCCAAAATGTTTAAATGATGTACAAAAATTCACAGGGTGTCTGGCCTCGCTTAGTCGGTTTATATGTCGGCTAGGAGAGAAGGCGCTACTACTCTATCAGCTGATGAAGAAATCAGATAAATTCCTTTGGACCCCACAAGCAGACATCGCATTTCAAGAATTAAAAAAGATGTTGGTTACAGCACCCATCTTGGCTTCTCCATTATCAAAAGAGCCTATGTTACTCTATGTGGCGGCTACCAATAGAGTAGTAAGTACTGTAGTCGTAGTGGAACGATTTGAAGATGGTAAGTCGGTCCAGAGGCCGGTGTATTATCTAAGTGAGGTGTTATCCACTTCAAAGTAGAATTACCCACATTATCAAAAGATGGCTTATGGGGTATATATGTCGGCGAAAAAACTTAAGCATTACTTTGAAGAGCATCCAATCAAAGTGATCTGTGAGGCACCCATAGCCGACATACTGAGCAACAAAGATGCAAGTGGCCAAATAGCAAAGTGGGCAATCGAGTTGTCGCCATACGCTCCACAATTCGATAGAAGAGATGCAATCAAATCTCAGGCGGTCGCCGAATTTTTCGTGGACTGGGCCGAAATATAGTATGAACCACCATTGCCAGATCCAAATTATTGGACTATGCATTTTGATGGTTCCAAACTAAGGAATGGTTTGGGGGCAGGGATAGTGTTAACCTCACCTAAAAGAGACCAACTGAAATATGTGTTACAAATACATTTTGCTGCATCTAACAATGTAGCTGAATATGAAGCACTTGTCCATGGATTGAAAGTAGCAAAAGAAATAGGCATACGCCGAATCTTATGCTACGGTGACTCAGATCTAGTAGTACAACAATTCTCAGGCAGTTGGGACGCATTAGATGCTAATATGGCTTTATATAGGTTTCATGTACAAAAGATCAGTGGATATTTTGAAGGATGCGAATTTCACCATATACCTCGGGCAGAAAATGATGCCGCGGACACATTATCAAAATTAGGATCAACCCGGCAATCGATTCCTCCGGGCATTGCCCTAGAACACCTCAGAAAACCATCAATAATCCCATCACCAGAATCCGAATCTATCTTTATCCCGGCAAATCCGGCAGAAGGTAATGCGCCGATGGAAATAGATCAGCAACATAACTCGGAACCCTCCAACAGGAGGACAGCCGAGGTGAGCGCAGTCATGGGAAAAGCCGGGATATGTGTGTCGGCAGAGAGCATGGAAATAGACAGTGAGATCACACCAGGAAAAGTCACACCGTTATGGGCGCAACCCATATTTTCCTATCTGAAAGACTCGGCCTTGCCGAGTAATGAGGTATTAGCTAGACAAACCGTAAGGAGAGCAAAAGCTTATACAATCATAAACAATGAGCTATATAAAAGGAGCGTCACAGATGTGTTGCAGAAGTGCGTGAGTTCGGCAGAAGGTCAACAGATCCTCCTAGATATACACCAAGGAGAATGTGGGCACCACGCTTCATCTCGTGCCTTGGTCGCCAAAGCATTCAGGCATGGATTTTATTGGCCGACGGCATTAAAAGAAGCAAAAGAATTGGTTAAGAAATGCAATGGATGTCAGAGATACGCAACCAAAATACACCTGCCATCGGCCGAGTTAAAAACAATACCCATTACTTGGCCATTTTCGGTATGGGGTTTAGATATGGTGGGACCGTTTAAGCCGGCACGAGGAGGAATGACCCACATATTGGTTATGGTGGATAAGTTCACAAAATGGATCGAAGTAAAACCAATAAAAAAGTGCGATGGGTCCACAGCAATGAAATTTCTCAAGGATATTATCTTAAGATACGGGTATCCACACAGTATTATTACAGATAATGGCACAAACTTTGCAGAAGGAGCTTTTGCTAGATTTTGCCAAGAGAAGCACATAAGATTGGACATTGCCTCTGTGGCTCACCCAGCATCCAATGGGCAAGTGGAAAGGTCTAATGGATTGGTGTTATCAGGAATAAAACCACGACTGGTCGAACCATTGCAAAGATCGGCAGGATGTTGGATTGAGGAACTCCCAGCCGTATTATGGAGCCTCAGGACTACCCCGAATAGATCAACAGGTTATACACCATTCTTCCTGGTATACGGGGCAGAGGCTGTACTTCCAGCCGACATAATTTATGACTCACCAAGAGTTACTCAGTATACAACCTCGGAGATAAACGAGATAGCTCGGCAAGATGATGTAGACCTGTTAGAAGAAGCCAGAGAGTTGACATTGTCATGATCAGCCATTTATCAACAGAACTTGCGACGATATCACAGCAAGAAGGTGAACCCAAGAGTATTCAAGGAAGGAGATTTAGTCCTCCGACTGGTGCAACGTACGGCCGGCATGCACAAGTTGTCACCTCCATGGGAGGGACCATTTATTGTGAGCAAAGCGTTGCATAATGACGCCTATTATCTAATCGACGCTCAGTCCCCCGGAGGGAACAAGGCAGACAAAGCTGGCGAAGAAATGAAGCGTCCATGGAATGTAGCTCTACTTCGACCATTTTACTCGTAGCATTATATCTCAGGGTCAAGAACCAATGATGTATTTGAACCTCGGCGTCTAGAGCAGTGACTCGGGGACTGCCATATGTTATCTCAATTTTGTGTTATGTATTTGAACCTCGGCGTCCAGAGCAGTGACTCGGGGACTGCCATATGTTATCTCAATTTTATGTTATGTATTTGAACCTTAGCGTCCAGAGCAGTGACTCGGGGACTGCCATATGTTATCTCAATTTTATGTTACCTATTTGAACCTCGGCGTCCAGAGCAGTGACTCGGGGACTACCATATGTTATCTCAATTTTATGTTATGTATTTGAACCTCGGCTTCCAGAGCAGTCACTCGGGGACTGCCATATGTTATCTCAATTTCAGGTTATGTATTTGAACCTCCGCATCCAGAGCAGTGACTCGGGGACTGCCATATGTTATTTCAATTCCGTGTTATGAATTCGAACCTCGGCACCCAGAGCAGTGACTCGGGGACTGCAATATATTATTTTTGTTTCATATTGAAGTCCGGCGCGATGAATAACAATTCAGGGATTTCCATATATTGTCCCAGCGAAGTAATCAATCTTTGTTCAGAACAGATCAATATTATATGATATTCAGAACTCACGCCTGGATAAATCATAAAGCAAGAATTCGGACGAACATCCACTTAACCATATGGAAAACAACTACAAGCGCATATGTCACAGTAACACACAGCAAAAGAAGTTCGAGTCATACAGGGAATGGGCAAAAGATTCGCCTACATCATACGCCCGGCATGCCAGGGATCAGGGATAACTCAGGCATTGTTTGTTGGGGAGGCAGCAACTTGGTCAGGCGCGGGACACTCCGACGTAGGGGGAACTTCGACCGAGGTTGCCTCGCCCTCCGCCGACCCAGGTGCAACTTCAGCGGAAGCCCGAGGTTGCTCAGGAGCATCGGTCCGTGCGGTAGAATCCCCGGTACCCTTAGAGGAGGACCGCGCATCGCCGCTGCAGTCCGAGCTAGAACTGGAGCTGTCAGATGCGGCCGAGTCATCTTCACCTTCCCCTTGCTCCGCCGAATTATTATCCGAGGCATCCTCAACTACAACCTCCTCATCCGGGTCTAGAAGAAAACTCGGCCCTTCATTCCAAGTGTGCACGTCGGCATACTCGACGAGTTGGAAGGCACGAGCTTGCCGAAGAGCAACAAACGTGGGATCCTCAACCCAGCGGGAACCAGTGCGCAAATTTCTCAGGATGTCAAGAGAGATATCTTCATACCATGACATGATAACAGTAAGGGCCATATCGGCACCAGCGCGCCCAGCGGATTCCCTCCAAAGACTTAATTGCCTCTCAGATGCCATCAATCTTTTCACCAGTAGTTTGACCTCGTTGATGTCAGGAGTCCCCGAGGTATTCGGCCAAAGTACATGGTAAGCCCGGATGGCGGCTTGCACCAAGTCCCGACCCATAATCTTCATCGGACCAACTGCGGCACCAACGGCAACCAAGTAGTCCTCCATTGAATACTCCGAATCAACGATAACAGGATCACCTCGGCGCACGCGAGCTGCAAGAACAGCTTTAGAGCTCACGGGCTTAGCTTCGGGAAAATGATCTGCGCAAAACACGAACATGTTAGGCGGCAGCAGAGACAAAGACAAAAATAATGCGGCTGTGCTAGGAAACTCACGATGAATGTATCTCATCATTATCTGAAGGTCCTTGGCCCAATCAATCTTGCTTTTCTCGAAACGAGCAATCTCCTCGCTCAGCCCCTGGGTTTTCAATTCGGCGGCCTCGAGGAGTTCTTTGTTCTTCTGCAGCTCCAGAGACAGCCGATTCTTCTCTTCGGAGAATTCTTGGTCAACCTTTTCTAGTTCAGATTTCTGAGAGAGCTTGAGGGTATGCAATTCGGCTCGCAGGCGAGCTATTTCATCATCTTTTTCTTGTAATTGCGCCGAATGAACAGCGTTTTGCTCTAAAAAATGCAGCATCACGTCAGGCATGGGCGTGCAATCTTGGTGCGACGCTGCAAAAGTTTGCAACTCGGCTTTACCAGAGCCAAATGCGATAAGGAAGCTCAGCACACATGTTCAAAGAGAAAAGATGTAAGACAAAAGGGAAACTAACCTTCAAAGCTCTTGACCTTCTTCTCAAGGCGAATATTGAGATTATTAATGTTACCTGCTCATCAAGAAAGTAAGCCGGCATCTCGCGGACAAATAAATAAGAACGTTGGAAATAAGGGAAAGGAACTATCGACTTACCAGCCTTCTTTACCACTGGAAGAATTTTCTCGTACTTTTCTTCCAGTTTGCGGTGCGAAAAAAGCAACCTCTGGAATTCGGCGGTCCGCCGGTCATGTGCAACCTGGGCAATGAGGCAAAACGGTAAATCAACAGTAAAAGCTAAAGCAGATCCGAGTCAAGTAAGACTTAACTCGGATCTAGGTGGCTAGATATTCAAAGATAAAGCAGATCCGAGTCAAGTAAGACTTAACTCGGATCTAGGTGGCTAGATATTCAAAGCTAAATCAGATCCGAGTCAAGTAAGACTTAACTCGGATCTAGGTGGCTAGATATTCAAAGCTAAATCAGATCTGAGTCAAGTAAGACTTAACTCGGATCTAGGTGGCTAGATATTCAAAGCTAAATCAGATCCGAGTCAAGTAAGACTTAACCCGGATCTAGGTGGCTAGATATTCAAAGATAAATCAGATCCGAGTCAAGTAAGACTTAACTCGGATCTAGGTGGATAGATATTCAAAGCTAAAGCAGATCCGAATCAAGCTAAAAAACTTAACTCAGATCTGCGTAGCCAGAAATTCGAACCCTAGAAACAAACCTTAAATTAAATCGAAAATCATTAAACTTCCAAGCATATAACAAGTTATTTCCTTGCAAGTTTCGGGGACTAGAGCATATAGTAACATCTGGGGACAAGTCCAAGACTCAGATAAACAGCAATTACCTCATTCATTTTGTTAGTGTCAAGGATGAACTTGGCAGCATGGTCGAAGCGGCCGCTGATGTCGGAAAGCTGAAAGGGCTGGTTGATGGGATTACCCTCAAACTGATCAACAGCATTCCAATTATTGGCGTACTCCACCAGCGCGCCGAGGCTGTTCCCGCTTGCCGTCCGAGTTAAGACTTTACCCCGGACATGTTCTGTAACCGCAGTGGACGCAGGGCTCTTATGAAGAGCAAGCTGGGTGCCGGCGGCTGAGGCAACGGAGGCTTTAGTAGGCGCAGTCCCCTTGCGCAGCATGTCGGCGACACTAGGCTGAGAAGAGCCGGCAAGACCCTTCTGGGAGGAGGAGGCTTTGGTGGCAACAGTTTTTCTCGCCTTAGACGAGGCGTCAGCAGGAAGTGACACCTCAGTAGTAGGAACGGCGTCTTTCGTAGCAGCGGGAGTTACGGTAGCAGAAGGCACCGAGATAACGACTTCTTCGGCCGAGGCTGGGGTGCCTGTAGAAACTGCCGGGGTAGATGAAGGTGCAGTAGCAGCGCAAGGACCCATAGAAGGGGCAGAGGGTTCGACAAGAACCTCGGAGGGTCGATTCGAGTCCATGTCAATAGAAGGTGTCTCAGGCACGTCGCGGCGAAGAGGCGATGAGTTCGGAGCTGGGGGAGAAGCAGGACGAGTAGGACTAGGAATCCTGATATCA
Source organism: Avena sativa (assembly GCA_916181665.1). NCBI lineage: Eukaryota > Viridiplantae > Streptophyta > Magnoliopsida > Poales > Poaceae > Avena > Avena sativa. Next base: position 17,158,019 of record OV702279.1, on the reverse strand, counting down.
TCGACGGGCGGAGGAGATGGCTGCCGAATCAGGCGGCTAGTCATGCTAGGACCGCCGGGTTTAACAGAAAGCGGAGCACTGCAATAATAAGAAAGAAAAATCGTCAGAATGAAAAACAGAAAGAGAGAAACAAGAAATATAAGCAAAAGGAACTTACCCGGCAACCCCAGGCATAGTCTTGCGCCTGGGAGGATTCGGAGCGGACTTCTTCATTTGTTTCTTGGGGACCGCCTCGGAGGCACTAGCAGGAGCCCCGCGTTTCCCCGAGGTAACAGGGGGTCGAGAAGCAATAGGCTCGGCGTCGTGAACCTGACCGGCCGGATTAGCTGGGAAAGTAGAAGCCGGAAATGCATAAGAAATAGGCATTGCGGCAACTACCTCAAGAATTTGGACCTCGTCCGAATCACCTTCCTCCTCGTGCGCCGAAGTCTTGCCACGAGCTCGAGCCGGAGCAGGATCCGACTTAGGGACGAACTCCTCGGATTCCGGCTCACCAGTATCCGGGGTGCTCCGGTCCGCGGGCCACGGAAGCAACAAAACTTCGGCGTCCTCATTCTTCTGCTCTGCGAACCTCTGCAAGACGTGGAGAAAGAGAGTTAGCGGGTTCCGTTACGAAAGCAATGGAATAGCAGAGCAGTACTGATTAAGTTTACCTCAGGTGGCGGATGATCGCGGGTGAAGGGTTTCAATCCCCAAGTCCAATCCTCAGGCATCTCCGTCTTGAAGATAGCTCGGACGCGCTTATAGATAAGGTAATTATCCAGTTCCACGGTTGAAACTCGGTTAGGGTCAAGGGGACCACTCATGTAGCACAGCTTGTGAGTCCGCTTCTGGAATGGGCAGATCCGGCTACTAATAAAAGTAGCCATCAGGTCTTCACCGCATAATCCGGCGCGGATCAGCTCCTTGAGCCGAATCTCAAATGCCTCGGCCAAGGCATGAGTTTTCCTCGGATTGTAGAGCCAGTTCACCTTAGAGGGCGGGCCAATTGAGAAGGCAGGGAGCCGAATCTTGTCTTCTGTCCCTCTGTTCTTGACATAAAAGAAAGATTTGTGCCACTTCTTGCACACTCTAACCCGGTAACACGAGGGAATACAGATTTCCTCCGAGGTGTAATGGACGCTGCCCCGCACTGAGTAAGAGATTTCTCGGAAGGGTGCAGAGATTTGTCAGGGACTACATTGGAGCGAATCTGGAAGAATTTCGACCAGACGTGCACTGATGGCCACAGGCCGAAGTATCCCTCCGATGCGGAGATGAAAGCAGAGAGAGAAGCGATGGCGTTCGCAGGAAGATGATGCGGCTGAAGGCCGAAGTAGTCGAGAAATTCTCTAGCGAAATCGCTAAGAGGGAGACCAAAACCACGCACAAAGTGCGACATAAAAACCACATATTCGCCTTCCCTAACATCCGGAGAGGACTCGCTGCCGGGTAAGCGACAAGAGACCTCGGCGGGAATTCTTTGAGTCCGGATAAGCCATTCGATCTCACGGCGTGTAACAGAGGAACCCTGCCACGAGCCTCGCTCGGGCCCAGTGCCAGTGTCGTCATCCTCTACCAGGGCGCCGCTAAACGAACTAGACATGGGGTCGCCGGAGAGATCGCCGGAAGAAGAGCTGGCGGCGGAGGAAGGTTTAGAGCTGCGAGGCCCCGTCGTAATTTGGCACGGGAGCGGCAGCGGAGGAGCAGAGGAACCGCCGCACAAGTACTAGATTCAAACGGAGAAATCTAGATAGAACCTAGGCAGTGCGGCCGAAAAGAACTCACCGGCGACGGTAGCGAAGCAGGCGACCGCAAGCGAGGCAGGCGGAACAACACAGTATAGTCCCCGCCGTCGGATGCTCCGACGAGCGCGAGGCGGCGGAGCTGCAAGAGAGCGCAGAGGCGAGAGGAAGAAGAACGGCACGGGCGAACAAGAAGGGGAGAAGTGAACTCACAGACGCCGCGCCCCTCTTTATAGTCAGGCCACGAACGAGTAGTGAGATCGTGGGTGTGGCAGTTGATCGTGTAGATCGTGGGTCTGGCGCGGATGCACGACGTTGAATGGAACCGCACCAGCGGACACACAACAGCCAAGAAGGTTGCGATCCCCCAGGGAGACGAAACACGAGGCGTCGCAGCGCCGGCGCAGCAGGTACAGTGTCAACTGTAGCCTATCAGTAAATACTGTAGAAGAACGAAAAACCAGAAGAACAATGATGAGGGTGACACGTAGGACAAGGCGTACGAGGGAAGGAACATGGGTACCTCGAACGAGAAAAAGATAACTCGGGAACAATACAGGAGAATATGATGAAGCTGATACAACCCGGCCGAATTTATCGGCGGGGCCACACCAGCTTCGGGGACTAATGTCGGGGGGGGGGACCCCGGATAGGATAAAGACGGTGAAAGACGAAGGTTTGATCCCCGTCAGGTTCCCGAGTTACGGTTTAAGTCGGCCGGATCCCGTACAAGTCGGCCGACATAAGGAGGCGAGAGGCCAGTAAACGTATATTGAGATAGTACCCGGCCGAGATATTATGTAAGTCGGCCGGGTCAACCCGAATGATCTTAATGCAGGTGAATGAAGATCCGAGCTATTCGAGGAAGGACCGAATGATAAGAAGCTTGCAGGAGAAGGAGAAGCCTGAAGTCAAACCCTAGTTGCAAGCTAGGGAGAATCTGAGCAGAGCCAAGCGCTACGGACAAAGGTGTAGAGCGACAGAGAGGCAGGAGGAGGTCACGGAGGTGACAGTGCGGAAGACCGAGGAGCGCAGGGGGGGGCCTCTGGGACTTTGCCGTTGTTAGAAGAGCGACAGGGAAAGGGGAGCGCCGAACTACTATTTTGGGACAAGCATATTCCTGGAAGATGCTTGCCCCGTCAGCCCTAGAGGAAGCCAGGGCTCTCCTTTATAAGGAGAGGCTTGGATTTAGAAGGGGCATTGGGGAAAAAGTTAGTGCCGTTAGGCTGGTGAGTTCTTCTCTTCTTCCTGTAAACCGCTCAAGGAGCACTTGTAGCCCAGGGAAGGAGAAATAAAGATCTTTACCTGCATCCTCTGTGTGTAGAATCATCTACATCTTCCCTCCCCAGATCCCACTAGCATCCATTGGTCCCGTACTTTAGCCTACCCATGGCATCTGCCGTGCCACCACCACGACAATTTTTTATTTCTGTTTTGAAATTTCTATCAAACAAACATGGTTCAAATCAATTCAAACAACACCCAAACTTTGTAATATTGAAATTAGTTCTGTTCAGTAACATGAACCAAAATCCAAATTAATAGTTTTAACAATAGGGACCATTATTAATTAAATAAATAGATGCATCAATTATTAAATCCATAGGCTTTGATTTAATTCAAAGCTCCACTTGAGAACTAATAATTTTAAACCATTCAGTAGGTTGTATTTGAAAATAAGGAATATCTGGAAAGCTTGTTTTAAAATAAAATAACATTTTTTGTTATATAGGGTCCATTAATAATTAAATAAAATTGGACCTTGGTTATTTAAATCAAAATAAGATTTGATTTATTTCAAGGCTTTTATCCCAATCTTTTCCAAAACCAAATCATTAGGTTTTATTTGGAAATAAAGAATATTTGGAAACTTGTTTAAAAATAAATCAACCTTTTATTTTAGGGTCCATTAATTAATTAAATACAATAGACCTTCATTATTAAAACAACTAGTACTCTATTTTATTTAAAATATTTATTTTGAAGTCTAAAATAAAACTAAAACATTTTAGTAGGATTTATTTGAGAATATAAAATTCTTGGAAAACTTATTTTAAATGATTAAATAAGTTTTGATGTTTTGTAAATAGCAAATACCTTTATAAAATAAACTTGGATATTAAATCCTTATTAATTTATTTAAATAAACCTTTGCTGTTTTTTATTCAAGACAAAATGTTTTAATTCCAAAGCTTGGCCAAGGTTTTAATTTGGCTTTATAAAATAATCTTTATTTATGAATCCATCTTTTCTTTTGAAAACCAAGTCTTTTATAAAAAGGTTCCAAAATATTTTATTTTCTTTTATCAAATGTTTTATCCTTATAAATCCCTTTAGGATTTATTTGTTTCAAATTGGTTTGAAGTTCCAATTGAATTCAAAAGTTTCTTCTGGCCCTGATAATCATCAAAGTTTTATTTTATTCATTTATTTTTCACATTACAAGATTTGGAAAATCTTGGGATGTGACAGGCTACCACCCTTAAAATAAATCTCGTCCCGAGATTTGGGAAGGCTAGGGTTACAAGCAGGTTCAAAACAACTAGGGTACTACCACCCTTAAAAATCTTCAAACAAAAATTACATATTGTCCTTCTTGGGATCCTGGTAAAATTTCTCTAAGCAAACATTTGCATGGTGTCCTTGGTGTCCATACTTGACTCATGGGCCAAGGTTGAGTTTCTCCATAGGCTTGTTCAACTTGTTCTTCATCTTTTCTGGACAGTTGCTTGCATAATGTCCTGGATTCTTGCAGTTGAAACAATGGATGTCCTTGAGTTCTTTATGTGGCTCTTGTGGACAAGTTGCTACATAGTGGCCTAACTCTTTGCAGTTGTTGCACCACACTTGGTCAATCTCTTTATTCTTCTTGTTCTCTGGGCACTCACTGGAGTAGTGTCCCATTTCCTTACATTTACGACATTGCACAAGGTTCATGTCTGGTCTTGGTTTCTTGGGTTTCTTTGATCCTTTGAATTGGGTTGTCTTGTTTGGAGGTATGAATGGTCCTTTTCCTTTGGTAGACTTGGATCCTTCTTGTTTCCTTTGTTCTACCATGGAGTAGATGGGGCATTGAATAGGGACATGGTCGTTTCCTTCACAAAGGTAACAAGTAGCTTGAGAGGTAGGACATTGTCCAACAGGATGATTTCCTTCACAGTTAGGGCATTGGCCTTCATGCTCTTTGGAAGTGTGATCCTTGTCTCCACAAATAATGCAAGCTGGGGCTCCATCTAGAACAACATTCTTGTCATCTTTGTTATCATAAACTCCTTTGGGATAGCTTTCTTCCATGCTGATCATTTGATTAGTCACCTTAAGCATCAGTTGGGATTGTTCCTCCAAAAACCTTTGCAGTGCTGGATCTTTATCACTATTGTTGGCTATGAACTAAGCTGTCAGTTGGTTCAACTGGTGTTGGGTTGCTATGAGCTCTTTCATGCTGTCAGCTTGGTTGGTGTTGATGTCATCAACCTTGGAGTCTTTTGGAGTATTCATCTGTTTGGGTTGAAGGGAGATTAGGATAGGCAAGATATTTCTAAGGAAGTATTTCTACTCACACACATCACAATTCACACAAACAATGTGCATGCAAACACAAACCAAACATTTCACTCAAACAAGGTTCAAGCACATACTTAGTCCACAAAAATATTTTGTTACACCACACAGGTTAGTGTGTTTTGACTTAACCATAATATGGTGGTCCATCTATATGGTTCACTTGTGATCTTTCCATCCTTCTTGGTTGCTTCTTCTTACATGAGATCATGGCTTCCTTAGGAGAATTTCTTGGTCTCAAAACTTCAAGTGATGTAGGCTCTTTCTAACTTTTGCATCCCCTCAGTCTCTAACTCTTGAGCAAGATTTCCTTGTTTCACTTTTGGTCCTTAGTAGTTTCCAAGTTGGAAGTCCTTGGGGGATATGCTGAAGATGTTGAAGTCATTAGAGTTGAAGAAGTTGAAGTCATTAGAGTTGAAGAAGTTGAAGAAGTCCTTTGCACATGGTGTAGTCTTTGGCCATGGGGTAGGTTTTTCCATCAAGTTGGAGTAGAAGAGACGTAGAGTTGAAACCAAAATGGTTAAGGAAAGAGTTTACAAGTGTTTTTGTAAATAAGTTTTTGGAACAAATACACTCCTATTTTTCTAAGGGGTTTTGTCCAATCCTAGGTTTACAAATCCTACAGGCAACACAATTCTCTCATACCATCTGTTATACCCCTCCTTTGTAAAGGAAAAGATCCCTGTGATTGCAATGCTAGTCCCTGGATCAATAGCTAGCATCCACAGTTAAGATGTAATATCAAGAAACAAAGGTCATAATATAACTTTATAACCAGGAATAACATAATTTTATTACATCACACATAGCTCATTTGGCTATTACATTACATTGCAGTGGAATAACTATAAGTATGGGTCCTTCATCTTCAAAGTGCCACAGGCAGATGTTGGTTGTAGACTTTGTAATCCTAATCAAACAATCTTCATTAAAATCAATCAAACCTGCAACATTACAAGTTACAGCCACAAGGGTCAATACATTTGAATTGTATTGGCAAGTTTCACTATTATGTGGAATATAAGTGGATCCTAACATTACATGCATATTTGGCTAAGTAGAGTTTTAGGCTCGTTTGCATAAAGCAAAATTTATCCTATCTTTTCAAAATGGTTTTGGTCCTTTGTCAACTCCTTGGTAACCCCAAGTGTTCAAGTCTTTGTCCAAATCTCTTGAGCACCTTGGTATCCCCAAGTGCATCAAATTTTATAATATCTCATGAGTTCCTTGGTAACCCCAAGTGTTCATGTTTTCATCAAAATCCCTTGAGCACCTTGGTAACCCCAAGTGCATCAAGCTTAACAAAATCTCTTTGAATTCCTTGGTAGACACACACGGGCATCAAGTTTTTATTTTAGAAGTTGGAATGTCGAGATCTCCCATAGTTCAAACTTTAGTTGCTCAGTATTGTCCATAACCGGGGACACGGCTAAGTACTTAGATTTTATTGACTTCTGCAGAAGGAGTACACTTTACCCACATGTCACAATCCCATCTTGTCGCCACCAGTGGCCTACTAGATTAGTGCTCACCAAGATGGAGTACTGGCAGACTGAGAATGTGACGAAGTCTTTCCAAAAGGTCCTCCCATACACCATTGCTAGCTTGCCTTCAGCACCCATGAAGCATTCCAGATCCCCATGTCCAGTTAACTGAAGACAGTGCATGGGTCTTCCCAATGTAGTTGACTAAGCCAGAGCCATAATAGCATGTGGTTGCACACGAAAGCCACAATTGGAGAAACATGTTCAATCTCTAAGTTTCCTAGGTGGTTTTCATTTGGAGCACAACACAAAGTGATTGCCATAGACATGGTTCCCTTTTGTTGCCACCTTCTCCAAAACTTAAAGTATCCTCCACCTAGGTGGTTCATTGAGTCCTTGTTTTATTATGTAAAACACAAGTCCTTTTCTCAACCTTTGTAAAATCTCAACATGTATCGCTTTTCAAAATATAGCATGGCTAAGCATGTACAACTTCAATGTTTTCACTAAGTAATGTAAGGGCATCCTATTAGGATTTAGCATAGCATCAGTATAAATTATTTTCATGCAAGTTTTCAAAATCCACAAAGTATAATGAAAATACTAGGACTTTAGATGATAGTGTCACTTGCCTTTTTGGTAGGGAATGGTGGTTCACTCCTTGATCTTGCTAGTCTCACACTTTGCTAAATTCACTACAAGTCAATCAAGCAAACACAAAATCAACTAACATTCCAAACCAAAGTCAAACAAACAATTTCACACTCACAAAGCAATGGAATCTAAGTCATGCATAAGTATGCAAAGGATGGTTCTATTGCAATGTTGGTCTCCACTAGGTTTATAAACTTTGTAAGGTCCAAATTGGTCATTTACCAAAATGGCAAAGTCATTGGTTAGAGGGTTTTGCCCAAAACTATTTTAAAATCCATTCAACATCTTATTTGGTGGAAAATGGTTTTATCAAATCAAAATCTTTAAGTTTCTCACCAAAAGTTTCTAACTCTCAATACTTGGTGTTTTGGATCAGTAGCTTTGAATTAAATATTTTCTCAAAGTTTTTATTCCAAAATCCTTTTTCATAATAAAACCATTATCTTTACTTAGCTAGAAATAGACTAATTCAATTAATCCATTCTAAATTTTTCCAATTCCATTTTCAAAACCATGGGTTGGTTCCTAGGGTCAGTAAGGTCACAACAAACCATTTTGCAGAAGTTTTAACCCTAAAATCATTTTTAAACATTTTTCCTACTCTAAACAAGCTCACAAAAGAATCTGCAAAAACAAGCAAACTAACAGATACTATTTTCTAAACTAAGGCCATGGTTGGTTAGGTCTTGCTCTCCTGAATCCAACGACATAAAATTTGTAATTTTTGGACGTGTGGATCCAAAGTTACAAGGGTTTGAAAATCCTATCTAAATCAGATTTCAAATCTGTTTTTAAACCAAAACATGGCCACGCGTCGCTTTCTAACTGGGAGATACCGGTTCTTCCGGATCACGCGCGGTAGCCCTTGGATCTAATTAGATCGTGCGGCACAGAACGCGTACCTCTTCGCGGCTAAATGATCTAATCTTGCTCGTTCAAACTAGATCCTACGGTACTAGTTCGCTGGACCAAAAGTGAGCGGCACCGACGGCGGCTAGCGGCGGCGCACGGCTAGGCGAGGTGCTCGCGGTGGTTCTAGGAAGCAAAGATCGAGGTGGGAATGCTCACCGTGGTCGCGAGGACGAGGTGTTGCTCGGGGCGTGGTCTTTTGGTCGAGGGGCGTCCTAGAACAGCAGGGATTGCTCACCGGAGTTGAAGACAACGTCGGACGGCTCTGTCTGAGGTCGAAGTCGATGTTGCAGATCATGCGGAGGCAAACAAAAAGCACGGTTAGATGCGTATGGTCGAGGGGATGACGCGTGTGTGATTGAGGGGGAGAGGGGCGGTCTGGTCTTACCGGAGGAACTCGACGGAGAGGTTGCAGACGGCGGCGTCGTCCAGAGTTTGTCGTAGCCGACGCTCTGGGGCGCCCGCGGTTGAGAGGAGGGTGCTGGGAGATGCGTCTGGGAGTGGGGAAGCTGCTAGGGTGCTCGGGAAGGTAGGAGGTGGCGTGCACTGGCCTGAATTTGCCGGGGACGGTGGTCGGAATAGAGGAGTTCGAGGAGGAATTGGGGCGGCCTGGTGGCGTGATTGAGGGAGGAGTCGGAGGAGAAATGAAGAAGGAACGCTGGCATTTTATCGAGCTTGGTCAAGGCGAGGTAAAGGCGCGGCATTATGGCGTATTGAATCCGCGGAATCACAGCAGGAAATGGCGACGAGGGGGAAGAAGGGGTCGCGCGGGTGTGGACGATGAACAGGGGGAAGTGGGGTCTACCTGGCAGTGAGAAAAGAAATGAGGGGAGGGTCCACTGGTCATACTCAGTGCGGGTCAGAAACGAGGTGTGAATCGTTTTCTGTTCGGGGTGAGATACTGGGCTAGTTCCTGGGCTTGTTGGGCTGCTGGGTTGGGTCAAGTCTGACTCCATTTTTTTTCTTCCTGTAGTCTTTTTCTATTTCTATTTTTGATTTCTGTTTTGAAATTTCTATCAAACAAACATGGTTCAAATCGATTCAAACAACACCCAAACTTTGTAATATTGAAATTAGTTCTGTTCAGTAACATGAACCAAAATCCAAATTAATAGTTTTAACAATAGGGACCATTATTAATTAAATAAATAGATGCATCAATTATTAAATCCATGGGCTTTGATTTAATTCAAAGCTCCACTTGAGAACTAATAATTTTAAACCATTCAGTAGGTTGTATTTGAAAATAAGGAATATCTGGAAAGCTTGTTTTAAAATAAAATAACATTTTTTGTTATATAGGGTCCATTAATAATTAAATAAAATTGGACCTTGGTTATTTAAATCAAAATAAGATTTGATTTATTTCAAGGCTTTTATCCCAATCTTTTCCAAAACCAAATCAGTAGGTTTTATTTGGAAATAAAGAATATTTGGAAACTTGTTTAAAAATAAATCAACCTTTTATTTTAGGGTCCATTAATTAATTAAATACAATAGACCTTCATTATTAAAACAACCAGTACTCTATTTTATTTAAAACATTTATTTTGAAGTCTAAAATAAAACTAAAACATTTTAGTAGGATTTATTTGAGAATATAAAATTCTTGGAAAACTTATTTTAAATGATTAAATAAATTTTGATGTTTTGTAAATAGCAAATACCTTTATAAAATAAACTTGGATATTAAATCCTTATTAATTTATTTAAATAAACCTTTGCTGTTTTTTTATTCAAGACAAAATGTTTTAATTCCAAAGCTTGGCCAAGGTTTTAATTTGGCTTTATAAAATAATCTTTATTTATGAATCCATCTTTTCTTTTGAAAACCAAGTCTTTTATAAAAAGGTTCCAAAATATTTTATTTTCTTTTATCAAATGTTTTATCCTTATAAATCCCTTTAGGATTTATTTGTTTCAAATTGGTTTGAAGTTCCAATTGAATTCAAAAGTTTCTTCTGGCCCTGATAATCATCAATGTTTTATTTTATTCATTTATTTTTCACATTACAAGATTTGGAAAATCTTGGGATGTGACACTCTGGCTATAAGACCACCTCCCCATCGCGGCCATTTCCCCCAACAAAGACAGACAGAAACGCCCCCAGGCTGCCCGCAATCGCCCTTGCATTGCTGCTGCACAGACGAACTCCGGCGACCAATCTCGGTGAGTACTGACCGCCCCCTATCTCTGGTTCAAACCATCATGACCAGCATGTCCTTGCGCGTTCACTGATGCCCTCTGTTTGCTTTCTCGTGACCCAGAGCGACATCTTCGTCCACACCCGCGAACACCTGAGCCGCCGCTCGACTCCGACGTGCAATTCAGGTAAAACGAGACCGCCCCTTGCCTCCCCTTTGATACTGTCTTGATCGCCAGGCCCTTGCGCACCTCCTAAACCATCTGGCTCGTGCTAGGTCGACGCAGAACCTCGGCAACGTCTTCGACATCAAGCATCTGACGCCGACAGCAACTCCGACGAGCTCCCTCGGCCACTACAGCGCGCCCCTTGACCAGCCATCGCCACCTTGAGCATCAGCAACACATGGCGACCTTGGTAAGCCCCTTCTCCCTCTCCCGTGTGACCTAGAACGCCGGTAGCAGTTCTGATAGAGGCGTCGCCGCCTGTCGCCGCCGCCAGCGCCACCACTTGATGGTCGAGTGCTGAGCGCCATTAGATCTAGATCTAATGGTCACGATAGAACCTAGACGAAGCGGTACGATTCAATCAGAGCCACGCGATTAAGTTAGATCCAGCGGCTTATAAGAGTGATCCGACGCGAAGCGGTACCAACCAATGGGAGAGCGCCGCGTGGCACAGAGTTCGTTCTAAAAATTTGAATTAGATCTATTAGTTGTTTGATTTTGTTTTAGCCATAACTTTTGATTCCCACGTTCAAATTTGACAAATTTTATATAAATGGAATCAGGAGAACAAGACCTTTCTAAATATGCAATTTGTTTAATGTTTTTCTTCTGTTAAAATGGTTTTATTTACAAAAACATGTGTAGGCCTATTTTGTGTATATAAATTATTTGAGAAATGTTTTAGTGTTTAAATAAATGTTGTTTGGCAAGTTTTGAACTTGTTTATGAACCAGTACTGTGAACTTGTCTTTTTGTGTTTAGAAAAATCATCACATATCATATTGCATGCATCCATATATTTTTGCTTGTATTTATTTTGTATGTGATTTGTTGCTATGATTTTATGTGTAGATTTTGGTGCCAATTGTGATTGTGATTGTGAGGAGTGTAACTACTCTCCAAACTACCAAGGCAAGTGGTGCTTCATGATATTTTTATCCCTATGTTTTCTACTAAGCATTAGACATATTTTGCTAGTCTTGCATGTTATATTTTGCTTATATGCCATGTTGGGAAATCCTAGTAGTGTAGAATTGCTAGGAAATTTCTAAGTTAAGATGCTTATCTATGCCATGCTTAGACTAGCTAGTAGCAACCAAGGGTGGTGAAATATACATGCTATGATGAAAATATTTCTAAGTCTTTGGACTTGTGTTTTGCCTAATAAAACAACTAAGTGAATGAAACACCTGGGGGAAATGGAAGGAATGGTTTATGTTGAGTGGTTACACATGGCCCATTTCTATGGTTTACCTTGTGTATCTCACTTGTGGAAAGCCACCCAGGAACAAAGGGATTTGAGAGGCCAAATGTTAAGAAGCTTCTAGTGCAGCCACTTGGCAATATGGGCTCTGCCTGGATCACATAGGTTGCTAGAACTTAGCCATTTGGACATTTGGTGGTAGTGGGATGATAGGTTGGAACGCGTCCATTTGGTCTAAGGGAAGGCTTCTGAAAGGTCCTGTCTTGGTGAAAATCAAGTCTGGTGGGGAAAGTGCACAACCTCTGCAGATGGAAGAATCTAAGTACTTAGCCATGTCCCTGGTATTGGACAACTTGATCATCAAGACATGGAAGATATCAAGAATCTCCTCATCCCAATTTCTAAGTAAAACTTCTGGGTGAACAAGGGTGAAGGACCCCAATGTCTATTGGTGGTTCCTTGGGAAAAGTTTTTGACAAAGAAAAACTTAGTGATTTCAACTAATAGGCAAAACCTATTTTGAGCAAAGCAAGCCTAAGCTACACTTAGCCAAATTGCATATAGTATGTAGTCCACCAATAATATACTAAGGTATCACTTGCCAATACTATTCCAATGTATTGACCCACTGTGGCTGTAACTTGTGATGTTGCAGGTTACTCTGATGAGGATTAGGAGTCATGAGTCTACACTCAACATGTTTGCCTGGGCACATGAAGATGAAGACTTTTATCTATTTACTTATTTAAACTCTTGTACTAGGCCTGTGGCCTTGGAGTTGTAAAGACTATTTTGTCTCTGGAATGACATTAATAATGACCTTTGTTTCTGTGTACTTCATCTTAAACTGTGGATGCTAGCATTGATCCAGGGACTATCATTGCAATCACAGGGATCCTTTTCCTTTATAAACGAGGGATCTTACAAGAGATTAAGGAAAATATTGGCAAGGGGAAAGCCAAAGGATTCCATGAAGACGAACAAGGTACTTTATGGAATGGAAAACGTATCTGCGTTCCGCAAGATCCGGAGCTTCGGAAACTGATTTTACAGGAAGCACACAACTCACCATATTCCATTCATCCGGGTAACACCAAAATGTACATGGACATAAAGGAAAGATTTTGGTGGAATAATCTCAAGAAAGACATCGCTGAACATATTGCTTTGTGTGATGTATGTAGTAGAGTGAAAGCGGAACATCAGAAACCGGCAGGATTGCTACAACCACTACCTATTCTTGATTGGAAGTGGGACAAGATTGGCATGGATTTCATTACGGGACTTCCAAGGACCAGGTCAGGATATGATTCTATTTGGGTAGTAGTGGATCGTTTAACTAAAGTGGCTCATTTCATACCCGAAAAGACAACCTACACAAGTGCTAAGTTGGCCAAGATCTATATGAATAGGATTGTGTGTCTGCATGGAGTACCCAAGAGTATTGTGTCTGATAGGGGAACTCAGTTCACTTCTCATTTTTGGAGGCAACTACATGAGTCATTGGGAACGAGATTGGAATTCAGCACTGCTTTTCATCCTCAGACTGATGGACAGACAGAAAGGACCAACCAGATTCTAGAAGATATGTTGAGGGCATGTGCCCTAGACTATGGAGCTAGTTGGGATGAAAGTCTGCCTTACGCAGCATTCTCTTACAATAACAGCTATCAAGCCAGTATTGAGATGGCACCGTTTGAGTTTCTCTATGGGAGAAAGTGTACTACCCCATTGCTATGGAATGGTGTGGGAGAAAGAAACTTGTTCGGACCAGAACTAATCAAGGAGGCTGAAGAGAAAGTCAAGCTAGTAAAGGACAGATTGAAGATAGCATAGTCCCGACAAAAGAGCTACGCAGATCCTAAGCGTAGAGAAGTCACCTATGAAGTGGGTGATATAGCTTATCTTAGAGTGTCACCACTTCGTGGAGTGAAGATATTTGGAGTCAAAGGAAAATTGGCCCCAAGATATGTTGGACCATTCAAGATTCTGAGTCGTAAAGTAGAAGTAGCTTATGACATTTAATTGTCAGAATCATTGCCAGCCGTTCACAATGTGTTTCATGTGAGTCAGCTAAAGAAATGCCATCTAGAGATGGAAGAAACTTCTTTGAAGGATACTATACCTTTGGAGGAGTTCCAAATGGAAAGTGATCTCACTTATGAAGAAAAACCTATCAAGATTCTTGAGACTGCAGAAAGAGTTACTCGGACAAAGACTATCAAATTCTACAAAGTATAGTGGAACCATCATTCCGAAGAAGAAGCAGCATGGGAAAGAGAAGATGATCTTCGGAAATACCACCCTCACCTATTTGCTAGCCAATCCGAATCTCGAGGGCGGGATTCACCTTAAGGGGGTTAGATTTGCAACATCCCTAAAATCATGTTTTCAAAGCTTGCATATCATCCATGCATTCATAATCATTTTAGGATCATTTTCAAAGTCATTACAAAAACAGAAGCATTTGAAAGTCTATTATTTTATGTGAGCAAGCATTGGCCCAATGCTACTCTTTAATATGAGATTGATTGTTTAAAACCAGATATATTTGATCCTATGGTTAATCGTTGTATTCCAAAGCTTGGACAGAAATTTCAAAAACAAAATATGACTTTAAAACCATTTTTAGATCTTTATTAAAACATTGGTAAAGGCACTGTTTTCTTTTAAAACTCCAAAGGACCAAGCAGGTTTGGTGAAACAACATGGTTTATTACCCAAATATGTGCAGGTTTCACTTTATAGAATCCAGAAAGAATTTGAAATCAAACACATTTGAAATCATTTAAAAATGTTTCCTGAAAATCAAAATAGAAAATAGAAAAAGAATAAAGAAAGCAGAAAAGGCCGGCGCTGCCAATTTGGCCCAGCACAGAACCCAGCCCACTAAGCCCACCCCGAGCCATTTTCCTCTGCTCCTTCTATCACTCGCGCAGAACCTACCTCCACAACCACTGATCGATGGGCCCTCTCCACGTCATCGTCATCTTCCCCAAATCCCGCTCGAGAACACGTCGTCGCCGGACGTTTCCTCCTCTTCACTGCCGCGATCAATTGCATTGAAGCAGCGCGTAATCTTCGCCCCTACTCTGGCTATTTAATCACCACATCACCGTGGTCCTTTCCCGCCAAACACCCACACCTAGTCGCCCCCAGGCTGCTCGTATTTGAGCTCACTCTGCCGCTGTACAGACGAACTCCGGCGGTGAATTCCGGTGAGTACGTGTGGTCCAGGGGTTGGCAACGTTCGAGCGCTGGACAGGGAGTGGCGGTGGGGTGTTGGCTTGCTCCCAGACATGTTGGCTAGGCTTGTTTCTTCTCCTAGCTTGCTGTCCACACTGGGGTGACATGGTGAGCTTCGGCTGTTCACCATTCATGGCATTGCCAAGCTTACAGTGGGGCTAGTGCATGGTTTAGTTGGCTAGATGATCTACTGAGGTTGCTGTGAGCTAGATAGGGAACAAGTTAGGCTCCAATCACTGCTCACAATAGTGTTTAGATTTTATTTGATTTGAATCAGCAAGGTGTTTGATGAAATGGCCGCATGAGTTCAAGTTTTTAATTTTGAAAAGATTTTTGGTGGGTGTGCTAGGTTGGTGCTGGTGAGTCTGCAGATGCTTGGGTTTTGAAAGTTGAGCTTGTTTGAGTGGTTTTTGAAAAAATGGGATCTTCCCATATGATAAAGATTAAATTTTGAATTGTCATTTAAACTATGCATTTGAAAGTTTCTGGATGATCACAAGGTGGGCCTTGATACTTTGTTAAGAGTACTATCAAGGGGTGCAAAGATCCAAACAAGTTTCTGTTAAGTTCTGAAAGTTTGAGACAGCCAAAGTAGGCATGGGAGTTAAATTGGTCAAAATGACCATTCACTCATTTTGTTTGTTTTGATTTATTTGTCTTTGGGAAAAGTTTGGTAATTGTTTGGATGATGTTTATTTCACCTAAGAATCCTTCTACAAGGAAAGAAACACATAAACAAGGCAATTCAAA
The DNA here is from genome assembly GCA_916181665.1 of Avena sativa. Classification (NCBI taxonomy): domain Eukaryota; kingdom Viridiplantae; phylum Streptophyta; class Magnoliopsida; order Poales; family Poaceae; genus Avena; species Avena sativa. Next base: position 17,142,116 of record OV702279.1, on the reverse strand, counting down.
ATAATTCAAAATGGGATGCATACACACATGCATGCTTTCATATTTTTATTTAGAAAAGTTTTTGTTAACCCTAATTTTGATGATCCAAGTTTAGTATTTTTGGGATGTTACAAACCTCCCCCCCTTAAACAAATTCTCGTCCCTAGATTTGAAAAAGGACGAAAAGATTACCTAGGATTTGAAGAGATCGGGAAATTCCGTCCTGATGTGATCTTCGCGCTCCCAGGTAGCTTCCTCTTGTGTGTGGTTGCTCCACTGAATCTTGAGAAACTTGATGCTTCGGGTTCTGGTGGTTCGTAAAGCTTCTTCCAAAATACGGATGGGTACTTCGGTATAGGTCAGGTCATCGTTGATCTCTATGGTCCGGTTATCGATATTCTTGAACACTTCGGTCTTCTCTGGAACTTCGAGGCACTTGCGAAGTAATGAGATATGGAACACATTGTGCACGGCTGACATCTCTTGGGGCAGTTCCAATTTATACGACACTTCTCCTCGACGGTTCAGAATTTTGAAAGGTCCAATGGCGACACTTTCAGATACAGAAACTCTCCTATGTTGAAGGCGAGGTCTCTACGTCTCTTGTCGGCGTAACTCTTCTGTCTTGACTGAGCGGTCTTGAGGTGCTCATGAATCTTGTGAACCTTCTCTTCTGCTTCTCGTAGGATGTCGGGTCCGAAGATCTGACTCTCTCCTACTTCCGACCAGTTCAAAGGGGTGCGACACTTCCTTCCGTACATGAATTCAAATGGGGCCATTTGCAAACTAGCTTGATAACTGTTGTGGTATGAAATTTCTGCGAACGGCAGACAGTCTTCCCACTTGGATCCATATTCAAACACAGGATCTCAGCATATCTTCGAGTATTTGATTTACTCGCTTCGTTTGTCCATCGGTTTGAGGGTGATATTCAGTGCTAAAATCTAGGCGGGTTCCTAAACCTTCTTGGACTTTTTCCAGAATCTCGAGGTAAATTGAGTTCCTCGATCATATACGATGTTCTTGGGGACTCCGTGCAAACTAACAATTCTAGCGGTGTATAACTCCGCTAGCTTCAAACTCTGATATGTGGTCTTGACGGGTAAGAAATGGGCGACTTTGGACAATCTGTCCACTATGACCCAGATAGAGTCATTTCCCCTACTAGAAGTAGGCAATCCGGTGATAAAGTCCATTCCAACGGAATCCCATTTCCATTCTGGAATCTGTAAGGGTTGCAACAATCCAGCGGGTCTTTGATGTCCGGCCTTGACTCGCTGACATATATCACACTTGGCGATATAGCTACCGATTTCTCTCTTCATCTTATGCCACCAAAATTGCTCTTTCAAATCTTGATACATCTTAGTTCCTCCGGGATGGATAGAATAAAGAGTATCATGAGCTTTCTTCAAAATAACTTCTTTCAACTCAGAATCTGCTGGTACACAAAGGCGTCCTTTGTACCACATAACTCCTTCTTCGTCTTCGGTGAATCTAGGTACTTTGCCTATACCAATACGACGCTTGATTCCGTCGATACTAGCATTTCCTTTTTGCGCCTCTTTGATCTGGCTGATCGAAGTGGGTTGAAGTTTGAAGCTAGCCAAAAATCCTTCACTTACTAATTCTATTCGGAAATTTTCCATCTCCTTGTGCAAACTTGGTTGCTCCTTCAAAATCATGGAGTTCAAGCGGCACGGCAATCTGCTAAGGGCATCTGCTACCACGTTGGCTTTACCAGGGTGATAGTGAATGTCCAGGTCGTAATCCTTGATTAGCTCAATCCATCTTCTCGGCCTCATATTCAGCTCCTTCTGAGTGAATATATACTTCAGGCTCTTGTGATCCGAATAAATCTCACAACGATTTCCCATCAGGTAATGCCTACATGTCTTCAGGGCTAGAACTACGGCTGCGAGTTCGAGGTCATGGGTTGGGTAATTTTGCTCATGTTGTTTCAATTGTCGAGATAGATAAGATATAACTTTGCCTTCTGCATTAGCACACATCCGAGACCGATCTTGGATGCGTCACAATACACGTCGAAGGGCTTCGTGATATCTGGCATGATTAAGATTGGGGCTGAAATCAATCTCCTCTTGAGTTCCTGAAAACTCGCTTCACATTTGTCTGTCCATTCAAACTTCTTGTCCTTCTTCAGCAATTGGGTCATGGGTCTGGCGATACTCGATAATCCTTCTACGAACTTGCGGTAATATCCCGCCAATCCGAGAAATGCACGAACTTGGGTTTGAGTGGTTGGGGCTTTCCAATCTTCGACTTCCTTCACCTTTGCAGGGTCAACGGCAATTCTTCCGGCTAATACAATGTGACCGAGGAATCCTACTTCTTGTAACCAGAATTCACATTTGCTAAACTTGGCATACAACTGATGCTCTCTAAGGGTTCCAAGAATGGTCCTTAGGTGTAGCTCATGTTCTTCTTCCGATTTGGAATAAATCAGAATGGCGTCGATGAAAACAGCGACAAACTTATCCAGGAAGTCCATAAAAATCTTATTCATTAGATTCATGAAATAAGCGGGGGCATTGGTTAGTCCAAAGGACATAACGGTTTACTCGTATAATCCATATCGGGTGGTAAAGGCAGTCTTGGGAATATCCTCCGCGCGAATTTTGAGTTGATGATAGCCAGTTCTAAGATCAATCTTAGAAAACACTTTGGCACCGGTCAACTGATCAAACAAATCTTCTATCTTGGGCAAGGGGTACTTGTTCTTGATGGTGACATCATTCAACTTCCTGTAATCCGTACACAAACGGTTACCTCCATCCTTCTTATCCACGAACAAAACAGGTGATCTCCAAGGTGACGCACTTGGTTGAATCAATCCAATTTCCAACATGGAATCCAGTTACTTCTTCAGTTCTGCCAGTTCTGACGGGTTCATACTATAGGGTCTCTGGGCTATGGGTCATGTTCCGGCGATTAGTTCAATGATAAACTCGATATCCCGATCTGGGGGCATACCGGGCAAAACATCTAGAAATACATCGGGGTATTCACAGACTATTCGGACTTGGTCAATGGTAGGTTGGGCTATACTCTTGTTGCACTTGAATTGGCGAGGTAAGGTTTCAGATATATGCTCGACTGATATTCCGGCTGTACTGGTCATGGTGATGGCTTTCTTAGCACAGTCAATTAATCCTTTATGTTTGGACATCCAATCCATTCCTAGTACTACTTCCAAACCTTTAGTTCCGAGTACTATCAGATTAGCATAAAAATCTATGCCATGGATTCGGATAGGGACGGCTTTGCATATTTGCCTAGCTTTGGTGGTTGAACCGGGAATTTGGACGATCATAACATGCTTCAGTTTTGTTGATTGAATTTTACTAGTGCATGCAAATTCTTCGGTGACAAATGAATGTGATGCACCAGAATCAAACAACACTCTTGCAAGTACTGTATTAATAGAAAACATACCCAGCACGACGTCTGGCGCTTCCTGAGCTTCTTCAGCATGCATGAGAAAAAGTCGGCCGTTGCGGTTGAGCGAATTCCCTGGGGCAAACCTCCTTCCTGGCTGAACACGACACTGCTGCTGAGCTGGGGCATTGGTATTGGGGGCTGCGACATTCTTCTTGTTGGGGCACTCATTGGAATAGTGGCCCTTATTCCATAGTCATAACAAGTCACTTGCGACTTGTCCTTTGCTGCTATAGGCACAACATTGCTTCCAGTCCTCGGGGCGGTGTTGGTGTTGGTGGCAGCATTGTTGTTGTTGAACTTGGGTGGTGCACGGTTGAAATTGCTAGATTTGCCGGGGTTGTTGTGATTTCCTCCGGGCCTAGGGTTTCCACGGTTGGGATAGGTCGAACGGTTCATTGGGGGTCTGTTGGTTCTTGGGGAAAATCCTGGAGATGGGTTAGGGCGATACTTTGGGGTCTGATGGGTTCCTAGTTGATGCATCATGCGACGCTTGCGGTTCTCATTGGCTTGGTTGATCTTTCCTTCTATCTGGATGGCAGAGTCGACAAGGGCTTCAATATCCGTGAAGGGAATATTGACCAACACAGTCTGCATCTCATCGTGCAGACCATTCAGGAATCTTTCTTTCTTCTTGGCTTCAGTGTCGATCTCATCCGGGGCATACCTAGCTAATGACAAAAATTTGTCACGGTATTCCACTATGGTCATCCTTCCTTGCTTCAGTTCTCTGAATTCATCTCTCATTCTCTTGATCAAACCCGGTGGCACATGGGTTCTACTGAACTTGACCTTGAATTCCTCCCAGGTCATCATTTGGCCTCCGGTCATTGAGCGAACACTGTTCCACCATGCCCTGGCATCTCCGGCTAGATAGTGGGTGGCGAACAGAACTTTCTCGTTGGCTTCCACTCCGGCGACTTCTAGGTTATTTTCCATGGTTTGCAGCTAATCGTCGGCATCTAGGAGCTCTTCTGACTTAGTGAAAATAGGTGGGTTGGTGTTCTGAAAATTCTTGAGCTTAGATCCATGGTTGTCCTGATTTCCGTGGCCTTGGTTGTTGTGGGCAAGCTGAGCTATCTATTGCAGGGTGGCTAGGTTGGCTTGACGTTCCGCTCTTTTAGCTTCGCGGTCAGAAACCAACATTTGCAGGATCTGCAACATCGGGTCCGGGGATGAACCACTTCCTCCACGTGGCATCTGAAGATTGAGATAGATCATGAGAAAAGAGGGAAATTTCTAAGGTTCTGGGACTTTAAATTTTTTTTTAAAGTTTGACTCAGATTTTTCTAGCAACTTGCTTTTCATTCAATCATAGCACACGGTACCACACACAGCACAACAAGGTAAACAGATGGTTTTAGGAACCATTCTGGAAACTACGATACAGTGGGACCGAATACTACTCACTACGCTAGTGCTCAAGTGATACTACTCCTCGATGTCGGTGTAGTCGTCATCCTCATCATCCTCGTCGTCATTGATGAAGGCGTAATCATCCTCATCGGTGAAGAAATCCATAGCCTGATCTTCCAGAAAATCATCATCATCACTGAGATAGGAGTAGGGGTCTCCACGAAGATCCTCTCCGGCATTCTCCATTTCCTCCAACTGCATGTCTCTCTCGTGGATGGTCTCCTCCAAAGACGAGATACGGTGGCGAAGACAGGCAATGATGCGCTCCTTCTTGTCGAGCTGATGACGGCGAGACTTGCGATCCTTTGCTAGCATGGCGATGGTCTGATCCTTCGTCTTGATGATGGCGTACTTGTGGTTGGAGTAGTCACGGCAATTATCCAACTCCTGTTGACGATCGTACATCATGAAGCTAAGGTGATCCAATTGAGTCTTCAGCTCGTGGTGGTATGGGGCTTCCAGTGGTTGTCCATTAGCATCACGCCTTGGGCAAAACTCAAAGCGGGTACCCTTGATCTGGTTGATACTCTGCCCACACAGACGGGCAAGAGCTTCCTGCATGGCCCTGGCAAGTCCATCGAGCCAGTTGTTCTCTCTTAAGGTAAACTGAATTCCCTCAGCAGTGGGAGGTTTAATCTTTCCTCGGATACTTGCCACAATTAGCCACTGCAGATCTTATCCTCCTTGATCATTGAGCTGAGCTCCGAAGAACTCGGGGTGTGGACGCTCCAGAAGTTCAGAAAGCTGGTCCAAATCCCTCTCAAAGATAAGGTCGCCTCCATTCCCCAACTGGTAAAACTTGATGTACTTCACGTCCATCTAAAAGAATATAGGATGATTAAGTTAGTAGAGTGATCAAGCGTGTCAAATTTTATGTATTTTGCAAGAGTTTTTGAGGAACATGAATTTTCATGAAAGAATCAAAGTGATGAGAATGGGAATAAGTTTTTGTAAATATTTGCTTTCTTTGGTTTTAAAACTAAGTTTTTGATTCAAACGTCCAGTCTAACTAGGGCCTCCTATGGTCAGGATGGCTCTGATACCAACTTGTCAGCACCCGGATTTTTAATCCCAGATGCCTGTTATGCCATACATCATAATCCCAGGATTACCATTTTTGCGAGACATAACAGAATTGGATACCACAGTACATCATCCATTACAAACCATACATAAGGTCTTACACAAATACAGATCTCCTGATCCAGTCTTAATACAACACAAGCAGCGTAATACGTAATAATAACGGTAGCGTAGGCGAAGCTCCATCTTTGGGGTTCACAGGCAATGCTGACGATGGGAGATGATCCTAGTTGTCGTAACCTTCCTGGGGTCCATCTTCCAGGTACTCCTCTTCATAGTCTGGCCATGGGAATAGCCAGGGACAAAGCCATGAGTACTCTTTAAGTACTCGCAAACTAATACTAACAGGAAAAAGGGGGTTTTGTAGTAGAGCACTAAGCTCTAGGGTTGTTTTGCAAAAAGCCAGATTTACCTCTACTAAGTTTGGAAACAACGAATGCTAGTTAAGGTTTTATAACACCTAAGTGGGAACTTGTATCTCATGCCACAACTCTGTTGTGGTCAAGTCAAAGTCTTAAATCATTTCACAGTTCATTTTGAAAACATCTGACGGGGAAACAGTATGGCCACTCCAACTGTCCATAACCGCGGACGCGGCTATTCGAATAGTTTGACACTCTTCAGAGATTGTACACTTTCACCACAACATTCGATACATCCGTCAGGAACAAATCCTGAATTCACCATACTTAGTATGCGGATAATCAATCCTAACCTTTCAATTACACGCCCTAGTATAAGCACCTCTCCTGTGAGTTTGGCCTCCCAACCATGACCAACTATCATCTTGGGTACTGCACAGGTGGACAATATTCACAAGGTAGCCTCAGCTCAGACCTTGGCCGTGAGGGAACTAATACTAAGGTATATAAGTTTCCAGTCAAGCCCTACCCAATTCTCGGGTATTGTGGTTGTACGGTAAAATTGGAATGGTATCGCATCCAGACAACCATCAGTTTTATAAAGGGCTAAGGCTCATGCCTCAACATTTTCATCACCATAAATCATCTGGTGTTCGGAGACACATGTCCAAAACATTTCAATAGAATGATCCATCATTCCAAGGTTTTCATAACCATTTTTCCACCAAGTATTCCCATCTAAATTTGATCAAGTTTTATGCTTAGCACTAGCATCTACAAGTGAGGGTAGGTACTAATGAGGGGTGGTAAACAAGTGGAGTTTAACTAAGTTCAATCTCATGCCTTAGGATGACATCAATATTATCTAGCTTAGGCCAAATTTTATGCTCTTTATGCAACCTTCAAAATATCCTTATAGTATCTACAATTTACTCAAGTAAACTCTAAATAATAGCTTTGATAAAGAAATAAAGTATAAAGCTTGTAAGTAAAAACTAGGATTGGTTTATCAAGTGGGTAGGATCATCTATGCTTAAGGCATATAGTTGGCATGGTGACAAGCAAGTATTGGCTTGCATAGGTCAACTTGATTGGTAAGGCTTGCATAAGTATAGTATCTTGCAAGTGTTAGCTTGCATATTCAACTAGTAATATTAGGCTTGCATCAGTATCAGTATAAGCTTGCTAAATTGCAAGTGTTAGCTTGCCTTGTGCAGAGCAGTGGTTGAAGTTCTCCTCGGCTTCTTCTTCGTAGTATCCTCCTTCCTCCTCGTATCCTTGGTCGGTACTAGCGTCTATGAATAAATACGAGGTACACAATCACACACAAGGGCCCTATAGATGATCTAGCATCATCACTAACATTACAAGATTAAAGCTTGGTTTAATTCCTTTTATTTTTAGAAAAGTAATTTCTACTCGTTGAAAAACTACTTAAGATTTAATATTCTCCAAACCAAACATGGGATCATGTGGACACTTGTCATCACCACATATTTTAGTCCATGGGAATGTGATTTAAAGTGGTGTCACAATTTAATAAGGTTTAACCTTTTATTTTTAATTAAATAAAGTGACTAGAAATGCTTATGTGGCATTCTTTTATTACTTGGTCATTATTTCTGTAAGTAAACCTATATATTTTTATATATTCTGAAAGGTATGGTTAAATGTGATTTTTGAGAGTTGGAATCAACTCAAAATCTATTATGGTTTAAATTTGAAAAATGTTTGAATGCAGAAAAGCTTCTGCCTTGTTATTTTTTACCAAGGGTGATCTACAGATCCAAATGATTTAAATCCAACGGGCTTGGATTCAGCACTTCCATACCTTTCTAAGAAAATTGGTTTCATTCAATTTGGTTCACTGAATCGAGCTGGGTTGATTTTTGAAACTAGGTGCATAAGTGTGTTTGAGTGAAAATGGAAAAATCCAAATTCAAACAACTGGGCTGCGCGGGAAACGATACTGGGCCGGCCTGCTAAGCACAGCGCTGACACGGGCTGGTTAAGTTGCAGTCCCCACGCGTCAGTGAGACGAGGGGGTGCGAAGCGGTATGGGGCAATATGGTGCGTTCGATCTAGTTCTAATCCAACGGCTGAGGGTCGTCGTCCACGTCGGGCAACGCCGGCGAGACTGAACCCTAATGCGGCAGGTGGGGGTCGTCGGGGGCTCACCGGGGCTCAGGCGAGGGTCGACGAGGTGGGCGAACCTCCTGGTACCGGCAGATTCTCCTGGGGCGGCTCCAATTGTTGGCTCCCTTCTTCTCCAGCAGCGGCGGGCTCCGGTGAAATTCCGGCGAAGCACTGCTCGCCTTGCTTCAGGAACAGGGTGGAACGATCAGTGAGGAGAGGGGAGTGAGATGGTGTGCTTAATTCGGCTGGGGGTGGCCTCTATTTATAGTCGTGATGAGGAGACCGAACGGGATGGGCAGGCGACGATGGCGACATGGCTACGGGCTGCTAGAGGCATGGCTGGCGGTGGCGATCGCTTGGTGGTCTCCTGGCGATGCTCTACGGATTTAATGCGCATGTAGGGGCGGTGGCAAATGGTATGGAACGTGCGATGGTCTGCGCGGCCGAGGCGGCGTCTTCGACGGCGAGCGGTGGCTGTGAGGCATGGGGTGGCGAACGGGGATGTCTGGCGGTCTCCTGGGTTGGTGGTGATCGTGTATGCACGCGGCGAGGGCGGCACGCGGTCTGTGGGCTTCGGTCGAGGGTGGCGCTCGGGCGCATGCTCGGCATGGTTGCTGGCAAGCTAGGCACGGTCTGTGCGTGTGGTCCAGGGGTTGGCAACGTTCGAGCGCTGGACAGGGAGTGGCGGTGGGGTGTTGGCTTGCTCCCAGACATGTTGGCTAGGCTTGTTTCTTCTCCTAGCTTGCTGTCCACACTGGGGTGACATGGTGAGCTTCGGCTGTTCACCATTCATGGCATTGCCAAGCTTACAGTGGGGCTAGTGCATGGTTATTTGGCTAGATGATCTACTGAGGTTGCTGTGAGCTAGATAGGGAACAAGTTAGGCTCCAATCACTGCTCACAATAGTGTTTAGATTTTATTTGATTTGAATCAGCAAGGTGTTTGATGAAATGGCCGCATGAGTTCAAGTTTTTAATTTTGAAAATATTTTTGGTGGCTGTGCTAGGTTGGTGCTGGTGAGTCTGCAGATGCTTGGGTTTTGAAAGTTGAGCTTGTTTGAGTGGTTTTTGAAAAAGTGGGATCAACTAATAGGTAAAACCTATTTTGAGTAAAGCAAGCCTAAGCTACACTTAGCCAAATTCATATAGTAACTAGATGTTAATATTCTACTAAGGTATCACTTGCCAATACTATTCCAATGTATTGACCCACTGTGGCTGTAACTTGTGATGTTGCAGGTTACTCTGATGATGATTAGGGGTTATGAGTCTACACTCAACATGCTTGCCTGTGGCACATGAAGATGAAGGCTTTATTTATATTGTTATGCTTAAACTCTTGTATTAGGCCTATGGCCATGGAGTTGTAAAAGACTATGTTATCTCTGGAATGACGATGTAATAATGACCTTTGTTTCTGTGTACTTCATCTTAAACTGTGGATGCTAGCATTTGATCCAGGGACTAGCATTGCAATCACAGGGATCCTTACCTTTATAAGGGAGGGATCTTACAGATGGTATCAGAGCACTGTGTTGCCTGTAGGATTATGACCCTAGGATTGGATTAGGAACCACTAAGGAAATTTTTTCAACAATTTCCACACTTGTCTTTTTCTTCTCGTAAACTTTTCTAATCTTATTTCTCATCTCTATTTGTAGATGAACTCCATCAACGAAGCCGTGAGGAAGGGACCACTCATGACTATGACCTTGGAGTGTGAGACAAAATTCCCCAAGGCTCTCAAGGACCTCATGGTTGCCATGGGAATACATGGTGTAGCTATGTACAAAGGTTTTCCTGTGATGGATGAAGGAGTGGAGTACTGGTGGGTGCAACTTCACTTGTACAAAATCAAGGAAGACAACCACAAGGAATCAGGATTCTGCATGGTCACCAACTCAGTGATGCACACCACATTCTTTGACTCTGTAAGAGATGCAGCTTGGAAGGCCATCAAGGAGCTTGGTGATAGACTCAAGTGTAGAATGCTTAACACCCAAAATGACCTTAGGGAAGAAAAGAAGCATACCCAAGAGTTAGAGGCTACCAACCAACGTTTAAGAGAGGACATCATAGACTTAGCAATGGAGTCATGTGATCAGGATCGACAGATTGCCTCTAGGGATGCCCTGTTAGCCAACTTGGCAAGTGAGATGGGATTGTAATGTACTTCATTAGTTGGACCACCACACTTATCGTTTTATTTCCAAAAAATTATGTCTAAGTTATGTTGAACCTTGGATGCTTGTAATGGATTATGTATGCCATGACTTGAGTGTTTGCATGCCAAATGATATGCTTGAGATACTTTGTCTTGTGAATTTCCTATTGATGTTGATTCTAAATTTTCTCTATCTTATAAAATAGATGCCTAATGTTACTATCAGCACGGCTGAAGAGTTCAAGGGAACTCGTTTTGGCACTCGTCTTATTGAGCTCACTAGTGTGCTCAACCTTCCGCTCCCTAGCATCATGATGCTTCCCCTCACCAAGTTTAAGAGCAAGGACCTTTGGGGCTTCAAATTTACTCAGCCAGGACGCCAGACTGAGCCAGCTATGGAGGTTATCACCTTCAAGATTATGCATGATGACAGGGAGAGAGGCCTAGAGGTAGTCATGCATGATTTACTTGGGCGTCTGTTAGGGAGGCACTCCAGAGAGCTTAGAGGTACTCATTTTCACGCCTTCGGAAGACACGACGAGGATGGTGAGGCTATTGAGTTCGAGGATGCTGCTAGAGAGACGGCAGAGCCGATTCGTCTGTACCTCCAGGACCTAGAGGTTCTACTTAGGAACCTAGATACTGATAGGACCAACGTCATTCTTAGCAATGACGAGCTCCAGGTGCAGCTTCGTGAGAAGGACAAGCTCTTCGTGGAGCAAGACGAGATAGTCAAGGAAATGGAGGCTAAGTTTGAGAGCCAGGACAGGAAATTCAAGAGCCAAGAGAAAAGAGTCCAAGATAGGAACAAGAGGATTCGAGAGATGAATGCAGAACTAGAGGCCAAGGACTTTGAGCTCGAGCATCAGCAGGGTGTGATTGAGAGACTTCGTTCACAGAAGATGGCTCTCAAAGCCAAGATAGAGGCCTTGAATACCAATGTCGAGGAATACAAGACCGCTATGGAGAATGCAGGTCTTACACTTGTTGATGAGGAGGTTGATGCAGAGGAGTAGTGATGACTACTCATTTATCTATCATTTACCATGCTTATGATTATTGAGTCGCAATGACCATCCAGCAATGACCATCCAACATGTGGATGGCTTGCTATTGGTGTGTTTGCTTTTCAAACTTGTTGTTTTGTCGTTGAACTTTATGTTATTTTGATGCTTGTTTTGGTGATTGTCTATGTGATGTATTGTGCATGTTAAGCATCTATGGGTATCTCATTCTTATCCTTATTGAAAACCACAAATGCCTCCTCGACGTGCCAACCCCAACCCGAACAACAACAATGTCAACCCCGAGATGCAGCAGCTGATGACAGCACAGGCACAGCTGATGCAGATGATGATCACTTTCATGCAGAATCAGAATAACAACAACAACAATAAAAATAATAATCAGAACAATCCACCAGGATTTGACGTGCTCACCAGATTCCTAAGACTGAGGCCTGCAAAGTTCTCAGGAACCACTAATACCATGGTAGCCAATGATTGGCTACGTTCGGTGAACAAAGATTTGGTGACTGTCGGCTGTACCGACGAGGAGAAAGTCAGGTTTGCAGCACACCTGTTGGAAGGACCAGCAGCTACTTGGTGGGATAACTTCCATATCACCACGCCCATTGAGGATGTGACATGGGCTATCTTTGAAGATGGTTTCCGTACAGCTCACATCTCATCTGGAGTGATGAGTTTGAAGAAGGAGTTCCATAACCTGAAGCGGCGCCACCGCAGCGTGGCTGAATATATTGAGGAGTTTAACAATCTGGCGTGTTATGCACCGGATGAAGTGGATACTGATGCCAAGAGGAAAGAGAAGTTCCTCGAAGGACTGAACGATGAACTAAATTTGCAGCTATCTGTTGCCTATGTCCCCACCTACCAGTCCCTTTGTGACAAGGCTACCATCTTAGAGAATAAGATGAAATAGGTTGAAAGCAGAAAGAGGAAGCACAACTCTGACAAGCACAGCTCGGGATCGTCTCACAAGCGTTCCCATTATGATGATAGTGGGAGTTCTGGATCCCACAAGCATGGGAAGTACAACAGCCACCACAACTACAACCGCCATCATGAAAACAATATCACCGTAGTCATGATAATGACCAGTACAAGAACCACAAAGGTGGACACAAGAGTCACCACAGTGGAAGTGGAAGTGGTAGTGGAAGCCAGCCTGTCAAGAAGGATATCAGTCAGGTTGAATGCTTCAAGTGTAAGAAGATGGGGCATTATGCAAATGAGTGCCCAGAAAAGAAAGTTGAAGGACCCAACAAGCCCAACCCTTTCCAGAAGGGACAGGTGAACCACATCAATGTGGAAGAGATCTATAAGGAACCTGATGCTGTGGCTGGTAAGTTCAAACTCAATTATGTTCCAGCACTTGTTCTTTTTGATACTGGCGCATCGCATTCATTCATATCAAGAGCATTTGCTGAAAGAAATGAACTTCCAGTTGAAACTATTGGGTGTCCTATAAAAGTAAGTTATCGTGGTGGAGAAATGATAGTGAACTCAGGATGTCATGACCTAGTCATAGAGTTTGGAAAGTATAGGTTTCCCGTTAATCTGATAATCCTAAATTCCCAAGGATTGGATGTTATTTTGGGAATGTACTGGATGACTAAGCACAAGGGAGTGCTAGATTGTGCCAATCATACTTTCACACTCACCACCCCAGATAATAAAAGGATTAGATTCAAGACTAACTTTGAATCAAAAGGGAGTAAGCTAAATTCTCTTAAGGGGTTAGCATAGATAGTGTGCCAATTGTGAGAGAATATCCGGATGTGTTTCCGGAAGAATTGCCGGGAATGCCACCAGATAGAGATGTGGAATTCCTGATTGATTTTCTGCCAGGATCAGGACCAATATCAAACAGACCTTACAAGATGTCAGTTGATGAGTTGAAAGAACTCAAGAAACAACTTGGAGAACAGTTGCAGAAAGTGTTTATTCAACCAAGTTCTTCATCTTGGGGAGCACCAGTCTTGTTTGTGGAAAAGAAAGATAGAAGTCAAAGGTTATGCATAGATTATCGTTCACTCAATGAGGTGACTATTAAGAACAAATATCCTTTGCCCAGAATTAATGACTTGTTTGATCATCTAGAAGGAGCTTGTGTGTTCTCAAAGATTGATCTCCGGTTAGGTTATTTTTAGCTTAAGATAAGAGAACAAGACATACCTAAGACAGCTTTCACCACTAGGTATGGATTGTACGAGTACACCTTGATGCCATTTGGTTTGACCAATGCACCAGCTTACTTCATGAATATGATGAACAAGGTGTTCATGGAGTTCCTTGACAAGTTTGTTGTCGTTTTCATTGATGACATTTTGATCTACTCCAAAAGCAAAGAAGAGCATGAAGGACATTTGCGTTTGATACTTGAGAAGCTTAGAGAGCATAAGATGTATGCCAAATTCAGCAAGTGTGAATTCTGGTTGAATGAAGTTGGATTTCTTGGACACGTTGTGTCCGAAGAGGGCGTAGCAGTTGATCCCGCAAAAGTGTCAGCCGTAACTAAAGGGGAATCTCCTAAGTCGGTGAAGGAAGTTCGTAGTTTCCTTGGCTTGGCAGGATACTACAGAAGATTCATTGAGAATTTCTCCAAGGTAGCTAAGCCAATGAAGGAGCTACTAAAGAAAGACAAGAAGTTTGCTTGGTCTGAAGGATGTGAACTCAGTTTCCAAGAATTGAAGAAGAGACTAGTTACCTCACCAGTCATATGTCTACCAGATTTGGAGAAAGCTTTCCAAGTGTATTGTGATGCATCTCATCATGGATTAGGTGCAGTTCTAATGCAAGAAGGGAAAGTTGTGGCTTATGCCTCGAGACAACTCAAAACTCATGAGGTAAATTACCCTACTCATGATTTGGAGTTAGCCTCTGTTGTCCATGCACTCAAAACTTGGAGACATTATCTTTTGGGAAAACGATGTGAAGTGTTCACAGATCACAAAAGTTTGAAGTATATCTTCACTCAGAAAGAAATCAACATGAGACAAAGAAGATGGCTAGAACTCATCAAGGACTATGACTTGAGTTTGCAATACCACCTCGGTAAAGCAAATGTTGTAGCAGATGCTCTAAGCCGTAAGGTATTTGTGAATGGCCTTACTAAGGGAGAGTTACCAGATGATCTGTGTGCCCAATTTAGAGACCTTAGATTGGAGATTGTGCCTGAAGGACATCTCATTTCATTGGATGTTCAACCCACTTTGTTGGACAAAATCAAATAAGCCCAAAAGACGGACAAGGAAATTGAAGAGATTAAGGAAAATATTGGCAAGGGAAAAGCCAAAGGATTCCATGAAGACGAACAAGATACTTTATGGTATGGAAAACGTATCTGCGTTCCGCAAGATCCGGAGCTTCGGAAACTGATTTTACAGGAAGCACACAACTCACCATATTCCATTCATCCGGGTAACACCAAAATGTACATGGACATAAAGGAAAGATTTTGGTGGAATAATCTCAAGAAAGACATCGTCGAACATATTGCTTTGTGTGATGTATGTAGTAGAGTGAAAGCGGAACATCAGAAACCGGCAGGATTGATACAACCACTACCTATTCTTGATTGGAAGTGGGACAAGATTGGCATGGATTTCATTACGGGATTGCCAAGGACGAGGTCGGGATATGATTCTATTTGGGTAGTAGTGGACCGTTTAACTAAAGTGGCTCATTTCATACCCGTAAAGACAACCTACACAAGTGCTAAGTTGGCCAAGATCTATATGAATAGGATTGTGTGTCTACATGGAGTACCCAAGAGTATTGTGTCTGATAGGGGAACTCAGTTCACTTCTCATTTTTGGAGGAAACTACATGAGTCATTGGGAACGAGATTGGAATTCAGCACTGCTTTTCATCCTCAGACTGATGGACAGACAGAAAGGACCAACCAGATTCTAGAAGATATGTTGAGGGCATGTGCCCTTGACTATAGAGCTAGTTGGGATGAAAGTCTGCCTTACGTAGAATTCTCTTACAATAACAGCTATCAAGCCAGTATTGAGATGGCACCGTTTGAGTTTCTCTATGGGAGAAAGTGTACTACCCCATTGCTATGGAATGGTGTGGGAGAAAGAAACTTGTTCGGACCAGAACTAATCAAGGAGGCTGAAGAGAAAGTCAAGCTAGTAAAGGACAGATTGAAGATAGCACAGTCCCAACAAAAGAGCTACGCAGATCCTAAGCATAGAGAAGTCACCTATGAAGTGGGTGATAGAGCTTATCTTAGAGTGTCACCACTTCATGGAGTGAAGAGATTTGGAGTCAAAGGAAAATTGGCCCCAAGATATGTTGGACCATTCAAGATTCTAAGTCGTAAAGGAGAAGTAGCTTATGAGATTGAATTGCCAGAATCATTTCCAGCTGTTCACAATGTGTTTCATGTGAGTCAGCTAAAGAAATGCCATCCAGAGATGGAAGAAACTTCTTTGAAGGATACTATACCTTTTGAGGAGGTCCAATTGGAAAGTGATCTCACTTATGAAGAAAAAACCTATCAAGATTCTTGAGACTGCAGAAAGAGTTACTCGGACAAAGACTATCAAATTCTGCAAAGTACAGTGGAACCATCATTCCAAAGAAGAAGCAACATGGGAAAGAGAAGATGATCTTCGGAAAGACCACCCTCACCTATTTGCTAGCCAATCCGAATCTCGAGGGCGAGATTCACCTTAAGGGGGTTAGATCTGCAACATCCCTAAAATCATGTTTTCAAAGCTTGCGTATCATCCATGCATTCATAATCATTTTAGGGTCATTTTCAAAGTCATTACAAAAACAGAAGCATTTGAAAGTCTATTATTTTATGTGAGCAAGCATTGGCCCAATGCTACTCTTTAATATGAGATAGATTGTTTAAAACTAGATATATTTGATCCTATGGTTAATTGTTGTATTCCAAAGCTTGGACAAAAAATTCAAAAATAAAATATGACTTTAAAGCCATTTTTAGATCTTTATTAAAACATTGGTAAAGGCACTGTTTTCTTTTAAAACTCCAAAGGACCAAGCAGGTTTGGTGAAACAACATGGTTTTATACCCAAATATGTGCAGGTTTCACTTTATAAAAATCCAGAAAGAATTTGAAATCAAACACATTTGAAATCATTTGAAAATGTTTCCTGAAAATCAAAATAGAAAATAGAAAAAGAATAAAGAAAGCAGAAAAGGCTGGCGCTGCCAATTTGGCCTAGCACAGAACCCAGCCCACTAAGCCCACCCGGGCCATTTTCCTCTGTTCCTTCTCTCACCCGCGCAGAACCTACCCTCGCAGCCACTGATCGATGGGCCCTCTCCATGTCATCGTCATCTTCCCCAAATCCCGCGCGAGAACACGTCGTTGCCGGCCGTTTCCTCCTCTTCACTACCGCGATCAATTGCATTGAAGCAGCGCGTAATCTTCGCCCCTGCTCTAGCTATTTAATCACCACCTCACCGTGGTCCTTTCCCCCCAAACTCCCACACCCAGTCGCCCCTAGGCTGCTCGTATTTGAGCTCACTCCGCCGCTGTACAGACGAACTCCGGCGGTGAATTCTGGTGAGCACACTTTGCCCCTTGCCTTTTTGTCTTGCCAGAATTATCTCCACAACCTTGCGCATCGTTTAACCCCAATGGTGCATGCTAGGACCATCCAGAGCCTCGCCAGCGTCAACACCAGAACGCCACCGACGACTACGTCCACTCCGGCGAGTTCTCCCCGTAAGCCCCGACTGTCCCCTTCTCTCTCTTTGATGCTCACGTGTTCGCCAGACTTATGCGCGTCTAATGACACCATGCTTTTGCTAGGCGCGACCTATATATTCGCCAACGACGACGAGCAACCATAACCGACGGCTGTAGGTTCTCCGACGAGCAATAGCGGCTGTGTCTGTGTGCCCCTCGACAAGCTACTGCCACGTTGAGCTCCAGCACGTCTCTATGAGTCTGGTGAGCCTCCCCATTCTCTTCCTTGCTTCCAGTAGCCGCCGCAACACCGTAGACCGAGCGCGCCGCCTCTCACCGTCGCCGCGCGCCGCCGCTCACCGTCGCCGCGCGCCGCCAGTTGTTGGTCGCTTGATCAACGACCGTAGGATCTTGATCCAGTGGCTACGATAGAACATAACCCGAAGGGGTATCTTTTGATCTGATCCGTGCGATCCACTTTAGATCCAACGCACCACATCGGCCGATCCGTGCGAAGCGGTATGGACGACTCAGGACGTGACGCGTGGCCTGTTATTCATTTTAAAAATCTGAATTAGATCTATTAGTGATTCAAACTTGCAAAATTCATAAATTTTGATCCACACGTTCAAATTTTGCAAATTATATATCATTGGAATCAGGAGAAAGAATTCTATCCATTTATGCGATGTGTTTAATGTTTTGCTTCTGTAAAATTTATTATTTTTGCAGAGACATTTATAGGCTTATTTTGAGTATAGAAATTATTTGAAAAATGATTTAGAGAATAAATAAAGTTTGTTTAGTGTGTATTTGTCTTGTTTATGATTCAGTACTATTTCACTTGTCTTGTTTGATTTGGAAAATCATCACATAGCATTTGCATGCATTCATATATTTATGCTTGTATATTTTGATATGTGATTTTGGTGCCAATATTTTATGTGTAGATTTTGGTGCTAATAGTGATTCTGGTTGTGAAGAATGTTGCTACTCCCCAAACTACCAAGGCAAGTGGTGCTTCATGTTTTTATCCCAATATTTTTTTTACCTATGCATTAGAAATATTTTGTATAGGACTTGCAGAAATCCTAGTAGTTGTAGTAATGTTAGAATTTCCTCTAAGTTAAGATACTTGCTATTGCCATGCTTAGCCTAGCTAGTAGCAACCGAGGGTGGATTATATATTCATGCTATGAGAAATATTTCTAAGTCTTTGACTTATGTTTTGCTTAATAAAACAACTAAGTGAATGAAACACCTGGGTGGAATGGAAAGAATGGTTTGTGTTGAGTGGTTACACAAGGCCCATTTCTATGGTTTACCTTGTGCATCTCACTTGTGGAAAGCCACCCAGGAACAAAGGGATTTGAGATGCCAAATTTTAAGAAGCTTCTAGTGCAGCCACATGGCATTATGGGCTCTGCCTGGATCATATAGGTTGCAATAACTTAGCCATTTGGACAGTTGGTGGTAGTGGGGTGATAGGTTGGAACGTGTCCATTTGGTCTAAGGGAAGGCTTCTGAAGGTCCTGTCTTAGTGAAAATCAAGTCTTGTGGGGAAAATGCACAACCTCTGCAGATGGAAGAATCTAAGTACTAAGCCATGTCCCTGGTATTGGACAAAATGAGCATCATGACATGGAAGATATCAAGAATCTCCTCATCCCAATTTTCTAAGTTAAAACTTGTGGTTAAACAAGGGTGAAGGTTCACCAATTTCTATTGGTGGTTCCTTGGGAAAGTTTTACCAAAGAAAAACTTAGTGATTTCAACTAATAGGTAAAACCTATTTTTAGCAAAGCAAGCCTAAGCTAAACTTAGCCAAATTCATGTAGTAACTAGATGTTAATATTCTACTAAGGTATCACTTGCCAATACTATTCCAATGTATTGACCCACTGTGGCTGTAACTTGTGATGATGATTAGGGGTTATGAGTCTACACTCAACATGCTTGCCTGTGGCACATGAAGATGAAGGCTTTATTTATATTGTTATGCTTAAACTCTTGTATTAGGCCTATGGCCATGGAGTTGTAAAAGACTATGTTATCTTTGGAATGACGATGTAATAATGACCTTTGTTTCTGTGTACTTCATCTTAAACTGTGGCTGCTAGCATTTGATCCAGGGACTAGCATTGCAATCACAGGGATCCTTACCTTTATAAGGGAGGGATCTTACACCTCGTCGCCCTCTTTCTACCTTACTCAACAACAGGTGTTGGGGCGTTGTAGATCGCCGCCAGTGACCATTTCCCAGTGGTGGAAGTCGTTCTGCCATAATCATGACATCACGCCTGCATGAGCCTTGACCTGGTCCATTCAGTTGACTAGTCTATGCTTAGGTGGCATCCAACGTGTTCTGTACCCCACCAGTCAGTGACTGGGGGCTAGGTTAGGATGCGGTGTAAAAATTTAAAGAGAGGAGATGATGTCAGCAGTGACGCAGTAAATATGTTTAACAATTTCTGAAAATGATTAAATCTTAGAAATTTAATAACTTTTGTTTCATAATTCACAAAAATATGTTTTATATATGAAAATTTTCAAAAAAATAAAATCTATAACATTAAACTATTATTAAACATTATTATGTCAACAATTTAAATAATTGTTATTTAATAAAGATTTTATAAGTTTTAATACTTTGATAATTCATATTTTAATAATGGTAAATGTTAAAAATGTAAGTAAAATACCAAAAATCTTAGAAAAATAAGAACTATAATTTAAAACTATAGCCATGCATTATTATTTCACTTAATTAAATATTTATTATTTATTAAGTATTAATAAAGTAATAAATCTTATAAAAATCATATCTTATTATTTATAAATCACAAAAATAAATGTAATATACCAAAATGATCAAAAAAATAATACCTACATGTTGAAAATATAGTATTCCACTTTTGAGGTAAATAAAAATTTAAACAACTTAATAACTTGAATTTAAACTTATTTCCTTAATTGATAATTCATATAAGGGTAAATAATTTTTTTTTAATATTTCTAAAATTGCCAATTGAGGTCTAATAAGTAATACTAGTCTTAAATATTTATAATATAAAGTCAAATTGGTCCAACACATTTTGAACACAATTTTATTGAATTATCCTTCAACCATATGTGTAGTTTATTTTCTAAAAGATCTTTAACAAATATAAAATCTTTATGAATGATATTTTAACCAAATAAAATCTTTTACCATTGTTTCACCCACAACTTTATAATGGACTAAATCCAGAGATAATTCATAAGTAGTAAATAATATTATTTGCTTATTCACAAGCCATAACCATACCCTTATAAGGAGATAAATCCTTTTATACATGTATAAGGTTAAGAAACCACTACTCAAATAGAAGTAATACTATTCTTAAGTAACTTTAAGAAACCTTATAAAGTGAACAACATACAAATACCATAAGCAATACACCTTAAATCCATCTACATCCTTAAAGTTAACTTTAGTCTACAAGACTTTAAATATAAGCCTAAAGACTTTGTTATGTGTTTTATAGTTAACTTTGGTATGTTATAGTTAAGTCGTAAAGCATCTCAAGTCCAAGCTACTCAAGCACAAACAACATTGATCACATTTGATTAAACCCCAAAGATTGTTTAAACCTTAATAAAGAAATCTTTCTTCAAATGTCATTCTTTTTGCCACTTCAGTCAACAGATGATAATTAATCGTAATCACATTACTTTATACTTTACTTGTAAACTTACGATTGATAACACTTAAGTTCTTTATAAGTGTCTTGAGTAGCATTCCATATGTGTGTATCTTATTGTTGTATGATATTATAAATACGTGTTATTCACACACACACTCACAAGCCTTAATAAGAAACACAAGTATGAAACTTATCTAAAAGGACAACACATTCTAAAGAATCCATTTCCAGTATCCAAACCCTAGATCAACGTTATCCCCGGGATTCGAGTTTATCAACTTGCATTACATTACTTACGCATAAAATCATCTTGCTTCTTTAAACATTAGTCCTTACCCGACCAATGATGCTAATTTCAGATATTGGATCTTTTATATTGTCTCGAAGACCGTGAGTGCATAATATTGCAATCACAAACAGCAAGTTCACACTTGCTCATGTCCTTTGATTATTTTATGTATAGTATTTTGCAAATCCAGTGGTGTCATCACCTGCATTTCAAAAAGGTCAGAAAATACTATTTTTGATAATAATGTGAACTATTGGTTACTAATCTAGGGCGATCAGCTAATCTATTAAGACTGGCAGTTAGGATACCACTGCATAGGAATATATCGTCTAGGACTTAACAACCAATGTCGTCAGTGATTCTTGCGCCGTATATTACGCGTTAACCATGAGATTTGGAATGGGACAAAGAAGTCGGCTGGATCGGCTCCCTTGCGCATGCATTGGACACTGTTATGGGCATTTGTAAGTTACAGATCGTGGGTATAGCCGTTTTATACGGGGGAAAGTCTACCGTGGATCTAGGCTTACAAAAGACAGATTTCTAGTGTTAATGGTTGTTGTGTGTATCCAATTAAGGTATAGCCGTTTTATACGGGGAAAAGTCTACCTTGAGTTTGGGCATACAACAATTGCGGTGTATGCAGGGTCGCGAAGAAGGACAGTGATTGGCTTGGATCTTAGGTTGGGCCTCAAACCAAGGAAGTTTGAACGGGGACATACTCCCGGCCGTGCAACAAAGCCTAAGATCTCTCATGGGTAAAGTGACGCACCTCTGCAGAGTGCAAGAACCATAACTTGTTACTCCCTGTTCCGGGAAGGAGCTGCGAACGCGGCGGGAAAGGAACTCCATGAAAGTTCTGGTAAACCCGTGAAGGCTGACGAACATAGTTTCTCAGAATAAAAGCAACCTTGGAAGAAATGTTTACGAAAACCTGCATTGCCTATGACCTATGGTCTATGGTTGTAGATATAGTGCATCAAACACTCATTTTCTAGTGAATTTGCTGAGTATGCTCATACTCATACTCAACATATCTTCTTAACCTTTGTAGGTTCTAAAGCCAGTACAGACGATGTCTACATCAAGTTATGCTCCAGGAATTATCACCAGAATCTACAGTTCTTCAACGAAGTCAAGAAAGTCAACATATACATCAAATCAAGTGAATACAAAGTTATTGATTAGTTAGGAATATAATCCCTATCCATAGAACCTATTTCTGTAGTCTATTGCAATAGCAGCAATGCCAGACCATTAGTTAAGATACTAGTCTTAATAGTATGATAGTTTTTGAGTTAGAGACTGTATGTTTTTGTAGTCTCGTACTGGATCCGGGACATCACGAGGAGATCCAAAATGGTCTGGAGAATAAGATTCATATAAGGAAAGTCCAATTCCGGGGTTCGGAAATGTTTTCGGTGATTTCACGGGAAGCTTCTAGAAGCTTCTGGACGGTCCACCACCCCGGGGGATGGGTACATGGAATGTGCCATGATAATGTGGAATGGTTGCATCATACCCTAGGTCACTTGGCTGGGCAATGGGAAGAGAGAAATCAAACTCTAATTTGAATAGTGAAACTCCAGTTTGAAAAAGTCAAATACCAAAATGAAAGTCAAAACCAAGTGGAGGGATAGGAGGAAACTTAGAGGAGGAAGGATTCCCCTCCCTCCCTTGCCGCCATCCATACAAGGGGAGTTGGGGGAGGACTCCTCCTCCCCTAGCCACCCTCCCACCTATACAAGGAGGGGGTGTGGCGCCTCCTTGGCCTTACCCCAAACCCTAGGCCGGCTGCCCCTCTAAACCGCCGCCGCCCTAGAGCCTCCTCTAAACCATCGCCGCCTAGCTAAAACCTAGCCACCAGCCACTTCCACCGCTCGGATTCTAAACCCTAGTTGCCGAGACTCTCTCTAATCCACCATACTCGCTCCGGATTAGGCAAAGCCCTGCAGGATCTACTCCTCTACTTCCACCACCACCCTGTCGTGCTGCTGGAATCGCGAGGAGGATCTACAACCTTCGCTGCCTGCTGGAACAAGGGAGAGGAAGGTCTTCATCAAGTACCAAACATGTGACCGGTCGTGGAAGCGCTGCCAGAACGTGGTGCCGAAAGGATCGTCTACACGATCTTGAGATCGGCAAGTGATCGACTACATCAACCACGAGAATCTGATCTCGTTAAACGCTTTGGTTCTACGAGGGTTAGTACTCTACAAACTCATTGCACCGATCTTGTATATTAGATCTTGGCTTGTGTGTGTACATGCGATAGAAATTTTTTGTTTTCCATGCTACGAACCCCTATAGTGGTATCAGATCCATGTCTATTCGTAGATCTATTGCACGAGTAGAACACAATGGTTATTGTGGGCGTTGATGCTTTTGTTGTCAATTGACTTTTGTGTACTTTGCATCTTGCGGGATGGTGGGATGAAGCGGCCTGGGCTAACCTTACATGACATCGTTCATGAGACTTGCTCCACGCTCAACATGCAACTTGTATTACATTAGTGGCTTTGTGGGTGTCTGTCTCACCCACCATAGTGAAGATTAAATTTACAATGGGAACCTGACAATACTTGTATCAACTTTATGGTTCATGTTCGTAACTTAGAATGGTTCTTATGCGAAAGCCCAAGCCACGTAAAATATGCAAAGAAGATTAGAGGCGTCTAGCTTGTTTTTGCAGGGCTTGTGTTGTGATGTGATATGGCCATGATTGTGATTATATATGATGTATGCAATGATCCTTATTGTAAGTTAGCAACCGGCAGGAGCCTTATGGTTGTATTTAAATTTTGTTTAAGACATGCGTGTCTATTCATCATGTAGTTGTAATAGTTGCTTTAGGTGGAGAACAAACCATGAAGCGGCATCATTGACCTTGATGCCACACCGGTGATGATGGAGATCATGTCCGTGCTTGCAGATGGAGATCGAAGGCACAAAAAGAAAGGCCATATCATATCACATATTATGAATTGCATGTGATGTTAATCCTTTTTATGCATCTTGTATTGCTTAGATCGCGACGGAGCATTATAAGATGATCCCTCTCACTAAATATCAAGTAATATCAAGTAATAAAGTGTTCGTACTTAGTAGGCACCGTTGCTAAAACTCGTCGTTTCGAAGCATCACATGATCATCAGGTGTGATAGATTCTACGTGTGCATACAACAGGTGCAAGACAGATTTGCACATGCAGATACTAATGTTAACCTTGACGAGCCTAGCATGTACAGACATGGTCTCGGAACACGGAATACCGAAAGTTAAAGCATGAGTTATATAGCTGATATGATGAACATGTTGATTGTTCGCCTTTGAAGCTACATCATCTCTCGTGATGATCGGACTTGGTGTAGTGGATTTAGTTCGTTTGATCACTAAAACAATGTGAGGGATGTTGTTTTGAGTGGGAGTTCAACAGTAATATGATTAAAAGTTGAACACTATTTATCATAAATTAAATCAAAGTGAATTTGCATAGTTGGTGTAGTCATTGGCATCCGTTTACCACCTTAAGCTTAGTTATAATTGAGATAATATAACTATAGAATTCTGGATAGTTACTTTACAAACTGGTATCATATTGTTTTGAGTGTTAATCTAAAGTTTTAAAAGTCCTATTGCAAACTTTCAGCAAACTTCGTATTACTCTGTGAAGTTTGATAATTGGTATTAAATCAAGAGTAACAATTCCAATGTTAGTATACAAGTATCATGTTTGTCTCCATGATCCTTGATATTCAAAAGATTGTTTTAATATCAAGGTTATCTAGGAGATGAAAGAATTGTTTCAGAAACCATGATGTGCGGAAGATATTGCGATATCTGAAACGATGTTTTGGTTACAACATGATAGAGTATAATATGGCAAAATTTATGTTCTCATATTTGATGAGAATTAACAAAAGGTTGGAGACGCTAGTCGTCCTAATCCTCCAAAAGGTTTTGGAGAGCAACATTATACTTGCGATTCACCGTTATAAGCTAAAGTAGCTTGATCATGAAAATTGCCATGATAAGGATGAATATAAGATGTAGGTAAAAATTTTACTACACTGAAAGATTACTAAAGAACGGAATTCGAAAGAACGCCAAACATTTGATGATGGTGATCTACTTCAAAGTGCAAGTCCAAAGATATTAGTATCTGACTATACACGAGTTGGACTATGTGTCATGTGTATGGTGCCACTGTTGATGTTGAGATTCTTTTAAAGGAAAAGGAAATGCTGAAAGAGAATCTATGAAAATATTTGGCAGAAAAAAGAAAATTGGAAATTGTCCAACTTAGGTATATAAATGATATACATGTTATGGCTGTATTATTTGCTTGTTAAACAATATGGTTCTTTGGTATTGGATACCAAATTTGTTGGTGTGAATTGTCATACGAAACAACGCAATTCATGAACTACAATGTCCTAAGTAACTAGCAAGAGAATATGTGAAGATGTTCATCAAAAACAAATGAAGTGTTATTATGTTTTTGTTGACATCAAAGTTTGTCTTCAAGATTTTTTTTAATCAGGTATTATTAGAACAAAAGGTTGTTCAAATAATTTATGTATTCCATAATAGATGGATGATATACAAGTCTTTTTGGAGAAATCACATCCATAAAACTAATGCTAAAAATGTCGAAAGACAAAATATTGAAAGATCACTTAAGAAGTGACATCACCATTTAAATTATATTGGAAAGAAAACATGAAGAAACTCCATGTTGATGGAATTTTGGAGTCTTTTGATTTTAATCAAATGACGCTTATGAGACTTTCCTATAGATAATTAAAACTCCGTATATAGGCCAAAGGGAATGGATGACTAACTTATTGGAATTTGTACATATTGATGTATGTAGTCCATTATGTGTTGTCATGAGCGATGGATTTCAACTTCATATGCTTTCTCCGAAAATTAGATTGAATATATGTGTATATTTACTTAATGAGGAAGAAGTATGAAACATTTGAAATTGTTCAAAGACTTTCAAGATGAAGTGGAAATCATTGTAACAAGAAAATAAAGAGTCCATGATTGAATCATAAAGAAGACATTTGAGTTACAAGTTTAGCAAAACACCTAAAGATTTGAGGAATCGTCCCATAGATTTATGTTCCCCGAAAACACCATAGTAGTATGGAGTGTTAGAGATATGTAATGAAACCTTATTTGACATGGTAGGATCAAAGGTGTCATTTATAAAACTACCATTATATTTTAAAAGATAAAAGCTATAGTGACTATCACTTTTACACTGAAAAGAGCTTGATACGTCTCAAACGTATCTATAATTTTTTTATGCTCCATGCTTGTTTTGTACCAACTATCTTATGTTTTGTCTATACTTTGAGGCATTTTTATACAATTTCTGGAACTAACCTATTAACAAGATGATGCAGTGCCAGTTGCATATTTTCTACTGTTTTTGGTTTCAGAAAAGCTAGTAAAAAATATTATTGGAATTGGACGAAACAAAAGCCAAAGTTCCTTTTTTACCGACACGACACGGAGACCGAAGGAGACACGAAGGGGAGCCGCGAGGCGGACACACCATAGGGTGGCGCGGGCCCACGCTAGGTCGCACCTGGCTAGGGTGTGGGCCCCTCAGGAGGCCATCGACCTTGCCCCTTCGCCTATATAAACCCCCCGAGACAAAAACCCTAAGTACCCGATTAGAAATCCACGAAAAAGTCCGTAGCCGCCGCCATCTCCATCCCTAGATTGGGAGGGATCTGAAGCTCTTCGCAGCACGCTGCCAGAGGGGAGAGATCATCCCGGAGGCCTTCTTCATCACCATGCCAGCCTCCGGAGTGATGCGTGAGTAGTTCACCCTTGGACTACGGGTCCATACAGTAGCTAGATGGTTGTTTCTCCTCTTTTGTGCTATCATGTTTAGATCTTGTGAGCTCCGTTCATGATCAAGATCATCTATTTGTAATGCTACATGTTGTGTTTGCGGGGATCCGATAGATATTGAGTACTATGTCTGATTGATTATTGATTTTATCATGTCTATGTTATTTGTGATCTTGTATGTTCTCCATTGATTGTAGATGCTTTGGCCAAGTAGATACTTGTGACTCCAAGAGGGAGTATTTATGCTTGATAGTAGGTTCATGCCTCTAGTAATCTGGGGAATTGAAATCTCTAAGGTTGTAGATGTGTTGTTGCTACTAGGGATAAAACAACAATCTTTTGTCCAAGGGCAATTGTATTGTTTACTTTACACACTTTGCTTAATGCAATTATCTATTGCTTACAACTTAATACTAGAAGGGGTTCGGACAATAACCTGAAGGTGGATTATTAGTCATAGATGCAGTTGGATTACGGTCTATGTATTATGTTGTAATGCCCAAACAAATCTCGTAGAGATCAAGATGTCTAGTACATGCATTGTTATGCATTCTCAATTTGTCAATTGCCCCGCTGTAATTTGTTTACTCAGCATGTTATTTATCTTATGGAGAACACCTCTAGTGACATGTGGACCCCCGTCCATTCCTTTCCATTGATATTCCATCTACTGTTTACTGTTTTACTATTTACTTTCTGCAATTACCACAAGAAATTACTATCTTCCACACTATATATTTAATCCTTTGTTTTCAGCAAAACCAGTGAGATTGACAACCTCACTGTAAGTTGGGGCAAAGTATTGTGGTTATGTTGTGCAGGTTCCACGTTGCTAGCAACACCTTGGGAGTTGTTTCCTTTCTCCTACTGGTTCGATAACCTTGGTTTCACAACTGAGGGAAACATGTTGATGTGCTCATCATACCTTCCTCTTGGGGTTCCCAACGAGCTCTACATCATCTGAGCCATCAAGCACTTTTCTAGCGCTGTTGCCAGGGAGGTAAGGACAGCTTCAATCTCTTCCTCCCCGTCAAATCACTTTTTGGAGAGAAAGAAGATTTTTGCAAGAGGAGTCTCTCACAACCAATCTCTTTACTTTGTTTTTGTTTTTGTTTTGCTTTGTTTCTTTAGTTTTGTTTGGTTTGTTTCTTTTTATCAAAAACACAAAAAAATTAGTTCCTACTTCAGTTTCTATTTCTGTTGGCTTGCTTTAATCTTGCAAAAATGACTACTCTTGAAAACACTAAGTTGTGTGACTTCACTAGCACAAACAACAATGATTTCATGTGCACACCTATTGATCCACTTGTTCCTGACATTACTTTCTATGAAATTAAACCTGATTTGCTTAATCTTGTTATGAAAGGGCAATTTTCTGGTGCTAGTACTGATGATGTTGCTGGTCACCTTAATAATTTTGTTGAACTCTGTGAGATGCAAAAAAATAAGGATGTAGATGGAGATATTATTAAGCTTAAATTGTTTCCTTTCTCTTTTAGATGAAGAGCTAAAGAATGGTTGCTATCTTTGCCTAAAAATAGTATTGATTCTTGGATTAAATGCAAAGATGCTTTCATTAGGAAATATTATCCTCCTTCTAAGATTATATCCACGAGAAGTGAAATAATGAAATTTAAACAATTTGATAATGAGCATGTTGCTCAAGCTTGGGAAAGAATGAAATCTTTAGTGAAGAATTGCCCCACTCATGGACTTACTACTTGGATGATTATCCAAACCTTTTATGCAGGATTGAATTTTTCTTCAAGAAACCTATTGGATTCAGCTGCTGGAGGTACCTTTATGACCATCTGAAAGAGCATTTTCCTATCCCTCTGATTTTGATGTTTGATAACAACACACTTATCGGTTTAACTGTGTGCTAAGTGTATCACAGGTTTGATAAGAGGTGTCACAAATATTGGCATATCAATTCCCTTTGCGAAAAACAACTGTGCCAACCAGTAGTACCGGAACTACGACCGGTACTACCGCTTGACACCGGTACTACCGGTTCCAGTACCGGTTGGCACTGTCCAAAATTGATAAGGGTGTGTGCTAGTCAGTATCACCCGGTACCACAGAGCGGCACTACCGGTCCAACCGGTAGTACCGCTTGACCGGTAGTGCCGCTTGATACAAGCGGTACTACCGCTTGACACGGTACCGCTCGGGAGTACCGGGGCATACTGACTAACACTCACTCCTCTCCGTTTTGGTTAGTAGGACCGGTACTACCGCTTGGGGGTAGTACCGCAAGGGCGATACCGCCCAAAACTGAAGAAAGCTGATGAACTGAAGCACCTCCGGTACCTGGTCCGGTACTTGACCGGTAGTACCGCTTGCAAGCGGTACTACCGCTTGAGTACCGGTACTACCGGTGCATTAATGACTCCAACGGCCATATTTCGTGCCTACCTTGGGACAAAGTGCTCAGCTCATTTAAGTCAAAGACCACCATTGGAGTCCATTGGAGCCACCCATTCTTGAAGATCTCCTCATTCAACCACCCAAAGTCCTTGATCTTTGGGGAATCGAAGGAGGAGGCCCCGATCTACTACTTCACCAAAAGAGATTTTCATTTCCCCCTCATTTCATTGAGGGCCCCTTTGCTCTAGTGTTTTCTTGGAAACCCTAGTTCTTGTTTTGGTTCTTACAAGCTTGTCTTTGATTGCTTTGACAGCTTGCTTGTATTTGGGAGCCTCCAATTAAGTTGTGGATGTGTGCCCCAAACTTGTAACGGTGCCTGCTTCCACCTTTAAGGTTGCCGATATAGTGGAAGGTGAATCGATCCCGTTGGGGTGAGATTCATCGGAGAACAAGGGAGGCCTCTCGTGGCGTTGGTGGTTTGAAACCACCCCCTCTCCAAACGTAGACGTACTTCCCCTCAAAAGGAAGGAACTACGGGAAACAAATCCTTGTGTCTCCGCGTCCACTCTTCGGTTACCTCTATCCTTCACCGCACCTTACTTACTTGCTACTACCTTGTGTTGTAGTAGTCCTTGCATAATTGCCATATAGGTAAATTCACGGTAGTTGTATTATCTAGAGAATTTACCTTATTGTCGAACCTTAATTTGAAAAAGAAGAAAATTTGAAGTAGCACCTATTCACCCCCCCCCCCTCTAGGTGCCCATACGATCCTTTCAATTGGTATTAGAGCCTCGGCTCTTTATTCGGGCTTTACCGCCTAAGAGAATATGGGTAGCAACGATGGGGATGGTGGTAGTGAGTCGACACCGGTGACCATGGAAGATCTCAAAAACTTGGAAACAAGATTGAGATCTTCCTTGGTCAATGAAGTCAAGAAGATGCTCGAGTAACTTCTTAAAGACAAAGAAAGCTCATCACCTCCATCTCCTCAAGAGGATCAACCATCCATTTTACCTAAAGGGAATACACTGGTATCCCCCGAGGGTATGGTGGTGGGGGGTAAACTTGACAACGTTAATTCCTCCACACACAATGATGGTGGGAAGGGTGAGCACCGTGACTCATGGTACTCTCCCGACCCTCCAATCCCTCACCCTCATGTTTACAATAGAGGCGACCCACCTAATCTTGAAGAATCTGCTACTTTTGCTCAAGGGCAATCTCTAATGAGGACTCATATGTGCAGCTCTTGGATTGAACTATGGAACATCATCGAGCATGGACTCTTTATTGGGGATCCAAACAACTTGACAAGAAGAGAGGTTGTTAATAGTCAACTCAATGCCACTGCTTTGCATATGATTCAACAAGGTTTGGGGACAAAGGATTATCCACACATTGAGCACTTTAGCATTGCCAAGGAAGCTTGGGATGCTCTCACTCTGTTGTTTATTGGAAATGAGAGTATGAGGAGGAACCGATATGATGCTCTAAGCAATGAAGCCGAAGGCTTCTACATGAAAGAAGGTGAAGATCACGAAGACATGTACCGAAGGCTCAAGACCACCGCCACTGCTTTTAGGAATGTGGGTGCCCCACATGTAGATGATGCATGGATAAAAAGGAAATATGTGAGTGCACTCATGCCTTTTGAGCCCACCGACTTGAAGAGCCTACAAGGAAGACACAACTACCATCTCATGACCTCAAATGAAGTTATGCAAGATATGGCTGCTTTCAAGGTTGCCGCCAAGAATGCCAAAGATGCCCGTGCTCGTGACCTTGGTATGAGCAATGTTGTCAATGTTGCTTTGAAGGCCAAAGTTGTGGACCATGGGGATGAAGATGATAGTGATGAAGGGATTTCCATGGACCATCCTGATGAAGTCAAGATTGCTCATGGTCAATATATGGCTTTCTATGCAAAGAACTTTTGGAAGAACCCCGCCAAGGCCAAGATGGAAATGGAACGGAGAAGCAATCCAAATGGGAAAAGAGAGAATACCACAAGGTTGAGAACTTGCTTCAATTGTGGTGACCTCTACCACTTTGTGGCTAGTTGCCCCTATGAGAAGAGAGAAGATCATGGTGGAAAGCTTGTGTTGAAGAAGACTCTCAAGGGACCGTACAAGAAACCTTTCATCAAAAAGAATCCCATCAACAAGAAGCCGGGAGAAATTGTCTTGATCACTCATGAAGAGTACTCCTCCGACAATGAAGATGATGAAGATGACGAAGAGGAAACTTCTCATGGTGTGGCTGCTCTTGCCACCACCACTACTCCGACATTCTCACTCTTCGATTCTCCAAATGAGAACTCTTCCACCAAGAACGCCACTTGCCTTATGGCAAGAGGAACGGAGGTATCTTCATCATCCCGCTCTACTCACTTAGATAATGATGAAATTGATGATGAGATGTCTCTTGATGTTAAAAAGGAATTAATTGTCTTTGATGAGTTTATGACTAACCTAAAAGGTGATGCTAAGCTACATTTTGGAAACATCTTAGATCAACTATCACATACTACAGAGCTTCTAGATGTAAGATGTAAACTTGGGCATGAACACATGATTGAGCTAGAGGCCCTAAACAATGCTCTAGAAGAAGAACAAGAAACTAGGTTGTCACTTGAATTAAAACTTGAAGGGCTTGATGAGGCCAATGACATTATTGTTAACAAACTCATCAAAGAGCGTGATCATGCTATTGCTAAATATAAAAGAGCTAAAAAGGACAAGGTTGAGTTTGGTGTGGTTCATGAAAAACTTGCCGAGGACTTTAGCTTGCTTAACAAGGCCCACAAGGCCTTGGAGAGTGAACTCTTGTCACTCACAAAGTCCCATGAAACGCTTCAAACTCAATTGGCCAATATTCCTTCACCTAGTAACTTCATTCCATCTAGTAGCACAACTATTCTTGAAGAGAATACTAGGTTTAAGGGGGAGCTTGCTAAGGCCACATTTCCACAAGGCAACAAGTCCATTGATGATATTTTGAGCAAGCAAAGGCGTAGTGGTGATAAAGGGGGCATTGGTTTTGTTTCCAAAACCAAGAAGAAGAATAATAAGAAGAAGAAGGACAAGCCCGCACAAGAGACCAACAAGACCATTGTGGAAAGTAAGACCACAAGTGGTAAAACTATGTCTCATGATGATTTTGTGGGAAGTGCTAACCCTCACTATGTTTGTCACATCCCAAGATTTTCCAAATCTTGTTATGTGAAAAATAAATGACTAAAATAAAACTTTGTTCATTTTCAGGGTGAGAAGAAACTTTTTGATTCCAATTGGAAACCTTCAAACCTATTTGATCAAACAAATCCTAAAGGGATTTAAAAAGATAAACAATTAATAAAGAAAATATTAAATATGTGAAATTACTATTTTTGGATCTTTTAATAAAAAGATATGGTTTTTATAAAGCAAAGGTAGAAATAGAAATAAGGATTATTTTATAAGCCAAATTAAAACTTGGCCAAGCCTTTAAAATAAAACATTTCTATTTGATAAAAATAGTAAAGGTTTATTTAAACAAAATAATGAGGATTTATTAATAACCAATTTTAATTAAAATAAAGGTTTTACCATTTTAATTAAACATCAAAACTTGTTAAATTATTTTAAACAAGTTTTCCAAGTATTTTATATTTTCAAATAAAACCTACTGATTTGGTTTTGTTAATATTTAGATTTCAAATGGATATTTTAATAAATCAAAACCTATTTGAATTAATAGCTAAGGACTATTTTACTTAATTATTAAACAGATCCTAAAAAGAATAAAAATGTTATTTTTTTTGGACTTTGGATTTGTGTTGGTTAACAGAACTAAAATCAATACAAAGCTTAGCAAAAGTTTGAATCCATTTGTTTGAATTGTTTGATTGAAATTCAAAACAGGAAATCAATTAGAAAAAGAAAAAGACATTCAGAACAAAAAAAAGGGATCAGACCAAGCCCAACCCATCTAGCCCAACAGCCCAGCCGCAGCCCAATTCCCCCCCCTCTCTGCGAAACGTTTTTCACCGAAAAAACCAACCCGCAGAGTCACTGAACCCTCGGCCCCACTCCCTCTTCCTCTCTCTCGCAGACAGCGCGGCCCCACGCCACCTCAGCGTCGTCTTCACCGCGGCAATTCCTCCCGGCCATTTTTTGCCATTGATGTCGCGATTGAATTCGCTTCAATGCCTCGCCTTAATCTCGCCGCGACCACGCCCCCTTAAACGCGTCCCTCTTCTCCCCATTTCCCCTCTGTTTCCAGCTCCTCTCCGCCCCAGGGCTGCTCGAATTGCTCGTGGCAAACCCACTGGCTCCGACGAGGTCCAGTGCAAATTCCGGCGAAGCCAGACAACCCCACAGCCCCTGGAGCACACGAGCGTGCTCTCCAGCACCAGGCATACCTCCCAGTGGCGGTAGCTCGCTCGCGCACGCCCCAGGACGTCGCCCCCGACGACACCAGCACGCCACCACCTCCTTCTCCAACTCCGGCGGCATCTACTGGTGAGACCAGACTTCCTTTTTAACTCTCTGTGATGCACACATACTAGCCTCCCTCTTGCGAACCTAATGGTGCAATCTACTTGTCTTAGCGCGTCCTCTATCTTCGCCTTCGACCATAGCAGAGTGGACCTGACGCCAACGACAACACCGGCGAGCAATCATCAGCAGCACCGTGCGCCCCTGTCCTGTGGCGACCACGTCGAGAACCAGCGCAACCCTGCGAACCTGGTGAGCCTCTCCCCACCATCTCTTGCTTCCTAATTCGCCGGGAACACCACCGTCTGCCCGCGCGCCGCCACTCGCCACCGCCAGCGCCGCTGACCCTTGGTCGACACGTTGAGGACCGTCAGATCTAGATCGTAAGGATGAGATAGAATGACTAACCGAAGTGGTATGGAACTACCTGTGCCGCACGATTTCATTTTGATCCAACGCCTCACAGCACGCGATCCAGCCGAACCGTTTTTGTCCAATCAGAAGAAGACGCGTGTCCCAGAGTTTGTTTTAAAAACAGAATTTGATCTATTAGATGATCAAATTTGTAAATTGCATAACTTTTGATCCACATGTCCAAATTTTACAAACTTTATATCAATGGATTCAGAAAAGCAAGCCCTAGCCAACCATGCACTTTGTTTAGTAAAAAGCTTCTGGTAAAATGTTTATTTTTGCAGAAACATATGTATGCTTGTTTAGGATATAAAAATTGTTCCAAAATGATTTTGAGGATAAAATCTTTAGCAAATGGTGTGTTTTGAACCTACTGACCTTAGGAATCACTTTGTGGATTCAAAAATGTATTTGGAGAAACAAAAGAATGAATCTTTAATTTAAACCATTTCTAGTTAAATAAAAATATGGTTTAATTGTTAAAAATGATTTAGGAGGAAAAACTTTGGAAAATGTTTTGGGAAATAAACTCTCTGACCCTAAACACAAGATTTTATGGTGTGAAAACATATCTTGTGAACCCTATAGATTAATGCCTTAGTAAAAATATTTCTACACCACATAAAATGATACCTTGTTTTGAAAATGGTTTATGAAGTGAAATCTTTTGCAAATGACTTTGCCACTTTATAAAATGACCAATAGGTGTTTCCAAATGTTTACAACCTACTAGAAACCACTTTTACAAATAAAACAACCTATTGCATGCTTGCATGCATTACTTTGATTTTATCATTTTATGTGATGAATTGCTTGAATGGTAGATTGAAATATTATTTGCTTGATTGAATTGTAGTGACTTGAAGTGTGTGAACATTGCAAAGATCAAGAAGTGAACCTATACTCTACCAAAAAGGCAAGTGATGCTTCATACTTTTGTCCCATTACTTTCACTATGCATTAGTGATTTTTCTAAAGTAAAACTTGCATGGAATTTTTGCTAAGTACAAACCATGCTATGGGAAAACCTAGTAGATGAAACCTTAGTAAAATTTCCTAGGTTAAGATTCCTACTACTATCATGCTTAGATTAGCTAATAGAAAATAAGGGTGTAATATATATATATATTCACACTATGGAAAAATTTCTAAGTCTGAGGACTTGTGTTTTGTTTAATAAAACAACTAAGTGAATGAATCACCTGGGTGGAATGGAAGGAAAGGTTTGTGTTGAGTGGTTCACAAGGCCCATTTTTATGGTTTACCTTGTGTATCTCACTTGTGGATGGCCACCCAGGAACAAAGAGATTTGAGATGTCAAATGTTGAGAAGCTTCAAGTGCAACCACATGGCATTATGGGCTCTGCCTGGATCATATAGGTTGCAAGAACTTAGCCAAATGGACAGTTGGTGGTAGGGGAATGATAGGTTGGAACGCGTCCATTCTAGTCTAAGGGAAGGCTTCTGAAAGATCTTGTCTTGGTGAAACCAAGTCTTGTAGGGAAAGTGCACCACCTCTGCAGAGTGTAAAATCTAAGTACTTAGCCATGTCCCTGGCAAAGGACAATTTGAGCATCAAGACATGGAAGCTATCAAGAATCTCATCATCCAAATTTCCAAGTTAAAAACTTGTGGTTGAACAAGGGTTAAAGTATCTTCAATCTTTGATTGGTAGATGCCTTGGGTGATTTTTGTCAAACAAAAACTTAGTGTTTTCAAATGGTAAGGAAAATCTATTTTGAGCAAAGCAAGCCTAAGCTCCACTTAGCCAAATGCATATAGATGATAGACTCCACTATACTACTATAGTATCACTTGCCAATACAATTCAAACGTATTGACCCTTGTGGCTGTAACTTGTTATGTTGCAGGTTTGATTGATATTAGTGAAGTTTAATGATTAGGATTACAAGTCTACAACCAACATGTCTGCCTGTGGCACCTTGAAGATGAAGGACCCCATGCTTATAGATATTCTACTGCAATGTAATGTAATAGCCAAATGAGCTATGAAAGATGTAATAAATTATTTTATTCCTGGTTATAAAGTTGTATTATGACCTTTGTTTCTTGATATTACATCTTAACTGTGGATGCTAGCTATTGATCCAGGGACTAGCATTGTAAACATAGGGATCTCTACCTTATTAAAGGTTGGGAACCTTACAGATGGTATCAGAGCATTGTGTTGCCTGTAGGATTTTTAGCCCTAGGATTGGACAAAACCCCTTAGAAAAATAGGAGTTGTATTTGTTCCAAAACTTATTTACCAACAATCTTGTAAACTCTTTCCTCAACCATTTTGGTTTTGACTCTACATCTTTTCCATTTCAAACTTGATGGATAAAGCCTACCCCATGTCCAAAGACTTCACCATGTGCAAAGGACTTCATCAACTCTAATGACTTCAACATCTTCAACTCTAATGACTTCAACATCTTCAACTCTAATGACTTCAACATCTTCAGCATTTTCACCAAGGACTTCAACCTTGGATATCACTAAGGACAAGTGAGACAAGAAATCTTGCTCAAGATTTGGAGACTAAGGAAACACAACATAGAAGGAGCCATCATCACCTTTGAAGTTTTGTGACCAAGAATTTTCTCAAGAATAAAAGATCTAATTCAAGTAAAGTCTACCAAGAAGGATGGAAAGAATGCAAGTGAACCATGTAGATGGACCACCATATTTAGTTTAAGTCAAACCCACCAACTTATGTGGTGTAGCAAAAATATTTTTGGTTGCCTAAAAATATGCTTGAAACTTGTTGTTTGAGTGGAATGTTTGGTTGTGATTGCTTGCACATTGCTTGTGTGAATTGTGATGTGTGTGATTAGAATTATTTCCTTAGAAAACTTTTGCCTATTCTAATCCCTATCCAACCCAAACAGATGACCTCTCCAAGAGACTCCAACAACCAAGAGGTCAACATGAGAGACCAACTACTAGCAAACCAAACCCAGTTGAGCTAAGTGACAACTCAGCTTTTAGCCAACAACAATGGATTAGACCCAGCTATACAAAGGATTTTGAAACTTCAATCCCAATTGTTGCAAGGGATGGCCACTCAAATGATCAACATTGGAGACAACTCTTCCAAAGGAATTTATGACAACAAGGATGACAAAGATGTTATTTTAGAAGGAACCAAAGCTTGCAATGTTTGTGGAGACAAGGATCACACTTCCAAGGAACATGGGGATCAATGCCCCAATTGTGAAGAGTAACATCCAGTTGGCCAATGCCCCACATCTCAAGCTACTTGCTTCCTATGTGAAGGGAATAGTCATGTCCCTATCCAATGCCCCATCTATTCCATAATCCAACAAAGGAAACAAGGTGGAGTGCAACAACTGGTTGTAGACTATCAAGAGAGAGCCAAGTCTACCAAGAAGGATGAAGACAAAGGGAAATCTCAACTTGTACCTCCATGCAATATGACCCAATTTAAAGGACCAAAGAAGAGTCATATGAATTATCCAAGGAGCAATAGAAGGTCAAAGAAACCAGTAGACATTCCTACCTATGAGATAACATATGAAGATCATGAACTAGAAGCACTCCTAGCTTTGGAGAAACCCAAAAAAAAGAAGGACAAAAGCCATGTGTAATGTTACACTTGCAAAGAGATGGGACACTATGCCAATGAATGCCTAGAAAAGAAGAAGAACCAAGGAAACAAACAAGAGGAAATGATACCAAAGGAAAAGAAAGATATTAGCCAAGTGTGGTGCAACAACTGCAAAGAGCTAGGACATTATGCAAGCAACTGTCCAGAAAAGATGAAGCACAAGATAAACAAGCCTATGAAGGATCTCAGCCTTGTCACATGTTTCAAATGCAAGGAGCTAGGCCACTATGCAAACCTCTGTCCAGAAAAGTTACATCAAGATCCCAAGTAATCCAAAATGTAATCTAGTTGGAAATTTTCAAGGGTGGTAGTACCCTAGTTGTTTTGAACCAACTTGTAACCCCTAGCCTTCCCAAATCTCGGGACGAGATTTATTTTAAGGGTGGTAGCCTGTCACATCCCAAGATTTTGCAAAGTCTTCATAAAGAGGGCCATATAGTTGGACTAAAAGAAAATGTTTCCTTTGCCAAAGATCGTGTTTGCAGGGCATGTGTTCTAGGGAAGATGCATGACGCTCCTCACAAGCCCACGAACCAAATCAAGTCTAACAAGATCTTGGAACTTCTCCATGTGGACCTATTTGGTCCTCCATCTCATGCAAGTCTTGGAGGGAAGAAATATTGTTTGGTGATTGTTGATGACTTTTCAAGATACTCTTGGGTTTATTTCTTCAAGTTGAAGAGTGAAACTCAAAGGACTTTTATCGACTTCATCAACTTGGTTCAACGGCAACACAATGTTCCCGTATTGATTATAAGAAGTGACAATGGCACCGAGTTCAAGAACTACACCTTGAATGATTTCCTTAGTGATGAGGGGATTAAACATCAATATTCCGCTGCATACACCCCTCAACAAAATGGTGTGGCCAAAAGGAAGAACCGGACTCTTATTGAGATGGCTAGGACCATGTTGGCGGAGTTTAAATCTCCATACAACTTCTGGGACGAAGCCATCTCCACCGCTTGCCATGCCTCAAACCGACTCTACCTCTGCAAGAAAATCAACAAAACTCCATATGAGATACTTACCGGTAACAAGCCCAACATATCTTATTTCCGGGTGTTCGGTTGTAAGTGTTTCTATCTCATCAAAGGTGTTCGTTTGTCTAAATTCGAGTCTAAAGCATTAGAGGGTACTTTTGTTGGCTATGGTCTCGAATCTCACACTTATAGAATCTATGACAAGCTCTCCGGAGCCGTCATAGAATCTTGTAGTGTGACCTTCGAAGAATATGATGGTCCCCAAGGGGGGCGTGTTGATGCTTGTGATGCAGATGATGAAATGCCTCAGGATGCCATATGAAGAATGGGTGTGGGTTATATCCGCCCCGTTGAGGAACCCCTTATGGCAGATCGAGAAGAACTATGCTCCACTCGAGTGGAGCCCTCATCTTCACAACCTCAACATGCTCCATCTACCGAAGAGGACATTGACTCAAGCCAAAGACAAGATGTGGACCCTCTACATAGTGATCAATGTGTGAACCCCTAGTCAAAGGGAGCTTGGTCCATTCGATGGGTTGTCAAGTGGTGCCAAGTCAATTTGTCAAGGAAGATCCATCCAAACTGTTTTGAGACAAGCTCAAATTGATGCTAGAAGAGCACTTGATCAAGACCAAGGTCAATCCTTGCCTCCCAATGTAGAGGATGACTCCAATGATGATCAAGGTCAAGTTGATGGTCAAGACGAGGATCAAAATGATGAAGAGGGTCCTCCAAGAAACAATGAGGAGATCCACACTCGTCGTGAAGATAGAAAGGAAAGAATGTTGGAAATAAGAGACCACACCCTCCAAAATGTTGTTGGAGATCTAAGGAAAGGAATTTCCACAAGAGCACAATTGAAGAGGTTCAGTGAACACCAAGCACACATCTCCAAGATTGAACCAAAGAAAGTGTGAGAAGCTCTTGAAGATTCGGATTGGTTAGAAGCTATGCACACAGAGCTCAACAACTTTGAGAGAAACAAAGTGTGGAAGTTAGTTGAGAAGCCAAAGGATTGCCGCAATGTTATTGGAACAAAGTGGATATTCAAGAACAAGCAAGATGAGCATGGAATTATAGTAAGGAACAACGCTAGATTGGTTGCACAAGGGTATTCTCAAATTGAAGGCATTGATTATGGAGAGACTTATGCACCCGTGGCTCACCTTGAGTCCATCTGTATCCTTCTTGCTTATGCGGCACATCATAACTTTAAGTTGCAACAAATGAATGTAGAAAGTGCATTCCTTTATGGTCCTTTAAATGAATTGGTATATGTTAAGCAACCCCCGGGATTTGAGGACCCCAACTTCCCAAACTTGATAAGGCACTCTATGGGCTCAAGCAAGCCCCACGCACGTGGTATGAGCACCTTAGAGAGTTATTGTTTGACCGTGGCTTTGAAGTTGGGAAAATTGATCCCACTCTTTTTACTAAGAGGGTCAATGGGGAGCTTTTTGTATGCCAAGTATATGTTGATGATATTATCTTTGGCTCATCTAACAAAGCTTTTAATGATGAATTCTCAAAGCTTATGACTAGTAGGTTCCGGATGTCCTTGATGGGGGAGTTGAAAGTATTTCTTGGCTTTGAGATCAAGCAAGTTAGAGGAGGAACATTCTTCAACCAAGCCAAGTATACTCAAGATATGCTCAAGAGATTCAAAATGCAAGATTTGAATGGAGATCCTACTCCCATGGCTACAAAGACTCATCTAGAACAAAATCCAAATGGTAAAGATGTGGATCAAAAGGTATACCAGTCTATGATTGGTTCTTTGCTTTACCTTTGTGCATCTAGACCCGATATTGTGTTAAGTGTAGGTGTGTGTGCAAGATATCAAGCGTCTCCTAAGGAAAGCCATTTAATGGCGGTCAAGAGAATCTTTCGATATTTAGTTCATACCCCATTTTATGGTCTTTGGTATCCTCGAGATTCAACATTTGCTCTCTGTGGGTACACGGATTCGGATTGGGCGGGGGACAAGGATGATAGAAAATCAACATCCAGGGCGTGCCAATTCCTTGGTAGGTCATTGGTATGTTGGTCTTCTAAGAAGCAAAATTGTATATCTCTCTCCACCGCCGAAGCCGAGTATGTTGCTGCCGCTAGTGCTTGCACTCAATTTCTATGGATGAGGCAAACTTTAAAGGAATACCGGTGTCCATTGTGACAAAGTGCCTCTTCTATGTGACAATGAAAGTGCCATCAAAATTGCATACAACCTGGTGGATCACACAAGGACAAAACATATTGAGATTCGTCATCACTTCATTAGAGATCATGTTGCTCGAGGTGATATTGATCTATCCTATGTTTCAACCAAAGATCAACTTGCCGATATCTTCACAAAGCCACTTGATGAAGCAAGGTTTTGCTACTTGAGGAATGAACTAAATATCGTAGATTCAAGGAGCTTGACTTGATTATCTTGCACTCTCACCTAATACTCGACCCATATTTGGTTTAGGTGTAGGCATGGACATAGGGGGAGTGCGGTCCTAATTGATTGGACTATCCCTCCCCCCATTATGCACAAAGTAAACAAAATCATTCCTCTTAATATCATTTTGTGATATGTGAGCTCAATGATGAGTTTCGGTAATGGACCCAAGATATATCTTCGTGGTGCCAAGCCGAGTATACTCAAATATGGTGGCCTAGGCCACCGCCCCCTCTCAATCGAGAGGTTGATGTGCGTACTCGTGTTTGTCATTTTTTGATTTGATTTGTACTCATGATTGTCATCTTGTGAATTTCCTTCATCGCTCTTAGTTGAAGGGAATATACCCTGAGAGGCAATAATAAAGTGTTTATTATGTGTATTCCAAGTATATGATAGATGTTTATTTTGCATGCTATAATTGTATTAATACGGAAACGATAATACATGTGTGTTTAATAAACAAACAGAAAGTTCCTAGTTATGCCTCTCTCATAAACTAGCTCGTTGATTAACAAGATGATCAAGGTTTCCTGATCATGGACATTGGATGTTGTTAATAACGGGATCACAACATTAGTGTAATGGTGTGATGAACATTCATCCGAAGTATAGCATTACGATCAAAGTCATTGAGTTTATATTGCTATAACAACTTACGAAGTGATCCTAATCCTTAGACCATGAGATCATGTCAATCACTAACACCGGAAGAGTTTCTTGATAACATCAAACGTCACACCGTAACAGGGTGATTATAAAGATGGATTCAGAACTAATAAAGTGTTATGTTGAGGCTCATGGATCGAGAGTGGAATTTGTTCATCCCGATGACGGATAGATATACTCTGGGCCCTCTCGGTGATATCACATTGATTAGCTTGCAAGCAAGTGATTTGATCACTAGAATGTTATATCACAGGAACGAGAAAAGAGTGAATGTCGGTAACGAGATCAAACTAGGTATGGAGATACCGATGATCGAATCTCGGACATGTAATATATCGTGAAACAAAGGGATTAAGATATACTAGCGTAAAAGGTTCCGACGATCACAAGAAAGTCATCGTTGAATGTGTGGGAGTCAGTATGGGTCTCCAGATCCCGCTTCTGATTATTGATCCGAGAGGGGTCTCGATCATGTCCGCATTATTCACGAACCGTAGGGTGACACACTTAAGAGACACCGACATCCAATTGGAGCAAATGTTTCATGCCGAAAGAATGAGCAAGCGCAGGAATTTATTTCACTAGATACCGAAACAGGTTTTCGGGTGAAATTGCATAAAGTGGTTATGCATGTGAAATAGAATTCTAGCAAGGGGTTATTTGTGAATGTTTGTCATTAAAGTAATTGACAAAATTCTGAATAAAATAAAAGAGTTTTATTTAATGAGAGTTTGCATTAAATTTGGTGGAAATTTAATGGGAATTTGAGTGGACTTTTGAGTGGAGGGAATTTAAAGGAGATTTGTGAGTGGAGTGTCCACCCACATGAAGAGGGGAGGGCAAGGGGGCAGCCCCATGCGCCGGCCACCCCCTTGGGGTTCCCCCCCTCCTCCTATAAAAGGAGCCCCCCTCCTCACTTGTCTCTCACACCTCCTCGTGAAGGATCTCTCTCCCTCTCTAGAATTTATCCCCCATGGTCTCGGACTAGCGAGATACATGTTCCCGGTGGCTATTCGGCAAGAAAGAGTTGTGCT
The DNA here is from genome assembly GCA_916181665.1 of Avena sativa. Lineage (NCBI taxonomy): Eukaryota > Viridiplantae > Streptophyta > Magnoliopsida > Poales > Poaceae > Avena > Avena sativa. Next base: position 17,098,937 of record OV702279.1, on the reverse strand, counting down.
TCCGCTGCATCGCTGGAGCGAGGAGGCGGAGGTTGCTCGGTGCCTCGAACGTGTGTGCGAGCACGGATGCGCTGCTGAGTTGCGGCGCTAGGACTTCCTCTCGATCTTGAGATCGGTAAGAGATCGTCTACATCAACCACGAGTTGAACTCGTTAAGCTTTGTCGGTCTTCAAGGGTATGTTCTCTACGGATATACATCCGCTCGTTGTTTGTATCTAGTAGATAGATCTTGGTATATAGTTCACATCGTAGGAAAATTTTTGTTTTCTATGCTGCGAACCCTACAGTGGTATCAGAGCCGGATCTATGCGTAGATACTTTACACGGGTAGTACACATATGAGTATGTGGGCGATGATGATCATGTTGTTGTTCCTTTGTTGTAATTTTGGATATTGGTGGCATAGTGGGATGAAGCGGCCCAGACAAACTTTACATGTCCTCGCACATGAGACCTGTTCCACGCTTGACATGCAACTAGTTTGCATAAGTGGCTAGCGGGTGTCTGTCTCTCCTACTATAGTCAATATATATTTTGCAAGCGAGTTGTCAACAATTTGATTATCCTCGTTGTGGTTCATGTTCGTAGGTAAGAACGGTTCTATCTCGAAAGCCCTAAGCCACGTAAAACTTGCAATGGATAAATTAGAGGCGTCTAGTTTAGATTGTTGCTAGGCTAGTGTTATGATATGGTAGTGTTGTAAGTAGAAGTATGAGATGATACTCTTACAACACACATAGCGTGTAAAATCCATAGACCTTGGATTTACACATATAGGTATGATAATGATCATACCACGATGCACATGATAGAGATCATCTGCGGGAACCATATAATTTCACTAATAAACATATGATGTTTGATAGCATCTTATATTGCTTGTTTAGCGCTTTGTTAGCATAATAAGATGATCCCTCATTTAAATATCAAGATAAGAATGTGTTCTTCCTTTAGTATGCACCGATTATGTTTTCGTCGCTCCAAGACATCACGTGATGATCGGGTGTTCTTGGATCCACGACCATATTTCGGGTGTAAAACAGTTACACATGCGAATACTAAGGTTCTAACTTGGCGAGCCTAGCATGTACAGACATGGCCTCGGAACACGGACCGAAAGGTTAAGCATGAGTCATATAGTTGATATGATGCCCATTTGATGCTCGCCTTTGAAGCTATACCGACTCACGTGATGATCGGACTTGGTGTAGTGGATTTGGTTCATGTAATCACCAAAAAGGCACGAGGGATGTCGTTTTTGAGTGGGAGTTCATTCGTAATAAAGATTAGTTGAACTCAATCTATCATACACTTAGTCTAAACTTTACAAATTCTGTTGTAGATGGCACCACCTGCTTTTAATTTCAATGTGTTCATGGAGAAATAGAAACTAGCAACGAACGGTAGCAACTTTACCGAATGGGCCATGAATTTGAGGATTCTCCTCTCTGCTGCACAAAAGCAATATGTGCTAGAAGCGCCGTTAGGCCCCCCACCTTTTGATGATGCCCTTGACGAGGAGAAGAATGTCTATCAGACTCGTCAGGAGGACCACAACTTAGTTCAATGCGGCATATTGTATGGGCTAGAGCCGGAACTTCGAAAGCGTTTCGAAAACGGCAATGCATTTGATACAATCGGTGAGTTGAAAATGATTTTTGACACACATGCTGCTGTAGAGAGCTACAACGCTTCAGAAAAGTTCTTTAGCTGCATGATGGAAGAGCACAGCTCCGTTAGTGAGCATGTACTCAAGATGTCGGGTTACGCCGATAAGCTTGTGTCCTTGGGAATATCGATTCCCATTGACTTAGGCATCCATCGTGTTCTGCAGTCTCTGCCACCTAGCTATAAGAGCTTCGTGATGAACTATAATATGCAAGGCATGAAGAAGTCTCTCCCCGAGCTTCTGTCAATGCTTAAAACTGCAGAAGTGGAGATCAAAAAGGAACATCAAGTGTTGATGATCAATAGGAACACTGGTTTCAAGAAAGACAAGAAGGGAAAACGGAAGGGAAGTAAGGGCGGCAAGCCGGTTGCCGCGCCTGAAAAGAAACCCCGAGTTGGACCTAAGTCTGATTCCGAGTGCTACTATTGTAAGGGGACTGGCCACTGGAAGCGCAACTGCCCCAAGTATCTGGCAGACAAGAAGGCCGGCAAGGCAAACAAAGGTATATATGATATACATGTTATTGATGTGTACTTGACTAGTGCTCGCAGTAGCACCTGGGTATTTGGTACCGGTTCAGTTGCTAATATTTGTAACTCGAATCAGGGGCTGCGGAACAAGCGACCGCTAGCAAGGGGTGAGGTCAAGATGCGTGTCGGCAATGGATCAAGTGTTGATGTGATCGCCGTCGGAACGCTGCCCCTCCACTTGCCGTCGGGATTAGTTATAAACTTAAATAAATGTTATCTGGTGCCTACACTGAGCATGAACATTGTATCTGGATCGTGTTTGATGCGAAGTGGTTATTCATTTAAATCCGAGAACAATGGTTGTTCCATTTATATGAATGAAATCTTTTATGGTCATGCACCGATGATGAATGGTTTATTTCTATTAGATCTCGATGATAATGTTACACATATTCATAATGTTGATGCTAAAAGGATTAAACTTAATGATGATATATCCGCATATATGTGGCACTGCCGTCTAGGTCATATTGGCGTTAAACACATGAAGAAGCTCCATTCGGATGGACTTTTGGAATCACTTGATTATGAATCATTTGATACATGTGAGCCATGCCTTATGGGCAAGATGACTAGAACGCCGTTTTCCGGTTCAATGGAACGGGCGACAGATTTATTGGAAATCATACATTCTGATGTATGTGGTCCAATGAGTGTGTCGGCGCGAGGTGGATATCGTTATTTTGTTACTTTCACGGATGATTTGAGTAGATACGGTTATATCTACTTGATGAAACACAAGTCTGAAACCTTTGAAAAGTTCAAGGAATTTCAGAATGAAGTGGAAAATCATCGTAATAGAAAGATCAAATTTCTACGGTCCGACCGTGGAGGTGAGTATCTAAGTTACGAGTTTAGCACTCACATGAAAGAGTGTGGAATTGTTTCACAACTCACACCTGCCGGAACACCACAGCGAAATGGTGTGTCGGAACGTCGTAATCGTACTTTATTAGATATGGTTCGATCTATGATGTCTCTGGCGGACTTGACGTTGTCATTTTGGGGTTATGCACTAGAAACTGCTGCATTCACTTTAAATCGGGCACCATCTAAATCCGTTGAAAAGACACCGTATGAATTGTGGTTTGGAAACAAACCTAAGCTGTCATTTCTTAAAGTTTGGGGATGCGATGTTTATGTGAAGAAACTTCAACCGGATAAACTCGAACCCAAAGCGGAAAAATGCGTCTTCATAGGATACCCTAAAGAAACTATTGGGTATTCCTTCTATCACAGATCCGAGGGCAAGGTTTTTGTTGCCAAGAATGGATCCTTTCTAGAGAAAGAGTTTCTCGCGAAAGGTGTGAGTAGTCGGAAGGTAGAACTCGAAGAGGTTGTGGAACCTTCTCTTCAAAGTATGGCGAGTAGCGCAGCACCGGAAGTTGTTCCGGAGTTGGCTCCACCTGTTGAAGAGGGAACTAATTATAATGATCATGAAACTCCGAAAGAGAGTACTACCGAACCTCGCAGGTCAAACAGGACGCGTGCAGCTCCCGAGCTGTACGGAAATCCTGTCATGAATTTCATGGTTGATGAAAATGATGACCCTGTGACGTATGAAGAAGCGATGATGAGCCCAGATTCCAACAAATGGTTAGAAGCCATGAAATCTGAGATGGAATCCATGTATGAAAATCAAGTTTGGAACTTGGTGGAACTACCTCACGACCGAAAGGCCGTGGAGAACAAATGGATTTTCAAAAGGAAAACTGATGCTGATGGTAATGTGACCGTCTATAAAGCTCGACTTGTCGCAAAGGGGTTTCGACAAATTCAAGGAGTTGACTACGATGAGACTTTCTCTCCCGTAGCGATGCTAAAGTCAGTTAGGATTATGTTAGCAATTGCTTCATATTTCGATTATGAGATATGGCAGATGGATGTCAAAACCGCGTTTCTCAATGGGAATATTGAAGAAGAGTTGTATATGATACAACCAAAGGGTTTTGTCGATCCTAAGGATGCTAACAAGGTGTGCAAGCTTCAGCGATCCATCTATGGATTGAAGCAAGCATCACGAAGTTGGAATCTCCGCTTTGATGAGGTGATCAAAGAGTTTGGATTTGTCCAAACTTATGGAGAAGCTTGTATTTACAAGAAAGTGAGTGGGAGCAATGTGGCATTTCTGATATTATATGTGGATGACATATTATTGATCGGAAATGATATAGATCTTTTAAACAGTGTTAAAAGTTATCTAAACAGCAAATTTTCAATGAAGGACCTAGGTGAAGCGTCATACATATTAGGCATAAAGATCTATAGAGATAGATCTAGGCGCCTAATAGGGCTATCGCAAAGTACATACCTTGATAAGATTTTAAAGAAATTTAAAATGGACGGAAGTAAGAAGGGGTTCTTACCTATGTTGCAAGGCAAGACATTGAGTAAGACTCAAAGTCCGGCTTCGGCGGAAGAAAGAGAGATAATGGACAAAGTCCCCTATGCTTCAGCCATAGGCTCTATAATGTACGCCATGCTATGTACAAGACCGGATGTGGCACATGCTATTAGTTTGACTAGTAGGTACCAATCGGATCCAGGTTCGGAACACTGGATAGCGGTCAAGAATATCCTTAAGTACTTACGAAGAACTAAGGATATGTTTCTTGTATACGGAGGTGAAGAAGAGCTCGTCGCTAAGTGTTATGTCGACGCTAGCTTTGACACCGATCCGGATGACTCTAAGTCTCAATCCGGATATGTATTTCTCATGAATGGCGGAGCGGTTAGTTGAAGGAGCTCCAAACAACCTGTGGTAGCGGGATCAACAACGGAGGCCGAATATGTTGCTGCTTCAGAAGCGGCTCAGGAAGCAGTTTGGATGAAGGAGTTCATATCCGAACTAGGAGTGGTGGCAAACACGTTGGACCCAATGGTGATCTATTGTGACAACAATGGTGCCATTGCCAATGCCAAAGAGCCAAGGTCTCACAAGCATTCCAAACATATTAAGCGCCGGTTTCACTCCATCCGCGAGCATGTCAAGGATGGAGATATAAAGATTTGTAAAGTACATACGGATCTCAATGTAGCAGATCCGTTGACTAAAACTCTCCCTAGAGAAAAACATGATCAACACCAGAACTCAATGGGTGTTAGATTTATCACTATGTAACTAGATTATTGTCTCTAGTGCAAGTGGGAGACTGAAGGGAATATGCCCTGAGAGGCAATAATAAAGTGTTTATTATGTGTATTCCAAGTATATGATAGATGTTTATTTTGCATGCTATAATTGTATTAATACGGAAACGATAATACATGTGTGTTTAATAAACAAACAGAAAGTTCCTAGTTATGCCTCTCTCATAAACTAGCTCGTTGATTAACAAGATGATCAAGGTTTCCTGATCATGGACATTGGATGTTGTTAATAACGGGATCACAACATTAGTGTAATGGTGTGATGAACATTCATCCGAAGTATAGCATTACGATCAAAGTCATTGAGTTTATATTGCTATAACAACTTACGAAGTGATCCTAATCCTTAGACCATGAGATCATGTCAATCACTAACACCGGAAGAGTTTCTTGATAACATCAAACGTCACACCGTAACAGGGTGATTATAAAGATGGATTCAGAACTAATAAAGTGTTATGTTGAGGCTCATGGATCGAGAGTGGAATTTGTTCATCCCGATGACGGATAGATATACTCTGGGCCCTCTCGGTGATATCACATTGATTAGCTTGCAAGCAAGTGATTTGATCACTAGAATGTTATATCACAGGAACGAGAAAAGAGTGCATGTCGGTAACGAGATCAAACTAGGTATGGAGATACCGATGATCGAATCTCGGACATGTAATATATCGTGAAACAAAGGGATTAAGATATACTAGCGTAAAAGGTTCCGACGATCACAAGAAAGTCATCGTTGAATGTGTGGGAGTCAGTATGGGTCTCCAGATCCCGCTTCTGATTATTGATCCGAGAGGGGTCTCGATCATGTCCGCATTATTCACGAACCGTAGGGTGACACACTTAAGAGACACCGACATCCAATTGGAGCAAATGTTTCATGCCGAAAGAATGAACAAGCGCAGGAATTTATTTCACTAGATACCGAAACAGGTTTTCGGGTGAAATTGCATAAAGTGGTTATGCATGTGAAATAGAATTCTAGCAAGGGGTTATTTGTGAATGTTTGTCATTAAAGTAATTGACAAAATTCTGAATAAAATAAAAGAGTTTTATTTAATGAGAGTTTGCATTAAATTTGGTGGAAATTTAATGGGAATTTGAGTGGACTTTTGAGTGGAGGGAATTTAAAGGAGATTTGTGAGTGGAGTGTCCACCCACATGAAGAGGGGAGGGCAAGGGGGCAGCCCCATGCGCCGGCCACCCCCTTGGGGTCCCCCCCCTCCTCCTATAAAAGGAGCCCCCCTCCTCACTTGTCTCTCACACCTCCTCGTGAAGGATCTCTCTCCCCCTCTAGAATTTATCCCCCATGGTCTCGGACTAGCGAGATACATGTTCCTGGTGGCTATTCGGCAAGAAAGAGTTGTGCTTCCGCTGCATCGCTGGAGCGAGGAGGCGGAGGTTGCTCGGTGCCTCGAACGTGTGTGCGAGCACGGATGCGCTGCTGAGTTGCGGCGCTAGGACTTCCTCTCGATCTTGAGATCGGCAAGAGATCGTCTACATCAACCACGAGTTGAACTCCTTAAGCTTTGTCGGTCTTCAAGGGTATGTTCTCTACGGATATACATCCGCCCGTTGTTTGTATCTAGTAGATAGATCTTGGTATATAGTTCACATCGTAGGAAAATTTTTGTTTTCTATGCTGCGAACCCTACATTAGTATCATGCACTCTAGTTTGGTTTTGGAACTTCCTTTTTCTTGATTTTTAGAGTGCATGTGCTTCCCAGCTCACTTGTCTTAACCCAAGCCTCCTTGCTCCCTCACGAAAACCCTCTCTCTATCTGCACAAGAATCATCCTTGTTTCCTGGCATTTGGAATCAGATGGGACCGGTACTACCGGATGTGGGAGCGGTACTACCGGACCTGGGTAGTTCCCAGGTCGTCTCCTGGAAGAACTGCTCCAGGAACGGTACTACCGCCCACATGTCTGGTACTACCGGTCACCGGTACTATCGGTTGGGGAACCGGTACTACCGCTTACGAGCGGTACTATCGCTTCAGCAACTGGTACTACCGGTCGGAGTTTTCCTGGTATATATTGGACGCGCGTGGGGAGGCACCCCTCAGTGCCCCATTCATCCCCACTCCCTCCACTCATACCCGTGCCGCCGCAGGAGACCTTGAAGCCGCCGGAGCCCTGTCGCGCCCTCCTCTCCCCGGATTCCTCGTGGATTCGGCCTCTTGGCGGGCTCCCACCTCTTTCCACCGCCATGGATCCCGGTACAACCGCCCTTTCTCTCCCCATTTGATTTCCCCATTTTATCTAGGTTTTGGCTTATATTTGTGGAGAAATTGACTTTTTGAAAGGTTGTATTGCCATATGCTTCCTTGTTACCGAGTAGAATCATCTATTTGTAGTTCAATGCCGTCAATTTGGTCCGTTTCCATTAGATCTGATGATCTTGTGCCGCTCAACCGGTAGTACCCGAACTTTTTCCGGTACTACCGCTTGCAAGCGGTACTACCGGTCGTCAGGTCCGGTAGTACCGGCCCAAACTGACCGCATTTTTCTGCTTAAATACTAGATTCTCTCGTTTGGTCCTTTTTATTCTTGTGCCCTTACCCCCTTGCTATCCTCCCTCGTGCTTTCACAGATGCAGGTGGTTCTCGGGGTGCACGCAAGCGTTCCAAGACTAGCCGTGAGATTGTTGAGGAAGATACAGAGTCTGAGGAAGAGGTTATGCCACAGCCAAGACACCGTTCCAAGTTGCCTACCACTCGAGGTGGTCATGGGGTCCGTGAAGGGGTTACCAAGCGCTCTGCTGGGCGTGGCAGCGCCCCTCCCTCTCACCCCCCTTCCACTGGGCGTACCAAAAGTCTCAGCTCTGGGCCATCTGGGCCAAGGAAACTGTCAGACATCTCTGAGTCAGAGTTTAGATCTCTCCGGATTGAAAATGCATACTCCCGCAACCGAAGCGAGGCAAGGGAAGACAGTCTCTTCTATGATGATTTCCAAGAGCATGTTTATCATGAGGTTCTTTTGACCAATATCCATATGGTGGTGCCTCAGCAGTGGATTGACATGGGGCACATTGACAAGAATCTTGACTACTTTGCTGAAGCTAAGGAAATCTGCTCTCACCTTGGCTTGTTCCCATTATGGAGTTTCGGTATGACTATGATCCCCTCCTTATTTGCCAGTTTTATGCCACTGCACATTTTCACACTGGCCGCACTCGGAAGATTACCTGGATGACTCAAGGTGCTGTCAAGGAAGCTACACTAGCGGAGTTTGCTGCAATCTTGGGGTTGAAGATCGCGGCCGGGACGATCCTTGTGGTTTTCGCTGTCACATGCGGGATCATCCCTCTAAAAAGGATGTCCTTACACCTTTGTATATTCGGGGACGTGGGGTCGCTGGCAAGATCAAGGATCTTCTCCCCACATATGACATTCTCCATCGCATTTTCCGTGAGACTGTTGCTCCTTGTGCGGGCAACAAGGATGAGATACAAGGGTTCTCTGTTGACTTGTTGTTCAACACCTTCCTCAACCGAGACTCAGGCACTCCTATTGATGTGTCAGACTTCATATGGAATGAGATGGTTGCTGCTGCACACTCTCGGAGGGTTCCACCATTTGCTCCTTATATTATGGCCCTCATTGTGTCAAAGTTCCCCGTCATTGCTAGGACACTCTCCACTCGCTCTCTCATTGTGCACAGGCCAAAGGCACTCAAGATCAAGACACATGCTAAACCTCGCATTGCAGCGGGTGAGGAGGATGAGGATGACTCTGAGGATGCTGACAGTGGTCATGACACTGATTATGTTGTCTCTCGTCGCAAGAATGCTAAGCCCTCTTGGGCCAAAAGGATGGAGGTCAAGCTCAAGAAGATCTTCTGCTTCCAGGTTGACAACCAGAAGCGCATGTATGAGGCACATGTGTATGCCAAGAAAGTCAGTGCTCGGCAGAAGGAAATGATGTCTGCTCAGGGTTTAACCGTCTCCAAGGGGTCCGAGAACAACATCACTCTAGAAGATCAGTGGATCTCTCAGCACAGCCGTTGGGACGATGATGTCTCTTCCTCGCACCGCGCCCCACCCCCATACGAGGATGAGGAGGACCTTGAGGATGAGGAGGAGGAGGAGGATGATTAACCATTGGGACAGTAGTTTTGCACTTGTCCCTTTTTGGCGTCTTGATGCCAAACGGGGAGAAGTTGCACTTTAGGCACGGGTCTTTAGGCACGGGTGTTGCATGGGAAGTCACAAGCTCGTTCTTATCTTGATCCTTTTATTGCTTGTGAACTTCGATTTCCCTCTAGTTATGTATGAGACTATGTTTTATGTGTGAGACTATGTGGTTATGTCTTGGATCCATCTTATGAGACTAAGTGGTTTATTTCATTGGATCCATCTTGTGATGATATGCGTTATCTATTGTCTATATATTTCTCATCATCACATGTTATTATGCAAAGGTATGAATTCACATGCTAGTATCAATATTTGTGCACCCATGTTGGGTTTGTAAAATAGAGGGGGAGGTTGTCTCTACTCATCTAGGGGGAGCCCCGTCTCTATTTTACAAATTCCATATGTTTTCTATTAAAATCATCTTGCAAAAGTGTATTGTCATCAAACACCAAAAAGGGGGAGATTGAAAGAGCATTTTCCTACCGCTCTGATTTTGATGTTTGATAACAACACACTTATCGGTTTAACTGTGTGCTAAGTGTATCACAGGTTTGATAAGAGGTGTCACAAATATTGGCATATCAATTCCCTTTGCAAAAAACCACTGTGCCAATCGGTAATACCGGAACTACGACCGGTACTACCGCTTGACACCGGTACTACCGGTTGGCACTGTCCAAAACTGATAAGGGTGTGTGCTAGTCAGTATCACACGGTACCACGGAGCGGCACTACCGGTCCAACCGGTAGTACCGCTTGATACAAGCGGTACTACCGCTTGACACGGTCATACCGCTCGGGAGTACCGGGGCATACTGACTAACACTCACTCCTCTCCGTTTTGGTCAGTACCAAGCGGTACTTGGGACCGGTACTACCGCCCAGACCGGTAGTACCGCGTCCTACGACCGGTACTACCGCTTGGGGGTAGTACCGCAAGGGCGATACCGCCCAAAACTGAAGAAAGCTGATGAACTGAAGCACCTCCGGTACCTGGTCCGGTACTTGACCGGTAGTACCGCTTGCAAGCGGTACTACCGCTTGAGTACCGGTACTACCGGTGCATTAATGACTCCAACGGCCATATTTCGTGGAGGGGTATAAATACCCCTCCACCTACCTTGGGACAAAGTGCTCAGCTCATTTAAGTCAAAGACCACCATTGGAGTCCATTGGAGCCACCCATTCTTGAAGATCTCCTCATTCAACCACCCAAAGTCCTTGATCTTTGGGGAATCGAAGGAGGAGGCCCCGATCTACTACTTCACCAAAAGAGATCTTCATTTCCCCCTCATTTCATTGAGGGCCCCTTTGCTCTAGTGTTTTCTTGGAAACCCTAGTTCTTGTTTTGGTTCTTACAAGCTTGTCTTTGATTGCTTTGACAGCTTGCTTGTATTTGGGAGCCTCCGATTAAGTTGTGGATGTGTGCCCCAAACTTGTAACGGTGCTGGCTTCCACCTTGAAGGTTGCCGATATAGTGGAAGGTGAATCGATCCCGTTGGGGTGAGATTCATCGGAGAACAAGGGAGGCCTCTCGTGGCGTTGGTGGTTTGAAACCACCCCCTCTCCAAACGTAGACGTACTTCCCCTCAAAAGGAAGGAACTACGGGAAACAAATCCTTGTGTCTCCGCGTCCACTCTTCGGTTACCTCTATCCTTTACCGCACCTTACTTACTTGCTACTACCTTGTGTTGTGGTAGTCCTTGCATAATTGCCATATAGGTAAATTCACCGTAGTTGCATTATCTAGAGAATTTACCTTATTGTCGAACCTTAATTTGAAAAAGAAGAAAATTTGAAGTAGCACCTATTCACCCCCCCCTCTAGGTGCCCATACGATCCTTTCACCGTCAATTTGGGTGCTGCGACAAAACTCCTTGATGATATGATGGTTAATTATTCTGAATGGCACACTAACAGATCTCCACAAGGTAAGAAGGTGAATTCTGTTGAAGAAACTTCCTCCTTGAGTGATAAAATTGATGTTATTATGTCTATTCTTGTTAGTGGAAAAGCTCATATTGATCCAAATAATGTTCCTTTAGCCTCTCTGGTTGCTCAAGAAGAGCAAGTTGATGTGAATTTCATTAGAAATAATAATTTTAGCAACAATGCATGTTGGCTGTGCATGGTGCACTTCGTTGGAAACCCCAAGAGTAAGGTGTGATGAGCACAACAGCAAGTTTTCCCTTAGTAGAGACTGAGGTTATCGAACCAGAAGGAGGAATGAAACGTCTCAAAGGTGTTGCAAGCAACATGGAAACCTGCACAACTCAAACTCAAGACTTTGTCCCAACGAACAGTGAGGTTGTCAATCTCATCGGTTTGTTGTAACAAAGGATTAACTGTATGGTGTGGAAGGTAATGGTGATTTGCAGCAAGTAAACAGTAACAGTGGAAGATGTATCAATGGTAAAGATTGGATCGGGGTCCATAGTTCACTAGAGGTGCTCTCCTTAGATAAACAACATGGCATGAAGGGTAAAAACATTATAGCAGGGCAATTGACAGGAACTAAGCAAGGCATAACAATGCAATACTAGTCAGAAAGATCCTATGAGATTTGATTGGGCAATACAACAAGATACATAGACCGCCATCCAACTTCATCTATGACTAGAAGTCCACCTTCAGGTTATCATCTGAACCCCCTCCAGTATTAAGTTGCAAGCAATAGACAACTGCTTTAAGCAAAGTGTATAAGGTAAACAATCCACTTGTTCCGTGAACAAGAGACCGTTGTTTTCTCCATAGTGGAAACAACACATCTACAACCGAAGAGATTTCTGTCACTTCCGTTGGGAACTAGAGGCATGAACCCACTATCGAGCATAAATACCCCTCTTGGAGTCACTAGCAACTACTCGGCCAAGATAGCCACTACCAACGGAGAGCATACAAGACCACAAAAAACACAGACATGATAGAATCAAATAGACAAAACCATTAACCAAACTAACATAATAATCTCAATATCCATCGGATCCCCGCAAACACAACATGCATGATTACAAATAGATTAGATCTTGATCATGAATGGAGCTCACAAGATCTATACATGAAAGCACAAGGAGGAGATACAACCATATAGCTACTACATGGACTTGTAGTCCAAGGTGGAACTACTCACTCTTCATACCGGAGAAGAAGGCCTCCGGGATGATCTCCCCTCCGGCAGGGTGTCGGGAAGAACTTCAGATTCCCCCGATCTAGGGACGATGGTGGCGGCGGCTACAGACGGTTTTGTGGAATTTTGACCGGGTGCCTAGGGTTTTTGCATCGGGGCTTATTATAGGCGAAGAGGCGAGGCAGGGGGTGCCCAGGGGGCCCACACCCTGCCCAGGCGCGGGCCAGGCTTGGCCGCGCCTAGGGGGGTGTGGCAACCCTGTAGCGCCCCTCCGTCTCGTATTCTGGCTTTGTGTTGCCCACGGTAAAATATTGACTTTGGCTTTTGTCCCTTCCAATTCCGAGAATAATGATTTTATGCCTTTCTGGAACCAAAAACAGAAGAAAACAGGAAACTGGCACTATGGCAACTTGTTAATAGGTTAGTTCCAGAAAACATATAAAAACACCTCAAAGTGTAGACAAAGCAAAGCAAAGTAGATACTAAACAAGCATGGAACATCAAAAATTATAGATACGTTTCCGACGTATCAATGCATATAGGAATAATGTTGGTAATAATTATAGGAAATATCCTCCTAATAATGGTAATTCTTATGGAAATTCCTACAACAACAATAGAAGTGCACCCTTTGAACTTGAAGTCATGCTTAAGGATTTTATTAATAAACAAACTGCCTTCAATAAACTGTTGAGGAAAAGCTTTCGAATGCTAAAAATATATTTTATCTTTGTCTGAAGCACAATCTTCATTGATTAATAAAATGGCTGCTAAACCTGAAACTATGGAAAACCCCTTTGCTGCTACTAATGCCATACAAGTTAGAATTGATGAAAATGTTAGAATGTTAGCTGAATTACATGCTAGGTGGGAAAGAGAAGATGAAATTGCTAGAAATAGTAGATGACTAAAATTTGTACTATTACCACCACTAGCAATGTTGATGCTAGCAAACCACCTAAAGACCCCATTCCTTTTGAAACAATGCATAAACCCAATGGAACATTTTCCAATAAAAATGCTAAAAAAATTCGAAATATGGGAAACAATAGCTCTATTGACTTGAATGATAATTTTGATTTTGATCTTGATGGTTGAAATATTTCTGAAGTAATTATGGTCTTACAAAAGCTTGCTAGAAGTCCTAATGCTAGTTCTATCAATATGGCTTTTACAAAACACATTACAAATGCTCTCATGAAAATTAAATAAAAAAATTGAAACATAAAGCTTCTATTCCTAGGAAATTAGAAGATGGTTGGGAACCCATCATTAATATGAAAGTGAATGATTTTGATCTCAAAGCTTTATGTGATCTTGGTGCTAGTGTCTCTATTATGCCTAGAAAAATTTATGAAATGCTTGATTTGCCACCATTGGAAAATTGTTATTTGGATGTCCATATTGATGATAATATTAAAAAGAAACTAACGGGGGAAACTAATAATGTTCTTATTATGGTTAACAATACCTTTGTCCCTGTTGATTTCTATGTTTCGGATGTTGAATGCAATGCTTCTTGTCCTATTATTTTGGGAAGACCTTTTCTTAAAACTGTTGGTGCCATTATTGATATGAAGGAATGCACCATTAAATATAAATTCCCAGTCAAGAAAGGTATAGAACACTTCCCTAAAAAAAGATAGAAGCTATCTTTTGAATCTCTTATTAAAATAAAATTTGATGTTGATGCTTCTTCATTAAAAAATACTTGATTCTTGCTTTCTATGCCTAGCTGAAAGGTGTTAAAGAAAAGCACTCTTGGGAGATAACCCAATTTTTATTTCCAGTAAGTTTTTCCTTTGTTGAGTCTTGGAAGTTATTGCCTCTGTAAAAACCTCTCCTTATCCTTTTTGTGTGGTTTTTGTGCCAAGAATGACCTCTAATGAGAGGGAAGTAAGATTTGGGGAAGTTGCTGTCCTGAAACAGATTTCTATGCTTCACTATAAACAATCGTGAAAAATCCCAGTACGTTGGATTGAGCTTATATTATTTGTGCTTATGCCCCAGGTTATTATATAACTTTCATTAGTTTTTCACTTTTTTATTTGAGCAACAGAAGATTTCGAAAAAATTGGTCTTTACATGCTGGTATGTTTTGACAGATTTCTGCCATTATTTGCATTTGCCTCTTAATCGGTTTCTTTTTTAGTTCTCTTTGATTACTTGAGCTTTTAAAAGGAGTTGGTACAGTAGCTTATGTTTTAATTGATGGTTTACTTGAGTTGAAACTAAACCTAAAGGCTTATTATCTCGAATACACTAATGTTGCTAATGAAGATTGTGTGAAGTTTTGTATGAAGGAAGTTTTCAAGTGTAGGGAGAGAATGATGTGATGAGATGAAGTATGGACAAGAGCTCAAGCTTGGGGATGCCACCTGTTTCACCCCAAGAAATATTCAAGAGGTACAAGCGTCAAAGCTTGGGGATGCCCAAGGCATCCCCTTCTTCATCAATAAAAATCTCAGGTCTTCTTTCAAAACACTTTATTTTTTCTTCATGCACTATATGTTGTTCTTGGAGCGTCTTTGTTTTTGTTTTTAGTTTTATTTTGCTTGGTTTTCTGCAATAAATTGGTTGGACCCCAACACACTTCTTTTGGATAATTCACACCTAGTTCTTCATTGCCTAGAACACTTTAGTTTTCACTCTTATTGTTCTATGAGTGTTCTCTTTTGCTAGCACTATGTTTAACTTCAGTTTTCTTATGCTTTCAGCTTAGAACTTTTTAGTTCTTCTTTGTAGATTTGTGAGACAAGCTCACTGGTTTTTATTGATTATTATCTTTGTGAGCTGTTTCAAATAAGTCGATTGGTGTTGGAAGAGAGTAGGAAGTTTGATGCTTATGATGGAACAAAAGGAAGCTTGTTTTGACTATGGCTTAGACTTTATCATGTCATGTTAGATGTTTCTTTGACCATATACTTAGTAATTATTGTTGTAGCATGACTCGTTTCAAACAATTGATATTGCTTAATGTGCAATGAAAGAATCATGCGTTGTTTTAGCATACAAAAGCATAATAATGTGGTATTCTCCTTTGATGCTTTATTTGGGTTGACTTGGCACATGCTTACACCATGTTAAGACTATGAACCAGTCACCTTAGCTTCTATGATCATTTAGTTTTTGACTTGTGATATCACTTTATGCTTTAATTAATAATGTTTTGTCGCTCTGCATGATTATGGCCATTATTGCTCTCTTAGTAGGTCGCTCCCAGTCTTTTGCTGGCCTCCACCTGTACTGAGTATAAGCTCTACTCGTGCATCCAACTCCCAAGAAACCAAGTTATTCCAAAGATTCCACTATAAACTCCTATACATGGTGTGTTACACTATTCCAAGTATATTCATGTGTTTATCTATCTTCCAAATTAAACTTTTGTTATGTGAAAATTAGTGATTAAAGCTCTCACAAACTTGATGGCACATTTTATTTCTTGCACTTAATAAACTTGAACCATTGTGAAAATCTTATGATGCTTGTGTGCTTGAAAATTATAAGTTGGGAGTTAGCAAAATCATGCTTTCATGGGGTCCGCTTTCGACATTGCACTTATTTATTCAGTTGATATCATGTTCTTTTATTTATGGATGTCGGCAGTGTGAAATAAGATGGTAACTTGTAAGTCCATGGAGTATGTATATGTGTTAGATAAATGCCTGGGCAGCTAGCCTAATCCATGCCTAATCATGGTGGAAACTTGCAGCATAACCATAGTGGCATTCTATGAATCATCCTCAATAAAAAACTATGCAAATAGTAAATAAAAAGATCGCTGAGATGCTCACTGTCTGTTGCCTTGTCATTTTGATATGGGATAGCTCCTGTGTCATGGGGAAATGGGTACCCCATTGGCGGTTCTCTATGATACACATACATTTACAATGACAAGAACTTGATGGTGAACAAAGTTGAGTAGCATGAGGTCTGGTACTCGTACTCAGGGGGCATGAGACTTTCAACTTATGATCTTTCAAGCATATAACTCATATTTACCTCACTTTAACCTTAATAACTTCAAGATGATTATGATAGGGGCAATGAGAGCTGAAAGCTAGTAAGTACCATAATTTTTGGAAGCTCTTTATGAAACTTGAAATCCCTACTTCCCTCTGTGAAGGGCCTTTCTTTTTTACTTTATGTTGAGTCTCCATCTTCTATCTTTATGCACCAATTAAGTGAGCATAGTTGTCATTCTTAGTTCAATGTGCATTGTCCCAAAACTTATTATTGATTGATCCATAATTATGGTATTGTTTGTTCTTAAATTATTTGTATCTAGTCACCCTTATAAACTTTGAAGGTGTCCTATGCATTCATGTTTTGCTATTCCATGAAGGACAAGCTGAATACCACTCTTGCTATGCTTTCTATATGTGAAACAAACAAACGTCTTTCAAAGCATTATTCATGATCCTTTGTTTGTATTGTCTTTCATGTTACAACATAGTTGCTATGTCTTATTGTTAGAAATATATCTTTCATGTTCATCTTTAGAGTACTTTGATCCCATTTATCAATGCTTTACAATACCTTGATCAAGATTGTGATGGTGCATGTCACCTCAAAAATTATTCTTTTTATCACTTACCTACTCGAGGATGAGCAGGAGTTAAGCTTGGGGATGCTTGATACGTCTCAAACGTATCTATAATTTTTGATGCTCCATGCTTGTTTTGTACCAACTATCTTATGTTTTGTCTACACTTTGAGGCATTTTTATACATTTTCTGGAACTAGCCTATTAACAAGATGCCCCAGTGCCAGTTGCCTATTTTTTGCTATTTTTGGTTTTAGAAAAGCTAGTAAAGAAATATTCTCGGAATTGGACAAAACAAAAGCCGAAGTTCCTATTTTTCCGACATGACACAGAGACCGAAGGAGGGACGAATAGGAGCCACGAGGCGGCCACACCTACCCTAGGCACGGGCCCACCCCTAGCCGCGCCTAGACATGGTGTGGGCCCCTCGGGCATCCACCGACCTTGCCCCTTTGCCTATATAAACCCCCCGAGGCAGAAACCCTAAGTACCCTATCAGAAATCCACGAAAAAGTCCTAAGCCGCCGCCATCTCCATCCCTACATTAGGAGGGATCTGAAGCTCTTCCCGGCACCCTGCCAGAGGGGAGAGATCGCCTCGGAGGCCTTCTTCATCACCATGCCAGCCTCCGAAGTGATGCGTGAGTAGTTCACCCTTGTACTACGGGTCCATACAGTAGCTAGATGGTTGTTTCTCATATTTTGTGCTATCATGTTTAGATCTTGTGAGCTCCGTTCATGATCAAGATCATCTATTTGTAATGCCACATGTTGTGTTTGCGGGTATCCGATAAATATTGAGTACTATATCAGATTGATTATTGATTCTATCATGTCTATGTTATTTGTGATCTTGCATGCTCTCTGTTGCTAGTATATGCTTTGGCCAAGTAGATGCTTGTGACTCTAAGAGGGAGTATTTATGCTCGATAGTAGGTTCATGCCTCTAGTAATCTGGGGAGTGACATAAATATCTAAGGTTGTAGATGTGCTGTTGCTACTAGGGAGAAAACAACAATCCTTTGTCCAAGGGCAATTGTATTGTTTACTTTACACACTTTGCTTAATGCAATTATATGTTGCTTGCAACTTCATACTAGAAGGGGTTCGGACAATAACCTAAAGGTGGATTATTATTCATAGATGCAGTTGGATTACGATCTATGTATTATGTTGTAATGCCCAAACAAATCTTGTGGAGATCAAGATGTCTAGTACATGCATTGTTATGCATTTTCAATTTGTCAATTGCCCTATTGTAATTTGTTCACCCAACATGTTATTTATCTTATGGAGAACACCTCTAGTGAACTGTGGGCCCCGGTCCATTCCTTTCCATTGATATTCCATCTATCGTTTACTGTTTTATTGTTTACTTTCTGCAATTGCCACAAGCAAATACTATCTTCCACACTATACGTTTAATCCTTTGTTTTCAGCAAAACCAGTGAGATTGGCAACCTCACTGTAAGTTGGGGCAAAGTATTGTAGTTGTGTTGTGGAGGTTCCATGTTGCTAGCAACACCTTGGGAGTTGTTTCCTTTCTCCTACTGGTTCAATAGCCTTGGATTCACAACTGAGGGAAACTTGTTGTTGTGCTCATCATACCTTCCTCTTGGGATTCCAACGAGCTCTACATCATCTGAGCCATTAGAGCTCCATAGTGATCCGTTGAAATGACACCATATAAGTCATGGTATGGGATAAAACCCAAGTTGTTCTTTCTTAAACATTGGTATGCTATGCATAAGTAAAATGTTTACAACCAAAGTCGGATGAGCATGTCTTTGTAGGTTATTTCGAATAACCATTGGGTTTTCCTCTAGAACACCGAATACAAAAGTGTTTGTCGCTTAGAACGTCAAGTTTCTTTAGAAAAAAAATCGTGAAAAATTAAGTGGGAGGACAATAGAACTTTGATAAAGTTATTGAACTTTAGCTAATATGTGTTGAGTTGCGCAACGCCGGAAAGTGTTCTGGAGGCAGCAACAACGCTCATGGCTCACGCGCGTCAAAGGTAGTGGTCACGGAGGTCTAAGTTCCTATTGAACCAAGTAGGTCGGGTAAACAATCAAATACTAAGATTTGAGAGTTAAATCGTTATTTTACAATGATGAACCGACTACATGCAAAGAAGCGATGATGGGCCCTGACTCCGTCAAAATGGCTTGAAGCCATAAAATCCGTGATAGTTCCATACATGAGAAATCAAGCTTTAAACTTGGAAGACCCTCTGGAAAGGTGTAAAACCTACCGGTTGTATATGGATTTATAAATATGCATGGATGTTTCACATCTATGAAATAGTCAACATGTCAGGAAAAGAGTTTACGACAATGTTCGATATTTAGTCTAGACGAATTAATGTAGAAACCGCTACATATAATTTTGTTATATGGTAGTTGAACAAACAAAACAAAGTTCTTCTAATAGAACTATTACCTAAGACGTGTACATGACATGATCCAAAGGGTTCTGTTGATTCAAAGGATGCTAAAAGAGCATGCATACTTCAATGGTTGAAGTAAGCATCGCGGAGTTGGAATCTTCACCGTGATGAAACTGTTAAAAGGTTTAATTTCATCGGAGGCGATGAAGATGCTTGCATTTGCACGAAATTAAGTGGGAGCGCTAAGACATATTTATAATGCATTATGTGAAAGGCATATTGTTGATTAGAAATGATGTATATTTTATTGACACAAGTTAAGAATTTCATCTCGATGAAATACTTAGGGAAAAATCTGAATGTTTGGCATCAATATCTATATGTATAGATTGAGACGCTAATATGGTTGTGCCAAATGTACATAGATGAGATATTGAATGAGTTCAATATGGAAATGACAAGAAAGGTTCTTGCCACACAGAAAGGATTAAATCGAAATTCAAGTGTATCAACACTTGGTAAGTGAAACAAAGATTCAAGTATTTTTGATACTTGATGAATGAAATCACAAAGAGTATTTTTTTTCAATCATACTGTGATATGTACACATCCAGATATGTCCTATACTCTAAATGTTATGAGCATATACCAGAATGATTCATAAAGATGATCATTGGACAATAGTAAGGATATTCTTATGATCTATTGGAAGAACTAAGAATATGTTATTTTTGTAGAGGTGATAAATAGATAGATAGTTCATTGTAAAGTATTACATTGATACTAGTTTTGTCACAAAGTACAAATTAAGTTTATCTCAATTTATACTATGGGTGGCACAATGTAATGGAAAGGATATTTCATAACAGACTTGGATGAGTTCCAAAGTTAAGACATTGTGACAGATACTACAACAAAAGGCTAAGTATATGATTGTTATTGTAGTAGCAAAAGAGGGCATTTGTGTCAAGTAGTTTGTTATCAAACTTGGTGTGGTTCATAGAGGGATAGTACTATGAAGATATATTTATTGTATCGACATGGTTTGATCCTAAGGAACTAAAGGTCTCACCAAAGAACCAAATTTATACAAAGCCATCTCATTAGAGAATGAGTGATGCATAGAGACGCAAAGACATGCAATTACACACAAACCTGAAAGTGTCGGATCCGAAAATTAGTTAACCACTAGCAATCATGTATATACAACACCGGAAAGCCATAGGTGTTGAATGCACAAAGGTTTAAAACTAGATTATTGACTCTAGTGCAAGTGGGAGACTGTTGGAGATATGCCCAAGAGGCAATAATAAAGTGGTTATTATCATATCTTTATGTTTATGATAAATGTTTACATCCCATGCTATAATTGTATTAACAGGAAACATTAATACTTGTGTGTTTTCTAAACATAAAAGAGTCCCTAGTAAATCCTCTTGTTAGACTAGCTTGTTGATTAATAGATGATCATGGTTTCCTGATCATGGACATTGGATGTCAGTAATAACAAGGTCATATCACTAGAAGAATGATGTGATGGACACACTCCTATAGTTAAGCGTAGAATAAGATCAAGTCATTCAATAGTTCGTTTACTATAAGATTTCAAATACATAGTAACCTAAATCCTTTGACCATGAGATCATGCTAATCACCGTCACCGGATGGATACTTTGATGACATCAAACACCACTTCGTAACTGGCTGGTTATAAAGGTGGCATTGAGTATTCTGAAATTATGTGTTGAGGCACATGGATCAAGAGTGGGATTTGCCCATCCATATGACAAATAGATATACTTTGGGACCTCTTGATGGAATGTCATCCAATTGGCTTGCAAGCATGTGACTGGCTCACAAGGTATCACATATCATGGAACAAGTAACGAGTACTTATCGGTAACGAGGTGGAACTAGGTATGCAGAGATACCGACGATCAAACCTCGGATAAGTAAAGTATCATGAGGCAAAGGGAAATTGGTATCGTATGTAAATGGTTCATTCGATCACGAAGTCATCGTAGAAACATGTGGGATCCAAATGAATTTCCAAATTCCTCTATTGGTTATTGATCGGAGAAGTGTCTCGATCATGTCTGCATAATTCACGAATCGTAGGGAGACACACTTAAGGATTTGATGTTGTTTAGTAGATATGGAAATGAGTTAGAGACCAAATATTGTTTGTAGTCTCGGATTGGATCCAGGACATCACGAGGAGATCCAGAATGGAAGTCCAATTCCGGGGTTCGGAAATGTTTTCGGTGATTTCACCGGAAGCTTCTAGAAGCTTCTGGAAGGTCCACCACCCCGGGGGGTGGGTACTTGGAATGTGCCAAGATAATGTGGAATGGTTGCATCATACCATAGGTCACTTGGCTAGGCAATGGGAAGAGAGAAATTAAACTATAGCTTGAATAGTCAAACTCCAGTTTGAAAAAGTCAAATCCCAACATGAAAGTCAAAACGAAGTGGAGGGAGAGGAGGAAATCTAGAGGAGGAAGGATTCCCCTCCCTCCCTTGCCGCTGGCCATACAAGGGGAGTTTGGGGAGGACTCCTCCTTCCCTAGCCACCCCTCCCACCCATAAAAGGAGGGTGTGGGGCACCCCCTTGGCCTTACCCCAAACCCTAGGCCGGCTGCCCCTCTAAACCGCCGCCGCCCTAGAGCCTCCTTTAAACCACCGCCGCCTAGATAAACCCTAGCCACCGGCCACAGATACGTCCAAAACATATCTACTTTCTCGAACACTTTTGCTATTGTTTCTCCTCTAAAATTGTGTGATTTGGATACAACTAACACGGACTGACGTTGTTTTCAGCAGAATTACCTTGGTGTCTAGTTTTTGTGCAGAAAATCAATATCAGGAAAAATCCCGGAAAATATGCCAAAAATCCTATTTCACCAGAAGATCCATGGAGCTAGAGTACGAGACGGAGTGGAGGCCTGGCGGGCCCACACCCCTGCCAGGCGTAGGATAGGCCTGGCCGCGCCTGGGGGGTGCGGCCACCTCAGGCACCCCCTCGACCTCTCTCTTCGCCTATAAGAAGCCTCTTGACCTAAAAACCGAGGGGGTTCAACGTTTTTCCAGAAAGAGTTCCACTGCGCCGCCACCACCAGAAACGAAGATTCAGAACCAGAAACTCCGTTTTGGCACCCTGCCGGGACGGGGAATATGGGGAGGATCATCGCCATCGTCATCACCAACGCCTCTCCATCAACCATCCATGTTTCCCTCATCCATGAGTGAGTAATTCCCCGCTGTAGGCTATGTGGATGGTAGGGATTGGATGCGTTCTATCATGTAATCGAATAAGATTGTTTGGGCATAGTGCCTAGTATCTCTATTAGTGCTATTTGACTTTGTTGTAACTTGTTGTGCTTAATGCTTGTCATTGGGGCCCGAGTGCCATGATCTCAGATATGAACTAATTATTGAATCATTATGATAGTATTGTTTGTGATCTTATCTGCAAGTTGTGTACACATATCATTGTCCGGATCCAAAGGCCCCAAAGTGACAAAAATTGGGAGAACCGGAGGGGATGGCTGTGATGTGAGGATCACATGTGTTCACGGAGTGTTAATGCTTTGCTCCAGTGCTTTATAAAAAGGAGCACCTTAATTGCTAGTAGTTCCCTTGAGGCCCCGCTGCAACGGGCTGGCTGGACAAAAGATGTTGTGCAAGTTATCGTTGCGAGCACGCATGACTATATATGGAGCACATGCTAGGATTGTTTAGTACTTGGATGCTTATTCTTATTTATCTACAGTTGCCCTAGATCTTGAAGTTACATGTTTAGACTCGTCCATGCAACGCCCGTCCATCCATCCCTATGCCTACTGCACTTGAATCATACTGTTTGCTACTATTGTTACTATTGCTCTTGTTCTACTGTTGCGGTTGATTTGCTGTTGCTACTACCAAAATGTTGCTACTAATAAACTTCTGTGAGCCAAAACTATTTCCAGGTGCAGCTGAATTAGCAACTCTGTTGTTAAGGCTTGCAAGTATTCTTTGGCTCCCCTTGTGTCGAATCAATAAATTGGGTAGTACTACCTTGAAGACTGTTGCGATCCCCCTATACTTGTGGGTCATCAAGACTATTTTCTGGCGCCGTTGCCGGGGAGCATAGCTTTATTTTTAAGTTCACTTGGATCTATTATTGTTCACTTCTACTTCTTTCATCATGGGGAAGTCTCGTGATGGAAAGTTTCCTATTTACCATCCACTACAACAAGAGGTACAGTCCTAAACACCTCTGTTTCTCTTGATTCACCGTCTGTTATAAGTAAGCTTGTTACACCACCACCACATACTCATGCTACACACACTGCTACTACTGCTGAATCTGAAAAACTGCTTTTGAGACTCATGATGTTACTTCTAATGTGCTTGATGCGAGTGGTTCATTAGGTCCCTTCCTAGATGCTACTATGGCTAGTCTAGGAAATACTGAAACTCCTAGTGAAGACACTATTACACCTGTTAGCTCACCTGAGTCTAGAGAGAGATATGATATTAATGATGGTTACATTGAGTTTAGTGATGAATTTATTGAAGAGTGCCAAAACACACATGGTCCTAGTGCTATTAAGAGTCTCCTTGCGAGACGTACCATTATTCCTAAACTGTCCTCTGGTCCTAAGTTTGCCACCTCTCCCATAGATATTAAAGATAAATATTATGATTTATCTCTTGATTTATCCTATTTGGACATTATTGAGAAAGAAACTTTTTGTGGGACTGAAAATGAGAGTGCTATGGCTCATATGAATGAGCTTTCCACTATGAGTGCTTTATTCTCTGATGATCTTAAGATGCGCAAATACTTTGTTACTAAGATCTTCCCTTTTTCACTCAAAGGAGAAGCTAGGGCTTGGTTTAATAGATTACCTCCTGGTTCCATTGATAGCCCTTATTGTTTGATTGCTTCTTTCTTCCAGAAATATTTTCCTCCCAGTGCTAGACATGCTGCTTTGCAGAGACTTTTTGATTTTAAATAGGGAGAAGAAGAGAAATTGCCTGAGTCATGGTCAAGGTTCTGTGCCTTGATTCATGCACATTATGGATGTCCATTGCCTAAAAATGAGCTTCTTGATATTTATTATAATGGACTAACTGATGATTCTAGAACATGCCTAGATAGTTTTGCTGATTGTGTTTTCAGGAAAAGAACTCCTACAGATGCTGAAGAATTAATGGCTAAAATAAGCAAGAATTATGATGATTGGACTTCAACTGAGCTAAATACACCTGAGCCTATTACTCCTAAACCAGTTGTGCCTGAACCAGTTCCAATACCAACACCAAAGAAGAGAGGAGTTATTGCATTAAATGATGAAGTGGTGAGGGAAGCTAAGAAATGTCTTAAGGAGAAAGGTATTAGAGCTGAAGATGTGAATAATTTACCTCCTATAGAAGAATTATGTAAGCCAATTACCCACTCATCTACTATTGATGTACACTCTCTCCAACACTTTGATGAAGGTGATATTCCTTATGGTAAGCCTCCTGATCAATGTTTAGAGGAACTTGACATTTTTATTGTTAAACAAGGTAATTTTAATAAGCAAGTTCAGAATCATTTATTGGAAAACTCTAGAGTTATTAAAGAGTTGAAAGATATTGTGGAAAGAACTTCTAATGATATTAAAATGCTTTGTAAACACTTTCAAATGGTTCAAACTCAAATTGATCAACTTGCTAAGGTACAAAAGGATATGCTAGTTAATGCCTCAGGAGATAAACATGCTTATGGAATTAGAACTAGGAGTGGTATAGCTACTCAAGATCCTTTATATCCTGAAGGACACCCTAAAAGAATTGAGCAGGATTCTCAACAAGGTGAAACTAGTGGTAGTCCTCGTAAGAGAAAGAAAAAGAAACACAAAATAGTTGAGGAACCACTTGAACCTGCTGTAGAACCTAATAGTATATATGTCTCTAATGCTGAAACTGAAAGTGGTAATAATGATGATGCTCCTGATAAGGAGGAAGGTGAGGAAGAACCTGAGAAGCACACTAAGAACACTAGGTACACTAAGGAAGATTTTATTGCTAATAAACATGGTAAAGAGAGAGAACCTTGGGTGCAGAAACCTATGCCTTTTCCAGGTAAGAAACACAAGTCAAAGGAGGAAGAACACTACAACAAGTTTTGTGAGTGGATGAAGCCTTTATTTTTGCAAATTCCTTTGACTGATGCTATTAAGTTGCCTCCTTATTCAAAGTATATGAAGGATATTGTCTCTAATAAAAGGAAGATTCCTAAGGAGGAGATTTCTACTTTGCTTGCTAATTATTCCTTCAATGGTAAGGTTTCAAACAAACTTGGTGATCCAGGTATACCAACTATTCCTTGCTATATTAAGAATAATTATATTAGAACTGCTTTATGTGATTTGGGAGCTGGAGTTAGTGTTATGCCTTTTTCTCTCTACAAGAGACTTCAGCTAGAAAAGTTGATACCAACTGATATATCTTTGCAAATGGCTGATAAGTCAACTACTATTCCTGTTGGTATATGTGAGGATGTTCCTGTTCAGGTGGCTCATAATTGCTTGGTTTTAACTGATTTTGTTGTGCTTGAAATGCCTGGAGATGATAATATGTCTATTATTCTTGGGAGGCCTTTTCTTAATACTGCAGGTGCTGTCATCAATTGTAATCAAGGAAAAGTAACTTTTAATATTAATGACAAAGAGCATACTGTCTATTTCCCCAAGAAGGTTGCTAAGAGCTATTGCCTGAATTCCATTGAAAATGTTGAGAGCATCAAGGTTGGAGAAATATAATGTCCCATTCCACAGGAAAGTTTTGAAACTATTATGATTTGGGACCATTGCTATCAAGATTGAGATAACATAATCACTTTGTGGAATATAAATTTTTGTTTCATATAAGATTGTTTTGGTAACAAGACTTGATCAACCTTATTAACAAAAGTATTTTAATGAACAAAACGATGTTTTCACTGTGGTTATACTTGCTCCCTTTTACTTTTCTCCTTCCTAGTCCCTGTTTTTCCTCTAGTTAGCTTTGGTTTTGCTAGTTGTTTGCTTGCTAGAGTGTCTTAGAACTTCTATAGCTTTGGTTTTTGTTTGCTTTTGCTTCTTATAAAAAGTTTGTTTCTGCGAGAAAATCAATTTTCATACCCTAAAAATTAGCCAAAAATAAAGTTTCATGAAAAATCGGAGAAAATTCAAAATATATTTTCCTCGAAAAAAGGGGCAGAGGGACACCTGGAGTGACCCAGGGGCCACCCCAAGCCAGCACACCCCTGGGTGGCGCGGCCAGCCCCCAGGGTGCGCCTGGCTGGGGTGTGGCCCACCTGGGTCCCTCCAAGGTGTCTCCTCCCAGCCATCTTCTTTCTCTATCCCGAAAAACACCGGAAAACTTTCTCAAGCTCGAGTTCTTGCTGTTCTTGCTCCCGATTTTCGATCTCCTTGCTCAGCCCATCTTTGCTGCTGATTTTTGGAGGGATTGCTCCTTGGTATGTGCCTCCTCCACTTGACTAATTAGATTTGTGATTGGTAAATTGTATCTTGAGTATTTTGCTGCTATAGGTGTCAGGTGTGTGAGCTTGCATGCTATGCTTAGAAATTTCATTTTGATGCATGTGTAGCCCTCTAGCAAGTTCCTATAGTAGTTTATCATCATTTATCAACTCGGAAATCACTTGGTTTGATGTTTTGTCTAAAAATTTCATAAAAAAAGAGGTCATGGACAACCACACATTTGGTGAAATATTTGAGAGTGATGCACCTAGGAGGGCAAGTCCTTCAAGATCATCCTCCCGAGCTAGGCCCTCATACAATGAGGATCTCATTACACCGCGATTTGGCGACGAGGGAGATGAGGGGGATGCGCATCCTTCCACCTTTCCTGGCCCAACCTTTTTTGCAGGCTGCTGGGATTCTCGAGGATTTTCTAACCTTGGTTCGGAGGGTTGGACTAACAAGTTATATGCAGGATGAGAGCGTGCAATATGCTACGCTCACTAAATCATTTGTGGAGAGCTTCTCTTTTGCTAACAGCATGTTCAAACCAGACGTGTCTTTCAAAATTTATGGCAGGCCTTACACCATGACATTGAAGAAATTTTGTGAGAGCCTGGGCCTTGGTACAGCTGGGTCGGTGAAGAAGATTCCAGCTCAACCCGCTGATTTGTTGGAGCTCTACCGCAGGATAACTAATGATGATGACCGTAGAGCCCAACTTGGAAAGATAAGAAATATTCAACTTCCAGCTATTAGGTACTTTGCTTATTATCTTGCCACTAGTCTTCTTGGTAGGGAGAACACTAGTAATATTTCCAACTATGATTTGGCCTTCATAGCTGCTGCGCTCAACAATGAAATCAGGTACAATCTTGTTTCTCTCATTGCTCGTCGCTTCGCTGCTAAGGGACCCATTTATGGGGGAATTATTGATGCACGTGTTGTTGCTGCCTTGGACCTTGCTATTGATCCAAACGATACAGTTTTGACTCCTCAGAGGCTTGATCTTGCTGCCATGAAAGCGCATCACTTCGTCACTGCTGGATCTACCCTTGAGAGGATGGTTTATAGAATGTTGTTTACTGATGGGGAAGAGAGAGAGATCCCTCTACCCCAAACCACTTTGTTCAGTATTTTCCAGGGACCTTTGTCGCGCTCCAAGGAGGATATAGATGAGAAGCTGCGCATTCTTGGCTTCCATGGACACTATCAGGGGGGCGCGCCCTCATACGACCCTTCTGTGCACTACACATGGGAGTCCTCGAGCTCTTACCGGGACGAAGGGGCCTCCTCGGCATACTACAGAGGTGCACCTACTTGGTCACCATGGAGTTGAGCCCCACTTAGGCCAAAAGCCTAAGCTTGGGGGGAGGTATACCGACATCACACTCATATATATATATTATGTTTCATCGGTTCTTTGTATATCCATTGTTTTGCTTTATTTTTGGTTTTTGTTTCTGCTATCTCAAAACACAAAAATACCAAAAATATTTTCGTTGTTTCTTTTGGTTTGTTTATTTGCTTTTTAGCTTTGGTTTGCCGCTTTTGCTTTGTTTGTTTTCTTTAAAAAATCGAAAACACCAAATATATTTATTGTTCTTCTTTGGTTTTGTGAGTTCTTTGCAGGGTTCAGCCGTCCTCAGTGGATTTTGGTTTCATGTTATTATTCAAGTCACACAAGTGAAGGGCAATAATGAAGATTAAGACAACTTGAGGTGTGGTAAGAGGCTGGTAACAAACTCTATTTGTTTTCATTTTTGTACATATACTCATCATTGTGAGCATGCTTAGTCTGTTCATGTAAATTGTATGTTATTATGAATGCTTAGTAGTTCTTGCTTGCTTATGATTAGCTCCAGCTTGCTAATAGTTTGTAGCATGTCATATGAATGTTTGCTTGCATTGTTTTATTCATAACTTGGTATGATATTGTGGTATCCTCCTCTGAATGTTTCATGTGAATCGACTTGGCACATGCTCATGCATGCATATGAGTAAACAATAGTCAGAAAGCCTCGATGGTTTATTTTGCCTCAGAGTTCTTGTATCACTTTCATGCCATAATTAGTCTTGTTTTGTTGCAAGCATGATTATGATAGTTATTGCTCTCTCGTTTGTCGCTTCCTCTCTATTGCTAGCCTTCACTTGCACTGAGTATGAGCTCTATTTGTGCATCCAACTCCCAAAAACCAATATTGCCAACAGTGTCCACCATACCTACCTATTAGCATCATTTTCTATTTAGTGCATATTCTATATGCCTTGTTTTCTTCCAAATAAAATGTTTGACTGCTTTGAGAAAGTTAGTTAGTAAAGCTCTCGTGAACTTGATGGCACACTTTATTTCTTGCACTTAATAAACTCGAACCATTGTAACCTGTCCATGAAAGTTATATGCTTGCAAATTATATGTTGGGAGTTCGCAGAACAGTGCTGTCACGGGGAACGTTTTCAACACTTTTTGGATATTTATCCCGTTGATACCTTGCTATTTTGTTTGCGGATGTCGTCGGTGTGAAATAAAAGGGGCGCTTGTAAGTCCATGGAGTTATATACATTGTGTTAGAGAAACGCCTGGGCCGCTAGACTACGCCATGCCTAATCATGGTGGAAACTTGCAGCAGCACCATAATGAGCATTCTGTGATAGCTCCTCAATAAAAATCTATGCAAATAGTAAATAAAAAGATCGCTAAGATGCTCATTGTCTGCTTGCCATGTCATTTTGGTTATGGGATAGCTCCTGTACCATGTGCAAGGGGTACCCCGTTGGCGGTTCTCTATGATACGCATGTATTTACAATGACAAGAACTTACAGATAACTAAAGTTGAGTAGCATGCGGAGCGGCCCTCGTACTCAAGGGACATGGGATTTCTAGTTTATGGTCTGTCAAGCATATAACTCAGATTGGACCTCACTTTCACCTTAACCATATAAAGATGCCTATGATAGGGGCAATGAGAGCTCAAAGCTAATGAGTACCTTACTTTCAGCATTTGGAAGCCTTTCAAACTTTTCAAAACCTTTTCACGTCCTTGTTGAGTCACCACTTATTCTATGAGCACCTTCTTGAGAGCATAGTTGTCATTCTTCTGTTTGTCTCAAAACTTGGTTAATTATGTCATGACTTTGATGCTTGTATCTCTGATATCTTTACTTCTAGTCTTCACTTGAACTTCAGATATTCCTTGGCGTTTATATTGTGCTCTACAAACAAAGGCAAGCGAGATACCACTCTATCATACCTTCTTATGAGCATTGCAATGTTGCTTATGTTTATGTTTCATGCTACTTATTATTATTGAGTTGGAATCTCTTCATAGCTTGCAATGACTATTGAGTAGACTTAATTGCATACTCTTTATTATGAATGGTTTAAGTATCTACTCCTGTGCTGAGAATATATACATCATATGAAGCAAATGTGTTTGTGAAAGTTCTTTTATCGCACTCAGTTTTCAACTGAATTTCTTGAGGACAAGCAATAAGCTAAGCTTGGGGGAGTTGATACGTCCAAAACGTATCTACTTTTCCAAACACTTTTGCTATTTTTCCTCCTCTAAACTTGTGTGATTTGGATACAACTAACACGGACTGAAGTTGTTTTCAGTAGAATTACCTTGGTGTCTAGTTTTTGTGTAGAAAATCAACTATCAGGAAAAATCCCGGAAAATATGCCAAAAATCCTATTTTACCAGAAGGTCCACGGAGCCAGAGTACGAGACGGAGTGGAGGCCTGGGGGCCCACACCCCTGCCAGGTGCAGGCCAGGCCTGGCCACGCCTGGGGGGTGCAGGCACCTCAGGCACCCCCTCGGCCTCTCTCTTCGCCTATAAGAAGCCTCTTGACCTAAAAACCGAGGGGGGTTCGACGTTTTTCCAAAAAGAGTTCCGCTGCGCAGCCACCACCAGAAACGAAGATTCGGAACTAGAAACTCCGTTCTGGTACCCTGCCGGGACGGGGAATTTGGGGAGGATCATCGCCATCGTCATCACCAACGCCTCTCCATCAACCATCCATGTTTCCCTCATCCATGAGTGAGTAATTCCCCGTTGTAGGCTATGGGGATGGTAGGGATTGGATGAGTTCTATCATGTAATCAAATAAGATTGTTAGGGCATAGTGCCTAGTATCTCTATTAGTGCTATTTGACTTTGTTGCAACTTGTTGTGCTTAATGCTTGTCACTAGGGCCCGAGTGCCATGATCTCAGATCTAAACTAATTATTGAATCATTATGATAGTATTGTTTGTGATCTTATCTGCAAGTTGTGTACACATATCATTGTCTGGATCCAAAGGCCCCAAAGTGACAGAAATTGGGACAACTGGAGGGGATGGCTGTGATGTGAGGATCACATGTGTTCACGGAGTGTTAATTCTTTGCTCCGGTGCTTTATTAAAAGGAGCACCTTAATTTCCAGTAGTTCCCTTGAGGCCCCGTTGTAACGAGCTGGCTGGACAAAAGATGTTGTGCAAGTTCTCATTGCGAGCACGCATGACTATATATGGAGCACATGCCTAGGATTGTTTAGTACTTGGATGCTTATTCTTATTTATCTGCAATTTCCCTAGATCTTGAAGTTACATGTTTAGACTCGTCCATGCAACACCCGTCCATCCATCCCTATGCCTACCACACTCGAATCCTACTATTTGCTATTACTGTTACTATTACTCTTGTTCTACTGTTGCTGTTGCTTTGTTGTTGCTACTACCAAACTGTTGCTACTAATAAAATTCTTTGAGCAAGAACTATTTCCAGGTGTAGTTGAATTGACAACTCAGTTTTTAAGACTTGCAAGTATTCTTTGGCTCCTCTTGTGTTGAATCAATAAATTGGATAATAATACCCTCGAAGACTATTGCGATCCCCTATACTTGTGGGTCATCAGCCACCTCCCACCTTTGGCTTCTAAACCCTAGTTACCGAGACTCTCTCTAATCCACCATACTCGCTCCATCTTAGGCGAAGCCCTGCGGGATCTACTCCTCTACTTCCACCACCACACCGTCGTGCAGCTGGAATTGTGAGGAGGATCTACAACCTCCGCTGCCTGCTGGAACAAGGGAGAGGAAGGTCTTCATCGAGTACCGAATGTGTGACCGACTGCGAAAGCGCTGCCGGAACGTGGCGCCAGAAGGATTATCTACATGATCTTGAGATCGGCAAGTGATCGACTACATCAACCACGAGAATCTGATCTCGTTAAATGCTTTGGATCTACGAGGGTTAGTACTCTACAAACTCGTTGCACTGATCTCGTAGATTAGATCTTGGCTTGTGTGTGTTCATGCGATAGATTTTTTTTGTTTTCCAAGCTACGAACACCTACACTGGGGTCTCATCAACTATTCACGATGTGACTACTAGGAAATTTTTAACCGGCAAAGCATGGGCTTTCCACGTCTTGTTTGTCCTTTGCCTTGTCCTCTAGTGCTTGTCTTTAGTATCTCGTAGTCACCGATCTTATCCTCTCCTAAGGATGAGGAAGCAGCTTGTACTTGTCGATGTAGTGTGTGACGGCTGAGCTAGGGGCGTCCCAAGACCGGCATAAGGCAAAGGACTTGGAGGGGCCTTGGTCGTGGTCGAGGTAGAGGATGACGAGGGATTGATCCATGTTGCAGCAAGTGGATGAGTTAGTGTGATGTAACTAAGAGCTGGGGCAACTTGTCAACATAGAACAGGAGAAGCAACAGTATGGGATACGTCGGGGTAAAGGCTCGGTGAAGAGGCTACTGGGGAGGCGTAGCAAAGGTAGCATCGCTGGAGGAGTCCCTGTTGAGGTATAGTGAAGCGTAGAGGTGGCAACCTGGGGCGATGAGGGAACGAGATCAATGATGAGGCTGGTCGAAGTAGCAGCGGTGCCGGCCTAGGAGATCGATACCGGCCCATCCGGGAAGGAGTAAGGTGGTCCGGCCGAGTTAGCTAACGGCCTAGTCGGTATAAGGTGACGTCGGCCCAAGGTGGGGGTCGAGCAATGCTAGCCCAGCTAGGGTCGGGGGATGTTAGCCCATGCAGGAGGAGAACGCCGGCCCAGCCGGCTAAGGCGCACACCGGCCTAGCCGGTGTAAGGTGAACACTGGCCCAGCCGAGGTAATGCATATGCCGCCCTAGGCAGGGAGCGGTAATTTTGGCCTAGGAGGGACTCGACCAGGCCCGATTTGGGCTATGTCGGCCTAGGTTGAATTTTTGTGTCTTTTCTATATTTAATTTCTTCATTAGTACTTCAATTTATGTCTACTCTAGTGTATCTTCTGCTATGTCACTTAGGGAATCTCCGGCGGGCCGACCCATCCGGCCGACCCAAGCAGTCCTTTTATGTCTGTTTGGGTCGGTCCGCGGTTTCTTTTGGATCGGGGTCCGGCCAGCCGCGTCCAGCAGGGCGACCCATTTGTCCGGCCAGGGCAAGGCCTTTTTCCAAATTCAAACGTAAATCGTTCGCGCTAAAAACTGGCAAAGTTCGTACATTTCATATGTAATTTACATTCAAAATATAAAAAACGAAATTTAAACTAGACCTAACCATAGCTACTGATCTTCGCGCGCCGACGCCGCCTCGTCCATCTATGGGCCGAGGTCGATGTACTCTGGCAGCGTCCAGAGGTTGGGCGGTGGCAGGGCCAGAGCGGGCGCGGGGTGGGTGGATTGATCACCTGTCCAGGCCACGCCGCCCAACCGTGCTGGAGGTGCGCCAGCTCCATCCCACCTCTGGAGCAACGTGCGACACCCACCCCGGCAACGGAGGTGGTGGAGGCAGTTGGTTGTTTGCCTGCGCCACTAGGCCGGTGAGCTGGACGGCTTCTTCATAGCCGCCCCACAGGGCGTTCTCGTCCCGCGAACTGGTCGTAATGTCCTGCTCGGTGAAGTCGTCCTCATCGTATCCCCGCGTCAGGACCTCGCGGTACTCCGGTGTCAGGTTCATGATGACGTCGTCCACCGCCTCCTGCTTGACGACGATGTTGTCCTCGCCATCGTCCCCGCCATCGTCGTCCTCATTGTCGAGGTTGGCGTCAGAGTGGTTGAAGGCTCCCTTGTCATCTAAGTCTATATCGGGGACGGGGTAGACCTCCCCCGGCTGCAGGTCACAGCAGATGGTGGTCGTGCGCCTCGCCTTGTGCTCCCACTCGAGGAACTTTACCCAATAGTCCTCGCTGTGGTATCCCCTCCCCCACCGTTGGGACTGTGGGGGGTTGCTGATCCGGTGGCGGATCTCCTCCTCCAGCCCATTGCCCTTCTTGGGCACGGGAGGCACCGGGACACGGCCCCAGCCGGTAGGGAGGGAGACATCTGTGTGACTGATGCCCCGGCCCTCCCTCCACCGGTGCTCGCACTGCGCAACGCGGAAGTACCGCCGGCTGCGGCGGTCCCGCGGTGGCGGGTAGTCCCCGACGGGGCGGACCCTGAACTCTTCTGGCCGTGGCGAAGCCGGCAGCGATGCGCCGTGGAGAAAGGCCGGCAGGCGGGAGCGCTGGCTGCTAGAGCCG
The DNA here is from genome assembly GCA_916181665.1 of Avena sativa. NCBI lineage: Eukaryota > Viridiplantae > Streptophyta > Magnoliopsida > Poales > Poaceae > Avena > Avena sativa. Next base: position 17,064,390 of record OV702279.1, on the reverse strand, counting down.
GACGCCTCATGGTCGTTCTTGCTCCCCCTTCTTCAGCCACGACGGCGTCTTCATATTTGGTGGTCGCGATAATTGCTAGTGTTGCGATGGATAGAGGTGAGGAGTGCGGCACGACGGGCGCAAGGTTAAATAGCCCCTCCGCCCCCGAACGCGTAGGCTCTCGCACCTTCGCCATCAATGTCGGCGCGGTTTACACAGGCGGCGTCTAGTCAATCAGCGTGTCGTCTCGTCGCCATTGATGGCGCAGGCTACTGCCGGTCAGCCTTTCCTTAGCGGCTCTGAATCGCTGCCGCGGTTGTGCCGCTGCCCATGTCTGAATAAATATCGCGCTAAGCGGTGGTTGAGGGGTGGGCCAGTGGTACGCGCGGGCCAGACCCGCCATCCGTCTGCGCACGTCCGGGCCAACACAATCATTGCCCAGATTTTGTGCACAGATGGATCGAGCCAGACGAGATCGGACGGGTTAGGTCAACCGGTGGAGATGCCCTTGTACTGCAACTCTGGGATACCCGGGGTCATGTCTCGCTAGATAGTAAATATTTTCTGCACTTAGCCCTTATCATCAAGAAAGAAAATTTAAATTTTGATGAAAAATACACGGTTGTTTGTTGCCATCGATCTGGCTGAACCAGTGAACCACTGGGCTGGCCGGTTCATTCATCATTCTGGTTTTTTAGCGTTCCCATGACTTGCTCCAAGAAAAGTATGGAAATGTGGATAATGTGAAAATGACCAACTTACTACGGCTGGTGGGACCGCGCGTGGCACGTGTCACACCAGGAGATATCATCATCATTTACGTGGTACCGTGGAAGCTGGAGCAACATTTACGTGAGGCATAGCACGCGATAATCTGACCGTGGATATCATCATCATGACACCTGCGGTTCTGTGGATGGACAAGACTCTACCCTGACCGGCCCGACCCGACCCGACCTGACCTGACCGTAGGGCGCCATCGACGTGATCAGATCAGTTCAGGCGGACGGCGCGGCGCATTGGACAACGATGGGACAGGTGTCCATGTAGTAATGCACCATGTCAGCTTCACGCGCTATCCATCACCCGCGGATACGCATTGGTTTGATTTCTGCTTTCGGCGGTCCAGTCCGCCTACTATCTCGATTTGCAATTCAATGCGGCGGATTCGTTTCAGCGGATAAATGCACTGGAGTATACTCCAAAGAAATACTAACCAAACAAGGACGCACATATCGCAAAGCGCGCCTACTTTTGCTGCTCCTCCTTTATCTGAGATCGGCCGATATAGTCCGTACTTGCCATTTACTCGTACTCTGCATAGTGTATACAGTATATCTTTAGTCAATGTGATATGAATGGCTAGCAGACCAGCGGCGCGGGGCGTCGAAAACTGACAGTTCACGAGTCCGTACGAAAAGCTACTCCCCTTGACAACATTTTGATTTGATTCGAGTTAAACTGTTTCTGGTTCAACCAACTGTATGCTGATACATTCCCTAGTATAAATTTGGTCAACAATTTCAGATAATCCCGTAAAAAAACTTCAGATAAAATCTAATGGACCGTATTACCTGAATGGAGATGGAGTACGTCCTCTTTTTTGTAAGTAAAAATAGTCATGTTTTCTACTAGCAACACCCTCATTTATTTCGCACAATGCACGTACTACTACTTATTTTCTTCAGTGATTTTTTTACAACAATACAAAGAACTGTGTCATTCGTTTGCATGATTTGCAGAGGATTTTTTTACAACAACACAACTCACCCTAGGGAAAACTGGCTCAAACAATTCTTACTTATATCAACTTTCCAAAAGATTATGTATTAAGCATGTCTTCACGATTTTACTATCACACTGCAGACGGCTGCTATGTCTTTCTTAGAAGGCTGTCCGGGACTTCACCGACAACGCCACCATTCATTACGATCTACGCGTCGTCCATGCCATAGCACATACGACACAACGTCGGTCTGATCAACCGATCACACACCTGTCTACGCCAAGCAAGTCCCCGAGCACGCGCCTCCCACCGATCGAGCTACGAGTTGCCACTGCCTCGCCCCTTCGGTCCGCAGCGCCGTCTGGTCCATTCTACCGGCTTCCAATGCGCCTTTCTTGGCGTGTACATCAATGGTAGTCTCCCAGACGCTGCACCGACTTGCGTCCTGCAGCTACACCTCCCACTCGGGTCATAGCGTCGATGTACGCAGTCTACTTTGCCGTCTCCGCTCACCGACGACCTCGGCTTCCACCACGCCATCTCCTACAGGCGCGGATCACCGCCGCCGCACTTCACAAGGTAACCTGCAGGGCGACTTCTCGCAGTCGCATGTCCCATCGACTGCCCCATCGCCACTCTAGGCATCCAGCATGACCACCCCAGGTCACCACTTCTTTCGCCGCCCTCTACGTCTTCGTCCACTACAACCTCGTCGTCATCATCATCGCCTCGTCCCTGACTACACCACCTGCACCTCTACTCCGACAACCGCGGACATCATCGACATCTCTCCCTTCGCCGCTTTGCGCCTCACAACCGCTCTAGAGGCCTCATCTGCTAGTCTCTCTGACATGGCGACAAGTTCATGATGGTCCCTGCCCTTACACGCCTGATACTGGCAACACCTGGAGTGCCTTCGTCCCCTCTGAGTTCCTGAGTCTGGCAAGCTCAAATCGACACCTTGTCTTCATCGGCTTTGACAATGTCTTATTCGGGATTGACCCCTCTACAATTTCCTTGACCGCGTCACCGATAATTTTTTCTTTGCATACTCGGTTTTAGAAAAACCGGAGTGTGTGCTTCCCCGACTTACGCCTAGTTCTTGTAAAACTATGGTCGCACCTCGTCCTCGACGACTCGGACTGCATCAGCTTCGACATCGACATCCTCGACGACTTCCTCGACGCGTCTCCGTCATCCTCCTCGCGCACTATGCGCACGCGGCTTCATGTGCGGCTACCTCGACACCAGCATCCCCGACCACGACATCGACACGGCGACCCCTCGCATGACTACGTCGACCATGCCACTGCCCAACGCTCTCGGCTCCCTCGACATCGGCACAAGGGCTACCGCCTCGCTTGAGCATCATCAACTTCCTCTAAGCTACCGCAACGCGACACCTTCCGCGATGTTCTCGCTCCTACTGCGAGGGATATCAACCACTGGTTCTACTTTGGTTTATCTCCAGTCTGACCATCCGCGTTGTTCCAGTTGTTCACAACGCTACCGCTATGGCTGCCGAGGGATGTTAGAGTATATGCGTATATGTTTGTTATGGTAGTATAGGATAGAGTCGGGATACGTTTCCATACTACCATAACAAGATGAACCCCTTTACGTCTATATATACGTATATATATATATATATATATATATATATATATATATATATATATATATATATATATATATATATTCGCTCATTAGGCTCAATAATATATCCAACATATTCCGCTAATCTCTTTCTATCGTTCTACATAATGTATAAGGGATCCTCGGATAGCTAATTCGGGGGCACCACAAATATGTTTCCTATTCCTAAATTTTTCACTTTAGCATTCAAATCCAAATTGTTAATATGTGTATTGTATGTTTTTAAAACAATCTGTAACATTGTCTTCTATACAATTTTATCTTAGTGTCATTTTCTACAGGGGTCTGTAGATTCTTCACACTTCTTTGCGGGAAATTCAAACCAGAATGGATTTATGCAAGACAGGAAGAAAGCCACATGTTCAAGCTCTCATCAAAACTATTCCATGGAGTCGTAACAGAATTCATAGGATGTAAGGAAATTCTATCAACAAATCGACCCTAGACCTAAATCCTACAGGTACATACAAATAACTAAAAAAAATGGTTATTTAGTCTTTCAAGTGTTCTAGTTTAGAAATCCTTTTCTTTCAAGTTCACAACTTTAAAACAGGATGCAGTCCTCAACCGCCAAACAACAAAGAATAAAGGTACTCTCGTCTAAAAAAAAAGGATAGTTCTCCAGTACACCCATCAACACACCGAACGATGCTTGCCATTCAGATCGAATTGACAACTCGATGACATCCTTGCAACGCCATTTGCGTGAAACAGAGCTGTAGCCATTTTAGAGTGAATCGATGACGCTGCAGCAGGGCACATGCATGCCGGCCGCCCTATGGAGGACGAGAGGACTGCAGCAAGCAGAGGGTTGGTTTGGAAAGTATTTGTGGCGAGCGAACGACCAGGGATGGTGGTGTTGCAGTGCAGGTCCAACTGGCAGCCACCTACCCGGTCAGGTCAAGCTAATGCTCTGTTCCTGACACCCCTGCCTCTGTTGCTCACTCTGTCACAGGCCTCCCCGATAGGGCGCAGGTTCCCGAAGAGCACAACCTGCCAAGAACTTGCCCTACGGTGCAGAGGGCAGAACCGAGATTTCATTCCGCCCTCACGGATTGTTCGGCCACGGATCCGAGCCTTCGAGGCACGATCCAACGGTCCAGATCTCACACTCGTGATCTTCACCGGGGCTGCTGCATAAATACTCTCTTGGCCGCCGCGAGGTCGATCGAGCCACCACCACCCACACCGCCTCACTCGGACAGCCACCGCGGACGCCACAGGCTTCCACACCCGCGACCGCGAGGCATGGACCGGAAGAAGGCCAGCAGCGCGGGGAAGCGCAAGCGGAAGCCGAAGGAGGAAAATGCCGGCGCGGCGAAGCGCAGCCGCCGCCGTGTCGCTGGCGCCGGCGAGCCCCAGCAGCAGGCCAATGCTGCAGCTGCGCCCGTCGCCACGGTGGTCCAGAAGGTGGCGGAGTGCATGAGCGAGGAGGAGGAGGAGCACACGGGCTTCACGGAGGAGTCCATGGCCCAGATGATGGGCTGGCTCGCGCTCGAGCTCGCCGCCGCGCCCCTGGTGCCGGCGGCGCCCGCGCCGGCCTACGTCACCGTGCAAGGGGACGTGGAGAGCTGCGGGCCGTCGTTCTCTGGTTCCGCGTCCACGGTCATGGCATCGGTGGACTTCCGGTTCGTCGCGCCGGTGCCTCCGGTGGTGGCATGGCCATTGCCGGAGCCGGCAACGGGGCCGCAACAGGAAGAGGAGGAGGAGATGGTGGATGATGATTGGGTGGCAACGCTGCTGACAGATGGGCCCACGGGGGAGGGGCAGTACTGAATGCTGAGGCAGTGAACAGTAGTAGGCTTTTCCTTTGTTTTAGACTGATGAACCTGTAGCCAGGACTAGTCCTAGTTTGCAGGCCTGCAAGGCGTAGTGGTTTTCTCTGGCTTCTAGCGGTGTAGCTCCGACAGTGCTGGTGTACATAAGTTAAGTCGTCCTGGAAAATATGATCTGGTTTCGCTTTATTATTGGCTTGGTTGGCGGGAGATAATTTAAGCCATTGATTCTTAGCCATATGCAGTTCAAATATCCGCATGCAATGTTTCTCCATGTGTTTGCAACATCGTCCAACGCAACTCTAAGAAAAATCATCAAAGTTATTGTTGGAACATTTCAATATGCCTATGTAACCAATATTCTGAAAATGTAACAAATTCGTTGGTTCTAACAAAAAGGTTTGAAATGGGTCAAAACACACACATTACCCAAGAGAAGTGCATGAAACATACAAAATAAAGTGGACAACAAGAAAAAAATTGTAACATAAATGCCTTCGTAGAAATCATGGAATCATTGTCATGAAATGTAGGCAACAATGAATATATGCTTGAGGTATGCTGAAACAACATAGCAACATAAAAAGTCCAAAATGGTAACCTCGTACCACCAACAATGGGGCACTTACTTTGTCAATACACGCTCTTCGACCGTGGAATCGGATCAAGCCACCCTTGACATGTCTCCATCGGCCACCGTCTTGCCAAGCTCGCCATGATAGAGAACCACTATTTCGAGCTACAAAGGATGATGATTTTAGATGAAGACACTTGATTAGGGGAAGTGCTTCAACACAGAAAATGGAAGAGTAGGTTCTAGTGTCTACTGGCCCATGAAACACTAGCGTCCTATCGATTTAGTAGATGAATGAGTCTAGTGATGAGAACCATTTATTTTCTTATTGCATGATTTATTGATTGTGAAAACCTAGAATACATAAAAAAGATAACCTGATAGTTGTAACACATATTTTGTGTAAACTTGAGTGCTTTATATTTTGAAGAAGAAGATGAACACAATATTTTTTTACACAAAAATTCAATGCACAAGCAAACCTATATCAAATAATATTAGTATGCAAATTAAATCCTTATTTTCTATATTTATATATAAGTTCTACAAAAGGTACTTATGGATGGTTAAATTGTGATCTTTTCTTTGAAGTTAAGATATAATCAAAATCTTACTTATGTCCTTGTCGCTCGTTTCATTTGAATCAAATGCATAATTGTTACTTTAAATTGTATTATTTTTTATGAAATAAATATTATGTGTTTCCATTTTTCCAACAAAAAACATGTGTCATTTGGTTATACATTTTGCATGTCCATACTTAATCTAGCAATTTAAATTAGTTTATGGATTATTGAAATTAATTTGTCTGTTCCTTTCAAAAACAGGGGAGCGTATATGCAACGGGCATACATATACTTCCCATGGTAAATTTCAAGAAAATTACCACATAATCAACTTTTTATGCGAAAATTGTGAAATAATACAAAACCCACATGAAGTCTTCTTTGAGATTTCGATAACCAGAATTGATCAAGATCTTAAAGAGGCAGATTCTTTTGAATAGTTAATTTTTTAATGATTTAATCAAGTTTAATACCATGATAACTGTGCTACTAAGGCTGATCACATATGGGAAGACAACAAGTTTTTACCAAGGAGTCAACTAGTGTATCTATTGTATTTTGCATATGTAGATAACAAAAGCACCAATAACGATACAAACATCAAAGATTTATTGGCCGAGGGGGAGCCCGAGCCATTCTTGTCATTGGAGGCAGTGGAGTGGTCCTAGCATAGTGAAGTCCGATTAGAGAAATGGTCGTATCCGCAGTAGTCAGATCGAAGAAGTATTAACCAAATTAGACGGTCAACAGAGGTTGTAGACGATGTTGGTAGGTATGCTCGAAACAATTAATTTAGTGGTACCCCACTCTAGTTGGTGAGTTCATCCATGTGTTACCTGATAGGGTTCGGGACTTTCCTCCATTCCAACAAAGATAGGTCATACCTAGTACTTATCTTTTTTCCTACAAGATGTGTGACATCTTCGTTAGGTTTTTATAACACATATACCCAAGTCGAAGCCTCAGGAACCACATATTGCAGGATGGTTTGATGTTGCGGTACCGTCTCCATGATGGACCCTTGATTGCTTACTTGACATGAGCCTCGTAGCAGGATCAATGCTTGATAACGATGACGGTTGGAACATATGGTACTAACGTTAGCTAGATCTAATGGTAGAGTCGATAACTCGCTCGGATGGTAGAGCAATGACTAGCTATTAGAGTGTACAATGGCATACCTCTAAAAATGGAGTAGTAGTTTGGGTGGCTCTACGATGAGGAGACGTGTTGTGTGGTGATCGCCGAACCAGATTTTGACAACGGCGACTTCGTTGCTCGAGGAGTTGGGATGGGACGACTAGGGGAGGAACTCCTCTCATATCTCTCCTCTTGATCTTCTCTTAGTTCTCTTCCTTCTAATTAGGAGAGAGGGTACTGGAATGAAGCCACCATCCCTTCTCATGAGGGGGATGTATATAGGGAGTGGGTGGGAAATATTTAAAACATCCATTGCTATATCCATAGACATATTTCTCTCTCCTACGGGATTTCTGAAGGTTTGCGTCTAGAAATTTCTAGTATGCCAACATTATGCATATATCATCTCATACTTGTTCCCCCTAACAATGTTGGTATGATAAGTACCAACTTATAATATGCTGGTCCCGGAGGGTTTATTCTTCATACTCTATCTTATTTTGCGTTTAACGAGCCCTTCTATTACCCACATCATGATTCGGACTATACCAGCGGTTTGAGCGCGGTACATACTCTCCTGACTGTATGATGATTACACTCTCGGCTTTGGATAAGACATGCCTATGCAGGTGTGCATGCATCTTTAGTTGACAACTCTGAGTTGTCCAGGAATCGGATTGGAATGCCACTGATATTTGTACACTCAGTGCGACGAGCACTCATGCATATGTTATAGGACTGCTTTTGGTTTTGGGCCCATCATGCCCATGTAGGTGGGCCCATTGTTGGAGATATGCCCAAGAGGCAATAATAAAGTGGTTATTATCATATCTTCACACTTATGATAAATGTTTACATACCATGCTATAATTGTATTAACCGGAAACATTAATACTTGTGTGATTTGTAAACTAAAATAAGAGTCCCTAGTAAAGCCTCTTGTTAAACTAGCTTGTTGGTTAATATATGATCATGGTTTCCTGATCATGAACATAGAGATGTTATTAACAACAGGATCATATCATTAGGAGAATGATATGGTGGACATACTCCTATAGATAAGCGTAGCATAAAGATCAAGTCATTTCAATAGTTCAATTGCTATATGCTTTCTGATACATAGTAACCTAATTCCTTCGACCATGAGATCATGCATATCACCTTTACTGGATGGATGCTTTGATGTCATCAAACACCACACCGTAACAGGGTGGCTATAAAAGTGGCATTGAGTGTTCGGAAAGTATTGGTTGAAACACATGGATCAAGAGTGGGATTTGTCCATCCACATGACGGATAGATATTCTCTGGGCCCTCTCGGTGAAATGTCATCCAATTAGCTTGCAAGCATGTGACTTGGTCACAAGGGATCACATATCACGGGAACGAGAAAAGAGTACTTATCAGTAACGAGGTTGAACTAGGTATGCAGAGATACCGACGATCATAACCTTGGATAAGTAACATATCGTGAGACAAAGGGACATTGGTATCGTATGTAAGTGGTTCATTCGATCACAAAGTAATCGTAGAAATATGTGGGAGCCATATGAATTTCCAGATTCCTCTATTGGTTATTGTTCGGAGAAGTGTCTCGATCATGTCCGCATAATTCACGAACCGTAGGGAGACACACTTAAGGATTCGACGTTGTTTGAGTAGTTATGGTATTATGAGAAAGAGACCGAATGTTGTTCGGAGTCTCGGATGGGATCCGGGATATCACGAGGTGATCCGGAATGGTCCGGAGAATAAGATTCATATAAGGAAAGTCCCGTTTCGGAGTTCGGGAATGATTCCGGTGTTTTCATCGGGAATGTTCTAGAAGGTTCCGGATTGTCCGGCACTCCGGGGGGGAAGGGGTACATGAATGTGTCATTACATATTGGAATGATTGCATCATGTACTAAGTGTTCTTGCTGTCCCAAATATAGGATTAAATTGAATCCTAAAACAGAAAAGTCAAATGTCCAGTTTGAAAGTCAAACTGCCAAAAACAAGAAACTGTGGGAAACAAGCAAGAGGAGTTGGAATCAACTTGGAGGAGGAGTTGGACTCCTCCAGGCCGGCGGCCAGCCCTAGGCCGAGTTGGGGAGGGACTCCCTCCCTCCCTGGCGCGCCAAGCCCCCTCCCACCTATATAAGGAGGGGCAGGGCTCCCTCCTAGACACACAAGTTTCCTATCCTCTAAACTAAACCCTAGATCTAGACCCCGGTTTAGAGCTATTCGGTTTAGAGCTTTCTAATTGGTTTAGAGCCCTCTAATTGGTGTGTCTAATTACTAGACCACTAATAGCCTCTCTCATAAGCTCCACCATACTCGCACCGGCTTAAGGCGAAGCCCTGCGGGATTTCCCCTCTACTTCCGGTACCACGCCGTTGTGCTGCCGGAATCGCGAGGAGAGTGCTACAACCTCCGCTGCCTGCTGGAACAAGGGAGAGGAAGGTCTTCGTCGAGTACCGAACGTGTGACCGACTGCGGGAGCGCTGCGGGAACGCGGCGCCGGAAGGATCGTCTACGCGATCTTGAGATCGGAAAGAGTACGACTACATCACCCACGAGAATCTGCTCTCGTTAACCGCTTTGGAATCTTCGAGGGTGAGTTCCTCTATCGACTCGTTGCTACAATCTAGTAGATAGATCTTGGCTTGTTTGTTTGTATGCGATAGAAAAATTTTGTTTTCCATGCTACGAACCCCTACAGTGGTATCAGAGCCGTGTCTATATGTAGATCTGTTGCACGAGTAGAACACAATGGTCATTGTGGGCGTTGATGCTTTTATTGTAGATTGCTTTGCGTGTACTTTGCATCTTGCGGTATGTTGGGATGAAGCGGCCCGGGCTAACCTTACATGACATCGTTCATGAGACTTGCTCCACGCTTGACATGCAACTTGTATTGCATAAGTGGCTTTGCGGGTGCCTGTTTCTCCTAGCATAGTAAAGATCCAATTTACAACGGGTAATCAACAATGCTAGTATCAATGTTGTGGTTCTTGTTCGTAGGTTAGAACGACACTTATGGAAAGCCCCAAACCACGTAAAATATGCAAAGAAAGTAGAAGCGTCTAACTTTGTTTTGCAGGGGTGTGCAGTGATGTGATATGGCCATGATTGTGATTATATTTGATGTATGCAATGTTCCTTATTGTAAGTTGGCAACCGGCAGGAGCCATATGGTTGTCTTTAATTTCTGTTAAGACCTGCGTGTCTATTCAAAATAGTTGTAATAGTTGAAGCTGGTGGACGACAACCATGAAGAAGCGTCATTGACCTTGATGCTATGCCGATGATGATGGAGATCATGTTCGTGCTTGAAGATGGAGATCGGAAGCACAAAGAAGAAAGGCCATATCATATCACATATTATGAATTGCATGTGATGTTAATCCTTTATGCATCTTGTATTGCTTAGTAGACGACGGTAGCATTATAAGATGATCCCTCATGCACATAAATTTCAAGTTCTAAAGTGTTCACCCTTAGTATGCACCGTTGCCAAAGCTTGTTGCTTCGAAGCACCACGTGATGATCGGGTGTCTTTGATTCCGCGGGTGAATACAACGTAAGCAAGCCAGATTTGCTTATGCGGTAGCTAAGGTTTGATCTTGACGAGCCTAGCATGTACAGACATGGCCTCAGGAACACGGATCGCCGAAAGGTAAAGCATGAATCATATAGCAGATATGATGAACATGTCGATTGTTCGCCATTGAAGCTATATCAATTCTCGTGATGATCGGTTTTGATATGGGGGATTTGGTTCGTGTGATCACTAAAACAATGTGAGGGATATTGTTTTGAGTGGGAGTTCACCTAGATTAATTTAATTATTAATTAGAACTCAATTTATCATAAACTAAATCAAAGTGAATTTGCATAGTTGTTGTAGGCATTGGCATCCGTTTACCACCTTGCGCTTAGTTATAATTGAGATGATAGAACTATAGAATTCTGGTTAGATACTTTACGAACTGGTATCGTATTGTTTTAAGTGTTAATCTAAAGTTTAAAAGTCCTATTGCAAACTTTCAGTAAGTTCCGGTTACTCCATGAAGTTTAATAATTAGTATTAAATCAAGAGTAACAATTCCAAGTGTTAGTATATAAGTATCATGTTTGTATCCATGATTCTTGATATTCAAAGGATTCCCTTAATATCAAGGTTATCTAGGATCTGAAAGAGTTGTTTCAGAAACCATGATGTGTGGAAGATATTGTGATATCTGAAACGAAGTTTTGGTTGCAACATGATAGAGTATAATATGGCAAAAAGTCATGTTCTCATATTTGATGAGAATTTGCAAAAGGGTTGGAGACACTTGTTGTCCTAATCCTCCAAAAGGTTTTGGATAGCAACATTATACTCATAATTCATCGTTATAAGCTAAAAGTAGCTTGCTCATGGACGATTCCATGATAAGGGTGAATATTTGATGTAGGTGAAATGTTTACTACACCAAGAGATTACTAAAGAAAGGAATTTGAAAGAACACCAAATATTTGATGATGGTGATCTACTTCAAAGTGCAAGTCCAAAGACATTGGTATTTAATTATACACGCTTTGGACTATATGTCATATGTATGACACCACTATTGATGTTAATAGATTCTTTCAAACAGAAAAGGAAATACTGAAAGAAAATCTCATAAATATATGGCAGAAAAGAAAAGACTAGAATCGTTCAGTTTAAGTATATAGATGATATACATGTTATGGCTATATTCTTTGCTTGTTAAACAATGTGGTTCTTAAGTATTTGATACTGAATTTGTTGGTGTGAATCGTCATACGAAACAACACAATTCATGAACTACAATGGCCTAAGTAACTAGCAAAAGAATATGTGATGATGTTCATCGAGAACAAAATAAAGGGTTATTGTGTTGCTTGTTAAACATCAAAGCTTGCCTTCAAAGATTTGTTTTATCAGGTATTATGAGAACAAAAGATTGTTCAAATAATTTCCGTAATCCATAAAAGATGGATGATTCGCAAATCTCGTTGGAGACATCACATCCATAAAACTAGTGCTAAAAATGTCGAAAGACAAATTGATTGAAAGATCACTTAGGAAGTGACATCGCCGTTTAAATTATATTTGAAAGAAAACATGAAGAAACTCCATGTTGATGGAATTTTGGAGTCTTCTGATTTTTGATCAAATGACGCTTGTGAAACTTTCTTAGAGATAATTAAAACTTCGTTCATAGGCCAAAAGGGAACGAATGACTAGCTTATTGGAACTTGTACATATTGTTGTACGAAGTCCGTTATGTGTAGTCAAGAGCGATGGATTTCAACTTCATATGCTTTCTCCGAAAATTTGAGTGAATATATGAATATTTACTTAATAAGGATGAAGTGTGAAATATTTGAAGAGTTCAAAGACTTTCAAGATGAAGTGCAAAATCATTGTAACAAGAATATAAACAGTTTATGATAAAGATCATAAAGGAAGATATTTGAGTTACAAATTTAGCATAATACCTAAGATTTAAGGAATCGTTCCGTGGATTTGCATTTCCCGAAACACCATAAGAGTATGGAGCATTCGAGATATGTAATTAAACCTTGTTTGACATGGTAAGATCAAAGGTATAGTTCATAAAACTGCCATTGTATTTTAAAGATTAAAAGCTTTAGAGATTACCGTTTTTCCACTAAAAAGAGCTCCATCATAATCCGTTGAAATGACACCATATAAGGTTATGGTTTGGGATAAAACCCAAGTTGTCCTTTCTTAAACATTGGTATGCTATGCATAAGAAAGATGTGTGCAACCAAAGTCGGATGAACCTGTCTTTGTATAAACTGTTCCTCCATAAAACACCGGAGACAAAAGAGTTTGTTGCTTAGAACGTCAAGTTTCTTTGAGAAGAAATTTTTCGTGAAAAGTTAAGTGGGAGGACAATAGAAACTTTGATAAGGTTAAAAGAACCTTAGCTATATGTGCAGAATTGCGCAGCGCCGAAAAGTGTTTCGGAGGCAGCAACAATGCTCATGGTTCACGTACCTCAAAAGGTTGTGGTCACGGAGATCCAAGTTCCTATTGAAACAAGTAGGTCGGATGAACAATCAAATACCAAGATTTGAGGGTTGAATCATTATTTGAGAATAATGAACCGACTACATGCAGAGAAGCGATGATGGGCCCTGACTCCGTAAAATGGCTTGAAGCCATAAAATCCGTGATAGTTCCATACACGAGAAATCAAGTTTTGAACTTGAAGGACCCTCGAGAAAGGTGTAAGACCTTATAGTTGTGTCTGGATCTATAAAGAAATAGACATGGATGTTTCACATCTAGTCGACATGTTGGGAAAGAGTTCACAACAATGTTCAAAGGTTGACTATGACAAGATTTTGATCTTTCATAGTGATATTTAGTCTAGACGGATTAATGTAGCAACCACTACATATAATTTGTTATATGGTAGTTGAATAAACAAAACAAGTTCTTCTAATAGAATCGTTACCTAGGACATGTGCATAACACGGTCCATAGGGTTTTGTTAATTCAAAGGATGCTAAAAGCATATGCAAACTTCAATGGTTAGAGTGAGCATAGCGGAGTTGGAATCTTCACTATGATGAAACTGTTAAAAGAGTTTAATTTCATCAGAGACAATGAAGATGCTTGCGTTTGCAAGAAATTAAGTGGGAGCGTAAAGACATGTTTCTAAAACATTATGTGGAAGACATATTGTTGATTGGAAATAATGTATCTTTTATTAACACATATTAAGAATTTCATCCCGATGAAAGACTTAGGCAAAACCCAAATATTTGGCATCAATAGACGCTAATATGGTTGTGCCAGAAGTACATAGACGAGATATTGAATGAATTCAATATAGAAACTACAAGAAAGGTTCTTGTTGCACAGAAAGGATTGAAAGAGTTCAATGTTGATGATATATTCAAGTGTATTGGCACTTGGTAAGTGAAACAAAGATTCAAGTATAGATTGATACTTGATGTATGAAATCACAGAGAGTATTTATATCAATCATACTGTGATATGTACAAATCCAGATATGTCCTATGCTCTAAATGTTGTGAGCATATACCAGAATGATTTGTAAGATGATCATTGGACAATAGTTAGGATATTCTTATGATCTTTTGGAAGAACTAAGAGTATAATATTTGTAGAAGTGACAAATAGATGGTTAGTTCATTGTAAAAGTACTACATTGATACTAGCTTTGTCACAAAGTACAAATTAAGTTTATCTCAATCTAAACTAAGGGTGGCACAATATAATGGAAAGTGAGTTCCATAATGGATTTGGATGATTTCCAAAATTAAGACATTGTGACAGATACTACAACAAAAGGCTAAGTATATGACTGCTATTATAGCAGCAAAAGAGGGCATTTGTGTCAAGAAGTTTGTTATCAAACTAGGTGTAGTTCACAGTGGGATAATACTATGAAGATATATTGTGCGACAATATTATCAAAATGTTTTAACCCCAAAGAGCTAAAGGTCACACCGAAAGACCAAATTTATACAAAGCCATCTCATTAGAGAATAAGTGATGCGTAGAGACGCAAAGACATGCAATTACACACGGACCTGGAAGTGTCAGATCCGGAGATCAGTTGACCACTAGCAATCGTGTACATACAAACACCGGAAAGCCATAGGTGTTGAATACACAAAGATTTGAAACTAGATTATTGACTCTAGTGCAAGTGGGAGACTGTTGGAGATATGCCCAAGAGGCAATAATAAAGTGGTTATTATCATATCTTCACACTTATGATAAATGTTTACATACCATGCTATAATTGTATTAACCGGAAACATTAATACTTGTGTGATTTGTAAACTAAAATAAGAGTCCCTAGTAAAGCCTCTTGTTAAACTAGCTTGTTGGTTAATATATGATCATGGTTTCCTGATCATGAACATAGAGATGTTATTAACAACAGGATCATATCATTAGGAGAATGATATGGTGGACATACTCCTATAGATAAGCGTAGCATAAAGATCAAGTCATTTCAATAGTTCAATTGCTATATGCTTTCTGATACATAGTAACCTAATTCCTTCGACCATGAGATCATGCATATCACCTTTACTGGATGGATGCTTTGATGTCATCAAACACCACACCGTAACAGGGTGGCTATAAAAGTGGCATTGAGTGTTCGGAAAGTATTGGTTGAAACACATGGATCAAGAGTGGGATTTGTCCATCCACATGACGGATAGATATTCTCTGGGCCCTCTCGGTGAAATGTCATCCAATTAGCTTGCAAGCATGTGACTTGGTCACAAGGGATCACATATCACGGGAACGAGAAAAGAGTACTTATCAGTAACGAGGTTGAACTAGGTATGCAGAGATACCGACGATCATAACCTTGGATAAGTAACATATCGTGAGACAAAGGGACATTGGTATCGTATGTAAGTGGTTCATTCGATCACAAAGTAATCGTAGAAATATGTGGGAGCCATATGAATTTCCAGATTCCTCTATTGGTTATTGTTCGGAGAAGTGTCTCGATCATGTCCGCATAATTCACGAACCGTAGGGAGACACACTTAAGGATTCGACGTTGTTTGAGTAGTTATGGTATTATGAGAAAGAGACCGAATGTTGTTCGGAGTCTCGGATGGGATCCGGGATATCACGAGGTGATCCGGAATGGTCCGGAGAATAAGATTCATATAAGGAAAGTCCCGTTTCGGAGTTCGGGAATGATTCCGGTGTTTTCATCGGGAATGTTCTAGAAGGTTCCGGATTGTCCGGCACTCCGGGGGGGAAGGGGTACATGAATGTGTCATTACATATTGGAATGATTGCATCATGTACTAAGTGTTCTTGCTGTCCCAAATATAGGATTAAATTGAATCCTAAAACAGAAAAGTCAAATGTCCAGTTTGAAAGTCAAACTGCCAAAAACAAGAAACTGTGGGAAACAAGCAAGAGGAGTTGGAATCAACTTGGAGGAGGAGTTGGACTCCTCCAGGCCGGCGGCCAGCCCTAGGCCGAGTTGGGGAGGGACTCCCTCCCTCCCTGGCGCGCCAAGCCCCCTCCCACCTATATAAGGAGGGGCAGGGCTCCCTCCTAGACACACAAGTTTCCTATCCTCTAAACTAAACCCTAGATCTAGACCCCGGTTTAGAGCTATTCGGTTTAGAGCTTTCTAATTGGTTTAGAGCCCTCTAATTGGTGTGTCTAATTACTAGACCACTAATAGCCTCTCTCATAAGCTCCACCATACTCGCACCGGCTTAAGGCGAAGCCCTGCGGGATTTCCCCTCTACTTCCGGTACCACGCCGTTGTGCTGCCGGAATCGCGAGGAGAGTGCTACAACCTCCGCTGCCTGCTGGAACAAGGGAGAGGAAGGTCTTCGTCGAGTACCGAACGTGTGACCGACTGCGGGAGCGCTGCGGGAACGCGGCGCCGGAAGGATCGTCTACGCGATCTTGAGATCGGAAAGAGTACGACTACATCACCCACGAGAATCTGCTCTCGTTAACCGCTTTGGAATCTTCGAGGGTGAGTTCCTCTATCGACTCGTTGCTACAATCTAGTAGATAGATCTTGGCTTGTTTGTTTGTATGCGATAGAAAAATTTTGTTTTCCATGCTACGAACCCCTACACCCATATCTTCTAGGAGCATTGTGAGCTATTCGGGGTTCGATTTGGGATGTTGCTGATACTCCCACGTTGGATGGGATGAGCACTCCGTGAATATGTGACATGCCCGCTTTTGGTTTTAGTACTTGCCCCACCTATGTAGCTAAGCCCATATCTTTCAGAGACCTATGAGGGTTTTCTGGGACTCAGATTTAGGTGCCTCCGCTTAATACTACTTTCTATTAATCTACTCTCCCCAAGGATCTTGCGAGTGACCTTGGTTTCCACAATTTTTCGATGTATATACAACGTGCGGGCCCACAAAGTTCTCCCACCTTTACTAGTTCATGGGACGTGTCATCCTTCCAAGAGCATGGAGGGACTTTCCATATGTGAAAATTTGCATTCATTTGCGGAGGATCGTAAAATTCCATGATACAACAGTAGCCCATCGTTGACTCGAGCGGTCGGGGTGTACCGGTGCTGGTCGACACATCAAGCTTTGAAGGGTCTGATGGACTGACCTATATCAAATGCAAAATTTCATGGTAAGCGAATTACCTTATGTAGTTATGTACCACGATAAAGTGTGTTGATGACGCGAACTTGTGTACTTGAAGCCCCTGGGTTCATACTTTGTCTTCTGGACAATTGTTCCACAAACCTGACCGAGCTTATTTCTCCACTTGTGAGCTTGGTGAAATGGACGAAGCAAGCAAAAAGGGTCAGTGCTTGGCAATCGAAGAAGATCATCCCTGTTGTTTGGGAAGTTCTTTCTTTGTCTTCTCGACGTCTTTGAGAAACACACCATTCTGCAAGATATCCTCCCAGAAAAACCAATCTAGATGTACCCATGTATGTGTTCTTAAAGAAGACTTGCTCTGATACCATTTTTAATTGAATACCCTAGGTAGTTCTCAAAAAGTATCCAACTATTAGAAATTTTCAAGCGATTATATTGTTTCAGACTAATAAACTCTTAGAAGTGAATACACATCATCACCATGCATCAATACAAAAACAGAATTTGCCACTCATGTTGATATCATCATGTTAGTTGCTAAATACGAAAGTAAAATATTAATATAATAACTTGTTATTCTGATACCGACCCACTAACTTTGTCACGACAAGGGTTAAAAAATATCTCATGATGTTATGTTTGACATAAATTTTTGACACCACCAATTGTCAGGTTATATTACACTAGTTGCCAAGCTAGCATCGAACGGTTACCAAGATAGTACGGTATGGTGGCCTAGTGATAATTTATTTATCTCACACCAATTCAATATTGTGTAAAGCTAGAGAGTAACTACTCAATTTGCCAAAAAAAAAGTAGCTATTCAAGTGTTAACAACAAAAATGAATGGTAATCAACTATAGGACTACATTGAAGTATTATCCTAGGGATATTGGGAGCCATTTTTTTGAAAAGGAAAATTACAAAAATGCTATTTCTAAGTTTCACAATTATCTGATCATTTTTTGTGGATACATATAGATGTGTTGTATGTATATGCAGAGTTTTGTTAAATAATGTGGAGTACATAATATTTTAGGATACATAGAATTCACAAAACTATGACTCTAAAGAGTAAAAGACTTCCATTTTGTCCCCACATTTGTCTTATTTTGTAGATCACGCGTGATAAGGGTACATCAATGAAAATTTTGTAACATGCTATATTTTTTAAATGTTTTCATATATGAAAATGCAGTCTTTTAAATTTGGAAAACAAGCTACCTAGAATTCGAGAGCTAAAAAGGACTTTTTACCCTGCAAGTCTTAGGCTAGTCATAGTGCTAAGTAACTTAGACTAGTAACATGCTAGTTCATATTACTATCTTCATAGTGGGAATAACATGTGTATGATGTCATGAAAGAACTAATTAATTAGGTTGTAGGATCATATGATCTTGGTATATGTGATTTTATGGTAACTAGTAGTAGCTAAGTTAGTATCTCCATCTCTTTTTTTATTAATTATCATGCATGTCATCAATTTGTTTAGTTGGCACGTGAATGTTACTAGCTAAGTTACTCCCACTATAACTAGCCTTACATCAAAGAGTGACGAGGCAACCAAAGATAGTATAACCTAATTACCAAGCATTTATAATATGTCTATAACCTGATGAGTGGCTGTAGTCTGGCTGTTTGTTGCAGAAAAAAGATTTTAAATAAAACATGAGATCTATATTTCAAGATCTCATGGCATAAATCGTCAATGAATTAGCAGCTAGTACCATTTCACGGTTGTAGTTGAGACTTTCAGAGGAAATTCTATACACACACACACACACATCCAGTGCAGTCAAGGACCGGCCATATATACAATATCTATTTGCATTTCAGCAATAGAATTTTTGCATATTTTTCTATTGGGCTTACCAAAGTTTCATAAAGTCGCTAGAATTTATGCTCGGCTCAATCAACACACCGGTCATCCTCACATAGCAACGGCTGTTGTTGCGATACATCAGTGGGGCAGTAGCATTTACAAGCAAAAAAGAACAGATACACAATGCACCGTGTTTTTCACCAGCGCAATCACCTCCCATGCCCACAAAAACCAGGGCATGTTATGCCACGTATGCGATCAGAAGAACACTGTACACAGCTATAAACATTAGTGATGTACATTTACACATGCGGTATCTTGGAACATCGGCTTCCATTATCTTCGCCTGATCAAGATACCCCATGTTCAGGCCCAGATTGCAAGGGACGACATGGAGAGCGCGCCAAGGAACAGGGCGACATATGCCACCAACTGCTGCCGCGGCGTCCCTGTCATTTTCCCACCCAAGAAGTCAGCAGCAATGAGATCCACCAGCGCCATGTATATGAGTATGCCAGCTGACACAGCGTCAAGGACGCCTTCAACCACTAGAGCCCTGGGGCTGTTGGCGTTGTAGAATGAGGCTAAACCAGCCCCAGCAGCGATGCCCGTCGGGGTTGTGATGGCAAAAAAGGACGCCATCATAGCTGCTGAAAGGTTCTTAAACTGTGCCTGTTGGACAATAAATTGGTCATGTGTCAAATTTGATAATCAAGAGAACAGTACTGTCATATGATAAGCAACCCACACAATCATCACATTACCCACACAGTCAACATATCTGATGGGAAACAATATAACATAAACCAATATGGAACTCATGGCGTTATCATCTATTAGTTTATTACAGAGGTCAACCGTTCGCTTGAATATCAGTATCATTTTAGATAAGTTCAAAAACATCAAAGACTGACATAGGGACATGTGGACGGTGAATGTAAAGTGAGAGCTCCTGACGTTGCATATACTGGTATAAAAGAAAACTATTTGGATGATCAGTACACAAACAGTGAAACAGTGCAAATAGGCACACTTTACCAAATATCATATTAAGAAATTGAGAACAAATTGGACTTTCCCACAAATAAGAAATCAAGCCAAATGAGTTGAGCAGCATACAGTTGCTATTACAGAATGCCAGCCAGCTAATATGTCACATTGATTCAAAATTTGAAAAGCATACTGATACCAATATGATTTAGTTGTACCACCTAATTATATCAAACAACAGAGGTAGATACTGAAAATAGCAGGAAAGCTAAATGGCACTAAGGAACTTGCTGTATAAGAAGCAAACTCATACATTAAAAGAAGATCACTAATTTGAAATGAAGAAATATCCTATATGCAGAAGTTTATCTACATACTATCAAGTGTATGCATGTTGGTATGATGACGTGCAACTAAATAGTTGATAATTTCAACTCGTCATACCAACTGGACAAAGGGTAATTTCTTCGTGGGTGGTTGCAGGCTTCCTTAGCTACCCCCGAGCTTTGCGGAAGGGGACGTCCTCGCTCATCATGTTGACGGCCTGGTGGATTTGGAAGCAACGCAACGCGGCTTCTTGGAAAATGCGTCACCCAACATAGGTAGTATTCTTGACACAATTCGCTCCGAGGCTCGATCTTGGGCGTCTGCAGGTGCGCTCGGGCTACGTGCCTTGCTACCCGCGGCCCTGTGGGTCTAGTGGGTTGAGTTGTGTGGGGTGTTAGCTCAGCTGAGCTTGTATATGATGTACAATAACTCCTTTTTTTCTATCAATGAATCGAAACGCAAAGCTTTTTGCATTTGCAAGAAAAAAGGGTAATTTCTTCGACAATATTTTGATATTAAATTTGTTTTCTAAAACTGTGATAAGCTACTGAGAGAACATCTGCACATCACAGCTCAAATTTGAAGTAGGTAGACCCTGTATTTGTGAAAGGTCAGATCCTCTATCGAATTACTAAGGGTGCAATGCCTGACACAAAAAAACTTGGAACTAATTTAAAACCGGGCTCGACTTGAGCCTCTCATCTAAAAAAACATAGAACTTCATGCAAACTCGACTAGTAACTTGCTGGATTTAACTCGGTCTAACATCATCCATGGGTGGATACAACGCTTATGCTACGAGGAGCTGCAGCTCAACCCGGATGGATGCTCTATGTAATGAACTGATAATTCTGAAGTTCTACCTTCTTGGTATTTCCTTCTGTCAATGAAAGTCTTGATGTTTCTGAAGTTCTAATTCCTAAATTTGAAGTTTGTAAGTTGCTATCCTTTTCTGTTGCATGTGATGCTAGAATTCACAACTGTAAATGCTAAGATTCGAGCGCAATTTATCATAGTCGTTATCGTTTCACAGGCAGAAGGTTGAATCACTACATGAAAATGCAAGTCCACACTGACGTATTGCAAAAATAGATGCAGCAAAGTGCAAACATTAGTAGTAGTTGTGATCGTCCAAAGAATTTCCATTGTACAGTCACAGAATCATGCAACATAATTATCGTACCAATCCATGTTGAATTCCTCACCTGCGCAATGCACCCACCAAGAGCAAAACCCTCGAAGAATTGGTGGAACGAGAGGGCCGCCACTAGCGGCCTGATTGTGCAGGGGCTCCGTGACACCCCTAGCGACAGCCCGATGATCACAGAGTGTGAGACGATCCCCATCTCCAGTATCTAGAAGTTCCAAAATCAATATATAGGAATGCAGTGTCCAAACACTTTCAGTGGTGAATCGAGTGAAGAGATAAACCACCCACCTGTGACACCACGACGGAGCGCACGTGCTCTGACACCTCCCCCTCGCGTCCTTCCAGCTCGTGACCGTGGGAGTGGCCGTGCGAATGGGAGTGGGGTTGCAAGAGCGGGGCACTGTGATCATCCTCCTGTGGCTGTACGACGGTGACCACGGTGATGTCCTCGTCGCTTGCACTGGCAGAGGCGGACGCAGCGAGCGCAGCAGCGGCGTCGGCCTTGACCCTCGCAACCTCGACGCGGTGTTTGGTCTCGTAGAACCTGGTGACCAAGACGTCGAGCACGAGCGTGGCGAGCGCGGCGAGCATGGCGACGAACCCGGGGAACGGGAACCTGCGCCAGGGCGACGCGGGGAGGCACGGGTTGGAGAGCGCGCGCTCGGCGTCGTGCAGCATGTGGACGAACCCCGTGGCAAGGATTACGCCGGCCGCGAAAGCCTTGGCGGCGACGAAGACGGCGCTGCCGGTCCGCACCGCGCGGCGCTTCCGCCCCGCGAGCGGTAGGCCCACCCCAATCACCCCGGCCACCAGTATCGCGGCCATGGCGAGCCACTTGAGCCTGAGCGCCGCCGCGTCGTCCCGGCACCCCGCCCCCTCGGCCTTCTCCGTCTCGTCCGCGCAGGTCGCCGCCGACAGCGACCCCGCGATAAACCCTGCGCGCCAGGCCACCATTCTCAGTCTCGATCAGGACGAACACCGCAAGAAAGCGCAATGCTCTACCGAAACACCGAAAAGCAATCTAATTTACCTTTGCTTTTACTCAAGAGTTCGCCAAGAACCACCATGGCTGGAGAATCCCGAACGGAACTGATTTCCTCGATGACAAAAAGTGTCTGAAGGGATCGATTCTTTAACCACTCCGCTCCGCCTTTCCTTTGCTGCGGTGGGTACCTTGCTTTGTTCGCACGTACGAGCGCGGAGAGTGGCGACTGGCGAGAGAAGGGCGGCCGAAGTCGTAGGAGAGAGAGATAGAGGTTAGGGGGATGTCGTCATGGTGGCACAGCGCCAAACAGAGGGAGCATAGGTAGAGCGGGCGCGATCCGTCGACGCCACCGCCGATGTGGACGGTGGCGATTTCATTTCACCTGGGGCAGAAGGTCACGTTTCGCTGAGAAGTGGGCCCTACTGTTCTTCCTTATCGGCCCACCTGTCCTTTGTCGGGAAAAAGCGCGACGGATAAATGCATTCGTAGGTAGGGTCCAGCAACCGCTGTTGCGCTCGCCGTCGATTCGAGCGGCGGACGGTCGAGATCATGCTCTATTACCGTGGGTTTTAAATGCTTCGGGTCCCACACAAGGAAGGGCTCCTGCTTGCCCGCCCGGTCGTGATGAAGTCAAGAGACTGCCATGTGGGCCACAATGCTTCGGGCCCTTTGGTCAGTCGATGCAGGAGGATGAACCTGGTCGCGTGTTGGCGCGGAGGGACAGAGTCGTGGGGTGCGGGAAACGATGTCGACATAGTGAGGCAACAAAGATCCGCAATCAGCGTTGTGTGGGCTCAGCTCGTTAGTCTTCATACGGATAGGCTGGAGCCTGCGACTGAGCCCAAAAATACGGGCTATTTTGGCAAGACGGGCAAACTCTTCGTTTCTGGGCCGGCCTACTTAACTATTGCTATTATGTCTTTTTTCTATTCTTTTTGCATGGTTTTTCCATTTTTTTTCTTGGCCGAGCAGGTTTCCACTCTGTATCGCTTCCTATTCCCGTATCGCTACTGCAAGTTGATTCCATACGGAAGGCCATATAGACTGCGGCCCACGTAAACAACAATTGCTCTAAAGAGCATCTCCACTTGTTGGGCAAACTTAGATAAAAAATCGGACATTTTTTCAGCATGATGAAACAAGTTTTTGGTCTGAATACGTTGAGTTTTCCCCGCGTACCCAGGCCGAATTCCCACATCCGGCTAAATTTTACTAAAAATGGGCCAATTTCATTAAGATAGACGAATATAGATGGATTACATCGAATTTAAACGAAAGTAGTATATAATAAACTAAAAAAGGCCGCCGCCGTGGCCTTCGCCGGTGCCGTCGCCGTCTTACATGCCGAAGTTGCTGTAGAACGCCGTGTAGCCGGGATCGGCCCAGCCATCATCCTCGTCGCCGTCGTCGCTCGACGGCTGGTGCTGGCGGGAGCTCCCCTGGCCTGGGTCGCCGCACCTCCACGGCTGGTAGGAAGGGCCGTCCTCCTCGTCGTCGTTGAGGACGAAGAGCGGGGCGTCCTGGTAGGCGAGCGCGCGTCCAAACATCGCCCGTCTCCGGGCCGCCTGCTCCTCGGCCTGCTGCTATAGGCGTTAGACGCGCTGCCACTCCTGCTCCTCCTAGTCCTTCCTGGACCATTCTAGGATGTCCGGCGATGACGGCTCCAACAACGGCGGCTGCGGCGCTGAGTCGCGGAGCGACTGCTCCAGCGCCATCCTCAAGGCGCTGTCGTCGGGCGGCGCCGATCCTTCAACCTCCGGGCGGCGAAGGCGCAGGTGGCCAGTGGGCGACGCTGTCGCGCGTGGCTTGCTGATGACGAGGCCGCGCGAGCGTGTTCGTGGCGGCGAGCGCATAGGCGAGACCGCCTCGCGCTTGACCGGGCGCAGCCCCGACGAAGGCCCAGTCGCCGCAGGAATAGACGTGCAGCCCGAGGAGTGGAAGGCCGAGGCGGAGGATGAGCTCATGCTGGGCATCCTCCTCGGCATCCAGTTCGCCGGAGGGCGCCGCCCCGACCTGGCCGCCGGTGTCGGTGTGCGCGGGAAGCTGAGACACGACGTGTTCCCGGCGTTGATGTGCTCCAGCACTGCCCTGAGCGTCTGGCCTGGCGCGCTCCACCAACGCCGGCGGCCAGCCGAGTTGTTGCGCTTCGACGGAGACTCGTTTTGTGGCCCCTCGTGGCGGGCGAGCTCCTGGGCGCGGCGGTCCACGAAGAACTGCTCCCAGTACAGGAGGTTGTCGGTGCTCTCGGCGTCGGAGGGGTCGTCCATGGCGCTGATGTACTCTTGGATCTCGTACGGCAGCTCCTCCGGCGTCAGCGCCTGCGGGATAGGGATGCCGCTAGCGCTTAGCTTCCAACCCGGTGGGGTTTGCGTGTCCGGCGACGCCATGTAGCCGGCCTCGTAGAGCAGGCGCGCCTCCCAAGCCTGGAGGGTGCGCCGGCCGAAGTCGTTCGCCGCTGCACCGTCGTCGGGGTATCGCTCGGCCATGGTTAGGGAGGGGAGCTGTGAGAGAGTGTTCGCCAGAGTTTGGGCTGGTGGGCTGGGGGAGCAGTAAGAGAGTGTGAAGAACTCTGGGGAGGGGGTACGGCTTATAAAGGCCGAGGTGGGCGGCGAGGGCGGGAAAAGGGGAAACGGCGGGAAGTTAGTGCCCGCCGGTCCGTCGCGGGAGCCGAGGCGGCGGCGGTGGCGCCGCAATTCAGACACGTGGCCGACGCGATGGGCAGTTAATGTCCGGCGGTCGCCACTGGTTCCCATGATGACGACGATTCGGCTTCCGACGCTGACTCGCGCCGTTTCATTTTTTTGTTGTGTCCGGCGTTCTCAGGACGTATCCGGGAACCTGGGTTCTGCCTGGGTAGTCCGGACAAAAATTGGCCCAAATCCAGCCGAAAACAAGTCCCTGGGTAAGCGACTGGGCCGATTTTCGGCGTCCGAATTTGGCGTCCGGATCGGCGTCCTGGATAGCCGAGTGGATATGCTCTAAGGGTCGTACTATGCGTCCCTGCAAGATAATTTCCCAAAATCCCTCGGATCCCGTACTGACACGTGTCCTTAAAAAGACCCCAAAATCCCGCTTTTGCTATAAATATACCCGTTTTTGCTATAGATAGTCCTGCTTTTGCCTCATGTAGTAGAAAACGGTTGAACACAGAAATTGTTGGAGATATGCCCTAGAGGCAATAATAAATGTAGTTATTATTATATCTTTGTGTTTATGATAAATGTTTACATTCATGCTATAACAGTATTAACAAGGAAACATTAATACTTGTGTGATTTGTAAACTAAATTAGAGTCCCTAGTAAATCATCTTTGTAATACTAGCTTGTTGGTTAATAAATGATTGTGGTTTCCCTATCATGAACATTGAGATGTTATTAACAACAGGATCATATCATTAGGATAATGATATGATGGACATACTCCTATAGATAAAGCGTAGCATAAAGATCAAGTCATTTTAATAGTTCAATTGATATATACTTTCTGATACATAGTAACCTAATTCCTTCGACCATGAGATCATGCATATCACCATCACCGGAAGGATGCTTTGATGACATCAAACACCACACCGTAACTGGGTGGTTATAAAGGTGGCATTGAGTGTTTGGAAAGTATGGGTTGAGACACATGGATCAAGAGTGGGATTTGTCCATCCATATGACGGATAGATATACTTTGAGCCCTCTCGGTGGAATTTCATCCAATTGGCTTGCAAGCATGTGACTGGCTCACAAGGGATCACATATCATGGGAATGAGAAAAGAGTACTTATCAGTAACGAGGTTGAACTAGGTATGCAGAGATACCGACGATCAAAACCGCGGATAAGTAAACTATCGTGAGACAAAGGGAAATTGGTATCGTATGTAAGTGGTTCATTCGATAGCAAAGTAATCGTAGAAATATGTGGAAACCATATGAATTTCCAGATTCCTCTATTGGTTATTGATCGGAGAAGTGTCTTGATCATGTCCGCATAATTCACGAACCGTAGGGAGACACACTTAAGGATTCGATGTTGTTGAGTAGTTATGGAATGATGAGTAAGATACCGAATGTTGTTCGGAGTCTCGGATGGGATCCGGGATATCACGAGGAGATCCGGAATGGTCCGGAGAATAAGATTCATATAAGGAAAGTCCTGTTTCGGGGTTGGAGAATGGTTCCGGTGTTTTCATCGGGAATGTTCTAGAAGGTTCCGGAAGGTCCGGCACTCCGGAGGGGAAGGGTACATGAATGTGTCATAACAAGTTGGAATGGTTGCATCATGTGCTAGGTGTCATCGCTGAGCAAAATAAAGGGATACATCAAATCCTAGTTTGAAAAGTCAAACGCCAATTTGAAAAGTTAAACGACAAGTTTGTTTGGTGGAGGGAGAGTAGGAAACCTACTTGGGGAGGAGTTCCTCTCCCTCCACCGCCGGCCTTGGAGGCCGAGTTGGGGGAGGACTCCCTCCCCCTTGGCCGCGCCCTCCCACCTATAAAAGGAGGGGCAGGGTTGCCCCTCTAGATCTACACCTCCACCACCCAAAACCCTAGCCCTAGCCGCCGGCCCTCCTGCAGTCGCCGCCGCCCTAGGGCAAACCCTAGCCGCCGACTTGGGGCTTTCCCCAAGCCCTAGCCGCCTGCTTAGCCCTCTCTCCTTGGTGTGTCTAAACCCTAGATCACCAAGGCCTCTCTCATAGTCCACCATACTCGCTCCGGCTTAAGGCGAAGCCCTGCGAGATCTCCCCTCTACTTCCGGTACCACGCCGTCGTGCTGCCGGAATCGCGAGGAGAGTGCTACAACCTCCGCTGCCTGCTGGAAAAAGGGAGAGGAAGGTCTTCATCGAGTACCGAATGTGTGACCGACTGCGGAAGCGCTGCCGGAACGCAGCGCCGGAAGGATCGTCTACACGATCTTGAGATCGGCAAGAGTATGACTACATCACCCACGAGAATCCGCTCTCGTTAAACACTTTGGAATCTTCGAGGATGAGTTATTCCATCGACTCGTTGCTACAATCTAGTAGATAGATCTTGGCTTGTTTGTTTATATGCGGTAGAAATTTTTTGTTTTCCATGCTACGAACCCCTACAGAAATAAAAAAAACAGACTGGTCCTCGCCGGAGATTTCGCCGGAGAACTCGTCGGTGACCATGTAGAAAAAATGTTATGCCAACGTAGCATATCCGACCTCGCCGGTAGACCTCATCGGAGACCGTGTAGCAAAAATGTTATGCTATTGTATCAAAACCACAAAACGGTGGTAGCAAGAAACATGTGCTGATGTAGCAAAAAAAGACCTCGCCGAAGATATTATCGGTGGCTGCCGTAGCAAAATAGATTTTGCTAAAGACTGCCCTCAAAAATATTATAGCAAATACTTTATGCTATTGTAAAAAACATAGAACAGAAATAGCAAAATATTACTATTATCATAGCATCGCCCTATAGCAAAATCTTAAAACACATTCGTTAGTCAGATAGCATCGTTGCCCTTCATTTGAAGCAACGACGACTACTTCCAGTAGCATCGTCGTTCCACTTGTATAGCATCATGCGAGTAGCAAAATTCCGCCTGATTCCAGTCAGCGGCGAGGGAGCAGCCTGAAGGCCTGACGACGCGAGCTCTAGCGGCGTGGCGGTGATGCATGGAAAGCAGCAGATGCGCGGCTGCGGGCGGCACCGACCGGGACGCGGGCGGCGCTGGTTGTTAGGGACACGAACGCTACTGGAATAGAAAGAGATAAGGAAAAAAAAATAGAAATAGGTCCCACCCATGTTTCTTACGGGGAGCCATATACACGGCTTCACGCGCGGCGGCCCGGGGATCGGGTCACGGGATCCCGGGGTCGCAGGATCATTTTCCTTGCTCTAACTTCTAACTCGCGTGGGCATGGTTCAGTAAAAAAAACTTGGTGGGAATATTTCCTCACGCGGAACTCAGCGCTAATTCCCAACTATTTTTATTAATCAAATAATAAATTTTACAATGCCAGTTTAATAATAACAAAATAAATAGTTTTAAAATGTTCACGGTAGAAAAGATTTAGATTAAAAAATACTCATATTTAAAAATGATTCAGATTCAAAAAAGGTTAACCTCGAGGTTGTAGAAAAAATCACGAGTCAACAATATGATTTTTAAATAGGAACTATTTCTAATCTGAACAATTTTTAAATGTGAACTTTTATCAAAGTGAACATTTTTAAAATTTGAACAATTTCAAAAATCTCAAAAAATGATTTTGTTTTTTTTGAATATTTTTAAATCACAAAAAGTGAAGTCAATGAAATAAAAAAGAAAAGAAAACAGAAACCGAAAAAAGAAAAAGAAAAACATAACAAATAAACATAAATAGTAAAAACGAAAAAAGAAAAGCCAAAAAACACACCAAATGGGTCGGCCCATCCGGCAAACCGATGTGAGAGGGGGTGGTTGCTAAAAAGAAGTGAGAGCCACCTGCATGGATTGACGTTTTCTTGACTATTATATAAGCATAATGGTGCGTATCGCTCCTAACATCAAAAAAATAAGTGTAAGACAGGGTGATCTTCCATCTAATAGTGTCATGATCCAAGGACTTCTCAAAATTCATATAATCACCCCCAAGTTATCATAATTTTCATGTGGTACATTGTACTCATGATGCACCAGTGGCAATTTAGGCTTGTCTTAAAGCCTTGCTACAACATGCACATATTTAACATAGTTTAAGTTAATTTTCATAGATCAGTCATGGTCCCTCACATGGAAGAAGAAAGAGTTGAACATTTTACAAGGACTATGAATTGCAAAAGATGTTCTCTCCCATTCACATATCTTGGTCTACCTCTTGGAACAACAAAACCTAATATTAAATGGTTCGTACCAATGGTATAAAAAGTGGGAGGGTATGTTGAGTTTCCCTAGAGTCTCTCGTCATCACTAGAGATCACCGTCGATGCACGCACACCTCTCCTCTGTCTTCTCTTTCGATGCTGACTAAGGGGCTAGTCTGGCTAGCTGGCCGAGCTTGGGAGATCGATTGGCGATTTAGGGGTCTGAGGTTCTTGCAGACGTATCTCGCGATCAGGATGGAGGAGAGATCTAGGGAGAGGGATGAGAAAGTGAGGAAGGAAGTGGATGTTGATGAACTGTTAAGGAACCTCAAGTTACACAAGGAGGATCTCAGCGCGTTGGCCTTGGCCTGGGGTAGGAGGAAATGAGGCGCTAGCCGGTGGTGAAGGGGCTCGCGGGGGCAAAAATTCTTGCGAGGAAATCTTTTACTATTACCTCGCCGAAAAACACAATGATGGCGGCTTGGAACCCTACGCAAGATCTGACCTTCCATAAGGTGGAGCCGAATTTTATTGTGCTTCAGGCCTTCTTCCTAGGGGATTGGGAAATAATCATGGAAGAAGGTTCATGGCTCTTTCATAGTTGTGCCATGATGGTTGACCCTTTTGATGGAACTACTTCAGTGCCATCTATAATTCCAAACGTGTCCAAGCATGGGTACAAATTCACAAACTTCCTCCGCTCATCCGCAATAAAGAAGTTCTTACTTAGCTAGTGTTGAGGGTGGGAGATATCATGTAGTTGACATGGCCACTATCCAAGCGAGGACTGGGTGTTTCATCGTGTGCGAGTAAAGATGGACTCAACCCAACCACTTATGCTCTTTGTCCTGCTTGCATTGGAAGGAAGGAAGGAAGAGGATGTTTTTACATGTCAAATATGAGAAACTCTCGAAGTATTATGAGTTGTGTGGTTTATTGGGCCATATGTACCTGGTTGACCGCCAATTTGGCCCTTAGATGGTTTCTGGGGAAATATAGTTGAAGCTAGGGACCACTGGAGTATGTGTTGGTGCTCGTGATAGTGAGGTGAATATATAGGGAGTGTGGACCAGCGACATCTGGTTGTGGTGCATGCAGGATGGGCCGAGGTGCTAATCGAGAGCTGAGCTTGGCCACCGTAGGTGGGTACCAAGGACCAAGAATTTTGCATAACGCAAACATAATTCCGAGGAGGCAGAATTGGGTTTGGAATTTGTGGATGAACTCTTTGACACGAAGTCAAGTCCCCGAAGCTGGTTAATGAGGAGGGAATCATCGGTGATGAAGGAAGTCCAATAAGAAATCATCGGTGATGAAGGATCTAAACATGGTCGCAAGGACTGCTGTGGGAAGGGTACTATAGGGGTTCTGGTGTAGAAAACAAAAAATTTCCTATGCAAGAATGCCCTAATGCCTAAGATCTATCTATTAGTAATGCAGTAACATCCAAGAGTTTCGGATACATACCCTTGTAGTTCGAAAGCGGTTAACATTTTGAGGGGAACATGGTTGAAGTAGTCGTGATTTTAGCTGACCTCAAGGTCGCGAAGCTCCTCCCAGGTCACCCCTTGATCCATCACCTGTAGTAGTCCGGCTCACGACATCCAAGGTGCCTCAAGTGTGGCCCCTTGTGGTTTCGTACACATTTGATGTATGATGACAACCTCCGGTGACATGGTTATACCCTACGGGTACACGACATTAGCATACCTGGTCCGCCCAAGGAAGGCCCACGAGAATATGCGCGGCCCATGAATATTTTCGGGTGGCCCAAGCCCATAACGTCTTCAGATCCTTGGAGAGCAAGACTAGAACAGATAGAATATTCAAAGGGGTAAACCCTAAACTTGTAACCGACTCGATCTATGCCCGGGACCTGCCTATCTCTATATAAAGGCTAGGAGGGCACGACGAGGAGGCTCTCTCACCTCACCGCATACACACCTCCATGCCAGATTGCATCTGCGCACCCCTGTAACCTTCGGTTATGCCGTAATCAAGAGCAGACAAGCAGGAGTAGGGTTTTCCCTTCGGGGGCCTAAACCTCAGTAAATCTCGTGTCCCCTGGTTGCTTGTGTGTTAACCGTTCCACGATCTCCAGCACCCCCATCTTCTTCAAAACCCAAGCTCATAACAATGGGCTTTGACGAGATTAAACCTCGTCAATTGGCGCCGTCTGTGGGAATCGGGGGCGCTGATTGTGCGATCATGACGGTCCCGACCAAAGCGATCTACAACTCCTCGGCGACAGAGAGCCATCTCCTCTTCAGCGCTTTCGACTTCACCGCCCACTCGCCAGCCACCATGAAGGACTTCGAGCCCGTAGGCGACGGGCTCGAGATCCTGTTCGGAAGCTTCTGCTTCTAGGTGGGACAGACCGACACTTTCCGCCTCCCAGAGCGGGTGCCTCTGCCATCGATCAGGACCGCCTCATGGGCACCGCATCCCAGCATGCTACGCACGCCCACATCG
The DNA here is from genome assembly GCA_916181665.1 of Avena sativa. Lineage (NCBI taxonomy): Eukaryota > Viridiplantae > Streptophyta > Magnoliopsida > Poales > Poaceae > Avena > Avena sativa. Next base: position 17,032,284 of record OV702279.1, on the reverse strand, counting down.
ACAGATGAGTCATATGATAGCAGCGGCTGCAACTCAGATCTATGCGATCCCCCGTCGGATGAAGGGACCTACGGTTCCGGATCCAAAAGTTGCGGCAGCAGCGATCCAGTCCGCGGGCGCTACCAATGCGCCGTGGTCATCCAAAGCGAAAACGAGCAACAACCACCAGGTTCGGGTGCTCACGTACCGCCGCCCAACCCACAGGGTAGAAACGGCGAAAACAGGAGGCAACCATCCCCCCGCCCAACGAGGATGACCCCGACACTAGTCGAGTAATCCACCTCAGCGAGGAAGGATGGAACCAGGCACGCGAAGCCGTGGCGGGCAACAAGATCCTGCCTGTGGGTGCCTCACGGGACCTACTGATGGCATACCACCTGCTCCTTATTGAAGAACACAAAAATCAGGTGAAGGTGCAAGAGGTACTCGACAAACGCAAGCAAGCGGCCTCAGAGTATAGCGCGCGGCGATCTGCGCTCTCCTCCATTGGTGGCTCCAGCTCGCACGGCAATCAAGCCAACAAGCATCGCTCTCACACAGACAACATGGATCCCGCTCTACATCGCGAGGTGACCCGAACCCTCAACACGTCCTTCATGGAGATGGACGCCAACGGCAACATCATCCCGAAGACGCCACAAGCTGCAATCATGGCAGCCACCACATATCTCGCGTCCCATCCACCTCCGGTGGGGGACCCGAAGAAAGCTATGCACAAGTCCGCACTAGCCGAGCTCGGACTCGTTGGAGCTGCGCTCCACGAGGAAGCTCCTGCGGAGCCGAAAAGAAGGCTGTGGTCAAATTCAATCGCAGCCCCACACCCTCATCCGAAGAAGACGAGCACGACCTACCTCGATGACACAAGAGCTCACGACGTCGCAGCCGTGACTATGACTCTCAAAATGACCTTGCTCAGCGCAAAGTCGACAAGGCACACGCCAAGCGCGTGTGCTCATCCGAATCCGAAGAGGATGACGACGAGGGAGAACTCTGTGGAGCTCGATGCTTTAGCAGATCTATTCGGTGAACACGGATGCCGAGAAACTTCAAGCTTCCTTCGAACACTCTGAAGTTCGACGACACGCAAAACCCTAAGGCGTGGCTCAGCGACCACCTGTCGTCCGTCAAGATGCATGGTGAAAACAAAAACACCGCTCTACAATGCCTCCAGCTGCAGCTGACAGGCACAGCCCGGATTTGGCTCAGCAGCCTGTCCTCGGGATCCATTCGAAGCTGGGAAGAGATGGCGTACAGTTTCATCCGAAACTTTAAGGGTACCATCAAGAGGCCAGCCTTGATCGAGGAACTGCGGGCCTGCACTCAACAAACGGGCGAATCCATTCGCTCGTACATACTACGCTGGTCCAACATCAAGAACTCCACGGCACACATCTCTGAGGAGAGAACAATCGACGCCTTCAAGGATGGCGTCAAACACCAGGACTTCAAGGAAGATCTTGGGTGCGTCAATCCCAAGACACTCGACCACCTAATGGACATCGCCAATAGGTGAGCAGATGGAGAGGACTGCATGCACCGAGCACACTCGGATGAGGAGGATGACTACGTCCATCGATGCGAGCGCCGTAGCAAGCAAAGACCGCGCGTCTATGATGATCGCGATGGACCCGACATGGTCACGGCCGCCTACACCGACCGCCGCAACGAAAGCAGCGGCGGATACCGCGGAAACAACTTCCGTGATAGAGGACGTCCAACACAAATGTGGCAACACTGCGGCCATGATGACAAGCCCTCGGCATACAACAAGTTGTCGGGACCATGCACCATCCACTTCTACATTGACAAGAAGGATGGAAAAAAGAAGGCCAGCCATATGCTCAAGGATTGCCGTGAGTTCCAGAAACTCAGCGAGAGCCTGTCCCAGATGAGACAGCAGGTCCCGAACCCAGGGTTCGGACACGCACCTGTGCCAGGTGACATCGCCCACGGAGCTCCTCCACCACCACCTGTGGGACCTTCGAATCACCCGGTCGCACCTACAAAGAACAACATCACAGGAGGGTACCTGCCGCCGAAAGGGGCCCTGATGATCCAGAAGGGGCGCCCAACCAACAGGGTGCAAAAAAAGATCACCCGCCAGGTCATCTTGGCTGTGACTGCTCCACCTGCCATCCCTGAGTACCTCAGCGGCTAGGAGTCCTGCATCACATTTAGTCGTTCGGATCACCCCCGCCAAATCCCTCGCCCAGGTCATGCTGCCCTGGTGCTCGAGGCGCAGATCGGAGGATTCGAGATGAGTCGCGTCTTCATGGACGGTGGCAACGGCATCAACCTGATGTTCGCAAGCACCCTAGCAGCAATGCGGATTTCGCTGTGCAGCCTGGAACAATCCGACACAACGTTCCATGACATCGTCCCAGGGAAGGGCATATTTCCCCTGGGAAAGATATGGCTCGACGTCATCTTCGGCAAACCCGACAAATTTCGGTGTGAGCGACTCGAGTTCGAGGTGGTGGACTGGCCATCACAATACCACGCCATCCTCGGGCGCGTGGCCTTCGCAAGGTTTCTGGCAGTACCGCACTATGCGTACCTGCTACTCAAGATGCCAGGACCTAGGGGCATCATCACAGTCCAGGGGATCTTCACCCGATCGGACCACTGCGACAAGGACTTCAATAGAATCTCCCAGTCATTCGGCATGCAGGAGGAGCTCACAAGGCTCCGAGAGGTGACAGACAATGGGGCACCCCCAGTCTCAAGGCAAAACGCACCTGACATGTCGTTCGACTCAATAATCAACACGAAGAAGGTGCATGTCCACCCGAAGGACGCCTCCAAGACGGTGCTGATCGCCAATGACATGAGCCCCGCATAGGAAAGCGCGCTCATCGAATTCCTCCTTGAGTGCGGGGAAATCTTCGCCTGATGTCCTGCGGACATGCCAGGAGTTTCCAGGGAATTCGCCGAGCACGCACTCAATGTGTTCCCAGATGCCAAGCCCGTCAAACAGTCCATCCGACGATTATCCGAACCACGGGCCGAATCCATTGGAGTCGAAGTCAACAGACTGCTCGACGATGATTTCATCAGGGAGATCAAGGAAAGCGAAAGGCTGGCCAACACCGTGATGGTCCCTAAAAAGGACACGGACATCCTGCGGATGTGTGTGGACTTCACATCGCTGAACAAGAACTGCCCAAAGGATCACTTCCCTTTCCCTCGGATCGATCAGATTATCGATTCGACTGCAGGATGCGAGAAACTCTCCTTCCTTGACGCCTACTCAGGCTACAATCAGATTTGACTAAAGGTCGAAGATCAGGAGAAAACAACGTTCATCACGCCATTCGGAGTATTCTGCTACAACACAATGCCTTTCGGACTGAAGAACGCAGGTGCCATGTACCAGCGGTGCATGCAGGCATGCCTGAAGAGCCAGATCGGCCGCAATATACAGGTCTATGTCGACGACATAGTAGTCAAAACAAGGGAGGCCAAGACATTGATCGACGATCTTCGCGAGACGTTCGACAACCTTGATCACTACAAGATCAAGATGAACCCAGAAAAGTGCGCCTTCGGCGTCCCATCTGGCCAGCTGCTTGGATACTTCATCTCCCAGCAAGGAATTGAGGCGAACCCGAAGAAAATTCGGGCCATACTGGCCATGGAGAAACCGAAGAACCTCAAAGGTATCCAGCAACTCGCTGGGCACATCGTGGCGCTGAGAAGATTCATCAGCCGCATGGGTGAGAAGGCCCTTCTTTTCTATCATCTGCTACGCAAAGCAGACAAATTCGAGTGGACACCTGAAGCGGACGACACATTCGAAGATTTGAAGCGGCTGCTCTCCACCTCGCCCGTCCTGGTCACACCAAAGGAACGCGAGACTCTCCTGCTATACATAGCAGCCACACATCAGGTGGTAAGCACCGTGCTCGTGGTCGAGCGACCCGAAGATGGCAAGACCCATGGGGTTCAATGCCCAATCTACTACCTCACCGAGGTATTGATGCCAACAAAATAGAGGTACCCTCACTACCAGAAACTCGCCTACGGCATGTTCATGATGGCTCGTCGGCTGAGCCACTACTTCCAGGAGCATTAGGTGATGGTCGTCAACGAGGCACCTCTGAACAGCATCCTGAACAACCCGGAAGCCACAGGACGCGTGGCCCTATGGGGCATCGAGCTGTCCCCTCTAGACATAGTCTACGAGAAGCGCCATGCGATCAAGTCTCAGGTCCTATCGGATGTAACATCCCAAAAATATCAAACTTAGATCATCAAAACACTAATCATCAAGTTTAGGGTTAACAAAAACTTTTCTAAATGAATTCATGAATGCATGTATATGTGTATGCATGGATTTTGAATTTCTTTAAAAACCACCTTGTTTGTGTGAACCATTGCTTGTAAAATGTTTCTTAGGTGAAAAGAACATCATCTAAAACATTCCCCACACTTTTCCTTAAGACAAGTAAATCAAAACAAATATATTAAGTGAATGGTCATTTTGACCAATTTAACTCCCATGCCTACTTTGGCTGTCTCAAACTTTCAAAACCTAACAGAAACTTTTCTGGATCTTTGCACCCCTTGAATGTACTCATAACAAAGTATCAAGGCCCACTTTGTGATCATCCAGAAACTTTCAAATGCATAGTTTAAATGACAATTCAAAATTGAATCTCCTTCATATGGGAAGATCCCACTTTTTCAAAACCCACTCAAACAAGCTCAACTTTCAAAACCCAAGCATCTGCAGACTCACCAGAACCAATCTAGCAAACCCACCAAAATTCATTTCAAAATTCAAAACTTGATTTCATGCGGCCATTTCATCAAACAGGTTGCAGACACAAATCAAACAAAACATCAAACACTATAGTGTGTAGTGTTTTGAGCCTAACTTGTTCCCTAGTTAGCTCACACACAACCCAGTAGATCATCTAGAAAGATTAGCCCAACACTAGCACCCCTGTGAGCTTGCCATTGTCATTAATGGTGAACAGCAGAGCACCCCCATGTCACCCCATTGTGGACAGCAGGCTAGAGGAAGAACTAGCCGTGCCAACCTTGTCTGGGAGGCAGCCCACCGTCCACCGCCACTGCCTGTCCCAGCCGCGAGCGTTGCCAAGCCCTGGACCACGCGCACGAGACACGCCTAGACCATGCCGAGCGTGCGCCAGAGCGCCACCCTCGACCATCACCCACAGACCGCGCGCCGCCCTCACCGCGTGCATACACGATCACCACCGACCCAGGAGACCGCCAGACACCCTCGTTTGCCGCCCCGTGCCATACAGCCACCGCCCGCCGTCGAAGACGCCGCCTCTGCCGCGCAGAGTGCCGCCCGTTCCAGACCAAACCACACCGCCCCATGCCTCGTGATCATGTCGTTGAGCATCGCCAGGAGACACAGCACCGTCCCCTACCCTTGCCCATGCCAATAGCCGCCTGTAACGTCGCCCCCGACGAGCTCACCGTGTGCCCTGACGGTCCCCTCGCTCGACTATAAATAGAGGCCACCCCCGCATGATTTCTTCACACCATCTCACTCCCCTCTCCCCACTGACCGTGCCACACCATCCTCAGAGCAAGCCAAGCACCACCTCGCCGGAATTTCACTGGAGCATGCCACTGCCAGAGAAGAAGAGAGCCAGCGATTGGAGCCGCCCCAGGAGAAGCCACCGGTACCAGGAGGTTCGCCGTCGTCGACTTCGTCGTTCGCCCGTCTCGCCGACCCTCGCCCGTACCCCGGTGAGCCCCCAACACCCCTCACTGGCCGCGCTAGGTTTCTTTCTCGCCGGAGCTGTCTCGCGTTGACGATGACCCTCAGCCGTTGGATTAGAACTAGATCGAACGATCCACGTTGCCCCATACCGCTTCGCCCAGCCCCGTGTCACTGACGAGTGGGTACACCCACTTAAGCAGCCCGCGGGAGCACTGCGCTTAGCAGGCAGACCCGTTAGAATTTCCCGTGCAGCCCAACAATTCAAATTAAACATTTTTCTTTTTAAATTCAAACACACTTCTGTACCCAACTTCAAAAATCAACCCAGATCGATTCAGTACACCAAATTGAATGAAACCAATTTTGTTGGAAAGGTATGTGAATGCTTAATCCAAGACCGTTGGATTCAAGTCATTTGGATCTGTAGATCACCCATAGTAAAAATAACAAGGCAAAAGCTTTTCTGCATTCAAACATTTTTCAAATTCAAACCATAAAAGCTTTTGAGTCGATTCCAACTCTCAAAAATCACATTTAACCATACCTTTCAGAATATATAAAAATATATAGGTTTACTTGCAGAAATAATGTTCAAGTAATAAAAGAATGCTTCATAAGCATTTCTAGCCACTTTAATTAATTAAAATAAAAGGGTAAAACCTTATTAAATTGTGACACCACTTTAAATCACATTCCCATGGACTAAAATATGTGGTGATGACATGTGTCAAAATGATCCCATGTTTATTTTGGAGAATATTAAATCTTAAGTAGTTGTTCAATGAGTATAAATTACTTTTCTAAAAATAAGAAGTTTTAAACCAAGCTTTAACCTTGTAATGTTAGAGATGATGCTAGATCATCTATAGGACCCTTGTGTGTGATGATTGCAAGTAGTTAAGTATTGTTTGGTGATTGTGTACCTCGTATTTATTCATAGACGCTAGTACCGACCAAGGATACTACGAGAAGGAAGGAGGATACTACGAAGAGGAAGCCGAGGAGAACTTCAACCACTGCTCTGCACAAGGCAAGCTAACACTTGCAAGATACTATACCTATGCAAGCTAATTACTATGCAAGCCTAATACTACTAGCGAATGTGCAAGCTAACACTTGCAAGATACCTTACTGATGCCACAAACCCATACTTGTGAGATGACTACTTTATGCCTTAAGCATATGTGATCATACCTACTTGCTAAACCAATCCTAGTTTTATGGCAAGCTTCTTACTTTATTTCTTTATCAAAGCTTACTTAGAGTCTACCTAAGAGTTTGGTAGATACTAGACAGTTGTGCTGAAGGTTGCTTAAAGGGCATAAAATTTGGCCTAAGCTAGAAACCTTGATATCAGCCTAAGATATAAGGTTGGACTTAGTGAAACTCCACCAGTTACCACCCCTCATTATTACTACCCCCACCTGTAGATGCTAGTGCTAAGCATAAAACTTGATCAACTTTTAGATGGGAATACTTGGTGGAAAAAATGGTTATGAAAACCTTGGAATGATGGATCATTCTATTGAAATGTTTTGGACATGTGTTTCCAAACACTTGATGATTTTGGTGATGAAAATGTTGAGGCATGAGCCTTAGCCCTTTATAAAACTGATGGTTGTCTGGATGCGATACCATTCCAATTTTAGCGTACAACCACAATACCCGAATATTGGGTAGGGCTTGACTGGAAACTTATATACCTTAGTATTAGTTCCCTCACGGCCAAGGTCTGAGCTGAGGCTACCTTGTGAAGATTGTCCACCTGTAGTACCCAAGATGACAGTGGTCATGGTTGGGAGGCCAAACTCATAGGAGAGGTGCTTATACTAGGGCGTGTAATTGAAAAGTTAGGATTGATTATCCGCATACTGAGTATGGTGAGTCCAGGATTTGTTCCTGACGGATGTATCGAATGTTGTGGTGAAAGTGTACAATCTCTGCAGAGTGTCAAACTATTCGAATAGCCGCGTCCTCGTTTATGGACAGTTGGAGTGGCCATACTGTTCCCCCGTCGGACTTTTAAAATGACTTGTGAAATGAATTGAGACTTTGACTTGAACACAACAGAGTTGTGACCTGAATTACAAGATCCCACTTAGGAGTTATAAAATTGTGACTAGCTTTGGAACTTAGTAAAGATAAACCTGGCTTTTTGCAAAACAACCCTAGAGCCTAGTGTCCTATTATCCAACAACCCCTTACCTGTTAGTATTAGTTTGCGAGTACTTAAAGAGTACTCATGGCTTTGTCCCTGGCTATTCCCATGGCCAGACTATGAAGAGGAGTACCTGGAGGATAGACCCCAGGAAGGTTACGACAACTAGGATCATCTCCCATCGTCAGCATTGCCTGTGACCCCGAAGATGGAGCTTCGCCTACGCTATCGTTATTATTACGTATTCCGCTGCTTGATGTTGTATTAAGAACTGGATCATGAGATCCCCATTTGTGTAAGAAATTATGTATCGTTCGTAATGGATGAAGTACTATGGTATCCAATTCTGTTATGTCTCGCAAAAATGGTAATCCTGGGATTGCGATGTATGGCATAACAAGCATCTAGGATTGAAAAATCCGGTTGTTGACAAGTTTGTATCAGAGCCATCCTGACCCTAGGAGACCCTAGTTAGGTTGGACGTTGAACCAAAAACTTAGTTTCAAAACCACAGAACAAAAATATTGACGAAAACTTATTCTCATTCTTACCTCTTTAATTCTTTAATAAAACTTCATGTTCCCCAAAAACTCTTGCAAAATAGATAAAATTTTGACACACTTGATCACTCTGCTAATCTACTCATCCTCTATTTTTATAGATGGACGTGAAGTACAGCAAGTTTTATCAACTCGGAAATGGAGGAGACCTTATCTTTGAGAGGGATCTGGATCAGCTTTCGGAACTTCTGGAGTGTCCGCATCCCGAGTTCTTCGGAGCTCAGCTCAATGATCAAGGAGGAGAAGATCTGCAGTGGCTAATTGTTGCAAGTCTTCGAGGAAAGATTGAACCTCTGTAAGATCCCTCCTTTGTAAAGGAAAAGGATCCCTGTGATTGCAATGCTAGTCCCTGGATCAATAGCTAGCATCCACAGTTAAGATGTAATATCAAGAAACAAAGGTCATAATACAACTTTATAACCAGGAATAAAATAATTTATTACATCTTACATAGCTCATTTGGCTATTACATTACATTGCAGCAGAATATCTATAAGCATGGGGTCCTTCATCTTCAAAGTGCCACAGGCAGACATGTTGGTTGTAGACTTGTAATCCTACTTCACTAATATCAAACAAACCTGCAACATAACAAGTTACAGCCACAAGGGTCAATACACTTGAATTGTATTGGCAAGTGATACTATGGTAGTATAGTGGAGTCTATCATCTATATGCATTTGGATAAGTGGAGCTCAGGCTTGCTTTGCTCAAAATAGATTTTCCTTATCATTTGAAAACACTAAATTTTTGCTTGACAAAATCTTTCCCAAGGCATCTCCCAATAGAAATTGGTGATCCTTCAACCCTTGTTCAACCAAAAGTTTTTAACTTAGAAATTGGGATGATGAGATTCTTGATAGCTTCCATGTCTTGATGCTCAAATTGTCCTTTGCCAGGGACATGGCTAAGTACTTAGATTTTACACTCTGCAGAGGTGGTGCACTTTCCCCACAAGACTTGGTTTCCCAAGACAAGATCTTTCAGAAGCCTTCCCTTAGACCAAATGGACGCGCTCCAACCTATCATTCCCACTACCACCAACTGTCCAAATGGCTAAGTTATTGCAACCTATATGATCCAGGCAGAGCCCATAATGCCAAGTGGCTGCACTTGAAGCTTCTCAACATTTGACATCTCAAATCTCTTTGTTCCTGGGTGGCCATCCACAAGTGAGATACACATGGTAAACCATAGAAATGGTCCTTGTGAACCACTCAACACAAACCATTCCTTCCATTCACCCAGGTGATTCATTCACTTAGTTGTTTTATTAGACAAAACACAAGTCCTCAGACTTAGAAATTTTCCATAGCATGAATATATATATTCCACCCTTGTTTTCTACTAGCTAAGCTAAGCATGATAGTAGTAGGAGTTTAACTTAGGAAATTCTACTAAGGTTTCATCTACTAGGATTTCCCATGGTATAGTTTACACTTAGCAAAATTTCATGCAAGTCCTACTTAGAAATATCACTAATGCATAGTGAAAATAATGGGAAAAAAGTATGAAGCATCACTTGCCTTTTTGGTAGAGAGTATAAGTTCATTCCTTGTCTTTGAAACAATCACAATCTTCAAGTCACTACAATTCAATCAAGCAAACAATATTTCAATCTACCTTTCAAGCAATTCCTCACATAAAATGATAGAGACAAAACAATGCATGCAAGCATGCTAAAGATTTTTTTATTTGGAGAAGTGGTTTCTAATGGGTCATAAACATTTGACACCGAATGGTCATTTTATAAAGTGGCAAAATCATTTGCAAAAGATTTCACTTCATAAACCATTTTTAAACCAAGTCATTATTTTATGTGGTGAAGAAATGCTTTTAATAAGGCAACATTCTATAGGTTTAACAAAATATGTTTTCAAACCATAAAATCTTGTGTTTAGGGTCAGAGAGTTTATTTCCAAAACATTTCCCAAAGGTTTTCCTCCAAAATCATTTTTAACAATTAAACCATATTTTTATTTGACTAGAAATGGTTTAAATCAAATATTTATTCTTTTGCTTCACCAAATACATTTTTTAAACCACAATTTGTTTCCTATGGTTAGTAGGTTCAAAACACACCATTTGCCAAAGATTTTATCCTCAAAATCATTTTAGAACAATTTTTATATCCTAAACATGCATACACAAGTTTCTGCAAAAACAATCAATTTAACAGAAGCAATTTACTAAACAAAGTGCATGGTCAGAAAGTACTTGTTTTGCTGAATCCATTGATATAAAATTTGCAAAATTTGGACGTGTGGTTTGAAAGTTATGAATTTTACAAAATTGAACATCTAATAGGAAAGTTTCTGGTTTTTAAAACAGACAGAGGCCACGTGTCGTGTTCTTATTCGCTGGTACCGCTTCGGTTGGATCAACAGACAGCAGCCGTTAGATCTAAAGTGGATCGTGCGGCACAGGGGCAAGCGTACCTCTTCGCTCAGTCAATCTATCATGGCCACGCGATCAAGATCCTACGGCTACCAGACGCTTGCCAGGAACTGGCGGCGCGAGCGACGGTGGCTGGCGGCGGCGTGGCCAGTCAGTGGCGGAGCTGGCGATAGAGGGAGCAAGGGAGGAAGAGAAAGGGATTACAGTGATCGCAGGAGTATGGCGAAGCTCAAGGTGGTCTTCGGGTAGCAGGGGGCGCACGGGTGTCGTCATAATTCCTCGCCGGAGATGTGCTGCGCCTCGGGCTCGTCTGCTCGTCGACGGGGGCGAGCCTACGGTTCACTCCAACCCAAACAGACAACGCCATTTGGTTAGCAAGAGAGAGGCGAGTACCGTAGTATCATCCAGAGGGAATGAGGCGGCCAGGGATTACCAGGAGGTTCCGTCGGAGAGGTAGCAGACGACGGCGGCGGGCAGTGGTTGTCCTTGCCGACGCTCTGGGGCGAGCGCGGCCGAGCTGAGGCCTCTGGGAGGTGCGCCAGGGTTCGTGGAGCAGGCGTGTGTGGTCGAGGGGGAGAGTGGCGACGTGGAGCTGCCGGAATTCCTCACGGAGCTCGTCGGAACAGTGTGTGGTGCTGGGGGAAATTGGGCGGCCTGGGGGCGCGCTAGGGTGAGGCGACGGAGGGGAAAGAGAGAGGAGATGCTGGCGATTAAGAGAGCATGGACTGGGGGCGTTTAATGGCGTGGTTACTGCGTATTAACGCGAGGAAACGGCGACAGAACGGCCGGGGAGGAAAGAGGGGGCGTGGTCACCGCGGGGAGGAAGAAGATGACCTGGCGTGGGGCGGCTTGGCAGTGAGAGGGAGAGAGTGGGGATGGGGTCCACGCGCCAGCGTCCTTGCGGGTTTCTTTCGCGGTGAAAAATGGTTCGCTCGGTGAGAGGGAGAGGTGGGCTGGACTGGGCTTAGTGGGCTAGGTTAGTTGGGCTGCACCTTTTCAATTTTTTTTGTTCTGTTTGCTTTTCTTTTTCTCATTTGATTTTTCTGTTTTGATTTTGAATAAGCAATTCAAACCTTCATTTGAATTCAATCCTTTGCCAAAATTTGTGTAGGTTTAAATACTGATTAGCAACATAAACTGAAGTCAATTTTTGAATAAAACTTTATTCTTTTTGGGGTCTTTTAATTATTCAAATAAGCCCTTGTTTTAAATCAAATAAGATTTAATAATATTTTCAAACACCATTTAAATTCTTTAAACTTTCCAAATCCTTTAAGTAGGTTTTTATTTATTTATTTGGGTTCAAATAATTCATCTTGAATTATTTGGAAAGTATTTAATATGATTCATAAATCATTTGAATTGGGTTTTCATTTTAATTCCAATGGAATTAAATATAGTTTTAATTTCCCAAAGTTTATTTGGAAAGTTTCTTTAATCTTCTATAAGTTGAATTAATCAACTTTTATTTCACTTGGGTAATTTCCAAAATACTATTTTCTCATGAATTATATAATTATTCTTATTAGAGATTTATCTTTATTAAAATAGGAATAGAATGGTTATTGCCATTTTATTTTATTTTGGAAATTCTTTATCTTTTTATTTTATTTGGATTTGGATTATATTCATTCCATTTGCTTATGGATTAGGCCAAGATTTATTTGGTCTTTCAAGTATTCTTTATTTAATATTTCTTTCTTCATTTTATAAAATCCATATCTTTTTATTTAAAGATCAAAACTTGGTGATTCCAATTTGTAAAATCTTATTTAATATTTATTTATCCTTTTAAATCCTTTTAGGATTATTTGCTCACCATTTTGTATGGGTTTTAGATAAGTGCTTTATTAGCTTTGGAAATTACTTTTCCTTATCTTATTTAAATTCATAATATTTTATCTATGGTTCCAATTTGGAGGCAATCAATTTATATGGTTTTATAATGTTTCTATTTGTCTTTCTTGATCATTTGTAAATGTTTGTTGACAAATTTTTATATGGATCAAATCCATAGGCTTGGAGATAACTTGGAAATGATTTTTATTCCATTAGGGTTTAGGGTTTGGATTTATTTTCCAAGTGTTTAAATTTCAAGACACATTCATTGAGGAATGCATTTCTCTTGATTTGGATTTTTTGTTGGCTTAAAACTTTAATTAAAGTTTGTTCCATATGGGATTTTAAGTTTCCATTTAAAAACAGAAGTTTGTTTTCACCCGAAAATTATTTATTTTTCACATTACAAGATTTGGAAAATCTTGGGATGTGACAACCTCCCACTGCGGAGGGAATTCAGTTTACCTTGAGGGAAAACAACTGGCTCGATGGACTTGTCAGAGCAATGCAGGAAGCTCTTTCCCGTTTGTGTGGGAAGAGCATCAATCAGATCAAGGGTACTCGCTTTGAGTTTTGCCCAAGGCGTGATGCAAATGGACAACCACTGGAAGCCCCATACCACCCCGAGCTGAAGACTCAATTGGACCACCTTAGCTTCATGATGTATGATCGTCAACAAGAGTTGGACAACTGCCGTGACTATTGCAACCACAAGTCTGCCATCATCAAGACGAAGGATCAGACCATCGCCATGCTAGCAAAGGATCGCAAGTCTCGCCGCCGTCAGCTCGACAAGAAGGAGCGCATTATTGCCCGTCTTCGCCATCGCATCTCATCTCTGGAAGAGACCATCCACGAGAGAGACATGCAGTTAGAGGAAAGGGAGAATGCCAGAGAGGATCTTCGTGGAGACCCTTACTCCTATCTCAGTGATGACGATGATTTTCTGGAGGATCAGGCCATGGACTTCTTCACCGATGAGGATGATTTCGCCTTCATCGATGATGCGGAAGATGATGAAGCCACAGACTCCGAGCAGTAGTAGCACTGAGCACTAGCGTAGTGAGTAGTAGTCGGTCCCACTGTATCGTAGATTCCAGAATGGTTCTTAAAACCATCTGTTTTTCCTTGTTGTGGTGTGTGTTGTACTGTGTGCTATGAGTGAATGAATGAAAAAGCAAGTTGCTAGAAAACTTGAGTCAAACTCCAAAAACTTTTCAAAAACCCAAAACCTTAGCAATTTCCCTCTTTTCTCATGATCTATATCAATCTTCAGATGCCACGTGGAGGAAGTGGTTCAGCTCCGGACCCGATGTTGCAGATCCTGCAAATGTTGACTTCTGACCGCGAAGCTGAAAGAGCCGAACGTCAAGCCAACCTAGCCACTCTGCAACAGATAGCCCAGCTAGCCCACAACAATCAAGGCCATGGAAATCAGGACAACCACAGATCTAAGCTCAATAATTTCCAGAATACCAACCCACCCGTTTTCACCAAGTCGGAAGATCCCCTAGACGCCGATGATTGGCTGCAAACCATGGAAAATAACTTAGAAGTAGCCGGAGTGGAAGCCAACGAGAAAGTCTTGTTCGCCACCCATTATCTAGCCGGAGATGCCAGGGCATGGTGGAACAGTGTTCGTGCAATGACCGGAGGCCAGATGATGACCTGGGAGGAATTCAAGGTCAAGTTTAGCAGAACCCATGTGCCACCAGGTTTAATCAAGAGAATGAGAGACGAGTTCAGAGAGTTGAAGCAAGGAAGGATGACTGTAGTGGAATACCGTGACAAATTTCTGTCATTAGCTAGGTATGCCCCGGACGAAATAGACACCGAAGCCAAGAAGAAAGAAAGATTCCTGAATGGTCTGCATGACGAGATGCAGACGGTGTTAGTCAATATCCCCTTTGTTGATATTGAAGCCCTTGTAGACTCTGCTATCCAGATGGAAGGAAAGATCAACCAGGCCAATGAAAACCGAAAGCGTCGCATGATGCATCAACCAGGAACCCATCAGACCCCAAAGTATCGCCCCAACCCATCTCCAGGATTTGCCCCAAGAACCAACAGACCCCCTATGACCTGTCCGACCTATCACAACCGTGGAAACCCTAGACCCGGAGGAAATCACAACAACCCCGGCAACTCTAGCAATTTCACCCGTGCCCCACCCAAATTCAACACCAACAATACTACCACCAACCCCAACACTGCCCCGAGGACTGGAAGCAATGCTGTGCCTGTCGCAGCCAAGGACAAGTCACAAGTGACCTGTTATGACTGTGGAAATAAAGGCCACTATTCCAATGAGTGCCCCAACAAGAAGAATGCTACAGCCCCCAACGCCAATGTCCCAGCTCAGCAGCAGCGTCGTGTCCAGCCAGGGAGAAGATTTGCCCCAGGGAATTCACTCAACCGCAATGGCCGTCTTTTTCTCATGCATGCTGAAGAAGCTCAGGAAGCTCCAGACGTCGTGCTGGGTATGTTTTCTGTTAATTCAGTACTTGCAAGAGTGTTGTTTGATTCTAGTGCATCACATTCATTTGTCACCGAAGAATTTGCCTGCACTAGTAAAATTCAACCAACCAAATTGAAGCATGTGATGATTGTACAAATTCCCGGATCAACCACCAAGGCTAGGCCAATTTGCAAAGCCGTCCCTATCCGAATCCATGGCATAGATTTTTATGCTAATCTAATAGTACTCGGAACTAAAGGTTTGGAAGTAGTACTAGGAATGGATTGGATGTCCAAACATAAAGGATTGATTGACTGTGCCAAGAAAGCCATCACCATGACCAGTACCGCCAGAATATCAGTCGAGCATATATCTGAAACCTTACCTCGCCAATTCAAGTGTAACAAGAGTATAGCCCAAACTACCATTGACCAAGTTCGGATAGTCTGCGAATACCCCGATGTATTTCTAGATGTTTTGCCGGTATGCCCCTAGATCGGGATATCGAGTTTATCATCGAACTAATCCCCGGAACAGGACCCATAGCCCAGAGACCCTATAGTATGAACCCGTCAGAACTAGAAGAACTGAAGAAGCAACTGGATTCCATGCTAGAAATCGGATTGATTCAACCGAGTGCGTCCCCATGGAGATCACCTGTCTTGTTTGTGGACAAGAAGGATGGAGGTAACCGTTTGTGTACGGATTATCGGAAGTTGAATGATGTCACCATCAAGAACAAGTACCCCTTGCCTAAGATAGAAGATTTGTTTGATCAGTTGACCGGTGCCCAGGTGTTTTCTAAGATTGATCTTAGAACTGGCTATCATCAACTCAAAATTCGTGCAGAGGATATTCCAAAGACTGCCTTTACCACCAGATATGGGTTGTATGAGTATACAGTCATGTCTTTTGGATTAACCAACGCCCCCGCTTATTTCATGAACCTCATGAATAAGATTTTTATGGACTTCCTGGATAAGTTTGTCGTTGTTTTCATTGATGACATTCTGATTTATTCCAAATCAGAAGAAGAACATGAGCTACACCTAAGGACCATTCTTGGAACCCTTAGAGAGCATCAGTTGTATGCAAAATTTAGCAAATGTGAATTCTGGTTACAGGAAGTAGGATTCCTCGGTCACATTGTATCAGCCGGAGGAATTGCAGTTGACCCTGCCAAAGTGAAAGATGTAGAAGATTGGCAAGCCCCAACCACTCAAACCCAAGTTCGTGCTTTTCTCGGATTGGCGGGATATTACCGCAAATTCGTAGAAGGATTCTCTAGTATCGCCCGGCCCATGACCCAATTGCTGAAGAAGGACAAGAAGTTTGACTGGACAGACAAGTGTGAAGCGAGTTTTCAAGAACTCAAAAGGAGATTGATTTCAGCCCCAATATTGATCATGCCGGATATCATGAAGCCCTTCGATGTGTATTGTGACGCATCCAAGATTGGTCTCGGATGTGTGCTAATGAAAGAAGGCAAAGTTATATCTTATCTATCGCGACAATTGAAGCAACATGAACAAAATTACCCAACCCATGACCTCTAACTCGCAGCCGTAGTTCTAGCCCTAAAGACATGGAGACATTACCTGATGGGAAACCGTGTGAGATTTATTCGGATCACAAGAGCCTAAAGTATATATTCACTCAGAAGGAGCTGAATATGAGGCAGAGAAGATGGATTGAGCTAATCAAGGATTACGACCTGGACATTCACTATCACCCTGGAAAAGCCAATGTGGTAGCCAATGCCCTTAGCAGATTGCCGTGCCGCTTGAACTCCATGATTTTGAAGGAGCAACCAAGTCTGCACAAAGAGATGGAAGATTTTCGAGTGGAATTAGTAAGTGAAGGATTTTTGGCTAGCATAGAACTTCAACCCACATTGATCAGTCAGATTAAAGAGGCGCAGAAGGGAAATGCCAGTATCGACGGAATCAAGCGTCGTATCGGTACAGGCAAAGTACCCGGATTCACCGAGGACGAAGAAGGAGTTCTGTGGTACAAAGGACGCCTTTGTGTACCAGCAGATTCAGAGTTGAAAGAAGTTATCTTGAAGGAGGCTCACGATACTCTTTATTCTATCCATCCCGGAGGAACTAAGATGTATCAAGATTTGAAAGAGCAATTTTGGTGGCATAAGATGAAGAGAGAAATCGGAAGCTATATCGCCAAGTGTGATATATGTCAGCGAGTCAAGGCAGGACATCAAAGACCCGCTGGATTGTTGCAACCTTTGCAAATTCCGGAATGGAAATGGGATTCTGTAGGAATGGACTTTATCACTGGACTACCTACTTCTAGTAGGGGAAATGACTCTATTTGGGTCATAGTGGACAGATTGTCCAAAGTCGCCCATTTCTTGCCCGTCAAAACTACCTATCAGAGTTCGAAGCTAGCGGAGTTATACATCGCTAGGATCGTTAGTTTGCATGGAGTCCCCAAGAATATAGTATCGGATCGAGGAACTCAGTTTACCTCGAGATTCTGGAAGAAAGTCCAAGAAGGTTTAGGAACCCGCCTAGATTTCAGTACCGCGTATCACCCTCAGACCGATGGACAAACGGAGCGAGTAAACCAAATACTCGAAGATATGCTTAGAGCATGTGTGTTAGAATATGGATCCAAGTGGGAAGACTGTCTGCCGTTTGCAGAATTTTCATACAACAATAGTTACCAAGCCAGTTTGCAAATGGCCCCATTTGAATTTATGTACGGAAGAAAGTGCCTCACCCCTTTGAACTGGTCGGAAGTAGGAGAGAGTCAGATTTTCGGACCCGACATCCTACGATAAGCAGAGAGAAGGTTCACAAGATTCGTGAACACCTCAAGACAGCCCAATCCCGACAAAAGAGCTACGCCGACAAGAGACGTCGAGACCTCGCCTTCAACATCGGAGATTTTGTTTATCTGAAAGTGTCGCCATTGAAGGGAATGCAACGTTTCCAACTCAAAGGAAAGTTAGCCCCCAGATATATCGGACCTTTCAAAATTCTGAACCGTCGAGGAGAAGTATCATATCAACTGGAACTACCTGAAGAGATGTCAGCGGTGCACAATGTGTTCCATATCTCGTTACTTCGCAAATGTCTCGAAGTCCCCGAGAAGACCGAAGTGTTCGAGAATATCGATCACCGGACCATAGAGATCAACGATGATCTGACCTATCCCGAAGTACCCATCCGTATATTGGAAGAAGCCTTTCGAACTACCAGAACCCGAAGCATCAAGTTTCTCAAGATTCAGTGGAGCAACCACACAGAAGAGGAGGCTACCTGGGAACGCGAAGATCACATCAGAACGGAGTTTCCAGATCTCTTCAAATCCTAGGTAATCTTTTCGTACTTTTTCAAATCTCGGGACGAGATTTTGTTTAAGGGGGGAAGGTTTGTAACATCCCAAAAATATCAAACTTAGATCATCAAAACACTAATCATCAAGTTTAGGGTTAACAAAAACTTTTCTAAATGAATTCATGAATGCATGTATATGTGTATGCATGGATTTTGAATTTCTTTAAAAACCACCTTGTTTGTGTGAACCATTGCTTGTAAAATGTTTCTTAGGTGAAAAGAACATCATCTAAAACATTCCCACACTTTTCCTTAAGACAAGTAAATCAAAACAAATATATTAAGTGAATGGTCATTTTGACCAATTTAACTCCCATGCCTACTTTGGCTGTCTCAAACTTTCAAAACCTAACAGAAACTTTTCTGGATCTTTGCACCCCTTGAATGTACTCATAACAGAGTATCAAGGCCCACTTTGTGATCATCCAGAAACTTTCAAATGCATAGTTTAAATGACAATTCAAAATTGAATCTTCTTCATATGGGAAGATCCCACTTTTTCAAAACCCACTCAAACAAGCTCAACTTTCAAAACCCAAGCATCTGCAGACTCACCAGAACCAATCTAGCAAACCCACCAAAATTCATTTCAAAATTCAAAACTTGATTTCATGCAGCCATTTCATCAAACAGGTTGCAGACACAAATCAAACAAAACATCAAACACTATAGTGTGTAGTGTTTTGAGCCTAACTTGTTCCCTAGTTAGCTCACACACAACCCAGTAGATCATCTAGAAAGATTAGCCCAACACTAGCACCCCTGTGAGCTTGCCATTGTCATTAATGGTGAACAGCCGAGCACCCCCATGTCACCCCATTGTGGACAGCAGGCTAGAGGAAGAACTAGTCGTGCCAACCTTGTCTGGGAGGCAGCCCACCGTCCACCGCCACTGCCTGTCCCAGCCGCGAGCGTTGCCAAGCCCTGGACCACGCGCACGAGACACGCCCAGACCATGCCGAGCGTGCGCCAGAGCGCCACCCTCGACCATCACCCACAGACCAAGCGCCGCCCTCACCGCGTGCATACACGATCACCACCGACCCAGGAGACCGCCAGACACCCCCGTTTTCCGCCCCGTGCCATACAGCCACCGCCCGCCGTCGAAGACGCCGCCTCTGCCGCGCAGAGCGCCGCCCGTTCCAGACCAAACCGCACCGCCCCATGCCTCGCAATCATGTCGTTGAGCATCGCCAGGAGACACAGCACCGTCCCCTACCCTTGCCCATGCCTATAGCCGCCTGTAACGTCGCCCCCGACGAGCTCACCGTGCGCCCCGACGGTCCCCTCGCTCGACTATAAATAGAGGCCACCTCCGCACAATTTCTTCACACCATCTCACTCCCCTCTCCCCACTGACCGTGCCACACCATCCTCAGAGCAAGCCAAGCACCACTTCGCCGGAATTTCACTGGAGCCTGCCGCTGCCAGAGAAGAAGGGAGCCAGCGATTGGAGCGGCCCCAGGAGAAGCCATCGGTACCAGGAGGTTCGCCGTCGTCGACTTCGTCGTTCGCCCGCCTCGCCGACCCTTGCCCGTACCACGGTGAGCCCCCAGCACCCCTCACTGGCCGCGCTAGGTTTCGTTCTCGCCGGAGCTGTCTCGCGTCGACGATGACCCTCAGCCGTTGGATTAGAACTAGATCGAACGATCCACGTTGCCCCATACCGCTTCGCCCAGCCCCATGTCACTGACGAGTGGGGACACCCACTTAAGCAGCCCGCGGGAGCACTGCGCTTAGCAGGCCGGCCCGTTAGAATTTCCCGCGCAGCCCAACAATTCAAATTAAACCTTTTTCTTTTTAAATTCAAACACACTTTTGTACCCAACTTCAAAAATCAACCCAGATCGATTAAATACACCAAATTGAATGAAACCAATTTTGTTGGAAATGTCTGTGAATGCTTAATCCAAGCCCGTTGGATTCAAGTCATTTGGATCTGTAGATCACCCATAGTAAAAATAACAAGCCAGAAGATTTTCTACATTCAAACATTTTTAAAATTCAAACCATAAAAGCTTTTGAGTTGATTCCAGCTCTCAAAAATCACATTTAACCATACCTTTCAGAATATATAAAAATATATAGGTTTACTTGCAGAAATAATGTTCAAGTAATAAAAGAATGCTTCATAAGCATTTCTAGCCACTTTAATTAATTAAAATAAAAGGGTAAAACCTTATTAAATTGTGACACCACTTTAAATCACATTCCCATGGACTACAATATGTGGTGATGACATGTGTCAAAATGATCCCATGTTTAGTTTGGAGAATATTAAATCTTAAGTAGTTGTTCAATGAGTAGAAATTACTTTTCTAAAAATAAGAAGTTTTAAACCAAGCTTTAACCTTGTAATGTTAGAGATGATGCTAGATCATCTATAGGACCCTTTGTGTGATGATTGCAAGTAGTTAAGTATTGTTTGGTGATTGTGTACCTCGTATTTATTCATAGACGCTAGTACCGACCAAGGATACTACGAGGAGGAAGGAGGATACTACGAAGAGGAAGCCGAGGAGAACTTGAACCACTGCTCTGCACGAGGCAAGCTAACACTTGCAAGATACTATACCTATGCAAGCTAATTACTATGCAAGCCTAATACTACTAGCGAATGTGCAAGCTAACACTTGCAAGATACCTTACTGATGCCACAAACCCATACTTGTGAGATGACTACTTTATGCCTTAAGCATATGTGATCATACCCACTTTCTAAACCAATCCTAGTTTTATGGCAAGCTTCTTACTTTATTTCTTTATCAAAGCTTACTTAGAGTCTACCTAAGAATTTGGTAGATACTAGACAGTTGTGCTGAAGGTTGCTTAAAGAGCATAAAATTTGGCCTAAGCTAGAAACCTTGATATCAGCCTAAGATATAAGGTTGGACTTAGTGAAACTCCACCAGTTACCACCCCTCATTATTACTACCCCACCTGTAGATGCTAGTGCTAAGCATAAAACTTGATCAACTTTTAGATGGGAATACTTGGTGGAAAAATGGTTATGAAAACCTTGGAATGATGGATCATTCTATTGAAATGTTTTGGACATGTGTTTCCAAACACTTGATGATTTTGGTGATGAAAATGTTGAGGCATGAGCCTTAGCCCTTTATAAAACTGATGGTTGTCTGGATGCGATACCATTCCAATTTTAGCGTACAACCACAATACCCGAATATTGGGTAGGGCTTGACTGGAACCTTATATACCTTAGTATTAGTTCCCTCACGGCCAAGGTCTGAGCTGAGGCTACCTTGTGAAGATTGTCCACCTGTGCAGTACCCAAGATGACAGTGGTCATGGTTGGGAGGCCAAACTCACAGGAGAGGTGCTTATACTAGGGCGTGTAATTGAAAGGTTAGGATTGATTATCCGCATACTGAGTATGGTGAGTTCAGGATTTGTTCCTGACGGATGTATCGAATGTTGTGGTGAAAGTGTACTATCTCTGCAGAGTGTCAAACTATTCGAATAGCCGCGTCCGCGGTTATGGACAGTTGGAGTGGCCATACTGTTCCCCCGTCAGACTTTTAAAATGACTTGTGAAATGAATTGAGACTTTGACTTGAACACAACAAAGGTGTGACCTGAATTACAAGATCCCACTTAGGAGTTATAAAATTGTGACTAGCTTTGGAACTTAGTAAAGATAAACCTGGCTTTTTGCAAAACAACCCTAGAGCCTAGTGTCCTATTATCCAAAAACCCCTTACCTGTTAGTATTAGTTTGCGAGTACTTAAAGAGTACTCATGGCTTTGTCCCTGGCTATTCCCATGGCCAGACTATGAAGAGGAGTACCTGGAGGATGGACCCCAGGAAGGTTACGACAACTAGGATCATCTCCCATCGTCAGCATTGCCTGTGACCCCGAAGATGGAGCTTCGCCTACGCTACCGTTATTATTATGTATTCCGCTGCTTGATGTTGTATTAAGAACTGGATCATGAGATCCCCATTTGTGTAAGAACTTATGTATCGTTTGTAATGGATGAAGTACTATGGTATCCAATTCTGTTATGTCTCGCAAAAATGGTAATCCTGGGATTGCGATGTATGGCATAACAGGCATCTAGGATTGAAAAATCCGGGTGTTGACACCGGACTTCCTCGTACACTGGATGGAGCTACAACTGCCGGACACCCCGGATATGACACAGTCATGGACGATGAACTTCGACGGCTCCAAGAGCGAGGCTGGAGAAGGAGCCGGGGTCATACTGATATCCCCGCAGGGCGACAAGATGAAGTAGGTCCTCCGGATGAAATTTCAAGCTTCCAGCAATGAAGCCGAATACGAGGCCCTCATCCACGGCATGAGGATGGCCAAAATCTGCTGCGCAACGCACCTAGTCATCTACGGTGACTCGAACCTCGTTGTCCAACACACGATGAATGAGTGTGACGCACACGTCGCCAACATGATCGCGTATCACGCACTCTACAACGCACTCGAAGGAGACTTCGACGGATGCGAGCTTCGACCCATTGGAAGAGAAAGCAACGAAGAAGCCTATAGACTCGCCAATATCGGCTCCACCTGCATGCGGGTTCCACCAGGTGTGTTCCTCGAACAAATCTATGTGCCATCCAGCAAAAGGAAATTCCCCAAGGGATCACCCAAAGAAGCAGATCACTCGGGGGTTGCGCTACCCGAAGGACATGAAGGACCCGAAAAGCTCGACACAGAGGTCGCAGTGGTCAACCTGATGCAGGTCATGGCAATCAAGGAAACATGGACGCAACCGTACCTTCGGTACCTGATAAACAAGGAATTGCCTGACGACCCAACAGATGCCCAGCGCATATCTCGCCGGTCCAAGGCCTTCACCATCATCAATGGCGAGCTGTACAAGCGCAACATTTCGGGTGTACTCCAAAGGTGCATCACCATTAGTGACGGCAAAACCATCCTCCAAGACATCCACGAGGGCATCTGCGGCCATCACGCGGGCAGCCACACCCTCGTCGCCAAAGCTCTATGAGCTGGGTTCTACTGGCTAACGGCCATGAACGATGCCAAGGACATCGTTCGAAGGTGCAACGGGTGCCAGAGGTTCGCAGACAAACCGCATGCACTAGGATCGGAGCTCAGGCCCATACCCTTGGCCTGGCCCTTCGCCCAGTGGGGCCTCGACATGATTGACAAACTGCCCAAATCTTCGAAAGGAGGCCACGTCTACCTCCTGGTCGAAGTCGACAAGTTCACCAAGTGGATAGAATCCATGCCCATTACCAACCAAAAGGGTAAAATGGCCGTGAAGTTCTTCGAATCCATAGTCTACAGGTTCGGTGTGCCGCACAACATCATCACGGACAATGGGTAAAACTTCATCTCCAAAGAATTCCAGGACTTCTGCGAAGGCCTTGGGATCAACATATCATATGCCTCCATGGCGCACCCGCAAACCAACGGGCAGGTCGAAAAGGCCAACGGCCTAGTAGGCGGTGGCATCAAGAAACGCCTACTAAGCCCACTCGAGCGGCTTGCGGGAGTATGGGCAGAAGAGCTACCCTCCGTCCTCTGGAGCTTGCACACAACGTCAAACATCTCAACTGGCTACACGCCCTTCTTCATGGTGCACGGAGCCGAAGCCGTGTTACCCGCAGAAGTACGCCATAAGGCCCCACGGGTTGTCGCTTACAGCGAAGCTGAATTGACGGCCACACTCTAAGACGCCATCGACACACTCGACGAGGCGCGCGACATCGCCGCAGCTCGCTCAGCGGTCTACCAGCACAGCCTCCGCAACTATCACAGCCATCGGCTGCGCCCAATGTCCTTCGTCGAAGGAGACCTCATCCTACGACTCAAGCAAGAGCGCCCGAAAAAGCTCGAGTCACCATGGGAAGGACCATACATCGTCACCGAAGTCATCCCAGGTGGCGCCTACCACCTCAAGCACGTGGAGTCTGGAGTCGCATACTCCAACCCATGGAACGTCGCACAACTGCGACGCTTCTACCCCTAGCTATCCCCCCTTTACTTTCAATAAGGCTACTCAGCCGAATAATGTACCTCCTCATTACGATATGAATAAAGCTAAGTGTCTCGCCCGAAAATTTACCTTTTCCTCGCATTTCTTTATGCTGCAACACACTCGGGGGCTCCCCCTCACCTCACGACTTCGTCGACTGAGCATAACGCATGTACACCTGAGTAGTTGATCACGTCAGGCTAACGAAAAGGGCATGCATACAACCAAGCACCACGTGCTAATACAATAAACCTTTACAACAAAGGGCACGACACAACCAGTCAAAATACACACAAGTTTTACATTTATCTTTTTTTATAGGAGCAACCTATTCTGAAGGATAACCTGTGCTCGATGCTCAAAGAGATCTACAACTACTTCGGCATACTGCCTATCAGCCGCATAGTGCGGGCGCATGTCCCATAGGCCACCATCTGGCCGAGGGGGCGGCCCAGCCTCCACAACCGCAAGATAAACATCAGGACGATGCAACCACACGAGGGAAAGGGCGACCTTCACACTCGCAACCAACTAGTGCTGCACCAACTCCCTGACGTGATGCACGTCTCGAAACTTCTCCAGCAAGCCCCAGAGAGTCGAAGGCACTTCATCAAGGGGAAACATGACGTGCAGAACCGACGCCAGGGAAGTCTTCACTCGCTGTAGCACCCACGAGACGTGATGAGCACGATCCTGCATAGTCGCAAGGACCATGGCATGGTCGCGATCCATCCATAAAAACCCATCGACTTCCATATCCTGCTGGGTCAAGCAGTTGATCTGAACTGCAACACGCTCCTTCTCCTCACTAGGAACAAGGCTGGCACCTACAGCAACTACAAAGTAAGACGACCCGCAAACCAGCCGCATCCGAAAATGAGAAGCAGCTCGAAGAAACTTACACTGCAGTTGCTCGGCTAACTGCCGTAGCTCTCCCATCAGATATTCCTCTCTGGCGGTACCCCGCTCCGCCTTCGACTTCCAAACATCTGCATGGCCTCGGATACCAAGTATTTCCTTCTCAAGACTGCGGACGCGGTCACAGAGAAAAACAAGCTGTGACGCATCATCCAAGGATGGTCGCGGCTGCGAAGCAGACGAAGTATCGACGGGGTCCTCACCTGAAGGTCCCTAAAGGAAAACAGACAAGGATATAAACAACACATGACTAAGCAACAGCTTGAAGGCTGATTATATACAACAAAAAGCCACTACGTGGCACATGAAATTGTTCATCAAGATATTACAACGGAAGTAGAAGACAACTATCCTATAACTACAACGACAAAGCCTAAGCGGCCGCATCCTGAGTGGCCTCGAAGACAGAGTGCCTGCTCTTGACTTCCTCCTGCTACTTCGCCGCATACTCCGCCAGAAGGTCAATAAGCTTCAGCCCATAGCGCTTACAGCGAGCAGCAAAGAGAGCGAAGGCTACCTTGGAACCATCGGGAGCTGTTGGCATCTAGGAGGTGACCTAGTGAAGATCCAGCTCCGCCCCAGACTCCATGTCCATGGCCAGACCCATGGAAGCGCCGATGCCCTTCTGCTTGCGCTTGTAGGCCACAGGTGCATCCACGGACAACACATCCGCCAAAGAATCGACATCCTCAAGGGCAGCGCCCTTGGGAACGAGCTCCTTGTATAAGCGCCTGAGGACCTCCTTGGACTTGGCAAGGAAGCCAACCGCAGTGCTGCAGCGATCTTCGACCGCCGCAACAGCATCATCAAGTGCACTATCATGCTCCAGGACACTGCGATCAAACTCAATGCCCACAACATCTGAAGAAAAAGGAGAAAGTACAACAAGAAACGAATAAGGACATGGAGATGCAGAAGCCGAAAAGAAAAACCAAAGAAAGGCAAAGCACTCAACAGAGACGGCCTTGGCAGCATCCATCAGCTTTTCGGCCACCTCCTTCTCGTGCCCAGCCGCAACGGTGGCGAGCTGCTCCTCGCGATCCGAAGCCTCTCGCTGCAAGTGCTCCTTGACCGCTGTGGCATCAGCCAACTCCCGTTAGAGGTGCTCCTTCGCCCCAATGGCATCTTCGGCTTTCTTCTCCGCTCGCCCAAGGCTCTTTTTGAGAGCATCAAGCTCGCAGAGGGTAGTATTATTCTCATTTGCAAAAGCAACAAAAACGTACATGAGCTCAAAAAGCTAGTAAGCAGACGAAAAAAGTAGAGGATTAGTTAAGCATATACCTTGAAGCTTCCGCAGGCTGGCCTCCAACGCCAGATGCTGCTTCACCAGCAGGTTTGCACCTTGCACAAAGGGCTGCGAGAAGAAACAAAGTATCAGAAAAAGGGCTGAGGGGATGCGCCCAAGAAACGAGCAAGACATCAAACACATGCAAAATGCTCGGGGGCTCCCCCCGAGACATGCAAAAAAGGAAGCAAAGATCAGCAGATCATACGAAAAATAAGGCTCGGGGGCTCCCCCCACAGCAAGAGGAAAAACACTTACATGTTCAGACGGAGACTCCGAAGGTCCCGGTGCAGTCTTCTGGGAGACGATCACTCGAGCCTCCTACGGAGAGGGGTTCGGAGCAGCGCCCCCAGAGGTGGCCACCGTCTGAGAGGGAGGAGGCGTCATCTTCGACTCCCCTACTGCCTCCTAAGTGGTATCGCTAAAAGAGCCCTCAGAGGAGTGGCTGCATAGGAAAGCACCAGTCGAAGGCAAGAAGACAAGAAGAAAAGAAAAGTAGCAAAAGGCATCCGAAGGCACTTACGAGTCCATGTCGCTCAAGTTAAAAACGGACAGCGCCCTCTTCCCTTTCTTCTCTTCCTTCTTCTTCTTGGCCGGCGGCTACGGCGCTACAACCCGCACAGGAATGGCCAGGATGGGAGAGGAAGAAGCACCATCACCTCCACTATGGCATACAAGGCACGACGGGTCCCTAGGCATCGACGGATTCGCTCGAGCTCCGTGCCCGCTTTCGGGTCTGTCCCTCGCTCGCCTCAGGAGCCTCCTCAGTCGGTGACTGTGCCGGTGAAAGCTCGGACTCGGAGTCCACTACTGTTGGGAATATGCCCTAGAGGCAATCATGTACGATGAGATTTCTCATTGTATTCATAAAGATATTAAGTAGTCCTTGTATAAACATCTGATGTGTATCATTGAATATGTGATTCGGTTGTGGAACTATACATTCATGTTGTTTGTACTAAATATCCTTGGTCATTGAGGTTGTGCTGGACAAACAACTTAGACCAATGTGAAAGTTGGCTTGATGACTCGGTTCCACTTGTCATGGGCATGGAGATGCTATTCCAACTTACACACATTCCGCTAAAGAGTTTAGCGATTCAGATTGACCCATATTGAGGTACAACGAACAAGTTGTCATTTGTATATCTCAACCAATGTAATCCTTAGACCTGAGATTATTGCATTGTCCAAGTTGAGGATCACCGACTTAGGTTCTGTCAAACGCTGATCCGTAACTGGGCAGTTATAAAGGCAGAGTTTGGGTCGAATGAGAATGAAGATGCGTGATGTGAATAACTAAGATGGGATTTTTCCCCTCCACTTGGAGAGATATTCTCTGGGCCCTCTCGTGAGATATGATTCGGAAAGCATGGCCATGCACGACTCGGTTAAGTGTTAACCGAGGCGATCGACTAAGAGTTAGTCGGGTGAATCACTTATCTCGGATCGAGAAGAGATTCGGACTATTTAAGGGATGAAAATTATTCGCCTATAGTCTGACAAGGTATACCGTGAGGCAAAAGGGACTCAGACGGAAGTCACATTGGAAAGGCAAGTCGTCATGACTCTTTGGTACTTGGGAGTCGGCACGTTCTGCTAGGAGTCGCTACCAACTGATCGATTGAGAGTCGGACTCCAATCGTGTCCAAGTAGCCATGATCCTGCGGGGTCACACACTTAAGAGCGGGAGAAAGTTCGCATTGGATCTGAACCGGAAATCTGGTTGGGTTGGACCCGATCCAGATTAGGACTGAGTCAGTGAGTCGGACTCACAGGGACTAATATTATATGGGCTTTAGTGAATGGGCCTCGCGAGTAGAGCCCACGTTCACTCCCTATATATAGTGGAGCACCGTAACCCAGAAAGGTTAATCGTTGTTCAGTTAGGTCATTCCATGTGTTGGAACCCTAGCTCCACAGCAGTCCTACCGTCGTTACGAACCTAGCAGTTCACCGCCGGTGCTCCTCCTTGTACGTGTGGATACCAGCAGAGGTGTTGTACGATCAGCACCAGGACGATCGGATCGCGAAGGACTGCACTGCATCAACTGACGCGCTTCATGAGTAATCCGCAACTGCGCGTCTAGTGGTAAACCTCGTGGACTTCTACCTCGGCTAGTTCTTGGGATCACCACGTTAGAGGAAAAAGTTTTGTTTTATCTCTGCGTGGCCCAACAACTACCTCTTTGTCCGGCGCATCTGGAAACCGTTCGGGTAGTGGAGGCACCATGCCAGGTACCTTGAACTCCTGCACAATAAAAGACAAACTTTCAGAACAGATAATTACAAGGAAAAGCACTCTGAAAAAGCGCTACGCGCACGTCACAGATCTACACTTGCGGAACTGGCCGAGAAGCACTGAACAGGGGGGTCCACGATTTCTCCGGAATGTCCTCATCGGACTTGTACTTCAGCAGTGGCCGAACAACTCTGTCGAGGTCCCCCTTGGAGAGCTCCTCAGTCGCAACTCTCGTCGGGTCATGGCGGCCAGAATAAAGGAACATCGGATGCGCCCTAGCCTGGAGCGGCTGCACCCAACATTTGAGGAAGGTGCGGATGATATCCACACCATTCACCTCCTTCTACGAAATCACCTGGAGGTCTTCCACCCGACGGTAGAGCTCCTCTATCTCCTCCACCTCGCCATCCAGGATATGGTTCTTCCAGGATCTCTTCGGCATGATCTCCTAGGTGGAGTCGAAAGGGGCAAGGCCGAAGTTTTGCCCGTCCATTGTGGAGTCGCGGATATAAAACCACTTCCTCCGCCAGTATTGGACAGACTCCGACATAGAAAAAGAGAAGTAAAGAAAAGTGGATCGAAGAGAAATGATGCAACCGCCGATCGGATAAATTCCATCGGAGCCAGACTGCCTCTTCACGGAATAGAGCTTCCGAAAGAGGCCAAAGTGCGGCTCGATACCGAGCCAGCACTCGCAAAAATTGATGAAGCAGGAGATGTGGAGAAGAGAATTGGGCGAAAGATGGTGGAGTTGGATGCCATAGAAGAACAACAACCCACGGAGAAAATTATGGACTGGGAGTGAAAGGCTGCGAAGAACAAAAGCAACGAACATCACCCGAAACCCTGCAGGTGGACGGAGAATTACCTCATCGCCGAGGATCTTGATGGCCTCCTTGTCTGGAGGGATTAAGCCCTCTTCATGAAGCTTGCGCAGGTTACCCTCGCGCGTCTCCGTGCGCCGCCACCCACCTTTGGTGACACGAGTGGCGACGATGCCCTTCTTGCCGCTGGCAGCAACACTGGTGCCCGCTCCGGTGGAGGCCTTCTTTGATTTACCCATCGCGGTGCGACGACAGCGGCGGTGCGAGCACAGTAACGAGGAAGGGAACGATCGGAGAATGTCCAGTGCGCGACGGGAAAGGCTCAAGAAAATGGAAGCAGTAGGAAGCAAATGGACGCGGTGAAAAACAAACCACAGTTTTTGCCCACAGTTATAAGGATGAAGACGATGAACAGAGACCGTTCATCTAGAAGCCCTAGCGCCAGAATCAGATCCAACCGTCCATGTGTCAACACAGCAGCGAACCGTCGGTCGCACGCCGTCCACTACAAACGGAAACCAAGGAGACGCCGTAATTTTTGCCACGTCGCACATGACCAGTCAACTCCAAGTCAGACAGTGGGACCCACGTCCGTCCAGTCACGTCATCTCTGGCGCCGTAGATGGTTGAGGTCACCGATCGTCAGCACTGACGTCACCAAAACCACACTAGAAACGGTAACATATCTTCGGCTGACAGCTAAAAGTACTCACTCGAATCTATGATTCGAGCAACTACTTGGGGGCTACTCTTATCAGGAGCGCTGGCCACGCACCCGAGACATGAATAAAGTACTACACCAATGACCTATTCTTAGAGTCCTACGTCGAGTCTACGACTCCACTACAGACTCGGGGGCTACTCCCATAGGGAGGATTGATTCAAGCATCCGAAAAAATTGTGTCCTACGGACCTGAAGCCAAACAAGGCTGAATTAAAGTCTCTGCTCGAGTCTATGACTCGAACAGACACTCGGGGGATACTCCTATAGGGAGCGCTTGTCGCGCACCCTATGAAATTTTCGACTGTGATCCTTCGGATCAGAATGCAAATATTTTTTTGGCAACTTTGCCCCAACCAAGGCTAAGTGAGTAACATCCTCCTTGGCCACCCGAAACACCTCCATGGTGACAAAATTTCGGATGCTGTGTCTGCGACACAAAGATAAGACCTACAAATATCATCTGATGGCCTGGTAACGCACCCGACTGCGCTCTGCTAGTAAAAATCCGTGCCAACAGGCGCGATGAAAATCCTGACGGACGCGTTGGGTACATCATTCTAAAACTACCAGGATCCAACTCCTGTAAGACCTCAACGGCCTGAGTCGAATTATGCCAGCATCTGTTGCGGGTTCGAGAATAGGGACTCGAATCTGAAGAAGATCGTGTTGTTTTGTCCTAAGACAGTTAACTGGCCCTGATCCATCAGGAGAGTCAGGCACACGCATCAACAATCCCTACACAATAAAATCATTCTTTCCTAAACAGAAACAACGGCACCCAAAAGATTGAAGAGTCCTCAGCCGAATCTATGATTCGACTGAACACTCGGGGGCTACTAAAATGGTTATGCCCTACGGGTACACGACATTAGCATACCTGGTCCTGCCCAAGGAAAGCCCACGAGAATATGCGCAGCCCATGAAGATTTTCGGGTGGCCCAAGCCCATGACGTCTTCGGATCCTTGGAGAGCAAGACTAGAATAGATAGAATATTCAAAGGGGTAAACCCTAAACTTATAACCGACTCGATCTATGCCCGGGACCTGCCTATCTCTATGTAAAGGCTAGGAGGGCACGACGAGGAGGCTCTCTCACCTCACCGCATACACACCTCCACGCCAGATTGCATCTGCGCACCCCTGTAACCTTCGGTTCCGCCGTAATCAAGAGCAGACAAGTAGGAGTAGGGTTTTCCCTCCGGGGGCCTGAACCTGGGTAAATCTCGTGTCCCCTGGTTGCTTGTCTGTTAACCGTTCCACGATCTCCAGCACCCCCATCTTCTCCAAAACCCAAGCTCATAACAATGGGCATTGACGAGATTAAACCTCGTCATCCGGCTCCCTGATCCCGTCGGGAGTGCGTAAGTAGATCTCTGGCTTGGAATTCCCGCAGTACAACAGCGCACGCGGGGAAGCCTTGTTCACACAGCCCATACATGGGGGCCATGGTCACAAGGTAGAGAGAGAAAGTCAACCAAAGGACTTCTCTTGTTTGTGTTTAATCCCACCCATAGGCACCCCTTTATATAGGGGAAGGAGGGTGTGCCCTTCCCACTAGGTTAGCCATGTGGGACTAATAGTCAAAAGGAAATAATAGAAAAAATCATCTCAGCCGGTTGGGCCAGATTTCCCCAGCCCAGCAGCGAAATAGCAAACCGTGTGGGCCAGCGGTGCCACTACAGCCCAGCACGCGGTAGTGCACTGTGGCCCCGGGTGGGCCTCCAGCCAGTCAGCCTAGCGAGCAGCCAACAACCACAGCGGGCGGCAACGCAGGTGGGCTAGTGCGCCCACCACACGACCCAGCAGCGGGAGGTGCTCGAGCTGGTGGCGACACCGCCTTCCCGGCCGTGTGGGCCAACTGTGGCACAGCCACCTTAGCGCCCCGGCTCCATCTCCCCCCTGCGTGTGGGTTGCAAGGTTGAGGCCTGCTAGCGGCGGCAGGATACATGCCTCCCCACGTGGCGCCGAGTCACGCTCGCCAGCCAGCATGTGTGGGCTGTAGGGCCCACACGCAGTTGCCTTTTGTTGTTTCTTATTGCCTTTTTAGGGTGACTTCCAGGTCAATTCTCTCTGGGGTTTTGACCTAATGATGAAGTTGCCCTTATAAATTTTAATTTAAATATTTATTTAATATACATTAATTCACAATTAACATATAATAAATATATATTATAAATTGCCATTTATCCGAAACACCTTTTGGTCCTTTCCTTTCTTTCTTTCTCCGAGCAACTTCGGATCTCTTCCCGGAACAATTCCGGCTTTCTCTTTCTCTACTATGATTCCAACTTACAGATGGTCTCTAGCTTATCATACCCTTAAGTGTATCTCCCCATGGATCGAGAATGGCACGAACAGATCTATATCAATGATCAACAGCAGGACATGGATGCCCATATTGACCCATGTACATTCCACGATGACGATGTCATTTGAACCGTAAACATCGAGTCCAATTCCCTTTGTTTCTTTGATATGACTTGTACGAGATCCAATCCTTTGGTATCTCATACCTTGTTCAATCTCGTTACCGACAAGTACTGTTTCACTTGTTACTATGATATTACATCCCCGTGACGTAGTCACACGTGAAAGGGCATGTATGCCCCCATGGGTGGTTTTGGTAATTAATGACAATCTCTATGGACCAATGTGTAAATTGAGTTTCACTTGTAGGTTTGTCCATTGGCATCGTTTGGGCCATGTGTTGGTCTCAAGGTTGAAAGATAAAGGAATTTCCAAGGGCTTTGTGCTCATTGGAATCATGAAGAAAGAAGGAGCATGGAGGTTGATCAAGACATGTGCAAAGAGTTGCATCAAGATGGATCAACCTCAAGAAGGAATGAAGAAGGGCAAGCTCAAGCCCTCTCTTGAAGATCTCATGCTTGATGGTTGCCATCCTTGTGATCATGGAGTGATGAAGACAAGCTCAAACAAGAGGTTTCCCCATGGATTATGGGGGATAAATTTGCAAGTCTCCATCAATCAAGAGCAATCAAGAAAGGTGTTCCATCTTGAGAAGGTCAAGACGGTCTACATCAAGCTCAAGTGGACTGTTCAAGGCAAAGGTATGATCTTGATAGGGATTTTATTTTGCCGATATCGTGTTGTTACTTGGAAAACCGAGTTTAGGATAGATAGCCGTACTATCAAGAGGGGCTCTCAAGCGGGTGTCTCGATCGCATCATTCGGGGAGATCTCAAACCTTTGCATACATAGCATCATCTTTATTGGTTGTTAGTTGGTTCTTGTCCATGAGAGGATCTAGAGCTTGTGGTTATCATCATAACAAGCTCTAGTTCATCATTTAAGGATTTCCCTTGCATATCTTATTTTGGTTATTGATCTTGCGAGTTTTCCGGCTCCACACCTTGGGAGATACATCACATAAGTTATTTCGGTTATTGATCTTGTCTTCATCACTCCATGATCACGAGGATGGAAAGAATCAAGCATGAGATCTTCAAGAGAGGGCTTGAGCTTGCCCTTCTTCATTCCTTCTTGAGGTTGATCCATCTTGATGCAACTCTTTGCACTTGTCTTGATCAACTTTAATGCTCCTTCTTTCTTCATGATTCCAATGAGCACAAAGCCCTTGGACATTCCTTCATATTTCAACTTTGAGACCAACACATGGCGCAAGCGATGCCAATGGAAAAACCTACAAGTGAAACTCATTTTACACATTAGTCCATAGAGATTGTCATTAATTACCAAAACCACACATGGGGCATACATGCCCTTTCAAAGACAATCAGAGAGATTTGGGATCTAGTGAAGAGATACGTCCCCATTGTGATTTTTGTACTTGAACCCCAATTAAGTAGGGCACTTGTGGAAGCTTCATCATGATTGATTGGTTTTGATAGGTGTTTTATTATAAGGACTATCAGACACAGTGTTGGCCTTGGTTTATTTTGGAATAATAATACATCAATCAAGATACCTTATTCAAAATATCATGTCGATGCCATCATGCCAGAGGTAGGGAAGGACCCATGGCGCGTGACAAGTTTCTATGAGAAGCTCAAACGACTGAGAGGTTTAAGACTCGTGACATGTTGAAATATATCTGATTGTTGCCACATATACCCTGGATGCTTCTAGGGGATATCACTAGTGCTAGTGTTGCAACAGACCCAAATAAGATCCAAGAAATGATATAATAGAAACAACCTACAAATGTGGAAGAGCTCAGAGGGTTTTTCCGATTTACTAGTTACTATAGGAAGTTTGTTAGCCACTTCGGTATCATTACTAAACCTT
This sequence comes from Avena sativa, assembly GCA_916181665.1. NCBI lineage: Eukaryota > Viridiplantae > Streptophyta > Magnoliopsida > Poales > Poaceae > Avena > Avena sativa. The sequence continues at coordinate 16,997,562 of OV702279.1, read as the reverse complement.
TGACACAATTGCTTAAGAAACATAATGTGTTAAAGTGCCATGGGCTTCTAGGACTGTTGTGAGTACCCAAACAACCATGGAAACACATTTTCATGGATTTCATTGAGGGTTTTACTCAATCAGGTCCAAATAACCGCGTTTTGTTGACTGCCGACGGGTTTTCCAGGTATGGACAGTTTACCCATTGGCACATCCATACACAACCGCCATAATTGCTTCTATGTTTGTGGATTATGTGTATAAACTACATAGTTTTACCCGAAGCCATAATATCAGATGTGATCTAGTATTTACTAGCATCTTTTGGAGGTATTCGCTCAAATATATTGGTACTGAATTGAAACTCGACACAACTTATCACCAAGCTTTGATGGTCAAACGAAGCAGTTGAACTAGTGTGTGGAGAGGTATTTCAGATGCTTCGTACATACTTTCCCTAAGAAATGGAGAAGTGGATTTATCTAGTGGAGTACTGGTACAATACCAGTCATTAATGTACTCTCAATAATTTTCCATTTGTGGTGCTCTATGGACATGAAACCATGCATTAGGGAATTGAAGCTCCTGACATTTGTGAAAGATCACGGATGCCGCCTAGAGGGAGGGTGAATAGGCAGTTAAAAACTTTTATGAGATGGGCTTAACAGTGGCAGAATAAAATCGTCATTTTCTTTTGTTAAGCATAAAGCCTATATATACTAAGGTTCACCTATGTGCACCAACAACTTATGCTAAGCAAGACAAGCAACAAAGTCATAGCAAGATAGATTACTTCAAGAACGAAGGCTATCACAATGTAAAGTGCATAAGTAAAGAGCTCGGGTATAGAGATAACCGAGGCACGCAGGGATGACGATATTTTACCGAGTTCCTCCCTACAAGGGAGTACGTCTCGTTGGAGGGGTGTGCGGTACTAAGAGCACCAACGCCACAAAAGGCCTCACCCTATTCTCCCGAGAACCCTCCGCACGGCAAGCACCCGATCCACTATGGGACACTTGAGGGTGGTCACCAAACCCGTACAAGATTGGGGCAATCTCCACAACTTAATTGGAGGCTCCCAATAATAACCACCAAGGCCACTAGCTTGAGGATAGCTCCACAACTTAATTGGAGGACCCAAGAACACACCATAAAGGCCACACACCGTCTAGGGTTCCAAGAACCCAAGAGGGACAAGCTTCTTGATTTTCACCAACCAAATCCTCCGATGAGAACTCAAATAGATGCACCTAATGAAAATGGCAAGAACACCACAAAGATGCTCCAATCCTTCACTCTCAAGTTCCAACAAAGCTACTAAAGCTATTGAGGGAACACGAGAGGAAGAACACAAGAGGAAATCTAGAAAATAAACCCTAAGATCTATATCCCAAGATGTTCCCCTCACATAGAGGAGAGATGGATTAGTGGAGTTGTTGATCTAGATATACTCTTTCAACCCCCCCAAAAGATTCAAGAAATATGGGAGGGATTGAGAGTATTTGCAAGCTCTAGAAGGTAGAAACAATGGAGGAGAGAGAGGATGCAAGCCAACAGCCTAAGGAGGAAGAAGGAGGCCTTTTATAGGCCTTCCACGACATATATCTGTTGCTGAGCACTTAAACCGGAGTCTCCAACCCAAGATAGAGCTTCAAGCTCCTGGTGTCCGTTCGGAGACTTTCTGGGTCGTAAATTCTGCCCGGGCCGGAGATTCCCCTCCCCCGAGGCCGGAGTCTCTGATACGTCGGAAACGTATCTATAATTTTTGATGTTCCATGCTTGTTTAGTATCTACTTTGCTTTGCTTTGTCTACACTTTGAGGTGATTTTTACATGTTTTCTTGTACTAACCTATTAACAAGTTGCCATAGTGCCAGTTGCCTGTTTTCTGCTGTTTTTGGTTCCAAAAAAGCTAGTAAGGAAATATTCTCGGAATTGGACGGGACAAACATCAAAGTCAATAACTTTCCGTGGGGAACAAGAAGTCTAGAGGGGAGACGGAGAAGCGATCCTGGGTGCCCAGACCCTCCTAGGCACAGGTGGATCCTGCCCCATGCCTAGGCAGGGTGTGTGGCCCCTGGCCGCCTCCTCGGCCTCCCCCTTCACCTATAAGAAGCCCCCGATGCAGAAACCCTAAGTACCCGATCAATATTCCACGAAACCTTCTGTAGCCGCCGCCACCGTCGTCCCTAGATCGGGGGATCTGAAGTTCTTCCCGGCACCCTGCCGGAGGGGAGATCATCCCGGAGGCCTTCTCTCCGGTATGATGCGTGAGTAGTTCCACCTTGGACTATGGGTCCATGTAGTAGCTAGATGTTTGTATCTCCTCCTTTGTGCTTTCATGTATAGATATGTGAGCTCCGTTCATGATCAAGATCTAATCTATTTGTAATCATGCATGTTGTGTTTGTGGGGATCCGATGGATATTGAGATTATTATGTTGGTCTGATTAATGGTTTTTTCTTTATGATTCTATCATGTTTGTGTTGTTTGTGATCTTGCATGCTCTCTGTTGTTAGTATCTATCTTGACCAAGTAGTTGCTAGTGACTCTAAGAGGGGGTATTTATGCTCGATAGTGGGTTCATGCCTCTATTTAATCAAGGGAGGTGAAAGAAATATCTAAGGTTGTAGATGTGTTGTTGACACTAGGGAGAAAACAATGTCCCTTATTGTAAGTTGGCAACCGGCAGGAGCCATATGGTTGTCTTTTAAATTCCGTTAAGACCTGCATGTCTATTCAAAGAAGTTGTAATAGTTGATGCTAGTGGACGACAACCATGAAGCGGCGCCATTGACCTTGACGCCACACCGGTGATGATGGAGATCATGTTCGTGCTTGAAGATGGAGATCGGAAGCACAAGAAGAAAGGACATATCATATCACATATTATGAATTGCATGTGATGTTAATCCTTTTATGCATCTTGTATTGCTTAGTTCACGACGGTAGCATTATAAGATGATCCCTCAAGCACACAATTTCAAGTTTTAAAGTGTTTATCCTTAGTAAGCACCGTTGCTAAAGCTCGTTGTTTCGAAGCACCACGTGATGATCGGGTGTGTTAGATTCTGCGAGTGTATACAACATGAGCAAGCCAGATTTGATCATGCGGAAGCTAAGGTTTGATCTTGACGAGCCTAGCATGTACAGACATGGTCTCGAAACACGGATCACCGAAAGGTAAAGAATGAGTCATATAGTAGATATGATGAACATGTTGATTGTTTGCCATTGAAGCTACATCAACTCTCATGATGATCGGTTTTGATGTGGTGGATTTGGTTCGTGTGATCACTAAAACAATTTGAGGGATATTGTTTTGAGTGGGAGTTCAACAAAAATTTGATTAAAAGTTGAACACTATTTATCATAAATTAAATCAAAGTGAATTTGCATAGTTGTTGTAGTCATTGGCATCCGTTTACCACCTTGTGCTTAGTTATAATTGAGATGATAGAACTATAGAATTCTGGTTAGTTACTTTACAAACTGGTATCGTATTGTTTTGAAGTGTTAATCTAAAGTTTAAAGGTCCTATTTCAAACTTCTAGTAAGTTCCGGTTACTCCATGAAGTTTAATAATTGGTATTAAATCGAGAGTGACAATTCCAAGAGTTAGTGTATGCGTATCATGTTTGTATCCATGATTCTTGATATTCAAAGAATTGTCTTAACATCAAGGTTATCTAGGATCTGAAAGAGTTGTTTCAGAAACCATGATGTATGGAAGATATTGTGATATCTGAAAGGAAGTTTTGGTTGCAACATGATAGAGTATAATATGGCAAAAGTCATGTTCTCATATTTGATGAGAATTTGCAAAAGGTTGGAGACACTAGTTGTCCTAAACCTCCAAAAGGTTTTGGAGAGCAACATTATACTCGTGATTCACCGTTATAAGCTAAAAGTAGCTTGATCATGGATAATTCCATGATAAGGGTGAATATTTGATGTAGGTAAAATGTTTACTACACCAAGAGATTACTAAAGAAAGGAATTTGAAAGAACACCAAACATTTGATGATGGTAATCTACTTCAAAGTGCAAGTCCAAAGACATTGGTATTTAACTATACACGCTTTGGACTATGTGTCATGTGTATGACTCCACTATTGATGTTGATAGATTCTTTCAAACAGAAAAGTAAATACTGAAAGAGAATCTCAGAAATATATGGCAGAAAAGAAAAGACTAGAATTGTTTAGCTTGGGTATATAGAGGATATACATGTTATGGCTGTATTCTTTGCTTGTTAAATAATGTGGTTCTTAAGTATTGGATACTGAATTTGTTGGTATGAATCGTCATACGAAACAACAGAATTCATGAACCACAATGGCCTAAGTAACTAGCAAAAGAATGTGTGATGATGTTCATCGAGAACAAATAAAGGGTTGTTGTGCTGCTCGTTAAATATCAAAGCTTGCCTTCAAGATTTGTTTTATCAGATATTATGAGAACAAAAGGGTTGTTCAAACAATTGCCGTAATCCATAAAAGATGGATGATTCACAAATCTCGTTGGAGAAATCACATCCATAAAACTAGTGCTAAAAGTGTCGAAAGACAAATTGATTGAAAGATCACTTAGGAAGTGACATCGCCGTTTAAATTATATTGGAAAGAAAACATGAAGAATCTCCATATGGATGGAATTTTGGAGTCTTTTTGATTTTTGATCAAATGACGCTTGTGAAACTTTCCTAGAGATAATTAAAACTTCGTTCATAGGCAAAAAGGGAACGAATGACTAGCTTATTGGAACTTGTACATATTGTTGTATGAAGTCCATTATGTGTAGTCAAGAGTGATGGATTTCAACTTCATATGCTTTCTCCGAAAATTTGAGTGAATATATGAATATTTACTTAATAAGGATGAAGTATGAAACATTTGAAAAGTTCAAAGAGTTTCAAGATGAAGTGCAAAATCATTGTAACAAGAATATAAATAGTTTATGATAAGATCGTAAAGGAAGATATTTGAGTTACAAGTTTAGCATAATACCTAAGATTTAAGGAATCGTTCCGTGGATTTGCATTTCCCGAAACACCATAACAGTATGGAGCGTTCGAGATATGTAATTAAACCTTGTTTGACATGGTAAGATCAAAGGTGTAATTCATTAAACTGCCATTATAAAGATTAAAAGTGTTAGAGACTACTGTTTTTTCACGGAAAAGAGCTCCATCATAATCCGTTGAATTGACACCATATAAAGTTATGGTTTGGGATAAAACCCAAGTTGTCCTTTCTGAAACATTGGTATGCTATGCATAAGAAAGATGTTTGCAACCAAAATCGGATGTACATATCTTTGTATGTTATTTTGAATAATCGTTGAGTATTCCTCCATAAACACCAAAGACAAAAATGTTTGTCGCTTAGAACGTCAAGTTTCTTTGAGAAGGAATTTTCCGTGAAAAATTAAGTGGGAGGACAATAGAACTTTGACAAGGTTAAAAGAACCTTAGCTATATATGATCAAAGTTGCGCAGCGCCGAAAAGTGTTCCGGAGGCAGCAACAATGCTCATGGCTCACGTGCCTCAAAGGTTGTGGTCACGGAGGTCTAAGTTCCTATCGAAACAAGTAGGTTGGGTAAACAATCAAATACCAAGATTTGAGAGTTAAAATCATTATTTGACAGTAATGATCCGACTACATGCAAAGAAGCGATGATGGGCCCTGACTCCGTCAAATGGCTTGAAGCCATAAAATCCGTGATAGTTCCATATACGAGAGATCAAGCTTTGAACTTGAAAGACCCTCTGGAAAGGTACAAGACCTTACAGTCATATTTGGATCTATAAAGAAATAGACATGGATGTTTCACATCTATGAAATAGTCGACATGTTGGGAAATAGTTCACAACAATGTTCAAAGGTTGACTATGACAAGATCTGATCTTTCATAGCGATATTTAGTCTAGACGGATTAATGTAGCAACCACGACATATAATTTTGTTATGTGTTGAATAAACAAAACAAGTTCTTCTAATAGAATGGTTACCAAGGACGTGTGCAAGACACAGCCCAAAGGGTTTTGTTAATTCAAAGGATGCTAAAAGAATATGCAAACTTCAATGGTTAAAGTAAGCATCGCGGAGTTGGAATCTTCACTATGATGAAACTGTTAAAAGAGTTTAATTTCATCGGAGACGATGAAGATGCTTGCACTTGCAAGAAATTAAGTGGGAGTGCTAAGACATGTTTCTAATACATTATGTGGAAGACATATTGTTGATTGGAAATGATGTATCTTTTTATTAACACAGGATAAGAATTTCATCTCGATGAAAGGCTTAGGCAGAACCCGAATATTTGGCATCAATGTCTATATGGATAAATTGTAACGCCAATATGGTTGTGCCAGAAGTACATAGATGAGATATTGAATGAGTTCAATATAGAAACTACAAGAAAGGTTCTTGTTGCACAGGAAGGATTGAATAAATATTTAAGTATTTTTGATACTTGATAGATAAAATCACAAAGAGTATTTTATCAATCATGCTGTGATGTGTACAAACCCAGATATGTCGTATGCTCTAAACGTTATGAGCGTATACCAGAATGATTCATAAGATGATCATTGGACGATAGTAAATATATTCTTATGATCTTGTAAAAGAAATAAGAATATATTATTTTGTAGAAGTGACAAATAGATGGTTAGTTCATTGTAAATGAATTACATTGATACTAGTTTTGTCACGAAGTACAAATTAAGTTTATCTCAATCTAAACTAAGGGTGGCACAATGTGATGGAAAGTAAGTTCCATAATGGATTTGGATGAGTTCCAAAGTTAAGACATTGTGACAGATACTACAACAAAAGGCTGAGTATATAACTGCTATTATAGCAGCAAAAGAGGGCATTTGTGTCAAGTAGTTTGTTATCAAACTAAGTGTAGTTCACAGCAGGGATAATACTATGAAGATATATTGTACGACAATATTATCAACATGTTTTAACCCCAAAGAACCAAAGGTCACACCAAACGACCAAATTTGTACAAAGCTATCTCATTAGAGAATGAGTGATGCGTAGAGACGCAAGGACATGCAATTACACACGGACCTGGAAGTGTCAGATCCGGAGATCAGTTGACCACTAGCAATCGTGTACATACAACACCAGAAAGCCATAGGTGTTGAATACACAAAGGTTTGAAACTAGATTATTGACTCTAGTGCAAGTGGGAGACTGTTGGAGATATGCCCAAGAGGCAATAATAAAGTAGTTATTATCATATCTTCATACTTATGATAAATATTTACATACCATGCTATAATTGTATTAACCGGAAACATTAATACATGTGTTATTTGTAAACATAAAAGAGTCCCTAGTAAAGCCTCTTGTTAAACTAGCTTGTTGGTTAATATATGATCATGGTTTCCTGATCATGAACATAGAGATGTTATTAACAACAGGGTCATATCATTAGGAGAATGATGTGATGGACATACTCCTATAGTTAAGCGTAGCATAAAGATCAAGTCGTTTAATATAGTTCATTTGCTATAAGCTTTCTGATACATAGTAACCTAATTCCTTCGACCATGAGATCATGTTAATCACCATCACCGGAAGGATGCTTTGATGACATCAAACACCACACCGTAACTGGGTGGCTATAAAGGTGGCATTGAGTGTTCGGAAAGTATGGGTTGAGGCACATGGATCAAGAGTGGGATTTGTCCATCCATATGACGGATAGATATACGCTGGGCCCTCTCGGTGGAATGTCATCCAATTAGCTTGCAAGCATTCGACTGGATCACAAGGGATCACATACCACGGGAACGAGAAAAGAGTACTTATCGGTAACGAGGTTGAACTAGGTATGCAGAGATACCGACGATCAAAACCTCGGATAAGTAAACTATCGTGATACAAAGGGAAATTGGTATCGTATGTAAGTGGTTCATTCGATCACAAAGTAATCGTAGAAATATGTGGGAGCCATATGAATTTCCAGATTCCTCTATTGGTTATTGATCGGATAAGTGTCTCGATCATGTCCGCATAATTCACGAACCGTAGGGAGACACACTTAAGGATTCGATGTTGTTGAGTAGTTATGGAATGATGAGTAAGAGAGCGAATGTTGTTCGGAGTGTCGGATGGGATCCGGGATATCACGAGGAGATACGGAATGGTCCGGAGAATAAGATTCATATAAGGAAAGTCCTGTTTCGGAGTTGGAGAATGATTCCGGTGTTTTCATCGGGAATGTTCTAGAAGGTTCCGAAAGGTCCGGCACTCCGGAGGGGAATGGTACATGAATGTGTCATAGCAAGTTGGAATGGTTGCATCATGTACTAGGTGTCATCGCTGAGCAAAATAAAGGGATAAATCAAATCCTAGTTTGAAAAGTCAAACGCCAATTTGAAAAGTCAAACGGCAAGTTTGCTTGGTGGAGGGAGAGTAGGAAACCTACTTGGGGAGGAAGTCCTCTTCCCTCCACCGCCGGCCAAGGAGGATGAGTTGGAGGAGGACTCCCTCCTCCCAACCGTGCCTCCCTCCCACCTATAAAAGAAGGGGCAGGGGTGCCCCTCTTCAACACACCTCTCTCCTCTAAACCCTAGCCCTAGCCGCCGACTTCCACCAAGTCGCCACCGCCCCTAGGGTTTGCCTAGCCGCCGAGTTGGGGCTCTCCCCTTGCCCTAGACACTGGCCTAGACCTCTCTCCTTGGTGCCTCTAAACCCTAGATCTCCAAGGGCTCTCTCATAGTCCACCATACTCGCTCCGGCTTAAGGCGAAGCCCTGCGAGATCTCCCCTCTACTTCCGATACCACGCCGTCGTACTGCCGGAATCGCGAGGAGAGTGCTACAACCTATGCTGCCTGCCTGGAACAAGGGAGAGGAAGGTCTTCATCGAGGACCAAACATGTGACCGACTGCGGGAGCGCTGTCGGAACGCAGCGCCGGAGGATCGTCTACGCGATCTTGAGATCGACAAGTGTACGACTACATCACCCACGAGAATCTGCTCTCGTTAACTGCTTTGGAATCTTCGAGGGTGAGTTCCTCTATCGACTCGTTGCTACAATCTAGTAGATATATCTTGGCTTGATCATAGATTAGATCTTGATTGTGTGTTCATGCGGTAGCAAATTTGTGTTTTCCATGCTACGAACCCCTACGGAACTACTAGCAATTAAGGTGCTCCTTTTAATAGAGCACCGGAGCAAAGCATTAACACTCCGTGAACACATGTGATCCTCACACCACAGCCATCCCCTACGGTTTTCCCAATTATTGTCACTTTGGGGCCTTTGGATCCGGACAATGATATGTGTACACAACTTGCAGATAAGATCACAAACAATACTATCATAATGATTCAATAATAAGTTCAGATCTGAGATCATGGCACTCGGGCCCTAGTGACAAGCATTAAGCACAACAAGTTGCAACAAAGTCAAATAGCACTAATAGAGATACTAGGCACTATGCCCCTAACAGATCTTATTCGATTACATGATAGAACTCATCCAATCCCTACCATCCCCAAACCTACAGCGGGGGATTACTCACTCATGGATGAGGGAAACATCGGTGCTTGATGGAGATGCGTTGGTGATGACGATGGCGATGATCCTCTCCAAATTCCCCGTCCCAGAAGGGTGCCAAAACGGAGTTTCTGGATCCGAATCTTGGTTTCTCGTGCCGGCGGTGGAGCGGAACTCTTTCTGGAAAACTATCGACCCCCCCTGAGTTTTTAGGTTAGAAGGAAACTTATAGGCGCGGAGGGAGGCCGAGGAGCTTCCTGGGGTGGCCAAACCTCCCCCAGACGCGGGGTTAGTGGGCCCGTGCCTGGGGTGGGTCTGGCCCCCAGGCCTCCCCTCTGTCTCCCCTTTGGCTCCGTGGATCTTCTGGTGAGCAATAGTTTTTGGCATATTTTCCGGGATTTTTACCGATAGTTGATTTTCTGCACAAAAACAAGACACCAAGGTAATTCTGCTAAAAACAGCGTCAGTCCGTGTTAGTTGTATCCAAATCACACAAGTTTAGAGAAGAAACAATAGCAAAGTGTTCGAGAAAGTAGATACGTTTTGGACGTATCAACTCCCCCAAAGCTTAGCTTATTGCTTGTCCTCAAGCAATTCAGTTGAAAACTGAGTGGGATAAAAGAACTTTCACGAACACTTTGCTTCATATGATGTATATATTCTCAGCACAGGAATAGATGCCTAGAAAATTCATAATAAGGAGTATGCAACTAAGTCTACTGAATAGTCATTGCAAGCTATGAAGAGAAACTAACTCAATAATAATAAGTAGCATGAAAACATAAACACAAGCAACATTGCAATGCTCATAATAAGGTATGATAAAGTGGTATCTCGCTTGCCTTTGTTTGAAAAGCACAATATAAATGCCAAGGAACCTCTGAAGTTCACATGAAGACTAGAGATAAAGATATCAGAGATACAAGCATCAAAGTCATGACATAATTAACCAAGTTTTGGAACAAACACAAAAATGACAACTATGCTCTCAAGAAGGTGCTGATAGAATAAGTGGTGACTCAACAAAGTTGTGAAGGTTTGAAAGGCTTCCTAATGCTGAAAGGAAGGTACTCATTAGCTTTGAGCTCTCATTTCCCCTATAATAGGCATCTTCATGTGGTTAAGGTGAAAGTGAGGTCCACTCTGAATCATATGCTTGACAGACCATATGCTGAAAATCCCAAGTCCCTTGAGTACGAGGGTCGCTCCGCATGCTACTCAACTTTGGTCACCTGAAAGTTCTTGTCATTGTAATTTTTTTTTGAAATGGGCGCATTTATTAATTGTTTAATGCTTACACCCGGCCTCTGCATAACCAAGATGCACACAGCCACACGAACGACAGAAGTAAGGTAAAAAGTAGACAAGCATTGCACAAAGGCACTATGTAAAAAAATGTCTAGAATCTAAGATAGATCTTGTAGGGGCCTCAACCTAATAAGGTAGATTCCTCCTGTGTTTACAATGCTAGTCCCTGGATCAATAGCTAGCATCCACAGTTAAGATGTAATATCAAGAAACAAAGGTCATAATGTAACTTTATAACCAGGAATAACATAAGTTTATTACATCAAAACATAGCTCATTTGGCTATTTACATTACATTGCCGCGGAATAACTATAATCATGGGGTCCTTCATCTTCAAAGTGCCACAGGCAGATGTTGGTTGTAGACTTTGAAATCCTAAACAATCAATCTTCACTAAAATCAATCAAACCTGCAACATACAAGTTACAGCCACAAAGGGTCAATACATTTGAATTGTATTGGCAAGTGATACTATGGTAGTATAGTGGAGTCTATTATCTATATGCATTTGTCTAAGTGGAGTTGAGGCTTGCATTGCTTAGAATAGATTTTTCTTATCATTTTGAAATACCAAGTTTTTGCTTGTCAAAAACATTTTTCTCAATCAAAGATTTCAAGATCCTTGTACCAAGCCATCTCTCCATCAATGATTGAAGAATTCAAACAACCCTTGTTCAAACCACAAGATTTTAATTTAGAAATTGGAATGATGAGATTCTTGATTGCTTCCATGTCTTGATGCTCAAATTGTCCTTTACCAGAGACATGGCTAAGTACTTAGATTTTACACTCTGCAGAGGTGGTGCACTTTCCCCACAAGACTTGGTTTCCCAAGACAAGATCTTTCAGAAGCTTTCCCTTAGACCAATATGGACGCGTTCCAACCTATCAAACACTACCACCCACTGTCCATATGGCTAAGTTCTTGCAACCTATATGATCATGGCAGAGCCCATATTGCCCAGTGGTTGCACTTGAAGCTTCTCAACATTTGACATCTCAAATCCCTTTGTTTCCTGGGTAGCCATCCACAAGTGAGATACACAACCCAAGTCCATGGCCTTGTGTAACCACTCAACATATCCCAATCCTTCCATTCCACCCAGGTGATTCATTAACTTAGTTGTTTTATTAAACAAAACACAAGTCCTCAGACTTAGAATATTTTTCCATAGTGTGAATATATATTCCACCCATGTTTTCTATTAGCTAGGCTAAGCTTGATAGTAGTAGGAAACTTAACTTAGTAAAATCCTACTAAGGATTCATCTACTAGGATTTCCTAGAGTAAGGTTTACACTTAGCAAAATCCATGCAAGTTTACTTAGCAAAATCACTAATGCATAGAGAAAGTAATAGGATAGATAGTATGAAGCATCACTTGCCTTTTTTGGTAGGTAATGGTGGTTCACTCCTTGATCTTGTTAGTCTCACACTTCTCTACAAGTCAATCAAGCAAACACCAATTCAATTTACATTCCAAACCAATAATCACTCAAACAAATTCACACACACAAGACAATGGAAACCAATTCATGCATGGGAGTATGCACAAGATAGTTTTATTTTGCAAAGGGGTCTCCATGGGGTTTCTAAACTTTGTAAGATCCAAATTGGTCATTTACCAAAGTGGCAAAGTTATTAGCATGAAGGTTTTGTCCAAAACTATTTTTTTAATACCATTCATCATTTCATGTGGTGAAAAATGTTTTTATTAAGGCAAAAACTCTTAAGTTGTTCACCAAATGAGTTACTATTGCAAAGCTTGGTGTTTTTGGGTCAGTAGGTTTGGTCCAAACTATTTTCTCAAAGTTTCTTTTCCATAAATATTTTTATAACAAAAACCATTCTTTTTATTTGGCTAGAAAATGACTAAGTCAAGTAATCCAACCTAAATCTTACAAAAAATGTTTTTAATACCAAGGGTTGGTTCCTAGGGTCAGTAAGGTCACAACAATCCAATTTGCAAAGGTTTTATCCTTAAATTCAATTTTAATCAATTTTTATACTCTAAACAAGCATACAAATGAATCTGCAAAAATGAGCAACCAAACAGATACTATTTGCTAAACTAACTCCACAATTGGCTAGGGCTTGTTCTCCTGAATCCATTGATATAAAATTTGCCAAATTTGGACGTGTGGTTTGAAAGTTACAAAGGTTTGAAGTTTGCAAATAATTCTGTTTTAAAATCTGTTTTAAACTAAATAGGTGACACACGGCGTTATTCTACTGGTTGATACCGGTTCGGCCGGATCGGCATCGCGAACCGCAGGATCTAACTGGAATGTGCGGCGCAGATCGACGCATACCCCTTCGATAAGTGGTTCTATCATATCCATCCGATCGACATCGGACGGCTGCTGCTGCCTGGCCAAGGACTGGCGGCGCGAGGACAACGGCGAGCGGCGGAGCGGCCAGTTGGCGGCGCCGCTGGCGAGGCAGGAAACGAAACAGGGAGGGAGCAAGCTCACCGAGGTCGCGAGGATGAGGTGATGCTGTTTGTGGCATCCCGCAAAACCACTACTAGAAAATCGCGTTGTTTTTGTGCATTGCATCATCATGACCGCATGCTCATGTCATCATGCCACATTGCATTTGAGCATCGTCATCATCTTGCATGTGCTTGTATAAAACTATTTTCGGGAAAACTGGTTCATGTTTTCTAAACGCCCCGTCTTTATTCAAACGCAAACCCGGGTCGCCGGAATATTTTGTTTGTCTGCTATCGGTTTGCAGACGGTGCTTTTAAAATAAATTAAATATCGAATTATTTTTAGTGGGGGCAGTCGAACGGGCCGATTCGACCCGAACGACCACCCTCAGGAATTAAAATCGGTCCACCCCATCCCCTTTTTCTACCAACATATCTACCCCCACCCAGCCTCCACCTCACCCGGACCAATCCGTGACCGCCACCTCACCTCTCTCCCTCCCTCCACCACTCACATGCTGACACCTCACCCCATCCCTCTCTCCTCCCTGCCCACAGCACACACGCACACCACACCTTCCCCACACCCGATCCCCATCTTCCCCTGGGTCCCACCCCCGGTCCCCCGCGTCCCCTGCCCATCTCCTTCCTCCCGCCCGAGGCCGCCCGCCGCTCTCCTCCTCCTTCCTCCTCCCTCTCTCTCCCGGCCCGGCGCCGCCCCCCAGCCGTCCGCGCTCGCTCGCCGCCCTCCGGTCCCGCCGCCTCGCTCGCCACCGCCTGCACCACCGCCGCCCAGCGTCGCTCCTCCGGCGCCGCCTCGCCTCCGCCCGCCTGCGGCCGCCCCTGCACAGCGCCGCCGGCCGCCGCGTCCTCCGCGCTTCCCCGGAGCCCCGCACGACCTCCGCCGCCCTCGCCACCCTTCACCGCCACCGTCCGCCTTTCCTCCTCCGGGCCGCTCCCCTCCGCCTCTCCGCGCGGCCCCTAGCTCGCCTCCCCGCCTGCTCCGGCAGCCGCGGCCGCGGCCTCTAGCTCCGCCTGTTCCGCGCCTCGCCGCCGGCCGCCGTCGCTCGGCCCCGCCACCACGGCCTCCTCCGGCGCCTCGACCTCTGCCCTACCCTCCGACATGGGCCCTCGTCTGCAAGCCCCTCGCCGCAAGCTCCACCTCGCCCTGGCTTTTCTTCGCGCGCGGGTCTCGCCGTGCCTCTGTCCCTGAGCAAGCATCCGGGCCCCCTCTGCCGCTGAACCTCCTCCTCCGGCGCCGTACCTCTGCCCCGGGCCCAGGACCGCGTCGGCCTCGACCCCTGCCTCACGCGTTCCGCTCCTCCCGGCGAGCCCCCGCGAGCCGGCCCTGCCACCGTCGCTCTGCCCTCTGCTTCAATTCGTTGCCCCTAGCGGCGTTGGCCCCGCCACAAGTTCTGCCTGCATACGTGTTTTTGCGGTCCGATGAGGTGAGGTGGATGAGTTGTTCCACATTGCGGTGATACGGTGCCTCGTCAAGATCTTCCGAAGACATGTATGTAATCCAGGAACGCCAATGACCATCGGCGCCAAGCCCAAGTTCGACACCGGCAAACCCGGAAATCGCTAGAAGAATCATCGATCAGATCTTCTGCAAGGACGCCAAGCCCGTCAAGATCCCGAACGCCAAGGTCGTCTACACGGAACGCCTAGATCTTCTCGGGACATCGAGTTCGCCATCACGGATGACAAGCACGCCTTCGAGGAACCGCAGACACGGAAACCGCAAGACCTTCTGCCCGGATACTGCAAGTAACCCCCTCGAGGACGCCGAGATCCACAATCGGACCCAAGGACACCGAGACTCCGGAACGACAAGCACTTCACCCCGAAGCCAAGACCGACCCGACACGAGGACACGACAAGATCTTCGCGACTACAAGATCGACACCGACCAGGGCGAGTCCGATGCGTCCCGGCGTCGAAAGAAGTCCTGCTTCCCGGATGCCGAGGTCACCGGATCAGAACCACAAGATCTGCCCCGTCGTCCGAGAACGATCCCGCCGAGCCCATCGAACCCCGAACCCCAGATCTGGACCCTGAGACCGACCCCGAACCCCGGAACCCCAAGTTCGTCGAGACCCTAATGTGTGAACCCCTTCCCGCAAACCCTATTTTATAATATATACAACTTGTCGCATATTAAATGTTCCTGCATGCATCCTTGTCGGTGGTTTGGGGGCATTATGCCGATTCACCTAATAATTAAATATGGGGTCCATATGCGGGCAAATCTAGCCTTATATTAGCCTCATTTAAATTTGTGTAGCGAACCCGGTGCTATCTGCTGCCATGTTAAAACAATATATAAATTGCGGGGTAGTTAAATAACTTGAACCGTTTAATTAATTGTCGGGACCCCGGTTCCTCTTAATATGACCTAATTGCATTGCACCTTTGTCATGCCATGCATCATACATGCATCATGCCGATCTTCTGCCGTCGTATTAAATATTGCATCCGGTGTTTCTTCTAGTGTTTTGCTTCTTCGCGGATAAGGCCGTTGAGTTGATGCGAGCTTCGCCCCGATCTTCGGTTGAACCTTCGGCAATGTTTTCAGGCGAGCATCTCCCTCTTTCTACCTATCTTACTTTTCTAGTATTTATTCCCTCCTGTTGATCTATTGCTATCTGTGTCGCGATGCTCTAGTTCCGTACCCGTGATATCCCTTGCAGCCATATATTGCCTCGGACACACCCTATTACCTGTTGTTTGGTAGATAGTTGGACTTGCGTGTCGTAGTCGCTTGCTCAAGTGCTGTTGTGTGTCGTCATATGCCACCGTTGTTGAGGTATTGTCGCATGTTGATGTTGGAGATGATCATGGCTTTACTTATCGTTCACTTTAATTCCTGTTAAATAACTAAAATTGAAGTAAGCAGAGGCATCGGTGGGTGATAGATAATATTTGGTTTCCGAACGCCCACTTGTGTCCCGTAGGACCCCGAGTACTTGATACCTGTTCCTTGATTTATCACGCTATCCACATCCGGGAGGTATATGGGACCCCCCCTGAGCCAGAGCTTGATTCAGTCTTATTTCTTGGGGCCACAAACTAGTTTGAGGTTTTATTACTATCCTGTACTTATGCCATGCTACTGCTTTATTTACGATTGTGCGAGGAGCACACTGTACTGTTTAGGATCGTGGCACGATTCCGCGGTGTCGACAAGCCCAGCCACACTTTCGGGTTCCCAGTCGTTCACAGCCGTCCCCACAACCTTAAGTCCGTCTCGGAGCCGGCCGGCTTCGTTGCGGGTCTACTTTAAGGGGTGGCCCCCTGAAATATTTCTGAATCCTGTGATTGTTTTGTCGTGAAAGCCTCGTTGGGTTTTGATTTGGTTTTTCCGAGGTTGATCGAGTGTGTGTTGCTATTGGTGCACCCCGGCCGGGTAATACTTTCTAAAAGCCGTGTCCGCGGATATGGACGACTTGGAGCACAGTATCTCGACCATAGACAAGCATAACTAAAGTTTATTGCTATAAATTTGACTTTACAAATGACTAGTAATCAGCTTCACTATAATGGAATGGTTAAATAATACTGCCCACAATTGCTTGTTTGAGTTGTCGCTTGCGACCATTGTACCTGACTAGTAAGTATTGCAACTACAACGGAATGGCTAAATGAAAGTATCAACAACTGCTGGGTTTTGGGTTTATCTCATGCTAATTGTATCTGTCTAGTAAGTGTTGCAACTATCACGGAATGGCTAACTAAAAGTGCCCACTGCTTATTTTATCAGGATGACTATCTATACCTGACTAGTAATTGCTGCAACGATAACTGAATAAATAAAATTGCCAACTGTGTGAGTTCCTCGGTTGACTTCCTCGTTTGGTCTCGAGGGGGAAATACCAGGATGGGTTTGTTTGGTGGTAGCATTAGGTTGGTTCCGGATATGTCATTCTTACCCCTCTCTGATAACCGCCAGTTGTATCGAGTCTCTATAGGTTGTTCAGTGCATGCTGCCGCTGCCGCTCAGTCCACCATACCTATGTAGGCGAGGACCGCCGAATTCTAGTCTCGCCGTGTACTGGCCTCAGTACTGACGCTCCTCTTTTTCCTTTTCCCTTTGTCGGCACCCCTTTTGTTTAAGCAGGTTTTGAGATCGACGTCGTTAGCAGGGTTACCCTTCCGGCTTGGCCTGGGCAGGGTTATGGACGCCATTGGTTATTCTTCAGGGCTCTTAGCCCCATTTGCATCTTGTCCGTAGTCGGACGCTCTATCATTTTCAAGGTGATTTGGATCTTTGTATATTATATCTGTATTCTTGACTCATTGAGTCGCTGCTGTATGTATATCTGTTCTGTGGGTCCCATCGAGGATTGTTGTGTAATGTTATTACTTCGTTTTCCACCCGCACGAAAGTGCCTGGTGGGCACCTTTGAATCGTTTCTATGCGGGTTTGGCGGGTTTCGCTAAAACTTGCATAGGTCCGATTCTGAGGGTGTTACAGAGTGGTATCAGAGCTCAGCAGTTGCGATACCCCACAAGTCCAGCTTGTAGGATAACCTAGCTAACGGCCGAAGTAGAGTGTCAAAACTATTTTGCAAAATCTGTTGGATAGTTCTGATTAGGTCTGATTTTACTCCTTAACCCTCTGCTGTTCTCCTCTTACCTTTACGAGTTTTGAATCCGCTCTCGTCTCTTTCTTCGAGTCCAGGGATTCTCGTGGTTGGGTTTCCGTCGTACCTTCAGGGTTTCGCTTCCTCCTCTGATAACGGTGTTCTACCATCCGGTGTTCAAGCTGCCTGATGAATCCGTCTACTGTGGTACCATTCTGTGTTCCTTCTCGTGCCTTCCGGTGGTTTCCGACGCGACGACATCACCTACGCTAGATCCGATGCAGAGTCTGCATCCCTCCTTTGTTTCCGAACCTCGCCTGTCGAGATCTTCAGTCTAATTCCGAGAGTTGGTTGCATAATCCGCCTATTCGTGTGCTGAGTAATGGTTTGGGTGCGCGATGGACTGATCACCATCCGACTACTCTTATCATTCGCTCTTGTGCATCGAATCAGTGGATCCAGCAGTTTTACTCCGTTCACGGAAGCTAGAGGTGGCTTTATTTGTGGATACCTCTACCTTCGACCTTTTGTTTCCGGAGTGTTCTCTCGACGATCACGGACAACGACCTCTTGTTAGTGGTGTCGCGAGGATCTACATGAAGCGAGAAGATTCAGATCGCCGACCTTCCTTTCCGGTACCATGAGGCGGATCTCGAGGGCGAGATCCTTTGTTAGTGGTGTCGAATTGTGGCATCCCGCAAAACCACTACTAGAAAATCGCGTTGTTTTTGTGCATTGCATCATCATGACCGCATGCTCATGTCATCATGCCACATTGCATTTGAGCATCGTCATCATCTTGCATGTGCTTGTATAAAACTATTTTCGGGAAAACCGGTTCATGTTTTCTAAACGCCCCGTCTTTATTCAAACGCAAACCCGGGTCGCCGGAATATTTTGTTTGTCTGCTATCGGTTTGCAGACGGTGCTTTTAAAATAAATTAAATATCGAATTATTTTTAGTGGGGGCAGTCGAACGGGCCGATTCGACCCGAACGACCACCCCCAGGAATTAAAATCGGTCCACCCCATCCCCTTTTTCTACCAACATATCTACCCCCACCCAGCCTCCACCTCACCCGGACCAATCCGTGACCGCCACCTCACCTCTCTCCCTCCCTCCACCACTCACATGCTGACACCTCACCCCATCCCTCTCTCCTCCCTGCCCACAGCACACACGCACACCACACCTTCCCCACACCCGATCCCCATCTTCCCCTGGGTCCCACCCCCGGTCCCCCGCGTCCCCTGCCCATCTCCTTCCTCTCGCCCGAGGCCGCCCGCCGCTCTCCTCCTCCTTCCTCCTCCCTCTCTCTCCCGGCCCGGCGCCGCCCCCCAGCCGTCCGCGCTCGCTCGCCGCCCTCCGGTCCCGCCGCCTCGCTCGCCACCGCCTGCACCACCGCCGCCCAGCGTCGCTCCTCCGGCGCCGCCTCGCCTCCGCCCGCCTGCGGCCGCCCCTGCACAGCGCCGCCGGCCGCCGCGTCCTCCGCGCTTCCCCGGAGCCCCGCACGACCTCCGCCGCCCTCGCCACCCTTCACCGCCACCGTCCGCCTTTCCTCCTCCGGGCCGCTCCCCTCCGCCTCGCCGCGCGGCCCCTAGCTCGCCTCCCCGCCTGCTTCGGCAGCCGCGGCCGCGGCCTCCAGCTCCGCCTGTTCCGCGCCTCGCCGCCGGCCGCCGTCGCTCGGCCCCGCCACCACGGCCTCCTCCGGCGCCTCGACCTCTGCCCTGCCCTCCGCCATGGGCCCTCGTCTGCAAGCCCCTCGCCGCAAGCTCCAACTCGCCCTGGCTTTTCTTCACGCGCGGGTCCCGCCGTGCCTCTGTCCCTGAGCAAGCATCCGGGCCCCCTCTGCCGCTGAACCTCCTCCTCCGGCGCCGTACCTCTGCCCCGGGCCCAGGACCGCGTCGGCCTCGACCCCTGCCTCGCACGTTCCGCTCCTCCCGGCGAGCCCCCGCGAGCCGGCCCTGCCACCGTCGCTCTGCCCTCTGCTTCAATTCGTTGCCCCTAGCGGCGTTGGCCCCGCCACAAGTTCTGCCTGCATACGTGTTTTTGCGGTCCGATGAGGTGAGGTGGATGAGTTGTTCCACATTGCGGTGATACGGTGCCTCGTCAAGATCTTCCGAAGACATGTATGTAATCCAGGAATGCCAATGACCATCGGCGCCAAGCCCAAGTTCGACACCGGCACACCCGGAAATCGCTAGAAGAATCATCGATCAGATCTTCTACAAGGATGCCAAGCCCGTCAAGATCCCGAACGCCAAGGTCGTCTACACGGAACACCTAGATCTTCTCGGGACATCGAGTTCGCCATCACGGATGACAAGCACGCCTTCGAGGAACCGCAGACACGGAAACCGCAAGACCTTCTGCCCGGATACTGCAAGTAACCCCCTCGAGGACGCCGAGATCCACAATCGGACCCAAGGACACCGAGACTCCGGAACGACAAGCACTTCACCCCGAAGCCAAGACCGACCCGACACGAGGACACGACAAGATCTTCGCGACTACAAGATCGACACCGACCAGGGCGAGTCCGATGCGCCCCGGCGCCGAAACAAGTCCTGCTCCCCGGATGCCGAGGTCACCGGATCAGAACCACAAGATCTGCCCCATCGTCCGAGAACGATCCCGCCGAGCCCATCGAACCCCGAACCCCAGATCTGGACCCTGAGACCGACCCCGAACCCCGGAACCCCAAGTTCGTCGAGACCCTAATGTGTGAACCCCTTCCCGCAAACCCTATTTTATAATATATACAACTTGTCGCATATTAAATGTTCCTGCATGCATCCTTGTCGGTGGTTTGGGGGCATTATGCCGATTCACCTAATAATTAAATATGGGGTCCATATGCGGGCAAATCTAGCCTTATATTGGCCTCATTTAAATTTGTGTAGCGAACCTGGTGCTATCTGCTGCCATGTTAAAACAACATATAAATTGCGGGGTAGTTAAATAACTTGAACCGTTTAATTAATTGTCGGGACCCCGGTTCCGCTTAATATGACCTAATTGCATTGCACCTTTGTCATGCCATGCATCATACATGCATCATGCCGATCTTCTGCCGTCGTATTAAATATTGCATCCGGTGTTTCTTCTAGTGTTTTGCTTCTTCGCGGATAAGGCCGTTGAGTTGATGCGAGCTTCGCCCCGATCTTCGGTTGAACCTTCGGCAATGTTTTCAGGCGAGCATCTCCCTCTTTCTACCTATCTTACTTTTCTAGTATTTATTCCCTCCTGTTGATCTATTGCTATCTGTGTCGCGATGCTCTAGTTCCGTACCCGTGATATCCCTTGCAACCATATATTGCCTCGGACACACCCTATTACCTGTTGTTTGGTAGATAGTTGGACTTGCATGTCGTAGTCGCTTGCTCAAGTGCTGTTGTGTGTCGTCATATGCCACCGTTGTTGAGGTATTGTCGCATGTTGATGTTGGAGATGATCATGGCTTTACTTATCGTTCACTTTAATTCCTGTTTAATAACTAAAATTGAAGTAAGCAGAGGCATCGGTGGGTGATAGATAATATTTGGTTTCCGAACGCCCACTTGTGTCCCGTAGGACCCCGAGTACTCGATACCTGTTCCTTGATTTATCGCGCTATCCACATCCGGGAGGTATATGGGACCCCCCTGAGCCAGAGCTTGATTCAGTCTTATTTCTTGGGGCCACAAACTAGTTTGAGGTTTTATTACTATCCTGTACTTATGCCATGCTACTGCTTTATTTACGATTGTGCGAGGAGCACACTGTACTGTTTAGGATCGTGGCACGATTCCGCGGTGTCGACAAGCCCAGCCACACTTTCGGGTTCCCAGTCGTTCACAGCCGTCCCCACAACCTTAAGTCCGTCTCGGAGCCGGCCGGCTTTGTTGCGGGTCTACTTTAAGGGGTGGCCCCCTGAAATATTTCTGAATCCTGTGATTGTTTTGTCATGAAAGCCTCGTTGGGTTTTGATTTGGTTTTTCCGAGGTTGATCGAGTGTGTGTTGCTATTGGTGCACCCCGGCCGGGTAAAACTTTCTGAAAGCCGTGTCCGCGGATATGGACGACTTGGAGCACAGTATCTCGACCATAGACAAGCATAACTAAAGTTTATTGCTATAAATTTGACTTTACAAATGACTAGTAATCAGCTTCACTATAATGGAATGGTTAAATAATACTGCCCACAATTGCTTGTTTGAGTTGTCGCTTGCGACCATTGTACCTGACTAGTAAGTATTGCAACTACAACGGAATGGCTAAATGAAAGTATCAACAACTGCTGGGTTTTGGGTTTATCTCATGCTAATTGTATCTTTCTAGTAAGTGTTGCAACTATCACGGAATGGCTAACTAAAAGTGCCCACTGCTTATTTTATCAGGATGACTATCTATACCTGACTAGTAATTGCTGCAACGATAACTGAATAAATAAAATTGCCAACTGTGTGAGTTCCTCGGTTGACTTCCTCGTTTGGTCTCGAGGGGGAAATACCAGGATGGGTTTGTTTGGTGGTAGCATTAGGTTGGTTCCGGATAGGTCATTCTTACCCCTCTCTGATAACCGCCAGTTGTATCGAGTCTCTATAGGTTGTTCAGTGCATGCTGCCGCTGCCGCTCAGTCCACCATACCTATGTAGGCGAGGACCGCCGAATTCTAGTCTCGCCGTGTACTGGCCTCAGTACTGACACTCCTCTTTTTCCTTTTCCCTTTGTCGGCACCCCTTTTGTTTAAGCAGGTTTTGAGATCGACGTCGTTAGCAGGGTTACCCTTCCGGCTTGGCCTGGGCAGGGTTATGGACGCCATTGGTTATTCTTCAGGGCTCTTAGCCCCATTTGCATCTTGTCCGTAGTCGGACGCTCTATCATTTTCAAGGTGATTTGGATCTTTGTATATTATATCTGTATTCTTGACTCATTGAGTCGCTGCTGTATGTATATCTGTTCTGTGGGTCCCATCGAGGACTGTTGTGTAATGTTATTACTTCGTTTTCCACCCGCACGAAAGTGCCTGGTGGGCACCTTTGAATCGTTTCTATGCGGGTTTGGCGGGTTTCGCTAAAACTTGCATAGGTCCGATTCTGAGGGTGTTACACTGTTCGTGTGGTCGTCGTGGCAAGGGGCGCACAGGGACGGGCAGGATTTCTCGCCGGAGTTGGTTCTGGCGACGGTCGCGTGCGGTCAAGGTCGAGGACGATGCTGTGGTCCACGGGAAGACAAACGGAGGACGGGGTTAGCTGCGCAAGACCATGGCAAAGATATGTGCGTGATCTAGAGGACACGGGGTGGTCAAAATTAACCTGTGGGCGTCGTCGGAGTAGAGGCAGACGGCGGCGGTACTGGAGGTTGTCGTTGGCGAGGCTCAGGGGTGTCCGTGGTCAAACGGGTGGTACGGGGAGGAGTGTCTGGGAGTGGGGAAGCTGCTAGGATGCTCGAGAAGGCAGGGGGTGGCGTGTACTAGCCTGAATTGGCCGGAGACGGTGGTCGGAGCCGAGGCAGTCGAGGAGAGATTGTGGCGGCCTGGAGGCGTGTCGAGGAGGGGCGTCTGGGGGAAACGGAAGAGGGGAGGCTGGCGCTTTAAGGTGTGCGATCACTGCGAGTAAAGATTGTCGCGTTAAGGCGTAATCAAGCCGAGAAATTAAGCCTGCAACAGCGAGGAGAGGGGGAAGAACCAGTCCGCGGGGTGGGGAAGAAGAGCAGTAGGGTGTGGGGTCCACTGGCAGTGAAAGAAAGGAAGAAGGGGAGGGGTCCACATGTCTGTTGCTCCGCGGGTTCTTTTTTCGGTGAGGAACGTTTCGCTGCGGTGGGGTGGGGATTGGGCTAGGTGGGCTGTTTGGGCTGGCTCAGTTGGGTCAGTCCATTTCCATTTTTTTTTCTGTCTGATTCTTTTTCCTTTTCTATTTCCATTTTCCTGTTTTGAAATTCAAACAACCAAACACATTCAAAATGATTCAAACAATCATCAAGCTTTTCAAATATGAATTTGGTTCTGTTTTACATTATAATTCACATTCTAAAATAAAATATTATTTTAAATCTTTTTAGGTTCCATTTATTAATTAAATAAATGGATCATTAGTTATTTAATAAAATAGGGTTTGTTTTAATTAATAAAATCTTCATTTAAAATCCAAATATTTTCAAAACCCAATCAGTAGGTTTTATTTGGAAATAAAGAATATTTGGAAAACTTGTTTAAAATAATATAATCCTTTTACTTTAGGGTCCATTAATAATTAAATAAAATGGACCTTAGTTATTAAATCAAATAGGGTTTGATTTTATTGAGATATTTATTTTTAAATCTAAAATAAAGCCAAAACACTTTAGTAGGTTTTATTTGTGAATATCAATTATTTGGAAAACTTATTTTAAATAATTTAACAAGTTTTGATGTTTCAATTAAATTGGT
The DNA here is from genome assembly GCA_916181665.1 of Avena sativa. Lineage (NCBI taxonomy): Eukaryota > Viridiplantae > Streptophyta > Magnoliopsida > Poales > Poaceae > Avena > Avena sativa. The sequence goes on along the minus strand of OV702279.1, from coordinate 16,973,314 downwards.
AAAACCTTTTATTTGTATAAAATTTGGTTATTAGGTCCTTATTAATTTATTTAAATAATCCTTTGTTTATTTTTATTCAAAACAAAATGTACTAATTCCAAAGCTTGGCCAAGGTTTTAATTTGGCTTTATAAAATAATCTTTATTCATAAAACTTTTATTTCATTTAAAAATAAATCTTTTCACTCAAGATTTTCAAAATAGTATTTCCAAATGTTTTTATTTTTCCTTTTATTAAATGTTTATCTTTTTAGATCCCTTTAGGTTTTATTTAATTCAAATGGGTTTGAAGTTCCAATTGAATTCAAAAAGTTTCTTCTGGCTCTGAAAATCAAACAAAGTTTTATTTTATTCATTTATTTTCACATTACAAGATTTGGAAAATCTTGGGATGTGACAGATCAATCCTCAGATCACGCGGCCATCCATGTCGGGAGAAAATATCCCTCGCCGTGTCCTCCAATCGTGTACATCCCTCCATAAATAAGTCGCGAAACTCTATACGTTGGAGAATATTCCATGATCGGAGGATATCCGTGGCTCGATAGATAACCTGCAGAGGAGAAGACACAATGTTATTAAAAATCTTGTCATTTCTACAAAGCCATAGCGACCATATAATGGCAAGAGCTCCCACCCTAAACTAAGTTCTGTACTTATCAACAATTCCATGCAACCAATTGTTGGAGATATGCCCAAGAGGCAATAATAAAGTGGTTATTATCATATCTTCATACTTATGATAAATGTTTACATACCATGCTATAATTGTATTAACCGGAAACATTAATACTTGTGTGATTTGTAAACATAAAAGAGTCCCTAGTAAAGCCTCTTGTTAAACTAGCTTGTTGGTTAATATATGATCATGGTTTCCTCATCATGAACATAGAGATGTTATTAACAACAGGGTCATATCATTAGGAGAATGATGTGATGGACATACTCCTATAGTTAAGCGTAGCATAAAGATCAAGTCATTTAATATAGTTCATTTGCTATAAGCTTTCTGATACATAGTAACCTAATTCCTTCGACCATGAGATCATGTTAATCACCATCACCGGAAGGATGCTTTGATGACATCAAACACCACACCGTAACTGGGTGGCTATAAAGGTGGCATTGAGTGTTCGGAAAGTATGGGTTGAGGCACATGGATCAAGAGTGGGATTGTCCATCCATATGACGGATAGATATACTCTGGGCCCTCTCGGTGGAAAGTCATCCAATTAGCTTGCAAGCATGTGACTGACTCACAAGGGATCACATATCACGGGAACGAGAAAAGAGTACTTATCGGTAACGAGGTTGAACTAGGTATGCAGAGATACCGACGATCAAAACCTCGGATAAGTAAACTATCGTGAGACAAAGGGAAATTGGTATCGTATGTAAGTGGTTCATTCGATCGCAAAGTAATCGTAGAAATATGTGGGAGCCATATGAATTTCCAGATTCCTCTATTGGTTATTGATCGGAGAAGTGTCTCGGTCATGTCCGCATAATTCACGAACCGTAGGGAGACACACTTAAGGATTCGATGTTGTTGAGTAGTTATGGAATGATTAGTAAGAGACCGAATGTTGTTCGGAGTCTCGGATGGGATCCGGGATATCACGAGGAGATCCGGAATGGTCCGGAGAATAATATTCATATAAGGAAAGTCCTATTTCGGAGTTCAGGAAAGTTTCCGATGATTTCATCGGAGAGGTTCTAGAAGGGTCTAGAAGGTTCACCGGTCCGAAAGGAGAATGGTCCATGAATGTGTCATGGGTAAGTGGAATGATTGGATCATGTCCAAGGTCACTTGGTGTTGGCATATGCAAGAGAGAAATAAAACTCTAAATTGAAAGTCAAACGGGAAGTTTGAAAAGTCAAACTGGAACAATGGTTTCCTAGTGGGAGAAGAAACAAGTCCTTCTATCAATCCAACTTGGGTTTGGGTTTGGATTCAAACCCACCCCTCCCAAGGCTGCCCCTCCCTCTCATAAATAGAGGGGGAGGGCTGCCCCAAACAACACAAGTTCCAAGCCCTCTCCACGAGCCGCCGCCGCCGCAACATGATAGAGTATAATATGGCAAAATTCATGTTCTCATATTTGATGAGAATTTGCAAAACGTTGGAGACACTAGTTTTCCTAAACCTCCAAAAGGTTTTGGAGAGAAACATTATACTCGTGATTCACCATTATAAGCTAAAATTAGCTTGATCATGGATAATTCCATGATAAGGGTGAATATTTGATGTAGGTAAAATGTTTACTACACCAAGAGATTACTAAAGAAAGGAGTTTGAAAGAACACCAAACATTTGATAATGGTGATCTACTTCAAAGTGCAAGTCCAAAGACATTAGTATTTAACTATACACGCTTTGGACTATGTGTCATGTGTATGGCTCCACTATTGATGTTGATAGATTCTTTCAAACAGAAAAATAAATACTGAAAGAGAATCTCATAAATATATGGCAGAAAAGAAAAGACTAGAATTGTTCAGTTTAGGTATATAAAGGATATACGTGTTATGGCTATATTCTTTGCTTATTAAACAAAGTGGTTTTTAAGTATTTGATATTGAATTTGTTGGTATGAATCCTCATACGAAACAACGGAATTCATGAACTACAATGGCCTAAGTAACTAGCAAAAGAATATGTGATGATGTTCATCGAGAACAAATAAAGGGTTATTGTGTTGCTCGTTAAACATCAAAGCTTGCCATCAAGATTTGTTTTATCAGGTATTATGAGAACAAAAGGGTTGTTCAAATAATTGCCGTAATCCATAAAAGATGGATGATTCACAAATCACATCCATAAAACTAGTGCTAAAAATGTCAAAAGACAAATTAATTGAAAGATCACTTAGGAAGTGACATCGCCATTTAAATTATATTGGAAAGAAAACATGAAGAAACTCCATGTGTATGGAATTTTGGAGTCTTTTCATTTTTGATCAAATGACGCTTGTGAAACTTTCCTAGAGATAATTAAAACTTCGTTCATAGGCCAAAAGGGAACGAATGACTAGCTTATTGGAACTTGTACATATTGTTGTACGAAGTCCATTATGTGTAGTCAAGAGCGATAGATTTCAACTTCATATGCTTTCTCCGAAAATTTGAGTGAATATATGAATATTTACTTAATAAGGATGAAGTATGAAACATTTGAAAAGTTCAAAGACTTTCAAGATGAAGTGCAAAATCATTGTAACAAGAATATAAATAGTTTATGATAAGATCATAAAGGAAGATATTTGAGTTACAAGTTTAGCATAATACCTAAGATTTAAGGAATCGTTCCGTGGATTTGCATGTCCCGAAACACCATAAGAGTATGGAGCGTTCGAGATATGTAATTAAACCTTGTTTGACATGGTAAGATCGAAGGTGTAATTCATAAAAATGTCATTATATTTTAAAGATTAAAAGCTTCAGAGACTATCGTTTTTCCACTGAAAAGAGCTTCATCATAATCCGTTGAAATGACACCATATAAAGTTATGGTTTGGGATAAAACCCAAGTAGTCCTTTCTTAAACATTGGTATGCTATGCATAAGAAAGATTTTTGCAACCAAAGTCGGATGAACCTGTCTTTGTATAACTGTTAAGTATTCCTCCATAACACCGGAGACAAAAGTGTTTGTCGCTTAGAACATCAAGTTTCTTTGAGATGGAATTTTTCGTGAAAAGATAAGTGGGAGGACAATAGAACTTTGTTAAGGTTAAAAGAACCTTAGCTATATGTGCAAAGTTGCGCAGTGCCGAAAAGTGTTCCGGAGGCAGCAACAATGCTCATGGCTCACGTGCCTCAAAGGTTGCGGTCATAGAGGTCTAAGTTCCTATTGAAACAAGTAGGTAGGGTAAACAATCAAATACCAAGATTTGAGAGTTAAATCATTATTTGACAATAATGATCCGACTACACGCAAATAAGCAATGATGAGCCCTGACTCCGTCAAATGGCTTGAAGCCATAAAATCCGTGATAGTTCCATACACGAGAAATCAAGTTTTGAACTTGAAGGACCCTCGAGAAAGGTGTAAGACCTTACAGTTGTGTTTGGATCTATAAAGAAATATACATGGATGTTTCGCATCTATGAAATGGTCGACATGTTGGGAAAGAGTTGACAACAATATTCAAAGGTTGACTATGACAAGATTTGATCTTTCATAGCGATATTTAGTCTAGACGGATTAATATAGCAACCACTACATATAATTTTGTTATGTGGTAGTTGAATAAACAAAACAAGTTCTTCTAATAGAATTGTTACCTAGGACATGTGCATAACACGGTCCATAGGGTTTTGTTAATTCAAAGGATGCTAAAAGAATATGCAAACTTCAATGGTTGAAGTGAGCATCGCGAAGTTGGAATCTTCACTATGATGAAACTGTTAAAAGAGTTTAATTTCATCAGAGACAATGAAGATGCTTTCATTTGCAAGAAATTAAGTGGGAGCGCTAAGACATGTTTCTAATACATTATGTGTGTAAGGGTCCCAACCTTTAAATAAGGTAGAGTCCTCTGTGTTTACAATGCTAGTCCCTGGATCAATAGCTAGCATCCACAGTTAAGATGTAATATCAAGAAACAAAGGTCATAATATAAGTTTATAACAAGGAATAACATAATTTTATTACATCTTACATAGCTCATTTGGCTATTACATTACATTGCAACGGAATAACTATAGTCATGGGGTCCTTCATCTTCAAAGTGCCACAGGCAGACATGTTGGTTGTACACTTTGTAATCCTAATCAATCAATCCTCACTAAAATCAATCAAACCTGCAACATTACAAATTACAGCCACAAGGGTCAATACATTTGAATTGTATTGGCAAGTTTCACTATTATGTATAATATAAGTAGATCCTATCATTACATGCATTTTTGGCTAAGTAGAGTTTAAGGCTCATTTGCAGAAAGCAAATTTATCCTATCTTTTCAAAATGGTTTTGGTCTTTTGTCAAATCTCCTTTTCAAAATCCCTTGAACTCCTTGGTAAATTCCCAAGTGTTCAAGTCCTTGTCAAAATCTCTTGAGCTCCTTGGTACCCCCAAGTGCATCAAGTTTTGTCAAAATCTCTTGAGCTCCTTGGTACCCCCAAGTGCATCAAGTCTTTTGTTGTCACTTAAAAGTTTTTTTTTTAGAAATTGGAATGTCGAGATCTTCCATAGTTTCAGGCCTTAGTTGCTCAGTATTGTCCATAACCGGGGACAGGGCTAAGTACTTAGAATTTTGATCTTCTGCAGAAGTTGTACACTTTACCCACATGACACAATCTCATCTTGATGGCACCAGTGGCCGCTGGATAAGTACTCACCAAGAGGGAGTACTGGCAGATTGAGAATGTGACAAAGTCTTTCCATTGGAGTCCTCCCAATACAAAATGCTAGCTTGTCTACCAGGCACCAATGTAGGGTTCAAGCTCCCTTACACAAATCAAGTTAACCTGAAGATGCCAATGCATGGGATTTCCACTATGTAGTTGACTAAGCCAGAGCCCATTTAGCATGTGGCTGTACACAGAAGCCACTGTACGAGAAACATGTTCAATCTCTAAGTTTCCTGGGTGGTTTTCCTTTGGAGCACAACACAAAGAGATTGCCATAGACATGGTTCCTTTTGTTGCCACCTTCTCCAAAACTCAAAGTATCCTTGTCCACCCAGGTGGTTCATTGAGTCCTTGTTTTATTATATAAAACATAAGTCTTTTCTCAATGTCATAAAATCTCAACATGTATCTCTTTTCAAAATATAGCATGGCTAAGCATGTAACAACTACATTGTTTTCACTAAGGAATGTATAGGGTATCCTATTAGGATTTAGCATAGCATAAGTATAGAAACTCTTTTCATGCATGTTTCAAAATCCACTAAGTATAATGAAAATAGTAGGACTTTGAATGATAGTGTCACTTGCCTTTTTGGTAGGGAATGATAGTTCACTTCTTGATCTTGCTAGTCTCACACTTTTCTAACTTCACTACAATCAATCAAGCTAACACAATATCAACTAGCATTCCAACCATTATTCAATCAATCAATCACACACATAAAATCATAGGAACTAAGTCATGCATTCAAGCATGCATAAGTTAGTTTTATTTGCAAAGATGGTTTCTACTAGGCTCTAAACTTTGTAAGGTTCAAAGTGGTCATTTTCCAAAGTGGTAAAGTCATTTGCAAAAGGGTTTTGTCTATAAGCCATTTTTAAATCCATTCATTATTTCATGTGGTGGAAAATGTTTTTATCAAATCAAAAACTTTATGTTGTTCACCAGATAAGTTGTTGTTTCTCAAAACTTGGTGTTTAGGGTCAGTAGGTTTGCTTCCAATCATTTTCCCAAAGTTTTCTTTCCAAAAACATTTTCATAACAAAACCAATAATTTTATTTGGCTAGAAATGGGCTAAATCAATTAATCCATCCTAAATTTCACCAAATTCATTTTTAAATCCATGGGTTGGTTCCTAGGGTCAGTAAGTTCACCACAAACCAATTTGCAAAGATTTCAACCTTTAAAACATTTTGGAATAATTTTTCTAACCTAAACAAGCATTCAAATGTTTCTGCAAAAACAAACATTTTAACAGAGGCTTTTTACTAAACAAATTGCAAGGTTGGCTAGGGCTTGTTCCACTGATTCCATTGATATAAAGTTTGTAAATTTTGGACGTGTGGATCAAAAGTTACAAGGTTTTCAAATCTGCATCCAAATATGATTTCAAACTTTGTTTTAAATCTCAGACTGGCCACGCGTCGCGTTTCTACTGGTCGATACCGGTTCGGGTGGATCGAGTGATGCAGACCGTTGGATTAAAAGGGGCCTGTGCGGCTTAGATCGTCGCATACCCTTTCGTTTAAGTGAACCTAACACAACCGCAGGATTCGCATCTAACGGCTCAAAGCATCTAGACCAAGGACGGGCGGCGCTCAACGGCTGCGCGCGGCGGCGACGGTCAGACGACGGCGGAGTCGATGCTACAGGAAGCGAGGGAGGAAAAGAATATGCTCACCATGTTCGCAGACGCCTGGGGAAGCTCAACGTGGCAGTAGCTCGTCCAGGGGCGCACGGGAACGAGGTGGATTGCTCGCCGGAGCTTGCAGCGGCGTCGGGTGCTTCTGTCTGTCGTCGGAGGCGAGGTTTGAGGGCGCGCTAAGGCAAACAGACCATACTGTTAGCTGCGTACGGTACTGGGGATCACAGGAGCATCATTGAAAGGTGTTGGGCAGTCTGTACTCACCGGGGGAACTCGCCGGAGCAATGGCAGACTACGGCGCACGCTCGGTGTCGACGAAGCCGAGGTTACAGGGCACTCGCGGATGAATGAGTGGCACAGAGAGATGCGCCAGGAGGTGGGGAGTATGTGTGCGTGGTCGATGAGGCAAGGGGCGGCGCGGGGTCGCCGGAATTTGCACCGGAGCGTCGTCGGAACAGAGGGAGTGCCAACTCAAATCGTGGCAGCCTAGGGGCTCTCTGGCAGCGGAGTCTGGGGGAAATGGCGAGGAGGAATAGGTGCTTAAGAGCGCGTGGTCGCGAGAGGGTTTTACTGCTCCATCAACGCGAATTGACGCCGACAATCAATCGGAGCAACGGCCGGGGACGTGGTCGCGGGTGGAAACGAAGAACAGGAGCGTGGGGCCGTGTCGTTAGTGAGGGAGAGAGAGAGAGAGAAGGAAGGGGCCACTCGTCAGCGTCTCTGTGGGTCTGCGTTTGGGTAGAAAACTCTTCGCGCGTGGGGAAGAGCTGGTGGGTTGGACTGGGCTTTGCTGGGCTGGCTAGTTGGGCTGGGTCCGTTTCCATTTTTTTCCTTCCTGAATGCTTTTTCTTTTTCTAATTCTATTTTCTGTTTTGAAATTCAAACAACAAATCATCATTCAAATCAATTCAAACATTCATCACACTTTACAATTGAATTTGGTTCTGTTTAACAACATAGACCAAAGTGCTAAAACAAAAATAATATTTTATTTTTGGGTCCCTTATTAATTAAATAAATAGACCTTTGTTATTGAAACAAATAGATTTTTATTTATTCAAAACTCCATTTTGAAATCTAAAACAATAACAAAACCAAATCAGTAGGTTTTATTTGAGAATATAAAATACTTGGAAAACTTATTTGAATTAAATAAATAAGTTTTGATGGTTAACCAAAATAGTAAAACCTTTATTTATAAAACTTGGATATTAAATCCTTATTACTTTATTTAAATAAACCTTTACTATTTTTCTCAAATAGAAATATTTTATTTCAAACGCTTGGCTAAGCTTCAGTTTGGCTCTATAAAATAATCCTTATTTGTAAAACTTCTATCTCATTTGAAAACCAAATCTTTTTATTTAAAAGATCCAAAATAGTAATTCCAAATATTTTTATTTTCCTTTATTAAATGTTTATCTTTTTAAATCCCTTTAGGATTTATTTGATCCAAATTGGTTTGAAGGTTTCAAATTGGATTCAAAAAGTTTCTTCTCACCCTGAAAATCAACAAAGTTTTTATTTTATTCATTTATTTTTCACATTACAAGATTTGGAAAATCTTGGGATGTGACAGGCTACCACTCTTAAAATAAATCTCGTCCCGAGATTTGGGAAGGCTAAAGGTTATAAGTAGGCTTAAAATAACTAGGGTACTACCACCCTTAAAAATAAAGTCTCATAGGGTTACATTGATGGTTCACTTGACTAAAAGTTCAACACAATAACCAGACAAGGAATCCTTATTTGACTCTTCTGAGTTTTCTAAATCCTGACATCCACTTCTTCTATCTCTTCAAAGTTTCCATTCATGTAAATGTGGTTCACATGTCCTTTCTGGGTCACATTGGAGTCATTCCCATTGGCTCTTCTAGCATCCTTTTTCTTTTTCTTCTCTGGACAGTCTGATGCATAGTGTCCAAGTTCCTTACAATTATAGCATTGCAACTGGCTAATGTCTTTCTTCCTGTAAGTGTCATGTTGGTTCTGACCAAGGTCATCTCCATTGTCAGTATCATTTCCATTATTCTCACTTCCATTGTGGTGATACTGATGTGGTTCAGAATCTTCATTGCTCTTTTTGTATGAATGCTTCTTCTTTGATGATCCTGAATGGTTCTTGAGTTTATGTTTCCTCTTTCTGTTCTCAACTTGATTCATCTTGTTTTCCAATATTGTGGCTTTGTCACAGAGTGATTGATAAGTTGGGACATAGGCAACAGCTAGCTGCAGGTTCAACTCATCATTAAGTCCTTCAAGAAATTTATCCTTTCTCTTAGCATCTGTATCAACTTCATGCGGTGCATAGCGTGCCAGATTGTTGAATTCTTCAATATACTCAGCCACACTGAGGTGAAGTTGTTTCAGATTGTGAAACTCCTTTTTCTTCAAGTACATTACTCCAGGTGAGATGTGAGTGGTTCTGAATCCATCTTCAAAAATAGCCCAAGTCACATCTTCAAGGGGAGTGGTGATTTGAAAGTTGTCCCACCATGTTGCTGCTGGTCCTTCAAGCAGAAATGCTGCAAACCTTACTTTTTCTTCATCAGTGAAACCATCAGTCACTAAGTCTTTGTTTGCTGAACGTAACCGATCATCAGCTTCCATTGGATCAGTTGTTCCAGAGAACCTTGCAGGCCTAAGTTTTAGAAACTTGGTGAGCATGTCTAGTGCTGGAGGATTATTCTGATTGTTGTTGTTGTTGTTGTTGTTGTTGTTGTTGTTGTTGTTGTTGTTGTTGTTGTTGTTGTTGTTGTTGTTGTTGTTGTTGTTGTTGTTGTTGTTGTTGTTGTTGTTGTTGTTGTTGTTGTTGTTGTTGTTGTTGTTGTTGTTGTTGTTGTTGTTGTTGTTGTTGTTGTTGTTCAGATTCTGTATGAATGTAGTCATCTGCTGCATCAACTGTGTCTGAGCTGCCATCATCTGTTGCATCTCAGGGGTGAAGTTGTTGTTGTTGTTGTTGTTTTGGTTGGGGTTGGCACGACGGGGAGGCATCTGTTGGTTTAATAGGGATAAGTATTGGTGGATAGGTTTTTAAGAAGTTTTAACACACAACCCAAAAACAACCAAGTTCAATCAAACAATCAAACCATCAAACAATCAACAAGCAACTAACCACTTAACAACTTATGAGCTTAACTCATGAGTTGAAGGAAGCAACAAGTTTTCTTGAAAATAATAACTTAGTATAATCATACCTCATAGGACAATATGATCCATACTCTAACTTGATATCAATGTCTTTGGTAGGCAATCTAATGTCTCTTGGTTTTCACTAGTAGTCCTTAGTGATATCTAAGGTTGAGTCCCTGGTGGAAATGTTGAAGATGTTGAAGTCATTAGAGTTGAAGATGTTGAAGTCATTAGAGTTGAAGATGTTCCTAGCTCATGGTAAGGTCTTTGGCCATGGGGTAGGCTTTTATCCATCAAGTTGAAATAGAAGAGATGTAGAGTTGAAACCAAAATGGTCGAGGGAAGAGTTTACAAGATTGTTTGTAAATAAGTTTTGGTACAAACACAACTCCTATTTCTCTAAGGGTTTTTTGTCCAATCGTAGGTTTACAAATCCTACCGGCAACACAATGCTCTGATACCATCTGTAAGGGTCCCAACCTTTAAATAAGGTAGAGTCCTCTGTGTTTACAATGCTAGTCCCTGGATCAATAGCTAGCATCCACAGTTAAGATGTAATATCAAGAAACAAAGGTCATAATATAACTTTATAACCAGGAATAACATAATTTTATTACATCTTACATAGCTCATTTGGCTATTACATTACATTGCAGCGGAATAACTATAGTCATGGCGTCCTTCATCTTCAAAATGCCACAGGCAGACATGTTGGTTGTAGACTTTGTAATCCTAATCAATCAATCCTCACTAAAATCAATCAAACCTGCAACATTACAAGTTACAGCCACAAGGGTCAATACATTTGAATTGTATTGGCAAGTTTCACTATATAAGTAGATCCTATCATTACATGCATTTTTGGCTAAGTAGAGTTTAAGGCTCATTTGCAGAAAGCAAAATTTATCCTATCTTTTCAAAATGGTTTTGGTCTTTTGTCAAATCTCCTTTTCCAAATCCCTTGAACTCCTTGGTAAATTCCCAAGTGTTCAAGTCCTTGTCAAAATCTCTTGAGCTCCTTGGTACCCCCAAGTGCATCAAGTTTTGTCAAAATCTCTTGAGCTCCTTGGTACCCCAAGTGCATCAAGTCTTTTGTTGTCACTTAAAAGTTTTTTTTTAGAAATTGGAATGTCGAGATCTTCCATAGTTTCAGGCCTTAGTTGCTCAAGTATTGTCCATAACCGTGGACACGGTTAAGTACTTAGAATTTTGATCTTCTGCAGAAGTTGTACACTTTACCCACATGACACAATCTCATCTTGATGCCACCAGTGGCCGCTGGATAAGTACTCACCAAGATGGAGTACTGGCAGATTGAGAATGTGACAAAGTCTTTCCATAGGAGTCCTCCCAATACAAAATGCTAGCTTGTCTACCAGGCACCAATGTAGGGTTCAAGCTCCCTTACACAAATCAAGTTAACCTGAAGATGCCAATGCATGGGATTTCCACTATGTAGTTGACTAAGCCAGAGCCCATTTAGCATGTGGCTGTACACGGAAGCCACTGTACGAGAAACATGTTCAATCTCTAAGTTTCCTGGGTGGTTTTCCTTTGGAGCACAACACAAAGAGATTGCCATAGACATGGTTCCTTTTGTTGCCACCTTCTCCAAAACTCAAAGTATCCTTGTCCACCCAGGTGGTTCATTGAGTCCTTGTTTTATTATATAAAACATAAGTCTTTTCTCAATGTCATAAAATCTCAACATGTATCTCTTTTCAAAATATAGCATGGCTAAGCATGTAACAACTACATTGTTTTCACTAAGGAATGTATAGGGTATCCTATTAGGATTTAGCATAGCATAAGTATAGAAACTCTTTTCATGCATGTTTCAAAATCCACTAAGTATAATGAAAATAGTAGGACTTTGAATGATAGTGTCACTTGCCTTTTTGGTAGGGAATGATAGTTCACTTCTTGATCTTGCTAGTCTCACACTTTTCTAACTTCACTACAATCAATCAAGCTAACACAATATCAACTAGCATTCCAACCATTATTCAATCAATCAATCACACACATAAAATCATAGGAACTAAGTCATGCATTCAAGCATGCATAAGTTAGTTTTATTTGCAAAGATGGTTTCTACTAGGCTCTAAACTTTGTAAGGTTCAAAGTGGTCATTTTCCAAAGTGGTAAAGTCATTTGCAAAAGGGTTTTGTCTATAAGCCATTTTTAAATCCATTCATTATTTCATGTGGTGGAAAATGTTTTTATCAAATCAAAAACTTTATGTTGTTCACCAGATAAGTTGTTGTTTCTCAAAACTTGGTGTTTAGGGTCAGTAGGTTTGCTTCCAATCATTTTCCCAAAGTTTTCTTTCCAAAAACATTTTCATAACAAAACCAATAATTTTATTTGGCTAGAAATGGGCTAAATCAATTAATCCATCCTAAATTTCACCAAATTCATTTTTAAATCCATGGGTTGGTTCCTAGGGTCAGTAAGTTCACCACAAACCAATTTGCAAAGATTTCAACCTTTAAAACATTTTGGAATAATTTTTCTAACCTAAACAAGCATTCAAATGTTTCTGCAAAAACAAACATTTTAACAGAGGCTTTTTACTAAACAAATTGCAAGGTTGGCTAGGGCTTGTTCCACTGATTCCATTGATATAAAGTTTGTAAATTTTGGACGTGTGGATCAAAAGTTACAAGGTTTTCAAATCTGCATCCAAATATGATTTCAAACTTTGTTTTAAATCTCAGACTGGCCACGCGTCGCGTTTCTACTGGTCGATACCGGTTCGGGTGGATCGAGTGATGCAGACCGTTGGATTAAAAGGGGCCTGTGCGGCTTAGATCGTCGCATACCCTTTCGTTTAAGTGAACCTAACACAACCGCAGGATTCGCATCTAACGGCTCAAAGCATCTAGACCAAGGACGGGCGGCGCTCGACGGCTGCGCGCGGCGGCGACGGTCAGACGACGGCGGAGTCGATGCTACAGGAAGCGAGGGAGGAAAAGAATATGCTCACCATGTTCGCAGACGCCTGGGGAAGCTCAACGTGGCAGTAGCTCGTCGAGGGGCGCACGGGAACGAGGTGGATTGCTCGCCGGAGCTTGCAGCGGCGTCGGGTGCTTCTGTCTGTCGTCGGAGGCGAGGTTTGAGGGCGCGCTAAGGCAAACAGACCATACTGTTAGCTGCGTACGGTACTGGGGATCACAGGAGCATCATTGAAAGGTGTTGGGCAGTCTGTACTCACCGGGGGAACTCGCCGGAGCAATGGCAGACTACGGCGCACGCTCGGTGTCGACGAAGCCGAGGTTACAGGGCACTCGCGGATGAATGAGTGGCACAGAGAGATGCGCCAGGAGGTGGGGAGTATGTGTGCGTGGTCGATGAGGCAAGGGGCGGCGCGGGGTCGCCGGAATTTGCACCGGAGCGTCGTCGGAACAGAGGGAGTGCCAACTCAAATCGTGGCAGCCTAGGGGCTCTCTGGCAGCGGAGTCTGGGGGAAAATGGCGAGGAGGAATAGGTGCTTAAGAGCGCGTGGTCGCGAGAGGGTTTTACTGCGCCATCAATGCGAATTGACGCCGGCAATCAATCGGAGCAACGGCCGGGGACGTGGTCGCGGGTGGAAACGAAGAACAGGAGCGTGGGGCCGTGCCGTGAGTGAGGGAGAGAGAGAGAAGGAAGGGGCCACTCGTCAGCGTCTCTGTGGGTCTGCGTTTGGGTAGAAAACGCTTCGCGCGTGGGGAAGAGCTGGTGGGTTGGACTGGGCTTTGCTGGGCTGGCTAGTTGGGCTCGGTCCGTTTCCATTTTTTTTCCTTCCTGAATGCTTTTTATTTTTCTAATTCTATTTTCTGTTTTGAAATTCAAACAACAAATCATCATTCAAATCAATTCAAACATTCATCACACTTTACAATTGAATTTGGTTCTGTTTAACAACATAGACCAAAGTCCTAAAACAAAAATAATATTTTATTTTGGGTCCCTTATTAATTAAATAAATAGACCTTTGTTATTGAAACAAATAGATTTTTATTTATTCAAAACTCCATTTTGAAATCTAAAACAATAACAAAACCAAATCAGTAGGTTTTATTTGAGAATATAAAATACTTGGAAAACTTATTTGAATTAAATAAATAAGTTTTGATGGTTAACCAAAATATAAAAAACCTTTATTTATAAAACTTGGATATTAAATCCTTATTACTTTATTTAAATAAACCTTTACTATTTTTCTCAAATAGAAATATTTTATTTCAAAGGCTTGGCTAAGCTTCAGTTTGGCTCTATAAAATAATCCTTATTTGTAAAACTTCTATTTCATTTGAAAACCAAATCTTTTTATTTAAAAGATCCAAAATAGTAATTCCAAATATTTTTATTTTCCTTTATTAAATGTTTATCTTTTTAAATCCCTTTAGGATTTATTTGATACAAATTGGTTTGAAGGTTTCAAATTGGATTCAAAAAGTTTCTTCTCACCCTGAAAATCAACAAAGTTTTTATTTTATTCATTTATTTTTCACATTACAAGATTTGGAAAATCTTGGGATGTGACAATGTGGAAGACATATTGTTGATTAAAAATGATGTATCTTTTATTAACACATATTAAGAATTTCATCCCGATGAAATACTTAGGAAAAACCCAAATATTTGGCATCAATAGACGCTAATATGGTTGTGCCGAAAGTACATAGATGATGTATTGAATAAGTTCAATATAGAAACTACAAGAAAGGTTCTTGTCGCACAGAAAGGATTGAATGAGTTCAATATTGATGATATATTCAAGTGTATTGACACTTGTTAAGTGAAACAAAGATTCAAGTATAGATTGATACTTGATGTATGAAATCACAAAGAGTATTTATATCAATCATACTGTGACATGTACAAATCCAGATATGTCCTATGCTCTAAATGTTATGAGCATATATCAGAATGATTCATAAGATAATCATTGGACAATAGTAAATATATTCTTATCATCTTGTAAAAGAACTAAGAATATATTATTTTGTAGAAATGACAAATAGATGGTTAGTTCATTGTAAATGAATTACATTGATACTAGTTTTGTCACAAAGTACAAATTAAGTTTATCTCAATCTAACCTAACGGTGGCACAATATGATGGAAAGTAAGTTCCATAATGAATTTGGATGAATTCCAAAGTTAAGACATTGTGACAGATACTACAACAAAAGGCTAAGTATATGACTGCTATTACAGCAACAAAAGAGGGCATTTGTGTCAAGTAGTTTGTTATCAAACTAGGTGTAGTTCATAGTGGGATAGTACTATGAAGATATATTGTACGACAATATTATCAACATGTTTTAACCCCAAAGAACTAAAGGTCACACCAAAGGACCAAATTTGTACGAAGCCATCTCATTAGAGAATGAGTGATGCTTAGAGACGCAAAGACATGCAATTACACACGGACCTGGAAGTGTCAGATCCGGAGATCAGTTGACCACTAGCAATCGTGTACATACGACACCAGAAAGCCATAGGTGTTGAATACACAAAGGTTTGAAACTAGATTATTGACTCTAGTGCAAGTGGGAGACTGTTGGAGATATGACCAAGAGGCAATAATAAAGTGGTTATTATCATATCTTCATACTTATGATAAATGTTTACATATCATGCTATAATTGTATTAACCGGAAACATTAATACATGTGTGATTTGTAAACATAAAAGAGTCCCTAGTAAAGCCTCTTATTAAACTAGCTTGTTGGTTAATATATGATCATGGTTTCCTGATCATGAACATAGAGATGTTATTAACAACAGGGTCATATCATTAGGAGAATGATGTGATGGACATACTCCTATAGTTAAGCGTAGCATAAAGATCAAGTCATTTAATATAGTTCATTTGCTATAAGCTTTCTGATACATAGTAACCTAATTCCTTCGACCATGAGATCATGTTAATCACCATCACCGGAAGGATGCTTTGATGACATCAAACACCACACCGTAACTGGGTGGCTATAAAGGTGGCATTGAGTGTTCGGAAAGTATGGGTTGAGGCACATGGATCAAGAGTGGGATTTGTCCATCCATATGACAGATAGATATACTCAGGCCCTCTCGGTGGAATGTCATCCAATTAGCTTGCAAGCATGTGACTGGCTCACAAGGGATCACATATCATGGGAACGAGAAAAGAGTACTTCTCGGTAACGAGGTTGAACTAGGTATGCAGAGATACCAACAATCAAAACCTCGGATAAGTAAACTATCGTGAGACAATGGGAAATTGGTATCGTATGTAAGTGGTTCATTCGATCGCAAAGTAATCGTAGAAATATGTGGGAGCCATATGAATTTCCAGATTCCTCTATTGGTTATTGATCGGAGAAGTGTCTCGGTCATGTCCGCATAATTCACGAACCGTAGGGAGACACACTTAAGGATTCGATGTTGTTGAGTAGTTATGGAATGATTAGTAAGAGACCGAATGTTGTTCGGAGTCTCGGATGGGATCCGGGATATCACGAGGAGATCCGGAATGGTCCAGAGAATAAGATTCATATAAGGAAAGTCCTATTTCGGAGTTCAGGAAAGTTTCCGATGATTTCATCGGAGAGGTTCTAGAAGGGTCTAGAAGGTTCACCGGTCCGAAAGGAGAATGGTCCATGAATGTGTCATGGGTAAGTGGAATGATTGGATCATGTCCAAGCTCACTTGGTGTTGGCATATGCTAGAGCGAAATAAAAACTCTAAATTGAAAGTCAAACGGGAAGTTTGAAAAGTCAAACTAGAACAATGGTTTCCTAGTGGGAGAAGAAACAAGTCCTTCTCTCAATCCAACTTGGGTTTGGGTTTGGATTCAAACCCACCCCTCCCAAGGCTGCCCCTCCCTCTCATAAATAGAGGGGGAGGGCTACCCCAAACAACACAAGTTCCAAGCCCTCTCCACGAGCCGCCGCCGCCAGCGCCGCCGCTCGCCGCCACCGCTCGCCGCCGCCGCGCCGCCGCCAGTCTGTCGCCGCCACCTTAGCCGCCGCCGACACCTCCTCCTCCTCCCGGATCTCTAAACCCTAGTTTTCTGGGAAACCCTAATCCAACATACTCACTTCGTCTTAAGGCGAAGCCCTGCGAGATCTCCCTTCTACTTCCGGTACCACGCTGTCGTGCTGCCGGAATCGCGAGGAGAGTGCTACAACCACCGCTGCCTGCTGGAACAAGGGAGAGGAAGGTCTTCATCGAGTACCGAACGTGTGACCGACTGCGGGAGCGCTGCCGGAATGCAGCGCCGGAAGGATCGTCTACGCGATCTTGAGATCGGCAAGTGTACGACTACATCACCCACGAGAATCTGCTCTCGTTAACCGCTTTGGAATCTTCGAGGGTGAGTTCCTCTATCGACTCGTTGCTACAATATAGTAGATAGATCTTGGCTTGTTTGTGTGTATGCGGTAGAAAATTTTGTTTTCCATGCTACGAACCCCTACACCAATTCCCAAAAAACATTGGTTACAGAACATGGCGGAGATAAACCAGAAGCTATTTGGATGATGACCATATAGAGCGAGCAAATTTGCAATGGAAGAATAAATGGAGAATTGTCTCATCTTGATGACAAAAAACACATTGTATACTTCCATGCCAATTCCTCTTTGCAAGATTATCTTTTGTTAGAATTACCCCTTTCCGTAGATACCATGCAAATATCTTCGTCTTAAGGGGTATTTTCATTTCCCAAATTTTACTATTATCATCGACCGGGATATCAGGTTGGACCAAGGCTTTATATAGTGAGCCAACAGAAAATTACCACGTTCTAGTAATTTCCATTTGAACACGTCAACACCGTCCGACAATTGTATCATGGATAATCGTAATAATAGATTGTTCCAAGATACCAGACTAGGACCGATGAGACTTCTTCTGAAAGACACATTAGGAGGATAGTCTTCCATCACCGTGGAAATTGTATCTCCTTTGTGTCTAACAATCGAATATAAAGCTGGATATTGTTCGCGAAGAGTAGTTTGGCCAAGCCACTTATCTTCCCAAAACCTAATCTGTGATCCATCCTTAATCTCGAAAGCACCAAAACGAAAGAAATGTTTCTTGGTGGCCATAAGACCCGCCCAAAAATGTGAATCTCCGGGTTTCCAAACCACTTGAGACACAGCCTTGGACCCCACATATTTCCTCCATAACATGGTTTGCCAAACACCATCTTCCGTAAGTAGTTTAAAAAGCCATTTGCCCAGAAGTGCGGTGTTTTTGACTTGCAAATCGTGTATGCCCAGTCCACCAAACTCCTTCGGGCGGTAAACCACATTCCATCTAGCCAGTCGATATTTCTTTTTCTCACTATCCCCTTGCCAAAAGAATCTTGAACGGAAATAATCCACTTTGTTCAAGACCCCTTTTGGTAATTGGAAAAACGAGATCATATACATTACCATATTAGTAAGTACTGAATTTATGAGTACTAGTCTTCCACCAAGGGATAACAATTTACCTTTCCAACTATAAGACGTTTTTGTAGCCTTTCCTCAACAAGTTTCCATTCAGCAATTGTGAGACGCCGATAGTGAATCGGTATTCCCAAATAATTGATTGGAAATTGACCCTGACCACAACCGAAAAGTTCAGCATATAGGTGGGCCTCGTTTTGGGCCTCACCAAAACAATACAAATCACTCTTATGGAAGTTTATTTTAATCCCAAATAGCTGCTCCAATGCTGATAATATTAATTTCAGATTCTTAGCCTTCTCTAGATCATGTTCCATAAAAAGAATTGTATCATCGACATATTGAAGAATAGAAAGTCCACCATCAAAAAGATGTGGAACCACTCCTTCAATTTGACCATCAGCCTTTGCTCTCTCAATAAGGATAGCCAACATATCAGCCACTATATTAAATAGTAAAGGCGATAATGGATCCCCTTGTCTCAGTCCTTTCTTGGTTTGGAAGTATTTGCCGGTATCTTTATTTACTTTAATGGCAACACTACCCCTAGACACAAAAGACTAAATAAGAGAGCGCCACTCCTCAGAAAAACCTTTCATGCGGAGTGTTTGCTAGAGGAAAGACCAATTAACTTTGTCGTATGCCTTCTCAAAGTCAATCTTGAACAATACACCATTTAATTTTTTTGAGTGTTGTTCATGGATTGTTTCATGCAGAATTACAACACCATCTAGGATATTTCTTCCTTGCATGAACGCAGTTGAGACGGGCTAACAACATTGTCAGCGACTGAGTTTAGTCTAATCGTGGCAACTTTAGTAAAAATATTAAAGCTAACGTTAAACAAGCAGATTGGACGATACTGTTGTATACGTTTTGCATTGTTAACCTTAGGCAGTAAAATTATATTGCCAAAGTTAAGTCTAAAGAGATCCAATTGTCCTACTTGTAAAAACCCAAACAAATTCATCCGGTCCTCCTTGATAACGTCCCAGAATTTTTGGTAAAATTCTACTGGGAAGCCATCGGGTCCTGGTGCTTTGTTATGTTCCATTTGAAAAACTGCTTTCTTGACCTCTTCCTCGGTATATGAGGCAGTTAGAAAGCTATTTTCTTCATCAGAAATCTGGGGGATATCGGACGTTTGGGACTCATCCATAGAGAAAGAATTTTCCTCTGGGGCCCCAAACAAGGATTTATAATAGGTAGTGATATATGACTTCAGATGCTCCTGTCCCTCAATCATACCTTCATCCTGAATCAGAGAGTGAATAAGTTTCTTCTTATGCTTGCCATTGGCAACAGCATGGAAGTACCTAGTATTCGCATCTCCTTCCAGAATGAATTTTGCTTTAGAGCGTTGGTACCATTTGAGTTCCTCCTCGCGCAGAAGTCGGGCTATCTCCGCATTCGATTGGCTTTTAAGCTCAATTTCTTGTGCAGTTAATGGCCTGACTTTCACGGACGCCTCTAAGCCATCAATTATAGATGTTAGGCGTAATTTTTCGTTTTTAAGGATACCAGCTGTGTGCCTGGCCCACCCCCGAAGGAACTTGTGTAAAGTACGCATTTTGTTATTCCATCATAGGATAGGCGTTTAGCCACCGACCGGTTTCTCCCAAATAGCCTTAACGATCTCGTAAAAACCATCACAGATCATCCAACCGAGTTCAAATTTTAAATCATTCATAGACTTCCGTGGCGGTGATCCAAAATATAAAATTAAAGGAGCATGATCCGACAAAGCCTCAATACGCTCTAGAGCGCGAATAGTTACCATAGGGAACTTTTGTTCCCAGTCAGTATCCATAAGCACTCTATCTAGTTTTTCGTATGTTGGCTCCAGAAGACTATTAGCCCATGTAAATTGCCTTCCTAACATTGTAACCTCTCTCAAGTCCAGACTGTCTATAACAACATTGAACAGAAAAAGGCAATGTTCATTGAACAGGCCCCGACTTTTCCCGTGAGGAAATCTGAGAAAATTAAAGTCCCCTCCTATAAGAATAGGATATGGATTGTCCTTTGCCAAATTCACAAGCTCATGTAAAAAGTCAGCCTTATAAACATCCTGAGTGGCCCCATATACGGCGACTAAAGACCATGTGAAATTGTCAGCCTTGTTACGGATATGGAGTTTTATAAAAAAATCTCCCATTGAACTAGCTAAAACTTCCATAGTCTCATCTCTAACGCCTAACAGGATCCCCCTAGATCGACCACGCGGCGGACGTGATATCCATGTAAAGTCCACTCCACTAGAAAGGCGATTGAGTAGAGCTTGTGAAAAATCCCGTCTACCAGTCTCAGAAATACCCAGAAAATCCAAATTATGGTCTCACACAATCATCAAAGAATAAATGTTTAGCCAAGTCCCGAAGACCTCTGGTATTTGAAAACATTCCATTCATTGAGAAACTATAGGAGATTTGGATACACGGGATCTCTTTCGCGACCGCTGGCTCTTTGATTTTCGACCAGAATCTTTCAGCTCATACACAGAGGCAAGCCCGGTCTCATCAAAGTCCACCTCCGACACTTCACCGACTAAGTGAGAAAGGAGTTGACCATCTACTGTGGCATGCAACTCCTCCTCCTCAGCTAGTGAAGCATCAGGAAAAACACCGACCTTAGGAGTAACCATTAGACGGTCAACCTCCATGTGTCGCAAAACATTAGAAGAAAAAGATACTTCCTGTATAGAGCTACCCAAACTAATGCCAACATTGGCTAGTTTAGAAGAAATAACAGGAGTAGAAAAAGACAAAAATGACTTCAAAGAACTCATTATACCTGGAAATCTAAGTTCCTCTCCGCCTTACGCCGCATGGCCTTGAGCATGGAGTCCTCATCAGTCACGGACGCCCCAGAGGCATCGACTCCATGGCGGCACTCCGCCTGAAGGTAGTACCACTCCCCTGCACAACAACTGGTGAGGCATCACCTGGAGAAGAAACCCGTGTTGGAGACCGAGACAACCCAGACCCCTCCTGGGTCCGGTCGCCCCCATCGACCACCGAAGTCTCCTGACCCACCAATGGAGGCGAGGCGTCCCTAAGCGTCCCCAGGTACTCCCTGACCAGGGAGACACGGTCATCCACCTCGTCATGGTTGGACAACCCCACCTGGGTCGGACCAAGCACAACAGCATCCTGAAGCTTGTCACGAACGTCGCAGTCAGCCGACCCCTCCTGGGTCAGCTTCCGCGAACACACCGAAGGAACAACCTCCTCAAGTACAGGAGTGGAAACATGAATAGATCTGCCCAAAATATGTGTTCTGGACCTCGCTGGCGAAGCTGAGCAAGAACGCAGTACAGGAATGGAAACCGAATGAAGAGCCTCCTGTAACTGAGCCAGAGAAACGCGAGGCGCCGAAGTAGAACCCTTCCCGCGAAGAGGGGAATACAAAGGAAGAGCATCCAGAAGTTGTCGACCTCGCGGAGTAACCGGATTAGCATTAAAAGGGGTGACAGCAAACACCCTCTGCACCCCCTGACTGGAAGATGTAGTCGCGGAAGTACCCTGCACAGCCGAGGAAGATCCAGAACCCACCCCCTGAGTGGAAGTAGCAGCCTCAGAAGTATCCATAGCATCCTCAAAGTGCTTCCCATCGGCATCATCATCCGCGTCATCATCCCCTTTTCTCCACAAGAAAGGAACAAATTCTGGTTCCGGAATATAACCCTCAGGTTCAATCCGGAAATGAAACTCAAATACCTTATGCTTGACCACGGCATCTAACACCATAAAGTGGCCAAGGGAATGTTTCGCCTTGAGAAAAACCTTCGTATCAAACATCTCCACGAGAATACGGACGACCCCCCGCTTCCGCAGGCTGAACAAATCTACATCAAGAGTGTTCCCCATGAGTCCTCCAACAGCCCACAAGCCTTGAAATGATCGCAAAATATGGGGTACCCCCTCCACATGTAGCCAAACCTGCTGCATCTCAAACTTATGTGGTACCTCCTCCATCCTGTAAACCGAGAAGGTCAGCTGAGCGGTACTGAGCGGAACGGTCATCAAGATTCCATCCATCCTGTCCAAGTCCTCAAACGTCGGGAATCTCACTAAGAATGCAGAATCTCCATGAGGCAGCGCCTCGCACTTCCACTGAACATGCACCTGGCACCACCTGGCAATCTGCCTCTGAACAACCTCCGCTGAAACCATCGGGCCAGAAACTCGTACCAGAGCAATAGGAGTCTGACTGTGTGCAAGATGATCCTGAGTCACTGCATCCGGAATCTGGGTGAACAGAGCCTGGTCGCTGCCAATTCCAGCCATATACGGCGTCAAGCGCGGCTGCTTCAGTACCGGACACCTCAAAGTGGGATGTGCAGTGCAATCACAGATGTAGCAATAATGGATCACCTTGCAATCCTTGGTCGCATGAGTATTGACCGCACACTTCCAACAAAGAACAAACTTCTTATTCTTCTTACCGACATCGGCCACAGATGGTCCCTCTAAAACCTGTGAAGTGACAACCGTTGGCTGGTACAACTGCTGCTCCTGCAGGGTGTACTGCTGCGAGACATGAGGTACATAAGACCCTGGCACCTGCATCTGCGGAACACCATGCTGCTGGAAACTCTGCTGCTGAGGATGGAGCTGCTGATCTCGACTGGGCTTGAATTACCTGTGGCTGAACCCCTCGATTTGGAGGCTGGTTCTTATTCTTTCCTCTTCTGAACAATAGACCTCGCAGCCCCCACTCCGACGGAAAACAACTGCGCTGGCTGCGACGGGACCACACCCAACTGATCTCCGGTGTAACCTCCATGGAACATAGGGCCAGATACCATCCCTCGCAAGTAAGACGCGGCCGGCTGACTGGTGAACGAAGGCGACGCCCCGCGGTATGGCCGTTGTAGGGGCTGAGTCGGAACAACCTGGAGCGCATTGAAGTAGGCCGTGGGTGGTCTGAACTGAACCCCCGGCAGAAAGAGTGGGTGACCCGATGCCGGCTGGTACACATTCGCCACGGCGGGAGCTTGCATCAAACCATGCTCGGGTGCAGCAGCCTGTGCCGGAGAGGCCGACGAAGGTCCGGGAGGCCTCATCGCGGCACGAGGAACAGCCTCGACGGAAGACATAGGAGCTCCCCGCGGCCCAGTAGCAGAGGTCGGACCCCTAGGGTTAGCACCTTGACCCTGCCCCGTCATCCTAGCAGAGCAGACGACCACGGCGAAGGATACTCCGGGTGAACACAGAGGGCCAGCAGATGGCGATGGTGAAGCAACGCGATCTGAGGCGGAGTAGTTGGGCGAAGGCGTTGGCGGCTCGGTAGAAAACGGGATGGATTCCCGTCGCCAGGCTCCTATGAGTCGAAGAGCAATACCGGTCCAGGTAAATCGCGGACAGAACTCCACGTCCGACCCAGCCTTGGTGGGACCTCCTGTCGGACCCACCTCCTCACTAACCGAAACGGACTCCTCCAAACGTGACACAAACGGATCCCGACGCCCCTGGCTAGCGCTATCGACGACGCCATCCAGGAACAACCCGAGAATCGACGGCACCGAGGACCGCCTCGGCGGCAGAGGACCACTTCAAGGTATGATCTTGGTGTAACATCCCTAAAATCATGTTTCAGACTTATGCATATCATCCATGCATCCATGATCATATGAATTTCATTTCAAACAAATCATTTCAAAACAGAAGCATTTATGCTTATTATTTCATGTAAGTTTGCTCTAGCCTTAGTGCTATCTTCCAATGAGAAGAATACTTGTTTTGATTCAGTAAAGTTTGAAATTCAAACTTAGGCACCACCAAAAGTTTGAACAAAATTTCAAAACAAAATGAGTGAATAAACCAATATTATGCCTTTTGAATGTATATCATAAAGGCTTGGTTTTATTTTATTTTATTTTCATTTGATCAAGTGTTTTGATTAAACAGTAGTGTTTGACACACATATGAGTGCAAGGTTTGCAGTATAAAAACCTAGAGAAGTTTTGAATTCAAACTCATTTGATTTGGATTTGAAAATCATTTCAGAAAATCAAAACATAAAAAGAAAAGGAGAAAAGAAATAGAAAAAGGCCAGCGCCAGCAATTGAGCCCAGCAACAGACGCATCCCACTAAGCCCACCCGGGTTCCCCCTCTCTCCTTCTCACTCGCGAACGAACCCCAACAGGTCACTGACGCCAGGACCCCACCCCCTCTCTGTTTGGTTCGCTGACAAGTGGACCCACTGCCACGTCAAGTTCGTCGTCAATCTCGCGCTGAAGACCTGCTCGCCGTGGCCGTTTCTTCCCCGACGCAAATGCGCTTAATTGGCGTTGATTGCTTGCAAGATTTTCGCCCCTGCTCCGCCTACTTAACCCCCACCTCTCTGCGACCATTTCCCCTCACTCAGCGCTTCCACATCGCCACCAGGCTGCCCATAATCGCACTTGCGCTGCCGCTGTACCGAGCCACTCCGGCGGGCGATTCTGGTAAGCTCCGACCACCCCTCTGCCTCTGGTTCAAACGAGCGTGACCGCCACGTACTTGTGCATCTGCTAACACCTCTGGTTTGCCTGCTTGTGACCCAGGTCGCCGTCTTCGTTCACGCCCGCAACCACCAGAGCCACCGCTCGACTCCGACGAGCAATAGCGGTAAGAATCGAGCCCCTTGCCTCCCCTTTGGTACTGTCTTGTTCGCCAAACCCTTGCGCATCTCCTAAACCTTCTGGCTTGTGCTAGGTCAACACAGAGCCTCAGCAACGACCTTGACAACAAGCAACAGACGCCGCCGACAACTCCGACGAGCTCCAGCGACCAACTCCGTGCGCCCCTTGCCAAACCACTGCCACCTTGAGCATCAGCAGCACACTGCGATTCTGGTAAGCCCCTTCCCCCTCTCCCGCGCGACCTAGAATGCCGGCGCTACTCTGACAGAGGCGCCGCCGCCTGTCGCCGCCGCCAGCGCCGCCACTGGATGGTCAAGGTGATGTGCGCCGTTAGATCTAGATCTTGCGGGTAGGATAGAACGCGAGCGAAGCGGTAAGTTTAGATCTGAGCCATGCGATTAAGTCAGATCCTGCGGCTCAGAAGCGTGATCCAACGCGAAGCGGTACGGGCCAATCAGAATAAGACGCGTGTCCAGGAATTAGATTTAAAAACAGCATTTGAATCTATTAGATTTTGATTTTGTTTTGGCTATAACTTTTGATCCCCACGTTAGAATTTGACAAATTTTATATCAATGGAATCAGGAGAGCAAGCTCTTTCTAAATATGCAATGTGTTTAATGTTTTGCTTCTGTTAAAATGATTTTATTTGCAGAAACTTGTGTAGGGCTAATTTGAGTATATGAATTGTTTAAGAAATGTTTTAGGCTTTAAATAAATGTTGTTTGGCAAGTTTTTAACTTGTTTATGAACCAGTACTGTACACTTGCTTTGTGGAGTTTTAAAAAAATCATCACATATCATATTGCATGCATTCATATATTTTTGTTTGTATATGTTTTGTATGTGATTTGTGGATATGATTCTTTGTGTAGATTTTGGTGCTAGTGATTGTGATTGTGAGGAGTGTAACTACTCTCCAAACTACCAAGGCAAGTGGTACTTCATGAATATTTTATCCCTATGTTTTCTACTAATCATTAGAAATATTTTGCTAGTCTTGCATGCTATATTTTTCTTATATGCCATGTTAGGAAATCCTAGTAGTTGTAGAATTGCTAGGAAATTTCTAAGTTAAGATGCTTATATATGCCATGCTTAGCCTAGCTAGTAGCAACCAAGGGTTGGTGAAATATACATGCTATGATAAAATATTTCTAAGTCTTTGGACTTGTGTTTTGCCTAATAAAAAAACTAAGTAAATGAAACACCTGGGTGGAATGGAAGGAATGGTTTGTGTTGAGTGGTTACACAAGGCCAGGGGACTGGTGAACCTTGTGTATCTCACTTGTGGAAAGCCACCCATGAACAAAGAGATTTTAGAGGCCAAGTGTTGAGAAGCTTCTAGTGCAGCCACTTGGCAATATGGGCTCTGCCTGGATCACATAGGTTGCTAGAACTTAGCCATTTGGACAGTTGGTGGTAGTGGGATGATAGGTTGGAACGCGTCCATTTGGTCTAAGGGAAGGCTTCTGAAAGGTCCTGTCTTGGTGAAAATCAAGTCTGGTGGGGAAAGAGCACAACCTCTGCAGATGGAAGAATCTAAGTACTTAGCCATGTCCCTGGAAAAGGACAACTTGAGCATCAAGACATGGAAGCTATCAAGAATCTCCTCATCCCAATTTCTAAGTAAAAACTTGTGGGTGAACAAGGGTGAAGGACCTCAATGTCTATTGGTGGTTCCTTGGGAAAAGTTTTGACAAAGAAAAACTTAGTGATTTCAACTAATAGGCAAAACCTATTTTGAGCAAAGCAAGCCAAGCTACACTTAGCCAAATTGCATATAGTATCTAGTCCACCTAAATTATACTAAGGTATCACTTGCCAATACTATTCCAATGTATTGACCCACTGTGGCTGTAACTTGTGATGTTGCAGGTTACTCTGATGAGGATTATGAGTCATGAGTCTACACTCAACATGTTTGCCTGTGGCACATGAAGATGAAGACTTTTATTTATTTACTTATTCAAACTCTTGTACTAGGCCTGTGGCCTTGGAGTTGTAAAGACTATGTTTGTCTCTGGAATGACTGTAATAATGACCTTTGTATCTGTGTACTTCATCTTAAACTGTGGATGCTAGCATTGATCCAGGGACTAGCATTGCAATCACAGGGATCCTTTTCCTTTATAAAGGAGGGATCTTACAGATGGTATCAGAGCACTGTGTTGCCTGTAGGATTATGACCCTAGGATTGGAAATCACTAAGGAAATTTTTTTTTCAACAACTTCTACACTTGTCTATTCATCTCATAAACTTTTCTAATCTTCTTTCTCATCTCTAATTGTAGATGAACTCCATCAACAAAGCCGTGAGGAAAGGACCACTCATGACAATGACTTTGGAATGTGAGACAGAATTCCCCAAGGCTCTCAAGGACCTCATGGTTGCAATGGAAATACATGGTGCAGCTGTGTACAAAGGTTTTCCTGTGATGGATGAAGGAGTTGAGTATTGGTGGGTGCAACTTCACTTGCATAGAAACAAGGAAGACAACCACAAAGACTCAGGATTCTGCATGTTCACCAATTCAGTGATGCACCCTACATTCTTTGACTCAGCAAGGGATGCAGCTTGGAGGACCATCAAGGAACTTGGTGAAAGAGTCAAGTGCAAAATGTTCAACATCCAAAATAGCCTAAAAGAAGAGAAGAAACATACCCAAGAGTTGGAGGCTACCAACCAAACCTTAAGAGGAGACATTATAGACTTAGTGATGGAGTCATGTGAGCAAGATAGACTGATTGCTTCTAGAAACATTGTGTTAGCCAACAGATCCAGTGAGATAGGATTGTAAACATACTTCGTTAGTTGGACCACCACTTATCACCCTATTTTCCAAATGTTGCTTAAAATAAGTTGAACCTTGGTTGTTGTAATGGATCCATGTATGCCATGACTTGTGTGTTTTGATTTCCAAGGATATGTATGTGATGTTTTACCTTGTGTT
The DNA here is from genome assembly GCA_916181665.1 of Avena sativa. Taxonomy (NCBI): domain Eukaryota; kingdom Viridiplantae; phylum Streptophyta; class Magnoliopsida; order Poales; family Poaceae; genus Avena; species Avena sativa. The sequence goes on along the minus strand of OV702279.1, from coordinate 16,945,172 downwards.
TTATCTTGAATTGTGTTTTTCTAACTTTTTCTATCTTATAAATAGATGCCTACTGTTACCATCAGCACTGTTGAGGAGTTCCAGGGAACTCGCTTTGGTCCTCGTATTGTTGAGCTTACTACTTTTCTCAATCTCCCTCTTCCTACCATCATGGTGCTTCCCCTCACCAAGTTTGAGAGGAAAGACCTTTGGGGTTTCAAGGTCAACCAGCCCGGACGCCAGACTGAGCCTACCACGGAGGCCATCGTCTTCAAGCTCATGCACGATGACAAGGAGAGAGGCCTTGAGGTAGTCATGCAGGATCTGATAGGACGTCTGCTCGGGAGACACTCTCGACAGGTTAGAGGTACTCACTTCCACGTCTTCGGTAGACGTGATGAGGATGGAGAGTCCATCGACTTCGAGGACACTTCGAGCGAGACAGCGGAGCCGATTCGCCTATACCTCCAGGACTTAGAGGCTCTCATTAGGCACGTGGACTCTGATAGGACCAATGTCATGCTTAACAATGACGAACTCTAGGTGCAGCTTCGCGAGAAGGACAAGCTCTTCGCGGAGCAAGATGAGATAGTCAAGGAGATGGAGGCAAAGTTCGAGAGCCAGGACAGAAAGTTCAAGAGTCAGGAGAAGCAAGTCCAGGATAGGAAAAAGAAGATCCGGGACATGACTGAAGAACTCCAGGCCAAGGACTTCGAGCTCGAGCATCAGCAGACGGTGATTGAGAGGCTTCGTTCCCAGAAGAGGGCTCTCAAAGCCAAGATAGAGACCTTGACCACCAGTGTCGAGGAATACAAGACCGCGATGGAGAACGCAGGTCTTACCTTTGTCGAGGAGGAGGTTGATGCCGAGGAGTAGATTTGACTACTCATCTATCATTTATTATCATACTTGTTGTTGGGAACTTGTTATTTGACCATCCAACATGTGGATGGCTTGTTATTTGTGTGTGTTTTAACTTTGCGAACTTGTTATCTGGTTGTTGAACCTTTATCATTATGTTGCATGTTTTTGTGATTGATTATGTAAAGTATTGTGCATGAAACATCTATGGGTATCTCATACTTATATCTATTGAACAAACCACAGATGCCTCCCCGTCGTGCCAACTCCAACCCAAACAACAACAACATCACTCCATAAATGCACCAAATGATGACATCACAGACTCAGCTGATGCAAATGATGACGACGTTCATCCAGAACCAAAACAACAACAAGAACAACAACCCACCGGGTTTTGACATGCTTACCAGGTTCTTGAGATTGAGGCCAACAAAGTTCTCAAGAACGACTGATCCCATGGTGGCCAATGATTGGCTACGCTCTGTGAACAAGGACTTGGTAACTGTGGGCTGTACTGATGAAGAAAAGTTCAGATTTGCAGCACACTTGCTGGAAGGACCAGCCGCCACTTGGTGGGATAACTTCCAGATCAGCACTCCCATAGAAGATGTGACATGGGATATCTTTGAGGATGGCTTTCGTACTGCTCATATCTCATCTGGAGTGATGAGTCTGAAAAGTAAAGAGTTCCATAATCTGAAGCAGCGCCACCGCAGCGTGGCTGAATATATTGAGGAGTTCAACCATCTAGCGCGTTATGCACCGGATGAAGTTGACACCGATGCTAAGAGAAAGGAAAAATTTCTTGAAGGCTTGAATGTTGAACTGAACTTGCAGTTAGCTGTGGCCTATGTTCCCACTTATCAGTCTCTCTGTGATAAGGCTGCTATTTTGGAGAACAAAATGAAGCAAGTTGAAAGCAGGAAGAGAAAGCACTTGGACAAGCACAGCTCGGGATCGTCTCACAAACGTTCCCATTATGATGATAGTGGAAGCTCAGGATCCCACAAGCATGGTAAATTCAACAAGAACCACAACCACAACCATCATGACAACAAGCATCACCGTAGTCATGATAATGACAAGTACAAGAACCACAAGGGTGGATATAAGAGCCACCACAGTGGAAATGGAAGTGGAAGTGGAAGCCAGCCTGTCAAGAAGGACATCAGTCAGGTTGAATGCTTCAAGTGCAAGAAGATGGGGCATTATGCAAATGAATGACCAGAAAAGAAAGTTGAAGGACCCAACAAGCCCAACCCTTTTAAGAAGGGACAAGTGAACCACCTCAATGTGGAGGAAATCTATGAGGAGCCAGATGCTGTTGCTGGTAAGTTCAAACTCAATTCTGTTCCAGCATTTGTTCTCTTTGATACTCGTGCATCTCATCCATTCATATCAAGAGCATTTGTTGAAAGAAATGAACTGCCGGTAGAAATTATTGGGTGTCCTATAAAAGTAAGTTCTCCTGGCGGAGAAATGATAGTGAATTCAGGATGTCATGATCTAGTCATAGAGTTTGGGAAGTATAAGTTTCCCGTTCACTTGATAATCCTAAATTCCCAAGGATTGGATGTCATTTTGGGAATGGACTGGATGACTAAGCACAAGACAGTGATAGATTGTGCCAACCATACTGTCTCACTCACAACTTTGGAAAATAAAAGGATCGGATTCAAGACCAACTTTGAAGAAAAAAGGAGTATGCTGAATTCTCTTAAGGGGTTAGCATAGACAGTGTGCCAATTGTGAGTGAATATCCGGATGTGTTTCCGGAAGAATTACCGGGAATGCCACCAGATAGAGATGTGGAGTTCCTTATTGATTTGCTAGCAGGATCTGGACCAATAGCAAAGAGACCGTACAAGATGTCAGTGGATGAACTGAAAGAGCTCAAGAAACAACTTGGAGAGCAGTTGCAGAAAGGATTTATTCAACCAAGTTCTTCATCTTGGGGAGCACGAGTTTTGTTTGTTTAGAAGAAGGATAGAAGTCAAAGGTTATGCATAGATTACCGTTCACTCAATGAGGTGACTATCAAGAACAAATACCCTTTTCCTAGAATCAATGACTTGTTTGATCAGCTTGAAGGAGCTTGTGTGTTCTCAAAGATTGATCTCCGGTCAGGCTATTTCCAACTCAAGATAAGGGAACAAGACATACCTAAGACAGCTTTCACCACAAGGTATGGATTGTATGAGTATACCGTGATGCCATTTGGATTGACCAATGCTCCAGCATACTTTATGAATATGATGAACAAGGTGTTCATGGAATTTCTTGATAAGTTTGTTGTCGTTTTCATCGATGACATTTTGATCTACTCCAAGAGCAAAGAAGAACATGAAGGACATTTGCGTTTGATACTTGAGAAGCTTAGAGAGCATAAATTGTATGCCAAATTCAGCAAGTGTGAATTCTGGTTGAATGAAGTTGGATTTCTTGGATATGTTACGACAAAAGATGGTGTAGCAGTTGATCCTGCTAAAGTTTCAGCTGTAACTGAATGGGAATCTCCCAAGTCAGTGAAATAAGTTCGTAGTTTCCTTGGCTTAGCAGGTTACTACAGAAGGTTCATTGAGAATTTTTCCAAGGTAGCTAAGCCTATGACAGAATTGCTAAAAAAGGACAAGAAATTTGCTTGGTCTGAAGGTTGTGAACTCAGTTTTCAGGAATTGAAGAAGAGACTTGTGACAACACCAGTCTTGTGTTTGCTAGACTTGGAAAAAGATTTCCAAGTATATTGTGATGCATCTCATCATGGTTTGGGTGAAGTACTTATGCAAGAAGGAAAAGTTGTGGCATATGCCTCAAGACAACTAAAAACTCATGAAGTGAACTACCCTACTCATGATTTAGAGTTAGCCTCTGTTGTCCATGCACTCAAAACGTGGAGACACTATCTTTTGGGAAAGCGATGTGAAGTGTTCACAGATCACAAGAGTTTGAAGTATATCTTCACCCAGAAGGAAATTAATATGAGACAAAGAAAATGGCTAGTGCTCATCAAGGACTATGACTTAAGTTTGCAATACCACCCCGGTAAAGAGAATGTTGTAGCAAATGCTCTAAGTCGTAAGGTTTTTGTGAATGGCCTTACCAAAGGAGAATTGCCAGATGATTTGTGTGCCCAATTTAGAGATCTCAGATTGGAGATTGTGCCCGAAGGACATCTCATGTCTTTGGATGTTCAACCCACTTTGTTGGACAAGATCAAAGAAGCCCAGAAGATTGATAAGGAAATTGAGGAAATTAAGGAAAAGATTGGCAAAGGAAAATCCAAAGGGTTCCATGAAGACGAACAAGGTACTTTATGGCATGGGAAACGTATTTGTGTTCCACAAGATCCGGAGCTTCGGAAACTGATTTTGCAAGAAGCACACAACTCTCTGTATTCCATTCATCCGGGTAACACCAAAATGTACATGGACATGAAGGAAAGATTTTGGTGGAATAATCTCAAGGACATCGCCGAACATATTGCTTTGTGTGATGTGTGTAGTAGAGTGAAAGCGGAACATCAGAAACCAGCAGGTTTGCTTCAACCACTACCTATTCCTGATTGGAAGTGGGACAAGATTGGTATGGATTTCATTACCGGATTACCAAGGACCCGGTCAGGATACGATTCTATTTGGGTAGTAGTGGATCGCCTAACTAAAGTGGCTCATTTCATACCCGTGAAGACAACCTATACAAGTGCTAAGTTGGCCAAAATCTACATGAGTATAATTGTATGTCTACATGGAGTGCCCAAGAGTATTATGTCTAATAGGGAAACTCAATTCAGTTCCCATTTTTGGAGACAGCTACATGAGTCATTAGGAACAAGGTTGGAATTCAGCACTGCTTTTCATCCTCAAACTGATGGACAGATAGAAAGAACTTATCAGATTCTTGAAGACATGTTGAGGGCATGTGCCCTAGACTATGGAGCCAGTTGGGATGAAAGCTTGCCATACGCAGAATTTTGTTATAACAACAGCTATCAAGCCAGCATTGAGATGGCACCATTTGAGTTTCTCTACGGGAGAAAGTGTACCACCCCATTGTTATGGAATGGTGTGGGAGAAAGAAGTTTGTTCGGACCGGAACTTATCAAAGAAGCCGAAGAGAAAGTCAAGTTGGTTAAGGACAGATTGAAGATAGCACAGTCCCGGCAGAAAAGCTACGCAGATCCTAAGCGTAGAGAAGTCACCTACGAAGTTGGTGATAGAGCTTATCTTAGAGTGTCACCACTTCGTGGAGTGAAGAGGTTTGGAGTCAAAGGAAAGTTGGCCCCAAGATATGTTGGACCATTCAAGATTATGAGTCACAAGGGAGAAGTTGCTTATGAAATTGAATTGCCAGAGTCTTTGTCAGCTGTTCATAATGTGTTTCATGTGAGTCAGCTTAAGAAATGTCATCCAGAAATGGAAGAAACTTCTTTGAAGGATACTATACCTTTGGAGGAGGTACAATTGGAAAGTGATCTCACTTATGAGGAGAAGCCTATCAAGATTCTTGAGACTGCAGAAAGAGTCACACGGACTAAGACTATCAAGTTTTGCAAAGTTCAGTGGAACCATCATTCCGAAGAGGAAGCAACATGGGAAAGAGAAGATGATCTTTGGAAAGACCACCCTCACCTATTTGCTAGCCAATCCGAATCTCGAGGGCGAGATTCACCTTAAGGGGGTTAGATTTGTAAAATCCCTAAAATCATGTTTCAGACTTATGCATATCATCCATTCATCCATGATCATATGAATTTCATTTCAAACAAATCATTTCAAAACAGAAGCATTTATGCTTATTATTTCATGTAAGTTTGCTCTAGCCTTAGTGCTATCTTCCAATGAGAAGAATACTTGTTTTGATTCAGTAAAGTTTGAATTTCAAACTTAGGCACCACCAAAAGTTTGAACAAAATTTCAAAACAAAATGAGTGAATAAACCAATATTATGCCTATTTGAATGTATATCATAATGGCTTGGTTTTATTTTATTTTATTTTCATTTGATCAAGTGTTTTGATTAAACAGTAGTGTTTGACACACATATGAGTGCAAGGTTTGCAGTATAAAAACCTAGAGAAGTTTTGAATTCAAACTCATTTGATTTGGATTTGAAAATCATTTCAGAAAATCAAAACAGAAAAAGAAAAGGAGAAAAGAAATAGAAAAAGGCCAGCGCCAGCAATTGAGCCCGGCAACAGACGCAGCCCACTAAGCCCACCCGGGTTCCCCCTCTCTCCTTCTCACTCGCGAACGAACCCCAACAGGTCACTGACGCCAGGACCCCACCCCCTCTCTGTTTGGTTCGCTGACAAGTGGACCCACTGCCACGTCAAGTTCGTCGTCAATCTCGCGCTGAAGACCTGCTCGCCGTGGTCGTTTCTTCCCCGACGCAAATGCGCTTAATTGGCGTTGATTGCTCGCGAGATTTTCGCCCCTGCTCCGCCTACTGAACCCCCACCTCTCTGCGACCATTTCCCCTCACTCAGTGCTTCCACATCGCCACCAGGCTGCCCACAATCGCACTTGCGCCGCCGCTGTACCGAGCCACTCCGGCGGGTGATTCTGGTAAGCTCCGACCACCCCTCTGCCTCTGGTTCAAACAAGCGTGACCGCCACGTCCTTGTGCATCTTCTAACACCCCTGGTTTGCCTGCTCGTGACCCAGGTCGCCGTCTTCGTTCATGCCCGCAACCACCAGAGCCGCCGCTCGACTCCGACGAGCAATAGCGGTAAGAATCGAGCACCCCTTGCCTCCCATTTGGTACTGTCTTGTTCGCCAGACCCTTGCGCATCTCCTAAACCCTCTGGCTTGTGCTAGGTCGACGCAGAGCCTCGGCAACGACCTCCACAACAAGCAACAGACGCCGCCGGCAACTCCGACGAGCTCCAGCGACCAACTCCGTGCGCCCCTTGCCAAACCACCGCCACCTTGAGCATCAGCAGCACACTGCGATTTTGGTAAGCCCCTTCCCCCTCTCCCGCGCGACCTAGAATGCCGGCGCTACTCTGACAGAGGCGCCTCCGCCTGTCGCCGCCACCAGCGCCGCCACTGGATGGTTAAGGTGCTGTGCGCCGTTAGATCTAGATCTTGCGGGTAGGATAGAACGCGAGCGAAGCTCTAAGTTTAGATCTGAGCCGTGCGATTAAGTCAGATCCTGCGGCTCAGAAGCGTGATCCAACACGAAGCGGTACGAGCCAATCAGGATAAGACGCGTGGCCAGGAATTAGATTTAAAAACAGAATTTGAATCTATTAGATGTTTGATTTTGTTTTGGCTATAACTTTTGATCCCCACGTTAGAATTTGACAAATTTTATATCAATGGAATCAGAAGAGCAAGCCCTTTCTAAATATGCAATGTGTTTAATGTTTTGCTTCTGTTAAAATCATTTTATTTGCAGAAACTTGTGTAGGGCTAATTTGAGTATATGAATTGTTTAAGAAATGTTTTAGGCTTTAAATAAATGTTGTTTGGCAAGTTTTTAACTTGTTTATGAACCAGTACTGTACACTTGCTTTGTGGAGTTTTAAAAAAATCATCACATATCATATTGCATGCATTCATATATTTTTTTTTGTATATGTTTTGTATGTGATTTGTGGATATGATTCTTTGTGTAGATTTTGGTGCTAGTGATTGTGATTGTGAGGAGTGTAACTACTCTCCAAACTACCAAGGCAAGTGGTACTTCATGAATATTTTATCCCTATGTTTTCTACTAATCATTAGAAATATTTTGCTAGTCTTGTATGCTATATTTTGCTTATATGCCATGTTGGGAAATCCTAGTAGTTGTAGAATTGCTAGGAAATTTCTAAGTTAAGATGCTTATCTATGCCATGCTTAGCCTAGCTAGTAGCAACCAAGGGTTGGTGAAATATACATGCTATGATGAAAATATTTCTAAGTCTTTGGACTTGTGTTTTGCCTAATAAAACAACTAAGTAAATGAAACACCTGGGTGGAATGGAAGGAATGGTTTGTGTTGAGTGGTTACACAAGGCCAGGGGACTGGTGAACCTTGTGTATCTCACTTGTGGAAAGCCACCCAGGAACAAAGATATTTTAGAGGCCAAGTGTTGAGAAGCTTCTAGTGCAGCCACTTGGCAATATGGGCTCAGCCTGGATCACATAGGTTGCTAGAACTTAGCCATTTGGACAGTTGGTGGTAGTGGGATGATAAGTTGGAACGCGTCCATTTGGTCTAAGGGAAGGCTTCTGAAAGGTCCTGTCTTGGTGAAAATCAAGTCTGGTGGGGAAAGAGCACAACCTCTGCAGATGGAAGAATCTAAGTACTTAGCCATGTCCCTGGAAAAGGACAACTTGAGCATCAAGACATGGAAGCTATCAAGAATCTCCTCATCCCAATTTCTAAGTAAAAACTTGTGGGTGAACAAGGGTGAAGGACCTCAATGTCTATTGGTGGTTCCTTGGGAAAAGTTTTGACAAAGAAAAACTTAGTGATTTCAACTAATAGGCAAAACCTATTTTGAGCAAAGCAAGCCAAGCTACACTTAGCCAAATTGCATATAGTATCTAGTCCACCTAAATTATACTAAGGTATCACTTGCCAATACTATTCCAATGTATTGACCCACTGTGGCTGTAACTTGTGATGTTGCAGGTTACTCTGATGAGGATTAGGAGTCATGAGTCTACACTCAACATGTTTGCCTGTGGCACATGAAGATGAAGACTTTTATTTATTTACTTATAAAAACTCTTATACTAGGCCTGTGGCCTTGGAGTTGTAAAGACTATGTTTGTCTCTGGAATGACTGTAATAATGACCTTTGTATCTGTGTACTTCATCTTAAACTGTGGATGCTAGCATTGATCCAGGGACTAGCATTGCAATCACAGGGATCCTTTTCCTTTATAAAGGAGGGATCTTACAGATGGTATCAGAGCACTATGTTGCCTGTAGGATTATGACCCTAGGATTGGAAATCACTAAGGAAATTTTTTTTTCAACAACTTCTACACTTGTCTATTCATCTCGTAAACTTTTCTAATATTCTTTCTCATCTCTAATTGTAGATGAACTCCATCAACAAATCCATGAGGAAAGGACCACTCATGACAATGACTTTGGAATGTGAGACAGAATTCCCCAAGGCTCTCAAGGACCTCATGGTTGCAATGGAAATACATGGTGCAGCTGCGTACAAAGGTTTTCCTGTGATGGATGAAGGAGTTGAGTATTGGTGGGTGCAACTTCACTTGCATAGAAACAAGGAAGACAACCACAAAGACTCAGGATTCTGCATGTTCACCAATTCAGTGATGCACCCTACATTCTTTGACTCAGCAAGGTGTAGGGTTCGCAGCATAGAAAACAAAAATTTTCCTACGATGTGAACTATATACCAAGATCTATCTACTAGATACAAACAACGGGCGGATGTATATCCGTAGAGAACATACCCTTGAAGACCGACAAAGCTTAACGAGTTCAACTCGTGGTTGATGTAGACGATCTCTTGCCGATCTCAAGATCGAGAGGAAGTCCTAGCGCCGCAAATCAGCAGCGCATCCGTGCTCGCACACACGTTCGAGGCACCGAGCAACCTCCGCCTCCTCGATCCAGCGATGCAGCGGAAGCACAACTCTTTCTTGCCGAATAGCCACCGGGAACATGTATCTCGCTAGTCCGAGACCATGGGGGATAAATTCTAGAGGGGGAGAGAGATCCTTCACGAGGAGGTGTAAGAGACAAGTGAGGAGGGGGGCTCCTTTTATAGGAGGAGGGGGGGGGAACCCCAAGGTGGTGGCCGGCGCATGGGGGCTGCCCCCTTGCCCTCCCCTCTTCATGTGGGTGGACACTCCACTCACAAATCTCCTTTAAATTCCCTCCACTCAAAAGTCCACTCAAATTCCCATTAAATTTCCACCAAATTTAATGCAAACTCTCATTAAATAAAACTCTTTTATTTTATTCAGAATTTTGTCAATTACTTTAATGACAAACATTCACAAATAACCCCTTGCTAGAATTCTATTTCACATGCATAACCACTTTATGCAATTTCACCCGAAAACCTATTTCGGTATCTAGTGAAATAAATTCCTGCGCTTGTTCATTCTTTCGGCATGAAACATTTGCTCCAATTGGATGTCGGTGTCTCTTAAGTGTGTCACCCTACGGTTCGTGAATAATGCGGACATGATCGAGACCCCTCTCGGATCAATAATCATAAGCGGGATCTGGAGACCCATACTGACTCCCACACATTCAACGATGACTTTCTTGTGATCGTCGGAACCTTTTACGCTAGTATATCTTAATCCCTTTGTTTCACGATATATTACATGTCCGAGATTCGATCATCGGTATCTCCATACCTAGTTTGATCTCGTTACCGACATGCACTCTTTTCTCGTTCCTGTGATATAACATTCTAGTGATCAAATCACTTGCTTGCAAGCTAATCAATGTGATATCACCGAGAGGGCCCAGAGTATATCTATCCGTCATCGGGATGAACAAATTCCACTCTCGATCCATGAGCCTCAACATAACACTTTATTAGTTCTGAATCCATCTTTATAATCACCCTGTTACGGTGTGACGTTTGATGTTATCAAGAAACTCTTCCGGTGTTAGTGATTGACATGATCTCATGGTCTAAGGATTAGGATCACTTCGTAAGTTGTTATAGCAATATAAACTCAATGACTTTGATCGTAATGCTATACTTCGGATGAATGTTCATCACACCATTACACTAATGTTGTGATCCCGTTATTAACAACATCCAATGTCCATGATCAGGAAACCTTGATCATCTTGTTAATCAACGAGCTAGTTTATGAGAGAGGCATAACTAGGAACTTTCTGTTTGTTTATTAAACACACATGTATTATCGTTTCCGTATTAATACAATTATAGCATGCAAAATAAACATATATCATATACTTGGAATACACATAATAAACACTTTATTATTGCCTCTCAGGGCATATTCCCTTCAGTCTCCCACTTGCACTAGAGACAATAATCTAGTTACATAGTGATAAATCTAACACCCATTGAGTTCTGGTGTTGATCATGTTTTGCTCTAGGGAGAGTTTTAGTCAACGGATCTGCTACATTGAGATCCGTATGTACTTTACAAATCTTTATATCTCCATCCTTGACATGCTCGCGGATGGAGTGAAACCGGCGCTTAATATGTTTGGAATGCTTGTGAGACCTTGGCTCTTTGGCATTGGCAATGGCACCATTGTTGTCACAATAGATCACCATTGGGTCCAACGCGTTTGCCACCACTCCTAGTTCGGATATGAACTCCTTCATCCAAACTGCTTCCTGAGCCGCTTCTGAAGCAGCAACATATTCGGCCTCCGTTGTTGATCCCGCTACCATAGGTTGTTTGGAGCTCCTCCAACTAACCGCTCCGCCATTCATGAGAAATACGTATCCGGATTGAGACTTAGAGTCATCCGGATCGGTGTCAAAGCTAGCGTCGACATAACACTTAGCAACGAGCTCTTCTTCACCTCCGTATACAAGAAACATATCCTTAGTTCTTCGTAAGTACTTAAGGATATTCTTGACCGCTATCCAGTGTTCCGAACCTGGATCCGATTGGTACCTACTAGTCAAACTAATAGCATGTGCCACATCCGGTCTTGTACATAGCATGGCGTACATTATAGAGCCTATGGCTGAAGCATAGGGGACTTTGTCCATTATCTCTCTTTCTTCCGCCGAAGCCGGACTTTGAGTCTTACTCAATGTCTTGCCTTGCAACATAGGTAAGAACCCCTTCTTACTTCCATCCATTTTAAATTTCTTTAAAATCTTATCAAGGTATGTACTTTGCGATAGCCCTATTAGGCGCCTAGATCTATCTCTATAGATCTTTATGCCTAATATGTATGACGCTTCACCTAGGTCCTTCATTGAAAATTTGCTGTTTAGATAACTTTTAACACTGTTTAAAAGATCTATATCATTTCCGATCAATAATATGTCATCCACATATAATATCAGAAATGCCACATTGCTCCCACTCACTTTCTTGTAAATACAAGCTTCTCCATAAGTTTGGACAAATCCAAACTCTTTGATCACCTCATCAAAGCGGAGATTCCAACTTCGTGATGCTTGCTTCAATCCATAGATGGATCGCTGAAGCTTGCACACCTTGTTAGCATCCTTAGGATCGACAAAACCCTTTGGTTGTATCATATACAACTCTTCTTCAATATTCCCATTGAGAAACGCGGTTTTGACATCCATCTGCCATATCTCATAATAGAAATATGCAGCAATTGCTAACATAATCCTAACTGACTTTAGCATCGCTACGGGAGAGAAAGTCTCATCGTAGTCAACTCCTTGAATTTGTCGAAACCCCTTTGCGACAAGTCGAGCTTTATAGACGGTCACATTACCATCAGCATCAGTTTTCCTTTTGAAAATCCATTTGTTCTCCACGGCCTTTCGGTCGTGAGGTAGTTCCACCAAGTTCCAAACTTGATTTTCATACATGGATTCCATCTCGGATTTCATGGCTTCTAACCATTTGTTGGAATCCGGGCTCATCATCGCTTCTTCATACGTCACAGGGTCATCATTTTCATCAACCATGAAATTCATGACAGGATTTCCGTACAGCTCGGGAGCTGCACGCGTCCTGTTTGACCTGCGAGGTTCGGTAGTACTCTCTTTCGGAGTTTCATGATCATTATCATTAGTTACCTCTTCAACAGGTGGAGCCAACTCCGGAACAACTTCCGGCGCTGCGCTACTCGCCATACTTTGAAGAGAAGGTTCCACAACCTCTTCGAGTTCTACCTTCTGACTACTCACACCTTTCGCGAGAAACTCTTTCTCTAGAAAGGATCCATTCTTGGCAACAAAAACCTTGCCCTCGGATCTGTGATAGAAGGAATACCCAATAGTTTCTTTAGGGTATCCTATGAAGACGCATTTTTCCGCTTTGGGTTCGAGTTTATCCGGTTGAAGTTTCTTCACATAAACATCGCATCCCCAAACTTTAAGAAATGACAGCTTAGGTTTGTTTCCAAACCACAATTCATACGGTGTCTTTTCAACGGATTTAGATGGTGCCCGATTTAAAGTGAATGCAGCAGTTTCTAGTGCATAACCCCAAAATGACAACGGCAAGTCCGTCAGAGACATCATAGATCGAACCATATCTAATAAAGTACGATTACGACGTTCCGACACACCATTTCGCTGTGGTGTTCTGGCAGGTGTGAGTTGTGAAACAATTCCACACTCTTTCATGTGAGTGCTAAACTCGTAACTTAGATACTCACCTCCATGGTCGGACCGTAGAAATTTGATCTTTCTATTACGATGATTTTCCACTTCATTCTGAAATTCCTTGAACTTTTCAAAGGTTTCAGACTTGTGTTTCATCAAGTAGATATAACCGTATCTACTCAAATCATCCGTGAAAGTAACAAAATAACGATATCCACCTCGCGCCGACACACTCATTGGACCACATACATCAGAATGTATGATTTCCAATAAATCTGTCGCCCGTTCCATTGAACCGGAAAACGGCGTTCTAGTCATCTTGCCCATAAGGCATGGCTCACATGTATCAAATGATTCATAATCAAGTGATTCCAAAAGTCCATCCGAATGGAGCTTCTTCATGCGTTTAACGCCAATATGACCTAGACGGCAGTGCCACATATATGCGGATATATCATCATTAAGTTTAATCCTTTTAGCATCAACATTATGAATATGTGTAACATTATCATCGAGATCTAATAGAAATAAACCATTCATCATCGGTGCATGACCATAAAAGATTTCATTCATATAAATGGAACAACCATTGTTCTCGGATTTAAATGAATAACCACTTCGCATCAAACACGATCCAGATACAATGTTCATGCTCAGTGCAGGCACCAGATAATATTTATTTAAGTTTATAACTAATCCCGACGGCAAGTGGAGAGGCAGCGTTCCGACGGCGATCACATCAACACTTGATCCATTGCCGACACGCATCTTGACCTCACCCCTTGCTAGCGGTCGCTTGTTCCGTAGCCCCTGATTCGAGTTACAAATATTAGCAACTGAACCGGTATCAAATACCCAGGTGCTACTGCGAGCACTAGTCAAGTACACATAAATAACTTGTATATCATATATACCTTTGTTTGCCTTGCCGGCCTTCTTGTCTGCCAGATACTTGGGGCAGTTGCGCTTCCAGTGGCCAGTCCCTTTACAATAGTAGCACTCGGAATCAGACTTAGGTCCAACTCGGGGTTTCTTTTCAGGCGCGGCAACCGGCTTGCCGCCCTTACTTCCCTTCCGTTTTCCCTTCTTGTCTTTCTTGAAACCAGTGTTCCCATTGATCATCAACACTTGATGTTCCTTTTTGATCTCCACTTCTGCAGTTTTAAGCATTGACAGAAGCTCGGGGAGAGACTTCTTCATGCCTTGCATATTATAGTTCATCACGAAGCTCTTATAGCTAGGTGGCAGAGACTGCAGAACACGATGGATGCCTAAGTCAATGGGAATCGATATTCCCAAGGACACAAGCTTATCAGCGTAACCCGACATCTTGAGTACATGCTCACTAACGGAGCTATGCTCTTCCATCATGCAGCTAAAGAACTTTTCTGAAGCGTTGTAGCTCTCTACAGCAGCATGTGTGTCGAAAATCATTTTCAACTCACCCATTGTATCAAATGCATTGCTGTTTTCGAAACGCTTTCGAAGTTCCGGCTCTAGCCCATACAATATGCCGCAATGAACTAAGTTGTGGTCCTCCTGACGAGTCTGATAGACATTCTTCTCCTCGTCAGGGGCATCATCAAAAGGTGGGGGGCCTAACGGCGCTTCTAGCACATATTGCTTTTGTGCAGCAGAGAGGAGAATCCTCAAATTCATGGCCCATTCGGTAAAGTTGCTACCCTTCGTTGCTAGTTTCTCTTTCTCCATGAACACATTGAAATTAAAAGCAGGTGGTGCCATCTACAACAGAATTTGTAAAGTTTAGACTAAGTGTATGATAGATTGAGTTCAACTAATCTTTATTACGAATGAACTCCCACTCAAAAACGACATCCCTCGTGCCTTTTTGGTGATTACATGAACCAAATCCACTACACCAAGTCCGATCATCACGTGAGTCGGTATAGCTTCAAAGGCGAGCATCAAATGGGCATCATATCAACTATATGACTCATGCTTAACCTTTCGGTCCGTGTTCCGAGGCCATGTCTGTACATGCTAGGCTCGCCAAGTTAGAACCTTAGTAATCGCATGTGTAACTGTTTTACACCCGAAATATGGTCGTGGATCCAAGAACACCCGATCATCACGT
Organism: Avena sativa; assembly: GCA_916181665.1. NCBI lineage: Eukaryota > Viridiplantae > Streptophyta > Magnoliopsida > Poales > Poaceae > Avena > Avena sativa. The sequence goes on along the minus strand of OV702279.1, from coordinate 16,929,993 downwards.
GATGTCTTGGAGCGACGAAAACATAATCGGTGCATACTAAAGGAAGAACACATTCTTATCTTGATATTTAAATGAGGGATCATCTTATTATGCTAACAAAGCGCTAAAAAGCAATATAAGATGCTATCAAACATCATATGTTTATTAGTGAAATTATATGGTTCCCGCAGATGATCTCTATCATGTGCATCGTGGTATGATCATTATCATACCTATATGTGTAAATCCAAGGTCTATGGATTTTACACGCTATGTGTGTTATAAGAGTATCATCTCATACTTCTACTTACAACACTACCATATCAAAACACTAGCCCAGCAACAATCTAAACTAGACGCCTCTAATTTATCCATTGCAAGTTTTACGTGGCTTAGGGCTTTCGAGATAGAACCGTTCTTACCTACGAACATGAACCACAACGAGGATAATCAAATTGTTGACAACTCGCTTGCAAAATAGATATTGACTATAGTAGGAGAGACAGACACCCGCTAGCCACTTATGCAAACTAGTTGCATGTCAAGCGTGGAACAGGTCTCATGTGCGAGGACATGTAAAGTTTGTCCGGGCCGCTTCATCCCACTATGCCAACAATATCCAAAATTACAACAAAGGAGCAACAACATGATCATCATCGCCCACATACTCATATGTGTACTACCCGTGTAAAGTATCTACGCATAGATCCGGCTCTGATACCACTGTAGGGTTCGCAGCATAGAAAACAAAATTTTTCCTACGATGTGAACTATATACCAAGATCTATCTAATAGATACAAACAACGGGCGGATGTATATCCGTAGAGAACATACCCTTGAAGACCGACAAAGCTTAACGAGTTCAACTCGTGGTTGATGTAGACGATCTCTTGCCGATCTCAAGATCGAGAGGAAGTCCTAGCGCCGCAAATCAGCAGCGCATCCGTGCTCGCACACACGTTCGAGGCACCGAGCAACCTCCGCCTCCTCGCTCCAGAGATGCAGCGGAAGCACAACTCTTTCTTGCCGAATAGCCACCGGGAACATGTATCTCGCTAGTCCGAGACCATGGGGGATAAATTCTAGAGGGGGAGAGAGATCCTTCACGAGGAGGTGTAAGAGACAAGTGAGGAGGGGGGCTCCTTTTATAGGAGGAGGGGGGGGACCCCAAGGGGGTGGCCGGCGCATGGGGGCTGCCCCCTTGCCCTCCCCTCTTCATGTGGGTGGACACTCCACTCACAAATCTCCTTTAAATTCCCTCCACTCAAAAGTCCACTCAAATTCCCATTAAATTTCCACCAAATTTAATGCAAACTCTCATTAAATAAAACTCTTTTATTTTATTCAGAATTTTGTCAATTACTTTAATGACAAACATTCACAAATAACCCCTTGCTAGAATTCTATTTCACATGCATAACCACTTTATGCAATTTCACCCGAAAACCTGTTTCGGTATCTAGTGAAATAAATTCCTGCGCTTGTTCATTCTTTCGGCATGAAACATTTGCTCCAATTGGATGTCGGTGTCTCTTAAGTGTGTCACCCTATGGTTCGTGAATAATGCGGACATGATCGAGACCCCTCTCGGATCAATAATCAGAAGCGGGATCTGGAGACCCATACTGACTCCCACACATTCAACGATGACTTTCTTGTGATCGTCGGAACCTTTTACGCTAGTATATCTTAATCCCTTTGTTTCACGATATATTACATGTCCGAGATTCGATCATCGGTATCTCCATACCTAGTTTGATCTCGTTACCGACATGCACTCTTTTCTCGTTCCTGTGATATAACATTCTAGTGATCAAATCACTTGCTTGCAAGCTAATCAATGTGATATCACCGAGAGGGCCCAGAGTATATCTATCCGTCATCGGGATGAACAAATTCCACTCTCGATCCATGAGCCTCAACATAACACTTTATTAGTTCTGAATCCATCTTTATAATCACCCTGTTACGGTGTGACGTTTGATGTTATCAAGAAACTCTTCCGGTGTTAGTGATTGACATGATCTCATGGTCTAAGGATTAGGATCACTTCGTAAGTTGTTATAGCAATATAAACTCAATGACTTTGATCGTAATGCTATACTTCGGATGAATGTTCATCACACCATTACACTAATGTTGTGATCCCGTTATTAACAACATCCAATGTCCATGATCAGGAAACCTTGATCATCTTGTTAATCAACGAGCTAGTTTATGAGAGAGGCATAACTAGGAACTTTCTGTTTGTTTATTAAACACACATGTATTATCGTTTCCGTATTAATACAATTATAGCATGCAAAATAAACATCTATCATATACTTGGAATACACATAATAAACACTTTATTATTGCCTCTTAGGGCATATTCCCTTCACAAGGGATGCAGCTTGGAGGACCATCAAGGAACTTGGTGAAAGAGTCAAGTGCAGAATGTTCAACATCCAAAATAGCCTAAAAGAAGAGAAGAAACATACCCAAGAGTTGGAGGCTACCAACCAAACCTTAAGAGGATACATTATAGACTTAGTGATGGAGTCATGTGAGCAAGATAGACTGATTGCTTCTAGAAACATTGTGTTAGCCAACAGATCCAGTGAGATAGGATTGTAAACATACTTCGTTAGTTGGACCACCACTTATCACCCTATTTTCCAAATGTTGCTTAAAATAAGTTGAACCTTGGTTGTTGTAATGGATCCATGTATGCCATGACTTGTGTGTTTTGATTTCCAAGGATATGTATGTGATGTTTTACCTTGTGTTTTATCTTGAATTGTGTTTTTCTAACTTTTTCTATCTTATAAATAGATGCCTACTATTACCATCATCACTGTTGAGGAGTTCCAGGGAACTCGCTTTGGTCCTCATATTGTTGAGCTTACTACTTTTCTCAATCTCCCTCTTCCTACCATCATGGTGCTTCCCCTCACCAAGTTTGAGAGGAAAGACCTTTGGGGTTTCAAGGTCAACCAGCCCGGACGCCAGACTGAGCCTACCACGGAGGCCATCGTCTTCAAGCTCATGCACGATGACAAGGAGAGAGGACTTGAGGTAGTCATGCAGGATATGATAGGACGTCTGCTAGGGAGACACTCTCGACAGGTTAGAGGTACTCACTTCCACGTCTCCGGTATACGTGATGAGGATGGAGAGTCCATCGACTTCGAGGACACTTCGAGGGAGACAGCGGAGCCGATTCGCCTATACCTCCAGGACTTAGAGGCTCTCTGTAGAGGTTCCCATCTTTAATAAGATAGAGCCCCCTGTGTTTACAATGCTAGTCCCTGGATCAATAGCTAGCATCCACAGTTAAGATGTAATATCAAGAAACAAAGGTCATATTATAACTTTATAACCAGGAATAACATAATTTTATTACATCTTACATAGCTCATTTGGCTATTACAATACATTGCAGCGGAATATCTATAGTCATGGGGTCCTTCATCTTCAAAGTGCCACAGGCAGATGTTGGTTGTAGACTTTGTAATCCTAATCAATCAATCTTCACTAAAAACAATCAAACCTGCAACATACAAGTTACAGCCACAAAGGGTCAATACATTTGAATTGTATTGGCAAGTGATACTATGGTATTTATAATGGAGTCTATTATCTATATGCATTTGGCTAAGTGGAGTTGAGGCTTGCATTGCTCAAAATAGATTTTTCCTTAACATTTGAAAATACTAAGTTTTTGCTTGGCAAAAACATTTTTCCTAATCAAAGATTTGAAGATCCTTTTACCAAGGCATCTCTCCATCAAAGATTGAAGATTTCAAACAACCCTTGTTCAAACCACAAGATTTTAACTTAGAAATTGGGATGATGAGATTCTTGATTGCTTCCATGTCTTGATGCTCAAATTGTCCTTTACCAGGGACATGGCTAAGTACTTAGATTTCACACTCTGCAGAGGTGGTGCACTTTCCCCACAAGACTTAGTTTCCCAAGACAAAATCTTTCAGAAGCCTTCCCTTAGACCAAAATGGACGTGTTCCAACCTATCAAACACTACCACCCTCTGTCCATATGGCTAAGTTCTTGCAACCTATATGATCATGGCAGAGCCCATATTGCCAAGTGGTTGCACTTGAAGCTTCTCAACATTTGACATCTCAAATCTCTTGGTTCCTGGGTGGCCATCCACAAGTGAGATACACAAGGTAAACCATAGACATGGGCCTTGTGAACCACTCAACCAAAAACCACCAAGCAATTACCATTCCACCCAGGTGATTCATTAACTTAGTTGTTTTATTAAACAAAACATAAGTCCTCAGACTTAGAATATTTTCCATAGTGTGAATATATATTCCACCCATGTTTTCTATTAGCTAGGCTAAGCTTGATAGTAATAGGAATCTTAACTTAGGAAAATCCTACTAAGGATTCATCTACTAGGTTTTCCTATAGTAAGGTTTATACTTAGCAAAATCCATGCAAGTTTTACTTAGCAAAATCACTAATGCATAGTGAAAGTAATGGGATAGAAAGTATGAAGCATCACTTGCCTTTTTGGTAGAGTATGGGTTCAATCCTTGTTCTTGCAACAATCACACTCTTCAAGTCACTACAAATCAATCAAGCAAGGCACAAACTCAATCTACCAATCAAGCAAAACAACACACATAAAATAACAAAGTCAAAGTAATGCATGCAAGCATGCCAAGCTTTGTTTTGTTTGAAAAAGTGGTTCCTAATGGGTCATAAGCATTTGAAAGCACCTAATGGTCATTTTGTAAAGTGGCAAAGTCATTTGCAAAAGGTTTCACTTCAAAAACCATTTTCAAACAAAGTATCTTTTTATGTGGTGTAGAAATATTTTTACCAAGGCATTAATCTCCAAGGTTCACCAAATATGTTTTCAAACCATAAAACTTGTTGTTTAGGTCAGAGATTTTAAAACAAAACATTTCTCAAAAGTTTTCCTTCAAAATCATTTTTAATAATTAAACCACATTTCTATTTGACTAGAAATGGTTTTAAATCAAAGAATCATTATTTTATTTCACCAAATACATTTTTGAGTCCACAAAGTGTTTCCTAGGGTCAGTAGGTTTGGTCCAAAACATTTTCCCAAAGTTTTCTTTATAAAAGTATTTTCATAACCAAAATCTTTATTTCTATTTGGCTAGAAATGGGCTAAATCAATTAACTTATCCTAAATTTCACCAAATTCATTTTTAATTCCATGGGTTGGTTCCTAGGGTCAGTAAGGTCACAACAAACCATTTTGCAAAAGTTTTAACCCTAAAATCATTTTAAACAATTTTTCTAATCTAAACAAGCACACAAATGAATCTGCAAAAACAAGTAAATTAACAGATACTATTTACTAAACCAAGGGCATGGTTGGCTAGGCTTGCTCTCCTGAATCCATTGATATAAAATTTGCAAAATTTGGACGTGTGGTTTGAAAGTTACAGCAATTACAAATTTGCATTCTAATCAGGTTCAAATTCTATTTTCCAAACTTCTGGTGACACGCGGCACGTTCTAATTCGCTGAAAACGGTTCGCGCGGATCGACTGACAGCAGCCGTTAGATCTAAAGTGGATCGTGCGGCACAGGGGCAAGCGTACCTCTTCACTCAGTCGATCTATCGTGGCCACGCGATTAAGATCCTACGGCTACCAGGCGCTTGCCAGGAACTGGCGGCGCTGACGGCGGCTGCGCGGCGGTGCGGCTCTGGCAATGACCTTGCCAGCTATACCAGAAGCTAGGGAGAGAGGGGAAGGGCTCACCGAGTTCGCCGAAGCTTTCTGACGCTCGACGTGCTCTTTGTTGGCCAAGGGGCGCACGGGGTCGATGAGAATTGCTCGTCGGAGTTAAGCCGTGCCTCGGGTGCGGTCAGTCGTCGGCAGGGGCGAGGTTGCAGGCCACGCGCGAGTGATTGGCGAGCACCTGGAGATGCAGAAAACACAAACTAATCAAACGGCATGATTCACTGATCAAGGCGCGCACGGAGTCGAGTGCTAGAGCTCACCGGAGTTTGGGTTTATCGTCGGTGGCGCTCAGACATGGTCAGAGTTGAGGCTGTAGGTCACCCCCGGGCGAGCTGAGGCCACAGAGCGGTGCTCCAGAGTCTGGCGAGCTTGCCTGCTTGCTCGGGGAGTCAAGGGGCGATGCAGTGCTATCGGAATTTGCCGAGAACCTCGTCGGAGACGGCGGCGGTGCAGAAGAGATTCGGAACAGCCTGGTGGCTCCGGGGAAGCGGGGTTTGAGGGAAATGAAAGAGGAGAGGGAGGTGATTTAACTGGCGTGGTCGCGGGGATTAATCGTCGAGCATTTACCGGTAATTTACTCCGAGGAGTTAACGGCAGGAAACGGCCAGGGGAGGGCGCGGTCCTCGCATGGGTGGAGAAGATGGTGAGGTGGCAGTGGGGGCCGGCGTCAGCGAGTGAGCGAGAGTGGGAATAGGGTCCACCAGTCAGTGAGGGTGCGGGTTTCTTCTGTGGTGAAGAAAAACGGTTCGGGAGCGAGGGTGAGGTGGGCTAGGTGGGCTGTTGGGCTAGGGCAGTTGGGCCAGTCTGTTTCCATATTTTTTTCCTTCTGAATTCTTTTTCCTTTTCTATTTCTATTTTTCTGTTTTGAATTTGAATCAATTATTCATTCACTCAAACCATTCAAACAATTCAAACTTATAATGAGTTTTTGGTTCTGTTTATCAACATAAACCAAATCCCAAAAATAAAATAATATTTTTATTCTTTTTAGGACCATTCATTAATTAAATAAAATGGTTCATTAGTTATTTAATGAAATAGGCTTTGATTTAATTAATAGAATCTCCATTTGAAATCCAAATATTTTCAAAACCAAATCAGTAGGTTTTATTTGGAAATAAAGAATATTTGGAAAACTTGTTTAAAATAAAATAACATCTTTATTTTTGGTCCATTAACAATTAAATAAAATGGGCCTTATTCATTTACTTCAAATAAGATTTGTTTTATTAGAATATTTATTTTGAAATCTAAAATAAAACTAAAACACTTCAGTAAGTTTTCTTTGAGAAAATATTTGGAAAACCTATTTAAAATAATTTAATAGGTTTTGAGGTTTTAATTAAAATGGTAAAAACCTTTTATTTAAATAAAAATTGGATATTAATTCCTTATTTATTTAAATAAACCTTTACTATTTTTAATCAAAACAAAACATTTTATTTTAAATACTTGGCCAAGGTTTAATTTGGCTCTATAAAATAATCTTTATTTATAAAACTTCTATTTCCTTTGAAAACCAAATCCTTTATTTAAAAGATCCAAAATAGTAATTCCTAATATTTTGAAGTTTATTGTTTATTTAACTTTTTAAATCCCTTTAGGATTTCATTTGATCCAAATAGGTTTTGAAAGTTTCCAATTGGATTCAAAAAGTTTCTTCTGGCCTTGAAAATCAAACAAAGTTTTATTTTATTCATTTATTTTCACATTACAAGATTTGGAAAATCTTGGGATGTGACAGGCTACCACCCTTAAAATAAATCTCGTCCCGAGATTTGGGGAGGCTAGGGGTTACAAGTAGGCTCCAAACAACTAGGGTACTACCACCCTTGAAAATTTTCAAACAAAAATTACATATTGTCCTTCTTGGGATCCTGGGAAACTTCTCTAAGCAAACATCTGCATAGTGTCCTTTGTTTTCACACTTGAAACATGTGACAAGGCTGAGATCTTTTATAGGTTGGTTTATCTTGGGTTTCCTCTTTCCTGGACAATTGTTTACATAGTGGCCTAGTTCCTTGCATTTGAAACACATCACTTGGCTGATATCTTTCTTTTCCTTTGGTATCATTGCCTCTTGTTTGTTTCTTTGATTCTTCTTCTCTTCTAGGCATTCATTGGCATAGTGTCCCATCTCTTTGCAATTGTAACATTGCACTTGAGTAATGTCCTTCTTGTTAGGGTTGGGGCATTTCTTCTTCTTCTGGGGTCTCTCCAAAGCTAGGAGTTCTTCTAGTTCATGTTCTTCATAGGTGGGAGATCTTTCTCTCTTCTTGGGGCATTGATCTTCATGTTCCTTGGATGCATGATCCTTGTATCTAAGATTATTGCTAGCTTGGGTTCCTTCTAGATTAGCATCTTTGTCACCCTTGTTGTCATTATCTCCTTGGGAAAGGTTTTCTCTCATGTTGATCATTTGAGTAACTAATCCTTGCAACATTTGGGATTGAAGTTTCAAAATCCTTTGTATGGCTGGGTCTAGTCCATTGTTGTTGGCTAAAAGCTGAGTTGTCTCTTGGCTCAACTGGTTTTGGGTTGCTATGAGCTCTTTCATGCTGTCCTCTTGGTTGGTGTTGGTGTCATCAACCTTGGAGTCTTTTGGGGTAGTCATCTGTTTGGGTTGAAGGGAGATTAGAATAGACAAGATATTTCTAAGGAATTATTTCTAATCACACACATCACAATTTACACAAACAATGTGCATGCAATCACAAGTCAAACATTTCACTCAAACAAAGTTCAAGCACATACTTAGGCAATAAAATATTTTTGTTACACCACATAAGTTGGTGGTTTTGTCTTAACTAAAATATGGTGGTCCATCTATATGGTTCACTTGTGATTTTTCCTTCCTTTATGATTCTTCTTGTATGAGATCATGGTTCCTTGACATAAACTCTTGGTTGCAATACTTCAAAGTTGTTGATGGCTCCTTCTTATTTTGCATTCCCTCAGTCTCTAATTCTTGAGTAAGATTTCCTTGTTTTACTTGTAGTCCTTGGTGTTATCCAAGTGGGAGGTCCTTGGTGAATATGCTGAAGATGTTGAAGTCATTAGAGTTGAAGAAGTCCTTTGCACATGGTGTAGTCTTTGGCCATGGTTAGGTTTTTCCATCAAGTTTGAAATAGAAGAGATGTAGAGTTGAAACCAAAATGGTTGAGGAAAGAGTTTACAAGTGTTTTTGTAAATAAGTTTTTGGAACAAGTAAAACTCCTATTTTTCTAAGGGTTTTTGTCCAATCCTAGGTTTACAAATCCTACAGGCAACACAATGCTCTGATACCATCTGTAGAGGTTCCCATCTTTAATAAGATAGAGCCCCCTGTGTTTACAATGCTAGTCCCTGGATCAATAGCTAGCATCCACAGTTAAGATGTAATATCAAGAAACAAAGGTCATATTATAACTTTATAACCAGGAATAACATAATTTTATTACATCTTACATAGCTCATTTGGCTATTACAATACATTGCAGCGGAATATCTATAGTCATGGGGTCCTTCATCTTCAAAGTGCCACAGGCAGATGTTGGTTGTAGACTTTGTAATCCTAATCAATCAATCTTCACTAAAAACAATCAAACCTGCAACATACAAGTTACAGCCACAAAGGGTCAATACATTTGAATTGTATTGGCAAGTGATACTATGGTATTTATAATGGAGTCTATTATCTATATGCATTTGGCTAAGTGGAGTTGAGGCTTGCATTGCTCAAAATAGATTTTTCCTTAACATTTGAAAATACTAAGTTTTTGCTTGGCAAAAACATTTTTCCTAATCAAAGATTTGAAGATCCTTTTACCAAGGCATCTCTCCATCAAAGATTGAAGATTTCAAACAACCCTTGTTCAAACCACAAGATTTTAACTTAGAAATTGGGATGATGAGATTCTTGATTGCTTCCATGTCTTGATGCTCAAATTGTCCTTTACCAGGGACATGGCTAAGTACTTAGATTTTACACTCTGCAGAGGTGGTGCACTTTCCCCACAAGACTTGGTTTCCCAAGACAAAATCTTTCAGAAGCCTTCCCTTAGACCAAAATGGACGCGTTCCAACCTATCAAACACTACCACCCTCTGTCCATATGGCTAAGTTCTTGCAACCTATATGATCATGGCAGAGCCCATATTGCCAAGTGGTTGCACTTGAAGCTTCTCAACATTTGACATCTCAAATCTCTTGGTTCCTGGGTGGCCATCCACAAGTGAGATACACAAGGTAAACCATAGACATGGGCCTTGTGAACCACTCAACCAAAAACCACCAAGCAATTACCATTCCACCCAGGTGATTCATTAACTTAGTTGTTTTATTAAACAAAACATAAGTCCTCAGACTTAGAATATTTTCCATATTGTGAATATATATTCCACCCATGTTTTCTATTAGCTAGGCTAAGCTTGATAGTAATAGGAATCTTAACTTAGGAAAATCCTACTAAGGATTCATCTACTAGGTTTTCCTATAGTAAGGTTTATACTTAGCAAAATCCATGCAAGTTTTACTTAGCAAAATCACTAATGCATAGTGAAAGTAATGGGATAGAAAGTATGAAGCATCACTTGCCTTTTTGGTAGAGTATGGGTTCACTCCTTGTTCTTGCAACAATCACACTCTTCAAGTCACTACAAATCAATCAAGCAAGGCACAAACTCAATCTACCAATCAAGCAAAACAACACACATAAAATAACAAAGTCAAAGTAATGCATGCAAGCATGCCAAGCTTTGTTTTGTTTGAAAAAGTGGTTCCTAACGGGTCGTAAGCATTTGAAAGCACCTAATGGTCATTTTGTAAAGTGTCAAAGTCATTTGCAAAAGGTTTCACTTCAAAAACCATTTTCAAACAAAGTATCTTTTTATGTGGTGTAGAAATATTTTTACCAAGGCATTAATCTCCAAGGTTCACCAAATATGTTTTCAAACCATAAAACTTGTTGTTTAGGTCAGAGAGTTTAAAACAAAACATTTCTCAAAAGTTTTCCTTCAAAATCATTTTTAATAATTAAACCACATTTCTATTTGACTAGAAATGGTTTTAAATCAAAGAATCATTATTTTATTTCACCAAATACATTTTTGAGTCCACAAAGTGTTTCCTAGGGTCAGTAGGTTTGGTCCAAAACATTTTCCCAAAGTTTTCTTTATAAAAGTATTTTCATAACCAAAATCTTTATTTCTATTTGGCTAGAAATGGGCTAAATCAATTAACTTATCCTAAATTTCACCAAATTCATTTTTAATTCCATGGGTTGGTTCCTAGGGTCAGTAAGGTCACAACAAACCATTTTGCAAAAGTTTTAACCCTAAAATCGTTTTTAAACAATTTTTCTAATCTAAACAAGCACACAAATGAATCTGCAAAAACAAGTAAATTAACAGATACTATTTACTAAACCAAGGGCATGGTTGGCTAGGGCTTGCTCTCCTGAATCCATTGATATAAAATTTGCAAAATTTGGACATGTGGTTTGAAAGTTACAGCAATTACAAATTTGCATTCTAATCAGGTTCAAATTCTATTTTCCAAACTTCTGGTGACACGCGGCACGTTCTAATTCGCTGAAAACGGTTCGCGCGGATCGACTGACAGCAGCCGTTAGATCTAAAGTGGATCGTGCGGCACAGGGGCAAGCGTACCTCTTCACTCAGTCGATCTATCGTGGCCACGCGATTAAGATCCTACGGCTACCAGGCGCTTGCCAGGAACTGGCGGCGCTGACGGCGGCTGCGCGGCGGCGCGGCTCTGGCAATGACCTTGCCAGCTATACCAGAAGCTAGGGAGAGAGGGGAAGGGCTCACCGAGTTCGCCGAAGCTTTCTGACGCTCGACGTGCTCTTTGTTGGCCAAGGGGCGCACGGGGTCGATGAGAATTGCTCGTCGGAGTGGAGCCGTGCCTCGGGTGCGGTCAGTCGTCGACAGGGGCGAGGTTGCAGGCCACGCGCGAGTGATTGGCGAGCACCTGGAGATGCAGGAGACACAGACTAATCAAACGGCATGATTCACTGATCAAGGCGCGCACGGAGTCGAGTGCTAGAACTCACCGGAGTTTGGGTTTATCGTCGGTAGCGCTCAGACATGGTCAGATTTGAGGCTGCAGGTCACCCGCGGGCGAGCTGAGGCCACAGAGCGGTGCTCCAGAGTCTGGCGAGCTTGCCTGCTTGCTCGGGGAGTCAAGGGGCGATGCAGTGCTGCCGGAATTTGCCGAGAACCTCGTCGGAGACGGCGGCGGTGCAGAAGAGATTCGGAACAGCCTGGTGGCTCCGGGGAAGCGGGGTTTGAGGGAAATGAAAGAGGAGAGGGAGGTGATTTAACTGGCGTGTTCACGGGGATTAATCGTCGAACATTTACCGGTAATTTACTCCGAGGAGTTAACGGCAGGAAACGGCCAGGGGAGGGCGCGGTCCTCGCGTGGGTGGAGAAGATGGTGAGGTGGCAGTGGGGGCCGGCGTCAGCGAGTGAGCGAGAGTGGGAATAGGGTCCACCAGTCAGTGAGGGTGCGGGTTTCTTCTGTGGTGAAGAAAAACGGTTCGGGGGCGAGGGTGAGGTGGGCTAGGTGGGCTGTTGGGCTGGGGCAGTTGGGCCAGTCTATTTCCATATTTTTTTCCTTCTGAATTCTTTTTCCTTTTCTATTTCTATTTTTCTGTTTTGAATTTGAATCAATTATTCATTCACTCAAACCATTCAAACAATTCAAACTTATAATGAGTTTTTGGTTCTGTTTATCAACATAAACCAAATCCCAAAAATAAAATAATATTTTTATTCTTTTTAGGACCATTCATTAATTAAATAAAATGGTTCATTAGTTATTTAATGAAATAGGGTTTGATTTAATTAATAGAATCTCCATTTGAAATCCAAATATTTTCAAAACCAAATCAGTAGGTTTTATTTGGAAATAAAGAATATTTGGAAAAGTTGTTTAAAATAAAATAACATATTTATTTTTGGTCCATTAACAATTAAATAAAATGGGCCTTATTCATTTACTTCAAATAAGATTTGTTTTATTAGAATATTTATTTTGAAATCTAAAATAAAACCAAAACACTTCAGTAAGTTTTCTTTGAGAAAATATTTGGAAAACCTATTTAAAATAATTTAATAGGTTTTGAGGTTTTAATTAAAATGGTAAAAACCTTTTATTTAAATAAAAATTGGATATTAATTCCTTATTTATTTAAGTAAACCTTTACTATTTTTAATCAACACAAAACATTTTATTTTAAATACTTGGCCTAGGTTTAATTTGGCTCTGTAAAATAATCTTTATTTATAAAACTTCTATTTCCTTTGAAAACCAAATCCTTTATTTAAAAGATCCAAAATAGTAATTCCTAATATTTTGAAGTTTATTGTTTATTTAACTTTTTAAATCCCTTTAGGATTTCATTTGATCCAAATAGGTTTTGAAAGTTTCCAATTGGATTCAAAAAGTTTCTTCTAGCCTTGAAAATCAAACAAAGTTTTATTTTATTCATTTATTTTCACGTTACAAGATTTGGAAAATCTTGGGATGTGACACTCTCATTAGGCACGTGGACTCTGATAGGACAAACGTCATGCTTAACAATGACGAACTCTAGGTGCAGCTTCGCGAGAAGGACAAGCTCTTCGCGGAGCAAGATGAGATAGTCAAGGAGATGGAGGCAAAGTTCGAGAGCCAGGACAGAAAGTTCAAGAGTCAGGAGAAGCGAGTCCAGGATAGGAACAAGAAGATCCGGGACATGACTAAAGAACTGCAGGCCAAGGACTTCGAGCTCGAGCATCAGCAGATGGTGATTGAGAGGCTTCGTTCCCAGAAGAGGGCTCTCAAAGCCAAGATAGAGACCTTGACCACCAGTGTCGAGGAATACAAGACCGCGATGGAGAACGCAGGTCTTACCTTTGTCGAGGAGGAGGTTGATGCCGAGGAGTAGATTTGACTACTCATCTATCATTTATTATCATACTTGTTGTTGGGAACTTGTTATTTGACCATCCAACATGTGGATGGCTTGTTATTTGTGTGTGTTTTAACTTTGCGAACTTGTTATCTGGTTGTTGAACCTTTATCATTATTTTGCATGTTTTTGTGATTGATTATGTGAAGTATTGTGCATGAAACATCTATGGGTATCTCATACTTATATCTATTGAACAAACCACAGATGCCTCCCCGTCATGCCAACCCCAACCCAAACAACAACAACATCACTCCAGAAATGCAGCAAATGATGACATCACAGACTCAGCTGATGCAAATGATGATGACATTCATCCAGAACCAAAACAACAACAACCCACCGGGTTTTGACATGCTTACCAGGTTCTTGAGATTGAGGCCAGCAAAGTTCTCAGGAACGACTGATCCCATGGTGGCCAATGATTGGCTACGCTCTGTGAACAAGGACTTGGTAACTGTGGGCTCTACTGATGAAGAAAAGGTCAGATTTGCAGCACACTTGCTGGAAGGACCAGCCGCCACTTGGTGGGATAACTTCCAGATCAGCACTCCCATAGAAGATGTGACATGGGCTATCTTTGAGGATGTCTTTCGTACTGCTCATATCTCATCTGGAGTGATGAGTCTGAAAAATAAAGAGTTCCATAATCTGAAGCAGCGCCACCGCAGCGTGGCTGAATATATTGAGGAGTTCAACAATCTGGCGCGTTATGCACCGGATGAAGTTGACACCGATGCTAAGAGAAAGGAAAATTTTCTTGAAGGCTTGAATGATGAACTGAACTTGCAGTTAGCTGTGGCCTATGTTCCCACTTATCAGTCTCTCTGTGATAAGGCTGCTATTTTGGAGAACAAAATGAAGCAAGTTGAAAGCAGGAAGAGAAAGCACTCGGACAAGCACAGCTCGGGATCGTCTCACAAACGTTCCCATTATGATGATAGTGGAAGCTCAGGATCCCACAAGCATGGTAAATTCAACAAGCACCACAACCACAACCGTCATGACCACAAGCATCACCGTAGTCATGATAATGACAAGTACAAGAACCACAAGGGTGGATATAAGAGCCACCACAGTGGAAATGGAAGTGGAAGTGGAAGCCAGCCTGTCAAGAAGGACATCAGTCAGGTTGAATGCTTCAAGTGCAAGAAGATGGGGCATTATGCAAATGAATGCCCGGAAAAGAAAGTTGAAGGACCCAACAAGCCCAACCCTTTTCAGAAGGGACAAGTGAACCACCTCAATGTGGAGGAAATCTATGAGGAGCCAGATGCTGTTGCTGGTAAGTTCAAACTCAATTCTGTTCCAGCATTTGTTCTCTTTGATACTCGTGCATCTCATCCATTCATATCAAGAGCATTTGTTGAAAGAAATGAACTGCCGGTAGAAACTATTGGGTGTCCTATAAAAGTAAGTTCTCCTGGCGGAGAAATGATAGTGAATTCAGGATGTCATGATCTAGTCATAGAGTTTGGGAAGTATAAGTTTCCCGTTCACTTGATAATCCTAAATTCCCAAGGATTGGATGTCATTTTGGGAATGGACTGGATGACTAAGCACAAGACAGTGATAGATTGTGCCAACCATACTGTCTCACTCACAACTTTGGAAAATAAAAGGATCGGATTCAAGACCAACTTTGAAGAAAAAAGGAGTATGCTGAATTCTCTTAAGGGGTTAGCATAGACAGTGTGCCAATTGTGAGTGAATATCCGGATGTGTTTCCGGAAGAATTACCGGGAATGCCACCAGATAGAGATGTGGAGTTCCTTATTGATTTGCTACCAGGATCTGGACCAATAGCAAAGAGACCGTACAAGATGTTAGTGGATGAACTGAAAGAGCTCAAGAAACAACTTGGAGAGCAGTTACAGAAAGGATTTATTCAACCAAGTTCTTCATCTTGGGGAGCACCAGTTTTGTTTGTGGAGAAGAAGGATAGAAGTCAAAGGTTATGCATAGATTACCGTTCACTCAATTAGGTGACTATCAAGAACAAATACCCTTTTCCTAGAATCAATGACTTGTTTGATCAGCTTGAAGGAGCTTGTGTGTTCTCAAAGATTGATCTCCGGTCAGGCTATTTCCAACTCAAGATAAGGGAACAAGACATACCTAAGACAGCTTTCACCACAAGGTATGGATTGTATGAGTATACCGTGATGCCATTTGGATTGACCAATGCTCCAGCATACTTTATGAATATGATGAACAAGGTGTTCATGGAATTTCTTGATAAGTTTGTTGTCGTTTTCATCGATGACATTTTGATCTACTCCAAGAGAAAAGAAGAACATGAAGGACATTTGCGTTTGATACTTGAGAAGCTTAGAGAGCATAAATTGTATGCCAAATTCAGCAAGTGTGAATTCTGGTTGAATGAAGTTGGATTTCTTGGATATGTTATGACAAAAGATGGTGTAGCAGTTGATCCTGCTAAAGTTTCAGCTGTAACTGAATGGGAATCTCCCAAGTCAGTGAAATAAGTTCGTAGTTTCCTTGGCTTAGCAGGTTACTACAGAAGGTTCATTGAGAATTTTTCCAAAGTAGCTAAGCCTATGACAGAATTGCTAAAAAAAGGACAAGAAATTTGCTTGGTCTGAAGGTTGTGAACTCAGTTTTCAGGAATTGAAGAAGAGACTTGTGACAGCACCAGTCTTGTGTTTGCCAGACTTGGAAAAAGATTTCCAAGTATATTGTGATGCATCTCATCATGGTTTGGGTGCAGTACTTATGCAAGAAGGAAAAGTTGTGGCATATGCCTCAAGACAACTAAAAACTCATGAAGTGAACTACCCTACTCATGATTTAGAGTTAGCCTCTGTTGTCCAAGCACTCAAAACATGGAGACACTATCTTTTGGGAAAGCGATGTGAAGTGTTCACAGATCACAAGAGTTTGAAGTATATCTTCACCCAGAAGGAAATTAATATGAGACAAAGAAGATGGCTAGTGCTCATCAAGGACTATGACTTAAGTTTGCAATACCACCCCGGTAAAGAGAATGTTGTAGAAGATGCTCTAAGTCGTAAGGTTTTTGTGAATGGCCTTACCAAAGGAGAATTGCCAGATGATTTGTGTGCCCAATTTAGAGATCTCAGATTGGAGATTGTGCCCGAAGGACATCTCATGTCTTTGGATGTTCAACCCACTTTGTTGGACAAGATCAAAGAAGCCCAGAAGATTGATAAGGAAATTGAGGAAATTAAGGAAAAGATTGGCAAAGGAAAAGCCAAAGGGTTCCATGAAGACGAACAGGGTACTTTATGGCATGGGAAACGTATCTGTGTTCCACAAGATCCGGAGCTTCGGAAACTGATTTTGCAAGAAGCACACAACTCTCTGTATTCCATTCATCCGGGTAACACCAAAATGTACATGGACATGAAGGAAAGATTTTGGTGGAATAATCTCAAGAAGGACATCGCCGAACATATTGCTTTGTGTGATGTGTGTAGTAGAGTGAAAGCGGAACATCAGAAACTAGCAGGTTTGCTTCAACCACTACCTATTCCTGATTGGAAGTGGGACAAGATTGGTATGGATTTCATTACCGGATTACCAAGGACCCGGTCAGGATACGATTCTATTTGGGTAGTAGTGGATCGCCTAACTAAAGTGGCTCATTTCATACCCGTGAAGACATCCTATACAAGTGCTAAGTTGGCCAAAATCTACATGAGTATAATTGTATGTCTACATGGAGTGCCCAAGAGTATTATGTCTGATAGGGGAACTCAATTCACTTCCCATTTTTGGAGACAACTAAATGAGTCATTAGGAACGAGGTTGGAATTCAGCACTCCTTTTCATCCTCAAACTGATGGACAGATAGAAAGAACTAATCAGATTCTTGAAGACATGTTGAGGGCATGTGCCCTAGACTATGGAGCCAGTTGGGATGAAAGCTTGCCATACGCAGAATTTTCTTATAACAACAGCTATCAAGCCAGCATTGAGATGGCACCATTTGAGTTTCTCTACGGGAGAAAGTGTACCACCCCATTGTTATGGAATGGTGTGGGAGAAAGAAGTTTGTTCGGACCGGAACTTATCAAAGAAGCCGAAGAGAAAGTCAAGTTGGTTAAGGACAGATTGAAGATAGCACAGTCCCGACAGAAAAGCTACGCAGATCCTAAGCGTAGAGAAGTCACCTACGAAGTTGGTGATAGAGCTTATCTTAGAGTGTCACCACTTCGTGGAGTGAAGAGGTTTGGAGTCAAAGGAAAGTTGGCCCCAAGATATGTTGGACCATTCAAGATTATGAGTCACAAGGGAGAAGTTGCTTATGAAATTGAATTGCCAGAGTCTTTGTCAGTTGTTCATAATGTGTTTCATGTGAGTCAGCTTAAGAAATGTCATCCAGAAATGGAAGAAACTTCTTTGAAGGATACTATACCTTTGGAGGAGGTACAATTGGAAAGTGATCTCACTTATGAGGAGAAGCCTATCAAGATTCTTGAGACTGCAGAAAGAGTCACACGGACTAAGACTATCAAGTTTTGCAAAGTTCAGTGGAACCATCATTCCGAAGAGGAAGCAACATGGGAAAGAGAAGATGATCTTCGGAAAGACCACCCTCACCTATTTGCTAGCCAATCCGAATCTCGAGGGCGAGATTCACCTTAAGGGGGTTAGATTTGTAACATCCCTAAAATCATGTTTCAGACTTATGCATATCATCCATTCATCAATGATCATATGAATTTCATTTCAAACAAATCATTTCAAAACAGAAGCATTTATGCTTATTATTTCATGTAAGTTTGCTCTAGCCTTAGTGCTATCTTCCAATGAGAAGAATACTTGTTTTGATTCAGTAAAGTTTGAAATTCAAACTTAGGCACCACCAAAAGTTTGAACAAAATTCCAAAACAAAATGAGCGAATAAACCAATATTATGCCTATTTGAATGTATATCATAAAGGCTTGGTTTTATTTTATTTCATTTTCATTTGATCAAGTGTTTTGATTAAACATTAGTGTTTGACACACATATGAGTGCAAGGTTTGCAGTATAAAAACCTAGAGAAGTTTTGAATTCAAACTCATTTGATTTGGATTTGAAAATCATTTCAGAAAATCAAAACAGAAAAAGAAAAGGAGAAAAGAAATAGAAAAAGGCCAGCGCCAGCAATTGAGCCCAGCAACAGACGTAGCCCACTAAGCCCACCCGGGTTCCCCCTCTCTCCTTCTCACTCGCGAACGAACCCCAACAGGTCACTGACGCCAGGACCCCACCCCCTCTCTGTTTGGTTCGCT
The DNA here is from genome assembly GCA_916181665.1 of Avena sativa. Taxonomy (NCBI): domain Eukaryota; kingdom Viridiplantae; phylum Streptophyta; class Magnoliopsida; order Poales; family Poaceae; genus Avena; species Avena sativa. The sequence goes on along the minus strand of OV702279.1, from coordinate 16,911,059 downwards.
GACAAGTGGACCCACTGCCACGTCAAGTTCGTCGTCAATCTCGCGCTGAAGACCTGCTCGCCGTGGCCGTTTCTTCCCCGACGCAAATGCGCTTAATTGGCGTTGATTGCTCGCGAGATTTTCGCCCCTGCTCCGCCTACTTAACCCCCACCTCTCTGCGACCATTTCCCCTCACTCAGCGCTTCCACATCGCCACCAGGCTGCCCACAATCGCACTTGCGCCGCCGCTGTACCGAGCCACTCCGGCGGGTGATTCTGGTAAGCTCCGACCACCCCTCTGCCTCTGGTTCAAACGAGCGTGACTGCCACGTCCTTGTGCATCTGCTAACACCCCTGGTTTGCCTGCTCGTGACCCAGGTCGCCGTCTTCGTTCATGCCCGCAACCACCAGAGCCGCCGCTCGACTCCGACGAGCAATAGCGGTAAGAATCGAGCGCCCCTTGCCTCCCCTTTGGTACTGTCTTGTTCGCCAGACCCTTGCGCATCTCCTAAACCCTCTGGCTTGTGCTAGGTCGACGCAGAGCCTCGGCAATGACCTCGACAACAAGCAACAGACGCCGCCGGCAACTCCGACGAGCTCCAGCGACCAACTCCGTGCGCCCCTTGCCAAACCACTGCCACCTTGAGCATCAGCAGCACACTGCGATTCTGGTAAGCCCCTTCCCCCTCTCCCGCGCGACCTAGAATGCCGACGCTACTCTGACAGAGGCGCCGCCGCCAGCGCCGCCACTGGATGGTCAAGGTGTTTTGCGCCGTTAGATCTAGATCTTGCGGGTAGGATAGAACGCGAGTGAAGCGTTAAGTTTAGATCTGAGCCGTGCGATTAAGTCAGATCCTGCGGTTCAGAAGCGTGATCACACGCGAAGCGGTACGGGCCAATCAGAATAAGACGCGTGGCCAGGAATTAGATTTAAAAACAGAATTTGAATCTATTAGATGTTTGATTTTGTTTTGGATATAACTTTTGATCCCCACGTTAGAATTTGACAAATTTTATATCAATGGAATCAGGAGAGCAAGCCCTTTCTAAATATGCAATGTGTTTAATGTTTTGCTTCTGTTAAAATGATTTTATTTGCAGAAACTTGTGTAGGGCTAATTTGAGTATATGAATTGTTTAAGAAATGTTTTAGGCTTTAAATAAATATTGTTTGGCAAGTTTGTAACTTGTTTATGAACTAGTACTGTACACTTGATTTGTGGAGTTTTAAAAAAATCATCACATATCATATTGCATGCATTCATAAATTTTTGTTTGTATATGTTTTGTATGTGATTTGTGGATATGATTCTTTGTGTAGATTTTGGTGCTAGTGATTGTGATTGTGAGGAGTGTAACTACTCTCCAAACTACCAAGGCAAGTGGTACTTCATGAATATTTTATCCCTATGTTTTCTACTAATCATTAGAAATATTTTGCTAGTCTTGCATGCTATATTTTTCTTATATGCCATGTTGGGAAATCCTAGTAGTTGTAGAATTGCTAGGAAATTTCTAAGTTAAGATGCTTATATATGCCATGCTTAGCCTAGCTAGTAGCAACCAAGGGTTGGTGAAATATACATGCTATGATGAAAATATTTCTAAGTCTTTGGACTTGTGTTTTGCCTAATAAAAAAACTAAGTAAATGAAACACCTGGGTGGAATGGAAGGAATGGTTTGTGTTGAGTGGTTACATAAGGCCAGGGGACTGGTGAGCCTTGTGTATCTCACTTGTGGAAATCCACCCAGGAACAAAGAGATTTTAGAGGCCAAGTGTTGAGAAGCTTCTAGTGCAGCCACTTGGCAATATGGGCTCTGCCGGGATCACATAGGTTGCTAGAACTTAGCCATTTGGACAGTTGGTGGTAGTGGGATGATAGGTTGGAACGCGTCCATTTGGTCTAAGGGAAGGCTTCTAAAAGGTCCTGTCTTGGTGAAAATCAAGTCTGGTGGGGAAAGAGCACAACCTCTGCAGATGGAAGAATCTAAGTACTTAGCCATGTCCCTGGAAAAGGACAACTTGAGCATCAAGACATGGAAGCTATCAAGAATCTCCTCATCCCAATTTCTAAGTAAAAACTTGTGGGTGAACAAGGGTGAAGGACCTCAATGTCTATTGGTGGTTCCTTGGGAAAAGTTTTGACAAAGAAAAACTTAGTGATTTCAACTAATAGGCAAAACCTATTTTGAGCAAAGCAAGCCAAGCTACACTTAGCCAAATTGCATATAGTATCTAGTCCACCTAAATTATACTAAGGTATCACTTGCCAATACTATTCCAATGTATTGACCCACTGTGGCTGTAACTTGTGATGTTGTAGGTTACTCTGATGAGGATTAGGAGTCATGAGTCTACACTCAACATGTTTGCCTGTGGCACATGAAGATGAAGACTTTTATTTATTTACTTATTCAAACTCTTGTACTAGGCCTATGGCCTTGGAGTTGTAAAGACTATGTTTGTATCTGGAATGACTGTAATAATGACCTTTGTATCTGTGTACTTCATCTTAAACTGTGGATGCTAGCATTGATCCAGGGACTAGCATTGCAATCACAGGGATCCTTTTCCTTTATAAAGGAGGGATCTTACAGATGGTATCAGAGCACTGTGTTGCCTGTAGGATTATGACCCTAGGATTGGAAATCACTAAGGAAAATTTTTTTTCAACAACTTCTACACTTGTCTATTCATCTCGTATACTTTTCTAATATTCTTTCTCATCTCTAATTGTAGATGAACTCCATCAACAAAGCCGTGAGGAAAGGACCACTCATGACAATGACTTTGGAATGTGAGACAGAATTCCCCAAGGCTCTCAAGGACCTCATGGTTGCAATGGAAATACATGGTGCAGCTGTGTACAAAGGTTTTCCTGTGATGGATGAAGGAGTTGAGTATTGGTGGGTGCAACTTCACTTGCATAGAAACAAGGAAGACAACCACAAAGACTCAGGATTCTGCATGTTCACCAATTCAGTGTGCACCCTACATTCTTTGACTCAGCAAGGGATGCAGCTTGGAGGACCATCAAGGAACTTGGTGAAAGAGTCAAGTGCAGAATGTTCAACATCCAAAATAGCCTAAAAGAAGAGAAGAAACATACCCAAGAGTTGGAGGCTACCAACCAAACCTTAAGAGGAGACATTATAGACTTAGTGATGGAGTCATGTGAGCAAGATAGACTGATTGCTTCTAGAAACATTGTGTTAGCCAACAGATCCAGTGAGATAGGATTGTAAACATACTTCGTTAGTCGGACCACCACTTATCACCCTATTTTCCAAATGTTGCTTAAAATAAGTTGAACCTTGGTTGTTGTAATGGATCCATGTATGCCATGACTTGTGTGTTTTGATTTCCAAGGATATGTATGTGATGTTTTACCTTGTGTTTTATCTTGAATTGTGTTGTTCTAACTTTTTCTATCTTATAAATAGATGCCTACTGTTACCATCAGCACTGTTGAGGAGTTCCAGGGAACTCGCTTTGGTCCTCGTATTGTTGAGCTTACTACTTTTCTCAGTCTCCCTCTTCCTACCATCATGGTGCTTCCCCTCACCAAGTTTGAGAGGAAAGACCTTTGGGGTTTCAAGGTCAACCAGCCCAGACGCTAGACTGAGCCTACCACGGAGGCCATCGTCTTCAAGCTCATGCACGATGACAAGGAGAGAGGCCTTGAGGTAGTCATGCAGGATCTGATAGGACATCTGCTCGGGAGACACTCTCGACAGGTTAGAGGTACTCACTTCCACGTCTTCGGTAGACGTGATGAGGATGGAGAGTCCATCGACTTCGAGGACACTTCGAGGGAGACAGCGGAGCCGATTCGCCTATACCTCCAGGACTTAGAGGCTCTCATTAGGCACGTGGACTCTGATAGGACCAACGTCATGCTTAACAATGACGAACTCTAGGTGCAGCTTCGCGAGAAGGACAAGCTCTTCGCGGAGCAAGATGAGATAGTCAAGGAGATGGAGGCAAAGTTCGAGAGCCAGGACAGAAAGTTCAAGAGTCAGGAGAAGCGAGTCCAGGATAGGAACAAGAAGATCTGGGACATGACTGAAGAACTGCATGCCAAGGACTTCGAGCTCGAGCATCAGCAGACGGTGATTGAGAGGCTTCGTTCCTAGAAGAGGGCTCTCAAAGCCAAGATAGAGACCTTGACCACCAGTGTCTAGGAATACAAGACCGCGATGGAGAACGCAGGTCTTACCTTTGTCGAGGAGGAGGTTGATGCCGAGGAGTAGATTTGACTACTCATCTATCATTTATTATCATACTTGTTGTTGGGAACTTGTTATTTGACCATCCAACATGTGGATGGCTTGTTATTTGTGTGTGTTTTAACTTTGCGAACTTGTTATCTGGTTGTTGAACCTTTATCATTATGTTGCATGTTTTTGTGATTGATTATGTGAAGTATTGTGCATGAAACATCTATGGGTATCTCATACTTATATCTATTGAACAAACCACAGATGCCTCCCCGTCGTGCCAACCCCAACCCAAACAACAACAACATCACTCCAGAAATGCAGCAAATGATGACATCACAGACACAGCTGATGCAAATGATGATGACGTTCATCCAGAACCAAAACAACAACAACAACAACCCACCGGGTTTTGGCATGCTTACCAGGTTCTTGAGATTGAGGCCAACAAAGTTCTCAGGAACGACTGATCCCATGGTGGCCAATGATTGGCTACGCTCTGTGAACAAGGACTTGGTAACTGTGGGCTGTACTGATGGAGAAAAGTTCAGATTGCAGCACACTTGCTGGAAGGACCAGCCGCCACTTGGTGGGATAACTTCTAGATCAGCACTCCCATAGAAGATGTGACATGGGATATCTTTGAGGATGGCTTTCGTACTGCTCATATCTCATCTGGAGTGATGAGTCTGAAAAATAAAGAGTTCCATAATCTGAAGCAGCGCCACCGCAACGTGGCTGAATATATTGAGGAGTTCAACCATCTGGCGCGTTATGCACCGGATGAAGTTGACACCGATGCTAAGAGAAAGGAAAAATTTCTTGAAGGCTTGAATGATGAACTGAACTTGCAGTTAGCTGTGGCCTATGTTACCACTTATCAGTCTCTCTATGATAAGGCTGCTATTTTGGAGAACAAAATGAAGCAAGTTGAAAGCAGGAAGAGAAAGCACTCGGACAAGCACAACTCGGGATCGTCTCACAAACGTTCCCATTATGAAGATAGTGGAAGCTCAGGATCCCACAAGCATGGTAAATTCAACAAGAACCACAACCACAACCGTCATGACAACAAGCATCACCGTAGTCATGATAATGACAAGTACAAGAACCACAAGGGTGGATATAAGAGCCACCACAGTGGAAATGGAAGTGGCAGTGGAAGCCAGCCTGTCAAGAAGGACATCAGTCAGGTTGAATGCTTCAAGTGCAAGAATATGGGGCATTATGCAAATGAATGACCAGAAAAGAAAGTTGAAGGACCCAACAAGCCCAACCCTTTTCAGAAGGGACAAGTGAACCACCTCAATGTGGAGGAAATCTATGAGGAGCCAGATGCTGTTGCTGGTAAGTTCAAACTCAATTCTGTTCCAGCATTTGTTCTCTTTGATACTCGTGCATCTCATCCATTCATATCAAGAGCATTTGTTGAAAGAAATGAACTGCCGGTAGAAACTATTGGGTGTCCTATAAAAGTAAGTTCTCCTGGCGGAGAAATGATAGTGAATTCAGGATGTCATGATCTAGTCATAGAGTTTGGGAAGTATAAGTTTCCCGTTAACTTGATAATCCTAAATTCCCAAGGATTGGATGTCATTTTGGGAATGGACTGGATGACTAAGCACAAGGCAGTGATAGATTGTGCCAACCATACTGTCTCACTCACAACTCTGGAAAATAAAAGGATCGGATTCAAGACAGACTTTGAAGCAAAAAGGAGTATGCTGAATTCTCTTAAGGGGTTAGCATAGACAGTGTGCCAATTGTGAGTGAATATCCGGATGTGTTTCCGGAAGAATTACCGGGAATGCCACCAGATAGAGATGTGGAGTTCCTTATTGATTTGCTACCAGGATCTGGACCAATAGCAAAGAGACCGTACAAGATGTCAGTGGATGAACTGAAAGAGCTCAAGAAACAACTTGGAGAGCAGTTGCAGAAAGGATTTATTCAACCAAGTTCTTCATCTTGGGGAGCACCAGTTTTGTTTGTGGAGAAGAAGGATAGAAGTCAAAGGTTATGCATAGATTACCGTTCACTCAATGAGGTGACTATCAAGAACAAATACCCTTTTCCTAGAATCAATGACTTGTTTGATCAGCTTGAAGGAGCTTGTGTGTTCTCAAAGATTGATCTCCGGTCAGGCTATTTCCAACTCAAGATAAGGGAACAAGACATACCTAAGACAGCTTTCACCACAAGGTATGGATTGTATGAGTATACCGTGATGCCATTTGGATTGACCAATGCTCCAGCATACTTTATGAATATGATGAACAAGGTGTTCATGGAATTTCTTGATAAGTTTGTTGTCGTTTTCATCGATGACATTTTGATCTACTCCAAGAGCAAAGAAGAACATGAAGGACATTTGCGTTTGATACTTGAGAAGCTTAGAGAGCATAAATTGTATGCCAAATTCAGCAAGTGTGAATTCTGGTTGAATGAAGTTGGATTTCTTGGATATGTTATGACAAAAGATGGTGTAGCAGTTGATCCTGCTAAAGTTTCAGCTGTAACTGAATGGGAATCTCCCAAGTCAGTGAAATAAGTTCGTAGTTTCCTTGGCTTAGCAGGTTACTACAGAAGGTTCATTGAGAATTTTTCCAAGGTAGCTAAGCCTATGACAGAATTGCTAAAAAAGGACAAGAAATTTGCTTGGTCTGAAGGTTGTGAACTCAGTTTTCAGGAATTGAAGAAGAGACTTGTGACAGCACCAGTCTTGTGTTTGCCAGACTTGGAAAAAGATTTCCAAGTATATTGTGATGCATCTCATCATGGTTTGGGTGCAGTACTTATGCAAGAAGGAAAAGTTGTGGCATATGCCTCAAGACAACTAAAAACTCATGAAGTGAACTACCCTACTCATGATTTAGAGTTAGCCTCTGTTGTCCATGCACTCAAAACATGGAGACACTATCTTTTGGGAAAGCGATGTGAAGTGTTCACAGATCACAAGAGTTTGAAGTATATCTTCACCCAGAAGGAAATTAATATGAGACAAAGAAGATGGCTAGAGCTCATCAAGGACTATGACTTAAGTTTGCAATACCACCCCGGTAAAGAGAATGTTGTAGCAGATGCTCTAAGTCGTAAGGTTTTTGTGAATGGCCTTACCAAAGGAGAATTTCCAGATGATTTGTGTGCCCAATTTAGAGATCTCAGATTGGAGATTGTGCCCGAAGGACATCTCATGTCTTTGGATGTTCAACCCACTTTGTTGGACAAGATCAAAGAAGCCCAGAAGATTGATAAGGAAATTGAGGAAATTAAGGAAAAGATTGGCAAAGGAAAAGCCAAAGGGTTCCATGAAGACGAACAGGGTACTTTATGGCATGGGAAACGTATCTGTGTTCCACAAGATCCGGAGCTTCGGAAACTGATTTTGCAAGAAGCACACAACTCTCCGTATTCCATTCATCCGGGTAACACCAAAATGTACATGGACATGAAGGAAAGATTTTGGTGGAATTATCTCAAGAAGGACATCGCCGAACATATTGCTTTGTGTGATGTGTGTAGTAGAGTGAAAGAGGAACATCAGAAACCAGCAGGTTTGCTTCAACCACTACCTATTCCTGATTGGAAGTGGGACAAGATTGGTATGGATTTCATTACCGGATTACCAAGGACCCGGTCAGGATACGATTCTATTTGGGTAGTAGTGGATCGCCTAACTAAAGTGGCTCATTTCATACCCGTGAAGACAACCTATACAAGTGCTAAGTTGGCCAAAATCTACATGAGTATAATTGTATGTCTACATGGAGTGCCCAAGAGTATTATGTCTGATAGGGGAACTCAATTCACTTCCCATTTTTGGAGACAGCTACATGAGTCATTAGGAACGAGGTTGGAATTCAACACTGCTTTTCATCCTCAAACTGATGGACAGACAGAAAGATCTAATCAGATTCTTGAAGACATGTTGAGGGCATGTGCCCTAGACTATGGAGCCAGTTGGGATGAAAGCTTGCCATACGCAGTTCTTATAACAACAGCTATCAAGCCAGCATTGAGATGGCACCATTTGAGTTTCTCTACGGGAGAAAGTGTACCACCCCATTGTTATGGAATGGTGTGGGAGAAAGAAGTTTGTTCAGACCGGAACTTATCAAAGAAGCCGAAGAGAAAGTCAAGTTGGTTAAGGACAGATTGAAGATAGCACAGTCCCGACAGAAAAGCTACGCAGATCCTAAGCGTAGAGAAGTCACCTACGAAGTTGGTGATAGAGCTTATCTTAGAGTGTCACCACTTCGTGGAGTGAAGAGGTTTGGAGTCAAAGGAAAGTTGGCCCCAAGATATGTTGGACCATTCAAGATTATGAGTCACAAGGGAGAAGTTGCTTATGAAATTGAATTGCCAGAGTCTTTGTCAGCTGTTCATAGTGTGTTTCATGTGAGTCAGCTTAAGAAATGTCATCCAGAAATGGAAGAAACTTCTTTGAAGGATACTATACCTTTGGAGGAGGTACAATTGGAAAGTGATCTCACTTATGAGGAGAAGCCTATCAAGATTCTTGAGACTGCAGAAAGAGTCACACGGACTAAGACTATCAAGTTTTGCAAAGTTCAGTGGAACCATCATTCCGAAGAGGAAGCAACGTGGGAAAGAGAAGATGATCTTCGGAAAGACCACCCTCACCTATTTGCTAGCCAATCCGAATCTCGAGGGCGAGATTCACCTTAAGGGGGTTAGATTTGTAACATCCCTAAAATCATGTTTCAGACTTATGCATATCATCCATTCATCCATGATCATATGAATTTCATTTCAAACAAATCATTTCAAAACAGAAGCATTTATGCTTATTATTTCATGTAAGTTTGCTCTAGCCTTAGTGCTCTCTTCCAATGAGAAGAATACTTGTTTTGATTCAGTAAAGTTTGAAATTCAAACTTAGGCACCACCAAAAGTTTGAACAAAATTTCAAAACAAAATGAGTGAATAAACCAATATTATTCCTATTTGAATGTATATCATAAAGGCTTGGTTTTATTTTATTTTATTTTCATTTGATCAAGTGTTTTGATTAAACAGTAGTGTTTGACACACATATGAGTGCAAGGTTTGCAGTATAAAAACCTAGAGAAGTTTTGAATTCAAACTCATTTGATTTGGATTTGAAAATCATTTCAGAAAATCAAAACAGAAAAAGAAAAGGAGAAAAGAAATAGAAAAAGGCCAGCGCCAGCAATTGAGCCCAGCAACAGACGCAGCCCACTAAGCCCACCCGGGTTCCCCCTCTCTCCTTTTCACTCGCGAACGAACCCCAATAGGTCACTGACGCCAGGACCCCACCCCCTCTCTGTTTGGTTCGCTGACAAGTGGACCCACTGCCACGTCAAGTTCGTCATCAATCTCTCGCTGAAGACCTGCTCGCCGTGGCCGTTTATTCCCCGACGCCGCCTACTTAACCCCCACCTCTCTGCGACCATTTCCCCTCACTCAGCGCTTCCACATCGCCAACAGGCTGCCCACAATCGCACTTGCGCCGCCGCTGTACCGAGCCACTCCGGCGGGCGATTTTGGTAAGCTCCGAACACCCCTCTGCCTCTGGTTCAAACGAGCGTGACCGCCACGTCCTTGTGCATCTGCTAACACCCCTGGTTTGCCTGCTCGTGACCTAGGTCGCCGTCTTCGTTCATGCCCGCAACCACCAGAGCCGCCGCTCGACTCCGACGAGCAATAGCGGTAAGAATCGAGCGCCCCTTGCCTCCCCTTTGGTACTGTCTTGTTCGCCAGACCCTTGTGCATCTCCTAAACCCTCTGGCTTGTGCTAGGTTGATGCAGAGCCTCGACAACGACCTCGACAACAAGCAACAAACACCGCCCGCAACTCCGACGAGCTCCAGCGACCAACTCCGTGCGCCCCTTGCCAAACCACCGCCACCTTGAGCATCAGCAGCACACTGCCATTCTGGTAAGCCCCTTCCCCCTCTCCCGCGCGACCTAGAACGCCGACAGCTACTCTGACAGAGGAGCCGCCGCCTGTCGCCGCCGCCAGCGCCGCCACTGGATGGTCAAGGTGCTGTGCGTCGTTAGATCTAGATCTTGCGGGTAGGATAGAACGCGAGCGAAGCGTTAAGTTTAGATCTGAGCCGTGCGATTAAGTTAGATCCTGCGGCCCAGAAGCGTGATCCAAGGCGAAGCGGTACGGGCCAATCAGAATAAGACGCGTGGCCAGGAATTAGATTTAAAAACAGAATGTGAATCTATTAGATGTTTGATTTTGTTTTGGCTATAACTTTTGATCCCCACGTTTGAATTTGACAAATTTTATATCAATAGAATCAGGAGAGCAATCCCTTTCTAAATATGCAATGTGTTTAATGTTTTGCTTCTATTAAAATGATTTTATTTGCAAAAACTTGTGTAGGGATAATTTGAGTATATGAATTGTTTAAGAAATGTTTTAGGCTTTAAATAAATGTTGTTTGGCAAGTTTTTAACTTGTTTATGAACCAGTACTGTACACTTGCTTTGTGGAGTTTTCAAAAATCATCACATATAATATTGCATGCATTCATATATTTTTGTTTGTATATGTTTTGTATGTGATTTGTGGATATGATTCTTTGTGTAGATTTTGGTGCTAGTGATTGTGATTGTGAGGAGTGTAACTACTCTCCAAACTACCAAGGCAAGTGGTACTTCATGAATATTTTATCCCTATGTTTTCTACTAATCATTAGAAATATTTTGCTAGTCTTGCATGCTATATTTTACTTATATGCCATGTTGGGAAATTCTAGTAGTTGTAGAATTGCTAGGAAATTTCTAAGTTAAGATGCTTATCTATGCCATGCTTAGCCTAGCTAGTAGCAACCAAGGGTTGGTGAAATATACATGCTATGATGAAAATATTTCTAAGTCTTTGGACTTGTGTTTTGCCTAATAAAACAACTAAGTAAATGAAACACCTGGGTGGAATGGAAGGAATGGTTTGTGTTGAGTGGTTACACAAGGCCAGGGGACTGGTGAACCTTGTGTATCTCACTTGTGGAAAGCCACCCAGGAACAAAGAGATTTTAGAGGCCAAGTGTTGAGAAGCTTCTAGTGCAGCCACTTGGCAATATGGGCTCTGCCTGGATCACATAGGTTGCTAGAACTTAGCCATTTGGACAGTTGGTGGTAGTGGGATGATAGGTTGGAACGCGTCCATTTGGTCTAAGGGAAGGCTTCTGAAAGGTCCTGTCTTGGTGAAAATCAAGTCTGGTGGGGAAAGTGCACAACCTCTGCAGATGGAAGAATCTAAGTACTTAGCCATGTCCCTGGAAAAGGACAACTTGAGCATCAAGACATGGAAGCTATCAAGAATCTCCTCATCCCAATTTCTAAGTAAAAACTTGTGGGTGAACAAGGGTGAAGGACCTCAATGTCTATTGGTGGTTCCTTGGGAAAAGTTTTGACAAAGAAAAACTTAGTGATTTGAACTAATAGGCAAAACCTATTTTGAGCAAAGCAAGCCAAGCTACACTTAGCCAAATTGCATATAGTATCTAGTCCACCTAAATTATACTAAGGTATCACTTGCCAATACTATTCCAATGTATTGACCCACTGTGGTTGTAACTTGTGATGTTGCAGGTTACTCTGATGAGGATTAGGAGTCATAAGTCTACACTCAACATGTTTGCCTGTGGCACATGAAGATGAAGACTTTTATTTATTTACTTATTCAAACTCTTGTACTAGGCCTGTGGCCTTGGAGTTGTAAAGACTATGTTTGTCTCTGGAATGACTGTAATAATGACCTTTGTATCTGTGTACTTCATCTTAAACTGTGGATGCTAGCATTGATCCAGGGACTAGCATTGCAATCACAGGGATCCTTTTCCTTTATAAAGGAGGTATCTTACACTTGGGGCCCCTAGAGAGAGCCAGACCCATCGGCGAAGAAGAGGATCTCCTGCGAGCCGACGACCATGGTGGAGAAGCGGACGACATCCGGCCTCCCAACAGCGACGCTGAATCTTGCATCCCGTCCACGCCACGCGACGTCGGTGACTCCTTCTCGCAGAACCTTGAAGCCGGTGTTGGGAACCCCATGTCTTCCCAAAATTCTTGGTGGATCTCTGCATCTGTACGCCGTCGCCGGGACACAGTTTTCCAGCCAAGCTCGCCGGTGTCGTCGTCAAGAGCTACGAGCGCCTTCCGGGCAGCCAACCTTTCCTCCGTGTCCCCCTCCGAATCGGATCCAAGGCAGAGGAACCGAGACCCAGTGGCAGTGCCCGGCGTCGAGGAAAACGGTGGGGGTGACATATCTCCTGGGGCCAGCGTCTTCTGCCGTCTACCTCTCATTTAGGTCCTCTCCAGTGCACCTAAGATCAGCAGGAGATCTTGATGAAAAAAGGGAAAAAAAGAAGAAAAAAGAAGAAAAAAGAGAAAAAAAGGAGTGTCCCGCCAACGGGGTACTCCTTGCATATGGCACATGAGCTTTCCCATAACCAAAATGACAAGGAAAGCAGACAATGAGCATCTCATCAATCTTTTTATTTACCATGTGCATAGCTTTTTATTGAGGATGCTTCCTAGATGCTCATTATGGTGATGCTGCAAGTTTCCACCATGATTAAGCATGGCTTAGGCTAGTGGCCTAGGCATTTCTCTAACACAATGTATAAAATACATGAACTAACAACTTCCCCTTTTATTTCACATCGTCGACATCGTAAAAAAAGTGCAAAGTATCAACTGGATGAGATATCCAATAGGTGTTGAAAGCGTTCCCCGTGACAGGACGGTTCTGCTGACTCCCAGCATATAATAAGCAAGCATATAACTTTCATGGACTAGTCACAATGGTTCAAGATTATTAAGAGCAAGGAATAAAGTGTGCCATCAAGTTTGTGAGAGCTTTACTAACTTTCTCAAAACAGACAAACATTTTATTTTGGAAGAAAACATGGCATATGGAATATGCACTGAAATAGAAAATGACGTTGTTAGGTAGGTATGGTGGACACAGCTGGCAATATTGGTTTTGGGGAGTTGGAAGCACATGTAGAGCACATACTCAGTGCAAGTGAAGGCTAACAATAGAGAGGGAGCGACAAACAAGAGAGCAATAACTGTCATAATCATGCTTGCAACAAAACAGGACTAATTATGGCATGAAAGTGATACAAGAACTCTGAGGCAAAATAAATCATCGAGGCTTACTGACTATTGATTAGTCATATGCATACATGAGCATGTGCCAAGTCGATTCACATGAACAGTCAGAGGAGGATACCACAATGTCATACCAAAGTATGAATAAAACAATGCAAGCAAACATTCATATGACATGCTACAAACTATTAACAAGCTGGAGCTAATCATAGACAAGCAAGAACTACTAAGCATCCATACTGACATACACCTTACACAAACAGGCTAATCATGCTCGCAGTGAGGAGTATATGTACAAAAATTAAAACAAATAGAGTATGTTACCAGCCTCTTACCACACCTCAAGTTGTCTTAATATTCATTATTTCCCTTCACTTGTGTGACTTGAATATTAACATGAAACCAAAATCCACTGAGGATGGCTGAACGCTGCAAAGAACTCACAAAACCAAAGAAGAACAACAAATATTTTTGGTGTTTTTGATTTTTTTTAGAAGGCAACCAACACAAAACCAAACAAAGCAAAAGAAAATCAAAAACAAAAACTAAGACGCTCCAAGAACAACACAACTGTGCATGAAACAATAAAAACAAAGTGTCTAGAAAGACCTGAGATTTTTATTGATGAAAAAGGGGATGCCTTGGGCACCCCCAAGCTTTGACGCTTGTACCTCTTGAGTAATTCTTGGGGTGACACGGAGTGGCTCCCCCCAAGCTTGAGCTTTTGTCCATTCTTCATCTCATTACATCATCCTCTCTCTACACTTGAAAATTTTCTTTCAAACAAAACTTCACACAATCTTCATCAGCAACATTAGTTTATTCAAAAGATATTAGACCTATGGCAAAGCTTTGGAACAGCAAGACTTTTCACTAAAAACACAAGCTACCGTAGCAACTCCTTCAAAAATCTTAATTTCCCAAAAAGAACCCGAAAAGAAATCAATAAGAAGCAAATGCAAATAATGGCAGAAATCTGTCAAAACAGACCAGCAGGTAGAAACCGATTTTTACGAAGACCTTCTGTTGCTCAAATCAGAAAGTGTTGAACTGACGAAAGTTATCTAGCATACTGGGGGATTTATTCGTAAATTTTCAGCTCAATATGACTTAGGTAGACTCCTCACGAATTTTTATGATGGAGGACAGAAATCTATTTCGGGACAGCAACTCCCCAAATCTTACTTCCCTCTCATTAGAGGTCATTCTTTGCACAAAAAGCAAAAAAAAAGGATAAGGAGAGGTCATTACTGAAGTAATAACTTCCAAGACTCAAATAAACTCTTGGGTTATCTCCCAACAAGTATTTTTATTTAACGCCTTTAAGTTAGGCACGACGAAGAGCAAAGATTGGAAAGGAGAAAAATAAAAGTGAGCAAGTATAACCACAGTGAAAGCATTATTTTGTTCATTAAAATCCTTTTCTTAACAAGGTTGATCAAGTCTTGTTACCAAAACAATCTTATGTGAAACAAAACTTTGCAATCCACAAGGTGATTATGTTACCTCATACTTGATAGCAATGATCCCAATCATAATAGTTTCAAAATTTTCTTGTGGAATGGGACAATATATTTCTCCAACCTTGATGCTCTCAATATTTTCAATGGAATTCAGGCAATAGCTTTTAACAACCTTCTTGGGGAAATAGACAGTGTGCTCTTTGTTATTAATATTGAATGTTACTTTTCCTTGATTGCAATTGATGACAACACCTGTAGTATTAAGAAAAGGTCTCCCAAGAATAATAGACATATTATCATCTTCAGGCATTTCAAGCACAACAAAATCAGTTAAAACCATGCAATTATGAGCATCTTGAACAGGAACATCCTCACATATACCAATAGGAACAGTAGTTGACTTATCAGCCATTTGCAAAGATATATCAGTTGGTATCAACTTTTCTAACTGGAGTCTCTTATAGAGGGAAAAAGGCATAACACTAACTTCAGCTCCCAAATCACATAAAGCAGTTCTAACATAAGTATTCTTAATGGAGCAAGGAATAGTTGGTATACCTGGATCACCAAGTTTCTTTGGAACCTTACCATTGAAGGAGTAATTAGCAAGCAAAGTAGAAATCTCCTCATTAGGAATTTTCCTTTTATTAGAGACAATATCTTTCATATACTTTGAATAAGGAGGCAACTTAATAGCATCAGTCAAAGGAATTTGCAAGAATAAAGGTTTCATCCACTCACAAAATTGTTGTAGTGTTCTTCCTCCTTTGACCTGTGTTTCTTACCTGGAAAAGGCATAGGTTTCTGCACCCAAGGTTCTCTCTCTTTACCATGTTTATTAGAAATAAAATCTTCCTTTGTGTACCTAGTATTCTTAGTGTGCTTCTCAGGTTCTTCCTCACCTTCCTCCTTATCAGGAGACTCATCAATATTACCACTTTCAGTTTCAGCATCAGAGACAGATATACTATTAGGATCTACAACAGGTTCAAGTGGTTCCTCAACTATCTTATATTTCTTTTTCTTCCTCTTACGAGGACTACCACTATCTTCACCTTGTTGGGAATCCTACTCAATTCTTTTAGGGTGCAGGATATAAAGGATCTTGAGTAGCTATACCACTCCTAGTTCTAATTCCATAAGCATGTTTATTTCCTGAAGCATTATGTAGCATATCCTTTTGTACCTTAGCAAGTTGATCAAGTTGAGTTTGAACCATTTGAAAGTGTTTATAAAGCATTTTAATATCATTAGAAGTTCTTTCCACAATATATTTCAACTCATGTATAGCTCTAGAGTTTTCCAATAAATGATTCTGAACTTGTTTATTAAAATTACCTTGTTTAACAATAAATGTGTGAAGTTCCTCTAAGCACTGATCAGGAGGCTTACCATAAGGAATATCACCTTCATTAAATTGTAGAGAGTGTACCTCAATAGTAGATGAGTGGGGAATTGGCTTACATAATTCTTCTATAGGAGGTAGATTCTTCACATCTTTAGCTCTAATACCTTTCTCCTTTAGACACTTTTAAGCTTCCTTCATCACTTCATCATTTAATGCAATAACTCCCCTCTTCTTTGTTTTTGGTGTTAGAACTGGTTCAGGAACAACTGGTTCAAGAGTAATAGGCTCAGGTGTATTCAGCTCAGTTGAAGTCCAATCATCATAATTCTTTCTTATCTTGGTCATTAATTCTTTAGCATCTGTAGGAGTCCTTTTCCTGAAAACACAATCAGCAAAGCTATCTAGGTAGGTCCTAGAATCATCAGTTAGTCCATTATAATAAATATCAAGAAGCTCATTTTTAGGTAATGGACATCCAGGATATGCATGAATCAAGGAACAGAATCTTTTTCATGACTCAGGCAATTTCTCTTCTTCTCCCTATTTAAAATCAAAAAGTCTCTGCAAAGCAGCATGTCTAGCACTGGGAGGAAAATATTTATGGAAGAAATAAGCAATCAAGCAATCAGGGCTATCAATGGAACCAGGAGGTAATCTATTAAACCAAGCCCTAGCTTCTCCTTTTAGTGAAAAAGGGAAGATCTTAGAAACAAAGTACTTGCGCATCTTAAAATCATCAGAGAACAAAGCACTCATAGTAGAAAGCTCATTCATATGAGCCACAACACTCTCATTTTCAGTACCACAAAAAGGTTCTTTCTCAACAATATCTAAATAAGATAAATCAAGAGAGAAATCATAATCTTTATCATTAATATCTATGGGAGAGGTGGCAAACTTAGGATCATAGTACTTCTTAGGCATAATAGTACGTCTAGCAAGGAGACTCTTAATAGCACTAGCACCATGTGTGTTTCGGTACTCTTCAACAAATTCATCAGTGAGCTCTATGTAACCATCATTAATATCATAACTCTCACTAGCAGGTGAGCTAACAGGTGTAACAGTGTCTTCACTAGGAGTTTCGGTATTTCCTAGACCAGCCATAGTAGCATCTAGAAAAGGACCTAGTGAACCACTCGCATCAAGCACAGTAGAAGTAACATCATGAGTATCAAAAGCAGTTTCAGATTCAGCAGTAGTAGTAGTGTGTGTAGCATGAGCATGTGGTGGTGGTGTGACAAGCTTACTTATAACAGACGGTGAATCAAGAGCACCAGAGGTGTTTAGGACTGTACCTCTTCTTGTATTGGATGGTAAAATAGGGAACTTTCCATCACGAGACTTCCCCATGATGAAAGGAGTAGTAGTGAACAATAATAGATTCAAATGAACTTACAAATAAAGCTATGCTCCCTGGCAACGGCACCAGAAAATAGTCTTGATGACCGACAAGTGTAGGGGATCGCAATAGTCTTCGCGGGTAGTATTACCCAATTTATTGATTCGACACAAGGGGAGTGTCACATCCCAAGATTTTCCAAATCTTGTAATGTGAAAAATAATTGAATAAAATAAAACTTTGTTGATTTCAGGGTGAGAAGAAACTTTTTGAATTCAAATGGGAACCTTCAAACCTATTTTGATCAAGATAAATCCTAAGGGGATTTAAAAAGATAAATATTTAATAAATAAAAATCTAAATATTTGAAATTACTAATTTTGAATCTTTTAATAAAAAGATTTGGTTTTCAAATGAAAAGGTAGAAATAGAATAGTAAAGATTATTTTATGAGCCAAATTAAAACTTGGCTAATCCTTTGAAATAAAATATTTCCATTTGATAAAAAATAGTAAAGGTTTATTTGAAAATAAAATAATAAGGATTTAATATCCAAGTTTATTAAAAATAAAGGTTTTACTATTTTAATTAAACAGCAAAACTTATTTATTGATTTTAAACAAAGCTTTCCAAGTATTCTTTATTAAAAAAAAACCTACTGGTTTGGTTTTGAAAATATTTAGATTTCAAATGGAGGTTTTAAATAAATTAAAACCCATTTGATTTAATAACTAATGTCCATTTTATTTAATTATAAATGGACTCTAAAGTAAAAATATTATTTTGTATTTGGGATTTGGTTTATGTTGTTAAACAGAACCAAAACTCATTACGAGTTTGGTGAAAGTTTGATTTGATTTGAATGCTTGATTGGTTGTTTGAATTTCAAAACAGAAAATAGAATTAGAAAAAGAAAAGCATTTGGGAAAAAAATGGAACCAGACCTGACCCAACTGAGCCTGGCCCAACTTAAGCCCAGTTAGCCCACTCCCTCTCTCCACGAAGAAAACGTTTCGCACCTGTCAACTGACCCGCAGAGCGACTGACCGGTGGCCCCTCTTTTCCTTCTCACTCCCCCACTGACAGCAAGGCCCCACAGCACTGTTCATCGTCTTCAACCGCGCTGATTCCTCCTCGCCGTTTCCTGTCTTTACTCCGGCGATCAATTCGCGTGATTAACAGCCATTACTCCCCCGGCGACCACGCCCCCTTAAACGTATCCCTCTCCTCCCCATTTCCCCTCTGTCGCCATAACCAACACGCCACCAGGCTACGCTAATTTCACCAGAGACCCCTCACTGCTCCGACGAGCTCCCTCCTCGATTCCGGACAAACCTCGCCACCCCTTGCCTCCCTGAGCTCACGACCGTGATCCCCACTCCCAGACGCACCTGTCTGTGCCCTCCGTTCAAACGCGGGCGCCCCAGAGCGTCGATTTCGACAACTTCCGAGCGTCGCCGCGTCTGCTTCCCACTCCGGCGAACTCCACTGGTAAACTCCATTCGCCCCAGCACTCCTAGATGATACTCCCACACTCGCCTCACTCTCCTGCATCTGACCATGCTCCTGTCTTGCCTTAGGACGACCTACAACGTCGCCCCCGTCAACAAACAGAACCAACTGACGCCGACGACGTCTCCGGCGAGCGATTACTCCCGTCCCCGTGCGCCCCTTGCTTCCCCGAGAGCACCTCGAGCTTCACCTCGACCCTGTGAGCACGGTGAGACCTTCCTCTGCCTTCTTTGCTTCCTGTAACCACCGTAGCACCACCGTCTGACCTCGCGCCGCCGCTCACCGCCGCGCAGCGCCGCCAGCCTTTGGCCAAGCGTCTGAGACCGTTGGATGAAAACCTTGCGGCTGCGATTAGAACTAGACGAACCGGTACGCTCCCCATCTGATCCATTCGTTTAAGTTAGATCCAACGCCCCACAGAGGGCAATCCGCGCGAAGCGGTACCGCCCAATGAGATCATGCCGCGTGGCACTAGATCTGTTTAAAAGAAATTTTGAATCAGATTTGTTTGCAAACCCTTGTAACTTTTGATCCACACGTCCAAAAATTACAAACTTTATTTCAATGGAATCAGTGGAACAAGCCCTAGCCAACCATGCAAATTGTTTAGTAAAAAGCTTTTGGTAAAATGTTTGTTTTTGCAGAAACATTTGTATGCTTGTTTAGGTTAGAAAAATTATTCCAAAATGATTTTGAGGTTGAAATCTTTGCAAATTGGTTTGTTGTGAACCTACTGACCTTAGGAACCAACTTGTGGATTTAAAAATGCATTTTGAAAAGATTAGGATGGATTAATTGATTTAGCCCATTTCTAGTCAAATAAAAATATTGTTTTTGCTATGAAAATGTTTTTGGAATAAAAACTTTGGGAAAATGATTTGAATCAAACCTACTGACCCTAAACACCAAGATTTGTGAATTAACAACTTATTTGGTGAACAACATAAAGTTTTTACTTTGATAAAAAAAAACATTTTCCACCACATAAAATAATGAAAGGATTTAAAAATGGTTTATAGATAAAATCCTTTTGCAAATGGTTTTGCCACTTTAGAAAATGACCACTTCGAAACTTACAATGTTTGGAGCCTAGTAGAAACCACCTTGGCAAATAAAACTATCTTTTACATGCTTGCATGCATGACCTAGTTCCTATTATTTTATGTGTGTTGATTGTTTGAATATTGGTTGGAATGCTAGTTGATATTGTGTTTGCTTGATTGACTTGTAGTGAAGTTAGAAAAGTGTGAAACTAGCAAGATCAAGAAGTGAACCAACATTCCCTACCAAAAGAAAGGCAAGTGACACTATCATCTAAAGTCCTACTATTTTCATTATACTTAGTGGATTTTGAAACATGCATGAAAATAACTTCTATACTTATGCTATGCCAAATCCTAATAGGATACCTTATATATTCCTTAGTGAAAACAATGTAGTTGTAAAATGCTTAGCCATGATAAATATTTTGAGAAGAGATACATGTTGAGATTTTATGAAGTTGAGAACAGACTTGTGTTTTACATAATAAAACAAGGACTCAATGAACCACCTGGGTGGACAAGGATACTTTGAGTTTTGGAGAAGGTGGCAACAAAAGGAACCATGTCTATGGCAATCTATTTGTGTTGTGCACCAAAAGAAAACCACCCAGGAACTTAGAGATTGAACATGTTTCTCCAATTGTGGCTTTCGTGTACAGCCACATGCTACTTATGGCTCTGGCTTAGTCAACTACATTGGGAAGACCCATGCATTGTCCCAGGTACTGAAAATGAGGGAACTCGAAACCCTACATGGGTGCCTGAAGATAAGCTAGCAATGGTGTATGGGAGGACCCTTTGGAAAGACTTCGTCACATTCTCAATCTGCCAGTACTCCATCTTGGTGAGTACCTATCCAGCGGCCACTGGTGACAACAAGATGAGAGTGTGTCATGTGGGTAAAGTGTACAACTTCTGCACAAGATAATAAAATCTAAGTACTTAGCCGTGTCCCCGGTTATGGACAATACTGAGCAACTAAAGCTTGAAGCTATGGGAAATCTCGACATTCCAATTTCTAAAAGAAAAACTTTTAAGTGATAACAACAGACTTGCAGCACTTGGGGGTACCAAGGAGCTCAAGAGATTTTGATAAAACTTGAAGCACTTGGGGATTTACCAAGGAGCTCAAGAGATTTTTTTTTTGATAAAAACTTGAAGTACTTGAGGTGTACCAAGGATCTCAAGAAATTTTGATAAAAACACTTGGGGTTTTACCAAGGAGTTCAGAAAGATTTGACAAAAGGAACAAAACCATCTTGAAAAGATAGGATAAATTATTGCTTTCTGCAAATGAGCCTAAACCCTACTTAACCAAATATGCATGTAATGATAGGATCCACTTATATTCAACATAGTAGTGAAACTTGCCAATGCAATTCAAATGTATTGACCCTTGTGGCTGTAACTTGTAATGTTGCAGGTTTGATTGATTTTAGTGAAGATTGATTGATTAGGATTACAAAGTCTACAACCAACATGTTTGCCTGTGGCACTTTGAAGATGAAGGACCCCATGCTTATAGATTTCTGCTGCAATGTAATGTAATAGCCAAATGAGCTATGTAAGATGTAATAAAATTATGTTATTCCTGGTTATAAAGTTGTATTATGACCTTTGTTCCTTGATATTACATCTTAACTATGGATGCTAGCTATTGATCCAGGGACTAGCATTATAAACACAGGGATCTCTGCCTTATCCAAGGTTGGGACCTCTTACAGATGGTACCAGAGCATTGTGTTGCCTGTAGGATTTGTAACCCTAGGATTGGACAAAAAACCCTTAGAAAAATAGGAGTTGTATTTGTTCCAAAATTTATTTACAAACAATCTTGTAAATTCTTTCCTCAACCATTTTGGTTTTGATTCTACATCTCTTCTATATTCAACTTGATGGAAAAACCTACCCCATGTCCAAAGGCTTCACCATGTGCAAAGGACTTCTTCAACTCTAATGACTTCAACATCTTCAACTCTAATGACTTCAACATCTTCAGCATTTTCACCAAGGACTTCAACCTTGGATACCACTAAGTACTACAAGTGAGACAAGGAAATCTTGCTCAAGATGTGGAGACTAAGGAAATCCAAAATTAGAAGAAGTTCACTTCACTTGAAGTATTGTAACCAAGAGTTTTCTCCAAGGAAACCATGATCTCATACAAGAAGAATCAAGAAGGAAGGAAAGATCACAATTGAACCATATAGATGGACTACCATATTTTAGTTAAGTCAAACCCACCAACTTATGTGGTGTAACAAAAAAATATTTTGTTGCCTAAGTAAGTGCTTGAACTTTGTTGTTTGAGTGAAAAGTTGTTGTGATTGCTTGCACATTGCTTGGGTGAATTTTGATGTGTGTGATTAGAACTATTTCCTTAGAAATGACTTGCCTATTCTAATCTCCGTTCAACCCAAACAGATGACTACTCCAAGAAACTCCAAGGTTGATGACACCAACACCAACCAAGAGGACAACATGAGAGAACTCATATCAACCCAAAACCAGTTGAACCAAATGACAGCTCAATTCATAGCCAACACCAGTGGGGAAGATCCAACCCTGCAAGGATTGTTGGAAAACCAAGCTGAAATGTTGCATAAGGTGACAGATCAAATGCTCAACATGGAAAGCAACTTCAAGGATGACAAGGATGTTAATCTTAAAGGAACCAAGGCTTGCAATATTTGTGGAGACAAGGATCACACTACTAAGGAGCATGGAGATCAATGCCCTAACTGTGAAGAGAAACATCCTGTTGGCTAATGTCCCACCTCTCAAGCTACTTGCTACCTATGTGAAGGAAATAATCATGTCCCTATCCAATGCCCCATCTATTCCATTGTGGAACAAAGGAAACAAGATGGAGTGCAACAAATGATTGCAAACTATCAAGAAGGATCCAAGTCTACCAAGAAGAATGATGACAAAGGAAAAGGTCCACTTATACCTCCATGCAATACAACCCAATTCAAAGGACCAAAGAAGAGGCATATGAATTATCCAAAGAGCAATAGAAGGTCCAAGAAGCATGTAGACATTCCTACCTACCATATAACATATGAACAACATGAACTAGATGCACTCCTAGCTTTGGAGAAACCCAAAAAGAAAAAGAAGGACCAAAGCCATGTGCAATGTGATCATTGCAAAGAAATGGGACACTATTCTAGTGAATGTCCAGAGAAACAGAAGTATAAAGAGATTGGTCAAGTATGGTGCAACAATTGCGAAGAGCTAGGCCATTATGCAGCAACTTGTCCACAAGAGACACGTGAAGGACTCAAACTTATCAACTGTTTCAATTGCAAAAACCCAGGACATTATGCAAGCAATTGTCCAGAAAAGATGAAGAAAAAGATAAACAAGCCTATGAAGGATCTCAGCCTTGACACATGTGCCAAGTGTGGAAACAAAGGACACCATGCAGATGTTTGCCCAGAGAAGTTTCCCCAGGATCCCAAGAAGTACAACATGTAATTTAGTTTGAAAAATTTTAAGGGTGGTAGTACCCTAGATGCTTTGAGCCAACTTGTAACCCCTAGCCTCCCCAAATCTCGGGACGAGATTTATTTTAAGGGTGGTAGCCTGTCACATCCCAAGATTTTCCAAATCTTGTAATGTGAAAAATAATTGAATAAAATAAAACTTTGTTGATTTCAGGGTGAGAAGAAACTTTTTGAATTCAAATGGGAACCTTCAAACCTATTTTGATCAAGATAAATCCTAAGGGGATTTAAAAAGATAAACATTTAATAAAGAAAAATCTAAATATTTGAAATTACTAATTTTGAATCTTTTAATAAAAAGATTTGGTTTTCAAATGAAAAGGTAGAAATATAATAGTAAAGATTATTTTATGAGCCAAATTAAAACTTGGCTAAGCCTTTGAAATAAAATATTTCCATTTGATAAAAAATAGTAAAGGTTTATTTGAAAATAAAATAATAAGGATTTAATATCCAAGTTTATTAAAAATAAAGGTTTTACTATTTTAATTAAACAGCAAAACTTATTTATTGATTTTAAACAAAGCTTTCCAAGTATTCTTTATTTTAAAAAAAAAAACCTACTGGTTTGGTTTTGAAAATATTTAGATTTCAAATGGAGGTTTTAAATAAATTAAAACCCATTTGATTTAATAACTAATGTCCATTTTATTTAATTATAAATGGACTCTAAAGTAAAAATATTATTTTGTATTTGGGATTTGGTTTATGTTGTTAAACAGAACCAAAACTCATTACAAGTTTGGTGAAAGTTTGATTTGATTTGAATGCTTGATTGGTTGTTTGAATTTCAAAACAGAAAATAGAATTAGAAAAAGAAAAGCATTTGGGAAAAAAAATGGAACCAGACCTGACCCAACTGAGCCTGGCCCAACTTAAGCCCAGTTAGCCCACTCCCTCTCTCCACGAAGAAAACGTTTCGCACCTGTCAACTGACCCGCAGAGCGACTGACCGGTGGCCCCTATTTTCCCTCTCACTCCCCCACTGTCAGCAAGGCCCCACAGCACTGTTCATCGTCTTCAACCGCGCTGATTCCTCCTCGCCGTTTCCTGTCTTTACTCCGGCGATCAATTCGCCTGATTAACAGCCATTACTCCCCCGGCAACCACGCCCCCTTAAACGTCTCACTCTCCTCCCCATTTCCCCTCTGTCGCCATAACCAACACGCCACCAGGCTACGCTAATTTCACTAGAGACCCCTCACTGCTCCGACGAGCTTCCTCCTCGATTCCGGCCGAACCTCGCCACCCCTTTCCTCCCTGAGCTCACGACCGTGATCCCCACTCCCAGACGCACCTGTCTGTGCCCTCCATTCAAACGCGGGCGCCCCAGAGCGTCGACTTCGACAACTTCCGAGCGCTGCCGCGTCTGCTTCCCACTCCGGCGAACTCCACTGGTAAACTCCATTCGCCCCAGCACTCCTAGATGATACTCCCACACTCGCCTCACTCTCCTGCATCTGACCATGCTCCTGTCTTGCCTTAGGACGACCTACAACGTCGCCCCCGTCAACAAACAGAACCAACTGACGCCGACGACGTCTCCGGCGAGCGATTACTCCCGTCCCCGTGCGCCCCTTGCTTCCCCGAGAGCACCTCGAGCTTCACCTCGACCCTGTGAGCACGGTGAGACCTTCCTCTGCCTTCTTTGCTTCCTGTAACCGTCATAGCACCACCGTCTGACCTCGCGCCGCCGCTCACCGCCGCGCAGCGCCGCCAGCCTTTGGCCAAGCGTCTGAGACCGTTGGATGAAAACCTTGCGGCTGCGATTAGAACTAGACGAACCGGTACGCGCCCCATCTGATCCATTCGTTTAAGTTAGAGCCAACGCCCCACAGAGCGCAATCCGCGCGAAGCGGTACCTCCCAATGAGATCATGCCGCGTGGCACTAGATCTGTTTAAAAGAAATTTTGAATCAGATTTGTTTGCAAATTTGAAACCCTTGTAACTTTTGATCCACACGTCCAAAAATTACAAACTTTATATCAATAGAATCAGTGGAACAAGCCCTAGCCAACCATGCAAATTGTTTAGTAAAAAGCTTTTGGTAAAATGTTTGTTTTTGCAGAAACATTTGTATGCTTGTTTAGGTTAGAAAAATTATTCCAAAATGATTTTGAGGTTGAAATCTTTGCAAATTGGTTTGTTGTGAACCTACTGACCTTAGGAACCAACTTGTGGATTTAAAAATGCATTTTGAAAAGATTAGGATGGATTAATTGATTTAGCCCATTTCTAGTCAAATAAAAATATTGTTTTTGCTATGAAAATGTTTTTGGAATAAAAACTTTGGGAAAATGATTTGAATCAAACCTACTGACCCTAAACACCAAGATTTGTGAATTAACAACTTATTTGGTGAACAACATAAAGTTTTTACTTTGATAAAAAAACATTTTCCACCACATAAAATAATGAAAGGATTTAAAAATGGTTTATAGATAAAATCCTTTTGCAAATGGTTTTGCCACTTTATAAAATGACCACTTCGAAACTTACAATGTTTGGAGCCTAGTAGAAACCACCTTGGAAAATAAAACTATCTTTTACATGCTTGCATGCATGACCTAGTTCCTATTATTTTATGTGTGTTGATTGTTTGAATATTGGTTGGAATGCTAGTTGATATTGTGTTTGCTTGATTGACTTGTAGTGAAGTTAGAAAAGTGTGAAACTAGCAAGATCAAGAAGTGAACCAACATTCCCTACCAAAATAAAGGCAAGTGACACTATCATCTAAAGTCCTACTATTTTCATTATACTTAGTGGATTTTGAAACATGCATGAAAAGAACTTCTATACTTATGCTATGCCAAATCCTAATAGGATACCTTATATATTCCTTAGTGAAAACAATGTAGTTGTAAAATGCTTAGCCATGCTAAATATTTTGAGAAGAGATACATGTTGAGATTTTATGAAGTTGAGAACAGACTTGTGTTTTACATAATAAAACAAGGACTCAATGAACCACCTGGGTGGACAAGGATACTTTGAGTTTTGGAGAAGGTGGCAACAAAAGGAACCATGTCTATGGCAATCTATTTGTGTTGTGCACCAAAAGAAAACCACCCAAGAACTTAGAGATTGAACATGTTTCTCCAATTGTGGCTTTCGTGTACAGCCACATGCTACTTATGGCTCTGGCTTAGTCAACTACATTGGGAAGACCCATGCATTGTCCCAGGTACTGAAAATGAGGGAACTCGAAACCCTACATGGGTGCCTGAAGATAAGCTAGCAATGGTGTATGGGAGGACCCTTTGGAAAGACTTCGTCACATTCTCAATCTGCCAGTACTCCATCTTGGTGAGTACCTATCCAGCGGCCACTGGTGACAACAAGATGAGAGTGTGTCATGTGGGTAAAGTGTACAACTTCTGCACAAGATAATAAAATCTAAGTACTTAGCCGTGTCCCCGGTTATGGACAATACTGAGCAACTAAAGCTTGAAGCTATGGGAAATCTCGACATTCCAATTTCTAAAAGAAAAACTTTTAAGTGATAACAACAGACTTGCAGCACTTGGGGGTACCAAGGAGCTCAAGAGATTTTGATAAAACTTGAAGCACTTGGGGATTTACCAAGGAGCTCAAGAGATTTTTTTTTTGATAAAAACTTGAAGTACTTGAGGTGTACCAAGGATCTCAAGAAATTTTGATAAAAACACTTGGGGTTTTACCAAGGATTTCAGAAAGATTTGACAAAAGGAACAAAACCATCTTGAAAAGATAGGATAAATTATTGCTTTCTGCAAATGAGCCTAAACCCTACTTAGCCAAATATGCATGTACTGATAGGATCCACTTATATTCAACATAGTAGTGAAACTTGCCAATGCAATTCAAATGTATTGACCCTTGTGGCTGTAAATTGTAATGTTGCAGGTTTGATTGATTTTAGTGAAGATTGATTTATTAGGATTACAAAGTCTACAACCAACATGTTTGCCTGTGGCACTTTGAAGATGAAGGACCCCATGCTTATAGATTTCTGCTGCAATGTAATGTAATAGCCAAATGAGCTATGTAAGATGTAATAAAATTATGTTATTCCTGGTTATAAAGTTGTATTATGACCTTTGTTCCTTGATATTACATCTTAACTGTGGATGCTAGCTATTGATCCAGGGACTAGCATTGTAAACACAGGGATCTATGCCTTATCCAAGGTTGGGACCTCTTACAGGGAGCCAAAGAATACTTGCAAGCCTTAACAACTGAGTTGTCAGTTCAGCTGCACCTGGAAATAGTTCTTGCTCACAAAAGTTTATCAGTAGCAACAGTTTGTAGTAGCAACAACAAAGCAATAGCAGAAGTAACAACAACAATGGAACAATAGCAATAGTAATAGTAATGGTAACAGTAGGATTCAAGTGCGGTAGGCATAGTGTAACATACCAGCATTAGAGCTTAGAAATAAGCTGAACCCAGATGTGTTCATTGCATTCGTGCATAGAAAATCCGAATAATTTTTGCACTTTTAAATAAAAACTTGGCAAATAGATTGGAGCTTCTCTTAACTTGATGGAATTTAAGTAGATCATTAAGTTGACTGCGATAAGTTTCAATATGACTTTTGCTAAAACCTTATTTTTGGGTAAGGGAGATTTGATCTAAGGGTAGATAAAATGTAATAAAAGTTAAACCCTAATACATTACTTATTGGATTATATTTGATCCTTAAGTAATCATATCCCAGTATTCATTACTCAACCTATGAATACCAAGTTATAAATATAACTTAAGTAATAGGAATGTAACAACTAAATCTTAAATCTCAACTATTTATACCATGAACATCATGGTAATACTTAACCCTAACTCTTTAGTTGTATTAAGTAGGAAGGAAAGAAATTCAAGACCATTTACCACATATCCTTCTTTTCATATCAATCCTTATGGAATCTTATCTCAATATCCGTTGTTCATCAATATTGAGTAATCAACTATTGATTCACCAATTATTAGCTTATTAACTATTGATCTATCAGCTCTTGTCCTTATCATAGCATCCACTCTAAAACCTTTAGGGAAAGAAGCAAGAAGATGTAGGTTTTAATGATATATTTAAATATCATTTATAGGATTGGAATGTTGGAAGATAATAAAATCCATATGATAATTGATGGAGTTAACTCACTCCTGAATAGATAGAAGAGTTATTTAAAAGATATAATTATATGTGGTAACAAAGAGGATTCCCAGGATGAATACTGAAGATAGTTACCAGGAGTAGTCCTATTGGATCAAGTAGGTATAGTCAATGAATTATATCTCTTAATCCAATAGAGCTAAACATAAGATAATTATAATACAACTGTAATGTTGTATGGATGGAAGCCTTGATTAGCCAACTACAAACCTAAACCATAAAGGATCAAAGGATTATAATGATGATGCCTTACTCACCAAGATTGAATGCTTATATCATGTATAAGTGACATTGGTGGGCAGAACATGATTAAACCCTAGTCTAGATATATTATCCTAGGTTAGCCATGACAAGTCATATTATTATAATGTGAAGTTAAGTACTCCCTCCGTTTCGGTTTACAAGTCCTGCAAGTAGTTCTATGTCACCAAATTGAGTAACTTAGTATGATGTATATATTATAAAAAATATATCACCGAAAACTTTAGACTTTGTATTTTCCAATGATATAATTTTTATATTATATAATTTAAATTATATAGGTCAAATTGATAACCTAGATATACGCGTAGGACTTGTAAACCGAAATGGAGGGAGTATAATATATTGGAGTCAAGTAGATATAAGATAGTATGATTAAGTTAAAGCTAGAGTAGCATTGATTTATTAAAATAGTGTTATTCCTCTTAAAGGATAGTAAGCTTTTGAGAAAGGTGGTTTGATATATACATCCACTAGATTAATATTAGTAGTGGATGATTAGGGAAGAATATGTTGGAGTTAGAAGTAGCTACCTTTTGGATTGGAGATTATTAGAGGTAGAATAGTTGGATAACCAAATATAACTATGAGAAGATTATGAATAGTTTTAATGTCAAGCTCATTGCATTTATAAATGGATTTAGAAGAATAAAAGGTGGATAAGAATATTTTGTGAAGTAAAGATCATCATGTTAACACATGATGATGGATAGTAAGAAGTAGTATATATAGGAAAGGAATTCCTTAATTATAAGTCCAGGATTGTGAATTATGGAAGATAGGAATTCTTGATAAACACAAAACCCTAAATCTATAACCAAGCTTAACATCCATTTCATCTGTTGGATAATAATTTTATTTTCATAATGCTATATAGGAATATTTTCCTATAGCAAATCACTTAAGCACATCTCTATCATTTTCAGCCATCATTCTTATATGTACTTAGGAACTATTTTTGTCAATTCTTTCTCATAAGTTAGTCTAGAAAATAATCCCACTATTTTACTTTAAATGGTGATATTATTAAAAATCACAAACATAAAGACAATGTGTTTAGCAATTAATCTTTATTCACATCAACAAAAGAATATAAGTATATTAAGAACCCTAAAGCCTAGGGTAAGCATTTGCAATTCAAACCCTAACTTCCATATTAGTTATAATAAAATAATTACATTTCTATTTCCTAAATTATAAGAATAATATTAACCATATTAATTACTCAAAACTTTACGTATCAAATAATAATGAAGGATCAATATATATATAAAAGTTTCTTTAATATTATAAATCAATAAGAATTAAAACTCATGAATTTATAGTAATACATTCTTTAATAAGTTATTGGATATTAGCTCAATTAAATGCATATCAAAAGCCTTACAAATAATAATAGAAAAGTATATATATAAAGAAAATAAAGAAATAATCATTATACAATAAAACTCACAAAAAGACTTTGAATACATTTTAGGATTTGCTGCAATTATCTAACAAATAAAATTCTATGGAAAATTTCAAACAAATAAGCAAAACACAAATCTTAAAACAAAGGTGAAAATACAAAACAGAATAAAAAAGGAACCTGGCCCGAGTAACAGGCCAGCCCAGATGTTTCCCTCTGTGTCGTTCGAAAAACTGCCAGGGGGTTTTCTGTGAAACGTCTGTCGTTATCTTCCTCTCCGACTGGAAGCTGCTCGGTGGCAGTGGCCGATGCCGTCCGCCGCCGTCCGTGTGTCAAGGTGCACGCCGCCGTCGTTAGGAGTGGATAAGAAGGCCACGACAATGCCCCGCTCGTCCTCATCCTCATTTCCCCTTCTCAGCAACCTCCCTCTCTTTGTATCCTCTGTACCAAAAACCTAGCCTCGCCGGAGCCGCTCGTCATCGACGTTTCTGAGCTTCCCTTGAACCGCTGAGGCCGCAGTTAGGATCCCCTTGATCATCTGGTTCTATTTCCCCACGAAGCACAAGCCGAAGGAGCTCTAATCGCGCCAATCGACACCTCCATCTCCGATGGGTTTCGCCATCGTGTCCCTCGATTCCGACCACCTGCAGCACACTAATCCCTCCACTGCAACACCGGTGAGTTGCTGATACTCGGGCACCTCTCTAATCTCTCTATCGCTTCTGGAATCATCTCCACCACGTTCATTTGTAAACGCCGCCGCCGTACCTTGTCGCCAGTCATCCTCCGGTGACCATATCCGAGCGGCCCCGCTGCTAGTAGGTTCCCTGGAGTATGCTCTTTCGAACCGTAGCAACCACGCATGCCAAACTCCACTAGATCGCCGCCGTTGCTAGCCACCTGACCATCACCGGCGATATGACGTCATAGCGATGTCATGCTTGCGTCAAGTCAGTTCATTTTACCAGTATTTTCCCATGTGGTGTGTGACGTGGCCCCTGGCCCATCTGTCATTAGCTGTGGGTACAAATAAGACCAGTAACAAATGTTTTCACTAACCTAAAGGATGATGTGGCTTGTGGCCCACTGGTCAGTGACTTGGGTAGGTTTAGGCTAGGTATAAAAAGTTCTGTGTCTGTTTAGTAAATTGGTAAAACAATATTAATTGAAATATAAATATTTCCTGAAATGTAATAAAGGAACTAAAACTTGTTTCATTAATAACTTTTGATTTATAATTCAGAAAAATGTTTATAATATATGAAAATTTGTAGAAAAATCAAATCTATAACTTAACATTATTATTAAACATTATTATGTTAACAATTCAAATAATTATTATTTCATAAATATTTTATAAGTTTTAATACTTTGATAAATCATATTTTAATATTAGTAATTGTTAAAAATATAAATAAAATACCAAAAATCTTAGAAAAATAAGAACTATAATTTAAAATTATAATCATGCATTAGTATTTCAATTAATTAAATATTTAATATTTATTAAATGTTTATAAAGTATTAAACATTAAAAATCATATCTTATTATTTTTAAATCATAAAAATAAATATAATATACCAAAATAATCACAAAAATAATACCTACATATTATAAATAGAATATCCTACTTTAGAGTTAAATAAAAATTCAAACACTTTGACAACTTGAATTTTAAGCCATTTCCTTAATTAATAATTCATATAAAGGTAAATAAAATTTGCTAATAATTCTAAAAATTAGTCAATTGAGTCTAATCAATAGTATTAGTCTTAAATATTGGTTGTAAGATCCCTCCTTTATAATGGAAAAGGATCCCTGTGATTGCAATGCTAGTCCCTGGATCAATGCTAGCATCCACAGTTTAAGATGAAGTACACAGAAACAAAGGTCATTATTACAGTCATTCCAGAGACAACATACTCTTTACAACTCTATGGCCACATGCCTAATACAAGAGTTTAAATAAGTAAATAGATAAAATTCTTCATCTTCATGTGCCACAGGCAAACATGTTGAGTGTAGACTCATGACTCCTAATCCTCATTAGTGTAACCTGCAACATCACAAGTTACAGCCATAGTGGGTCAATACATTGGAATAGTATTGGAAAGTGATACCTTAGTATATTATTGGTGGACTACATACTATATGCAATTTGGCTAAGTGTAGCTTAGGCTTGCTTTGCTCAAAATAGGTTTTACCTATTAGTTGAAATCACTAAGTTTTTCTTTGTCAAAACTTTTCCCAAGGAAACCACCAATAGACATTGGGGTCCTTAACCCTTGTTCACCCACAAGTTTTACTTAGAAATTGGGATGAGGAGATTCTTGATAGCTTCCATGTCTTGATGCTCAAGTTGTCCAATACCAGGGACATGGCTAAGTACTTAGATTCTTCCATCTGCAGAGGTTGTGCACTTTCCCCACAAGCCTTGATTTTCACCAAGACAGGACCTTTCAGAAGCCTTCCCTTAGACCAAATGGACGCGCTCTAACCTATCATCCCACTACCAGCAACTGTCCAAATGGCTAAGTTATTGCAAACTATATGATCCTGGCAGAGCCCATATTGCCAAGTGGCTGCACTAGAAGCTTCTTAACATTTGGCCTCTCAAATCCCTTTGTTCCTGGGTGGATTTCCACAAGTGAGATACACAAGGTAAACCATAGAAATGGGCCTTGTCTAACCACTCAACATAAACCATTCCTTCCATTCCACCTAGGTGTTTCATTCACTTAGTTGTTTTATTAGGCAAAACACAAGTCCAAAGACTTAGAAATATTTTTATCATAGCATGTATATTCCACCACCCTTTGGGTGCTACTAGCTAGGCTAAGCATGGCATAGATAAGCATCTTAACTTAGAAATTTCTAGCAATTCTACAACTACTAGGATTTCCCAAGCATAGCATATAAGCAAAATATAACATGCAAGACTAGCAAAATATTTCTAATGCTTAGTAGAAAACATAGGGATAAAATATCATGAAGCACTACTTGCCTTGGTAGTTTGGAGAGTAGTTACACTCCTCACAATCACAATCACTATTGGCACCAAAATCTACACATAAAATCATAGCAACAAATCACATACAAAATAAATACAAGCAAAAATATATGGATGCATGCAATATGATATGTGATGATTTTCTAAACACAACAAGACAAGTGCACAGTACTGGTTCATAAACAAGTTCAAATCTTGCCAAACAACATTTATTTAAACCCTAAAACATTTCTCAAATAATTTATATACACAAAATAGGCCTACACATGTTTCTGTAAATAAAACCATTTTAACAGAAACAAAACATTAAACACATTGCATATTTGGAAAGGGCTTGCTCTCCTGATTCCATTGATATAAAATTTGCCAAATTTGAACGTGGGAATCAAAAGTTATGGCTAAAACAAAATCAAACATCTAATAGATTCAAATTCTGATTTTAAATCTAACTAGCAGACACGCGGCGTGTTTCTATTGGCTGATACCGGTTCGGGCGGATCGATCAACGAGAGCCACACGATTTAAGTGAAGATGCACGGCCATATCTAGCGTGTACCTCTTTGTTAAGTGAATCTAACGCAGCCGATGGATCTAGATCTAACGGTCCGCAATCAAGCGACCACAGATGGGCGACGCTGGCGGTGGCAACTGGCAGCGGCGAGCTCTGTCTACGGCGGCGCGGCGCTATGGGGGGTTCTGGGGTCGTCGGAGATGCTTACCAGGTTCGTAGCGATGATGCTCAACGTGGCGACATCTTGGCAAGGGGCGCACGGACACTTCTGCACGGGCTCGTCGGAGTTGCTGTCAGTGTCGGGCTCGGGTGGACGGCGACGTTGGCGACGCTCCTGGTCACCCTAGCATGAATAAAAGGCATCAGGAGATGCGCAAGGCTACGGCAAACACGCTCGCGTGAATCAGAGGCGAAGGGGAACAAGGGGCTCACCGAATTTAGTCGCCGGAGTTGGAGATGTCGTCGGGAGCTTGCTGCGCTTGATGGAGTCGACGACCTGGGGCGGTATAGGATGAACTAATGGTGTTAGAAGGTGCGCAAGGAAGTTGCGAGGCTGTCTGTATGAACTAGAGGGGAAGGGGCGCACGGAGCTCACCGGGATTGGTCACCGGAGAGGGTTCTGCCTGCGGCGGTGCAAGGGCGATTGCGGGCAACCTGGTGGCGGAGTGGTGGCGCTAGGTGAGGGGAAATACCCGCGGTGCAGAGGGGGTTAAGTAGGCAGAAGGGGGCGGCGATTACGCGCAGAATCAATGGCAATTAAGCCCGCAGTGACTGCGGCGAGGTAACGGCGGAGCGAGCGCCTCGGCCGCGCGTGATTAACGACGACGACGACGACGTGGTCGCAGGTTCCACTTGTCAGCGAGTGAAACAGAGAGGAGGTGGGGTCAGGCGGTCAGCGACTTGGCGGGTTTGTCTGCGAGTGAGAGAGAGAGAGAGAGGGAACCCGGGTGGGCTTAGTGGGCTGGTTCTGTCGTTGGGCTAGATAGGTGGTGCCGACCCTTTTCTATTTCTTTTCTCCTTTTCTTTTTCTGTTTTTAATTTCAGGAATCAAATTCAAATGATTTCAAAAGCTGTTTAAATTCAAATCTTTTCAGGATTTTTGTAGAGTGCAATACACACAAATCTGGACACAAAACCAAGTGGTCACCTTGAATTGGCCTGGTCACTTGGAATAACAAAATAAGCAGTGGCATAGCACTAGTTTAAATAGGTTTTGAAATTGGTTTTCAAATCATATTTGTTTTTAAACTTTGGTTTAAATCCTAGCAATCTAGCAATACAATCTAGAGAAAAAAGACAACAAGGTTTGGTTCAATGAAAACCAATCTCCCATTGGGGAATAGCATTTGTTTTAAATGCTGATCACATAAAATAATGAGCTCATATGCTCCTGTTTTTGAATTGATTTGCTTGAAATGAACTCTATATGATCATGGATGCATGGATGATATGCATGAGTTTGAAATATGATTTTAGGGATGTTACAAATCTAACCCCCTTAAGGTGAATCTCTCCCTCGAGATTCGGATTGGCTAGCAAATAGGTGAGGGTGGTCTTTCCGAAGATCATCTTCTCTTTCCCATGTTGCTTCTTCTTCGGAATGATGGTTCCATTGAACTTTACAAAACTTGATAGTCTTAGTCCGTGTGACTCTTTCTGCTGTCTCAAGAATCTTGATAGGTTTCTCCTCATAAGTGAGGTCACTCTCCAATTGAACCTCTTCCAAAGGTATAGTATCCTTCAAAGAAGTTTCCTCCATTTCTGGATGACATTTCTTAAGCTGACTCACATGAAACACATTATGAACAGCTGACAGAGACTCCGGCAACTCAATCTCATAAGAAACTTCTCCTTTACGACTCAGAATCTTGAATGGTCCAACATATCTTGGGGCCAATTTTCCCTTGACTCCAAACCTCTCCACTCCATGAAGTGATGACACTCTAAGATATGCTCTATCACCAACTTCATAGGTGACTTCTCTATGCTTAGGATCTGCGTAGCTCTTCTGTCAGGACTGTACTATCTTCAACCTGTCCTTAACCAGCTTAACTTTCTCTTCGGCTTCTTTGATAAGTTCTGGTCCGAACAAACTGCTTTCTCCCACACCATTCCATAGCAATGGGGTGGTACATTTTATCCCATAGAGAAACTCAAATGGTGCCATCTCAATACTGGCTTGATAGCTGTTGTTATAAGAAAATTCTGCGTAAGGCAGACTTTCATCCCAACTGGCTCCATAGTCTAGGGCACATTCCCTCAACATATCTTCAAGAATTTGATTAGTCCTTTTTTTTGTCCATCAGTTTGAGGATGAAACGCAGTGCTAAATTCCAACCTCGTTCCTCTATCAGACACAATACTCTTGGGTACTCCATGTAGAAATACAATTCTACTCATGTAGATCTTGGCCAACTTAGCACTTGTGTAAGTTGTCTTCACGGGTATGAAATGAGCCATTTTAGTTAGGCGATCCACTACTACCCAAATAGAATCATATCCTGACCGGGTCCTTGGAAATCCGGTAATGAAATCCATACCAATCTTGTCCCACTTCCAATCAGGAATAGGTAGTGGTTGAAGTAAACCTGCTGGTTTCTGATGTTCTGCTTTCACTCTACTACACACATCACACAAAGCAATATGTTCTATGATGACCTTCTTGAGATTATTCCACCAAAATCTTTCTTTCATATCCATGTACATCTTGGTGTTACCCGGATGAATAGAATATGGTGAGTTGTGTGCTTCTTGTAAAATCAGTTTCCGAAGCTCCGGATCTTGTGGAACACAGATACGTTTTCCATGCCATAAAGTACCCTGTTTGTCTTCAGGAATCCTTTGGCTTTTCCCTTTCCAATCTTTTCCTTGATCTCTTCAATTTCCTTATCAGTCTTCTGGGCTTCCTTGATTTTGTCCAACAAAGTAGGTTGAACATCCAAAGACCTGAGATGTCCTTCAGGCACAATCTCCAATCTGAGGTCTCTAAATTGGGCACACAGATCATCTGGCAGTTCTCCCTTAGTGAGGCCATTTACGAAAACCTTACGGCTTAGAGCATCCGCTACAACATTTGCTTTACCGGGGTGGTATTGAAAACTCAAGTCATAGTCCTTGATGAGTTCTAGCCATCTTCTTTGTCTCATGTTAATTTCCTTCTGGGTGAAGATATACTTCAAACTCTTGTGATCTGTGAACACTTCACAACACTTTCCCAAAAGATAGTGTCTCCATGTTTTGAGTGCATGGATAACTGAGGCTAACTCTAAATCATGAGTAGGGTAGTTCACTTCATGAGTTTTGAGTTGTATCGAAGCATAAGCCACAACTTTCCCTTCTTGCATAAGTACTGCACCCAATCCGTGATGGGATGCATCACAATACACTTGGAAATCCTTCTCCAAATCTGGCAAACACAAGACTGGTGCTGTCACAAGTCTCTTCTTCAATTCTTGAAAGCTGAGTTCACAACCTTCAGACCAAGCAAATTTCTTGTCTTTCTTTAGCAATTCTGTCATAGGCTTTGCTACCTTGGAGAAATTCTCAATGAATCTTCTATAGTAACCTGCTAAGCCAAGGAAACTACGAACTTATTTCACTGACTTGGGAGATTCCCATTCAGTTACAGCCGAAACTTTAGCAGGATCAACTGCAACACCATCTCCTGAAAAAACGTGTCCAAGAAATCCAACTTCATTCAAACGGAATTCACACTTGCTGAATTTGGCATAAAGTTTATGCTCTCTAAGCTTCTCAAGTATCAAACGCAAATGTCCTTCATGTTCTTCTTTGCTCTTGTAGTAGATCAAAATGTCATCGATGAAAACGACAACAAACTTATCAAGGAATTCCATGAACACCTTGTTCATCATATTCATGAAGTATGCTGGTGCATTGGTCAAACCAAATGGCATCACGGTATACTCGTACAATCCATACCTTGTGGTGAAAGCTGTTTTAGGTATGTCTTGCTCTCTTATATTGAGTTGGAAATAACCTGACCGAAGATCAATCTTTGAGAACACACAAGCTCCTTCTAGCTGATCAAACAAGTCATTGATTCTTGCAAAGGGTATTTATTCTTGATAGTCACCTCATTGAGTGAACGGTAATCTATACATAACCTTTGACTTCTATCCTTCTTTTCCACAAACAAAACTGGGGCTCCCCAAGATGAAGAACTTGGTTGAATAAATCCTTTCTGCAACTGCTCTCCAAGTTGTTTCTTGAGTTCTTTCAGTTCATCAACTGACATCTTGTACGGTCTCTTTGCTATTGGTCTAGATCCTGGTAGCAAATCAATAAGGAACTCCACATCTCTATCTGGTGGCATTCCAGGAAATTCTTCCGGAAACACATCTGGATATTCACTCACAATTGGCACACTGTCTATGCTAACCCCCTTAAGAGAGTTTAGCTTACTCCCTTTTGATTCAAAGTTAGACTTGAATTTAATCCGTTTCCTTTCCGGGGTTGTGAGTGCAACAGTACGATTAGCACAATCTAGTACTCCTTCATACTTAGCCATCCAATCCATTCCCAAAATTACATCCGGTCCTTGGGAATCTAGGATTATCAGACTCACTGGAAACTTATGCTTTCCAAACTCTATTACTAGATCCCGGCATCCAAGACTTACTATCATATCTCCACCTGGAGAACTAACTTTTATTGGACACTCAATGTTTTCAGTTGGAAACCCATTTCTATCAACAAATGCTTTTGATATGAATGAATGTGATGCTCTAGTATCAAAAAGAACAAGTGCTGGAATAGAATTGAGTTTGAACTTACCAGCAACAGCATCAGGCTCCTCATAGATTTCCTCCACATTGATGTGGTTCACTTGTCCCTTCTGAAAAGGGTTAGGCTTGTTTGGTCCTTCAACTTTCTTTTCCGGGCATTCATTTGCATAATGCCCCATCTTTTTGCACTTGAAACACTCAACCTGACTAATATCCTTCTTGACAGGCTGGCTTCCACTGCCACTTCCACTACCACTGTGGTGGCTCTTATATCCACCCTTGTGGTTCTTGTACTTGTCATTGTCATGACTACGGTGATGCTTGTTGTCATGATGACGGTTGTGGTTGTGGTGCTTGTTGAATTTCCCATGCTTGTGGGATCCTGAGCTTCCACTATCATCATAATGGGAACGTTTGTGAGACGATCCCGAGCTGTGCTTGTCCGAGTGCTTTCTCTTCCTACTGTCAACTTGCTTCATTTTGTTCTCCAAAATAGCAGCCTTGTCACAAAGAGACTGGTATGTGGGAACATAGGCCACTGATAGCTGCAGGTTCAGTTCATCGTTCAGCCCTTCAAGGAACTTTTCCTTCCTATTAGCATCAGTGTCAACTTCATCCGGTGCATAACGCGCCAGATTGTTGAACTCCTCAATATATTCAGCCATGCTGCGGTGGTGTTGCTTCAAATTATGGAACTCTTTCTTCTTCAAACTCATCACTCTGGATGAGATGTGAGCAGTACAAAAACCATCTTCAAAGATAGCCCATGTCACATCTTCAATGGGAGTGGTGATCTGGAAGTTATCCCACCAAGTGGCGGCTGGTCCTTCCAACAAATGTGCTGCAAATCTGACT
The DNA here is from genome assembly GCA_916181665.1 of Avena sativa. Classification (NCBI taxonomy): domain Eukaryota; kingdom Viridiplantae; phylum Streptophyta; class Magnoliopsida; order Poales; family Poaceae; genus Avena; species Avena sativa. The sequence continues at coordinate 16,871,574 of OV702279.1, read as the reverse complement.
TTTTCTGCATCAGTACAGCCCACAGTTACCAAGTCCTTGTTCACAGAGCGTAGCCAATCATTGGCCACCATAGGATCAGTTGTTCCTGAGAACTTTGCTGGCCTCAATCTCAAGAACCTGGTAAGCATGTCAAAACCCGGTGGGTTGTTGTTGTTGTTATTGTTGTTGTTGTTGTTGTTGTTGTTGTTGTTGTTGTTATTCTGGTTCTGGATGAACGTAGTCATCATTTGCATCAGCTGAGTCTGAGTTGTCATCATTTGCTGAATCTCAGGGGTGATGTTGTTGTTGTTGGGGTTGGGATTGGCATGACGGGGAGGCATCTGTGGTTTGGTCAATAGAGATAAGAATGAGATACCCATAGATGCTATTATGCACAATACATCACATAAACAATCACCAAACATGCATCATAATAATAATAGTTCAACAACAAAAACGACAAGTTTGCAAAGTAAACACACCAATAACAAGACATCCACATGTTGGATGGTCATTGCGACTCAAATAAAGTATGATAGATAAATGATAAATGAGTAGTCAATACTACTCCTCGGCATCAACCTCCTCCTCAACAAAGGTAAGACCTGCATTCTCCATAGCGGTCTTGTATTCCTCGACATTGGTGGTCAAGGTCTCTACTTTGGCTTTGAGAGCCCTCTTCTGAGAACGAAGCCTCTCAATCACAGTCTGCTGATGCTCGAGCTCAAAGTCCTTGGCCTCCAGTTCTGCAGTCATGTCTCGAATCCTCTTGTTCCTATCTTGGACTCGCTTCTCTTGACTCTTGAACTTTCTGTCCTGACTCTCGAACTTTGCCTCCATCTCCTTGACTATCTCATCTTGCTCCGCGAAGAGCTTGTCCTTCTCACGAAGATGCACCTGGAGTTCGTCATTGCTAAGAATGACGTTGGTCCTATCAGTGTCCACGTGCCTAAGAAGAACCTCTAAGTCCTAGAGGTATAGGCGAATCGGCTCCGCTGTCTCCCTCGAAGTGTCCTCGAAGTCGATGGCCTCTCCATCCTCATCACGTCTACCGAAGACGTGGAAATGAGTACCTCTAACCTGTCGAGAGTGTCTCCCTAACAGACGTCCAATCAAGTCCTGCATGACTACCTCTAGGCATCTCTCCTTGTCATCGTGCATGAGCTTGAAGATGATAGCCTCCGTTGTAGGCTCAGTCTGGCGTCCGGGCTGATTGACCTTGAAGCCCCAAAGGTCTTTCCTCTCAAACTTGGTGAGGGAAAGCACCATGATGGTAGGAAGAGGGAGATTGAGCAAACTAGTGAGATCAATAATACGAGGACCAAAGCGAGTTCCCTGGAACTCTTCAACATTGCTGATGGTAACATTAGGCATCTATTTATAAGATATAAAAAGTTAGAAACATCACAAATTAAGATAAAACACAAGGCAAAGCATCACATGCATATCTTTGGAAATCAAAAACACACAAGTCATGGCATACATGGATCCATTACAACAACCAAGGTTCAACCTATTTTAAGCAACATTTGGAAAATAAAGTGATAAGTGGTGGTCCAACTAACGAAATACGTTACAATCCCAACTCACTAGATATGTTGGCTAACACAATATTTCTAGAAGCAGTCAGTCTATCTTGAGCACATGACTCCATTACTAAGTCTATAATGTCTCCTCTTAAGGTTTGGTTGGTAGCCTCCAACTCTTGGGTATGTTTCTTTTCTTCCCTTAGGTCATTTTGGATGTTGAGCATTCTGCACTTGACTCTATCACCAAGTTCTTTGATGGTCTTCCAAGCTGCATCCCTTGCTGAATCAAAGAATGTAGTGTGCACCACTGAATTGGTGAACATGCAGAATCCTGATTCCTTGTGCTTGTCTTCCTTGTTTTTATACAAGTGAAGTTGCACCCACCAGTACTCAACTCCTTCATCCACCACAGGAAAACCTTTGTACACAGCTGCACCATGTATTTCCATTGCAACCATGAGGTTCTTGAGAGCCTTGGGAAATTCTGTCTCACACTCCAAAGTCATAGTCATGAGTGGTCCTTTCCTTACGGCTTCGTTGATGGAGTTCATCTAAAAATAGAGATGAGAAAGAAGATTAGAAAAGTTTACGAGAAGAATAGACAAGTGTGGAAGTTGTTTGAATTTTTTTTCCTTAGTGGTTTCCAATCCTAGGGTCATGATCCTACAGGCAACACAGTGCTCTGATACCATTTGTAAGATCCCTCCTTTATAATGGAAAAGGATCCCTGTGATTGCAATGCTAGTCCCTATATCAATGCTAGCATCCACAGTTTAAGATGAAGTACACAAAAACAAAGGTCATTATTACAGTCATTCCAGAGACAACATAGTCTTTACAACTCCATGGCCACAGGCCTAATACAAGAGTTTAAATAAGTAAATAGATAAAAGTCTTCATCTGCATGTGCCATAGGCAAATATGTTGAGTGTAGACTCATGACTCCTAATCCTCATCAGAGTAACCTGCAACATCACAAGTTACAGCCACAGTGGGTCAATACATTGGAGTAGTATTGGCAAGTGATACCTTAGTATATTATTGGTGGACTACATACTATATGCAATTTGGCTAAGTGCAGCTTAGGCTTGCTTTGCTCAAAATAGGTTTTACCTATTAGTTGAAATCACTAAGTTTTTCGTTGTCAAAACTTTTCCCAAGGAAACCACCAATAGACATTGGGGTCCTTCACCCTTGTTCACCCACAAGTTTTACTTAGAAATTGGGATGAGGAGATTCTTGATAGCTTCCATGTCTTTATGCTCAAGTTGTCCAATACCAGGGACATGGCTAAGTACTTAGATTCTTCCATCTGCAGAGGTTGTGCACTTTCCCCACAAGCCTTAATTTTCACCAAGACAGGACCTTTCAGAAGCCTTCCCTTAGACCAAATGGACGCGCTCCAACCTATCATCCCACTACCACCAACTGTCCAAATGGCTAAGTTATTGCAACCTATATGATCCTGGCAGAGCCCATATTGCCAAGTGGCTGCACTAGAAGCTTCTTAACATTTGGCCTCTCTAATACCTTTGTTCCTGGGTGGCTTTCCACAAGTGAGATACACAAGGTAAACCATAGAAATGGGCATTGTGTAACCACTCAACATAAACCATTCCTTCCATTCCACCCAGGTGTTTCATTCACTTAGTTGTTTTATTAGGCAAAACACAAGTCCAAAGACTTAGAAATATTTTTATCATAGCATGTATATTCCACCACCCTTTGGGTGCTACTAGCTAGGCTAAGCATGGCATAGATAAGCATCTTAACTTAGAAATTTCTAGCAATTCTACAACTACTAGGATTTCCCAAGCATAGCATATAAGCAAAATATAACATGCAAGACTAGCACAATATTTCTAATTCTTAGTAGAAAACATAGGGATAAAATATCATGAAGCACCACTTGCCTTGGTAGTTTGGAGAGTAGTTACACTCCTCACAATCACAATCACTATTGGCACCAAAATCTACACATAAAATCATAGCAACAAATCACATACAAAATAAATACAAGCAAAAATATATGGATGCATGCAATATGATATGTGATGATTTTATAAACACAACAAGACAAGTGCACAGTACTGGTTCATAAACAAGTTCAAATCTTGCCAAACAACATTTATTTAAACCCTAAAACATTTCTCAAATAATTTATATACACAAAATAGGCCTACACATGTTTCTGTAAATAAAACCATTTTAACAGAAACAAAACATTAAACACAATGCATATTTGGAAATGTCTTGCTCTCCTGATTCCATTGATATAAAATTTGCCAAATTTGAACGTGGGAATCAAAAGTTATGGCTAAAACAAAATCAAACATCTAATAGATTCAAATTCTGATTTTAAATCTAACTAGCAGACACGCGGCATGTTTCTATTGGCTGATACCGGTTCGGGCGGATCGATCAACGAGAGCCACACGATTTAAGAGAAGATGCACGACCAGATCTAGCGCGTACCCCTTCGTTAAGTGAATCTAACGCAGCCAAATGGATCTAGATCTAACGGTCCGCGATCAAGCGACCACAGATGGGCGGCGCTGGCGGTGGCAACTGACGGCGGCGCGCTCTGTCTACGGCGGCGCGGCGCTACGGGGGGTTCTGGGGTCGTCGGAGACTCTTACCAGGTTCGTAGCGATGCACTGATGCTCAACGTGGCGATGACTTGGCAAGGGGCGCACGGACACGGCTGCACGGGCTCGTCGGAGTTGCTGTCAGCGTCGGGCTCGGGTGGACGGCGACGTTGGCGATGCTCCTGGTCACCCTAGCATGAATCAAAGGCATCAAGAGATGCACAAGGCTACTGCGAACACACTCGCGTGAATCAGAGGCGAAGGGGAACAAGGGGCTCACCGAATTTAGTCGCCGGAGTTGGAGACGTCGTCGGGAGCTTGCTGCGCTTGATGGAGTCGATGACTTGGGGCGGTATAGGATGAACCAATGGTGTCAGAAGGTGCGCAAGGAAGTTGCGAGGCTGTCTGTATGAACTAGAGGGGAAGGGGCGCACGGATCTCACCGGGATTGGTCACCGGAGAGGGTTCTGCCTGCGGCGGTGCAAGGGCGATTGCGGGCAGCCTGGTGGCGGAGTGGTGGCGCTAGGTGAGGGGAAATGCCCACGGTGCAGAGGGGGTTAAGTAGGCAGAAGGGGGCGGCGATTACGCGCAGAATCAATGGCAATTAAGCCCGCAGTGACTGTGGCGAGATAACGGCGGAGCGAGCGCCTCGGCCGCGCGTGATTGACGACGACGACGACGTGGTCGCAGCGTCCAGTTGTCAGCGAGTGAAACAGAGAGGAGGTAGGGTCAGGCGGTCAGCGACTTGGCGGGTTTGTCTGCGAGTGAGAGAGAGAGAGGGAACCCGTGTGGGCTTAGTGGGCTAGTTCTGTCGTTGGGCTAGATAGGTGGCGCCGGCCCTTTTCTATTTCTTTTCTCCTTTTCTTTTTCTATTTTTAATTTCAGGAATCAAATTCAAATGATTTTAAAAGCTGTTTAAATTCAAATATTTTCAGGATTTTTGTATAGTGCAATACTCACAAATCTGGACACAAAACCAAGTGGTCACCTTGAATTGGCCTGGTCACTTGGAATAACAAAATAAGCAGTGGCATAGCACTAGTTTAAATAGGTTTTGAAATTGGTTTTCAAATCATATTTGTTTTGAAACTTTGGTTTAAATCCTAGCAATCTAGCAATACAATCTAGAGCAAAAAGACAACAAGGTTTGGTTCAATGAACAACAATCTCCCATTGGGGAATAGCATTTGTTTTAAATGCTGATCACATAAAATAATGAGCTCATATGCTCCTGTTCTTGAATTGATTTGTTTGAAATGAACTCTATATGATCATGGATGCATGGATGATATGCATGAGTTTGAAATATGATTTTAGGGATGTTACATTGGTAGTATGAAATCAAAATGAATTAACACACTTTAAATACAATTCTATTAAATTATCTCTCAACCATTAATGTAGATTATTTTATAAAAGGATTCTTATTTAATATAAAATCTCCAAGAATAATTTGTAGTGAAATAAAACCTATTCCTTTACTTTAACCACAAGTTTATAGACAAATCAAAACACTATAGTGAGTTCATAAGTAGTAAATAATATTGTTTACTTATTCACAAACCTTAACCACACCCTTGTAGGGATATAAATCCCTTTAAACATTTATAATGTAAAGAAACCACTCCTAAATAAAAGTAATACCATTCTTAAGTAACTTTAAAGAAACATTATGAAGTGAACAAGGTATAAGTATAATAAGTATTACACCTAAAGTCCATCTATGTTTTAAAGTTAACTTTAGTCTACCAGACTTTAAGTATAACGCTAAAAACTTTATTATGTATTTTATAGTTAACTTTGGTGTGTTATAATTAAGTTATAAAGCATCTTAATACCAAACTAACCAAGTTCAAAACCAAGATAGATAATTCTCAAGTACTACTCATATCATTATTCCAATAAAGCAATTCTTTCTTACTTAAAGACTATAACTTAAAAGAAACCCTAATAAGGTTAACTTAAAATTTAAATACTTCTCCTTAGCTAAGTAAGATTTTCTTCCAAAGTTATTCTTTTAAGGAACATTATAAAGCAAGACATAAGCATTTTTATGAAAGCTCTAAATGATGAACGAACCTTATATACATAGTCTATAGATATAATTTCCACTTGAGTATTCCATTATTGTGTGTGCTTTACTATACTTACATATTGTTTCACACACACTCACAAGCATGAATAAGAAGCACATGTGTGAAACTTAATCTAAAAGGGCAACACATTCCAAAGAAGCCATTTCCATTTTCCAAACCCTAGATCAACGCTATCCCCGGGATTCGAGTTTACGAAAATGCATTACATTACTTATGCATAGTAGCATCTTGCTTCTTTAAACAGTAGTCCTTACTGGACCAATGATGCTGCTTTCAGATATTGGATCTTATATTGTCTTGAAGACCGTGAGTGCATAATCTTGCAATCACACAAGGCAAGTTCACACTTGCTCATGTCCTTTGTTTATATTCTAAAAAGTATTCTACAAATCCAGTGTTGTCATCACCTGCATTTGAAAAAGGACAGAAAACACTATTTTCGATAATAATGTGTACTATTGGTTACTGATCCAGGGTGATTAGTTAATCTATTAAATCTGACAGTTGGAATACCACTGTTCAGAACTATATCACCTAGGACTTAACAACCAATGTCGCCAGTGATTCTTGCGCCGTATATTACGCGTTGACCATGAGATTTGGAATGGGACGGAGAAGTCAGCTGTATCTTCTTCCTCTTGCATGTAGACGGATGTGCAGGTCGTGGATTTTATCACTCGTAGCGTGCATATTAATTGTAATTCGTAGAGGATATGCAGCATATGGGTGGGAACCCTCAACGTCCCATGATAGTTCTGGCATCTAACGGTCTGTACAAACCATTGCCGTAATTCAATATGTGGGCATGGTGTACACCAAGGAGGTATGCGAGGTCGCGAAGGGGGCAGTGATTGGCTTGGATCTTAGGTTGGGCCTCAAACCAAGGAAGTTTGAGCGGGAGCATACTCCCGGCCGTGCAACAAAGCCTAAGGTCTCTCATGGGTAAACTGACGCACCTCTACAGAGTGTAAGAACCGTAACTTGTTACTCCCTGTTCCGGGAAGGAGCTGCAAACGCGGCGGGAAAGGAACTCCATGAAAGTTCTGGTAAACTCGTGAAGGCTGACGGACATAGCTTTTCAGAATGAAAGCAACCTTTGAAGAAATGTTTATGAAAACCTGCATTGCCTACGACCTACGGTCTGTGGCTGTAGATATAGTGCATCAAACACACTTTTTTTAGTGAACTTTCTGAGTACGCTCGTACTCAACGCATCTTCTTAACCCTTGCTAGGTTCTAAAGCCAGTACAGATGATGTCTACGTCAAGTCATGCTCCAGGAATCATGATCGAAGGCTAAAGCTCTTCAATGAAGTCAAGAAAGTCAACATATACATCAACTCAAGTGAAGATGAGGTTACTAAGTAGATAGGAATATAATCTCTAGCCATAGAACCTATTTCTATAGTGGATTGCAATAGCAGCAACGCCTGATCATTAGTTAAGATACTAGACTTAATAGTAGGATAGTTTTGGAGTTATTTGTTTCTGATTCTTCTTTGTAAAAGTTTCTTTCTCTCTCTGTACCTAGAGTGTTCTCTGGATCTTGTGTAAAGAGTTGAGTTGTAACCTATAGTCATGTCTTGGACCTGCTGTGTTTCTATTGTACCACTCTGAGGGATGTAATAGTAGTGAACAGTGTTTCATTGGTGTTATGTCAACGACTATAGTGTACTACATCATGCAGTGGTATGCTGGGTCACCGCACATAGGGATGGATGGACGGGCGTTTCATGGACGAGTATAAACATGTAACTTCAAGATCTAGGGCATTGCAGATAAATAATAACAAGCATCCAAGTACTAAACAATTCTAGGCATGTGCTCCAAATATAGTCATACGTGCTCACAATGAGAACTTGCACAACATCTTCTGTCCAGCCAGCCCGTGGCAGCAGGGCCTCTAGGGAACTACTGGAAATTAAGGTGCTCCTTTTAATAGAGCACCGGAGCAAAGCATTAACACTTCTTGAACACATGTGATCCTCACACCACAACCATCCCCTCCGGTTGTCCCAATTATTGTCACTTTGGGGCCTTTGGATCCGGACAATGATATGTGTACACAACTTGCATATAAGATCACAAACAATACTATCATAATGATTCAATAATAAGTTCAGATCTGAGATCATGGCACTCGGGCCCTAGTGAGAAGCATTAAGCACAACAAGTTGCAACAAAGTCAAATAGCACTAATAGAGATACTAGTCACTATGCCCCTAACAGATCTTATTCGATTACATGGTAGAACTCATCCATTCCCTACCATCCCTAAGCCTACAGCGGGGGGTTACTCACTCATGGATGAGGGAAACATCGGTGGTTGATGGATATGCGTTGGTGATGACGATGGCGATGATCCTCTCCAAATTCCCCATCCCGGAAGGGTGCCAGAACGGAGTTTCTGGATCCGAATCTTGGTTTCTCGTGGCGGCGGTGGGGCGGAAATCTTTCTAGAAACTATCGAACCCCCTGAGTTTTTAGGTTAGAAGGCAACTTATAGGCGTGGAGGGAGGCCGAGGAGCTGCCTGGGCTGGCCAAACCTCCCCCAGGCACGGGGTCAGTGGGCCCGCGCCTGGGGTGGTTCTGGGCCCCCAGGCCTCCCCTCTGTCTCCCCTTCTGGATCCGTGGATCTTCTGGTGGGCAATAGTTTTTGGCATATTTTCCGGGATTTTTCCTGATAGTTGATTTTCTTCACAAAAACAAGACACCAAGGTAATTCTGCTGAAAACAGCGTCAGTCTGTGTTAGTTGTATCCAAATCACACAAGTTTAGAGAAGAAACAATAGAAAATTGTTCGAGAAAGTAGATACGTTTTGGACGTATCATCGAGCACCATCAAGTCTTTCTGGCACCGTTGCCGGGGAGGCTAAGGATGTCTTCACAAGGGGAGTCCTCCACTTCCTTTCTCTTTACTTTGTTTTTAGTTTTCTTTGTTTCCTTTACTTGTTTTTGTTTGCCTCTTTTCAAAAAACCCAAAAAATAGTCTAGTTTGGTTTGCTTTCTTTATTCAAAAACACAAAAAAATTAGTTCCTGGTCTAGTTGCTGCTGTTTTTGGCTTGCCCACCTTTGACAAAATGAACTTTGCTAATAACACCAAGTTGTGTGACTTTACTAGCACCAACAACAATGATTTCCTAAGCACTCATATTGCTCCACCTGCTCCTGATGCTACCTTTTATGAAATTAAGCCTTCTTTGTTGAATCTTGTGATGAGAGAGCAATTTTATGGTGCTAGTTCTGATGATCCTGCTGCCCATCTCAATAGATTTGTTGAACTTTGTGAGATGCAAAAGTATAAGTATGTAGATGGAGATATTATTAAGCTCAAGCTTTTCCCTTTCTCCTTGAGAGGAAAAGCTAAATAATGGTTGCTATCTTTGACTAAAAATAGTATTGATTCTTGGACTAAGTGCAAACATGATTTTATTGGAAAATACTATCCTCCTGCTAAGATTATATCTATGATAAGTGACATTATGAAATTTAAACAACTTGATAGTGAACATGTTGCTCAAGCTTGGGAAAGAATGAAATCTTTGGTTAAGCATTGCCCCACTCATGGACTCACTGCTTGGATGATTATCCAGACTTTTTATGCAGGTTTGAACTTCTCCTCAAGAAATCTGTTGGATTCAGCTGCTGGAGGTACCTTCATGGGCCTCACTTTGGGTGCTGCAAAAAGGCTCCTTGATAATATGATGGTTAACTACTCTGAATGGCACGTTGAGATAGCTCCACATGGTAAGAAGGTAAATTCTGTTGAGGAAACTTCCTCTTTGAGTGATAAGATTGATGTTATTATGGCTATGCTTGTTAATGGGAAAGCTCCTTTAGATCCTAATAGTGTTCCCTTAGCCTCTTTGGTTGCTCAAGAAGAGCAAGTTGATGTGAACTTCATTAGAAACAACAATTTCAACAACAATGCCTATAGTAATAATTTTGGTGGTAACAACAATTATAGGCCTTATCCTCCTAATAATGGCAATTCCTATGGAAGCTCTTACAACAATGCTAGAAGTGCACCCTCTTAATTTGAAGTCATGCTCAAAGACTTTATTAGTAAACAAAGCATTTTCAATAAGGCTATAGAGGAAAAGCTTTTAAATGTTGAGAAAAATATATCCTCTTTGTCTGAAGCTCAAACTTCCTTCATTAATAAAATGGCTGCTAAATCTGAAACTATGGAAAGTACCTTTGATGCCACTCATGCCATACAAGTTACTATTGATGAAAATGTTAGGCTGTTAGCTCAACTTCATGCTAGGTGGAAAAGGGAAGCTGAATTGATAGAAATAATAGTGTGTGCACCATCACCACTAAACCACAAGTAGTCCCTATTCCTCCTCCTACTATGCCTAAGCCTATTGAGCCTACTACTAGTGATGCTAAGTTTGACTTTGATATTGATGGTTGCAATATTTATGAAGAGATTATGTTCCTACAAAAGCGTTCTAGAAGTCCTGATGCTAGTGATATGCATGTTGCTTTCACCAAACACATTACAGATACTCTTGTTAAGATTAAGGAAGAGAAGCTAAAAAACAAAGCTTCTATTCCTAGGAAAGTAGAAGATAGTTGGGAACCCATTATTAATATACAAGTGAATGACTTTGATCTCAAAGCTTCATGTGATCTTGGTTCTAGTGTCTCTATTATGCGTAGGAAGATTTATGAAATGCTTGATTTGCCACCATTGGAAGATTGTTATTTGGATGTCCCACTCAATGATAATGCTAAGAAGAAACTCATGGGGAGTATTAATGATGTTCTCATTATGGTTAACAATGCTTATGTCCCTGTTGATTTCTATGTTTTGGATGTTGAATACAATGCTTCTTGTCCTATTACTTTGGGAAGACCTTTTCTTAGAACAGTTGGTGCCATCATTGATATGAAAGAAGGCACCATTAAATATCATGTTCCATTCAAGAAAGGTATTGAACACTTCCCTATGAGGAGAGAGACGTTGCTTTTTGCTCCTCCTTTGAAAGCAAGGTTTGATGTTAATGCTTCTTCATTTGAAAATACTTGATTCTTCGTGCTTCTTGTGCCTAACTTAAAGGCGTTAATTGGGAGATAACCCAAGAGTTTCCTTGAGTCTTGGAATTTATTACTTCAGTAATAACCTCTCCTTATCCTTTTTATTTGATTTTTGTGCCAAGAATGACCTCTAATCAGAGGGAAGTAAGATTTGGGGAGTTGATGTCCTGAAATAGATTTCTGTCCACCACCAAAAAATTCGTGAGGAGTCTCTGTAACTCTGATTGAGCTCAAAATTTACGAATAAATCCCACAGTATGTTAGATAACTTTCGTTAGTTCAACACTTTTTGATTTGAGCAATAGAATATTTTTGAAAAAAAATCGGATTCTACCTGCTGGTCTGTTTTGACAGATTTCTACCATTATTTGCATTTGCTTCTTATTGATTCCTTTTTGAGTTCTATTTTGGGGAATTGAGCTTTTTGAAAGAGTTGCTACAGTAGCTTGTGTTTTTAATGAAAATCCTTGCTGTTAAAAAGCTTTGCGAGAGGTCTAGTATCTTTTGAATAAACTAATGTTGCTAATGAAGATTGTGTGAAGTTTTGTATGAAGAAAAAAAATTGAGGTATAGAGAGAGAATGATGCAATGAGATGAAGAATGGACAAAATCTCAAGCTTGGGGATGCCACCAAGGTGTCACCGTAAGAAATATCCAAGAGGTACAAGCGTCAAATCTTGGGGATTCCCAAGGCATCCCCTTCATCAATAAAAAGCTCAGGTCTGTCTAGACACGTCGTTTTTATTGTTTCATGCACAATTGTGTTGTTCTTGGAGCGTCTTAGTTTTCATTTGCTTTGCTTAGGTTGTTTAGTTTGCTTGAATAAAGTAGTTTGGACCCCCGTTCTCGCTGTGTTGTTTTGCAAATAAGTTGCTTGGTGTTGGAAAGGAGTAGGAAGTTCTTGCTTGATAATTGCAAGAGGAGCTTGCATTGATTGTGACTTAGACTTTAGCATGACATGCTAGGTGTTGTTTTGGCATTATGCTTAGTGATTATTTCTGTAGCATGTATGGTTCCAAACAATTGGGATTGCTTAGTGTGCCTTGAAAAAATTATGCGTTGTTTTAGCATGCAAAAGCATAGTATTGTGGTATTCTCCTTTGATGCTTTGTTTGGGTTGACTTGGCACATGCTCACACCATTTTATGACTATGACAAGTCACCATAGGCTCTATGATCATCTAGTCCTTGACTTGTAGTACCACTCTATGCTTTGATTAGTAATGCTTTGTTGCTCTGCATGATTATGGCCATTATTGCTCTCTTAGTTGGTTGCTCCTAGTCTTTTGCTAGCCTCCACTTGTATGAGTAAGATCTACTCATGCTTCCAACTCCCAACAAACCCATATTTTCCAAAGTGTCCACTATAAATTCCTATGCATGGTGTGTTACACCATTCCAAGTATATTCTTGTTTTTAGCTATCTTCCATTTAAAAACTATTTTGTTATGTGAAAACTTAGTGATTAAAGCCCTCACAAACTTGATGGAACACTTTATATTCTTTGCCCCTAATAAACTTGAACCATTGTAACATCCCAAAAATCATAGTATCAAAACTTATTCATATCATCTTTGCATCAATCATCCATTTAGAGTTTTCTCAAAAATCATTTAGAGTCAGAAGTTGAAGCTATGATTTCATGTGGGCAATTTATCCCAAATGACCATCACCCTTTGAAATTGGAATGTTTAAGTACTTGTTTGCTTGCCTCCATTGTAGGAAAGATTAGGTGAAACTTTTAACCAAGATTCCAAATTTAGAAATAGTTTCAAAATCCTTTTACAAATATTTGCAAACTAGAGCAAATCTCTGTTTATTTTGAAACCCAAACTTGACCAAGCCTTGCAAAGTAACCACTGGTTTAAAAAGACTGTTTTTGAACCCACAAAACCCTGCAAAAATTTCCAAAGCAGTTGGGATTCAAAAGGATTTGAATTCATAGCAAATTCATACCAGAAAATGAAATTAGGAAAAAGAAAAGGACTCCCAAGGGAAAAAGGCCGCGCGGCCAGAATCTGGCCCAGCGGCCAATCAAGCCCAGCAAGCCCACCCGGGATCTTTTTATCCTCCTCTCATGCACGAGCGCACGCGCTGAGCCGCTGACAAGGAGACCCCACCTGCACTCCGCGCACCTCGCTGACAAGCGGGCCATCTCCACGCCAGCATCGTCTCCACCCGCACGACCTGTTCGTCCCCAATCAACGCGGCCGTTTCCTGTGTTTAAATCGCGGCGTCAATTCGAATCAATGGCCGAGTGATTCTCGCGCTTGACCAGGCTATATAAACCCCCTCTGTCCCCTCTCTCTTTTCCCCCAAACCCCAAGCACAGAACGCCCCCAGGCTGCGCGCATTTCTCTCTGCAACCCCGCCGTCTCCGACGACTGCGCCGGCGAATTCCGGTGAGTCTCGAGTTCCCCTCGGTCTCGCGTTTACGCTATCTTGTTCAGTGAACCTCTGTGCATCTTCTGACACTTTCCGTTTGCCTTCGCATGACCCATAGCTTCGGCAACGTCGACGACTGGACCGCCACCGTCTTCTGCACGAACTCCGGCGAGTTCTAGTGGTAAGCCCCGACCGCCCCGCGTCTTCTAGTTCAAACACACGACTCTGCCTTGACGCTGTGAATCTAACCGTGTCCTTGTCTTGCCTTGGGGTGGTTCACAGCGACGTCCACGACGACCACCCGACACACCGACGCCGTCCTCCACTCCGGCGAGCAATCGCAACCGTGTCCGAGCGCCCCTTGACCAACCGCGAGTACGACAAGCTTCGCCGTGACCCCCTGAGCCCGGTAAGCTACTCCCCGTTCCCTCATACCCCCAGTACTGCCGCCTCCGTCGTCGACCGACAGTTCCGCCGCCGGTAGCCACCGCTCCGCCGCCAGTTCTTGGTCAGGTCAATTGCAGCCGTTAGATCTGTATCGCAGCGCTAGGATAGATCCACTTAACCCGAAGCGGTACGCGATCTGAGCCACCAGATTTCATTTAGATCCTACGGCTGTGGAGCTCGATCCAGTGCGAAACGGCATGGGCGAATAAAAACATGACGCGTGGCAAGGTTTAAACTAAAAACAGAATTTAAAACCTGATTTAGATTCAAACTTCAAATGCTTATAACTTTTGAATGCCACGTTAGATTTTTGCAAATTTTATACCGTTGGATTCAGTGAAACAAGGCCTTTCAGAATATCCAATTTATTTAGCATATAGTAACAGTTAAAATGATTCTTTTTGTAGAACATGTTTTAAGGCCATTTTTAGTAGAAATTATTTTAGTAAATTGTATGGATGCCAAATAAGTTTGGTTGGCAAAAATTTTGTGTTATGTTAAGTTTCTATACTCATGAACATACTTGGTATAATTTTCAAAAAATCACCACCTAGTAGATTCTTGCATGCATGCATTCATATTATTTTTGGTTGTATATATTTGTGTGTAATTGTATGCTATTATTTCTTGTGTAGATTTTGCTAGTGATTGTGATTGTGAAGAGTGCTACTCTCCCCACTACCAAGGCAAGTGATATTTACATGAATAAATTTGTCCTATGTTTTGAACTAGCATTAGATATTTTGTTATAATATTGCATGTTATTTTGTCTAATGCAAAAGATGGGGAAATCCTATGTAGTCTAGTAGATTTGCTAAGGAATTATCCCTAAGATAAGTTTCCATACTTTGCTTAGCCTAGCTTATAGCAAAACTAGGGTTGGTGAAAAACTACACTTACTATAAAGAAAATATTTCTAAGTCAAGAGACTTATACTTTTCTAATAAAACCACTAAGTCAAATGAACCTCCTGGGTGGAATGGAAAGTATGGGTTATGTTGAGTGGTTACACAAGGCCATGGACTTGGGTTGTGTATCTCACTTGTGGTAAGCCACCCAGGCACAAAGGGATTTGGAGGCCAAGTGTTGAGAAAGCTTACAGTGCAACCACTTGGCAATATGGGCTCTGCCATGATCATATAGGTTGCTAGAACTTAGTCACTTGGACAGTTGGTGGTAGATGGGATGATAGGATGGAACGCGTCCATTTGACTAAGGAAAGGCTTCTGAAAGGTCCTGTCTTGGGAAACCAAGTCTGGTGGGGAAAGTGCACAACCTCTGCAGATGGAAAACCTAAGTACTTAGCCTTGTCCAAGGAAATGGACACTTTTGAGCATCAAGACATGGAAGCTACAAGAATCTCATCACTCCAACTTCTAAATAAAAATTGGTGGGTGAACAAGGGTGAAGGACCTCAATGTCTATTGGTGGCTCCTTGGGAATGATTTTGACAAAGAAGAACTTGATGTTTTCAACTAATAGGAAAAACCTATTTTCAAGCAAAGCAAGCCAATCTACACTTAGCCAAAATGCATATAGTTATATAGTCCACTTAAAATATACTAAGGTATCACTTGCCAATACTATTCCAAAGTATTGACCCTCTGTGGCTGTAACTTGTGATGTTGCAGGTTACTCCGATGATGAATAGGAGTCATGAGTCTACACTCAACATGCTTGCCTGTGGCACATGAAGATGAAGACTTATGTTTATTTACTTATTCCTTAAACTCTTGTATTAGGCCTATGGCCCTGAGTTGTAAAAGACTATGTTTTATCTCTGGAATGAATGTAATAAACGACCTTTGTATCTGTGTACTTCATCTTAAACTGTGGATGCTAGCATTGATCCAGGGACTAGCATTGCAATCACAGGGATCCTTTCCTTTATAAAGGAGGGTTCTAACAGATGGTATCAGAGCGCTGTGTTGCCTGTAGAATTATGACCCTAGGATTGGAAAACCACTAAGGAAAAAGTTTTTCAACTACTTCTACACTTGTCTATTCTTCTCGTAAGACTTTTCTAATCTCTTTCAACTTCCTTTGTAGATGAACTCCATCAACGAAGCCGTGAGGAAGGGACCACTCATGACCATGACCTTGGAGTGTGAAACTGAGTTTCCCAGTATTCTCAAGGACCTCATGGAGGCAATGGATGCACATGGTGAAGCCGTGTACAAGGGCTTTCCAGTGATGGATGAAGGAGTGGAATATTGGTGGGTGCAACTTCACTTGTACAAAAACAAGGAAGACAACCACAAAGAAAGAGGATACTGCATGTACACTAACACTACAATGCACACCACATTCTTTGAGTCAGCCAGGGATGCAGCTTGGAGGACCATCAAAGAACTAAGTGCTAGAGTCAAGTGCAGAATGCTCAACCTCCAAAAGGACTTAGAGAAAGAGAAGGAGCTTACTCAAGAGTTGGAAGACACCAACCAAGAGATAAGGGGAGATGTTATAGACTTAGTGATAGAGTCAAGAGAGCAAGATTGGTGGATTGCATCTAGGAACATAGTGTTTAATAATAGGTCCCGTGAGATTGGATTGTAAGAACACTTCATTAGTTGGACCACCACTTATCACCTTATTTTTCAAAATGATACCTTAGATAAGTTGGACCTTGTTTGATGTAATGGATTGTGTATGCATGACATATGTGGTATTTGTGTTCCATGGTTATGTATGAGATGGTTGTTTTGTGTTCATTTTTAATAAGTGTTGTTCTAACTTTTAAATTTTATAAATAGATGCCTATTGCCGTCAGCACTGTTGAGGAGTTCCAGGTTACTCGTTTCGGACCCCGTATCATTGAGCTTACCACTCTGCTCGATCTCCCTCTTCCCACCATCACAGTGTACCCACTCACCAAGTTCGAGAGGAAGGACCTCTGGGGCTTCAAGGTGAACCAGCCTGGACGCCAGACTGAGCCTACTACGGAGGCCATCGTCTTCAAGATGATGCACGACGACAGGGAGAGAGGCATGGAGGTAGTCATGCAGGACCTGATAGGACGACTGTTAGGCCGTCACTCCCGACAGGTTAGAGGCACTCACTTCCACGCCTTCGGAAGGCGTGATGTTGATGGAGATTCCATCGACTTTGAGGACGACTCGAGGAGCACTGCAGAGCAGATACGTCTCTATCTTCAGGACTTAGAGACTCTTCTCAGGCACGTAGATACGGACAGGACGAAGGTCATGCTTGGCAATGACGAGCTTCAGGTGCAGCTACGCGAGAAGGACAAGCTTTTCGCACAGCAGGATGAGATGATCAAGGAAATGGAGACGAAGTTCGAGGCTCAGGATCACAAGTTCAAGAGTCAGGAGAAACGCGTCCAGGATAGGAACAAGAAGATCCGGGACATGACCGAGGAACTGAAGTCCAAGGATTTCGAGCTTGAGCAGCAGCAGATGGTTATTGAGAGACTTCGCTCCCAGAAGAGGGCTCTCAAGGCCAAGGTCGATTCCTTGACCACTACGATTGAGGAGAACAAGACCGCGATGGAGAACGCAGGTCTTACCTTCGTTGAGGAGGAGATTGACGCTGATGAGTAGACTTGACTACTCGTTTACCTTTCCTATTCATACTTGTTATTGTGAACTTATTATATGACCATCCGACATGTGGATGGCTTGCCACTTGTGTGTTTTACTTCATGAGCTTATTATGTGGTTGTTGAACCTTTGTTCTTATGTTGCTTGTTATGTGTTTGCTTATGTTGTATTGTGCATGAAACATCTATGGGTATCTCATTCTTATCTATTTGAACAAACCACAGATGCCTCCCCGTCGCGCAAACCCCAACCCCAACAACATCACCCCGGAAATGCAACAAATGATGAATGCGCAAACACAGCTTATGCAAATGATGACAACATTCATCCAAAACCAGAATAACAACAACAACAACAACAACAACAACGACCCCAACAACAACAACAACAACAACAACAACAACCCTCCGGGTTTTGATATGCTCACCAGATTTCTGCGTCTGAGGCCAGCAAAGTTTTCGGGAACAACTGATCCCATGATAGCCAATGACTGGCTACGTTCTGTGAACAAAGACTTAGTGACCGTGGGCTGCACGGATGCTGAAAAAGTCAGATTCGCAGCACATCTGTTGGAAGGACCAGCCGCCACATGGTGGGACAACTTCCAAATCACCACTCCTATTGATGAGGTGACTTGGGCTATCTTTGAAGATGGTTTTCGCACGGCTCATATCTCATCAGGGATAATGAGTCTGAAAAAGAAAGAGTTTCACAACCTGAAACAGCGCCACCGCAGCGTGGCAGAATACATAGAAGAGTTCAACAATCTGGCGCGCTATGCACCGGATGAGGTTGACACAGATGCCAAAAGAAAGGAAAAATTTCTGGAAGGCTTAAATGATGAGCTGAATTTGCAGTTGTCTGTGGCATATGTTCCAACTTATCAGTCTTTATGTGACAAGGCTGCTATTTTGGAAAGTAAAATGAAGCAAGTCGAGAGTAGAAAGAGGAAACACTCCGACAAACACAGCTCGGGCTCGTCTCATAAACGATCTCACTATGATGACAGTGGCAACTCAGGATCCCATAAACATGGGAAATTCAACAAGCACAACCACAACCGTCATGACAACAAGCATCATCGCAGTCATGACAAGGACAATTACAAGAACCACAAGGGTGGACATAAGAGCCACTATCGTGGAAATGGTAGTGGAAGTGGAGGCCAACCTCCTAAAAAGGACATCAGTCAGGTTGAGTGCTTCAAATGCAAAAAGCTGGGGCATTATGCTAATGAGTGCCCTGAGAAGAAAGTTGAAGGACCTAACAAGCCAAATCCTTTTCAGAAAGGACATGTTAACCACATCAATGTGGAGGAGGTCTACGAAGAGCCTGATGCCGTGGCTGGTAAGTTCAGACTCAATTCAATTTCAGCATTTGTACTCTTTGATACCGGTGCATCTCATTCATTCATATCAAAGGCATTTGTTGAAAGAAATGAACTGCCGGTAGAAACCATTGGGTGTCCTATAAGAGTAAGTTCTCCGGGGGGAGAAATGATAGTAAACTCAGGTTGTCATGACTTAGTCATATAGTTTGGAAAATATAAGTTTCCAGTGAACCTAATAATTCTGGATTCCCAAGGACTGGATGTGATTTTGGGAATGGATTGGATGGCTAAGTATGAAGGAGTATTAGATTGTGCCAACCGTTCAGTTACCCTCACAACCCCCAAAGGTAAAAGAATAAAATTCAAGTCAAACTTTGAATCCAAAGGAAGTAAGTTAAATTCTCTTAAGGGGGTTAGTATGGACAGTGTACCAATAGTATGTGAGTATCCGGACGTGTTTCCGGAAGAGCTACCAGGAATGCCACCGGATAGAGATGTGGAGTTTCTGATAGATTTGGTGCCAGGATCAGGACCAATAGCCAAGAGACCGTACAAAATGTCTGTTGATGAATTGAAAGAGCTCAAGAAACAGCTAGGAGAACAGTTACAGAAAGGGTTTATTCAACCAAGTTCTTCATCTTGGGGAGCCCCGGTATTGTTCGTGGAGAAGAAGGATAGAACACAAAGATTATGTATTGACTACCGTTCTCTCAACGAGGTTACCATCAAGAACAAATATCCTTTGCCAAGAATCAACGACTTATTTGATCAACTAGAAGGAGCATGTGTATTCTCGAAGATTGATCTCCGGTCAGGTTATTTTCAACTCAAGATACGAGAGCAAGACATACCAAAAACAGCATTCACCACAAGGTATGGATTGTATGAGTATACTGTGATGCCTTTTGGATTAACCAACGCTCCGGCATACTTCATGAATATGATGAACAAGGTGTTCATGGAATTCCTTGACAAGTTCGTTGTCGTTTTCATCGATGATATCTTGGTCTACTCCAAGAGCAAGGAAGAGCATGAAAGACACTTACGCTTGATACTTGAGAAACTGAGGGAACATAAACTATATGCCAAATTCAGCAAGTGTGAGTTCTGGTTAGAGAAAGTTGGTTTTCTTGGTCATGTGATGACAAAAGATGGTGTGGCAGTTGATCCTGCTAAGGTTTCAGCTGTGACAGAATGGGAATCACCCAAGAATGTGAAAGAAGTTCGTAGTTTCCTCGGCTTAGCAGGTTACTACAGAAGGTTCATTGAAAATTTCTCGAAAGTTGCTAAGCCTATGACAGAATTGCTAAAGAAGGACAAGAAATTTGCTTGGTCTGAAGGTTGCGAAGTCAGCTTCCAAGAATTGAAGAAAAGACTTGTGACAGCACCAGTTCTATGTCTGCCAGATTTGGAAAAGGATTTCCAAGTGTATTGTGATGCGTCACATCAGGGTTTGGGTGCCGTACTTATGCAAGACGGTAAAGTCGTAGCCTATGCTTCGAGACAACTCAAAACTCATGAAGTAAATTATCCTACTCATGATTTGGAGTTAGCCTCTGTCGTCCATGCACTCAAAACATGGAGACATTACCTTTTGGGTAAGCGTTGTGAAGTGTTCACCGATCATAAAAGCTTGAAGTATATCTTCACCCAGAAAGAAATCAACATGAGACAAAGAAGATAGCTAGAACTTATCAAGGATTACGACTTAAGTTTGCAATACCACCCCGGTAAAGCAAATGTAGTAGCCGATGCTCTAAGTCGTAAGACGTTTGTAAATGGCCTTACAAAAGGGGAATTGCCAGATGACTTGTGTAAGCAATTCAAAGAACTCAGATTGGAGATTGTACCAGAAGGATATCTCATGTCCTTAGATGTTCAACCCACTCTATTGGACAAAATCCGAGAAGTTCAGAAGACTGATGAGGAAATTGGAAAGATTAAAGAAAATATTAGTCTAGGGAAGGCTAAGAGTTTCCACGTTGACGAACAGGGTACTTTATGGCACGGGAAACGTATATGTGTTCCACGAGACCCAGAGTTGCGAAAACTGATCTTACAAGAAGGACACAACTCTCCGTATTCTATTCACCCGGGAAATACCAAGATGTACATGGACATGAAGGAATGGTTTTGGTGGAACAATCTCAAAAGGGACATTGCCGAACATATTTCTTTGTGTGATGTGTGCAGCAGAGTCAAAGCGGAGCACCAGAAACCAGCGGGTTTGCTTCAACCACTGCCTATTCCTGAATGGAAGTGGGAAAATATTGGTATGGATTTCATTACCGGATTACCAAGGACCAGGTCAGGGTATGATTCCATATGGGTGGTAGTGGATCGCCTAACTAAAGTGGCTCATTTTATACCAGTGAAGACAACCTATACAAGTGCCAAGTTAGCTAAAATTTACATGAGCAGGATTGTATGCCTTCACGGTGTGCCAAAGAGTATTGTGTCAGATAGAGGAACCCAGTTCACATCTCACTTTTGGAGACAGCTTCATGAATCCTTAGGAACGAGATTGGAATTCAGCACTGCTTTTCATCCACAAACGGATGGACAAATAGAAAGGACCAACCAAATTCTTGAGGACATGTTGAGAGCCTGTGCTTTAGATTATGGAGCAAGTTGGGATGAAAGTTTGCCTTACGCGGAGTTCTCTTACAATAACAGTTATCAATCTAGTATTGGAATGGCACCGTTTGAGTTACTCTACGGAAGGAAGTGTACCACCCCATTGTTATGGAATGGTGTGGGAGAAAGAAGCTTATTTGGACCAGATCTTATCAAGGACGCCGAAAAGAAAGTCAAATTGGTTAAGGACAGGTTGAAGATAGCACAGTCCCGACAGAAAAGCTACGCGGATTCTAAGCGTAGAGAAGTCACCTACGAAGTTGGGGATAGAGCTTATCTCAGGGTATCACCACTCTGTGGAGTGAAAAGATTTGGAGTCAAAGGAAAGTTGGCACCAAGATATGTTGGGCCATTCAAGATTCTAAGTCGCAAGGGAGAAGTTGCATATGAAGTTGAATTGCCATAATCTCTATCAGCAGTCCATAACGTATTTCATGTGAGTCAGCTTAAGAAATGTCACCCAGAAATGGAAGAGTCTTCTTTGAAGGATACCATACCCTTGGAAGAAGTTCAGCTAGAAAGTGATCTCACTTATGAGGAAAAGCCTGTCAAGATTCTAGAGACCGCAGAAAGAATTACCAGGACCAAGACTATCAAGTTTTGTAAAGTGCAATGGAACCATCACTCCGAAGAGGAAGCAACATGGGAAAGAGAAGATGATCTTCGGAAAGACCACCCTCACCTATTTGCTAGCCAAACCGAATCTCGAGGGCGAGATTCATCTTAAGGGGGTTAGATTTGTAACATCCCAAAAATCATAGTATCAAAACTTATTCATATCATCTTTGCATCAATCATCCATTTAGAGTTTTCTCAAAAATCATTTAGAGTCAGAAGTTGAAGCTATGATTTCATGTGGGGAATTTATCCCAAATGACCATCACCCTTTGAAATTGGAATGTTTAAGTACTTGTTTGCTTGCCTCCATTGTAGGAAAGATTAGGTGAAACTTTTAACCAAGATTCCAAATTTAGAAATAGTTTCAAAATCCTTTTACAAATATTTGCAAACTAGAGCAAATCTCTGTTTATTTTGAAACCCAAACTTGACCAAGCCTTGCAAAGTAACCACTGGTTTAAAAAGACTATTTTTGAACCCACAAAACCCTGCAAAAATTTCCAAAGCAGTTGGGATTCAAAAGGATTTGAATTCATAGCAAATTCATACCAGAAAATGAAATTGGGAAAAAGAAAAGGACTCCCAAGGGAAAAAGGCCGCGCGGCCAGAATCTGGCCCAGCGGCCAATCAAGCCCAGCAAGCCCACCCGGGATCTTTTTATCCTCCTCTCACGCACGAGCGCACGCGCTGAGCCGCTGACAAGCAGACCCCACCTGCACTCCGCGCACCTCGCTGACAAGCGGGCCATCTCCACGCCAGCATCGTCTCCACCCGCACGACCTGTTCGTCCACAATCAACGCGGCCGTTTCCTGTGTTTAAATCGCGGCGTCAATTCGAATCAATGGCCGAGTGATTCTCGCGCTTGACCAGGCTATATAAACCCCCTCTGTCCCCTCTCTCTTTTCCCCCAAACCCCAAGCACAGAACGCCCCCAGGCTGCGCGCATTTCTCTCTGCAACCCCGCCGTCTCCGACGACTGCGCCGGCGAATTCCGGTGAGTCTCGAGTTCCCCTCGGTCTTGCGTTTACGCTATCTTGTTCAGTGAACCTCTGTGCATCTTCTGACACTTTCCATTTGCCTTCGCATGACCCATAGCTTCGGCAACGTCGACGACTGGACCGCCACCGTCTTCTGCACGAACTCCGGCGAGTTCTAGTGGTAAGCCCCGACCGCCCCGCGTCTTCTAGTTCAAACACACGACTCTGCCTTGACGCTGTGAATCTAACCGTGTCCTCGTCTTGCCTTGGGGTGGTTCACAGCGACGTCCACGACGACCACCCGACACACCGACGCCGTCCTCCACTCCGGCGAGCAATCGCAACCGTGTCCGAGCGCCCCTTGACCAACCGCGAGTACGACAAGCTTCGCCGTGACCCCCTGAGCCCGGTAAGCTACTCCCCGTTCCCTCATACCCCCAGTAGTGCCGCCTCCGTCGTCGACCGACAGTTCCGCCGCCGGTAGCCACCGCTCCGCCGCCAGTTCTTGGTCAGGTCAATTGCAGCCGTTAGATCTGTATCGCAGCGCTAGGATAGATCCACTTAACCCGAAGCGGTACGCGATCTGAGCCGCCAGATTTCATTTAGATCCTACGGCTGTGGAGCTCGATCCAGTGCGAAACGGCATGGGCGAATAAAAACATGACGCGTGGCAAGGTTTAAACTAAAAACAGAATTTAAAACCTGATTTAGATTCAAACTTCAAATGCTTATAACTTTTGAATGCCACGTTAGATTTTTGCAAATTTTATACCGTTGGATTCAGTGAAACAAGGCCTTTCAGAATATCCAATTTATTTAGCATATAGTAACAGTTAAAATGATTCTTTTTGTAGAACATGTTTTAAGGCCATTTTTAGTAGAAATTATTTTAGTAAATCGTATGGATGCCAAATAAGTTTGGTTGGCAAAAATTTTGTGTTATGTTAAGTTTCTATACTCATGAACATACTTGGTATAATTTTCAAAAAATCACCACCTAGTAGATTCTTGCATGCATGCATTCATATTATTTTTGGTTGTATATATTTGTGTGTAATTGTATGCTATTATTTCTTGTGTAGATTTTGCTAGTGATTGTGATTGTGAAGAGTGCTACTCTCCCCACTACCAAGGCAAGTGATATTTACATGAATAAATTTGTCCTATGTTTTGAACTAGCATTAGATATTTTGTTATAATATTGCATGTTATTTTGTCTAATGCAAAAGATGGGGAAATCCTATGTAGTCTAGTAGATTTGCTAAGGAATTATCCCTAAGATAAGTTTCCATACTTTGCTTAGCCTAGCTTATAGCAAAACTAGGGTTGGTGAAAAACTACACTTACTATAAAGAAAATATTTCTAAGTCAAGAGACTTATACTTTTCTAATAAAACCACTAAGTCAAATGAACCTCCTGGGTGGAATGGAAAGTATGGGTTATGTTGAGTGGTTGCACAAGGCCATGGACTTGGGTTGTGTATCTCACTTGTGGTAAGCCACCCAGGCACAAAGGGATTTGGAGGCCAAGTGTTGAGAAAGCTTACAGTGCAACCACTTGGCAATATGGGCTCTGCCATGATCATATAGGTTGCTAGAACTTAGTCACTTGGACAGTTGGTGGTAGATGGGATGATAGGATGGAACGCGTCCATTTGACTAAGGAAAGGCTTCTGAAAGGTCCTGTCTTGGGAAACCAAGTCTGGTGGGGAAAGTGCACAACCTCTGCAGATGGAAAACCTAAGTACTTAGCCTTGTCCAAGGAAATGGACACTTTTGAGCATCAAGACATGGAAGCTACAAGAATCTCATCACTCCAACTTCTAAATAAAAATTGGTGGGTGAACAAGGGTGAAGGACCTCAATGTCTATTGGTGGCTCCTTGGGAATGATTTTGACAAAGAAGAACTTGATGTTTTCAACTAATAGGAAAAACCTATTTTCAAGCAAAGCAAGCCAATCTACACTTAGCCAAAATGCATATAGTTATATAGTCCACTTAAAATATACTAAGGTATCACTTGCCAATACTATTCCAAAGTATTGACCCTCTGTGGCTGTAACTTGTGATGTTGCAGGTTACTCCGATGATGAATAGGAGTCATGAGTCTACACTCAACATGCTTGCCTGTGGCACATGAAGATGAAGACTTATGTTTATTTACTTATTCCTTAAACTCTTGTATTAGGCCTATGGCCCTGAGTTGTAAAAGACTATGTTTTATCTCTGGAATGAATGTAATAAACGACCTTTGTATCTGTGTACTTCATCTTAAACTGTGGATGCTAGCATTGATCCAGGGACTAGCATTGCAATCACAGGGATCCTTTCCTTTATAAAGGAGGGGTCTAACAACCATTGTGTCATCTATGTTGTATATGCTTGCACTTATACGTTGGAATTAGCAGACCCGTGCTGTCACGGGGAACGTTTTCAACAGTGCACTTGTACTTTGTACTCAGTTGATATCATGCTCTTTTGTCTATGGATGTCACCGGTGTGAAATAAAGAGGGAACTTGTAAGTCCATGGAGTTTGTATTCTGCGTTAGAGAAACGCCTGGGCCGCTATCCTATGCCATGCCTAATCAAGGTGGAAACTTGCAGCATCACCATAGTGAGCTATCTGTGAAGCATCCTCAATAAAAAGCTATGCATATAGTAAATAAAAAGATTGCTGAGATGCTCATTTTCTGTTTGCCTTGTCATTTTGGTTATGGGAAAGCTCCTGTACCATGTGCAAGGGGTACACCGTTGGCGGTTCTCTATGATGCAAATACTTACAATGACAAGAACTTACAGGTGACTGAAGTTGAGTAGGATGAGGTGTGGCCCTCGTATTCAAGGGACTTGAGATTGCCAACTTATACTTCATCAAGCATATACTCCATAGTTTGTTCACTTTAACCTTAATCACTTCAAGATGCTTATGATAGGGGCAATGAGGGCTGAAAGCTAACGAGTACCATAATTTTTGGAAGATATTTTTGAAACTTGAAATCCCTGCTTCCCTTTATGAAAGGCCTTTCTTCCACCATTATTTGAGTCTCCACCTTCTACCTTTAGGCATCATTAAGAGAGCATAGTTGTCATTCAGTGTGCAGTGTCCCAAAGCTTATTGATTGATGTATATTGTGATATTACTTGTTCTTGTACTATTTGTTTCTAGTCACCCTTGTGAACTTTGAAGGTGTCCTATGCATCTATTTGATACTCTATGAGGGACAAGATGATTGCCACTATGCTATGTTTTCTGTCTGTGAAATAAACAAACATTTTTGAATGCATGTTATTCATGACCTTTGTTTGTATCTTGCCATGCTGCAACATTAGTTGCTTTGTCCTATTGTTAGAACTCCATCTTTCATGCACATGTTTAGAGTTCTTTGATCCTAGCTTTCAATGCTTGCAAATGGTTTGATCTTGGTTTTGATGGTACATGTCACCTCAAAAATCATTCTTTTATCACTTACCTACTCGAGGACGAGCATGAGTTAAGCTTGGGGATGCTTGATACGTCGGAAACGTATATATAATTTTTGATGTTCCATGCTTGTTTAGTATCTACTTTGCTTTGCTTTTTCTACACTTTGAGGTGCTTTTTACATGTTTTCTAGTACTAACCTATTAACAAGTTGCCATAGTGCCAGTTTCCTGTTTTCTGCTGTTTTTGGTTCCAAAAAAGCTAGTAAGGAAATATTCTAGGAATTGGATGAGACAAACGTCAAAGTCAATAACTTTCCGTGGGGAACAAGAAGTACAGAGGGGAGACGGAGAAGCGGGCCAGGGTGCCCATACCCCCCTAGGCGCGGGTGGGCCCTGCCCTGCGCCTAGGCAGGGTGAGGGGCCCCTGGCCGCCTCCTCGGCCTCCCCCTTCGCCTATAAGAAGCCCCCGATGCAGAAACCCTAAGTACCCGATCAATATTCCACGAAACCTTCTGTAGCCGCCGCCACCGTCGTCCCTAGATCGAGGGGATCTGAAGTTCTTCCCGGCACCCTGCTGGAGGGGAGATCATCCCGGAGGCCTTCTCTCCGGTATGATGCGTGAGTAGTTCAACCTTGGACTATGGGTCCATGTAGTAGCTAGATGGTTGTATCTCCTCCTTTGTGCTTTCATGTATAGATATTGTGAGCTCCGTTCATGATCAAGATCTAATCTATTTGTAATCATGCATGTTGTGTTTGCGGGGATCCGATGGATATTGAGATTATTATGTTGGTTTGATTAATGGTTTTGTCTTTATGATTCTATCATGTCTGTGTTGTTTGTGATCTTGCATGCTCTCCTTTGTTAGTAGCTATCTTGGCCAAGTAGTTGCTAGTGACTCCAAGAGGGAGTATATATGCTCGATAGTGGGTTCATGCCTCTAGTTTCCAAGGGAAGTGAAAAAAATCTCTTCGGTTGTAGATGTGCTGTTGCTACTAGGGAGAAAACAACGGTCTCTTGTTCATGGAACATGTGTACTATTTACCTTACACACTTTCCTTAAAGCAGTTGTCTGTTTCTTGCAACTTAATACTGGAGGGGGTTCGGATGATAACCTAAAGGTGGACTTCTAGTCATAGATGCAGTTGGATGGCGGTCTATGTATCTTGTTGTATTTCTCAATCGAATCTCATAGGATCTTTCTAACTAGTAATTGCATTGTTATGCCTTGCTCAGTTTCTGTCAATTGCCTTACTGTAATTTGTTTACCCTTCATGCGATGTTGTTTATCTAAGGAGAGCACCTCTAGTGAACTATGGACCCCGGTCCAATCTTTACCATTGATACATCTTCCATTGTTACTTGTTTACTTGCTACAAACCACCATTACCTTCCACACCATACGTTTAATCTTCTGTTACAGCAAACCGGTGAGCTTGACAACCTCACTGATTTGTTGGGACAAAGTCTTGAGTTTGTGTTGTGCAGGTCTCCACGTTGTTTAAAACACCTATGTGATGTTTCCTTCCTCCTTCTAGTTCGATAACCTCGGTCTCAACTGAGGTAAAACTTACTGTTGTGCTCTTCACACCCTATGCTTGGGGTTACCAAAAAAGTGCCACGTCGAGCACCATCAGTCTCCACCACCTGAAAATTGACAGAAACATCAATACCAAAACGAACATAACTTTTGCATCCGGACTCCGATTTTGATGATCTTGGGATCGTTTCGAAGAGGACAATAAGATCTACAAAATATATAGGGAACCATAATAGTCCATCAAGGTAGGATATAACCAAATGATTAAATGTTTAACCTATCTATAAAATACAAACCGATAACATAAAAAAACACAATAGAGAATACATATGAAATCCGTTTTTGATGAACTTGAGATTGTCAAGTATATTAACACAAGCTCTAAATCCTCTCATGGAAAAGAACCAAGAAAGATGATACCAAGTATGAAAAGGTTTGAGCTCTCTCCATAAGATATGATCAAGTTACTAACTCAAGAGCCCCACTTGATAGTACGATTATCTATCCTATAAACCGATCTCACAACTAACAACATGAGACCGGAAAAAGGTAAAACCTATCAATATCATACCTTTTCCTTGAGCATTCCACTTGAGCTTGATGTAGATGATCTTGTCCTTCTCAAGCTTGATCTTCTTTCTTGATTGCTCTTGCTTGCGCTTGCTTGATGAAGACTTGTGAATTTCTCCCCATACACCATCGGGAAACCACTTCTTTGAACTTGTCTTCATAAATCCATGATCACCGAGGATGGCAATCTTCAAGCATGATATATCCTAGAGAAGGAGAATCTTGAGCTTGAACTTCATTTCTTCTAACTCCATTAGGATGATGTCTTGAAGATACACATGAGGAACTCTATATCCTTCTTCAACACACTCTTGATCTTATTTTATTTATTCTTCTTATTCTTGAACCTTGAAGCCAACACATGCTCTAAGAGATGACAATGGACAATTCCTACAAGTGCAACTCAATGCAAACATTAGTCCATAGAGATTGCCATTAATTACCAAAACCACACATGGAGTCCCACATGCTATTTCAATTTGTTCTATGTCCCATATTCAATCCTGGCTTTTCGAACGTCGAGTGTCGCATGACCTACTTCGACAACATTTAATTAGAGAAAAACATATCATGAAGATACAAGATGAAAATAACCGTACCTTCTGTTAGCTCAAACCGGATGACATGGTTTTTCTTAATCTACAACCATACATTCATGCCTCAATTGCTCCTCGGGTTAACCATAAGTTGCTGTTCAAATATTACGGCCCCTTACCTGTGATTTTGAAAGTTAATGAAACATCATATAAGTTGGCTTTACTAGAATGATCCACTATCCATCCAGTTTTCCATGTCTCACTTCCACAGCAAATGTTAATAGATGGTATGCCTGCTTCTCCTTTTCTTCCTACTAGTACTGACAAGCTGGTTGTTCCTTCCGAGATCTTGTAAACGAGATGGCACAAGAAAGAAAACTCAGTGGTTAGGCAAGTACTTGTGCAAAGGTCCACTAGAGATGCTAGTTATACAACCAGGGAAATCAGAGAAAGAATTGGCAAGCATATTTCCCCATGCTCGAGCTTGGAGACAAGCTAGTTCTCTAGGAGGAAGGTATGTCAGTGTATGGATCGTGGCCTGAACACTGAAAAACAAGACATTGCTGAAGTAGGAGAGAGCAACCATTCGGATGCCAGGACTCAATAGAGGGAGAAGAGACCATCAAGACACTCTGAAGACCAACTAGAATTAAGTCAACCTGTCTTAGTTCCAGTAACTTCCTAAAAGGACAAAGCATGTTGTTGGTGAGCGACATCCAGATGGAACATGACAGAACGACTATCATTTATTCTCATCTCCTTCTCTAGTTTCCCACCCCCTTCTTCTGGACTCAAATCCCACCTCGTACTTTTTTAGATGGGAGTCTAAAGCTCGGCATTAAATTAATGATGCCAATGGAGGAAGATACAAAGTATTGAACCAACTTACAGAGAACACACCACACACACAAAACAAGCCAACAGCTTGTGGAAAGACAGAAAGAGAAAAAAAACAAGCTGAGTCAACGACAACGTGAAACAACAACAAATATCCCTTGTGAATACCAAGCCACCGTCGGGGTTGAAACCATTTGACCGAGAGGCCAGAGCCTCCTCACCTTTAGGCAGTGTCACCGGAGGGACTGATGACTGCAAGAGCACATGCACAATTTAGCTAGTTTCAAAGTAAGAGTACTGAACCACAGAGAGTTATTTGGTTAAGGTCTTAATGCCCCTTATTACTATCTATCAAGAAATACTTATAAGTTTCCCTTGATCTGAAGTAAGAGTGTTTTAAGAGGGTTGTTTTGTGCGTAAAATAAAGACTAAAGAATAAAATAACAAGGAGACAAACACGATGTAAATGGTAATGAAACTGATGTAAGTCGAAGTGTTCTTAGGGATTGTACGATCCACCTCTAGCATCGGTATTAATCATAATTAGGATAAATCTATGTATTTTTTATGACTTGTGTGGGGAGAGATCCATAATTGAATGATCACAGAAAGTCATTTGTTATTTCATCCCTAATAGCCACTGCGATGATTGTAAGCAATCCACTCCGATCCCTCGCAATTAAGGGTTTCCCCATAAACATTGATATGAGCTTAGTGAATCTCTCCTTACCCCCTTGACCATATGAATAGTATGCAAACACGTTATTTCACTTAGCACCGTACATACTACCATATACTCAACGGTAATTCCCTCTCTAGTCTTGAAGGCAAATATTACATGATCGACTTCACATAATATCTAAAGAGAAAACTAACATATAATCATGAACCAAAGTTATAGATCATATTTATTTCATATCATAATATTGATATGGTTTCTCCATATCTCCAAGAATAGAGTGATGACCCACAAGTATAGGGGTTATATCGTAGTACTTTTGATAAATAGGAGTGTCGATCCCAACGAGGAGCAGAAGGTGCTGAATAGTGTATGGAGCAGGAAATCCCTGTGAATACTTAGCAAAGGTTTTCTGACAAAGCAACAAAACAAAGAGAAAGTAACAGAAGTAACGAACAAACGGATCAAGTGGCCCAATCCTTTCTTAGCAAAGGACAAGCCGGTGGAAATACTTATAAGGACCAAACGTTCTCGAGGACACATGGGAATTCTGTCAAGTGCTTTCGCTTCAAATAGCTGAGTACCCTTATTTGGTGTTTGTAAGTGTTGTGTGGGTGAACCTGTGCTAACATACCACCCTTCCTAGGACTAATGCATACTTGTGATTAAACCCCCTGCAAACATCCGTAACTACAGGAAAGTAATTAAGATATAAATCTAACCACAACCTTAAACTCTGAGATCCTACACTCCCTTGTGCAAAGGTGTCCTAACGGGGGTTCAGGTTTCTGTCACTCTGGCAACCCCATGATTAGTAGCCAAATACACAATGCATTCCCCTAGGCCCATAAATGGTGAAGTATCATGTAGTCGATGTTCACATGACACCACTAGAAGAATAGCACCACAACTTAAATACTAAACCATTGAATAATAACTCATCACAGATTCACTACTAACAACATGACTACTACCATGTCCTCAAGAACTAAACGAACTACTCACAAGACATCATATTGACCAAGATCAAAGATGATATGATAATGGATAACAATCTGAACATGCATAAACAATAATCCAATGGTTCCACTCACAAGCATCAACTACAATAGTAATTAACAATGGGAAAGTTTCCCCTAAGAACTAAAGCAATATCCATCACAAATGTTACAGCGGGACAGAGTGGTGTTGATGGTGCTGGTGGAGATGATGGTGTGGATGATGCTGATGATGATCCCGATGAAGCCTAGCTTGATGACGGTGTTGATGGCGACGGTCTCCCCTCTCCGGGAAGGAATTCCCTCGGCAGAAATCTGTCTGCCGGAGAGATCTTTCTCTCTCGGTGTTTTCCGCCCCCTAGAGGCGGCGGAAATCTATCTGTGTTTGCCCCCTGGTATTAGGGTTCCTTAGGGAAGATATAGGCGAAGGGGCGGAGTCGGAGGCCGGGCAGGTGGGCCACACCTGCCCTAGGCGCGGGGTCAGGTGGGCCCGCGCCTAGTGGGGTGTGGGCCCCCTGAGGCCCATCTCCGTCCCTCCTTCTAGCTTCCTTCGTCTTCTGGTAAAATAATATGTTTCCATATTTTTCTGGTATTTTTATGATCTTCGTGAAATTGCACCGAAACGTCTTCTTTTCCATCAGAATCCAGACTCCGGTAGTCCATCCTCCAAGAATCATCCAACATGCATAAACAGATGAAAAAGCCATAAGTAATACCTCATAATAATACAAATATCAATGAATAGAGGTAAATTATGATATAGAATGGTGATGCAAATTCGGCGTATCAACTCCCCCAAGCTTGGACTTCGCTTGTCCCCAAGCGAATACTGACCTCAGTAAACATGTCCACAGGTTTATGAAGTGAAGTGTCGATAAAATAATACGAACAGGAAGCATCACACTTACCATTGCACAACTCATAGAATAAAGCAACTCACCATTATATAACTTAGCTTGAAAGCAAGTACAATAGTCACAATATAGATGCATAAAGATAAATCATAATTGGAATTGGCAAACTTGTTCTTGGTTAGAGAACACCTGGTAAACAGTTTCACAAAGGCTTTTTTGTAGGAGTTTCAAAACAGGAGAACTCTTTGCTCAAAAAAGGTTTTTCACAAGTGAAGGCTTTCAAAGTGATACTCAATAGATAAGAGTTTTTTGCAAACAAGGAAAATGAAGAACATTATTGAATAAATCACCATATAAACACAATAACTCAAATGCTTGCTGGAGAAAGAGATGAAGTAGGTTACTGACTCAACTGGTAACTAGGAGAAAGGTCCCTTCTTAGAGGGTAGCAGGGATTACAAGTCATAAAGAGCTTCCAAAATATTATGGTACTTACTAGCTTTGAGCCCTCATTGCCCCTATCATAAGCATCTTGAGATGATTAAGGTTAAAGTGAACAAAGATGGAGAATATGCTTGACGAAATATAAGTTGGCAATCTCATGTCCCTTGAATATGAGGGCCACTCCTCATGCTACTCAACTTTGGTCACAGGTAAGTTCTTATCATTGTAAGTATTTGCATATCATTGAGAACCGCCAACGGGGTACCCCTTGCACATGGTACAGGAGATTTCCCATAACCAAAATGACAAGGCAAGCAAACAATGAGCATCTCATCGATCTTTTTATTTACTATGTGCATAGCTTTTTACTGAGGATGCTTCATAGATGGCTCACTATGGTGATGCTGCAAGTTTCCACCATGATTAGGAATGGCTTAGGCTAGCGGCCTAGGTGTTTCTCTAACACAAGATACAAACTCCATGGACTTACAAGTTCCCTCTTTATTTCACACCTTTGGCATCCATAGACAAAAGAGCACGATATCAACTGTGTATAGAGTACACGTGCAATGTTGAAAACGTTCCCCGTGACAGCACGGTTCTGCTAATTCCAACGTATAGATGCAAGCATATACAACTTCGATGTTCACAATGGTTCAAGTTTATTAGGGGCAAAGAAGTAAAGTGTGCCATCAAGTTCGTGAGAGCTTTACTAACTAGGTTTCACATAACAAAATACTTTTTAATTCGAAAGGTAGATGAAGCTTTAGAATTTGCTTGGAATAGCAAAAGCTACTAGGTAGATATGGTGGACACAAATGGCAAAGGTTTTGGTTCAAAAGGATTGGAAACATGAGAAGTAAGCCTTCTCAAAACAGGTTTTTGGCTAGCAAGGCTGGGTAGCAAGAAAGAGAGTTGAAAGAAACAAGCAAACATACAAGTAATAAAGCCAAACATGTAATCTTCCTTGAAGACACAAAAGATCTTAAATAAAGAATACTAAGATTATGAGCCAACAAGAAAACAAATGATACAAAATACCTATAAGCTTTTCTCTTTTTCTTTCAAACCTCAAAAAGTATTGCTACTGACCAGAACTCGGTTTGCCAAAACCAATTTATATCCACTTGATGCTCCCAAAGTGATGCCAATATTGATCAACAAGATCCATCATATAATAGAGATTGCAAACTAAAATAAAAAGTGCAAAAAGTAAAAGATGAAACTTCTCATTAATTTTCCAATAAAGGCACTCACACCAAGGGATACAAAGATAACCCACTAAAGGAGAGATACTTCCACATGAAAACCAACTATAAGATAACCTCTCTACCAAAGATACGAATCCACTAAAAAGGTAAAAGATAAAAGATAATGGTGGTGATACCGCGACACTCCCCCAAGCTTGGAACAAGCCAAGGGGATGCCAAACCTGATGAAGAATTACTCCTTCGGTGGTAGTGGTGTTCTCTTGATAAGCTCCTCAATCAGTTTCCTTGACTCCTCAATCTCAAAGGTTAGGGTACGAATCAACTCTGAGTTTTGCTCAATGCGGTTCATGATCATATCGGACTGAGAGTTCCAGTCCTTATTATTCTTTTCCCACTCTTCCTTCTTAGTGTGTTCCTCCCCTGCATGGTTAGAACAAGGCATGTCCCACATCGAGGTAAAGTTCCCTTTGGGCACATATTGATATTGACGCTCATGTATAAGAGTGTGGAAGGGTTTCTTGGTACTTGGAGGAGGTGACTGCAGAGAGAGTGCATGACGAGATTTCCCTCCTGTGGACATCTGTGTTGTGCTCTTGAGCTTGATAGGTTTTGCCACCACTCCAATGCTCGCGACGGTAGTGCGGGTGTCCGGTTGATTTTCCTCCTGCATGTCTCCTTCATAACCTACCAAAATCTCTTCCTCCTTGGGTGCGGTGACCCAGCATACCACTGCATGATGTAGTATACTATAGTCGTGGATATAACACCAATGAAACACCGTTCACTAGTACTACAGCCCTCAGAGTGGCACAACAGAAACACAGCAGGTCCAATACATGGCTAAATGTTATAACTCACTCTTTACACAAGATCCAGAGAACACTCTAGGTTAAACAGAGAGAAAGAAACAAAGAAGAATCAAAGATAAATAATGCACCACCTATTATACTTTTCAAACTAGTATTTTAATTAAGGGGTTGGCATTGCTGCTATTGCAATACACTAAAGAAGTAGATTCTATGGCTAGAGATTATATTTCTATAAAAATAGTAACTTCGTCTTCACTTGAGTTGAGGTATCTGTTGACTTCCTTGTCTTTGTTGAAGAGCTTTAGCTTTGGATGATGATTCCTGGAGCATAACTTGGTGTAGACATCGTCTTAATGGCTTCAGAATCTAGCAAGGGTTAAGAAGATACTTTGAGTATGAGCGTACTCAACAACTTCACTAGAAAAGGAGTGTTTGATGAACTATAACTACAGCCACAGACCATAGGTCATAGGCAATGCAAGTTTTTATAAACATTTCTTCAAAGGTTGCTTTTATTCTAAAAAGCTATGTCCGTCAGCCTTCACGGGTTTACCAGAACTTTCATGGATTTCCATTCCCGCCGCGTTCGCATCTCCTTCCCGGAACAGGGAGTAACAAGTTACAGTTCTTACACTCTACAGAGGTGCGTAACTTTACCCATGAGAGATCAACTCTTTATTGCACAACCGGGCAGCTTATTCCCGTCCACAATTCCATGATGTGGGGCCTAGAAGATGATCCAAGCCAATCACTGCCCCCTTCGCGACCTCGCATGCCTCCTTGGTGTACACCATGCCCACATATTGGATTACGGCAATGGTTTGTACAAACCATTAGATGCTAGAACTATCATGGGACGTTGAGGGTTCCTTCCCACATGTTGCATATCCTCTACGAATTACCAATTAATATGCATGCTACGAGGATAACAGCCACGACCTACACGCCCAACTTCATGCGAGAGGAAGAAGATACAGCTCACTTCTTCGTCCCATTCCAAATCTCATGGTCAACGCGTAATATACGATGCAAGAATCAATGACGACATTGGTTATTAAGTCCTAGGTGATATAGTTCTGAACAGTGGTATTCCAACTGTCAGATTTAATAGATTAGCTGATCACCCTGGATTAGTAACCAATAGTTTACATTATTATCGAAAATAGTGTTTACTGACCTTTTTCAAATGCGGTGATGACAACAATGGATTTTTAAAATACTTTACAGAAAATAAACAAAGGACATGAGCAAGTGTGAACTTGCCTTTTGTGATTGCAAGATTATGCACTTACGGTCTTCGAGTCAGTATAAGATCCAAAATCTGAAATCAGCATCATTGGTTTGGTAAGGAATAATGTTTAAAGACGCAATATGCTCTTATGCATAAGTAATGTGATGCACTTTAGAAACGTGAATCCCGGGGATAACGTTGTTCTAGGGTTTGGATACTAGAAATGATGTCTTTGAAATGTGTTGTACTTTTAGATGAGTTTAATACTTGTGCTTCTTATTAGGGTTTGTGAGTGTGTGTGAAGCAATAAGTAGTTACAATATCATAAAATAATGATATACACTTAATTGTGAAATGCTACTTAAAATTGCTTATATAAGAATTGTTCTTTTGAAGTGGCAAACAAAATAACATTTGAAGAAAAGATTTCTTTTCTAAGGTCTAATCAATTTTTGTGGTTAGTTGAGTCTGGTCGATGTTATTTGTGCTTGCTTGAATAGTTTGGGATGGAGATGCTTTATGACTTAACTATATCAGACCAAAGTTAACTATAAAACATATGACAATGTTTATAGTATTATATTTAAATTCTTGTAGACTAAAGTTAACTTTAAAACATTGATAGTTTGAAAGTATTGTACTTATAACATTTGTACCTTGTGTACTTGGTAATGTTGCCTTAAGGTTACTTTAAGAATGGTTATAATTTGCAAACAAGGAAATAATATTGCTTAACTATTTATGGATTCACTATAGTGTTGTGATAGTTTTGTAAACTGATGGCTGAAGTATATGGAAAAGATTTTATTTAATCATAGTGTATTTTTAAATAGTTTATATTGGACAAGAATCTTTTTAGAAAATAAACTACATATATAGTTGGAATGGTAATTCAATGTAATTGTATTTAAAATGTGTTGAATCAATTAGACCTTACATTATAATATTTAAGATTAATATTGTTTATTAGACCTAGATTGACAATTTTTAAAATTTTAACAAATTTTATTTACCCTTGTATGAATTTTTAAACTAAGGAAATAGGTTTAAATTCAAATTACTAGAGTATTAAGTTTTTTATTTAATTTAAAAGTGGAATATTATATTTTTATCATGTAGGTATTATTTCTGTGATCATTTTGGTATATTACATTTATTTTTGTGATTTATAAATAATAAGATATGATTTTGACAATATTTATTACTTTATAAATATTTAATAAAGAATAAATATTTAATTAAGTGAAATAATAATGTATGATTATAGTTTTAAAGTATTGTTCTTATTTTTTTAAGATTTTTGTATTTTATTCATATTTTTAATATTTACCATAATTAAAATATGTATTAACAAAGTTTTATTTCTTATAAAACCTTTATTAAATAATATTTATTAAAATAATCATCATAATAACATTTGATAATAATTTTAAGTTGTAGAGTTTATTTTTCTACAAATTTTCATATATTATACACATTTTTCTGAATTATAAATCAAAAGTTATTAATTTAACAAGATTTAATCATTTATTGATTTTCTGGAATATTAATAATTGAGCTTATAACATTTTATTTATTTCTTAAACAGGAATTAACTTTTTACACCGCACCCACACCTAGCCTTAGTCACTGAACAGTGGGCTGGTGGCCACCTCATCTCTTAGATTTAATAAATGTGTTTGTTACCGACCCTAGTTATACCCCCCAGACAATGACATATGGGCCCTGGGACACATCACATGCCAAGCTAGCAAGGACTAGTCAAACTAGCTGACGTGGTTCGAACCTGAAATAGGCATGACGTCACATGAGTTGATCCTCACTGGTTGAGGATCGATCGATTGATCTAGTGCGCGCGTGGGGCTGTGGCTCAGTGCGTTCGAAAGAGGGTATCCCGAGGAACCTATTGGTGGTGGCTCCGCCCTATTTTGGTCACCGGAGGACAACCGGCGATGATCTCATGCAGTGGTGCTTGCGGGTGATCATGGTGGCATGGATTTAGGAAGCAAACAAGGCATCTGCGCATGCGAGGAGATTCAGTGACTCACCAGGAACGCGATGGTGTGGTTGATTCGGCGAGGCGAGGTCAGAGACGGCAGTGAGGTCGACGAACAGCGCTGGGAACCGAGGGTGCGATTGGGTTGATTCACGCCTCCTCTGCTAGTGTGAGTTAGGGAAATCGAACGAGAAGATCATGGTGGTCTCCCCCATGATCTTATCTAGCTGAGGCGAGCACAGAATCACTGGCACCGGCTCACCTCCGAGCTAGGGTTTCGACATGGTTGGGAATGAGGCAGGGAGAGTTTTAGAGGGGGAAATGGGGATGAGGACGAACGGTGACGTCGTGGTGGCCTCCTTATCCTCTCCTGGCGACGGCGGCGTGGATCTTGGCGCAAGGACGACGGTGGACGGCCTCGGCATCGCCACCGAGCTGCTTCCAGCTGGAGGAAGACGGCGACATGTTGTTTTGCAGAAAACCCCCTAGCACTTCTTCAAGCTCAACCCGTAGTCCCTCCCTGGTCCCACCTGTCAGTTATAGAAGTGAATGATCTGGGCTTGGCTGTTGGGCTTTTGTGGGCTGCACCTGGGCGACAGGTAAGCAGAGAGGAGTTGGGCCACGGCCAGGAAACGTTTTTTTCTTTGTTTTCCTTTTTTCTATTTTCTATTTTACTTTCAGATTTGAATTTTACTTATTTAATTTGAATTCTCTTTATAGATTTGCTTTGCTAGATGATTGTAGCATTAATAAAGTATATTCAAGTTCTTTTATGAGTTTGTCAAATAGTGGTATTATCTATTTATTTATTTTCTATCGAAAACCCTTTTTATAATATGTAGAAGCCCTTATTATTCATTTTTCTTCTACATTACACCATGGCCTTATTATATGATATTTTGTTATTTGTTCATAAACTAAACTCTAGTTTACTCATAGTTTGAATAGAAATTTGTATATGTATAATGATCCTATATAATTATTTGATGCATGAAATACAAAAGAAATTAATATGGTTAATACTACTTTCATTAATTTAGAAAATGGTATTGTATATATTTATTATGGTGAACATAGAAATTTAGGGTTCTTAATTTACTTATATTTCTTTGTTGATGTGAGAAAAGATTTAATAACTAAGCATATTGTCTTCTGTTTGTGATATTTGATGACATCACCTTTCTAAAATAGAAAGTTATATCTAGAATGTTTTATAGAAAGGAATTGATAAAGATACTCTTAAGCACATATAATTATGATGGTTGGAATTGACAGAGATGTGATTATGTGATTTGCTATAGGAGAATATTCCTATAAAGTGATATATACATAAGATGATGGATCAATAACCTTAAATGGATATTATGTTTGGTTTAAGATTTAAAGTTGGATGTTTCCCAAGAATTTTTATGTTCCATAATTCACAATCCTGGATTTCTAATTAAGGAATTCTTTTCCTAGATATACTACTTCTTCCTATCCATCATTATGGTGAACATGATGAGCTTTACTTCACAACAATATTCCTATTCACCTATTAATCTTCTAAACTCATGGATGAATCCAATGAGTTTGATTCTAAATCATTTTATAGTTTTCTCATATCCTAGCTTGGTGATACCCATTACTCTTACTATTGACAATCTTTAGTCCAACAAGTAGTTCTTTCCAACTCCACTCATAATCTTACTTAATCATCCATCACTAATATTTCTCCATTAGATATATACATCCAACTACCTTTCTTTAAAACTTACTATCCTTTAATATGGATAACACTACTTCCATAACTATATGCTACATTAGCTTTAATTGAATCATACTGTCTTACATTTACTCTAATAACTCATATTCCAACCTCGCACTATATTAATGTGACCTGTAATAACTACTCTAGGATCACTTATCTATACTAGGTTTTCAATTTTGTTCTACCCACCAATGTCACTTAAATAAGATATAAGTATACAACCCCTGGTGAGCAAGGCATGATCATTATAATCCTTTAATCATTTATAGCTTAGATTTTTAGTTGGCTAAGCAAGGCTTTATCAATACAACCTTACAATTGTATTGGAATTATCTTCTTAGTATCTTTAATTGGATTAAGGCTGTTATTCATGGACTATGCCCACTTGATGTAATAGAATTACTACTAGTAACTATCTTTAGGATTCCTCCTTGTAATCTTCTTTCCTACCCTATAATTATATATCCCAATAACTCTTCTATCATTTCAGGAGTGAGTTCAACTTTATTAATTATCACATTCATTTATTCTCCTTCAACCACTCCCATCCCATAGATGATATCTAAAACTAGCATTACTATTTACCTCTTCTTAGTTGTTTCTTTATAGACACTTAAATGTAAGCTGTGTTCTGGTCAAGAGTTGATAGATTGAGAGTTGGTGAATCAATAGTTGAGTTCTCAATATTGATGAACAACAGATATTGGAATCTAACTCAATAGAGATGATAAGGATTGATATGGAAAGAAAGATATATGGTGAATGATCTAAACTTAGTTTCCTTCCTACTCAATCTTACTTAAGAAGTAGGGTTAGGTATTACCATGATACTCATGGTATAAGTAGATGAGATTAAGATATAGTTGTTACATTCTTATTATTTGTGTTATATCCTTAACTTGGTACTCATGAGTGATTATAATGAATACTATGATATGATCACCTAATGATCAAATATAAATCCTAATGTATTAGAGTTTAACTTTTTATTTCATTTGATCTACCCTTAGATCAAATCTCCCTTACCCAAAATAAGGTTTTAGCAAAGGTCATATTGAAACTTATCACAGTCAACTTGATGATCTACTTCAATTCCATCAAGTTAAGAGAAGCTTCAATCACTTTGCCAAGTTTTGTTCAAAAGCGCGAAAATTATTCGGATTTTCTATGCATGAATGCAATGCACACATCTGGTTTCAGCTTATTTCTAGGCTCTAATTCTGGGATGTTACAGACTCCCCCCTTAAAATAAACTTCGTCCTCGAAGTTCGCAGACTCTCACGTCTCAGAGTAAGGAATTGACTTGTAGTGGTTGCTACATTTCTCCACTCTATGGTGACCTTAAATGAAAATAATTTTAGCATTCTATATCCTGGTTAGGTATCCTAATCCAACTCTTCTTATTTAATTATTTAGCTTTCTTACTATACTATATAAGGTCTTGGAAGTCTCATGAAACAGTGTTCCAAATTTTATTAGACAATATTTGTGATCAAAAGACTAATCTTTGATTTGTCATTATATGATTTGTATTGGTACTCCTTCCAAGGTTGGATTTGAACTCATTTAGTCCATACCCATTGGAATTTCTTGTTCCTCAATACTTGTCCAATTGGGTGTTCTCTATTACTTCTTAAGGGTTACTTAAGAGTTGTTTCTTCTAGAATTAGTCAGTTAGGATTAACCTTTTATCACCTTCAAGCTTTTACCTTATTAAGTTTTAGATAATCTTTCATTTTTACCTATAGTACTGTCACATCCCAAAAATTTTCCAAATTTTGAAATGTGAAAAATAAATAAACAAAATAAAACTTTGTTGAAATTCAGGGTGAGAAGAAACTTTTTGATTCCAATTGGAAATATCAAAAACTATTTTGAGAAAATGAAATCCTAAAGGGATTTAAAAAGATAAACAATTATTAAAGAAAGATTTGATAATTGGAATCACTAGTTTTAGATCTTTTAATAAAAGAATTTGATTTTCAAAAGCAAGGGTAGAATTATAAATAAAGATTATTTTATAGAGCCAAATTAAATCTTGGCCAAGCCTTTGAAATAAAATATTTCTATTTGATAGAAAGAGTAAAAGAGTATTTAAATAAAATAATGAGGATTTATTAATATCCAATTTTTATTAAAGTAAAGGCTTTGCCATTTTAATTAAACAATAAAACTTGTTAAATTATTTTAAACAAGTTTTCCAAGTATTTTATATTTTCAAATAAAACCTACTGATTTGGTTTTGATAATATTTAGAATTCAAAGGGAGATTTTAATAAATCAAAACCTATTTGAATTAATAACTAAGGACTATTTTATTTAATTATTAAATAGATCCTAAAAAGAATAAAATATTATTTTATTTTGGACTTTTGAATTGTGTTGATAAACAGAACTAAAACTCAATACAAGTTTGGTGGAAGCTTGAATTGATTTGGGTGTTTGAATTTTTGTTTGAAAACCAAAACAGGAAAATCAAATAGAAAAAGAAAAGCTTACAGAATAAAAAAAGGAATCAAACTCAGCCCAACCCATCTGGCCCAACAGCCCAGCAACGCAGCCCACCAGCTCACCCCACTGCGAATCGTTTTTCACTCGAACCCACACCCGTAGAGTTGCAGACAGGCAGGTCCCACTCCCTCTTTCCCCACCTCACTGACAGCACGGCCCCACGCCAGCGTGTCATCGTCTTCACCCGCGACCAAGCCTTGTCGTTGCAGCCGAGTAACTCCGGCGTTGATTTCGCGATTGATGGCTGACTTAATCCTTACAGTAATCACGCCCCCTTAAACACCCCTCTCCGCTCTCTCTTTCCCCCCAGACAGCTCCTCCCCTCTGCCCCTAGGATGCCCCGATTTCCTCTTGCTCCGCCACTGCTCCGACGAGCGTCCCAGAGCAATTCCGGCCACACCCCGCCACCCCTCACCTCCCTCTGCACGCTAGCACACTCTCCACCTCCTGGCGCATCTCCCCGTACCACTGGTTCGCTCGCGCCCACTCCAGAACTTCGCAACTTCAAGCTCAACTCACCACCACCGTCTGCCATTGCTCCGGCGACCTTTCCCAGGTAATTCCGACCACCCCAAGCCATCCTGTTGACACTCCCGTACTCCCCCCGCTCTTCCGCATCTGACCCTGTCCTTGTTATGCCTCGGCACGATCTGTAGCTCCATCCCCGACGACCACCAGAGCCGCCAGACACCAGGAGCTACTCCGGCAAGGAATTGCCACCGTCCCTGTGCGCCCCTCGTCAAACCAACAGCATGTTGAGCTTCGTCACCGCCTTGCGAACACGGTGAGCCCTCTCCCCCTCTTCCTCGCTTCCTGTAGCCGCCGCAGCGTCGCTAGCCGAGCGTCGCCGCCGTCTACCGCCGCGCAGCGCCACCAGTCCTTGGTCGAAGCAGCTGAGCCCGTTGGATCCTTATCCTGCGGCTGTGATTAAATTTAACTGAAAGGGTACGAGCGCATCTGAGCCGAGCAATCTAACTTAAATCCTACGGTTCGCAGAGGCCGATCCGCACGAAACGGTACCGGCCAATAAGGACACGCCGCGTGGCACTAGTTTCGTTTAAAACAGAATTTAGAATCTGTTTAAATTGCAAACTTGTAAATTGCATAACTTTTGATCCACACGTCCAAAATTTGCAAATTTTATATCAATGGAATCATTAGAACATGTACTTTGCAACCATATATTTTGTTTAATGTTTTTCTTCTGGTAAATTGGTTGAATTTGCAGAAACATGTGTAGGCTTAATTTGAATATAAAAATTGTTCTAGATATAATTTTAATGTGAAATCTTTGCAAAATGAGTTGTTGTGAACCTACTGACCCTAGGAACCAACTCATGGATTTAAAAATGAATTTTGTGAAGTTTAGGAATAAATAATTGAATTAGCTCATTCTAGTCAAATAAAAATATTGATTTTAATATGGAAATGATTTTTGAGTAAAACCTTTGGGAAATGTTTTGATTCAAACCTTCTGACCCTAAACACAAAGTTTTGTGAATTAACAACTTATTTGGTGAACAATATAAAAATTATTGCTTTGCTAAAAGCATTTTCCACCACATGAAATAATGATTTGATTTAAGAAATGGTTTATAGATAAAACCCTTTTGCAAATGGTTTTACCACTTTAGTAAAAGGACCACTTTGAACTTTATAATGTTTAGAGCCTAGTAGAAACCACCTTTACAAATAAAACTATCTTTTGCATGCTCGCATGCTTGACTTTGTTTCTATTATTTTATGTGTGATGAATTGGTTGAATATTGGTTGGAATGCTAGTTCAATCTTTGTTTGCTTGATTGATTTGTAGTGAAGTTAGAAGAGTGTGATATTAGCAAGATCAAGAAGTGAACCAACATTCTCTACCAAAAAGTCAAGTGACACTATCATCCAAGTCCTACTATTTTCATTATACTTAGTGGATTTTGAAACATGCATGAAAAAGATT
This sequence comes from Avena sativa, assembly GCA_916181665.1. Taxonomy (NCBI): domain Eukaryota; kingdom Viridiplantae; phylum Streptophyta; class Magnoliopsida; order Poales; family Poaceae; genus Avena; species Avena sativa. The sequence continues at coordinate 16,827,038 of OV702279.1, read as the reverse complement.
TCTATACTTTATGCTATGCTAAATCCTAATAGGATGCCCCTATATATTCCTTAGTGAAAACAATGTAGTTGTAGTATGCTTAACCCAGCTATATATTGGGATGGGATACATGTTATGATTATATGAAGTATTGAAAAGACTTATGTTTTATATAATAAAACAAGTACTCAATGAACCACCTGGGTGGACAAGGATACTCAAGCTTTTGGACAAGGTGGCAACAAAAAGAACCATGTTTATATGGCAATCTCTTTTGTTGTGCACTAGAAGAAAACCACCTAGGGACTTAGAGATTGAACATGTTTCTCCTACAGTGTCTTCCATGTACAGCCACATGCTAAATGGGCTCTGGCTTAGTCAACTACATAGTGGAAGACCCATGCATTGGCATCTTCAGGTTAACTAGATTTGTGCTAGGGAACTTGGAACCCTACATTGGTGCCTGGAAGACAAGATAGCATTGTGTATTGGGAGGACTCCTATGGAAAAACTTTGACACATTCTCAATCTGCCAGTACTCCATCTTGGTGAGTACTTACCCAGCGCCACTGGTGGCATCAAGATGAGATTGTGTCATGCGGGTAAAGTGTACAACTTCTGCAGAAGATCAAAATTCTAAGTACTTAGCCGTGTCCCCGGTTATGGACAATACTGAGCAACTAAGGCCTGAAGCTATGGAAGATCTCGACATTCCAATTTCTCAAAGTTAAAACTTGAGGGTGACAACAAGGGATTTGAAGCACTTGGAGTTTTCCAAGAAGTTCAAAAAGATTTGACAAAGATCAAAAACTATTTTGAAAATATAGGATAAAACTATATTGCTTTCTTCAAATGAGCCTAAACCCCACTTAGCCAAATATGCATGTAATGATAGGATCCACATATTTCTACTTAGTAGTGAAACTTGCCAATACAATTCAAATGTATTGACCCTTGTGGCTGCAACTTATTATGTTGCAGGTTTGTTTGATGTTAGTGAAGTGTGTTGAATTAGGATTACAAGTCTACAACCAACATGACTGCCTGTGGCACTTTGAAGATGAAGGACTCCATGCTTTATAGATTTCTGCTGCAATGTAATGTGATAGCCAAATGAGCTATGTAAGATGTAATAAATTATTTTATTCCTGGTTATAAAGTTGTATTATGACCTTTGTTTCTTGATATTACATCTTAACTGTGGATGCTAGCTATTGATCCAGGGACTAGCATTGTAAACACAGGGATCTCTACCTTATTAAAGGTTGGGAACCTTACAGATGGTATCAGAGCACTGTGTTGCCTGTAGGATTGTAACCCTAGGATTGGACAAAACCCCTTAGAAAAATAGGAGTTGTTTTTGTTCCAAAAACTTATTTACAAACAATCTTGTAAACACTTTCCTCAACCTTTTTGGTTTTTGACTCTACATCTCTCTATTTCAACTTGATGGACAAAACCAACCCCATGGCCAAAGACTTCACCATGAGCTAAGAACATCTTCAACTCTAATGACTTCAACATCTGCAACTCTAATGACTTCAACATCTTCAACATTTTCACCAAAGACTTCAACCTTGGATATCACTAATGACTACAAGTGAGAACCAAGAGACATTAGATTGCCCACCAAAAACATTGATATCAAGTTAGAGTATGGATCATATTGACCTATGAGGTATGATTATACTAAGTTGTTATTTTCAAGAAAACTTGTTGTTTCCTTCAACTCATGAGTTAAGCTCATAAGTTGTTAAGTGGATAGTTGCTTATTGATTGTTTGATTGAACTTGGTTGGTTTTTGAGTTGTGTGTTAGAACTTATTAAAACCTATCCATCATACTTATCCCTATCAAACCAAGAGATGCCTCCCCATCGTGCCAACCCCAACCAAAACAACAACATCACCCCTGAGATGCAGCAAATGATGGCAGCTCAGACACAGTTGATGCAACAGATGACCACATATATACAGAATTAGAACAACAACAACAACAACAACAACAACAACAACAACAACAACAACAACAACAACAATAACAACAATCAGAATAACCCTCCAGCCCTTGACATGCTCACCAAGTTTCTGAAACTTAGGACTGCAAGGTTCTCTGGAACAACTGATCCAATGGAAGCTGATGATTGGTTACGTTCAGTGAACAAAGACCTAGTGACTATTGGCTGCACTAATGAAGAAAAAGTAAGGTTTGCAGCATTTCTGCTTGAAGGACCAGCAGCAACATGGTGGGACAACTTTCAAATCACCACTCCCCTTGAAGATGTAACATGGGCTATTTCTGAAGAAGGATTTAGAACAACCCACATCTCACCTGGAGTAATGTACTTGAAGAAAAAGGAATTTCACAATCTGAAACAACGTCACCTCAGTGTGGCTGAGTATATTGAAGAATTCAACAATCTGGCACGCTATGCACCGGATGAAGTTGACACAGATGCTAAGAGAAAATAAAAATTTCTTGAAGGGCTTAATGATGAGTTGAACCTGCAGCTAGCTGTTGCCTATGTCCCAACTTATCAATCACTCTGTGACAAATCCACTATATTGGAAAACAAGATGAATCAAGTTGAGAATAAAAAGAGGAAACATAAACTCAAGAATCACTCAGGATCATCAAAAAGGAAGCATTCCTTCAAAAGGAGTAATGAAGATTCTGAACCACATCAAGATCACCACAACAACAATGGAAGTGAGAATAATGGAAATGATACTGACAATGGAGATGACCTTGGTCAGAACCAACATGACACTTTCAGGAAGAAATACATTAGCCAGTTGCAGTGCTATAACTGCAACGAACTTGGACAATATGCATCAGACTGTCCTGAGAAGAAAAAGAATAAGGATGCTAGAAGAGCCAATGGAAATGACTCCAATGTGACCCAGAAAGGACATGTGAACCACATTTATATGGATGGAAACTTTGAAGAGATAGAAGAAGTGGATGTCAGAAACTAGTTAACTCAGTTGAGTCAAATAAGGATTCCTTGTCTGGATATTAAGTATTGAACCCATAGTCAAGTGAACCATCAATGTAACCCTATGAGACTTTATTTTAAGGGTGGTAGTACCCTAGTTGCCTTGAAGCCAACTTGTAACCCCTAGCCTTCCCAAATCTCGTGACGAGATTTATTTTATAGGGTGGTGGCCTGTCACATCCCAAAAATTTTCCAAATTTTGAAATGTGAAAAATAAATAAACAAAATAAAACTTTGTTGAAATTCAGGGTGAGAAGAAACTTTTTGATTCCAATTGGAAATATCAAAACCTATTTTGAGCAATGAAATCCTAAAGGGATTTAAAAAGATAAACAATTATTAAAGAAAGATTTGATAATTGGAATCACTAGTTTTAGATCTTTTAATAAAAGGATTTGATTTTCAAAAGCAAGGGTAGAATTATAAATAAAGATTATTTTATAGAGCCAAATTAAATCTTGGCCAAGCCTTTGAAATAATATATTTCTATTTGATAAAAAAGAGTAAAAGATTATTTAAATAAAATAATGAGGATTTATTAATATCCAATTTTTATTAAAGTAAAGGCTTTGCCATTTTAATTAAACATTAAAACTTGTTAAATTATTTTAAACAAGTTTTCCAAGTATTTTATATTTTCAAATAAAACCTACTGATTTGGTTTTGATAATATTTAGAATTCAAAGGGAGATTTTAATAAATCAAAACCTATTTGAATTAATAACTAAGGACTATTTTATTTAATTATTAAATAGATCCTAAAAAGAATAAAAATATTATTTTATTTTGGACTTTTGAATTGTGTTGATAAACAGAACTAAAACTCAATACAAGTTTGGTGGAAGCTTGAATTGATTTGGGTGTTTGAATTGTTGTTTGAAAACCAAAACAGGAAAATCAAATAGAAAAAGCAAAGCTTACAGAATAAAAAAAGGAATCGAACTTAGCCCAACCCATCTGACCCAACAGCCCAGCAACGCAGCCCACCAGCTCACCCCACTGCGAATCGTTTTTCACTCGAACCCACACCCGCAGAGTCGCAGACAGGCAGGTCCCACTCCCTCTTTCCCCACCTCACTGACAGCACGGCCCCACGCCAGCGTGTCTTAGTCTTCACCCGCGACCAATCCTTGCCGTTGCAGCCGAGTAACTCCGGCGTTGATTTCGTGATTGATGGCTGCCTTAATCCTTCCAGTAATCACGTCCCCTTAAACACCCCTCTCCGCTCTCTCTTTCCTCCCAGACAGCTCCTCCCCTCTGCCCCTAGGCTGCCCCAATTTCCTCTTGCTCCGCCACTGCTCCGACGAGCGTCCCAGAGCAATTCCGGCCACACCCCGCGACCCCTCACCTCCCTCTGCACGCTAGCACACTCTCCACCTCCTGGCGCATCTCCCCGTACCACTGGTTCGCTCGCGCTCGCTCCAGAACGTCGGCAACTTCAAGCTCAACTCACCACCACCGTCTGCCATTGCTTCGGCGACCTTTCCCAGGTAATTCCGACCACCCCAAGCCATCCTGTTGACACTCCCGTACTCCCCACGCTCTTCCGCATCTGACCCTATCTTTGTTATGCCTCGGCACGATCTGTAGCTCCATCCCCGACGACCACCAGAGCCGCCAGACGCCAAGAGCTACTCCGGCGAGGAATTGCCACCGTCCTTGTGCGCCCCTCGTCAAACCAACAACACGTTGAGCTTCGTCACCGCCTTGCGAACACGGTGAGCCCTCTCCCCCTCTTCCTCGCTTCCTGTAGCCGCCGCATCGCCGCTAGCCGAGCGTCGCCGCCGTCTGCCGCCGCGCAGCGCCGCCAGTCCTTGGTCGAAGCAGCTGAGCCCGTTGGATCCTTATCCTGTGGCTGTGATTAAATTTAACTGAAAGGGTACGAGTGCATCTGATCCGAGCGATCTAACTTAAATCCTATGGTTCGCAGAGGCCGATCCGCATGAAACGGTACCGGCCAATAAGGACACGCCGCATGGCACTAGTTTCGTTTAAAACAGAATTTAGAATCTGATTAAATTGCAAACTTGTAAATTGCATAACTTTTGATCCACACGTCCAAAATTTGCAAATTTTATATCAATGGAATCATTAGAACATGTACTTTGCAACCATGTATTTTGTTTAATGTTTTGCTTCTGGTAAATGGGTTGAATTTGCAGAAACATGTGTATGCTTAATTTGAATATAAAAATTGTTCTAGATATAATTTTAATGTGAAATCTTTGCAAAATGATTTTTTCTGAACCTACTGACCCTAGTAACCAACTCATGGATTTAAAAATGAATTTTGTGAAGTTTAGGAATAAATACTTGAATTAGCTCATTCTAGTCAAATAAAAATATTGATTTTAATATGGAAATGATTTTTGAGTAAAACCTTTGGGAAATGTTTTGATTCAAACCTTCTGACCCTAAACACCAAGTTTTGTGAATTAACAACTTATTTGGTGAACAATAAAAAATTATTGCTTTGCTAAAAGCATTTTCCACCACATGAAATAATGATTTGATTTAAGAAATGGTTTATAGATAAAACCCTTTTGCAAATGGTTTTACCACTTTAGTAAAAGGACCACTTTGAACTTTATAATGTTTAGAGCCTAGTAGAAACCACCTTTACAAATAAAACTATCTTTTGCATGCTTGCATGCATGACTTTGTTTCTATTATTTTATGTGTGATGAATTGGTTGAATATTGGTTGGAATGCTAGTTGAATCTTTGTTTGCTTGATTGATTTGTAGTGAAGTTAGAAGAGTGTGATATTAGCAAGATCAAGAAGTGAACCAACATTCTCTACCAAAAAGGCAAGTGACACTATCATCCAAGTCCTACTATTTTCATTATACTTAGTGGATTTTTGAAACATGCATGAAAAAGATTTCTATACTTTATGCTATGCTAAATCCTAATAGGATGCCCCTATATAATCCTTAGTGAAAACAATGTAGTTGTAGTATGCTTAACCCAGCTATATATTGGGATGGGATACATGTTATGATTATATGAAGTATTGAAAAGACTTATGTTTTATATAATAAAACAAGTACTCAATGAACCACCGGGGTGGACAAGGATACTCAAGCTTTTGGACAAGGTGGCAACAAAAAGAACCATGTTTATATGGCAATCTCTTTTGTTGTGCACTAGAAGAAAACCACCCAGGGACTTAGAGATTGAACATGTTTCTCGTACAGTGGCTTCCATGTACAGCCACATGCTAAATGGGCTCTGGCTTAGTCAACTACATAGTGGAAGACCCATGCATTGGCATCTTCAGGTTAACTAGATTTGTTCTAGGGAACTTGGAACCCTACATTGGTGCCTGGAAGATAAGCTAGCATTGTGTATTGGGAGGACTCCTATGGAAAGACTTTGACACATTCTCAATCTGCCAGTACTCCATCTTGGTGAGTACTTACCCAGCGGCCACTGGTGGCATCAAGATGAGATTGTGTCATGTGGGTAAAGTGTACAACTTCTGCAGAAGATCAAAATTCTAAGTACTTAGCCGTGTCCCCGGTTATGGACAATACTGAGCAACTAAGGCCTGAAGCTATGGAAGATCTCGACATTCCAATTTCTCAAAGTTAAAACTTGAGGGTGACAACAAGGGATTTGAAACACTTGGAGTTTTCCAAGAAGTTCAAATAGATTTGACAAAGATCAAAAACTATTTTGAAAAGATAGGATAAAACTATATTGCTTTCTACAAATGAGCCTAAACCCCACTTAGCCAAATATGCATGTAATGATAGGATCCACATATTTCTACTTAGTAGTGAAACTAGCCAATACAATTCAAATGTATTGACCCTTGTGGCTGCAACTTATTATGTTGCAGGTTTGTTTGATGTTAGTGAAGTGTGTTGAATTAGGATTACAAGTCTACAACCAACATGACTGCCTGTGGCACTTTGAAGATGAAGGACTCCATGCTTTATAGATTTCTGCTGCAATGTAATGTGATAGCCAAATGAGCTATGTAAGATGTAATAAATTATTTTATTCCTGGTTATAAAGTTGTATTATGATCTTTGTTTCTTGATATTACATCTTAACTGTGGATGCTAGCTATTGATCCAGGGACTAGCATTGTAAACACAGGTGTCACATCCCAAGATTTTCCAAATCTGGTAATGTGAAAAATAAATGAATAAAATAAAACTTTGTTGATTTTCAGAGTGAGAAGAAACTTTTTGAATTCAAATGGGAACCTTCAAACCTATTTTGATCAAGATAAATCCTAAAGGGATCTATAAAGATAAACATGTAATAAAGGAAAATAAAAATATTTGAAATTACTATTTGGAAATCTTTTTATAAAAGATTTGGTTTTAAATAAAAAGACAAAAATATAAATAAGGATTATTTTGTAAAGCCAAATTAAAACTTGGCCAAACCGTTGAAATAAAATATTTCTATTTTTAGTAAAGGTTTATTTAAATAAAATAATAAGGATTTAATATCCAAGTTTATTAAAAATAAAAGTTTTACTATTTTAATTAAACATCAAAACTTATTTATTTATTTTAAACAAGTTTTCCAAGTATTCTTTATTTCCAAATAAAACCTACTGATTTGGTTTTTGAAAATAATTTCAAATGGAGATTATAAATAAATTAAAACCCATTTGATTTATTAACTTTTGTCCATTTTATTTGATTAATAAATGGATCCTAAAAGAATAAAAGTTTTATTCAATTCTGGACTTTGTTTTGTGTGGATTAACAGAATTGAAATCAATGCATAGTTTGGCAAAGGTTTGAATTCAATTGAATGTTTGAATTGTTGTTTGAATTTAAAAACAGAAAATCAAAACAGAAAAAGAAAAATCATTCAGATCAAAAAAAAGGAAGGACCCAACCCATCTAACCTAGCCCAGTCCTGGCCCAGTTAGCCCACCTCACTCTCTCCCCCGAAGCATTTTTCTCTCACTCACCAGACGACCCGTGCAGTGAATGACCGGTGGACCCCGTTCCCTTTCCTTCTCTCTCGCTGCTAGAGGACCCCACAGCCACGTCCCCTTCTTCCCCACCTGCGGACTACGCCCCTCTCCCCGCCGGCTGTTGCAGGCGAATAAAGTCCGGCATAATACGCGTTAACCACGCCATTAATCGTCCCCTTGACCACGCACGTTAAAGCGTCTGCCCCTCCTCTCCACTTCCCCTCAGTCGCCCCACCTCAACACGCCCCCAGGCCGCCCAATTCCTCGCCACACCACCCTCTGTCCGACGATGCTCCGGCGATGATTCCGGCCAGCATTCACCGCCCCTCGCCTCCTTGATCACACTCACAAGTTCCCCAGGACCTGGCGCATCTTTCTGCATCCACAGCTCGCTCGCGCGCGCCCCTGAACCTCGACAGCGACGACTCCAAGCACGGCTACCGTCTGTTTGCTATTCCGGCGAGACCTCCAGGTAGAATCTAACCACCCCCTTTCCTCTAGTTGATGCTCGCTTCTCAGTGAACCGCGTACGAAGCTAACCGCAACCTCTGGTTCCCTCTCCCGTGCTCTGTAGCAACATCCCCAGCGACGCCTGAACACACCCGACGCCAGGAGCAACTCCGGCGAGCCATTACTCTCACCTCCGTGCGCCCCTTCGCCAGCCAGTACCTCCTTGAGCTTCCCCAAGCTTCGGCGAACACGGTGAGCCTTCTCCTCCTCTCCCTTGTGTCCTGTATCACCGGCGACGACCTCGCCTGAGCGCTTCCGCCAGAGCGCCACCGCCAGCGCCGCTGAGTATTGGTCAGAGTAGTTGGGACCGTTGGATTTGAATCTGATGATTAGGATAGAAAGTAAGCGAATGGGTACGCATGCTTCTGAGCCGTATGATTTCACTTAAATCCTACGGTCTGTGTTAGTCGATCCGCACGAACCGTTTTCGACGAATCAGAACAGCCCACGTGTCCAGTGTTTGTTTTAAAAACAGAATTTGATCTATTAGATGATCAAATTTGTAAATTGCATAACCTTAGTTCTACACGTCCAAAATTTGCAAACTTTATATCAATGGAATCAGTGGAACAAGCCCTAGCCAACCTTGCCATTTGTTTAGTAAAAAGCTTCTGGAAAAATGTTTGTTTTTGCAGAAACATTTGTATGCTTGATTAGATTATAAAAATTGTTCAAAAATGATTTTGGGGATAAAATCTTTGGCAAATGGTGTGATTTGAACCTACTGACCATAGGAAACACTTTGTGGATTCAAAAATGTATTTGGTGAAACAAAAGAATGATTCTTTGATTTAAAACCAATTCTAGTCAAATAAAAATATAGTTTATTTAGTAAAAATGGTTTTGAAGGAAAACCTTTGGGAAATGTTTTGTTTTAAACTCTCTGACCCCAAACACCAAGTTTTATGGTTCGAAAACATATTTGGTGAACCCTATAGATTAATGCCTTGTTTTGAAAATTGTTTATAAAGTGAAACCTTTTGCAAATGACTTTGCCACTTTATAAAATGACCATTAGGTGTTTTCCAATGTTTATGACCCATTAGGAACCACTTTTTCAAATAAAACAATCCTTGGCATGCTTGCATGCATTATCTTGGTTCTATGATTTTATGTGATGAATTGCTTGAATGGTAGATTGAAATATTATTTGCTTGATTGATTTGTAGTGACTTGAAGTGTTTGAACATTGCAAAGATCAAGGAGTGAACCTATAGTATACCAAAAAGGCAAGTGATGCTTCATACTTTGTCCCATTACTTTCACTATGCATTAGAGATTTTTCTAAGTAAAACTTGCATGGAATTTTGCTAAGTATAAACCTTGCTATAGGAAAACCTAGTAGATGAAACCTTAGTAAAATTTTCCTAAAGTTAAGATTCCTACTACTATCAAGCTTAGCTTAGCTAATAGAAAACAAGGGAGGAATATACATTCATACTATGGAAAATTTCTAAGTCTGAGGACTTATGTTTTTCATAATAAAACAACTAAGTCAATGAATCACCTGGGTGGAATGGGACTTTATTGGTGGTTTTTGGTTGAGTGGTTCACAAGGCCCATGTTTATGGTTGACCTTGTGTATCTCACTTGTGGATGGCCACCCAGGAACAAAGTGATTTGATATGTCAAATGTTGAGAAGCTTCAAGTGCAGCCACTTGGCATTATGGGCTCTGCCTGGATCATATAGGTTGCAAGAACTTAGCCATATGGACAGTTGGTGGTAGAGTTTGATAGGTTGGAACGCGTCCATTTTGGTCTAAGGGAATGCTTCTGAAAGATCTTGTCTTGGTGAAACCAAGTCTTGTGGGGAAAGTGCACCACCTCTGCAGAGTGTAAAATCTAAGTACTTAGCCATGTCCCGGGTAAAGGACAATTTGAGCATCAAGACATGGAAGCAATCAAGAATCTCATCATTCAAATTTCTAAGTTAAAAACTTGTGGTTGAACAAGGGTTAAAGGATCTTCAATCTTTTGATTGGGAGAAATGTTTTTGTCAAGCAAAAACTTAGTGTTTTCAAAATGATAAGGAAAATCTATTTTGAGCAATGCAAGCCTCAACTCCACTTAGCCAAATGCATATAGATGATAGACTCCACCATACTACCATAGTATCACTTGCCAATACAATTCAAATGTATTGACCCTTGTGGCTGTAACTTGTTATGTTGCAGGTTTGTTTGATATAGTGAAGTTGATTGATTAGGATTACAAAGTCTACAACCAACATGTCTGCCTGTGGCACTTTGAAGATGAAGGACCCCATGCTTATAGATATTCTGCTGCAATGTAATGTAATAGCCAAATGAGCTATGTAAGATGTAATAAAATTATGTTATTCCTGGTTATAAAGTTGTATTATGACCTTTGTTTCTTGATATTACATCTTAACTGTGGATGCTAGCTATTGATCCAGGGACTAGCATTGTAAACACAGGGGACTCTACCTTATTGAAGGTTGGGAACCTTACAACAGGGATCTCTACCTTATTAAAGGTTGGGAACCTTACAAGTACTTCTTCAACTTTCATTTATAATGTTTGCTCTCCCCCTTAGGGTTTACTAATAGTCTTTAAATTGTCTATATAGTATTTATTGGATTTATAACTAGAATGTTGGTCTCTGTTCAGTTTATACTTTACCTAATTAGGGTCTGATGAAAGATTTTACGGTGTATCCACACAATTTTGGATCTCCGAAACAAATCTTTCAGCATTATATGTCTACTTACTTTTAGACATTTTCGCTTGGATATGTCTGACCTTGCGAAGCATCTCGAAAGACGATCGCCTTAAACTTTTATACTTCTTTAGGTCTTACTTAGCTTAGGCCAAATTTTATGCTCTTTATGCAACCTTTAAGAAGATCTAGTTAACTAAGTTAACCAAATACCAGCTGCGGACAGAATACCAACTGTGGATTGGAATACCGATTATGGATCAAATACCAGCTGCGAATCATCCTGGGTGATAGGTATTACCTTACAGTTTCCATCCTACTACTGGCATTCCCTCTGAATTGTCAAAGCTTACATACCATTTTGCTCCACAACTTCATGTTTGTACTAATTCATGATGCTTCCATGAACTAGGTATTACTACTTTATTAATTCCTTAGTAATATTGCCTACTATATTGAACCCCAAGTTCATCCCTTTTTGTTGTTCCTTATATTTACTACATTAATCTTTCTTCTTATAGCTAGCTGAGAATATCCTGAATTTGATCTATCCTTCGAATTATGTTAATACTCCTTATCTTTTGCTTTATTTTTCAAATAAGTCTTCATCTTGATCCTTGAAACTTGTCACTCCCTTATACAATTCTCATTTCTATCTAGGTCTATAACATCAAGTAATAACTGGGTGTTACATCATGCATTTGTACACCTAATTAAACTTCATGTACAAATCTAGGCAATCAAGAAGATTCAAGAAAATCCAAAAAATCGATAAACAACAAAACATATACCATGTATTATACATAGGTTCGGTTTGCTCCACAACTATCTTACAAGAACTTCTTGTTCTTGTGAGTATATACTCACTTATTTCGGCAAACCTTTCAAACTACAATACGCATTACCCTCTATGTACATTATTCAAGCACTCATCCCTTGGGATGTCGTTCCTTTCTTACTTTCATCTTCCTCTAGTGCTTCCTGGAGTTCCGTCCATGATGACGTGAAGTCCTACGACTGCCTTCTGGAGCATAAGAGCATCCAGGAGGTGTGTATTCTTGATTAGAAGTACCGAGACTGAGATTAGTCATTGAAAAATGACTAGAGTTGGCGTAATCTTCTACCAAATATTCCTGGTTTTCCGGCAACGCTTCCTCAAAGTAAGTTGGCTCCTTAGCCTTTTCTTGGATCCAGTCGTACATATTGGTATTGTAGCTATCAGAATACTCTTCTAAGTTTATTGGATTGGTATCACCCCCATATGGTCCATACGTCTCTCTATGGTTATAGCTGGTCTCTTCTCCGATACCTGTATCATAAGGTATAGGATTTCCTATGGTTCCACCTTGAGATTCTACTCCCCATCCATACTTGTTTGGCTCAGGGTTAGTTGGAATAACTCCATTCCATTACTGTTGTTCGGAGTTGTACTTGGTCCATAAATCTTCACGTGACTGGGGTTTAGTTTGGTAGTAGGCATAATTTTCCGAGTTTGGATCATCAAACTCAGTTTCCTCATACACTTCTCCTGAAGGTATGTATTTGGGATGCCTAGCTTCTTTATCTAACTTCTTTCTACGTGCCACTGCCTTATCAGGATCAGTAAAATCCTCAATGACCGTATCCAGTTCCTGAACTAAGACTTGGTGAGTGTTATGATAAGTGTTTAGCAAAGACCGATAATGATCCATGTACTCTACAGATAGAGTAGGTTTAGTTTGGACTAAACTTGAGTGATCTAACTCATGCTCTGGGTTTACGGTTTCATGGGGTATAATGGTGTGAGTACTACCTTTTAGAGCTTGGGATTTTTGTTCGCGGATCATGGTTATGGCTGCTGCTACCGCAATCTGATATGCAGATGCCATGCATCTTGCTTCTCCTGATGGAATTTCTCCCTTAAGTCCTAACTTCTTAGGTAACATGATCATGACACAGTATTTAGCTAATACCTGCCCATCATAGTAACTATAAATCTTGACCAAAAGTCTTGATTCACAATCCAAACTCCATAGAAGTTGTCAGAGATTGTCTGTCCAATCCCCTGTTGGGCCACGCAGAGATAAAACAAAACTTTTTCCTCTAATGTGGTGATCCCAAGATCTAGCTGAGGTAGAAGTCCACGGGGTTTACCACTAGACGCGCAGTTACGGATTACTGATGAAGTGCGTCAGTTGATGCAGTGCAGTCCTCACGATCAGATTGTCCTGGTGCTGATCGCACAGCACCTCTGCTGGTATCCACACGTACAAGGAGGAGCACCGGCGGCGAACTGCTAGGTTCGTATCGACGGTAGGACTGCTGTGGAGCTAGGGTTTCCAACACATGGAATGACCTAACCAATAAACGATTAACCTTTCTGGGTTACGGTGCTCCACTATATATAGGGAGTGAACGTGGGCTCTGCTCGCGCGACCCATTCACTAAAGCCCATATAACACTAGTCACTGTGATTCCAACTCACTAACTCAGTCCTAATCCGGTTTAGGTCCAACCCAACCAGATTACAGGTTCAGATCCAATCCGAACATGCTCCCGCTCTTAAGTGTGTGACCCCGCAGGCTCATGGCTACTTGGACACGATTGGAGTCCGACTCTCAATCGATCAGTCAGTAGCGGCTCCTAGCAGAACGTGCCGACTCCCAAGTACCAAAGAGTCATGACGACTTGCCTTTCCAATGCGACTTTCGTCCGAGTCCCTTTTGCCTCACGATATACCTTGTCAGACTATAGGCGAATATATGTCATCCCTTAAATAGTCTGACTCTCTTCTCGATCCGAGATAAGTGATTCACCCGACTAACTCTTAGTCGATCGCCTCGGTTAACACTTAACCGAGTCGTGCATGGCCATGCTTTCTGAATCATATCTCACAAGAGGGCCCAGAGAATATCTCTCCAAGTGGAGGGGCAAAATCCCATCTTGGTTATTCACATCACACAGCTTGATTCTCAGTCGACCCGAACTCTGCCTTTATAACTGCCCAGTTACGGATCAGCATTTGACAGAACCTAAGTCGGCGATCCTCAACTTGGACTATGCAATAACCTCAGGTCTAAGGATTACATTGATTGAGATATACAAATGACAACTTGTTCGTTGTACCTCAATATGGGTCAATCCGACTCGCTAAACTCTTTAGCCGAGTCTGTGTAAGTTGGAATAGCATCTCCATGCCCATGACAAGTGGAACCGAGTCATCAAGCCAACTTTCACATTTGTCTAAGTTGTGTGTCCAGCACAACCTCATTGACCAAGGATATTTAGTACAAACAACATGAATGCATAGCTCCACAACCGAATCACATATTCAATGATACACATCAGATGTTTATACAAGGACAACTTAATAACTTTATGAATACAATGGGAAATATCATCATACATGATTGCCTCTAGGGCATATTCCCAACAGTCTCCCACTTGCACTAGATTCAATCTTCTGACATCACATGTCTAAGCATCTAATGCCCATGGCTCTCAGGTGCGCCTCATGCTTCGGCTGTGGTAACGGCTTTGTCAACGGATCCGCAATATTTGCATCCGTGTGTACCTTGCATAACTTGATATCACCCTGATCCACGAACTGGCGAATCAGGTGGTACCGCATGAGTATGTGCTTGTTCTTCTGGTGCTGTCTAGGTTCCTTGGCTTGTGCAATAGCACCATTGTTGTCACAATACACGTCCAATGGATTGGACGAGCCCTGAACCACACCAAGATCCATGAGGAAATTCCTCATCCAAACAGCTTCCTTTGCTGCCTCCGAGGCGGCAATATACTCAGCTTCTGTTGTATACGCAGACACAGTCTCTTGCTTGGAACTCTTCCAGCTCACAGCACCTCCGTTTATAATAAACATGTATCCGGATTGCAAACGAGAATCATCAGAGTCGGTAAGATAACTCGCATCCGTGTAACCCTTTACACTGAGTTCATCTTCACCACCATAAACCAAGAACATATC
The DNA here is from genome assembly GCA_916181665.1 of Avena sativa. Lineage (NCBI taxonomy): Eukaryota > Viridiplantae > Streptophyta > Magnoliopsida > Poales > Poaceae > Avena > Avena sativa. The sequence goes on along the minus strand of OV702279.1, from coordinate 16,811,955 downwards.
CTTAGTCCTTCTCAAGTACTTTACGATATTTTTAGCCGTTGTCCAGTGGATCTCTCCAGGATCAGCTTGGTATCTGCTCACAACACTTAGAGCATAGGGAACATCCGGCCTAGTACAAATCATGGCATACATGATGGATCCGACTGCAGAAGCATATGGAATCGCACTCATCCGACTTCGCTCATCCGTTGTCTAAGGACACTGAGTCTTGCTAAGTTTTACACCATGGGACATCAGTAAGAACCCTTTCTTAGACGATTCCATGTTGAACTTCTTCAACACTTTGTCCAAATAAGTACTCCGACTCAATCCAATGAGCCTCCTTAATCTATCTCTATAGATCCGAATTCCGAGGATGTATGTTGCCTCACCCAAGTCTTTCATTGAGAAACTCCTTTCCAATGATTCCTTGGTTTCTTGCAACATCTGGACATCATTTCCAATCAGTAATATGTCATCCACATATAAGATTAGAAAATTTACTTTGTTCCCACTAAACTTCTTGTACAAACAAGAATCATGATCACTCTTGATGAAGCCAAACGATTTGACTACCTCATCAAAGCGAATATTCCAACTCCGAGATGCTTGCTTCAACCCATAAATGGATTTCTGAAGTTTGCACACCTTGTCAGCATTAGCCGGATCAACAAAACCCTCGGGCTATATCATATACACATCCTCGGTTAAATTTCTGTTAAGGAAAGCCGTTTTGACATCCATCTGCTATATCTCGTAGTCGAAATAGGCCGCTATAGCTAACATGATCCGAACTGATTTAAGCATCGCTACGGGCGAGAAAGTCTTGTCGTAATCAACTCTTTGAACTTGTCGGAACCCCTTCGCGACAAGGCGTGCTTTATAGATTGAAACATTTCCATCCATATCATTTTTCTTCTTAAAGACCCATTTGCACTCGACGGTTCTTGCACCGTCTGGCAGATCAACCAAGTTCCAAACTTGATTTTCATCCATGGACTTTATCTCGGATCTCATGACTCCAAGCCATGACTCGGAATCAGATCCCACCATCGCTTCCGAATAATTTGCCGGCTCATCACTGTCTAACAGTAACACATCACGAACACTTCGTAATCTTGCCGATCTTCGTAGTACAGGTGCTGCTGCCGGCTCATCTGCCACGACCGGCTCAACCTCCAAGGTTTTTGCTGACTCGCTACTAGCCGGTTCCTCTCGAATTTCTTCGAGTTGCACCGTGCTCCCACTTACTCCCTGACTGAGAAACTCTTTCTCAAGGAAGACACTATTCCGAGCGACAAACACTTTGCCCTCTTCTCGGTTGTAGAAGTAGTAACCCAAGGTTTCCCTCGGATACCCCACGAAAATACATTTATCCGACTTGGCCGTAAGCTTGTCCGACTGAAGTCGCTTGACAAATGCTTCACAACCCCAAATCTTAAGAAAAGACAAACTTGGCTTTTTGCCTGTCCACATCTCATGCGGTGTCTTCTCTACCGATTTTGATGGTACTCTGTTTAGTGTGAACGTCGCTGTTTCTAGACAATAACCCCATAATGATAAAGGCAGATCTGTCCGACTCATCATTGACCGTACCATGTCCAACAAGGTCCGATTCCTCCTTTCTGAAACACCGTTCCTTTGCGGCGTTCCTGGCGGAGTAAGTTGAGGAACTATTCCACAACTTTTCAGATGGTCATCAAACTCATGGCTCATGTACTCGCCTCCTCGGTCCGACCGAAGAAACTTTATTTTCTTGCCGAGTTGATTCTGTCCTTCATTCTGGAATTCTTTGAACTTTTCAAAGGCTTCCGACTTGTGTTTCATCAAGTAGATATATCCATACCTACTAAAATCATCAGTGAAGGTAATGAAGTACTCATAACCACCTCTGGCTATCGTGCTCATTGGTCCACATACATCACTATGTACTAGTCCCAACAAGTCGGACGCCCTTTCGCAACTCTTCGCAAAAGGTGTCTTGGTCATTTTGCCGAGTAGGCAAGATTCGCATGTCTCGAACGACTCCAAGTCGAACGAAGTTAGGAGTCCATCATCATGGAGCTTCTTCATGCGTTTCCAACTTATATGACCAAGCCGACAGTGCCAAAAGTAAGTCATATTCAGATCATTTGGTTTCAACCTTTTAACATTTATGTTATAAACCGACTCACCATCAAGATTCAAAATAAATAACCTGTCCTGGACGGGTGCAAAGCCGTGAAACATATCATTCAAATACAAAGAACAACCATTATTATTGATATTCGACTCATAGCCTTGCCTCATCAAACATGAAGCAGAAATAATGTTTCGACTGAGCACTGGAACATAATAACAATTATTCAGTTCCATAATGAATCCGTAAGGTAAATGAAGTTGCATCGTGCCGACTTCCAACGCAGCAACTCTTGCTTTGTTGCCGACTCAAATATCAACCTCGCCTCTTGTTATGCTCCTAGTTCTTACCAGTCCCTGCAACGAGTTGCAGATGTGAATAACTGATCCGGTATCATATACCCAAGAACTATTAGGTGCATCAGCAAGATATATGTCTATAACATTGCAAACAAGTGTACCTGAGTCAGAAGTCATACCTCCACTCTTGGCTTTGTCGGCCAAGTACTTGCTGCAGTTCCTCTTCCAGTGGCCATCCGCCTTGCAGTAGAAGCAAGTGGATCCGGCTGAAGGAGATGGCTTAGTCCCTGAGGAAGCGCTTGGGACCGGGTCCGGAGCCTGCTTTCCTCCTGACTTAGCCTTCTTCTTAGTCCAAGAACTCTTCTTGAACTTAGCCTTATTCTGCACCATCATTACTTGATTGGCGCCCTTCTTGAGATCCGCCTCTGCCTTCTTGAGCATCCCATGCAATTCAGTGAGCTTCTTATCCATACCATGCATGTGGTAGTTCGAAATGAACTGTCCATATGCACTAGGAAGAGAGTTCAGAATTATGTCTGTAGCAAACTCTTCGCTTATGGGGTAGCCAAGCCTCTCCAGAGACTGCACGTATCCAACCATTTTGATCACATGCCGACTCAGTGGATCACCATCCTTAAGCTTGCAACTCAGCAAAGGCTGAGAGACTTGATACCTCTCAGTCTTCGCCTGATCCTGGAACAACTTTTGAGGCTTTTGATCATATCGTAGGCCTCAACATGCTCGAACTGCTTTTGCAAGTCCGGTTCCATGTGAGCAAGCATAAGACAGCTAATATCCGTGGACTCATCCTTAGCCCGACGGTAGGCATTGGTGGCTGCGACAGTCGCATTCTCATTCGGCTCATCTGGAAGTGGGTTGTCTAGGACATGGTCCTTCTTTTCTTGTTTGAGAACAATTCTCAGATTTCGATACCAGTTGGTAAAATTAGTGTCGTTCAGTTTATCTTTCTCAAGAATATCTGAGAGTGATTGCTACTTGGTGCCATGATCTACAACAGAAAATATGCAAAACACTTAAGACATGTATTCATAAAAGAGCAAGCATATTAAACATTTTAATATTTTATGCTCCCACTAGAACCAACACCCCTCCGATGGTTACTTAGTGATTCAGGATCCTAAATAAGCAAGTCGTCTAGTGAGCTTTAGCATCACCGCTAGCCGCCAAGTGATCTAGGTAGACAACTCCTTGTCAATCGCATCTCATGCGACTCCTGTTGGACGGGTGGCATCACATGCCCCGACTCCCATCTGACTTTTCCCCAAGCCCCACAACCGTTGTGATAGACCCGTCTAGCTTACCGAGTGTTTCCGTAGTAAGAGTCCAACTCGAACTCACCTAGTCGGAAAGAATTGGCAGCACCTCAATTTTATGAGCCCACTACCAAAAATGACCGACTTGTGATGGTGCAAACACTAGCGGGAAAACCGACTAGACCTTCTTTGAGGGATTAAATTTTACCGACTATCTAACAGAGGTAAAACAGAGACATAATAATAACACAAAATAAAGCATTTATAATGTGAAATGGTATGGCTCTCTTCATGGCGATCTCCATCTCCACAAAGCCTGTAATCCGACTCGTGCCAACTCTTGTCACTTGTTGTCTTACTCCAAGTCACCGACATGTACAACGCCTTGCATGCCTTCCGGGTTCTCCAAACAGCTACACTAGCTTAGTAAAGTAAATTACATAGAGAATCCGACACGCAGGTCGTTATACAATAAAATGACAGCACCTAGGCTCCAGCCGGCTGACAAAAACCGTGATTCGCAGATCACGTATGGATTACACACATACATCACATGCACATGAACCATACCATTGACAACTTCCTGCAAAAACAAGTTATGCATAGATACAATATCTACCGGCGTTGTGAAACTCGCAACGACATCTAAGGCGCTACGACAGGGCGAAGCCGGCGGTCCAGCTTCGATCAAACTTTTTCCGAAAACGTAGATCTCATCTATGATCCGGACATGGATTCCGACCATTGTTCCGATTCGATCAAACTTTTTGATCTTCGATCACCGCCTGTGGATTTACGTGTCACCTTCTACCCCGATGGTGGAAGCCGACCGGTAGGGGTATGTCGTTCCACGACCTCAGCTGTATGATCACTGAAATCAGATCTACCATTCCCCGAGAACAGTTGATCCAATCAACTTCGTACAAAACCGATCTATCTCATAGATCGACCACCAAACAACACATAGATCTCATCTACAGCCAACCTCATATCACATATGCGAGATTTCGAGCGTAAAACCAGAAGCTATCGCTCTGATACCACTGTTGGGCCATGTAGAGATAAAACAAAACTTTTTCCTCTAACGTGGTGATCCCAAGATCTAGCTGAGGTAGAAGGCCACGAGGTTTACCACTAGACACGCAGTTGCGGATTACTGATGAAGCGCGTCAGTTGATGCAGTGCAGTCCTCACGATCTGATCGTCCTGGTGCTGATCGCACAACACCTCTACTGGTATCCACACGTACAAGGAGGAGCACCGGCGGCGAACTGCTAGGTTCGTATCAACGGTAGGACTGTTGTGGAGCTGGGTTTCCAACACATGGAATGACCTAACCGAACAACGATTAACCTTTCTGGGTTACGGTGCTCCACTATATATAGGGAGTGAACGTGGGCTCTTCTCGTGCGACCCATTCACTAAAGCCCATATAACACTAGTCACCGTGAGTCCAACTCACTAACTCAGTCCTAATCCGGTTTAGGTCCAACCCAACTAGATTACAGGTTCAGATCCAATCCGAACATGCTCCCGCTCTTAAGTGTGTGACCCCGTAGGCTCGTGGCTACTTGGACACGATTGGAGTCCGACTCTCAATAGATCAGTCGGTAGCGGCTCCTAGCAGAACGTGCCGACTCCCAAGTACCAAAGAGTCATGACAACTTGCCTTTCCAATGTGACTTTCGTCCGAGTCCCTTTTGCCTCACGATATACCTTGTCAGACTATAGGCGAATATATGTCATCCCTTAAATAGTCTGACTCTCTTCTCGATCCGAGATAAGTGATTCACCCGACTAACTCTTAGTCGATCGCCTCGGTTAACACTTAACCGAGTCGTGCATGTCCATGCTTTCCGAATCATATCTCACAAGAGGGCCCAGAGAATATCTCTCCAAGTGGAGGGGCAAAATCCCATCTTGGTTATTCACATCACACAGCTTGATTCTCAGTCGACCCGAACTCTGCCTTTATAACTGCCCAGTTACGGATCAGCATTTGACAGAACCTAAGTCGGCGATCCTCAACTTGGACTATGCAATAATCTCAGGTCTAAGGATTACATTGATTGAGATATACAAATGACAACTTGTTCGTTGTACCTCAATATGGGTCAATCCGACTCGCTAAACTCTTTAGCCGAGTCTGTGTAAGTTGGAATAGCATCTCCATGCCCATGACAAGTCGAACCGAGTCATCAAGCCAACTTTCACATTGGTCTAAGTTGTGTGTCCAGGACAACCTCAATGACCAAGGATATTTAGTACAAACAACATGAATGCATAGTTCCACAACCGAATCACATATTCAATGATACACATCAGATGTTTATACAAGGACAACTTAATAACTTTATGAATACAATGGGAAATATCATCATACATGATTGCCTCTAGGGCATATTCCCAACATCCCCTACGTAGTCATTGAACGTCCTGTTCATCACTTGAACATTCCGGGGTGGATATCGAGGTGCCATGTGGAACTGTAGATAGGAAATTATCATCAGTCACATAGAGTTAAAACTCTTGGGTAATGATCGGAATTGCAATCATACAAAAGAATTATCGCACTAGCAACATGACAGGATTATTCTCAAGTGAATATCCCTCATATCACTAGAGAACTCTTTATTCTTGCTAGGATGTGTCCTACAGGTTCTACCCATTTACTAGGTTTCCAACCTAAAGTCAAAGCATATGCTCTAATACCAACTGCGGTGACCCAGCATACCACTGCATGATGTAGTATACTATAGTCATGGATATAACACCAATGAAACACCGTTCACCAGTATTACACCCCTCAGAGTGGCACAACAGAAACACAGAAGGTCCAATACATGGCTAAAGGTTACAACTCACTCTTTACACAAGATCTAGAGAACACTCTAGGTTAAAGAGAGAGAAAGAAACAAAGAAGAATCAAAGATAAATAATGCACCACCTATTATACTTTTTAGACTAGTATTTTAATTAAGGGGTTGGCATTGCTGCTATTGCAATACACTAAAGAAGTAGATTCTATGGCTAGAGATTATATTTCTATCAAAATAGTAACTTCGTCTTCACTTGAGTTGAGGTATCTGTTGACTTCCTTGTCTTTGTTGAAGAGCTTTAGCTTTGGATGATGATTCCTGGAGCATAACTTGGTGTAGACATCGTCTTAATGGCTTCAGAATCTAGCAAGGGTTAAGAAGATACTTTGAGTACAAGCATACTCAACAAATTCACTAGAAAAGGAGTGTTTGATGCACTATAACTACAGCCAGAGACCGTAGGTCATAGGCAATGCAAGTTTTTATAAACATTTCTTCAAAGGTTGCTTTTATACTGAAAAGCTATGTCCGTCAGCCTTCACGGGTTTACCAGAAGTTTCATGGAGTTCCTTTCCCGCCGCGTTCACAGCTCCTTCCCGGAATAGGGAGTAACAAGTTAAAGTTCTTACACTTTGTAGAGGTGCGTCACTTTACCCATGAGAGATCAACTCTTTGTTGCACAACCGGGCAACTTATTCCCGTCCACAATTCCATGATGTGGGGGCCAGAAGATGATCCAAGCCAATCACTGCCCCCTTCGCGACCTCGCATGCGTCCTTGGTGTACACCATGCCCACATATTGGATTACGGCAATAGTTTGTACAAACCGTTAGATGCCAGAACTATCGTGGGATGTTGAGGGTTCCCACCCATATGCTGTATATCCTCTACGAATTACCAATTAATATACACGCTACGAGGATAACAGCCATGAACTGCACATCCGGCTTCATGCGAGAGGAAGAAGATGCAGCTGACTTCTCCGTCCCATTCCAAATCTCATGGTCAACGCATAATATACGGCGCAAGAATCACTGGCGACATTGAATGTTAAGTCCTAGGTGATATAGTTCTGAACAGTGGTATTCCAACTGTCAGATTTAATAGATTAGCTCATCACCCTGGATCAGTAACCAATAATTCACATTATTATCGAAAATAGTGTTTTCTAACCTTTTTCAAATGCGGTGATGATAACACTGGATTTGTAAAATACTTTACAGAATATAAACAAAGGACATGAGAAAGTGTGAACTTGTCTTTTGTGATTGCATGATTATGCACTCACGGTCTTCGAGTCAGTATAAGATCCAAAATCTGAAATCAGCATCATTGGTCCGGTAAGGACTAATTTTTAAAGAGGCAATATGCTCTTATGCATAATAATGTGATACACTTTATAAACGCGAATTCTAGGGATAATGTTGTTCTAGGGTTTGGATACTAGAAATGATGTCTTTGAAATGTGTTGTACTTTTAGATGAGTTTAATACTTGTGCTTCTTATAAGGGCTTGTGAGTGTGTGTGAAGCAATATGTAGGTACAATATCATAAATAATGAGATACACTTAATTGTGAAATTCTACTTAAAATTGCTTATATAAGAACTGTTGTTTTGAAGTGGCAAACAGAATAACATTTGAAGAAAAGATTTATTTTTTGAGGTCTAATCAATTTTTGTGGTTAGTTGAGTCTGGTCGATGTTATTTGTGCTTGCTTGAATAGTTTGGGCTGGAGATGCTTTATGACTTAACTATATCAGACCAAAGTTAACTATAAAACATATAACAATGTTTATAGTATTATTTTTAAATTCTTGTAGACTAAAGTTAACTTTAAAACATAGATAGTTTGAAAGTATTATACTTATAACATTTGTACCTTGTGTACTTGGTAATGTTGCCTTAAGGTTACTTTAATAATGGTTATAATTTGCAAACAAGGAAATAATATTGCTTAACTGTTTATGGATTCACTATAGTGTTGTGATAGTTTTGTAAACTGATGGCTGAAGTATATGGAAAAGATTTTATTTAATCACAGTGTATTTTTAAAGAGTTTATATTGGACAAGAATATTTTTAGAAAATAAACTACATATATAGTTGGAATGGTAATTCAATGTAATTGTATTTAAAATGTGTTGAATCAATTAGACCTTACATTATAATATTTAAGATTAATATTGTTTATTAGACCTAGATTGAAAATTTTAGAAATTTTAACAAATTTTATTTACCCTTGGATGAATTATTAAACTAAGGAAATAGATTTAAATTCAAATTACTAGAGTATTAAGTTTTTTATTTACTTTAAAAGTGGAATATTATATTTTTATCATGTAGGTATATTATTTTTGTGATCATTTTGGTAAATTACATTTATTTTTGTGATTTATAAATAATAAGATATGATTTTGAAAATATTTATTACTTTATAAATACTTAATAAATAATAAATATTTAATTAAGTGAAATAATAATGTATGATTATAGTTTTAAAGTATTGTTCTTATTTTTCTAAGATTTTTGGTATTTTATTCATATTTTTAATATTTACCATAATTAAAATATGTATTAACAAAGTTTTATTTCTTATAAAACCTTTATTAAATAATATTTATTTAAAAAATCATCATAATAACATTTGATAATAATTTTAAGTTGTAGAGTTTATTTTTCTACAAATTTTCATATATTATACACATTTTTCTAAATTATAAATCAAAAGTTATTAATTTAACAAAATTTAATCATTTATTGAATTTCTGGAATATTAATAATTGAGCTTATAACATTTTATTTATTTCTTAAACAGGAATTAACTTTTTACACCACACCCACACCTAGCCTTAGTCACTGAACAGTGGGCTGGTGGCCACCTCATCTCTTAGATTTAATAAATGTGTTTGTTACCGACCCTAGTTATACCCCCCAGACAATGACATATGGGCCCTGGGACACATCACACGCCAAGCTAGCAAGGACTTGTCAAACTAGCTGATGTGGTTTGAATCTGACATAGGCATGACGTCACATGAGTTAATCCTCACTGGTTGAGGACTTATCAATTGATCTAGTGCGCGCGCGGGGCTGTGTCTAGGTGCGTTGGGAAAGAGGTATCCCGAGGAACCTATTGGTGGTTGCGCCGCCCTATTTTGGTCACCGGAGGACAACCGGCGAAGAGCTCACGCGATGGTGCTTGAGGGTGATCATGGTTGTCAACACCCGGATTTTTAATCCCAGATGCCTATTATGCCATTTTTGCAAGACATAACAGAATTGGATACCACAGTACATCATCCATTACAAAGCATACATATGGTCTTACACAAAGAAGGATCTCATGATCCAGTTCTTAATACAATTCAAGCAGCGAAAATACGTAATAATAAAGCTAGCGTAGGCAAAGCTCCATCTTCGGGGTCACAGGCAATGCTGGCGATGGGAGATGATCCTAGTTGTCGTAACCTTCCTGGGGTCCATCATCCTGGTACTCCTCTTCATAGTCTGGCCACGGGAATAGCCAGGGACAAAGCCATGAGTACTCTTTAAGTACTCGCAAACTAATACTAACAAGCGAAGGGGTTTTTTGTAGTAGGACACTAAGCTCTAGGGTTGTTTTGCAAAAGCCAGATTTACATCTACTAAGTTCAGAAGCAAGAGAAAGCTAGTCAAATTTTATAACACGTAAGTGGGAATTTGTATCTCATGTCACAACTCTGTTGTGGTCAAGTCAAAATCACCATTCATTTCACAAGTCATTTTGAAATCATCTCACGGGGGAACAGTATGGCAACTCCAACTGTCCATAACCGCGGACGCGGCTATTCGAATAGTTTGATACTCTGCAGAGATTGTACACTTTCACCACAACATTCGACACATCCATCAGGAACAAATCCTGAAGTCACCATAGTCAGTATGCGGATAATCAAACCTAACCTTTCAATTACACGCCCTAGTATAAGCACCTCTCCTGTGAGTTTGGCCTCCCAACCATGACCAACTGTCATCTTGGGTACTGCACAGGTGGACAATCTTCACAAGGTAGCCTCAGCTCAGACCTTGGCCATGAGGGAACCAATACTAAGGTATATAAGTTTCCAGTCAATCCCTACCCAATCTTCGGGTATTGTGGTTGTACGGAAAAATTGGAATGGTATCGCATCCAGACAACCATCAGTTTTATAAAGGGCTAAGGCTCATGCCTCAACATTTTCATCACCAAAATCATCTGGTGTGTGGAAACTCATGTCAAAACATCTCAGTAGAATGATCCATCATTCTAAAGTTTTCATAACCATTTTCACCAAGTAATCCCATCTAAAGTTGATCAAGTTTTATGCTTAGCACTAGCATCTACAAGAGGGGGGGGTATGAGTACTAATGAGGGGTGATAAACTAGTGAAATTTTCACTAGGTTCAATCTCATGCCTTAGGATGACATCAAGATTATATAGCTTAGGCCAAATTTTATGATCTTTATGCAACCTTCAGTTAACTTCCTAGAATCTACAAGTCACTTAAGTAAACTCTAAAAGAAAGCTTTGATAAAGACCTAAAGTAAAAAGCTTGCAAGTAAAATTAGGATGGGGTTATCAAGTGGGTATAACCACATATGCTTAAGGCATATGGTTGGCATGGTAAGGCTTGCTAAAGTCTAATATCTTACAAGTGTTAGCTTGCACATTCAACTAGTAGTATTAGGCTTGCCTTGTGCAGAGCAGTGGTTGAAGTTCTCCTTGGCTTCTTCGTAGTATCTTCCTTCCTCCTCGTATCCTTGGTCGGTACTAGCATCTATAAATAAATACGAGGTACACAATCACCAAAAAATACTTAACTACTTTCAATCATCACACAAAGGGGTTCTATAGATGATCTACCATCATCACTATCATTACAAGCACTTGACTTAATTATTTTATTTTTAGAAAAGTAATTTCTACTCATTGAAAAACTACTTAAGATTTAATATTCTCCAAACCAAGCATGGGATCATGTTGACACATGTCATCACCACATATTTTAGTTCATGGGAATGTGATTTAAAGTGGTGTCACAATTTAATAAGGTTTAACCTTTTTATTTTAAATAAAATAAGTGACTAGAAATGCCTATGTGGCATTCTTTTATTACTTGAACATTATTTCTGTAAGTAAACCCATATATTTTTATATATTCTGAAAGGTATGATCAATTTTGATTTTTGAGAGTTGGAATCAACTCAAAAGCTATTACGGTTTAAATTTGAAAAATGTTTGAATGCAGAAAAGCTTCTGCCTTGTTATTTTTACCAAGGGTGATCTACAGATCCAAATGATTTGAATCCAACGAGCTTGGATTCAGCATTTCCAGTCCTTTCTAACAAAATTGGTTTCACTCAATTTGGTTCACTGAATCAAGCTGGGTTGATTTTTGAAACTAGGTACAGAACTATGTTTGAATGAAAATGGAAAAATCCAAATTCAAACGAGTGGGCTGCGCGGGAAGAGAAAATGGGCCGGCCTGCAATGCTTAGCGCTTACGCGGGCTGGTTAAGTTGCTGTCCCCACGCGTCAGTGAGACGGGGGGTGCGAAGCGGTACGGGGCAACGTGGTGTGTTGGATCTAGTTCTAATCCAACGACTCTGGTTCATCGTCCATGTCGGGTAGCGCCGGCGAGACAGAACCCTAACACGGCAGGTGGGGGTCGTGGGAGGCTCACCGGGGCTCAGGCGAGGGTCGACGAGGCGGGCGAACGACAAAGTCGATGACGACGAACCTCCTGGTACCGGGAGCTTCTCCTGAGGCGGCTCCAATCACTGGCTTCCTTCTTCTCTAGTAGCGGCGGGCTCCGGCCAAATTCTGGCAATGCGCTGCTCGCCTGGCTCTGGGAACGGGGTAGAACGATCATTGAGGAGAGGCGAGTGAGATGGTGTGAAGAGTTTGAGCGGGGGAGGCCTCTATTTATAGTCTCGACGACGAGACCGAACGGGATGGGCAGGCGACGATGGCGACATGGCTACGGGCTGCTAGAGGCATGGCCGAGGGTGGCAATCGATCGGTGGTCTCTTGGAGATGCTCTATGGCTTTAATGCGCGTGTAGGGGTAGTGGAAAACAGTCTGGAACGCTCGACGTTCTGCGTGGCAGAGGCGGCGTCTTCGACAGCGAGCGGTGGCTACGGGGTACGGGTGGTGAAATGGGCATGTCTGGCGGTCTCCTGGGACGGTGGGGAGCATGTTGGCGGGCGGCGAGGGCTTGGGGTGGTCTGGTTGAATGGGAACGGTGCGTGCTCTGCGGCACGGGTCGGCATGGTCGACAGCGGCACGGGCGCGGCGATCCTGGCGGTTCTGGCTCCTGTCCGCGAGGTAGGGATGGTCGAGAGGGGGCGGTGAGGCATGGGCTACCTCCCAGACAAGGTTGGTATGGCTAGTTCTTCCTCTAGCCTACTGTCCACACTGGGGTGACATGGGTGTTCTTGGCTCTTCACCATTGATGACATTGTCAAGCTTACAGTGGTGCTAGGGATTAGTTAGGGTCATTAGATGATCTACTAAGGCTAGTTGTGTCTAGAGAGGGAACAAGTTAGGTCCAAAACACTGCACACTATAGTGTTTTGATTTTGTTTGATTTGAATCTGCAAGGTGTTTGATGAAATGGCCGCATGAATTCAAGTTTTGAATTTTGAAAATATTTTTGGTGGGTGTGCTAGGCATGTGCTGGTGAGTCTGTGGATGCTTGGGTTTTGAAAGTTGAGCTTGTTTGAGTGGTTTTTGCAAAAGTGGGATCTTCCCATATGATATAGATTCAATTTTGAACTGTCATTTAAACTATGCATTCAAATGTTTTTGGATGATCACAAGGTGGGCCTTGGTACTTTGTTATGAGTACTGTCAAGGGGTGTAAAGATCCAAACAAGTTTATGTGAAGTTTTTAAAGTTAGAGACAGCCAAAGTAGGCATGGGAGTTAAATTGGCCAAAGTGACCATTCCCTTATTTTGTTTGTTTTGATTTATTTGTCTTTGTGTAAAGTGTGGGGATTGTTTAGATGATGTTTATTTCACCTAAGAATCCTTTTACAAGCAAAGAAACACACAAGCAAGGTAATTCAAAAGAATCCAAATTGGAATGCATACACACATGCATGCTTTCATATTTTTGTTTAGAAAAGTTTTTGTTAATCCCAAATTTTGATGATTAGAGTTTGATGATCCAAGTTTCATATTTTTGGGATGTTACAAACCTTCCCCCCTTAAACAAAATCTTGTCCCGAGATTTGAAAAAGGACGAAAAAGATTACCTAGGATTTGAAGAGATCGGGAAACTCCGTCCTGATGTGATCTTCGCGCTCCCAGGTAGCTTCCTCTTCCGTGTCGTTGCTCCACTGAATCTTGAGAAACTTGATGCTTCGGGTTCTGGTAGTTCTGAAAGCTTCCTCCAAAATACGGATGGGTACTTCGGGATAGGTCAGGTCATCGTTGATCTCTATGGTCCGGTGATCGATATTCTTGAACACTTCGGTCTTCTCTGGAACTTCGAGGCACTTGCGAAGTAATGAGATGTGGAACACATTGTGCACGGCTGACATCTCTTCGGGTAGTTCCAATTGATACGACACTTCTCCTCGACGGTTCAGAATCTTGAAGGGTCCGATATATCTGGGGGCTAACTTTCCTTTGAGTTGGAAACGCTGCATTCCTTTTAATGGCGACACTTTTAGATATACAAAATCTCCTATGTTGAAGGAGAGGTCTCGACGTCTCTTGTCGGCGTAAATCTTCTGTCTGGACTGGGCTGTCTTGAGGTGCTCACGAATCTTGTGAACCTTCTCTTCTGCTTCTCGTAGGATGTCAGGTCCGAAAATCTGACTCTCTCCTACTTCCGACCAGTTCAAAGGGGTGAGACACTTCCTTCCGTACATGAATTCAAATGGGGCCATTTGCAAACTAGCTTGATAACTGTTGTTTTATGAAAATTCTGCAAACGGCAGACAATCTTCCCACTTAGATCCATACTCTAACACACATGCTCTCAACATGACTTCGAGTATTTGATTTACTCGCTCCGTTTTTCCATCGGTCTGGGGGTGATATGCGGTGCTGAAATCTAGGCGGGTTCCTAAACCTTCTTGGACTTTCTTCCAGAATCTCGAGGTAAACTGAGTTCCTCGATCCGATACGATGTTCTTGGGGACTCCATGCAAACTGACGATTCTAGCGATGTATAACTCTGCTAGCTTCGAACTCTGATATGTGGTCTTGACGGGTAAGAAATGGGCGACTTTGGACAATCTGTCCACTATGACCCAGATAGAGTCATTTCCCCTACTAGAAGTAGGCAATCCGGTGATGAAGTCCATTCCAACAGAATCCCATTTCCATTCCGGAATCTGCAATGGTTGCAATAATCCAGCAGGTCTTTGATGTCCCGCCTTGACTCGCTGACGTATATCACACTTGGCGATATAGCTTCCAATTTCTCTCTTCATCTTATGCCACCAAAATTGTTCTTTCAAATCGTGATACATCTTAGTTCCTCCGGGGTGGATAGAATAAAGAGTATCATGAGCTTCCTTCAGAATCACTTCTTTCAACTCAGAATCTGCTGGTACACAAAGGCGTCCTTTGTACCACATAACTCCTTCTTCGTCTTCGGTGAATCCGGGTACCTTGCCTGTACCGATACAACACTTGATTTCGTCGATACTAGCATTTCCTTTCTACGCCTCTTTGATCTGGCTGATCAAAGTGGGTTCAAGTTCTATGCTAGCCAAAAATCCTTCACTCACTAATTCCATTCGGAAATCTTCCATCTCTTTGTGCAGACTTGGTTGCTCCTTCAAAATCATGGAGTTCAAGCGGCACGGTAATATGCTAAGGGCATCTGCTACCACATTGGCTTTACCGGGGTGATAGTGAATGTCCAGATCGTAATCCTTGATTAGCTCAATCCATCTTCTCTGCCTCATATTCAGCTCCTTCTGAGTGAATATATACTTCAGGCTCTTGTGATCAGAATAAATCTCACAACGGTTTCCCATCAGGTAATGCCTCCATGTCTTCAGGGCTAGAACTACGGCTGCGAGTTCGAGGTCATGGGTTGGGTAATTTTCCTCATGTTGTTTCAATTGTCGGGATAGATAAGATATAACCTTGCCTTCTTGCATTAGCACACATCCGAGACCGATCTTGGATGCATCACAATACATGTCGAAGGGCTTCGTGATATCCGACATGATTAAGATTGGGGCTGAAATCAATCTCCTTTTGAGTTCTTGAAAACTCGCTTCACATTTGTCGGTCCATTCAAACTTCTTGTCCTTCTTCAGCAATTGGGTCATGGGTCTGGCAATAATCGAGAATCCTTCTATGAACTTGCGGTAGTATCCCGCCAATCCGAGAAATGCACGAGCTTGGGTTTGAGTGGTTGGGGCTTGCCAATCTTCGACATCTTTCACCTTTGCAGGGTCAACGGCAATTCCTCCGGCTGATACAATGTGACCGAGGAATCCTACCTCCCATAACCAGAATACACATTTGCTAAACTTGGCATACAACTGATGCTCTCTAAGGGTTCCAAGAATGGTCCTTAGGTGTAGCTCATGTTCTTCTTCTGATTTGGAATAAATCAGAATGTCATCGATGAAAACAACGACAAACTTATCCAGGAAGTCCATAAAAATCTTATTCATGAGATTCATGAAATAAGCGGGGGCATTGGTTAATCCAAAAGACATGACAGTATACTCGTATAATCCATAATGGGTGGTAAAGGCAGTCTTTTTGGAATATCCTCTGCGTGAATCTTGAGTTGATGATAGCCAGTCCTAAGATCAATCTTAGAAAACACTTTGGCACCGGTCAACTGATCAAACAAATCTTCTATCTTGGGCAATGGGTATTTGTTCTTGATGGTGACATCATTCAACTTCCGATAATACGTACACAAACGATTACCTCCATCTTTATTGTCCACGAACAACACAGGTGATCTCCATGGTGACGCACTTGGTTGAATCAATCCAATTTCCAACATGGCATCCAGTTGCTTCTTCAGTTCTGCTAGTTCAGATGGGTTCATACTATATGGTCTCTGGGCTATGGGTCCTGTTCCGGGGATTAGTTCAATCATAAACTCGATATACCGATCTGGGGCCATACCGGGCAAAACATCTGGAAATACATCGGGGTATTCACAGACTATCCGGACTTGGTTAGTGGTAGGTTGGGCTATACTCTTGTTGCACTTGAATTGGCGAGGTAAGGTTTCAGATATATGTTCGACTGATATTCCGACTATACTGGTCATGGTTATGGATTTCTTGGCACAGTCAATCAATCCTTTATGTTTGGACATCCAATCCATTCCTAGTACTACTTCCAAACCTTTAGTTCCGAGTACTATCAGATTAGCATAAAAATCTATGCCATGGATTCGGATAGGGACGGCTTTGCAAATTTGCCTAGCCTTGGTGGTTGATCCGGGGATTTGAACGATCATAACATGCTTCAGTTTGGTTGGTTGGATTTTACTAGTGCATGCAAATTCTTCGGTGACAAATGAGTGCGATGCACCAGAATCAAACAACACTCTAGCAAGTACTGAATTAATAGAAAACATACCCAGCACGACGTCTAGCGCTTCCTAAGCTTCTTCGGCATGCATGAGAAAAACACGACCGTTGCGGTTGAGCGAATTCCCTGGGGAAAATCTTCTTCCGAGCTGAACACGACGCTGCTGCTGAGCTGGGGCATTTGCATTGGGGGCTGCGGTATTCTTCTTGTTGGGGCACTCGTTGGAGTAGTGACCCTTATTTCCACAGTCATAACAAGTTACTTGCGACTTGTCCTTTGCTGCAACAGGCACAACATTTCTTCTAGTCCTCGGGGCAGTGTTGGTGTTGGCGGTAGCATTGTTGTTGTTGAACTTGGGTGGGGCACGGTTGAAATTGCTAGAGTTTCCGAGGTTATTGTGATTTCCTCTGGGCCTAGGGTTTCCACGGTTGGGATAGGTCGGACGGTTCATTGGGGGTCTGTTGGTTCTCGGGGCAAATCCGGGAGATGGGTTAGGGCGATACTTTGGGGTCTGATGGGTTCCTGGCTGATGCATCATGCGACGCTTGCGGTTCTCATTGTCTTGGTTGATCTTTCCTTCCATCTGGATGGCAGAGTTGACCAGGGATTCAATATCAGCAAAGGGGAAATTGACTAACACAGTCTGCATCTCATCGTGTAGACCATTCAGGAATCTTTCTTTCTT
Organism: Avena sativa; assembly: GCA_916181665.1. Lineage (NCBI taxonomy): Eukaryota > Viridiplantae > Streptophyta > Magnoliopsida > Poales > Poaceae > Avena > Avena sativa. The sequence goes on along the minus strand of OV702279.1, from coordinate 16,794,225 downwards.
CTTGGCTTCGGTGTCGATCTCATCCGGGGCATACCTATCTAATGATAAGAATTTGTCACGGTATTCCACTATGGTCATCCTTCCTTGCTTCAGTTCTCTGAACTCATCTCTCATTCTCTTGATCAAACCCGATGGCACATGGGTTCTGCTGAACTTGACTTTGAATTCCTCCCAGGTCATCATCTGTCCTCCGGTCATTGCACGAACACTGTTCCACCATGCCCTGGCATCTCCGGCTAGATAGTGGGTGGTGAACAGAACTTTCTCGTTGGCTTCCACTCCTGCGACTTCCAGGTTATTTTCCATGGTTTGCAGCCAGTCGTCGGCATCTAGGGGCTCTTCTGACTTAGTGAAAACAGGCGGGTTGGTATTCTGGAAATTCTTGAGCTTAGATCCATGGTTGTCCTGATTTCCTTGGCCTTGGTTGTTGTGGGCCAGCTGGGCTATCTGCTGAAGAGTGGCTAGGTTGGCTTGACGTTCGGCTCTTTCGGCTTCGTGGTCAGAAACCAACATTTGCAGGATCTGCAACATCGGGTCCGGGGATGAACCACTTCCTCCGCGTGGCATCTGAAGATTGAGATAGATCATGAGAAAAGAGGGAAATTTCTAAGGTTCTAGGACTTTGAAAAGTTTTTTAAAGTTTGACTCAGATTTTCTAGCAACTTGCTTTTCATTCATTCATTCACACGATAGAACACACACCATAACAAAGGTAAACAGATGGTTTTAGGAACCATTCTAGAAACTACGATACAGTGGGACCGAATACTACTCACTACACTAGTGCTCAAGTGATACTACTCATCGGAGTCGGTGTAGTCGTCATCCTCATCATCATCATCGTCATTGATGAAGGCGAAATCATCCTCATCGGTGAAGAAGTCCATAGCCTGATCCTCCAGAAAATCATCATCATCGCTGAGATAGGAGTAAGGGTCTCCACGAAGATCCTCTCTGGCATTCTCCCTTTCCTCCAACTGCATGTCTCTCTCGTGGATGGTCTCCTCCAAGTCCGAGATACGGTGGCGAAGACGAGAAATGATGCGCTCCTTCTTGTCGAGCTGACGATGGCGAGACTTGCGATCCTTTGCTAGCATGGCGATGGTCTGATCCTTTGTCTTGATGATGGCAGACTTGTGGTTGGAGTAGTCACGGCAATTGTCTAATTCCTGCTGACGATCGTACATCATGAAGCTAAGGTGGTCCAATTGAGTCTTCAGCTCAGGGTGGTATGGGGCTTCCAGTGGTTGTCCATTAGCATCACGCCTTGGGCAAAACACAAAGCGGGTACCCTTGATCTGGTTGATACTCTGCCCCCACAGACGGGCAAGAGCTTCCCTCATGGCCCTGGCAAGTCCATCGAGCCAGTTGCTCTCTCTTAAGGTAAACTGAATTCCCTCAGCAGTGGGAGGTTCAATCTTTCCTCGGAGACTTGCAACAATTAGCCACTGCAGATCTTCTCCTCCTTAATCATTGAGCTGAGCTCCAAAGAACTCGGGGTGCGGACGCTCCAGAAGTTCCGAAAGCTGGTCCAAATCCCGCTCAAAGATGAGGTCTCCTCCATTCCCCAACTGATAAAATTTGTTGTACTTCACGTCCATCTATTAAGAATATAGGATGAGTAAGTTAGTAGAGTGATCAAGTGTGTCAAATTTTATGTATTTTGCAAGAGTTTTTGAGGAACATGAATTTTCATGAAAGAATCACAATGATAAGAATGGGAATAAGTTTTTGTAAATATTTGCTTCCTTTGGTTTTGAAACTAAGTTTTTGATTCAAACGTCCAGTCTAACTAGGGTCTCCTATGGTCAGGATGGCTCTGATACCAACTTGTCAACACCCGGATTTTTAATCCCAGATGCCTGTTATGCCATACATCGCAATCCCAGGATTACCATTTTTGCGAGACATAACAGAATTGGATACCACAGTACATCATCCATTACAAACCATACATGAGGTCTTACACAAATAAGGATCTCATGATCCAGTTCTTAATACAATTCAAGCAGCGGAAATACGTAATAATAAAGGTAGCATAGGCGAAGCTCCATCTTCGGGGTCACAGGCAATCCTGATGATGGGAGATGATCCTAGTTGTCGTAACCTTCTTGGGGTCCATCATCCTCGTACTCCTCTTCATAGTATGGCCACGGGAATAGCCAGGGACAAAACCATGAGTACTCTTTAAGTACTCGCAAACTAATACTAACAAGCAAAGGGGTTTTTTGTAGCAGGACACTAAGCTCTAGGGTTGTTTTGCAAAAGCCAGATTTACATCTACTAAGTTCAGAAGCAAGAGAAAGCTAGTCAAATTTTATAACACCTAAGTGGGAATTTGTATCTCATGTCACAACTCTGTTGTGGTCAAGTCAAAATCTCCATTCATTTCACAAGTCATTTTGAAATCATCTGACGGGGGAACAATATGGCCACTCCAACTGTCCATAACCACGGACGCGGCTATTCGAATATTTTGACACTCTGCAGAGATTGTACACTTTCACCACAACATTCGATACATCCATCAGGAATAAATCCTGAAGTCACCATACTCAGTATGCGGATAATCAAACCTAACTTTTCAATTACACGCCCTAGTATAAGCACCTCTCTTGTGAGTTTGGCCTCCCAACCATGACCAACTATCATCTTGGGTACTGCACAGGTGGACAATCTTCACAAGGTAGCCTCAGCTCAGACCTTGGCCATGAGGGAACCAATACTAAGGTATATAAGTTTCCAGTCAAGCCCTACCCAATCTTCGGGTATTGTGGTTGTACGGAAAAATTGGAATGGTATCGCATCCAGACAACCATCAGTTTTATAAATGGCTATGGCTCATGCCTCAACATTTTCATCACCAAAATCATCTGGTGTGTGGAAACTCATGTCAAAACATCTCAGTAGAATGATCCATCATTCTAAGGTTTTCATAACCATTTTCACCAAGTAATCCCATCTAAAGTTGATCAAGTTTTATGTTTAGCACTAGCATCTACAAGCGGGAGGGGGGTATGGGTACTAATGAGGGGTGATAAACTAGTGAAATTTTCACTAGGTTCAATCTCATGCCTTAGGATGACATCAAGATTATCTAGCTTAGGCCAAATTTTATGCTCTTTATGCAACCTTCAGTTAACTTCCTAGAATCTACAAGTCACTTAAGTAAACTCTAAAAGAAAGCTTTGATAAAGACCTAAAGTAAAAAGCTTGCAAATAAAATTAGGATGGGGTTATAAAGTGGGTATAACCACATATGCTTAAGGCATATGGTTGGCATGGTAAGGCTTGCTAAAGTCTAATATCTTGCAAGTGTTAGCTTGCACATTCAATGTCACATCCCAAGATTTTCCAAATCTTGTAATGTGAAAAATAAATGAATAAAATAAAACTTGGTTTGATTTTCAGGGCCAGAAGAAACTTTTTGAATTCAAATGGAACCTCAAACCAATTTGAATCAAATAAATTCTAAAGAGATTTAAAAGGATAAACTTTTATTAAAGGAAAATAAAATATTTAAAATACTATTTTGAAACTCTTAAAGGAAAAATATTGGTTTTCAAATGAAATAGAAGTTCATAAATAAAGATTATTTTATAAAGCCAAATTAAGCCTTGGCCAAGCTTTGGAATTAAAACATTTTATTAGCCAAGGTTTATTTAAATAAATTAATAAGGATTTAATATCCAACTTTATTTAAATAAAAGGTTTTACCAATTTAATTGAAACATCAAAACCTATTAAAATATTTAAAATAAGTTTTTCCAAATATTTGAGATTCACAAATAAAACCTACTAAAATGTTTTGACTTTATTTCAGATTTCAAAATAAATATCTCAATAAAGCAAATCCTATTGGATTTAATAAGGAAAGTCTATTTTATTTAATTATTAAATGGTTCCTAAAATAAAATGTTATTTCATTTTAAAAACAAATATTTCAAGAGTCTTATATCTTCAAATAAAACCTACTAATTGAGTTTTTGAAAGTGTTAGGATTTCAAATAAGGATTTTATTAAATAAAACAAACCCTATTTGATTAAATAAATAAAGGACCCTTTTATTTAATTAATGAATGGATCTTAAAAGGAATAAAAATTATTATTTTATTTTGGATTTTGGTGTATGTTACTGAATATAACCAAATTCATAGTTGCAAAGTTTGATGATTATTTGAATTGTTTTGGATGTTGGTTGTTTGTTTGATTTCAAAACATAATTCAGGAATAGAAAAAGAAAAAGTTACAGAATAAAAAAAATGGAAGTGGATCGACCCAACCCAACAGCCCAACAGCAGCCCACTAAGGCCCAGCGCCAGACCCGCTCCTCTATCCACAGCGAAACGTTTTCCTACCTAAACACTGACCCGAACAGACACCGACTGGTGGACCCTTCCCCTCGTTTCTTTTCCCACTGACAGGTAGACCCCACCGCTCCTGTTCTTCTCTCACACCCGCGCGACCCCTTCTTCCTCCCTCGTCGCCGTTTCCTGCAGTGATTCCGCGGACTTAATTCGTCATAATTCCGCCACCATTACTCGCCTTGACTGTGCTCGATAAAACGCCAGCTCCTTTCCTTCCGTTCCCCTCAGACGCCAACCTCTCTTCGCCACCAGGCCGCTCCAATTTCTCCTCAAACTCCGCTGTCTCCGACGAGCTCCTATCTCCGATTGCGGCCAACACACACCACCCCGATCCTCCCTGAGCACACTTACAGCTTCCCCACTCCCAGACAAACCTCCCTGTGCTCTTCGTTCGACCGCGAGCGCCCCAGAACACCGTCCTCGACAAACTCCGAGCACCGCCGCGTCTGCCTTCGACTCCGGCGCGTTCCCCAGGTGAAATCCGACCGCCCCTCTGCTCCTCGAACACGCGAGCATCTTCTCCTTGGTATTACGCACCTGACCATGCTCCTGTCTTGCCCCCGCGTGATCTACAGCATCGCCTTCGACCGCGGACAGAGCCGTCCGACGCCAGCCCTAACTCCGGCGAGCAATCTAGGACAACTCCGTGCGCCCCTTCGACCGAAGCGAGCAGGTTGAGCATCCCCGTGCCTCGACGATCACTGTAAGCCACTCCTCCCTCTCTCTCGCTTCCTGTGTTAGCCGGAACTCCACCGCCAGAGCGCCGCCGGCGTCTGCCGCCGCGCAGCGCCGCCCATCTGTGACCAGGCAGTAATAGCCGTTAGATCTGGATCGAACGAATCGGATAGATTACTTAAACACCGAAGGGGTATGTCCTCTGGACCACTCGATCTAACTAGATCCAACGCCCCACAGCCGCGATCCAACCGAACCGGTATGGACCAATAGGAACACGACGCGTGGCACTAGATCTGTTTAAAAGAAGTTTGAAAAACAGATTTAGTTGCAAACTTCAAACCTTTGTAACTTTCAAACCACACGTCCAAAAATTATAAATTTTATATCAATGGATTCAGGAAAGCAAGCCCTAGCCAACCATGGCCTTAGTTTAGAAAATAGTATCTGTTAGCTTGCTTGATTTTGCAGAATCTTTTGAGAGCTTGTTTAGAGTAGAAAAATTGTTTAAAATTGATTTTTGGTTTAAATCTTTTGCAAATTAGTTTATTGTGAACCTACTGACCCTAGGAACCAACCCATGGTTTTGAAAATGAATTTGGAAAAGATTAGAATGGATTAATTGGTTTAGTCCATTTCTAGCTAAATAAAACTATTGATTTGCTTATGAAAATGATTTTGAGTAAAGAACTTTGGAGAAAATGTTTTGGACCAAACCTACTAACCATAGATACCAAGCTTTGAGAAACAACAACTTATTTAGTGAAACCACTTAAGGTTGTGGTATTGAGAATAATAATTTTCACCACTTAAAATGAAGAAAGGATTTAAAAATGGGTTTTTAAACAAAACCCTCTTGCTAATGACTTTGCCATTTTGGTAAATGACCAATTTGGACCTTACAAAGTTAAGAAGCCTAGTAGAGACCACCTTTGCAATTAGTACCATCTCTTGCATGCTTGCATGCATGATTTAAAACCCATAGTTTTATGTGTGTATGAAATGTGTTTGTTTGATTATTTGGAATGCTAGTTGATTGGTGTTTTGCTTGCTTGATTGTAGTGAAATTAGCAAAGTGTGAGACTAGCAAGATAAAGGAGAGAACCACCATTCCCTACCAAAAAGGCAAGTTACACTCTCATACAAAAGTCCTACTATTTTCATCATACTTAGTGGATTTTGAAAACATGCATGAAAATGATTTATACTTATGCTATGCTAAATCCTAATAGGATGCCCTTACTTTCCTTAGAGAAAATCTTGTAGTTGTACATGCTTACCCATGCTATATTTTGAAAAGAGATTCATGTTGAGATTTTACAAAGGTTGAGAAAAGGACTTGTGTTTTACATAATAAAACAAGGACTCAATGAACCACCTAGGTGGAGGATAGTTTAAGTTTTGGAGAAGGTGGCAACAAAAGGAACCATGTCTATGGCAATCACTTTGTGTTGTGCTCCAATTGAGAACCACCTAGGAAACTTAGAGATTGAACATGCTTCTCCAATTGGGGCTTTCATGTACAACCACATGCTATTATGGCTCTGGCTTTCAACTACATTAGGAAGACCCATACATTGTCTTTAGTTACCGGACATGGGGATCTGGAATGCTTCATGGGAGCTGAAGACAAGCTAGCAATGATGTATGGGAGGACCTTTTGGAAAGACTTCGTCACAGTCTCAATCTGCCAGTACTCCATCTTGGTGAGCACTAATCCAGTAGGCCACTGGTGGCAACAAGATGGGATTGTGACATGTGGGTAAAGTGTACAACTTCTGCAGAAGATAATAAAATCTAAGTACTTAGCCGTGTCCCCGGTTATGGACAATACTGAGCAACTAAAGTTTGAACTATGGGAGATCTCGACATTCCAACTTCTAATATAAAAACTTGATGCACTTGGGGGTACCAAGGAATTCAAAGAGATTTTGTTAAGCTTGATGCACTTGGGGTTACCAAGGTGCTCAAGAGCATGATGTACTTGGGGATACCAAGGAACTCATGAGATTTTGATAAAACTTGTTGCACTTGTGGTTACCAAGTAGCTCAAGAGATTTTTGACAAGGACTTGAACACTTGAGTTTCTACCAGGGAGTTCAAGGAACTTCGAAAAGAGATTTGACAAAGGACAAAAACCATTTTGAAAAGATAGGATAAATTTTGCTTTATGCAAATAAGCCTTAAACTCTACTTAGCCAAATATGCATGTATTGATAGGATCCACTCATATTATACATAGTAGTGAAACTTGCCAATACAATCCAAATGTATTGACCCTTGTGGATGTAACTTGTAATGTTGCAGGTTTGATTGATTTTAGTGAAGATTGTTTGATTAGGATTACAAAGTCTACAACCAACATCTGCCTGTGGCACTTTTGAAGATGAAGGACCCATGACTATAGATATTCCGCTGCAATGTAATGTAATAGCCAAATGAGCTATGTATGATGTAATAAAATTATGTTATTCCTGGTTATAAGGTTATGTTATGACCTCTGTTTCTTGATATTACATCTAAACTGTGGATGCTAGCTATTGATCCAGGGACTAGCATTGTAAAACACAGGAGGGATCAATCTTATCTAAGATTGGGACCCCTACATTCAACTAGTAGTATTAGGCTTGCCTTGTGCAGAGCAGTGGTTGAAGTTCTCCTCGGCTTCTTCTTCGTAGTATCTTCCTTCCTCCTCATATCCTTGGTCGGTACTAGCATCTATAAATAAATACGAGGTACACAATCACCAAACAATACTTAAGTACTTTCAATTATCACACAAAGGGGTTCTATAGATGATCTACCATCATCACTATCACTACAAGCACTTGACTTAATGATTTTATTTTTAGAAAAGTAATTTTTCTACTCATTGAAAAACTACTTAAGATTTAATATTCTCCAAACCAAGCATGGGATCATGTTGACACATGTCATCACCACATATTTCAGTTCATGGGAATGTGATTTAAAGTGGTGTCACAATTTAATAAGGTTTAACCTTTTTGTTTTAAATAAAATAAGTGACTAGAAATGCCTATGTGGCATTCTTTTATTACTTGAACATTATTTCTGTAAGTAAACCCATATATTTTTATATATTCTGAAAGGTATGATCAATTGTGATTTTTGAGAGTTGGAATCAACTCAAAAGATATTATGGTATAAATTTGAAAAATGTTTGAATGCAGAAAAGCTTCTGCCTTGTTATTTTTACCAAGGGTGATCTACATAACCAAATGATTTGAATCCAACGGGCTTGGATTCAGCATTTCTAGACCTTTCTAAAAAAATTGTTTTCATTCAATTTGGTTCACTGTATCGAGTTGGGTTGATTTTTGAAACTAGGTACAAAACTGTGTTTGAATGAAAATGGAAAAATCCAAATTCAAACGAGTGGGCTGCGCGGGAAGAGAAAATGGGCTGGCCTGCTACGCTTAGCACTTACGCGGGCTGGTTAAGTTGTTGTCCCCACACGTCAGTGAGACGGGGGGTGCGAAGCGGTACGGGGCAACGTGGTGTGTTGGATCTAGTTCTAATCCAACGGCTCTGGTTCATCGTCCACGTCGGGCAGCGCCGGCGAGACAGAACCCTAACACAACAGGTGGGGGTCGTGGGAGGCTCACCGGGGCTCAGGCGAGGGTCGGCGAGGTGGGTGAACGACGAAGTCGACGACGATGAACCTCCTGGTACCGGCAGCTTCTCCTGAGGCGGCTCCAATCACTGGCTTCCTTCTTCTCCAGCAGCGGCGGGCTCCGGCCAAATTCTGGCGATGCGCTGCTCGCCTGGCTCTCGGAATGGGGTAGAACGATCAGTGAGGAGAGGGGAGTGAGATGGTGTGAAGAGTTTGAGCGGGGGAGGCCTCAATTTATAGTCTCGACGATGAGACCGAATGGGACGGGCAGGCAACGGTGGCGACATGGCTACGGGCTGCTAGAGGCATGGCCGAGGGTGGCGATCGATCGGTGGTCTCCTGGCGATGCTCTATGGCTTTAATGCGCTTGTAGGGGCGGTGGCAAACGGTCTGGAACGCTCGACGTTCTGCGCGGCAGAGGCGGGGTCTTCGACAGCGAGCGGTGGCTACGGGGTACGGTCGGTGAAATGGGCATGTCTGGAGGTCTCCTGGGACGGTGGGGAGCATGTTGGCGGGCGGCGAGGGCTCGGGGTGGTCTGGTTGAATGGGAACGGCGCGTGCTCTGCGGCGCGGGTCGGCATGGTCGACAGCGGCACGGGCGCGGTGTTCCTGGCGGTTCTGGCTTCTGTATACGAGGCAGGGCTGGTCGAGAGGGGGCGGTGAGGCATGGTCTACCTCCCAGACAAGGTTGGAACGGCTAGTTCTTCCTCTAGCCTGCTGTCCACACTGGGGTGGCATGGGTGTTCTCGGCTATTCACCATTGATGACATTGTCAAGCTTACAGTGGTGCTAGGGATTAGTTAGGGTCGTTAGATGATTTACTAAGGCTAGTGGTGTCCAGAGAGGGAACAAGTTGGGCCCAAAACACTGCACACTATAGTGTTTTGATTTTGTTTGATTTGAATATGCAAGGTGTTTGATGAAATGTCCACATGAATTCAAGTTTTGAATTTTGAAAAGATTTTTGGTGGGTGTGCTAGGCATTTGCTAGTGACTTTGTGGATGCTTGGGTTTTGAAAGTTGAGCTTGTTTGAGTGGTTTTTGCAAAAGTGGGATCTTCCCATATGATATAGATTCAATTTTGAATTATCATTTAAACTATGCATTCAAATGTTTTTGGATGATCACAAGGTGGTCCTTGGTACTTTGTTATGAGTACTATCAAGGGGTGTAAAGATACAAACAAGTTTTTGTTAAGTTTTGAAAGTTAGAGACAGCCAAAGTAGGCATGGGAGTTAAATTGGCCAAAGTGACCATTCCCTTATTTTGTTTGTTTTGATTTATTTGTCTTTGGGAGAAGTGTGGGGATTGTTTAGATGATGTTTATTTCACCTGAGAATCCTTTTGCAAGCAAAGAAACACACAAACAAGGTTATTCAAAAGAATCCAAATTGGAATGCATACACACATGCATGCTTTCATATTTTTGTTTAGAAAAGTTTTTGTTGATCCTAAATTTTGATGATTAGAGTTTGATGATCCAAGTTTCATATTTTTGGGATGTTACAATGGTGGCGTGGATTTAGGAAGCAAACAAGGCATCTGTGCATGCGAGGAGATTCAGTGACTCACCAGGAACGCGATGGTGTGGTTGATTCGGCGAGGCGAGGTCGGAGACGGCGGTGCGGTCGACGAACAGCGAATGGAACCGAGGGTGCGATTGGGTTGATTCGCGCCTCCTCCGCTAGTGTGAGTTAGGAAAATCGAATGAGAATAGCATGGTGGTCTCCCCCGTGATCTTATTCGGCCGAGGCAAGCACGGAATCACCGGAACCGGCTCACCTCCGAGCTAGGGTTTCGACATGGTTGGGAACGAGGCAGTGAGAGTTTCAGAGGGGGAAATGGGGATGAGGACGAACGGGGACGTCGCGGTGGCCTCCTTATCCTCTCATGGCGACAACGGCGTGGATCTTGGCGCAAGGACGACGGCGGACGGCCTCGGCCTCGCAATCGAGCTGCTTCCAGATGGAGGAAGACGACGATGTGCTATTTTGCGAATAACCCCCTGGCACTTCTTCAAGCTCAACCCGCAGTCCCTCCCTGGTTCCACATGTCAGTTATAGAAGTGAATGATCTGGGCTTGGCTGTTGGGCTTTTGTGGGCTGCACCTGGGCGATAGGTAAGCAGAGAGGAGTTGGGCCACAGCCAAGAAACGTTTTTTTCTTTGTTTTCCTTTTTTCTATTTTCTGTTTTACTTTCAGATTTGAATTTTACTTATTTGATTTGAATTCTCTTTATAGATTTGCTTTGCTGGATGATTGTAGCATTAATAAAGTATATTCAAGTTCTTTTATGAGTTTGTCAAATAGTGGTATTATTTCTTTATTTATTTTCTATCGAAAACCCTTTTTATATTATGTAGAAGCCCTTATTATTCATTTTTCTTTCTACATTACACCATAGCTTTATTATATGATATTTTCTTATTTTTTCATAAACTAAACTCTAGTTGACTCATAGTTTGAATAGAAAGTTTTATATGTATAATGATCCTATATAATTATTTGATGCATGAAATACAAAAGAAATTAATATGGTTAATACTACTTTCATTAATTTAGAAAATGGTATTGTATATATTTATTATGGTAAACATAGAAATTTAGGGTTCTTAATTTACTTATATTTCTTTGTTGATGTGAGAAAAGATTTAATAACTAAGCATATTGTCTTTTGTTTGTGATATTTGATGACATCACCTTTTTAAAATAGAAAGTTATATCTAGAATGTTTTATAGAAAGGAATTGATAAAGATACTCTTAAGCACATATAATTATGATGGTTGGAATTGACAGATATGTGCTTATGTGATTTGTTATAGGAGAATATTCCTATAAAGTGATATAGACATAAGATGATGGATCAATAACCTGAAATGGATATTATGTTTGGTTTAAGATTTAGAGTTGGATGTTTCCCAAGAATGTTTATGTTCCATAATTCACAATCCTGGATTTCTAATTAAGGAATTATCTTCCTAGATATACTACTTCTTCCTATCCATCATATGGTGAACATGATGATATTTACTTCACAACAATATTCCTATTCACCTATTAATCTTCTAAACTCATGGATGAATCCAATAAGTTTGATTCTAAAGCATTTTATAGTTTTCTCATATCCTAGCTTGGTGATACCCATTACTCTTACTGTTGACAATCTTTAATCCAACAAGTAGTTCTTTCCAACTCCAATCATAATCTTACTTAATCATCCATCACTAATATTTCTCGATTAGATATATACATCCAACTACCTTTATTTAAAACTTACTATCCTTTAAGATGGATAACACTACTTCCATAACTCTATGCTACATTAGCTTTAAGGAATCATACTGTCTTACATCTACTCTAATAACTCATATTCCAACCTCACACTATATTAATGTGACATGTAATAACTACTCTAGGATCACTTATCTATAATAGGTTTTCAATTTTGTTCTACCCACCAATGTCACTTAAACAAGATATAAGTATACAACCCTGGTGAGCAAGGCATGATCATTATAATCCTTTAATCATTTATAGCTTAGATTTTTAGTTGGCTAAGCAAGGCTTTATCAATACAACCTTACAATTGTATTGGAATTATCTTCTTAGTATCTTTAATTGGATTAAGGTTGTTATTCATGGACTATGCCCACTTGATGTAATAGAATTACTACTAGTAACTATCTTCAGGATTCCTCCTTGTAATCTTCTTTCCTACCCTATAATTATATATCCCAATAACTCTTCTATCATTTCAGGAGTGAGTTGAACTTTATTAATTATCACATTGATTTATTCTCCTTCAACCACTCCCATCCCATAGATGATATCTAAAACTAGCATTACTATTTACCTCTTCTTAGTTGTTTCTTTATAGACACTTAAATGTAAGCTGTGTTCTGGTCAAGAGTTGATAGATTGAGAGTTGGTGAATCAATAGTTGAGTTCTCAATATTGATGAACAACAGATATTGGAATCTAACTCAATAGAGATGATAAGGATTGATATGGAAAGAAAGATATATGGTGAATGATCTAAACTTAGTTTCTTTCCTACTCAATCTTACTTAAGAAGTAGGGTTAGGTATTACCATGATACTCATGGTATAAGCAGATGAGATTAAGATATAGTTGTTACATTCTTATTATTTGTGTTATATCCTTAACTTGGTACTCATGAGTGATTATAATGAATACTATGATATGATCACCTAAGGATCAAATATAAATCCTAATGTATTAGAGTTTAACTTTTTATTTCATTTGATCTACCCTTAGATCAAATCTCCCTTACCCAAAATAAGGTTTTAGCAAAGGTCATATTGAAACTTATCACAGTCAACTTGGTGATCTACTTCAATTCCATCAAGTTAAGAGAAGCTTCAATCACTTTGACAAGTTTTGTTCAAAAGCGCGAAAATTATTCGGATTTTCTATGCATGAATGCAATGCACACATCTGGTTTCAGCTTATTTCTAGGCTCTAATGCTGGGATGTTACATTGGGTTTGCGAGGATCGTCTTCCTCGGGCTTCTTGCCTTTGTCGTTGGCGGAGACCATGGTGCTCTAAACTTGAGAAGATTTCCTGACAGAAATAGATCGAAACGAAAACACGACGAGAACACGGTGCAAGAACCTTGGAAACCCGGGGGGTTATATATTATGAAGTTTCAATGCATAAGGAAGGTTTTGATACAGAAACGAAGCGGAGTCGGAGCTCGAGGGTGTCAAACCACATCCAGGCGCGACCAGGCTGGGCCCGTGCCTGGGGTGGGTTCGTCCACCCCGGACTCCGGTTCCTCTTCAGTTTCGTCTCGTAACTTCCCTTATGTGTTGAAAACATCAAAAGTATTAAAATATTGGAGTTTCACGAACCACTTTTACCTATTCAAAGACGAACTCTACAGACTCCTTTTCTCCTTCTCCTGGAAATTTCCTTTCCTTACAAGGCAATACACAAGCTTCAATGGCAACATTAGTGTAAGCAAAACAAAAAAAACCTTTAGGTTCACACTTCAACTGAAATCCATCAAAACAAAGGCTTCTATAAGAGGCAAATGCAAATGATAACAGAAATCTGTCAAAACAGACTAGCAGGTAAAGATTGATTTTTTAGAAAACCTTCTGTTGCTCAAATAAAAAAGTGTAGAACTAATGAAAGTTGGGTAACAACTTGGAGAACAAGCTCAGAAAAATACAGCTCCATCCGACGTACTGAGCTCCCTCACAAATTTTTACGGTTCAGCACAAAAATCTGTCCTAGAACAGCCACTTTTCACAACTCCTCTACTTCACAAAAGTAGTTGAACTTGACACAAAAACCAAAACAAAAAGGATAAGGAGCGGTTATTACAGAGGTAATAACTTCCAAGACTCAACGAAACTCTTGGGTTATCTCCCAACAAGTACTTTTCTTTTATGCCTTTAAGTTAGGCCTGAGACTTTCAAAGATGCTCACAAAGGAGATATAAATCTAGAGTGAAAAAAAGCATCAAGAAGCAAATAACCAACACACTTGAGTCTAACCCACTTCCTATGCATGGGAGTAGCATGAGAAAATTAATTCTTGAAACAAAAAGCCACTAGCATAGGTAGGCAAAACAAATGCAACTTCAAAGCCTTCAACATAAAACGGGGAAACTTAACATCATTGAGATGCATAAAACCATGTTTCCCTCTCTCATAATAACTTCCAGTAGCACTTTGAATAAAGTTGACAATATAACTGTCACTGGCAACAACTTTATCATCTGAGTGAGCATACTTACAGTCACCAAAAAGAGGTCCAAGGTCATAAACCAGATCAATAGAAGCAAGTTGTTCCATCCTGAAATCTTTACTAGGCAAGCTGTTTTACAAGGAGATTTAGCAAATTTGGAAAAGTTAAACTCATAAGAATCTCCATCAAACTCAGTTAAAACTTTTTGCTTCTTACAATCAATAATATCTCCACAAGTGTTCAAGAAAGGTCTACCAAAAATGATAGGACAAGTTCTGCTAGCTGCTGAATTAAGCACTAGAAAATCAGCAGGATACTTAATCTTACCACAAAGAACCTCCACATCTCTTACAATGCCAATGGGGCAAATGGTCTCCTTATTAGCAAGGTGGATAACCACATCAATTTCCTCAAGCTCACAAGGATCAATCTCATGCATAATTTCCATGTAAAGCTCATAAGGAATAACACTAGAACTAGCACCAATATCACATAAACCATAGTAGCAATGATCACCAATTTTAACAGAAAGAACAGGAACACTATCTTTTCTAGCTTTACTAGGATGAGAGATAATATTGGAAGCGTCTTCACAGAAGACAATGTGCTCATCCTCTCTATTTCTAGTGACAGGGTCTTTCACAATAGCTACCACAGGTTCAACATTCAATTTCTTACCATGCTCCACAGTTTTCATGGTACCTTTGTTATTTGCACTAATAATCATAGAATACTCCTTTATCTTAGCTGGAAAAGGAATTTTCTCAACATAAGGTTCATGCACATTGTGATTAGTAGTACAAACTTGAGTACTTCTAACTGGAACATGACTAACAACATCTTTATACG
The DNA here is from genome assembly GCA_916181665.1 of Avena sativa. Lineage (NCBI taxonomy): Eukaryota > Viridiplantae > Streptophyta > Magnoliopsida > Poales > Poaceae > Avena > Avena sativa. The sequence goes on along the minus strand of OV702279.1, from coordinate 16,778,981 downwards.
GAGCATGGTACTTATTCCACTTCTTCTTGGGGATTTCTATGTAAGAGGCAAAGGCCTTAAAACATTTGGCAATACTTTGGGAATCAAGACCAAACTCATTGCGAATATCACGGAAGTTATCAGTTCCCATAAAAGATTTAATGCATTCATAACCATAGTTTATACCTGACTTTCTTCCTTTGTCATTCTCCCAAGCCTTAGTGTTATCTTGAATATGGTTTAAGAGATCCCATTTAGCTTCTTCCTTCATACGTGTGAATGATCCAGCACAAAAAGCATCTAGTAAATCTTTATCATGAAGAGAAAGCCTAGCATAAAAGTTATTGAGAATAATATTGTTAGGGAGTTCATGAATAGGGCATTTAAGCATTAGTAACTTTAATCTCCCCCAAGCTTGAGCTGTACTCTCTCCATCAAGAGGCCAAAAGTTATATATAAGACTTCTATCCTTATGGATTTCACTGGGAGGATAAAATTTAGAGTAAAAGAGAGATGCCATCTCCTCCCATTCCATGGATTGTCCATTCTTCAGTAGCTTATACCATGCCTCAGCTCTCCCTTTCAAGGATACGGAGAGTAACTTCTTCTTCACCTGTTCAGTTGTGATACCTTCACACTTAAATAACCCGCATAATTCATGGATAAAAAACAAGTGATCACCAGGATGGACAGTTCCATCCCCAAAATAATAATTATCCATAACACGATTAACAATACTTATAGGTATCTTAAAAGGATCTATTTCAACAGGAGGTGGTTCATCTACTACCATAGCAGTGGTAGTAGTTTTCCCAAACAGAAAACCAAGTGGGTTATCCATATTGGAAACAAAGTAACAAGCAGTAACAAAATCAATACTCACAGTAAAAGTTTCCCTTACCAGTTCCACTCTTCAATAGCGCTTCACTCCCCGGCAACGGCACCAGAAAATTGTCTTGATGACCCACAATAGGGGGTGTATCGTAGTACTTTCGATAAATAGGAGTGTCGATCCCAACAAGGAGCAGAAGGTGCTGAACAGTGGTATGGAGCAGGAAATCCCTGTGAATACTTAGCAAACGGATTTTTAGTGGTTTTCTGACAAAGTAACAAAACAAAGAGCAAGTAATAGAAGTAACGAACAAATGGAGCAAGTGGCCCAATCCTTTCTTAGCAAAGGACAAGCCGGTGGAAATACTTATAAGTACCAAACGTTCTCAAGGACACATGGAATTTTGTCAAGTGCTTTCGCTTCAAATAGCTGAGTACCCTTCTTTGGTGTTTGTAAGTGTTGTGTGGGTGAAGCTGTGCTAACATACCGCCCTTCCTAGGACTAATACATACTTGTTATTAAACCCCCTACAAACATCCGTAACTACAAGAAAGTAATTAAGATATAAATCTAACCATAACCTTAAACTCTGAGATCCTATACTCCCTTGTGCAAAGGTGTCCTAACGGGGGTTCATGTTTCTGTCACTCCGACAACCCCACGATTAGTAGCCAAATACACAATGCATTCCCCTAGGCCCATAAATGGTGAAGTATCATGTAGTCGACGTTCACATGACACCACTAGAAGAATAGCACCACAACTTAAATACTAAACCATTGAATAATAACTCATCACAGATTCATAACAACATGACTTCTCCCATGTCCTCAAGAACTAAACGAACTACTCACAAGACATCATATGGATCAAGATCAAATATGATATGATAATGGATAACAATCTGAACATAACAATAATCCAATGGTTCCACTCACAAGCATCAACTACAATAGTAATTAACACCGGGAAAGTTTTCCCTAAGAACTAAAGCAATATCCAACACAATTGTTACATTGGGACGGAGTGGTGGTGATGGTGCTGGTGGAGATGATGGTGTGGATGATGCTGATGATGATCCCGATGAAGCCTAGCTTGATGACGGTGTTGATGGCGACGGTCTCCCCTCTCTGGGAAGGAATTCCCCCGGCAAAAATCTGTTGCCGGAGAGATCTTTATCTCTCGGTGTTTCCGCCCCCCAGAGGCGGCGGAAATCTATCTGTGGTCGCCCCCTGGTATTAGGGTTCCGTATGGAAGATATAGGTGAAGGGGCGGAGTCGGAGGTCGGGCATGTGGGCCACACCTGCCCTAGGCGCGGGGTTAGGTGGGCCCGCTCCTAGGAGGGGTGTGGGCCCCCTGAGGCCCATCTCTGTCCCTCCTTCTGGCTTCCTTTGTCTTCTGGTAAAATAATATGTTTCCATATATTTCTGGTATTTTTCTGATCTTCGCGAAACTGCACCGAAACGCCTTCTTTTCCATCAGAATCCAGACTCCGGCAGTCCATCCTCCAGGAATCATCCAACATGCATAAACAGGTGAAAAGCCATAAGTAATACCTCATAATAAGACAAATATCAATGAATAGAGGTAAATTATGATATAGAATGGTGATGCAAATTGGGCGTATCATAGAGTAAACTACTTATTCATGGAGGTAATCAACAACATTATCATGGACATATGAAATGAATATAAGTAGATGGATGATAATAAGTGCAAATCCACAATAGTAATTGAGATTACAACAAGATAGGTAAATGAGATGGAATGGTGATGGCGATGAAGAAGCAACGATTGATGATGGAGATAATGCCTTGGCCTCCAATGATCCATGCTGCAGCAAGCGCCATAAAGTACTAAAATCCTATAGAAACATGCATAACACGCGAGCGCCATAAAGTACTAAAATCCTACTGCTACTCATGCAAAAACATAAGGTAAATATGCTTAAAAAATGCACTCATTAGGGATCCCTATCCTTGGTCGACAAGAAATGTGGTACCGGCGGTCAAGAGCTCACCCTAGAGATCTAGCCGCGCACGAGCGCACGCTGCACCCTGTCAAAATGCGCCAACACCAAAATGACTCCGCACCAACAAACGCCACTGTGACTGCCACCACACTACAATCGGAAGAGAGACAATCTGTGGACTCCAAGGCGGCGTCTTCAAGAAAGGAACGACACTAGAGTTCGCCATGGCCCGATCAAAAGATCTAGGGTTTTCACCCGGAGCATCAGGGAGGAACGGGAGAAGATCCACGATGGTGCCTTCAAGAAGGGAATGGCGCCCATGAGCATCGCCACTACCGGCCAAGACAAAGCTTGGTGGGTTTTCACCTAGATAGGGACTCCACCTCCAATCTTGAGTGTGGCCAGCCATTGAGATAGCTTCCTGCACACACCCACAACACGCCGCTCATCGGACGCCATATCGTCTGGACGACCATGAACTCCAGCTATCACTTGAGCCACGGCCCCCGCTTCGCGACTTCCATTGTATCAGAGTCGCCGCCCCATCTTCCAGAGCCCCCAGCGAGGGCAGCGTCGACATCTCCTCCCCACCAAAGGCCGCTCCAGCCAAGGGCCAAGACCCAGATCGACACCCACCACTAGGGAAGAGCAGCCACTCGACTCGACGACCTGGGAAAATGCACAGAGGAGGTGGTGAGAAGCAACAACGTTGATGATGGCGAGTGAGCCCCCGCCTACGCAAGAACCTCCTCCCTTCTGCCGCGCAAGATCCAGGAGGCCAGATCCCTGCCGCGCCTTCATTGGCGACACTCACCTTTGGTCGGCGGCTCTCCGGGGGTTACTATAAGGGGGACGGGAGGGGGATGGCGGCTGGAGGCTAGGGGTTCGCCCCCTCTGTTGCCTGGAGGAGACAACACGAGGGGGAGGGGGAAGAAGACCCCACCTTGTACTCGAATTCATGTGAACAAATATTGAATCCTAGCAAGTACTCCTTACAACCATTGCCTGAAATGTTTCTTATATACTCCCTGCATTTAGAAATATAAGATGTTTTAGGTTTGTGGAGAAAATGTATCTAGACACCTTTTAGTGTCTAGGTTTAATGAATCTAGACATTAAAAGATGTCTAGATACATCTCCTTTACAAATCTAAAACATCTTATATTTCCAAACATATCTCACAGAAGTCTAGAAGCTAAACTATCTTGATTAGGACGGGGATCGGGGATCCTTCTTTCGAGTGACGTCTACAAACATCACCCACTCGCGTGTTATAATACCTTATCTCGCGTCATTACAAATTAGTTAACCAGAGTTCACTCCAACTGCGCACACTGTATGCTCTTATTCATTTCTTTTTTCAGGGAAGTACAGACGTATTCGGTTCATATTGCACACTTAAATTTCTACAAAGAGCGACTAAACTATACAAAGTGTTTACAATATTGGACGGAAAAGAGGAAGACCAAAATACGCAGAAGTTGACGTATAATGCGCAGCTGCAGACGTAAGAAGAAAGCAAAAGGAGCGATAGAGAAATTAACGGCTGTAGTAAAACTCAAAGTATATATACAGTGTATCTACAGAGGATAAGGCGGGAGTGATCGGAGCGACGGGGCGCGCACGTGACGCGACCGGCCGGACGGCAAGGCAGGCTAGCCACAGAGGGCGCCCACCTCCCTGAGGCGCGGGACCAGGTGGCCGCTGAGGTGGAGCCCCATGACGCCGTCGAGCCCGCCCACCGGCAAGCCGCCGACGAAGAGCGCCGGCACGGTGGCGGCTGCGGCCGCCGACGCCGCGGCCTCCTCGGCGGCCTCGTCGAGCTCGATGACGGTGGCGTGCGCGCCCACGGCGGCCAGGAGGCGCCGCATGACGTGGCACATGCAGCAGCCGCGCCGCGCGAAGATGACGACGGGGCTCTCGCGGACGAGCCGCCCGATGCGCTCCGCGGGAGGCTCACCGCCCGGCGGGTTGATGGTGAGGCCCAGAAGCCCGGCGCAGTGGCTCGCCGGCGTCGGCGCCTCTCCGGCGACCGCGCAGCTCACGCCCCCTCCCTCCTCCTGCATGTGCGGCGGCGAGAAGGAGATGCGCGCATAGGTTGGTTGCTTACGGGTTGTTCTTGGGTGGGGGACCTGCGACGAGGGAGTAGCGTGTGGCTAACGGCATGAAGTAGCTGCCCCTGATTGTGCGGTCGCCGTCAAGATCCGGCGAGAGGGGAGGGGAGGGGAGGGGAGGGGGGACGGAGTGGGAGACACGGAGCGTGTGCATATATAGGAGAGGGTGCACATCGGCACATGGGGGTGTGGTGACGTCGGGCGGAAGGTGACAGGGTGGGCGGGGTCGGAGGTTGCGTCACGTAGCTGGAGTGGACCGGAGCGGCAGCAGCTGCAAGTTGGTGATGACTGATGAGGTGATCAAGTTAATTACCTCATCGTAGGTGAACCTGTTCTTGTCGAATTCTAACTCTATATTACTCTTCACCTCGTTAATGATTTAGTATTTTGTTACGATCCCGATATGAATCTCACTCAATTTGATACAATTTGATGTCTAGATACAAGAATCAGGGGATTGAGAGAGAGAGAACAAGGGGATTGAGAGAGAGCCGCCAGCCGTTCAGGTTCAGGTTCAGGTTCTTCGACCATCTCACTGTTTGATCTTGATCCCCTTTTAGTATAACAGGTGTGTGTCCTTATTCCCTCATGTCTTGGCCGTTGCCTATCTTCTTGCAGTGGCCCATGCGACCCAGTACACTGTCCCACACGGTTCGTGACATTCTTCCCCCCTTAACATCCGGCTTGCCCTCAAGCCGCCATCCTCCACCGCAACAGGCATGTGGCCACCGGGATCCCACGGAGCATAGTCTTCCTTGCCAAGAACAATCTTCGAAGAAGCAGTCCTATAAATGGTTCCACTCACCGGGCATGGAGTGACAGATGGTCCACTTGCACATATGACCTCCAATTGCACAAGAAACCTAGCACCGATAAGGAAAAGCAGAGCATCTCGACCAATTGCAGACTGCACACTTTGCAAGTCCCGACTGTGTTTTTTGACAGGCAAAACAAAAATATGAAGAGCTGCACCAACTGATACACAAACCAAGATTGAGCTCCATGTATCAGCCAACAAATTATACTTGAGGGAGTAATTCAGACACAGACTTGCCATTATGCTCTGGTTGCCAAGATATGAATCCGGTAGGATACTACTCTGCTGAAACTGAAAACCGAGGCTCAACTCCTCTTGTTCGAGCACCCAAGGTAGTAACAGAAAATATAAATTCTCCCCCACTATGGTGTTCAGTTCCCTCACAATGTCGGATCTCCCAGAAGGCCAAGCCTGCAACATATAGTTCCACGAATGCACAAATGGAGGAAACATGCCAAGCAGTTGTGATGCGTCCAATTGTGATACGTATAGCAGTATGCCCTTTGGTTCCTTTGTCTGCACAGGAAGATTAGTCAGAATTATTGTGGTTGAAGAAGAAATCAAATAAGGAGCAGTGACTTCCATCTGTCCTTCATTGTCAAAACACCCAGGGGAATAAGAAGGACCAAGAATTGGACGAGTGGGCTGAACATATGAGTTGTATGGCACCATTGAATTCAGAAGTAGTGATTCCTCCGATTGACAAGTGCTTAAATAATGGCTAAACTCTTGACAACAAGACCAACTGATTGGTACAGATGCAATGCAAGGGATAAAAATATGAATATGCTTGTAAGGAGGGCTGTCATCAGTAGAGTCACCACCATGCACTGAGCTAGACAGAGAATCAGCCATGATATCTTTATATGCCAGTTGTTGTCCAGTCCACTTAGAATGTTTCCTCTGAGAATCAAGGCAAGAGAATAACCCAAGCATCTCATAATTCATAGGCTGCTCACTAGGATCCCACGACATAGTGAAATTTATGCCAAATGCATCACTTATGCCCCTGCCCTTGTACAACCAAGTAACCTCCACTTCGCATGCCAGTATGCTCCACAAGGAATCAATCAGTAGTGTGTTGTATGGGCGAAACTTGATGAGAAATTCACATGAACTAATCTTGCAGAACCACTGGTCATCCATTATAGGAATAGTATTGCAAATGGTGTCCACGTTGAGCATTTTATGGTTGTCCAAACAACCCGAGAACACACATACCTCAGAACTAGCAAGTGACGTTGCTAACAAAGCTTGGACACTTGATTGAAGCTTCCTTCCAGGATCAAAAGGCATGACACTACCCACTTGAATTTTGTTGTCTGTGTCATCTATAATTAGCGCTGCATGTACTTGATAGATGGATGCTGCGCTTGCCGGAACACCATTGATGTCCAGCCAGTTGGCGTCGACTTCATGCTCGATGATTGTGAACGGCTGCAGGACTTGAATGGCTATGACCTCCAGAGGTGTGAGAGCAATGGACACAAGGTCGACGTCGATGCTGGTCATGGTCAGCGTCGGAGTCGTTGCTGTGGTAGATGCAGACCTCAACTCGGTGGCGTCACGACTCCAACCTTCCATCGAACAGGTTGTGGGCGCGGTGGTTATGGAGCCGGTACATGCTGACAGGACAACGTAGAGAGTCTCCTTGCCGGTGTTGTTTGCTGATGGCGAACAGTGGGGCGCCGCTGGCTCTACCGAGAACTCGGGAACGTATTCATGGAGCAGCGCCACCGTGGTGGCTCCAGCAATCTGGAAGGGGATGTCCTGCTCGGCCTTGGAGCACGTAAGCGCGGGCACCTCCGCAACGATGGCTGATGTCTGCTTGGAAGCCGACGTCGGCTTGGATGATGAAGAGGGCGTGTCCGCCGAGAGAAGAAGCGGAGGCAGATCCTTGTCCGCCGCTGGTTTTGCTGGGCGCGTGGCGTCGATGACGCGAGCCCGGAGGTCGCCCACCTCCGCCGGTAGCACGTCCACCGCACTATCCTTGTTCAGCTCGAGGACGACCGGATACAGGTCGTTGAGCTTCGCGTTCATCGAGGAAATAGCCGCCATGAGATCCGCGAGCACCTTGGTTGGGGCTTCCATCTCAACGCTGAGGCTAGATTGGTGGTGGAGAAAAAATTTGGGTGGTGGAAACCTAGACGGCACTGGCTCTGATACTAGATTGTTACGATCCCGATATGAATCTCACTCAATTTGATACAATTTGATGTCTAGATACAAGAATCAGGGGATTGAGAGAGAGAGAACAAGGGGATTGAGAGAGAGCCGCCAGCCGTTCAGGTTCAGGTTCAGGTTCTTCGACCATCTCACTGTTTGATCTTGATCCCCTTTTAGTACAACAGGTGTGTGTCCTTATTCCCTCATGTCTTGGCCGTTGCCTATCTTCTTGCAGTGGCCCATGCGACCCAGTACACTGTCCCACACGGTTCGTGACATATTTGTGGACCCAATTTGGCAGTTCCCGCAGAGCGCAGACACGCCAAAACGTACTAGAGTAAACTCGCTACGAACAAATTTACATTTCGAGGTCGAGTAGTACAAGTATACAACCGGAGAGAAGAAGTATATGTCTACCCTACGTCCCTACCCTACCCGCGGGCGATCCGATAAAATACAGAACGATCCAAGTTTGCCAACGGAGACGAAGAACCTAGCTACAGTTTACATTGGGGGATGACGTACGTCGTCCTGTCCAGCTCACGTGGACCCCACAGGCGTGTGCATGCACCATGGGACGTCACCCCCCATGCGACTAATTCTTTGCGCTCTCTTATCGAGACACGTTGTAAACATAGCGTCCGTTCAAGTTGCTCTTTCGTGAATCGTGGTGTCCGGAGACCGGGACAACGATGGGCGACGGCTCGCCCCTCGGCCTCCGCCTCGGATTGACTCGTCCACCTAGATCCTATGCGCAGGGGCGGATCCACGCCTGGTGCTACATGTGCTATAGCATCGGCCAAGCAACTCCATAGCAATGAGTATGTGCTAATTTTTAAGGCTAAGATCATAAAAAAACCTAGGTAATGACCACTACTAAAGCAGTATTAGCACCAGATTTGGGTGCCTTTTGGCTCCGGCCATGGCTGCCAATGTTGCGGTGTGGGGAAGACGGAGCGGTTAGAAGAGGCAATAAGGGACGTGAGCAAGGTGTGCACGGTGGCATGTTCAAAAAGGCCAAGCAGCAATGACATTGGATGTCGGCGTAGAGGTCGAGAGGTCGGCATTGATGCGACATAGGAGTCCAGCGGCCAGCATTCATGTCGGTGCAGGAGTCAACCTACTTCCATTGATGTCCAGGGTGGAAGGCCAACGGGAGGTGAGTTACTGCCCGGTGGGCCCTCTATGGACGTCGGGGACGAGGGAGGGCATCGTGTGGTCTGCGGTGCGTTCGGCCAGATGCATTCCCAACCCAAATTGCAACGAGGGGTCGGTCTGTTTGGGTCAGACCGTTGGTGCGTGTTTCGGCGGTCCTCCTATCCGGTCAAACCAAATTGGATAGTGACCGTTCCGTCCCTTCTTCATGTGCTCACCAGGCTCGCCGACCAGCTCTTTGGCGGGCTCGTCCTTGATGCCGCGCCCTAGCGTCGTCATCTTCGCACCTCAAATCGACGACCTCCCCGTTGGCATTGTGGATGGACGCCTCTATCACCTCCTCGATAGTCCCCTAACAAGTGTTGTTATCATTCACAGAATCCATCCACACCGAGCCATAGTTGGGCATGTCCTTATGTAACATCCCATCATTAGAGCTTAGAAATAAGCTGAGTTTAGATGTGTGCATTGCATTCATGCATAGAAAATCTGGGTAATTTTCGCGCTTTTGAATAAAACTTGTTAAAGTTATTGAAGCTTCTCTTAACTTGATGGAACTGAAGTAGATTATCAAGTTAATTGCGATAAGTTTCAATATGACTTTTACTAAAATCTTATTTTGGGTGAAGATGATTTGATCTAAGGATAGATCAAGTTTAATAGAACTAAACCACAACACATTGCTTAATGATTAATACCAGATCCTTAGGAGATCACATCATGGCATTCATTGCAACAACTCTTGGATACCAAATTAAGTATATAACAGACTTACCAACTAATGAGCCAAAGTAGCAAATTTCTTCTTCCTGGGAGGGGCGGACTCTACATTGGTAGATCTAACTTTCATTTATGCCTTCCATTTCATCTGTTCAAGTAGTCTCCTTCTCAAGTAGATACACTTTGATACCAGACTGGTGTGCATTCTATGCTTACCCAGCGAGCGAAGGATCGAGCCAATTCCTCTGTTCTGGTAGAGCCAATTCCTTTGAAGAATTGTTGACTTTCTTGTCTTTCCTCCAGTGAACAGAGTGGAAGACGATGTATCTTCGTAGTTGGCTCTGGACTAAATCTTGATCTATCTTATTCTTATCTATCTATACCATGAGGATCATGGTAATACTTAATCCTAACTCTTTAGTTATATTGAGTAGCAAGGAAACCAAGTCAAGACCATTCACCACATATCTTTCTTGCCATCCCAATCCTTATCATTTCTATGGAACTATGTTCTAATATCTATTGATCATCAATGTTTAGTGATCAATCCTTGATCTATCAACTCTTGTCTTATCATAGCATTCATTTCAAAGCCTTTAAAGGAAGAAGTAAGAAGATATAAGTAGTTATGCTAGTTTTAGATATCATCTATAGGATGAGAGTGTTTGAAGAGAATCAATTTGATAAAATAGTTGGTGGAGTTAACTCACTCCTGAATGGATAGAAGAGTTATATGAAATAAAGATATATGTGGTAACAAAGAGAATCATAAGGATGAATCTTGAAGATATAAGTTATCAAGGAGTAATCTTATTGGATCAAGTAGGTTTAGGCAATTAATAACATCTCTTAGTCAAATGGAAATACCGAGAAGATAATTATAATAGAAACATAATGTTGTACTGATGAAAGCCTTGATTATCCAACTGGAAATCTAAGCCCTAAATGATCAAATGATTACAATGATCATACTTTAGTCACCGTGAGTGATGATGATATGATGCATAAGTAACATTGGTGGATAGAACATGATTAAACCCTAGTATTGATATGTTATCCTAGATTATCCATGATAAGTTATAGTGATATAAGGTGAAGTGGAAGTGTGAGCTACTGGAGGTAACTAAAGATAAGATAGTATAACCAAACTCATGATGGAGCAACATTGAGTTATAAAAGTAGGGTTCTTCCTCTTAAAGAATAGTAAACACTTGAGGTAAAGTAGGATTTGATATATACATCTATTGGAGGAATATTAGTGGTGGGTGATAAAGGAAATTATGGGTGGAGTTAAAAAAGAAACCACTTGATGGATTGGAAGTCATCATTAGTAGTTAGAGATAATAAGGCAATGTAGCTATGAGAAGTATATGGAAATCTTTAGTGACAAGCTTTTGAGATTTATATGTGAGATTACTAAGTAATTTATAAAGGAATAGAGTAATCATACAGATGGATTTGGATTCATTAGAAGTATTCTAGAGATGATAAGTTATCCCTATAAAGAGAATATACAGAGCTTTAGTATCAAGCTCATTGGATTTACAAATGGAATTAGAAGGAGGAATTATTGGTAATAATTTAATTGTGAAGTAAAGCTCATCACATTACTACATGATGAGAGATGTGAAGTAGTAGTATATCTAGGAAAGGAATTCCTTAAGTAGGAATCAAGGATTATGAAGTATTGAAGACAGGAATTGTGAAGAAATCTTTAACAAAAACTATATAAAGTTATATCAAGTTCCATATTTATATCATTCTTCTAAACCTTAAAACTTAGTACTAGAAAACCATCCAAGTCATATTAGAATACAATCTTAATATTTTAACCTAAATGGAAATGTTATTCCTGATCATAAAATGAAAGGAGAAGTTCTTTAACCTTGATCCTTAGCAATATTCATAAATGAACATAAGTAAATTAAATCCTCTGAAGCTCATAGTAAATGCTCGTAGTAAAAACCTTAAATAAATGTTACTAGGTATATGGATCACATATGTGTCCTAGATGGTAGTCACTATTAATCATTAAATAATAAATAATTGTCAAGACATCAACCGCACTCAAGAAGGTAGTGAACCATTAGTTTAATAAATCATCCATATCTATCTTTGAAAATAAGTAGATGGTTATAAATAACATTTTAGTAAATTTGAATAAAAAGAATTGCAAATTTTAAGAACCCTAAAATTTAAACCACCATATATATTGGTTGCCATATGATGTTAGCTAAGTATAAAAAGGTCATATGGATATCATTAACCATTTTAAATCCTTACTATTACAATTTGCATGGGGACAATAAAAGTCATCTTTAAAAGATTTTTTATAATAAACAAAACACTAAAACCCTAAAGACTAATTATTACAATCGATAAAATGCTTTCCTAATAATTAGAATTGTTTGAAAATAGTAATAAACAAATATACAAAACAATTAGTTTCAAAGATCCTTATAGTATTTTATTGTTCCACAAATTTCTAGGTATTTAAGTCCTTGGAGAAATTCAAACTCAAAAAGAAAAGAGAAAACATAAATTCATAAAAGAAAAATAAAAAGGAAAAAACAATGTCAGCCCACTTCCCAATTACTCCCTCACTTAACCGTCGCTCGCGTGTAGCAGCAAACACACTTCGCTCACTTTGCCACAACCTAACAATAGCCAAGCCCACATACCCCTTCGTTCTCTCGCTGACGTGTGGGATCCACATGAAGAGAGAAGCATTGTCTTCGTCTTCCTATGAAGGGGCGACACGCCGCCATGTCCCGGTCGCCTTTGGACCGTATGGATGTGATTGACCACCTCTGAGCCCCGTCACAACTTATTTGATTTCCTACAAGTGGATTAGCGCCCACATCAAGCTTTGGTACCGCCGCCACATCTCGATCGTCTTCGATGTTGTCTCCGACCTCGCCTTGACCTATAAAGTGCACGAGAAGAATAACCGTTACCCTACCTATCTAATTCCCCTCTAAAATTTCTTCCTACCTCTCTCTATACGATTCCACATCACCAATTCCGCCACCGGTGAGCTCCGCCAAACCATGGATTCTGAACATCCCTGGAACCATGGTTGGGTTTAGAAGAAGCGACGTGCCTCATAGGTTCAGTACGTGGAGCACAACATCAAGCTGATCTTGGAGTGGAGTGATATGTCCAAAACATATCTACTTTCTCGAACACTTTGCTATTGTTTCTTCTCTAAACTTGTGTGATTTGGATACAACCAACACAGACTGATGTTGTTTTCAGCAGAATTACCTTGGTGTCTTGTTTTTGTGCAGAAAATCAACTATCAGGAAAAATCCCGAAAAATATGCCAAAAATTATATTTCACCAGAAGATCCATGGAGCCAGAAGACGAGACGGAGAGGAGGCATGGGGGGCCCACACTCACCCCAGGCGCGGGCCCACCACTAGCCGCGCCTGGAGGGGGTGCCACCACCCCAGGCACCCTCTCGGCCTCCCTCTATGCCTATAAGTTGCCTTTCGACCTAAAAACCGAGGGGGTTTCGATAGTTTTCCAGAAAGAGTTCCGCTCCGCCGCCGCCACCAGAAACCAAGATTTGGATCCAGAAACTCCGTTCTGGCACCCTGCCGGGACGGGGAAATTGGAGAGAATCATCGCCATCGTCATCACCAACGCATATCTATCAACCACCGATGTTTCCCTCATCCATGAGTGAGTAATCCCCCGTTGTAGGCTTGGGGATGATAGGGATTGGATGAGTTCTATCATGTAATCGAATAAGATCTGTTAGGGCATAGTGCCTAGTATCTCTATTAGTGCTATTTGACTTTGTTGCAACTTGTTGTGCTTAATTCTTGTCACTGGGGCCCGAGTGCCATGATCTCAGATCTAAACTTATTATTGAATCATTATGATATTATTGTTTGTGATCTTATCTGCAAGTTGTGTACAATCATTGTCCGGATCCAAAGGCCCCAAAGTGACAATAATTGGGACAACCAGAGGGGATGGCTGTGGTGTGAGGATCACATGTGTTCATGGAGTGTTAATGCTTTGCTCTAGTGCTCTATTAAAAAGAGCACCTTAATTGCCAGTAGTTCCCTAGAGGCCCCGCTGCCACGGGCTGGCTGGACAGAATATGTTGTGCAAGTTCTTATTGCGAGCACATATGACTATATTTGGAGCACATGCCTAGGATTGTTTAGTACTTGGATGCTTGTTATTATTTATCTGCAATGCCCTAGATCTTGAAGTTACATGTTTAGACTCGTCCATGCAACGCCCGACCATCCATCGCTATGCCTACCGCACTCGAATCCTACTGTTACTATTACTATTACTATTGCTCCTGTTTCACTGTTGCTGTTGCTTTGCTGTTGCTACTACAAACTGTTACTACTAATAAACTTTTGTGAGCAAGAACTATTTCCAGGTGCAGCTGAATTGACAAATCAGTTGTTAAGTCTTGCAAGTATTCTTTGGCTCCCCTTGTGTAGAATCAATAAATTGGGTAATACTACCCGCGAAGACTGTTGCGATCCCCTACACTTGTGGGTCATCAAGACTATTTTCTGGCGCCGTTGCCGGGGAGCATAGATTTATTTGTAAGTTCACTTGGATCTATTATTGTTCACTGCTACTCCTTTCATCATGGGGAAGTCTCGTAATGGAAAGTTCCCTATTTTACCATCCACTACAAGAAGAGGTACATTCCTAAACACCTCTGCTGCTCTTGATTCACCGTCTGCCATAAGTAAGCTTGTTACACCACCACCACATACACATGGTACACACACTGCTACTACTGCTTAGTCTAAAACTGCTTTTGATGCTCATGATGTTACTTCTACTGTGCTTGATGCGAATGGTTCATTAGGTCCTTTTCTATATGCTGCTATGGCTAGTATAGGAAATACCAAAACTCCTAGTGAAGACACTGTTACACCTGTTAGCTCACCTGAGTCTAGTGAGAGTTATGATATTAATGATGGTTACATTGAATTCACTGGTGAATTTATTGAAGAGTGCCGAAACACACATGGTACTAGTGCTATTAAGAGTCTCCTTGCTAGACGTACTATCATGCCTAAGTTGTCCTCTAATCCTAAGTTTGCCACCTCTCCCATAGATATTAAAGATGAAGATTATGATTTCTCTCTTGATTTATCCTACTTAGATATTGTTGAGAAAGAAACTTTTTGTGGGACTGGAAATGAGAGTGTTGTGGCTCATATGAATGAGCTTTCTACTAAGAGTGCTTTATTCTCTGATGATTTTAAGATGCGCACGTACTTTGTTACTAAGATGTTCCCTTTTTCATTAAAAGGAGAAGCTAGGGCTTGGTTTAATAGATTACCTCCTGGTTCCATTGATAGCCCTGATTGCTTGATTACTTCTTTCTTCCAGAAATATTTTCCTCCGAGTGCTAGACATGCTGCTTTGCAGAGACTCTTTGATTTTAAACAGGGAGAAGAATAGAAATTGCCTGAGTCATGGACAAGGTTATGTGCCTTGATTCATGCATATCCTGGATGTCCATTACCTAAGAATGAGCTTCTTGATATTTATTATAATGGACTAACTGATGATTCTAGGACATACCTAGATAGCTTTGCTGATTGTGTTTTCAGGAAAAGAACTCCTATAGATGCTGAAGAATTAATGGCTAAGAGAAGCAATAATTATGATGATTGGACTTCAACTGAGCTTAATACACCTGAGCCTATTACTCCTGAACCAATTGTGCCTGAACCAGTTCCAACACCAACACCAAAGAAGAGGGGAATTATTGCATTAAATGATGAAGTGACGAAGGAAGCTAAGAAGTGTCTAAAGGAGAAAGGTATTAGAGCTGAAGATGTGAAGAATATACCTCCTATAGAAGAGTTATGTAAGCCAATTCCCCACTCATCTACTATTGAGGTACACTCTCTCCAATTTAATGAAGGTGATATTCCTTATGGTAAGCCTCCTGATCAATGCTTAGAGGAACTTGACACATTTATTGTTAAACAAGGTAATTTTAACAAACAAGTTCAGAATGATTTATTGGAAAACTATAAAGCTATCCATGAGTTGAAAGATATTGTGGAAAGAACTTCTAATGATATTAAAATGCTTTGTAAACACTTTTAAATGGTTCAAACCCAACTTGATCAACTTGCTAAGGTACAAAAGGGTATGCTAGTTAATGCCTCAGGAGATAAACATGCTTATGGAATTAGAACTAGGAGTGGTATAGATACTCAAGATCCTTTATATCCTGAAGGACACCCTAAAAGAATAGAGCATGATTCCCAACAAAACTTGTTGTAGATCCTAATAGTATATCTGTCTCTGATGCTGAAACTGAGAGTGGTAATGATAAAAATGAGTCTCCTGATAAGGAGGAAGTTGAGGAAGAAGCTGAGAAGCACACTAAGAACACTAGGTACACAAAGGAAGATTTTATTGCTAATAAACATGGTAAAGAGAGAGAGAACCTTGGGTGCAGAAACCTATGCCTTTTCCAGGTAAGAAACACAAGTCAAAGGAGGAAGAACACTATAACAAGTTTTGTGAGTGGATGAAACCTTTATTTTTTCAAATTCCTTTGACTGATGCA
Source organism: Avena sativa (assembly GCA_916181665.1). Lineage (NCBI taxonomy): Eukaryota > Viridiplantae > Streptophyta > Magnoliopsida > Poales > Poaceae > Avena > Avena sativa. The sequence continues at coordinate 16,762,645 of OV702279.1, read as the reverse complement.
ATTAAATTGCCTCCTTATTCAAAGTATATGAAGGATATTGTCTCTAATAAAAGGAAGATTCCTAATGAGGAAATTTCTACTTTGCTTGCTAATTACTCCTTCAATGGTAAGGTTCCAAAGAAACTTGGTGATCCAGGTATACCAACTATTCCTTGCTCTATTAAGAACAATTATGTTAGAACTGCTTTATGTGATTTGGGAGAAGGAGTTAGTGTTATGCCTTTTCTCTCTACAAGAGACTCCGGCTAGAAAAGTTGATACCAACTGATATATCTTTGCAAATGGCTGATAAGTCAACTACTATTCCTGTTGGTATATGTGAGGATGTTCCTGTTCAAGTGGCTCATAATTGCTTGGTTTTAACTGAATTTGTTGTGCTTGAAATGCCTAAAGATGATACTATGTATATTATTCTTGGGAGACCTTTTCTTAATACTGCAGGTGCTTTCATCAATTGCAACAAGGAAAAGTAACATTCAATATTAATGTTGTCTATTTCCCCAAGAAGGTTGTTAAAAGCGATTGCCTGAATTCCATTGAAAATTGTAACATCCCAAAAATCATGAATTATAAAGTTTGCATATCATTCATGCATTCATAAAACCACCTTGTGTTAGAGGATGAGGAGAAACTGTCCAATTATGCTGAGATGTTCAACTGTCAGAAGGGTAGTTGGCCTATTAAATATTTGGGTTTGCCAGTTTGTAGCAGGAGATGTACAGTGGCTGAAATGAGCTTTATTGGTGATAGGTTGAAGAAAAAGTTAGATGGCTGGATGGGGGGGCTTTGTCCCTGGGAGGGAGGCATGTTAAAATCACTGCTTGTGTATCCAGTGTGGCTGTTTACCCTATGACTATGTTTCTTCTACATAGGTCAAATGTGGAAGAAATTGAGAAACAGACTAGAGCTTTCTTTTGGTATGGGAAGGTGGGGAAGAAGAAATATCATCTGGTTAAATGGAAGTATGTGTGTAGGCCCAGGAAAAAAGGTGGACTGGGGATTAAAAATATTAGGCTTTTTAATATTTGCTTGTTGTGTAAGTGGTGGTGGCGCCTCGAAGCTGAGGAAGGTCCATGGCAAGTTTTTGTGAGGAAAAAATATTTGAAGAAAGGTGGGATCAGTAATGTAAAACACAGGCAGAGTGATTCTCCATGTTGGCATGATTTGATTAAGATTAGGGATTTCTATTTGGCTGGTAGGAGAATGAGGATTGGTAATGGGGAGTTGACTGATTTCTGGCATGATGCTTGGTGCTTGGACTCACCCCTGAAAGATAGGTTCCCTGATTTATTTGACATTTGTCAGAATCAAAAAATCACGGTGGCAGACATGGCAAAAAAAGGGTGGAGTCTCTCTTTTAGGAGATGGCTGGATACTGATGGATTGAATCATCAGGAACAAATGAGAAAGTTGCTGTCTGGGGTGAGTTTGAATCAGGAAAAGGACAGACCAGTGTGGATGTGGAATAAATCTGGCAAGTTCTCTGTTAAGTCAATGTACACACGCCTGTCAAATGTTGGGATTGATAGAAGTTTTAAACATCTGTGGAAAGCAAAAATTCCCCTGAAGATTAAGATTTGGCTGTGGCTTATCTGGCACAATGCTATTCTCACCAAAGACAACATGAGAAGGAAGAATTGGGAGACTTTACTTGCAGGTTTTGCAATAAGGATGAGAGCACTGGACACTTGTTCTTTTCGTGTGTGGTTGCTAAATATGTTTGGGGGGTGGTTGCCAGAGTTGTTGGTGTCGCGAATAGACCTGGATCTTTTTCCCAATATTTTTGGTGGTCATCTCAGTATGTGGGGGTTAGTAGGAATGTGCAGATTACGGTGGTAGCGGCAATTTGCTGGGCTATTTGGAAGCTCAGGAATAGGGCTTGTTTTGAAAAAAAAATCATTAACTCGCCTGTTGATTTGGTCATATATGCTTGTGTGTTCATTCGTTATTGGGCAGGGTTGCATGGGGAGAATGACCGGGCGGTGCTGCAAGCTGGAGCGGATACTCTTCAACAGAATGCGTTGGCCGATGCGGCAGCTATGGATGTGGCCCCTGTTCCTTTTCTGGGGCTGCCTGCAATTCCTGGAGATCGTGCTCATGAAGCTCCGGAGCTGGAAAGGGGGAGGGAGAAAAGAAGGAGAACTTGAGAAAAAGGAACTGGGCTGCGAGAAGATGGTGTTGGCATCCAGTTTTTTAGTTCCCTTTTGTTGTGTTTTGTTATGGACGGTTCCCCACTAGCCTGAGGGCGGTGTTCTTGCGTCTCCAGCCTCCTTCTTTATTTCTGTTTAGTTTGTTCAGTGTGTAAGTTGAACATCTTGCTTTTCCTTTGTGACCCCCTAGGCGGGTCAGTACTACGTCGATATGTGTGGTTGTTGTACCGTTGTCTGATGATAATGGAACCCGGTCCCTCTTCCTGGGGGATTGTATGGAAAAAAAATTCATGCATTCATAAGCATTTGGATCATTTTCAAATAAGATTTCAAAACAGAAGCAAACTATTGCCTATTATTTTATGTAGGAAGGGCAATGGCTTTATTTTTCACTCTCAAATTATAAGTATACTTGTTTCAACCATAAAGGTTTTAATGTTGATTCCAAAGCTTGTTCAAAGTTTCAAAACAAAAATTTAAATTTAAAACCATTTATATGCCTATTATAAAATTTTAATTAAGGCATGGTTTTAATTCTATTTTAATTGGACCAAAGAGTTTGTGATCAAACAGCAAGGTTTTATACACAAATATATGCTTGGAATACTTTACAAAGATCCATAAGAATTTTGAATTCAAACTCATTTGAATAGCATTTGAAAAAGATTTCAGAAAATCAAACCAGAAATAGAAAAGGAATAAAGAAAAGGAAAAGGGCCTACGCCAGCCTTCCAGCCCAACAGCAGAAGCGGCCCAACAGCCAGCCCACCCGGGTCCCCCTCTCCCCTCTGATTCTCACCCGCGCGTGCACCCCCCTCTCACTGACGCTCCGGTCCCACCTTCCCCGTAATCATCGTCCCCAAACCTTGCCCACGACCGAGCCCTCCGCCGTTTCCTCCCCGCGTCACTTCCGTTGATTGCGCGAGTTATTGCCGTTGATTCGCCAAGTAACTCCTCGCCTAGCTCCATCTACTTAAACCCCACAACCCCCGCTCCATTTTCCCCCACTTAATTTCCTCTGCACGCCGCCAGGCTGCTCGCCTTTCTCTCCACATCGCTGCTATCCCGATGAACTCTGGCGACCAATTGCGGCAAGCCTCGTGCGCTCCTCGCTCTCTGGTTCATGCAAGCTAGTTTGCTACCGCCTTGCGCATCTCATAATGTTTGCCGTTTTCTTTGTTTCGCACCAGAGCGTCACCTTCGATGACGACCGTGAGCACCCGACGCCAGGCTTCACTCCGGCGAGCGATTCTGTTCGTGTTCGTGCACCCCACCCTCGTCAATGACCACGTCGAGCTTCACCTCGTCTCTGCGACCTCAGTAAGCCCCTAAGCCCCCTTGCCCACTGGCCTCGCCGGGACGCTGTCGCCAGACGCGTCGCCGCCACTCTGTCCATTTGCGCCGCCACTAGATGGTTAGAGCCTCGTGGACCGTTAGATCTGGATCAAGAGGTTAGGATTAGAAGTTAGTGTGAAGGGTTATGGTCAGATATGGACCGCAGGATCTCACTTAGATCCAGCGGCTCGCGAGTGTGATCCGCACGAAGCGGTACAGGCCAATCAGATGGCGTCGCGTGTCAGGATTTCTGTATTAAAATTTAGATTTGAATCTATTAGTTATTTAAACTTGTAAATTCAATAACTTTTGTTCTGCTTATCCAAAAAATACAAATAAGATACCAGTGGAATAAAAAAATAAATCCTACACATCTGTAGGCTTGGTTTTGTGGTTTGTTTCTGTTAAAATAGAAATTTATGCAGAGACATTTGTAGGCCTATTTTGTGTATAAAAATTATTTGGAAAATGTTTTAAAAGCCAAAATAAGTTTAAATGGTGTATAAATGTTTAGTTTATTGTTCAGTACTGTTTCACTTGTCTTGTTTAGTTTAGAAAAATCATCACATGGCATTTCCATGCATTCATATATTTTTGCTTGATTATTTGAAATATGAATTTGGTGCTATCATTTTATGTGTAGATTTTGGTGCTAGTGGTGATTGTGACTATGAGGATTGTTGTTACTCCCCCAGCTACCAAGGCTAGTGGTGCTTCATGTTTTTGTCGTAATATTTTGACTATGCATTAGTGATATTTTGCATAGGGCTTGCATGATAATGTTTTTGCTAAGTATCTATATGCTATGCTTGGGAAATCCTAGTAGTTGTAGAATTGTTAGAATTTTATCTAAGTTAAGATACTTGCTATTGCCATGCTTAGCCTAGCTTGTAGAAAACAAGGGTGGATTATATATTCATGTTATGGAAATATTGCTAAGTCTTTGGACTTGTGTTTTTGCTTAATAAAACAACTAAGTAAATGAATCACCTGGGTGGAATGGTTTGTTGGTTTGTGTTGAGTGGTTACACAAGGCCCATATCTCTGGTTTACCTTGTGTATCACACTTGGGGAAAGCCACCCAGGAACAAAGGGATTTGAGATATTTAGTGTTTAAAAGCTTCTAGTGCAACCACATGGCGTATGGGCTCTACCTTGATCATATAGGTTGCAATAACTTAGCCATTTGGACAGTTGGTGGTAGGGTGATAGGTTGGAACACATCCATTTGGTCTAAGGGAAGGCTTCTGAAAGGTCTCGTCTTGATGAATGTCAAGTCTTGTGGGGTAAGTGCACCACCTCTCGAGAAGGAAAAATCTAAGTACTTAGCCGTGTCCCCGGAAATGGAAAATTTGAGCATCAAGACACTGAAGCTATCAAGGATCTCCTCATCCCAATTTCTAAGTTAAAAACTTGTGGTTGAACAAGGGTAAAGGTTCACCAATGTCTATTGGTGGTTCCTTGGAGTTTTTGCCAAACAAAAACTTAGTGTTTTCAACTGATAGGTAAAACCTATTTTGGGCAAAGAAAGCCTAAGATACACTTAGCCAAATTCATGTAGAAACTAGATACTATTATTCTACTAAGGTATCACTTGCCAATACTATTCCAATGTATTAACCCACTGTGGCTGTAACTTGTGATGTTGCAGGTTACTCTGATGAGGATTAGGGTTATGAGTCTACACTCAACATGCTTGCCTGTGGCACATGAAGATGAAGACTTTTATTTATATTGTTAAGTTAAACTCATGTACTAGCCTATGGCTATGGAGTTGTAAAAGACTATGTTATCTCTAGAATGACGATGTAATAATGACCTTTGTTTCTATGTACTTCATCTTAAACTGTGGATGCTAGCATTTGATCCAGGGACTAGCATTGCAATCACAGGGACCTTTACCTTTATAAAGGTGGGGTCTTACAGATGGTATCAGAGCACTGTGTTGCATGTAGGATTATGACCCTAGGTTGGATTAGACTAAGAAACCACTAAGGAAAAAAAATCAACACTTTGAAAAATTTCTACACTTGTCTTTTTCTTCTCGTAAACTTTTCTAATCTTCTTTCTCATCTCTATGTGTAGATGAAATCCATCAACGAAGCCGTCAGGAAGGGACCACTCATGACCATGACTTTGGAGTGTGAGACTGAATTTCCCAAGGCACTCATGAACCTTATGGTTACCATGGGGATACATGGTGTAGCTGTGTAAAAGGGATTCCCGAGATGGATGAAGGAGAAGAGTATTGGTGGGTACAACTTCACTTGTACAAAAACAAGGAAGACAACCACAAGGAGTTAGGATTCTGCATGGTCACCAACTCTGAAATGCACCCAACATTCTTTGACCCTGCAAGAAATGCAGCTTGGAATGCCATCAAGGATCTTGGTGATAGACTCAAGTGCAGAATGCTCAACACCCAGAATGACCTTAGGGAAGAAAATAAGCATACCCAATAATTAGAGACTACCAACCAACAACTAAGGGGAGACATCATAGAATTAATATGGGAGTCTTGTGAACAAGATAGACATATAGCCACTAAAGATGCCCTAATAGCTATTTTGTCTAGTGAGTGAAAATTGTAATGTACTTCGTTAGTAGGACCACCACACGTATCGTTTTTACTTCCAAAAATTTGTCTAAGTTATGATTCAACCTTTGTTGTTTGTAATGGATTTGTGTATGCCATGACTTGTGTGTTGTTGCAAAAAGATGTGCTTGTGATATTTTGTCTTGTGAATTTTCTCTACTTGTGTTGGTTCTAACTTTTCTCTATCTTGTAAAAATAGATGCCTAATGTTGTTATCAGCACGGCCGAGGAGTTCAAGGGAACTCGTTCTGGTACTCGTCTCATTGAGCTCACTAGTGTGATCAACCTTCCACTTACTAGCATCACGACACTTCCGCTCACCAAGTTTGAGAGGAAGGACCTATGGGGCTTCAGAGCCACACAGCCGGGACGCCAGGCAGAGCCACCCATGGAGGCCATCACTTTCAAGCTGATGCATGATGACAAGGAGAGAGGTTTAGATGTAGTCATGCAGGAGTTATTTGGACGCCTGGTAGGGAGGCACTCCATCGAGCTTAGAGGTCTTTACGTTCACCCCTTCGGGAGACGCAACGAGGAGGGTGAGGCTATAGAGTTGATGATGCTACTCGAGAGACGATGGAGCCGATTCGTCTGTACCTTCAGGATCTAGAGGGTCTTATTAGACACCTTGATACTGATAGGACCAACGTCATGCTTAGCAATGACGAACTTCAGGTTCAGCTTCGGGAGAAGGACAACCTCTTCACGGAGCAAGACGAGATAGTCAAAGAGATGGAGACCAGATTTGAGAGCCAGGGCAAGAAGTTCAAGAGCCAGGAGAAAAGAGTCCAAGACAAGGACAAGAAGATCTGAGAGATGAAGGAAGAGCTAGAGGCCAAGGACTTCGAGCTTGAGCACCAGCAGGGAGTGATCGAGAGGCTTCGCTCACATAAGAGGGCTCTTAGGGCTAAGATAGAGGCCTTGACCACTAGTGTTGATGAGTACAAGACCGCCATGGAGAATGCAGGTCTTACCATGGTTGATGTGGATATTGATGTGGAGGAGTAGTGTAGACTACTCGATTATCTTTCATCTACCGTACTTTGATTATTTAGTCGCAATGACCATCCAACATGTGGATGGCTTGCTATGGTGTGTTTGCATTTTCAAAAACTTGTTGTTTATGTCATTCAAACTCTATTATATTTTGGTGCTTGGTTATTGTGATTGCTCTATGTGATGTATTGTGCCTATTAAGCATCTATGGGTATCTCATTCTTATCCTTATTAAAACCACAGATGCCTCCTCGACGTGCCAACCCCAACCGAAACAACAACAACGTCACTCCCGAGATGCAACAGTTGATGACAGCGCAAGCTCAACTGATGCAGATGATGACAACATTCATGCAGAACCAGAATCAGAACAACAACAACAATAACAACAACAACAATAACAACAACAACAACAACAACCAGATTAATCCGCCAGGATTTGATATGCTCACCAGATTTCTAAGACTGAGGCCTGCAAAACTTTCGGGAACCACTGATCCAATGGTAGCTAATGACTGGTTACGTTCAGTGAACAAGGACTTAGTAACTGTTGGTTGCACCGACAAAGAAAAGGTCAGGTTTGCAGCACATCTGCTTGAAGGGCCAGCAACAACCTAGTGGGACAACTTTCAGATCACCACTCCCATTGAGGATGTAACTTGGGATATCTTTGAGGATGGATTCCGTATAGCTCACATCTCATCCGGAGTGATGAATTTGAAGAAAAAGGAATTCCACAATCTAAAACAGCGTCACCGCAGTGTGGCTGAGTACATTGAGGAGTTTAACAATTTGGCGTGTTATGCACCGGATGAAGTTGATATAGATGCCAAGAGAAAGGATAAATTCCTCGAAGGACTGAATTATGAGTTGAACCTGCAACTATCTGTTGCCTATGTTCCAACCTACCAATCACTTTGTGACAAGGCTACCATCTTGGAAAACAAGATGAATTAGGTTGAGGGCAGAAAGAGGAAGCACAGCTTTGATAAGCACAGTTCGGGATCGTCTCACAAACGTTCCCATCATGATGATAGTGGGAGTTCTGGATTCCACAAACATGGAAAGTACAACAACCACCACAGCCACAACCGTCATCATGACAAAAAGAATCACCACAGTCATGATAATGACAAGTATAAGAATCACAAGAGTGGACACAAGAGCCACCACCGTGGAAGTGGAAGTCAGCCTGTAAAGAAAGATCTCAGTCAGGTTGAATGTTTTCAGTGTAAGAAGATGGGGCACTATGCCAATGAGTGCCTAGAAAAGAAGGTTGAAGGTTCCAACAAGCCCAATCCCTTCCAAAAGGGACAAGTGAACCACATCAATGTGGAAGAAATCTATGATGAATCTGATGCGGTGGCTGGTAAGTTCAAACTCAATTATGTTCCAGCACTTGTTCTTTTTTATACTTGCGCATTGCATTCATTGATATCAAGAGCATTTGTTGATAGTAATGGACTTCCAGTTGAAACTATTGGGTGTTCTATAAAAGTAAGTTCTCCTGGTGGAGAAAATGATAGTGAACTCAGGATGTCATGATCTAGTGATAAAATTTAGGAGGTATAAGTTTCCCGTTAATCTGATAATCCTAGATTCCCAAGGATTGGATGTCATTTTGGGAATGGATTGGATGACTAAGCACGAGGGAGTACTAGATTGTGCCAATCGTACTGTCACACTCACAGCCCCAGATAAGAAATGGATTAGATTCAAGTCTAACTTTGAATCAAAAGGGAGTAAGCTAAATTCTCTTAAGGGGTTAGCATAGACAGTGTGCCAATTGTAAGAGAATATCCGGATGTGTTTCTGGAGGAATTACCTGGAATGCCACCAGATAGAGATGTTGAGTTTCTGATTGACTTGCTGCCAGGATTAGGACCAATAGCTAAGAGACCTTACAAGATGTCAGTTGATGAGTTGAAAGAACTCAAGAAACAACTTGGAGAACAATTATAGAAAGGATTTATTCAACCAAGTTCTTCATCTTGGGGAGCACCAGTCTTGTTTGTTGAAAAGAAAGATACAAGCCAAAGGTTATGCATAGATTACCGTTCACTCAATGAGGTGACTATCAAGAACAAGTATCCTTTGCCCAGAATTAATGATTTGTTTGATCAGTTAGAAGGAGCCCGTGTGTTCTCAAAGATTGATCCCTGATCAGGCTACTTTTAGCTAAAGATAAGGGAACAAGACATACCTAAGACTGCTTTCACCACTAGGTATGGATTATATGAGTACACCATCATGCCATTTGGCTTGACAAATGCACCAGCCTATTTCATGAATATGATGAACAAGGTGTTCATGGAATTTCTTGATAAATTTGTTGTCGTTTTCATCGACGACATTTTGATCTACTCAAAGAGAAATGAAGAGCATGAAGAACATTTGCGATTGATACTTGAGAATCTTAGAGAGCATAAGCTATATGCCAAATTCAGCAAGTGTGAATTTTGGTTGAATGAAGTCGGATTTCTTGGGCATATTGTATCAGGAGATGGTGTAGCAGTTGATCCCGCAAAAGTGTCAGTTGTAACTGAATGGGAATCTCCTAAGTCAGTGAAAGAAGTTTGTAGTTTCCTTGGCTTGACAGGATACTATAGAAGATTCATTGAGAATTTCTCAAAGGTAGCTAAGAGAATGACAGAATTACTTAAGAAAGACAAGAAATTAGATTGGACTGAGGGATGTGAACTCAGTTTGCAAGAGTTGAAGAAGAGACTAGTGACAGCACCAGTCTTATGTCTGCCAGATTTGGAAAAAGATTTCCAAGTATATTGTGATGCATCTCATCAAGGATTAGGTGCAGTTTTGATGCAAGAAGGGAAAGTTGTGGCATATGCTTCGAGACAACAAAAAACTCATGAAGTAAATTATCCTACTCATGATTTGGAGTTAGCCTCCGTTGTCCATGCACTCAAAACATGCAGACATTATCTTTTGGGAAAGCGATGTGAAGTGTTCACAGATCACAAAAGTTTGAAATATATCTTCACTCAGAAAGAAATCAACATGAGACAAAGGAGATGGATAGAACTCATAAAGGACTATGACTTGAGTTTACAATACCACCCCGGTAAAGAAAATGTTGTAGCGGATGCATTGAGCCGTAAGGTTTATGTGAATGGCCTTACTAAGGGAGAATTGCCAGATGATTTGTGTGCCCAATTCAAGGATCTCAGATTGGAGATAGTGCCTGAAGGACATCTCATGTCATTAGATGTTTAACCCACCTTGTTGGACAAAATAAAGGAAGCCCAAAAGATGGACAAGGAAAGTGAAGAGATTAAGGAAAGATTAGCAAGGGAAAAGCCAAAGGATTCCATGAAGACGAACATGGTACTTTATGGTATGGAAAACGTATATGCATTCCGCAAGATCCAGAGCTTCGGAAACTGATTTTACAAGAAGCACACAACTCACCATATTCCATTCATCCGGGTAACACCAAAATGTACATGGATGTGAAAGAAAGATTTTGGTGGAATAATCTCAAGAAGGACATCGCTGAACATATTGCTTTTTGTGATGTATGTAGTAGAGTGAAAGAGGAATATCAGAAACTAGCCGGACTATTACAACCACTACCTATTCCTGATTGGAAGTGGGAGAATATTGGCATGGATTTCGTCACCAGACTGCCAAGGACTAGATCAGGATATGATTCTATTTGGGTCGTGGTAGATCGCCTAACTAAAGTGGCTCATTTCATACCAGTGAAGACAACCTATACAAGTGCCAAGTTAGCCAAGATTTATATGAATAGGATTGTGTGCCTACATGGAGTACCCAAGAGTATTGTGTCTGATAGGGGAACTCAATTCACTTCCCATTTTTTGGAGGCAGCTGCATGAGTCATTGGGAACGAGATTGGAATTCAGCACTACTTTTCATCCCCAGACTGATGGACAGACAGAAAGGACCAACCATATTTTAGAGGATATGTTGAGGGCATGTGCGCTAGATTATGGAGCTAGTTGGGACGAAAGTCTGCCTTACACAGAATTCTCTTACAACAACAGCTATCAAGCCAGTATTGAGATGGCACCGTTTGAATTTCTCTATGGGAGAAAGTGTACTACACCATTGCTATGGATCGGTGTTGGAGAAAGAAATTTGTTCGGGCCAGAATTAATCAAGGAAGCTGAAGAGAAAGTCAAGTTGGTAAAGGACAGATTGAAGATAGCACAGTCCCGACAAAAGAGCTACACAGACCCAAAGCGTATAGAAGTCACCTATGAGGTGGGTGATAGAGCTTATCTTAGAGTGTCACCACTTCGTGGAGTGAAGAGATTTGGAGTCAAAGGAAAATTGGCACCAAGATATGTTGGACCATTCAAGATTCTAAGCCATAAAGGAGAAGTAGCATATGAGATTGAATTGCCTGAATCACTGTCTGCCGTCCACAATGTGTTTCACGTAAGTCAGCTAAAGAAATGACATCCGGAGATGGAAGAGACTTCTTTGAAGGATACTATACCTTTGGAAGAGGTCCAATTGGAAAGTGATCTCACCTATGAGGAGAAGCCTATCAGGATTCTTGAGACCGCAGAAAGAGTTACGGACTAATACTATCAAGTTTTGCAAAGTTCAGTGGAACCACCATTCCGAAGAGGAAGCAACTTGGGAAAGAGAAGATGATCTTTGGAAAGACCACCCTCACCTATTTGCTAGCCAATCCGAATCTCAAGGGAGAGATTCACCTTAAGGGGGTTAGATTTGTAAAATCCCAAAAATCATGAATTATAAAGTTTGCATTCATGCATTCATAAGCATTTGGATCATTTTCAAATAAGATTTCAAAACAGAAGCAAACTATTGCCTATTATTTTATGTAGGAAGGTCAATGGCTTTATTTTTCACTCTCAAGTTATAAGTATGCTTGTTTCAACCAGAAAGGTTTGAATGTTGATTCCAAAGCTTGTTCAAAGTTTCAAAACAAAAATTTAAATTTAAAACCATTTATATGCCTATTATAAAAATTTAATTAAGGCATGGTTTTAATTCTATTTTAATTGGACCAAAGAGTTTGTGATCAAACAACCAGGTTTTATACACAAATATATGCTTGGAATACTTTACAAAGATCCATAAGAATTTTGAATTCAAACTCATTTGAATAACATTTGAAAAAGATTTCAGAAAATCAAACTAGAAATAGAAAAGGAATAAAGAAAAGGAAAAGGGCCTGCGCCAGCCTTCCAACCCAACAGCAGAAGCGGCCCAATAGCCAGCCCACCCAGGTCCCCCTCTCCCCTCTGATTCTCACCCGCGCGCACCCCCCTCTCACTGACGTGCCAGTCCCACCTTCCCCGTAATCATCGTCCCCAAACCTCACCCACGACCGAGCCCTCCGCCGTTTCCTCCCCGCGTCACTGCCGTTGATTGCACGAGTTATTGCCGTTGATTCGCCGAGTAACTCCTCGCCTAGCTCCAGCTACTTAAACCCCACAGTCCCCGCTCCATTTTCCCCCACTCAATTTCCTCTGAACGCCGCCAGGCTGCCCGCCTTTCTCTCCACATCGTCGCTGTCCCGATGAACTCCGGCGACCGATTGCGGTAAGCCTCGTGCGCGCCTCGCTCTCTGGTTCATGCAAGCTAGTTCGCTATCGCCTTGCACATCTCCTAACGTTCGCCTTTTGCTTTGTTTCGCACCAGAGCGTCACCTTCGATGACGACCGTGAGCACCCGACGCCAGGCTTCACTCCGGCGAGCGATTCCGTTCGTGTTCGTGCACCCCACCCTCGTCAATGACCACGTCGAGCTTCATCTCGTCTCTGCGACCTCAGTAAGCCCCTAAGCCCCCCTTGCCCACTGGCCTCACCGGAACGCTGTCGTCAGACGCGTCGCTGCCACTCTGGCCATTTGCGCCGCCACTAGATGGTCAGAGCCTCGTGGACCGTTAGATCTGGATCAAGAGGTTAGGATTAGAAGTTAGTTCGAAGGGTTATGGTCAGATCTGGACCGCAGGATCTCACTTACATCCAGCGGCTAGCGAGTGTGATCCGCACGAAGCGGTACGAGCCAATCAGATGGCGCCGCGTGTCAGGATTTCTGTTTTAAAATTTAGATTTGAATCCATTAGTTATTTAAACTTGTAAATTCAATAACTTTTGTTCTGCTTATCCAAAAAATACAAATAAGATACCATTGGAATAACAAAAATAAATCATACACATCTGTAGGCTTGGTTTTGTTGTTTGCTTCTGTTAAAATAGAAATTTATGCAGAGACATTTGTAGGCCTATTTTGTGTATAAAAATTATTTGGAAAATGTTTTAAAAGCCAAAATAAGTTTAAATGGTGTATAAATGTTTAGTTTATTGTTTAGTACTATTTCACTTGTCTTGTTTAGTTTAGAAAAATCATCACATGGCATTTGCATGCATTCATATATTTTTGCTTGATTATTTGAAATATGAATTTGGTGCTATCATTTTATGTGTAGATTTTGGTGCTAGTGGTGATTGTGACTGTGAGGATTGTTGGTACTCCCCCAGCTACCAAGGCAAGTGTTGCTTCATGTTTTTGTCCCAATATTTTGACTATGCATTAGTGATATTTTGCATAGGGCTTGCATGATAATGTTTTTCTTAAGTATATATATGCTATGCTTGGGAAATCCTAGTAGTTGTAGAATTGTTAGAATTTTCTCTAAGTTAAGATACTTGCTGAAAGAACATATGGGCCCCCATGTGTGGTTTTGGTAATTAATGACAATCTTTATGGACTAATGTGTGTATTAAGTTGCACTTGTAGGATTTGTCCATTGGCCTCGCTTGGAGCATGTGTTGGCTTCAAGTTCGATGATATGAGGAGAAGATGTGTTGTGCAAGCTCAATATGCGCCATCTCTAGAACATCTCATGTTTGATGCTTGTCATCCTCGGTGATCATGGATCGATGATGAGGAATCAAGAAACGTGTTCCATCTTGAGAAGGTCAAGTTCGTCTACATCGAGTTCAAGTGGAATGCTCAAGGCAAAGGTATAATCTTGATAGGTTTTCCCTTTTGCCGGTCTCATGTTGTGTGTGGGAGACCGAGTTTAGGATAGATAACTGTACTATCAAGAGGGGCTCTCGAATGAGTAACTCGGTCACATCGTTCGGAGAGAGCTCAAACCTTTGCATCATCGTATTTGGTTGTCATTTGGTCTTGTCCATGTGAGGATATAGAGCTTGTTGTAATGTTCATAACAAGCTCTTGTTCATCAAAATTGGATTTCCCTTTTATATTTTAATGCATTTTGATCTTGGAGGTTTTACCGGTTTGTATTTTAAAGATAGGTAAAACCTTACATTATTTGGTTCTTACTCATGTGAGGATTTATAGCTTGTGTTAATCTCCATGACAAGCTCTAGTTCATCGAAAACGGATTTCATATGCATTTTCTATTACGTTTTTTATGTTGGAGGTTTTATCGGTTCGTCTTTTTGAGAGAGTTTAAACCTTTCGTCATTTGGATCTATCATCCCTTACTGTACTATGATGTTTCTTTGCATGATCTATCAGATCTTGTTGTCCTCTTCGAAACGAGCCCAAGATCATCAAAATCGTAGTCCGGATGCAAAAGTTATGGCCGTTTTCGTTCAGGGGTGACCGGTAGTACCGGAGGTCCGGTAGTACCGCCCCTTAGCACCGGTTGGTACTGAATAAGGTGCGTTTGGCGTCCTGGGATCCCCAGGGAATGTCCGGTAGTACCGGGAAAAAGTCCGGTAGTACCGGGATTCGCGTTTTTTGGCTTCAATGGTTGGATTTTGGGGGGACCTATTTAAGGGGCCTTCTTCCCCAATGGATCCCCAACCATTCTTGCAAGTTTTACCCTCCATTGTTGACCTTCTTGAGCTTGCTTTCTCTCAATCCATCCAATGATTCTTGCATATTCTTGAGGGATTTGAAAGAGGAGATCTAGATCTACAATCCCACCAATCAATCTCTCCTCTAAGTGAGGGGAACATATTGGGATCTAGATCTTGGAATATTTTGTGGAATTCCTCCATTGTTCTTCCTCTCTTATTCCCCCATAAGCTTTTGTAGATTTGGTGGAATTTGGGAGAGAGGGATTTGAGCACCTTTGTGGTGTTCTTGCCATTTGCATTTGGTGCATCAGTTTGAGTTATCCTCGGAGGATTTGGTTCGTGTGACTCATTGGAGCTTGTCCCTCTTGGGTTCTTGGAACCCTAGACGGTTTTGTGGCCTTGGTGGCATTGTGTCCTTTTGTGGCATTTGTTGGGAGCCTCCAATTAAGTTGTGGAGAAGTGCCCCAACCTTGTGAGAGGTTCTGGTTGCCACCAACAAATGCACCGATAGTGGAAGCGTGGATCGATCCCGTTGGGGTGAGATTCATCGGAGAATAAGGGAGGCCTTTTGTGGCGTTGGTGGTTTGATACCACCCCCTCTCCAAACGAGACGTACTCCATGTTGGGAGGAACTCGGTAAAATTTCGGTGTCCCCGCGTGCCTCAGTTATCTCTATACCCGAGCTCTTTACTTATGCACTTTACATTGTGATAGCCTTCGTGCTTGAAGTAATATATACTATCACTTTGTTGCTTATATTGCTTAGCATAAGTTTTTGGTGCACATAGGTGAACCTTAGTTGGTCTAGGTTGTGCTTAACAAAGTAAACACTAGTTTTATTCCGCCTTTGTTGAGCCACTCTAGGAAAAGTTTTAATCGCCTATTCACCCCCCCTCTAGGTGACATCCGTATCCTTTCAATTGGTATCAGAGCCCGGTCTCTCATTTTAGGCTTCACCGCCTTGAGAGTAAAGATGTCGGCTAGGGGATTAGTGCACAAGGACACACTCACATTCGATGGCACAAATTATGATGTTTGGAAAATTCGCATGCTTAATTTATTTCGGGAAATTCACCCAATTATCGAAGGATATCTATATGTGGGGGTCTCTTCTCCTATGGATACCCAAAACGAATCTTTAGAGGAGAAGTTGAACTCTCATATAGATGCTCTAGCTACTAAAATTCTTTTGCATGTTGTGAGCAATGTAGTTCTTTCTTCTATCATGCCTTATTCAAGCGCTCATGAGATATGGACCAAGCTTCAAGATAAATATAGCAAGTCCAACATTATTAAGGATGATTGTGTTGCTTCCACTTCCGGTCAAGATGAGATCTCATCGTCTACCACTTCACCAACATGTGATTTTTCACAAGGTAATGATATGGTGAGTGGTGATAGAAATTGCAATATGGATAGTGATATTACTACTTGTAATCCTTCATCCCTATCTAGTTGCAATGATCTATCTTTGGACCTTAACACTTCTAGCACTCAAAACTCCTTACATGCTTGTGTTAATAGTCCTTGCATATCATGTAGAAATGACTTGAATAAATCTCATGATGATATGCTTGTGTTGTCTTGTTGCCATGATAAAAATGCTTCCATTTCCTCTAGTGCTTGTGTTGCTAACCATGTAGAGGAAAATGAAGATTCTATGGGCCAAGACAAGGTCTTGAAGAGAGCTACAAGTGCAATCTCATCATCACCTTCCTCCGGTTCTCACATGTGCCTTATGGCTAAGGGAACAAAGGTAACCTCTTTGAATCCCATTGTATCTCATGATGGTGATGATGAGGTTGAGAATGATAATGATGATTATAGAAGTAAGTATGATATTACCGCTATTAAGAAAATGGGAGAGGTTGTCTATAGCGCTCTCTTCAAAAATAAAATTGCTTCCTCCAACTTTCTTGAAATCTTGAATTGTGCCATAGAAGGCAATGGTCTTATTGAGGAGCAAGAAAACTTAATTGATTAAAAGTTTGTACTTAAGAGTGAGTATGCTAATGAAGTTGCACAACTAAAGGACTCCCTTGAAGAAGAACAAACCACCAAAGAATCTCTTGAGGAGACTATTACTCTAAAATTATCTAGATTAAAGGAATACCATGATAGAGAACTTGCGGTGGCTAACTCCTTCAAGATTAAAAATGATGAACTTGAAGTTTCTTATGCTAAACTTGTTGAGGATTTTAAGCACCTCTAAAATGGCTCTCGGGTCGTTAAGAGGGATCTCATCAAACTCACCGAGTCACATGAGCAACTTAAAGCTTCATATTTAAAAGAGCTTGACAAGTTGCCCTCACCTCTTGCTAATAATAATGATGCTTGTGATACTAACTCTATTTCTTGTGAAGCATATATTTTGAAGGAGAATGTTGAGCTAAAGGCTCAACTTGCTTTGCTAACTAGTAACTATGGGAAATTAGAAGAAAGTCATGATAAGCTCTCGAGCTCGCATGAGGATCTTATAGTCTCCCATGGTAGGCTAAAGTTAGCTCATGAGGCCATCGTGTCAAAGGTAACATCTAGTGGGCCTCATGTGGACATTAGCACTACATCTACTCCAAATTTTATATTGCCATGTGCTAGTCCTTGTAATTCATCCTCTCACAACCATGTTATATCTCGTGATGAATTACATTCCGTGCCTTGTTGATCTAACAATGTAGCACCTACTTCCTCTAGTACTTTTGTTGAAACTAACCATGTAGAGGAAATCAAAGAGCTCAAGGATCAAGTCACTTCTTTGAAGAATGACTTGAAAAAGGGTCATCAAGGGAAGGTCACACTCAACAAAATCTTGAGTGTGCAAAAATCCCCCAATGACAAGAGTGGTCTTGGATTCAACTCCAATGTCAAGAACAAGTCCACTATCAAGTTGAAGCACAAAGACAACAAGAAGAATGGCCAAGATCAAGTCAAGAATCCGGCCAACATTGTTTTCTTCAAGTGCAAGGAAGAAGGGCACCATGTTAGATCTTGCCCATTGAAGAAAAAGCCTCTTAGTGTGAAGAAACAAGGGAAGCGGCCTCAAGCTACACCTCAAGTCATTAATGGGCCTCTTCCTAAGAGGACTACTCGAGCTCTTCCTCGAGTTGTGGCTTCTCCTAAGAAGAAAGATGGCAAGAGTAGAACTTGCTACATATGCCGTGAGAAGGGGCATATTTCTTCCTCATGCACTCTCGGTATCTCCTCATCCAACCCTATCATTATTGATGATGCTTATTCTCTTTGGAAGGATGAGGTTGGAAATGTGTTTGCCAAATTTGTTGGTGCCCAATGTGGTGTCAAGAAAAGATCCATTTGGGTTGCCAAGCCTATTGTGACTAACTTCTTAGGACCCAACTTGGTTGGGGACCAACAAGCCAAAACTTGATCAATAGGTGTGTTTTGGAGGGCATTGGAGACTTGGCTACATCATGAAGAATTAAGGGATCTTAATTATTATATTTGTCAAGCCAAGTCATGTGGTCTATATTTCTCCTATTATTATATTTCCAATGTTCCTCCTTGCGGTAACATATGCTAAACTCTTTACATTGAAAGTTACTCGCCCCCTTGTGCATGTGTTGGTTTTGTATCTTCCATGTTTTTGTACATGTTGTGCTATCCACTTAATTATCTTGAAATCAAGATTATTTGTGTATGATTAGGTGGCACACCATGTATGTATGTTTCTTGTGTTTGAGCCTTGCTTGGTTATATTTGGTATCCTATTTGGCTCTTGTGAGAAATTAATGGATTATCCCATTTTGGGGGAGTGTTATGCTTGGGCATTCCACAATCCTAAAAATTGTGTGTACATGAGGAATACCACCTAGTATTTATATTGGATTATTGTCTAGTCTCTATGTGGTATAATTCTCATGAGAAACTTAATTCTATAATGTCCATTAATTATCTCTATTTGTATCGTTTTGCCTCGTGTTGGTTTTATGGTAGTATCACATAATGGGGGAGTCATATGCTTAGTGCATATTACAATCCTAGAAAATGTGAATATTCGAGGTTGTGTCACTTAGAATTGATATTGATAATTATCTAGCACCTATGTGACACATTTGCTCATACAAGTTCCAATTTGCTTGAATGTTGTTGTTGATCATATTTTGGATCTTGTATATGAGAGTGTTTCTTGGTATGTGTTTCCTCATATTTAGATCTCTATATTCTCATGGAAACCATTTACTTCAAGTCACTCTAATCACTATGATTGTTTGACTATTGGAAGCTACCAAGAATCTCTTTCGAAGCATCAAACTTAATCTGTATACTTTGTTACATGCTTCTTTGTGTGAATACGATCTTGGATATCCGTATGAACTACCTAGGTAAGATTATTCTCAATTCTTCTTGTCCTTGGACAATTAGTACCAAATCTACGGTAGAATTTATTGATCATATTCACTTTGGCCTTTGTTTAATATTGTCCTATCTTTGGCCAAGTAAATGTTTTGTGTGCTCCCATGTATTCCTTGCTACTTTTGTATCCCTTTATTTTTATTGATATCCTCTTGTGTTTTATTTAATGTAGGTAGTAGTGATGATCTCATTTGTGTGCATTTTGCATTCAAAAGCAAAATTCTATATAATGTACTACTTATGGGTGAGCTCTCCTATATTATCTAGAACAATCCTTTTATGCTTCTTTGTTTGATCCATATCGAGTTTTATGTGCTTGGATGCTCAATCTTTTCATTTTGGTACTTTGTGCCATCATGAAAAGTTTGGGGAGTTTGGTTTCTTGTTGGAACCTTGCTCTTTTTGGGAGTTGGTTTTGTCTCATACCTTGTTTCTTGATTTGACCATTTTAGAATGAGATAAATCCTTGAGCATTTTTATTTCTATCTATTTTTGCTCTTTTGGCCTTAGCCTAGTTCATTTGTTGAACTTGTGAGCTTTCATGTGTTGAATTGGTTCTTTGATACAATTTGGACACCGCTTGTCTTGTCACACTCTTGTGTGTGCCATCTAGGTTTACTTGGTGTTTTTGTTCAAATTGTATCTCATTTTTGGTTCTTGAAAGCCTTGTGTATGCATATTTACTACATATCTATATTATGGCATGCTTGCTTTCTTTGATCCAATATATAGGGGAAACTCCACCAAATCCCATCGGCTAAATTGTGCATGAAATTCAATTTCATATCAATATGCACATATTTATGTGGAGTATCTCCTATGTATTGTAGTTGCACTAACTACTTTGGTCCCAATAAGTTTGGAGACCATTTTGTACTTAAATGTGTTTTAGATACATTGGAGATATATTGGATGTTTGTCTCTCAATCTTGAAGAAGTGGTGCGTTAATGAAAATTGGAGGCATGCTATAGGATGTTCATTGATTTCATATCCTCTGCATCCTACCAATTATATCTCAGTAACAAGTATCTCTTTCTCATGCTCATATATCTTGATTCCAACCGTTTGTCGGTTGCCTTCTAGCATGAATTCATGTATTTGTAATTGTTGTATCTCTAGCCATGGTATTAAGAGAACTCTCTATTGTATATGTGTATAAGTTGAGATGAGTATATATATTTGGGACTATAAAAAATCATGCATATGATCCTCCAATCCCAAATAGGTCAATCTAGCAATTTTATTGCCTATCTTTTCCTCAACTTCTCTCATGTGCAATAGTGAGATTTTGCTAGTTAAATTTTTCTTGTAATACTTGTTGCCTTTCTCCATATATTCAAACTTTCTCCTCTTCCCTAGGTGAAAGTTGTAATATATGTAGTGTGTTGGTGTTTGAAGTCCATTAATGTACAATAAGACATATGTGAGCCTTTGGCCATGCTTTGAAGCAAAAAAATATTATTGATATATGTTATGACTTCATTTTTGCCTTTCATGTGCTTTCTTGTATAATCTTCTTTATGTGTGCATATTTATTTTTTGGAATATGTCTTTGTGATATTTTCCACTTAGAGACATATACACATATGAGAAGATAATTTTAGTTGATTTTTAATCCTTGGAGACCACCTTTCTATTCCTTTTGATTCTTCGGTGGCTTCCTAATTTAATTGCCTATGAGTGCTTGTTCCTCTTGTTTGCACATTTTGGCACTCATATCTGTTCTCTCATGCCTTGTATTGTTAAATGAACTTGGATGAGTGAGGATTCCATGATTATGCACCTTGTTCCCAAATGCAATTATCATAATTGGTGCATTATCTTTGGGGAGCTCATCCAATTCAGTTAATAATGCTCATTTGTCTTCTTTTTTCATTTGTTGTGTCTTAAATGATTATGGGGGATCGAGGATTCCATATTTGTGCAATATGCATTCTAATGCATTTATTTTGAATTGTGCACAAATCTTGGGGATCTTCTCTATTTGTTATTTAAAACACTCTTTTGCTCATATCATAATATCTTGTTGTTTCCTTTTGGACTCATTTGTTGTTTTAAATTGATTTGTCGGATCTTTTGATCGCTTGCGTCATTTGTGATGCGTCATTTTATTTTATTTCTTTTGGAAAACTTTGGGTCCTTGATATAGTTCTACTTCCTCCCAAGTATTCATCATTGGATATGTGTGAATGCACACCTTTGGAGGATTTATCACTATATTGGCCTCCTAGATCTTGTCACCCATTTCGGCAATCGATGCCAATGGGGGAGAAGTTTTAGAGGGTTTAAGGGAAATAGTTTATGCTTTGAGTTTGTTCTTAAGCATTTTCCTTTCATGCTCTTGCATTGTTGTTGTTGCTTAGAATGTGGTATATAGTGGAAACTCCACCAATGATAATGATTGGCAATATTTGCAATGAAATTCAAGTTCATCACACATGCATAGATTGTGGGGGAGTTTGCTCTATATATGGTGGTGGTACCAATATCACATACTTATGTAGTATTTGATATTGGTGTTACCATTTTATTCGTTAAAATTCCTTATATAAACCCTCTTAAAGGGATTGTCATCAATTACCAAAATGGGGGAGATTGAAAGAACATATGGGCCCCCATGTGTGGTTTTGGTAATTAATGACAATCTTTATGGACTAATGTGTGTATTAAGTTGCACTTGTAGGATTTTTCCATTGGCCTCGCTTGGAGCATGTGTTGGCTTCAAGTTCGATGATATGAGGAGAAGATGTGTTGTGCAAGCTCAATATGCGCCATCTCTAGAACATCTCATGTTTGATGCTTGTCATCCTCGGTGATCATGGATCGATGATGAGGAATCAAGAAACGTGTTCCATCTTGAGAAGGTCAAGTTCGTCTACATCGAGTTCAAGTGGAATGCTCAAGGCAAAGGTATAATCTTGATAGGTTTTCCCTTTTGCCGGTCTCATGTTGTGTGTGGGAGACCGGGTGTCACATCCCAAGATTTTCCAAATCTTGTAATGTGAAAAATAGATAAACAAATAAACAATTGTTGATTTTTAGGGTGAGAAGAAACTTTTTGATTCCAATTGGAAACATCAAAACCTATTTTGGGCAAATAAAATCCTAAAAGGATTTAAAAATATAAACAATTAATAAAGAGTTTTAATAATTGGAATCACTATTTTTCAATCTTTTAATAAAAAGATATGGTTTTTATAAAGCAAAGGTAGAAATATAAATAAGGATTATCTTATAGAGCCAAATTAAATCTTGGCCAAGCTTTTGAAATAAAATATTTCTATTTGATAAAAAGAATAAAGGTCCATTTAAATAAAATAATGAGGATTTATTAATATCCAATTTTATTAAGGTAAAGGTTTTTCCATTTTTAAATAAACACTAAAACTTGTTAAATTATTTTAAATAGGTTTTCCAAGTGTTTTTGTTTTTCAAATGAAACCTACTGAAAAGATTTTGATATTATTTAGATTTCAAAAGGAGTTTTTAAATAAATTAAAACCTATTTGAATTAAAGACTTTGGTCTATTTATTTAATTATTAATATATCCTAAATGAATAAATGAATTATTTTATTTTGGACTTTTAAACATGTTGTTAAACAAAATTAAACTTCACCCAAAGTTTGGTGATGATTTGAATTCAAATGGTTATTTAAAAATATTATTAAATCTTATTTAATTAAAACTAGAACCTATTTTAAATAATTAAAAGACCCTAAAAAGAATAAAAGATTTATTCTAATTATGACTTCAGAATGTATTTCTAATCAGTGTTTGATTATTCACAAAATTTGGCAAAGGTTTGAATTCAAATGAGTGTTTGAATTGATTAATAAAAATCAAAACAGAATATTGGAAAAGGAAAAAGGAAAAAACAATCAGATAAAAAAAAAGAGCAAGGTCGACCCAACCCAGCTAGCCCACTAAAGCTCAGCAGCCCATCTCTCCACCCCCTCAGAGTGAACCGTTTTTCACCTGCGAATCGACCCACACAGACGCTGACTACGTGACCCCACTCCCCCTCTCTCCCTCACGCTGACAACAGACCCCACCGCCACGCAAGCTTCTTCCTCGCCGCGACTTCTTCTCCCCCTCACCTCGAAACGTTTTCTGCCGCTGATTTCTCGCGATCAATTCTCCTTAATGCCACGTTTAAACCTCGCCGCGACCATGCACGATTAAACGCCTGCCTATCCTCCCCATTTCCCCTCACTCGCCTCCCCCTCTCTGCCCCCAGGCTGCGCCAATTCCTTGCGACAAGCCACTGTCTCTGACGACCTTTCAACAACGATTCCGGCTAGTCTACGCCACCTCTTGCTCGATACAGCAAACGAGCATGCTCCCCATTGTTCACTGCATCTCCCAGTATCGCCCGTCTGACCGCGCGTGCCCTAGAACTTCGACTTCATCCACGTCTGAGCACCGCCGTGGGTTGCCATTTCTCCGACGAGCATTCGAGGTAAATTCCGACTGTGCCGCCCTCTCTCTTTGATGCTCCCACACTCCCTACTCTTCCACGTGTCTAACCACACCATCTGTTTCCTCTCCCGTGCTCTACAGCAACGTCCCCGACAATGACAGTGCGTGCCCGTCGCCAGACATCTCTCCGGCGAGCAATCCCCGCAACTCCAACGCGCCCCTCGACAAACAGAAGGCACCTTGAGCTTCACCATGATCCCACGATTCTGGTGAGCATCTCCTTCTTCTCCCTCGCTTCCTGTAACATCGACATCGCCACCATCTTACCGTGCGCCGCCACCTGCCGCCGCCAGCGCCGCCACTAGTTGGCAAGCGTGCTGTGCGCCGTTGGATATTGATCCAAAGGACACGATAGAACCTTAGCCCAAAAGGGTAAGATCGATCCTGCGCCACACGATTCACTTTAAATCCTGCAGTCCACGTTGCTGATCCAGACGAACCGGTACCAGCGAATAGCAACTCGACCCGTGGCCTGGAATCTGTTTTAAAACCAGAAACTTGTCTATTAGATGTACCAATTTGAAAAATTCATAACTTTCAAACCACATGTCCAAATTTTGCAAATTTTATATCAATGGAATCAGCAAGACAAGTACTTTCTGACCATGCACTTTGTTTAGTAAAATGCTTCTGTTAAATTGATTGTTTTTGCAGAAACTTGTGTAGGCATGTTTAGAATATAGAAATTGTTCTAAAATGATTTTTGAGATAAAACCTTTGGCAAATGGTTTGTTTTGAACCTAATGATCATAGGAATCAATTTGTGGTTTCAAAAATATATTTGGTGAAGCAAAAGAATAAACTTTTGATTTAAACCATTTCTAGTCAAATAAAAGTAATGTTTATTTATTAAAAATGCTTTTGGGAGAAAATCTTTGGGAAATGTTTCGGAATAAACTCTTTGACCCCAAGCACCAAGTTTTATGATTTAAAAATGTATTTGGTGAAACACATAAAATAGTTGTTTTTGCTAAAGGCATTTTCAACCACATAAAATATTGAATTTGTTCAAAATTGGTTTATAGGTGAAATCTTTTGCAAATAGTTTTGCCACTTTATAAAATGACCAATAAGTGTTTTATAATGTTTATAACCTATTATAAACCACTTTTGTAAATAAAACAAAGTTTGGCATGCTTGCATGCATTGTTTTGTTTCTATTATTTTATGTGATGTTTTGCTTGAATGGTAGATTGAAATATTGCTTGCTTGATTGAATTGTAGTGAAATTTGAAGAGTGTGAACATTTCAAGATCAAGGAGTGAACTTATATTCTCTACCAAAAAGTCAAGTGATGCTACATACTTTTGTCCCATTATTTTCACTATGCATTAGTGATATTTCTAAGTAGGTCTTGCATGGAATTTTTGCTAAGTATAAACTATGCCATGGGAAATCCTAGTAGATGAAACCTTAGTAGAATTTCCTAAGTTAAGATTTCTACTACTATCATGCTTAGCTTAGCTAGTAGAAAACCAAGGTGGATTATATTCATGCTATGAAATATTTCTAAGTCTATGACTTGTGTTTTGTTTAATAAAACAACTATGTGAATGAATCACCTGGGTGGAATAGTTGTGAATGGGTTATGTTGAGTGGTTACACAGGGCCCATATCTATGGACTACCCTAGTGTATCTCACTTGTGGATGGCCACCCAGGAACAAAGAGATTTGAGATGTCAAATGTTGAGAAGCTTCAAGTGCAGCCACTTGGCATTATGGGCTCTGCCTGAATCATATAGGTTGCAATAACTTAGCCAAATGGATAGTTGGTGGTAGGGGAATGATAGGTTGGAACGCGTCCATTCTGGTTTAAGGGAAGGCTTCTGAAAGATCATGTCTTGGTGAAACCAAGTCTTGTGGGGAAAGTGCACCACCTCTGCAGAGTGAAAAATCTAAGTACTTAGCCATGTCCCTGGTATTGGACAATTTGAGCATCAAGACATGTAAGCTATCAAGAATCTCCTCATCCCAATTTCTAAGTTCAAATCTTGTGGTTGAACAAGGGTTAAAGGATCACCAATTTCTATTGGGAGATGCCTTGGGTGATTTTTGTCAAGCAAAAACTTAGTGTTTTCAAATGATAAGGAAAATCTATTTTGAGCAAAGCAAGCCTAAGCTCCACCTAGCCAAATGCATATAGATGATAGACTCCACTATATTACCATAGTATCACTTGCCAATACAATTCAAATGTATTGACCCTTGTGGCTGTAACTTGTTATGTTGCAGGTTTGTTTGTTATTAGTGAATTGTGTTGATTAGGATTACAAGTCTACAACCAACATGTCTGTCTGTGGCACTTTGAAGATGAAGGACCCCATGCTATTGTTATATTCTGCTACATTGTAATGAGATAGCCAAATGAGCTATGTAAGATGTAATAAATTATTTTATTCCTGGTTATAAAGTTGTATTATGACCTTTGTTTCTTGATATTACATCTTGACTGTGGATGCTAGCTATTGATCCAGGGACTAGCATTGTAAACACAGGGATCTCTACCTTATTAAAGGTTGGGAACCTTACACCGGGTTTAGGATAGATAACCGTACTATCAAGAGGGGCTCTCGAATGAGTAACTCAGTCACATCGTTCGGAGAGAGCTCAAACCTTTGCATAATTGCATCATCGTATTTGGTTGTTATTTGGTATTGTCCATGTGAGGATTTAGAGCTTGTTGTAATCTTCATAACAAGCTCTTGTTCATCAAAATTGGATTTCCCTTTTATATCTTAATGCATTTTGATCTTGGAGGTTTTACCGGTTTGTATTTTAGAGATAGGTAAAACCTTACATTATTTGGTTCTTACTAATGTGAGGATTTAGAGCTTGTGTTAATCTCCATGACAATCTCTAGTTCATCGAAAACGGATTTCATATGCATTTTCTATTACGTTTTTTATGTTGGAGGTTTTATCGGTTCGTCTTTTTGAGAGAGGTTAAACCTTTCGTCATTTGGATATATCATCCCTTGCTGTACTATGATGTTTCTTTGCATGATATTTTAGAGCTTGTTGCCCTCTTCGAAACGAGCCCAAGATCATCAAAATCAAAGTCCGGATGCAAAAGTTATGGCCGTTTTCGTTCAGGGGTGACCGGTAGTACCGGACCAGGGTCCGGTAGTACCGGAGGTCCGGTAGTACCGCCCCTTAGTACCGGTTGGTACTGAATAAGGTGCGTTTGGCATCCTGGGATCCCCAGGGAATGTCCGGTAGTACCGGGAATGTCCGGTAGAACCGGGAAAAAGTCTGGTAGTACCGGGATTCGCGTTTTTGGGCTTCAACGGTTGGATTTTGGGGGGACCTATTTAAGGGGCCTTCTTCCCCAATGGATCCCCAACCATTCTTGCAAGTTTTACCCTCCATTGTTGACCTTCTTAAGCTTGCTTTCTCTCAATCCATCCAATGATTCTTGCATATTTTTGAGGGATTTGAAATAGGAAATCTAGATCTACAATCCCACCAATCAATCTCTCCTCTAAGTGAGGGGAACATATTGGGATCTAGATCTTGTAGTCTTTTGTGGAATTCCTCCATTGTTCTTCCTCTCTTATTCCCCCATAAGCTTTTGTATCTTTGGTGGAATTTAGGAGAGAGGGATTTGAGCACCTTTGTGGTGTTCTTGCCATTTGCATTTGGTGCATCGGTTTGAGTTATCCTCGGAGGATTTGGTTCGTGTGACTCATTGGAGCTTGTCCCTCTTGCGTTCTTGGAACCCTAGACAGTTTTGTGGCCTTGGTGGCATTGTGGCCTTTTGTGGCATTTGTTGGGAGCCTCCAATTAAGTTGTGGAGAAGTGCCCCAACCTTGTGAGAGGTTCTGGTTGCCACCAACAAGTGCACCGATAGTGGAAGCGTGGATCGATCCCGTTGGGGTGAGATTCACCGGAGAATAAGGGAGGCCTTTTGTGGCGTTGGTGGTTTGATACCACCCCCTCTCCAAACGAGATGTACTCCATGTTGGGAGGAACTCGGTAAAATTTCGGTGTCCCCGCGTGCCTCGGTTATCTCTATACCCGAGCTCTTTACTTATGCACTTTACATTGTGATAGCCTTCGTGCTTGAAGTAATATATACTATCAATTTGTTGCTTATATTGCTTAGCATAAGTTGTTGGTGCACATAGGTGAACCTTAGTTGGTCTAGGTTGTGCTTAACAAAGTAAACACTAGTTTTATTCCGCCTTTGTTGAGCCACTCTAGGAAAAGTTTTAATCGCCTATTCACCCCCCTCTAGGCGACATCCGTATCCTTTCACTTGCTATTGCCATGCTTAGCCTAGCTTGTAGAAAACAAGGGTGGATTATATATTCATGTTATGGAAATATTGCTAAGTGTTTGGAATTGTGTTTTTGCTTAATAAAACAACTAAGTAAATGAATCACCTGGGTGGAATGGTTTGTTGGTTTGTGTTGAGTGGTTACACAAGGACCATATCTCTGGTTTACCTTGTGTATCACACTTGTGGAAAGCCACCCAGGAACAAAGGGATTTGAGATATTTAGTGTTTAAAAGCTTCTAGTGCAACCACATGGCGTATGGGCTCTACCTTGATCATATAGGTTGCAATAACTTAGCCATTTGGACATTTGGTGGTAGGGTGATAGGTTGGAACGCATCCATTTGGTCTAAGGGAAGGCTTCTGAAAGGTCTCGTCTTGATGAATGTCAAGTCTTGTGGGGTAAGTGCACCACCTCTCGAGAAGGAAAAATCTAAGTACTTAGCCGTGTCCCCGGAAATGGAAAATTTGAGCATCAAGACACTGAAGCTATCAAGGATCTCCTCATCCCAATTTCTAAGTTAAAAACTTGTGGTTGAACAAGGGTAAAGGTTCACCAATGTCTATTGGTGGTTCCTTGGAGTTTTTGCCAAACAAAAACTTAGTGTTTTCAACTGATAGGTAAAACCTATTTTGGGCAAAGAAAGCCTAAGATACACTTAGCCAAATTCATGTAGAAACTAGATACTATTATTCTACTAAGGTATCACTTGCCAATACTATTCCAATGTATTAACCCACTGTGGCTGTAACTTGTGATGTTGCAGGTTACTCTGATGAGGATTAGGGTTATGAGTCTACACTCAACATGCTTGCCTGTGGCACCTGAAGATGAAGACTTTTATTTATATTGTTAAGTTAAACTCATGTACTAGCCTATGTCTATGGAGTTGTAAAAGACTATGTTATCTCTAGAATGACGATGTAATAATGACCTTTGTTTCTGTGTACTTCATCTTAAACTGTGGATGCTAGCATTTGATCCAGGGACTAGCATTGCAATCACAAGGACCTTTACCTTTATAAAGGTGGGGTCATACAGATGGTATCAGAGCACTGTGTTGCCTGTAGGATTATGACCCTAGGTTGGATTAGACTAAGAAACCACTAAGGAAAAAAAATTCAACACTTTGAAAAATTTCCACACTTGTCTTTTTCTTCTCGTAAACTTTTCTAATCTTCTTTCTCATCTCTATGTGTAGATGAACTCCATCAACAAAGCCGCGAGGAAGGTACCACTCATGACCATGACTTTGGAGTGTGAGACTGAATTTCCCAAGGCATTCAAGATCCTTATGGTTACCATGGGGATACATGGTGCAACTGTGTACAAGGGATTCCCCGTGATGGATGAAGGAGAAGAGTATTGGTGGGTACAACTTCACTTGTACAAAAACAAGGAAGACAACCACAAGGATTCAGGATTCCGCATGGTCACCAACACTGAAATGCACCCCACATTCTTTGACTCTGCAAGAAATGCAGCTTGGAATGCCATCAAGGAGCTTGGTGATAGACTCAAGTGCAGAATGCTCAACACCCAGAATGACCTTAGGGAAGAAAAGAAGCATACCCAATAATTAGAGACTACCAATCAACAACTAAGGGGAGACATCATAGAATTAATATGGGAGTCTTGTGAACAAGATAGACACATGGCCACTAAAGATGCCCTGGTAGCTATTTTGTCTAGTGAGTGAAAATTGTAACGTACTTCGTTAGTTGGACCACCACACTTATCGTTTTTACTTCCAAAAATTTGTCTAAGTTATGATTGAACCTTTGGTGTTTGTAATGGATTTGTGTATGCCATGACTTGTGTGTTGTTGCAAAAAGATGTGCTTGTGATATTTTGTCTTGTGAATTTTCTCTACTTGTGTTGGTTCTAACTTTTCTCTATCATGTAAAAATAGATGCCTAATGTTGTTATCAGCACAGCCGAGGAGTTCAAGGGAACTCGTTCTGGTACTCGTCTCATTGAGCTCACTAGTGTGATCAACCTTCCACTTCCTAGCATCACGACACTTCAGCTCACCAAGTTTGAGAGGAAGGACCTATGGGGCTTCAGAGTCACACAGCCGGGACGCCAGGCAGAGCCACCCATGGAGGCCATCACTTTCAAGCTGATGCATGACGATAAGGAGAGAGGTTTAAATGTAGTCATGCAGGAGTTACTTGGACGCCTGGTAGGGAGGCACTCCATCGAGCTTAGAGGTCTTTACTTTCACCCCTTCGGGAGATGCAACGAGGAGGGTGAGGCTATAGAGTACGATGATGCTACTAGAGAGACGATGGAGCCGATTCCTCTGTACCTTCAGGACCTAGAGGGTCTTATTAGACACCTTGATACTGATACGACCAACGTCATGCTTAGCAATGACGAACTTCAGGTTCAGCTTCGGGAGAAGGACAACCTCTTCGCGGAGCAAGACGAGATAGTCAAAGAGATGGAGACCAGATTTGAGAGCCAGGGCAAGAAGTCCAAGAGCCAGGAGAAAAGAGTCCAAGACAAGGACAAGAAGATCCGAGAGATGAAGGAAGAGCTATAGACCAAGGACTTCAAGCT
This sequence comes from Avena sativa, assembly GCA_916181665.1. NCBI lineage: Eukaryota > Viridiplantae > Streptophyta > Magnoliopsida > Poales > Poaceae > Avena > Avena sativa. The sequence goes on along the minus strand of OV702279.1, from coordinate 16,732,065 downwards.
TGAGCACCAGCAGGGAGTGATCGAGAGGCTTCGCTCATATAAGAGGGCTCTTAGGGCTAAGATAGACGCCTTGACCACTAGTGTTGATGAGTACAAGACCGCCATGGAGAATGCAGGTCTTACCATGGTTGATGTGGATATTGATGCGGAGGAGTAGTGTAGACTACTCGATTATCTTTCATCTACCGTAGTTTGATTATTTAGTCGCAATGACCATCCAACATGTGGATGGCTTTCTATGGTGTGTTTGCATTTTCAAAAACTTGTTGTTTATGTCATTCAAACTCTATTATATTTTGGTGCTTGGTTATTGTGATTGCTCCATGTGATGTATTGTGCCTGTTAAGCATCTACGGGTATCTCATTCTTATCCTTATTAAAACCACAGATGCCTCCTCGACGTGCCAACCCCAACCAAAACAACAACAACGTAACTCCCGAGATGCAACAGTTGATGACATCGCAAGCTCAACTGATGCAGATGATGACAACATTCATGCAGAACCATAATCAGAACAATAACAACAATAACAACAACAACAACAACAACAACAACAACAACAACAACCAGAATAATCCGCTAGGATTTGATATGCTCACCATATTTCTAAGACTGAGGCCTGCAAATTTTTTGGGAACCACTGATCCAATGGTAGCTAATGACTGGTTACGTTCAGTGAACAAGGACTTAGTAACTGTTGGTTGCACCAATGAAGAAAAGGTCAGGTTTGTAGCACATCTGCTTGAAGGGCCAGCAACAACCTGGTGGGACAACTTTCAGATCACCACTCCCATTGAGGATGTAACCTGGGCTATCTTTGAGGATGGATTCCGTACAGCTCACATCTCATCCGGAGTGATGGATTTGAAGAAAAAGGAATTCCACAATCTAAAACAGCGTCACTGCAGTGTGGCTGAGTACATTGAGGAGTTTAACAATCTGGCGCGTTATGCACCGGATGAAGTTGATATAGATGCCAAGAGAAAGGAGAAATTCCTCGAAGGACTGAATGATGAGTTGAACCTGCAACTATCTGTTGCATATGTTCCAACCTACCAATCACTTTGTGACAAGGCTACCATCTTGGAAAACAAGATGAAACTGGTTGAGGGCAAAAAGAGGAAGCACAGCTTTGATAAGCATAGTTCGGGATCGTCTCACAAACGTTCCCATCATGATGATAGTGGGAGCTCTGGATTCCACAAACATGGAAAGTACAACAACCACCAAAGCCACAACCGTCATCATGACAACAAGCATCACCACAATCATGATAATGAAAAGTATAAAAATCACAAGAGTGGACACAAGAGCCACCACCGTGGAAGTGGAAGTGGAAGTCGGCCTGTAAAGAAAGATCTTAGTCAGGTTGAATCTTTTAAGTGTAAGAAGATGGGGCACTATGCTAATGAGTGCCTAGAAAATAAGGTTGAAGGTTCCAACAATCCCAATCCCTTCCAAAAGGGACAAGTGAACCACATCAATGTGGAAGAAATCTATGAAGAATCTGATGCGGTGGCTGCTAAGTTCAAACTCAATTATGTTCCAGCACTTGTTCTTTTTTATACTTGCACATAGCATTCATTCATATCAAGATCATTTGTTGATAGTAATGGACTTCCAATTGAAACTATTGGGTGTCCTATAAAAGTAAGTTCTCCTGGTGGAGAAATGATAGTGAACTCAGGATGTCATGATCTAGTGATAGAATTTGGGAGGTATAAGTTTCCCGTTAATCTGATAATCCTAGATTCCCAAGGATTGGATGTTATTTTGGGAATGGATTGGATGACTAAGCACGAGGTAGTAGTAGATTGTGCCAATCGTACTGTCACACTCACAACCCCGGATAAGAAACGGATTAGATTCAAGTCTAACTTTGAATCAAAATGGAGTAAGCTAAATTCTCTTAAGGGGTTAGCATAGACAGTGTGCCAATAGTAAGAGAATATCCGGATGTGTTTCTGGATGAATTACCTGGAATGCCACCAGATAGAGATGTTGAGTTTCTGATTGACTTGCTGCCAGGATTAGGACCAATAGCTCAGAAACCTTACAAGATGTCAGTTGATGAGTTGAAAAAACTCAAGAAACAACTTGGAGAACAGTTACAGAAAGGATTTATTCAACCAAGTTCTTCATCTTGGGGAGCACCAGTCTTGTTTGTTGAAAAGAAAGATACAAGCCAAAGGTTATGCATAGATTACCGTTCACTCAATGAGGTGACTATCAAGAATAAGTATCCTTTGCCCATAATTAATGATTTGTTTGATCAATTAGAAGGAGCCCGTGTGTTCTCAAATATTGATCCCTGATCAGGCTACTTTTAGCTAAAGATAAGGGAACAAGACATACCTAAGACTGCTTTCACCGCTAGGTATGGATTACATGAGTACATCGTGATGCCATTTTGCTTGACAAATGCACCAGCCTATTTCATGAATATGATGATCAAGGTGTTCATGGAATTTCTTGATAAATTTGTTGTCGTTTTCATCGACGACATTTTCATCTACTCAAAGAGCAATGAAGAGCATGAAGAACATTTGCGATTGATACTTTAGAAGCTTAGAGAGCATAAGCTATATGCCAAATTCAGCAAGTGTGAATTTTGGTTGAATGAAGTCGGATTTCTTGGGCATATTGTATCAGGAGATGGTGTAGCAGTTGATCCCGCAAAAGTGTCAGCTGTAACTGAATGGGAATCTCCTAAGTCAGTGAAAGAAGTTCGTAGTTTCCTTGGCTTGGCAGGATACTATAGAATTTCTCAAAGGTAGCTAAGCCAATGACGGAATTACTTAAGAAAGACAAGAAATTTGATTGGACTGAGGGATGTGAACTCAGTTTCCAAGAGTTGAAGAAGAGACTAGTGACAACACCAGTCTTATGTCTGCCAGATTTGGAAAAAGATTTCCAAGTATATTGTGATGCATCTCATCAAGGATTAGGTGCAGTTTTGATGCAAGAAGGGAAAGTTGTGGCATATGCCTCGAGACAACAAAAAACTCATGAAGTAAATTATCCTACTCATGATTTGGAGTTAGCCTCCGTTGTCCATGCACTCAAAACATGCAGACATTATCTTTTGGGAAAGCGATGTGAAGTGTTCACAGATCACAAAAGTTTGAACTATATCTTCACTCAGAAAGAAATCAACATGAGACAAAGGAGATGGATAGAACTCATAAAGGACTATGACTTGAGTTTGCAATACCACCCCGGTAAAGAAAATGTTGTAGCGGATGCATTGAGCCGTAAGGTTTATGTGAATGGCCTTACTAAGGGAGAATTGCCAGATGATTTGTGTGCCCAATTCAAGGATCTCAGATTGGAGATAGTGCCTGAAGGACATCTCATGTCATTAGATGTTCAACCCACCTTGTTGGAAAAAATCAAGGAAGCCCAAAAGATGGAAAAGGAAATTGAAGAGATTAAGAAAAGATTAGCAAGGGAAAAAGCCAAAGGATTCCATGAAGACGAACATGGTACTTTATGGTATGGAAAACATATCTGCATTCCGCAAGATCCGGAGCTTCGGAAACTGATTTTACAAGAAGCACGCAAATCACCATATTCCATTCATCCGGGTAATACCAAAATGTACATGGATGTGAAAGAAAGATTTTGGTGGAATAATCTCAAGAAGGACATCGCCGAACATATTGCTTTGTGTGATGTATGTAGTAGAGTGAAAGCGGAATATCAGAAACTAGCAGGAATGTTACAACCACTACCTATTGCTGATTGGAAGTGGGACAAGATTGGCATGGATTTCGTCACCGGAATGCCAAGGACTAGATCAGGATATGATTCTATTTGGGTCGTGGTAGATCGCCTAACTAAAGTGGCTCATTTCATACCAGTGAAGACAACCTATACAAGTGCCATGTTAGCCAAGATTTATACGAATAGGATTGTGTGCCTGCATGGAGTAGCCAAGAGTATTGTGTCTAATAGGGGAACTCAATTCACTTCCCATTTTTGGAGACAACTTCATGAGTCATTGGGAACGATATTGGAATTCAGCACTGCTTTTCATCCCCAAACTGATGGACAGATAGAAAGGACCAACCATATTTTAGAGGATATGTTGAGGGCATGTGCCCTAGATTATGGAGCTAGTTGGGACGAAATTTTGCCTTACACATAATTCTCTTACAACAACAGCTATCAAGCCAGTATTGAGATGGCACCGTTTGAATTTCTCTATGGGAGAAAGTGTACTACACCATTGCTATGGAACGGTGTTGGAGAAAGAAATTTTTTCGGGCTAGAATTAATCAAGGAAGCTGAAGAGAAAGTCAAGTTGGTAAAGGACAGATTGAAGATAGCACAGTCCCGACAAAAGAGCTACACAGACCCAAAGCGTATAGAAGTCACCTATGAGGTGGGTGATAGAGCTTATCTTAGAGTGTCACCACTTCGTGGAGTGAAGAGATTTGGAGTCAAAGGAAAATTGGCACCAAGATATGTTGGACCATTCAAGATTCTAAGCCGTAAAGGAGAAGTGGCATATGAGAATTAGTTGCCTGAATCACTGTCTGCCGTCCACAATGTGTTTCACGTAAGTCAACTAAAGAAATGACATCCGGAGATGGAAGAGACTTGTTTGAAGGATACTATACCTTTGGAAGAGATCCAATTGGAAAGTGATCTCACCTATGAGGAGAAGCCTATCAGGATTCTTGAGACCGCAGAAAGAGTTACGGACTAATACTATCAAGTTTTGCAAAGTTCAGTGGAACCACCATTCCGAAGAGGAAGCAACTTGGGAAACAGAAGATGATCTTTGGAAAGACCACCCTCACCTATTTGCTAGCCAATGCGAATCTCAAGGGAGAGATTCACCTTAAGGGGGTTAGATTTGTAACATCCCAAAAATCATGAATTATAAAGTTTGCATATCATTCATGCATTCATAAGCATTTGGATCATTTTCAAATAAGATTTCAAAACAGAAGCAAACTATTGCCTATTATTTTATGTAGGAAGGGCAATGGCTTTATTTTTCACTCTCAAATTATAAGTATACTTGTTTCAACCAGAAAGGTTTGAATTTTGATTCCAAAGCTTGTTCAAAGTTTCAAAACAAAAATTTAAATTTAAAACCATTTATATGCCTATTATAAAAATTTAATTAAGGCATGGTTTTAATTATATTTTAATTGGACCAAAGAGTTTGTGATCAAACAGCAAGGTTTTATACACAAATATATGTTTGGAATACTTTAAAAAGATCCATAAGAATTTTGAATTCAAACTCATTTGAATAGCATTTGAAAAAGATTTCAGTAAGTCAAACCAGAAATAGAAAAGGAATAAATAAAAGGAATAAAGAAAAGGAAAAGGACCTGCGCCAGCCTTCCAGCCCAACAGCAGAAGCGGCCCAACAGCCAGCCCACCTGGGTCCCCCTCTCCCCTGTGATTCTCACCCGCGCGCACCCCTATCTCACTGACGCTCCGGTCCCACCTTCCCCGTAATCATCGTCCCCAAACCTCGCCCACGACCGAGCCCTCCGTCGTTTCCTCCCCGCGTCACTGCCGTTGATTGCGCGAGTTATTGCCATTGATTCACCGAGTAACTCCTCGCCTAGCTCCAGCTACTTAAACCCCACAGCCCCCGCTCCATTTCCCCCCACTCAATTTCCTCTGAACGCCACCAGGTTGCTCGCCTTTCTCTCCACATCGCCGTTGTCCCGATGAACTCCGGCGACCGATTGCGATAAGCCTCGTGCGCGCCTCGCTCTCTGGTTCATGCAAGATAGTTCGCTATCGCCTTGCACATCTCCTAATGTTCGCCATTTGCTTTGTTTCTCACCAGAACGTCACCTTCGATGACGACCGTGAGCACCCGACGCCAGGCTTCACTCCGGCGAGCGATTCCGTCCGTGTTCATGCACCCCACCCTCGTCAATGACCATGTCGAGCTTCACCTCGTCTCTGCGACCTCAGTAAGACCCTAATCCCCCCTTGCCCACTGGCCTCGTCGGAACGTTGTCGCCAGACGCGTCGCCATCACTCTGGCCATTTGCGCCGCCACTAGATGGTCAGAGCCTCGTGGACCGTTAGATCTGGATCAAGAGGTTAGGATTAGAAGTTAGCGCGAAGGTTTATGGTCAGATCTGGACCGGAGGATCTCACTTAGATCCAGCGGCTCGCGAGTGTGATCCGCATGAAGCGGTACGGGCCAATCAGATGGCACCGCGTGTCAGGATTTCTGTTTTAAAATTTAGATTTGAATCTATTAGTTATTTAAACTTGTAAGTTCAATAACTGTTCTGCTTATCCAAAAAATACAAATAAGATACCATTGGAATAACAAAAATAAATCATACACATCTGTATACTTGGTTTTGTGGTTTGCTTCTGTTAAAATAGAAATTTATGCAGAGACATTTGTAGGCCTATTTTGTGTATAAAAATTATTTGGAAAATGTTTTAAAAGCCAAAATAAGTTTAAATGGTGTATAAATGTTTAGTTTATTGTTCAGTATTGTTTCACTTGTCTTGTTTAGTTTAGAAAAATCATCACATGGCATTTCCATGCATTCATATATTTTTGCTTGATTATTTGAAATATGAATTTGGTGCTATCATTTTATGTGTAGATTTTGGTGCTAGTGGTGATTGTGACTATGAGGATTGTTGTTACTCCCCCAGCTACCAAGGCTAGTGGTGCTTCATGTTTTTGTCGTAATATTTTGACTATGCATTAGTGATATTTTGCATAGGGCTTGCATGATAATGTTTTTGCTAAGTATCTATATGCTATGCTTGGGAAATCCTAGTAGTTGTAGAATTGTTAGAATTTTCTCTAAGTTAAGATACTTGCTATTGCCATGCTCAGCCTAGCTTGTAGCAAACAAGGGTGGATTATATATTCATGTTATGGAAATATTGCTAAGTCTTTGGACTTGTGTTTTTGCTTAATAAAATAACTAAGTAAATGAATCACCTGGGTGGAATGGTTTGTTGGTTTTTGTTGAGTGGTTACACAAGGCCCATATCTATGGTTTACCTTGTGTATCACACTTGTGGAAAGCCACCCAGGAACAAAGGGATTTGAGATACTTAGTGTTTAGAAGCTTCTAGTGCAACCACATGGCATATGGGCTCTACCTTGATCATATAGGTTGCAATAACTTAGCCATTTGGATAGTTGGTGGTAGGGTGATAGGTTGGAACGCGTCCATTTGGTATAAGGGAAGGCTTCTGAAATGTCTCATCTTGATGAATGTCAAGTCTTGTGGGGAAAGTGCACCACCTCTCGAGAAGGAAAAATCGAAGTACTTAGCCGTGTCCCCGGAAATGGACAATTTGAGCATCAAGACACTGAAGCTATCAAGGATCTCCTCATCCCAATTTATAAGTTAAAAACTTGTGGTTGAGCAAGGGTAAAGGTTCACCAATGTCTATTGGTGGTTCCTTGGGAGTTTTTGCCAAACAAAAACTTAGCGTTTTCAACTGATAGGTAAAACCTATTTTGAGCAAAGCAAGCCTAAGCTACACTTAGCTAAATTCATGTAGAAACTAGATACTATTATTCTACTAAGGTATCACTTGCCAATACTATTCCAATGTATTGACCCACTGTGGCTGTAACTTGTGATGTTGCAGGTTACTCTGATGAGAATTAGGGTTATGAGTCTTCAATCAACATGCTTGCCTCTGGAATGCCAATACTATTCCAATGTATGACCCACTGTGGCTATGGAGTTGTAAAAGACTATGTTATCTCTGGAATGACGATGTAATATTGACCTTTGTTTCTGTGTACTTCATCTTAAACTATGGATGCTAGCATTTGATCCAGGGACTAGCATTGCAATCACAGGGACCTTTACCTTTATAAAGGTGGGGTCTTACAAAAATATTGAGAGCATCAAGGTTGGAGAAATATATTGTCCCATTCCACAAGAATTTTTTTGAAACTATTATGATTGGGACCATTGCTATCAAGTATGAGGTAACATAATCACCTTGTGGAATGCAAAGTTTTGTTTCATATAATATTGTTTTGGTAACAAGACTTGATCAACCTTGTTAACAAAATGATTTTAATGAACAAAACAATGTTTCCACTGTGGTTATACTTGCTTTATTTTAATTTTCCCCTTCCTAGTCTTTGCTTTAGCTTTAGTTTTGCTAGTAGTTTGCTTGTTTGAGTTTCTTAGAGCTCTTGTAGTTTGGCTTTTGGTTTGCTTTTGCTTCTTCTGAAAAAACTGTTTCTGCAAGAAAATCAATTTTCATACCCTGAAAATTGTCCAAAAATTAATTTTCCCAAAAATCCCAGAAAATTCAAAATAATTTTTTCCTCGAAAAAGGGGCAAAGAGACACCTGAAGTGAACCAGGGGGCCACCCCAGGGCACCACACCCATGGTAGGCGCGGCCTACTAGGGTGTAACATCCCAGATTCTATATTAGGATGTTATTAGTTCCATGCATCATCCTTGCATCATCGCATTCTACAAATGAATTTTTACAACAAATCCTAAACACATAAACCTAGCAAAGCAAAACCCTATTAGTGGTTGCCATATGTAGGCATCATTGTTGTAACAAGCTTGTTCCTTCTAAGAAGCCTTGTGAAACATCAAGCCATGGTCCTATGTTGACCACCTTCCTTTTTTAAAAAATTTAGAAACAAATTTTATCAAGTTTGGACCCTGTTTGCAAAAGTTATGTAAGTTTTAGTGAAACAGAATTTAATAAAACAAAGTAGGAAAAAAAGGGGCTAACTAACCTAAACGGGCCAGTTAAGCCGGCCCGTAAACTACCTGCCGCCACCAGCCGCAGTAGCCGCGCCGCGTCGCCAAGGGCCCAGCTAGCAGCGCCGGCCCACAACCCCCCCTCCACCACCGACACGTGGGACCCGCTCCCATCGCCACCTTCCCAGAGTCCATGGCGGACACGAGCGCCGCCGCGTCGGGATAACCGATTCGAACGGGATTCGGCCACCCCTTCCCCAAGACTTTGGGGATATATAAGCAGACCCCCCCCCCCCCCGCTATCGTTCCCCCCAAAAACCCTAGCACGGACCTTGTCGAAGTGCCGTCAATTGCTCGCAGGAGCGCCGCCAGTAGCAAGGAGACATCGGAGCGCCGCAGTCGGAGGAGGAAGCAAGGGGATCGACCGAGGGGGTGAACGTGACCGCAAGGGCCAAGCGAACCTCGTCGACCTCGCCGCCGTCCCAGGGAACCACCGGAGCGCCGCCGCCCGTTGACCACCGACGCTGCCGCCGCTCACCATCGTCGCCGCCACCGCCTGTAAGTCGCGCGCAGCCCTAACCGTCCGATCTCAAACTCGCGCTGCAGATTAGAAGTACCGCCGAAGTGGTACCAACCAACCACGCCACGCCGCGTGGCAAACGGCGTCAGCAGCCGCACACGCGCCACGTTTTCCCCAGCTGGACCAACCAGGCGCTGCCACTTGGCGCGTTTTGAGTTAGGGTTAGGCTAGTTTGGTTTGATTTTTGCAGATTGAGTTTAATATTGCGAAAATCATAGAAAAATAACTACTTGGCCAATTTTAGCTTATAATATACCGTTGGATTCCTAATTTTGAGTAGAATCCAAATCTGCAATAATATCCTATGTTTACAGTAAGGTTTTAGGTGTAGATTTTAATCATTAGATTAGAGTGTTTATTCTATAGAAAAATAATTAAAATTCTGTTTTAATTGATTCTTGTTGCAATGACTTTGTTCCCACAATGACTACTGGACAAAATTGTAAAACCTTGCTTAAGATCATTAGATCTAGTTTGGGGCCAACTAGATGGTTTGATCTCCTATAATCCTAGGAATTGTCTTAGTGATTCAACTAGATCTAAACCTTTGGAAAATCAATCCTAGTGACACCCTTACACTATTGCGACACAATCTTGCTACCTTGGTCAATTTAGAAGAACCAACCTTGCATAAATTACCATGTGCATGCATGCATGATTACCTCTGTGATATGTTTTGAGCAAGTTGTGATCAGATCTATGTTTGTGATTTGTTAGATTGTTCGGAGTGCCCTAAGGAGTGCTATTGTGTAGAGTGTTGCTCGGATCAAGGCAAGTTACACCACTTGTTCATAACTTTTGTCCCAGTTTTGATTCTATGCATGTGATCTTCAAAATTCTGTAGTATGCATGTGTAGGATGTTCTAGTAGAATTTTACTTAGTATTATTTTTGCAAGTGCGATGATTTTGTAGTATGCCATGAGTAGCTCTATACTTAGGATTTTCCCTCCTAATAGGTTACCCCTGTTTTTGCTAAGTAATGCTTGCTATGATATATATATATATAAAGTACCGTTTGGGGGTCGAAAGACAATGAATTTTTCTAAGTATAAAGGCTCTCTTGAGCAAACTTTTCTTCTCAAATCCACTTCAAAATAAAACTAAGTTTTCTTCTGGGCGGAATGGTTGTCGGGACAACGAGTGAGATTTTGGTGGAGGACGGCCGCCCAGGAATCAAAGAAGTCTGCCATGTTTCAGAATTCAGAAGCTTCTAGTGCAACCACAATACATTATGGGCTCTGTCTTGGCCTAGTACTTAGTGGGAAACCTCACCTGGGTACCAACATTTGGAGGTTCTTGGCACGGTTGGATACGGAAGGTAGAGGGGCTACTAAGGGAAAGCCTCGCCATGGTCTTGTCTGTAAAAGGACTTGATCGTGGATTGTGGGTAAAGTGCACAAACTCTCGAGAGTATTGCAATCTGATCGATCAGCCGTGTTCACGGTAACAGAACAACAATGAGTGTCTGAAAGATGAAGCCTCTGAAGGATCTTCCTCTCTCTTTTCTAAAAACAAAGTTTTGAAACCCCATGGCGTGCATAATATCGCCAATGGGTGGGATTTTGGGGAACTTGGTGTGTAATATCCAAGTGTCACTTGGTGCGTAATATCCAAGTGTTTGGTTGGTTGGACACTTGGTGCGTAATATCCTCGTGTGCCACTCGACCTTATTTTATCTAAGCAAATGTTTACAAAGTAGGACAATCCTCTCCTCTTCTCTCTACTTAAGAAAACTAGCTTTGAGCAAATGAACTCTTCAGCCTTTACCAGCCTTGCATGTAGAGATAGTCTTTTCTCTCCTTGGTGTAATTTGCCAATACATTCAAAGTATTGACCCAACTTGTTGGCTGCACGTCTTATGTGCAGAATCCGAAGATTGAAAGGTGCGTAGGGATCGCGGGTCTACACTCGACAAGCCTGGGGCGTTGATGGACTCATGCTGCTTTTATGTTTCCGCTGTTATTTTAGCTAGCTTAATGCTAATCAATTTTTGTAATAAATTCATACTCTGGATTCTCCGTGTAATAAAGACTTTGTGTTTTACATGATATTTCATCGACTGATATTTCATCGACTATGAGTGCTAGCTATTGATCCAGGGACTAGCATGATAATCACAGGGACTTAGGATCCTTATCGATCCGAGGTCACTACAGATGGTATCAGAGCACATCGTTGCCTGTAGGACGTGACCCTAGGATTGGAACCAGCTCTAACTTTTGTGTCTTACCTGTTTTTCTACTAAGTTACTTTCCGCCCTTCTAGTATCCGCCTTCCTCTACTTGTTTAAGTATCTAACCTTCATTCTTCTAACTTAAAGATGACAAGCTTCCTCTACGACACCGTCGCGGACATCGAGCCCCTTTGCTTTGGTGGATGCCTCATGGATCTACTCACACGTTTGGACCTTCCTCTCCCAAAAATCCAGGGGAGCACAATGACGGTTGTTGGGGAGTCAAGGTCATCCAGCCAGGAAAAGAACGAGGCAAGAACCCGGAGGAAGACATAGCAATCCACATTGTTAGCGATTCCAAGGAGAAGGCCCTTAGTATCAGCTTGCAGCAACTCATTGGTCGCCTATGTGGACGTCATCATGAAGCCCTCCAAGGACACTGCGGCGGCCTCTTTGGGAGACGAGATGAGGAAGGAATTCCCATGGAGTTAACCTTTGAGGAAAGAATTTCTACCAAGCGCCGAAGAACACAATATCAAGACTTGGAGTGCCACATCCATGACCTTGAAAAGGGTACCTTCCTCGAGATGTTGAAGAACGACGAGCTATGCGCCCTCATCAAGGAGAAGGAAGAAATGATCAAGTAGCAGGAGGAGGCAATGAAGCTCCAAGAGATAAAATTCCAGGACCAAGAGAAGAAGTTCGCTAACCAAGAGAAGAGGGTGATAAATAAAAACAAGATAATTAGGGAACTCAACCAGCAGATCGATGGAGCTGAAGTGCAAACTGAAGTCCTTCGCAAGATAATCAATGATGTGCGGGATTCCAAGAGGGACTTGGCAAAGCAACTTGAAGCCGCAAAGAAGTCAAGTTTAGTAGAGGAACTACAAAGCGAGAAGGAGGGACTACAGGAGCAGCTGGAAGCCACTACCAAGAAGCTGCAGGATGAGATAAAGGACCTCCAAGAGAAGCTTGAAGCCACCACGAAGGAGATGGAGTTGTACAAGACAACCTTAGAGCAGGAAGGCTACTCGTTCGAGGACGAGGAAGAGGAAGGCGTGGAAGATGTGTAATAGTTGGACCACCTTTAATTCTATAGTAGAACGTTATTCGCGATTGTAATAATACCAAGACAAGTCTGGTTTAGTTAAACTTGGTTGTTTTCTGTGTTAAGCTGTGTTGTTATGTCTTGTGTGCCCTGTGTGCTTGGTGTGTTTTCATAAGGGTAGGAGTTTACTACTTAGTCTTTCTGTCTATTTCTTAACTATTCTCTTAAACCCCACAGATGCCGCCAAGACGTGCGAACTCCGAAATCCCATCAGAAATAGCACAACTTTTGGCCACTCAGAACCAGCTGATCCAACTGCTCACTCAGAACATGCAAAACAACAACAACAACCCGCCACCACCACCACCTCCGCCACCTCCTCAACAGGATCGCTTGACTCGGTTTTTGAGGCTGAACCCACCTACCTTCACTAGCAGCACTGAACCAATCATCGCTGATGACTGGCTGCGTACGATCAACAAGAAGCTAGACACCGTGCAAGCTGTCGGAGCCGACAGGGTGCGTTATGCCGCACGCAGCTTGAAGGACCTGCTGCAGAATGGTGGGATAACTACCAAGTCACCCACCCGGATATTGATGCTATCACTTGGGAGCAGTTTGAGTTAGCTTTTCGCACTCATCATGTGGCTGCTGGTGTCATGACTCTGAAGAGGCGCGAGTTTCGCGACCTACACCAGCTGCACCGTTCTGTCACCGAGTATGGTGAGCTTTTCAATAAGCTAGCCCGTTATGCACCCGATGATGTTTCCACTGATGCCAAGAGACAGGAGGAGTTCTTAAGAGGTCTCAATGATGAGATATCCATTCAGCTCGTGGCTCAGAAATTTGACAACTTTCAGGAACTCCTGGATAGAGCCATTGTGGTTGAGTCAAAGAGGAAGAGCATAGAAAACCGCAAGAGGAAATCTAACCCTCACAAACACTCTGTTCCATACCAGAAGCAGCGCAATTCCTCACCACCACCTTATAACAATAATGGCCACAACCATAACGGTCATAACCATGGTGGGCACAAACACAATGGGCATAAGAACCGCAATGGGAGTAGCAGTAATGGAAAGGATCTCAGTGAGGTGACATGCTTTAAGTGCAATAGGACAGGGCACTATGCAACATCTTGCTCCGAGAATAAGAATGGCAATGGCAATGACAATGGGAATGGAAATGGACACAACCATGGCAATGTAAACGGGAAGAAGCCAAATCCGTTTGTCAAAGCCACGGTGAATCATGTTTCTATGGAGGATGCTTGTGATGCGCCAGACTCTGTGATTGGTAAGTTCAAACTCAATTCTATTTCCGCAGTTGTTCTTTTTGATACCGGTGCATCGCATTCATTCATATCAAGGGTATTTGTGGATAGAGGCAAGATACCAACGGAGACTATAAACTTTCCTCTAAGGGTAAGTTCTCCTGGGGGAGAAATAGTGGCAACCTCCGGTTGCCGGGAATTAGAACTAAGGATTGGGACACACATTTTTCCCACTAGTCTAGTAGTTCTAGAATCACAAGGATTAGACATAATCTTGGGCATGAATTGGATGACCTAATATGAAGGAGTCATAGATTGTGCCAAAAGAACTGTCATGCTCACAACACTGGAAGGGAAGAGGATTCGTATCAAGTCGAATTTCGCACTTAAAGAAGTCATGGTGAACTCTCTTAAGGGGGTTAGCTTGGAGGAGGTACCTATTGTAAAAGAATACCCGGATGTTTTCCTAGAAGAGCTACCCGGAATGCCACCCGACCGTGATATCGAGTTCCTCATTGACTTAATGCCAGGCACGGGGCCGATAGCTAAGAGACCCTACAAGATGGATGTGGACGAGTTAAAGGAACTCAAGAAACAGCTTAGGGAACAATTGGACAAGGGATTCATCCAACCCAGCGCGTCATCTTGGGGAGCACCCGTCCTATTTGTGGAAAAGAAGGATAAGACCAAGAGGCTGGTTGTGGATTACCGCTCGTTAAACGAAGTGACGATTAAGAATAAGTATCCTCTGCCCAACATCAATGACTTGTTTGACCAGTTAAAAGGAGCCAGTGTGTTCTCAAAGATCGATCTGCGATCAGGCTATTTTCAGCTGAAGATTCGAGAACAGGATGTGCCCAAAACAGCATTCACCACAAGATACGGATTGTATGAGTACACCATGATGTCTTTTGGTCTAACCAATGCCCCAACATACTTCATGACCATGATGAACAAGGTGTTCATGGAATATTTGGACAAGTTTATCGTGGTATTCATAGATGATATACTCATATACTCTAAGGATGAGAAGGAACATGAGAAACATCTGCGCCTTATCATGGAGAAGCTAAGAGAACACAAGTTGTATGCCAAATTCAGCAAGTGCGAGTTCTGGTTAAAGGAAGTGGGATTACTTGGTCATGTTGTGTCAGCTAAAGGAGTTGCCGTAGATCCTAGTAAGGTAGCTTCCGTGACGGAATGGGAGTCACCCAAGAATGTGGGAGATATTAGAAGTTTCTTGGGCCTCGCAGGATATTACCGGAGGTTCATTGAAAACTTTTCCAAGATAGCAAAACCCATGACGGAACTATTAAAGAAGGAAAAGAAATTCCTATGGACCGAGGCATGTGAATCAAGTTTTCAAGAGTTGAAGAAACGCCTTGTAACGGCACCAGTTCTGTGTCTGCCTGATATCCAGAAGGATTTTCAAGTCTATTGTGACGCTTCTCGACAAGGACTTGGAAGTGTATTGATGCAGGATGGGAAAGTGGTATCCTATGCCTCCCGACAACTTAAGAACCACGAACACAATTATCCCACACATGATTTGGAACTTGCATCTGTGGTTCATGCACTCAAGGTATGGAGACACTACCTCATGGGCAAACATTGTGATGTGTTCACAGGTCATAAAAGTTTGAAGTACATCTTCACCCAAAAGGAGTTGAATATGAGACAAAGAAGATGGCTTGAGCTAATTAAGGATTATGATTTGGATTTATAGTACCATCCCGGAAAGGCAAATGTGGTGGCTGATGCCTTAAGTCGTAAGGTGTATGTGAATGGACTTACCGCAGGGGAACTTCCAGAGGATTTATGCAAACAATTAAGGGATCTCAGGCTAGAGATAGTTCCGAAAGGGCACGTAGCGACTATGGAAATAGTGTCCACCTTCCAGGAGAGAATCAAGGAAGCACAGAAGGGAGATAAAGAGTTGGAAGAAATAAGAATCAGGATAAGTGAAGAAAAGACTAAAGAATTTCGTCTGGATGAACAAGGAACCCTCTGGTATGGGGAGCGTTTGTGCGTTCCCAATGACCCTGAAATCAGGAAGATGATTTTACAAGAAGCTCATGATTCGCCATACTCAATTCATCCAGGTAACACGAAGATGTACATGGATGTGAAGGATAGATTCTGGTGGAATAACCTAAAGAGAGATATTGCAGAGTATATTTCTCTGTGTGATGTATGCAATAGAGTTAAAGCCGAGCATCAGAAACCGGCAGGACTACTCCAACCACTACCTATACCCGACTGGAAATGGGACAAGGTAGGCATGGATTTCATCACGGGGTTGCCCCGGACTCGTTCTGGATTTGATTCTATCTAGGTAGTGGTGGACCACTTCACCAAGGTGGCTCACTTCATCCCCGTAAAGACCACGTATACAAGTGCTAAGCTTGCTAAGATATACATGTCAAGAATTGTAAGTCTGCATGGTGTTCCCAAGGGAATTGTGTCAGATAGAGGCACCCAGTTTACTTCAAAGTTTTGGCGACAGCTACATGCGTCTCTTGGAACCCGACTAGAATTCAGTACTGCCTTCCACCCTCAGAAAGATGGCCAAACAGAAAGGGTGAATCAAATTTTGGAGGATATGTTGAGAGCTTGCGTGCTGGACTACGGGTCTAGTTGGGACGATAACCTGCCGTATGCTGAGTTCTCATACAACAACAGTTACCAGACAAGTATCAAAATGGATCCATTTGAAGTTCTATATGGCAGGAAGTGTAGGACTCCATTGCTATGGAATGGAGTTGGTGAACGCAGTCTTTTTGGACCTGACTTGATAAAGGATGCCGAAGAAAAGGTACGACAGATTCAGGATAGGCTAAAGGTAGCCCAATCCTGACATAAGAGTTACGCTGATTCCAAGCGCAGAGATGTGGCCTATGAAATAGGGGACCGTGCGTATCTCCGAGTTTCACCCCTATGAGGAGTTAAGAGGTTTGGAATCAAGGGCAAGTTAGCCCCACGATTCATAGGACCATATAAGGTTCTGGCCCGTAAAGGGGAAGTTGCCTATCAGTTGGAGTTGCCGGAAGGACTAACTGTTCATGATGTGTTTCATGTGTCGCAACTAAAGAAGTGTCACCCGGAGATGGCCGAAACACCGCTAAGAGACACCGTTCCCCTAGATGAGGTTCAATTGGAGAATGACCTTACCTATGAGGAAAAACCCATCAAAATACTGGAAACAGCCGAAAGGGTTACCCGCACCAAGACTATAAGATTCTGCAAGGTACAATAGAACCACCACTCCGAGGAAGAAGCTACGTGGGAGCGTGAAGAAGACTTGAAGGCAGAACACCCACACCTATTTGCTAGCCAACCCGAATCTCGGGGACGAGATTCCTCTTAAGGGGGGTAGGTTTGTAACATCCCAGATTCTATATTAGGATGTTATTAGTTCCATGCATCATCCTTGCATCATTGCATTCTACAAATGAATTTTTACAACAAATCCTAAACACATAAACCTAGCAAAGCAAAACCCTATTAGTGGTTGCCATATGTAGGCATCATTGTTGTAACAAGCTTGTTCCTTCTAAGAAGCCTTGTGAAACATCAAGCCATGGTCCTATGTTGACCACCTTCCTTTTTTAAAAAATTTAGAAACAAATTTTATCAAGTTTGGACCCTGTTTGCAAAAGTTATGTAAGTTTTAGTGAAACAGAATTTAATAAAACAAAGTAGGAAAAAAAGGGGCTAACTAACCTAAACGGGCCAGTTAAGCCGGCCCGTGAACTACCTGCCGCCACCAGCCGCAGCAGCCGCGCCGCGTCGCCAAGGGCCCAGCTAGCAGCGCTGGCCCACAACCCCCCCTCCACCACCGACACGTGGGACCCGCTCCCATCGCCACCTTCCCAGAGTCCATGGCGGACACGAGCGCCGCCGCGTCGGGATAACCGATTCGAACGGGATTCGGCCACCCCTTCCCCAAGACTTTGGGGATATATAAGCAGAACCCCCCCCCCCCCCCCCCCCCCCCGCTATCGTTCCCCCCAAAAACCCTAGCGTGGACCCTGCCGAAGCGCCGCCAATTGCTCGCCGGAGCACCGCCAGTAGCAAGGAGACATCGGAGCGCCGCAGTTGGAGGAGGAAGCAAGGGGATCGGCCGAGAGGGCGAACGTGACCGCAAGGGCCAGGCGAACCTCGTCGACCTCGCCACCGTCCCAGGGAACCACCGGAGCGCCGCCGCCCGTTGACCACCGACGCCGCCGCCACCGCCTGTAAGTCGCGTGCAGCCCTAACCGTCCGATCTCAAACTCACGCTGCAGATTAGAAGTACCGCCGAAGCGGTACCAACCAACCGCGCCATGCTGCGTGGCAAACGGCGTCAGCAGCCGCGCACGCGCCACATTTTCCCCAGCTGGATCAACCAGGCGCTGCCACTTGGCGCGTTTTGAGTTAGGGTTAGGCTAGTTTGGTTTGATTTTTGCAGATTGAGTTTAATATTGCGAAAATCATAGAAAAATAACTACTTGGCCAATTTTAGCTTATAATATACCGTTGGATTCCTAATTTTGAGTAGAATCCAAATCTGCAATAATATCCTATGTTTACAATAAGGTTTTAGGTGTAGATTTTAATCATTAGATTAGAGTGTCTATTCTATAGAAAAATAATTAAAATTCTGTTTTAATTGATTCTTGTTGCAATGACTTTGTTCCCACAATGCCTACTGGACAAAATTGTAAAACCTTGCTTAAGATCATTAGATCTAGTTTGGGGCCAATTAGATGGTTTGATCTCCTATAATCCTAGGAATTGTCTTAGTGACTCAACTAGATCTAAACCTTTGGGAAATCAATCCTAGTGACACCCTTACACTATTGCGACACAATCTTGCTACCTTGGTTAATTTAGAAGAGCCAACCTTGCATAAATTACCATGTGCATGCATGCATGATTACCTTTGTGATATGTTTGAGCAAGTTGTGATCAGATCTATGTTTGTGATTCGTTAGATTGTTCGGAGTGCGCTAAGGAGTGCTATTATGTAGAGTGCTGCTCGGATCAAGGCAAGTTACACCACTTGTTCATAACTTTTGTCCCAGTTTTGATTCTATGCATGTGATCTTCAAAATTCTGTAGTATGCATGTGTAGGATGTTCTAGTAGAATTTTCCTTAGTATTACTTTTGCAAGTGCGATGATTTTGTAGTATGCCATGAGTAGCTCTATACTTAGGATTTTCCCTCCTAATAGGTTACCCCTGTTTTTGCTAAGTAATGCTTGCTATGCTATATATATAAAGTACCGTTTGGGGGTTCGAAAGACAATGATTTTTTCTAAGTATAAAGGATCTCTTGAGCAAACTTTTCTTCTCAAATCCACTTAAAAATAAAACTAAGTTTTCTTCTGGGCGGAATGGTTGTCGGGACAACGAGTGAGATTTTGGTGGAGGACGGCCTCCCAGGAATCAAAGAAGTCTTCCATGTTTCAGAATTCAGAAGCTTCCAGTGCAACCACAATACATTATGGGCTCTGTCTTGGCCTAGTAATTAGTGGGAAACCTCACATGGGTACCAACATTTGGAGGTTCTTGGCACGGTTGGATCCGGAAGGTAGAGGGGCTACTAAGGGAAAGCCTCGCCATGGTCTTGTCTGTAAAAGGACTTGATCGTGGATTGTGGGTAAAGTGCACAAACTCTCGAGAGTATTGCAATCTGATCGATCAGCCGTGTTCACGGTAACAGAACAACAATGAGCGTCTGAAAGATGAAGCCTCTGAAGGATCTTCCTCTCTCTTTTCTAAAAACAAAGTTTTGAAACCCCATGGCGTGCGTAATATCGCCAATGGGTGGGATTTTGGGGAACTTGGTGTGTAATATCCAAGTGTCACTTGGTGCGTAATATCCAAGTGTTTGGTTGGTTGGACACTTGGTGCGTAATATCCTCGTGTGCCACTCGACCTTATTTTATCTAAGCAAATGTTTACAAAGTAGGACAATCCTCTCCTCTTCTCTCTACTTAAGAAAACTAGCTTTGAGCAAATGAACTCTTCAGCCTTTACCAGCCTTGCATGTAGAGATAGTCTTTTCTCTCCTTGGTGTAATTTGCCAATACATTCAAAGTATTGACCCAACTTGTTGGCTGCACGTCTTATGTGCAGAATCCGAAGATTGAAAGGTGCGTAGGGATCGCGGGTCTACACTCGACAAGCCTAGGGCGTTGATGGACTCATGCTGCTTTTATGTTTCCGCTGTTATTTGAGCTAGCTTAATGCTAAGCAATTTTTGTAATAAATTCATACTCTGGATTCTCCGTGTAATAAATACTTTGTGTTTTACATGATATTTCATCGACTGTGAGTGCTAGCTATTGATCCAGGGACTAGCATGATAATCACAGGGACTTAGGATCCTTATCGATCCGAGGTCACTACATAGGGGGTGGCGCCTAGGGGGGTTTGGCCCACCTGGGCCCCTCCAGGCTGCCTCCTCAAAGCCACCTTCTTTCTCTCTCTCTCTCCCGAAAAACACCGAAAAACTTTCTCAAGCTCGAGTTCTTGCTGTTCTTGCTCGCGATTTTCGATCTCCTTGTTCAGCCCATCTCAAGTGCTGATTTTTGGAGGGATTGCTCCTTGGTATGTGCCTCCTCCACTTGTCCAATTAGATTTGTGATCGGTAGATTGTATCTTGAGTATTTTGTTGATATAGGTGACATGTTGTTTGAGATTGCATGCTTGTTCTATGCTTAGAAACTTTGTTTTCATGCATGTGTAGTCCTCTAGCAAGTTCCTTTAGTAGTTGCTCATCATCTATCAACTTAGAAATCACTTGATTTGATGGTTGTCTAAAAATTTCAGCAAGGAAGATGAGTGCTTATCCACTTAATCAATATGACTTGATGGTGCATGAGCCAATGAAGGTTCATCGTGAGGAGGCAGTTTTTCCTTCCATATATCCATGCCATGAATTTATGAGAGCTGCGGGGATCCTCCAAGATTTCCAAACTATGGTTACAAATGCAGGGTTGGAACACTTTGTTGAAGGTGAACCATTCCAATATGTTAATCTAACCATGGCTTTTGTTCAGGACTTCTGGTTCACTTGGTCTACTTCTAATCCCATGGTCCATTACAAAATATATAATATACCTGTCGACCTACCTTTTGCTGATTTCTGTGCAGCAATTAGAGTACTTCAGTGGGGATCTTGCGAGAAGATCAAGGAGCGTCCCAAGGCACTTATGGATTTATATGCTGAGATTTTCCAATGTTTCGACTTCTCAAATGAAAGTGGTAAAATTCAGAACATTTAGCTCCCAGCTATTAGATACTTTGCCTATTTCATTACCAAGTGTGTTCTTGCTAGGAAGATTGCTAGAAAGTTGTCTTCTTTTGATCTAGATTTTATTGCAGCTGCTCTGAATAGGAATAGGTCTTATAGTTTAGGTGCGCTGATAGCTCACCGTCTCACCACCAACCGAGAGAAGGGTGGAATTTGTGGAGGTCTCATTGCTTCTAGGTTGCTAGCTTTCCATGGTTTAGAGCCTCACTATTCAGATTTTCAGTTCCCCATAGAGAGGCTTGATATTGAATCCATGATTCAACATGGTATTGTTTCCTTGGGGGCTAATGTGAGAAGTTTACCATTTGAATTATATTTTGCCCAGCAAGTCCGGAGAAAGAGTAGGACTAAGAAAATAGTTTATTTGCCTGCATCTGCTTTGTTTAACTTTGATAACAGGCAAGGATGGTCACTTACGGAGGAGGAGGTTGACTCTTATGTGGGGGAAGTCTCCCAGCAAGAGGAGAATGTTGAAGAGGATGCCAAAGACAATTCGTTCCAGCCCTCCAACTTGGGAGAGTCTTCATACCAACAGCCCTCATTTGATTGGGGCGCGTCTTCTTCTTCTTCTTATTCATCGCAGGTGCCCGACTATGATCATTCCTATGATGACCCACCAATATGGGGGTACTATCCGCGCTTTGAGCCCCACTTAGGCCAAAAGCCTAAGCTTGGGGGAGGTATACCGACATCACACTCATATATATATCATGTTCTGTCGGTTCTTTGTATATCCATTGTTTCACTTTCTTTTTGGTTCTTGTTGCTTCTTTCTCAAAAACACAAAAATACCAAAAATATTTTCATTGTTTCTCTTGGTTTGTTTATTTGTTTCTTTGCTTTGGTTTGCCTTAAAAGAAAATTCCAAAAAGATTTTGCTTTGTTTGGTTTGCTTTGTTTTTGTTTGGTTTTTCTTTGTTTGCTTGTTTCTAAAAATTCAAAAACACCAAAAATATTTGTTATTCTTCTTTGGTTTTGTGAGTTCTTTGCAGGGTCCAGCCATCCACAGTGGATTTTGGTTTCATGTTAATATCCAAGTCACACAAGTGAAGGGCAATAATGAAGATTAAGACAACTTGAGGTGTGGTAAGAGGCTGGTAACGAACTCTATTTGTTTCATTTTTGTACATATACTCATCATTGTGAGCATGCTTAGCCTGTTTGTGTAAGGTGTATGTCATTATGGATGCTTAGTAGTTCTTGATTGTCTATGATTAACTCCAGCTTGCTAATAGTTTGTAGCATGACATATGAATGTTTGCTTGCATTGTTTTATTCATACTTTGGTATGACATTGTGGTATCCTCCTCTGACTGTTCATGTGAATCGACTTGGCACATGCTCACGCATGCATATGACTAATCAATAGTCAGTAAGCCTCGATGATTTATTTTTCCTCAGAGTTCTTGTATCACTTTCATGCCATAATTAGTCATGTTTTGTTGCAAGCATGATTATGACAGCTATTGCTCTCTCGTTTGTTGCTCCCTCTCTATTGCTAGCCTTCACTTGCACTGAGTATGTGCTCTACCTGTTCTTCCAACTCCTCAAAACCAATATTGCCAGCTGTGTCCACCATACCTACCTATTAGCATCATTTGCTACTTCAATGCATATTTTATATATGTCGTGTTTCCTTCCAAAATAAAATGTTTGTCTGTTTTGAGAAAGTTAGTTAGTAAGGATAATAGTCTCCTGCCCACGGGGATAGCTGCCCCCCATCAGCGAACCACATGATCAACATTATCGAGATTTGTGCCAAACTGGATTAGGGAGACATCACTGTTATGCTTGGTGAACTTGTCTGTAACAAAGCTGCATGTAGTCAGCCCATGTCATTGACACGAGACACGGAAAACAAGTACCATACGGTCCTACACTCATGCCTGGACATGCATCCCTTTGCATGAGTGGCTTGGGAACTCAACCGAGCATTGGCTTGCTTTGTGTGCCAAACATGCATGACACCTGATGTAGTATGACGTTCCTAATGCAGTAGGTACATGTGTCTACAACTGGCTAAACATTGATGTACTAGAGATGTGCTAGTTTTATCTTTTGCGAGACCATCTAGACAGAGAACGTATAATAGTTCATTTTGTGAGATGCGCCCTTACCAAATTCCCACCATATTCTCGAACTAATATGCGGCATTAACGTGCAGTTTTTGCCAAACTGTAGTAGTCATGTACAAACACACATTAACGTGTAGTTTCTGCCAAACTTCAGTAGTCATATACAAACACACATTGATTTGGTAGGCGACCTATTGTTCACATACCTAGGCGGAGTTCTAACAAGTTATTAAAAGCCATGCCAGTAGAGGTCTACAAGGTTACACACTCCACACATATCTCCGGGCTACTCCCCATTAGACGACCATGTGTTACTTCAGGCCATGAATTGCACAAGGCAATGCAAGGGCATAATGAACGATATGTATGTCATTTGTTTCTTTAACGTGATCCCAGGGATATCTTGCTTGTAGTCCCAAAACACAACTTTCATGTACAAACACACTCCACCCTGGTTACGTTGTGGTACCTACTTGTTGCTAATATTTCCAAGCGTTTTTTGACATAAAGTAATCTCATACAGCCAATCGTTTTGTCCAATCATACACACAACGTTGTGCTAGAGACCCGAGTATTTTCACTGACAGCTTTTGATTGGTCATGCATCCGCTGTTAAAGCCCTCGGCACTATTTGCTTCCTTGGCTCGACATGGCATGCATGCGTTGCAAGCTGTAGCCTGACATATGCTCTGATAATTAAGCAATCACTATTCATTATTTGTCGGATATAAATCTAAATCTATATATTTGCACGGATCTCTATAGTGATATGGACGGCAGATATAGGGGGGGACAGCGATCCCCTATGGCAGCAAATCCATACTCTAGTTAGTAAAGCTCTCACGAACTTGATGGCACACTTTATTCCTTGCGCTTAATAATCTTGAACCATTATGACTAGTCCATGAAAGTTATATGCTTGCTTATTATATGCTGGGAGTCAGCAGAACCGTGCTGTCACGAGGAACGCTTTCAACACCTTATGGATATCCTATCCAGCTGATACTTTGCTCTTTTGTTTACGGATATTGACGATGTGAAATAAAAGAGGAGCTTGTGAGTTCATGGAGTTTATACATTGTGTTAGAGAAACGCCTAGGCCGCTAGCCTAAGCCATGCCTAATCATGGTGGAAACTTGCAGCATCACCATAATGAGCATCTATGAAGCATCCTCAATAAAAAGCTATGCATATGGTAAATAAAAAGATTGCTGAGATGCTCATTGTCTGCTTGCCTTGTCATTTTGGTTATGGGAAAGCTCCATCTGCAAGGGGTACTCCGTTGGCGGTTCTCGATGATATGCATATATTTACAATGACAAGAACTTTCAGGTGACCAAAGTTGAGTAGCATGCGGAGCGACCCTCGTACTCAAGGAACTTGGGATTTCTAGTTTATGATCTGTCAAGCATATGATTCAGAGTGGACCTCACTTTCACCTTAACCACATGAAGATGCCTATGATAGGGGCAATGAGAGATCAAAGCTAATGAGTACCTTCCTTTCAGCATTTGGAAGCCTTTCAAACTTTTCAAAACCGTTTTCATAACTTTGTTGAGTCACCACTTATTCTATGAGCACCTTCTTGAGAGCATAGTTGTCATTCTTGTGTTTGTTCCAAAATTTGGTTAATTATGTCATGACTTTGATGCTTGTATCTCTGATATCTTTATCTCTAGTATTCACTTGAACTTTAGAGGTGCCTTGGCATTCATATTGTGCTCTTCAAACAAAGGCAAGCGAGATACCACTGTATCATACCTTATTATGAGCATTGCAATGTTGCTTATGTTTATGTTTCATGCTACTTATTATTATTGAGTTGTTTCTCTTAATAGTTTGAAATGACTATTGAGTAGACTTAGTTGCATACTCCTTATTATGAATTGTCTAAGCATCTACTCCTGTGCTGAGAATATATACATCATATGAAGCAAAGTGTTCGTGAAAGTTCTTTTACCGCACTCAGTTTTCACTGAATTGCATGAGGACAAGCAATAAGCTAAGCTTGGAGGGAGTTGATACGTCCAAAACGTATCTACTTTCTTGAACACTTTGCTATTGTTTCTTATCTAAAATTGTGTGATTTGGATACAACTAACACGGACTGATGTTGTTTTTAGCAGAATTACCTTGGTGTCTTGTTTTTGTGCAGAAAATCAACTATCAGGAAAAATCCCGGAAAATATGCCAAAAATTATATTTCACCAGAAGATCCACGGAGCCCACACCCACCCTAGGCGCGGGCCCACCACTGGCCGCGTCTGGAGGGGTGCAGCCACCCCAGGCACCCCCTCGGCCTTCCTCTGTTCCTATAAGTTGCCTTTCGACATAAAAAATGAGGGGGGTTCGATAGTTTTCCAGAAAGAGTTCCGCTCCGCCGCCGCCACCAGAAACTAAGATTCGGATCCAGAAACTCCGTTTTGGCACCCTGCCGGGACGGGGAATTTGGAGAGGATCATCGCCGTCCTCATCACCAACGCATCTTCATCAACCACCGATGTTTCCCTCATCCATGAGTGAGTAATCCCTCGCTGCAGGCTTGGGGATGATAGGGATTGGATGAGTTCTATCATGTAATCGAATAAGATCTGTTAGGGCATAGTGCCTAGTATCTCTATTAGTGCTATTTGACTTTGTTGCAGCTTGTTGTGCTTAATGCTTGTCACTAGGGCCCGAGTGCCATGATCTCAGATCTAAACTTATTATTGAATCATTTTGATAGTATTATTTGTGATCTTATCTGTAAGTTGTGTACACATGTCATTGTCCGGATCCAAAGGCCCCAAAGTGACAGTAATTGGGACAACCGGGGGCGATGACTGTGGTGTGAGGATCACATGTGTTCATGGAGTGTTAATGCTTTGCTCCGGTGCTCTATTAAAAGGAGCACCTTAATTTCTAGTAGTTCCCTAGAGGCCCCGCTGCCACGGGCTGGCTGGACAGAAGATGTTGTGCAAGTTCTCATTGTGAGCACGTATGACTATATTTGGAGCATATGCCTAGGATTGTTTAGTACTTGGATGCTTGTTATTATTTATCTGCAATGCCCTAGATATTGAAGCTACATGTTTAGACTCGTCCATGCAACGCCCGACCATCCATCCCTATGCCTACCGCACTCGAATCCTACTGTTACTGTTACTATTACTATTGCTCATGTTGCACTATTGTTGTTGCTTTGTTGTTGCTACTAGAAACTGTTACTACTAATAAACTTCTGTGAGCAAAAACTATTTCTAGGTGCAGCTGAATTGACAACTCAGTTGTTAAGGCTTGCAAGTATTATTTGACTCCCCTTGCGTCGAATCAATAAATTGGGTAATACTACCCGCAAAGACTGTTGCGATCCCCTACACTTGTGGGTCATCATGGAGTGAATTCAGTCGTTCCCTTTTGTCGGTTATCACTGGAAATCCTCATCGCGCGCTCACCATCGGTCGCGTCTGTCTCCGCCCACCACCGTGGAGGCATCACGGTGAGCTTACCCATCTTCCCATGCCCCTCAATCGTGTGCGTGTGTTCTGTAGTTGAAGTCCTTCGTGTAGCCGGAGGGTGCCTCCGCATGTGCTCATCATAGCCACTGTTAGTTCCGATGATCGATAGCTAGCACAATCAACCTTGTTCGACTCACCTCGTTGCCCTCTTTCTAGACACCCAAGAGCGCTCGCTAGGACGCAGTAGTTCGCCGCCGGTGACCACGATATGGCGCTAGAGGCAGCGCCGACATCATCGTGACGTCGATCTTGGGTCATCTTCTGACCAGTCAACAATTTAGACTTGGTCAGTGCCTAGGTGGCTGCTGACGTGGTCCTGACGCCACCTGTCTGTGACTGTGGGCTACGTTCAAGTCTAGTACCAAAAGTTTAATCCAAGAGGGTCGTGTAATGCTAATGTCATCATAATGCAATAAATTTATTTAACAATTTCTGAAAATGAATAAATCTTATTAAATCAATAACTTTTGTTTTATAATTCAGAAAAATATGTTTAATATATGAAAAATTAATGAAAAATAAAATCACCCCATTTTAAATGAATACCAGAGAGCATTTAGTGGTCAATTCACCTGTTGGCTTCATCTAGAACCTCTCGGCTAACCCCGCGATATAAACAAGTTTCTTCTGGTCTAGCTGCAAGGGGCTCAAATTTAGCCTGGAGCTATAAAATTTAGCCTGGAGCTATATTGTAGCTCTCCCAGGAATTTTCCAAAAAATAATTTCCAGGTATAAAACATGGCATTTTTTCAGAGATCCAATAAAAGATTAGCAATACCTCACACATAGCCATGAACCCTAACTGCCACAATCTCGGCCAAATTTCAAAACCAGCATAAAAATTCAAAAAAAATTAAAAAAGTGAAACCTTCGCACATAGTTGTTTTATGTTACCTAGTTGCAGGTAAAGATAAAAAACTTGGCATATGGGGATTATTCGAAAAAAAGTGTTCACAGAAATCACCTACCGCCTTCAAGGATTCATGGCTTTCAGGGCAAGATGAGCTAGGTCATGACCACATCCATGGCATAGTTTATTATAATGTGACCATATTTCGCACATGTATGTATCTTGCGATGGCAAACAATGTTGATTCATGAAGTTTTCATGTTCTCTGCACGGAAAATCTATTTTCCATTTTCCTGGTGTTGAAAAGGGCCTATTTTGTGAAATAGCCACCAAGGATGTGATGTGAAAATGCATCACCTCATTTTTAATAAATACTAGAGAGAATTTAGTGGTCAATTCACTAGTTGGATTAACCTAGAACCTCTCGGCGCAACCCCCACGATATAAACAAGTTTTTTTCCAGTCTAGTTAGAAGAGGCTCAAATTTAGCCTGGAGCTACCTCGTAGCTCTCCCAGGAATTTTCTAAAAAATTATTTCCAGGTACAAAATATGGCATTTCTTCAGAGATCCAATAAGATATTAGCAAGACTCGTCACATAGTCAGGAACCCCAATTGCCGCGATCTCGGCCAAATTTTGAAACCAACATAAAAAATTCAAAAAAATGTGAAACCTTCGCACATAATCGTTATGTTACCTAGTTGTAGTTAAAAACAAAAAACATGGCATATAAGGATTATTCTAAAAAAGTTCATAGAAATCACCTACCGCCTTCAAGGATTCAGGGCTTTCATGGCAAGATGAGCTAGGTCATGACCACATGAAGGGAATATGCCCTGAGAGGCAATAATAAAGTGGTTATTATGTATATTCCAAGTATATGATAGATGTTTATTTTGCATGCTATAATTGTATTAATACGAAAACGTTAATACATGTGTGTTTAATAAACAAACAGAAAGTTCCTAGTTATGCCTCTCTCATAAACTAGCTCGTTGATTAACAAGATGATCAAGGTTTCCTGATCATGGACATTGGATGTTGTTAATAACGAGGTCACAACATTAGTGTAATGGTGTTATGAACATTCATCCGAAGAAAAGAATTACGATCAAAGTCATTGAGTTTATATTGCTATAACATCATACGAAGTGATCCTAATCCTTAGACCATGAGATCGTATCAATCACTAACACCGGAAGTGTATCTTGATAACTTTAAATGTCACACCATAACAGGGTGATTATAAAGATGAGTTCAGTACTACTAAAGTGTTATTTTGAGGACCATGGATCGAGAGTGGAATTTGTTCATCCTAATGACGGATAGATATGCTCTGGGCCCTCTTGGTGATATCACATTGGTTAGCTTGCAAGCAAGTGATTTGATCACTAGAATGTTATATCACGGGAACGAGAAAGGAGTACATGTCAATAACGAGATCAAACTAGGTATGGAGATACCTATGATCGAATCTCGGACATGTAATATATTGTGAAACAAAATGATTAAGATACTAGCATAAAAGGTTCTCACGATCACAAGAAAGTCATCGTTGAATGTGTGGGAGTCAGTATGGATCTCCAGGTCCCGCTTCTGATTATTCATCTGAGAGGGGTCTCGATCATGTCCGCATTATTCGTAAACCATGGGCTGACACACTTAAGAGACACCGACAACATTTGGAGCAAAATTTTCATGCCAGCAAGAATAACAAGCGCAGGAATTTATTACACTAGATACCGAAACGGGTTTTCGGGTGAAATTGCAGAAAGTGTTTTTGCATGTGAAATGAAATACTAGCAAGGGGTTATATGTGAATGTTTGTCATTAAAGTAATTGATAAAATTCTGAATAAATAAAAGGAGTTTTATTTAATGAGAGTTTGCATTAAATTTGGTGGAAATTTAATGGGAATTTGAGTGGGTTTTTGAGTGGAGGAAATTGAAAGGCATTTTTGTGAGTGTAGTGTCCACCCACATCAATGGAGGGAGGGAAAGGGGGAAGACCCATGCGCCGACCACCCCCCTTGGGGTTCCCCCCTCCTCCTATAAAAGGAGCCCACTCCCTCTCTCTCACACACTCCTCCTCGTGAAGGATCTCTCTCCCCCTCAAGTATTTATCCCCCATGGTCTCGGACTAGCGAGATACATGTTCCCGGTGGCTATTCAGCAATAAAGAGTTGTGCTTCCGCTGCATCGCTGGAGCGAGGAGGCGGAGGTTGCTCGGTGCCTCGGACGTGTGTGTGAGCACGGATGCGCCGCTGATTTGTGGTGCTAGGACTTCCTCTCGATCTTGAGATCAGCAAGAGATCGTCTACATCAACCACGAGTTCAACCTCGTTAAGCTTTATCGGTCTTCAAGGGTATGTTCTCTACGGATGTATATCTGCCCGTTGATTGTATCTAGTAGATAGATCTTGGTACATAGTTGTTCCCATCGTAGGAAATTTTTTGTTTTCTATGTTGCGAACCCTACAGTGGTATCAGAGCCGGATCTATGCGTAGATGCTTTGCACGGGTAGTACACATATGAGTATGCGGGGAATGATGATCATGTTATTGCTTCTTAGTTGTACTTTGGATATTGGTGGCATAGTGGGATGATATGGCCCGGACAAACCTTACACGTCCTCGTACATGAGACCCGTTCCACGCTTGACATGCAACTAGTTTTGCATAAGTGGCTAGCGGGTGTCTGTCTGTCCTACTATAGTTAATATCTAATTTGCAATGAGTTGTCAACAATTTGGTTATCCTCCTTGTGGTTCATGTCCGTAGGTATGAACGATTCTATCTTCGAAAGCCCTAAGCCACATAAAACTTGCAATGGATAAATTAGAGGCGTCTAGTTTAGATTGTTGCTGGGCTAGTGTCATGATATGGTGATGTTGTAAGTAGAAGTATGAGTTGATACTCTTACAACACACATAACGTTTAAGTTCCATAGACCTTGTCCTTACACAGAGAGGTATGATAGTGATCATGACACGATGCACATGATGGAGATCGAGTGCAAGAACCATATCATTCCACTTATAAACATGTGATGTTTGATTGCATCTTATATTGCTTGTTTGGTGTTTTATTAGCATAATAAGATGATCCCTCATTTAGATATCAATATAAGAATGTGTTCTTCCTTAAGTATGCACCGATTATGTTTCGTCGCTCCAAGACATCATGTGATGATCGGGTGTTCTTGGATCCACGATCATATTTTGGGTGTAAGACAATTACACACACGAATACTAAGGTTCTTACATGGCGAGCCTAGCATGTACAGACATGGCCTCGGAACATGTACCAAAAGGTTAAGCATGAGTAATATGGTAGATATGATACCCATTTGATGCTCGCCTTTGAAGCTACACCGAATCACGTGATGATTGGACATGGTGTAGTGGATTTGGTTCATGTAATCACCAAAAAGGCATGAGGGATGTCGTTTTTGAGTGGGAGTTCATTCTTAATTTGGATTAGTTGAACTCAATCTATCATAAACTTAGTCTAAACTTGTAGAGGTCCCAACCTTTAATAAGGTAGATATCCTTGTGTTTACAATGCTAGTCCCTGGATCAATAGCTAGCATCCACAGTTAAGATGTAATATCAAGAAACAAAGGTCATAATACAACTTTATAACCAGGAATAAAATAATTCATTACATCTTACATAGATCACTTGGCTATCTCATGACAATGCAGCAGAAATAACTATATAGCATGGAGTCCTTCATCTTCAAAGTGCCACATGCAATCATGTTGGTTGTAGACTTGTAATCCTAATCAACACACTTCACAAACATCAAACAAACCTGCAACATTATAATTTACAACCACAAGGGTCAATACATTTAAATTGTATTGGAAAGTTTCACTACTATGTATAAATAAGTGGAACCTATCAATATATGCATATTTAGCTAAGTAGGGTTTAGGCTCATTTGCAGAAAGCAATATAGTTTTATCCTATCTTTTCAAAATAGTTTTGATCTTTTGACAATCTTTCTGAACTCCTTGGAAAACTCCAAGTTCTTCTAATCCCTTATTGACACCATCAAGTTTTACTTTGAGAAATTAGAATGTCGAGATCTTCCTAGCTTCAGGCCTTAGTTGCTCAGAGTTGTCCGTAACCGGGGACACGGCTAAGTACTTAGAATTTGATCTTCTGCAGAAGTTGTACACTTTACCCACATGACACAATCTCGTCTTGATGCCACCAGTGGCCGCTGGATAAGTACACACCAAATGGAGTACCGGCAGATCGAGAATGTGACAAAGTCTTTCCATAGAAGTCCTCCCAATACATGATGCTAGCTTGTCTACCAGGCACCAATGTAAGGATAAATTTCCAATACATGAATCCGGTTAACCTGAGTAGGTGACAATGCAAGGGTCTTCCACTATATAGTTGACTAAGCCAGAGCCCATTTAGCATGTGGCTGTACACGGAAGCCACTGTACGAGAAACATGTTCAATCTCTAAGTCCCTGGGTGGTTTTCTTCTAGTACACATACAAAAAAGATAGCCACATAAACATGGTTCCCTTCGTTGCCACCTTATCCACAATTGAGTATCCACATTCCACCCAGGTGATTCATTGAGTACTTGTTTTATTATATAAAACATATATTTTCCAACATTTCATATAATCATGATATGGTATTCCACCCCAAGTCTATAGCAGGGCTAAGCATACTACAACTACAATGTTTTCACTAAGGAAGATATTAGGATATCCTTATAGGACATAACTTAGCATAGTAATATAGTAGCCCTATCATGCATACTACAAAAATACCACTAAGTGTAGTGAAAATAGTAGGACATGGATGATAGTGCCACTTTCCTTTTTAGTAGAGAATATTGGTTCACTCCTTGATCTTGCAAATATCACACTCTTCAAATTTCACAACAATTCAATCAAGAAAGCACATATTCAAACAAGAATTCAAACAATTCACCACATAAAACAATAAAATCAAGTAATGCATGCAAGCATGCAAAAGATTTTTTTATTTGGAAAAGTGGTTTATATTAGGCTCTAAACATTTTAAAGCTCCTATTGATCTTTTAAAAAAGTGGTAAAACCATTTAAATTCAAGTTGGTGAAAATGGCCATTTAAATCATTTTTGTTTTGCTAAGAATGATTTAAAACAAAGTAATATTTTGTAGTGTTAGTCAAATATATTTTTAAACACAAATGTTAGTGTTTATGGTCAAAGTGTTTATTATTAATCTATTTGCAAAAGGTTTCATCCAAATTCCCATTTTTAATTCAAAGCAATATTTTATTTGCTAAAAATGCCTTTAAACAAAGTAATCATTTACTAGGGTTCATCAAATATATTTTTCTAAAATCCTAAAACTTGGTGTTTAGGGTCAGAGACTTTAAATCAAACCATTTTCCAAAGGTTTTAGTCAAAAAGAATTTTTAAATCAAAATCAATATTTTTTTATTTATCTAAAAATGCTTTTATTCAAAGAATTATTTATTTGCGTCACAAAATATATTTTTAAATCTGCAAGTTGCTTTTTATGGTCAGTAGGTTCAAAAAAAACTTTTACAAAAGATTTTACTCTAAAATCATTTTTGGAATAATTTTTATACTCAAATTAGTCCTACACATGTTTCTGCAAAAACAACCAATATTACAAAAGCAAATCATTAAAAAAAGGGCATGGTTGGGTAGAATTCTTTTTCCTTATTCCAATGATATAAAGTTTGCAAAATTTGGACGTGTAGATTTAAAGTTATGAATTTTACAAATCCTATCATCTAATAGATCAAATATCCGTTTTTAAAACAATCACTGGCCACGTGTCTGTTTCTAACTGGTGCGTACCGGTTCATGCGGATCGCGCTATGTGGATCGTTGGATATAAATAAGATCGTGCGGTACAGATCAAAACTTACCCCTTCAGTTAAAATCTAATCTTAACCAGACGATTGTGATGTAACGACTACGACGCTATGACCAGGAACTGGCAGCGCTAGACGATGGCTGTGCGGCGGCGCAGCTCTGTCAGTGACGTTGCCGGCAAACTAGGAAGAAAGAGAGGGAACGGAGGTTCTTAGCGTGCTCGCGTGGTTTCAGTGAAGCTCAAGGTGGTCTCAGCTACTCGAGGCGCGGACGGGAGCGGCGGCGATTGCTCGTCGAAGTTCGCGACGGCGGCGGGCTCGTTTGTTCGTTGTCGGAGGCGAGGATTGAAGGCTCGCTGAGACAAGAGGAGGGCACAGTTAGATGCTCAGGAGTGTCACGTGCACATGAGAATCAAAGCTAGGGGAAAGGGAGGTTAGGTTTTACCAGGGGGCTTCGCCGGAGAAGTGGCAGACGACAGCGACGTTCATAGGTTGTCCTTGCCGATGGTTCGGAGCGCGCGCGAGGGATTGAGTGGTACAGGGAGATGCGCAATAAGATGGGGAGTAGGCTCGTGGGTACTAGGAGGCAAGGGGAGGGTCGACGTCGCCGGAATCGGCCGATAAGCTCGTCGGAGCCGTGGGTGCTTGGGCTTGCAATTCTTGCAGCCTGGTGGCTGAGAGGGAGTGATGTCTGGGGGAAAACGAAGATGTTAACGGCAGAAACGGCCGAGAGGGGGCGTGGTCAGCGGGCGGGTGAGGGAGACGATGACCTGACGGTGGGGCAACGTCGTCAGTGATTGAGAGGGAAAATGGTGGGGTCGCGGAGGCAGTGAGGTTGCGGGTCGATTCACGAGTGACAGCAAACGTTTCAGGCTAGAGGGAGTGGGCTGCGTTGCTGGGCCAGGTGGGCTAGCTGGGCTAGGTTGGCTGGTTTCCATTTTTTCTTATTCTGTTTTTCTTTTATTTTTCCATTTTCATTTTCTGTTTTGAATTTGTTCAAATGATTTCAAACCCTTTTTCAGTTCAAATCTTTTCAAACTTTTCAATAAATTTCTGTTCTGTTCAAACATGTATTTTAAAGACCTTTTTAAATAATTTTCTTTTATTCTTATATGATTTATTATTTATTCAAACTAGTCACTTGTCTTTAACCAAATAGGGTTTTAGTATAATTTAAATTCTTATTTGATTTCTTATTTTCTCATAACCTTTTTAGTAGACTTTGTTTATTCAATATGATGTTAAATACTTTACTTTGAATTATTTAAAGTATTTCAATATGATTTATTAATTCATTTAAATTGGCATTTGTTTTTATTTCAAACAAAATCAAATATGGTTTTAATTCCATATTTATTTTATTTCAAATAATTCTTTGATTCCATTTAAGTTAATTAAATAACTTTTATTCCACTTGGGTAAATTCCAATTATTATTTTCCCATGATTTAATTAATCATTCTTATTGGGGGTTTTGTCTTTAATCAAATGGAGTAGAATTTGGTTAATGTCATAATATTTTATTTTGAATATTCTTTATCCCTTTATTTTATTTGAATTTGGATTATCTTTATTCCATTAGGGTTTTAGAGTTTTGGTTTATTTTCCAAGTGTTTAAATTTCAAGATGCATTTATGAAGAATGCATATCACTTGATTTGAATTTAGTTGGATTCAAATTTTATTCAAAGTTTTATCAAGATGGGTTTTAATGTTTCCATTTAGAAATAAAAAGTTTCTTTTCACCCTAAATTTCAACAATTATTTATTTTGTTTATTTATTTTTCACATTTCAAAATTTGGAAAATTTTGGCATGTGACAGGCTACCACCCTTAAAAGAAATCTCGTCCAAAGATTTGGGGAGGCTAGAGGTTACAAGTTGGCTTCAAAACAACTAGGGTACTACCACCCTTAAAAAGGTTTTCAACTAGATTACATCTTGTCTTACTTGGGATCTTGATGTATCTTCTTTGGACACTTGTTTGCATAATGGCCTAGCTCTTTGCATTTGTGGCACAACACTTGGCTATTATCCTTCTTTTCCTTTGGTATCATTGCTTCTTGTTTGTTTCCTTGGTTCTTCTTCTTTTTGGGTCTCTCCAAAGCTAGGAGTTTTTCTAGTTCATGCTCTTCATATCTCACCTCAAAGGTGGGAAATCTTTCTCCCTTCTTGGGGCAGTCACTAGAGATATGACCTTCTTCTCCACAAGAGTAGCAACACTTGGTGGTTACTTTGGATTTGGCTCTATGAAGCATGGTTCTGACTTTGCCTTCATCCTTCTTGGTAGAAGTTGTTCCTTCATGGAGTTTTCCAAACATTTGATGCATTCCATCTTGCTTCATTTGTTGAACTATAGGATAGATGGGGCATTGGATAGGGACATGATTATTTCCTTCACATAGGAAACAAGTCTGTTGGGATGTGGGGCATTGTTTAGTTGGATGTTTCTCTTCACAATTAGGGCATTGATCCTCATGCTCTTTGGAAGTGTGTTCCATGTCTCCACAAATATTGCAAGCTTGAGTTCCTTCTATAATATCATCCTTGACATCATCGTTGTCACAAATTCCTTGGGAAGAGTTGCTTATCATGTTGATCATTTGATTGGTCATCCTTTGCAATAATTGAAATCGGGTTTCCAAAAACTTTTGCAAGACTGGGTCTAACTCATTTTTGTTGGCTAAAAAATGAGTTGTCACTTGATTCAAATGAGTTTGGGTTGCTAGTAGTTGTTCTCTCATGTGCATCTCTTGGTTGTTGTTTTTGTTGTCACCATTCTTGATGTTGGAGTCTCTTGGGGAAGTCTTCTGTTTGGGTTGGATTGGGATTAGAATAGGCAAAAGATTTCTAAGGAAGAAGTCTATCACACACAACAATTCACACAAGAAATGTGCCAGTAATCACAAACATACATTCCATACAAACAACAAGTTTCAAGCGCATTTTTAGGTAACAAAATATTTTTGTTACACCACATAAGTTGGTGTGTTTGATCTAAATTAACATTAGTATGGTGGTCCAACTATATGGTTCACTTGAGTTCATTCCATTCTTCTTAGTTGTTTCTTCATGAACAAGATCATTGTATCCTTGGAGAAATTATTGTATCTTGGTCACAAAGCTTCAAAGGTGGTGATGGTTTCTTCTAAGTTGTGTTTCCCTAGTCTTGAAGTATTGAATAGTATTTCTTGTCTCACTTGTAGTCCTTAGAGATGTCCAAGTTGAAGTCCTTGATGAAACTAAAGATGAAGTCATTGGTGATGTTGAAGTTGATGTCATTTGACTTGGTGAAGTCCTTTCCTCATGTTGAAGTCTTTGCTCATGTTGAAGTCTTTGCTCATGTTGAGGTTTTGTCCATCTAGTTTGAAAGGGAAAATATGTAGAATCCAAACCAAAAAGGTTGAGGAAAGAGTTTACAAGATTGTTTGCAAATAAGTTTTGGAACAAATACAACTCCTATTTTTCCAAGGGGTTTTGTACAATCCTAGGGTTACAATCGTACAGGAAACGGAGTACTCTGATACCATCTGTAGAGGTCCCAACCTTTAATAAGGTAGAGATCCATGTGTTTACAATGCTAGTCCCTGGATCAATAGCTAGCATCCACAGTTAAGATGTAACATCAAGAAACAAAGGTCATAATACAACTTCATAACCAGGAATAAAATAATTCATTACATCTTACATAGCTCATTTGGCTATCTCATTACAATGCAGCAGAAATAACTATACAGCATGGAGTCCTTCATCTTCAAAGTGCCACATGCAATCATGTTGGTTGTAGACTTGTAATCCTAATCAACACACTTCACTAACATCAAACAAACCTGCAACATTATAAGTTACAGCCACAAGGGTCAATACATTTGAATTGTATTGGCAAGTTTCACTACTATGTAGAAATAAGCGGAACCTATCAATATATGCATATTTGGCTAAGTAGGGTTTAGGCTCATTTGCAGAAAGCAATATAGTTTTATCCTATCTTTTCAAAATAGTTTTGATCTTTTGACAATCTTTCTGAACTCCTTGGAAAACTCCAAGTGTTTCTAATCCCTTGTTGACACCATCAAGTTTTACTTTGAGAAATTGGAATGTCAAGATTGTAACATCCCTAAAATTCATATTTCAAAGCTCATTCATATCATCCTTGCATCCATCATCATTTAGGGTTTTCCCAAATCATTTCAGAAAACAGAAGCATATGGTACCATGATTTTATGTGGTCAGTCTCATTTTAAATAGCCAACACCATTAGAAAGTTGGAAGTTTTGGGAACTTGGTTGCTTGCCTCCATTGTTGGAAAGTGTGTGTGAAAAATTTAAACCAAAGTTATAATTTAGAAATAATCACAAAACCCCTATTTTAAAACATTTGAAAAATAGAAGCAAAGTCTCCATTTGTTTGAAATCCAAGTTTGACCAAACCCTTGCAAAGTAACCCCATGAGTTTTGACCCATTTCTGAGACCAAATCACCACTACAAAACCTCAGGAAGATTTGAATTCAAATTTATTTTGAAACCATTTGAAAACTCATTCAGAAAATCGAAATAGAAAAGAAAAAGAATTAAACAAAGGAAAAGGGTCGAGCGCCAGATATCTAGCCCAGCAGAGAATTCCAACAAGCCCACCCGGGGGTTTTCTTTTCCTCTCGCACGCGCCAGCGCACCCAGACGGTCACTGACGACCGGACCCCACCCTCACTTCACGCACATCGCTGACGAGCGGGCCCTGCCCACGCTGTCCTCGTCTTCCCCAAACCGCGCCCGCGACCACGTCGCAGCTGCAGTCATGGCCGGTAATGGCGCGGCATAATTGGGCATTAATCCGCGAGCGTTTCCTGTCGAGGCTCCGGCTATAAGATCCCCACTTCCCAGCGACCATTTTTCCCCAGTCAATTCTGCCCTCACGCCACCAGGCTGCCCACGACTCACACAACACCGCCGCAGACAGAGCTCACTCCGGCGATCGATTCCGGTAAGTTCCGGGCGCCCCTCCCTCTCTGATTCGTTCGAGCCATTTCGCAATCTCCTTGCGCACCTCCTGACCCCACCAGTTCATCCTGTACTGCCCCAGGTCGCCGTTCCCGCTCGACGCCGCAAGCATCTGACGACCACCTCGACTCCGGCGACCAAATTCCGTAAGTCCCGTGCGCCCCTTCACTTCTGACTCACACGAGATTGTTCGCAACGTTCTCGCGCATCTCCTAAACCCTCTGGCTTGTGTTAGGGCGACGCGGAACCTCGGCAACGACGCCGACAACAACCACCCAACGCCGTGCACGACTCCGACGAGCTCTTTCAGCCACATCCGAGCGGCCCTCCGCAAACCAGTACCACGTCGAGCTTTAGCACGCCTCTGCGGATCTGGTAAGCACCTTTTCGCATCCTGGAATGATCTGGAACGCTAGCGCCGCCGTAGACCGAGCGCTCCGCCGCTCACTGACGCCGCGCGCTGCCAGGACATGGTCGCTTGCTCGCGCGCCGTTGGATCTTGGTCCAAGCGTTAGGATAGATTCATTAATCGACGAAGAGGTACGCGATCTGGAGCGTACGATCTATTTAGATCCTGCGGCTACAGAGCTCGATCCGGTGCGAACCGGTACGCCCAAATCACAGCACGACGCGTGGCAAGTGTTAGAACTAAAAACAGAATTAAAACCAGAATTTGATTCAAATTTCAAATGCTTATAACTTTTGATTGCCACGTTGGAATTTTGCAAACTTTATACCGTTGGATTCAGTGAAACAAGACCTTTCTGAATATCCAATGTGTTTAACAAATATTAACAGTTAAAAATGACTTTATTTGTAGAAACATGTTTAAGGCTATTTTAAGTATAGATTTATTTTGGTAAATTGTATTAGTGCCAAATAAGTTTAGTTGGCAAACTTGTGACCTGTTAAGTTTCTGTAAACATGTGCATGCTTGGTAGAATTTTCAAAATTACCACTTGGTAAATTCTTGCATGCATGCATTCATATTATTTTTGATTGAATATAATTGTGTGTAATTGTATGCTATAATTTTTGTGTAGATTTTGCTAGTGATTGTGATTGTGAAGAGTGGTACTCTCCCCACTACCAAGGCAAGTGATATTTTCATGAATATTTCTATCCTATGTTTTGTACTAGCATTAGATATTTCGCTAAGTCTTGCATGCTACTTTTGCCTAATGCTATGTGGGGAAATCCTAAGTAGTGTAGAATTGTAGAATTGCTAGGGAATTTTCCTAAGTTAAGTTATCATACCATGCTTAGCCTAGCTATTTAGCAAACAAGGGTTGGTGAAAATCTATACTTATTATGATGAAAATATTTCTAAGTCATGAGACTTATACTTTCCTAATAAAACAACTAAGTCAAATGAACCTTCTGGGTGGAATGGAAGGATTGGGTTATGTTGAGTGGTTACACAAGGCCATGGACTTGGGTTGTGTATCTCACTTGTGGTATGCCACCCAGGCACAAAGGGATTTGGAGGCCAAGTGTTGAGAAAGCTTACAGTGCAACCACTTGGCAATATGGGCTCTGCCATGATCATATAGGTTGCTAGAACTTAGTCACTTGGACAGTTGGTGGTAGTGGGAATGATAGGTTGGAGCGCGTCCATTTGACTAAGGAAAGGCTTCTGAAGGGTCCTGTCTTGGGAAACCAAGTCTGGTGGGAAAAGTGCACAACCTCTGCAGATGGAAAAACCTAAGTACTTAGCCTTGTCCAAGGCAATGGACAACTTGAGCATCAAGACATGGAAGCTACAAGAATCTCATCATTCCAACTTCTAAATAAAAAACTTGTGGGTGAACAAGGGTGAAGGACCCCAATATCTATTGGTGGTTTCTTGGGAAGTTCTTGATAAAGAAAAACTTAGTGATTTCAACTAATAGGTAAATCTATTTTCAAGCAAAGCAAGCCGAGCTACACTTAGCCAAAAATGCATATAGTAATATAGTCCACTTAAAATGTACTAAGGTATCACTTGCCAATACTATTCCAAAGTATTGACCCTCTGTGGCTGTAACTTGTGATGTTGCAGGTTACTCCGATGATGAGTAGGAGTCATGAGTCTACACTCAACATGCTTGCCTGTGGCACATGAAGATGAAGACTTATGTTTATTTACTTATTCCTTAAAACTCTTGTATTAGGCCTATGGCCCTGAGTTGTAAAAGACTATGTTTTATCTCTGGAATGAATGTAATAAACGACCCTTGTATCTGTGTACTTCATCTTAAACTGTGGATGCTAGCATTGATCTAGGGACTAGCATTGCAATCACAGGGATCCTTTCCTTTATAAAGGAGGGGTCTAACAGATGGTATCAGAGCACTGTGTTGCCTGTAGGATTATGACCCTAGGATTGGAAACCACTAAGGAAAATTTTAAATACTTCTACACTTGTCTATTCTTCTCGTAAACTTTTCTAATCTTCTCATTTCTCATGTCTATTTGTAGATGAACTCCATCAACGAAGCCGTGAAGAAAGGACCACTCATGACCATGACCTTAGAGTGTGAAACTTAGTTTCCCAAGATTCTCAAGGACCTCATGGTGGCAATGGAAGCACATGGTGCAGCTTTATACAAAGGCTTTCCAGTGATGGATGAAGGAGTGGAGTATTGGTGGGTGCAACTTCACTTGTACAAAAACAAGGAAGACAACCACAAAGAAAGGGGATTCTGCATGTACACTAACACTGTAATGCACACCACATTCTTTGAGTCAGCCAGAGATGCAGCTTGGAGGACTATCGAAGAACTAAGTGCTAGAATCAAGTGCAGGATTCTCAACCTCCAAAAAGACTTAGAGAAGGAGAAGGAACTTACTCAAGAGTTGGAAGCCACCAACCAAGAGTTAAGGGGAGATATAATAGACTTAGTGATGGAATCATGTGAACAAGATAGGTGGATTGCCTCTAGGAACATTATGATAGCCACCAGATCCAGTGAGATAGGATTGTGAGCGCACTTCGTTAGTTGGACACCATCTATCACCTTAATTTCCAAAAATGATACCTTAAATAAGTTTGGACCATGACTGATGTAATGGAATTAAGTATGCATGACTTGGTTGATTTTGTGTTCCATGGATATGTATGAATGTTTGTCTTGTTTTATCTTAAATTGTGTTGTTCTAACTTTTTCAATCTTATAATAGATGCCTATTACCATCAGCACCGTTGAGGAGCTCCAGGTTACCCGTTTTGGTCCCCGTATCATTGAGCTTACCACTTTGCTCGAT
Organism: Avena sativa; assembly: GCA_916181665.1. Taxonomy (NCBI): domain Eukaryota; kingdom Viridiplantae; phylum Streptophyta; class Magnoliopsida; order Poales; family Poaceae; genus Avena; species Avena sativa. The sequence continues at coordinate 16,690,449 of OV702279.1, read as the reverse complement.
CTCCCTCTTCCCACCATCACGGTGTACCCACTCACCAAGTTCGAGAGGAAGGACCTCTGGGGCTTCAAGGTGAACCAACCCGGACGCCAGACAGAGGCCACTACAGAGGCCATCGTCTTCAAGCTGATGCACGATGACAGGGAGAGAGGCATGGAGGTAGTCATGCAGGACCTGATAGGACGTCTGTTAGGCCGTCACTCCCGACAGGTTATGGGCACTCACTTCCACGTTTTTGGAAGACGTGATGTTGATGGAGAGTCCATCGACTTTGAGGACGACTCGAGGGACGTAGCAGAGCCGATACGTCTCTATCTCCAGGACTTAGAGTCTCTTATCAGGCACGTGGACACGGACAGGACGAACGTCATGCTCAGCAATGACGAGCTTCAGGTGCAGCTACGCGAGAAGGACAAGCTTTTCGCACAGCAGGACGAGATGATCAAGGAAATGGAGACGAAGTTCGAGGCCCAGGACCGCAAGTTCAAGAGTCAGGAGAAACGCGTCCAGGATAGGAACAAGAAAATCCGGGACATGACCGAGGAACTGAAGTCCAAGGATTTCGAGCTAGAGCAGCAGCAGATGGTTATTGAGAGGCTTCGCTCCCAGAAGAGGGCTCTCAAGGCCAAGGTCGATTCCTTGACCACTACGATTGAGGAGAACAAGACCGCGATGGAGAACGCAGGCCTTACCTTCGTCGAGGAGGAGATTGATGCTGATGAGTAGACTTGACTACTCGTTTATCTTTCATTATCATACTTGTTATTTGTGAACTTGTTATTGGACCATCCGACATGTGGATGGCTTGCCTCTTGTGTGTTTCATTTCATGAACTTATTATCTGGTTGTTGAACTTTTATTCTTGAATTGCATGCTATGTGTTTGCTTGTGATGTATTGTGCATAAAACATCTATGGGTATCTCATTCTTATCTATTTGAACAAACCACAGATGCCTCCCCGTCGCGCAAACCCCAACCCCAACAACATCACCCCGGAAATGCAACAAATGATGAATGCGCAAACACAGCTTATGTAGATGATGACAACATTCATCCAAAACCAGAATAACAACAACAACAACAACAACAACCCCAATAAAAAAAACAACAATAACAACAACAACAACCCTCCGGGTTTTGATATGCTCACCAGATTTCTGCGTTTGAGGCCAGCAAAGTTTTCGGGGACAACTGATCCCATGGTAGCCAATGATTGGCTACGTTCCGTGAACAAGGACTTAGTGACCGTGGGCTGCACGGATGCTGAAAAAATCAGGTTCGCAGCACATCTGTTGGAAGGACCAGCCGCCACATGGTGGGACAACTTCCAAATCACCACTCCTATTGATGAGGTGACTTGGGCTATCTTTGAAGATGGCTTTCGCACTGCTCATATCTCATCGGGAATGATGAGCCTGAAAAAGAAAGAGTTTCACAACTTGAAGCAGCGCCACCGCAGCGTGGCTGAATACATAGAAGAGTTCAACAATCTGGCACGCTATGCACCGGATGAGGTTGACACAGATGCCAAAAGAAAGGAAAAGTTTCTGGAGGGCTTGAATGATGAGCTGAATCTGCAGCTGTCTGTGGCATATGTTCCAACTTATCAGTCTTTGTGTGACAAGGCTGCTATTTTGGAGAGTAAAATGAAGCAAGTCGAGAGTAGGAAGAGGAAACACTCCGACAAGCACAGCTCGGGATCGGCTCACAAACGATCTCACTATGATGAAAGTGGCAGCTCGAGATCCCATAAACATCGGAAATTCAACAAGCACCACAACCACAACCGTCATGACAACAAGCATCACCGCAGACATGACAATGACAAGTACAAGAACCACAAGGGTGGACATAAGAGCCACTATGGTGGAAATGGTAGTGGAAGTGGAAGTCAGCCTGCAAAAACGGACATCAGTCAGGTTGAGTGCTTCAAATGCAAGAAGCTGGGGCATTATGCTAATGAGTGCCCTGAGAAGAAAGTTGAAGGACCTAACAAGCCCAATCCTTTCCAGAAAGGACAGGTTAACCACATCAATGTGGAGGAGGTCTATGAGGAGCCTGATGCCGTTGCTGGTAAGTTCAGACTCAATTCCATTCCAGCATTTGTACTCTTTGACACTGGTGCATCTCATTCATTCATATCAAAAGCATTTGTTGATAGAAATGGGTTTGCATCTGAAAACATTGGGTGTCCAATAAAAGTTAGTTCTCCGGGTGGAGATATGATAGTAAGTCTTGGATGCCGGGATCTTGTCATAGAGTTTGGAAAGCATAAGTTTCCAGTGAGCCTGATAATCCTAGATTCCCAAGGACTAGACGTAATTTTGGGAATGGATTGGATGGCTAAGTATGAAGGACTACTAGATTGTGCTAATCGTACTGTAGCACTCACAACCCCAGAAGGAAAAAGAATAAAATTCAGATCCAATTTTGAATCCAAAGGAAGTAAGCTAAATTCTCTTAAGGGGGTTAGCATGGACAGTGTACCAATTGTGTGTGAGTATCCGGATGTGTTTCCGTAAGAGTTGCCAGGAATGCCACCAGATAGAGATGTGGAGTTTCTGATAGATTTGGTACCAGGTTCTGGACCAATAGCAAAAAGACTGTACAAAATGTCAGTTGATGAACTGAAAGAGCTCAAGAAGAAACTAGGGGAACAGTTGCAGAAAGGGTTTATTCAACCAAGTTCTTCATCTTGGGGAGCCCCAGTATTATTTGTGGAAAAGAAAGATAGAACACAAAGACTATGCATAGATTACCGTTCTCTCAACGAGGTAACTATCAAAAACAAATATCCTTTGCCAAGAATCAACGACTTGTTTGATCAGCTAGAAGGAGCATGTGTGTTCTCGAAGATTGATCTTCGGTCAGGCTATTTTCAACTCAAAATAAGAGAGCAAGACATACCTAAGACAGCATTTACCACAAGGTATGGATTGTATGAGTACACTGTGATGCCTTTTGGTTTAACCAACGCTCCAGCATACTTCATGAATATGATGAACAAGGTGTTCATGGAATTCCTTGACAAGTTTGTTGTCGTTTTCATCGATGACATCTTGGTCTACTCCAAGAGCAAGGAAGAACATGAAAGACACTTACGCTTGATACTTGAGAAACTGAGGGAACATAACCTTTATGCCAAATTCAGCGAGTGTGAGTTCTGGTTAGAGGAAGTTGGTTTTCTTGGTCATGTTATGACAAAGGATGGTGTGGCAGTTGATCCTGCTAAAGTTTGAGCTGTGACAGAATGGGAATCTCCCAAGAATGTGAAAGAAGTTCGTAGTTTCCTTGGCTTAGCAGGTTACTACAGAAGGTTCATTGAAAATTTCTCGAAGGTTGCTAAGCCAATGACAGAATTGTTAAAGAAGGACAAGAAATTTGCTTGGTCTGAAGGTTGTGAAGTCAACTTCCAAGAGTTGAAGAAGAGACTTGTAACAGCACCAGTTCTATGTCTACCAGATTTGGAAAAGGATTTCCAAGTATATTGTGATGCGTCTCATCAAGGTTTGGGTGCCGTATTGATGCAAGACGGTAAAGTTGTGGCCTATGCTTCGAGACAACTCAAAACTCATGAAGTAAACTATCCTACTCATGATTTGGAGTTAGCCTCTGTCGTCCATGCACTCAAAACATGGAGACATTACCTTTTGGGAAAGCGTTGTGAAGTATTCACCGATCATAAGAGTTTGAAGTATATCTTCACCCAGAAGGAAATCAATATGAGACAAAGGATATGGCTAGAGCTTATCAAGGATTACGACTTAAGTTTGCAGTACCACCCCGGTAAAGAAAATGTAGTAGCAGATGCTCTAAGTCGTAAGACGTTTGTGAATGGCCTTACCAAAGGTGAATTGCTAGATGACTTGTGTAAGCAATTCAAAGAACTCAGATTAGAAATTGTGCCTGAGGGACATCTCATGTCTTTGGATGTTCAACCCACTTTGTTGGACAAGATCCGAGAAGCTCAGAAGACTGATAAGGAAATTGAAAAGATTAAGGAAAATATTAGTCTAGGTAAAGCTAAGAGTTTCCATATAGACGAACAAGGTACTTTATGGCACGGGAAACGTATATGTGTTCCACAGGACGCGGAGTTGCGGAAACTGATTTTACAAGAAGGCCACAACTCTCCGTATTCTATTCACCTGGGAAACACTAAGATGTATATGGATATGAAAGAAAGGTTTTGGTGGAACAATCTCAAAAGGGACATCGCCGAACATATTGCTTTGTGTGATGTGTGTAGCAGAGTAAAAGTGGAGCATCAGAAACCAGCGGGTTTGCTTTAACCACTACCTATTCCTGAATGGAAGTGGGAAAATATCGGTATGGATTTCATTACCGGATTACCAAGGACCAGGTCAGGGTATGACTCCATATGGGTAGTAGTGGATCGCCTAACTAAAGTGGCTCATTTTATACCCGTGAAGACAACTTATACAAGTGCCAAGTTAGAAAAGATCTACATGAGCAGAATTGTATGCCTTCACGGTGTGCCTAAGAGTATTGTGTCAGATAGAGGAACTCAGTTCACTTCTCACTTTTGGAGACAGCTTCATGAATCCTTAGGAACGAGGTTGGAATTCAGCACTGCTTTTCATCCTCAAACTGATGGATAAACAGAAAGGACTAATCAGATTCTTGAAGACATGTTGAGGGCATGTGCCCTAGACTATGGAGCAAGTTGGGATGAAAGTTTGCCTTACGCATAGTTCTCTTACAATAACAGTTACCAATCTAGCATTGGGATGGCACCATTTGAGTTTCTCTATGGAAGGAAGTGTACCACCCCATTACTATGGAATGGTGTGGGAGAAAGAAGTTTATTTGGACCTGATATTATCAAAGACGCCGAAGAGAAGGTCCAATTGGTTAAAGACAGGTTGAAGATAGCACAGTCCCGACAGAAAAGCTACGCGGATTCTAAGCGTAGAGAAGTCACCAACGAAGTTGGAGATAGAGCTTATCTTAGAGTATCACCACTTCGTGGAGTGAAAAGATTTGGAGTCAAAGGAAAGTTGGCACCAAGATATGTTGGGCCATTCAATATTCTAAGTCGCAAAGGAGAAGTTGCATATGAAGTTGAATTGCCAGAGTCTCTGTCAGCTGTCCATAATGTGTTTCATGTGAGTCAGCTTAAGAAATGTCACCCAGAGATGGAAGAATCATCTTTGAAGGATACCATACCCTTGGAAGAAGTCCAACTAGAAAGTGATCTCACCTATGAGGAAAAGCCTGTCAAGATTCTTGAGACCGCAGAAAGAGTCACAAGGACAAAAACTATCAAGTTTTGCAAGGTTCAATGGAATCATCATTCCGAAGAGGAAGCAACATGGGAAAGAGAAGATGATCTTCGGAAAGACCACCCTCACCTATTTGCTAGCCAATCCGAATCTCGAGGGCGAGATTCATCTTAAGGGGGTTAGATTTGTAACATCCCTAAAATTCATATTTCAAAGCTCATTCATATCATCCTTGCATCCAAATCATTTAAGAAAACAGAAGCATATGGTACCATGATTTTATGTGGTCAGTCTCATTTTAAATAGCCAACACCATTAGAAAGTTGGAAGTTTTGGGAACTTGGTTGCTTGCCTCCATTGTTGGAAAGTGTGTGTGAAAAATTTAAACCAAAGTTATAATTTAGAAATAATCACAAAACCCCTATTTTAAAACATTTGCAAAATAGAAGCAAAGTCTCCATTTGTTTGAAATCCAAGTTTGACCAAACCCTTGCAAAGTAACCCCATGAGTTTTGACCCATTTCTGAGACCAAATCACCACTACAAAACCTCAGGAAGATTTGAATTCAAATTGATTTTGAAACCATTTGAAAACTCATTCAGAAAATCGAAATAGAAAAGAAAAAGAATTAAACAAAGGAAAAGGGCCGAGCGCCAGATATCTAGCCCAGCAGAGAATTGAGCCCAACAAGCCCACCCGGGGGTTTTATTTTCCTCTCGCACGCGCCAGCGCACCCAGACGGTCATTGACGACCGGACCCCACCCTCACTTCGCGCACATCGCTGATGAGCGGGCCCTGCCCACGCTGTCCTCGTCTTCCCCAAACCGCGCCCGTGACCACGGCGCAGCTGCAGTCATGGCCGGTAATGGCGCGGCATAATTGGGCATTAATCCGCGAGCGTTTCCTGTCGAGGCTCCGGCTATAAGATCCCCACTTCCTAGCGACCATTTTTCCCCACTCAATTCTGCCCTCGCGCCACCAGGCTTCCCACGACTCACACAACACCGCCGCAGACAGAGCTCACTCCGGCGATCGATTCCGGTAAGTTCCGGGCGCCCCTCCCTCTCTGATTTGTTCGAGCCATTTCGCAATCTCCTTGCGCACCTCCTGACCCCACCAGTTCATCCTGTACTGCCCCAGGTCGCCGTTCCCGCTCGACGCCGCAAGCATCTGACGACCACCTCGACTCCGGCGACCAAATTCCGTAAGTCCCGTGCGCCCTTCACTTCTGACTCACACGAGATTGTTCGCAACGTTCTCGCGCATCTCCTAAACCCTCTGGCTTGTGTTAGGGCGACACGGAACCTCGGCAACGACGCCGACAACAACCACCCGACGCCGTGCACGACTCCGACGAGCTCTTTCAGGCACATCCGAGCGCCCCTCCGCAAACCAGTACCACGTCGAGCTTTAGCACGCCTCTGCGGATCTGGTAAGCACCTTTTCGCATCCTGGAACGATCTGGAACGCTAGCGCCGCCGTAGACCGAGCGCTCCGCCGCTCGCTGACGCCGCGCGCCGCCAGGACATGGTCGCTTGCTCGCGCGCCGTTGGATCTTGGTCCAAGCGTTAGGATAGATTCATTAATCGACGAAGAGGTACGCGATCTGGAGCGTACGATCTATTTAGATCCTGTGGCTACAGAGCTTGATCCGGTGCGAACCGGTACGCCCAAATCACAGCACGACGCGTGGCAAGTGTTAGAACTAAAAACAGAATTAAAACCAGAATTTGATTCAAATTTCAAATGCTTATAACTTTTGATTGCCACGTTGGAATTTTGCAAACTTTATACCGTTGGATTCAGTGAAACAAGACCTTTCTGAATATCCAATGTGTTTAACAAATATTAACAGTTAAAAATGACTTTATTTGTAGAAACATGTTTAAGGCTATTTTAAGTATAGATTTATTTTGGTAAATTGTATTAGTGCCAAATAAGTTTAGTTGGCAAACTTGTGACCTGTTAAGTTTCTGTAAACATGTGCATGCTTGGTAGAATTTTCAAAATCACCACTTGGTAAATTCTTGCATGCATGCATTCATATTATTTTTGATTGAATATAATTGTGTGTAATTGTATGCTATAATTTTTGTGTAGATTTTGCTAGTGATTGTGATTGTGAAGAGTGCTACTCTCCCCACTACCAAGGCAAGTGATATTTTCATGAATATTTCTATCCTATGTTTTGTACTAGCATTAGATATTTCGCTAAGTCTTGCATGCTACTTTTGCCTAATGCTATGTGGGGAAATCCTAAGTAGTGTAGAATTGTAGAATTGCTAGGGAATTTTCCTAATTTAAGTTATCATGCCATGCTTAGCCTAACTATTTAGCAAACAAGGGTTGGTGAAAATCTATACTTATTATGATGAAAATATTTCTAAGTCATGAGACTTATACTTTCCTAATAAAACAACTAAGTCAAATGAACCTCCTGGGTGGAATGGAAGGATTGGGTTATGTTGAGTGGTTACACAAGGCCATGGACTTGGGTTGTGTATCTCACTTGTGGTATGCCACCTAGGCACAAAGGGATTTGGAGGCCAAGTGTTGAGAAAGCTTACAGTGCAACCACTTGGCAATATGGGCTCTGCCATGATCATATAGGTTGCTAGAACTTGGTCACTTGGAAAGTTGGTGGTAGTGGGAATGATAGGTTGGAGCGCGTCCATTTGACTAAGGAAAGGCTTCTGAAGGGTCCTGTCTTGGGAAACCAAGTCTGGTGGGAAAAGTGCACAACCTCTGCAGATGGAAAAACCTAAGTACTTAGCCTTGTCCAAGGCAATGGACAACTTGAGCATCAAGACATGGAAGCTACAAGAATCTCATCATTCCAACTTCTAAATAAAAAACTTGTGGGTGAACAAGGGTGAAGGACCCCAATGTCTATTGGAGGTTTCTTGGGAAGTTCTTGATAAAGAAAAACTTAGTGATTTCAACTAATAGGTAAATCTATTTTCAAGCAAAGCAAGCCGAGCTACACTTAGCCAAAAATGCATATAGTAATATAGTCCACTTAAAATGTACTAAGGTATCACTTGCCAATACTATTCCAAAGTATTGACCCTCTGTGGCTGTAACTTGTGATGTTGCAGGTTACTCCGATGATGAGTAGGAGTCATGAGTCTACACTCAACATGCTTGCCTGTGGCACATGAAGATGAAGACTTATGTTTATTTACTTATTCCTTAAAACTCTTGTATTAGGCCTATGGCCCTGAGTTGTAAAAGACTATGTTTTATCTCTGGAATGAATGTAATAAACGACTCTTGTATCTGTGTACTTCATCTTAAACTGTGGATGCTAGCATTGATCCAGGGACTAGCATTGCAATCACAGGGATCCTTTCCTTTATAAAGGAGGGGTCCAGCAGAGATCTTCCATAGCTTCAGGCCTTAATTGCTCAGAGTTGTCCGTAACCGGGGACACGACTAAGTACTTTGAATTTGATCTTCGACAGAAGTTGTACACTTTACCCACATGAGACAATCTCTTCTTGATGCCACCAGTGGCCGCTGGATCAGTACACACCAAATGGAGTACCGGCAGATCGAGAATGTGACAAAGTCTTTCCATGGAAATCCTCCCAATACATGATGCTAGCTTGTCTACCAGGCACCAATGTAAGGATAAATTTCCAATACATGAATCCGTTTAACCTGAGTAGGTGCCAATGCAAGGGTCTTCCACTATGTAGTTGACTAAGCCAGAGCCCATTTAGCATGTGGCTGTACACGGAAGCCACTGTATGAGAAACATGTTCAATCTCTAAGTCCCTGGGTGGTTTTCTTCTAGTGCACTTACAAAAAAGATACCCACATAAACATGGTTCCCTTCGTTGCCATCTTATCCACAATTGAGTATCCACATTCCACCCAGGTGATTCATTGAGTACTTGTTTTATTATATAAAACATATATATTTCCAACATTTCATATAATCATGATATGGTATTCCACCCCAAGTCTATAGCAGGGCTAAGCATACTACAACTACAATGTTTTCACTAAGGAAGATATTAGGATATCCTTATAGGACATAGCTTAGCATAGTAATATAATAGCCCTATCATGCATACTACAAAAATACCACTAAGTGTAGTGAAAATAGTAGGACATGGATGATAGTGTCACTTGCCTTTTTAGTAGAGAATATTGGTTCACTCCTAGATCTTGCAAATATCACACTCTTCAAATTTCACTACAATTCAATCAAGCAAGCACATATTCAAACAAGCATTCAAACAATTCACCACATAAAACAATAAAATCAAGTAATGCATGCAAGCATGCAAAAGATTGTTTTATTTGGAGAAGTGGTTTCTATTAGGATCTAAACATTTTAAAGCTCCTATTGATCATTTACAAAAGTGGTAAAACCATTTAAATTCAAGTTGGTGACAATGGCCATTTAAATCATTTTTGTTTTGCTAAGAATGATTTAAAACAAAGTAATATTTTCTAGTGTTAGTCAAATATATTTTTAAACACAAATGTTAGTGTTTATGGTCAAAGTGTTTAATATTAATCCATTTGCAAAAGGTTTCATCCAAATTCCCATTTTTAATTCAAAGCAATATTTTATTTGCTAAAAATGCCTTTAAACAAAGTAATCATTCACTAGGGTTCATCAAATATATTTTTCTAAAATCCTAAAACTTGGTGTTTAGGGTTAGAGACTTTAAATCAAACCATTTTCCAAAGGCTTTAGTCAAAAAGAATTTTTAAATCAAAATCAATATTTTTTATTTATCTAAAAATGCTTGTATTCTAAGATTTATTCCTTTGCGTCCCAAAATATATTTTTAAATCTAGAAGTCGCTTTTTATGGTCAGTAGGTTCAAAAAAACCTTTTACAAAAGATTTTACTCTAAAATTATTTTTGGAATAATTTTTATACTCAAATTAGTCCTACACATGTTTCTGCAAAAACAACCAATATTACAGAAGCAAATCATTAAAAAAAGGGCATGGTTGGGTAGAATTATTTTTCCTTATTCCAATGATATAAAGTTTGCAAAATTTGGACGTGTAGATTTAAAGTTATGAATTTTACAAATCCTATCATCTAATAGATCAAATATCCGTTTTTAATACAATCACTGGCCACGTGTCTGTTTCTAACTGGTGCGTACCGGTTCGTGCGGATCGCGCTCTGTGGATCGTTGGATCTAAATAAGATCGTGCGACACAGATCAAAACTTACCCCTTTAGTTAAAATCTAATCTTAACCAGATGATAGCGATCTAACGGCTACGATGCTATGACCAGGAACTGGCGGCGCTAGACGGCGGCTGTGCGGCGGCGCGGCTCTGTCAGTGATGTTGCCGGCGAACTAGGAAGCAAGAGAGGGAACGGAGGTTCTTACCGTGCTCGCATGGTTTCAGTGAAGCTCAAGGTGGTCTCAGCTACTCGAGGCACGGACGGGAGCAGCGACGATTGCTCGTCGGAGTTTGCGGCGGCGTCGGGCTCGTCTGTTCGTTGTCGGAGGCGAGGATTGAAGGCTCGTTGAGACATGTGCACAGGAGAATCAAAGCTAGGGGAAAGGGAGGTCGGGTTTTACCAGGGGGCTTCGCCGAAGAAGTGGCAGACGACGGCGGCGTTCAGAGGTTGTCCTTGCCGACGGTTTGGAGAGCGCACGAGGGAATGAGTGGTACAGGGAGATGTGCAAGAAGATGGGGAGTAGGCTCGTGGGTACTGGGAGGCAAGGGGAGGGTCGACGTCACCGGAATCGGCCAGTGAGCTCGTCTGAGCCGTGGGTGCTTGGGCTTGCAATTCTTGTAGCCTGGTGGCCGAGAGGGAGTGATGTCTGGGGGAAACAGAGAGGAAGACTGGGCGATAAATCGAGTGTGGTCGCGAGTGTTAATCACTAAGCCATTACCGCGAATTTACACTGAGGAGTTAACGGCAGAAACGGCCGGGAAGGGGCGTGGTCAGCGGGCGGGTGAGGGAGACGATGACCTGGCGGTGGGGCAACGTCGTCAGTGATTGAGAGGGAAAATGGTGGGGTCGCGGAGTCAGTGAGGTTGCGGGTCGATTCGCGAGTGACAGCAAACGTTTCGGGCTAGAGGGAGTAGGCTGCGTTGCTGGGCCACGTGGGCTAGCTGGGCTGGCTGGTTTCCATTCTTTCTTATTCTGTTTTCCTTTTCTTTTTTCCATTTTCATTTTTTGTTTTGAATTTTTTCAAATAATTTCAAACCCTTTTTCAGTTCAAATCTTTTCAAACTTTTCAATAAATTTCTGTTCTGTTCAAACATGTATTTTAAAGACCTTTTTAAATAATTTTCTTTTATTCTTATATGATTTATTATTTATTCAAACTAGTCACTTGTCTTTAACCAAATAGGGTTTTAGTATAATTTAAATTCTTATTTGATTTCTTATTTTCTCAAAACCTTTTCAGTAGACTTTGTTTATTCAATATGATGTTAAATACTTCACTTTGAATTATTTAAAGTATTTCAATATGATTTATTAATTCATTTAAATTGGCATTTTTTTATTTCAAACAAAATCAAATATGGTTTTAATTCCATATAAATTTTATTTCAAATAATTCTTTGATTCCATTTAAGTTAATTAAATAACTTTTATTCCACTTGGGTAAATTCCAATTATTATTTTCCCATGATTTAATTAATCATTCTTATTGGGGTTTTGTCTTTAATGAAATGGAGTAGAATTTGGTTAATGTCATATTATTTTATTTTGAATATTCTTTATCCCTTTATTTTATTTGAATTTGGATTATCTTTATTCCATTAGGGTTTTAGAGTTTTGGTTTACTTTCCAAGTGTTTAAATATCAAGATGCATTTATGAAGAATGCATATCATAGTTGGATTCAAATTTTATTCAAAGTTTGCTCAAGATGGGTTTTAATGTTTCCATTTAGAAATAAAAAGTTTCTTTTCACCCAAAATTTCAACAAATATTTATGTTGTTTATTTATTTTTCACATTTCAAAATTTGGAAAATTTTGGGATGTGACAAAACTTTACAAATTCTATTGTAGATGGAACCACCTGCTTTTAATTTCAATGAATTCATGGAGAAAGAGAAACTTGCAACGAACGGTAGCATCTTTACATAATGGGCCATGAATTTGAGGATTCTCCTCTCTGCTGCACAAAAGCAATATGTGCTAGAAGCGCCGCTAGGCCCCCCATCGTTCGATGATGCCCCTGACAAGGAGAAGTATGTCTATCAGACTCGTCAGGAGGACCACAACTTAGTTCATTGCGGCATATTGTATGGGCTAGAGCCAGAACTTCGAAAGCATTTCGAAAACGGAAATGCATTTGATACAATGGGTGAGTTGAAAATGATTTTCGACACACATGCTGCGGTAGAGAGCTACAATGCTTCAGAAAAGTTCTTTAGCTGCATGATGGAAGAGAATAGTTCCGTAAGTGAGCATGTACTCAAGATGTCGAGTTACACGGATAAGCTTGTGTCCTTAGGAATAATGATTCCCATTGACTTAGGAATCCATCGTGTTCTGCAGTCTCTGCCACCTAGATATAAGAGCTTTGTGATGAACTATAATATGAAAGGCATTAAGAAGTCTCTCCCCGAGCTTCTATCAATGATTAAAACTGCAGAAGTGGAGATCAAGAAAGAACATCAAGTGTTGATGATCAATAAGACCACTAGTTTCAAGAAAGACAAGAAGGGTAAACTGAAGGGAAAGAAGGGCGGCAAGCCAGTTGCCGTGCCTGAAAGGAAACCCAAGTTAGCCCTAAGTCTGATACCGAGTGTTATTATTGTAAGGGGACTGGCCACTAGAAGCGCAACTGACCCAAGTATTTGGCAGACAAGAAGGCCGAGACGGCAAATAAAGGTATATATGATATACATGTTATTGATGTGTACTTGACTAGTACTCGTAGTAGCACCTGGGTATTTGATACCGGTTCAGTTGCTAATATTTGTAACTCGAATCATGCGCTGCAGAACAAGCGACCGCTAGCAAGGGGTGAGGTCAAGATGCGTGTCGGCAATGGATCAAGTGTTGATGTGATATCCGTCGGAACGCTACCTCTCCACTTACCATCAGGATTAGTAATAAACTTTAATAATTGTTATCTGGTGCCAGCACTGAGCATGAACATTGTATATTCATCGTGTTTGATGCGAAGTGGTTATTCATTTAAATCCGAGAACAATGGTTGTTCTATTTATATGAATGAAATCTTTTATGGTCACGCACCGATGATGAATGGTTTATTTCTGTTGGGTCTCGATAATAATGTTACACATATTCATAATTTTGATGCTAAAAGGATTAAACTTAATGATGATATATCCGCATATATGTGGCACTGTCGTCTAGTTCATATTGGCGTTAAACGCATGAAGAAGCTCCATTTGGATGGAATTTTGGAATCACTTGATTTTGTATCATTTGATACATGTGATCCATGCCTTATGGGCAAGATGACTAGAATGCCGTTTTCCGGTTCAATGGAACGGGCGAGAGATTTATTGGAAATCATACATTCTGATGTATGTGGTCCAATAAGTTTGTCGGCGTGAGGTAGATATTGTTATTTTGTAACTTTCACGGATGATTTGAGTAGATACGGTTATATATACTTGATGAGACACAAGTCTGAAACCTTTGAAAAGTTCAAGGAATTTCAGAATGAAGTGGAAAATCATCTTAATAGAAAGATCAAATTTCTATGGTCCGACCGTGGAGGTGAGTATCTAAGTTACGAGTTTAGCACTCATATGAAAGAGTGTGGAATATTTTCACAACTCACACCTGCCGGAACACCACAACAAAATGGTTTGTTGAAACATCGTAATCTTTATTGGATATGGTTCGATCTATGATGTCTCTTACGGACTTGCCGTTGTCATTTTGGGGTTAAGCACTAGAAACCGCTGCATTCACTTTAAATCGGGCACCATATAAATCCGTTGAAAAGACACTGTATGAATTATGGTTTGGAAACAAACCTAAGCTGTCATTTCTTAAAGTTTGGGGATGCGATGTTTATGTGAATAAACTTCATCCGGATAAACTCGAACCCAAAGCAGAAAAATGCGTCTTCATAGGATACCCTAAGGAAACTATTGGGTATTCCTTCTATCACAGATCCAAGGGCAAGGTTTTTGTTACCAAGAATGGATCCTTTCTAGAGAAAGAGTTTCTCGCGAAAGGCGTGAGTAGTCGGAAGGTAGAACTCGAAGAGGTTGTATAACCTTCTCTTCATAGTATGGCGAGTAGCGCAGCACTGGAAGTAGTTCTGGAGTTGGCTTCACCAATTGAAGAGGGAACTAATGATAATGATCATGAATCTCCAAAAGAGAATACTACCGAACCTCGCAGGTCCAGCAGGACGCGTGTAGCTCCCGAGCTGTACATAAATCCTGTTATGAATTTCATGGTTGATGAAATTGATGACCCTGCGACATATGAAGAAGCGATGATGAGCCTTGATTCTAACAAATGGTTAGAAGCCATGAAATCCGAGATGGAATCCATGTACGAAAACCAAGTTTGGAACTTGGTGGACTTACCTCAAGACCGAAAGGCCGTGGAGAATAAATGGATTTTCAAAAGGAAAACTGATGTTGATGGTAATGTGACTGTCTATAAAGCTCGACTTGTCGCAAAGGGGTTTCGACAAATTCAAGGAGTTGACTACGATGAGACATTCTCTCCCGTAGATATGCTAAAGTCAGTTAGGATTATGTTAGCAATTGCTGCATATTTCGATTATGAGATATGGCAGATGGATGTCAAAATCGCGTTGCTCAATGGAAATATTGAAGAAGAGTTGTATATGATACAACCAAAGGGTTTTGTCGATCCTAAGGATGCTAACAAGGTGTGCAAGCTTCAACGATCCATCTATGGACTAAAGCAAGCATCCCGGAGTTGGAATCTCCACTTTGATGAGGTGATCAAAGAGTTTGGATTTGTCCAAACTTATGGAGAGGCTTGTATTTGCAAGAAAGTGAGTGGGAGCAATGTGGCATTTCTGATATTATATGTGGATGCCATATTATTGATCGAAAATGATATAGATCTTTTAAACAGTGTTAAAAGTTATCTAAACAGAAAATTTTCAATGAAGGACCTTGGTGAAGCGTCATACATATTAGGCATAAAGATCTATAGAGATAGATCAAGGCGCCTAATAGGGCTATCGCAAAGTACATACCTTGATAAGATTTTAAAGAAGTTTCAAATGGAAGGAAGTAAGAAGGGGTTCTTACCTATGTTGCAAGGCAAGACATTGAGTAAGACTCAAAGTCCGGCTACGACGGAAGAAAGAGAGATAATGGACAAAGTCCCCTATGCTTCAGCCATAGGCTCTATAATGTACGCCATTCTATGTACAAGACTAGATGTGGCACATGCTATTAGTTTGACTAGTAGGTACCAATCTGATCCAGGATCGGAACACTAGATAGCGGTCAAGAATATCCTTAAGTACTTGCGAAGAACTAAGGATATGTTTCTTGTGTACAGAGGTGAAGAAGAGCTCGTCGCTAAGTGTAATGTCGACGCTAGCTTTGACACCGATCCGGATGACTCTAAGTATCAATACGGATATGTATTTCTCATGAATGGTGGAGCGGTTAGTTGGAGGAGTTCCAAACAACCCATGGTGGCGGGATCAACAATGGAGGCCGAATATGTTGCTGCTTTGGAAGCGGCTCAGGAATCGGTTTGGATGAAGGAGTTCATATCCGAACTAGGTGTGGTTGTGAGAGCATTGGACCCAACAGTGATCTATTGTGACAACAATGGTGCCATTGCCAATGCCAAAGAACCAAGGTCTCGCAAGAATTCCAAGCATATTAAGCGCCAGTTTCACTCCATCCGCGAGCATGTCAAGGATGGAGATATATAGATTTGTAAAGTACACACGGATCTCAATGTAGCAGATCCGTTGACTAAAACTCTCCCTAGAGGAAAACATGATCAACACCAGAACTCCATGGGTGTTAGATTTATCACTATGTAACTAGAATATTGTCTCTAGTGCAAGTGGGAGACTGAAGGGAATATGCCCTAAGTGGCAATAATAAAGTGGTTATTATGTATATTCCAAGTATATGATAGTTGTTTATTTTGCATGCTCTAATTGTATTGATACGGAAATGTTAATACATGTGTGTTTAATAAACAAACAGGAAGTTTCTAGTTATGCCTCTCTCATAAACTAGCTCGTTGATTAACAAGATGATCAAGGTTTCCTGATCATGGACATTGGATGTTGTTAATAACGAGGTCACAACATTAGTGTAATGGTGTGATGAACATTCATCCGAAGTATAGCATTACGATCAAAGTCATTGAGTTTATATTGCTATAACATCATACGAAGCGATCCTAATCCTTAAACCACGAGATCATGTCAATCACTAACACCGGAAGAGTATCTTGATAACATCAAACGTCACACCGTAACAGGGTGATTATAATGATGGGTTCAGTACATCTAAAGTGTTATGTTGTGGCCCATGGATCGAGAGTGGAATTTTTTCATCCCGATGATGGATAGATATGCTCTGGTCCCTCTCGGTGATATCACATTGGTTAACTTGCAAGCAAGTGATTTGATCACTAGAATGTTATATCACGGGAACAAGAAAAGAGTACATGTCAGTAACGAGATCAAACTAGGTATGGAGATACCGATGATTGAATCTCAGACATGTAATATATCATGAAACAAAAGGATTAAGATACTAGCATAAAAGGTTCTCACGGTCACAAGAAAGTCATCGCTGAATGTGTGGGAGTCAGTATGGATCTCCAGGTCCCGCTTCTGATTATTGATATGAGAGGGGTATCGATCATGTCCGCATTATTCGTGAACCGTAGGGTGACACACTTAAGAGACACCAACGCCAGTTGGAGCAAAAGTTTCATGCCGGAAAGAGTAACAAGCGCAAAAATTTATTTCACAAGATACCGAAACGGGTTTTCGGGTGAAATTGCAGAAAGTGTTTTTGCATGTGAAATGAAATACTAGCAAGGGGTTATATGTGAATGTTTGTCATTAAAGTAATTGACAAAATTCTGAATAAATAAAAGGAGTTTTATTTAATGAGAGTTAGCATTAAATTTGGTGGAAATTTAATGGGAATTTGAGTGGGTTTTTGAGTGGAGGAAATTGAAAGGCATTTTTTTGAGTGGAAGTGTCCACCCACATCAATGGAGGGAGGG
Source organism: Avena sativa (assembly GCA_916181665.1). NCBI lineage: Eukaryota > Viridiplantae > Streptophyta > Magnoliopsida > Poales > Poaceae > Avena > Avena sativa. The sequence goes on along the minus strand of OV702279.1, from coordinate 16,673,005 downwards.
CAAGGGGGAGCCCCATGAGCCAGCCACCCCCTTGGGGTTCTCCCTCCTCCTATAAAAGGAGCCCACTCCCTCTCTCTCACATACACCTCCTCGTGAAGGATCTCTCTCCCCCTCTAGTATTTATCCCCCATGGTCTCGGACTAGAGAGATACATGTTCCTGGTGGCTATTCAGCTAGAAAGAGTTGTGCTTCCACTGCATCGCTGGAGCATGGAGGCGGAGGTTGCTCGGTGCCTCGGACGTGTGTGTGAGCAAGGATGCGCCGCTGATTTGTGGCGCTAGGACTTCCTCTCGATCTTGAGATCGACAAGAGATCGTCTACATCAACCACGAGTTCAACCTCGTTAAGCTTTGTCAGTCTTCAAGGGTATGTTCTCTACGGATGTATATCCGCCCGTTGATTGTATCTAGTAGATAGATCTTGGTACATAGTTGTTCCCATCGTAGGAAATTTTTTGTTTTCTATGCTGCAAACCCTACACCACCGCCATGGCATGGTTTATTATAATGTGCCCATATTCCAGACATGCGTGTATCTTTGATACCTTCGATCTGGATTACGGATGTAGTATAGCTCTTTTTCCCTAGTAGACCTAGGTTTATCGAATCCTCGGGAAGCATAAAGGAAAGTGATATTACTTAAACGGACCTTCGAGAGTTTTAGAATTCCTATTGCATTTTCACCAGACCAAGAGTTTGTGATCTTGTTGTTGTTGTTGTTGTTGTTGTTGTTGTTGTTGTTGTTGTTGTTGTTGTTGTTGTTGTTGTTGTTGTTGTTGTTGACGATGGAGAGAGAGGGCCTAGGGTCTTCGGCTTTCAATAGTAGCTGTGCAGAACATCCGATAGGAATAATAGATAATAATAAAGTAGTCATGTAATTGTTAGGGCAAGATAATTATATGTGGGTAGTGCATCCATAAATGTTATCGCCTCCGCAACCGCTTATGGAAATAACCTACTAGTCTCATCCATAGAAGAAAGAGAGATAATGATATGCATAGTGATGTTACCGTCAATCCCATGTAAGTTCCTCACATACAGTCGTACTACCCTTTCTATCACTAGGGTTCCTATCCTGCAGATCAGTCATTACTCACACTTCTTTTACCTGGATCAATCCTCGAGTTCTTGGGTTCCTGACAAGTCCTTAAATTGAGGCAAGAGAGGGTACTACAATCATCATGTCACACAAACTAATGCATGATCCCATCTTTGATAAATAACATGCACAAAAGCTACATGGCTAGGCCGAATCCCTTAGCCCAAGGAGAATTACTCACACATAGAGATGAAATCGAAAATCATAAACATTGTAATAGAGATCATAGAGTTGATAGAAAATAGTCTTACAATGTCGCCAATTGCAGATGAGATCTACTATTACAAGTGATGGAAGAAGGCTATGGTGGTGGAGAAGGGTTTAGAGGTTTAGATCTAGATCTATTCCTCTGGCGTGGCGGCAAGGAGAGTTTAGGGTGACAGAAGCGATGTTGTGGAGTCAAGGGCCTTGTTTCTCGTTGTCTGAAGCCTCTTTATATAGGGTTCCCTTCATGAAAGTTGTTCCGTTTAACCTAAGGAGGCCGGTGCAAACTATACAGCGGCGGGTCGTATAGTTGGTCGTTAAGCTTGCAGTAGCCTCCTCATGGCTTCTGGTTTCTTTGGCGTGTTGGAAATATCCTATCTTTGGAATTTATGTAGTGATTCCCATCATCATACGTCATTATCTGCACAGGCAAAAATAGCAAGAAAGGATTGCACACCCCTTTGATCATTAGGCATTAGTGGCAGAAAATAGAGAGACATTTCATCAAATATATGAATAATATCTAGTTTAAATGCGGCTGTGGATGGTTATATTTCACATCCATCAACCTCCCCAAGCTTAAACTTGATCGTCCTCAAGCAAAAAAACCAAAATCAAAAGGGAACTCAGCATTTAAACTGAAATAATGATATGATGATCTTACTCATGATTGATGGTCTCATTATTCCTCCACTTTATTAATCTAAAAAAGTTCAGCATAGATAGAGTAATGGCAAGAATATCATACGGGTTCATGAATCCTTATAACGCAGCAAAATTATAGTAAGGATGGATGATTCAAAAGAGTAAACTTTATTTCATGTCATGTAATTAACTCATAGGCTTGCCTTGGAAAAAAGTATAATCATGTAGAATTAAAAGTGTGAGAGTTTTTCATGAAAAGCATATATACTAAAGTATCTCAATTCTCCCACATCAATAAATCAAGACTTTTCAAGCACTACTTTTCTATCCATTGTCCTTCAAGAATTTTAGTTCATAAGTAATTAAGAGCATGCCAAAAAAATTCATTAGTTTATCGGGCTGTGATGGACACTCGTGTTATCACTAAGGTTTTTGTTCCTTTTGCATAATGATTACTCATATCAGCCACAGGAGTGATTCCATCATGTTACAGCTACCGGGAGTGCCAAGAGTCTTACCCATTAGAGCATTGTTGCTACAAATGTTTAACCAACTCATAGCCAAAATCTAGGAGTTTGCTCCATGAAGATCGTTTGTAGGCTAGCGGAGTTGTTGGCATCCCATGAAGTTTGAAACGCATAAAGCTATATCATTCTTATGATTTACAATTCAAAGTTTGGCATGCTCACAAAAGCCGCTAAACATTAATTCAATTGAACAAATCTTTTTAAAGAGAACTATCAAGTCAATCATTATTTTCTATGGTGTCGAGTGTCTCTAGGAATAAGCTTTCAAGACTAAACACTACAACACCCAAGTCTTCAATTTGTGAGACTTTTCTTGTTTCAATTGTTTAGCAAATTTTTAGGCAAGACTTGGTTAACTACAAGAGCTGGAACAAAACGTACCCAATCAAATACCCATGCATTTTTTACTACAATTAGAGACTCACTCCACCGATATAACATATCAACATTACTACTAACTAGCATGGGTTTCTCAAACTTCAAAAGCGGAGAGTCATAAGGCACACCTCTCATGTTTGGTTCCACGTATCTCTTCCCTTTTTATTTATTTCTTACAAACTCGAAGTCATCACTCTCCTGCAAATTAACGAGAACTATGAGGCGGAAAGAAAAAGAGAGAGGGGAAATAAAGATAAAAGGAGAAATATTTTTGTGGTTTTTGAGAAGGGGAATTAAAGAATAGAAAATTGGCGGCTGATACGTCTAATTTGCATCACCATTATATATCATAATTTGCCTCTATTCATTGATATATTTTATATTAAGAGGTGTTACTTATGTCTTTTCATATGTTTTTGCTTGTTGGGTCATTCTTGGAGGATGAACTGTCGGAGTCAGGATTCTGATGGAAAAAGAGGTGTTTTGATGCAATTTCACGAAGATCATAAAAATACCAGGAAAACTACGAAAAATCCAATTTTCTCAGAAGACGAAGAATGCTAGAAGGGGAGGCAAAGATTGGCCAGAGGGGCCCACACACCCCCAGGCGCGGGCCACCCCTAGGCCGCGCCTACAGGGGTGTGGCCCACCTGGACCACCTCTGGCTCCGCCCTCTAGCCTATATCTTCTCCTCGAAACCCTAATACACGGGGAGAGACCATAGAAAGATTCCGCCGCCTTTGCGGGACGGAAAACACCGAGAGAGAAAGAGCTCTCCAGTAGGCAGATTTCTGCCAGGGAAATTTCTTCCCGAAGAGGGGAGATCGTCGCCATCAACACCGTCATCAAGCTAGAATTCATCGGGATCATCATCATCCACACCATCATATCCACCAGCACCATCATCACCACTCCATCCCGCTGTAACAATCATGGTGAATACTTGCATAGTTCTTAGGGGAAACTTTCCCGATGTTGATTACTATTGTAGATGATGCTTGCGAGTGGAACCATTGGATTTTTGTTTATGTTCATATTGTTATCCATTACCATAGCTGCCTGTAGCCATGTCGCCACCGTCGCCTGCCCATCCCGTTCGGTCTCGCCGTCGAGCCTATAAAAGGAGGCCACCCCAAGACATTTGAAGCACACCATCTCACTCCCCTCACCTCACTAATCGTTCCACCCCTTAGCCGGAGCAAGGCGAGCAGCCCATTGACGGAATTGCACCGGAGCTCACTGCTGAAGAGGAGAAGAGGAGCCGTTGATTTCGTCCACCCCCGGAGCTGCCGCGACCACCCCTGAGTTCGCAGTCGTCAACTTCATCGTTTGCCCGCCTCGCCGTTGTCACTGGAGCCCCGGTATGCCCCCTATGCACCCCCACCGAGCCGCTAGGGTTCGAGCTCGCCGGTGACCTGTTCATCGTCGATGACGACCCTTAGCCGTTGATCTTGCTTCTAATCCAACGCACCACATCGCCCCGTACCTGTCAGTTGCGCCCCGCACTTCGGAGTGACACTGGGTCGGACCATTACCCCTTCCCGTGCAGCCCACTCGTTTGAATTCAGTTTTTTCTATTTTCATTCAAACTCAGTTCTGTAGTTTCAAAAATCAACCCAGCTCGATTAAGTGGACCAAATTGAATGAAACCAATTTTGTTAGAAAGATATTGAAATGATTAATCCAAGCCCGTTGGATTCAAATCATTTGGATCTATAGATCAACCTTGGTAAAAATAACAAGGCAGAAGCTTTTCTGCATTCAAACATTTTTCAAATTTAAACCATAATATCTTTTGAGTTGATTCCAACTCTCAAAAATCACATTTGATCATACCTTTCAGAATATATAAAAACATATGGGTTTACTTACAGAAATAATGTTCAAGTAATAAAAGAATGCCACATAGGCATTTCTAGTCACTTTATTTATTTAAAATAAAAGGGTTAAACCTTATTAAATTGTGACACCACTTTAAATCACATTCCCATGGACTGAAATATGTGGTGATGACATGTGTCAACATGATCCCATGTTTGGTTTGGAGAATCTTAAATCTTAAGTAGTTTTTCAATGAGTAGAAATTACTTTTCTAAAAATAAATCAATAAGACAAATGCTTTAATCTTGTAATGTTAGTGATGATGCTAGATCATCTATAGAACCCTTTTGTGTGATGATTGAAAGTAGTTAAGTATTGTTTGGTGATTGTGTACCTCGTATTTATTCATAGACGCTAGTACCGACCAAGGATACGAGGAGTAAGGAGGATACTACAAAGAAGAAGCCGAGGAGAACTTCAACCACTGCTCTGCACAAGGCAAGCCTAATACTACTAGTTGATTGAGCAAGCTAACACTTGCAAGATACTCTACTTTAGCAAGCCTTACTAATCAAGTTGACCTATGCAAGCAAATACTTGCTTGTTACCATGTCAACTATATGCCTTAAGCATATGTGATTATACTCACTTGATAACCCAATCCTAGTTTTACTTGCAAGCTTTCTACTTTATTTCTTTATCAAAGATTTTTCTTAGAGTCTGTTTAAGTAACTTGTAGATTCTAGGAAGATAATTGAAGGTTGCATAAACAGCATAAAATTTGGCCTAAGCTAGATAATCTTGATGTCACCCTAAGGCATGAGATTGAACTTAGTTAAAACTCCACTTGTTTACCACCCCTCTTTAGTACTCACCCCACTTGTAGATGCTAGTGCTAAGCATAAAACTTGATCAACTTTAGATGGGAATACTTGGTGGAAAAATGGTTATGAAAACCTTGGAATGATGGATCATTCTACTGAGATGTTTTGACATGTGTTTCCAAACACCAGATGATTTTGGTGATGAAAATGTTGAGGCATGAGCCTTAGCCCTTTATAAAACTGATGGTTGTCTGGATGCGATACCATTCCAATTTTACCGTACAACCACAATACCCGAAGTTTGGGTAGGGCTTGACTGGAAACTTATATACCTTAGTATGGGTTCCCTCACGGCCAAGGTCTGAGCTGAGGTTACCTTGTTAATGTGCAGTACCCAAGATGACAGTTGGTCATGGTTGGGAGGCCAAACTCACAGGAGAGGTGCCTATACTAGGGCGTGTAATTGAAAGGTTAGGATTGATTATCCGCATACTGAGTATGGTGAATTCAGGATTTGTTCCTGGCGGATGTATCGAATGTTGTGGTGAAAGTGTACAATCTCTACAGAGTGTCAAACTATTCGAATAGCCGCGTCCGCGGTTATGGACAGTTGGAGTGGCCATACTGTTCCCCCGTCAGATGTTTTCAAAATGACTTGTGAAATGAATTGAGATTTTGACTTGACCACAACAGAGTTGTGATATGAAATTCAAGTTCCCACTTAGGTGTTATAAAACTTTCAACTAGCTTTCTTGCTTCAGAACTTAGTAGAGGTAAATCTTGCTTTTTGCAAAACAACCCTAGAGCTTAGTGTCCTACTACAAAAAAACCCTTCACTTGTTAGTATTAGTTTGCGAGTACTTAAAGAGTACTCATGGCTTTGTCTCTGGCTATTCCCGTGGCCAGACTATGAAGAGGAGTACCAGGATGATGGACCCCAGGAAGGTTACGACAACTAGGATCATCTCCCATCGTCAGCATTGCCTGTGACCCCGAAGATGGAGCTTCGCCTACGCTACCTTTATTATTACGTAATTCCGCTGCTTGAGTTATATTAAGAACTGGATCATGAGATCCTTATTTGTGTACCTTATGTATGGTTTGTAATGGATGATGTACTGTGGTATCCAATTCTGTTATGTCTCGCAAAAATGGTAATCCTGGGATTGCGATGTATGGCATAACAGGCATCTGGGATTAAAAATCCGGGTGTTGACATTCACCATCTTCACCGACATCACCATCACCTAATCCTCCTAGTATGCAGTGGTTCATCATCCCACACACCTCTGTACTATCCTATGTAAACATGGTGTTCGATTCTATAAGTTATAATCCTAAGATCTATGTCATGTTTGTGTAGTTTATTTGTCTTTTGATTGCTTGGTTGAATGTCTTTGGTTCATTAGAGTTGTATGTTGATATGGTATAGTACTTTGGTGTCCATTATACTTGTGCGCGCATGGATTAAACATCATAGGGTTTGTAGTATGTGTAAGAGGAAGGGGAAGTTCTGCCGGAGTGACAGAAACCTGAGGACACGAACCGGAACGTTGCACGTATGGGAGTAAGAGGACCATTAACTTAAGGCTATGGTTGTGGAAATCTTAATGCATTGTTAGTAGTTACAGATGTTTGCTAACAATCCAATCATATTAGTACATGTAATTCCAAGTAGTGAAGCGCATGTATATTTAGCCTCTTCCACATAGAAAACTGCATCAAAGACAATAAACCCGATTTATTCGCTAATTAACCTTGGACAAAGCCACCACAATTACCACCACTATTTCACACTCATGGTTCTGTTAGTTTAGTGTATTTTATTGATGCAACAACTAGCTTTACTTTCTTGTTATTTATTATCTTGCAAAGCTGTCTCTAGTACTCATTTTGTTGCTCTAGTTTTATTTCCTCGATAATGCAAACGTTGAGTGTGCGTAGAGTTGTATCAGTGGTTGGTAGAACTTGAGAGAATATTTATCCTACCTTTAGCTCCTCGTTGGGTTCAACACTCTTACTTATCAAAAAGGCTACACACGATCCCCTATACTTGTGGGATATCAGATCCCTTCATGAAAGTTGTTCTGTTTGACCTAAGGAGGTCGGTGCAAACTATACGGGGGCAACTATATGGCGGCAGGCAGTATAGTTGGTCGTTAAGATTACAGTAGCCTCCTCATGGCTCCTGGTTTCTTTGGAATGTTGGAAATCTCATATCTTTGGCATTTATGTAGTGATTTCCATCATCATACATCATTATCTGTGCAGGAAAAAATAGCAAGAAAGGATTGCATACCCCTTTGATTATTAGGCATTAGTGGCAGGAAATAGAGAGATATTTCATTAAATATATGAATAATATCTAGTTTAATTGCGGATGTGGATGGCTATATTTCATAGCCATCAACCTTGCAGATGGAAAACAATGTTGCTTCATTAAGTTTTCACGTTATCTACATGGGAAATCCATTTTCCATTTTCTCGGTGCCAAAAAGGGCCTATTTTGTGAAGCAGCCACCAAGGATGTGATGTGAAAATGCATCACCCCATTTTTAATAAATACTAGAGAGCATTTGGTGGTCAATTCACCAGTTGGATTCACCTAGAACCTCTCGGCGCAACCCCCGCGATATAAACAAGGTTTTGCCGGTCTAGTTGGAAGGGGCTCAAATTTAGCCTAGAGCTACATCGTAGCTCTCCTAGGAATTTTCTAAAAAATCATTTCTAGGTAAAAAACATGGCATTTATTTAGAGATCCAATGAGAGATTAGCAAGACCCGACACATAGCCATGAACCCTAACTACCGTGATCTTGGCCAAATTTCGAAACCAGCATAAAAAAATTCAAAAAAATCAAAAAATGTGAAACCTTCGCACATAGTCATTTTATATTACCTAGTTGCAGTTAAAGATAACAGACATGGCATATGAGTATTATTCAAAAGAAGTGTTCACAGAAATCATCTACTGCCTTCAAGTATTCATGGCTTTTAGGGCAAGAGGAGCTAGGTTATGACCACAACTATGGCATAGTTTGTTATAATGTGCCCATATTCCGCACACGCATGTATATTGTGATGGAAAACAATGTTGCTTCATGAAGATTTCACGTTCTTTGCACGAAAAATCCATTTTCCATTTTCCCAGTGCCGAAAAGGGACTATTTTGTGAAGCATCCACCAAGGATGTGATGTGAAAATGCATCACCCTATTTTTAATAAATACTAGAGAGCATTTAGTGGTCAATTCACCAGTTGGATTCACCTAGAACCTCTCAGGGAAATGATGGCTGTGAAATATAAACATCCACATCCATATTTAAACTAGATATTATTCATACTTTTGATGAAATATCTCTCTAAATCCTGCCACTAATGCCTAAATATCAAAGGGATATGCAATCCTGTCTTTCCATTTTTCCCTGCATAGTAAATGACGTTTGACGATGGGAATCACAACATTAAAGTCAAATATACGAGATTTCCAACAACCAAAGAAACCAGGAGTCGTGAAGAGGAAATAGAAGGTTTAATGACCAACTATACGGCAGGAATAAAATTCCAGCCGTATAGTTCCGGCCGTATAGTTTCCACTGACATCGCTAGGTTAAATAGAACAACTTTCGTGAAGGGAACCCTATATAAAGATACCTCTCGTGACGAGAAACGGGAGTCGAGGTGGAGATCCAGAGTCGAGAGCAGAGGAAATACGCCGAAGGAGTAGATCTAAATCCAATCTCAAAACCCTTCTCCACCACCATAGCCATAGTCCACACCCTTGTAATAGTAGATCGCATCTCCAATTGGCGGCATTGTAAGACTATTACTATCTACCTCATGATTTCCATTACAATGTTTTTGATTGTTGATCTCATCTCTATGTGTGAGTAATTCTCCTTGGGCTAAGGGCTTCGTCCTAGCCATGTAGTTTGTGCATGTTATTTATCATAGATGGGATCGTGTATTAGTTTGTATGACATGATGATTATTGTATCCTCTCTTGCCTCAATTTAAGGACTTGTCAGGTACCCAAGACTCTGAGGATTAATCCAGGTATAGGGAGTGCGAGTAATGACTAATCTGCAGGATGGGAGGGATTTACTTGGGATTAACAGTGATGTCACTCCACATATCATTAGATCACTTTATTCTATGGATGAGACTAATAGGCTATTTCTATAAGTGGTTGCGGAGGCAATAGTAGTTATGGATGCACTTCCCACATATAATTATCTTGCTCTAACGATTACATGCATACTTTATTATTAACTTTTATTCCCATCATATGTTTTGCACAGCTACAGGTGAAACCGAATACCCCAGGCCCTCTCTCTCCATCACCCACAACAACAAAATATCGCAAACTCTTGGTCCAGTAAAACTCTAAAAGAATTCTAAAACTCCTGAAGGTCCATTAAAGTAACTTCACCATGCTTTCTGCTTCCCGAGGACTCGATAACCTAGGTCTACTATGGAAAAAGAGCTATACTACATCTATAATCCAGATCGAAGGTATCAACCCTTTTTCTGGCGCCGTTGCCAAGGAAGCAATAGGTACCCATGTAAGGTTATTAGGAACCTTGCTAGTTTTAATTCTTGTTTTTAGTTTTGTTAGTTTGCTTTCAGTATTTATTTGAAAAACCAAAAAAATTAGTTAGTCTTTAAATTCTTGTTTTTATTATTATAAGTTTTTGTTTAAGAAAATGTAGAGGTCCCAACCTGATAAGGTAGAGATCCCTGTGTTTACAATGCTAGTCCCTGGATCAATAGCTAGCATCCACAGTTTAATATGTAATATCAAGAAACAAAGGTCATAATACAACTTTATAACCAGGAATAAAATAATTCATTACATCTTACATAGCTCATTTGGCTATTTCATTACAATGCAGCAGAAACATCTATATAGCATGGAGTCCTTCATCTTCAAAGTGCCACAGGCAATCATGTTGGTTGTAGACTTGTAATCATATTCAACACACTTCACTAACATCAAACAAACCTTCAACATAATAAGTTACAGCCATAAGGGTTAATACATTTGAATTGTATTGGCAAGTTATACTACGGTAGAATAGTGGTATCTATCATCTATATGCATATTTGGCTAAGTGGATCTTAGGCTTCCTTTGCTAAAAAATAAGGTTTTCCTTATAAGTTGAAAACACTAAGTTTTTGTTTGTCAAAAACACCCAAAGCATCTACCAATAGAAATTGGTGATCCTTTAACCCTTGTTCAATCAGAAGTTTTTAACTTATAAATTGGGATGAGGAGATACTTGATAGCTTCCATGTCTTGATGCTCAAATTGTCCATTGCCGGGGACACGGCTAAGTACTTAGATTTTACTCTCTCGAGAGGTGGTGCACTTTCCCCACAAGACTCGACATGCATCGAGACAAGATCTTTCAGAAGCCTTCCCTTAGACCAAATGGACGCGTTCCAACCTATCATCCCCTACCACCAACTGTCCATCTGGCTAAGTTATTTCAACCTATATGATCCAGGAAGAGCCCATAATGCCATGTGGCTGCACTTGAAGCTTCTCAACATTTGACATCTCAAATATTTTTGTTCTTGGGTGGCTTTCCACAAGTGAGATACACTAGGGTAGGCCATGAATATGGGCCCTAGGTAACCATCAACACAAACCATTCACACCATTCCACCAAGGTGATTCATTCACATAGTTGTTTTATTAAACAAAACACAAGTCATAGACTTCGAAATATTTCATAGCAAGAATTTAATCCACCCTTGTTTTCTATTAGCTAAGGTAAGCATAATAGTAGCAAGAATCATAACTTAGGGAAAATATACTAAGGCATCATCTACTAGGATTTCCCAAGGCATAGTTTATACTTTGAAAATTCCATGCAAGTCCTACTCAAAACATCACTAATGCATAGTGAAAATATTAGGAAAAAATGTATGAAGCACCACTTGCCTTTTTGGTAGAGAATATAGGCTCACTCCTTGATCTTGCAATGGTCACACTCTTCAAGGTTCACTACAATTCAATCAAGCAAGCACAAATTCAAACTAGCATTCAAACAAATCATCACATAAGATAATAAAAACAAAGCGATGCATGCAAGCATGCAAAAGATTGTTTTATTTGGAAAGGTGGTTTCTAATAGGCTATAAACATTTTAAAACACCTATTGGTCATTTATAAAAGTGGCAAAACCATTTTAAAATCAATTTAGTGGAAATAGGCCATTTAAATCATTTTGTTTTGCTAGAAATGATTTAAATCAAAGTAATAATTTCTAGTGTTTGCCAAATATATTTTTAAACACAAATGTTAGTGTTTATGGTCAAGTTGTTTAAATAAAATTTATTTTCAAAAGGTTTCACTCAAAAAACATTTTTAAATCAAAGCAACATTTTATTTTGTTAGAAATGCCTTTAAACAAAGTAATAATTTTCTAGGGTTCATCAAATATATTTTTAAATCCCAAAACTTGGTGTTTAGGGTCAGAGATTTTAAACTAAACCATTTTCAAAAGGTTTTAATCAAAAAGCATTTTTAAACCATAACAAATATTTTTGTTTTACTAGAAATGTCTTTATTCAAGGAATAATTCCTTGTGTTTAACAAAATATATTTCTAAACCCAAAAGTTGGTTTTTATGGTCAGTAGGTTCAAAACAAAACATTTGCAAAATATTTTACCCTAAAAACATTTTTAGAATAAATTTTATAACCAAAATAGGCCTAAACATGTTTCTGAAGAAACACCAAATTTTACAGAAGCAAAACACTAAACTAAGGGCATGGTTGAAAAGTTCACATTTTTCTGAATCCATTGATATAAAATTTGTAAAATTTTTCCAAGGAGAACAAAAGTTATGATTATTGCAAGTTTAAACAATCAAAAATCATTTTTGGAATTTAATCAAACAGGACAGGCCACGTGTCTTAATCTAACTGGTCCATACTGGTTCGTCTGGATCGATTAACGTGGGCTGTTGAATCTAAAGTGCATCGCACGGCAGAGAATCAAACTTACCACTTCGATTATATGATCTATCCTATCCTTTGGATCAAGATCTAACAGACAGTTGTCAATTGACCACGATCCGACGGCGCTAGGCGACGGTGAGCGGCAATGTGCTCTGTTTGCGGTGGTTCTAGCCAAAACAGGAAGCGAGGTAGAGAACGGAGAGCGTTACCAGACTCGCAGGGTTGAGCTGATTCTCGATGTGGTCGCCGCAGGGACCGGGGCGCACGGTGGCGTCAGGGATTGCTCGACGGAGTCGTCTCTGTCATCGGGTTCGTTCTGGTGTCGATGTTGGCGAGGCTACACGGCTCAAGAAGGCAAGGTAGATGGCTCGTTAGACAAGCAAGACAATGCTGATTACACGAGAGTCAATGAGGGAGAGAGGCGCGCTCGGAATTTACCAGGGAATGTCGCCGGAGTTGATGTAGTCGACGGCGACGCTCTGTTGAAGACGAAGCCGAGCTTCTGGGGCTTGCACGGGCGAGTGGGAGGTACTGGGAGATGTGGAGGGAGATGGGGAGCAAGCTAGTAGGTTCCAGGGGCAGTGGGGAGGGTCGACATTGCCGGAATTTGGACGGAAGTTCGTCGGAGACAGTGGGGGTGTGGGCAGCGAGTTGAGCAGCCTGGTGGGTCCGGTGGGATGGGATCTGAGGGGAAAGAAGGAGGGGACGTGGGTGCTTAAGAGGGCTAGGACGTTGGCGAGAATCACTGCTGCTATCAACGCGAATTTAACAAATCAATCAATGGCAGAAACGGCCGGAGGGAAGAGGGGGCGGGGTCAGCGCGAGGTTGGGGATGATGACCTGGCTGTGGGGCCTCGCGGTCAGTGAATATGAGGTGGGCTGGCTGCTGGGCCTGGGCCAGGTTAGTTGGGCTAGGTCTCTTTTCCATTTTTTTCCTTCTGTTTTCCTTTTCTTTTTCTATTTCTGATTTCTGTTTTGGTTTTATTCAAATGATTTCAAACCCTCATTTGAATTCAAACTTTTCCCAACTTTCAGTATGTTTTAATACTGTTTATTAATGTATTTCAAAGTCCATTTTATAATCTTTTCTTATATTTCCTTAGGGTTTATTATTTATTTTAAATAGACATTTTGTCTTTATTAAATAGGATTTTTAAATATGGTTCCAATCCATATTATTATTTTTAGTTATTTCTTTATTCTTTTTAATTAGATAACTTTTAATCCACTTTGGCAATTTCCATTATTTTCCCATGATTTAATTAGTCATTTATAATAGGGGTTTTGTCTCCATTAAATATAATTTTGAATATGGTTTAATCCCATATAATTTTATTTTGAATATTCTTTATCCCTTTATTTTATTTGGATTATGTTTATTCCATTTGCTTATGGATTTAATTCAAGTTTCAATTTGTCTTCTAAATAATTTTCTTGGGATTTATTATTTAGGTAGTTTGTGTTTATTTAAATAAACTTGAATATGGTTCAAAGCCCATATAGTTTTATTTAAATAAATTTTTATTTCTTTTTATTATTTAATAACTTCCATTTGTTTATGGATTTGGCCAAGATTTAATTTGTCTTTTTTAAATATTCATTAAATATTTATTTCTTTATTTGTCTTATAAAATCCATATCTTTTTATTTATAGATCCAAAATTGGTGATTCCAATTTGTATAATTTTATTTAATATTTGTTTATCTTTTTAAATCCTTTTAGGATTAATTTTCTCACAACTTGGTATGGATTTTAGTTAGGAGCTTTATTAGTCTTGGAAAATTATTTCCTTTTATTTTATTAAATTCATAAGTTTTTATCCATGGCTCCAAACTAAATGAAACCAATTTCCATGGTTTTATAATATTTTTGTTTATCATTTTGAACATTTATAAATGTTTGTTTCTGAATTTTTATATGGATCAAATCCATAGTCTTAGAGAGATCTTGGAAATGATTTTCTTCCATTAGGGTTTTAGGGTTTTGGTTTATTTTTCCAAGTGTTTAAACTTCAAGATACATTCATTGATGAATGCATTTCACATGATTTGAATTTTTTTGGGTTCCCTTTTATTCAAATTTTGTTCAAGTAGGGTTTTTATGTTTCCATTTAGAAGCAAAAAGTTTCTTTTCACCCTAAATTTCAACAATTATTTTTTTTGTTTATTTATTTTTCACATTTCAAAATTCAGAAAAAATTTGGGATGTGACAGGCTACCACCCTTAAAAGAAATTTCGTCCCGAGATTTGGCCCCACTATTTAAGTTTTGTTCAACATAATAAATTTGGAGGCTCTGATGCCGAGGACGCAGGTATGCACTTGAACACTTTCACGGAAATATGTGATATGATGCACATTAAAGATGTTGACCCCAATACGGCCAAGCTGCGCTTATTTCCTTTCTCTCTTAGAGTAAGAGAAAAATAATGGTTGCTATCTTTGCCAGAAATACTATTGCATCATGGGTGGAATGTACTTCTTTATTCATGACTAAAATTTACCCCCTGCAAAGACTATGCAACTAAGATCTAATATTACTGGTTTTAGACAGGAAGAGCATGAGCCACTAGAGCTTGCATGGGAGAGAATGAAAGAATGCATGATAAACTGTCCTAGCCATGGGATGGATGATTGGTTAATTCTCCATTTATTTTATAATGCTCTTAACCCTATGTGTAAGTCTATGCTTGATACTACAGTTGGAGGGACATTTATAGGTAAACAAATTGCCAAAGAAAAGCATCTTCTAGATAGTATGCAAGAAAACCATGCCAAATCGCATGTGGAAAGATCAAACACAAAGAAGGTGAACTCAATCACACCGCAGGAAAATGAAGAACTCACTGCTAAGCTGGATGAGCTCATATTAGCCGTTAAAGGTAAGGAAACTCCAGTAAGAACTACTCCCGAACCAACTATTGAATAAGTAGACTTCATAGCTCGTAATGATTATAACCCTCCTTGGAAGAAGAACTATAATCCAAATTTCCAAAAACATTATTCTAGGCCTGCAGGTAACTCTAATAATAATATTGGATCAAGTAATGGTAGTCTCCAAGAAACACTTAAGTCCTTTATGGACTCACAAAATGAGCAAAACAATGTCCTTGTTAAGATAACGGAGAACCATGATAATATGGTTGGAAAATTTTCTAACCAAGTTGTTAGTTTGAGGAATGATTTGCAGGACCTCCAAGAAAGAACAAGGATTGTTGAGGCATAGCTAGGTAAGATAACTGAGAGTCAAACTCTCATTCTACCTAAATTTGCAGGTAAAACTAAGCCCAATCCGTTTGAATACCTCAATATGATAAGAATCCAAAGGGAGGAGCCTGAAGAACTTGACTATAGCAATGCCCCTTCACCAAATTACATGGTTGAAGATCTTGTGAAAAGGATCAATATCAAGATTCCCGTAAGTGAAGGAAATGATGAAGCTATGTGTCAACATTTCATTAATCAGGTAGCAATAAAAGGTACATGAGCTTGAGGATGAATATAAGAAAATTGCTGAAAAACTACATGTTAAGCTTGATGATATATTTGAGCCTACTATTAAAATTAAAATTGGGACTAATGAGATAGCTGCACTTTGTGATTTAGGTGCAAGTGTTTCAATAATTCCAAAAGGTCTTTTTAATAAGTTAAACCTTGGCTCTTTTGAAATCACTAAGTTAAAATTACATTTAGCAGATTCTACCTACAAATAGGTTGTAGGAATTAAAGAGAATACTTTAGTATACATTAAAGGCTGTCATACTCTTATTGATTTTGTTATAGTTGACATGCCTGGAGATGTTATTGCTCCTATCATATTAGGCCGTCCGTTCTTAAGAACTATTAAGGCTTTGATTAATCTACATGAAGGAAATTTGAAGCTTCAATTTCCTTCGCGGGATCCTTTTGTTATGCATTTCCCCAGGAAGAAGAAAGCCAAGCATGATGAGAAGGAGGCCATCACTTTGAAGGCCAACTATTTTAGAGTGGGTGTTCCACTCATTTGGCCTAAGTGAGCAAAATCATGGTCAAGCTATTAACCATAAAAGAGCGCTTCATGGGAGGCAACCCATGTGAAATAAAGGTTCGAGTAATTTTTTATGTTTTAGTTTAAGTTTCATGATGAATAAAGAGTGCTAGAAAACCCCAGTTGAGGAGGACAAGTTATTTGGTATTGAAATACCTGTGGTATACATGATGTCATTTTTCTGTCAAAACATGGTGTTTCACTAAGTTTCAGGTTAATAAAGAATTCTCGAAGAAATAGGTAAATTTTGACGACTCTAGAAGGTTTAATGACTAACTATACCGCGGGAATAAAAAATTCTAGCTGTATAGTTCCGGTCATATAGTTGTTTCGACATCACCCATTTAGTTTTCAAAAGATACAGTAGGTTTAACGACCAACTATACGGCGGGAATAAAAATTCCGGCTGTATAGTTACGGTCATATAGATATCAATGCCTTCGTTAAATTTCTTTTTCCAAGGTACAATAAACTTAATGACCAACTATACTGCAGGAAGAAAAATCCCGGCCATATAGTTCTGGACGTATAGTTTGCCCCGCTAGGAGAAAATCCTAAGAAACCCTGTCAGACCAACTAAAAAGCGGGAATACATATTTCAACCGTATAGTTTTTACCGTATAGTTCGTGCGACCATAAAAACTCCACGGGAAGGTACCCCTAACACCAAAACGGTATGTTTCTCCTCCGATCCTCCAATTACTTTTTGCAAATCCATCTCTGATATGTTGTCTTTATCAATCTAGGGCAAAACCTATTTTTAACTAATTGCTATGTTTCTCTTGCCGAGATTATTATTTTGAGGAGATTCTTTAGTGTTCTATGATGAGGAATATGTTATGTTTATTACTATTGGATCAAAAAGTTTTATTATTGTCTTCCTTATTATTTTAGATAATGAACACAAGGAGCCAAATGCATGTGCGTGCCACCGTGAGTTCTTCTCGAGCTCTGCAGCTCAGGACCACATGGGGTTACAGTTTAGGTATGAGCTCCAACGTGATCGCTTCAACAAGATCAAGAACCGAGAAGTGAAGACAACCAAGTGGGCTTGCCCCATTATATAGAATCAACTCGGTATTTCTAATGACTTAAATTTACTTTTTAATAGAGTTGGTCTGCAAAATATTTGTATTCCAAGATACGCCTACTTATCGCCAGTTAGCTCTTGAATTTTTAAGTTCACTGAAAAGCACTATTAAAACATGGGAAGGAGAGGACATTTCTTTCCGACTTATGAACAACAGTTATACATTATCACTTGATGAATGGTGCAATTATTTTAATTTACCAAACAATGATATTAATGCTTTACGTGCATCTTTTACTAGCATGCACCCTTCCCCGGATGATTATTATAATAGAGTGAGTTTCACCTCTAGAGTCAGCAAGGAGAAGAATATTCAGCATCCTGCTATTCGCTATTTGTTCTATGTTATTTCTAACACCTTGCAGGTACGAAATGAGTTTACAAGAATCAATGAGGAGGACATCTTGGTCATCACAAAAGCTGCTTTTAACAACAACTTGTCACTCAACTTGGGCGCAATTCTTCTGTGCTACTTGGAGCACCAATCCTCCCAAAGCCAAGGGCCAATCACATGTGGAGGCGTCATCATCGTGCTTGTCATTTCCTTGCGCATCGTGTTGGAGATATGCCCAAGAGGCAATTGGTGCTTGACGTGGAAGCACTTTGTTGGAAACCCCAAGAGCAAGGTGTGATGAGCACAGCAGCAAGTCTTCCCTCAGTAGAGACCAAGGTTATCGAACCAGAAGGAGGAAGGAAACGTCACACAGGTGTTGCAAGCAACGCGGAGACCTACACAACACAAACTCAAGACTTTGCCCCAACGAACAATGAGGTTGTCAAGCTCACCGGTTTTCTGTAACAAAGGATTAAACATATGGTGTGGAAGGTAATGGTTTGCAGCAAGTAAACAAGTAACAGTGGAAGATGTATCAATGGTAAAGATTGGATCAGGGTCCATAGTTCACTAGAGGTGCTCTCCTTAGATAAACAACGTGGCATGAAGGGTAAACAAATTACAGCGGGGCAGTTGACAGGAACTGAGCAAGGCATAACAATGCAATTACTAGTCATAAAGATCCTATGATATTCGTTTGGGCAATACAACAATATACATAGACCGCCATCCAACTGCATCCATGACTATAAATCCACATTCAGGTTATCATCCGAACCCCCTCTAGTATTAAGTTGCAAGCAACAAACAACTGCTTTAAGCAAAGTGTGTAAGGTAAACAGTCCACATGTTCCATGAACAAGAGACCATTGTTTTCTCCCTAGTAACAACAACACATCTACACCCGAAGAGATTTCTGTCACTTCCCTTGGAAACTAGAGGCATGAACTCACTATCTAGCATAAATACCCCCTCTTGGAGTCACTAGCAACTACTTGGCCAAGATAGCTACTAACAACGGAGAGCATGCAAGATCACAAACAACACAGACATGATAGAATCATAAAGACAAAACCATTAATCAAACCAACATAATAATCTCAATATCCATCGGATCCCCCACAAACACAACATGCATGATTACAAATAGATTAGATCTAGATCATGAACGGAGCTCACAAGATCTATACATGAAAGCACAAAGGAGGAGATACAACCATCTAGCTACTACGTGGACCCATAGTCCAAGGTGGAACTACTCACGCATCATACCGAAGAGAAGGCCTCCGAGATGATGTCCCCTCCAGCAGGGTGCCGGGAAGAACTTCAGATCCCCCCCCCCCCGATCTAGGGACGACGGTGGCAGCGGCTACAGAAGGTTTCGTGGAATATTGATCGGGTACTTAGGGTTTCTGCATCGGGGGCTTCTTATAGGTGAATGTAGAGGTCCCAACCTTTAATAAGGAAGAGATCCATGTGTTTACAATGCTAGTCCCTGGATCAATAGCTAGCATCCACAGTTAAGATGTAATATCAAGAAACAAAGGTCATAATACAACTTTATAACCAGGAATAAAATAATTCATTACATCTTACATAGCTCATTTGGCTATCTCATTACAATGCAGCAGAAATAACTATAGCATGGAGTCCTTCATCTTCAAAGTGCCACAGGCAATCATGTTGGTTATAGACTTGTAATCCTAATCAACACACTTCACTAACATCAAACAAACCCGCAACATAATAAGTGACATCCACAAGGGTCAATACATTTGAATTGTATTGGCAAGTGATACTATGGTAGTATAGTGGTAACTATCATCTATATGCATTTGACTAAGTGGATCTTAGGCTTGCTTTGCTCAAAATAGATTTTCCTTATCCTTTGAAAATACTAAGTTTTTGTTTATCAAAATCACCCAAGGCATCTCCCAATAGAAATTGGTGATCCTTTAACCCTTGTTCAACCACAAGTTTTTAATTAGAAATTGGGATGAGGAGATTCTTGATAGCTTCCATGTCTTGATGCTCAAATTGTCCAATACCAGGGACATGGCTAAGTACTTAGTTTCTTCCATCTGCAGAGGTGGTGCAGTTTCCCCACAAGACTTGGTTTCACCAAGACAGTACCTTTCAGAAGCCTTCCCTTAGACCAAGATGGACGCGCTCCAAACCTATCAATCCCCTACCACCAATTGTCCATTTGGTTAAGTTATTGCAACCTATATGGTCCAGGCATAGCCCATAATGCCATGTGGCTGCACTAGAAGCTTCTTAACACTTGGCATCTCAAATCCCTTTGTTCGTGGGTGGCATTCCACAAGTGAGATACCAAGTTTTCCCCAGTATACTAGACTTGGTGATGCCCAAGTTTTCCCCAACATACTGGACTTGCATAACCACTCAACACAAACCATTCTTTCCATTCCACCTAGGTGATTCATTCACTTAGTTGTTTTATTAAACAAAACACAAGTCCTTGACTTAGAAATATTCCATAGCATGAATATAATCCACCCTTGTTTTCTACTAGCTAGGCTAAGCATGATAGTAGTAGGAATCTTAACTTAGGAAAATTCTACTAAGGTTTCATCTACTAGGATTTCCCATGACATAGTTTACACTTGGCAAATATTCCATGCAAGTCCTAATTAGAAATATCACTAATGCATAGTGAAAATAATAGGACAAAAGTATGAAGCATCACTTGCCTTTTTGGTAGAGAATATAAGTTCACTCCTTGATCTTGCAATAGTCACACTCTTCAAATGTCACTACAATTCAATCAAGCAAGGCACAAATTCAATCTACCATTCAAGCAATCAACACATAGAATAATGAAAACAAAGCTATGCATGCAAGCATGACAAAGATTGTTTTATTTGGAAAAGTGGTTTCTATTAGGTTATAAAAATTTTAAAACACCCATTGGTCATTTATAAAAGTGGTAAAACCATTTGATATCAAGTTAGTGAAAAGGCCATTTAAATCATTTTTGTTTTGCTAGAAATGGTTCAAATCAAAGTAATATTTCCTAGTGTTTTACAAATACATTTTTAAACACAAATGTTAGTGTTTTATGGTCAAGTGTTTATTATTAAAACCATTTGCAAAAGGTTTTACCCATAAACCATTTTTAAATCAAGCAACATTTTATTTCTTTAGAAATGCCTTTAAACAAAGTAACAATTTTCTAGAGTTCACCAAATATATTTTTAAATCATAAAACTTGGTGTTTAGGGTCAGAAAGTTTAAATCAAATCATTTTCCAAAGGTTTTTCTCAAGAAATCATTTTCAAACCATAATCAATATTTTTATTTGGCTAGAAATGCTTTTATTCAAAGATTTATTCCTTAGCATCTCAAAATATGTTTTTAAAACTAAAAGTTGGTTTCTAAGGTCAGTAGGTTAAAAACAATCCATTTGCCAAAGATTTTACCATAAAAATACTTCTAGAAAAAAAATTCTATCCAAATTATGCCTACACAAGTTTTTGTAAAAACAACCCATTTATCAGAAGCAATTTACTAAACAAAGTGCATGGTTGGATAGAGTTTATTTTTCTGATTCCATTGATATAAAATTTGTAAATTTTGGACGTTTGGATCAAAAGTTATGAATTTTATAAACTCTAACATCTATTAAAATAGTTTCTGTTTTTAAAACAAAAGGCTGTCCACGTGGAAGGTTCTGATTGGTCAAAAACGGTTCGCGCGGATCAGCTGCTGTGGGGCGTTGGATCTAACTGAAATCGCATGGTGCAGATGGAGCATACCGGTTCATTTAAATGATTCTATCTACGCCACAGGATCAAGATCCAACGGCCGCAGTGCGAGTGACCACGAATGGGTGGCGCTGGCGGCGGCGGTTGGCGGAGGCGAGCTCTGTCTACGGTGTCGCGATGGCTATAGGAAGCGAGGGAGTAAAAGGAGTGGCTCACCAGGTTCATGGGTTCGTTGTGATGCTCAACGTGTCCGTGAGGAGGCAGGGGGCGTACGGATGCGGCGGGAATTCCTCGCCGAAGATGCTCCTGGCGTCGGTACGTTCGGGAGTCGTCAGAGGCAAGGCTGTAGGTCACGCGCGAGTGATTTGCGAGCACCTGGAGATGCAAAATACACAGGCAAACAAAACAACATGATTCACTGGTCGAGGCGCGCACGGAGTGAGTTCTAGGGCTCACCGGAGTTGCGGGGGTCATCGGTGGAGCACTGGTGAAGACGCTGCCGACGTTGTGGGTCAAGCGCGGGCAAGCCAAGGCTACTAGGAGGTTCAGGCGCTCGTGGGGTCAAGGGGGCGAGGGGCGATGAAGGCTGGCCGGAATCGACCGGAGGAGGTCGTCGGAGCAGTGGGGGCGCGTGGGGAAATTCATCCAGCCTAGGGGCTCCTGGGAGGCGTCGACTAAGGGGAAAGAGGGAGAAGAGGGAGGCGTTTAAGGGAGCGTGTTCAGGGGACGAGAATCACGCGGCATTGATGTGAATTAAACACACGAAATCAACGCAGAAACTGGCGAGGAGAGGAGGAAGAAGGGGTCCGCGGGGTTGAAGACGGTGATGTGGTTGTGGGGTAGCGTTGTCGGTGAGTGGGAGAGGGGGAAGGTGGGGTCCAGACGTCAGGGACTGAGTGGGTTCGTTAGTGGGTAGAAGAAAACGGTTCGGTGGTTTAGTTGGGCTAGATGGGCCTGGTGGGCTGGGGTCTGTTTCCATTTTTTTTATTCTGGATCCCTTTTCTTTTTCTATTTAGATTTTCTGTTTTGATTTTATTCAAACAATTTCAAACCCTTTTCCTTTTCAAATCTTTTCAAACTTTTCAGAAAGTTTCTACTCTGTTCAAACATGTACTTTAAATATAATTTTGGAACATTTCTTTTATTCCCACATGGTTTTAAATATTTATTTAAAATGAACTTTTGTCTTTATTTAAATAGGATTTTAAATATGATTCCAATTCATATTATTTATTCAAATGTTTATCAAACCCCCTTTTGTAAGTTTTATTTATTCAATAAGGTGTTAAATATTTCACTTTGAATTATTTAAAATATTTTAATATGATTGTTAATCATTTAATTTGGGCAATTTTGTCTTCATTCAAATAGGAATAGAATTTGGTTAATGCCGCATTATTTTATTTGAATATTCCTTATCCATTATTTTATTTGGATTTGGATTATCTTTATTTTCATTTGCTTATGGGTTTGGCCAAGATTTAATTTGGTTTTTAAATATTCCCTATTAATTAATTCTTTCTTTATCTTATAAAATCCATATCTTTTTATTTATAGATCCAAAGTTGGTGATTCCAATTTGCAAAATTTTATTTAATATTTGTTTATCCTTTTAAATATCTTTAGGATTATTTGCTCACCATTTGGTATGGATTTTTATATAGGTGCTTTATTAGCTTTGGAAATTCAATTTCCTTATCTTACTAAATTCATAAGATTTTATCTATGGCTCCAAATTAAATGAAACCAATTTCCATGGCTTTATAATATTTTTATTTATCATTCTTGATCATTTATAATTGTTTGTTGACAAATTTTTATATGGATCAAATCCATAGTCTTAGAGATATCTTGGAAATGATTTCCTTCCATTAGGGTTTTAGAGTTTTGGTTTATTTTCCAAGTTTTTAAATTTCAAGATGCATTTATGAAGAATGCATTTCACTTGCTTTGAATTTAGTTGGATTCAAAGTTTATTCCAAGTTTGTTCAAGTTGGGTTTTAATGTTTCCATTTAAAAATAAAAAGTTTCTTTTCACCCTAAATTTCAACAATTATTTATTTTATTTATTTATTTTTTTCACATTACAAAATTTGGAAATTTTTGGGATGTGACAGTGAAGGGGGGGCCGAGGTGGTGGCCAAGGGCCCCACACCCTGCCTAGGCGCGGGGTAGGGCCCACCCACGCCTAGGGGAAGTGTGGCTGCCCTGACACGCCTCTCCATCTCCCCTCTGGACTTCTTGTTCCCCATGAAAAGTAAATGACTTTGACGTTTGTCCCGTCCAATTCCGAGAATATTTATTTACTAGCTTTTTCTGGAACCAAAAACAGCAGAAAACAGGCAACTGGCACTGTGGCAACTTGTTAATAGGTTAGTACCAGAAAACATGTAAAAGGTACCTCAAAGTGTAGACAAAGCAAGCAAAGTAGATACTAACAAGCATGGAGCATCAAAAATTATAGATACGTTTCTGACGTATCAAGCATCCCCAAGCTTAACTCCTGCTCATCCTCGAGTAGGTAAGTGATAAAAAGAATAATTTTTGAGGTGACATGCAACCTCACAATAAATATCAAACCATTTGCAAGCATTGAAAGATGGGATCAAAGAACTCTAAACATGTGCATGAAAGATGGAGTTCTAATAATAGGACATAGTAACTATGCATGCAACATGAAAGGCTACAAACAAAGATCATGAATAACATGCATTGAAAAACGTTTGTTTGTTTCGCATACAGAAAACATGGCATAGTGGCAATCAGCTTGTCCCTCATAGAGTAGCAAATAGATGCATAGGACACCGACTAGAAACAAGTAGCACAAGAGCAAGTAATATCACAATATGCATCAATCAATAAGCTTTGGAACACTGCACACAGAATGACAACTATGCTCTCTTAATGGTGCCTAAAGGTAGAAGGTGGAGACTCAATAAAATAGTGGAAGAAACGCCTTTTATAAAGGAAGCAGGGATTTCAAGTTTCAAAAAGAGCTTCCAAAAATTATGGTACTTGTTAGCTTTCAGCCCTCATTGCCCCTATCATAAGCATCTTTAAGTGGTTAAGGTTAAAGTGAACAAAGATGGAGTATATGCTTGACGAAGTATAAGTTGGAAATCTCAAGTCCCTTGAATACGAGGGCCACACCTCATGCTACTCAACTTCAGTCACCTGTAAGTTCTTATCATTGTAAGTATTTGCATATCATAGAGAACCGCCAACGAGGTACCCCTTGCACATGGTACATGAGCTATCCCATAACCAAAATGACAAGGCAAGCAGACAATGAGCATCTCAGCAATCTTCTTATTTACCATGGTAATATGGTGCTTTTTTCTCTCTTTCCTCTTTTATCAATGTGTCTCTTTTTTATAAGAAGAATGCTTCATAGATGTCACTATGGTGATGCTGCAAGTTTCCACCATGATAAGGCATGGCTTAGGCTAGCGTCCCAGGCCTTTCTTTAACACAGAATACAAACTCCATGGACTTACACGCTTCCTTTTTATTTCACACCGGTGACATCCATATACAAAAGAACATGATATCAACTGAGTACAAAGTATAAGTGCAATGTTGAAAACATTCCCCATGACAGCATGGTTCTGCTAATTCCAACGTAGAAGTGCAAGAATATACAACATAGAAGACACAATGGTTCAAGTTTATTAAGGGCAAAGAATATAAAGTGTTTTATCAATTTTGTGAGGGCTTTAATCACTAAGTTTTCACATAACAAAATAGTTTTTAATTGGAAGATATCTGAAAACAAGAATATACTTTGGAATGGTGTAACACACCATGCATAGGAGTTTATAGTGGAAACTTTGGAATAACTTGGTTTCTTGGGAGTTGGAAGAATGAGTAGAGCTTACTCATACAAGTGGAGGCTAGCAAAAGACTGGGAGCAACCAACTAAGAGAGCAATAATGGCCATAATCATGCAGTGCAAAAAAGCATTACTAATCAAAGCAAAGAGTGGTACTACAAGTCAAGGACTAAATGATCATAGATGCTAATGGTGACTTGTGAGAGTCACAACATGGTGTGAGCATGTGCCAAGTCAACCCAAGCAAAGCATCAAAGGAGAATACCACAATACTATGCTTTTGCATGCTAAAACAATGCATAATTTATTCAAGTCACACTAAGAAATCCAAATTGTTTGGAACAATACATGCTACAGCAATAATCACTAAGCGTAAGATCAAAACAACACCTAGCATGTCATGCTAAAGTCTAAGTCACAGTCAATGCAAGCTCCTCTTGCACTTACAAGCAAGAACTTCGTACTCCTTTCCAACACCAAGCAACTTATTTGCAAACAACACAGCGAGAACGGGGGTCCAAACTACTTTATTCAAGCAAACTAAACAAACTAAGTAAAGCAAACGAAAACTAAGACACTCGAAGAACAACACAACTGTGCATGAAACAATAAAAACTAAGTGTCTAGACAAACCTGATCTTTTTATTGATAAAGAAGGAGATGCCTTAGGCATCCCCAAGCTTTGACGCTTGTACCTCTTGGATATTTCTTGGGTGACACCAGGGTGGCATCCCCAAGCTTGAGCTTTTGTCCATTCTTCATCTCATTGCATCATTCTCTCTCTACACCTGAAATTTTTCCTTCATACAAAACTCCACACAATCTTCATTAGCAACATTAGCTTACTCAAAAGATATTAGACCTCTGGAAAAGCTCTGGAACAGCAAGGATTTTCACTAAAAACACAAGATACTGTATTAACTCCTTCAAAAAGCTCAATTAACCTAAAGATAACTCAAAAAGGAATCAATAAGAAGCAAATGCAAATAATGGCAGAAATCTGCCAAAATAGACTAGCAGGAAGAAACCGATTTTTTAGAACATTTTATGTTGCTCAAATCAAAAAGTGTTGAACTAACTAAGGTTAGATAACATATTGGGGGATTTATTCGTAAATTTTCAGTGCAATCCGAGTTACAGAGACTCCTCACTAATTTTTTTGGTGGAGGACAGAAATCTGTTTCGGGACAGCAACTCCCCAAATCTTACTTCCCTCTCATTAGACGTCATTATTGGCACAAAAAGCAAAAAAAGGATAAGGATAGGTAATTACTGAATTAATAACTTACAAGACTCAAGGAAACTCTTGGGTTATCTCCCAAAAAGTACTTTTCTTTAACGCCTTTAAGTTAGGCTTGATAGCTTGAGAAGATGCTCACATAAGAATTATGAATTAAAGTCAAAGAGAGCATCAAGAAGCAAATTCAAAACACATTTAAGTCTAACAACCTTCCTATGAATAGGAATCTTTTATGCAAATAAATTCACAAAGAACAAAGTGACAGGCATAGGAAGATGAAACAAGAGCAACTTCAAAACTTTCAGCACATAGAGAGGTGTTTCAGTACCATGAAAACTTCTACAACCATACTTTCCTCTCTCATAATAATTTTCAGTAGCCTCGTGAATAAACTCAACAATATATCTATCATATAAAGCACGCTTTTCATGATCCACAAACACATAATTTCTATCAATCTCAAAAATAGTGGGATTAAAACCTTCACGGGTTTTACCCAAAGTAGATATTTCAAAAGGATCCACAGGAACATAACATTCATCCTCCTTTGGAAAGCATTTGGGACAATCAAATAATGTAAGGGATAAAGAGTTACTATCATTAGAAGGTAGGCATGGGTAGATAATCCAATATTCCTCCTCTTGTTCATCACTATCCTCCTCTTTTTCATCTAATGAGCTTCCAGTTTCAACAATTTCTTCTTCCATAGGCTCCTGCAAGGCATTAGTCTCTTCCATTTGTGGAAAAAACCTATTAAAATATTCAAGAATATAGCCATTTTCTTCCTTGTAATTGTCAAATCAAAATTTAAGTATCTCATAAACCTCATGTTCATAAGGTGCATCATCAGTATTTTCAAGAAAACTGGCAAGTTCAAATGCACCCTTGAAGGCAATAAATTCTTCAATTTGTTCCATATCATAAAAGTCATAATTTACTTTAACATAAGAGGATATGGTAACATTATCATTATATTCACATTGAAAAGGAAGGTGTTTATACCTCCTGCAGCAACAAGATTTATCAAAGCAATAAGTAACATTATAAGTAGAGCACACGTCTCTAGCAATAGTATTCAACTTATCAATTTGTTCCCATAAGTGTTTCCATTTTTGTGACAAACGGTGTTCCTTATAATAATACTTTTGTTCTTCCGTGAACCCGCCTTGCCAATAAGACCTAGTTTCAAAGAAACCATCCATTGATGGAAAGCATGATCAATTAAGGCAATGACAGACCACCAACTAGAGTAAGAACTATTTTTTTTGTGTTTTTGAATAAAGCAAGCAAACTAAACTAAACTAATTTTTTTGGGTTTTTTGAAAAGAGGTAAACAAAACCAAGCAAAATAAACAAATCAAACTAAAAACAAAGTAAAGAGAAAGGAAGTGAAGGACTCCCTAGTGAAGACGACTTAGCCTCCCCGGCAACGGTGCCAGAAAACTTGTTGATGGCACCTTGATGCTTGACGGGGAGGAACAAGTTTGATGTCCCTTTAGTCCCCGGCAACGGCGCCAGAAAACTTGTTAGTGCTTGACGTGGGAGCACTTCGTTGGAAACCCCAAGAGCAAGGTGTGATGAGCACAACAGCAAGTCTTTCCTGAGTAGAGACCGAGGTTATCGAACCATAAGGAGGAAGGAAACGTCACACAGGTGTTGCAAGCAATGCGGAGACCTGCACAACTCAAACTCAAGACTTTTCCCCAACGAATAGTGAGGTTGTCAAGCTCACCGGTTTGCTATAACAAAGGATTAAACGTATGGTGTGGAAGGTAATGGTTTGCAGCAAGTAAACAAGTAACAGTGGAAGATGTATCAATGGTAAAGATTGAACCGGGGTCCATAGTCACTAGAGGTGCTCTCCTTAGATAAACAACATGGCATGAAGGGTAAACAAATTACAGTGGGGCAATTGACAGGAACTGAGCAAGGCATAACAATGCAATTACTAGTCAAAAAGATCCAATGAGATTCGATTGGGAAATACAACAATATACATAGACCTCCATCCAACTGCATCTATGACTAGAAGTCCACCTTCAGATTATCATCCGAACCCCTTCCAGTATTAAGTTGCAAGCAACAGACAACTACTTTAAGCAAAGTGTGTAAGGTAAACAGTCCACATGTTCCATGAACAAGAGAACGTTGTTTTCTCCCTAGTAGCAACAACACATCTACAACCGAAGAGATTTCTGTCACTTCCCTTGGAAACTAGAGGCATGAACCAACTATTTAGCATAAATACCCCCTCTTGGAGTCACTAGAAACTACTTGTCCAAGATAGCTACTAACAACGGAGAGCATGCAAGATCACAAACAACACAGACATGATAGAATCAAAAAGACAAAACCATTAATCAAACCAACATAATAATCTCAATATCCATCGGATCCCCGCAAACACAACATGCATGATTACAAATAGATTAGATCTTGATCATGAGCGGAGCTCACAAGATGTATACATGAAAGCACAAGGAGAAGATACAACCATCTAGCTACTATATGGACCCGTAGTCCAAGGTGGAACTACCCATGCATCATACTGGAGAGAAGGCCTCCGGGATGATCTCCCCTCTGGCAGGGTGCCGGGAAGAACTGCAGATCCCCCCCCCGATCTAGGGACAACGGTGGTGGCGGCTAAAGAAGGTTTCATGGAAGATTGATCAGGTACTTAGGGTTTCTGCATCGGGGGCTTCGTATAGGCGAAGGGGGAGGTAGAGGCGGTGGCCAGGGGCCCCAGACCCTTCCTATGCACGGGGCAGGGCCCACCTAGAGGCGGCTAATGACTTTGACGTTTGTCCCGTCCAATTCCGAGAATATTTATTTACTAGCTTTTATGGAACCAAAAACAGCATAAAACATGCAACTGGCACTGTGGCAACTTGTTAATAGGTTAGTACCAGAAAACATGTAAAAAGCACCTCAAAGTGTAGACAAAGCAAGCAAAGTAGATACTTACAAGCATGGAGCATAAAAAATTATAGATACGTTTCCGACGTATTAGCAATAATAAAAGTAGTTATTATTATATCTTTGTGTATATGATAAATGATTACATTCATGCTATAATTATATTAACCAGAAACATTAATACTTGTGTGATTTGTATACTTGTAAGAGTCCCTACTAAAGCCTCTTTGTAATACTAGCTTGTTGGTTGATAGATGATCATGGTTTCATGATCATGAACATTGAGATGTTATTAACAACAAGATAATGTCGTTAGGAGAATGATGTGATGGACATACTCCTATAGTTAAGCGTAGCATAAGATCAAGTTATTTCAATAGTTCGTTTGCTATAAGCTTTCAGATACATAGTAACGTACATCCTTCAACCATGAGATCATGCTAATCACCATCACCGGATCGATGCTTTGATGACATCAAACACCACTTCGTAACTGGGTGGTTATAAAGGTGGCATTGAGTGTTCGGAAAGTATGTGTTGAGGCACATGGATCAAGAGTGGGATTTGTCCATCCATATGACTGATAGATATACTCTAGGCCCTCTCGGTGGAATGTCATCCAATTGGCTTGCAAGAATGTGACTGGCTCACAAGGGATCACATATCACAAGAACGAGTAAAGATTACTTATCGGTAACGAGGTTGACCTAGGTATGCAGAGATACCGACGATCAAACCTCGGATAAGTAAAGTACCATGATACTAAAATAAATTTGTATCGTATGTAAATGGTTCATTCGATCATGAAGTAATCGTAGAAATATGTGGTAACCATATGAATTTCCAGATTCCTCTATTGGTTATTGATCGGAGAAGAGTCTCGATCATGTCTGCATAATTCACGAACCATAGGGAGACACACGTAAGGATTCGATGTTGTTTAGTAGATATGGAATGTGAGTGAAGAGACTGAATGTTGTTCGGAGTATCGGATTGGATCCGAGATATCATGAGGATATCCGTAATGGTCCGGATAATAAGATTCATATAAGGAAAGTCCAATTCTGGAGTTCGGGAATGGTTTCAGTGTTTTCATTGGAATGTTCTAGAAGGGTCTAGAAGGTCCACAATCCGGAGTGGGAAGGGTACATGGATGTATCGTGACAAAGTGGAATGGTTGCATCATGTACTAGGTCACTTGGATGAGCAATGGTAAGAGAGAAACTCTAGTTTGAAAGTCAAATGCTAGTTTGAAAAAGTCAAACGCCAACATTGATTGCCTAGTGGAGGGAGGGAAGGAATCCTACCTAAGGGAGGATCCCTCCCTGTCCTTGCCGCCGACTACAAGGTGGACTTGGGGGAGGATTCCCCTCCCCTTGCCGCCTCCCCACCTATATAAGGAGGGGTAGGGCGCCCCCTACCCCTCACCTCAAACCCTAGATTGCTTGCAGCCTCTAAAAGTTGCAATCGATTTAGAGACTCTAAAAGTAGTCGCCAAATAGCACCTATACTAGACGCCGGCCACCTCTAAACCGAGGCCCTCTTCTACTCCACCATACCTTCTCTAGCTTAGGCGAAGCCCTGCGGGATTTCCCCTCTACATCCGGTACCATGCCGTCGTGCTGCCGGAATCACGAGGAGAGATCTACAACCTCCGCTGCCTGCTGGAACAAGGGATAGGAAGGTCTTCATCGAGTACCGACCGTGTGACCGACTGCGGGAGCACTGCTGGAACATGGCACCGGAAGGATAGTCTACGCGATCTTGAAATCGGCAAGTGAACGACTACATCACCCACGAGAATCCAATATCGTTAACCGCTTTGGAATATTCGAGGGTTAGTACTCTATCAACTCGTTGCTACAATCTAGTAGATATATCTTGGCTTGTGTGTGTTCATGCGTGAGAATTTTTTTGCATTCCATGCTACGAACCCTTATAGTGGTTTCAGATCCACGTCTATAAGTAGATCTGTTGCACGAGTATAACACAATGGTCATTGTGGGTGGTGGTGCTTTTATTATCAATTTCTTCTTCTGTACTTTGCATCTTGCGGGATGGTGGGATGAAGCGGCCCGGGCTAACCTTACGTGACATCGTTCATGATACTTGATCCACGCTCGACATAATGAAGATTCAATTTACAACGGGCACTTGATAGTACTTACATCCGCATTGTGGTTCTTGTTCGTAAGTTAGAATGATTCTTATTCGAAAGCCCCAAACCACGAAAAACATGCAAAGAAAATTAGAGGCGTCTAACTTTGTTTTGCAGGGGTGTGCTGTGATGTGATATGGCCATGATTGTGATTATATATGATGTATGCAATGTTCCTTATTGTAAGTTGGCAACCGGCAAGAGCCTTATGGTTGTATTTTAATTTCGTTAAGACCTTTGTGTCTATTATCCAAATTAGTTGTAATAGTTGATGCTGGTGGACGACAACCATGGAGCGGCGCCATTGACCTCGACGCCACACCGGTGATGATGGAGATCATGTTCGTGCTTGAAGATGGAGATCAGAAGCACAAGAAGAAAGGCCATATCATATCACATATTATGAATTTCATGTGATGTTAATCCTTTTATGCATCTTGTATTGCTCAGAACGTGATGGTAGCAATATAAGATGATCCCTCTTACAAAATATCAAGTAATAAAGTGTTCATCCTTAGTAAGCCCCGTTGTTAAGACTCGTCGTTTCGAAACACCACGTGATGATCGGGTGTGATAGATTCTAGTGTGCATACAACGGGAGAAAAGCCAGATTTGCTCATGTGGATACTAAGGTTAACCTTGATGAGCCTAGAATGTACAGACATGGTCTCGGAACACGGAATACCGAAAGGTAAAGAATGAGTCATATAGTAGATATGATGAACATGTTGATTGTTCGCCTTTGAAACTACATCATCTCTCGTGATGATCGGACTTGATGTAGTGGATTTGGTTCGTGTGATCACTAAGACAATGTGAGGGATATTGTTTTGAGTGGGAGTTCACCTAGATTAATTTAAGTATTAGTAAGAACTCAATTAGGCATAAACTTAGTCTAAACTATTGCAAATATGTTGTAGATCATGGTGGCCCCTACCATCAATTTTAATGCGTTCCTAGAGAAAGAAAAGTTGAAAAACAATGGAAGCAACTTCGGGGACTGGTTTCGCAATTTGAGGATTGTCCTTAATGTTGGTCAGTTGACCTATGTCCTGGATGCACCCCTGGGTGACCCACCTGCAGATGATGCTACCGATGAGGTAAAGAATGTTTTCCCCGCTCGGAATAATCAATACTCCACAGTTCAATGTGCTATCTTGTATGGTTTGGAATCGGTGCTTCAAAATAAGTTTGAGAACTTTGACCCACATGATATTGTCCGTGAACTCAAAATGATATTTGAGGCTCATGCGGCAGTTGAGAGTTATGAAGCTTCTGAAAATTTCTTTAACTGCAAGATGGAAGAGGGCAGCTCCGTTAGTGAGCATGTGCTTAAGATGTCTGGGCACGCCAATAAGCTCCAAAGCTTGGGGATAGTGATTCCTAATGCAGTGGGGATTCACCGTGTCCTCCAATCAGTACCACCAAGTTACAAGAACTTTTTGATGAACTACAACATGAACCGCATGGATAAGTCGTTACCAGAACTCTTCTCTATGTTGAAGACTGCGGAAGTGGAGATCAAGAAAGAGCACCAAGTGTTGATGGTCAGTAAGACCACCAATTTCAAGAAGCAAGGCAAGCCTAAGAAAAAGGGTAACTTCAAGAAGGGCGATAAGAAAGCTACCATGCATGCAAAGAAGACCAAGGCTGTGCCTAAGACTAATACTAAGTGCTTTTTCTGCAAGGGATAAGGTCACTGGAAGCAGAATTTCCCCAAGTACTTGGCAGATTTGAAGAACGGCAACATCAAGAAGAAAGATATATCTGATATACATGTTATTGATGTGTATCTTACTAGTAATCATAGTAGTTCCTGAGTATTTGATACTGGTTCGGTTGTTCATATTTGTAACTTGAAACAGAGACTAGTGAAAGACGAGGTGACAATGCGCGTTGGAAACGGATCAAAGGTTGATGTGGTCGCGGTTGGCACGCTCCCTCTTCTTCTACCATCGGGATTAGTTTTATACTTAAATAATTGTTATTTGGTGCCTGCGTTGAGCATGAACATTATATCAGGATCTTGCTTATTGCGAGATGGTTACTTGTTTAAATCCGAGAATAATGGTTGTTCGATTTATATGAGTAATATATTTTATGGTCATGCACCTTTGATAGATGGTCTATTCTTGTTGAATCTCGATATTTTAGTGATACACATGTTCATAATATAGATGTTAAACGTTTGAAATTGAATGATAATTCTACATACATGTGGCACTGTCGTCTTGGTCACATTGGAGTGAAGCGTATAAAGAAACTCCATTCAGATCCGATGGACTTCTTGAATTACTTGAGAGATGCGAACCATGTCTGATGGGTAAAATGACTAAGACTCCATTTTCTAGTATGATGGAGCGAGCTACAGACTTATTGGAAATCATACATACCGATGTGTGTGTCCTGATGAGTGTGGCATCGCTCGGTGGTTATCATTATGTGATGCGGCTCAGATCACTGCAGAGCTTCGTTGGGAGACCCTAAGAGGAAGGTATGATGAGTACAGCAGCAAGTTTTTCCCTCAACAAGAAACCAAGATATCGAACCAGTAGGAGGAAGGAAACGACTCAAAGGTGTTGCTAGCAACTGGAAACCTTCACAACACAAACTCAAGACTTTGCCCCAACGAATAGTGAGGTTGTCAATCTCACCAGTTTGCTAAAAACAAAGGATTAACTGTATGGTGTGGAAGGTAATGGTGGTTTGCAGAAAGTGAAAAGTAATAGTGGAATATGTATCAATGGTAAAGATTGGACCAGGGTCCGTAGTTCACTAGAGGTGTTCTCCTTAAGATAAACAAACATGGCATGATGGGTAAACAAATTACAGCAGGGCAATTGACAGGACAGAGCAAGGCATAACAATGCAATACTAGACATTCATGATCCTATGAGATTTGATTGGGCAATACAACAAGATACATAGACCGCCATCCAACTGCATCTATGACTAGTAATCCACCTTCAGGTTATCATCTGAACCCCCTCCAGCATTAAGTTGCAAGCAACAGATAACTGATTTAAGCAAAGTGTGTAAGGTAAACAATCCACTTGTTCCATGAACAAGAGACCGTTGTTTTCTCCCTAGTAGCACCAACACATCTACAACCTTAGAGATTTCTGTCACTTCCCCAGATTAAATGTAGGCATGAACCCACTATCGAGCATAAATACTCCCTCTTGGAGTCACTAGCATCTACTTGGGCAAGATAGCTACTAGTAACGGAGAGCATGAAAGATCACAAACAACACAAACATGATAGAATCAATAAGACAAAACCATTAATCAATCTGACATACTAATCTCAATATCCATCGGATCCCGCAAACACAACATGCATGATTAAAAATAGATGATCTTGATCATGAAAGTAGCTCACAAGATCTAAACATGGTAGCACAAAGGAGGAGAAACAACTATCAAGCTACTACATGGACCCGTAGTCCAAGGTGGAACTACTCCGCTTCATACCGAAGGCTGGCATGGTGATGAAGAAGGCCTCCGGGATGATCTCCCCTCCGACAGCGTGCCGGGAAGAACTTCAGATCCCCTCGATATAGGGATAATGGTGGCGGTGGCTACAGACTATTTCGTGGAAGATTTATCGGGTACTTAGAGTTCAGGTATCGGGGGCTTCTTATAGGCGAAGAGGCGAGGCAGGGGGCACCTAGGGTGTCTGCACCCCCGCAGGCGCGGGCCAGGCCAGGCCGCGCAGCCAGGGGTGTGGCCCCCTAGTGGCTCTCCTCCATCTCGTGTTCTGGCTCCGTGTTCCCCACGGTAAAATATTGACTTTGGCTTTTGTCCCATCCAATTTCAAGAATATTGATTTTCTGCCTTTTCTGGAACCAAAAACAGAAGAAAACAAGCAACTAGCACTGTGGCATCTTGTTCATAGGTTAGTCCAGAAAACATATAAAAATACCTCAAAGTGTAGACAAAGCAAAGCAAAGTAGATACTAAACAAGCATGGATCATCAAAAATTATAGATACGTTTACGATGTATCATTATGTTCTTACTTTCACATATGACTTGAGTAGATATGGCTATATCTATTTCATCAAACATAAGTCCGAAACTTTCGAGAAGTTTCAAGAATTTCATAGTGAAGTAGAGAATCAACGTAACAAGAAGATTAAATTTCTACGATACGATCATGGAGGTGAATATCTAAGTTACGAGTTTGGCGAGCATTTTAAGAAATGCGGAATACTTTCACAATTGACACCACCGGGAACACCACAAGGTAATGGTGTGTCCGAACATCGTAATCGAACTCTCTTTGATATGGTTCGTTCTATGATGTCACTTACAAAATTACCTTTGTTGTTTTGGGGTTATGCATTAGAAACAGCTGCATTCACTTTAAATAGGGCACCATCTAAATCCGTTGAAACGACACCATATGAATTATGGTTTGGGAAGAAACCTAAATTGTTGTTCCTTAAAAATTGGGGTTGCGAAGCTTATGTAAAGAAGTTACAGCCCGACAAGCTTGAACCCAAAGCGAAAAAATGTGTCTTCATACGATACCCGAAGGAAACTATTGGGTATACCTTCTATCATAGATCCGAAGGAAAATTCTTCATTGCCAAGAATGGATCATTTCTAGAGAAGGAGTTTGTCTAGAAAGAAATGACTGGAAGGAAAGTAGAACTCGACGAGGTTGTCGAACCTTCTCTCGGATTTAAGAGTAGCGCAACACTGGAAGAAGTTCCTGTGGCGCCTACACCAATAAGAGAGGAAGCTAATGATGGTGATCATGAAACTTCGGTCGAAGTTACTACGGAACCTCGCAGGTCAACAAGGACTCGTACCACTCCCGATTGGTAGTGATCCTGTTATGAGTGTCATGTTGGTGGACGACCCTGCGACATATGAGGAAGCGATGATGAGCCCAGATTCTAATAAATGGAAAGAAGCCATGAAATCCGAGATTGGATCCATGTACGAAAACCAAGTGTGGACTTTGGTGGAATACCGGATGGCCGCAAGGCTGTCGAGAACAAATGGATTTTCAAGAAGAAAACATATGTTGATGGTAATGTAACCGTCTATAAAGCTCGACTTGTCGCGAAAGTGTTCCGACAAATTCAAGGAGTTGACTACGATGAGACTTTCTCACCGGTAGCGATGCTAAAGTCTCTGAGGATTTTGTTAGCAGTCGCTGCATATTATGATTATGAGATATGGCAGATGGATGTCAAAACGACATTCCTCAATGGAGACATTGATGAAGAGTTGTATATGGTAAAACCCAAAGGTTTTGTCGATCCTAAAGATGCTAGCAAGGTATGCAAACTTCAATGATCCATTTATGGATTGAAGCAAGCGTCCCGAAATTGGAATCAATGTTTTGATAAGGTGATCAAAAGTTTTGGTTTTATACAAACTTATGGAGAAGCTTGTATTTCCAAGAAAGTGAGTGGGAGCTCTATGGAATTCCTAGTACTATATGTGGATGACATATTGTTGATTGGGAATGATGTAGACCTTCTTAAAAGTGTCAAAGATTATTTGAATAATAATTTTTAAATGAAGGATCTTGGCGAAGCTACTTATATATTAGGCATAAATATTTATAGAGATAGATCGAGACGCCTAATATCGCTTTCAAAAAGTACATATTTGGACAAGGTTCTAAAGAGGTTTGGAATGGAAGATAGCAAGAAAGGGTTCTTGCCCAATACGACCTCTCAAAGTCCTGCTATGGCAGAAGATAGAGAGAGGATGAGTAAGAATCCCTATGCATCAGCCATAGGATCTATTGTAACATCCCAAAAATACCAAACTTAGATCATCAAACACTAATCATCAAGTTTAGGGCTAACAAAAACTTTTCTAAGTAAACCCATGAATGCATGCATATGTAAATGCATGGATTTTTAATTTCTTTAAAAACCACCTTGTTTGTGTGATCCATTGCTTGTAAAATGTTTCTTAGGTGAAATGAACATCATCTAAAACATTTCCCACACTTTTCCTAAAGACAAGTAAATCAAAACAAATATATGAAGTGAATGGTCATTTTGACCAATTTAACTCCCATGCCTACTTTGGCTGTCTCAAACTTTCAAAACCTAACAGAAACTTTTCTGGATCTTTGCACCCCTTGAATGTACTCATAACAAGGTATCAAGGCCCACTTTGTGATCATCCAGAAACTTTCAAATGGATAGTTTAAATGACAATTCAAAATTGAATCTTCTTCATATGGGAAGATCCCACTTTTCCAAAACCCACTCAAACAAGCTCAACTTTCAAAACCCAAGCATCTGTAGACTCACCAGCACCAATCTAGCAAACCCACCAAAAATCATTTCAAAATTCAAAACTTTATTTCATGCGGCCATTTCATCAAACAGGTTGCAGACACAAATCAAACAAAACATCAAACACTATAGTGTGCAGTGATTCTTGCCTAACTTGTTCCCTAGTTAGCTCACACACAACCCAGTAGATCATCTAGAAAGATTAGCCCAACACTAGCACCCCTATGAGCTTACCATTGCCATTAATGGTGAACAGCCGAGCACCCCCATGTCACCCCATTGTGGACAGCAAGCTAGGAGCAGCAGCAAGCCTAGCCAGCATGTCTAGGAGGCAGCCCACCGTCCATCGCCACTGCCTGTCCCAGCCGCGAGCGTTGCCAAGCCCTAGACCACGCGCACAAGCCGCGCCCAGACCATGCCGAGCGTGCGCCAGAGCGCCACCCTCGACCAGCATCCCACAGACCGCGCGCCGCCCTCACCGCGTGCACACACGATCACCACCAACCCAGGAGACCGCCAGACATCCCCGTTTGCCGCCCCGTGCCATACAGCCACCGCCCGCCGTCGAAGACGCCGCCTCTGCCGCGCAGAGCACCGGCCGTTCCAGACCAAACCACACCGCCCCATGCGTCGCGATCATGTCGTTGAGCATCGCCAGGAGACACAGCACCGTCCCCTACCTTTGCCCATGCCATTAGCCGCCTGTAACGTCGCCCCCGACGAGCTCACCGTGCGCCCCGACGGTCCCCTCGCTCGACTATAAATAGAGGCCACCCCCGCATGATTTCTTCACACCATCTCACTCCCCTCTCCTCACTGATCGTGCCACACCATTCTTAGAGCAAGGCGAGCACCACCTCGCCGTAATTTCACTGGAGCCTGCCGCTGCCGGAGAAGAAAGGAGCCAGCGATTGGAGCCGCCCCAGGAGAAGCCACCGGTACCAGGAGGTTCTCCGTCATCGACTTCGTCGTTCGCCCGCCTCGCCGACCCTCGCCCGTACCCCGGTGAGCCCCCAGCACCCCTCACTGGCCGCGCTAGGTTTCGTTCTCGCCGGAGTTGTCTCGCGTCGACGATGACCCTCAGCCGTTGAATTAGAACTAGATCGAACGATCCACGTTGCCCCATACCGCTTCGCCCAACCCCGTGTCACTGACGAGTGGGGACACCCACTTACGCAGCCCGCGGGAGCACTGCGCTTAGCAGGCCGGCCCGTTAGAATTTCCCGCGCAGCCCAGCAATTCAAACTAAAACTTTTTCTATTTCATTTCAAACACACTTCAGCACCCAACTTCAAAAATCAACCCAGATCGATTCAGTGCACCAAATTGGATGAAACCAATTTTGTTGGAAAGCTCTGTGAATGCTTAATCCAAGCCCGTTGGATTCAAGTCATTTGGATCTGTAGATCACCCATAGTAAAAATAACAAGGCAGAAGCTTTTCTGCATTCAAAATTTTTTCAAATTTAAACCATAAAGGCTTTTGAGTTGATTCCAACTCTCAAAAATCACATTTAACCATACCTTTCAAAATATATAAAAATATATATAGGTTTACTTCCATAAATATTGTTCAAGGAATAAAAGAATGCTACATAAGAATTTCTAGCCACTTTAATTAATTAAAATAAAAGGGTAAAACCTTATTAAATTGTGACACCACTTTAAATCACATTCCCATGGACTACAATATGTGGTGATGACATGTGTCAACATGATCCCATATGTGGTTTGGAGAATATTAAATATTAATTAGTTTTTCAATGAGTAGAAATTACTTTTCTAAAAATAAAAAGATTTAAATCAAGCCTTAACCTTGTAATGTTAGAGATGATGCTAGATCATCTATAGGACCCTTGTGTGTGGTGATTTCAAGTAGTTAAGTATTGTTTGGTGATTGTGTACCTCGTATTTATTCCTAGACGCTAGTACCGACCAAGGATACTACGAGGAGGAATGAGGATACTACGAAGAGGAAGCCGAGGAGAACTTCAACCACTGCTCTGCACAAGGCAAGCCTAATACTACTAGTGAATGTGCAAGCTAACACTTGCTAGATACTATACCTATGCAAGCTAGTAACTATGCAAGCTTATACTGATATTGATGCAAGCTAACCCTTGCAAGATACCCTACTGATACCACAAACCCATACTTGTGATCCTACCTACTTGTTAAACCAATCCTAGTTTTATGGCAAGCTTCTTACTTTATTTTTTTTATCAAAGATTACTTAGAGTCTACCTAAGAGTTTGGTAGATACCAGACAGTTGTGCTGAAGGTTGCATAAAGAGCATAAAATTTGGCCTAAACTAGAAACCTTGATATCAGCCTAAGATATAAGGTTGGACTTAGTGAAACTCCACTAGTTACCACCCCTCCTCATTAATACCCCCACCTGTAGATGCTAGTGCTAACTTAAAAACTTGATCAACTTTTAGATGGGAATACTTGGTGGAAAAATGGTTATGAAAACCTTGGAATGATGGATCATTCTATTGAAATGTTTTGGACATGTGTTTCCAAACACTTGATGATTCTGGTGATAAAAATGTTGAGGCATGAGCCTTATCCCTTTATAAAACTAATGGTTGTCTGGATGCGATACCATTCCAATTTTAGCGTACAACCACAATACCCGAATATTGGGTAGGGCTTGACTGGAAACTTATATCCCTTAGTATTAGTTCCCTCACGGCCAAGGTCTGAGCTGAGGCTACCTTGTGAAGATTGTCCACCTGTGCAGTACCCAAGATGACAGTGGTCATGGTTGGGAGGCCAAACTCACAGGAGAGGTGCTTATACTAGGGCGTGTAATTGAAAGGTTAGGATTGATTATCCGCATACTGAGTATGGTGAATTCAGGATTTGTTCCTGATGGATGTATCGAATGTTGTGGTGAAAGTGTACAATCTCTGCAGAGTGTCAAACTATTCGAATAGCCGCGTCCGCGGTTATGGACAGTTGGAGTGGCCATACTGTTCCCCCGTCAGACTTTTCAAAATGACTTATGAAATGAATTGAGACTTTGACTTGACCACAACAGAGTTGTGACCTGAATTACAAGATCCCACTTAGGAGTTATAAAATTGTGACTAGCTCTGGAACCTAGTAGAGATAAATCTGGCTTTTGCAAAAGAACCCTAGAGCCTAGTGTCCTATTATCCAAAAAACCCCTTTACTTGTTAGTATTAGTTTGCGAGTACTTAAAGAGTACTCATGGCTTTGTCCCTGGATATTCCCATGGCCAGACTATGAAGATGAGTACCTGGAGGATGGACCCCAGGAAGGTTACGACAACTAGGATCATCTCCCATCGTCAGCATTGCCTGTGACCCCGAAGATGGAGCTTCGCCTACGCTACCGTTATTATTACGTATTCCGCTGCTTGATGTTGTATTAAGAACTGGATCATGAGATCCCTATTTGTGTAAGAACTTATGTATCGTTTGTAATGGATGAAGTACTATGGTATCCAATTCTGTTATGTCTCGCAAAAATGGTAATCCTGGGATTGTGATGTATGGCATAACAGGCATCTAGGATTGAAAAATCCGGGTGTTGACAAGTTGGTATCAGAGCCATCCTAACCATAGGAGACCCTAGTTAGACCGGACGTTGAACCAAAAACTTAGTTTCAAAATCAAAGAACAAAAATATTTACGAAAACTTATTCTCATTCTTATCTCCTTAATTCTTTCATAAAACTTCATGTTCCTCAAAAACTCTTGCAAAATAGATAAAATTTTGACACACTTGATCACTTTGCTAATCTACTCATCCTCTATTTTTATAGATGGACGTGAAGTACAGCAAGTTTTACCAACTGGGGAATGGTGGAGACCTTATCTTTGAGAGGGATCTGGATCAGCTTTCGGAACTTCTGGAGCGTCCGCACCCCGAGTTCTTCGGAGCTCAGCTCAATGATCAAGGAGGAGAAGATCTGCAGTGGCTAATTGTTGCAAGTCTCCGAGGAAAGATTGAACCTCCCACTGCGGAGGGAATTCAGTTTACCTTGAGAGAAAACAACTAGCTCGATGGACTT
Organism: Avena sativa; assembly: GCA_916181665.1. Classification (NCBI taxonomy): domain Eukaryota; kingdom Viridiplantae; phylum Streptophyta; class Magnoliopsida; order Poales; family Poaceae; genus Avena; species Avena sativa. The sequence goes on along the minus strand of OV702279.1, from coordinate 16,630,895 downwards.
GCCAGAGCAATGCAGGAAGCTCTTTCCCGTCTGTGTGGGCAGAGCATCAATCAGATCAAGGGTACTCGCTTTGAGTTTTGCCCAAGGTGTGATGCAAATGGCCAACCACTGCAAGCCCCATACCACCCCGAGCTGAAGACTCAATTGGACCACCTTAGCTTCATGATGTATGATCGTCAGCAGGAGTTGGACAACTGCCGTGACTATTGCAACCACAAGTTTGCCATCATCAAGACGAAGGATCAGACCATCGCCATGCTAGCAAAGGATCGCAAATCTCGCCGCCGTCAGCTTGACAAGAAGGAGCGCATTATTGCCCGTCTTTGTCATCGCATCTCCTCTCTGGAAGAGACCATCCACGAGAGAGACATGCAGTTAGAGGAAAGGGAGAATGCCGGAGAGGATCTTCATGGAGACCCTTACTCCTATCTCAGCGATGACGATGATTTTCTGGAGGATCAGGCCATGGACTTCTTCACCGATGAGGATGATTTCGCCTTCATCGATGATGCTGAAGATGATGAAGCCACAGACTCCAAGGAGTAGTAGCACTGAGCACTAGCGTAGTAAGTAGTAGTCGGTCCCACTGTATCGTAGTTTCCAGAATGGTTCTTAAAACCATCTGTTTTTCTTTGTTGTGGTGTGTGTTGTACTGTGTGCTATGAGTGAATGAATGAAAAAGCAAGTTGCCAGAAAAACCTGAGTCAAGCTCTGAAAACTTTTCAAAAACCCAAAACCTTAGCAATTTCCCTCTTTTCTCATAATCTATATCAATCTTCAGATGCCACGTGGAGGAAGTGGTTCAGCCCCGGACCCGATTTCTGACCGCGAAGCTGAAAGAGCGGAACGTCAAGCCAACCTAGCCACTCTGCAACAGATAGCCCAGCTATCCCACAACAACCAAGGCCATGGAAATCAGGACAACCATGGATCTAAGCTCAAGAATTTCCAGAATACCAACCCACCCGTTTTCACCAAGTCAGAAGAACCCCTAGACGCCGATGATTGGCTGCAAACCATGGAAAATAACTTAGAAGTAGCAGGAGTGGAAGCCAACGAGAAAGTTCTATTCGCCACCCATTATCTAGCCGGAGATGCCAGGGCATGGTGGAACAGTGTTCGTGCCATGACCGGAGGCTAGATGATGACCTGGGAGGAATTCAAAGTCAAGTTTAGCAGAACCCATGTGCCACCAGGTTTGATCAAGAGAATGAGAGACGAGTTCAGAGAGCTAAAGCAAGGAAGGATGACTGTAGTGGAATACCGTGACAAATTTTTGTCATTAGCTAGGTATGCCCCGGACGAGATAAACACCGAAGCCAAGAAGAAAGAAAGATTCTTGAATGGTCTGCATGACGAGATGAAGACGGTGTTGGTCAATATCCCCTTTGTTGATATTGAAGCCCTTGTCGACTCTGCTATCCAGATGGAAGGAAAGATCAACCAAGCAAATGAGAACCGCAAGCGTCGCATGATGCATCAACCAGGAACCCATCAGACCCCAAAGTATCGCCCCAACCCATCTCCAGGATTTGCCCCAAGAACCAACAGACCTCCTATGACCCGTCCAACCTATCCCAACCGTGGAAACCCTAGAACCGTAGGAAATCACAACAACCCCGGCAACTCTAGCAATTTCACACGTGCCCCACCCAAGTTCAACACCAACAATGCTATCGCCAACCCCAACACTGCCCCGAGGACTGGAAGCAATGCTGTGCCTGTCACAGCCAAGGACAAGTCACAAGTGACCTGTTATGACTGTGGAAATAAAGCCCACTATTCCAACGGGTGCCCCAACAAGAAGAATGCTACAGCCCCCAACACCAATGTCCCATCTCAGCAGCAGCGTCGTGTTCAGCCAGGAAGAAGATTTGCCCCAGGGAATTCACTCAACCGCAATGGCCGTCTTTTTATCATGCATGCTGAAGAAGCTCAGGAAGCGCCAGACGTCGTGCTGGGTATGTTTTCTGTTAATTCAGTACTTGCAAGAGTGTTGTTTGACTCTGGTGCATCGCATTCATTTGTCACCGAAGAATTTGCCTGCACTAGTAAAATTCAACCAACCAAATTGAAGCATGTGATGATTGTACAAATTCCCGGATCAACCACCAAGGCTAGGCAAATTTGCAAGGCCGTCCCTATCCGAATTCATGGCATAGATTTTTATGCTAACCTAATAGTACTCGGAACTAAAGGTTTGGAAGTAGTACTAGGAATGGATTGGATGTTCAAACATAAAGGATTGATTGACTGTGCCAAGAAAGCCATCGCCATGACCAGTACCGCCGGAATATCAGTCGAGCATATATCTGAAACCTTACCTCGCCAATTCAAGTGTAACAATAGTATATCCCAACCTACCATTGACCAAGTTCGGATAGTCTGCGAATACCCCGATGTATTTCCAGATGTTTTGCCCGGTATGCCCCCAGATCGGGATATTGAGTTTATCATTGAACTAATCCCCGGAACAGGACCCATAGCCCAGAGACCCTATAGTATGAACCCGTCGGAACTAGAAGAACTGAAGAAGCAACTGGATTCCATGTTGGAAATCGGATTGATTCAACCAAGTGCGTCCCCATGGAGATCATCTGTCTTGTTTGTGGACAAGAAGGATGGAGGTAACCGTTTGTGTACGGATTATCGAAAGTTGAATGATGTCACCATCAAGAACAAGTACCCCTTGCCCAACATAGAGGATTTGTTTGATCAGTTGACAGGTGCCCAGGTGTTTTGTAAGATTGATCTTAGAACTGGCTATCATCAACTCAAAATTCGTGCAGAGGATATCCCAAAGACTGCCTTTACCACCAGATATGGATTGTATGAGTATACAGTCATGTCTTTTGGATTAACCAATGCCCCCGCTTATTTCATGAATCTCATGAATAAGATTTTTATGGACTTCCTGGATAAGTTTGTCGTTGTTTTCATCGATGACATTCTGATTTATTCCAAATCAGAAGAAGAACATGAGCTACACCTAAGGACCATTCTTGGAACCCTTAGAGTGCATCAGTTGTATGCAAAGTTTAGCAAATGTGAATTCTGGTTACAGGAAGTAGGATTCCTCGGTCACATTGTATCAGCCGGAGGAATTGCCGTTGACCCTGCCTGTTAGACCCCTCCTTTATAAAGGAAAGGATCCCTGTGATTGCAATGCTAGTCCCTGGATCAATGCTAGCATCCACAGTTTAAGATGAAGTACACAGATACAAAGGTCGTTTATTACATTCATTCCAGAGATAAAATATAGTCTTTTACAACTCATGGCCATAGGCCTAATACAAGAGTTTTAAGGAATAAGTAAATAAACATAAGTCTTCATCTTCATGTGCCACAGGCAAGCATGTTGAGTGTAGACTCATGACTCCTATTCATCATCGGAGTAACCTGCAACATCACAAGTTACAGCCACAGAGGGTCAATACTTTGGAATAGTATTGGCAAGTGATACCTTATTATATTTTAAGTGGACTATATTACTATATGCATTTTGGCTAAGTGTAGCTTGGCTTGCTTTGCTTGAAAATAGGTTTTACCTATTAGTTGAAATCACTAAGTTTTTCTTTGTCAAAAACATTCCCAAGGAACCACCAATAGACATTGAGGTCCTTCACCCTTGTTCACCCATCAATTTTTATTTAGAAGTTGGAGTGATGAGATTCTTGCAGCTTCCATGTCTTGATGCTCAAAAGTGTCCATTTCCTTGGACAAGGCTAAGTACTTAGGTTTTCCATCTGCAGTGGTTGTGCACTTTCCCCACCAGACTTGGTTTCCCAAGACAGGACCTTTCAGAAGCTTTTCCTTAGTCAAATGGACGCGTTCCATCCTATCATCCCATCTACCACCAACTGTCCAAGTGACTAAGTTCTAGCAACCTATATGATCATGGCAGAGCCCATATTGCCAAGTGGTTGCACTGTAAGCTTTCTCAACACTTGGCCTCCAAATCCCTTAGTGCCTGGGTGGCATTCCACAAGTGAGATACACAACCCAAGTCCATGGCCTTGTGTAACCACTCAACATAACCCAATCTTTCCATTCCACCCAGGAGGTTCATTTGCCTTAGTTGTTTTATTAAGAAAATATAAGTCTCTTGACTTAGAATATTTTTATCATAAACTAAATAGATGTTCACCACCCTTGTTTACTATAAGCTAGGCTAAGCAAAGCATGGTATCTTATCTTAGGAAAATTTCCCTAGCAATTCTACTATTTCACTTTACTTAGGATTTCCCATCTTAGCACTAAGCAAAATATCATGCAAATACTTTAGCAAAAATATCTAATGCAAGTACAAAACTTAGGATAGAAAATTCATGAAAATATCACTTGCCTTGGTAGTGTGGAGAGTAGCACTCCTCACAATCACAATCACTAGCAAAATCTACACAAGAAATTAAAACATACAATTACACACAATTAAATACAACCAAAAATAATATGAATGCATGCATGCAAGAATCTACCAAGTGTTGAGTTTTGAAAATTCTACCAAGTATGTTCATGATTACAGAAACTTATCATGACACAAGTTTGCCAACTAAACTTATTTGGCCCCAAAATAATATACAAAAATAAAACTATATCTAAAATAGCCCTAAACTTGTTCCACAAATAAAATCATTTTTAACTGTTACTATATGCTAAATAAATTGGATATTCAGAAAGGCCTTGTTTCACTGAATCCAACGGTATAAAATTTGCAAAAAACCAACGTGGCATTCAAAAGTTATAAGCATTTGAAGTTTGAATCTAAATCTGGTTTTAAATTCTGTTTTTAGTTTAAACCTTGCCACGCGTCGCGTTATTACTGGCGCGTACCGGTTCGCACCGGATCACCCTTCTGTGCCGTTGGATCTAACTAACACTGCACGGTTCAGATCTGTCCATACCCCTTCGTTTAAGTGAAGTGTTTCTACGCGTAGGATTCAGATCTAACGGCTGAAAATCTCCTAACCAAAATCGAGCGGCGCTACCGGCGGTGACAGGCGGCGGCGCGTCTGACTACGGCGGCGCATCTGACTACGGCGGCGCCGGCGTTCTACATCGTCCGCGAGAGGGAGAGGAGCATTACCAGGTTCGCCGGAGGCTGCTGAAGCTCGTCGTGGTACTGGCTTGCGGAGGGGCGCTCGGACACGGTTGCGATTGCTCGCCGGAGTTGTAGGACGGCGTCGGTGCGTCAGGTGGTCATCGTGGACGTCGCTGTGAACCACGCCAAGGCATGACGAGGACATGGTTAGATTCACGGGGTCAAGGCAGGGTAGTGTGTTTGAACTAGAAGTCACGGGGCGGTCTGTACCTACCGGGAAAACTCGTCGGAGTTGATGTCGCCGTCAGTGCTCACGGTGTCAAGTGGAACCGGCGACCTGGTGCAGTACAAGATGGACTAGTGAGGTCAGAAGGTGCGCAAAGATGCACTGAGTCAGATAGCAAGAACGATAGGCAGAGGGGAACTCGAGGCTCACCTGAATCGCTCGCCGGAGAGGGTTCTGTCAGCGGCGGTGCGTGGAGGATTGAGGGCAGCCTGGTGGCGGAGTGAGCGAGTTGTTTGGGGAAAAAAGATCGCGGGGCAGAGGGGGTCTTATAGCCGGGGAATCGACAGGAAACGCTCGAGGATAAATGCCCATTTACACCGCGCCATCACCGGCCATCACTGCTGCAGCGACGTGGTCGCAGGCGCAGTCTGGGGAAGACGAGGATGACGTGGACTGGACCCGCTCGTCAGCGAAACGCGCAAGACTTTGGTAGGGTCAGGCTGTCAGTGTCTGTTTGCGTGCGCTCGCGCGTGTGAGAAGGAAAGGAGATCCCCGGGTGGGCTTGCTGGGCTTGATCCGTTGCTGGGCCAGATTCTGGCCGCGCGGCCTTTTTCTTTTGTTTAAGTCTTTTCTTTTTCCATTTCTATTTTCTGGAATGGTTTTTGATATGAATTCAAAACCTTTTGAATCCAAATTGTTCTGGGGATTTTTGCAGGGTTTTGTGGATTCAAAAACAATCATATTAACTAAGTGGTTACTTTGTAAGGCTTGATCAAGCTTGGGTTTCAAAGTAACCAGAGGCTTGCTCTAGTTTGCAAGTATTTGAGAAAGGATTTTGAAACCATTTCCAAATTTGAAAACTTGGGTAAAAAGCTTCACCTAAACTTTCCTACCATGGAGGCAAGTGAACAAGTATTTAAACTTTCACATTTCAAAGGGTGATGGTCATTTTGGAATCAAATGCCCACATGAAATCATAGCTCCATCTTCTGTTTCTAAATGATTTTTGAGAAATCCCTAAATGGATGAATGATGCAAAGATGATATGTATGAGTTTTGAAACTATGATTTTTGGGATGTTACAAATCTAACCCCCTTAAGATGAATCTCGCCCTCGAGATTCGGTTTGGCTAGCAAATAGGTGAGGGTGGTCTTTCCGAAGATCATCTTCTCTTTCCCATGTTGCTTCCTCTTCGGAGTGATGGTTCCATTGCACTTTACAAAACTTGATAGTCTTGGTCCTGGTGACTCTTTCTGCTGTCTCTAGAATTTTGACAGGCTTTTCCTCATAAGTGAGATCACTTTCTAGCTGAACTTCTTCCAAAGGTATGGTATCCTTCAAAGAAGACTCTTCCATTTCTGGGTGACATTTCTTAAGCTGACTCACATGAAATACGTTATGGACTGCTGATAGAGATTCCGGTAATTCAACTTCATATGCCACTTCTCCCTTGCGACTTAGAATCTTGAATGGCCCAACATATCTTGGTGCCAACTTTCCTTTGACTCCAAATCTTTTCACTCCACGAAGTGGTGATACCCTGAGATAAGCTCTATCCCCAACTTCGTAGGTGACTTCTCTACGCTTAGAATCCGCGTAGCTTTTCTGTCGGGACTGTGCTATCTTCAATCTGTCCCTAACCAATTTGACTTTCTCTTCGGCGTCCTTGATAAGATCAGGTCCAAATAAGCTTCTTTCTCCCACACCATTCCATAACAATGGGGTGGTACATTTCCTTCCGTAGAGTAACTCAAACGGTGCCATTCCGATACTAGATTGATGGCTGTTATTGTAAGAGAACTCCGCGTAAGGCAAACTTTCATCCCAACTTGCTCCATAATCTAAAGCACAGGCTCTCAACATGTCCTCAAGAATTTGGTTGGTCCTTTCTGTTTGTCCATCCGTTTGAGGATGAAAAGCAGTGCTGAACTCCAATCTCGTTCCTAAGGTTTCATGAAGTTGTCTCCAAAAGTGAGAGGTGAACTGGGTTCCTCTATCCGACACAATACTCTTTGGCACACCGTGAAGGCATACAATCCTGCCCATATAAATTTTTGCTAACTTGGCACTTGTATAAGTTGTCTTCACTGGTATAAAATGAGCCACTTTAGTTAGGCGATCCACTACCACCCATATGGAATCATATCCTGACCTGGTCCTTGGTAATCCGGTAATGAAATCCATACCAATATTTTCCCACTTCCATTCAGGAATAGGCAGTGGTTGAAGCAAACCTGCTGGTTTCTGGTGCTCTGCTTTGACTCTGTTACACACGTCACACAAAGCAATATGTTCGGCGATGTCCCTTTTGAGATTGTTCCACCAAAACCTTTCCTTCATGTCCATGTACATCTTGGTATTTCCCGGGTGAATAGAATACGGAGAGTTGTGACCTTCCTGTAAGATCAGTTTCCGTAATTCTGGGTCTTGTGGAACACATATACGTTTCCCGTGCCATAAAGTACCCTGTTCGTCAACATGAAAACTTTTAGCTTTCCCTAGACCAATATTTACCTTAATCTTTTCAATTTCCTCATCAGTCTTCTGGACTTCTCGGATCTTGACCAATAGAGTGGGTTGAACATCTAAGGACATGAGATGTCCTTCTGGCACAATCTCCAATCTGAGTTCTTTGAATTGCTTACACAAGTCATCTGGCAATTCCCCTTTGGTAAGGCCATTTACAAATGTCTTACGACTTAGAGCATCCGCTACTACATTTGCTTTACCGGGATGGTATTGCAAACTTAAGTCGTAATCCTTGATAAGTTCTAGCCATCTTCTTTGTCTCATGTTGATTTCCTTCTGGGTGAAGATATACTTCAAACTCTTATGATCGGTGAACACTTCACAACGCTTTCCCAAAAGGTAATGTCTCCATGTTTTGAGTGCATGGACGACAGAGGCTAACTCCAAATCATGGGTAGGATAATTTACCTCATGAGTTTTGAGTTGTCTCGAAGCATAGGCTACGACTTTACCATCTTGCATAAGTACGGCACCCAAACCTTGATGAGAAGCATCACAATACACTTGGAAATCCTTTTCCAAATCTGGCAGACATAGAACTGGTGCTGTTACAAGTCTCTTCTTCAATTCTTGAAAACTGACTTCGCAACCTTCAGACCAGGCAAACTTCTTGTCCTTCTTTAGCAATTCTGTCATAGGCTTAGCAACTTTCGAGAAATTTTCAATGAACCTTCTGTAGTAACCTGCTAAGCCTAGGAAACTACGAACTTCTTTCACATTTTTGGGTGATTCCCAATCTGTCACAGCTGAAACTTTAGCAGGATCAACAGCCACACCATCCTTTGTCATCACATGACCAAGAAAACCCACTTTCTCTAACCAGAACTCACACTTGCTGAATTTGGCATATAGTTTATGTTCCCTTAGTTTCTCAAGTATCAAGCGTAAGTGTCTCTCATGCTCTTCCTTGCTCTTGGAGTAAACCAAGATGTCATCGATGAAAACGACAACGAACTTGTCAAGGAATTCCATGAACACCTTGTTCATCATATTCATGAAGTATGCCGGAGCGTTGGTTAATCCAAAAGGCATCACAGTATACTCATACAATCCATACCTTGTGGTGAATGTTGTTTTTGGTATGTCTTGCTCTCGTATCTTGAGTTGAAAATAACCTGACCGAAGATCAATCTTCGAGAATACACATGCTCCTTCTAGCTGATCAAATAAGTCGTTGATTCTTGGCAAAGGATACTTGTTCTTGATGGTAACCTCGTTGAGAGAACGGTAGTCAATACATAATCTTTGGGTTCTATCTTTCTTCTCCACGAACAATACTGGGGCTCCCCAAGATGAAGAACTTGGTTGAATAAACCCTTTCTGTAACTGTTCTCCTAGCTGTTTCTTGAGCTCTTTCAATTCATCAACAGACATTTTGTACGGTCTCTTAGCTATTGGTCCTGATCCTGGCACCAAATCTATCAGAAACTCCACATCTCTATCCGGTGGCATTCCTGGTAGCTCTTCTGGAAACACATCCGGGTACTCACATACTATTGGTACACTGTCCATGCTAACCCCCTTAAGAGAATTCAGCTTACTTCCTTTGGATTCAAAGTTTGACTTGAATTTTATTATTTTCCCTTCTGGGGTTGTGAGTGTAACTGTACGATTTGCACAATCTAGTACTCCTTCATGTTTAGCCATCCAATCCATTCCCAAAATTACATCTAGTCCTTGGGAATCCAAAATTATTAGGTTCACTGGAAACTTATATTTTCCAAACTCTATGACTAAGTCATGACAACCTGAGTTTACTAACATTTCTCCCCCCGGAGAACTTACTCTTATAGGACACCCAATGGTTTCTACCGGCAGTTCATTTCTTTCAACAAATGCCTTTGATATGAATGAATGAGATGCACCGGTATCAAAGAGTACAAATGCTGAAATTGAATTGAGTCTGAACTTACCAGCCACGGCATCAGGTTCCTCATAGACCTCCTCCACATTGATGTGGTTAACCTGTCCTTTCTGAAAAGGATTCGGTTTGTTAGGTCCTTCCACCTTCTTTTCGGGGCACTCATTTGCATAGTGTCCCATCTTCTTGCATTTGAAGCATTCAACCTGATTGATGTCCTTTTTAGGAGGTTGGCCTCCACTTCCACTACCATTTCCACCATAGTGACTCTTATGTCCACCCTTGTGGTTCTTGTACTTGTCCTTGTCATGACTGCGATGATGCTTGTTGTCATGACGGTTGTGGTTGTGCTTGCTGAATTTCCCATGTTTATGGGATCCTGAGTTGCCACTGTCATCATAGTGAGATCGTTTGTGAGACGATCCCGAGTTGTGCTTGTCGGAGTGTTTCCTCTTTCTACTCTCGACTTGCTTCATTTTACTTTCCAAAATAGCAGCCTTGTCACACAACGACTGATAAGTTGGAACATATGCCACAGACAACTGTAGGTTCAGCTCATCATTCAAACCCTCCAAGAACTTTTCCTTTCTCTTGGCATCTGTATCAACCTCATCCGGTGCATAGCGCGCCAGATTGTTGAATTCTTCTATGTATTCTGCCACGCTGCGGTGGCGCTGTTTCAGGTTGTGAAACTCTTTCTTTTTCAGACTCATTATCCCTGATGAGATATGAGCCGTGCGAAAACCATCTTCAAAGATAGCCCAAGTCACCTCATCAATAGGAGTGGTGATTTGGAAGTTGTCCCACCATGTGGCGGCTGGTCCTTCCAACAGATGTGCTGCAAACCTGACCTTTTCAGCATCCGTGCAGCCCACGGTCACTAAGTCTTTGTTCACAGAACGTAACCAGTCATTGGCTATCATGGGATCAGTTGTTCCCGAAAACTTTGCTGGCCTCAGACGCAGAAATCTGGTGAGCATATCAAAACCCGGAGGGTTGTTGTTGTTGTTGTTGTTGTTGTTGTTGTTGTTGTTGTTGTTATTGTTGTTGGGGTCGTTGTTGTTGTTGTTGTTGTTATTCTGGTTTTGGATGAATGTTGTCATCATTTGCATAAGCTGTGTTTGCGCATTCATCATTTGTTGCATTTTCGGGGTGATGTTGTTGGGGTTGGGGTTTGCGCGACGGGGAGGCATCTGTGGTTTGTTCAAATAGATAAGAATGAGATACCCATAGATGTTTCATGCACAATACAACATAAGCAAACACATAACAAGCAACATAAGAATAGAAGTTCAACAACCACATAACAAGCTCATGAGGAAAACACACAAGTGGCAAGCCATCCACATGTCGGATGGTCTAATAATAAGTTCACAATAACAAGTATGAATATGAAAGGTAAACAAGTAGTCAAGTCTACTCATCAGCGTCAATCTCCTCCTCGACGAAGGTAAGACCTGCGTTCTCCATCGCGGTCTTGTTCTCCTCAATCGTAGTGGTCAAGGAATCGACCTTGGCCTTGAGAGCCCTCTTCTGGGAGCGAAGCCTCTCAATGACCATCTGCTGCTGCTCAAGCTCGAAGTCCTTGGACTTCGGTTCCTCGGTCATGTCCCAGATTTTCTTGTTCCTATCCTGGACGCGTTTCTCCTGACTCTTGAACTTGCGATCCTGAGCCTCGAACTTCGTCTCCATTTCCTTGATCATCTCATCCTGCTGTGCGAAAAGCTTGTCCTTCTCGCGTAGCTGCACCTGAAGCTCGTCATTGCCAAGCATGACGTTCGTCCTGTCCGTATCTACGTGCCTGAGAAGAGTCTCTAAGTCCTGAAGATAGAGGCGTATCGGCTCTGCAGTGCTCCTCGAGTCGTCCTCAAAGTCGATGGAATCTCCATCTACATCACGCCTTCCGAAGGCGTGGAAGTGAGTGCCCCTAACCTGTCGTGAGTGACGGCCTAACAGTCGTCCTATCAGGTCCTGCATGACTACCTCCATGCCTCTCTCTCTGTCGTCGTGCATCAGCTTGAAGACGATGGCCTCCGTAGTAGGCTCAGTCTGGCGTCCGGGCTGGTTCACCTTGAATCCCCAGAGGTCCTTCCTCTCGAACTTGGTGAGTGGGTACACCGTGATGGTAGGAAGAGGGAGATCGAGCAGAGTGGTAAGCTCAACGATACGGGGTCCGAAACGAGTATCCTGGAACTCCTCAACAGTGCTGACGGCAATAGGCATCTATTTATAAAATTTGAAAAGTTAGAACAACACTATTTAAGATGAACACAAAAACAACCATCTCATACATAGTCATGGAACACAAATACCACATATGTCATGCATACACAATCCATTACATCAAACATGGTCCAACTTATTTAAGGTATCATTTTGGAAAATAAGGTGATAAGTGGTGGTCCAGCTAACGAAGTGTCCTTACAATCCAATCTCACGGGATCTATTATTAAACACAATGTTCCTAGAGGCAATCCACCAATCTTGCTCCCTTGACTCTATCACTAAGTCTATAACATCTCCTCTTATCTCTTGGTTGGTGTCTTCCAACTCTTGAGTAAACTCCTTTTCTTTCTCTAAGTCCTTTTGGAGGTTGAGCATTCTGCACTTGACTCTAGCACTTAGTTCTTTGATAGTCCTCCAAGCTGCATCCCTGGCTGACTCAAAGAATGTGGTGTGCATTGTAGTGTTGGTATACATGCAGAATCCCCTTTCTTTGTGGTTGTCTTCCTTGTTTTTGTACAAGTGAAGTTGCACCCACCAATACTCCACTCCTTTATCCATCACTGGAAAGCCCATGTACACGGCTTCACCATGTGCATCCATTGCCTCCATGATATCCTTGAGAATATTGGGAAACTCCGTTTCACACTCCAAGGTCATGGTCATGAGTGGTCCCTTCTTCACGGCTTCGTTGATGGAGTTCATCTACAAAGGAAGTTGGAAGAGATTAGAAAAGTTTTACGAGAAGAATAGACAAGTGTAGAAGTATTTGAAAAACTTTTTCCTTAGTGGCTTTCCAATCCTAGGGTCATAATCCTACAGGCAACACAGTGCTCTGATACCATCTGTTAGACCCCTCCTTTATAAAGGAAAGGATCCCTGTGATTGCAATGCTAGTCCCTGGATCAATGCTAGCATCCACAGTTTAAGATGAAGTACACAGATACAAAGGTCGTTTATTACATTCATTCCAGAGATAAAATATAGTCTTTTACAACTCATGGCCATAGGCCTAATACAAGAGTTTTAAGGAATAAGTAAATAAACATAAGTCTTCATCTTCATGTGCCACAGGCAAGCATGTTGAGTGTAGACTCATGACTCCTATTCATCATCGGAGTAACCTGCAACATCACAAGTTACAGCCACAGAGGGTCAATACTTTGGAATAGTATTGGCAAGTGATACCTTATTATATTTTAAGTGGACTATATTACTATATGCATTTTGGCTAAGTGTAGCTTGGCTTGCTTTGCTTGAAAATAGGTTTTACCTATTAGTTGAAATCACTAAGTTTTTCTTTGTCAAAAACATTCCCAAGGAACCACCAATAGACATTGAGGTCCTTCACCCTTGTTCACCCATCAATTTTTATTTAGAAGTTGGAGTGATGAGATTCTTGCAGCTTCCATGTCTTGATGCTCAAAAGTGTCCATTTCCTTGGACAAGGCTAAGTACTTAGGTTTTCCATCTGCAGTGGTTGTGCACTTTCCCCACCAGACTTGGTTTCCCAAGACAGGACCTTTCAGAAGCTTTTCCTTAGTCAAATGGACGCGTTCCATCCTATCATCCCATCTACCACCAACTGTCCAAGTGACTAAGTTCTAGCAACCTATATGATCATGGCAGAGCCCATATTGCCAAGTGGTTGCACTGTAAGCTTTCTCAACACTTGGCCTCCAAATCCCTTAGTGCCTGGGTGGCATTCCACAAGTGAGATACACAACCCAAGTCCATGGCCTTGTGTAACCACTCAACATAACCCAATCTTTCCATTCCACCCAGGAGGTTCATTTGCCTTAGTTGTTTTATTAAGAAAATATAAGTCTCTTGACTTAGAATATTTTTATCATAAACTAAATAGATGTTCACCACCCTTGTTTACTATAAGCTAGGCTAAGCAAAGCATGGTATCTTATCTTAGGAAAATTTCCCTAGCAATTCTACTATTTCACTTTACTTAGGATTTCCCATCTTAGCACTAAGCAAAATATCATGCAAATACTTTAGCAAAAATATCTAATGCAAGTACAAAACTTAGGATAGAAAATTCATGAAAATATCACTTGCCTTGGTAGTGTGGAGAGTAGCACTCCTCACAATCACAATCACTAGCAAAATCTACACAAGAAATTAAAACATACAATTACACACAATTAAATACAACCAAAAATAATATGAATGCATGCATGCAAGAATCTACCAAGTGTTGAGTTTTGAAAATTCTACCAAGTATGTTCATGATTACAGAAACTTATCATGACACAAGTTTGCCAACTAAACTTATTTGGCCCCAAAATAATATACAAAAATAAAACTATATCTAAAATAGCCCTAAACTTGTTCCACAAATAAAATCATTTTTAACTGTTACTATATGCTAAATAAATTGGATATTCAGAAAGGCCTTGTTTCACTGAATCCAACGGTATAAAATTTGCAAAAAACCAACGTGGCATTCAAAAGTTATAAGCATTTGAAGTTTGAATCTAAATCTGGTTTTAAATTCTGTTTTTAGTTTAAACCTTGCCACGCGTCGCGTTATTACTGGCGCGTACCGGTTCGCACCAGATCACCCTTCTGTGCCGTTGGATCTAACTAACACTGCACGGTTCAGATCTGTCCATACCCCTTCGTTTAAGTGAAGTGTTTCTACGCGTAGGATTCAGATCTAACGGCTGAAAATCTCCTAACCAAAATCGAGCGGCGCTACCGGCGATGACAGGCGGCGGCGCGTCTGACTACGGCGGCGCGTCTGACTACGGCGGCGCCGGCGTTCTACATCGTCCGCGAGAGGGAGAGGAGCATTACCAGGTTCGCCGGAGGCTGCTGAAGCTCGTCGTGGTACTGGCTTGCGGAGGGGCGCTCGGACACGGTTGCGATTGCTCGCCGGAGTTGTAGGACGGCGTCGGTGCGTCAGGTGGTCGTCGTGGACGTCGCTGTGAACCACGCCAAGGCATGACGAGGACATGGTTAGATTCACGGGGTCAAGGCAGGGTAGTGTGTTTGAACTAGAAGTCACGGGGCGGTCTGTACCTACCGGGAAAACTCGTCGGAGTTGATGTCGCCGTCAGTGCTCACGGTGTCAAGTGGAACCGGCGACCTGGTGCAGTACAAGATGGACTAGTGAGGTCAGAAGGTGCGCAAAGATGCACTGAGTCAGATAGCAAGAACGATAGGCAGAGGGGAACTCGAGGCTCACCTGAATCGCTCGCCGGAGAGGGTTCTGTCAGCGGCGGTGCGCGGAGGATTGAGGGCAGCCTGGTGGCGGAGTGAGCGAGTTGTTTGGGGAAAAAAGATCGCGGGGCAGAGGGGGTCTTATAGCCGGGGAATCGACAGGAAACGCTCGAGGATAAATGCCCATTTACACCGCGCCATCACCGGCCATCACTGCTGCAGCGACGTGGTCGCAGGCGCAGTCTGGGGAAGACGAGGATGACGTGGACTGGACCCGCTCGTCAGCGAAACACGCAAGACTTTGGTGGGGTCGGGCTGTCAGCGTCTTTTTGCGTGCGCTCGCGCGTGTGAGAAGGAAAGGAGATCCCCGGGTGGGCTTGCTGGGCTTGATCCGTTGCTGGGCCAGATTCTGGCCGCGCGGCCTTTTTCTTTTGTTTAAGTCTTTTCTTTTTCCATTTCTATTTTCTGGAATGGTTTTTGATATGAATTCAAAACCTTTTGAATCCAAATTGTTCTGGGGATTTTTGCAGGGTTTTGTGGATTCAAAAACAATCATATTAACTAAGTGGTTACTTTGTAAGGCTTGATCAAGCTTGGGTTTCAAAGTAACCAGAGGCTTGCTCTAGTTTGCAAGTATTTGAGAAAGGATTTTGAAACCATTTCCAAATTTGAAAACTTGGGTAAAAAGCTTCACCTAAACTTTCCTACCATGGAGGCAAGTGAACAAGTATTTAAACTTTCACATTTCAAAAGGGTGATGGTCATTTTGGAATCAAATGCCCACATGAAATCATAGCTCCATCTTCTGTTTCTAAATGATTTTTGAGAAATCCCTAAATGGATGAATGATGCAAAGATGATATGTATGAGTTTTGAAACTATGATTTTTGGGATGTTACACTGCCAAGGTGAAAGATGTAGAAGATTGGCAAGCCCCAACCACTCAAACCCAAGTTTGTGCTTTTCTCGGATTGGCGGGATATTACCGCAAATTCGTAGAAGGATTCTCTAGTATCGCCAGACCCATGACCCAATTGCTGAAGAAGGACAAGAAGTTTGAATGGACCGACAAATGTGAAGCGAGTTTTCAAGAACTCAAAAGGAGATTGATTTCAGCCCCAATTCTGATCATGCCGGATATCACGAAGCCCTTCGATGTGTATTGTGACGCATCCAAGATTGGTCTCGGATGTGTGCTAATGCAAGAAGGCAAAGTTATATCCTATCTATCGCGACAACTGAAGCAACATGAACAAAATTACCCAACCCATGACCTCGAACTAGCAGCCGTAGTTCTAGCCCTGAAGACATGGAGACATTACCTGATGGGAAATCGTTGTGAGATTTATTTGGATCACAAGAGCCTAAAGTATATATTCACCCAGAAGGAGCTGAATATGAGGCAGAGAAGATGGATTGAACTAATCAAGGATTACGACCTAGACATTCACTATCACCCTGGAAAAGCCAATGTGGTAGCCGATGCCCTTAGCAGATTGCCGTGCCGCTTGAACTCCATGATTTTGAAGGAGCAACCAAGTTTGCACAAAGAGATGGAAGATTTTCGAATGGAATTAGTAAGTGAAGGATTTTTGGCTAGCATAGAACTTCAGCCCACTTTGATCAAAAGAGGCGCAGAAAGGAAATGCTAGTATCGACGGAATCAAGCGTCCTATCGGTACAGGCAAAGTACCCGGATTCACCGAGGACGAAGAAGGAGTTTTGTGGTACAAAGGACGCCTTTGCGTACCATCGGATTCTGAGTTGAAAGAAGTTATCTTAAAGGAGGCTCACGATACTCTTTATTCTATCCATCCCGGAGGAACTAAGATGTATCAAGATTTGAAAGAGCAATTTTGGTGGCATAAGATGAAGAGAGAAATCGGAAGCTATATCGCCAAGTGTGATATATGTCAGCGAGTCAAGGCAGGACATCAAAGACCCGCTGGATTGTTGCAACCTTTGCAAATTCCGGAATGGAAATGGGATTCTGTAGGAATGGACTTTATCACTGGACTACCTACTTCTAGTAGGGGAAATGACTCTATTTGGGTCATAGTGGACAGATTGTCCAAAGTCGCCCATTTCTTGCCCGTTAAAACCACATATCAGAGTTCGAAGCTAGCAGAGTTGTACATCGCTAGAATCATTAGTTTGCACGGAGTCCCCAAGAACATCGTATCGGATCGAGGAACTCAGTTTACCTCGAGATTCTGGAAGAAAGTCCAAGAAGGTTTAGGAACCCGCCTAGATTTTAGTACCGTGTATCACCCTCAGACCGATGGACAAACGGAGCGAGTAAACCAAGTACTCGAAGATATGCTTAGAGCATGTGTGCTAGAATATGGATCCAAGTGGGAAGACTGTCTGCCGTTTGCAGAATTTTCATACAAAAACAGTTACCAAGCCAGTTTGCAAATGGCCCCATTTGAATTCATGTACGGAAGAAAGTGTCGCACCCCTTTGAACTGGTCGGAAGTAGGAGAGAGTCAGATCTTCGAACCCGACATCCTACGAGAAGCAGAAGAGAAGGTTCACAAGATTCGTGAGCACCTCAAGACAGCCCAATCCCGACAAAAGAGTTACGCCGACAAGAGACGTCGAGACCTCGCCTTCAACATCGGAGATTTTGTTTATCTGAAAGTGTCGCCATTGAAGGGAATGCAGCGTTTCCAACTCAAAGGAAAGTTAGCCCCCAGATATATCGGACCTTTCAAAATTCTGAACCGTCGAGGAGAAGTATCATATCAATTGGAACTACCTGAAGAGATGTCAGCCGTGCACAATGTGTTCCATATCTCGTTACTTCGCAAGTGTCTCGAAGTCCCCGAGAAGACCGAAGTGTTCAAAAATATCGATCACCGGACCATAGAGATCAACGATGACCTAACCTATCCCGAAGTACCCATCCGTATATTGGAAGAAGCCTTTCGAACTACCAGAACCCGAAACATCAAGTTTCTCAAGATTCAGTGGAGAAACCACACAGAAGAGGAAGCTACCTGGGAACGCGAAGATCACATCAGGACGGAGTTTCCAGATCTCTTCAAATCCTAGGTAATCTTTTCGTCCTTTTTCAAATCTCGGGACGAGATTTTGTTTAAGGGGGGAAGGTTTGTAACATCCCAAAAATACAGAACTTAGATCATCAAACACTAATCATCAAGTTTAGGGCTAACAAAAACTTTTCTAAGTAAACCCATGAATGCATGCATATGTAAATGCATGGATTTTTAATTTCTTTAAAAACCACCTTGTTTGTGTGATCCATTGCTTGTAAAATGTTTCTTAGGTGAAATGAACATCATCTAAAACATTTCCCACACTTTTCCTAAAGACAAGTAAATCAAAACAAATATATGAAGTGAATGGTCATTTTGACCAATTTAACTCCCATGCCTACTTTGGCTGTCTCAAACTTTCAAAACCTAACAGAAACTTTTCTGGATCTTTGCACCCCTTGAATGTACTCATAACAAGGTATCAAGGCCCACTTTGTGATCATCCAGAAACTTTCAAATGCA
The DNA here is from genome assembly GCA_916181665.1 of Avena sativa. Lineage (NCBI taxonomy): Eukaryota > Viridiplantae > Streptophyta > Magnoliopsida > Poales > Poaceae > Avena > Avena sativa. The sequence goes on along the minus strand of OV702279.1, from coordinate 16,612,313 downwards.
TAGTTTAAATGACAATTCAAAATTGAATCTTCTTCATATGGGAAGATCCCACTTTTCCAAAACCCACTCAAACAAGCTCAACTTTCAAAACCCAAGCATCTGCAGACTCACCAGCACCAATCTAGCAAACCCACCAAAAATCATTTCAAAATTCAAAACTTTATTTCATGCGGCCATTTCATCAAACAGGTTGCAAACACAAATCAAACAAAACATCAAACACTATAGTGTGCAGTGATTCTTGCCTAACTTGTTCCCTAGTTAGCTCACACACAACCCAGTAGATCATCTAGAAAGATTAGCCCAACACTAGCACCCCTGTGAGCTTGCCATTGCCATTAATGGTGAACAACCGAGCACCCCCATGTCACCCCATTGTGGACAGCAAGCTAGGAGCAGCAGCAAGCCTAGCCAGCATGTCTGGGAGGCAGCCCACCGTCCACCGCCACTGCCTGTCCCAGCCGCGAGCGTTGCCAAGCCCTGGACCACGCGCACAAGCCGCACCCAGACCATGCCGAGCGTGCGCCAGAGCGCCACCCTTGACCAGCATCCACAGACCGCGCGCCGGCCTCACCGCGTGCACACACGATCACCACCGACCCAGGAGACCGCCAGACATCCCCGTTTGCCGCCCCGTGCCATACAGCCACCGCCCGCCGTCGAAGACGCCGCCTCTGTCGCGCAGAGCACCGGCCGTTCCAGACCAAACCACACCGCCCCATGCGTCGCGATCATGTCGTTGAGCATCTCCAGGAGACACAGCACCGTCCCCTACCATTGCCCATGCCATTAGCCGCCTGTAACGTCGCCCCCGACGAGCTCATCGTGCGCCCCGACGGTCCCCTCTCTCGACTATAAATAGAGGCCACCCCCGCACGATTTCTTCACACCATCTCACTCCCCTCTCCTCACTGATCGTGCCACACCATTCTCAGAGCAAGGCGAGCACCACCTCGCCGGAATTTCACTGGAGCCTGCCGCTGCCGGAGAAGAAAGGAGCCAGCGATTGGAGCCGCCCCAGGAGAAGCCACCGGTACCAGGAGGTTCGCCGTCGTCGACTTCGTCGTTCGCCCACCTCGCCGACCCTCGCCGGTACCCCTGTGAGCCCCCAGCACCCCTCACTGGCCGCGCTAGGTTTCGTTCTCGCCGGAGTTGTCTCGCGTCGACGATGACCCTCAGCCGTTGGATTAGAACTAGATCGAACGATCCACGTTGCCCCATACTGCTTCGCCCAACCCCGTGTCACTGACGAGTGGGGACACCCACTTACGCAGCCCGCGGGTGCACTGCGCTTAGCAGGCCGGCCCGTTAGAATTTCCCGCGCTGCCCAGCAATTCAAACTAAAACATTTTCTATTTCATTTCAAACACACTTCAGCACCCAACTTCAAAAATCAACCCAGATCGATTCAGTGCACCAAATTGGATGAAACCAATTTTGTTGGAAAGGTCTGTGAATGCTTAATCCAATCCCGTTGGATTCAAGTCATTTGGATCTGTAGATCACCCATAGTAAAAATAACAAGGCAGAAGCTTTTCTGCATTCAAACTTTTTTCAAATTTAAACCATAAAGGCTTTTGAGTTGATTCCAACTCTAAAAAATCACATTTAACCATACCTTTCAAAAATATATAAAAATATATATAGGTTTACTTGCAGAAATATTATTCAAGGAATAAAAGAATGCTACATAAGCATTTCTAGCCACTTTAATTAATTAAAATAAAGGGTAAAACCTTATTAAATTGTGACACCACTTTAAATCACATTCCCATGGACTACAATATGTGGTGATGACATGTGTCAACATTATCCCATATGTGGTTTGGAGAATATTAAATCTTAAGTAGTTTTTCAATGAGTAGAAATTACTTTTCTAAAAATAAAAAGATTTAAATCAAGCCTTAACCTTGTAATGTTAGAGATGATGCTATATCATCTATAGGACCCTTGTGTGTGGTGATTGCATGTAGTTAAGTATTGTTTGGTGATTGTGTACCTTGTATTTATTCCTAGACGCTAGTACCGACCAAGGATATTACGAGGAGGAAGGAGGATACTACGAAGAGGAAGCCGAGGAGAACTTCAACCACTGCTCTGCACAAGGCAAGCCTAATACTACTAGTGAATGTGCAAGCTAACACTTGCAAGATACTATACCTATGCAAGCTAGTAACTATGCAAGCTTATACTGATATTGATGCAAGCTAACCCTTGCAAGATACCCTACTGATACCACAAACCCATACTTGTGATCCTACCTACTTGTTAAACCAATCCTAGTTTTATGGCAAGCTTCTTACTTTATTTTCTTTATCAAAGCTTACTTAGAGTCTACCTAAGAGTTTGGTAGATACCAGACAGTTGTGCTGAAGGTTGCATAAAGAGCATAAAATTTGGCCTAAACTAGAAACCTTGATATCAGCCTAAGATATAAGGTTGGACTTAGTGAAACTCCACTAGTTACCACCCCTCCTCATTAATACCCCCACCTATAGATGCTAGTGCTAAGTTAAAAACTTGATCAACTTTTAGATGGGAATACTTGGTGGAAAAATGGTTATGAAAACCTTGGAATGATGGATCATTCTATTGAAATGTTTTGGACATGTGTTTCCAAACACTTGATGATTCTGGTGATAAAAATGTTGATGCATGAGCCTTAGCCCTTTATAAAACTGATGGTTGTCTGGATGCGATACCATTCCAATTTTAGCGTACAACCACAATACCCGAATATTGGGTAGGGCTTGACTGGAAACTTATATCCCTTAGTATTAGTTCCCTCGCGGCCAAGGTCTGAGCTGAGGCTACCTTGTGAAGATTGTCCACCTGTGCAGTACCCAAGATGACAGTGGTCATGGTTGGGAGGCCAAACTCACAGGAGAGGTGCTTATACTAGGGCGTGTAATTGAAAGGTTAGGATTGATTATCCGCATACTGAGTATGGTGAATTCAGGATTTGTTCCTGACGGATGTATCGAATGTTGTGGTGAAAGTGTACAATCTCTGCAGAGTGTCAAACTATTCGAATAGCCGCGTCCGCGGTTATGGACAGTTGGAATGGCCATACTGTTCCCCCGTCAGACTTTTCAAAATGACTTATGAAATGAATTGAGACTTTGACTTGACCACAACAGAGTTGTGACCTGAATTACAAGATCCCACTTAGGAGTTATAAAATTGTGACTAGCTCTGGAACCTAGTAGAGATAAATCTGGGTTTTGCAAAACAACCCTAGAGCCTAGTGTCCTATTATCCAAAAAAACCCTTTACTTGTTAGTATTAGTTTGCGAGTACTGAAAGAGTACTCATGGCTTTGTCCCTGGCTATTCCCATGGCCAGACTATGAAGAGGAGTACCTGGAGGATGGACCCCAGGAAGGTTACGACAACTAGGATCATCTCCCATCGTCAGCATTGCCTGTGACCCCGAAGATAGAGCTTCCCCTACGCTACCGTTATTATTACGTATTCCGCTGCTTGATGTTGTATTAAGAACTGGATCATGAGATCCCTATTTGTGTAAGAACTTATGTATCGTTTGTAATGGATGAAGTACTATGGTATCCAATTCTGTTATGTCTCGCAAAAATGGTAATCCTAGGATTGCGATGTATGGCATAACATGCATCTAGGATTGAAAAATCCGGGTGTTGACATCTATCATGTATGCCATGCTATGTACTAGACCGAACATTGCATATGTTGTTAGTTTGACTAGCATATATCAAAGTGATCCAGAAGTAGATCACTGGATAGCGGTCAAAAACATCCTTAAGTACTTGAGAAGAACTAAGGATATGGTTCTTTCTTATGGAGGTGATGAATAGCTCATTGTTATGCTAGTTGGAACACCGATCCAGATGATTCTAAATCACAATATGGATATGTATTTACTTTTAATGGTGTAACAGTGAGCTGGAGGAGTACAAAGCAAAGCGTTGTGGTGAGATCTTCAACTAAATCGGAATATATGGCTGCTTTGGAGGCTTCACAAGAAGCGATATGGATGAAGGAGTTCATTACAGAGCTTGGTGTGGTTCCTAGTGCGCTGGACCCAATGGCTATCTACTGTGATAATATGGGTGCCATAGCCTATGCGCAGGAGCCAAGGTCACACAAGAAGCTGATGCATATCAAGCTACGTTTTCACGCTATTCGAGAGCATGTCCAAGATGGTGACGTAAAGATTTGCAAAGTACACACAGACCTGAATGTGGCGGATCCGTTGACTAAACCTCTCCCAAGGGCAAAACATGACCAGCACCAAACCACCATGGGTGTTAGGTATATTACCATGTAATCTAGATTATTGACTCTATTGCAAGTGGGAGACTGTTGGAGATATGCCCAAGAGGCAATAATAAAAGTAGTTATTATTATATCTTTGTGTTTATGATAAATTTTTACATTCATGCTATAATTGTATTAACTGGAAACATTAATACTTGTGTGATTTGTAAACTTGTAAGAGTCCCTAGTAAAGCCTCTTTGTAATACTAGCTTGTTGGTTGATAGATGATCATGGTTTCCTGATCATGAACATTGAGATGTTATTAACAACAGGATCATGTCATTAGGAGAATGATGTGATGGACATACTCCTATAGTTAAGCGTAGGATAAGATCAAGTCATTTCAATAGTTTGTTTGCTATAAGCTTTCACATACATAGTAACCTAAACCCTTCGGCCATGAGATCATGCTAATCACCGTCACCAGATGGATGCTTTGATGACATCAAACACCACTTCATAACTGGGTGGTTATAAAGGTGGCATTGAGTGTTCGGAAAGTATGTGTTGAGGCACATGGATCAAGAGTGGGATTTGTCCATCCATATGACTGATAGATATAGTCTAGGCCCTCTCGGTGGATTGGCATCCAATTGGTTTGCAAGCATGTGACTGGATCACAACGGATCACATATCATAGGAACGAGTAAATAGTACTTATCAGTAACGAGGTTGACCTAGGTATGCAGAGATACCGACGATCAAACTAAGATAAGTAAAGTATCATGAGACAAAGGGAAATTGGTATTGTATGTAAATGGTTCATTCGATCATGAAGTAATCGTAGAAATATGTGGGAATCATATGAATTTCCAGATTCCTCTATTGGTTATTGATCGGATAAGAGTCCCGATCATGTCTGCATAATTCACGAACCATAGGGAGACACACTTAAGGATTCAATGTTGTTTAGTAGATATGGAATGTGAGTGAAGAGACCAAATGTTGTTTGGAGCCTCGGATTGGATCCGGTATATCATGAGGAGATCCGGAATGGTTCGCAGAATAAGATTCATATAAGGAAAGTCCAATTCCAGAGTTCGGGAATGGTTTTAGTGTTTTCATCAGAATGATCTAGAAGGGTCTAGAAGGTCCACTGATCCGGAGTGGGAAGGGTACATGGATGTTTGATGACAAAGTGGAATGGTTTCATCATGTACTAGGTCACTTGGCTGAGCAATGCGAAGAGAGAAATCAAAATCTAGTTAGAAAGTCAAACGCCAGTTTGAAAAAGTCAAACGCTAACATTGATTGCCTAGTGGAGGGAGGGACGAAATCCTACCTAAGGGAGGATTCCTCCCTCTCCTTGCCGCTGGACACAAGGTGGACTTGGGGGAGGATTCCCCTCCCTTGTTGCCTCCCCACCTATATAAGGAGGGGTAGGGCTCCCCCTACCCCTCACCTCAAACCCTAGATTGCGTGCAGCCTCTAAAAGTTGTAATCGATTTAGAGCTTCTAAAAGTAGTCGCCGACTAGAACCTCTACTAGACGTTGGCCACCTCTAAACCTCGGCCCTCTAAACCTTAGATCGCCGAGGCCCTCTTCTGCTCCACCATACCCACTCCGGCTTAGGCGAAGCCCTGTGGGATTTCCCCTCTACTTCCGGTACCACGACGTCGTGCTGCCGGAATCGCGAGGAGAGATCTACAACCTCCGCTGCCTGCTGGAACAAGGGAGAGGAAGGTCTTCATTGAGTACCGAACATGTGACCGACTGCGGGAGCACTGACGGAATGTGATACGTCATAAACGTATCTATAATTTTTGATGCTCCTTGCTTGTTTTGTATCAACTTTCTTATGTTTTGTCTAAACTTTGAGGTATTTTTATACATTTTCCGGAACTAACCTATTGACAATATGCCATAGTGCCAGTTGCCTGTTTTCTACTGTTTTTGGTTTTAGAAAAGCTAGTAAGGAAATATTCTCGGAATTGGACGGGATAAAAGCCAAAGTCAATATTTTACCAAAGTGAAAACATAGACCAAAGGGCAGCCGAAGTGGGGCCACAAGGTGGCCACACCATAGGGTGGCACGGGCCCACCCTAGGGCATGCCACCAGGTGGTGTGGGCCCCTCAGGTGCTCACCGACCTTGCCCCTTCACCTATAAAATCACCCTGATGCAGAATCCCTAAACACCCGATCAGAAATCCACGAAACAGTCCGTAGCCGCCGCCACCATTGTCCCTAGATCGGGGGGATCCGAAGCTCTTCCCGGCACCCTGTCGGAGGGGAGAGATCACCCCGGAGGCCTTATTCATCACCATTCCAGCCTCCGGAGTGATGCGTCAATAGTTCACCCTTGGACTATGGGTCCATACAGTAGCTAGATGGTTGTTTCTCCTCCTTTGTGCTATCATGTTTAGATCTTGTGAGCTCCGTTCATGATCAATATCATATATTTGTAATCTTACATGTTTTGTTTGCGGGGATCCGATGGATATTGAGATACTATGTCAGATTGATTATTGATTATCTCATGTCTATGTTATTTGTGATCTTGCATGTTGATGGCGCTGCGTCAACGTGGGAGCGCTTCATCGGGAAACCCCAAGAGCAAGGTGTGATGCAGCACAGCAGCAAGCCTTACCTCAGTAAGAAACCAAGGGTATCGAACCAGTAGTAGGAAGGAAACGTCTCAAAGGTGTTCCAAGAAACTTGGAAACCTACACAACACAAACTCAAGACTTTTTCCCAACGAACAGTGAGGTTATCAATCTCACCGGTTGTTGTAACAAAGGATTAACTATATGGTGTAGAAGATATTGGTGGTTTGCAGCAAGTAAACAGTAACAGTGTAAGATGTATCAATGGTAAAGATTGGACCGGGGTCCTGTCACATCCCAAGATTTTCCAAATCTTGTTATGTGAAAAATAAATAAACAAAATAAATAATTGTTGAAATTTAGGGTGAAAAGAAACTTTTGTTTCTAAATGGAAACTTAAAATCCCATCTTGAACAAACATTGGTTAATGTTTGAATCCAAACAATATTCAAATCAAGTGAAATGCATTCTTCATAAATGCATCTGGAAATTTAAACACTTGGAAAATAAACCAAAACCCTAAAACCCTAATGGAATAAAATCATTTCCAAGATATCTCTAAGACTATGGATTTGATCCATATAAAAATGTGTCAACAAACATTTACAAATGATCAAGAATGAAAAATAGAAATATTATAAAACCATAGAAATTGGTTTCACTTAATTTGGAGCCATAAATAAAATCTTATGAATTTAATAAGATAAGGGGATTGAATTCCCAAAGCTAATAAAGCACTTATCTAAAATCCATACCAAATGGTGAGAAAATAATCCTAAGGAGATTTAAAAGGATAAACAAATATTAAATAAGATTTTACAAATTGGAATCACCAAGTTTGGATCTTTAAATAAAAAGATATGGATTTTATAAGTTAGAGAAAAAAATATTAAATAAAGAATATTTAAAGACCAAATTAAATCTTGGCCAAATCCATAAGCAAATGGAATAAATATAATCCAAATCCAAATAAAATAATGGATAAAGAATTTTCCAAATAAAAATGATTAATAAATCCTATTAAAAACATTCAAAATAATTCAAGGTGAATTATTTGACACCCAAATAAACAAATAAAGCCTACTGAAAAGATTTGTAGAGGTCCCAACCTTTAATAAGGTAGAGATCCCTGTGTTTACAATGCTAGTCCCTGGATCAATAGCTAGCATCCACAGTTAAGATGTAATATCAAGAAACAAAGGTCATAATACAACTTTATAACCAAGAATAAAATAATTCATTACATCTTACATAGCTCATTTGGCTATCTCATTACAATGCAGCAGAATAACTATATAGCATGGAGTCCTTCATCTTCAAAGTGCCACAGGCAATCATGTTGGTTGTAGACTTGTAATCCTATTCAACACACTTTACTAACTTCAAACAAACCTGCAACATAATAAGTTGCAGCCACAAGGGTCAATACATTTGAATTGTATTGGCAAGTTTCACTACTATGTAGAAATAAATGGATCCTATCAATACATGCATATTTGGCTAAGTGGGTTTAGGCTCATTTGCAAAAAGCAATATAATTTTATCCTATCATTTCAAAATATTTTTGATCTTTTTACAATCTTTTTGAACTCCTTGGAAAAGTCCAAGTGCTTCTAATCCCTTGTCGACACCATCAAGTTTTACTTTGAGAAATTGGAATGTCGAGATCTTCCATAGCTTCAGGCCTTAGTTGCTTAGAGTTGTCCGTAACCGGGGACACGGCTAAGTACTTAGAATTTGATCTTCTGCAGAAGTTTTACACTTTACCCACATGACACAATCTCATCTTGATGCCACCAGTGGCCGCTGGATAAGTACTCACCAAGATGGAGTACTGGTAGATTGAGAATGTGACAAAGTCTTTCCATAGGAGTCCTCCCAATACACAATGCTAGCTTGTCATCCAGGCACCAATGTAGGGTTTCAAGTTCCCTTACACAATTCTAGTTAACCTGAAGATGCCAATGCATGGGTCTTCCACTATGTAGTTGACTAAGCCAGAGCCCATTTAGCATGTGGCTGTACACGGAAGCCACTGTACGAGAAACATGTTCAATCTCTAAGTCCCTGGGTGGTTTTCTTCTAGTGCACATACAAAAGGAGATAGCCATATAAACATGGTTCCTTTTGTTGCCACCTTGTACAACCTTGAGTATCCTTGTCCACCCAGGTGGTTCATTGAGTACTTGTTTTATTATATAAAACATATATCTTTTCAACACTTCATATATTCATAACATGTATCCCATCCCAATATATATAGCAGGGCTAAGCATACTACAACTACAATGTTTTCACTAAGTAATATATAAGGGTATCCTATTAGGATTTAGCATAGCATAAAATATAGTAAACCTTTCCATGCATGTTACAAAATCCACTAAGTGTAATGAAAATAGTAGGACTTGGATGATAGTGTCACTTGCCTTAGTAGTTGGTGGTGTTGGTACACTCTTCGCAATAACACACTTGACAATCAACACAATCTATCAAGCAAAACAACCAAGACAAAACATACACAAGATCAACACTAATGGCAACACAAAAATCATGCAAAGTATGCAAACATGCAAGATGGAAATTTTTATTGTACAAATTTTTATAACAAGGTTCTGAACATTTACTAAGTGATTTCTGAAGATTACAAATGCAACCATTTGTGCAATTGTAGCAATTAGCAATATTTTCTAACACTTGGAAAGTACGTTCTTACTAAATAATTTCCACGATCTTATTTATACTAGAATAAAATTATATTTTGGTCTTACTGTACAGAGGGTTCAATATACAACCATCCACAAAAGTATTCACTTAAAAATAATTTACACAACAATTTTTATACTCAAAATAGTCCATAAATGGTTCTGTATAAAACGTGATTTTAACAGACTAAAAAATACCGAATTATGGGTCCACTGTGTTCTACTCGTTTTTGTGAATCCATAGACATATTATTTGCTAAATTTGGATATACAGAACTAAAGATATAATTTTTATGGTGAAAATGACCAATTAAACCATTTAATTTATAAATCAAATTTTTGTACATAGAATAAGTAATATTATTGCGGAAATTGATTCTACAGAATCTCGGCTTTTCAGGGATACAAAATTTATAATTTTTGGACTTCTAAATCTTTTTCTATGAATTATACAAGTTCATACTAAAATCTGGAAAAGTCAAACTCAGGAATTGACTGAATTGACTTTGACTAATCTGACTAAGTTGACTGTTGACTACGCTGATGTCGTGATGATATCAGATTTGACTACAGAAAAAGTTGCTCGGATGGAAAAACTTTCTACATAAAAGTTGTAGATAACAACTAGATTTATCTACTGTTTAAAGGAAATTGTGTTTGGAGCAATGAGGTGGGCGTAAAATGGATTATACCTTCTAAGATCCGAATCTTTGACTGTGTTTTTATCTCTGCTCGATGAACGAAACAAGGTGAAACCAGCGGGAATGGAACCGTCTTGACGAGGGGAACAACTTCCGTCTTCAAGCCACCGCGATCCGAGGTCGTTTTGAAGGTCGATTTGGGTGGAGAAGATTGGAAAGAATTTTGGACGAAAATGGGGCTAAGATGAGTTGAAAACTTATGAAATTTCTTGAAGTGGGGTTTATATAGGAGGGGGTGGGGGCTGGATTAAAGGAGATTAAAGAGGGAGAGAAATTAGGGGACATTTAGTGCAATTTAGGAGGGCAATTGAGAGTCATTTAGGAGCATTACATTCAAAAAAAAATGAAGACCAAGTGCTCCCTGTATGTGCATGCCTGGTCCTGATGCCCTCATGGCCGATCGGCCTGGTTGGGCCAGCCCATTTTGACCGGCCTGGCCGGCCACTCTATTTTTTTTCGTTTTATATTTTTTCCTATTTCTTAATTCTTTTATAACTTTTGATTTAAAGCTCCGAATTTGTTGATTCAAAATTTTGCGGGTTCGTAAATTCATGGGCAATATTTTAGGACATAAATTTTATATATTTGGATATATTTAATTTTCTCAATTATTAATTAGTCAATTATTGTACGATTGCACGTGTGCGATATTGGCCTAGTTGCATGGCAATATATTTGGAATGACTTGGATTCTTTCCTTATTTGAACTTGATTCGATTTAGTTCCACTTTATAACCATGAATTAAAGTTTAAAAATATGAGAGGATAATTTTATAAGATCTTAAAATAGCTCACATAAGCTATGGTGCGTATTTTAAAACGAGACTCTTTGCTTTTATTTTTGGTTCAAAACAAAACAAAGGTTGTTTGAAAAATGTAAATGAAGTAGTTAAGATGTATAGATGGTTTTTGGTTGAGAACATTTCTCAAGATTAAAAATAGATTTTCAAATACAGGAAGTTTGTGAAAAAGATTTTGAAGGGAAACCTTACAAATTATAATTTTGAAGTATAGGAGATATATGGATAATCTTGATGCTTTGATCTTAGGGTTTTTGTTAAATGCTATTTTTATTTTAAGGAGTACCTTTATTTGGGGGAAAACTTTTGTAATAGTTCAAAAGGTTTTAATGTTTCCAATTAGAAGCAAAAAGTTTCTTTTCCCCATAAATTTCATTCTTTATTTATTTTGTTTATTTCTTTTTCACATTTCAAAATTTGGAAAATTTTGGGATGTGACAGGCTACCACCCTTAAAAAAAATCTTGTCCCGAGATTTGGGAAGGCTAGAGGTTACAAGTTGGCTTCAAGACAACTAGAGTACTACCACCATTAAAAGAACTTTTTGTAGGATTGCATTGATGGTTCACCTGACTATGGGTTCAATAATTGACATCCAAACATGGGATCCTTATATGACTCAACTGAGTTAGCTAAATCTTATCATCCACATCATCTAATTCTTCAAGGGTTCCATACATGTTGATGTGGTTCACATGTCCTTAGAAGTGTGTGCCATGTCTCCACAAATATTGCAAGCTTGAGTTCCTTCTATAATATCATTCTTGACATCATTGTTGTCACAATCTCCTAGGGAAGAGTTGCTTATCATGTTGATCATTTGATTGGTCAGCCTTTGCAACAATTGGGATTGGATTTCCAAAAACTTTTGCATGGTTGGGTGTAACTCATTGTTGTTGGATAAGAACTGAGTTGTCACTTGATTCAACTGGGCTTGGGTTGCTAGAAGTTGTTCTCTCGTGTGTATCTCTTGGTTGTTGTTGTCACCATTCTTGATGTTGGAGTTTCTTGGAGAAGTCATTTGTTTGGGTTGGATTGGGATTAGAATAGGAAAAATATTTCTAAGGAAGAAGTCTATCACACACAACAATTCACACAAGCAATGTGCAAGCAATCACAAACAACATTCCACTCAAACAACAAGTTCAAGAACATTTTTAGGCAACAAAATATTTTTCCTACACCACATAAGCTGGTGGGTTTAAACTAATCATTAGTATGGTGGTCCAACTATATGGTTCACTTGAGATCATACCATTCTTCTTAGTTGTTTCTTCTTGAACAAGATCATTGTATCCTTGGAAAAAATTCTTGCATCTTGGTCACAAAACTTCAAAGGTGCTGATGGTTCCTTCTAGGTTGTGTTTCTTTAGTCTTCAAGTCTTGAATAATATTTCTTGACTCACTTGTAGTCCTTAGTGATATCCAAGTTGAAGTCCTTGGTGAAAATAAAGTTGAAGTCTTTGATGATGTTGAAGTTGAAGTCCTTTGAGTTGGTGAAGTCCTTTGCTCATGTTTAAGTCTTTGGTCATGATGGAGTGATGGAGGCTTTGTCCATCAAGTTGAAAAGGAAGAGATGTAGAATCAAAACCAAAAAGGTTGAGGAAAGAGTTTACAAGATTGTTTGTAAATAAGTTTTTGGAACAAATACAACTCCTATTTTTCTAAGGGGTTTTGTCCAATCCTAGGGTTACAATCCTACAGGCAACACAGTGCTCTGATACCATCTGTAGAGGTCCCAACCTTTAATAAGGTAGAGATCCCTGTGTTTACAATGCTAGTCCCTGGATCAATAGCTAGCATCCACAGTTAAGATGTAATATCAAGAAACAAAGGTCATAATACAACTTTATAACCAGGAATAAAATAATTCATTACATCTTACATAGCTCATTTGGCTATCTCATTACAATGCAGCAGAATAACTATATAGCATGGAGTCCTTCATCTTCAAAGTGCCACATGCAATCATGTTGGTTGTAGACTTGTAATCCTATTCAACACACTTTACTAACTTCAAACAAACCTGCAACATAATAAGTTGCAGCCACAAGGGTCAATACATTTGAATTGTATTGGCAAGTTTCACTACTATGTAGAAATAAATGGATCGTATCAATACATGCATATTTGGCTAAGTGGGTTTAGGCTCATTTGCAAAAAGCAATATAATTTTATCCTATCATTTCAAAATATTTTTGATCTTTTGACAATCTTTTTGAACTCCTTGGAAAACTCCAAGTGCTTCTAATCCCTTGTTGACACCATCAAGTTTTACTTTGAGAAATTGGAATGTCGACATCTTCCATAGCTTCAGGCCTTAGTTGCTCAGAGTTGTCCGTAACCGGGAACATGGCTAAGTACTCAGAATTTGATCTTCTGCAGAAGTTGTACACTTTACCCACATGACACAATCTCATCTTGATGCCACCAGTGGCCGCTGGATAAGTACTCACCAAGATGGAGTACTGGTAGATTGAGAATGTGACAAAGTCTTTCCATAGGAGTCCTCCCAATACACAATGCTAGCTTGTCATCCAGGCACCAATGTAGGGTTTCAAGTTCCCTTACACAATTCTAGTTAACCTGAAGATGCCAATGCATGGGTCTTCCACTATGTAGTTGACTAAGCCAGAGCCCATTTAGCATGTGGCTGTACACGGAAGCCACTGTACGAGAAACATGTTCAATCTCTAAGTCCCTGGGTGGTTTTCTTCTAGTGCACATACAAAAGGAGATAGCCATATAAACATGGTTCCTTTTGTTGCCACCTTGTAAAACCTTGAGTATCCTTGTCCACCCAGGTGGTTCATTGAGTACTTGTTTTATTATATAAAACATATATCTTTTCAACACTTCATATATTCATAACATGTATCCCATCCCAATATATATAGCAGGGCTAAGCATACTACAACTACAATGTTTTCACTAAGGAAGATATAAGGGTATCCTATTAGGATTTAGCATAGCATAAAATATAGTAAACCTTTCCATGCATGTTACAAAATCCACTAAGTGTAATGAAAATAGTAGGACTTGGATGATAGTGTCACTTGCCTTAGTAGTTGGTGGTGTTGGTACACTCTTCGCAATAACACACTTGACAATCAACACAATCTATCAAGCAAAACAACCAAGACAAAACATACACAAGATCAACACTAATGGCAAGACAAAAATCATGCAAAGTATGCAAACATGCAAGATGGAAATTTTTATTGTACAAATTTTTATAACAAGGTTCTGAACATTTACTAAGTGATTTCTGAACATTTTATATTTTCAAGATTACAAATGCAACCATTTGTGCAATTGTAGCAATTAGCAATATTTTCTAACACTTGGAAAGTACGTTCTTACTAAATAATTTCCACGATCTTATTTATACTAGAATAAAATTATATTTTGGTCTTACTGTACAGAGGGTTCAATATACAACCATCTACAAAAGGATTCACTTAAAAATAATTTACACAACAATTTTTATACTCAAAATAGTCCACAAATGGTTCTGTATAAAACGTGATTTTAACAGACTCAAAAATACCGAATTAAGGGTCCACTGTGTTCTACTCGTTTTTGTGAATCCATAGACATATTATTTGCTAAATTTGGATACACAGAACTAAAGATATAATTTTTATGGTGAAAATGACCAATTAAACCATTTAATTTATAAATCAAATTTTTGTATATAGAATAAGTAATATTATTGCGGAAATTGATTCTACAGAATCTCAGCTTGTCAGGGATACCAAATTTATAATTTTTGGACTTCTAAATCTTTTTCTATGAATTATACAAGTTCATACTAAAATCTGGAAAAGTCAAACTCGGGAATTGACTGAAATTGAGTTTGACTAATCTGACTAAGTTGACTGTTGACTACGCTGATGTCGTGATGATGTCAGATTTGACTACAGAAAAAGTTGCTCGGATGGAAAAACTTTCTACATAAAAGTTGTAGATAACAACTAGATTTATCTACTGTTTAAAGGAAATTGTGTTTGGAGCAACGAGGTGGACGTAAAATGGATTATACCTTCTAAGATATGAATCTTTGACTGTGTTTTTCTCTCTGCTCGATGAACGAAACAAGGTGAAACCAGTGGGAATGGAACCGTCTTGACGAGGGGAACAACTTCCGTCTTCAAGCCACCGCGATCCGAGGTCGTTTTGAAGGTCGATTTGGGTGGAGAAGATTGGGAAGAATTTTGGACAAAAATGGGGCTAAGATGAGTTGAAAACTTATGAAATTTCCTGAAGTGGGGTTTATATAGGAGGGGGTGGGGGCTGGATTAAAGGAGATTAAAGAGGGAGAGAAATTAGAGGACATTTAGTGCAATTTAGGAGGGCAATTGAGAGTCATTTAGGAGCATTAGATTCAAAGAAAATGAAGACCAAGTGCTCCCTTTAGGTGCATGCCTGGTCGTGATGCCCTCATGGCCGATCGGCCTGGTTGGGCCAGCCCATTTTGACCGGCCTGGCCGGCCACTCTATTTTTTTTCGTTTTATATTTTTTCCTATTTCTTAATTCTTTTATAACTTTTGATTTAGAGCTCCCAATTTGTTGATTCAAAATTCTGCGGGTTCGTAAATTCATGGGCAATATTTTAGGACATAAATTTTATATATTTGGATATATTTAATTTTCTCAATTATTAATTAGTCAATTATTGTACGGTTGCACGTGTGCGATATTGGCCTAGTTGCATGGCAATATATTTGGAATGACTTGGATTCTTTCCTTATTTGAAGTTGATTCGATTTATTTCCACTTTATAACCATGAATTACAGTTTAAAAATATGAGAGGATAATTTTATAAAATCTTAAAATAGCTCACATAAGCTATGGTGCGTATTTTAAAACGAGACTCTTTGCTTTTATTTTTGGTTCAAAACAAAACAAAGGTTGTTTGAAAAATGTAAATGAAGTAGTTAAGATGTATAGATGGTTTTTGGTTGAGAACATTTCTCAAGATTAAAAAAATATTTTCAAATACAGGAAGTTTGTGAAAAAGATTTTGAAGGGGAACCTTACAAATTATAATTTTGAAGTAGAGGAGATGATAATCTTGATGCTTTGATCTTAGGGTTTTTGTTAAATGCTATTTTTATTTTAAGGAGTACCTTTATTTGGGGGGAACTTTTGTAATAGTTCAAAAGGTTTTAATGTTTCCAATTAGAAGCAAAAAGTTTCTTTTCCCCATAAATTTCATTCTTTATTTATTTTGTTTATTTCTTTTTCACATTTCAAAATTTGGAAAATTTTGGGATGTGACAAGATTTGGAAAGATTTAGAATTCAAATGGAGTTTGAAAAACATTATTAAATCTTATTTGAATAAATGCAAAGGCCTATTATTAAATAATTAAAAGACCTTAAAAAGAATAAAATATTTATTCTAAATTTGACTTCAGAATGTGTTAATAAACAGTGTTTGATTACACACAAAGTTTGAGAGAAATTTGAATTCAAATGAATGCTTGAATGGATAAATCAAAATCAAAACAAAATATTAGAAATGGAAAAGGAAAAACAATCAGAACAAAAAAATGAAAAGGAGCAGCCCAGCCCAGCTAGCCCACTAAGCCAGCAGCCCACCTCTCCCTCTCACCCCGAGCGAACCGTTTTTCACCACAGACAGAACCCGCACATCGAATGACAACCGAACCCCACCCCACACTCTCTCACTCGCTGACTAACCAGGCCCACGGCCACGTCGTCGTCCTCACCCGCCGCTGACCGCGCCCCCCTCTCTGGCCATTACTGCCGATTGAAAGTCGGCGTGAATTCGCGTTAACTACGCCATGAAACAGCCCCGCGGCCATGCCTTCTTAACCGCCTCTTCCTCCTCTCCTCCCCCCCCAACCTTCCATCCCCGTGCGCCCCCAGGCTGCTTAATTTCGCACTACACCGCCACTGTCTCCGGCGAGCTCACCGAGCAATTCCGGCAGCTCCTCGCCTCCCCTCGTCCCCTCGACCACTCGAGCGTGCTCACAGGAACCAGACGCATATCCCAGCGACTCTAGTTCGCCTGCGCACGCCCTGGACACTCGCCTTCGTCTTGAACAGAGCACCACCGTCGTCTGCCACCTCTCCGGCGAAGCCCCTGGTAAAAAAATCTGACCGCCCTAACCCCTCTCCTTCACACGCACGTGCTCGCCGCGACTCCCCGCATCTAACGGAACCTCCTTTTCTCTCTGGCGTGCACCGTACTTTCGCCATCGTCTTCAACAGGACGAGCCCGACGCGGACACGAACTCCGGCGAGCGATTCGAGCCAACTCCGTGCGCCCCTGTCCATCCTGCGGCCACCTTGAGCATCACCGCGACCCCACGAACCCGGTGAGCACATCCTTCCTCTCCCTCGCTTCTTGTAGCCGCCGCAGCACCGCTAGCAGAGCGCCGCCACCGCGCGCCACCGTCGTCGCGCCGCCAGATCTTGGCAATGCGTTGGTAGCCGTCTGATCTGGATCGGAGTGACGCGATAGAATCTAGGCGAAGGGCTACGCTTGCTCCTGAGCCGCACGATCTGTTTAAAATCTAACGCCCCTCGTTGCACGATCCGCACGAAGCGGTACAGACGAATAGCAACACGCCACGTGGCCCTGTCTGTTTGAATAAAAACCAGAAATGATCTATTTGATGTTCTAATTTGAAAAATTCATAACTTTCAAACCACACGTCCAAATTTTGCAAATTTTATATCAATGGAATCAGAAAGACAAGTACTTTCTGACCATGCCGTTTGTTTAGTGAATTGATTCTGATAAAATGATTGTTTTTGCAGAAACTTGTGTAGCCATCTTTGGAATATAAAATTCATTCTAAAATTATTTTAGGGATAAAATCTTTGGCAAATAGTTTGTTTTGAACCTACTGACCATAGAAATCAATTCGTGGTTTCAAAAATATATTTGGTTAAGCAAAAGAATAAATCTTTAAATAAAAGCATTTCTAGCCAAATAAAAATGTTGATTATGGTTTAAAAATGATTTTGGAGGAAAACCTTTTGGAAATGTTTTGATTTAAACTCTCTGACCCCAAACACCAAGTTTTATGATTTGAAAATGTTTTTGGTGAACCCTATAAAGATTGTTGCTTTGTTAAAGGCATTTTCTAACCACATAAAATATTGATCTGATTTAAAAATGGTTTATAAAGTAAAATCTTTGCAAATGATTTTGCCACTTTTATATAATGACCAATAGGTGTTTTAGAATGATTCTAACCTATTAGAAACCACTTTTCCAAATAAAACAATCTTTAGCATGCTTGCATGCAATGTTTTGTTTCTATAATTTTATGTGATGTTTTGTTTGAATAGTAGATTGAAATATTGCTTGCTTGATTGAATTGTAGTGGAATTTGAAGAGTGTGATTGTTGTAAGATCAAGGAGTAAACTTATAATCTCTACCAAAAAGGAAAGTGATGCTTCATACTTTTGTCCCATTATTTTCACTATGCATTAGTGATATTTCTAAGTAGGACTTGCATGGAATTTGCTAAGTATAAACTATGCCATGGGAAATCCTAGTAGATGAAACCTTAGTAGAATTTTCGTAAGTTAAGATTCCTACTACTATCATGCTTAGCATAGCTAGTAGAAAACAAGGGTGGAATATATATTCATACTATGGAATATTTCTAAGTCAAGGACTTGTGTTTTGTTTAATAAAACAACTAAGTGAATGAATCACCTGGGTGGAA
Organism: Avena sativa; assembly: GCA_916181665.1. Taxonomy (NCBI): domain Eukaryota; kingdom Viridiplantae; phylum Streptophyta; class Magnoliopsida; order Poales; family Poaceae; genus Avena; species Avena sativa. The sequence goes on along the minus strand of OV702279.1, from coordinate 16,593,553 downwards.
TGGAAGGAATGGTTTGTGTTGAGTGGTTCACAAGGCCCATTTCTATGGTTTACCTTGTGTATCTCACTTGTGGATGGCCACCCAGGAATAAAGAGATTTGAGATGTCAAATGTTGAGAAGCTTCAAGTGCAGCCACTTGGCATTATGGGCTCTGCCTGGATCATATAGGTTGCAATAACTTAGCCAAATGGACAGTTGGTGGTAGGGGATGAGAGGTTGGAACGCGTCCATTCTGGTCTAAGGGAAGGCTTCTGAAAGATTTTGTCTTGGTGAAACCAAGTCTTGTGGGGAAAGTGCACCACCTCTGCAGAGTGTAAAATCTAAGCACTTAGCCATGTCCCTGGTAAAGGACAATTTGAGCATCAAGACATGGAAGCTATCAAGAATCTCCTCATCCCAATTTCTAAGTTAAAATCTTGTGGTTGAATAAGGGTTGAAGGATCACCAATTTCTATTGGGAGATGCCTTGGGTGATTTTTCTCAAGAAAAAACTTAGAGTCTTCAAATGATAAGGAAAATCTATTTTGAGCAAAGCAAGCCTAAGCTCCACTTAGCCAAATGCATATAGATGATAGACTCCACTATACTACCATAGTATCACTTGCCAATACAATTCAAATGTATTGACCCTTGTGGCTGTAACTTGTTCTGTTGCAGGTTTGTTTGATATTAGTGAAGTGTGTTGAAATAGGATTACAAGTCTACAACCAACATGTTTGCCTGTGGCACTTTGAAGATGAAGGACCCCATGCTATTGTTATATTCTGCTGCATTGTAATGTGATAGCCAAATGAGCTATGTAAGATGTAATAAATTATTTTATTCCTGGTTATAAAGTTGTATTATGACCTTTGTTTCTTGATATTACATCTTAACTGTGGATGCTAGCTATTGATCCAGGGACTAGCATTGTAAACACAGGGATCTCTACCTTATTAAAGTTTGGGAACCTTACAGATGGTATCAGAGCACTGTGTTGCCTGTAGGATTGTAACCCTAGGATTGGACAAAACCCCTTAGAAAAATAGGAGTTGTATCTGTTCCAAAACTTATTTACAAACAATCTTGTATACTCTTCCCTCAACCTTTTTGGTTTTGATTCTACACCTCTTCTACTTCAACTTAATGGACAAAGTCTACCCCATGGCCAAAGACTTCAACATGAGCAAAGGACTTCACCAACTCAAGTGATTTCAACCTTATTCTCAATAAGGACTTCAACTTGGATATCATTAAGGACTACAAATGAGACAAGAAATGTTACTCAAGAATTGAAGACTAAGGAAACAAAACTTAGAAGTAACCATCATTACCTTGAAGTTTTGAGACCAAGATGCCAGAAATTCTCTAAGGATACAAACATCTTGTTCATGAAGAATCAACTAAGAAGAATGGAATGATCTCAAGTGAACCATATAGTTGGACCACCATATTTAGTTTAAATCAAACACACCAACTTATGTGGTGTAGCAAAAACATTTTGTTGCTTAAAAATGTGCTTGAAACTTTGTTGTTTGATTGAAATGTTTGTTGGCACATTGCTTGTGCGAAATTGTTGTGTGTGATTAGAATTATTTCCTTAAAAATATTTTGCCTATTCTAATCCCAATCCAACCCAAACAGATGACTACTCCAAGAAACTCCAACATCAAGGATGGCAACAACAACAACCAAGAGGACAACATGAGAGAACTCATAGTAACCCAAACCCAGCTGAACCAAGTGACAGCTCAATTTTTAGCCAACACCAGTGAGTTAGATCCAACCATGCAAAGGTTTTTGGAAACCTAAACCCAATTGTTGCATAAGGTGACAGATCAAATGATCAACATGGGAGACAACTCTTCCCAAGGAGTTTATGACAACAAGGATGTCAAGGATGATATTTTAGAAGGAACCCAAGCTTGTAATATTTGTGGAGACAAGGATCACACTTCCAAAGAGCATGAAGATCAATGCCCCAATTGTGAAGAGAAACATCCAACTGACCAATGCCCCACATCTCAAGCTACTTGCTTCCTATGTGAAGGAAATAATCATGTCCCTATCCAATGCCCCATCTACTCCATAGTTCAACAAAGGAAACAAGGTGGAGTGCAACAACTGATTGCAGACTTCCATGAGAGAACAACTTCTATCAAAAAGGGTGAAGACAAAGGGAAATCTCAGCTTGCACCTCCATGCAATATGACTCAATCTGAAGGAGTATTATCCAAGGAAAAGGTCAAGGAGACCAGGAAACTTTCCCACCTTTGAGATAAGATATGAAGAGCATGAACTAGAAGCACTCCTAGCTTTGGAGAAACCCAAGAAGAAGAAGGACAAAAGTCAAGTGCAGTGTTGCCACTGCAAAGAGATGGGACACTATGCAAATGAATGTCCAGAGAAGAAGAAGAAGTATAAGGAAATTAGCCAAGTGTGGTGCAACAACTGCAAAGAGCTAGGCCATTATGTGTCAACTTGTCCACAGAAGATACGTGAGGAACTCAATCTTGTCACATGTTACAACTGTGGTAACCAAGGACATTATGCAAGAAATTGTCTAGAAAAGATGAAGCACAAGATAAATCCTATGAAGGATCTCAGCCTTGTCACATGTTTCAAGTGTGGAAACAAAGGACACTATGCAGATGTTTGCCCAGAGAGGTTTCAAAAAGATCCCAAGCAAGCCAAGAAGTAATCTAGTTGGAATTTTTTTAAGGGTGGTAGTACCCTAGTTGCTTTGAGCCAACTTGTAACCCCTATCTTTCCCAAATCTCGGGACGAGATTTATTTTAAGCGTGGTAGCCTGTCACATCCCAAGATTTTCCAAATCTTGTTATGTGAAAAATAAATAAACAAAATAAATAATTGTTGAAATTTTGGGTGAAAAGAAACTTTTGTTTCTAAATGGAAACTTAAAATCCCATCTTGAACAAACATTGGTTAATGTTTGAATCCAAACTATATTCAAATCAATTGAAATGCATTCTTCATAAATGCATCTGGAAATTTAAACACTTGGAAAATAAACCAAAACCCTAATGGAATAAAATCATTTCCAAGATATCTCTAAGACTATGGATTTGATCCATATAAAAATTTGTCAAAAAACATTTACAAATGATCAATAATGACAAATAGAAATATTATAAAACCATAGAAATTGGTTTCACTTAATTTGGAGCCATAAATAAAATCTTATGAATTTAATAAGATAAGGGGATTGAATTCCCAAAGCTAATAAAGCACTTATCTAAAATCCATACCAAATGGTGAGAAAATAATCCTAAGGAGATTTAAAAGGATAAACAAATATTAAATAAGATTTTACAAATTGGAATCACCAAGTTTGGATCTTTAAATAAAAAGATATGGATTTTATAAGTTAGAGAAAGAAATATTAAATAAAGAATATTTAAAGACCAAATTAAATCTTGGCCAAATCCATAAGCAAATGGAATAAATATAATCCAAATCCAAATAAAATAATGGATAAAGAATTTTCCAAATAAAAATGATTAATAAATCCTATTAAAAACATTCCAAATAATTCAAGGTGAATTATTTGACACCCAAATAAACAAATAAAGCCTACTGAAAAGATTTGGAAAGATTTAGAATTCAAATGGAGTTTGAAAAACATTATTAAATCTTATTTGAATAAATGCAAAGGCCTATTATTAAATAATTAAAAGATCCTAAAAAGAATAAAATATTTATTCTAAATTTGACTTTAGAATGTGTTAATAAACAGTGTTTGATTACGCACAAAGTTTGAGAGAAATTTGAATTCAAATGAATGCTTGAATGTATAAATCAAAATCAAAACAGAATATTAGAAATAGAAAAGGAAAAACAATCAGAACAAAAAAATGAAAAGGAGCAGCCTAGCCCAGCTAGCCCACTAAGCCAGCAGCCCACCTCTCCCTCTCACCCCGAGCGAACCGTTTTTCACCACAGACAGAACCCGCACAGCGAATGACAACCGGACCCCACCCCACACTCTCTCACTCGCTGACTAACCAGGCCCATGGCCACGTCGTCGTCGTCCTCACCCGCCGCTGACCGCGCCCCCCTCTCTGGCCATTACTGTCGATTGAAAGCCGGCGTGAATTCGCGTTAACTACGCCATGAAACAGACCCGCGACCACGCCTTCTTAACCGCCTCTTCCTCCTCTCCTTTCCCCCCCAACCTTCCATCCCCGTGCGCCCCCAGGCTGCTTAATTTCGCACTACACCGCCACTGTCTCCGGCGAGCTCACCGAGCAATTCCGGCAGCTCCTCGCCTCCCCTCGTCCCCTCGACCACTCGAGCGTGCTCACAGGAACCAGACGCATATCCCAGCGACTCCAGTTCGCCTGCGCACGCCCTGGACACTCGCCCTCGTCTTGAACAGAGCACCACCGTCGTCTGCCACCTCTCCGGTGAAGCCCCTGGTAAAAAAATCTGACCGCCCTAACCCCTCTCCTTCACACGCACGTGCTCGCCGCGACGCCCCGCATCTAACGGAACCTCCTTTTCTCTCTGGCGTGCACCGTACTTTCGCCATCGTCTTCAACAGGACGAGCTCGACGCGGACACGAACTCCGGCGAGCGATTCGAGCCAACTCCGTGCGCCCCTGTCCATCCTGCGGCCACCTTGAGCATCACCGCGACCCCACGAACCCGGTGAGCACATCCTTCCTCTCCCTCGCTTCCTGTAGCCGCCGCAGCACCGCTAGCAGAGCGCCGCCACCGCGCGCCACCGTCGTCGCGCCGCCAGATCTTGGCAATGCGTTGGTAGCCGTCCGATCTGGATCGGAGTGACACGATAGAATCTAGGCGAAGGGGTACGCTTGCTCCTGAGCTGCACGATCTGTTTAAAATCTAACGCCCCTCGTTGCACGATCCGCACGAAGCGGTACAGACGAATAGCAACACGCCACGTGGCCCTGTCTGTTTGAATAAAAACCAGAAATGATCTATTTGATGTTCCAATTTGAAAAATTCATAACTTTCAAACCACACGTCCAAATTTTGCAAATTTTATATCAATGGAATCAGAAAGACAAGTACTTTCTGACCATGCCCTTTGTTTAGTGAATTGCTTCTGATAAAATGATTGGTTTTGCAGAAACTTGTGTAGGCATGTTTGGAATATAAAATTCATTCTAAAATTATTTTAGGGATAACATCTTTGGCAAATAGTTTGTTTTGAACCTACTGACCATAGAAATCAATTTGTGGTTTCAAAAATATATTTGGTGAAGCAAAATAATAAATCTTTGAATAAAAGCATTTCTAGCCAAATAAAAATGTTGATTATGGTTTAAAAATGATTTTGGAGGAAAACCTTTGGGAAATGTTTTGATTTAAACTCTCTGACCCCAAACACCAAGTTTTATGATTTGAAAATGTTTTTGGTGAACCCTATAAATATTGTTGCTTTTCTAAAGGCATTTTCTAACCACATAAAATATTGATCTGATTTAAAAAGGGTTTATAAAGTAAAATCTTTGCAAATGATTTTGCCACTTTTATAAAATGACCAATAGGTGTTTTAGAATGATTATAACCTATTAGAAACCACTTTTCCAAATAAAACAATCTTTAGCATGCTTGCATGCATTGTTTTGTTTCTATCATTTTATGTGATGTTTTGTTTGAATAGTAGATTGAAATATTGCTTGCTTGATTGAATTGTAGAGGAATTTGAAGAGTGTGATTGTTGCAAGATCAAGGAGTGAACTTATACTCTCTACCAAAAAGGCAAGTGATGCTTCATACTTTTGTCCCATTATTTTCACTATGCATTAGTGATATTTCTAAGTAGGACTTGCATGGAATTTTGCTAAGTATAAACTATGCCATGGGAAATCCTAGTAGATGAAACCTTAGTAGAATTTTCCTAAGTTGAGATTCCTACTACTATCATGCTTAGCTTAGCTAGTAGAAAACAAGGGTGGAATATATATTCATACTATGGAATATTTCTAAGTCGAGGACTTGTGTTTTGTTTAATAAAACAACTAAGTGAATGAATCACCTGGGTGGAATGGAAGGAATGGTTTGTGTTGAGTGGTTCACAAGGCCCATTTCTATGGTTTACCTTGTGTATCTCACTTGTGGATGGTGTAGGGGTTCGTAGCATGGAAAACAAAAATTTTCTATCGCATACAAACAAACAAGCCAAGATCTATCTACTAGATTGTAGCAACGAGTCGATGGAATAACTTACCCTCGAAGATTCCAAAGTGTTTAACGAGAGCAGATTCTCGTGGGTGATGTAGTCGTACTCTTTCCGATCTCAAGATCGTGTAGACGATCCTTTTGGCGCTGCGTTCCGGCAGCGCTCCCGCAATCGGTCACACGTTCGGTACTCGACGAAGACCTTCCTCTCCCTTGTTCCAGCAGGCAGCGGAGGTTGTAGCACTCTCCTCGCGATTCCGGCAGCACAATGGCGTGGTACCGGAAGTAGAGGGGAGATCCCGCAGGGCTTCGCCTTAAGCCGGAGCGAGTATGGTGGATTATGAGAGAGGGCTATTAGTGGTCTAGAGATTAGACACACCAATTATAAGGCTCTAAACCGCAGGCTAAAGCAATTAGAAGCTCTAAACCAAACGGCTCTAAACCGGAGATTAGAGGTAGGAACTTGTGTGTCTCAAGGAGGAGGCCCTGCCCCTCCTTTTATAGGTGGAGGGGCTAGGCGCGCCAGGGAGGGAGGGGAGTCCCTCCCCAACTCGTCCTAGGGCTGGCCGCCGTCTTGGAGGAGAGTGACTCCTCCTCCAAGTTGGTTTCAACCTCCTCTTGCTTGTTTCCCACAGTTTCCTGTTTCCCACAGTTTCCTGTTTTCCACAGTTTCCTGTTTTAGCCGTTTGACTTTCAAACTGGCAGTTTGACTTTCAAGTTTTGGAACAGCAAGAACACTTAGTACATGATGCAATCATTCAATGACACATTCATGTACCCTCCCCCCCGGAGTGCCGGACAATCCGGAACCTTCTAGAACATTCCCGATGAAAACACCGGAATCATTCCCGAACTCCGAAACGGGACTTTCCTTATATGAATCTTATTCTCCGGACCATTCCGGATCACCTCGTGATATCCCGGATCCCATCCGAGACTCCTAACAACATTCGGTCTCTTTCTCATAATACCATAACTACTCAAAACAACGTCGAATCCTTAAGTGTGTCTCCCTACGGTTCGTGAATTATGCGGACATGATCGAGACACTTCTCCGAACAATAACCAATAGAGGAATCTGGAAATTCATATGGCTCCCACATATTTCTATGATTACTTTGCGATCGAATGAACCACTTACATACGATACCAATTTCCCTTTGTCTCACGATAGTTTACTTATCCGAGGTTATGATCGTCGGTATCTCTGCATACCTAGTTCAACCTCGTTACCGATAAGTACTCTTTTCTCGTTCCCGTGATATGTGATCCCTTGTGACTCAGTCACATGCTTGCAAGCTAATTGGATGACATTCCACCGAGAGGGCCCAGAGTATATCTATCCGTCATATGGATGGACAAATCCCACTCTTGATCCATGTGTTTCAACCAATACTTTCTGAACACTCAATGCCACCTTTATAGCCACCCTGTTACGGTGTGGTGTTTGATGACATCAAAGCATCCATCCGGAAAAGGTGATATGCATGATCTCATGGTCGAAGGAATTAGGTTACTGTGTATCAGAAAGCATATAGCAATTGAACTATTAAAATGACTTGATCTTTATGCTAAGCTTATCTATAGGAGTATGTCCATCACATCATTCTCCTAATGATATGATCCTGTTGTTAATAACATCTCTATGTTCATGATCAGGAAACCATGATCATATATTAACCAACAAGCTAGTTTAACAAGAGGCTTTACTAGGGACTCTTATTTTAGTTTACAAATCACACAAGTATTAATGTTTCCGATTAATACAATTATAGCATGGTATGTAAACATTTATCATAATTGTGAAGATATGATAATAATCACTTTATTATTGCCTCTTGGGCATATCTCCAACAGTCTCCCACTTGCACTAGAGTCAATAATCTAGTTTCAAACCTTTGTGTATTCAACACCTATGGCTTTCTGGTGTTGTATGTACACGATTGCTAGTGGTCAACTGATCTCCGGATCTGACACTTCCAGGTCCGTGTGTAATTGCATGTCTTTGCGTCTCTACGCATCACTCATTCTCTAATGAGATGGCTTTGTATAAATTTGGTCTTTCGGTGTGACCTTTAGCTCTTTGGGGTTAAAACATGTTGATAATATTGTCGCACAATATATCTTCATAGTATTATCCCACTGTGAACTACACCTAGTTTGATAACAAACTACTTGACACAAATGCCCTCTTTAGCTGCTATTATAGCAGTCATATACTTAGCCTTTTGTTGTAGTATCTGTCACAATGTCTTAACTTTGGAACTCATCCAAATCCATTATGGAACTCACTTTCCATTATATTGTGCCACCTCTAGTTTAGATTGAGATAAACTTAATTTGTACTTTGCGACAAATCTAGTATCAATGTAGTACTTTTACAATGAACTAACCATCTATTTGTCACTTCTACAAATAATATACTCTTAGTTCTTCCAAAAGATCATAAGAATATCCTTACTATTGTCCAATTATCATCTTACGAATCATTCTGGTATATGCTCACAATATTTAGAGCATAGGACATATCTGGATTTGTACATATCACACTATGATTGATATAAATATTCTTTGTGATTTCATACATCAAGTATCAATCTATACTTGATTATTTGTTTCACTTTACCAAATGTCAATACACTTGAATATATCATCAATATTGAACTCATTCAATCCTTTCCGTGCGACAAGAACCTTTCTTGTAGTTTCTATATTGAACTCATTCAATATCTCGTCTATGTACTTCTGGCACAACCATATTAGCATCTATTGATGCCAAATATTTAGGTTTTGCCTAAGTCTTTCATCGAGATGAAATTCTTAATATGTGTTAATAAAAGATACATCATTTCCAATCAACAATATGTCTTCCACATAATGTATTAGAAACATGTCTTAGCGCTCCCACTTAATTTCTTGCAAACGCAAGCATCTTCATTGTCTCTGATGAATTAAAACTCTTTTAACAATTTCATCATAGTGAAGATTCCAACTCCGCTATGCTTACTTCAACCATTGAAGTTTGCATATGTTTTTAGCATCCCTTGAAATTTAACAAAAAAACCTTTGGACTGTGTCATGCACACGTCCTAGATAACCCTTCTATTAGAAGAATTTGTTTTGTTTATTCAACTACCATATAACAAAATTATATGTAGTGGTTGCTACACTAATCCGTCTAGACTAAATATCACTATGAAAGATCAAATCTTGTCATAGTCAACCTTTGAACATTTTGTGAACTCTTTCCCAACATGTCGACTATTTCATAGATGCGAAACATCCATGTCTATTTCTTTATAGATCCAAACACGACTGTAAGGTCTTACACCTTTCTTGAGGGTCCTTCAAGTTCAAAACTTGATTTCTCGTGTATGGAACTATCACGGATTTTATGGCTTCAAGCCATTTGGTGGAGTCAGGGCCCATCATCGCTTCTTTGCATGTAGTCGGTTCATTATTCTCAAATAATGATTCAACCCTCAAATCTTGGTATTTGATTGTTTACCCGATCTACTTGTTTCAATAGGAACTTAGATCTCCGTGACCACAACCTTTGAGGCACGCGAGCCATGAGTATTGTTGCTGCCTCCGAAACACTTTTCGGCGCTGCGCAACTCTGCACATATAGCTAAGGTTCTTTTAACCTTATCAAAGTTCTATTGTCCTCCCACTTAACTTTTCACGAAAAAATTCCTTCTCAAAGAAACTTGACGTTCTAAGCAACAAACACTTTTGTCTCCGGTGTTTATGGAGGAATACTTAACAGTTTATACAAAGACAGGTTCATCCGACTTTGGTTGCACACGTCTTTCTTATGCATAGCATACCAATGTTTAAGAAAGGACAACTTGGGTTTTATCCCAAACCATAACCTTATATGGTGTCATTTCAACGGATTATGATGAAGCTCTTTTCAGTGGAAAAACGGTAATCTCTAAAGCTTTTAATCTTTAAAATATAATGGCAGTTTTATGAATTACACCTTCGATCTTACCATGTCAAACAAGGTTTAATTACATATCTCGAACGCTCCATACTCTTATGGTGTTTCGGGAAAATGCAAATCCACGGAACGATTCCTTTAAATCTTAGGTATTATGCTAAACTTGTAACTCAAATATCTTCCTTTATGATCTTATCATAAACTATTTATATTCTTGTTACAATGATTTTGCACTTCATCTTGAAAGTCCTTGAACTTTTCAAATGTTTCATACTTCATCCTTATTAAGTAAATATTCATATATTCACTCAAATTTTCGGAGAAAGCACATGAAGTTGAAATCCATCGCTCTTGACTATACATAATGGACTTCATACAACAATATGTACAAGTTCCAATAAGTTAGTCTATCGTTCCCTTTTGGCCTATGAACGAAGTTTTAATTATCTCTAGGAAAGTTTCACAAGCGTCATTTTTTCAAAATCAAATAGACTCCAAAATTCCATCCATATGGATTTTCTTCATGTTTTCTTTCCAATATAATTTAAACGGCGATGTCACTTCCTAAGTGATCTTTCAATCAATTTGTCTTTCGACATCTTTAGCACTAGTTTTATGGATGTGATATCTCCAATGAGATTTGCAAATCATCCATCTTTTATAGATCACGGCAATTATTTGAACAACCCTTTTGTTCTCATAATACCTGATAAAACAAATCTTGAAGGCAAGCTTTGATGTTTAACGAGCAACACAATAACCCTTTATTTTGTTCTCGATGAACATCATCACATATTATTTTGCTAGTTACTTAGGCCATTGTAGTTCATGAATTGTGTTGTTTCGTATGACGATTCACACCAACAAATTCAGTATCAAATACTTAAGAACCACATTGTTTAATAAGCAAAGAATATAGCCATAACATGTATATCATCTATATACTTAAACTGAACAATTCTAGTCTTTTCTTTTCTGCCATATACTTATGAGATTCTCTTTCAGTATTTCCTTTTCTGTTTGAAAGAATCTATCAACATCAATTAGTGGAGTCATTCATATGACACATAGTCCAAAGCGTGTATAGTTAAATACCAATGTCTTTGGACTTGCACTTTGAAGTAGATCATCATCATCAAATGTTTGGTGTTCTTTCAAATTCCTTTCTTTAGTAATCTCTTGGTGTAGTAAATATTTTACCTACATCAAATATTCACCCTTATCATGGAATTATCCATGATCAAGCTACTATTAGCTTGTAACGGTGAATCGTGAGTATAATGTTGCTCTCCCAAAAACTTTTGGAGGTTTAGGACAACTAGTGTCTCCAACCTTTTGCAAATTCTCATCAAATATGAGAACATGACTTTAGCCATATTATACTCTATCATGTTGCAACCAAAACTTCGTTTCAGATATCACAATATCTTCCACAAATCATGGTTTCTGAAACAACTCTTTCAGATCCTTAGATAACCTTGATATTAGGAGCATCCTTTGAATATCAAGAATCATGGAGACAAACATGATACTTATATACTAACACTTGGAATTGTTACTCTTGATTTAATACTAATTATTAAACTTCATGGAGTAACCGGAACTTACTGAAAGTTTGCAATAGGACTTTTAAACTTTAGATTAACACTTCAAAACAATACGATACCAGTTCGTAAAGTAACTAACCAGAATTCTATAGTTCTATCATCTCAATTATAACTAAGCGCAAGGTGGTAAACGGATGCCAATGACTACAACAACTATGCAAATTCACTTTGATTTAGTTTATGATAAATTGAGTTCTCATTAATAATTAAATTAGTCTAGGTGAACTCCCACTCAAAACAATATCCCTCACATTGTTTTAGTGATCACACGAACCAAATCCACCACATCAAAACCGATCATCACGAGAGTTGATATAGCTTCAATGGCGAACAATCAACATGTTCATCATATCTACTATATGACTCATGCTCTACCTTTCGGTAATCCGTGTTCCTGAGGCCATGTCTGTACATGCTAGGCTCGTCAAGATCAGACCTTATTTTCCGCATGAGCAAATCTGGCTTGCTCACGTTGTATACACTTGCAGAATCTAACACACCCGATCATCACGTGGTGCTTCAAAACAACAAGCTTTAGCAACGGTGCTAACTAAGGGTGAACACTTTATGACTTGAAATTCATGTGCATGAGGGATCATCTTATAATGCTACCGTCGTCTACTAAGCAATACAAGATGCATAAAGGATTAACATCACATGCAATTCATAATATGTGATATGATATGGCCTTTCTTCTTTGTGCTTCCGATCTCCATCTTCTAGCACGAACATGATCTCCATCATCACCGACATTGCATCAAGGTCAATTATGCTTCTCCATGGTTGTCGTCCACCGGCTTCAACTATTACAACTACTTTGAATAGACACGCGGGTCTTAACAGAATTTAAAGACAACCATATGGCTCCTGCCGGTTGCCAACTTACAATAAGGAACATTGCATACATCATATATAATCACAATCATGGCCATATCACATCACAGCACACCCCTGCAAAACAAAGTTAGACGCCTCTAATTTTCTTTGCATGTTTTACGTGGTTTGGGGCTTTCAATAAGTGTCGTTCTAACTTACGAACAAGAACCACAACATTGATACTAGTATTGTCAATCACCCGTTGTAAATTGAATCTTAACTATGCTAGGAGAAACAGGCACCCGCAAAGCCACTTATGCAATACAAGTTGCATGTCAAGCGTGGAGCAAGTCTAATGAACGATGTCATGTAAGGTTAGCCCGGGCCGCTTCATCCCAACATACCGCAAGATGCAAAGTACACAAAAAGCAATCGACAATAAAAGCATCAACGCCCACAATGACCATTGTGTTCTACTCGTGCAACAGATCTACATATAGACACGGCTCTGATACCACTGTAGGGGTTCGTAGCATGGAAAACAAAAAATTTCTATCGCATACAAACAAACAAGCCAAGATATATCTACTAGATTGTAGCAACGAGTCGATGGAATAACTTACCCTCGAAGATTCCAAAGTGTTTAACGAGAGCAGATTCTCGTGGGTGATGTAGTCGTACTCTTTCCGATCTCAAGATCGTGTAGACGATCCTTTCGGCGCTGCGTTCCGGCAGCGCTCCCGCAGTCGGTCACACGTTCGGTACTCGACGAAGACCTTCCTCTCCCTTGTTCCAGCAGGCAGCGGAGGTTGTAGCACTCTCCTCGCGATTCCGGCAGCACAACGGCGTGGTACCGGAAGTAGAGGGAAGGTCCCGCAGGGCTTCGCCTTAAGCCGGAGCGAGTATGGTGGATTATGAGAGAGGGCTATTAGTGGTCTAGAGATTAGACACACCAATTAGAAGGCTCTAAACCGCAGGCTAAAGCAATTAGAAGCTCTAAACCAAACGGCTCTAAACCGGAGATTAGAGGTAGGAACTTGTGTGTCTCAAGGAGGAGGCCCTGCCCCTCCTTTTATAGGTGGAGGGGCTAGGCGCGCCAGGGAGGGAGGGGAGTCCCTCCCCAACTCGGCCTAGGGCTGGCCGCCGGCTTGGAGGAGAGTGACTCCTCCTCCAAGTTGGTTTCAACCTCCTCTTGCTTGTTTCCCACAGTTTCCTGTTTCCCACAGTTTCCTGTTTTCCACAGTTTCCTGTTTTAGCCGTTTGACTTTCAAACTGGCAGTTTGACTTTCAAGTTTTGGAACAGCAAGAACACTTAGTACATGATGCAATCATTCAATGACACATTCATGTACCCTCCCCCCCCCCCCCCCGGAGTGCCGGACAATCCGGAACCTTCTAGAACATTCCCGATGAAAACACCGGAATCATTCCCGAACTCCGAAACGGGACTTTCCTTATATGAATCTTATTCTCTGGACCATTCCGGATCACCTCGTGATATCCCGGATCCCATCCGAGACTCCGAACAACATTCGGTCTCTTTCTCATAATACCATAACTACTCAAAACAACGTCGAATCCTTAAGTGTGTCTCCCTACGGTTCGTGAATTATGCGGACATGATCGAGACACTTCTCCGAACAATAACCAATAGAGGAATCTGGAAATTCATATGGCTCCCACATATTTCTATGATTACTTTGCGATCGAATGAACCACTTACATACGATACCAATTTCCCTTTGTCTCACGATAGTTTACTTATCCGAGGTTATGATCGTCGGTATCTCTGCATACCTAGTTCAACCTCGTTACCGATAAGTACTCTTTTCTTGTTCCCGTGATATGTGATCCCTTGTGACCCAGTCACATGCTTGCAAGCTAATTGGATGACATTCCACCGAGAGGGCCCAGAGTATATCTATCCGTCATATGGATGGACAAATCCCACTCTTGATCCATGTGTTTCAACCAATACTTTCTGAACACTCAATGCCACCTTTATAGCCACCCTGTTACGGTGTGGTGTTTGATGACATCAAAGCATCCATCCGGAAAAGGTGATATGCATGATCTCATGGTCGAAGGAATTAGGTTACTATGTATCAGAAAGCATATAGCAATTGAACTATTAAAATGACTTGATCTTTATGCTAAGCTTATCTATAGGAGTATGTCCATCACATCATTCTCCTAATGATATGATCATGTTGTTAATAACATCTCTATGTTCATGATCAGGAAACCATGATCATATATTAACCAACAAGCTAGTTTAACAAGAGGCTTTACTAGGGACTCTTATTTTAGTTTACAAATCACACAAGTATTAATGTTTCCGATTAATACAATTATAGCATGGTATGTAAACATTTATCATAATTGTGAAGATATGATAATAATCACTTTATTATTGCCTCTTGGGCATATCTCCAACATATGGCCACCCAGGAACAAAGAGATTTGAGATGTCAAATGTTGAGAAGCTTCAAGTGCAGCCACTTGGCATTATGGGCTCTGCCTGGATCATATAGGTTGCAATAACTTATCCAAATGGACAGTTGGTGGTAGGGGATGATAGGTTGGAACGCGTCCATTCTGGTCTAAGGGAAGGCTTCTGAAAGATCTTGTCTTGGTGAAACCAAGTCTTGTGGGGAAAGTGCACCACCTCTGCAAAGTGTAAAATCTAAGTACTTAGCCATGTCCCTGGTAAAGGACAATTTGAGAATCAAGACATGGAAGCTATCAAGAATCTTCTCATCCCAATTTCTAAGTTAAAATCTTGTGGTTGAATAAGGGTTGAAGGATCACCAATTTATATTGGGAGATGCCTTGGGTGATTTTTGTCCAGCAAAAACTTAGAGTCTTCAAATGATAAGGAAAATCTATTTTGATCAAAGCAAGCCTAAGCTCCACTTAGCCAAATGCATATAGATGATAGACTCCACTATACTACCATAGTATCATTTGCCAATACAATTCAAATGTATTGACCCTTGTGGCTGTAACTTGTTCTGTTGCAGGTTTGTTTGATATTAGTGAAGTGTGTTGAAATAGGATTACAAGTCTACAACCAACATGTTTGCACGTGGCACTTTGAAGATGAAGGACCCCATGCTATTGTTATATTCTGCTGCATTGTAATGTGATAGCCAAATGAGCTATGTAAGATGTAATAAATTATTTTATTCCTGGTTATAAAGTTGTATTATGACCTTTGTTTCTTGATATTACATCTTAACTGTGGATGCTAGCTATTGATCCAGGGACTAGCATTGTAAACACAGGGATCTCTACCTTATTAAAGGTTGGGAACCTTACCGGTCCATAGTTCACTAGAGGTGTTCTCCTTAGATAAACAAACATGGCATGCTGGGTAAACAAATTATAGCAGGGCAATTGACAAGACTGAGCAAGGCATAACAATGTAATACTAGACATAAAGATCCTATGAGATTCGATTGGGCAATACAACAAGATACATAGACCACCATCCAACTGCATTTATGAATAGAAGTCCACATTTGGGTTATCATCCGAACCCCCTCCAGTATTAAGTTGCAAGCAACAGACAACTACTTTAAGAAAAGTATGTAAGGTAAATAATCCACTTGTTCCATGAACAAGAGACCATTGTTTTCTCCCTAGTGGCAACAACACATCTACAACCTTAGAGATTTCTGTCACTTCCCTTGATTAAATAGAGGCATGAACCCACTATCGAGCATAAATACCCCCTCTTGGAGTCACTGGCAACTACTTGGCCAAGATAGCTACTAACAACGGAGAGCATGCAAGATCACAACCAACATAGACATGATAGAATCAATAAGACAAAACCATTAATCAATATGACATAGTAATCTCAATATCCATCGGATCCCCGCAAACACAACATGTATGATTACAAATAGATGAGATCTTGATCATGAATGGAGCTCACAAGATCTAGACATGAAATCACAAGGAGGAGATATAATCATCTAGCTACTACATGGACCTGTAGTCCAAGGTGGAACTACTCATGCTTCATACCAGAGGCTGGCATGATGAAGAAGAAGGCCTCCGGGATGATCACCCCTCTGGCAGGGTGCCGGGAAGAGCTTCAGATCCCCCCGATCTAGGGACGATGGTGGCGGCGGCTACAGACGGTTTCGTGGAATATTGATCGGGTGCTTAGGGTTTAGGCATCGGGGGCTTCTTATAGGCGAAGGGGCGAGGCTGGGAGGCGTCCAGTGGGCCCACGCCCTGCCCAGGCGTCACATAGGGTGGGTCCGTGCCTAGGGGGTGCGGCTGCCCTGTGGCCCCCCTCTGTCTCTCCTCTGGACTCCGTGTTCTCCTCGATAAAATATTGACTTTGTCTTTTGTCCCGTCCAATTCCGAGAATATTTCCTTACTAGCTTTCTGGAACCAAAACAGCGGAAAATAGGCAACTGGCACTGTGGCAACTCGTTAATAGGTTAGTACCAAAAAACATATAAAAAGCACCTCAAAGTTTGGACAAAGAAAAGCAAAGTAGATACTAAACAAGCACGGAACATCAAAAATTATAGATACGTTTCCGACGAATCACATGCTCTCCGTTGCTAGTAGATACTTTGGCCAAGTAGATGCTTGTAACTCCAAGAGGGAGTATTTAAGCTTGATAGTGGATTCATGCCTCTATTAATCTGGGAGAGTGACAGAAACTTCTAAGGTTGTAGATGTGCTATTGCTACTAGGGAGAAAACAACAATCCTTTGTCCATGGGGCAATTGTATTGTTTACTTTACACACTTTTCTTAATGCAATTATCTGTTGCTTGCAACTTAATACTGGAAGGGGTTCAGATGATAACCTGAAGGTGGATTATTAGTCATAGTTGCAGTTGGATTATGGTCTATGTATTATGTTGTAATGCCCAACCAAATCTCATAGGAGTCAAGATGTCTAGTATATGCATTGTTATGCATCCTCAATCTGTCAATTTGCCCTCTATAATTTGTTCACCCAGCATGTTATTTATCTTAAAGAGAAAACCTCTAGTGAACTATGGACCCCTGTCCAATCTATCCCATTGATATACCATCTACTGTTACCGTTTACTCTTTACTTTCTACAAGCAACTACTATCTTCCACACTATATGTTTAATCCTTTGTTTTCAGCAAACCGGTGAGATTGACAACCTCACTGTAAGTTGGGGCAAAGTATTGTGGTTGTGTTGTGCAGGTTCCAAGTTGCTAGCAACACCTTGGAAGTTGTTTCCTTTCTCCTACTGGTTCGATAACCGTAGTTTCACAACTGAGGGAAATCTTGCTGATGTGCTCATCATAACCTTCATCTTGGGGTTTTCCAACAACAAACATCAAGGATTTTCTGGCGCCGTTGCCAAGGAGATAAGGAAAGCTTCAATCTCTTCCTCCTCGTCAATCACTTTTTAGGGAGAAAGAAGATTCTTGCAAGGGGAGTATCTCACAACCAATCTCTTTACTTTGTTTTTGTTTTGATTATTTTCTTTTCCTTTGTTTTGCTTATTTCTTTTTATCAAAAACACACAAAAATTAGCTGTACCGGTTTGTTTCTTTTTACCAAAAACACAAAAAAAAATAGTTCTTGCTTTAGTTGGCTTGCTTTGCTCTTGCAAAAATGACTACTCTTGAGAACACCAAGTTGTGTGACTTCACTAGCACAAACAACAATGATTTCATGTGCACACGTATTGCTCCACCTGTTCCTGAAGCTACTTTATTTGAAATTAATCTGCTTTGCTAAATCTTGTTATGAAAGAGCAATTCTCTGGTGCTAGTTCTGATGCTATTGCTGCTTACCTTAATAATGTTGTTGAACTTTGTGAGATGAAAAAAATACAAGGATGTAGATGGAGATATTATTAAGCTTAAATTGTTTCCTTTCTCTTTGAGAGGAAAGCTAAAGAATGGTTGCTATCTTTGACTAGAAATAGTATTGATTCTTGGATTAAATGTAAAGATGCTTTTATTGGAAAATATTATCCTCCTGCTAAGATTATATCTATGAGAAGTGAAATAATGAAATTTAAACAATTTGATAATGAACATGTTTCTCAAGTTTGGGAAATAATGAAATCTTTGGTAAAGAATTGTCCCACTCATGGACTGACTGCTTGGATGATTATCCAAACCTTTTATGCAGGACTAAAGTTTTCTTCAAGAAATCTGTTGGATTCTGCTGCTGGAGGTACCTTTATGACCATTACTTTGGGTACTACAACAAAGCTCCTTGATAATATGATGGTTAATTATTCTGAATGGCACACTGAGAGAGCTCCACAAGGTAAGAAGGTAAATTCTATTGAAGAAACATCCTCCCTGAGTGATAAAATCGATGTTATTATGTCTATGCTTGTTAATGGAAAAGCTCATATTGATCCAAACAATGTTCCTTTAGCCTCTTTGGTTGCTAAGAATAGCAAGTGATGTGAATTTCATTAGAAATAACAATTTTAGCAACAATGCCTATAGGATAATTTTGGTAATAATAATTATAGGCCATATCCTCCTAATAATGGTAATGCTTATGGAAATCCATACAACAACAATAGAAGTGCACCCTCTGAACTTGAAGTGATGCTTAAGGATTTTATTAGTAAACAAACTGCCTTCAATAAAACTACTGAGGAAAAGCTTTCGAATACTGGAAAAAATATTTCATCTTTGTCTAAAGCACAATCTTATTTGATTAATAAAATGGCTGCTAAACTTGAAACTATGGAAAATCCCTTTGCCGCTACTAATGCCTACAAGTTAGAATTGATGAAAATGTTAGGATGTTAGCTGAATTTCATGCTAGATGGGAAAGAGAAGATGAAATTTCTAGAAATAGTACTATGACTAAAGTTTGTATTATTGCCGCCACTAGTAATGTTGATGCTAGCAAACCACCTAAAGTCCCCATTCATTTTTCCAATAAAAATGCTGAATTTTTTCAAAATATGGGAAACAATAATTATACTACCTTGGATGCTAATTTTGATTTTGATCTTGATGGTTGCAATATTTCTGAAGTAATTATGTTCCTGCAAAAGCTTGCTAGGATTCCTAATGCTAGTGCTATGAATATGGCTTTTACAAAACACATTACAGATGCTCTCATGAAAATTAAGGAAGAAAAATTGAAACATAAAGCCTCTATTCCTAGGAAATTAGAAGATGGTTGGGAACCCATCATTAATATGAAAGTGAATGATTTGGATCTCAAATCTCTATGTGATCTTGGTGCTAGTGTCTCTATTATGCCTAGAAAAAATTATGAAATGCTTGATTTGCCACCTTTGGAAGATTGTTATTTGGACGCCCATCTTGATGATAATGCTAAAAAGAAACTTATGGGGAGCATTAATGATGTTCTTATTATGGTTAACAATACCTTTGTCCCCGTTGATTTCTATGTTTTGGATGTTGAATGCAATGCTTCTTGTCCTATTACTTTGGGAAGACCTTTTCTTAGAACTGTTGGTGCCATTATTGATATGAAGGAAGGCATCATTAAATATCAATTCCCATTCAAGAAAGGTACAGAACACTTACCTAGAAAGAGAGAGAAGATACCTTTTGCATCTCCTATTAAAACAAAAGTTGATCTTAATGCTTCTTCATTCAAAAATACTTGATTCTTCCTTCCTATGCCTAGCTGAAAGGCGTTAAAGAAAAGCACTATTGGGAGATAACCCAAATTATTTTTAGTAGGTTTTCTTTTGTTGAGTCTTGGAAGTTATTATCTCTGTAATAACCTCTAATTATTCTTTTTGTGTGGTTTTTGTGCCAATAATAGCCTCTAATGAGAGAGAAGTAAGATTTGGGGAAGTTGCTATCCCGAAACAGATTTTTGTGCTTCACTATAAAAATTCGTGAAAAATCCTTGTACGTCGGATTTAGCTGTAATTATCTGTGCTTATGCCCCAGGTTATTATATAACTTTTTTTAGTTCATTACTTTTCGATTTGACCAACAGAAGGTCTTCAAAATAAATCAGTCTTTACCTGCTGGTCTATTTTGACAGATTTCTGCCATTATTTGCATTTGCCTCTTAATCGGTTTATTTTGAGTTCTCTTTGATCACTTGATCTTTTAAAAGGAATTGCTATAGTATCTTGTGTTTTATTGGAAGTTTTACTTGTGTTGAAACTAAACCCAAAGGCTTATTATCTTGAATACACTAATGTTGCTAATGACGATTGTGTGAAGTTTTGTATGAAGGAAATTTTTAAGTGTAGGGAAAGAATCATGTGATGAGATGAAGAATGGACAAAAGCTCAAGATTGGGGATGCCGCCCGTGTCACCCCAATAAATATTCAAGAGTTACAAGCTTCAAAGCTTGGGGATGCCCAAGGCATCTCGTTCTTCATCAATAAAAATCTCAGGTTTTCTTTCAAAACACTTTATTTTTATTGCTTCATGCACTACTATGTTGTTCTTGGAGAGCCTTTGTTTTCATTTTTAGTTTTATTTTGTTTGGTTTGCTGCAATAAATTAGTTGGACCCCCGCATTATTATTGTGTTTCAAATAAGTTGATTGGTGTTGGAAAAGAGTAGAAAGTTTCATGCTTATAGTGGTACAAAAGGAAGTTTGTACTGACTGTGGCCTAGACTTTATCATGTCATGTTGGATGTTTCTTTGACCATGTGCTTAGTGATTATTGTTGTAGCATGACTTGTTCCAAACAATTGATATTGCTTAATGTTCCTTGAAAGAATCATGCGTTGTTTTAGCATACAAAAGCATAATATTGGGGTATTCTCCTTTGATGCTTTATTTGGGTTGACTTGGCACATGCTCACACCATGTTATGACTATGAACCAGTCACCCTGGCCTCTATGATCATTTAGCTTTTGACTTGTGATATCACTTTATGCTTTAATTGATAATGTTTTGTCACTTTGCATGATTATGGCCATTATTGCTCTCTTAGTTGGTCGCTCCCAGTCTTTTGCTAGCCTCCACTTGTACTGGGTATGAGCTCTACTCATGCATCCAACTTCCAAGAAACCAAGATATTCCAAAGAGTCCACTATAAATTCCTATGCATGGTGTGTTACACCATTCCAAGTAAATTCATGATTTTATCTATCTTCCAAATTAAACTTTTGTTATGTGAAAATTAGTGATTAAAGCTCTCACAAACTTGATGGCACACTTTATTTTCTTGTACTTAATAAACTTGAACCATTGTGCCCATCTATGTTGCTTATATTCTTGAAAATTATAAGTTTTGAATTAGCAGAACCATGTTTTCATGGGGAACGCTTTCAACATTGCACTTATTATTCAGTTGATATCATGTTCTTTTGTTTATGGATCCCGGCGATGTGAAATAAAAGACGAGCTTGTAAGCTCATGGAGTTTTTATATGTGTTAGAGAAATTCCCGGGTAGCTAGACTATGCCATGCCTAATCATGGTGGAAACTTGCAGCGTAACCATAATGAGCATTCTCTGAAGCATCCTCAATAAAAACCTATGCAAATAGCAAATAAAAAGAGCGCTGAGATGCTTATTGTATGTTGCCTTGTCATTTTGATATGGGATAGCTCATGTGTCATGGGGCAAGGGGTACCCCGTAGGCGGTTCTCTATGATACACATGTACTTACAATGACAAGAACTTGCTTGTGACCAAATTTGAGTAGCATGAGGTTTGCTACTCGTATGCAAGGGGCATGAGATTTTCAACTTATAACTTGTCAAGCATATAATCATATTTGTGTCACTTTAACCTTAATCACTTCAAGATGCCAATGAGAGATCAAAGCTAGTAAGTACCATAATTTTTGGAAGCTCTTTATGAAACTTGAAATCCCTACTTCCCTCTATGAAGGGCCTTTATTTTTACTTTATGTTGAGTCTCCATCTTCTATCTTTATGAACCGGTTAAGAGAGCATAGTTGTCATTCTTAGTTTAATGTGCATTGTCCCAAAACTTATTGATTGATTCATAATGTTGGTATTGCTTGTTCTTAAATTATTTGTACCTAGACACCCTTATGAACTTTGAAGGTGTCCTATGCATTTAAGTTTTGAAGGACAAGTTGAATACCACTCTTGCTATGATTTCTTGATGGTGCGTGGAAGCTTTGTTGGGAGACCCCAACAGGAAGGTATGATGAGCACAGCAGCAAGTTTTCCCTCAGTAAGAAACCAAGGTTATCGAACCAGTAGGAGGAAGGAAACGACTCAAAGGTGTTTCTAGCAACTTGGAAACCTGCACAACACAATCTCAAGACTTTTCCCCAACGAACAGTGAGGTTGTCAATCTCACCGGTTTGCTAAAAACAAAGGGTTAACTGTATGATGTGGAAGGTAATAGTGGTTTGCATAAAGTAAACAGTAACTGTGGAAGATATATCAATGGTAAAGATCGGACCGGGGTCCATAGTTCACTAGAGGTGTTCTCCTTAGGATAAACAAACATGGCATGCTGGGTAAACAAATTACAGCAGGGCAATTGACGGGACTGAGCAAGGCATAACAATTCAATACTAGACATTCATGATCCTATGAGATTCGATTGGGAAATACAACAAGATACATAGACCGCCATCCAACTGCATCTATGACTAGTAATCCACCTTCAGGTTATCATCCAAAACCCCTCCAATATTAAGTTGCAAGCAATGGATAACTACTTTAAGAAAAGTGTGTAAGGTAAACAATCCACTTATTCCATGAACAAGAGACCGTTGTTTTCTCCCTAGTGGCAACAACACATCTACAACCTTAGAGATTTCTGTCACTTCCCTTAGATTAAATAGAGGCATGAACCCACTAACGAGCATAAATACCCCCTCTTGGAGTCTCTAGCATCTACTTGTCCAAGATAGCTACTAGAAACGGAGAGCATGCAAGATCACAAACAACACAGACATGATAGAATCAATAAGAAAAAACCATTAATCAATCTGACATACTAATCTCAATATCCATCGGATCCTCGCAAACACAACATGCATGATTATAAATATATGATCTTGATCATGAACGGAGCTCACAAGATCTAAACATGGTACCACAAAGGAGGAGATACAACCATCTAGCTACTACATGGAACCGTAGTCCAAGGAGGAACTACTCACACTTCATACCGAAGGCTGGCATGATGAAGAAGAAGGCCTCCGGGATGATCTCCCCTCCGGCAGGGTGCCGGGAAGAGCTTCAGATCCGCCCGATCTAGGGATGATGGTGGCAGCGGCTACAGACGGTTTCATGGAATATTGATCGGGTCCCTAGGGTTTCTGTATCGGGGGGTCTTTATAGGCGAAGAGGCGAGGCAGGGGCAGCCAGGGCGGCCGCACCCCCCAGGCGCGGGCTAGGGTTAGCCGTGCGGCCAGGGGTGTGGCCCCTGGTGGCTCTCCTCCGTCTTGTACTCTGACTTCGTGTTCCCCACGGTAAAATATTGACTTTGACTTTTGTCCTGTCCAATTCCGAGAATATTGATTTTCTGCCTTTCTGGAACCAAAAACAGAAGAAAACAGGCAACTGGCACTGTGGAATCTTGTTAATAGGTTAGTACCAGAAAACATATAAAAACACCTCAAATTGTAGACAAAGCAAAGCAAAGTAGATACTAAACAAGCATGGAAAATCAAAAATTATAGATACGTTTCTGACATATCAAGCATCCCCAAGCTTAACTCCTGCTCGTCCTCGAGTAGGTAAGTGATAAAAATAATAATTTTTGAGGTGACATGCACCATCAAAATCAAGATCAAACCATTTGCTAGCATTGAATGCTGGGATCAAGGAACTCTAAACATAAGCATGAAAGATGGAGTTCTAACAATAAGACAAAAAAACTATGCACGCAACATGAAAGGTTACAAATAAAGATCATGAATAACATGCTTTGAAAAACGTTTGTTTGTTTCACATACAGAAAACATAGCATAGTGGCATTCATCTTGTCCCTCATGGAGTAGCAAATAGATGCATAGGACACCTTCAAAGTTCATAAGAGTGACTAGATACAAATAGCACAAGAACAAGTAATATCAACAATATGCATCAATCAATAAGTTTTGGGACAATATGCACATAGAACTAAGAATGGCAACTATGCTCTCTTAACTGGTGCCTAAGGATAGAAGGTGGAGACTCAATATACTAGTACAAGAAAGGCCCTTCATAAGGGAAGCGGGGATTTCAAGTTTCAAAAGGAACTTCCAAAAATTATGGTACTTGTTAGCTTTTAGCTCTCATTGCCCCTATCATAAGCATCTTGAAGTGATTAAGGTTAAGGTGAACAAACTATGCAGTATATGCTTGACAAAGTATAAGTTGGCAATCTCATGTACCTTGAATATGAGGGCCTCTCCTCATGCTACTCAACTTTAGTCACCTGCAAGTTCTTGTCATAGTAAGTAAATGTGTATCATAAAGAACCGCCAACGGGGTACCCCTTTCATATGATACAGGAGCTATCCCATAATCAAAATGACAAGGCAAGCAGACAATGAGCATCTCAGCAATCTTCTTATTTACCATGGGAAAATAGTGCTTTTTTCTCTCTTTACTCTTTTCAATATGTCTCTTTTTTATAAGAAGAAAGCTTCATAGATGTCATTATGGTGATGCTGCAAGTTTCCACCATGATTAGGCATGGCTTAGGCTAGAGGCCCAGGCGTTTCTCTAACACACATACATAATTCCATGGACTTACAAGTTCCCCTTTTATTTCACACCGACGACATCCATAGACAAAAGAGCTTGATATCAACTGTGTACAAAGTACAAGTGCAATGTTGAAAGCGTTCCCCGTGACAGTACGGTTCTACTAATTCCAACGTATAAGTGCAAGCATATTTAACATAGATGACACAATGGTTCAAGTTTATTAGGGTCAAGAAAAATAAAGTGTTCCACCAAGTTTGTGAGAGCTTTAATCACTAAGTTTTCACATAACAAAGAGACTTTTTAAATGGAAGATAGATGAAAACAAGAATATACTTCGAATGGTGTAACACACCATGCATAGGAATTTATAGTGGACATTTTGGAATAACTTGGTTTCTTGGGAGTTGGATGCATTAGTAGAGCTTACTCATACAAGTGGAGGCTAGCAAAAGACTGGGAGCGACCAACTAAGAGAGCAATAATAGCCATAATCATGCAAAACGACATAACATTACTAATCAAAGCATAAAGTGGTACTACAAGTCAAGGACTAAATGATCATAGAGGCTATCGTGACTTGTTCATAGTAATAACATGGTGTGAGCATGTGCCAAGTCAACCCAAACAAAGCATCAAAGGAGAATACCACAATACTATGCTTTTGTATGCTAAAACAACGCACGATTACTTCAAGGCACATTAAGCAATCCCACTTGTTTGGAACAGGTCATGCTACAGCAATAATCACTAAGCATAAATTCAAAACAACACCTAGCATGACATGCTAAAGTCCAAGTCATAGTCAAAGCAAGCTCCTTTTGTACTATTTAAGCAAGAACTTTCTACTCCTCTCCGACACCAATCAACTTATTTGAAACGACACAGCGAGAGCGGGGCTCCAAACTAATTTATTCAAGAAAACTAAGAAAACTAAAACGAAAACTAAGACGCTCCAAGAACAACACAATTGTGCATGAAACAATAAAAACGAAGTGTCTAGAAAGACCTGAGCTTTTTATTGATGAAGAAGGGGATGCCTTGGGCATCCCCAAGCTTTGACGCTTGTAACTCTTGAATATTTCTTGGGGTGACATGGGGTGGCATCCCCAAGCTTGAGATTTTGTCCATTCTTCATCTCATTACATCATTATTTCTCTACACCTGAAAATTTTCCTTCATACAAAACTTCTCACAATCTTCGTTAGCAACATTAGTGTATTCAAAAGATAATAGACCTTTGGGTTTAGCTTTAGAATAGCAAAAATTTCACTAAAAACACAAGCTACTGTAGCAATTCCCTCAAAAAGCTCAATTTCCCAAAAAGAACCCAAAAAGGAATCAATAAGAAGCAAATGCAAATAATGGCATAAATCTATCAAAACAGACCAGTAGGTAGAAACTGATTTTTTCGAAGACCTTATGTTGCTCAATCAAAAAGTGTTGAGCTAACGCAAGTTATCTAACATACTTGGGGATTTATTTAGAAAATATCAGCTCAATCCGATGTACAGAGATGTTACACGAATTTTTACGGTGGAGCACAAAAATCTGTTTCGGGACAACAACTCCCCAAATCTTACTTCCCTCTCATTAGAGGTTATTATTGGCACAAAAAGCAAATAAAAAGGATAAGGAGAGGTCATTACAGAAGTAATAACTTCCAAGACTCAACAAAACTTTTGGGTTATCTCCCAATAAGTACTTTTCTTTAATGCCTTTAAGTTAGGCACAAGAAGCAAGAATCAAGTATTTTCAAATGAAGAAGCATTAACATCAAACCTTGCTTTCATAGGAGGAGCAAAAAGCAACTTCTCTCTCCTCATAGGGAAGTTTTCAATACCTTTCTTGAATGTAAATTTATATTTAATGGTGCCTTCTTTCAAATCAATGATGGCACCAACTGTTCTAAGAAAAGTTCTTCCCAAAGTAATAGTACAAGAAGCATTGTATTCAACATCCAAAACATAAAAATCAAGAGGGACATAAGAATAGTTAACCATAATAATAACATCATTAACACTCCCCATGAGTTTCTTTTTAGCATTATCATTAAGTGGGACATCCAAATAACAATCTTCCAAAGGTGGCAAATCAAGCATTTCATAAATCTTTCTAGGCATAATATAGACACTAGAACCAAGGTCACATGAAGCTTTGAGATCAAAGTCATTCACTTGAATATTAATAATGGGTTCCCAACTATCTTCTACTTTCATAGAAATAGAGGCTTTGTGTTTCAACTTCTCTTCCTTAATTTTAATAAGAGCATCTGTAATGTGTTTTGTGAAAACCACATTCATATCACTAGCATCAGGACTTCTAACAAGCTTTTGTAGGAACATAATCACTTCAGAAATATTGCAACCATCAAGATCAAAATCAAACTTAGCATCACTCGTAGTAGGCTCATTGGGTTTAGGCATTGTGGTAGGATAAATAGGGGCTTCTTGTGGTTTAGTGGCATCCATATTGGTGGTGGTGATAGTGCACACACTATTGTTTCTAGCAATTTAAGCTTCTCTTTCCCACTTAGTATGAAGTTGGGCTAACGGTCTAACATTTTCATCAATAGTAACTTGTATGGCATGAGTAGCAGCAAAGGTACTTTTCAAGGTTTTAGGTTTAGCAGCCATTTTATTAATCAAAGAGGACTGTGCTTCAGACAAATAGGAAATATTTTTATCAACATTCAAAAGCTTTTCCTCCACGGTCTTGTTGAAAGTGGTTTGTTTACTACTAAAGTCTTTGAGCATGACTTCAAGTTCAGAGGGAGCACTTCTAGCATTGTTGTAGGAGTTTCCATAGGTATTGCCATTATTAGGAGGATAAGGCCTATAATTGTTGTTACTACCAAAATTATTCCTATAGGCATTTTTGTTGAAATTGTTGTTTCTAATGAGTTCACATCAACTTGCTCTTCTTGAGCAACTAAAGAGGCTAAAGGAACATTATTAGGATCTATATGAGATTTCCCATTAACAAGCATAGCCATGATAACATCAATCTTATCACTCAAAGAGGAGGTTTCTTCAACAGAATTTACCTTCTTGCCATGTGGAGTTCTCTCAGTGTGCCATTCAGAATAATTAACCATCATATTATCAAGGAGCTTTGTTCCAGCACCCAAGGTAATGGTCATAAAGGTACCTCCAGCAGCTTAATCCAACAGGTTTCTTGAGGAGAAGTTCAAACCTGCATACAAAGTCTGGATAATCATCTAATACGTCCAATTTGCATCACCATTCTATATCATAATTTGCCTCTATTCATTGATATATTTCATATTAAGAGGTGTTACCTGTGTCTTTTCATCTGTTTTTACATGTTGGATGATTCTTGGAGGATGAACTGCCGGAGTCAGGATTCTGATGGAAAAAGAGGTGTTTTGATACAATTTCGTGAAGATTATTAAAATACCAGAAAAATTACGGAAAATAATATTTTCCCAGAAGACGAAGGACACCAGAAGGGGAGGCGGAGATGGGCCAAAGGGGGCCCACACCCCCTAGGCACGGGCCACCCCTGCCTCGCGCCTATAGGGGGTGTGGCCCACTTGGCCGGCCTCCGGCTCCTCCCTCTCTCCTATATCTTCTTATCGAAACCCTAAGACAAGGGGAGCGACCACAGAAAGATTCCGCCGCCTCTGCGGGGCGGAAAACACTGAGAGAGAAAGAGCTCTCTGGCAGACAGATTTTTGCTGAGGAAATTCCTTCCCGGAGAGGGGAGATCGTCACCATCAACACCGTCATCAAGCTAGACTTCATCGGGATCATCATCATCATCATCCACACCATCATCTCCACCAGCACCATCATCACCACTCCATCCCGCTGTAACAATTGTGTTGAATACTTGCATAGTTCTTAGGGGAAACTTTTCCGGTGTTGATTACTATTGTAGTTGATGCTTGTGAGTGGAACCATTGGATTATTGTTTATGTTCAGATTGTTATCCATCGCCATATCATCTTTGATCTTGATCCATATGATGTCTTGTGAGTAGTTCGTTTAGTTCTTGAGGACATGGGAGAAGTCATGTTGTTAGTAGTGGATTTGTGTTGAGATATGATTCAATGGTTTAGTATTTAAGTTGTGGTGCTATTCTTCTAGTGGTGTCATGTGTACGTCGACTACATGATACTTCACCATTTATGGGCCTAGGGGAATGCATTGTGTATTTGGCTACTAATTGTGCGGTTGCCGGAGTGATAGAAACCTGAACCCCCATTAGGACACCATTGCATAAGGGAGCGTAGGATCTCAGAGTTTAAGGGTGTGGCTAGGTTTATATCTTAATTGATTTCCTGTAGTAGCGGATGCTTGTAGGGAGTTTAATCAAAATTATGTATTAGTACAAATAAGGTCGGTACATTAGCACAGGTTCATGTTGGAATTATGCCCTAGAGGCAATAATAAAGATGTTATTATTATAATTCTTGTTCATGATAAAGTTTATATTCCGTGCTAGAATTGTATTAAGCGAAAACTTTGATACTTGTGTGGTTTATGAACAACACCGTGTCCCTAGTACGCCCCTATGGACTAGCTCATTGATTAATGATGGTTAAGGTTTCCTAACCATAGACATGAGTTGTCGATTAATAATGAGATCATGTCATTGGGAGAATGATATGATGGACAGACCCAAATCAAGCAGAGCAATTAGATCGTGTCATTGTGTTCATCTTTGCGGAAGCTTTTTCCTATGTCAAATATTGTATTCCTTAGACCATGAGATAATGCAACTCCCTGGTATCGAAAGAAAGCTTTGAGGTCATCAAACGTCATCCTATGAGAGGATGATCATAAAGGTGTCTCTCAGGTGATCGGAAAGTACTTGTTGGGTTGTATGTACTGAGATGGGATTTGTCCCTCCCGAGTCGGAGAGATATAATTCGGGCCCACTCGGTAATCGATATCAACACCGCTTGCAAGCACGTGGTTAAGGAGTTAATCACAAAGTGATATCGGATTACGGAACGAGTAAAGTACTTTCTGTGAACGAGATTGAACTAGGTATGCCGATACCAACGATCGAATCTCGGGAAAGTAAAATATCGCGTGACCAAGAGAATATATATATGGGATTAATTGAATCCTGGCATCGTGGTTCATCCGATATGATCATCGATGAATATGTGGGAGTCAATATGGGTTTCCAGCTCCCGCTGTTGATTATTGATAGAAGATCATGTATGCATATTCTCGAACCCGTAGGGTCACACACTTAACGTGTCTCGACGCTAGGATAGAATGGATAATTGGTTTATGAGTTTTTTTTCGGAGTCTCGGATGAGATCCAGGACATCACGAGAGGTTCCGGAATGGTCCGGAGAATAAGATTCATATAAAAGGAAAGCAGTTTTTGGATTTCGGAATTGTTTAGGAATGTTCGGTATTGTTCCGGAAGGTTCTAGAAGCTTACGGAGTGGGACCAACGTGGCCCCACTTGTCGGAAGGGCGCATTGGCCTATGAGGGAGTGACCTGGCCGCATTGGGCCAGGGGCACAAGTCCCCATAGGCCCAGCCGGCCAAGCCCTAGGGGAAACCCTAGGGGATCTTCTAAAAGGGGGGAGACTTGCCCCCCACTCCACCCTTGTGGTCGCCGGCCCTAGGGCTTGGAGGAGGGGCAAGGTCAGCCGGCTATCCCTCTATATAAAGAGGGCAGGGGCGCACCCTCCTCCCACACCCCAAAACCCTAGCGCCATACTGATGCCCTCCTCTCTCTCTCTCTCCCGACTGCGCGTAGGCGAAGCCCTGCCGCAGAAACTCTCCACCTTTGCACCACGCCTTTCGTGCTGTAGATCCAATCTATCTCTCTACCCCACTTGCTGGACCGAGGAAGGAGGAGACTTCGCGGTGCCGTATGTGTGCATCTCTCGGAGGCATCGCCACTTGCGGCGTTGGATCGGATCGGATCGCAAGGAGGAGAAGGCTAGTACGACTACATCAACCATATTCTGTTGAACGTTCTGCTGTGCGATTTATTCAAGGGTATGAAGATCTCATCTATCCCTCTCGTTGATTGCATCTCCTAGATTAGATCTTGGCTTTCCGTTCGCATCCGTAGAAATTTTTTGATTTACTATGCTGCGAAACCCTTCAGTGGTATCAGAGCTAGATCTATGCGTAGATGTGTTTCACGAGTAGAACGCAACATGCTTGTTGCGGGTGTTGATGTTTTCTGTTGCAAGACTCTTGTTGTGTACTTCTTATGACGCGGGATAGTGAGATCGAAGCGGTCCAGGCCAACTTTACGCGACCTCGTTCGCGAGACCGGCTCCGCACTTGACGTGTGGCTTGTTCCACACATGCGGCTGGTGGATGTCAGTTTCTCTCACTATAGTTGTCATGGGATTAACACCGGAGTTTGGCAACCATAATATCACCGTTGTGGCTTTCCGTAGGTAAGAATCGTTCTTAGCATCTACTCCCATAAGCCACGTAAAACATGCAACAACAAAGTAGAGGCGTCTAACTTGTTTTTGCAGGGAGTGTTTTCTGTGATATGGTATGGCCCAAGATGTGATGTGTATATTGTATGCGATGATCATGTTTTGTAATGTTTCACGACTTGCATGTAGATGAGTACACAACCGGCAGGAGCCATATGGTTGTCTTGATAATTGTGTATGAACTGTGTGTCAACTTCTTATACGCCATGTAATAGCTTTACTTTATCGCTAAGTAGTTAGCAATAGTTGTAGTTGCTATTCGTGGTGGAGGCAATCATGGTGGAGTGATGGAGATCATGCTGGCACGCACAAGATGGAGATCATTGCGCGAAGATTGGCTATACCATGTCACATAAAATTATATGCATGTGATGTTTATCCTTTTATGTATCTTATTATGCTTAGATCGCGACGGTAGCATTATAAGATGATTCCTCACTTAAAGATCAAGATAAAACTATGTTCTCCCCATGTATGCACCGTTGCGAAAGTTCGTCGTGTTCAAGGACCACGTGATGATCGGGTGCTATAAACTCTACGTTCACATACAACGGGTGCAAGCCAGTTTTTGCACACGCGGAAATACTTGGGTTTGACTTGACGAGCCTAGCATGTACAGACATAGCCTCGGAACACACGAACCGAAAGGTTAAGCATGAGTCATATGAATGATATGATCGACACTTTGTTGTCCACCATTGAAACCACATCTCTTCTCGTGAAGATCAGATTAGGTGTGGTGAATTTGG
Source organism: Avena sativa (assembly GCA_916181665.1). Lineage (NCBI taxonomy): Eukaryota > Viridiplantae > Streptophyta > Magnoliopsida > Poales > Poaceae > Avena > Avena sativa. The sequence continues at coordinate 16,561,205 of OV702279.1, read as the reverse complement.
ATCATGTTCACTAAACAACTTGAGTTATGTTGAATTTAGTGGGAGTTCATCTAGTAATTTGATTAAGTTGAACTAGTTATCATGAACATAGTCTAAATTGTACTTGAAAATTTTGTAGATCAAATGGCTAAGTCCAACTTCAACTTCAACATTATTGCTGAGAAAGAAAAGCTTAAGAACAATGGGTCTAACTTCACCAACTGGTTCCGCAATCTGAGAATCATTCTCGCTGGCGGACAAAAGGACTATGTGCTTGAGAAAGCGCTAGGTGACGCCCCTGCTATAGATGCGTCGGCTGATGAAAAAGTTGTTTATCAGTCGCGCAAAGATGATTATGGTGTGATTAAGAGCACCATGTTGTTTGCTATGGAATCGGACCTTCAAAATCGTTTTGAGGAGTTCGTCAGGCCCTTTGAGATTCTTGAGGAACCGAAAACCATGTTTCAGACTCAGTCCCGCTCTGAGAGATATGAGATCTCTGAGAAGTTCTTTAACTGCAAGATGGAGGAAGGGAGTTCCGTTAGTGAGCACGCCATTAAGATGTCGGGCTACACTCAACGTCTTGAGCAACTGGAATGCAAGATTCCAGAAGATCTCAAGATTGACAGAGTTCTGCAATCACTCCCTCCTAGCTACAAAGGTTTTGTAGTTACTCACAATCAGATTGGTTCCACTGATACGATCACTGAGCTCTTCGCTAAGGTGAAAGATGCGGAGTTGGACATCAAGAAAGATAATCATGTGTTGATGGTCAACAAGCCCCCTAGCTTTAAGAAAGGTAAGGGTGCAAAGAAGTCCTTCAAGAAAGGCAGCGGCAAGCGCGTTGCCCCTGCTGAGAAGAAGCTCAAGTCTGGACCTAAGCCGGACACTGAGTGCTTCTATTGCAAGGACAAGGGTCACTAGAAGCGCAACTGTCCGAAGTACTTAGAGGACAAGAAGGCTGGCACCATTAAAGGTATATTTGATATACATGTTATTGATGTTTACCTTACTAGCGCTCGTTGTAGTGCCTAGGTATTTGATACTGGTTCAGTTGCTAATATTTGTAACTCGAAACAGGATCTACGGAATAGATGGTGGCTAGCAAGGGATGAGGTGACGATGAGCGTTGGCAACGGATCAAGAGTTGATGTGATGGCCGTCGGCACGCTCTCCTTAGTTTTACCTTCGGGATTTGTTTTAAACCTTAATAAATGTTATTGTGTGCCTGCGTTGAGCATGAACATTATATCTGGATCGTGTTTATTGCAAGACGGTTATTCATTTAAATCGGAGAATAATGGTTGTTCTATTTATATGAATAACATCTTTTATGGTCATGCACCTGCTGTGAATGGTTTATTTCTTCTGAATCTCGAAAGCAATGAAACACACATCCATAACATTGAGGCTAAGAGATGCAAAGTAGATAGTGATAATTCAACTTATTTGTGGCACTGCCGTCTAGGTAATATTGGTGTAAAACGCATGAAGAAACTCCATTCTGATGGACTTTTGGAGTCTCTTGATTTTGAGTCATTTGACACGTGCGAGCCGTGCCTCATGGGCAAGATGATCAAAACCCCGTTCTCCGGAATGATGGAGCGAGCAACGAACTTGTTGGAAATCATACATACCGATGTATGCGGACCAATGAGTGTTTCGACGCGCGGTGGATATCGCTATTTTCTCACTTTTACTTATGACTTAAGTAGATATGGGTATATCTATTTAATGAAACATAAATCTGAAACGTTTGAAAAGTTCAAAGAATTTCAGAACGAAGTGGAAAACCATCGTAACAGGAAAATTAAATTTGTACGATCCGATCGTGGAGGTGAATATTTGAGTTATGATTTTCTCACGCATCTTAAAGCAAGCGGAATCATTTCGCAACTCACGCCACCTGGAACACCACAGCGCAATGGTGTGTCTGAACGCCGGAATCGAACTTTATTAGATATGGTGCGATCGATGATGTCTCTTATAGATTTGCCGTTATCATTTTGGGGTTATGCATTAGAAACCGCTGCATTCGCTTTAAATAGGGCACCATCTAAGTCCGTTGAGACGACACCGTATGAACTGTGGGTTGGTGCTAAACCTAAGTTGTCGTTTCTTAAAGTTTGGGGATGCGAAGCTTACGTCAAGAAGTTGATGCCGGACAAGCTCGAACCCAAAGCGGAGAAATGCGTCTTCATAGGATACCCTAAGGAAACTATTGGGTATACCTTCTATCACAGATCCGAAGGCAAACTGTTTGTTGCAAAGAACGGATCCTTTCTTGAGAAGGAGTTTCTCTCGAAAGAAGTGAGTGGGAGGAAACTAGAGCTAGACGAGGTTATTGAACCTTCTCTTGAGTTGGAGAGTAGCGCAGCACCTGAAATTGTTCCAGTGCCGTCTGCACCAACAATAGAGGAAGCTAGTGACGAGGATCATGAAGCTTTGGACGATGCTACTACTGAACGTCGCAGGTCGACAAGGTCACGTGCCCCTCCTGAGTGGTACGGCAACCCTGTCTTAACTGTCTTGTTAGTAGACAATAGTGAACCTGCGAACTATGAGGAAGCAATGATGAGCCCAGACTCTGAGAAATGGCTAGAGGCCATGAAATCCGAATTGGGATCCATGAGCAAAAACCAAGTGTGGACTTTGGTGGACCCTCCTAGCGATCGAAAGGCCGTTGAGTGCAAATGGATTTTCAAGAAGAAAACGGACGCGGATGGTAATGTTACTGTCTATAAAGCACGGCTTGTTGCGAAAGGTTTTCGACAAGTTCAAGGTGTTGACTATGATGAGACTTTCTTTCCCGTAGCGATGTTTAAGTCCATTCGGATTTTATTAGCAATTGCTGCGTTTCATGATTATGAAATATGGCAGATGGATGTCAAGACTGCGTTCCTCAATGGCAACATTGATGAAGAGTTGTATATGATGCAACCCGAAGGTTTTGTCGATCATAAGGATGCTGATAAGTTGTGCAAACTTCAGCGTTCCATTTATGGACCAAAGCAAGCATCTCAGAGTTGGAATCTTCATTTTGATCAAGTGATCAAGAGCTTTGGATTTGTTCCAAATTGCTACGAAGCTTGTATCTACAAGAAAGTGAGTGGGAGCTCAGTGACATTTTTAGTACTATATGTGGAGGACATATTGATTATTGGAAATGACATTGATATGCTTAACGATGTGAAGAGTTATTTGAATAAATGTTTTTCAATGAAAGACCTAGGAGAAGCTGCTTATATATTAGGCATCAAAATCTATAGAGATAGACAAAGACGCCTAATAGCTTTAAGCAAAAGTACATACCTAGACAAAGTTCTGAAAAGGTTCAGAATGGATAAGGCAAAGAAAGGTTCAGTGCCTATGTTGTCAGGTAAGATATTGAGCAAGGGTCAGTGTCCAGCTACGGTAAACGATAGAGAAGCTATGAGCAAAGTGCCTTATGCCTCGGCCATAGGTTCTATCATGTATGCCATGCTGTGTACTAGACCGGATGTGTCCAATGCTCTTAGTTTGACGAGCAGATACCAAAGTGATCCAGGAGTGGAACACTGGACAGCCGTAAAGAACATCCTAAAGTATTTAAATAGGACTAAAGAAATGTTCTTGGTCTATGGAGGTGATGAGCAGCTCGTCGTAAAAGGTTACGTCGATGCTAGTTTCGACATCGACAAGGATGATTCTAAATCTCAGACAGGATACATTTATATTTTGAATGGAGGAGCTGTGAGCTGGAGAAGCTGCAAGCAAAGCGTGATCGCAGGATCTACAGTAGAAGCTGAATACATGGCTACTGCAGAAGCGTCAAGTGAAGGAGTTTGGATCAGGAACTTCATCACTGAGCTTGGTGTGGTTCCAAGTGCCTTGGACCCACTGGAGATATTGTGTGACCACAATGGCGCCATAACACTGGCTAAGGAACCAAGATATCATCCAAAGACCAAGCACATCAACCGTAAGTTTCATATAATTCGAGATTATATAATAGATGGAGATCTGAAGATTAGCAAAGTACATACGGATCTGAATGTCGCAGATCCGTTGAATAAACCTCTTCCACGAGCAAAACATGATCAGCACCTTAGTGCCATGGGTGTTAGATTGTTTCCAGATGTAAACTAGATTATTGACTCTAGTGCAAGTGGGAGACTGTTGGAATTATGCCCTAGAGGCAATAATAAAGATGTTATTATTATAAATCTTGTTCATGATAAAGTTTATATTCCATGCTAGAATTGTATTAAGCGGAAACTTTGATACTTGTGTGGTTTATGAACAACACCGTGTCCCTAGTACGCCTCTATGGACTAGCTCATTGATTAATCATGGTTAAGGTTTCCTAACCATAGACATGATTTGTCGATTAATAATGAGATCATGTCATTGGGAGAATGATATGATGGACAGACCCAAATCAAGCAGAGCAATTAGATCGTGTCATTGTGTTCATCTTTGCGGAAGCTTTTTCCTATGTCAAATATTGTATTCCTTAGACCATGAGATAATGCAACTCCCTGGTATCGAAAGAAAGCTTTGAGGTCATCAAACGTCATCCTATGAGAGGGTGATCATAAAGGTGTCTCTCAGGTGATCGGAAAGTACTTGTTGGGTTGTATGTATTGAGATGGGATTTGTCCCTCCCAAGTCAGAGAGATATACTTCGGGCCCACTCGGTAATCGATATCATCACCGCTTGCAAGCACGTGGTTAAGGAGTTAATCACAAAGTGATATCGGATTACGGAACGAGTAAAGTACTTGCTGTGAACGAGATTGAACTAGGTATGCCGATACCAACGATCGAATCTCGGGCAAGTAAAATATCGCGTGACGAAGGGAATATATATGGGATTAATTGAATCCTGGCATTGTGGTTCATCCGATATGATCATCGATGAATATGTGGGAGTCAATATGGGTTTCCAGATCCCGCTATTGATTATTGATAGAAGATCATGTCTGCATATTCTTGAACCCGTAGGGTCACACACTTAACGTGTCTCGACGCTAGGATAGAATGGATAATTGGTTTATGATTTTTTGTTCGGAGTCTCGGATGAGATCCAGGACATCACGAGAGGTTCCGGAATGGTCCATAGAATAAGATTCATATAAAGGAAAGCAGTTTTTGGATTTCGGAATTGTTTCAGAATGTTCGGTATTATTCTGGAAGGTTCTAGAAGCTTCCGGAGTGGGACCAACGTGGCCCCACTTGTCGGAAGGGGGCGTGGGCCTACGAGGGAGTGCCCTGGCCGCATTGGGCCAGGGGCACAAGGCCCCATAGGCCTAGCCGGCCAAGCCCTAGGGGAAACCCTAGGGGATCTTCTAGAAGGGGGGAGACTTGCCCCCCACTCCACCCTTGTGGCCGCCGGCCCTAGGGCTTGGAGGAGGGGCAAGGGCAGCCGGCCAGCCCTCTATATAAAGAGGGCAGGGGCGCACCCTCCTCCCACACCCCAAAACCCTAGCCGCCATACTGCTGCCCTCCTCTCTCTCTCTCCTGACTGCGCGTAGGCGAAGCCCTGCCGCAGAAACTCTCCACCTTTGCACCACGCCGTCGTGCTGTAGATCCAACCTATCTCTCCACCCCACTTGCTGGACCGAGGAAGGAGGAGACGTCACGGTGCCGTACGTGTGCATCTCTCGGAGGCGTCGCCACTTGCGGCGTTGGATCAGATCGGAGCGCGAGGAGGAGAAGGCTAGTACGACTACATCAACCACGTTCTGTTGAACATTCCGCTGTGCGATTTCTTCAAGGGTATGATCTCATCTATCCCTCTCGTTGATTGCATCTCCTAGATTAGATCTTGGCTTTCCGTTCGCATCCGTAGAATTTTTTTGATTTACTATGCTGTGAAATCCTTCAGTTCACCCACACAACACTTACAACACCAAAGAAGACTACTTAGCTATATGAAGAGCACTTGACAGAATTCCCATGTGTCCTCGAGAACGTTTGGTCCTTATAAGTATTTCTACCGGCTTGTCCTTTGCTAAGAAAGGATTGGGCCACTTGCTGCAGTTGTTCGTTGTCTTTATTACTTGCACTTTGTTTCTTTGCTTTATCAGAAAACCCTAAAAATCCGTTTGCTAAGTATTTACAGAGATTTCCTGTTGCATACCACTAGTCAACACCTTTTGCTCCTCGTTGGGATCGACACTCCTATTTATCGAAAGTACTTCGATACACCCCCTATACTTGTGGGTCATCAAGACTATTTTCTGGCACCATTGCCGGGGAGTGAAGCGCTATTGAAGAGTGGAACTGGTAAAGGAAACTTCTACTATGAGTATTGCTTTTTATTTTTGTTTGTTACTTTATTTACAATATGGATAACCCACTTGGTTTTCTGATTGGGAAAACTACTACCACTGTTAGGGTAGTAGATGAACCACCGCCTGTCGAGATATATCCTTTTAAGTTACCTACAAGTATTGTTGATCGTGTTATGAATAATTATTATTTAGGGGATGGAACTGTCCACCCTGGTGATCATTTGCTTTTTATCCATGAATTATGCGAGTTGTTTAAGTGTGCAGGTATCACAACTGAATAGGTGAATAAGAAGTTACTCTCTATATCCTTGAAAGGGAGAGCCGAAGAATGGTATAAGCTCCTGAAGAATGGGCAATCCATGGAATGGGAGGAAATAGTACCTCTCTTTTATTCTAAATTTTATCCTCGTAGTGAAATTCATAAGGATAGAAATGTGATATATAACTTTTGGCCTCGTGATGGAGAGAGTACAGCTCAAGCTTGGGGGAGACTTAAGCTACTAATGCTTAAATGTCCTATTCATGAACTCCCTAAAAATATTATTATCAATAAGTTTTATGCTAGGCTTTCTCTTCATGATAAAGATCTGCTAGATGCTTCTTGTGCTGGATCATTCACACGTATGAAGGAAGAAGCTAAATGGGATCTCCTAGACCGTATTCAAGAGAACACGGAAGCTTGGGAGAATCACAAAGGGAGAAAGTCAGGTATAAATTATGATTATGAATGCATTAAATCCTTTATGGGAACTGATGACTTCCGTGATATTAGTAATGAGTATGGTATTGATTCTCAAGTTCTTGCAAAATGTTTTAAGGCCTCTGCCTCTTATATTGAAATTCCCAAAAAAGAGTGGGACAATTACAATGCTCCTTATAAAGACATTGTTACCCATGTTCCTGCTAGCATAGAAGTTTGTACTGTTGATCCTATTTTTCCTGAACCTTATGTTGAGAAAATCCCTTTTCCTGCTAAGGTAAAGGAACATTCTATCATAGCTAATGTGGTTAGAAAAAGTACAAAGGAAATTGTGGAACCCGATGAGCAAATAAATATTGATCATGTGGTAGCAATTGTGAAAGATCTCGTCACTAAAAATATAGAGGATGAGCACATTGTCTTCTGTGAAGACGCTTCTAATATTGTCTCCCATCCTAGAAAAGCTAGAAGAGATAGTATCCCTGTGATTTTTGTTAGAATTGGTGATCATTGCTATTATTGTTTATGTGATATAGGTGCTAGTTCTAGTGCTATACCTTATGAGATTTACAGGGAAATTATGCATGAAATTGGTCCTTGTGAGCTTGAGGACATTGATGTGGTTATTCACCTTGCTAATAGAGAGACAGTCTGCCCCATTGGCATTGTAAGAGATGTGGAGGTTCTTTGTGGTAAGATTAAATATACTGCTGATTTTCTAGTACTTGGTTCTGAAGCTAGTAAAACCTATCCTATTATCTTTGGTAGACCCTTCTTGAATACTTGTGGGGCTATCATAGATTGTAGGAAGGAAAAATGTTTGACTAAGTTTAATGGAGAGTCTTATGAGTTTAATTTTTCCATATTTGCTAAAACTCCTTATGAAAATGAACTGCCTAATGAGGATTTCAGGGTTGAACAACTTTCTGCTATTTCTCTTGCTCCTAACAATGCCTTGCAGCAGTTTATGGAAGATCATGAAAGCGGTGTCTTCATGAAGGAAAGAAATGAGATTGAAGAGGTTTTCCTTCGTCGACCTGAGTTACTTAAGCATAATCTACCTGTGGAAGATTTGGGTACCACACTACCACCTAAAGGAGACCCTGTTTTCGAATAAAAACCTTTACCTGATGATCTTAAGTATGCTTATCTTGACGATAAGAAAGTATATCCTGTTATTATTAGTTCTAAACTTTCAGTAAAGGATGAAGAGAGGTTATTGGAAATACTGAAGAAACAACGAGGAGCTATGGGCTATACTCTTGACGATTTAAAAGGGATTTCTCCTACTATATGTCAGCACACTATTAATATAGACCCTGATGCAAAACCGGTTGTTGAGCACCAACGCCGTCTAAATCCTAAGATGAAGGATGTGGTAAGAAATGAGGTATTAAAACTCCTTGATGCTGGTTTTATTTACCCTATTTCTGATATTCAATGGGTTAGCCTTGTTCATTGTGTCTCGAAGAAAGGGGGAATCACTGTTGTGCCTAATGAATATAATGAGCTTATACCCTAAAGAGTAGTGGTTGGGTATAGGATGTGCATTGATTTTAGGAAGGTTAATAAAGTTACTAAGAAAGATCATTATCCTTTGCCCTTTATTGATCAAATGCTTGAGAGGTTGTCTAAAAAGACCCACTTTTGTTTTCTTGATGGTTATTCTGGGTTCTCTCAAATTGCCGTGAAAGCGCAAGACCAAGAGAAAACCACTTTCACTTGTCCTTATGGCACTTATGCTTATAGGCGTATGCCTTTTGGTTTATGTAATTCTCCTTCTACCTTTCAGAGATGTATGTCTGCTATCTTTCATGGTTTTTGTGAAGAAATTGTGGAGGTTTTCATGGACGATTTCTCCGTCTATGGAACTTCTTTTCATAACTGTTTGCACAACCTTGATAAAGTTTTGTAGAGATGTGAAGAAACCAACCTTGTTCTTAATTGGGAGAAATGTCATTTCATGGTTAATGAAGGGATTGTTCTAGGACACAAAGTTTCTGAAAGAGGCATTGAAGTTGACAGAGCCAAAATTGAAGCAATTGAGAAGATGCCTTGCCCTAGGGATATAAAAGGTATTCGTAGTATTCTAGGTCATGCTGGTTTCTATAGGAGGTTTATTAAAGATTTCTCCAAAATTTCAAAGCCCCTTACCAATCTTCTTCAAAAATATGTACCTTTTGTTTTTGATGATGATTGTAAGGAAGCTTTTGAAACTTTGAAAAAAGATTTAACTACTGCTCCTATTGTTCAACCGCCTGATTGGAGTTTACCTTTTGAAATTATGTGTGATGCTAGTGATTTTGTTGTGGGTGCTGTTCTTGGGCAACGTGTTGATAAGAAGTTGAATGTTATTCATTATGCTAGCAAGACTCTAGATGCTACTCAAAATAATTATGCTACTACTGAAAAGGAGTTCTTAGCTGTAATCTTTGCTTGCGATAAGTTTAGACCTTATATTATTGATTCAAAGGTTACTATTCATACTGATCATGCTGCTATTAAGTACCTTATGACAAAGAAAGACGCTAAGCCTAGGCTTATTAGATGGGTGTTGCTTTTACAAGAGTTTGATCTGCATATTGTAGATAGGAAAGGTGCTGAAAACCCTGTTGCTTACAATTTATCTCGTTTGGAAAACATTTCTTTTGACCCTTTGCCCGTTAATGATAGTTTTCCAAATGAACGGTTGGCTACAATAAGGGTAAGCCCGCATGAGAGTCCTTGGTATGCTGATTATGCTAACTTTATTGTTTCCAAGTATTTGCCTCCAACCCTTACTGCTTAGCAAAGAAGAAATTTCTTTTATGGTTTGAGGCATTACTTTTGGGATGACCCACATTTATATAAAGAAGGAGTTGATGGTATTATGCATAGATGTGTACCAGAATTTGAACAACAAGATATATTGAGAAAATGTCATGGCAGTGCTTATGGAGGACATCATGCTGGTGATAGGACTACACAAAAGGTTTTACAATCTGGATTTTATTGGCCTACCCTTTTCAAAGATGCAAGGAAATTTGTCTTATCATGTGATGAATGTAAAAGAGTTGGTAACATCTCTAGACGCAATGAAATGACTATGAATTATTCTCTTGTTATTGAACCTTTTGATTGTTGGGGATTTGACTTTATGGGTCATTTTCCTCCTTCAAAAGGGTATACTCATATTCTTATTGTTGTTGACTATGTTACAAAGTGGGTAGAGGCGATACCTACAAATAGCGCTGATGGTAAGACTTCTTTGAAAATGCTTAAGGATGTTATTTTTCCTAGGTTTGGTGTGCCTAGATATCTCATGACTGATGGAGGCTCTCATTTTATTCATGGTGGTTTAGGAAAACTCTCGCTAAATATGATGTTAACCATAGAATTGCTTTAGCTTATCACCCCCAAACCAGTGGGCAAGTAGAACTTTCCAATAGGGAGATTAAATCTATCTTGTAGAAGACTGTTAATAGATCTAGGAAAAATTGGGCTAAAAAGTTGAATGACGCTCTTTGGGCCTATAGAACTGCTTGTAAAAATCCTATGGGGATGTCTCTATACAAAATGGTTTATGGGAAAGCTTGTCACTTGCCTTTATAATCAGAACACAAAGCTTATTAGGCAGTGAAAGAATTGAATAGAGATTTTAAACTTGCTGGTGAGAAAAGATCGCTTGACTTGAGTACTTTAGATGAGTGGACAAGTGAAGCTTATGAAAATGCTAGACTCTTTAAAGAAAAAGTAAAAAGATGGCATGATAGGAGAATTCTCAAAAGGGAGTTCCATGTTGGTGAGGCAGTTCTTTTGTATAGGTCTCGTCTCAGATTTTTTGCAGGGAAACTACTCTCAAAATGGGAACGACCTTTTGTTATTGAGGAAGTATACCATTCAGGTGCTATCAAAATATCTTCTTTGAAGGACGACACCACACAGGTGGTGAATGGTCAAAGACTAAAACATTATATTTCTAGAGATTCTTATAATGAGTTCAAATGGTGACTCCAGAAGAATTTATTAGAAACCCACCAGAATCTGCAGAGTCCGTCTTTGAATAGGTAAAAGTGGTGAAAACTGAAGGTTTGTGAAAGCCTAATCTTTTTATATTTTTGATGTTTTTATTACATACGGAAGGTTACGAGACAAAACAGAAGAGGAAACGGAGGCCGGGGCGGCCACACCCACCCTAGGCGTGGCCCCAGCTGGCCGCGCCTGGAGGGGGTGTGAGCCCGCTGAACTCTGTCTCTGCCTCAGTTTCACACCAGTACCTTTCTTATGCTTTGAAACTTCATAATATAACCCCACGGACCCATCGAGGTTCGTGTATCATGTTCTCATCTTGTTTCTGTTTCTATCTGTTTCTGCCAGGCAGATTCTAAGTTTTGGAGTCACAATGTCTTCCTCTGGATCACCCATGGAGAATTCCTCTGTGGATGTCATCAACCCGTACATGTATGAGTTGAGGATTCATCCCAAGGAGTTTATTCTCAAGGATGGGAAGGTGCAGATGAAAGAAGTTCAAGTCCCTAAAGGAGAAGGCAGTCTGGAAGACATGATGGAAGCATTGGATGAGGAAGTTTTCAGGTACAAGAAGATGGCAGAACGCAAAGTGGATGTCATCCATAAGATAAGTTCAGAACTCATCGCCAAGAACGAGGAGGAGGTTGCTGAGCTCTGAGACGAAATCTTTTTGCTCCGTCAAACCACCAAACAATTACAAGCATAGCTCTACGACATACAAAATCAAAACTATGAGTATGAGGCTAGATTTAATCGCATAAGCACTGCTGCTAGTTTCAGGATTGTGGAAACCAGGACGTCCTTTTTGGATGGGGAACCTTTGCCTTGGAAGTTTGATGATGACAAGAGAACACGACCACCACTGAAGGAGTAATTCGTCATCATGTTTGGCATCTCCTTGGCTTATTCCAAGCTTGGGGAGTGTCGTGGTATCACATCATTATCTTTTCTCTTTTACCTTTTAGTAGATTCATATATTTGGTAGAGAAGTTATCTTATAGGTTGGTTTGCATGTGTAAGTATCTCTCCTTTAGTTGATTATCTATGTATCCCTTGGTAGGAGTGCCTTTATGGAATATTAATGAGAAGTTTCATATTTTACTTTTTGCACTTCTTATTTTAGTTTGCAATCTCTATTATATGATTGATCTTGTTGATCAGTATTGGCATCACTTTGGGAGCATCAAGTAAATCTAAATTGGTTTTGGCAAACCAAGCTCTAGTCAGTAGCAACACTTTTTGAGGTTTGAAAGGAAAAGAGAAAACGCTTACAGGTATTTTGTATCATTTATTTTCTTGATTGGCTCATAAGCTTAGTATTATTTATTTAAGATCTTTTGTGTCTTCAAGGAAGATTGCATGTTTGGCTTTATCACTTGTATGTTTGCTTGTTTCTTTCAACTCTTTTGCTTGCTACTCAGCCTTGCTAGCCAAAAACCTATTTTGAGAAGGCATAATTCTCATGCATCCAACCCCTTTGAACCAAACCTGTGCCACTTATGTCCACCATATCTACCTATTGGCATTATTGTTATTCCAAGCAAATTCTCAAGATACATCTATCTTTCGAATTAAAAATTATTTTGTTATGTGAAAACTAGTTAGTAAAGCTCTCACGAACTTGATGGCACACCCTATTTTCTTGCCCTAATAAATTTGAACCATTATGTCATCAAAGTGGTATATGCTTGCATCTATATGTTGGGATTAGCAGAACCGTGTTGTCACGAGGAACGCTTTCAACACTTATGGATACATATCCAGTTGATATCATGCTCTTTTGTTTGAGGATGTCATCAATGTGAAATAAAAGGGGAGCTTGTAAGTCCATGGAGTTATGTATGTGTGTTAGAGAAATGCATGGGCCTCTAGCCTAAGCCATGCTTAATCATGGTGGAAACTTGGAGCATAACCATAGTGAGCAATCTGTGAAGCATCCTCAATAAAAACCTATGCAATTAGCAAATAAAAAGATCGCTGAGATGCTCACTGTCTGCATGCCTTGTCATTTTGATTATGGGATAGCTCCTGTATCATGTGAAAGGGGTACCCCGTTGGCGGTTCTTTATGATACACATGTACTTACAATGACAAGAACTTATCGGTAACTAAAGTTGAGTAGCATGAGGAGCGGCCCTCGTAATCAAGGTACATGAGATTGCCAACTTATATTTCGTCAAGCATATACTCCATCTTTGTTCACTTTAACCTTAATCACTTCAATATGCTTATGATAGGGGCAATGAGGGCTCAAAGCTAGTAAGTACCATAATCTTTTGGAAGCTCTTTTTAAACATGAAATCCCTGCTTCCTTCTATGAAGAACCTTTCTCCTATTTCTAAGTTGAGTCAGTAAACCTTTTTCCTCTCTATCTCCAGCAAGCATTTGAGTTGTTGTGCACTCTTATCTATTGAGTATTACTTTGAAAGCCATCATTGTGAAAAACCTTTTATGTTTGAGCAAAGAGTACTCTTGTTGTGAAACTTCTTCAAAACTTTTTGTGAAACTGTTTGCCAACTGTTCTCTGACCAAGAACAAAGTTTGCCAATTCCAATTATGGTTTATCTTTATGCATCTCTATTATGACTCATGTACTTGTTGCAAGCTAAGTTATATAATGGTGAGTTGCCTTTCTTATATGAGTTGTGTAATGGTAAGTGTGATGCTTCTTGTCCGTATTATTTTATCGACACTTCACTTCATAAACCCGTGGAAATGTTTACTGAGCTCAGTTTTCGCTTGGGGACAAGCGAAGGTCTAAGCTTGTGGGAGTTGATACGTCCAATTTGCATCACCATTCTATATCATAATTTGCCTCTATTCATTGATATATTTCATATTAAGAGGTGTTACTTATGTCTTTTCATCTATTTTTGCATGTTGCATGATTCTTGGAGGATGAACTGCCGGAGTCAGGATTCTGATGGAAAAAAGAGGTGTTTCGATGCAATTTCGCAAAGATTATTAAAATACAGAAAAATTACGGAAAATAATATTTTCCCAGAAGACGAAGGAAGCCAGAAGGGGAGGTGGAGATGGGCCACAGGGGGCCCACACCCCCCCCCCAGGCACGGGCCACCCCCGCCCCGCGCCTATAGTGGGTGTGGCCCACCTGGCCGGCCTCTGATTTCGCCCTCTCGCCTATATCTTCTCCTCGAAACCCTAAGACAAGGGGAGCGACCACCGAAATATTCCGCCACCTCTGCGGGGCGGAAAACACCAAGAGAGAAAGAGCTCTCCGGTAGACAGATTTCTGCCGGGGAAATTCCTTCCCGGAGAGGGGAGATCATCGCCATCAACACCGTCATCAAGCTAGACTTCATCGGGATCATCATCATCATACAGACCATCATCTCCACCAGAACCATCATCACCACTTCATCCTGCTGTAACAATTGTGTTGAATACTTGCATAGTTCTTAGGGGAAACTTTTCCGGTGTTGATTACTATTGTAGTTGATGCTTGTAAGTGGAATCATTGGATTATTGTTTATGTTCAGATTGTTATCCATCACCATATCATCTTTGATCTTGATCCATATGATGTCTTGTGAGTAGTTCGTTTAGTTCTTGAGGACATGGGAGAAGTCATGTTGTTAGTAGTGGATTTGTGTTGAGATATTATTCAATGGTTTAGTATTTAAGTTGTAGTGCTATTATTCTAGTGGTGTGATGTGAACGTCTACTACATGATACTTCACCATTTATGGACCTAGGGGAATGCATTGTGTATTTGGCTACTAATTTTGGGGTTGCCGGAGTGACAAAAACCTGAACCCCTGTTAGGACACCATTGCATAAGGGAGCGTAGGATCTCAGAGTTTAAGGGTGTGGTTAGGTTTATATCTTAATTGCTTTCCTATATTTGCGGATGCTTGCAGGGGGTTTAATCACAAGTATGTATTAGTCCAAGTAAGGTCGGTACATTAGCACAGGTTCACCCACACAACACTTACAACACCAAAGAAGACTACTTAGCTATATGAAGAGAAAGCACTTGACAGAATTACCATGTGTCCTCGAGAACGTTTGGTCCTTATAAGTATTTCCACCGGCTTGTCCTTTGCTAAGAAAGGATTGGGCCACTTGCTGTAGTTGTTCGCTGTATTTATTACTTGCACTTTGTTTCTTTGCTTTATCAGAAAACCCCTAAAAATCCGTTTGCCAAGTATTTACAGAGATTTCCTGCTCCATACCACTAGTCAACACCTTCTGCTCCTCGTTGGGATCGACACTCCTATTTATCAAAAGTACTACGATACACCTCCTATACTTGTGGGTCATCATCATCCAAGCAGTAAGTCCATGAGTGGGACAATTCTTAACCAAAGATTTCATTCTTTCCCAAGATTGAGCAACATGTTCATTATCAAGTTGTTTAAATTTCATTATTTCACTTCTCATAGATATAATCTTAGGAGGAGGATAGTATTTTCCAATAAAAGCATCTTTGCACTTAATCCAAGAATCAATACTATTTCTAGGCAAGGATAGCAACCATTATTTAGATTTTCCTCTCAAGGAGAAAGGAAACAGCTTGAGCTTAATAATCTCTCCATCTACATCCTTATATTTTTGCACCTCACAAAGTTCAACAAAGTTATTGAGGTGGGCAGCAGCATCATTAGAACTAGCACCAGAAAATTGCTCTCTCATCACAAGATTCAACAAAGCAGGCTTAATTTCGTAAAAGGTAGCATCTGGAGCAGGTGGAGCAATAGGAGTACTTAGTAAATCATTGTTGTTTGTGCTAGTGAAGTCACACAACTTGGTGTTCTCAGCAGATTTCATTTTGGAAAAAGTGGAGCAAGCCAACAGCAGCAGCAACTAGAGCAGGAACTAATTTTATTGTGTTTTTTATAAGAGAAGGAAAACCAAACTAAACTAATTTTTTTTGGAGTTTTTGATAAAAAGAGGCAAACAAAACCAAGCAAAAGAAACTAAGCAAAACAAAAACAAAGTAAAGAGAAAGGTTGTGAAGGACTCCCCTTGTGAAGACGTCCTTAGCCTCCCCGTCAACGGCACCAGAAAAGTCTTGATGGTGCGTGGAAGCTTCGTTGGGAGACCCTAAGAGGAAGGTATGATGAGCACAGTAGCAATTTTTCCCTCATTAAGAAACCAAGGTTATCGAACCAGTAGGAGGAAGGAAACGACTCAAAGGTGTTGCTAGCAACTTGGAAACCTGCACAACACAAACTCAAGACTTTACCCCAACAAACAATGAGGTTGTTAATCTCACCGGTTTGCTGAAAACAAAGGGTTAACTGTATGGTGTGGAAGGTAATAGTGGTTTGCAGAAAGTAAACAGTAACAGTGGAAGATATATCAATGGTAAAGATTGGACCAGGATCCATAGTTCACTAGAGGTGTTCTCCTTAAGTTAAACAAACATGGCATGCTGGGTAAACAAATTACAACAAGGCAATTCATATGACTGAGCAAGGCATAACAATGCAATACAAGACATTCATGATCCTATGAGATTCGATTGGTCAATACAACAAGATACATAGACCGCTATCCAACGGCATCTATGACTAGTAATCCATCTTCAGGTTATCATCCAAACCCCCTCCAGTATTAAGTTGCAAGCAACGGATAACTGCTTTAAGCAAAGTGTGTAAGGTAAAAAATCTACTTGTTCCATGAACAAGAGACCATTGTTTTCTCCCTAGTGGCAACAGCACATCTACAACCTTAAGAGATTTCTACTTGGCATGAACCCACTATCGAGCATAAATAGAGGCATAAACCCACTATCGAGCATAAATACCCACTCTTGGAGTCACTAGCATCAACTTGGCCAAGATAGCTACTAGAAACAGAGAGCATGCAAGATCACAAACAACACAGACATGATAGAATCAATAAGACAAAACCATTAATCAATCTGACATAGTAATCTCAATATCCATCAGACCCCCGCAAACACAACATGCATGATTACAAATAGATGATCTTGATCATGAACGGAGCTCACAAGATCTAAACATGGTAGCACAAAGGAGGAGATACAACCATCTAGCTACTACATGGACCCGTAGTCCAAGGTGGAACTACTCATGCTTCATACCGGAGGCTGGCATGATGAAGAAGAAGGCCTCCGGTATGATCTCCCCTTCGGCAGGGTGCTGGGAAGAGCTTCAGATCCCCCCGATCTAGGGAAGATGGTGGCGGCGGCTACAGACGGTTTCATGGAATATCGATCGGGTCTCTAGGGTTTATATATCGGGGGGTCTTTATAGGCAAAGAGGCGAGGCAGGGGGGCAGCCAGGGCGGCCGCACCCCCCAGGTGCAGGCTATGGTTAGCCGCGTGGCCAGGGGGTGTGGCCCCCTAGTGAGCCTCCTACGACTCGTACTCTAGCTTCGTGTTCCCAACGGTAAAATATTGACTTTGGCTTTTGTCCCGTCCAATTCCGAGAATATTGATTTTCTGCCTTTCTGGAAACAAAAACAGAAGAAAACAGGCAACTCGCACTGTGGCATCTTGTTAATAGGTTAGTACCAGAAAACATATAAAAACACCTCAAAGTGTAGACAAAGTAAAGCAACGTAGATACTAAACAAGCATGGAACATCAAAAATTATAGATACGTTTCCGACATATCATTTCTATATGTGAAACAAACAAATGTCTTTAAATGCATTGTTATTCATGATCCTTTGTTTGTACCTTTTCATGTTGCAACATAGTTGCTTTGTCTTATTGTTAGAACTACATATTTCATGCGCATGTTTAGAGTACCACGATCCCAGCTATCAATGCTTTACAAATAGTTTGATCAAGATTGTGATGGTGCATGTCACCTCAAAAATTATTCTTTTTTATCACTTACCTACTCGAGGACGAGTAGGAGTTAAGATTGGGGATGCTTGATACGTCGTAAACGTATCTATAATTTTTGATGCTCCATGCTTGTTTTGCATCAACTTTCTTATGTTTTGTCTACACTTTGAGGTATTTTTATACATTTTCCAGAACTAACCTATTAACAAGATGTCGCAGTGCCAGTTGCCTGTTTTCTGCTATTTTTGGTTTTATAAAATCTAGTAAGGAAATATTCTCGGAATTGGACGGGACAAAAGCCAAAGTCAATAGTTTACCGAAGCGAACACAGAGACCAAAGGGCAGCCGAAGTGGGTCCATGATATGGCTACACCATAGGGTGGCGCGGGCCCACCCTAGGGCGTGCCACCAGGTGGTGTGGGCCCCTCGGGCTCCCACCGACCTTGCCCTTTCGCCTATAAAAGCACCGAGATGCAGAAACCCTAAGCACCCGATCAGAAATCCACGAAACAGTCCGTAGCCACCGCCACCATCTTCCCTAGATTGGGGGATCCGAAGCTCTTCCCGACACCCTTCCGGAGGGGAGAGATCATCCCGGAGGCCTTCTTCATCACCATGCCAGCCTCCGGAGTGATGCGTGAGTATCTCACCCTTGGATTGTGGGTCCATATAGTAGCTAGATGGTTGTTTCTCCTCCTTTGTGCTATCATGTTTAGATCTTGTGAGCTCCTTTTAAGATCAAGATCATCTATTTGTAATCTTACATGTTGTGTTTGTAGGGATCCGATGGATATTGATATACTATGTCAGATTGATTATTGATTCTATCGTGTCTATGTTATTTGTGATCTTCCATGCTCTCCGTTGCTAGTAGATATTTTGGCCAAGTAGACGCTTGTAACTCCAAGAGGGAGTATTTATGCTCGATAGTGGGTTCATGCCTCTAGTAATATGGGAGAGTGACAAAAACTTCTAAGGTTGTAGATGTGTTATTGCTACTAGGGAGAAAACAATAATCCTTTGTCCATGGGGAAATTTTATTGTTTACTTTACACACTTTGCTTAATGCAATTATCTGTTGCTTGCAACTTAATACTAGAAGGGGTTCGGATGATAACCTAAAGGGGGATTATTAGTCATAGATGCAGTTGGATTACGATTTATGTATTATGTTGTAATGCCCAATCAAATCTCATAGGAGTAAAGATGTCTAGTATATTGATTGTTATGCATCCTCAATCTGTCAATTGCCCCGTTGTAATTTGTTCACCCAGCATGTTAGTTATCTTAAGGAGAACACCTCTAGTGAATTGTGGACCCCGGTCCAATCTATCCCATTGATATACCATCTACTATTACTGTTCACTGCTTACTTTCTACAAGAAACTACTATCTTCCACGCTATACGTTTAATCCATTGTTTTCAGCAAATCGGTGAGATTAACAACCTCACTGTAAGTTGGGGAAAAAAGTATTGTGGTTGTGTTGTGCAGGTTCCAAGTTTCTAGCAACACCTTGGAAATTGTTTCCTTTCTCCTACTCGTTCGGTAACCTTGGTTTCACAACTAAGGGAAATCTTGCTGTTGTGCTCATCATAACCTTCCTCTTGGGGTTTTTCAACAACACACATCATAATGCAGCGCCGGAAGTGAACGACTACATCACCCACGACAATCCGATCTCGTTAACCGCTTTGGAATCTTCGAGGGCTAGTAATCTATCGACTCGTTGCTACAATATAGTAGATAGATCTAGGCTTGTGTGTGTTCATGCGGTAGAATTTTTTTGTTTTCCATGCTACGAACCCCTACATCGACCTAGGTGTGCTGCAACCATTACTAGGAAATTTTATATATGATTTGCAGTTTGAACAAGAAGAGGAGCAAGAAGTTCCTGATCAAGAGGAGCAGCCACCAAACCGGTTCGCTACATATCAAGATTTCCAAGAACTTGGAGGAACTATGGAGGGGATGAATAATCTCGCCCTGAACCTCTGAGAAACCACTAGTAATTTATTAACTCAATTTACGAACTGGAGCCACAACCTTTTCCCGCCACCACAATGATTTGAAGGGCTTGCAAAAGCCTAAGCTTGGGGAAGTCTCCCCATTATCTTTATTTGGCGTTTGTTTTTAAATATTTCAAGGAATGCTTTTAGTTTGAGTTTATAAGCACTCGTGTTGGTTTCCCCAACACTTTATCTTTAGTAATTTTTATTAGTTTTTGAGATTTTCTATCCAAGCTTTGTCGCCAATTTTCTAATCTTTAACTCCCTCTCTTAAAAACAACAACAAGATTTTTCCATTTATCTTTATTTTTCCTCTTCCTTTTTATATTCTCCTCGTGGTTCTCGCATATTTGCAGGAGAGTGATCGACTTCGAGTTTCCAAGAAACGAATAAAAGGGGAAGAGAGAAGTGGAACCAATCATGAGAGGTATGCCTTATGACTCCCCACTTTTGAAGTTTGAGAAACCCATGCTAGTTAGTAGTAATTGTTAAGACATTATATTGGTGGAGTGAGTCTTTATATTGGAGTAAAATTTTGTTTGCATGGGTATTTAGTTGAGTATGTTTTGTTCCAGCTCTTGTAGTTAACCAAGTCTTGCCTAAAAATTTGCTAAACAATTGTAATAAGAAAAAGTCTCACAATTGAAGGCTTGGGTGTTGTAGTGCTTAGTTTTGAAAGCTTATTCCTAGAGACACTCAACACAATGGAAATAATAATTGACTTGATAGCTCTCTTTGAAATGATTTGTTCAATTGAATTAATGTTTAGCGGTTTTTGTGAGCATGCCAAAGTTTGACTTGTGAATCATAAGAATGATATAGCTTTATGCGTGTCAAACTTCATGGGATGCCAACAACTCCGCTATCCTACAAACGATCTTCATGGGGAAACTCCTAGATTTCGGTTATGAGTTGATTAAACATTTGTAGCAGCAATGCTATAATGGGTAAGATTCTTGGCATCCTCACGTAACTTTGTTCAAGATTGAATCACTCATCTGTGGTCAATTCACCAGTTGGATTCACCTAGAACCTCTAAGGGAAATGATGGCTATGAAATATAACCATCCACATCCATATTTAAACTAGATATTATTCATACTTTTGATGAAATGTATCTCTAAATACTTCCACTAATGCCTAAAGATCAAAGGGTTATGCAATCATGTCTTTCCATTTTTCCTTGCGTAGGAAATGACGTTTGACGATGGAATCATAACACTAAAGTCAAAGATACAAGATTTACAACAACCCAAAGAAACCAGGAGTCGTGAAGAGGAAACAGAAGGTTTAACGACCAACTATATGGCGAGAATAAAAATTCGGTCGTCTAGTTCCGGTCGTATAGTTTCCACCGACACCGCTAGGTCAAACAAAACAACTTTCGTAAAGGGACCCCTATATAAAGAGACCTCTCGTGATGAGAAATGGAAGTCGAGGTGGAGAGCGAGAGTCGAGAGCAGAGGAAACCCGTTGGAGGAATATATCTAGATCCAATCTCAAAACCCTTCTCCATCACCATAGCCTTAGTCCACCACTTGTAATAGTAGATTTCATCTCCAATTGGCGGCATTGTAAGACTATTACTATTTATATCATGATTTCCGTTACAATGTTTATGATTGTTGATCTCATCTCTATGTGTGAGTAATTCTCCTTGGGCTAAGGGCTTCGTCCTAGCCATGTAGTTTGTGCATGTTATTTATAATTGATGGGATCGTGTATTAGTTTGTATGACATGATGATTATTGTATCCTCTCTTGCCTCAATCTAAGGACTTGTCAGGTACCCAAGACCACGAGGATTGATCTAGGTATAGGGAGTGTGAGTAATGACTAATCTGCATGATGGGAACCCCGGTGACAGAAAGGATAGTACGGTTATATGTGAGGGATTTACTTGGTATTAACGGTGATGTCACTGCGCATATCATTAGATCTCTTTCTTCTATGGATGATACTAATAGGATATTACTATAAGCGGTTGCGGAGGCAATAGTAGTTATGGATGCACTGCCCACATATAATTATCTTGCTATAACGATTACATGCATACTTTATTATTATCTTTTATTCCCATCAGATGTTTTGCATAGCTATAGGTGAAACCGAACTCCCTAGGCCCTCTCTCTCTCCATCATCGACAACAACAAAAGATCGCAAACTCTTGGTCCGGTAAAACACTAAAAGAATTCTAAAACTCCCAAAGGTCCGTTAAAGTAACTTTACCACGCTTTCTGCCTTCCGAGGATTCGATAACCAAGGTCTACTAGGGAAAAAGAGCTATACTACATCCGTAATCCGGATCGAAGGTATCACGCAACCCCCACGATATAAACTGGAAAAGGCTCAAATTTATCGTGGAGCTACATCGTAGCTCTCTCAGGAATTTTCAAAAATCATTTCCAGGTACAAAACATGACATTTCTTCAGAGATCCAATAAGATATTAGCAAGACCCGTCACATAGCCAGAAACCCTAATTGCCACGATCTCGGCCGAATTTCGAAACCAGCATAAAAAATTCAAAAAAATTCAAAAAATGTGAAACCTTCGCACATAGTCATTTTATGTTACCTAGTTGCAGTTAAAAATAAAAATCATGGCATATGAGGATTATTCAAAAAAAGTGTTTATAGAAATCACCTACCGCCTTTGAGGATTCATGCCTTTCAGGGCAAGATAGGCTAGGTCATGATCACAGCCATGACATAGTTTGTTATAATGTGCCTATATTCTTCACATGCGTGTATCTTGTGATGGAAAACAATGTTGTTTCATGAATTTTTCATGTTATCTACATGGAAAATCCATTTTCCATTTTCCTGGTGTCAAAAAGAGCCTATTTTGTCAAGTAACCACCAAGTATATGATGTAAAAATGCATCACCCCATTTTTAATAAATACTAGAGAGCATTTGGTGGTCAATTCACCAGTTGGCTTTACCTAGAACCTCTCGGCGCAACCCCGCGATATAAATAAGTTTCTGCCGGTCTAGCTGAAAGGGGCTGAAATTTAGCCAGAGCTACCTCGTAGTTCTCCCAGGAATTTACAAAACAATCATTTCCAGATACAAAACATGGCATTTCTTCAGAGATCCAATAAGAGATTAGCAAGATCCGACACATAGCCATAAACCCTAACTACCGCGATCTCGGCCGAATTTAGAAATTTGCATAAAAAATTCAAAAAATATGAAACCTTCACATATAGTTATTTTATGTTACCTAGTTGCAGTTAAAGATAAAAAAACATGACATATGAGAATTATTCAAAAAAGTGTTCACAGAAATCACCTACTGTCTTGCAAAGGAGAATTTCCTACAAATTTTCTTTAGAGCCTGTTTGGAAGGCCATCATTTCATGCCGGAATTGTGGAATTCAGTTGGGTTTCCATATGAAATTTGTTTGGCGATCACGCAATTGGAACCATCATTCAATTAGAAATTCCACGGATTGGGTACATGAAATTCAGACGAGATTCCATCTAGAACGTGTTTGGATATCACAAATAGGTATGGTATGCTAAGTCAATTCCTGCTTCTAACTCAGTCTTCTATTATATACTAAAAGCAATATAAAATTGTTTTTTGAGACACCACGTCGATTCACATCATCAAAATTATTTTAGCTATTAGATCTATAATTAATGGTGAGATGTAGTCTGAGATTAAAAGACAAGTAATGTTATGTAAAAGTAAATGTACATGAAAGGTCCCATGGCACGTTAGCAGTTATGGACAGAGTCTTTCTCTTTTGCGTTGGATCCGCATCATCAAAATTATTTAGTTGTTAGATCTATATAATTAATGGTGAGGATGGTCTGAGATTAAGAGACAAGTAATGTTATGTAAAATTAAACGTACATAAAAGGTCCCCTTGCACGTTAGCAGTTATGGACAGAGTCCTTCTCTTTTGCAAATAAAATAATTTTTATATCCAACCAGAAACCTCACAATCAAGAACGGCACCAGAGCTACTACAGTGAACAGATACTTCGGAAAAAAGAAAACAGATTGGTGTTGGACAGTCTCCGTCTCAAATAAATATAATACGTGGAAATTAAGTTTCATATATAGATAGTCAATTTCCTTCTAGTATTTCTAAAATAAAAAATTATTAACTCTGGGCTGTTTTTTTTGGAGAGGATCTCTGGGTTGTTAAGGAATACAGTACCTACCAGGCATAAGTGTATTATATGATCTGCCACGGATAAAAACTTTGGGCTATAACACACCAAAACTCACTACAGGAGAAGACTGATACGCTGATGGACGGGTCCCGTCGGCGTAGCCCCAAAATCACGTCGGCGTAGGCTGCGCCGACGGGTGCCATTGGCGTAGCCCCTCTACACATGGACATAGAAAAGTCGTCGGTGTTAGACCATATAGGTCCCAACTAGATGACTAACGGTCGTTTAGCTACGCCGACTGCAAAGCCGTCTGCCTAGATTTTTCCAAAAAAAATCCAAAAAAAGATTTCAAATTTTTTTCAATTTATTTTTAACATTTTTGAATTGTTTAACTCGTTAATCTTATATGAAATTTTTTAATTCTAAGTACACTTAATCTCAAGTCAAATTGTACTAGTAGTCAAACTTTCTGATCGGTCACCCATCCTAACACTACTCTAGCCCAGCACGCTTAACTTTTTCATTCCTTCTCTATAAGCTCCCGACAAAGAAATTAGAACTTGTTGTGAATATTATCATATCAATCCTATTAACCATTGGAGTATAATGTTAGACGTCTTTATTTTTTTATATTTCATATAATTATTTAAGTAAACAATAATGAATAAGTAATAACAATCTTAAATTCAAATAAAAATAAAATAAATTTTATTTATTTTGCCTTTTCCGTTTAAAATTGACTACAAATCTGTAAATCGTAATTTAAAAAATAATATATCCAAATCAATCAATAAAATGAGAGGAATCCAAATATGACATCCATATCATCTATTTAATTATGTATCGTATCTTTTTAATACTATACCAACCGAAATTATGTTAGAATTCATAAAACACCCTGATTTTGGCACTCGGAAAATAGAAAATGGCTTTTTGTTGCGACGAAAAGGAAACCTTGCATTGTATCTCTAATGAAATAGCATATTGTGAACCTAAAAATGATTTTTTTAAAAAATCATGAGCATGAGGTCATGTACCTGTAGTTCAAATCTGACTCACTTCCTACCGATTCGGTATGAATTTGTCTTTTTCATGAGGGGTGGACAGAAAGGTTTGAGATATCTCGGTTAGTACATTGTCCATATAAGGTGGTCTAGTATTTTTGAAAAATGGGGTGTTAGCATTTTAAAACTTTCAATTGGTGGTTGCTTCACAAAACACCCTGTTTTTTGCACTCGAAAAATGAAAAATGCTTTTTGGTACAACGAAAAGGAAAACTTCCTATGGCAACATTGTTCGTCATCCCATGATGCATATGCATGCACAATATTACCATATTATCGCAAACTATGCCGCGATACTAGCCATATCATTGATCATTTGATCTGAAAGTCAGGAAACCTTGATTGGGATAGGCCATTTTGTGAAGGGTTTTTTGAGACACAATCAATATACCAAGTTTGGTATTTTTCCTTGCAACTATGTCACATAATTTGACACCAAGCAAAGGTTTTGCATTGTTTCGATCGTTTTTGAATTTTTTATGCCCGTTTCAAACTATCGTCAAACTTTCTAAATCGACGGGCATAAAGATTCATAGCTCGGGGCTGAGCCTCACTAAACTTGCATTGGAGATCTTGAAAAAATCATGAGCATCAGGTCATGTACATGCAGTTCAAATCTGACTCACTTCCTACTAATTCGACAAGAATTTGTCTTTTTCACGAGGGATGGACGGAAAGGTTTGAGATACCCCAATTGAGACATTTTTCATGCAAGGTTGTTTATTATTTTTGAAAAATGGGATGGTATCATTTTGAAACTTCCATTTGGTGGTTGATTCACAAAACACCGCTTTTTTGCATTAATAAAAATTAAAAATGGCTTTTTGGTGTGACGAAGGGGAAAACTTCCTCCTTCAACATTGTTCGCCATCCCATGATACATATGCATGCATAATATAGGCACATTATCACAAACTATGCCGCGATTCTGGCCATAACCTTGTTCATTTGACCTGAAAGCCACGAAACCTCGATTGAGATAGATCATTTTGTGAACATTTTTTTGAGACCCAATCAATATACCCAGTTTGTTATTTTCCTTGCAACGTACGTCACATAATATGACACCACGCAAAGGTTTTGCATTGTTTTGATCATTTTTGAATTTTTATGTCCGTTTTAAACTATCATCAAACTTTGTAAATCGGCGGGCATGAAGATTCTTATCTTGGAGCTGAGTCTCACTAAACTTGCATTGAATCTCTGATGAAATAGCATATTGTGAACCTAAAAATGATTTTTCCAAAAAATTATAAGCATCAGATCATGTACCCGTAGTTCAAATTTGACTCTTCCTACCGATTCGGCAGAAATTTAACTTTTTCACGAGGGGTGGACAGAAAGATTTGAGATATCCCGGTTAGGACATTGTCCATGCAAGGTGGTCTAATATTTTTGAAAAAATGAGTGGTACCATTTCGAAACATTTATTTGGTAGTTGCTTCACAAAACATCCCGTTTTGGCACTCGAAAAATGGAAAATATGTTATAGGAAAGTATTTGTATTATATATATTATTTTGGAACAAAAACATGTAATATTTGAGTTTATATAGATAGATCTTATTTTTCTGCAAATTTTGATATATTATATGTATTTTTCTGAATTGAAATGGTTTAGTTATGATTTTTCTAAGATTAATGTGGAAAAAGGGAAAAATAGCTAGCCGTCGGTGTAGATGTGAAACCTGCCATCGGTGTAGACTTGACGCCGTCGCTTTGCCTTTAGCCTAATCCCCTACACCGACAGTCTTTCCTACGCCGATGGTTGCCGTCGGCCTATCCATAGTAGGCCGACGGCAAAACTAGGCCGACTGACGAGTCCGGACAACTATGCCGACGGGCCCGACCTTTTGCCCTCGGCGTATAAGAAGGCCGTAGACGTATCAGGTTATTCCTATAGTGACTATCGATCAGTTGATCAAGCTAGCTAGCTTTGAGCAGTCAGCGAGCTGTATGAACCAAATCGATTAGCTAGCATGCTAAAAGCAATATACATGATTTTTCAAAGGTATTAAAGTAACCCCACATCATCTTAATTATTTAGGCAGTTAGATTTATAGGTGACGGCAAGGTTTTAACAAAATTTAAACTCAGGTACCGTTCGATATGGAAACACAGTCCATCTCTCCAACCGATAGCATTTTCTCTGAACGGAATGACATTCTAATTGTAGGTATATCACTTTCCATACTTCCTGATGATCATGCTAGAATCCTTGTAGCTAGATAAAGAGTGTTTATCTACATGAGAGTGTCCCGGTGTATGATGGATACACCCGTGACAACTATAGAGCCAAGGGATCGCTTTAGTCCGGTTGGCTAACGTCTATTGAGGAGGAGAGCGGCGACAACAGTCCTGAGATTGAGGTAAAGCAACTTGAATTACATATGTGCTAATTCATATTAATACTTCATATCAAGTGATCGAAAAGGTACATCAATCATGGAGTAAACATAGTCCCATGTTGTTCATTTAATATAAGCATACAATTTGCATAATCAAGTCATGGGAGTTTTTCGGTCGGACAATGGCATGCTTATCCACTTAACGGGAAATTATTTCTAAATATTCATGTGTACTAATTATTAATACTACCATCCGATCCATAATAAGTTCCGCTGATTTAGTATAACTTTGTAGTAAACCAATGACACTTATTATGGATTTGTGGGAGTACATTATTTTGTTACTTCTCCATGAAAGGACGGATTAGAGACCAACATTAGATTTTCAAAGGAGTGCAAGTAGAAATATGTCTGCTGGAAGAAAAAATGAAGAAAATAAGGGTACATGGGGATATAATATGACATAAATTTATATTCTCACATCCGTTACTTTGTTCAAAGTCATGGAACTAAAGAACAACCTGGCACTCAAACCATCCTTTTATTAGACTATATTCGTGGAATGGTAGTAGGTGAACTGTACAAACTACAAAGCACTAGATGTTCCATAGGTATTTCTCCAAGAAATTCTTAAAATTTGTTATGTTGGTTTGAAAGAGAAGTTACAAGGCAACTTCAGATATCACAACCATCATATGTGAGTGGAGTAGAGAGATTTAAGGAAAGAAAACAAGGATGAGGGAGAAGATGACAAATGGTTTCTAATGCGTCCTACTCGATAGTAGAAAGGTACCCTATTAGATTGGGTCTCACATGGACCACTTTCTATATTTTTTTATTTTTTATAACCTAAATGTTAGCATGAGTGAAACTTCTTAATTCGGGGGTATGCGACTGTTGGAGATATGCCCTAGAGGCAGTAATAAAAGTGGTAATTATTATATCTTTGTGTTTATGATAAATGTTTACATTCATGCTATAATAGTATTAACCGGAAACATTAATACTTGTGTGATTTGTAAACTAGATTAGAGTCCCTGATAAAGCCTCTTTATAATACTAGCTTGTTGGTTAAGAAATGATCGTGGTTTATCGATCATGAACATTGAGATGTTATTAACAATAATATCATATCATTAGGAGAATGGTATGATAGACATACTCCTATAGATAAGCATAGCATAAAGATCAAGTCATTTCAATAGTTCGTGTGCTATAAGCTTTCTGATACATAGTAACCTAAATTCCTTCGACCATGAGATCATGCTAATCACTATCACCGGAAGGATGCTTTGATGACATCAAACACCACACCGTAACTGGGTGGCTATAAAGGTGGCATTGAGTGTTCGGAAAGTATGGGTTGAGGCACATGGATCAAGAGTGTGATTTGTCCATCCATATGATGGATAGATATACTCTGGTCCCTCTCGGTGAAATATCATCCAATTATCTTGCAATCATGTTACTGGCTCACAAGGGATCACATATCACGAGAACGAGAAAAGAGTACTTATCGGTAACGAGGTTGAACTAGGTATGCAGAGATACCGACGATCAAAACCTTGGATAAGTAAACTATCGTGAGACAAAGGGAAATTGGTATCGTATGTAAGTGGTTCATTTAATCACAAAGTAATCGTAGAAATATGTGGGAGCCATATGAATTTACAGATTCCTCTATTGATTATTTATCGGAGAAGTGTCTCGGTCATGTCCGCATAATTCACGAACCGTAGGGAGACACACTTAAGGACTCGATGTTCTTTAGTAGATATGGAATGTTAGTAGGGATAGCGAATGTTGTTCGGAGTCTCGGATGGGATCCGAGATATCACGAGGAGATCCGGAATGGTCCAGAGTATAGGGTTCATATAAGGAAAGTCAGATTCCGGAGTTCGGGAAATATTCCGATGTTTTCATCGGAGAGGTTCTAGAAGGTTCTAGAAGGTTCACCGGTCCGGAAGGGGAATGGTTCATGAATGGGTCATGGGTAAGTGGAATGATTGGATCATATCCTAGGTCACTTGGTGTGGACATTTGTGAGAGAGAATTAAAGCTCTAAATTGAAAGTCAAACGGGAGGTTTGAAAAGTCAAACTGGAACAATAGTTTCCTAGTGGAAGAAGGAAAGAGTCCTTCCAAATTGGGTTTGGAAGTGGTTTCAAACTCCCCTCCCTCAAGGCTGCCCCCCTCTCATAAATAGAAGGGGAGGGCTGCCCCAACACCACAATCCCTAGCCCTCCCCGCGCCAAGATGTCGCCGTCGTCGCTGCGCCTAGCCGCCGCCGCCGGTCCGTCGCCACCGCCCTAGCAGCCGCCGACACCTCCTCCTCCTCCCGGTCTTCTAAACCCTAGATCACCGGGAAACCCTAGATCCACCATAACTCGCACCGGCTTAGGCGAAGCCCTGCGGGATCTTCCCTCTACTTCCGACACCATGCCGTCGTGCTGCCGGAATCGCGAGGGAAGAACTACAACCTCCGCTGCCTGCTGGAACAAGGGAGAGGAAGGTCTTCATCGAGTACCGAACATGTGACCGACTGCGGAAGCGCTGTCGGAACGCAGCGCCGGAAGGATCTTCTACGCGATCTTGAGATCGGCAAGTGTACGACTACATCACCCAAGAGAATCTGCTCTCGTTAACCGCTTTGGAATCTTCGAGGGTGAGTTCTTCTATCGACTCGTTGCTACAATCTAGTAGATAGATCTTGGCTTGTTTGTGTGCATGCGATAGAAAATTTTGTTTTCCATGCTATGAACCCCTACAGTGGTATCAGAGCCGTGTCTATATGCAGATCTGTTGCACGAGTAGAACACAATGGTCATTGTGGGCGGTGGTGCTTTTATTATCAACTACTTTTTGTGTACTTTGCATCTTGCGGTATGATGGGATGAAGCGGCCCGGGCTAACCTTACATGACATCGTTCATGAGACTTGCTCCACGCTTAACATGCAACTTGTATTGCATAAGTGGCTTTGCGGGTGCCTGTCTATCCCATCATAGTATAGATTCAATTTACAACGGGCACTTGATAGTTCAAACATAAACGTTGTGGTTCTTGTTCGTAAGTTAGAACGACACTTATTGGAAGCCCCAAACCACGTAAAACATGCAAAGAAAATTAGAGGCGTTTAACTTTGTTTTGCAGGGGTGTGTTGTGATGTGATATGGCCATGATTGTGATTATATATGATGTATGCAATGTTCCTTATTGTAAGTTGGCAACCGACATGAGCCATATGGTTGTCTTTTAAATTCCGTTAAGGCCTGCGTGTCTGTTCAAAGTAGTTGTAATAGTTGATGCTGGTGGATGACAACCATGAAGTGGAGCCATTGACCTTGACGCCATACCGGTGATGATGGAGATCATGTTCGTTCTTGAAGATGGAGATCGGAAGCACAAGAAGAAAGGCCATATCATATCACATATTATGAATTGCATGTGATGTTAATCCTTTTATGCATCTTGTATTGCTTAGTTCGCGACGGTAGCATTATAAGATGATCCCTCAAGCACAAAATTTCAAGTTTTAAAGTGTTCATCCTTAGTAAGCACCGTTGCTAAAGCTCGTTGTTTCGAAGAACCACGTGATGATCGGGTGTGTTAGATTCTACAAGTGTATACAACATGAGCAAGCCAGATTTGCTCATGCGGAAGCTAAGGTTTGATCTTGACGAGCCTAGCATGTACAAACATGGTCTCGGAACACGGATCACCGAAAAGTAAAGCATGAGTCATATAGTAGATATGATGAACATGTTGATTGTTCGCCATTGAAGCTACATCAACTCTCGTGATGATCGGTTTTGATGTGGTGGATTTGATTCGTGTGATCACTAAAACAATGTGAGGGATATTGTTTTGAGTGGGAGTTGATGGGGATATGCCTACCGGGGTATACCCAGCAAGACGTTTCCGACTGGCCCAGATACCAGCGAGTGGGTTTGCAAGGCGGCGACTAGATCAAGAGTTGGCGTGGACCCAAGCGACTGGAAGCTGAAGGCCTAGAGATGTAGATAGGCCCAGTCGGATTAGGTTAAAGGATCCCTGAAACCTTAACTGATTTGGTTGAGATCTGTAAACCCTAGGGAGGTGAGCCTATATAAACCTCCCTAGAGGACGCATAGAGGATACGTTCCATCATACACCCAAGCGACTCGCTGCCTAGCCGCCGAGTTCGCCCCATTGTACTCTCACCATAATACAATCTAGCAGGAGTAGGTCTTTACCCTCCGGGGGGCGAACCTGGGTAAATCCTTGTGTCTCCGCCCTCATCTCGCACCGCAGATGGCTGGCCGCCATTGCCCCATGTTCTACTACTCGCTGCCGATCGCAGCATCTGCCGTGGTCATTCCCATGACAGTGGCGCCCACCGTGGGGCCTGGCCAGTCTAGCCGGTGTTCTGCGGCGAGATCCAATCTACCCATCAACGAGTCTATCGCCACCAGACGCATGATAGCGATCGGCAAGATGCTCCAAATCTTGCTGAGCAGCTACGTCCCGGCGGCGCGACCAGTCACACATAGCATGATCCTGCCGGTCGGCACGATCAGCCTCTTCGTCGGCCTCACCGACGTCATCGTCTCAGAGGACTCGGCTCGCATCCGCGAGTCGCCGCCATGCGACCGGCTCTCTGAGAGTCAGGTCCGCACGATCCACCGCCTCGCCTCCGAGTACGACTCGGCCCACAGCGATGTGGCCGAAACCACCGCAGCCGCGAAAGACACGGCCCTCAACGACGACGCCGACTCAGCGACCCCGGCGTCACTCGCCGGATCCATTGTCGCCGTGTCACCCGCGGGCTCCATTACCCAGGTCTCCAACATCGGAGACTTCGAGGATCCCTCTATCCTTGGGATCTTCGACTTCGACTCCGGGTCGGAGAACTCCGCCGACCTCCGCGACGGAACCGGCCGCCACGCCGCGACCTACATGGCGACTGGCGCCGACCCACCAGAGGATCCATTCTCCACTCCGATCCCTCCCAATGTGATAGCAACGGAGGTCGAGGAACTCCGCCTAAAGCTGGCGGAAGCAGTTCGCAAGGAATAAGCCGAGCGCGAAAAATTTCGCCTCGAGCAGGTGACAGCGCAGGAGCTGTCGCGCTATCACCAGCTCCGAATCAGGTCGCGCCTGAACCCCACCATTCAGGGGCGCGCCCTGAACTTCGATGACGAGAGCGACCCGGCCCGCGCGGCCGAGCGCGCGATCTGCGAGAATGCGTCGCCAGGAGGACGCGCTCGGCCCCCACCAGGGTCGATAGCCAATGGCGCCCCAACACCACCCAACCGCGCACCACCCAGGGACCAGCCGAGGATCGTGGTCTCCTCACGGGAGCGAGACGCGAATGGCCAACCGCTGTTCTCCACCCCGATGGACAACCTCGTCGCGGGCCGTGCAGTAGTCGACAACATCGCGGCCATCGGTGATGGCGCCCTACAGATCCAGTACGCCAAGGCCTTGCTCGCAAAAGCGGTCGAGCAACAAAACGCAGGCGTCGACTCACAGGGTCGGATGTACTCGCGTTCATCGGGCAGCAGAGCGGCCTCAAGCGGCCGCCCCATGGCGGCAAACACCCTCAACTGCCCGCCACCCGAACCACTGCAGCTCCAACACCGACCCGCAAACGCGGCACTCTCCACCAACAACCCCCGGACGGCGACCAACTTCGTCGCCGCCAACGGTCAGCCCGTCGACGCCCGCACCCACATCATCAACAACCAGAGCTGGCGCGCATGCCAGCCCGACGACCTGCAGCATACCCTAACCAACCGCCGCGATGGCGAGCCGAGGGGGTCGCTAAGCCGACTCGGGCCCTGGTGCTTCGGACCGATGATCCGAGGCGAAAGATACCCGGCGAACTTCAAAGCACCGAAGGAAATAGAGAAGTACGACCCCTTGTATGATCCCTCTGTGTGGCTGGATACCTACCTCATGGCTATGGGGATCGCCGGCCACACCGATCTACTAGCCGCCCGCTACCTCCCCCTGATGATGGAGGGGGCGTGCAGGCAGTGGATCAACACTCTCCCCGCGGATAGCATCGACTCCTGGGAAGAGATGCGCGATGCCTTCGTCAGGCACTTCGAGGGTTCGTACACCCGCGCCACCACCATCGAGGACCTGGAACGATGCGTCCAGGGACCTCGCGAGTCGACCCGCAGCTGGGTCCAACGGTGGCAAGAACTGTGGTACAACGCGGTCGGTATCCACCCAGACACCGCAATCCACTTCTTCAAGACCTCGTGCCGCTACGAGCCCCTGGTTGCCAAGCTCAAACGAGCATACCGCACACTCAACAACATACCGGATCTCCTGGAGATCGCCAAAAGATACGCGGAGGAAGACCCAAACCAAGAAACCGACGACGAGTCGGGAGGACAACGCCGCACGAGCGGTAACGACAACGGACGATGATCCGATCTACGCTACAGCAACACTCGCCTCACCGGCAAGCGCCGCAGTGACGGGCGAGTCGACTTCATCGCCAACGCTGGATACGCGCAGCGCGAGCCCAAGAGCTTCCGCCACGACAGGGGCAATGCCGCGACGGCGGCAACTACAAGGCGAAGCCAAGGTTCGACCCCGCGGCCCTTCTTAACCAACCTTGTGTATTTCACAGCAGGGAAGGAAAACCCGCTACGCACACGACCGCCGACTGCCACTCCCTCAAGGAGATCGAGAAGGCACGGCGAGCGCAGGAATACCCCGACAACAACCCACCAAACGGCGGAAAATTCGGCAGCATGGCCGGCTCGCTCCACACCTTCACAGGATTCAACACGAAGCGCGAGAAGAAGGTCATCGCCCGCGCCGTCGCCGTCAACGCGGTGGCCCAGGTGGATGTCTCCCAGTTCCTCAACTGGTCTGAGCAACCAATCACTTGGAGCCGCCAGGACCACTCGCCACGAATCGAGTACCCAGGCCGAGTCGCCCTGGTGGTCAAGCCAAAGGTGGGAGACTATTGGCTCCCCAAGACATTGATGGACGGCGGCAGCTCCATCAACATCCTGTACCTGGACACCTTCAGGCGACTGCGGCTCCCGCAGTCGATGGTCGAGACGACCTACACCACGTTCCACGGCATCGTCCTCGGTCGGAAGGCGTACCTAATCGGCAAGGTCACGCTTCCAGTCACCTTTGGCACACCGGCAAACTTCCGCACCTAGCGGATCGTCTTCGAGCTGGTGCCCTTCGACAGCCCCTACCATTGCGTCTTGGGCGCCAAGCGTTCGCCAAGTTCATGGCGGCGCCCCACTACGCATACAACGCGATGAAGCTCCCCGGACCGCGTGGCGCCATCACCATCCACGGCGACCCCAACATGGCCGCCGAGTGCGAGGCCAAAGGAGCCGAACTCGCCGACGCCATCATCGCGGCAGAGGCCAACCACGCCGACGAGCTCGCCAAATACGCGAGCGGGGTCAACAACAACGACCCCACCATACTCAAGAAGCCCAACTCGGAGGGCGGCAACACCTCAGCCTTCGAGGCAACGACGCATACCCGCACCGTCGAGTTGTTCCCAGGCGACTCCAGCCAGACGGTGACGATCGGGACGTTCATGAGCCCAGCATAGGAAGGCGCGCTCATCGAGTTCCTCCGTGAGAACAGGGACATCTTCGCATGGAAGCCCTCCGACATGCCTGGTGTCCCTAGGGAACTCGCTGAGCACAAACTCAATGCCGACCCCAAAGTGCGACCTGTCAAGCAGTCGATGCGGCCCTTCAATGAAGAGCGCCGCCGAGCAATCGCCGAGGAGGTGCAGCGTCTACACGCTGCAGGCTTCATCCGGCCAATCAAATACTCCAAGTGGCTGGCAAACCCAGTCCTGGTCGAGAAGAAAAATAGGACCTGGAGGATGTGTATCGATTACACAAACTTAAACAGTGCCTGCCCGAAGGAGCAATTCGTCCTCCCGCGGATCGACCAAATAATCGATACCACCACGGGCTCGGAGTCGCTATGCTTCCTCGACGCCTACTCTGGGTACAACCAGATCAAAATGGCCGTTGAGGACAAAGAAAAGACGGCGTTCATCACGCCATTCGGAGCCTTCTGCTACACTGCCATGACCTTCGGCCTCAAGAACGCCGGGGCGACCTACCAGCGGTGTAGGCAGGAGTGCCTTGCGAGCCAAATTGGCCGCAATATCCACGTCTACATCGACGACGTGGTAGTGAAGTCCGCTCTCCAGAGCGACCTACTCGCTGACCTGGCGGAAACATTCGCCAACCTGCGGAAATACAAGATAAAGCTAAACCCAGCAAATGCACCTTCGGTGTACCAGCAGGGCAGCTACTGGGATACGTCGTCTCCAAGCGCGGGATCGAGGCGAATCCCACCAAGATAGACACGATCGCTCGACTCGGCAAACTCGAGTGCCTGCGCGATGTCCAAAAGTGGGTCGGGCGAGTCGCGGCTCTCAGTCGCTTCATCCCCCGATTGGGCGAAAAGGCGATGCCCCTATACCGTCTGATGCGCAAGAACCCCACCTTCCAGTGGGACAAGGAGGCGGATGATGCGCTCCGCGACCTCAAGAAGGTGCTACTC
Organism: Avena sativa; assembly: GCA_916181665.1. Classification (NCBI taxonomy): domain Eukaryota; kingdom Viridiplantae; phylum Streptophyta; class Magnoliopsida; order Poales; family Poaceae; genus Avena; species Avena sativa. Next base: position 16,525,347 of record OV702279.1, on the reverse strand, counting down.
GTAGAACCGCTACTCGCTGCCCCCGTCGACAAGGAACCCATGCTGGTCTACGTCGCGGCTTCCGAGCGCGTCGTCAGCGCCGTCATTGTCGTCCAGCGACCAGAGGAGGGAAAGGAGCGCCCAGTGCAGCGACTAGTGTACTATATCAGCGAAGTCCTCACCGAGTCGCTCCAGCGCTACCCGCAATACCAGAAACTGGTATACGCGGTCTTCAGAGCACAGCGGCGACTGCCACACTACTTCTAGGAGCACCCGATAACAGTCGTCTCCTCAGCATCGTTGCAGGACATCATCTGCAACCGTGAGGCGACCGGGCAAGTCGCCAAGTGGGCCGTCGAGATCGGCCTCCACAACATCAAGTACGAGCTGCGCAAAGCGATCAAGTCGCAGGCTCTCGTGGACTTCATCGCCGACTGGGAGGAGGCCCAGCAGCCAGAAAAGCTGCCATACCTCCATTACTGGAGTTTACACTTCGACGGCTCCAAGAATGCGGACGATGCAGGAGCAGGGGTCGTACTAACCTCTCCGAAGGGCGACAAGCTACGCTACGTCCTCTACCTCGACTTCACCCCTTGCACCAACAACATGGCCGAGTACAAGGCACTACTCCACGGCATGCGAGCTGCCAAGGAGATGAATGTCAACCGCCTACGCTGCTACGGAGACTCCGACCTCGTCGCTGGGCAAGTCGCTGGCACCTGCGATGCCGTCTCCCCCACCATGGCGGCATACCGCCAAGCAGTGGACAAGCTGGGTGGACACTTCGCAGGCTACTCCGTCGAGTGGATTGACAGGCGGAAGAATGAGGAGGCCGACGCACTCTCTCGCATCGGCTCGGCTCAACTCGTACCACCCGCCGGCGTCTTCCTCGACACCATCACCAAGCTTCCGTCTCTCCCCCAAGGGAGATCGACATCGGAGTCCCGCTGCAACCAGAGGCAGCCCTGGTCGCGCTTATCGCCGAGCTAGACGACTGGACCGCGCCGTACACTGCCTACTTGGAGGGAGGCACCCCGCCAGCGGATGAAACGGATGCCCGGATGATAGCATGCCGCTGCAAATCCTTCGTCATCATCAACGGTGAGCTCCACAAGCGCAGCGTGACCGGCGTGTTCCAACGCTGCGTTCAACCCGCTGAAGGACGCAAAATCCTCCAAGACATCCACTCCGGCGACTGAGGCCACCATGCCGGCGCCCGCTCTCTGGTCGCAAAGGCTATGTGACACGGTTTCTACTGGCCCACCGCACACGCAGACGCTGTCGACATTGTCCAGCGGTGCGCCGGGTGCCAGAAATACGCCAACCAGACCCACGTGTCGAGCTCGGCTCTCAAGACAATCCCCATCACCTGGCCGTTCGCCGTGTGGGGTATGGACATGGTAGGCCCTTTCAAGAAGGCCCCCTCCAGCTTCACCCACCTCCTGGTCGCAGTCGACAAATTCACAAAATGGGTGAAGGCCAAGCCAGTCCGGAAATGCGACGGGAAGACCGCCACCAAGTTCCTACGCGAGCTCATCTATCGCTACGGGTTCCCAAACAGCATCATCACGGACAACGACACCAACTTCGCCAAAGGAGCCATGGCCGAGTTCTACGAGGAACATCACATCCGACTCGACCTTGCCTCAGTCGCTCACCCGGAGTCCAACGGCCAGGCGGAACGAGCCAACCAGAGCATCCTCCATGGCCTGAAGCCACGGCTCCAAGTACCGCTCGAGCGCACCGCCGGGTGCTGGGTCGAGGAGCTACCCTCCGTCATCTGGGGCATCCGCACCTCCGTCAACAGGTCGACAGGGTTCACCCCCTTCTTCATGGTGTATGGCGCCGAGGCAGTCATGCCCACCGACCTAGAGCACGACTCGCCCAGGGTGGTCAACTACACGGAGGCCGCAAACGAACTCGCACGCTAGGATGGAGTCGACCAACTCGACGAGGCACGCGACCTAGCTCGCTCCCTCACCGCCATCTACCAGCAAGGGCTCCGCCGCTACCATAGCCGGCGAGTAAGGAATCGCACTTTCCAGGAAGGAGATCTAGTGCTATGCCTCATCCAGGACAAGAAGGGCATGCACAAGCTCTCCCCCCCCTTGGGAGGGACCATTCGCCATCGGGCGAGTCCTTGGCAACGACGCCTACTACCTCACCGACGTCTGAGGAGACGGGAAACTCGACGTCAAGCGACCGTGGAATGTAAACCTCCTATGGAAGTTCTACTCCTAGAACTCCCTACATGTACTCTCCACCTGCTATGAAATAAAACAGATCGGTTACTGCAAATTGCGTCTACTCCCCGTGACTTGTGCCACTCGCACTCGTAATAACAGCATTAAGCTAACCGCAGAAGTCAACCTCTGGTATAGCGACCGACACGGCCAAGTAGTGCGCTCCGAGGGCACTGGGTTACCCCAGGACTCGTAACGTCCACGAAAAACGCCAACCCGGAGCCCCATTGGAGTCGCCTAGCTCGACTGGCTTACCGAGCCAAGACAACTGCCCTCGCTCCTCACAGCGACCAAGGTCCTCCGCATCCTCGGCACAACAACTCGAACGGCCAAGTACCACGCTCGGGGACTGACGACCAGTCAAGCACGAGCGACTAGGGAAAACGCCAAGTACGAGAGCGTGCCCAGGACTCGCCACACGACTGATCCTTCGGGTCAGGCAGGAGTGACGCGCTTACTCTAACGCGCTCAGTCCTCACCTACCCTGGAGCTGCGACTAGAACCACCAAGTACCATGCTCGGGGACTCGGCCACCCGACCTCGTTCGCGCAAGGGAAAACGGTCAAGTAAAGAGCACCCACGGGAGTCACCCTGCGACTGGCTCTCCGAGCTCGGGCGAGTCGACCTCAATAGCAAAACAGCTGACAAAACATTCAAAATCACAAACACATAACAAACGAGGTAAACCCCATAAAAAGGGCGGACGCGCTCAGGGACTCGTCCAATCAGCATTCAAAATCGCGAAACAATTCACAAAATAACACGAAGTTTCATTACAGCAGAACAAAGTCATTCCAAAATACAAGATGAGTCCAATGGCTAATTGTTACTAATGTTGGAGATATGCCCTAGAGGCAATAATAAATATAGTTATTATTATATCTTTGTGTTTATGATAAATGTTTGCATTCATGCTATAATAGTATTAACAAGGAAACCATTAATACTTGTGTGAATTGTAAACTTAATTTGAAGTCCCTAGTATAGCCTCTATACTTCACTAGCTTGTTGGTTGATTGATGATGTGGTTTCTTTGTCATGAACATTGAGATGTTATCAACAACAAGATCATATCGTTAGGAGAATGATATGGTGGACATACTCCTATAGATAAGCGTAGCATAAAGATCAAGTCATTTCAATAGTTCAATTGCTATATGCTTTCTGATACATAGTAACCTAATTCCTTCGACCATGAGATCATGCATATCACCTTTACTGGATGGATGCTTTGATGTCATCAAACACCACACCGTAACAGGGTGGCTATAAAGGTGGTATTGAGTGTTCGGAAAGTATTGGTTGAAACACATGGATCAAGAGTGGGATTTGTCCATCCACATGACGGATAGATATTCTCTGGGCCCTCTCGGTGAAATGTCATCCAATTAGCTTGCAAGCATGTGACTGGGTCACAAGGGATCACATATCACGGGAACGAGAAAAGAGTACTTATCAGTAACGAGGTTGAACTAGGTATGCAGAGATACCGAAGATCATAACCTCGGATAAGTAACATATCGTGAGACAAAGGGAAATTGGTATCGTATGTAAGTGGTTCATTCGATCGCAAAGTAATCGTAGAAATATGTGGGAGCCATATGAATTTCCAGATTCCTCTATTGGTTATTGTTCGGAGAAGTGTCTCGATCATGTCTGCATAATTCACGAACCGTAGGGAGACACACTTAAGGATTCGACGTTGTTTGAGTAGTTATGGTATTATGAGAAAGAGACCGAATGTTGTTCGGAGTCTCGGATGGGATCCGGGATATCACGAGGTGATCCGGAATGGTCCGGAGAATAAGATTCATATAAGGAAAGTCCCGTTTCGGAGTTCGGGAATGATTCCGGTGTTTTCATCGGGAACATTCTAGAAGGTCCCGGAATGTCCGGCACTCCGGGGGGGAAGGGGTACATGAATGTGTCATTGCATGTTGGAATGATTGCATCATGTACTAAGTGTTCTCGCTGTCCGAAATAAAGGGTTAATTCAAATCCTAATTGAAAAAGTCAAACTGCCAGTTTTCGGTCAAACTGCCAGTTTTCGGAAAGAGGAGAAAGAGGAGGAGAGGTGGAGGCCGAGTTGGAGGAGGGTTCCTCCCCTAGGCCGGCGCACCTCCCTAGGCCGAGTTGGGGAGGAACTCCTCCCCATGGCGCCGGCCCTCCCACCTATAAAGGGAGGGGCAGGGCTCCTCTCTCTACACACTACTAGTTCCTACCCTCTAAACTAAACCCTAGATCTAAACCCCGGTTTAGAGCTATTTTGGTTTAGAGCCTTCTAATTGGTTTAGAGCCCTCTAATTGGTGTGTCTAATTACTAGACCACTAATAGCCTCTCTCATAAGCTCCACCATACTCGCACCGGCTTAAGGCGAAGCCCTGCGGGATCTCCCCTCTACTTCCGGTACCACGCCGTTGTGCTGCCGGAATCGCGAGGAGAGTGCTACAACCTCCGCTGCCTGCTGGAACAAGGGAGAGGAAGGTCTTCGTCGAGTACCGAACGTGTGACCGACTGCGGGGGCGCTGCTGGAACGTGGCGCCGGAAGGATCGTCTACACGATCTTGAGATCGGAAAGAGTACGACTACATCACCCACGAGAATCTGCTCTCGTTAAACACTTTGGAATCTTCGAGGGTGAGTTATTCCATCGACTCGTTGCTACAATCTAGTAGATAGATCTTGGCTTGTTTGTTTGTATGCGATAGAAAATTTTTGTTTTCCATGCTACGAACCCCTACAGTGGTATCAGAGCCGTGTCTATATGTAGATCTGTTGCACGAGTAGAACACAATGGTCATTGTGGGCGTTGATGCTTTTATTGTAGATTGCTTTTTGTGTACTTTGCATCTTGCGGTATGTTGGGATGAAGCGGCCCGGGCTAACCTTACATGACATCGTTCATGAGACTTGCTCCACGCTTAACATGCAACTTGTATTGCATAAGTGGCTTTGCGGGTGCCTGTTTCTCCTAGCATAGTAAAGATCCAATTTACAACGGGTAATCAACAATGCTAGTATCAATGTTGTGGTTCTTGTTCGTAGGTTAGAACGACACTTATGGAAAGCCCCAAACCACGTAAAATATGCAAAGAAAGTAGAAGCGTCTAACTTTGTTTTGCAGGGGTGTGCAGTGATGTGATATGGCCATGATTGTGATTATATTTGATGTATGCAATGTTCCTTATTGTAAGTTGGCAACCGGCAGGAGCCATATGGTTGTCTTTAATTTCTGTTAAGACCTGCGTGTCTATTCAAAATAGTTGTAATAGTTGAAGCTGGTGGACGACAACCATGAAGAAGCGTCATTGACCTTGATGCTATGCCGGTGATGATGGAGATCATATTCGTGCTTGAAGATGGAGATCGGAAGCACAAAGAAGAAAGGCCATATCATATCACATATTATGAATTGCATGTGATGTTAATCCTTTATGCATCTTGTATTGCTTAGTAGACGACGGTAGCATTATAAGATGATCCCTCATGCACATAAATTTCAAGTTCTGAAGTGTTCACCCTTAGTATGCACCGTTGCCAAAGCTTGTTGCTTCGAAGCACCACGTGATGATCGGGTGTCTTTGATTCCGTGGGTGAATACAACGTAAGCAAGCCAGATTTGCTTATGCGGTAACTAAGGTTTGATCTTGACGAGCCTAGCATGTACAGACATGGCCTCAGGAACACGGATCGCCGAAAGGCAAAGCATGAATCATATAGTAGATATGATGAACATGATGATTGTTCGCCATTAAAACTATATCGGCTCTCGTGATGATCGGTGTTGATATAGTAGTTTTGGTTCGTGTGATCACTAAAACAATGTGAGGGATGTTGTTTTGAGTGGGAGTTCACCTAGTTTAATTTCATTAATTAATTTGAACTCAATTTGTCATAAACTTAGTCTAAACTATTGCAAATATGTTGTAGATCAATGGCAGCCCCTACCATCAATTTTAATGCGTTCCTAGAGAAAGAAAAGTTGAAAAACAATGGAAGCAACTTCGCGGATTGGTTCCGCAATTTGAGGATTGTCCTCATAGCTGGTAATTTGACCTATGTGCTGGATGCACCGCTAGGTGACCCACCTGCAGCTGATGCTACCGATGAAGTAAAGAATGTTTACCTCGCTCGGAAGAATCAGTACTCCATAGTTCAGTGTGCTATCTTGTATGGTTTAGAATCGGAGCTTCAGAAAAGGTTTGAAGAGTCAGATCCATATGATATTGTCGAGGATCTCAAATTAATTTTTGAGACTCATGCGGCAATTGAAAGTTATGAAGCTTCTGAAAAGTTCTTTAACTGCAAGATGGAAGAGGGTAGCTCCGTCAGTGAGCATGTGCTTAAGATGTCTGGGCACGCAAATAAACTTCAAAGTTTGGGTATAGTGATTCCTAATACTTTGGGAGTTTACCGCATCCTCCAATCACTACCACCAAGTTACAAGAACTTTGTGATGAACTACAACATGCAGAACATGAACAAAGAGTTGCCAGAACTATTTGCTATGTTAAAATCTGCAGAAGTGGAGATCAAGAAAGAGCACCAAGTGTTGATGGTCAATAAGACCACCAAATTCAAGAAAGGCAAGTCTAAGCAAAAGGGACACTTCAAGAAGGGTGGTAAGAAAGTTACCATGCCAACGAAGAAGACCAAGGCTGGACCTAAGCCTGAAACTGAGTGCTTTTACTGCAAGGGAGAAGGTCACTGGAAGCGGAATTGCCCAAAGTACTTGGCGGATTTGAAGAACGGCAACATCAAGAAGAAAGGTATATTTGATATACATGTTATTGATGTGTATCTCACTAGTATTCGTAGTAGTGCCTGGGTATTTGATACTGGTTCGGTTGCTCATATTTGTAACTCGAAACAGGAGCTGCAGAATAAACGGAAGCTAGCGAAGAACGAGGTGTCGATGCGTGTGGGAAACGGATCAAAGGTTGATGTGATCGCGGTCGGCACGCTACCTCTTCATCTACCATCGGGATTAGTTTTATACTTAAATAATTGTTATTTGGTGCCTGCGTTGAGCATGAACATTATATCGGGATCTTGTTTATTGCGAGACGGTTACTTGTTTAAATCAGAGAATAATGGTTGTTCGATTTATATGAGTAATATGTTTTACGCACATGCACCTTTGATAGATGGTCTATTCTTATTGAATCTCGATAGTAGAAATACACATCTTAATAACATTGAAGCTAAACGTTTGAAATCAAGCGATAATCCGACCTATATGTGGCACTGTCGTCTTGGTCACATTGGAGTGAAACGTATGAAGAAACTCCATTCCGATGGACTTCTTGAATCACTTGATTTTGAATCACTTGAAAGATGCGAAGCATGTCTGATGGGTAAAATGACTAAGACTCCATTTTCTGGTATAATGGAGCGAGCTACGGACTTATTGGAAATCATACATACCGATGTGTGTGGTCCAATGAGTGTAGCATCGCGCGGTGGTTATCGTTATGTTCTTACCTTCACGGATGATTTGAGTAGATATGGGTATATCTATTTCATGAAACATAAGTCCGAAACTTTCGAGAAGTTTAAGGAGTTTCAAAGTGAGGTAGAGAATCAACGTAACAAGAAGATTAAATTTCTACGTTCTGATCGTGGAGGTGAATATCTAAGTTACGAGTTTGGCGAGCATTTAAAGAAGTGCGGAATACTTTCACAATTGACACCGCCGGGAACACCACAGCGTAATGGTGTGTCCGAACGTCGTAATCGAACTCTCTTAGATATGGTTCGTTCTATGATGTCACTTACAGATTTACCGCTATCATTTTGGGGTTATGCATTAGAAACAGCCGCATTCACTTTAAATAGGGCACCATCTAAATCCGTTGAAACGACACCGTATGAATTATGGTTTGGAAAGAAACCTAAATTGTCGTTCCTTAAAGTTTGGGGATGCGAAGCCTATGTAAAGAAGTTACAGCCGGACAAGCTTGAACCCAAAGTGGAAAAATGCGTCTTCATAGGATACCCAAAGGAAACTATTGGGTATACCTTCTATCATAGATCCGAAGGCAAAATCTTCGTTGCCAAGAATGGATCCTTTCTAGAGAAGGAATTTCTCTCGAAAGAAGTGACTGGAAGGAAAGTAGAACTCGACGAGGTTGTCGAACCTTCTCTCGAAATTGCGAGTAGCGCAGCACCGGAAGAAGTTCCTGTGGTGCCTGCACCAATAAGAGAGGAAGCTAATGATGATGATCATGAAACTTCGGTTGAAGTTGCTACAGAGCCTCGGAGGTCAACGAGAACTCGTACCACTCCAGATTGGTATGATTCCGTTATGAATGTCATGTTGGTGGACAACACCGATGACCCCGAGACATATGAGGAAGCGATGATGAGCCCAGATTCCAATAAATGGCAAGAAGCCATGAAATCCGAGATTGGATCCATGTACGGAAACCAAGTATGGACTTTGGTGGACTTACCGGATGGCCGGAAGGCTGTCGAGAACAAATGGATTTTCAAGAAGAAAACAGATGCTGATGGTAATGTTACTGTCTATAAAGCTCGACTTGTCGCAAAAGGGTTTCGACAAATTCAAGGAGTTGACTACGATGAGACTTTCTCACCAGTAGCGAAGCTAAAGTCTGTGAGGATTATGTTAGCAATCGCTGCATATTATGATTATGAGATATGGCAGATGGATGTCAAAACAGCATTCCTCAATGGAGACATTGATGAAGAGTTGTATATGATGCAACCCAAAGGTTTTGTCGATCCTAAAGATGCTAACAAGGTATGCAAGCTTCAACGGTCCATCTATGGATTGAAGCAAGCATCCCGAAGTTGGAATCAACGTTTTGATAAGGTAATCAAAAGTTTTGGTTTTATACAAACTTATGGAGAAGCTTGTATTTACAAGAAAGTGAGTGGGAGCTCTGTAGCATTCTTAATACTGTATGTGGATGACATATTGTTGATTGGGAATGATGTAGACCTTCTTAATAGTGTCAAGGAATATTTGAATAATAGTTTTTCAATGAAGGATCTTGGCGAAGCAGCTTACATATTAGGCATAAAGATTTATAGAGATAGATCGAAACGCCAAATATCATTGTCACAAAGTACATATTTGGACAAAGTTCTAAAGAGGTTTGGAATGGAAGATAGCAAGAAAGGGTTCTTGCCCATGTTGCCCAATACGACCTTGAGTAAAACTCAAAGTCCGACATCGGCAGAAGATAGAGAAAGGATGAGTAAGACTCCCTATGCCTCAGCCATAGGATCTCTAATGTATGCCATGCTATGTACTAGACCCGACATTGCATATGCTGTTAGTTTAACTAGCAGATATCAAAGTGATCCAGGAGTGGATCATTGGACAGCGGTCAAAAACATCCTTAAGTACTTGAGAAGAACTAAGGATATGGTTCTTTCTTATGGAGGTGATGAACAGCTCGTTGTTAATGGTTACACCGATGCTAGTTGGAACACTGATCCGGATGATTCTAAATCACAATCTGGATACGTATTTATTTTGAATGGTGCAGCAGTTAGCTGGAGGAGTGCAAAGCAAAGCGTTGTGGCGAGATCTTCAACTGAATCGGAATACATGGCTGCTTCGGAGGCTTCACAAGAAGCGATATGGATGAAAGAGTTCATTACAGAGCTGGGTGTGGTTCCTAGTGCGCTGGACCCAATGTCTATCTACTGTGATAACATGGGCGCCATAGCCAATGCGCAAGAACCAAGGTCACACAAGAAGCTGAAGCATATCAAGCTACGTTTTCACGCTATTCGAGAACATATCCAGGATGGGGATATAAAGATTTGCAAAGTACACACAGATCTGAATGTGGCGGATCCGTTGACTAAACCTCTCCCGAGGGCAAAACATGACCAACACCAAACTGCCATGGGTGTTCGGTATATTACCATGTAATCTAGATTAGATGACTCTAGTGCAAGTGGGAGACTGTTGGAGATATGCCCTAGAGGCAATAATAAATATAGTTATTATTATATCTTTGTGTTTATGATAAATGTTTGCATTCATGCTATAATAGTATTAACAAGGAAACCATTAATACTTGTGTGAATTGTAAACTTAATTTGAAGTCCCTAGTATAGCCTCTATACTTCACTAGCTTGTTGGTTGATTGATGATGTGGTTTCTTTGTCATGAACATTGAGATGTTATCAACAACAAGATCATATCGTTAGGAGAATGATATGGTGGACATACTCCTATAGATAAGCGTAGCATAAAGATCAAGTCATTTCAATAGTTCAATTGCTATATGCTTTCTGATACATAGTAACCTAATTCCTTCGACCATGAGATCATGCATATCACCTTTACTGGATGGATGCTTTGATGTCATCAAACACCACACCGTAACAGGGTGGCTATAAAGGTGGTATTGAGTGTTCGGAAAGTATTGGTTGAAACACATGGATCAAGAGTGGGATTTGTCCATCCACATGACGGATAGATATTCTCTGGGCCCTCTCGGTGAAATGTCATCCAATTAGCTTGCAAGCATGTGACTGGGTCACAAGGGATCACATATCACGGGAACGAGAAAAGAGTACTTATCAGTAACGAGGTTGAACTAGGTATGCAGAGATACCGAAGATCATAACCTCGGATAAGTAACATATCGTGAGACAAAGGGAAATTGGTATCGTATGTAAGTGGTTCATTCGATCGCAAAGTAATCGTAGAAATATGTGGGAGCCATATGAATTTCCAGATTCCTCTATTGGTTATTGTTCGGAGAAGTGTCTCGATCATGTCTGCATAATTCACGAACCGTAGGGAGACACACTTAAGGATTCGACGTTGTTTGAGTAGTTATGGTATTATGAGAAAGAGACCGAATGTTGTTCGGAGTCTCGGATGGGATCCGGGATATCACGAGGTGATCCGGAATGGTCCGGAGAATAAGATTCATATAAGGAAAGTCCCGTTTCGGAGTTCGGGAATGATTCCGGTGTTTTCATCGGGAACATTCTAGAAGGTCCCGGAATGTCCGGCACTCCGGGGGGGAAGGGGTACATGAATGTGTCATTGCATGTTGGAATGATTGCATCATGTACTAAGTGTTCTCGCTGTCCGAAATAAAGGGTTAATTCAAATCCTAATTGAAAAAGTCAAACTGCCAGTTTTCGGTCAAACTGCCAGTTTTCGGAAAGAGGAGAAAGAGGAGGAGAGGTGGAGGCCGAGTTGGAGGAGGGTTCCTCCCCTAGGCCGGCGCACCTCCCTAGGCCGAGTTGGGGAGGAACTCCTCCCCATGGCGCCGGCCCTCCCACCTATAAAGGGAGGGGCAGGGCTCCTCTCTCTACACACTACTAGTTCCTACCCTCTAAACTAAACCCTAGATCTAAACCCCGGTTTAGAGCTATTTTGGTTTAGAGCCTTCTAATTGGTTTAGAGCCCTCTAATTGGTGTGTCTAATTACTAGACCACTAATAGCCTCTCTCATAAGCTCCACCATACTCGCACCGGCTTAAGGCGAAGCCCTGCGGGATCTCCCCTCTACTTCCGGTACCACGCCGTTGTGCTGCCGGAATCGCGAGGAGAGTGCTACAACCTCCGCTGCCTGCTGGAACAAGGGAGAGGAAGGTCTTCGTCGAGTACCGAACGTGTGACCGACTGCGGGGGCGCTGCTGGAACGTGGCGCCGGAAGGATCGTCTACACGATCTTGAGATCGGAAAGAGTACGACTACATCACCCACGAGAATCTGCTCTCGTTAAACACTTTGGAATCTTCGAGGGTGAGTTATTCCATCGACTCGTTGCTACAATCTAGTAGATAGATCTTGGCTTGTTTGTTTGTATGCGATAGAAAATTTTTGTTTTCCATGCTACGAACCCCTACAACTAATGCCCCAGGGCACAATGCTTCTACTCCGCAGGTTTCGACGGCGACTCGCCGCCACCCCTGCGGTTGCGAATGAAGGGCGTGTACGGGTTTGATGGGTACATCGTCAACTCACCCGCCATCGCTGCACGTAACGGCTGCTCGACCTTGAAGTCCCGATGCTTTGGCTCAGGATCGTTGGGGGCGACAGTCGTCTCCTAATAGGGGAGGAGGTCGCCCATCGCCCAAACGCGATCGGAATACACCGCGGCCCGGTCCGTCAGCTTCAGCACCTCAGAAATATCCACAGAGCCTGTTGACGCGGGGTAGCCACTCGTCACATCGTCCAGGTCGAAGTCCTCTGGGAAGTGGGAAAGCCCAAGGCTGAGAGCCGTCGCCGCCCCGCGCCGGAAGGCCGACCGCGTCATGAATTCGACGACTGACAGCGCCTTCTCCAGATAACGCCATACTTCGACGAGGTCACTGGGAATCACTTCTGTGGGCGATATCTCCTGAAGATATGCTCGAATGCAAGTCGCGGACAATGCGGCCGAGTCGACCAGAGTGGTCACACACTGCCGCGCGTCATACGACTGCGCCTCCTCCGAGCTGTCAATAATCTGACCTGTGGACAGAGGTCGGCAGTGAGTACAACAACGACTCCACAATACAGCTATTACAGGAAGAGGAAAAAGGAAGAAAGTTTTACCAATTAGCGGACGGCAGAGGCCCGTGATGAAGCTTTGAAGCGAGGAGAAGTCGTTCTGCAGCCCAACAACGAGTGCGTCAGACACCTTCCGCTCTTCAGCGGCAGCCGTAACAGCAGCTTTCGCTCGTCCATCCGCCGAGCTCGCCTCCGCCTTCGCTTCCTTGAGCTCACGCTCCAGATCAGCGATCCGCTTCTCGGTCGTGCTCAAGGCAGATTGAGCCGCCGTCAGGTCACCCGCCGGGACAAGACACTGTCGGACCTCTTCGCCTCGGCTGCAATTGCTTGGAGTCCCTTGTTCGTCTCCTGGACGGCAACGAGTTCCTTCTCCATGCGACACTTTGCTGCGAGCCGATCGGCCGATTCACGCTGCAAGCCCTGCGCACAATTCAAACTGTCAACAACAATGAAATCCTAAGTTCCCACCCGCTGAAATTCAGCGATTAGGCACTCGGGGACTGGAGATCAAAAATCCTAAGTGCCCACCCGCTGAAATTCAGCGACTAGGCACTCGGGGACTGGAGATCAAAAATCATAAGTGCCCACCCGCTCTGAAATTCAGCGACTAGGCACTCGGGGACTGGACGTTCCAAAAACACTAAGAATCCGACCACTGAAATTCAGTGGCCCGATCCTCGGGGACTGGACATACCTGGATGGCTGCGCCCAGCATGCTGTGAAGCTACAGCGCGTCCACAGACGCAAGCACGACTGGAGTATGTCCGCGCCACTGCTCGACCTCCATCTCGGCGACCCCAGGTGTCTGGCTTGCTGGCGCCGCGCCACTCGTTGTGGCCGCCTTGGCCATGAAGTGGGGGAACGTTGCAGCGGATGTCGCGACGCCACTAGGGGCCAGCTCGGCCACTTCAGGCGGGGCAACAACCTCCTTGGTCTTCAAGGCCACTTCCGCCACAGTCGGAGGTTCGCTCGGAGCGACTGCCGTGTCATCGGATACCGTGACGACGTTGTCGCCTTTCGCCCTCTTGGCACCGTCTGCGGGAGCAGCGACTTCGTCAGTTTTCCTCTTCCGTGAGGGGTCTTCCTCGGTGACGACTGGTGGAACCTTGGCCACGAGAGGATGGCCGATCTTTTTAACTCCAGTCCTGCGAATCAACAATATGAGTCAAGTTGTCCGATTACAACGAAAGGCAAGTAGGTGAACAAGACTTACTTGGCGACTGGTATAAACCGCAGACCAGTGCGGATGCTGGCTGGCTTGTCCAGCTCGGGCCCCAACTTCCGACTGAGGCCCATCTCTAACACACCGTGTGCCCAAGACACAGAGGGCCTCTTCGAAGACGAGGCCGCGGCAGGAGCCTCCGTGACGACAGCTGCGGGAGCTTTCTTGGGAGGCGAAGCTGCCGCGGATGGAGTAGCTCCCAACCCAGAGACCGGGGTGAATGGGGATGGAAGCAAAGCCAGAGGTACCTCGTCTAGGGGAGCGGCAGCATCCGGCGCTACGGTCGTGTGCACCTCTTTGCCCTTAGCCGAGCTGGAGGCGTCTGAGCTGGTCGCGGATCGGGGCGGAGACATTTGCTTCGCCGGCTTCGTCTTCTTCCTCGGTGGAGCCTTCACCTCCTTCTTCTTCTTCGACGGTGTGGCCTCACGACGTGAGGTGTGCTCGGGAAGCTCGTCGTCATCGTCATCGTGAGGCTCGAGGATTCTACTCGCCTCGAGCTCGCGCTGACGTTGCCCGCGAGTTTTGCGAACTGTCGGGGCAGCGTCTTCCGCGGGCTCGTCTTCGTCATCGTCGTCGTCATCACCCGCGTCTCTCCCGATGTCGCCTTTGGAGGGCGGCGACTCGCTCCCATCCTGGACGGACAAGCTCGAGTTCTCGTCGTCTGTGGGTGGGAGCCATCCTTCCACCACTTGGAACAACTACAATAAAAATGAAACAACGTCAGCATAATCGTGACTGCATCATCTGCGACTGCGAATGGTGACTAAGATGGCGACTTACCGTCGGAGCTGGGCGCCTTGCGGTATAGGGGCGACCCCGGCCTTCGCGTCCAGGTACGCCGCCTGGGTGATCTTCTTCAGGGCCAGGATGTAGTCTTCGAGTTTCCACTCGGCGAGGCAGGATTTCGTCGGGTTGTCCCTACCCGCATACTCGTACATATAATGGTCGCGGCGGGCCAAAGGCACGAGCCGCCGCCCGAGCCAGCAGTTGTAAAGGTTGATGGTTTGGAGGCCCTTCTTCTTCAGGCCGCGGATGGTTTGCAACATTTCATCGACAACCATCCGCTGGTCCAGCGGGAGCTTGCCGACCTGGAGCCGACGCGGTTCGGGCCGGTCGGCGGAGTACCTTGGAAGCGCCACCTCGCCGTTTGGAGTCGCCTCGGTGACGTAGAACCAGGATTTCTTCCACTCGTTTGTCGCCTTGGCGGGCAGCATCAGATCGAAGAACGACGCCTTCGACTTCAGCTGAAATGTCAGGCCACCCGCAGCCAGCATCGGGCCTCCTGATTCTTCGTGACTAATCCTCCCATGGAATAGATACTGCCACAAGGGGAAGTTGGGCCTGCAGCCCAGATAGCACTCGCAGAATGCCACGAAATTGGCGCTCTGCTCGATGCTATGCGGGCCCAGGTCCGACGGCTGGATCCCGTAGAAGGCGCAGAAGCGCCGGAAGAAGAGAGAAGTAGGAAACCCCAGCCCCCGCTCCAGGTGGCTGGTGAAGCAAATGAATTCTCCCTCGCGCGGGTCCGGAGTCACCTCTCCGGCCGCGGGGATGCGCCATCTGCCGGCGCGCAGAATCCTGGCCTCCTCGAAGGACGCCAGTAGCGCCCTAGTGCACTTGGATCTGCCCCATGGTTCGGTGGAGGGGGCCATTGGTCGGAAATTCGCAGAGGTCGGAGCTCTCTGGATCGGTTGGATCGCGATGCAGAGTGGAAAACGGAGATGGACGAAATCGGAGGAAAGACGAAGGAGTGTTTACCCGCTTGCCTGTCATTCTCCTTATATAGCGGTTGCTACCCCCCAATTTCGGGAGCCGTTACTACGCGGTAATTACGCCAAAGTTACCGTTGGATTACCCCAACGGCTAGTTTTGACCCCACTTGACGGTCCAACTTCATCCAATCAACTCGACGACTCGCCGACCCGATCACTACAACAGTGACTGACTATTCGCCGACCCGTTCGCGGAGCTGCGAACCGATCGGTCGCCGTTATTGCGACTGGGATAACTAGTTTTTCCTTTATTCAGGAGTCCGCCGTCGATTTGACTGGGCGTCCGCATTGGATCCGTATACACCGACTGCCAGCGAACACCTGCGACCAATCAACGACGGCCTCGGGGACTACTGATGGGGATATGCCTACCGGGGTATACCCAGCAAGACGTTTCCGACTGGCCCAGATACCAGCGAGTGGGTTTGCAAGACGGCGACTGGATCAAGAGTTGGCGTGGACCCAAGCGATTGGAAGCTGAAGGCCCAGAGATGTAGATAGGCCCAGTCGGATTAGGTTAAAGGATCGCTGAAACCTTAACTGATTCGGTTGAGATCTGTAAACCCAGGAAGGTGAGCCTATATAAACCTCCCTAGAGGACGCATAGAGGATACGTTACATCATACACCCAAGCGACTCGCTGCCTAGCCACCGAGTTCGCCCCATTGTACTCTCACCATAATACAATCTAGCAGGAGTAGGTCTTTACCCTCCGGGGGTTCGAACCTGGGTAAATCCTTGTGTCTCCGCCCTCATCTCGCACCGCAGATGGTTGGACACCCTTGCCCCATGTTCTACTACTCGCTGCCGATCGCAGCATCTGTCGTGGTCATTCCCACGACAGGAGTTCACCTAGATTAATTTAACTATTAATTAGAACTAAATTTGTCATAAACTTAGTCTAAACTATTGCAAATATGTTATAGATCAATTGCGTCCCCTACCATCAATTTTAATGCGTTCCTAGAGAAAGAAAAGTTGAAAAACAATGGAAGCAACTTCGCGGATTGGTTCCGCAATTTGAGGATTGTCCTCAATGCTGGTAATTTGACCTATGTGCTGGATACACCGCTGGGTGACCCGCCTGCAGCTGATTCTACGGATGAGGTAAAGAATGTTTTCCTCGCTCGGAAGAATCAGTACTTGATAGGGAAAAGGTGTCCGATCTTTCGATGAGATGATAATGTTCAATTTGGTGGAGTTTGGGCTTGACGATCCGACTACACGTGCGGGCATGAGCGCTAATGCAATCGCTAGGCCAATCTCCTGGAGGTTACTGATCCTGCGGAAACACGATCAGCCTGACCAGCGAGGGTCTTAATCCCTACCTGAAATCGAGAACAAGTAAGAACTAATATTGCAATCAAGATATTGCGGATTAAGATGAAAGCTTATTGAAAAGGTGGGATCCTGTATAGGTGCGAAGTACAAGAGGCCTCTGCGACGCTCGAGCCTTGGCGAAGTTGCTATGATGGCTAACTTAATGTCTAAACAAAATCCGAGTCTATGGTGACGGCTAAGGGGAGTATTTAAGGAGGAAAAGGTGGGGTTTCGGCCAGCCATAGAAGTGGTGGCCGAATCCAACCCTAGAAGTCCTTTTCTCCTCAAATACGGACTCTAAAAAGTGGCTATTTAAAATCCTGCGAAAATTACATGCGCCTGGCCCAAAATAAAGGTGTCGCAGCACCATATTAAGCTATGGACGAATTTGTGAAGTATTAATCTTGAATATTTCGTCCAAGCCTTCTTTCTTTATTATGGTGGCCTCAAAGTTCTGAAATCTTCATCCGTGGCCTTCTCTTGAATCATCACATGCTTGCTGCCATCTCCATGCATGACCTTGCTCCAATGCTTGTCCCTCTCATCCATGCTTGGTCCATCATTCCTAAGAGTAAGAAATACATCTGATTTAGTCAGCATCATATTCTCATGTATGTGAGGAATAGTTCCAAGAAACGAAAGTACCTGATAGTTAAGTTGTTTGGCACGAGATCGAGTGATAGGTCCTTGTATGTGTGTAGATGTAGGTACAACGGTTGTATCAATAGATGGGATTTCCAAATCATGCTCCCCTTCTTGAATTGAAGTCGTTCTCGATGTAATCTCATCTTCCTCACCAAAGTAAGGCTTCAAATCTGCAATGTTAAACGTAGGACTAACCGTACCAAAGTCTGCAAGCAACTCAAGTTTATATGCATTATCGTTTATTTTCTCTAACACCTTAAAAGGACCAGCAGCACGTGGCATTAAGTTAGACTTGCGTAAATCAGGAAAACGATCTTTAAGCAAATGTAACCAAACAAGATCTCCAACATCAAACACAACATGCTTTCTCCCTTTATCCCCAGCAAGTCTATACTTAGCATTCATGTGTTCTATGTTATCTTTAGTAGTCTTATGCAACTTTAATATCATTTCAGCGCGTTGAGTAGCATCCAAATTATTTTGCACTGAAGAAGGTAAAGGCAATAAATCAATAGGTGCACGAGGAACAAAACCATACACGATCTCAAATGGGCACATCTTTGTGGTAGAATGTAGCGAACGATTATAAGCAAATTCTATATGAGGTAATCACTCTTCCCATAATTTTAAGTTCTTCAAAACAGCCCGCAACATAGTAGACAAAGTTCTATTTACTACTTCAGTTTGTCCATCAGTTTGGGGATGACATATAGTACTAAACAGCAATTTAGTCCCCAACTTAGCCCATAAACATCTCCAAAAGTGGCTAAGAAATTTAGTATCACGATCAGAAACAATAGTATTTGGCACACCATGTAAACAAACAATTTCATAAAAGAACAAATACGCAATATGCGCAGCATCATCCGTTTTATGACAAGGAATAAAGTGTGCCATCTTAGAAAACCGATCCACAACAACAAAAATACTATCCCTCCCCTTCTGTGTACGTGGCAATCCCAAAACAAAGTCCATAGAAATATCCTCCCAAGGAACACTAGGAACAGGAAGAGGCATATATAAACCATGTGGATTAAGGCGAGACTTAGCTTTTTGACAAGTAGTGCAGCATGCCACAAATCTCTCAACATCTCGACGCATACGTGGCCAAAAGAAGTGTGCAGCAAGAACATCCTCCGTTTTCTTGACACCAAAGTGTCCCATCAATCCTCCTTCATGCGCCTCCTGTAACAACAAAAGACGAACAGAACTATCTGGAATGCATAGTTTGTTAGCACGGAACACAAATCCATCATTGAAGACGAACTTGTTCCATGTTCTACCATCTCTACAATTCTGCAACACATCTTTAAATTCAGCATCATGCACATATTGTTCCTTAATAGTTTCCAATCCAAATATTTTTAAGTCAAGTTGAGATAACAAAGTATAACGGCGCGACAAAGCATCAGCAATAACATTAACTTTACCCTTTTTGTGTTTGATAACATAAGGAAAAGACTCAATAAATTCAACCCACTTTGCATGATGACAATTCAACTTAGCTTGACTACGAATATGCTTCAAAGATTCATGATCAGAATGTATAACAAATTCTTTAGGCCATAGATAATATTGCCAAGTTTCTAATGTCCGAACCAACACATATAATTCTTTATCATAAGTAGAATAGTTCAGACTAGCCCCACTCAATTTCTCACTAAAATATGCAACAGGTTTTCCCTCTTGTAATAACACACCTCCCAAACCAATTCCACTAGCATCACATTCAAGCTCAAAAGTCTTATTAAAATCGGGAAGTTGGAGTAAGGGAGCATGTGTTAGCTTATCTTTCAATATCGCGAAGGCATGTTGTTGTGCATTGCCCCAAACAAAGGGCACATCCTTCTTGGTAAGTTCATTCAGCGGCGCGGCAATTGATCCAAAGTATTTGACAAAGTGCCTATAAAAACCAGCGAGGCCAAGAAAACTCCTCACGTGTGTGACCGTCTTGGGCTGCGGCCAAATCTCAATAGCTTCAGTCTTGGCTGGATCCACTTCAATACCCTGTGATGTAACAATATAGCCAAGAAACGCAATTCGATTGGTGAAAAAGGTGCACTTCTCAAGATTACCAAACAAACGTGCATCACGTAAAGCATTGAAAACAGCACGTAAATGGTCCAAATGATCCTCTAAAGATTTGCTATAAATCAGAATATCATCAAAGTAGACTACCACAAAGCGTCCAATGAAAGCACGTAAAACTTCGTTCATTAATCTCATGAAAGTGCTGGGTGCATTAGTTAAACCAAACGGCATCACTAACCACTCATATAAACCGAACTTAGTTTTAAATGTTGTTTTCCATTCATCTCCAAATTTCATACGAATCTGGTGGTAACCACTACACAAATCAACTTTAGAAAACATGGTAGAGCCACTCAATTCATCAAGCATGTCATCCAAACGTGGAATAGGATGATGATATCGAATAGTAATATTATTGATAGCTCTACAATCAGTACACATGCGCGAAGAACCATCTTTCTTAGGTACCAAAATAATAGGAACAGCACAGGGGCTAAAGGACTCACGAATATGATCTCTGTCGAGTAGTTCCTGAATTTGGCGTTGTATCTCATTTGTCTCCTCTGGATTGGTTCTATATGGCGCGCGGTTGGGCAACGTAGCACCAGAAATTAGATCAAATTGGTGCTCAATTCCTCTAATAGGAGGTAGTCCTGGTGGCATCTCAGCGGGAAAAACGTCCTCATATTCCTACAAAAGGTTAGCAATAGCGGGTGGCAAAGAAGGAGGCATATCCTCAAATGAAAACAAAACCTCTTTGCAGATAATTGCATAACATTGAGTATTGATTACATCTAGTTCAGCAATATCAATTTTATTTGCAAGCATACATGGACACTTCAAACAAATTTCAGTAGCATGTTTAGAATCAGATTTAGTGTTCTTTGGTGGTACAAAATCTGCAGCAACAATCTAATTCTCACTTTTATTTTTCTCCTCAGTTTTAGCTCTACTAGCTCTAGCAAGATCATCTTTTAAAATCTGTTCGAGAGTCATAGGTTTTAGACCAATTTTCATTCCATCATGCATAAGAGAATAGTGATTAGTTTTGCCATTATGAACAGATTCTCTATCAAATTTCCATGGTCTAGCAAGTAACAAAGAACAAGCTTGCATAGGTACAACATCACAATCAACAAAATCAGAATATGTACCAATATTAAAATGCACGCGCACCGTTCTTGTTACCTTGATCTTGCGAGAACTCTCAAACCATTGGATGTAATATGAATGTGTGCGTTGTCTTATTGGAAGTGCAAGCTTCTCTATCATGTCAACACTAGCCAGATTATTACAACTCCCTCCATCAATGATGATCCTTATAGCTCTTTCCTTGACAACACCACGTGTTTGGAACAGGTTGTGGCATTGATCATGCTCAGATTTGCTCAATTGCAGACTCAACACATGTTGCGTAACTAAGCTCTTGTATTGATCAGCAGTTTCAGCTCCCATTACCTCTGTCTCTTCATCAGAATCACAAGTGTCTCCATCTCGAGCAGAAATAAGAGCTAATGTATCTTCATCAAAGTCACTCGCTGAATTATATTGACCATCATCACGTACCATCATAACACGTTGTGTTGTGCACTGTCTCTCAATATGACCAAAACCCCAGCACTTGCGGCATTGTATATCCTTTGTTTTACCCATGGAAGCCATAGAAGATGCACTACGAGCAGGAGCATTGGATGACGACGGAGGAGCAGCTGACGGAAATATTGTGGTGGCCTTGGATGTGGTAGTAGCTGGTGGAGAATCACGAGAAGAAGGCGCTGATTTTTGGTATGTCCAAGTGGATGTGCGACCTGCAGAATTATTAGTCCTCCTCCATGGTGTTTGGCGATCCTGCACTTCACGTTCAGCTTTGCAATCAATATGAAACAAACGACTGATGGAATTATATTCCTTATAGTCTAATATGTGTTGAATGTCCTTGTTTAATCCACTAAAAAAACGTGCAAGCATTTGTTCAGTAGTTTCAACAAGACCACACCGAACCAGCCCCGTTTGCAATTCCTGATAATACTCTTCTACATAATTTATTTCTTGTTCCAAACGTGTCAGATTCTTTAGTAAATCACGTTGATAAGTGGGAGGCACAAAATGAACACGCATAGCAGTTTTTAAAGCAGTCCAAGTACGAGGAATAGTAGTAGGATTTAAACGACAATACTCAGACCACCAAAGGGAAGAAAAATTAGTAAATTCACATGTAGCAGCACTAACCCGCATATTCTCAGGATATTATAAACATGAAAACGTTGTTCTACTTCCATCTCCCATGTAAGAAATGCATCAGGATTATATTTATCCTCAAAAGATGGAATATTTAATTTAAGCTTTGCAACATGATCATCATCACGTACCGGTGGTCGAGCGTTGTGGTGGTAATGTCGGGGTCGGCCAGCAGGGTGTGAAGGTTGTTCAACCTCCTCTTCAAACAGATCATCGTCGTCGAGGTCGTAGTAGTACCCGTCGTCTGCCCCCAATGTCGTAGTAGCAGCCGCGGTGGAAGCCTGAGGTGCTTCAGCTGCAGCGGTAGCCGTCTGAGGTGCGGCGGCAGCTGAACCAGCATTACGACCCGTGATCGAAATGCGCCGTGTGCCATGCCGAGGTGCCAATGGGGCGGGTGCGGGTGCCGGCAATCTGTCCAAAACCTCCTTGAACCGAGCGTCAAGCTTGTCGTTGAAGGATTTCTCGAGTCCATCGATCTTGTCCATGGAGTTGGTGAGCTTGGTGTCAAACTCCTCTAGTCGTGCATTCACATATTCAGCGCGACCGACCAATAGCTCGGAGAAGTTGTCATGTAGTTCTTGGTTCGTCATTGTGACAGGGTTACGCGAAGTATCTGCCATGGTTAGTTCTTTAAAAAGCACAGGTATATATGCCTATAACTACGAAAATATGGTGGAAGGCACGCGTAATCTGTCAAGCAATATACGAAGCTCTTACAAGTTCTTACCAAACAGCAGGAAAAGGCGATGTGCAACCGCGAGGAGCAGTGGGTCCATAGATTGAACCGAGTGATTACCAGGAGTCGAGACACCGCATGTGGAGAAATCTGTGGAGCTCTAGGAAGGCTTAGAAAAGGGTTTAGCAATTATCAAAACAGCAATGTAAATTTTGAAAGAATGCTCAACGGTGGTACTGTGCTGGTCCTAGGCTAGACCGTACTAGAGACGCGAGCCTAGATCACCAACGATGTCACGACGCGACACAACAAGCAACGTATGATGATATGGCACCCTGAAAAGCGAACCGAGATATCAAAAATCACTATGATGGCGAGTGTCTCGAACTGATCAACGGGGTCTAGAAACAGGTTAGCCCCAAAAAAAATTGTCGAAATTTTTGTATTATGCTCCGGAAAGCGTGCAGGCGCCAAAAAAATATCGCTATAATGGCCGATGGAGAAAAGTGATCCCCGGAGCCGAAAATCAGTATAGCCAGAATTTTTTTCAGAGGCGGTTCCAGACTTTTTTGCTCTCCTTCTGGACTTACGACTAAACTTGTAGCTCAACACGGAAACAACAAGGAAGGAGGGTAAAAAGAAATAACTAGGAAACAATAACTCAACTCGGACTCGTGTCACGGCAGGAAAGGTGATCGGATCCGTGTCGCGGTAGGAAGGCGGTGGCGGAGTTTTAGGGTTTATGGTGGCTGGGTGTATGGCGGCAAAATATGGTGGCGGAATATGGTGGCGGTGATCTGCGAGTGTGGCGGTGACTACTGTGATCAGAACTCGAAACTCTAAGGGACGAGACACTAAGACCAGCAACTCGACGCGACGATGCAGACACAAATTCAACAATGCAAAACTAAAAAGATAATGCAAGGCGTAGATTGGTGATGGGATGGATCTGAACTCTAACTATGTTTTTGGCTTTTTTGTGGGTTATAGGTAAAACAGATCTAATCTACGAAAACAGTAAAATCTCACCGAGCAACCTGGAATCTGATACCACTTGATAGGGCAAAGGTGTATTATCTTTCGATGAGATGATAATGGTCGATTTGGTGGAGTTCGGGATTGACGATCCGACTACACGTGCGGACACGAGCGCCAATGCAATCGCTAGGCCAATCTCCTGGAGGTTACTGATCCTGCGGAAACACGATCAGCCTGACTAGCGAGGGTCTTAATCCCTACCTGAAATCGAGAACAAGTAAGAACTAATATTGCAATCAAGATATTGCGGATTAAGATGAAAGCTTTATTGAAAAGGTGGGATCCTGTATAGGTGCGAAGTACAAGAGGCCTCTGCGACGCTCGAGCCTTGGCGAAGTTGCTATGATGGCTAACTTAATGTCTAAACAAAATCCGAGCCTATGGTGATGGCTAAGGGGAGTATTTAAGGAGGAAAAGGTGGGGTTTCGGCCAGCCATAGAAGTGGTGGCCGAATCCAACCCTAAAAGTCCTTTTCTCCTCAAATACGGACTCTAAAAAGTGGCTATTTAAAATCCTACGAAAATTACATGGGCCTGGCCCAAAATAAAGGTGTCGCGGCACCATATTAATCTATGGACGAATTTGTGAAGTATTAATCTTGAATATTTCGTCCAAGCCTTCTTTCTTCATTATGGTGGCCTCAAAGTTCTGAAATCTTCATCTGTGGCCTTCTCTTGAATCATCACATGCTTGCTGCCATCTCCATGCATGACCATGCTCCAATGCTTGTCCCTCTCATCCATGCTTGGTCCATCATTCCTAAGAGTAAGAAATACATTTGATTTAGGCATCATCATATTCTCTTGTATGTGAGGAATAGTTCCAAGAAACGAAAGTACCTGATAGTTAAGTTGTTTGGCACGAGATCGAGTGATAGGTCCTTGTATGTGTGTAGATGTAGGTACAACGGTTGTATCAATTGATGGGATGTCCACATCATGCTCCCCTTCTTGAATTGAAGTCGTTCTCGACACAATCTCATCTTCCTCACCAAAGTAAGGCTTCAAATCTGCAATGTTAAACGTAGGACTAACCGTACCAAAGTCTGCAGGCAACTCAAGTTTATATGCATTATCGTTTATTTGCTCTAACACCTTAAAAAGACCAGCAGCACGTGGCATTAACTTAGACTTGCGTAAATCAGGAAAACGATCTTTACGCAAATGTAACCAAACAAGATCTCCAACATCAAACACAACATGCTTTCTCCCTTTATCCCCAGCAAGTTTATACTTAGCATTCATGTGTTCTATGTTATCTTTAGTAGTCTTATGCAAGTTTAATATCATTTCAGCGCGTTGAGTAGCATCCATATTATTTTGCACCGAAGAAGGTAAAGGCAATAAATCAATAGGTGCACGAGGAACAAAACCATACACGATCTCAAACGGGCACATCTTTGTGGTAGAATGTAGCGAACGATTATAAGCAAATTCTATATGAGGTAAACACTCTTCCCACAATTTTAATTTCTTCTTCAAAACAGCCCGCAACATAGTAGACAAAGTTCTATTTACTACTTCAGTTTGTCCATCAGTTTGGGGATGACATGTAGTACTAAACAACAATTTAGTCCCCAACTTAGGCCATAAACATCTCGAAAAGTGGCTAAGAAATTTAGTATCACGATCAGAAAAAATAGTATTTGGCACACCATGTAAACGAACAATTTCATGAAAGAACAAATCAGCAATATGCGCAGCATCATCCGTTTTATGACAAGGAATAAAGTGTGCCATCTTAGAAAACCGATCCACAACAACAAAAATATTATCCCTCCCCTTCTGTGTACGTGGCAATCCCAAAACAAAGTCCATAGAAATATCCTCCCAAGGAACACTAGGAACAGGAAGAGGCATATATAAACCATGTGGATTAAGGCGAGACTTAGCTTTTTGACAAGTAGTGCAGCGTGCCACAAATCTCTCAACATCTCGACGTATACGTGGCCAAAAGAAGTGTGCATCAAGAACATCCTCCGTTTTCTTGACACCAAAGTGTCCCATCAATCCTCCTCCATGCGCCTCCTATAACAACAAAAGATGAACATAACTATCTGGAATGCATAGTTTGTTAGCACGGAACACAAATCCATCATTGAAGACGAACTTGTTCCATGTTCTACCATCTCTACAATTCTGCAACACATCTTTAAATTCAGCATCATGCACATATTGTTCCTTAATAGTTTCCAATCGAAATATTTTTAAGTCAAGTTGAGATAACAAAGTATAACGGCGCGACAAAGCATCAGCAATAATATTATCTTTACCCTTTTTATGTTTGATAACATAAGGAAAAGACTCAATAAATTCAACCCACTTTGCATGATGACGATTCAACTTAGCTTGACTACGAATATGCTTCAAAGATTCATGATCAGAATATATAACAAATTCTTTAGGCCATACATAATGTTGCCAAGTTTCTAATGTCCGAACCAACGCATATAATTCTTTATCATAAGAAGAATAGTTCAGACTAGCCCCACTCAATTTCTCACTAAAATATGCAGCACCATATTAAGCTATGGACGAATTTGTGAAGTATTAATATTGAATATTTAGTCCAAGCCTTCTTTCTTCATTATGGTGGCCTCAAAGTTCTGAAATCTTCATCTGTGGCCTTCTCTTGAATCATCACATGCTTGCTGCCATCTCCATGCATGACCATGCTCCAATGCTTGTCCCTCTCATCCATGCTTGGTCCATCATTCCTAAGAGTAAGAAATACATATGATTTAGGCAGCATCATTTTCTCATGTATGTGAGGAATAGTTCCAAGAAACGAAAGTACCTGATAGTTAAGTTGTTTGGCACGAGATCGAGTGATAGGTCCTTGTATGTGTGTAGCTGTAGGTACAACGGTTGTATGAATAGATGGGATGTCCACATCAGTACTCCACAGTTCAGTGTGCTATATTGTATAGTTTGGAATTGGAGCTTCAAAAAAGGTTTGAGAACCATGACCCACATGATATTGTCCGTGAACTCAAAATGATATTTGAGTCTCATGCGGAAGTTGAGAGTTATGAGGCTTCTGAAAAGTTCTTTAACTGCAAGATGGAAGAGGGCAGCTCCGTTAGTGAGCACGTGCTTAAGATGTCTGGGCACGCAAGCAAGATTCAAATCTTAGGTATAGTGATTACTAATGCTTTGGGGATTCACCGTGTCCTCCAATCACTACCACCAAGTTACAAGAACTTTGTGATGAACTACAGTATGCAAAACATGGACAAGTCATTGCTCGAACTCTTCTCCATGTTGAAGTCTGCAGAAGTGGAGATCAAGAAACAGCACCAAGTGTTGTTGGTCAATAAGACCACCAAATTCAAGAAGAAAGGCAAGTCTAAGAAAAAGGGAAACTTCAAGAAGGGCGGTAAGAAAGTTACCGCGCCTACGAAGAAGACTAAGGCTGGGCCTAATGCTGATATTGAGTGCTTTTACTGCAAGTGAGAGGGTCACTAGAAGCGGAATTTCCCTAAGTACTTGACGGATTTGAAGAACGACAACATCAAGAAGAAAGGTATATCCAATATACATGTTATTGATGTGTATCTCACTAGTACTCGTAGTAGTGCCTGGGTATTTGATACTGGTTCGGTTGCTCATATTTATAACTCGAAACAGGTGCTGCAGAATAAACGGACGCTAGCGAAGAACGAGGTGACGATGCACGTTGGAAATGGATCAAAGGTTGATGTGATCGCGGTCGGCACGCTACCTCTTCATCTACCATCGGGATTAGTTTTATACTTAAATAATTGTTATTTGGTGCCTGCGTTGAGCATGAACATTATATCAGGTTCATGTTTATTGCGAGACGGTTACTTGTTTAAGTCCGAGAATAATGGTTGTTCGATTTATATGAGTAATATGTTTTATGCACATGCACCTTTGATAGATAGTCTATTCTTATTGAATCTCGATTGTAGTAATACACACATTAATAACATTCAAGCTAAACGTTTGAAATTGAGTGATAACTCGACCTATATGTGGCACTGTCGTCTTGGTCATATTGGAGTGAAGCGTATGAAGAAACTCCATTCTGATGGACTTCTTGAATCACCTGAAAGATGCGAAGCATGTCTGATGGGTAAAATGACTAAGACTCCATTTTCTGTTATGATGGAGCGAGCTACGGACTTATTGGAAATCATACATACCGATGTGTGTGGTCCAATGAGTGTAGCATCGCGCGGTGGTTATCGCTATGTTCTTACCTTCACGGATGACTTGAGTAGATATGGGTATATCTATTTCATGAAACATAAGTCCGAAACTTTCGAGAAGTTTAAGGAATTTCAAAGTGAGGTAGAGAATCAACGTAACAAGAAGATTAAATTTTCTACGATCTGATCATGGAGGTGAATATCTAAGTTATGAGTTTGGCGAGCATTAGAAGAAATGCGGAATACTTTCACAATTGACACCGCCGGGAACACTACAACGTAATGGTGTGTCCGAACATCGTAATCGAACTCTCTTAGATATGGTTCGTTCTATGATGTCACTTAGAGATTTACCGCTATCATATTGGGGTTATGCATTAGAAACAGCCGCATTCACTTTAAATAGGGCACCATCTAAATCGGTTGAAATGACACCGTATGAATTATGGTTTGAGAAGAAACCTAAATTTCGTTCCTTAAAGTTTTGGGTTGCGAAGCTTATGTAAAGAAGTTACAGCCCGACAAGCTTGAACCCAAAGCGGAAAAATGCGTCTTCATAGGATACCCGAAGGATACTATTGGGTATACCTTCTATCATAGATCCGAGGACAAAATCTTTGTTGCCAAGAATGGATCGTTTCTAGAGAAGGAGTTTCTCTCGAAAGAAGTGACTGGAAGGAAAGTAGAGCTCGACGAGGTTGTTGAACCTTCTCTAGAACTTGCAAGTAGCGCAGCACCGGAAGTAGTTCCTGTGGCACCTACACCAATAAGAGAGGAAGCTAATGATGTCGATCATGAAACTTCGATTGAAGTTACTACAGAACCTCGCAGGTCAACGAGAACTCATACCACTCCTGATTGGTATGATCCCATTATGAGTGTCATGTTGGTGGACAACACCGATGAACCTGCGACATATGAGGAAGCAATGATGAGCCCAAATTCCAATAAATGGCAAGAAGCCATGAAATCCGAGATTGGATCCATGTACGAAAACCAAGTATGGACTTTGGTGGACCTACCGGATGGCCGGAAGGCTGTCGAGAACAAATGGATTTTCAAGAAGAAAACAGATGCTGATGGTAATGTTACTGTCTATAAAGCTCGACTTGTTGCAAAAGGGTTTCGACAAATTCAAGGAGTTGACTACGATGAGACTTTCTCACCAGTAGCGAAGCTAAAGTCTGTGAGGATTATGTTAGCAATCGCTGCATATTATGATTATGAGATATGGCAAATGGATGTCAAAACGGCGTTCCTCAATGGAGACATTGATGAAGAGTTGTATATGATGCAACCCAAAGGTTTTGTTGATCCTAAAGATGCTAACAAGGTATGCAAACTTCAACGGTCCATATATGGGTTGAAGCAAGCATCCCGAAGTTGGAATCAACGTTTTGATAAGGTAATCAAAAGTTTTGGTTTTATACAAACTTATGGAGAAGCTTGTATTTACAAGAAAGTGAGTGGGAGCTTTGTAGCATTCTTAATACTGTATGTAGATGACATATTGTTGATTGGGAATGATGTAGACCTTCTTAATAGTGTCAAGGAATATTTGAATAATAGTTTTTCAATGAAATATCTTGGCGAAGCAGCTTACATATTAGGCATAAAGATTTATAGAGATAGATCGAGACGCCTAATATCATTGTCACAAAGTACATATTTGGACAAAGTTCTAAAGAGGTTTGGAATGGAAGATAGCAAGAAAGGGTTCTTGCCCATGTTTCCCAATACGACCTTGAGTAAAACTCAAAGTCCAGCAACGGCAGAAGATAGAGAAAGGATGAGTAAGACTCCCTATGCCTCAGCCATAGGATCTCTAATGTATGCCATGCTATGTACTAGACCCGACATTGCATATGCTGTTAGTTTAACTAGCAGATATCAAAGTGATCCAGGAGTGGATCATTGGACAACGGTCAAAAACATCATTAAGTACTTGAGAAGAACTAAGGGTATGGTTTTTCTTATGGAGGTGATGAACAGCTCGTTGTTAATGGTTACACCGATGCTAGTTGGAAAACCGATCCAGATGATTCTAAATCACAATCTGGATACGTATTTACTTTGAATGGTGCAGCAGTTAGCTGGAGGAGTTCAAAGCAAAGCGTTATGGCGAGATCTTCAACTGAATTGGAATACATAGCTGCTTCGGAGGCTTCACAAGAGGCGATATGGATGAAGGAGTTCATTACAGAGCTCGGTGTGGTTCCAAGTGCGCTAGACCCAATGTCTATCTATTGTGATAACATGGGCGCCATAGCCAATGCGCAAGAACCAAGGTCACACAAGAAGCTGAAGCATATCAAGCTACGTTTTCACGCTATTCGAGAGCATGTCCAAGATGGTGACATAAAAATTTGCAAAGTACACACAGATCTGAATGTGGCAGATCCGTTGACTAAACCTCTCCCGAGGGCAAAACATGACCAGCACCAAACCACCATGGGTGTTCGGTATATTACCATGTAATCTAGATTAGTTGACTCTAG
The DNA here is from genome assembly GCA_916181665.1 of Avena sativa. Classification (NCBI taxonomy): domain Eukaryota; kingdom Viridiplantae; phylum Streptophyta; class Magnoliopsida; order Poales; family Poaceae; genus Avena; species Avena sativa. The sequence continues at coordinate 16,495,009 of OV702279.1, read as the reverse complement.
TGCAAGTGGGAGACTGTTGGAGATATGCCCTAGAGGTAGTAATAAAAGTGGTTATTATTATATCTTTGTAATTATGATAAATGTTTGCATTCATGCTATAACAGTATTAACCGGAAACATTAATACTTGTGTGATTTGTAAACTAGATTAGAGTCCCTGGTAAAGCCTCTTTATAATACTAGCTTGTTGGTTAAGAGATGATCGTGGTTTCTCGATCATGAACATTGAGATGTTATTAACAACAAGATCATATCATTAGGAGAATGGTATGATGAAGATACTCCTATAGATAAGCGTAGAATAAAGATCAAGTCATTTCAATAGTTCGTGTGCTATAAGCTTTCTGATACATAGTAACCTAAATTCCTTTGACCATGAGATCATGCTAATCACCATCACCGGAAGCATGCTTTGATGACATCAAACACCACACCGTAACTGGGTGGCTATAAAGGTGGCATTGAGTGTTCGGAAAGTATGGGTTGAGGCACATGGATCAAGAGTGAGATTTGTCCATCCATATGACAGATAGATATACTCTGGGCCCTCTCGGTGGAATGTCATCCAATTAGCTTGCAAGCATGTGACTGGCTCACAAGGGATCACATATCACGGGAACGAGAAAAGAATACTTATCGGTAACGATGTTGAACTAGGTATGCAGAGATACCGACGATCAAAACCTTGGATAAGTAAACTATCGTGTGACAAAGGGAAATTGGTATCGTATGTAAGTGGTTCATTCAATCGCAAAGTAATCATAGAAATATGTGGGAGCCATATGAATTTACAGATTCCTCTATTGGTTATTGATCGGAGAAGTGTCTCGGTCATGTCCGCATAATTCACGAACCGTAGGGAGACACACTTAAGGATTCGACGTTGTTTAGTAGATATGGAATGTTAGTAGGCATACTGAATGTTTTTCGGAGTCTCGGATGGGATCCGGGATATCACGAGGAGATCCGGAATGGTCCGGAGAATAAGATTCATATAAGGAAAGTCAGATTCCGAAGTTCGGGAAAGATTCCGATGTTTTCATCGGAGAGGTTCTAGAAGGTTCACCGGTCCGGAAGGGGAATGGTCCATGAATGGGTCATGGGTAAGTGGAATGATTGGATCATATCCTAGGTCTACTTGGTGTGGAAATTTGTGTGAGAGAATTAAAGCTCTAAATTGAAAGTCAAACGGGAGGTTTGAAAAGTCAAACTGGAACAATAGTTTCCTAGTGGAAGAAGGAAAGAGTCCTTCCAACTTGGGTTTGGAAGTGGTTTAAAACTCCCCTCCCTCAAGGCTGCCCCCCTCTCATAAATAGAAGGGGAGGGCTGCCCCAACACCACAAGCCCTAGCCCTCCCCGCGCCAAGCCGCCGCCGCGCCTAGCCGCCACCGCCGGTCCGTCGCCGCCGCCCTAGCCGCCGCCGACACCTCCTCCTCCTCCCGGTCTTCTAAACCCTAGATCACCGGGAAACCCTAGATCCACCATAACTCGCACCGGCTTAGGCAAAGCCCTGCGGGATCTTCCCTCTACTTCCGACACCACGCCGTTGTGCTGCCGGAATCGCGAGGGAAAAACTACAACCTCCGCTGCCTGCTGGAACAAGGGATAGGAAGGTCTTCATCGAGTACCGAACGTGTGACCGACTGCGGAAGCGCTGCCGGAACGCATCACCGGAAGGATCGTCTACGCGATCTTGAGATCGGCAAGTGTACGACTACATCACCCACGAGAATCTGCTCTCGTTAACCGCTTTGGAATCTTCGAGGGTGAGTGCTTCTATCGACTGGTTGCTACAATCTAGTAGATAGATATTGGCTTGTTTGTGTGCATGCGGTAGAAAATTTTGTTTTCCATGCTACGAACTCCTACAGTGACTCTGCCATATTTTGCATATTTTTATATGGCTTTCTCTTGAATCTAATTTTTTACGAGTTGTAGATTTCATGACCAATGTTTTACCAAGTGGGGATGAAAGAATGATCTCATGTATAAGTTTGGCTATCAACTTAAAGATGTCCTTCTATTGTACATATGAAAATTATAACTTACAAGATCAAAATAACATATGTATAGTTAAAATAAATAGGCACCTTTCTTACAAGTACACCCTCCGTTACAAAATTTGAAGTGTACTTTTAGTCAAATAAAAGTATGTGGTTTATGATACACAAAATAAGACGCGTTGCATTTGTATACAAAACCAAAGTTCTTATAATTGTATTATGTAACTATAAATATAATATATGTATTATATGATAGTTACAACCCAATCTCAAAACTAGAACATAATAAAATTGGATGCATTTTAAACAAATGAATTAGAATTTTTTTTTGCATATCACTAGAAATTCAATTTAAAAACTAGGTCATTCTAAAGATGTTGCACATGCATATTTATGTGCCAATTTTCTACAAATTAGGGAGTACACCATTGTGTTAAATTCCCTTTTTATATCGTAGTGAAGGAAATAGATGCCCAAATATTCAATATGTTGCATCATTATTTCGAATTTTATGACAGTGATACATTAGGGAGTAGGGTAAATTTTGATAAAAGACTGTGGTCATGTAAGCAAAGATCATTTATATATCCAAACGATAATGCCTACTTAGCATATACAAATAAAGGAAGTTCTAATACACAAGATACCAGGGATGGAATGGTTGAACATGTGGGAGATTTAGCCCCTTCCGCTAGATTAAGAACGTAACTTATTCTAATAACTCAAAATTTCAAGATAGTTTTAACATCACACTCATAGGCATAAAATCTTGAGGGCCAAAACAGAAAAATCACTCATGGATAGGGATTTGAGAAATTATGATGGTTGAATCATTTTTAGGCGACTAAATAGTAGTGATTTCCATTTATAATCTAGTCAGGTATCTAATGTGAGGAATTTAGTCTCTTCCAATTAGCGAGATGCATTGTATATAAGGATCAAAACACTAGAACTTTGTTTTTTACTTTTTATTTTATATAGTTCCATGTGTGAATAATCAAAAGTGAATCATTGTTTTGTAATTTTCCAGATGACATAACAGTCACTAAACCACAAATTAAATATGTATCCATGCTGCAACTTTCTTAAATCGAACTATTAACTTCCAATATCATGACATGAATATCTATGAAACTATAAATGTATGTTTCAAACACTTTGAAGTAAACAAAGGTGATGCCCTCGCATTTGCGAGGGCCACTGTGCTAGTTTCTCTAAAAATCATTTTATTTCATAATTTCTTGCTACAGCCAAACATGATTTTCAGATTGAAATTTCAAATTAGACAAATGAGATTATGACAAGAATGTCATTTCATTTCATTTCATTGATGACTTCCAAACAAGCTCTTAGTGCATTCCTTTGAATCAAACGGTACTAAAATGCATATTCGTACATAAATAGGAATCCTGTACTTTTTCTACTCATCGAATTAATCTAAATCCATTAATTTGGACAAAGAGGAAGTAAAATATTATGTGAATCAAACTAGGCCTGAGGAGGCGGGGGGCCGCGTGGGAAGAGCGGCAAAGCTAAAAATAAGTTAGTTTACCCCCACCCACCAGGCCACCACCATTCTCAATCCGGAACTTCCATCCAGCTACAGTTAGGGGAAATGGAAAGCAACAGCCGCGCCGGCATGGCCGCCCCCATCAAGGACGTCCACGTCCCTGACGAGGCCAGAAGGTGCTGGGATACCTTCAGCAACGGCAAGCAGGTTGACGAGGAGGAGCCGGAGGTGGATTCCGACTCCAATTTCGAGCAGGTGGCGGAGGAGGAGCAGAATGCGGGCGTGGCCGCGAGCGTGAGCGGCGGCAAGATGGCGATGGCCGCACACGCGCGCGTCGAGGATCAGAGCAGCGGCGCCGCCGCCGCCCGTGATGGCGATGGTAATTTTACTTCTATTCTCGCCACGAACGATCATCTCTTGCTTTGATTTTCTCGACACGGACAACCATCTCGTCTGGCTTGCACGATTCCGGAAAATCGCAAGCCCATTTTGAATCTTTCGTAGATGGGATTTTTTTGGGGGATTCAGACACCCAGCGGGAGACTTAGGGTTTTGTCCAGAAAACCGCTGCATCAAACGAATCCACATTCTGAATCCTAATTAACGATCCGGCAACGGGATCCGCAGGCAACACAGTTGTAGACAAACATCAGTTTCCAGGAGCAAAGCATGTGGTACTGCTGCTGTTGCTGCTGCATTGTAATTTTGAATATCTCTGCAGAATTGATGATTTCCATACAGCTACATCTTGAGTGGAATTGATAGTACTTTATCTGTGATTTTCTGAAGTCGTGCTGCGAATGTGGTGTTGCTGATTGCAGAGGAAGAGGTTTCTGAGGATGGCAATGTTCAGACTCAAGTTAGGTATCTGGTTGGGAGGAAGAGGAAAGCAGTCGTGACACGCAGCAAACTGGAGACTATTGGAACTGAGATCCACGACAAAAATGGCCAGGGTATAAAGAAGTATCAATTACCCCTTGTTGCCATTGGTACTTGTAGCACAATGCTCATGTCTTTTGATGCAGTTTCATCATGAGTAGGATGCGCGCTTTTTCTTTTGTAATACATGAGATTGATTGCATTTCTATTGGTGTGTAAATAAAATGTTCAAATGCAGAGGAGCGCATTTCTGAGGATAACCACGTTAAGGTTGGAGGTGGGCTGCAAGGATGGAAGAGGGTAATAACTGCAACACCCTGTAAATTGCAGACGGCAACTGGAACTGAGATCCAGAACATGAAAGGTCAAGGTATAAAAAGATCAACTCTTAGAGCTACTCTGTCAAATCTTGTAAAATTGCATCCTGCATAATGGATTTAGAGGATTGTGTAAAATATGTTGGAATTAAGAGGCGGCGGCTGAGACGGGGAGATGGACAGGCTAGATTCGGGAGATCGATTTGGGTGGGTCGGTGGGGTGCTAGATTAGGAGCGCGTTCAAGCTCGGTTTGGGACACGCGAGCTTGAGCGGTACGTGGTGTGTGACCTGAAAGTTTCCTGGCGCTATATTTACAATAGAACAGGACAAGTGGGTGCTTTTAGAGGATCCAGTAAACAAATTATGGGATGGGAGGTTTTTACTGGGTCTATTAGTGTGGGTGTTTTGCCGTCCGTCTTCTAAAATAGCAGTTTTTTTAGAGGATGGGCTTTTCAATGTGTTTATTATTAGGGTTGCTCTTAGTACTCACATATTTTTATTTGATAATGCCATTTCTCAGTGATATTTTTTATGAATGCAGGTGAGTGTTTGAGAGTTGAAAATGAGATGTTGAGGCTGCAGCTCGTGCACAAGACAAAAGAGCTCGAGACTGAGCAAATTCGGAGACTCAGTCTTGAGTTGCAGCTGAAGAATTTGGAGGTCATGTCACTGAAGAAGCAGAACGAAGCGTTGAGAGCTGAGAATGAGCACTACAGGAAGACTGTAAGCAAATTAATTTCAACCAATGGCAAATAATGAATTCTTTCATATCTTTGTCTTCCTACATACATGACATTTAGTTTCAAATGGATGTTATGGTTTATATATTAAGCAAGCAACCTCTGTAGTAAATCTTCTTAATGTGTCCAAAACTTTGATATAATACCCACATCTTTACAATGGAATAATTTTAGAAGCAGAAAGCTATTGATCCTGGTTGTATTTTACTTCTGTTGCCGGTAAATCCTCCATTTACATGTTGCGTCTTATAAAAAAACATTTTTTCACTCACAAGAAGCTGTATCTATTTATTTACTGGATAGAACCTTGTGTGTACCAGGCAAAGCCATCCAGAAATCCAAGGCTGTGCAGGTTCTGTAACGAATATGTAGTTGGCCACGACTACCGCAACTGCCCCAAGAGGCGCGCCTCTGCTTCTTCTGAACAAGATGAAGACGATGATTTTCCAGCTAACACTCGTGAAGCTATGCTGTGTTAATACCTACACGATAGGATTTGATTAGATATAATATGTTGCTGTCCTTGAGTCAAGAACTTAACATTCCTTTTGTTGCTACTACTACTAGAGTACTAGTGATGCTTTTGTGGCTACACGAGCTCCTAATGCTAGTTAGTAGTTACTTGGTAATGTATTTATTGCAGAACATGAAGATGTCTGCACTGCACTAGATCTGTTCAGTCTTCTATGTTATTCTTCTAATGATATTTATGTGAACTACAAGGTGTTATCTGATTAGTGATGAGTCTTTTGCGGAACTACTGACGAGTATGGGAATGGCCATAATATGGGGATCGGGTGAATTTTTTATCAACGAGATTGCATTATTTGGACTTGTTGTGATTAACTTCCTGTACTGTGATCTGGTGTAACAACAGATCATAGAGGCTGAGCAGAGGAATACTGGTGAGTTGGGAATGATACGAGGGTAAAAACTTTCTGGGTAATCTGGAGTACTCCAGAATATCTCTGCAGAATTGATGATTTCCATACAGTATTTTTATTCGTTCTGTCTATATTCATGCAACTTTCATAGAGAATTCGTCTTTTAAAATCTTTATTACTTTCTGGGTTATATGGATAATCAAGTTCTAAGTCTAGCAAATAATCCTGTTAAGGATAACATTAGCAACTTTGACTAGAAAAAAAAAACATATCTAGAGAAATGAAATATGACACTAGTCGAGTGTTGCATTGTTGATGTTGCCTGCTCTTCATCCAAGAAGCGATTGCCTGATGTGCTGAAGGCACCATAGGCAGGTACAGTACCCCAGCTTTTAGGCTGTTTCTTAACCGCCCGATAATAACTGGATGGAGCAAATCAGACAACCTGGAAAATTCACCCGGGCTTCTCCCTGCTGTTGTGGTTTTCACCGTTGATTCATATTTCAAATTCCGCCTTGCAGGCGCAACTTTGATGAATGATGAATTGTTATGCCCAAGGTGTATGAATTGGATTCACCAAACCTTTCCTTGCTCTGCTATTGAACCTCTCGCCAAACACAATTGGCATCCACTATCCTACAGCAACATGCAGGTTGCCAATCTCCAATCACATCTCACCACCTCATCCTTCTGTGTCATCACCTTCTGCTGACGTGGACATGCCCCCTGCACCTGGTGGCACCTCAGGTGTGATACTGCCGCCCGCTGGAGTCACAGCTTGTCCCCAAGCTGCAGCTGTCGGATAACGCTGCTGAAGTACGGTATAATCTTCCCAAGTAGCCAATGACACCGGCAGTGTCGACCATTTGATTAGGACCTGAAGGTAGGCTGCATTGGCTTTCTTGACGAGACGCCTATCCAAGATCTGCTCTGGCTCCAGCTCTGCCACATCCAATTGTACAGGGGAGGGTAATTCCGTATAGACAGGAGTGTGGTCAGGGATATAAGTTTTCAGTTGTGACACATGGAAAACCGGATGTACCTGACTGGAGTGCGGAAGATCCAACTTGTAGGCCACTGTACCATACCGCTCCAATACTGTGTATGGCCCAAAGTACTTGAAAGAGAGTTTCGGGTAGGGACGATGAACGACAGATCGTTGCACATACGGCTACAATTTGAGTAACACTTGCTCCCCAACTTGAAACTCCCGGAAAGAGCGACGTTCATCTGCCATTGTCTTCATCCTCCGACCAGCTCTAGCCAGTTGATGTTGCAGAAATTCAGATAGCTCATGCCTCTCCTAAAGCAAAGTGTCAACATAGTGGACCGCGATCCCATAGGAATAGGGAACAAGCCATGTGTAGGTTCCACACCATACAACGCTTTGAAGGGTGAGCACCCAATAGTTGTATGAAATATCGTATTGTACCAATACTCTGCTAGAGGAAGCCATCTTGACCATTTGGTAGGTGATGTAGCAACATCACACCGCAAGAACATCTCTAGGCACTGATTTACCCTCTAGGTTTGCCCATCTGATTGTGGGTGATAAGATGTACTCGATTAAGCTTAGTATGCATGGTTTTGAATAAATTCTACCAAAAGTGGCTAGTGAAAATCTTGTCTCTATCGAAAATAATGGAGTTAGGTAGACTATGCAACTTCACCACATTGTCCAAGAACAAAGTAGCCACTTGTGCTACAGTAAAAGGATGTTTGAGCGGTAAAAAATGGGCATATTTGTTGTACCTGTCAACAACCACCAAAATGATAGAGTAGCCACTGGATTTGGACAAGCCTTCAATAAAGTCCATAGACACAGACTGCCAGGGAGCAGTAGGAGTTTCCAATGGTTGTAACAAGCCTGGTATCTTGCAGTTTTCATGCTTAGCTTGCTGGCAGATGGTACACTGTTTAACAAATTCCTCCACAACCACTTTCATACCATTCAAAGAAAAAAGGTTTTTCAGTCTCTGATAAGTAGCTTGCATATTAGAGTGTCCTCCCAATGCTGAGGAATAGAAAGTTGTAATTAGTTTTGTTTGCAACCCAATGTTGGCTCCCACCCACAGCTTGCCATCCTTGTGTATTAAGCCATCAGAGAGGGCAAATCCTTGAGAATTTCTGCTAGAAACAGCCAATTCATGCAGCAATTGTTGAGCAATAGGATCCACTGTATAAGAATTCAACACCTCCTGTATCCAAACTGGTTGCACCATAGATATGGCTTGCACTGCAAAGGAATGGCCAACTCTGGACAGAGCATTTGCTAGTGTATTGTCGGTTCCTTTGTTATACTAAAACTTGTACTGGAGACATATGAGTTTGGTCATAGCCTTCTTTTGCAACTCTGTATGCAAAACCTGATCATCCAGACAACACAGACTCTTATGATCAGTCTTAATAGTGAATGGAACTCTTTGCAAATAGGCTCTCCATTTATCCACTGCCATCATTATTGCCATGAACTCCTTTTCATAAATTGTCAGTTTCTGATTGTTTACCCCCAAAGCTTTGCTGAGATAAGCGACAGGATGACCTTGTTGTAACAGGACAGCTCCAATACCATCCTGGCAAGCATCAGTTTCTATCACAAAAGGGAGGGAGAAATCTGGTAACACTAACACAAGTGTGTTAGACATGGCATGCTTTAGTTTGTTAAAAGCTTGATTGGAACCTTCTGTCCACACAAAGGATTTATGTTGTTGTAGAAGATCTGTCAAAGGTTTGGCTAACAGCCCATAATTCTTGACAAATTTTCTGTAATAGCCAGTCAATCCCAGGAAACCCCTTAATTCTGTCAGGTTAGAAGGAACTGGCCACTGCAGCATGGCCTCAGTCTTAGCTTTATCAGTAGCTACACCTTGATCATTATATGGCCCAAATATTCTAACTGAGTTGCAGCAAACTGACATTTACTCAATTTGGCATAGAACTTATTCTGCAATAAAATCTGAAAGACCAATTGCAAGTGTTGAAGATGATCTGACAGATTTTTGCTGTAAATCAAGATATCATCCATGAAGACCAACACAAATTTCCTGATATACCCAGCAAACAATGAATTCATAATGCACTAAAATGTGGCTGGGGCATTTGTAAGACCAAAAGGCATCACTCTAAATTGGAAATGTCCATGGTGAGTCTTGAAAGCAGTTTTCTGTTCATCTTGTTCCACCATTCGTATCTGATGGTACCCACTTCTCAAATCCAGCTTAGAAAAATATTTGGTACCATCCTATTCATCCAGTAATTCATCCACTACTGGCATTGGAAACTTATTTTTAATAGTGACTGTTCAACTTCCTATAGTCAATGCAGAATCTCCACTAGCCATCCTTCTTTTTAACCAAGAGGACTGGAGATGCATAGGGGATCACACTGGCATTAATCACTCCAGTTTTGAGCATATCAGCAACTTGTTTCTCAGTCTCATCTTTTTGCAAGGGTGAATAGCGACATGGACGCGTATTAATGGGAGTAGTACCAGGTATAAGAGAAATTGTATGATCAATGGACCTGGATGGAGGTAGCTCAGTGGGTGTTTGGAAAATTTCTTTGAATTGTTGCAACAACTGAGTCACTATCGCCAGCACTGCACTGCTAAAATTTCAGAGGTGGTTTCCAGAACTGTTGTGGCCCACTGCACATTGTTCCTGTGTAATTGGATAACTTGCTCAAGATAAATCTTAGGTAAATGATCTTGATGAGTAGGAAGAATGCCTTGAAGCTTCACCAAGTGGTCCTCATGCTCAAATTCAAGCCACTTGGCCACCCAATCACACTGCATAGGTCTAAACTGATGCAGCCAGTCCATGCCTAAAACAACATCATACCCACCCATATCCAACACCTGCATATCATGAGTGAATTTGACCCCCTGTGTATACCAAGTAAAAGCTGGAACATATGTATTGCAAAGTAACTTATCTCCATTGGCCACTTTCACATACACAGGTGATTTATATTGAGGGACCGGTCGTAATTTGCTGACTATAGAAGAATTCACAAAACTAGTTGTGCTGCCTGAATCCACCAACATCAACATAGACAAATTGTTCATCTCAGCTGGCAAACTAATTGTGTTGTTAGTATCAATACCCCTCAACGCATTCAAGGATACTTGTTCTGCATCATCCAACGACAGTGTTTCCATGCCAGTCACCACTGCCAACATATCATCCGAGAGAAGTTCAGGCTGGCACTCAACATGCAGTGCCTTCAATTGCGCCACAGCTGGAGGAGCACACTGATGCCCTGGAATATACTTTTCCCCACATTTGTAGCACAACCCATGAGTTCTGCGATACTCTTTTAGTTGGTGAGCTTTCCATACTTCTCCTGATGTATACTTAGCTTTAGTATCCTTCCATTGATGCTGGAACTGCTTAACCGGTTTCCCTGCTTTTTGCGCTTCCATGATGTCCTCCTGCACCTGAGCCAAAAGAGTGGCGCGTTGGGCAGTGTCTAGCAAATGTGCCTCAACTGCCGGCCTGATATCATCCCGCAACCCCAATTCAAATTGTGTCACAAGCATGATGCCCCCAAGGGAGGGATCATATAACTTGATATTATACACCAACAGATCAAAACTCTTGCGATACTCAGCAACTGTGCCCAATTGTTTCAGTTGCAGCAGCTCTTTCATATTCACTCGATGTGTATCCATGTCAAATTCCAATAGCACTGCCTAACGAAACTAATCCCAAGTCAGTCGCTGATGAGATTGCTTGAATGCATGGTACCAGTGCGCTGCAGAGTCAGTTAAATACATCGTTGCTACTGCCACTTGAAAGCCAGTCGCAATCAAATACAGGGTGAAAAATGTTTCACAGGAATCCACCCAAATACTAGCATCAGTACCATCGAATCGAGGAAAATCCATGCGCGGCATCCAGGGCCTTCGCTGTTGGTGTTCCTCCACATCATCCGTCAAGCGCAAAATCTCATGGCCACGCGAAGTCTCAGGAACCTCAAGCGGAGGAGGATGGAACGAAGCTACCTGAATATGCGGAGCACTAGCAGGACGGGCACCCATGATACCAGCAGCTGGAGATATGGGCGTGCTTGATGGTGGCGAGGACAACGGCGGCGGACGGGGTGATGGCGGGATCCCTCTTGCCTGAACCGCCTGCACCACCGTGATCTGATCCTCCTCAAGCTTGGCCAGCTTTGACATCAAAAGATAAACCTTCATCTGGACCTCATCCAAACGCAACGCCTGTCGATTGATACATCTAATTTGCATCACCATTCTATATCATAATTTGCCTCTATCTATTGATATGTGTCTTATTATGAGGTGTTACTTATGTTTTTTCCTCTGTTTTTGCATGTTGGATGATTCTTGGAGGATGGACTGCCGGAGTCAAGATTCTGATGGAAAAAGAGGTGTTTTGATGCAATTTCGTGAAGATCAGAAAAATACCAGAAAAATCATGAAAATTTATATTTTCCCAGAAGACGAAGGAAGCCAGAAGGAGTTGGGCCACAGGGAGCCCACACCCCCCCCCAGGCGCGGCCCCCTGGGCCGCGCCTAGGGTGGGTGTGGCCCACCTGGCCAGCCTCTGACTTCGCCCTCTTGCCTATATCTTCCTCTCGGAACCCTAAAACAAGGGGGGCGACCACAGAAAGATTCCGCCACCTCTGCAGGGCGGAAAACATCGAGAGAGAAAGAGCTCTCCGGCAGACAGATTTCTACCGGGGAAATTCCTTCCCGAAGAAGGGAGATCGTCGCCATCAACACCATCATCAAGCTAGGCTTCATCGGGATCATCATCATCATCCACACCATCATCTCCATCAGCACCATCATCACCACTCCATCCCGATGTAACAATCGTGCTGAATACTTGCATAGTTCTTAGGGGAAACTTTCCCGGTGTTGATTACTATTATAGTTGATGCTTGTGAGTGGAACCATTGGATTATTGTTTATGTTCAGATTGTTATCCATCACCATATCATATTTGATCTTGATCCATATGATGTCTCGTGAGTAGTTCGTTTAGTTCTTGAGGACATGGGAGAAGTCATGTTGTTAGTAGTGGATTTGTGTTGAGATATTATTCAATAGTTTAGTATTTAAGTTGTGGTGCTATTCTTCTAGTGGTGTCATGTGAACGTCGACCAGATGATACTTCACCATTTATGGGCCTAGGGAAGTGCATTGTGTATTTGGCTACTAATTGTGGGGTTGCCGGAGTGACAGAAACCTGAACCCCCGTTAGGACACCATTGCACAAGGGAGCGTAGGATCTCAGAGTTTAAGGTTGTGGTTAGGTTTATATCTTAATTGATTTCCTATAGTTGCAGATGCTTGTAGGGGGTTTAATCACAAGTATGTATTACTCCAAGTAAGTTCGGTACTTTAGCATAGGTTCACCCACACAAAACTTACAACACTAAAGAAGAGTACTCAGCTATTTGAAGCGAAAGCACTTGACATAATTCCCATGTGTCCTCGAGAACGTTTGGTCCTTATAAGTATTTCCACCGGCTTGCCCTTTGCTAAGAAAGGATTGGGCCACTTGCTGTAGTTGTTCGTTGTCTTTATTACTTGCACTTTTTTGTTGTTTTATCAGAAAACCCCTAAAAATCCGTTTGCTAAGTATTTACAGAGATTTCCTGCTCCATACCACTAGTCAACACCTTCTGCTCCTCGTTGGGATCGACACTCCTATTTATCAAAAGTACTACGATACACCCCCTATACTTGTGGGTCATCAAGACTATTTTCTGGCGCCGTTGCCGGGGAGTGAAGCGTTATTGAAGAGTAGAACTGGTAAAGGAAACTTCTATTGCGAGTACTGCTTTTTATTTCTGTTTGTTACTTTGTTTCCAATATGTATAACCCACTTGGTTTTCTATTTGGGAAAACTACTACCGCTGTTAGGGTAGTAGATGAACCACCACCTGTTGAGATAGATCCTTTTAAGATACCTACAAGTATTGTTGCTCGTGTTATGGATAATTATTATTTTAGGGATGGAACTGTCCACCCTGGTGATCATTTGCTTTTTATCCATGAATTATGCAGGTTGTTTAAGTGTGAAGGTGACGACTGTCTACGCACAGCCTGTTGGGAACCCCAAGAGCAAGGTGTGAAGCAGCAAGCAACAGGTTTTCCCTCAGTTGAGACTGAGGTTATCGAACCAGAAGAAGGAAGAAAACGTCACACAGGTGTTGCAAGCAACACGGAGACCTGCACAACATAAACTCAAGACTTTGCCCCAACGAACAATGAGGTTGTCAAGATCACCGGTTTGCTGTAACAAAGGATTAAACGTATGGTGTGGAAGGTAATGGTTTGCACCAAGTAAACAAGTAACAGTGGAAGATGTATCAATGGTAAAGATTGGACCGGGGTCCATAGTTCGCTAGAGGTGCTCTCCTTAGATAAACAACATGGCATGAAGGGTAAACAAATTACAGCAGGGCAATGTAGGGGTTTGTAGCATGGAAAACAAAAAAATTCTACCGCATGCACACAAACAAGCCAAGATCTATCTACTAGATTGTAGCAACGAGTCGATAGAAGCACTCACCCTCGAAGATTCCAAAGCGGTTAACGAGAGCAGATTCTCGTGGGTGATGTAGTCGTACACTTGCCGATCTCAAGATCGCGTAGGCGATCCTTCCGGCGCTGCGTTCCGGCAGCGCTTCTGCAGTCGTTCACACGTACGGTACTCGATAAAGACCTTCCTCTCCCTTGTTCTAGCAGGCAGCGAAGGTTGTAGTTCTCCCATCATGATTCCGGCAGCACGACGGCGTGGTGTCGAAAGTAGAGGGAAGATCCCGCAGGGCTTCGCCTAAGCCGGTGCGAGTTATGGTGGATTTAGGGTTTCCGGCGATCTAGGTTTAGAAGGCCGGAGAGGAGGAGGTGGTGTCGGAGGCGGCTAGGGCAACGGCGACAAGCCGGCGGAGGCGCGGCGTGCGGCGGCGGCGGCTTGGTAGCGGCGGCGCGACACAGGTGGGAGGGATGGCTCTCTTGTGTGTTTGGGGCAGCCCTCCCCTTCTATTTATGAGAGGGAGGGGCAGCCTTGGGAGGGGAGGGTTTGAATCCAAACCCAGACCCAAGTTGGATTAAAGGAAGGACTCTTTCCTTCTTCCACTAGGAAACTATTGTTCCAGTTTGACTCTTCAAACCTCCCGTTTGACTTTCAATATAGAGTTTTAATTCTCTCTTGCAAATGCCCAAACCAAGTGACCTAGGATATGATCCAATCATTCCACTCACCCATGAAACATTCATGGACCATTCCCCTTCCGGTCCGGTGAACCTTCTAGAACCTTCTAGAACCTCTCCGATGAAAACATCGGAATCTTTCCCGAACTCCAGAATCAGACTTTCCTTATACGAATCTTATTCTTCGGACCATTCTGGATCTCCTCGTGATATCCCGGATCCCATCCGAGACTCCGAAAAACATTCAGTTTCCCTACTTACATTCCATATCTACTAAATAACATCGAATCCTTAAGTGTGTATCCCTACGGTTCATGAATTATGCGGACATGACCGAGACACTTCTCCGATCAATAACCAATAGAGGAATCTGGAAATTCATATGGCTCCCACATATTTCTACGATTACTTTTTCGATCGAATGAACCACTTACATACGATACCAATTTACCTTTGTCTCGCGATAGTTTACTTATCCGAGGTTTAATCGTCGGTATCTCTGCATACCTAGTTCAACCTCGTTACCGATAAGTACTCTTTTCTCGTTCCCGTGATATGTGATCCCTTGTGAGCCAGTCACATGCTTGCAAGCTAATTGGACGACATTCCACCGACAGGGCCTAGAGTATATCTATCTGTCATATGGATGGACAAATCCCACTCTTGATCCATGTGCCTCAACACATACTTTCCGAACACTCAATGCCACCTTTATAACCACCCAGTTACGGTGTGGTGTTTGATGTTATCAAAGCATCCTTCCGGTGATGGCGATTAGCATGATCTCATGGTCGAAGGAATTAGATTACTATGTATCAGAAAGCTTATAGCAAATGAACTATATTAAATGACTTGATCTTTATGGTACGCTTAACTATAGGAGTATGTCCATCACATCATTGTCCTAATGATATTACCCTATTGTTAATAACATCTCTATGTTCATGATCAGGAAACCATGATCATATATTAACCAACAAGCTAGTTTAAGAAGAGGCTTTACTAGGAACTCTTTTATGTTTACAAATCACACAAGTATTAATGTTTCTGGTTAATACAATTATAGCATGGTATGTAAAAATTTATCATAATTATGAAGTAATATTAACCACTTTATTATTGCCTCTTGGGCATATCTCCAACAGTCTCCCACTTGCATTAGAGTCAATAATCTAGTTTCAAACCTTTGTGCATTCAACACCTATGGCTTTCTAGTGTTGTATTTACACGATTGCAAGTGGTTAACTGATCTTCGGATCTGACACTTTCAGGTCCGTGTGTAATTGCATGTCTTTGCGTCTCTACGTATCACTCATTCTCTAATGAGATGGCTTTGTATAAATTTGGTCCTTTGGTGAGACCTTTAGTTCCCTGGGGTTAAAACATGTTGATAATATTGTAGTACAATATATCTTCATAGTACTATCCCGCTGTGAACCACACCTAGTTTGATAATAAACTACTTGACACAAATGCCCTCTTTTGCTGCTATAATAGCAGTCATATACTTAGCCTTTTGTTGTAGTATCTGTCACAATGTCTTAACTTTGGAACTCATCCAAAACCATTATGAAACTTCCTTTCCATTACATTGTGCCACTCATAGTTTTAAATTGAGATAAACTTAATTTGTACTTTGTGACAAAACTAGTATCAATGTAGTACTTTTACAATGAACCAACCATCTATTTGTCACTTCTACAAAATAATATATTCTTAGTTCTTCCAAAGATCATAAGAATATCGTTACTATCGTCCAATAATTATCTTATGAATCATTCTGGTATATACTCATAACATTTAGAGCATAGGACATATCTGGATTTGTACATATCACAGTATGATCAAAATACTCTTTGTGATTTTATTCACCAAGTATAAATCAATACTTGAATCTTTATTTCACTTACCAAGTGTCAATACACTTGAATTTCGATTCAATATTTTCTGTGCGACAAGAACCTTTCTTGTAGTTTCCATATTGAACTCATTCAATATCTCTTCTATGTACATTTGGCACAACCATATTAGCATCTCAATCTATCTATATAAATATTGATGCCAAATATTCGGGTTTTGCCTAAGTCTTTCATCGAGATGAAATTCTTAACATGTGTTAATAAAAGATACATCATTTCCAATCAACAATATGTCTTCCACATAATGTGTTAGAAATATGTCTTAGCGCTCCCACTTAATTTCTTGCAAATGCAAGCATCTTCATCGTCTCTGATAAATTTAAACTCTTTTAACAGTTTCATCATGGTTAAGATTCCAACTCCTTGATGCTTACTTCAACCATTGAGGTTTGCATACGCTTTTAGCATCACTTGAATTAACAAAACCCTTTAGACCGTGTCATGCACACGTCCTAGTTAACCATTCTATTAGAAAAACTTGTTTTGCTTATTAAACTACCACATAATAAAATTATATGTAGTGGTTGCTACATTAATCTGTCTAGACTAAATATCGCTTAATGAAAGATCAGATCTTGTCATAGTCAACTCTTTGAACATTGTCGTGAACTCTTTCCCGATATGTCGATAATTTTATAGATATGAAACATCCATGTCTATTTCTTTATAGATCCAAACACGACTGTAAGGTCTTACACCTTTCCAGAGGGTCTCTCAAGTTCAAAGCTTGATTTCTCGTGTATGGAACTATCACGGATTATATGGCTTCAAGCCATTTGACGGAGTTAGGTCCCATCATCGCTTCTTTGCATGTAGTCGGTTCATTATTGTCAAATAATGATTCAAACCTCAAATCTTGGTATTTGATTGTTTATCTGACCTACTTTGTTCAATAGGAACTTAGATCTCCATGTCCACAACCTTTGAGGCACGTGATCCATGAGCGTTGTTGCTGGCTCCAGAACACTTTTCGGTGCTGCGCAACTTTGCACATATAGCTAAGGTTCGTTTAACCTTATCAAAGTTCTATTGTCCTCCTCCCACTTAACTTTTCACGGAAAAATTCCTTCTCAAAGAAACTTGACGTCCTAAGGGACAAACACTTTTATCTTCGGTGTTATGGAGGAATACTTAACGACTATTCAAAATAACATACAAAGAAATATTCATCCGACTTTGGTTGCAAACATCTTTCCTATGCATAGCATACCAATTTTTAAGAAAGGGCAACTTGGGTTTTATCCCAAACCATAACTTTATATGGTGTCATTTCAACGGATTATGATGGAGATCTTTTCAGTGGAAAAACGGTAGTCTCTAAAGCTTTTAATCTTTAAAATATAATGGCAGTTTTATAAATGACACCTTTGATCTTACCATGTCAAACAAGGTTTCATTATATATCTCAAATACTCCATACTCTTATGATGTTTCGGGAAATGCAAATCCATGGAACGATTCCTTAAATCTTAGGTGTTATGCTAAACTTGTAACTCAAATATCTTCATTTATGATCTTATCATAAACTATTTATATTCTTGTTACAATGATTTTGCACTTCATCTTGAAAGTCTTTGAACTTTTCAAATGTTTCACACTTCATCCTTATTAAGTAAATATTCATATATTCACTCAGATTTTCGGAGAAAGCATATGAAGTTGAAATCCATCGCTCTTGACTACACATAATGGGCTTTATACATCTATATGTAAAATTTCCAATAAGTTAGTCATTCGTTCACTTTTGGCCTATGAACGGCGTTTTAATTATCTCTAGGAAAGTTTCACAAGCGTTATTTGATCAAAAATCAAAAGACTCCAAAATTCCATCCACATGGAGTTTCGTCATGTTTTCTTTCCAATATAATTTAAACGGCGAAGTCACTTCCTAAGTGATCTTTCAATCAATTGTCTTTCGACATTTTTAGCACTTGTTTTATGGATGTGATTTATCCAACGAGATTTGTAAATCATCCATCTTTTATGGATTACGGCAATTATTTGAACAACCCTTTTGTTCTCATAATACCTGATAAAACAAATCTTGAATGCAAGCTTTGATGTTAACGAGAAACATATCAACACTTTATTTGTTCTCGTGAACATCATCACATATTCTCTTGCTAGTTACTTAGGCCATTGTAGTTCATGAATTGTATTATTTCGTATGCCGATTCACACCAACAAATTCAGTATCAAATACTTAAGAACCACATTGTTTAATAAGCAAAGAATATAGCCATAACATCTATATCCTCAATATACCTAAGCTGAACAATTCTAGTCTTTTCTTTTCTGCCATATATTTTATGAGATTCTCTTTCAGTATTTCCTTTTCTGTTTGAAAGAATCTATCAACATCAATAGTGTAGTCATACACATGACACATAGTCCAAAGCATGTATAATTAAATACCAAAGTCTTTGGACTTGCACTCTGAAGTAGATCACCATCATCAAATGTTTGGTGTTCTTTCAAATTCCATTCTTTAGTAATCTCTTGGTGTAGTAAATATTTTACCTACATCAAATATTCACCCTCAAGCTACTTTAGCTTATTGCGGTGAATCGCGAGTATAATATTGCTCTCCAAAACCTTTTGGAGGATTAGGATAACTAGTGTCTCCAACCTTTTGTAAATTCTCATCAAATATGAGAACATAAAGTTTGTCATATTATACTCTATCATGTTGTAACCAAAAAATCATTTCAGATATCGTAATATCTTCCACACATGATGGTTTCCGAAACAACTCTTTCAACTCCTAGATTACTTTGATATTAAAACGATCTTTTGAATATCAAGAATCATGGAGACAAACATGATACTTATATACTAACACTGGAATTGTTACTCTTGATTTAATACCAACTATTAAACTTCACGGAGTAATCGAAACTTACTGAAAGTTTGCAATGGGACTTTTAAACTTTAGATTAACACTTCAACACAATATGATACCAGTTCGTAAAGTAACTAACCAGAATTCTATAGTTTTATTATCTCAATTATAACTAAGCGCAAGGTGGTAAACGGATGCCAATGACTACAACAACTAAATGCAAATTCACTTTGATTTAATTTATGATAAATAGTGTTCAACTTTTAATCATATTGCTGTTGAACTCCCACTCAAAACAATATCCCTCACATTGTTTTAGTGATTACATGAACCAAATCCACCACATCAAAACCGATCATCACGAGAGATGATGTAGCTTCAAAGGCAAACAATCAACATGTTCATCATATCTACTATATGACTCATGCTTTACCTTTCGGTGATCCGTGTTCCGAGACCATATCTGTACATGCTAGGCTCGTCAAGATCAAACCTTAGCTTCCGCATGAGCAAATCTGGCTTGCTCCCGTTGTATACACTCGTAGAATCTAACACACCCGATCATCACATGGTGCTTCGAAACAATGAGATTTAGCAACGGTGCCTACTAAGGATGAACACTTTATAACTTGATATTTTGTGAGAGGGATCATCTTATAATGCTACCGTCGCGAACTAAGCAATACAAGATGCATAAAAGGATTAACATCACATGCAATTCATAATATGTGATATGATATGGCCTTTGTTCTTGTGCTTACGATCTCCATCTTCAAGCACGAACATGATCTCCATCATCACCGGCATGGCGTCAAGGTCAATGGCGCCGCTTCATGGTTGTCGTCCACCAGCTTCAACTATTACAACTACTTTGAATAGACACGCATGCCTTAACGGAATTTAAAAGACAACCATATGGTCCTGCCGGTTGCCAACTTACAATAAGGAACATTGCATACATCAAATATAATCACAATCATGGCCATATCACATCACAGCACACCCCTGCAAAACAAAGTTAGACGCCTCTAATTTTCTTTGCATGTTTACATGGTTTGGGGCTTTCAATAAGTGTAGATCTAACTTACGAAGAAGAACCACAACGTTGATACTAGTATTGTCAATCACCCGTTGTAAATTGAATCTTATCTATGTTGTGAGAAACAGGCACCCGCAAAGCCACTTATGCAATACAAGTTGCATGTCAAGCGTGGAGCAAGTCTCATGAACAATGTCATGTAAGGTTAGCCCGGGCCGCTTCATCCGACCATCCCGCAAGATCCAAAGTACATAAGAAGCAATCGACAATAAAAACACCAACGCCCACAATGACCATTGTGTTCTACTCATGCAACAGATCTACATATAGACACGGCTCTGATACCACTGTAGGGGTTCGTAGCATGGAAAACAAAAAAATTCTACCGCATGCACACAAAGAAGCCAAGATCTATCTACTAGATTGTAGCAACGAGTCGATAGAAGCACTCACCCTCGAAGATTCCAAAGCGGTTAACGAGAGCAGATTCTCGTGGGTGATGTAGTCGTACACTTGCCGATCTCAAGATCGCGTAGGCGATCCTTACGGCGCTATGTTCTGGCAGCGCTTCCGCAGTCGTTCACACGTACGATACTCGATGAAGACCTTCCTCTCCCTTGTTCCAGCAGGTAGCAGAGGTTGTAGTTCTCCCCTCACGATTCCGGCAGCACGACGGCGTGGTGTCGGAAGTAGAGGGAAGATCCCGCAGGGCTTCGCCTAAGCCGGTGCGAGTTATGGTGGATTTAGGGTTTTCGGCGATCTAGATTTAGAAGGCCGGAGAGGAGGAGGTGGTGTCGGCGACGGCTAGGGCGACGGCGACGAGCCGGCGGCGGCTTTGCGGCGGCGGCACTGCACATGTGGGAGGGTTGGCTCTCTTGTGTGTTTGGGGCAGCCCTCCCCTTCTATTTATGAGAGGGAGGGGCAGCCTTGGAAGGGAGGGTTTGAATCCAAACCCAAACCCAAGTTGGATTAAAGGAAGGACTCTTTCCTTATTCCACTAGGAAACTATTGTTCCAGTTTGACTTTTCAAACCTCCCGTTTGACTTTTAATTTAGAGTTTTAATTCTCTCTTGCAAATGCCCAAACCAAGTGACCTAGGATATGATCCATTCATTCCACTCACCCATGACACATTCATGGACCATTCCCCTTCCGGTCCGGTGAACCTTCTAGAACCTTCTAGAACCTCTCCGATGAAAACATCGGAATCTTTCCCGAACTCCAGAATCGGACTTTCCTTATATGAATCTTATTCTCCGGACCATTCCGGATCTCCTCGTGATATCCCGGATCCCATCCGAGACTCCGAACAACATTCGGTTTCCCTACTTACATTCCATATCTACGAAACAACATCGAATCCTTAAGTGTGTATCCCTACGCTTCGTGAATTATGCGGACATGACCGAGACACTTCTCCGATCAATAACCAATAGAGGAATCTAGAAATTCATATGGCTCCCACATATTTCTACGATTACTTTGCGATCGAATGAACCACTTACATACGATACCAATTTCCCTTTGTCTCGTGATAGTTTACTTATCCGAGGTTTGACCGTCGGTATCTCTGCATACCTAGTTCAACCTCGTTACCGATAAGTACTCTTTTCTCGTTCCCGTGATATGTGATCCCTTGTGAGCCAGTCACATGCTTGCAAGCTAATTGGATGACATTCCACCGAGAGGGCCCAGAGTATATCTATCCGTCATATGGATGGACAAATCCCACTCTTGATCCATGTGCCTCAACACATACTTTCCGAACACTCAATGCCACCTTTATAACCACCTAGTTATGGTGTGGTGTTTGATGTTATCAAAGCATCCTTCTAGTGATGGTGATTAGCATGATCTCATGGTCGAAGGAATTAGGTTACTATGTATCAGAAAGCTTATAACAAATGAACTATATTAAATGACTTGATCTTTATGCTACTCTTAACTATAGGAGCATGTCCATCACATCATTCTCCTAATGATATGACCCTGTTGTTAATAACATCTCTATGTTCATGATCAGGAAACCATGATCATATATTAACCAACAAGCTAGTTTAATAAGAGGCTTTACTAGGAACTCTTTTATGTTTACAAATCACACAAGTATTAATGTTTCCGGTTAATACAATTATAGCATGGTATGTAAACATTTATCATAAGTATGAAGATATGATAATAACCACTTTATTATTGCCTCTTGGGCATATCTCCAACAGGCAATTGACGGGAACTGAGCAAGGCATAACAATGCAATTACTAGTCAGAAAGATCCTATGAGATTCGATTGGGCAATACAACAAGATACATAGACCGCCATCCAACTGCATCTATGACTAGAAGTCCACCTTCAGGTTATCATCCGAACCCCCTCTAGTATTAAGTTGCAAGCAACAGACAACTGCTTTAAGCAAAGTCTGTAAGGTAAACAGTCCACATGTTCCATGAACAAGAGACTGTTGTTTTCTCCCTAGTAGCAACAACACATCTACAACCGAAGAGATTATTGTCACTTCTCTTGGAAACTAGAGGCATGAACCCACTATCGAGCATAAATACCCCCTCTTGGATTCACTATCAACTACTTGTCCAAGATAGCTACTAACAACGGAGAGCATGCAAGATCAAAAACAACATAGACATGATACAATCATAAAGATAAAACCATTAATCAAACCAACATAATAATCTCAATATCCATCGGATCCTCGCAAACACAACATGCATGATTACAAATAGATTGGATCTTGATCATGAAAGGAGCTCACAAGATCTATACATGAAAGCACAAAGGAGGAGATACAACCATCTAGCTACTACATGGACCCATAGTACAAGGTGGAACTACTCACACATCATACCGGAGAGAAGGCCTCCGAGATGATCTCCCCTCCGGCAGGGTGCCGAGACGAATTTCAGATCCCCCGATCTAGGGACGATGGTGGCAGCGGCTACAGACGGTTTCGTGGATATTTGATTGGGTGCTTAGGGTTTCTGCATCGGGGGCTTCTTATAGGCGAAGGGGGATACCGAGGAGGCGGCCAGGGTCCCAAACCCTAGCCAGGCGTGGGACTAGGCCCACCCGCACCTAGGGTAGGTCTGGCCCCCCTGGATGGCCCCTCCGGCTCTCCTCTGGACTTCTTGTTCCCCACGTAAAGTAATTGACTTTGACATTTGTCCCGTACAATTCCGAGAATATTTCTTTACTAACTTTTCTGAAACCAAAAACAGCAAAAAACAGGCATCTGGCACTGTTGTAACTTGTTAATAGGTTAGTACCAGAAAACATGTAAAAAGCACCTCAAAGTGTAGACAAGAAAAGCAAAGTAGATACAAAACAAGCATGGAGCATCAAAAATTATAGATACGTTTCCAACGTATCACAGGTATCACAAATGAACAGGTGAAGACGAAGTTACTCTCTATATCTTTGAAAGGGAGAGCTGAAGAATGGTATAAGCTGCTGAAGAATGGACAATCCATGGAACGGGAGGAAATAACATCTCTCTTTTATTCTAAATTCTATCCTCCCAGTGAGATTCATAAGGATAGAAATCTGATATATAACTTTTGGCCTCGTGATGGAGAGAGTACAACTCAAGCTTGGGGGGAGATTGAAGTTACTAATGCTTAAATGTCCTATTCATGAACTCCTTAACAATATTATTATCAATAACTTTTATGCTAGGCTTTCTCTTCATGATAAAGATTTACTAGATGCTTCTTGTGCTGGATCATTCACACGTATGAAGGAAGAAGCTAAATGGGATCTCCTAGACCGTATTCAAGAGAACACCGAAGCTTGGGAGAATGATGAAGGAAGAAAGTCAGGTATAAACTATGATTATGAATGCATAAAATCTTTTATGGGAACTGATGACTTCCGTGATATTAGTAATGAGTTTGGTCTTGTCTCCAAAAGTATTGCCAACTATTTTAAGGTTTTTTCCTCTTACATAGAAATTCCTAAAATGAAGTGGAATAAGTACCTTGCTCCTTATAAAGATGTTGTTAGTCATGTTCCTGTTAGAAATACCGAAGTTTGTACTACTATGCCTGAACCTTATGTTGAGAAAATACCTTTCCCAGCTAAGGTGAAGGAGTATTCTATGATGATTAGTGCAAATAATAAAGGTACACAAAAAACTGTTGAACCTGATGAGCAAATGAATACTGGACCTGTGGTAGCTATTGTGAAAGATCTTGTCACTATAAATATAGAGGATGAGCACATTGTCTTCTGTGAAGACGCTTCTAATATTATTTCTCATCCTAGTAAGGCTAGAAAAGCTAGTGTCCCTGTGCTTTTCCGTTAGAATTGGTGACCATTTCTATTATGGTTTATGTGATATTGGTGCTAGTTCTAGTACTATACCTTATGAGCTTTACATGGAAATTATGCATGAAATTGGTCCTTGTGAGCTTGAGGACATTGATGTGGTTATTCACCTTGCTAATAAGGAGACCATTTGCCCTATTGGTATCGTAAGAGATATGGAGGTTCTTTGTGGTAAGATTAAATATCCTGCTGATTTTCTAGTGCTTAATTCAGCAGCTAGCAAAACTTGCCCTATCATTTTTCGTAGACCCTTCTTGAACACTTGTGTGTAGGGGTTCGTAGCATGGAAAACAAAAAAATTCTACCGCATGCACACAAACAAGCCAAGATCTACCTACTAGATTGTAGCAACGAGTCGATAGAAGCACTCACCCTCGAAGAATCCAAAGCGGTTAACGAGAGCAGATTCTCGTGGGTGATGTAGTCGTATACTTGTCGATCTCAAGATCGCGTAGACGATCCCTCCGGCGCTGTGTTTCGGCAGCACTTCCGCAGTCGGTCACACGTTCGGTACTCGATGAAGACCTTCCTCTCCCTTGTTCCAGCAGGCAGCGGAGGTTGTAGTTCTCCCCTCGCGATTCCGGCAGCACAACGGCGTGGTGTCAGAAGTAGAGGGAAGATACCGCAGGGCTTTGCCTAAGCCAGTGCGAGTTATGGTGTATCTAGGGTTTCCCGGTGGTCTAGGGTTTAGAAGACCGGGAGGAGGAGGAGGAGGTGTCGGCGGCGGCTAGTGCGGCGGCGGCGCGAGGCGGCGGCGCGAGGCGCGGGGAGGGCTGGGGCTTGTGGTGTTGGGGCATCCCTCCCCCTCTATTTATGAGAGGGGGCAGCCTTGAGGGAGGGGAGTTTGAAAC
The DNA here is from genome assembly GCA_916181665.1 of Avena sativa. Taxonomy (NCBI): domain Eukaryota; kingdom Viridiplantae; phylum Streptophyta; class Magnoliopsida; order Poales; family Poaceae; genus Avena; species Avena sativa. Next base: position 16,469,495 of record OV702279.1, on the reverse strand, counting down.
CACTTCCAAACCCAAGTTGGAAGGACTCTTTCCTTCTTCCACTAGGAAACCATTGTACCAGTTTGACTTTTCAAACCTCCCGTTTGACTCTCAATTTAGAGCTTTAATTCTCTCTCACAAATACCCACGCCAAGTGACCTAGGATATGATCCAATCATTCCACTTACCCATGACACATCCATGGACCATTCCCCTTCCGGTCCGGTGAACCTTCTAGAACCTCTCCGATGAAAACATCGGAATCTTTCCCGAACACCGGAATCGGACTTTCCTTATATGAAACTTATTCTCTGGACCATTCCGGATCTCCTCGTGATATACCGGATCCCATCCGAGACTCCGAACAACATTCGGTATCCCTACTAACATTCCATATCTACTAAACAACATCGAATCCTTAAGTGTGTCTCCCTACAGTTCGTGAATTATGCGGACATGACCGAGACACTTCTTCGATCAATAACAAACAGAGGAATCTGGAAATTCATATGGCTCCCACATATTTCTACGATTACTTTGTGATCGAATGAACCACTTACATACGATACCAATTTCCCTTTGTCTCACGATAGTTTACTTATCCGAGGTTTTGATCGTCGGTATCTCTGCATACCTAGTTCAACCTCGTTACCGATAAGTACTATTTTCTCGTTCTCATGATATGTGATCCCTTGTGAGCCAGTCACATGCTTGCAAGCTATTTGGATGACATTCCACCAAGAGGTCCCAGAGTATAACTATCCGTCATATGGATGGACAAATCCCACTCTTGATCCATGCTCTTCAACCCATACTTTCAAAACACTCAATGCCACCTTTATAGCCACCCAGTTACGGTGTGGTGTTTGATGTCATCAAAGCATCCTTCCGGTGATGGTGATTAGCATGATCTCATGGTCGAAGGAATTAGGTTACTATGTATCAGAAAGCTTATAGCAAACGAACTATTGAAATGACTTAGATCTTTATGCTACGCTTATCTATAGGAGTATGTCCATCATACCATTCTCCTAATGATATGATCTTGTTGTTAATAACATCTCAATGTTCATGATCGAGAAACCATGATCATCTGTTAACCAACAAGCTAGTATTATAAAGAGGCTTTACCAGGGACTCTAATTTAGTTTACAAATCACACAAGTATTAATGTTTCCGGTTAATACTATTATAGCATGAGTGTAAACATTTATCATAAACACAAAGATATAATAATAACTACTTTTATTATTGCCTCTAGGGCATATTTCCAACAGTCTCCCACTTGCACTAGAGTCAACTAATCTAGATTACATGGTAATATACCAAACACCCATGGCAGTTTGGTGTTGGTCATGTTTTGCCCTCGGGAGAGGTTTAGTCAACGAATCCGCCACATTTAGATATGTGTGTACTTTGCAAATGTTTATGTCACCATCTTGGACATGCTCTCGAATAGCGTGAAAACGTAGCTTGATATGCTTCAGCTTCTTGTGTGACTTTGGTTCTTGCGCATTGGCTTTGGCGCCCATGTTATCACAATAGATAGACATTGGGTCCAGCGCACTTGGAACCACACCGAGCTCTGTAATGAACTCCTTCATCCATATCGCCTCTTGTGAAGCCTCCGAAGTAGCTATGTATTCCGATTCAGTTGAAGATCTCGCCACAACGCTTTGCTTTGCACTCCTACAGCTAACTGCTGCACCACTCAAAGTAAATATGTACCCAGATTGTGATTTAGAATCATCCGGATCGGTGTTCCAACTAGCATCGGTGTAACCATTAACAACGATCTGTTCATCACCTCCATAAGAAAGAACCATATCCTTAGTTCTTCTTAAGTACTTCAGGATGTTTTTGACCGCTGTCCAATGATCCACTCCTGGATCACTTTGATATCTGCTAGTCAAACTAACAACATATGCAATGTCGGGTCTAGTACATAGCATGGCATACATAAGAGATCCTATGGCTGAGGCATAGGGAGTCTTACTCATCCTTTCTCTATCTTCTGTCGTTGTAGGACTTTGAGTTTTACTCAAGGTCGTATTAGGCAACATGTGCAAGAACCCTTTTTTGCTATCTTCCATTCCAAACCTCTTTCAAACTTTGTCCAGATATGTAGTCTGTGACAATGATATTAGGCGTCTCGATCTATGTCTATAAATCTTTATGCCTAATATGTAAGCTGCTTCACCAAGATCTTTCATTGAAAAACTATTATTCAAATAATCCTTGACACTATTAAGAAGGTCTACATCATTCCCAATCAACAATATGTCATCTACATATAGTATTAAAAATGCTACAGAGCTCCCACTCACTTTATTGTAAATACAAGCTTCTCCATAAGTTTGTATAAATCCAAAGCTTTTGATCACCTTATCAAAACGTTGATTCCAACTTCGGGATGCTTGCTTCAATCCATAAATAGACCATTGAAGTTTTCATACCTGGTTTGCATATTTAGGATCGACAAAACCTTTGGGTTGTACCATATACAACTCTTCATCAATGTCTCCATTGAGGAACGCCGTTTTGACATCCATCTGCCATATCTCATAATCATAATATGCAGCGATTGCTAACATAATCCTCACAGACTTTAGCTTCGCTACCGGTGAGAAAGTATCATCGTAGTCAACTCCTTGAATTTGTCGAAACCCTTTTGCGACAAGTCAAGCTTTATAGATAGTAACATTACCATCAGCATATGTTTTCTTCTTGAAAATCCATTTGTTCTCGACAGCCTTCCGGCCATCCGGTAAGTCTACCAAAGTTCATACTTGGTTTTCGTACATGGATCCAATCTCGGATTTCATGGATTCTTGCCATTTATTGGAATCTGGGCTCATCATCGCTTCCTCATATGTCACAGGGTCATCGGTGTTGTCCACCAACATGACACTCATAACAGGATCATACCAATCAGGAGTGGTACGAGTTCTCATTGACCTGCGAGGTTCTGTAGTTACTTCAACCGAAGTTTCATGATCAACATCATTAGCTTCCTCTCTTATTGGTGTAGGCGCCACAGGAACTAATTCCGGTGTTGCGCTACTCGCAAGTTTGAGAGAAGGTTCAACAACCTCGTCGAGCTCTACTTTCCTTCCAGTCACTTCTTTCGAGAGAAACTCCTTCTCTAGAAAGGATCCATTCTTGGCAGCGAAGATTTTGCCCTCGGATATATGATAGAAGGTATACCCAATAGTTTCCTTCGGGTATCCTATGAAGACGCATTTTCCCGCTTTGGGTTCAAGCTTATCGGGCTGTAACTTCTTTACATAAGCTTCACAACCCCAAACTTTAAGGAACGAAAATTTAGGTTTCTTTCCAAACCATAATTCATACGGTGTCGTTTCAACGGATTTAGATGGTGCCCTATTTAAAGTGAATGTGGCTGTTTCTAATGCATAACCCCAAAACGATAGCGGTAAATCTGTAAGTAACATCATAGAACAAACCATATCTAAGAGAGTTCGATTACGACGTTCGGACACACCATTACGATGTGGTGTTCCCGGCGATGTCAATTGTGAAAGTATTCCGCATTTCTTCAAATGCTCGCCAAACTCGTAACTTAGATATTCACCTCCACGATCAGAATGTAGAAATTTAATCTTCTTGTTATGTTGATTCTCTACCTCACTTTGAAATTCCTTAAACTTCTCGAAAGTTTCGGACTTATGTTTCATGAAATAGATATACCCATATCTACTCAAGTAATCCGTGAAGGTAAGAACATAACGATAACCACCGCGCGACGCTACACTCATTGGACCACACACATCGGTATGTATGATTTCCAACAAGTCCGTAGCTCGCTCCATCATACCAGAAAATGGAGTCTTAGTCATTTTACCCATCAGACATGCTTCGCATCTTTCAAGTGATTCGAAATCAAGTGATTCAAGAAGTCCATCGGAATGGAGTTTCTTCATACGCTTCACTCCAATGTGACCAAGACGACAGTGCCACATATAGGTTGAGTTATCGCTCAATTTCAAACGTTTAGCCTCAATGTTATTTATGTGTGTATTACTACAATCGAGATTCAATAAGAATAGACCATTTATCAAAGGTGCATGTGCATAAAACATATTACTCATATAAATCGAACAACCATTATTCTCGGATTTAAACAAGTAACCGTCTCGCAATAAACAAGATCCAGATATAATGTTCATGCTTGACGCAGACCCCAAATAACAATTATTTAAGTATAAAACTAATCCCGATGGTAGATGAAGAGGTAGCGTGCCGACCGCGATCACATCAAACTTTGATCCATTTCCAATGCGCATCGTCACCTCGTTCTTCGCTAGCTTCCGTTTATTCTGCAGCACCTATTTTGAGTTACAAATGTGAGCAACCGAACCAGTATCAAATACCCAGGCACTACTATGAGTACTAGTGAGATACACATCAATAATGTGTATATCGGATATACCTTTCTTCTTGATGTTGCTGTTCTTCAAATCCGCCAAGTACTTAGGGCAATTCCGCTTCCAATGACCGTCTCCCTTGTAGTAAAAGCACTCAGTATTAGCCTTAGGCCCAGCCTTGGTCTTCTTCGCAGGCGCGATAACTTTCTTACCGACCTTCTTGAAGTTTCCCTTTTTCTTAGACTTGCCTTGCTTCTTGAATTTGGTGGTCTTATTGACCAACAACACTTGGTGCTCTTTCTTGATCTCCACTTCTGCAGACTTCAACATGGAGAAGAGTCCGGGCAACGACTTGTCCATGTTTTGCATATTGTAGTTCATCACAAAGTTCTTGTAACTTGGTGGTAGCGATTGGAGGACACGGTGAATACCCAAAGCATTAGGAATCACTATTCCTAAGCTTTGAAGCTTGCTTGCGTGTCCAGACATCTTAAGCACGTGCTCACTAACGGAGCTGCCCTCTTCCATCTTGTAGTTAAAGAACTTGTCAGAAGCATCATAACTCTCAACTGCCGTGTGAGCCTCAAATATCATTTTGAGTTCACGGACAATATCATGTGGGTCATGGTTCTCAAACCTTTTCCGAAACTCCGATTCCAAACCGTACAAGATAGCACACTGAACTGTGGAGTACTGATTCTTCCAAGCGAGGAAAACATTCTTTACCTCATCGGTAGCATCAGCTGCAGGCGGGTCACCCAGCGGTGTATCCAGCACATAGGTCAAATTACCAGCACTGAGGACAATCCTCAAATTGCGGAACCAATCCGCGAAGTTGCTTCCATTGTTTTTCAACTTTTCTTTCTCTAGGAACGCATTAAAATTGATGGTAGGGGCCGCCATTGATCTACAACATATTTGCAATAGTTTAGACTAAGATTATGAAAAATTGAGTTCTAATTAATAGTTAAATTAATCTAGGTGAACTCCCACTCAAAATAATATCCCTCACATTGTTTTAGTGATCACACGAACCAAACCCACCACATCAAAACCGATCATCACGAAAGTTGATATGGCTTCAACGGCGAACAATCAACATGTTCATCATATCTACTATATGACTCATGCTTTACCTTTCGGTGATCCGTGTTCTGAGACCATGTCTGTACATGCTAGGCTCGTCAAGATCAAACCTTAGCTTCTGCATGAGCAAATCTGGCTTGCTCACGTTGTATACACTCGCAGAATCTAACACACCCGATCATGACGTGGTGCTTCAAAACAACGAGCTTTAGCAACGGTGCTTACTAAGGATGAACATTTTAAAACTTGAAATTTTGTGCTTGAGGGGTCATCTTATAATGCTACCATCGCGAACTAAGCAATACAAGATGCATAAAAGGATTAACATCACATGCAATTCATAATATGTGATATGATATGGCCTTTCTTCTTGTGCTTCCGACCTCCATATTCAAGCACGAACATGATCTCCATCATCACCGGTATGGCGTCAAGGTCAATGGCGCCGCTTCATGGTTGTCGTCCACCAGCATCAACTATTACAACTACTTTGAATAGACACGCAGGTCTTAACGGAATTTAAAAGACAGCCATATGGCTCCTGTCGGTTGCCAACTTACAATAAGGAACATTGCATACATCATATATAATCACAATCATGGCCATATCACATCACAGCACACCCCTGCAAAACAAAGTTAGACGCATCTAATTTTATTTGCATGTTTTACGTGGTTTGGGGCTTTCAGTAAGTGTCGTTCTAACTTACGAACAAGAACCACAACGTTGATGCTTGAACAATCAAGTGTCTGTTGTAAATTGAATCTTTACTATGATGGGAGAGACAGACACCCGCAAAGCCACTTATGCAATACAAGTTGCATGTTAAGCGAGGAGCAAGTCTCTTGAATGATGTCATGTAAGGTTAGCCCGGGCCGCTTCATCCCATCATACCGCAAGATGCAAAGTACACAAAAAGCAATTGATAATAAAAGCACCACCGCCCATAATGACCATTGTGTTCTACTCGTGCAACAGATCTACATATAGACACGGCTCTGATACCACTGTAGGGGTTCGTAGCATGGAAAACAAAAAAAATTCTACCGCATGCACACAAACAAGCCAAGATCTATCTACTAGATTGTAGCAACGAGTCGATAGAAGCACTCACCCTCGAAGATTCCAAAGTGGTTAACGAGAGCAGATTCTCGTGGGTGATGTAGTCGTACACTTGCCTATCTCAAGATCGCGTAGATGATCCCTCCAGTGCTGCGTTCTGGCAGCGCTTCCGCAGTCGGTCACACGTCCGGTACTCGATGAAGACCTTCCTCTCCCTTGTTCCAGTAGACAGCAGAGGTTGTAGTTCTCCCCTCGCGATTCCGGCAGCATGACGGCGTGGTGTCGGAAGTAGAGGCAAAATCCCGCAGGGCTTCGCCTAAGCCGGTGCGAGTTATGGTGGATCTAGGGTTTCCCGGTGATCTAGGGTTTAGAAGACCAGGAGGAGGAGGAGGTATCGGCGGAGGCTAGTGCGGCGGAGACGAGGCGGTGACGGCGTGAGGCGGCGACGCGGCGGCGGCGGCTTGGCGCGGGAATGGCTAGGGATTGTGGTGTTGGGGCAGCCATCCCCCTCTATTTATGAGAGGGGGGCAGCCTTGAGGGAGGGGAGTTTGAAACCACTTCCAAACCCAAGTTGGCAGGACTCTTTCCTTCTTCCACTAGGAAACCATTGTTCCAGTTTGACTTTTCAAACCTCCCATTTGACTTTCAATTTAGAGCTTTAATTCTCTCTCACAGATGCCCACACCAAGTGACCTAGGATATGATCCAATCATTCCACTTACCCATGACACATTCATGGACCATTCCACTTATGGTCCGGTGAACCTTCTAGAACCTTCTAGAACCTCTCTGATGAAAACATCGGAATCTTTCCCGAACTCCGGATCGGACTTTCCTTATATGAATCTTATTCTCCGGACCATTCTGGATCTCCTCGTGATATCCCGGATCCCATCCGAGACTCCGAACAACATTCGATATCCCTACTAACATTCCATATCTACTAAACAACATCGAATCCTGAAGTGTGTCTCCCTACGGTTCGTGAATTATGCAGACATGACCGAGACACTTCTCCGATCAATAACCAACAGAGGAATCTGGAAATTCATATGGCTCCCACATATTTTTACGATTACTTTGCGATCGAATGAACCACTTACATACGATACCAATTTCCCTTTGTCTCATGATAGTTTACTTATCTGAAGTTTTGATCGACGGTATCTCTGCATACCTAGTTCAACCTCGTTACCGATAAGTACTCTTTTCTCGTTCCCGTGATATGTGATCCCTTCTGATCCAGTCACATGCTTGCAAGCTAATTGGATGACATTCCACCGAGAGGGCCCAGAGTATATCTATCCGTCATATGGATGGACAAATCCCACTCTTGATCCATGCGCCTCAACCCATACTCTCCGAACACTCAATGCCACCTTTATAGCCACCCATTTACGGTGTGGTGTTTGATGTCATCAAAGCATCCTTCCGGTGATGGTGATTAGCATGATCTCATGGTTGAAGGAATTAGGTTACTATGTATCAGAAAGCTTATAGCAAATGAACTATTGAAATAACTTTGATATTTATGCTACGCTTATCTATAGGAGTATGTCCATCATACCATTCTCCTAATGATATGATCTTGTTGTTAATAACATATCAATGTTCATGATCGAGAAACCACGATCATCTATTAACCAACAAGCTAGTATTATAAAGAGGCTTTACCAGGGTCTCTAATTTAGTTTACAAATCACACAAGTATTAATGTTTCCGGTTAATACTATTATAGCATGAATGTAAACATTTATCATAAACACAAAGATTAAATAATAACTACTTTTATTATGCCTCTAGGGCATATCTCCAACATTGTGGAGCTATTATAGATTGTAAAAAGGAAAAAGTTTTAACTAAGTTTGATGTAGATTCTTATGAGTTTAACTTTTCCAAATTTTCTAAAGCTCCTTGTGAAAATAGTTTGCCTAATAAAGATTTCAGGATGGAACAACTTGCTTCTATTGATCCGGTTTATGGCCTTGGACCTCTTTTTGGTGATTGTAAGTATGCTCATTCTGATGATAAAGTTGTTGCCAGTGATAGTTATATTGTAAAATTTATTCAAAGTTCTACTGAAAGTTATTATTAGAGAGGGAAACATGGTTTTATGCATCTCAATAATGTTAATTTTCCCCGTTTTATGTTGAAACCTTTGAAGTTGCATTTGTTTTGTCTTCCTATGCTAGTGGATTTTTGTTTAAATAATTTGTTTTCTCATGATACCCCCATGCATAGGAAGTGGGTTAGACTCAAATGTGTTGGTTATTTGCTTCTTGATGCTCTCTTTCACTCCAGATATATATCTCCTATGTGAGCATTTTTGAAACTATCAAGCCTAACTTAAAGGCAATAAAGAAAAGTACTTCTTGGGAGATAAACCAATAGTTTTGTAGAGTCTTGGAAGTTATTACCACAGTAATAACCTCTCCTTATCCTTTTTGTTTTGGTTTTTGTGTCAAGTTCAACTACTTTTGTGAAGTGGAGGAGTTGTGAAAAGTGGCTGTCCTGGGACAGATTTTTGTGCTGCATTGGAAAAATTCATGAGGGAGGTCAGTACTTCGGATGGATCTGTCTTTTCCTGTGCTTGTTCTCCAAGTTGTTACCCAACTTTCATTAGTTTTGCACTTTTTGATTTGAGAAACAGAAGGTTTTCGAAAAAATTAATCTTTACCTGTTGGTCTGTTTTGACAGATTTCTGCCATCATTTGCATTTGCCTCTTTTATTGATTCCCTTCCAGATTCTTTTGGGTTCTTGGAAAGGAGTTGCTACAATAGCTTTTATTTTGATAGATTTCAGTTGAAGTGTGTACCTAAAAGTTTATTGTTTTTTCTTACACTAATGTTGCCATTGAGGTTTGTGGAATGACTTGCATGAAAGAAATTTCCAGGAGAAGGAGAAAAGGAATATGTAGAGTTCGTCTTTGATTAGGTAAAAGTGGTGAAAACATAAGGTTCATGAAAACCCAATCTTTTTATATTTTTTATGTTTTTATTACATACGGAATGCTACGAAACGAAACAGAGGAGGAAACGGAGGCCAGGGTGGCCACACCCACCCCAGGCGCAGGCCCCAGCTGGCCGCTCCTGGAGGGGTTATGAGCCCCCCGAGATCCGTCTCCGCCTCATTTCCGCACCAGTACCTTCCTTATGCATTGAAACTTCGTAATATATACCCACCCGGATCCCCCGAGGTTCGTGTATCGTGTTCTCGTCGTGTTTTTGTTTTGATCTGTTTCTGTCAGGAAATCTTCTCAAGTCTAGAGCACCATGGTCTTTGCCAACGACAAAGGCAAGAAGCCCGAAGAGGATGATCCTCAAAACCCCAAGGAGGAGGAGATTTTGGTAGGGGATGAAGAAGACATGGAGGAGGACGAGCATCCGGACACCCGCACTATCATCACAAGCATTGGAGTGGTGGCAAACCCTACCAAGCTTAGGAGGACAGCACAGATGTCTACAGGAGGGAAACCTCCACGTCTTGTATTCGTTCCATGGTCACCTCATCCACGTACCAAGAATCCCTTCCATACTCTTATACATGAGCAACAATACCAACATGTGCCAAAAGGGAACTTGCCCTCGGTTTGGGATCTGCCTCTTTCTAACTATGCAGGGAAGGAACATACTAAGAAGGAAGAGTGGGGAAAGAATATCAAGGATTAGGACTCCCGGTCCGATATGATCATGAACCACATTGAGCAAAACTCGGAATTGATTCGTACTCTGACCTTCGAGATTGAAGATTTGAGGAAACTGATTGAGGAGCTTATCAAAAGAACACCACCACCACCGAAGGAGTAATTCGTCATCAGGTTTGGCATCCCCTTGGCTTGTTCCAAGCTTGTGGGAGTGTCGCGGTATCACATTATTATCTTTTATCTTTTACTTTTTAGTGGATTCGTATCTTTGGTAGAGAAGTTATCTTATAGGTTTGTTTGCATTGTGGAAATATCTCTCCTTTAGTTGGTTATCTATGTATCCCTTGGTGTGAGTGGCTTTATGTAATATTAATGAGAAGTTTCATCTTTTACTTTTTGCACTTCTTATTTTAGTTTGCAATCTCTATTATATGATTGATCTTGTTGATCAGTATTGGCATCACTTTGGGAGCATCAAGTAGATCTAAATTTGTTTTGGCAAACCGAGCTCTCGTCAGTAGCAACACTTTTTGAGGTTTGAAAGGAAAAGAGAAAAAGCTTACATGTATTATGTATCATTAATTTTCTTTCTTGATTGGCTCATAAGCTTAGTATTCTCTATTTAAGATATTTTGTGTCTTCAAGGAAGATTGCATGTTTGTCTTTATCACTTGTAGGTTTGCTTGTTTCTCTCAACTCTTTTGCTTGCTACCCAGCCTTGCTAGCCAAAAACCTGTGTTGAGAAGGCTTACTTCTCATGCATCCAATCCCTTTGAACCAAAACATGTGCTATTTGTGTCCACCATATCTACCTATTAGCATTATAGCTATTCCAAGCAAATTCTCAAGCTTCATCTATCTTTCGAATTAAAAATTATTTTGTTATGTGAAAACTAGTTAGTAAAGCTCTCACGAACTTGATGGCACACCTTATTTTCTTGCCCCTAATAGACTTGAACCATTGTGTCATCGAAGTTGTATATGCTTGCATCTATACGTTGGGATTAGCAGAACCGTGCTGTCACAGGGAACGCTTTCAACACTTATGGATACTTATACAATTGATATCATGCTCTTTTGTTTGCGGATGTCGTCGGTGTGAAATAAAAGGGGAACTTGTAATTCCATGGAGTTATGTATGTGTGTTAGAGAAATGCCTGGGCCGCTAGCCTAAGCCATGCCTAATCATGGTGGAAACTTGCAGCATAACCATGGTGAGAAATCTGTGAAGCATCCTCAATAAAAACCTATGCAAATAGCAAATAAAAAGATCGCTGAGATGCTCACTGTCTGCTTTCCTTGTCATTTTGATTATGGGATAGCTCTTGTATCATGTGCAAGGGGTACCCCGTTGGCGGTTCTTTATGATACACATGTACTTATAATGACAAGAACTTACCGGTAACCAAAGTTGAGTAGCATGAGGAGCGGCCCTCGTACTCAAGGGACATGAGATTGCCAACTTATATTTCGTCAAGCATATACTCCATCCTTGTTCACATTAACCTTAATCATCTCAAGATGCTTATGATAGGGCAATGAGGGCTCAAATCTAGTAAGTACCATAATCTTTTGGAAGCTCCTTTTGACTTGAAATCCCTGCTTCCCTCTATGAAGGGACCTTTCTCCTATTTCTAAGTTGAGTCAGTAAACCTACTTCCTACCTATCTCCAGCAAGCATTTGAGTTGTTGTGTTGCCAGCATTCATTTGATGATTTATTCACTCGTGTTCTTTATCTTCCTTGTTTGCACAAGACTTTTATCTATTGAGTATTACTTTGAAAGCCACCATTGTGAAAAACCTTTTTAGGCAAAGAGTGCTACGGTTTTTGAAGACTTCTACAAAAGCTTTTTGTGAAAGTGTTTGCCAGCTGTTCTCTGACCAAGAACAAAGTTTGTCAATTCCAAATATGATTTATCTTTATGCATCTCTATTGTGACTCCTGTACTTGTTGCAAGCTAAGTTATATAATGGTGAGTTGCTTTCTTCTATGAGTTGTGTAATGGTAAGTGTGATGCTTCTTGTCCGTATTATTTTATTGACACTTCACTCCATAAACATGTGGACATGTTTACTGAGCTCAGTTTTCACTTGGGGACAAGCGAAGGTCTAAGCTTGGGGGGAGTTGATACGTCCAATTTGCATCACCATTCTATATCATAATTTGCCTCTATTCATTGATACGTGTCTTATTATGAGGTGTTACTTATGTATTTTCCTATGTTTTTGCATGTTGGATGATTCTTGGAGGATGGACTGCCGAAGTCAGGATTCTGATGGAAAAAGAGGTGTTTTGATGCAATTTCGCGAAGATCAGAAAAATACCAGAAAAATCATGGAAAATTATATTTTCCCAGAAGACGAAGGAAGCCATAAGGGGAGGCAGAGTTGGGCCACATGGGGCCCACACTCCCCCAGGCGCGGGCCCCCATGGGCCGCGCCTAGGGTGGGTGTGGCCCATTTGGCCGGCCTCCGACTCCGCCCTCTCGCCTATATCTTCCTCTAGGGACCTTAAAACAAGGGAGGCGACCACAGAAAGATTCCGCCGCCTCTGTGGGGAAGAAAACACCGAGAGAGAAAGAGCTCTCCGGCAGACAGATTTCTGTCGGGGAAATTCCTTCCCGGAGAGGGTAGATCGTCGCCATCAACACCATCATCAAGCTAGGATTCATCATGATCATCACCATCATCATCCACACCATCATCTCCATCAGCACCATCATCACCACTCCATCCCGCTGTAACAATCGTGTTGAATACTTGCCTAGGGTGGGTGTGGCCCATCTGGCCGGCCTCCGACTCCGCCCTCTCGCCTATATCTTCCTCTAGGAACCCTAAAACAAGGGGGTCAACCACAGAAAGATTCCGCCGCCTCTGCGGGGCGGAAAACACCGAGAGAGAAAGAGCTCTCCGGCAGACAGATTTCTGTCGGGGAAATTCCTTCCCGGAGAGGGGAGATCGTCGCCATCAACACCATCATCAAACTAGGATTCATCATGATCATCACCATCATCATCCACACCATCATCTCCATCAGCACCATCATCACCACTCCATCCCGCTGTAACAATCGTGTTGAATACTTGCATAATTCTTAGGGGAAACTTTCCCGGTTTTGATTACTATTGTAGTTGATGCTTGTGAGTGAAACCATTGGATTATTGTTTATGTTCAGATTGTTATCCATCACCATATCATCTTTGATCTTGATCCATATGATGTCTTGTGAGTAGTTCGTTTAGTTCTTGAGAACATGGGAGAAGTCATGTTGTTAGTAGTGGATTTGTGTTGAGATATTATTCAATGGTTTAGTATTTAAGTTGTGGTGCTATTCTTCTAGTGGTGTCATGTGAACGTCGACTACATGATACTTCACCATTTATGGGCCTAGGGGAGTGCATTGTGTATTTGGCTACTAATTATGGGGTTGCCGGAGTGACAAAAACCTGAACCCCCGTTAGGAAACCATTGCACAAGGGAGCGTAGGATCTCAGAGTTTAAGGCTATGGCTATGGTTAGGTTTATATCTTAATTGCTTTCCTATAGTTGCGGATGCTTGCAGGGGATTTAATCACAAGTATGTATTAGTCCAAGTAAGGTCGGTACATTAGCACAGATTCATCCACACAACACTAAAGAAGAGTACTCATCTATTTAAAGCGAAAGCACTTGACAGAATTCCCATGTGTCCTCGAGAACGTTTGGTCATTATAAGTATTTCCACCGGCTTGCCCTTTTCTAAGAAAGGATTGGGTCACTTGCTGCAGTTGTTCATTGTCTTTATTACTTCACTTTGTTTTGTTACTTTATCAGAAAACCCCTAAAAATCCGTTTGCTAAGTATTTACAGAGATTTCCTGCTCCATACCACTATTCAACACCTTCTTCTCCTTGTTGGGATCAACACTCCTATTTATCGAAAGTACTACGATACACCCCCTATACTTGTGGTCATCATCGATCCAACTTGGCATCAAAGGCAGTAAAGCGCTCGATGACGTTGTCGAGCTTGGAGAGCTTCTCGATCAGCTGCGCTTCCATCTCCTCCATGGCGTTGACCGTGAACCGAACTTGAGCGCTTGGCTTGAATGGCGCCGTCGTGATGCCGAGACCGAACGGGAGATGAGGATTTTACCGAGTGAGCGATCCGAAAACAGCCACTCGAACCTGTCAACCCGCGGAAACGCCCAGAACTGACGAATCTGATACCAATTGTTATGCCCAAGGTGTATGAATTGGATTCACCAAACCTTCTATACAATGAATTACAGAATAAGTGCGTTTGTCTTGGGGAAGAATAGAAGGAGAGATTAACAAGAGAACATGACTATTCTTTTTTGCCTATTCCTTTTCTTGCTCTGCTATTTAACCTCTCGCCAAACACAACTGGCATCCACTATCCTACAGCAACACACAGGTTGCCAACCTCTAATCACATCTCGCCACCTCATCCTTCTGTGTCATCACCTTCTGCCGACGTGGACGCGCCCCTTGCACCTGGTGCCACCTCAGGTGTGACATGAATCATTGTTTCTTTAAGATATTTCGTCAGAACTCGACGAATCTGCTAAGAAATGGCACCCGTAGATTAACATCCCCTGTATTAGTGTATCAGACGCTTCAGGGATCATCTCCATTGTATCTGTAATAGTTAGAGCTTCTGTAGAAGACCTCCTGAAATCACCCCACACTGAAGAAACTCGCTGTAGGTTGGTGGCCAAGTCATGTGCACGTCTGAGGAAGGTTGTGAGATTGGTGTTTACCCAACATGGATGGTCATGTATGGATAATCCTAAGACTAGGGAAAACTCTACGGACATGCGTGTGATTTGTTGGTTGTCTGAATTTTAGTTGCTTCCTTAGAGCACGTACAATGCTAGGAAAGGTATGCCTTTTCTTAGCTCTTCAAATCATTTAGAAAAGACATAATAAATAACTTATACAATGCACTATCTCTTACTGCTATCTCTAGCAATTAATGAGGATTAACTATTTTTAGTACTACCTCCGATTCTAAATAAGTGTCGCCATTTTGAACTAGAGTTAGTTCAAAACCGTGACACTTATTTAGGATCGGAGAGAGTAAGAAATTGGTTGACTAAGGAGGGCATATGGTACAATGGAGAAAATAGTCTTCTCTTATTTTTAGAAGATCATCCCTTAACTAAGAAAAGACAATATTCTCTCTCTTTTGTTTCTCTCTCCTCCAAGTAGACAAAAATCCAATATGACAAACATAATGAAAGGTTGACGTCATCGTATTGTACATGCTCTTACGAAACATGACATGCTTCTGTTTCCACCCCTACGGACATGCGTGTGATTATGCATTGGACTCGAAGACTCCTTCGCCCTTGCAAGCTTTTTATTTATATTTGTATCTCGTTCTGAGTAACATAGGCAGTACTTTTTTAAAAGAAATGCAAGGACAAGTCTGCAAATTTCCAACAGAAAATACTTTGTATTGCGTGCAATAAAAAAATATAACAAATTTTAGAAAAACAGAGGCCGATTCAGAATTGCATAGTTCTCGTCCAGATCTGCAAATATCTCTTTTTTGTTGAGGCCAAATAACAATGTTTTTTCACATGATTTATTGCATATGTGTATTATAAATTATTATCTATGTTTTGGTATTTTTTTTGATTTTTTTGAATCTTTAAATTCAAACGTTTTCAACCAAAAAAAGCCCACCGTAGAGCCTGTGCTCCAAAGCGACGTTCCCGGTTTCGGAAAATCACTTTGAAGCACATGCTCCATGAATGGCTTTTTTGAATTTTTCAAAAAGTATCAAATAATTTTGAAAAAATATCTTTATGTAGTCAATCTATATATAATAATAATAAAGGAACGAGCGTTTTTCTTGTAATTTCTACACTTTTTTTAGACGGATATACCCCTACTAATTAGGAATTATTACCCATCATGCCACCTATAAGTAATATGTGGGGTAAAGGTTGGTTTCTCCTTTTTTCTTTTAATTAATAGGCTATATATATCCGAGTGCATGAGCGTTAAAATCAGTACAAGTATCGATTAAGTCGGCATCACGTATATAATCTATATCTATATCCATACCTAATAATAAAGGAATGACCGGTTCTTGTAGTTCCTACATTTTTTTAGACGGATATACCCCTGCCAATTTCTTTTTTTAGACGGATATACCCCTGCCAATTAGAAATTATTACCCACCATGCCACCTATAAGTAATATGTGGAGGTAACTGTTGGTTTCTTTTTTTTTCTTTTAATTAAATAGGCTATATATATCTGAGTACATGGACGTTAAAATCAGTACAAGGCTCGATCAAGTCGGCGTTACGTATATAATCTTTATTTATATCTAATATCTATACTTTATACCTAATAATAAAGGAAGGAGCGTTTCTTATAGTTTCTACATTTTTTGGACGGATATACTCCTGCCAAATAGAAATCATTACCCACCATGCTAGTAATACGTGGGGTAACGGTTGGTTTCTTCTTTTAATTAATAGGCTATATATATCTGAGTGCATGGGCGTTAAAATCAGTACAAGTTTCGATCAAGTCGGCATCACGTATATAAAAATATATAAAAGGGTGCAGTGTCGAACTATATCGTGGTCGTTGAGTCTAACTCTGCCGATCAGCAGGGTCGCTAGAAACTTGATAGTTGATAGTCAGCGTGTTTGTCGCCGGATATGGCCTCGGTGACTTGACTGCTATCACCAGCATGCTCGACCAAGGCCCGAGTCGTCGAACTACCTTCAGAACTACTGGAGCCAGCGCGGTGACGGCCTTGAGAAAAGCGTCGCCTACGTATGTTTATGTAGCGGCGCACTATTCAATAGCGGCGGCTGGTGCCACGTACATAGATGAATCTGAGGTTTGGAACAGCATTCTCCCCGATGACCTCCGATGGCGGCGGCGGGCGATGATCTCAGTATTGCAGTTCACTGATGGGAACTCTTCACGTTCGTCGGCAGACATCTACCGCGTCTCTACCCGTTCTCCCGTCACGGATTGGTATGCCGACCAAAAGTCCAATGAAGCAGCGGCCATACTCAGGTCATCGGTACGTGCTCGATGTCGCATGTCGCTGCTTTAGAATCTCCTGTGTCGTGCGACGTCTTGGTCACCTGGTTATTAGGTCAACGGAGCTCCCGGAACCATGGGCACCCCATTGAAGATTAGACTAGAAAGATATGTTTTATTTTGGAGTTTTGTGGTTTGGTGAAAGTTTTGGCTATTGTTTCGTGTTAAAAGAAGGACCCTATTGACTTAAAGATTGATCGACCAGGTTGTTATATGTTGATCCAAATTCTATAAAGTATAGGCCAACTTTTGACGAGTGGAGCGAGGCCCGTCGCCGGGAGGCTCGTTGTATGTTGTCTAATGCAGGTATGCATAGGCGTTTCTGGGCTGAAGCAGCCAACACAGCGTGTTACCTCATCAACAGGTCACCTTCTATTCCACTTGAGAAGAAAACTCCTATTGAGGTATGGTCAGGTTCACCTGCTGATTATTCACAGTTGAGGGTTTTTGGTTGCACTGCTTATGCTCATGTTGATAATGGAAAGTTAGATCCTAGAGCTGTCAAGTGCATATTCCTTGGTTATGGTTCAGGAGTTAAGGCATATAAACTATGGAACCCTGAAACAAAAAGGATTTTGTTGAGTAGGAACGTTGTTTTCAATGAATCCGTTATGTATCATGACAGCTTGCCATCAGATCCCTCTCCTGTTGCTATTGGAGAGGAGGGAGTTCGTGTGCAGGTGGAGCACCTGCAGAAAACTGTTGATAATAATGCTGTTGTTGATGATACTCATGAGGAAAATATTGATGATGATGTTGTTCAGCACTCACCTACTGTTTTGCAGCAGCCACAGGAATCTATTGCTGCTGATAGACCGAGACGTAACATAGTTCCACCTCGTCGTTTAATTGAAGAGTGTAATCTTGTACATTATGCTTTGAGTTGTGCTGAACAGGTGGAGAACGATTCTGAACCTGCTACATATAATGAAGCCATTGCATCCGTTGACCGCGAGAAGTGGGTATCTGCTATGCAAGAAGAGATGCAATCGCTTGAGAAAAATGGCACATGGGATGTTGTGCGCTTGCCTAAACAAAAGAAGGCGGTCCGCTGTAAGTGGATCTTCAAGAAAAAGGAAGGTCTATCTCCCAAAGAGCCTTCAAGATACAAGACAAGGTTAGTAGCAAAAGGGTTCAGCCAGATTCCAGGTATTGATTACAATGATGTGTTCTCTCCAGTTGTGAAGCATAGTTCCATTCGTACTTTCTTTAGTATTGTGGCTATGCGTGATCTTGAGCTTGAGCAGTTAGATGTCAAGACTGCTTTTCTGCATGGAGAGCTTGATGAGGAAATATACATGGACCAACCAGAAGGGTTCATAGTGTCTGGTAAAGAGGATTTTGTGTGCAAATTAAAGAAGTCTCTTTATGGCTTAAAGCAATCTCCAAGACAGTGGTATAAAAGGTTTGATTCATTTATGATCTCACATGGTTTTGAGAGGTCTAAATATGATAGTTGTGTTTATATCAAGTTTGTTGATGGGTCACCTATATACTTGCTGCTATATGTTGATGATATGTTAATTGCTGCCAAGGGCATGAAAGAAATCACTACTTTGAAGGCACACCTAAGTAGTGAGTTTGAGATGAAGGATCTTGGTGCTGCTAAGAAGATCTTAGGTATGGAAATTACCCGAGATAGAAAATCTGGTTTGTTATTTCTTAGTCAGCAAAGTTACATTAAGAAAGTTCTTCATCGTTTTAATATGGATGGTGCCAACTCAGTTAGTACTCCTATTGCTCCTCACTTTAAATTGTCAGTTTCTCAATGTCCTACTACTGATGAAGAGTTTGAGTACATGTCAAAGGTGCCGTATTCTAGTGCTGTTGGTTCTTTGATGTATGCCATGGTTTGTTCTCGTCCTGATTTATCATATGCTATGAGTTTGATAAGTAGATACATGGCTAATCCTGGTAAAGAACATTGGAAGGCTGTTCAGTGGGTTTTCAGGTACCTTCTTGGCACTTCCAATGCTTGTTTGAAGTTTGGCAGGACCGGTTAGGGACTCGTTGGCTATGTGGATTCAGATTTTGCTGTCGATTTGGATAAGAGAAGATCCCTCACAGGTTATGTGTTTAATGTTGGAGGTTGTGCTGTTAGCTGGAAGGCTACATTGCAGGCTGTTGTTGCACAATCTACTACTGAAGCTGAATACATGGCTATTGCTGAAGCTTGCAAAGAATCTGTTTGGTTGAAAGGTTTGTTTGCTGAGCTTTGTGGAGATGATTCTTGCATTAATTTGTTTTGTGACAGTCAAAGTGCCATATACCTTACAAAAGATCAGATGTTCCATGAGAGAACTAAGCACATTGATGTCAAGTACCATTTTGTTAGAGACATTGTTGCTCAAGGTAAATTAAAGGTATGCAAGATCAGCACTCATGATAATCCTGCTGATATGATGACTAAACCTGTTCCTGTTGCTAAGTTTGAGCTTTGCTCGAACTTAGTTGGTTTAACTGATTAGCCCAAGTGGCTATTGGCGCCGAAAGTATTTGCTTTGTTTGTTCAGGGAGATGGTTGCTGTTGATGCTACAAGGAGGAATTTGTCTCAAGGTGGAGTTTGTTATATGTTGATCCAAATTCTATAAAGTATAGGCCAACTTCTGACTCGTTACACTCGGCCCAAGCCGGTACGGTACGGATCGTCGAAGACCTAGGTTTCCACCGATATATAAACCCCTTGTAAGCCGCCGGTTGGGAGAGTTGCATCTGTGAAATCCCCGGCGTTTGTAAACACTCCTCGATATAGTGAAGTTTCGCTGGCTGGCGCCCGTGGTTTTTTCCTCTCTTTGTTGGAGAGGTTTTCCACGTTAAATCTGTGTCTCCTTGCTGTGTTTTTCGTTTTCGTTCTTCGTTATCTTCTTGTCGCGATTGTAACACAGGTGAGGTGCAGCATGAGGTGCAGGTTGTATAACACTTTTTTTAAGCTTGTGATTTTTATAGCAGTGTACTGAAAGTGCCATACAATCTTACAATCTTCGATGATATAAAAACTTATCATATAATTAAAGAATTAACTTTTGATGTATATATAATTTTTTCCATCGTCTGTCAGATACCTCATGCATAAGAAGTTAAAAGTTTTAGTCTCCAATTCCATGAATTTACGACATCTCTACCATACAATTTTTGTATGTTACAAATGGCTCTTCAGTTCTTCTTTTCCATGTAGGTGAGAAAGCTCTAGATATTTCAGCTGACAACCATCATTCTTGTGCAATAACAGGTGGTGAAAAGAGCATGGTGCAGTTAGGTATGTTGTAAATTGAGTGTAGCGGCCGATGATTTAAATTCAAATTGGAAACAAATTGTTAATCAATAGAAAATTACTTTTAGATCATATTCTCTTGCCTATGTGATTGCTTGATCAGCCTCTACTAAGAATGAGCAAGAAGAAACTGCCTCTCCGGTGGATCGCTTCGAATTTCTCATGGATCTCGATCCGCTTTCTATTCTAATTCTTGTGTCTCAGGAGTTCGTTGTTGCCTCTCGCTAGCCAATAATGATGACAAAGAGGAGAAGTGTCCACGGATGGTTTGCTCGGGAGTTTGATAATTTATTTCTTCCGGTGCAACGCACGGCTTTGCTAGTAATACTAAATACTACAAGTCCGCAAATTTTTAATAGAAAATACTTTGTATTTTGGGTGCAATAAAAAACAAATATAACAAATCTGAAGAAACAGAGGCCCATTCAAATTTGCATTGTTCACGTCTAGATCTAAAAATTTCTCTTTTTTGCTAATGTCAAAATATAATTTTTTTACACATGATTTATTGCGTGCACATACTATAAATCATTATCTATGTCCTATTTTTTTTGAATTTTTTGAATCTAAACTTTGAACCTTTCAAAGAAATGTCCACCGTGGAGCCCGTGCTCAAAAGTGACGCCCCCGATATCAGACAATCACTTTGGAGCACGGACTCAATGGAGAACATTTTTTGATTTTTTTAAAGCATCAAATATCTTTGTGTAGGCAAGAATATTTAATATTAGTCTGCAAATTTTCAATGGAAATACTTTGTATTTTGGGTACCATAAACAACACAAATATAACAAATTTTAGAAAAACATATGCCCATTTAAAATTGCACTATTCATCTGATGCACGATAAAAATAAAATAAAATCTTATGTTATCTTGAAAACATGGTTAAGCATGTGGCAGCAGCGGCTCATGACGATGTGGGATTGGATCGACGCTTATCCATCAAGAGAGAGCCTCTCCCAGGAGGCGGCGGCAAACCCATCTAGGGTTTCTTCCCTCCGCCGGCGATGTCATCGGTCTGTCTCGTCTTCGGCGGTCTTAGGGTCTTGGAGGCATGGCGGACCACGGTCACTCGTCGGCGAAAGGTCTCAGTGTTTTGTTTAGACTATTTTCAGTGTCTTCTTCAGGATGTTGGGGCGGCGGCTATGTCCTGAAGTTAGAATAAGGTACTCTCTGTCCTATCCTCGCTTCGATAGTGCGTCTAGCATCGACGGAGGACGCGTGAAGTCGTGTGGCGGATCCCATGGGATCTGATCGTTTTTCGTTGGTGTGTTTTGAGGTCAGTCTCTTCTGATCTACGTTGGTCATCTTCGGCGATAGTTGCTGCTCTGGTGCGCTGGTCCATTTGGGCCTTAGCACGACGATTTCCCGTTTGTCTACTACAACAAATTCTACTACGACAAGGTTTGCCCGACTCCAGTGATGGAGGGGCGAGGACGGTGGCGCGCCTTCGGCTCGTGCCAATGTTTGTAGTTGCCGCTAGGTGGTCCATTGGCCATTTGTAATTTTTATTATTTTTAGAACTCTTTGTACTGTTGTTAATGATTATTAATAAATCGCTGGAATTTCGAAAAAAAAAAGCACGTGGCAGCGGCTCAGGATGCTAAATACCGCTGTGGGATTGGATCGACGCTTATCCGGTAATTAAGTTTGCAAATTATAGGATCATAACTACCAGTAGAATTGCAAAACTATTTAGTGGAATCCCTAGTATCATCCGATCAATTTAGAAGGTAAAGTGGTAGAATCCTACTACGATAGAATAAGGATTCTGACTGTGCCTAAGGTCGAAACCACCAAAGTGAAGTTGAAGGGGTCTAATAATAGGTGTTTCTCTCGCTCCTTCCGCACCACGAACTAGTCTAAACCCTATCTCAGCGTCGCGCCCCTCTTCATCACGGCTGCTACGAGCCAAAGTGGTCGCCAGGAGCTAGAGCTGTCTGCTAAAGCGTTACGTGCGCCTGCAAACCAAAGAGAAATCGATGAATTGAACGCTTCCTACGACGACGCGTCGACGCGCACGCATGAGACGATCGAGGAGAGCGACCGGAGCAGACGCGTTAACGTTGTTCCCCGCTGAGCGACCCCGACGTCGATGCATGGTCCGTCCGTCCCTCGCCCACGCGCTAAGTTTTACACGAATTGTCAGAGTAGGGCGAAACCTGTGCAGCGACTAGCCTTTATGAGAGAGGTCTTCCATTCTGACCAGTTTGTTCCGATCCGCATTAATTTAGGATATCTGCAGATTGACTCGGTCGCCGTCGGTCCGGGACTTGTGTGGCATCCGGTCCAGGGAAATTAACGAGCTTTCATTGTGTATAGATCAACGTTATGAATACGACGATTTACGGCCGGCGATTAAATATGGTGGAGGTTTTATTATGGTCAAGGCTTCTGTTACAACGATGTATTCGTGGACGTGTGGGTGTTGATCGGTGCAAACGGTGTAATTAATCCCTTCACTGTGAAAACAAGATCACAGAGTTTTATAAATTTAAATGTATATCCATTACTAAAATATGTTTATATACACTCATATTTAGAAAACATCATGATATTCTTTTCAGTATGGAGAAAGTATTTTTTTTTTGCAAAAACTCTCCTTTAATCAAGCCCAATCCTAGAGACAACAGGTAGGGTTCTCTAGTCAGAATGACAAATGGGGCATATCTATCACGACCACATGCCCCTTCTTCCTCTTCTCTTTCCACCAAACCACCAGTAGCAGGATTGCATCATAATTTTCTTTCATGTTGATGACCGCCATAGGGGGGGGGGGGGGGGCAGGGCCCTGCTGGTCCCCCTAGCTCCGCCACTGCCTTCTTCCTCCTTTCTTCCTCGCCTCCTCTCCGTTTCCACCAAACCACCACCAGAAGTCAGCTCAAGGCCCCGCGAGGCGACGAAGGGAACCTGGGCGGCGGCGCAGAGGAGCACCAGGTCGAGGGTGGAAGTGACTGTGGGCAGCAGCGTCATCTAAACAAGGAAGCTCACCTCTACCCGTGCCGTCGACGACGTGGCCTTCTTCTCCCGTCATCGGGATGGCGGGAGGTGCTGGATGTGACGACACTATAAAATATATTTACTAATTAAATAAGTAATTCTACAATTTGTACTGTAAAATGGTATTCGTCAAGGCTTCTGTTACAATGATGTATTCGTCGACATGGACGTGTTGAGCGGTCAGGACGCGCGGGTGTTGACCGGTGCAAACAGTGTAATCCATCCACCATGAAAAGAATATCACAAAGTTTTATAAATTTGAATGTACTTATCCACTAAAATGTATGTAGATACACTCATATTTAGATAAACTTTTGATATCCTTTTTAGTTTGAAGAAAGTATTTTTACTTTGCAAAATAGCTCCTTTAATCAAGCCGAAGCCTAGAGACAACAATGTAGGGTGCTCTAGTTAGAATGACAGATGGGGCCTATCTGTCACGGTCACATACCCCTTCTTCCTCTCTCTTTCCACCAAACTACCAGCAGAAGGCGGCTCAGGGCCCCGCGAGGCGACGAAGGGAACTTGGGTGGCGGCGCAGAGGAGCACCTGATCGAGGGTGGAAGCGAGTGTGGGCAGTGGCGTCGTCTCGACAAGAATCTCGCCTCTGTTTATGGCGTCGGCAGCGTGGCCTTCTTCTCCTGTCGCGGGCATGGCGGAGGTGCTGGACGAGACATCACTATAAAATATATTTACTAATTAAATAAATAATTCTACATTTTGTATTGTAAAATGGTAGAAAAACAATAAGTAATATCTAATTGAAATACTAACTTGAAAGCTGTACAAATTATCACAGATAATAGTATGAAATATGCATAACTTTTTTACAACATTACTTCTTTAACCTATCTAGCCTACGCTTCCCTAAGGCCATGATAGTCTCAATTACATTTTCTTCATCCACTTTCAAGAAAATATCTCGCTCTATGTATATGACTAGACAACCATCCAAGTGATAGCGGCGGTGCTGGTGGCATATCATGTATAACTTTCTCAACTACACTCTCTTCCTCTTGAGTGTGCGCTTCCGCCACAATTTGATCCTTAGAAGGATTTAAAGCAACGACAACCTTCTCTACGGCGTGTTTCCGCTAAAGGGATGCAATGTCTCCACCTCTCTTCTTCATAACTGAATAATTGAAAAAAAAACAATGTAAGTACGAATATTTCTATTTGCGACATGCATATCAAAACTCATATGGGGTGATGGAATTATAGTTCATAGTCAAGAGGATATAAAATACTTTCCTCACACAAATAAATAATATGGACAATCATCAATATTTCGTATATCTTTGCAATTTATTTTTAATGAACTATTTAATTCCAAGATGATATATACCTGAATCTATCTATAACTGAAACAAGATCACCTACCGATAATTACCTCCATGTGGATGCTGTTGAATATCCCGATTTAGTAGGCTCGCGGCGGCTAGAGAAGTACTGATGTTCAACATCGTGGCGTTGCGGTGAGCGGCGTGCCAACATCCAGGTCGACAGAGGACAGTCTCGATGTGCTCGGGCTCCTCCTGGCCTGTGTAGGCGAGGCACGGTGGCAGCTGGGCAGCGTAGTCCACAAAGCGACAGGGAGGCCGCGTAGTCTACGTCTCAATGCAGCGACAACCTAAAGAGACCTACAAGATGAAACGAGATTTAACCAATCAGTTTTGGTTCCGTTTTTCCCCTACTAGGCCGCATGCACGTCAATCAAGCTAAGCTGAGCAGATTTGCAACAATCGATCGCCCCCTTTTTTCCAACTACTATACGGTAGAATGGCTGACCTGACATGAACAGCGTGAGCGTACTTCCAAATACACAATGACATACAGTACTTCCAATTGCACAAAACGTACTTCTAAATGTGCAAAGGTATACTTTCAAAGTGCACACGGACATAGTACTTCAAAAAGTTTATTTCGGACGTACTTACATGTTTAGCACGGTGTACTTCTAAATACACCACCAAAGTACAACCTACAAGTACAGTAAAAGAAAACTACACTAACAACCAAGTACAACTATACTAAAACCCGAGTACATGTACAATAAAACCCAAGTACAGTCGTACTAGTTTTGGAAGTAAATTTTTTCCCGGAACCTATTAACTTAAGATCCAATTTTGAAGATCTTAATACAAGTACATAATTTGGATAAACAATCTTAATTTCAATTTGAACTTTTGATTCAAAAATAAAAGGGAGAAAGCATGATCTAGATCCGTTTGTAGACATGCATTACAGGAAAACTGCACAGCACGGGGTCACTACGCCGACGACCAAATATCGGGCCCTCGACGTAGGCCCCTTCCCAGCCTAGGCTAGCAGGCCGGCCCTCGGCACAGGAAAGCCGTCGGCGTAGCCTAGCTGGGCCGAGGGCGGTCCTCGGCGTAGCTACAACCCTCATTTTATTACTTATTTTATTTTCATTAGAATTCAATATTATTATTATGTATTCATTGTTGTTTACTTAAATATTGTTTGGAATTTCAAAAAATAAAGACGTGTGACATGGATTGATATGGTAGTATTGACAACAAGGTGTAATTTGTTTCGCAGGAGCTCATCTGAAGGTAACCGAAAAGTTAAGTGTGCTGGAAGTGGAGTAGTGTGAGGATGAGTGACCGATCGGGAAATTTGACCAAAACTATAATTTAACCTAAGATTAAGTGTTAAAAATGTCCCAAGTGAGAGAGATTCAAACAATTAAAAAGTGAGAGAGATTCAAGCAATTCAAAAATATGAATAAAAATAAAAAAAATGATTTTTTTAAGTACTAACGGACGACAGTCTATGCCAAGAACAAAATCGTCGACACAGGTTATGCCAAGGGTGGCCGTCGGCGTGGTCCGGCCCCTACATTGACTGGCTGCTACGCCAAGGACTGTCCTCGGCACAGCCTATGCCGACAACATTTCGGGACTGTGCCGAGGGCAGCTGGCGCAGTTTTCATGTATTGAGGGATGCACCAGATAGAGACTTGTCTTGAGCGAGTCAACCTTTTATCGGTTTTCTAGCACCGCAAGCAACTAGATGGATGCAACACGGGCGGTCAAAACTTCGCCAAGGTCAGCCTATTTTTAACAATCTCAAAGTTTATTCCATTACACACTATGGGAGAGTATATTTTCAGGGGCATTTTGGTTGAAGCACATCGGTGAAGTGCCTCGAAAAATAATTTTTAGGGGCGTTTTATTTTAAATGCCTCTAAAATATATATTATTAGGGGCATTTTATTTAAGTGCATATATAAATATCTTTTTTAGTGGCAATTTCTTCAAAACTGCCTTAGAAAATGATGAATTTTAGGGGCACTTGATCAATCTGCCTCTAAAAAAAGAATTATTTGAGGCACTTTAGCAAACTGCTGCTAAAAATATTGATTTTTAAGGGCACTTATAACAAACTGTCCCTAATAATAATATTTTTAGGAGCACTTTAGCAAACTGCCCCTGATAATCCTCATTGGCACCATGTCTTAGCAACTGCAGATGATATCCCACCCTTCACCCTTCACCCAAAGAATCTAGTAGGAGCTGATATATCAAGAGGCGCGTCCTGACGAGCACCGCACCGCACCCATCCCTTCTCCTCTCCCCCGATAATGACAAAGCCACCGGCCCACCGGATCGAGGGCCGCCTCTCCTCCAGGAGCACCGGATCGAGCCGCCGCATGGAGAAAGGTGGTCTCGTCCACCGGCGCCGCCGCATCGACCCTCCCGCCGCACCCACCGACCTCGTTGCATCCACCGGCCTCGTTGCATCCATCGGCCCCGTCGCATCCATCGGCCCCGTCGCATCCACCGGCCCCGCCGCATCCACCGGCACCGTCGCATCCACCGGCCTCGCCGCACCCAGCAAGTAGGCCTCCTTCTCAACCCTAATTAGGGTTCCTCCTTTCTTGTTCTATCTGTCAACGTTGATTCATGGCTAGGTAGTTCAATGACATCAGATGCCAAATTACTGAATTAAGATGTAGTTCAGATTCTACCTAAGACATGCATTTAGGTGATTCACCTTCTTAGATAAGAGTGAAATCGTCTTTGTGGATTAACTTATATGCAGGTGGCATAGGTTTTTCAGTGGTTAAGCCCATGCAGGTTTTAACTCTTACGTGTTTGTCAAATTTGGCATATGGGTTCTATTGTCTTATGTGCAGATTCAGTGAATCTACATGTGGCTAATTGGGCATGTCAGTTTCATTCTTATCCTTTCCTGGTCTTGGACATTGACAAGTGTTATTTTGATTATTATTGTTTTTAGGTTGATTTAATCTATTATTCCTTGCAATTATTTTTGGTTGGATCTCAGTGATACTTGTTATTCTAGAATTTTATTGGTTTAGATTTTGGATTAGTAGCTATTTTTATTTCTAGCTACAGTTGGAGTTCATATTGGGTTATGGTTTAACCCAACATTCTTTTGGATGATTAAGTTTAGAACAAGTTATGCTACATTTGTATTAGATTACTTGTTAGATAAGTTTCCTTTGAACTTTCTTGCTTTGATATGATCTTGGAACTTTCCTATTGGTTTAATTGTGCTACTTGAACAAGATGAAATTTGACTACTATCCTAGTGTTTGGTTCTAGGATAATTCCCATGAGTTTGTACTGGCTACTGTTAACTACTGCGAGTAGTGGATCATGTTTAGGTTGCTCTTTGTGTTTAGTTTCTACTTATTTATTTCTTTGTCTGTGGTTTTGAGATTAGCTACCTCAAGCTGCTAAGGTTCAGGACTAATTCCTCAATCTTTATTATAGATTCTTATATTTAATGTGGATTCATTTCTGCGATGCTTGTTGATCAGATGTTGGTAGGCTTGTTGTGTTGTTGTTTACAATATCTAATATATAATTTTGTTGGATCAAATTTGTAGCAGTGATAACTTCGAGAATGATTACCTGAGTGATGATGACGACGGCCACATTACCCCTGAGGACTACTACGTCGAACCAGAAGATGACTATGTCGAACCAGAAGATGACTATTTCAGTTATAGTGATGAAGATGAATTTGATGAGATGGCTCAGATCATAATAAGAGGTATGGTTCCCATTAATTGATGAGATGGATCAGATCATAATGATTATATGAAGAGGTTGCTTTGCATGATTATAACAAGAGGTACAACTTTGGCATGTAGGTCCTGGATATATTGGGGATGAGTCATTTGACAGGAACTGTGTTTTTGGCAATATTGTTGAAATGAATTTCCATTAGACAATGCAGCTTCAAAGCATTGTTGAGGACCTACCAAGACCTCCTATTAAGGAGTACATTGTCACACTGACAAGAGACAATATCATTGCTGATGAGGGAACAATGGTGAGTTCCTCAACAATGTACATTGCTTTCCTTTTGTTTTTGGTTTCTTGACTATATGTGTAGTGATGATTACTGAATTAAGATGTTTTTTTGACTTGCTATTTTTCAGGAATTCAATCCACAATACACTAGCACTTATCTCTTACAGTTCATGATGCCATCCATTAGGCAATGTGTCCCTGCTAGATCTCAGGTTATCAGTGTGGCCGTCACCACAACAACAAGCAATATGAAGAAGTACTACAGGATGAGGTTAAAGAACAATGGAAACTCATAGATCTTCTTTGGGTGGAATAAGGCTGTAAAAGCGTTCCACATGCAAGAGGGAGATGTCTGGATGTTCAGTTTCAAGGATGAGAGAAAACTGCTACCACCCAGCCGAAGGGATCCTTTTGCCTGGATGAAAGTGGAAATGCTCAAGCTTGAGCCAGAAGTTCAATGCCTGGATGAAAGTGGAAATGCTCACTGTTATGTATGCTCGAGTTTATGTACTGTTAAGTGTACTCACTGTTATGTACTGTTAAGTGTACTCACTCTTATGACCTCTTGGATCTTCTTTGGGTTTAACTATGTTGTAAGTTTTATGGTAAACATTTCCCTTGGAGATGCTCTGTTATGGTAAACATAAATATCAAGCATATTGTAGATGGTAAACATTGACCCTACATGGGTTTTGTGATCGCCTCCTGCCGTCTCTGTCTAATATCAAGCATATTGTAGATTATGAATAAAACTCCAGAGAGAGAAAAGAGAATTAAAATGGAAGCAAACCAAATAATCAACAGCAAGCGTAGACCGTCAATGATTCTTCTTGTAAATTTACTATTCCTTCTCTGTACACCCATCTGCGATACACGATGGAAGACCCTGATCTGCGATACAGTCCCTCTTCTCATCTTGTGTTACACAAAGACTATGATCTCACTCTCCATCTTGTCCCGTTGGTTAAAAACGTTCCACTGTTAGAGGTCAAATAATTGAATATGCATGGTCATGCATCTCCTTGCTCTATTAATCAGTCTCTGACCAAACTATTTCCCAAGGTCCTCCTTTTCTCCCTAACCTGAGAAAAACAGATTTCATTCAAGCCAGAGGCATGTTTTGGAGTTGGAACTGGAGCATCTGATATGTTTAAGTGTAGCTTTGTTGCCCAGCTAATTGATATGTCCCAAGAGTATTCTTCTTTTAAGCCCGAGATATAAATCAGAGTGACACCACATAGTTCACTTAGTAACACAAAGAACAATGTCATTTCATCAATCACATTTCCACATAATCACATTTCATCAATCACATTTCTTATACTACCACGAAGACTGAAAGAACATGTCACCAAAGATGCTACTTAAACATAGTTGGATAATCATATATACTTAGTAAACATAGTTGGATAATCATATATACTTAGTACACCACACAGTTCACTTAATAATCATATAGGTTCTACTTAGTACTAATCATATATACTTAGTACACCACACAGTTCACTTAATAAACATGTAGGTTCTACCAAGTTCACCATAGATGGAGAGTCTACTTAGTACTAAATAGAACCCTAGTGTAGCACACAGTACATATAGGCTCACTAGTGTAGCACACAGTTCTACTAATTTTAGCAGACAACTCATGCTAAAAAGCATGGGCGTGGCAGGATTACAATCAACATGTAAAACTCTCCATCTTCTTCTTCATAGAAAGAGAAGAGACATATGTCTTCTTTTTCGATCTTGAACTTGGTGACAACCTCACCCCATCCTGATGTCATAATTGCATTGTTGGAATTAGCTCCCATCTTCATCCTAACTACATATGTCATGGTGCTGCTCATTCTCTCAACTTGAACATACAATGGTTCAACAAGGTACTCCTGTACCCCTACTGAACATGAATTCAGACAAGATGCTTTATCTTTTGATGGCACTATAGAAATTAGAGATCCTCCTGTACAAATTACAGGAAAAGTAATTTCAGAATTGACAGAACACATTGTGACTGACTATGGTAAATTGCAGAAGCAGAAAAAGGCAGAAAAGAAAAGAAAGAGGATAATCAACAATCAAGATAATGGGGGTGAACAGAATGAGGGTGATGAGAATGAAGGGGAGTACATTCACACTGTCGAGACAACATTTAGGAAGAGAAGTGTGTTCTTTCAACTGCCTTACTGGGAGACTCTACTTGTCAGGTATAACCTGGACGCAATGCACATAGAAAAGAATGTGTTTGACAATATAGTGAACACTCTACTTGATGTAAACAAAAAATCCAAGGATTCAGTAAATGCAAGGCTTGACCTTAAGCAGTTGAACATAAGAGAAGGTCTTCATGCTGATTTGACTGGAGCAAAATCAGTGATTCCTAAAGCTCCATACTACATGAGTCCCCAATTAAAGAATTTTTTGCAAACTATTAGGAGACACAAGATTTCCTCATGGTCATGCATCTAATTTTGAACATAAAGTAGAAGATGGTAAAATAACAGGGCTAAAATGTCATGATTGTCACATTAGAATGCAGGAGTTGTTTCCCCTTGCAATGAGTAGAACATTGCCTGAAAATGTTAGTAGGCCACTAATGGGTCTATGCAATTACTTCAAGGAAGTTTATTCGAAGGTTATTGATGTCAAACAAATGCAAAGGTTGGAACAAGAGATTCTAGAAATTTTATGCCAACTGGAGAAGATTTTTCCTCCTGCATTCTTTGATATTATGGTTCATCTAACAGTCCATCTTGCTACCGAAGTAAGATTGGCTGGGCCTGTTCATTATAGGTCTATGTGGCTTACTGAGAGGTACATCACACATATACTTCCATTGCAATTAAGCACGGTAGTAGTCTAGTTGATGGAATTAATCAATAGTGATCTTGATCATAGGTTCAATGGCAAGATGAAGAGCTTTGTCCGTAGTAGAAGCCACCCCGAGGGAGCAATTGCTGAAGGATATGTTTTTTATGAAAGTCTGACTTTCTGCTCGAGATACTTGCCTGGTTGTATACCACGACTTGATGACATGAATGCAGATATCAATGAACACTATTTAACAAAAATAGGTCACCCCTTGTCAGCTAGTGCTTCTACTGAATTGGATTTCACAACATGGACTCAGGCTCAACGCTGTGTGCTTTTTAGCTATCCAGAAATTTCTGTTTTCACAGAGTAAGTTGTCCTTTTTAGTTATGCAGCTATTAAGGAAACCCTAAAATATTGTCCTCTAAAATTACCAACTGGATTTCATGCAGACAACATTTACATATTTTGTCAAGTAAAAAAAGATTTCAAACTGGGAGTTGCAGAGTTCTCATCATAGCAGTTTCCATGATTGGTTTGTACAGCATGTAAGTAATAAGATGTGTTAAATGTCATAGCAGTTTGCATGATTGGTTTTCTTGAAATGCCTGACTCTTCCATTTCCTATTTAGGTCAAATATCTGACTGAACAAGGGGCACAATTACATCCAGATGTATTACTATTGTCTAGAAGGCCATACATGATGGCCAAAAAGTACAATAGCTACAACATTAATGGTTGCATTTTCCATACCCATAATTATGGAAAAGGAAAGTCTACACAGTGTTATGGGGTCTCATCACTTGCTGCTACATCTAGCTTTTGTAGTTCAAGATAAAAATCTAGTTGTAGGAAATGTGACATATTATGGTAGAATACTTGAGATAGTTGAAATTAGCTACTCAAATGAAGGGTATGCAGTGCTATTTAAATGTGATTGGGTTAAGAAAACAGGATTCAGAGTAGATGGTTTGGGGTTTCCTCAAGTAAATTTCAAAAATGTGCATAATACTGATGACATTGCTTCAGAACCATTCATTCTAGCGAGCCAAGCAAAACAAGTATACTATGTCGAAGATCCAACTGACAGCGATTGGAATTTTGTGGTTACTCCCTCACCAATGGATTTCTATGATATGGATTTTAGGAGTGATCTTATTTAAGATACATATGTGAGTGATTATATGGATTCATCTTACTATTGATGTCGTATGCTTTTTTTTGTGATTCATTCTAATCTTCTAAAACTATGTTTTCAGGTGATAAAATGATAGGAAGTCAACAAAGAAGAATGAATGAAGTAAACAACAAACTAAAAGAGCTAGATGTGCTACACAGAGTGATCCCACGAAGTTATAGAGACAATGAATTGGAAGAAACACAAGAAGCAAATAACAGGAAGAAATACTATGAAGATTTGGAAGTGAGTATTTACATTCTTAAATTGAACAACTTGATGTATTCTATAAAATTTAGTGAGTACCTAGTGAGTATTTTCTATGTATGCAGAATTCAAAGGTTGATGATGATGAATTTGAAGAATTTATAAGTGGACAAAGGCAAGATGCACAAGAAAACAGAAACATAGAGGTACATGGAAATAATGATGAAGAAGATGCGGATGAGGAAGATGAGGAAGAGGAAGAAGATGATGATGACGAAGATGATGAAGATGACGAAGAGGAAGAGGCTGCACAAGAAGCCGGGACAGAAAATTTGATGCTTCAAGGTAGTAATATGCAACTCTACATCTAATTTACAACTATAAAATCCAATTTATTTCATGCAACTATATGAATGGTTTGAATGGTTGCCTTAATCCAATTTAGTTCAATTTAGTTTGAATGGTTTTAATGGTTTGAATGGTTGCCCTAATCCAATTTAGTTCAATTTATTTCATGCAACTACATGAACTAATGTCCCAAAATTAATATGAACTTGAAATCCAATTTACAACTATAAAATTCTGAATGAAAAGTAGTAATTAACTGTTTTTTTTTGTTTCAGATAGGAAAAAGAGGGGAGAAAGAGGACCAACAGAGCTAAAAAGATTATGGGACAAGCATGGACCAAATAACAAGATACATTTGGAATTTAATCACCTTGGTCAGCCCTCTGGGCGTAAGACCTGCAAGTTGGCAAATTTTATTGGTTACTTAGTTAAAGGAAAAGATGTATCTATTGCATCTCCAAGTTGGAGGAAAGTACCAGAAGCTGAAACAGACAAATTGTGGAAGAGTGTGAATGTGAAACTTGAGCAATCATTTTTCTTTACCATATATGTGAATTAATATGTACAAAGTTCTAATTTTAAACTAATAACAGAGTTTCTTCGATATCGATGATTCATTCAAGCCATGGGTGATGAAGTCAGCTTCTAAAAAGTTCAGGGGTTTCAAGTCTTTCCTAAAGAAGAAGTTCTATGATGCAACTCTGACATTGAAGGAAAACATTCAAAACGGGTGCCAGAATAGAATTCCACCAAGTCAGTGGGCATGGCTGGTAAAGCAATGGAGGACAGGTGAAGCAAAGGTAAATCCATAGTGTATACATAGTTTACTGATGTGGGTTTGCTAAGTAAATCTGCAATTGTATATCGAGTTTACTGATCTCCAATTTCTATACTGCAGAAAATTACAACTAAGAACAAATCTGCAAGGGGAGGCCAGGAAAATGGATGTCACACTGCAGGGACTAAAAGCTTCGCAGTTTTTCATAGACAACTGGAGCTGAAAGAGGGGAGACCAGTTGGGAGAGTGGAGCTATTTTTTGCTACACACTTAAATAAAAAAAGGAGAACCAGTTAATCAGTACTCTGCCAACAAAATGTTATGTTCTGAACCTTAACTGAAATAAGGTTATTCATGCATTTATTGTATTGTCATAAGTTTGCCAGGAACTAAATTAAAATGAGTTTGTTCATACATTTATTGTATTGTCATGAGTTGATTGTATTGCATTTATTGAATGACGCGTTTTTATTTCTGGTGGACTGAAGTTAAGAAGTTATGTGAAGAGGATCCTTCATTGATGAAATCAGACGATGATGAGTTGTATGAAAAGGTATTCCCAAATGCAAAAAAATCAAGATCACATGGTTTTGGGCTTGTTGTTGGAGGGAAAAATTCAGACAAGATAGATCACTTGCTACATGTCCTGGAACGGTCAGAGAAAGAGAAACAACATCTGTTGGGTGTGGTGCAAACACTGATGGAAAGAAGTGACCAAATTGAAGAGAGATGGAGTCAATTTATAGCATCTCAAAAGAGTCAATCTAACCTTTAGCATGTACAGCAACAGCATGAACCACAGCAACATGAACAACACATGCAGCATCATGAACAGCCGGACCTTCCTCGGCAACACAAGCAGCAGCCCGACCTTCCTCAGCATCACAAGCAACAACCTAGCCTTTCTCAGCAACACAAGCGGCATCCCAACCTTTCTCAGCAACACAAGCAGCAGCCCGACCTTTCTCAGCAATACAAGCAGCAACCCAACCTTTCTCAGCATCACAAGCAGCAGCCTGGCCTTTCTCAGCAACACAAGCAGCGGCCCAACCTTTCTCAGCAACACAAGCAGCCGCCCAACCTTTCTCAGCAACACAAGCAGCAGCCCAACATTCCTCAGCATCACAAGCAGCAGCCCGACCTTTCTCAGCAACACAAGCAGCAGCCCGACCTTTCTCAGCAACACAAGCAGCAGCCCGACCTTTCTCAGCAACACAAGCAGCAGCTTGACCTTTCTCAACCTGAAAGTCAAGCTGGTAGCTATAACATATTTGCCAACACAAGGAACAAGAAGAAAATGGAAGAGAAGATGGCTACTGATTCACAAATTCAAAACTCAAAACCTGAACCAACTATCGAGAAGCAAACTTCAAAGAAGAAGAGGAAGAGGATCAGTGAAAATGAGATGGCAAGGGGTGAATTCAAGAAGATGAAGACAGATGCAAATTCACAGCTTACTAAAGCAAGTATTGAAGTATCAAAAATTCAATCACAATCAGAAGCAATAATCTTGCACAAAGTAAAGCTAAAGAAGGTTGCTGAGAATATTGCAAAATCACATAAAACAGATGCATATATTGAGGGATCACAAGTAAAAGCAAGAGGAAATCCTAACAAGAGAAAATCCTCTTTCAAGGTAGGTATGGAGGTTGGCTTGAAATCACCAAACAGTGCACAAGTGGTAGCATTTGGAACAATTCAAAACATAGATAAAGAATCCAAATGCTTGGATGGCAAACCACTAGCAGACTATGTTGAGGTTTTGGTGAACATTGTTCTCAAGGAATCTATACTTCTGTCACGTGCACAAGGGAGGATTACCAACTTGGGGAGTGCCGCGGCTCATTGCATCCCATGGCCAAGACAAAATGTATGATAATCTAACATAATTTCACATCATGTTGGTCATTTACACATTGTCATAGTGATATCTAATATCTGAATTTTGTTCATGTAGCTGGAAGAATCTGAAGCAAAATCTATTGTAGTGCAAGTTAATTCAAGTGGAAAAGCAAAGAAGCATCGAAAAGAATCTGATCAAGGTAGAAGCTAGTGAGAAACTAATGCATGTGAGTACACTCTAATCTTGATTTCATGGGATATGTATGCTATGAACTTACTCTCTGCACTTTTATCTTGTATAATCGTGTGAGTTATCTGCCATGGGATATGTATGCTATGGTCTGTAGTTTCTTGGGTTCAGGAATTCTTCTAGTTACTGATTTTTTTGTTGGATTTCACTCCACCCGCGGTTGGGAACTACTAATTCGTTGGGTCTACATCGATCTTGGATGGGCTCCTAATGAGCTAATTTTCACAATTTTTGTTTGTAGTTTTCCAGTAATTCTAGATACATGTTTGAAATTTTGGGTCTTTTTTTGTTTAAACCGCCTATCTCCTTCGCTTGTAGTCATTTATCATTCAATTAGTGAAGCTATCTGCCAACATGCCATGCCCCTTAAACATGTGAAGATCGTACTTTCTGTATCAGTTATTGCTAGTAAATATACAGACTCCAACTCTGCTATGCACCAGGGGTGTATGCAGATGATTCTAAAAATAAGAAGAATATAAGAAAAGATCAAATACCCATTTTCTTCAGTTGACTTAGACTGAGGAAACAACACTGAACTGAAATGTTTGATTGATGATTTTGATTTTGATTTTCCACTTATACGTGATCAAAATTTTGATGTTGAATTTGGTCTGATTTTTCAGGTTTGGCCTATACTGCTAGGTCTGACGTGGTCTCTTGGCACATTCTTGATGGTATCAGTAATTCCGCCTATACTGCCTGGTCCAAGAAACTTGGAAGTGAGCCACCGCATGTGTCGCTTATGCGTTCCTTTTTGTATCGTCGACCTTTCTGAATAGTTACTGTGAACAGTTACTGCGGCAAACTATATTGCTGTTGTGAAAAGCTATATTTTCGTCTATATTGTTACTGTGAACAGTTACTTTAAATGGTTAAAAGCTACTGTTGTGAAGTTTGGTTAAAAGCTGTTGTTGTGAAGTTTGGTTGTTACTGTTCAAATGCGTTATATTGTTGTTTTTATTGTTGTGAATTGTGGTTGGTGTGAATAGTTACTGTGAATTCATCGTCTGAAAATGGTTGGTGTGAATAGTTACTGTGAATTCATCGTCTGAAAAATAGTTAGAGGCACATTGCTAAAGTGCGACTAAAAACAGTTAGAGGCACATTGCTAAAGTGCGGCTAAAAATAGTTAGAGGCACATTGTTGAAGTGCGGCTAAAAATGAGTTGAGGCAGTTTCCAAAGTGCGGCTAAAAATGAGTTGAGGCAGTTTCCAAAGTGCGGCTAAAAATGAGTTGAGGCAGTTTCCAAAGTGCGGCTAAAAATGAGTTGAGGCAGTTTTCAAAGTGCGGCAAAATATCATTTTAAGGGGCACTTTTTTCAAAGTGCGGCTAACATTTTTAGAGTCATGATTAAATTCGACACTTTTAAAAATACCACTAAAAATAAATAAAGGCACTTTGATGATTTTTATGGACACTTCTAAGTGCCCCTAATTAACAACTGTGACGTAGTGACATAAGCAGCCCGAGTAACAAATCCTAAATCTTAAAGGCACATCTTTTATGATAACTTGGAAGGTTGCGGGGATTATAATTTAATCCCGCATTATTAGTAGTTAGAAGAGCGTCATAGTAGGGAAACGATAGGATACCCTCGGGGGATCGAAGCAGCCCAGGTACCACGCCGCCCACCGTAGCCTGGGCGCTGCGCCGCCAACCGCAGCTCGCGTGTTGCGCCTCCTGCCCCTGAAGCTCTCGTCGCCATGCTTTCCCAATGGAACCTAGCCGGCATTGAAGACGAAAGTATTCTTGTGGCCCTCCTCTGCTGGCACCAGGTCATGCACAGATGCGATTTTTTCCAACAACCATGGCCTATTCCTCACTAGTGCTCCCCTTTGTTTATCCTGGCCACGCACCGTCTTAGGCTAGTGTGCACGTACATGAGCTTGCCCACCGGCGTTGCTCCCAAAGATGATTGGCACTGCTACCTATTGTCACGGTCGCTGCTATCTACGATGTCGAGGGTTGCTATATGGAGCTGGCAAGGTTGCTATGTGCGGTCGATGCGATGCTACAAGTGATGTCGGGTTTTTGCTTCAACGGCTTTATTGTTTTGTTACAAGATCTCCGGCGAGGTCTCCGACAAAATCAGATTTGCTACATAGGACATTTTATTTTGCTACATATATTTTATGTTTTTGCTATAATAGCGTAAATTTTTTGCTACACGGTCTCCGGCGAGGTCTACCGGAAACCTCCGGCGAGGTCAGATATGCTATGTTAGCACAACTTTTTTGCTACATGGTCGTCGGCGAGGTCTCCGGCGAAATCTCCGGCGAGGTCCATTCTATTTTTCTATTTTTGGGCTGAACGGTTTTCTGCTACATATAACAAAAGCGGGACTATTTATAGCAAAAGCGGATAAATTTATAACAAAAGCGGGATTGTAAGGTTTTTTAGAAACACATGTCAGCAGAAGGGTAGAGGATTTTAGGGAATTATCGCAGAGACGCCTAATATTGTCCGTTGTAGTAACTTACTACTCCCATAGAATGAGCGTGAAGTCTCTCCGCTGTCCACCTCTCCTCGCTATGCACCATTTCTTTTTGCTTGTTGCATTTACTAGAATGTGTACCGTGTCAACTACCGTGTGCATACCTGACCCAAGTACTCGTCTTCCACCGCGTCGTAGTTCATGCACCGTACCTCCCAAGCTATACGGAGGAGAGGGGGAACAAGTCCTCACTGTGTCTCTCTCGCCAAGTTCCTTTTACCGCGCGCGCGCGTTGTTTCTTGTCTTTCTCGTACCTTCGACTGTATACACGCATGTGTTTCTCATCTAGTACTTGTATGCGCTAGATTTTGTCAATACGATGCGTATTTCGCAATTAAACTCCGACGAAATTTCTCTAATAGTAACACAAATCGGCTTCTAATCTGCGAAATGTTGAACAAATAATGGTCCAAGTGGACATGCATGATAGTTGTTCAAAAAAAATTAGTGTCAGCTCAAAGTCGTCGCACGCAGCTACCATCATCCTGCGTGGCTAATGACCTCTCTACTAAGCTACTTAATTAGCTATATATACAAATCATCATGCATGTAGCTGGACCTTTCCTACATGGATAAACTAATCCGCCCGCGTGGCGACCGGCGGCTCGTACGTCCTTTCGGTCCCACGCTAACCATAGTCATCAGAAAATTAAGAACGGGGCGGCTGTCGTGATCGAGGTTACGCATGCGATCTTTGCTAGGCGCATGCAAGATGACACGTACATATCGCGTCCAAACAAAAAAAATTGTACGCTTAGTCTCTCACGTGAGGTGCAAAACAAGAACAGCTCACGGAGTACGTCATCGATCTGGTATTTGTACGGGGCTAGAGAGGAATCGTGTCATCTTTCGTGTGCAAGTCAAATTGCAGAGACAACCCTGCACTTTCATTCATTTACTGTGAAGGGAATGCCCAAGATGGTAAGACGAAACCGAAATTTGTGTTCTGCATATCCGCATCTCTCCACACGCCCGCCCCTCCTGCAACACCAAGTAATCTAGAGTGGCCTGTATAATTTCTTTTATTACTGAATTGGTAGATGTTGGACGATTTAGACCCCCACGTCGTAATCCCTGACAATTGCATCCTAAACTATAAAATCCCAGTCCAAATCGAACCCTTGAAAGGATAGCCAAACAGGGATTGATGACGTGGCTGAGGGAGACCGGGAACGCTGGCTGTGCGAGGCGCGCCAGCGAACAAAAGGCTGGGCCGGCCCAGCGAGGCCCAAAAATCCTCCTCGTCCTCTCCGCTTCCCCTGGCGCCCCACCTTCTCTGGCGATGACAATGGCGACCGGCGGGTGATCGGCGGGGTTGCAACGATCCACACATGGCGATGACGTGGCGTAGAAGAAGGTAACATTCTGCACTACCTCCGCCTCAGTTCTCCGTAGTTTACCATCTATTTGTGCTAGTAGGGTTAGGGGTTCCTGATGGGTCGATTTGGGCACTGTAAAGGAGGATTTTTTGGTGTGATTTTAGTAATGATTATGTTCTAGATTGGAATGTTGGCTTATATTTGTGCGTTTTGTTGTTTTTCTCAGTTCAAACATGGACCCGACCGAGATTCTAAATGTTTGTTTTCACTATGGAGGGGAGTTCGTCCGAATTGGTAACAATTTAGATTATGTTGGAGGAGATGATGCCCTATCAGAGATAGAGAGGGACAAACTCTCTCTCCAGGAATTGAAAGGGTTTGCCAAAGATCATTTACCACTGAAGGCATCGATGAAGTTCTATTTCCTTCTTCCTGGGAAAGAACTAGCTGATAGATTAGTGTTTCTGAATGATGACAGTTGGTGTGTGAAGATGGCAGATTACATTTGTATTGGTGGGGTTGCTGATGTTTACATCGAGTACCATGGTGAGGAAGACACTGATGTGAGTAGTGGAGGTAGTGATTTTGAGAATGAAGTATGGGAATTGTCTGATGGAGATGATGAAGAACAGCCTGACACTGTCATCACAGCTGCTGAACCTGTTGAATCAGATACTGATGTGTCTGTTCCTGATGAAGATGGTGTGATTACACAAGTACTCAGTAGCCCAGTGAAGCAGAAAAATAAGGAAAGCAAAAGATGAATGCTAGAAGTGCAACTCCAGTACTAGTTGATCTTGGTGAAGATGAAATTGATTGTACTGGCACTCAAGCTCCAGTTTCTCAAGTGCATAATCCATCCCAAGGTCCAAATGCAGGGGCTGAATCTGCTGAAGTGTAGTACTTATTACTGACAGATGGAATAGAGCACAATGCCAATTCAGGTACTAATTCAGAGAGTGATGTGGAGTACATTGCACACAGTGAAGACAGTGGTGAAGATTCAGAGGTGGTTGAGCTTAGAAGGCATGCTAGAAAATTCAAGAAAAGAATGAGGGACTCTAAGAGTTGGATAGGTAAAGAAGCAAAAGGTGTTGTACCAATTGAGCTCATTGCCAACATGGAAGACCAAATAGGTGCAGAAGAAGAGGATTGGAATTATGATTCTTCCGATGAAGACTATAA
Organism: Avena sativa; assembly: GCA_916181665.1. NCBI lineage: Eukaryota > Viridiplantae > Streptophyta > Magnoliopsida > Poales > Poaceae > Avena > Avena sativa. The sequence goes on along the minus strand of OV702279.1, from coordinate 16,428,259 downwards.
TTATGATGAGGATTTAGATGGGTAAATAGTTAAGAGGAAGAGAAGATACCCAAGATACAAGACTGATAGTGAAGTGCCATACTTTGCCTTGACCATGGTATTAAGAAGCAAGAATCAATTGTGCAAGGCATTGAGGAGATATGGGCTGGTTACAAAGAGGAGCATCAGGTTCTTGAAGTCAGAGAGTGATAGAGTTAGAGAAATGCCAACAACCAGATGTACCCACTATCTTGGGCTGTTGTAGAGCAACAGACCAATTTAACTTAGAAGTGGTTCATTGCACTGCTTATTAAAGATTTGAACATTAATAACAATGGAGAAGGCTGGGTTTTCATATCTGATCAACAGAAATGATTAATAAATGCAATGAAGGACTATATTCCAGCTGCAGAGCATAGGATGTGTGCTAGGCACATATATACAAATTGGAGGAAGAAGCATAGAGATCAATAGTTGGGAAAGAAGTTTTGGGTAGTTGCTAAAGCTTCTAACAAGCAAGATTTTAACTATTACAAGTCCAAGCTAGCACAGGAGACTCCAGATGGTGTTAAAGACATGATGAAGACAGAGCCAGTACATTGGGCTAGGGCATTTTTTCCAGAAGGGACAAATTCTGAATCAGTTGACAATAACCTTTGTGAGTCTTTCAACCATGACATGGTTGATGCAAGTTTCTATCCTATTATATCTATGCAAGAGAAAATTAGGAAGAAAATATTTGTGATAATTCAAGAACAAAGAGAGAAAGGAGAGAAGATGACAGGAAAAATCTGCCCTGTCATATTTAAGAAGCTCAAGAAATCAATTGCAAGGACACAGTGGCTTGAGGTTCTATGGAATGGAGAAAATGGCTTTGAGGTGAAGCATATCAATGGAAGAGGAAGACAATACACAGTGGATATTGAGAAGAAGACATGCTCATGTGGTTACTTCCAGTTGGCGGGACTACCATGCCATCAGTGCAATCTACAAATGCTAGAAGGAGATTGATGATTGCATTCATCCATGTTACTCTGTTGAGGTGTTTAAGAGTATATATGCACACTTCTTGCAACCTGTGGAAGGTGAGGAAATGTGGCCTATTTGTTCAAATCCCAGGCATGTTGCTCCTGGGTATGTGAGGATGCCAGGAAGGCCTAAGAAAAATGACAGGAAAAGAGAAGAACATGAGAAACCAAAGGGGAAAAAGATGAGCAAACATGAAACTATTATAAAGTGTTCTATTTGTGGCAATTCAGGGCATAGCAAGTCTGGGTGCAAGGCAAATCCTGAGAGAGGCAAGAAAAATAATGCTCATCTAACAAAGAAAAAGAATGATAAGGTACATTCTGGAAAACTCCATTTCTTGCTGCAATTTCCTTTCTTTATTAATCATTTTGTGTTGAACCTTCTTGCAGCAACAAGAGAGTACTGGACCATCTATAGTAGCACCTAAACAATCTCCAAGATCTGCTTCTGCTCCATCTATAGCAGCACCTAAACAAGCTCCAAGATCTGCTCCAAATGCTAGCACCTTCAAACCTCCCAGGAAGAGAACTGCACCATCAGGAGAAGCTGGACCATCTACTAGAGCAAAAAAGAAAAGAAAGTCAGCAGCATCTTCTCATCCAACCTACTCATACTTCACTTGTAGTGGAAACTATTAGCCATAATTACTACCAACCATGTTTAGAAATAAATTATTTTGATGATGTTGCAATGCTGCAAGCAGTTTGATGTAATATTGCAAACAAGTTCTACCAGATAAGTACCAGGGTGATGAAAAATGCAATGAAATATGCTTCAGCTTTATGAAATATTGCAAACAAGTACCAGGTTTACATTTTCCTTTCTTTCACTACCAATGTTGTCAGCAATCTGGTGAGAATCTGGTATAACACATGGAAATAACAAACTTATGTAGCATTACCATCTTCATTACATCAAACCAAAATGACAGTAGTTTGTCCATGTTCATTGCATTATTACAAACTGGACCAAAATGACAGTAGTTTGCACATTACACAAGCTCACTGCATTACCATCTTCCCTACCACTAAACCAAAGAGAAATACAATCAAAACAAACACTACATTCTCATATTTTGCCTTCGTTCGAACTATCTTTGCATCCTTCTCTGATATGTTGGAAACGTATCTATAATTTTTGATGCTCCATGCTTGTTTAGTATCTACTTTGCTTTACTTGTCCACACTTTAAGGTGCCTTTTACATGTTTTCTGGTACTAACCTATTAACAAGTTGCAACAGTGCTAGATGCCTGTTTTCTGCTGTTTTGGTTTTAGAAAAGTTAGTAAAGAAATATTCTCGGAATTGGACAGGACGAAGGACAAAGTCAATAACTTTCCGTGGGGAACAAGAAGTCCATAGGGGAACCCGGAAGGCCATCCAGGGGGGGGCAGACCCACCCTAGGCGTGGGTGGGCCCTAGCCCGCGCCTGGCTAGGTTTTGGACACCCTGGCCGCCTCCCGGTCTCGCCCCTTCGCCTATAAGAAGCCCCCGATGCAGAAATCCTGAGTACCCGATCAGAAATCCACGAAACCGTCTGTAGCCGCCGCCACCATCTTCCCTAGATCGGGGGGATCTGAAGTTCTTCCCGGCACCCTGTCGGAGGGGAGATCATCCCGGAGGCCTTCTCTCCGGTATGATTCGTGAGTAGTTCCACCTTGGACTATGGGTCCATGTAGTAGCTAGATGGTTGTATCTCCTCCTTTGTGCTTTCATGTATAGATCTTGTGAGCTCCGTTCATGATCAAGATCTAATCTATTTGTAACCATGCATGTTGTGTTTGCGGGGATTCGATGGATATTGAGATTATTATGTTGGTTTGATTAATGGGTTTATCTTTATGATTCTATCATGTCTGTGTTGTTTGTGATCTTGCATGCTCTCCGTTTCTAGTGGTTATCTTGGCCAAGTAGTTGCTAGTGACTCCAAGAGGGAGTATTTATGCTCGATAATGGGTTCATGTCTCTAGTTTCCAAGGGAAGTGACAATAATCTCTTCGGTTGTAGATGTGTTGTTGCTACTAGGGAGAAAACAATGGTCTCTTGTTCATGGAACATGTGGACTGTTTACCTTACACACTTTTCTTAAAGCAGGTGTCTGTTGCTTGCAACTTAATACTGAAGGGGATTCAGATGATAACCTGAAGGTGGACTTCTAGTCATAGATGCAGTTGGATGACGGTCTATGTATATTGTTGTATTGCCCAATCAACCTCATAGGATCTTTCTGGCTAGTAATTGCATTGTTATGTCTTGCATGGGCGGATCTTCCCCTGGTGCTACACGTGCTGTAGCACCGGTTTAGTAGCTGAACTGTAACCAATATTTACTAATTTTTAAGACTAAAATTAGGAAATTTAGGAAAAGCCTATGTAATTAGCACCACTAAGGAAGCATTAGCACCGGACTTGGGCGCCTTCCAGCTCTGCCCCTGATGCCTTGCTCAGTTCCTGTCAATTGCCCTGCTGTAATTTGTTTACCCTTCATGCCATGTTGTTTATCTAAGGAGAGCACCTCTAGTGAACTATGGACCCCGGTCCAATCTTTACCATTGATACATCTTCCACTATTACTTGTTTACTTGATGCACACCATTATGTTCCACACCATACTTTTAATCCTTTGTTATAGTAAACCGGTGAGCTTGACAACCTCACTGATTCGTTGAGGCAAAATCTTGAGTTTGTGTTGTGCAAGTCTCCACGTTGTCAGCAACACCTTTGAGACGTTTCCTTCCTCCTTCAGGTTCGATAACCTCGGTCTCTACTGAGGGAAACTTGCTGATGTGCTCATCACACCTTGCTCTTTGAGTTCCAACAAAGTGTCCCACGTCAAACACTGGGTGCACGCATCAAGTTTTCTGGCGCCGTTGCCGGGGAGGCTAAGGACGTCTTCACTAGGGGAGTCCTTCACTTCCTTTCTCTTTAATTTGTTCTTAGTTTACTTCATTTCTTTTGCTTGGTTTTGTTTGCCTCTTTTCAAAAAACCCAAAAAAAATAGTCTAGTTTTGTTTGCTTGCCTTATTCAAAAATACAAAAAAATTAGTTCCTGCTCTAGCTGCCACCTTGCTCTAGCTCACCATGTTGCTCCCCCAGTTCGCTCTGAAAAATCTTGCAATAGTTAGTGGCTCCATAATTGGAAAAGATAATATTGAAGAATTCTTTAATTATGTTAGCAAGCATGAGGATATTGAGGATAAATCTATAGCTGAACTTGCTCCTAATTATGAGATTGTTGCAGCTTCTTTAATTCATATGTTGGAGGCTAGGTTTGTTAGCCTTAACCCCTTAATACAATTCCTATTCCTAAAACTAAAAAAAGAGAAGCATGTTGAAAAAAGGGAATTCATCCTTGAAACTTTATCAAAAGAATTCCATGATGTTGCTAGGGAGGCCAAAAAGGTTTTTCAACGTTTCAATATGCTAGGTTCAAGTGTAGATGTTGTGGGTATTTCTGATAAAACTAAGCCTAGAAAGGAATTCAATATACCCATACCCTATAAGCTTGTTGGAATGCATGAAGCCTTTGAAAATAACTTCGATTGGATTGCCCCTGAAAATCTTTTTTATGAAGGTAGTAGACCAAAGAGAGATAAAAAAGGATCCTCCAAAACCCATTTGTATGAGATACCTTTCATAGTTGAAGAATTTGCAAGTATGAATGTTAATGCTTCTTCATTTGAAAATACTTGATTCTTCTTGCTTCTTGTGCCTAACTTAAAGGCGTTAAAGAAAAGTACTTGTTAGGAGATAACCCAAGATTTTCCTTTAGTCTTGGAAGTTATTACTTCTTTAATGACCTCTCCTTATCCTTTTTTGTTTGCTTTTTGTGCCAAGAATGACCTTTAATGAGAGGGAAGTAAGATTTGGGGAGTTGCTGTCCCGAAACAGATTTCCGTCCTCCACCAAAAAAATTGAGGAGGCTCTGTAACTCGGATTAGGCTCAAAGTTTACGAATAAATCTCCCAGTATGTTGGCTAACTTTCGTTAGTTCAACACTTTTTGATTTGAGCAACAGAAGATGTTCTAAAAAATTCGTTTCTACCTGCTGGTTTATTTTAACAGATTTCTGTCATTATTTGTATTTGCTTCTTATTGATCCCTTTTTGAGCTCTCTTCAGGTAAATTGAGTTTATTTGAAGGAGTTACTATAGTAGATTGTGTTTTTAGTGAAAAGCCTTGCTGTTCCAAAGCTTTGCCAGTGGTCTAATATCTTTTGAATAAGCTAATGTTGCTAATAAAGATTGTGTGAAGTTTTGTATGAAGGAAAAAATTTAGATGTAGAGAGAGAATGATGCAATGAGATGAAGAATGGACAAAAGCTCAAGCTTGGGGATTCCACCATGGTGTCACCCCAAGAAATATCCAAGAGGTACAAGCGTCAAAGCTTGGGGATGCCCAAGACATCCCCTTCTACATCAATAAAAATCTCAGGTCTGTCTAGACACTTCGTTTTTATTGTTTCATGCACAGTTATGTTGTTCTTAGAGTGTATTAGTTTTTGTTTGATTTGCTTAGTTTATTTAGTTTGCTTTAGTAGTTTGGACCCCCGTTCTCACTGTGTTGTTTTGCAAATAAGTTTGCTTGGTGTTTGGAAAGGAGTAGTAAGTTCTTGCTTGAAGTGCAAGAGGAGCTTGCATTGACTGTGACTTAGATTTTAGCATGACATGCTAGGTGTTGTTTTAGCATTATGCTTAGTGATTCTTGTTGTAGCATGTGTTGTTCCAAACAATTGGTATTGCTTAGTGTGCCTTGAAGAAATTATGCGTTGTTTTAGCATGCAAAAGCATAGTAATGTGGTATTCTCCTTTGATGTTTTGCTTGGGTTGACTTGGCACATGCTCACACCATGTTATGACTATGGCAAGTCACCATTAGCCTCTATGATCATTTAGTCCTTGACTTGTGGTACCACTCTTTGCTTTGATTAGTTTGCTTTGTTGCATTGCATAATTTTGGCCATTATTGCTCTCTTAGTTGGTTGCTCCCAGTCTTTTGCTAGCCTCCACTTGTATGAGTAAGCTCTACTCATGCTTCCAACTCCCAAGAAACCAAGTTATTCCAAAGTGTCCACTATAAACTCCTATGCATGGTGTGTTACACCATTCCAAGTATATTCTTGTTTTCAACTATCTTCCAATTAAAAACTATTGTTATGTGAAAACTTAGTGATTAAAGCCCTCACGAACTTGATGGCACACTTTATTCTTTGCCCCTAATAAACTTGAACCATTGTGACAACTTTGTTGTATATGCTTGCACTTATAAGTTGGAATTAGCATAACCGTGCTGTCACGGAGAACGTTTTCAACATTGCACTTGTACCTTATTGTACTCAGTTGATATCATGTTCTTTTGTCTATGGATGTTACCAGTGTGAAATAAAGAGGGAACTTGTAAGTCCATAGAGTTTGTATCCTGTGTTAGAGAAACGTCTGGGTCGCTAGCCTAAGCCATGCCTAATCATGGTGGAAACTTGTAGCATCACCATAGTGACATCTATGAAGCATTCTTCTTATAAAAAAGACACATTGAGAAAAGAGGAAAGAGAGAAAAAAACACCATATTCCCATGGTACATAAGAAGAATTGTTGAGATGCTCATTGTCTGCTTGCCTTGTCATTTTGGTTATGGGAAAGCTCCTGTGCCATGTGCAAGGAGTACCCCGTTGGCGGTTCTCAATGATATGCAAATACTTATAGTGACAAGAACTTACCTGGAGCCAAAGTTGAGTATGCATGAGGTGTGGCCCTCGTATTCAAGGGGCATGAGATTGCCAACTTATACTTCGTCAAGCATATACTCTAGCTTTGCCACTTTAACCTTAACCACTTCAAGATGTTTATTATAGGGGCAATGAGGGCTAAAAGCTAATAAGTACCATAATTTTTGGAAGCTCTTTTTGAAACTTGTAATCCCTGCTTCCTTTACAAAAAGGCCTTTCTTCCACCATTATTTGAGTCTCCACCTTCTACCTTTAGGCACCATTAAGAGAGCATAGTTATCATTCTGTGTGCAGTGTTCCAAAGCTTATTAATTGATGCATATTGTGTTATTACTTGCTCTTGTGCTATTTGTTTCTAGTCACCCTTGTGAACTTTGCAGGTGTCCTATGCATTATATTGCCACTCTATGAGGGACAAGCTGATTGCCACTATGCTATGTTTTCTGCACGTGAAACAAACAAACGTTTTTCAATGCATATTATTCATGATCTTTGTTTGTAGCTTGCCATGTTGCATGCATAGTTACTATGTCTTATTGTTAGAACTCCATCTTTTATGCACATGTTTAGAGTTCTTTGATCCCAGCTTTCAATGCTTGCAAATGATTGGATCTTTATTGTGAGGGTGCATGTCACCTCAAAAATTATTCTTGTATCACTTACCTACTCGAGGACGAGCAGGAGTTAAGCTTGGGGATGCTGATACGTTGGAAATGTATCTATAATTTTTGATGCCCCATGCTTATTTAGTACCTACTTTGCTTTACTTGTCCACACTTTGAGGTGCTTTTTACATGTTTCCTGGTATTAACCTATTAACAAGTTGCAACAGTGCCATATGCCTGTTTTCTGCTGTTTTTGGTTTCAGAAAAGTTAGTAAAGAAATATTCTCGGAATTGGTCGGGACGAAGGACAAAGTCAATAACTTTCCGTGGGGAACAAGAAGTCCAAAGGGGATCCCGGAAAGCCAGCCAGGGGGGCCAGACCTACCCTAGGCACGGGTGGGCCCTAGCCCGTGCCTGGCTATGGTTTGGGCACCCTGGCCGCCTCCCAATCTCGCCCCTTCGCCTATAATAAGCCCTCGATGCAGAAACCCTGAGTACCTGATCAGAATCCGCGAAACCGTCTGTAGCCGCCGCCACCATCGTCCCTAGATCGGGGGGGTCTAAAGTTCTTCCCGGCACCCTGCCGGAAGGGAGATCATCCCGGAGGCCTTCTCTCCGGTATGATTCGTGAGTAGTTCCACCTTGGACTATGGGTCCATGTAGTAGCTAGATGGTTGTATCTCCTCCTTTGTGCTTTCATGTATAGATCTTGTGAGCTCCGTTCATGATCAATATCTAATCTATTTGTAATCATGCATGTTGTGTTTGTGGGGATTCGATGGATATTGAGATTATTATGTTGGTTTGATTAATGGTTTTATCTTTATGATTCTATCATGTCTGTGTTGTTTGTGATCTTGCATGCTCTCCGTTTCTAGTGGTTATCTTGACCAAGTAGTTGCTAGTGACACCAAGAGGGAGTATTTATGCTCGATAGTGGGTTCATGCCTCTAGTTTCCAAGAAAAGTGACAATAATCTCTTCGGTTGTAGATGTGTTGTTGCTACTAGGGAGAAAACAACGATCTCTTGTTCATGGAACATGTGGACTGTTTACCTTACATACTTTGCTTAAAGTAGTTGTCTGTTGCTTGCAACTTAATACTGGAGGGGGTTCGGATGATAACCTGAAGGTGAACTTCTAGTCATAGATGCAGTTGGATGACGGTCTATTTATATTGGTGTATTGCCCAATCAACCTCATAGGATCTTTCTGGCTAGTAATTGTATTGTTATGCCTTGCTCAGTTCCTGTCAATTGCCCCGCTATAATTTGTTTACCCTTCATGCCATGTTGTTTATCTAAGGAGAGCACCTCTAGTAAACTATGGACCCTGGTCCAATCTTTATCATTGATACATCTTCCACTGTTACTTGTTTACTTGCTGCAAACCATTACCTTCCACACCATACGTTTAATCCTTTGTTATAGCAAACCGGTGAGCTTGACAACATCACCGATTCGTTGGGGCAAAGTCTTGAGTTTGTGTTGTGCAGATCTCCATGTTGCCAGCAACACCTTTGAGACGCTTCCTTCCTCCTTCAGGTTCGATAACCTCGGTCTCTACTGAGGGAAACTTGTTGCTGTGCTCATCACACCTTGCTCTTGGGGTTCCAACGAAGTGTCCCACATCAAACACTGGGTGCACGCATCATTCTCCATCATCTGAACTTGCACAACCTCTGCAATAGCTTCTGATCCTGCATCTTCTTCAGGCCGAGGCACAAATTCTGAAGCCCGTAGCCTCCACACTTCATCTCGCAAATCCCCCAGCAAATCACTCCAAAACTTGGGCAATGGAGGATCATGCCATTCAACGTATCCACATCCACCTCCATTATGTTCAAATTTTTCCAGAAACAAACGAATCAGAGAGAATTTTGACCTCATCCAGAAAGAATGGATTGCAAAAAAACAGAAAAATCCGAGCTTACCATCGCATCCACACATGCGTAGTACCTCCGTCCAGGGTTCTGCGTACTCCAGGACATCCACCTTGGATCCTTCCTCCACGGATTGCAGTGGCAGAGCTTCGTCGGCTCGTACTGCATCGGGTTCTCCTGATAAGGCACCAACGACCTAGCCTCCATCCCTCTCCTTCTACCGGCGGCTCTACGGAATCCAGGTGCGGAAGAACCACCCGAAGACCAACTCATTGTCTTCACTCTGTCCTCACTCCGCCGCCAGGGAAGAACCCTAATTTCCCCTCCCCAATTTCTTTCTCTCTCTCCCCGCGCGTACCGGTTTGTAACCCGCCACGGCTGTTAAGTGAGCGCGGAGCACAGTTGCTGGCCCACTTCTGACTAATTTCTCAGCCTAATCAGAATCAGAGTTTGATTTGGACTGGGATTCATAGTTTATGGTGTAATCGTCAGGGATTTCGACGTGGAGGTCTAAATCGCCCAACATCTACCAATTCAGGGTTTGTTGTGGACGTTTTCCTTTATTACTTCGACAAACTGCGTGACTGAAACTTTGTTCATGCACATTGTGAAAGTGTTTACCAGGAAATATTAAACTAAGGCCAATTTGAGTCGACCAAATCGACATCGGGACCAAGTTGGCATGGAAGAACGACCTGATAGGGCATGTGATTTTTTTAAACGAAGGCAAAAATTTGCATTTACACAGGACAGCCGGCCACATATCACAACCATTACACCAACTCCTCCGGACCTGCTGCCCCAGCATAAAGCCCAACCGCCCCTCTAGGACGCGTCGATTGGGCCGACAATACCGTCGCACAAGCGGCACAACATTGCCACTCAAGCCATGACGATCCGCAACTCTACCTCGTAGGGCCACCACCTGCGATAGTTCACACAAGCACAACCTCTCGAGCCCGCCACCCCGACATCCACCACGCCGTCCCCCAAGAGAGACACGAGCAAAGAGCCAAATACAAACCATCCAAGGCTATGCCTCCACATCATGCCTATTTTGATTGTTGGCTCCTGAGACACCGTCAGGGACATATATAGATATTAAACAATATAAGTGAATAGGTCCTCTAGAATAAAGCTAGGGCTTCAACTTGCAAGCTTGTTCACTAAACTTGTCATGTAGTATCATTGTCAACCTTTTCTTGCATGTTTCCTCTATATTTCGATCGAATGGACCCTTACAATAATAAATTGTCATCGAAGTTAGCGATCGCAAGTTGAGAACATAGCATATTGATTAGCTTTTTTATTAGTTCGGAATTTAGGATAATTGGCTAATGCATCAATTCAATATGCTATCGGATCCAAAAGGTCTCAAATTTAAGACCATGTTCACGCATTATTAAGAAAAGAAGGATTATGAGTCCACGCTAAAGACTAGGGATGAGTAGTGTTAACAATGTAATATTTTTTTTAACATTTCTATGAGTTTGGACTTTTAAGATAATTGACTAGTGTACCAATTGTTTTTTGCGAAACCCAGTACAACGCAGACGCTAAAAAACGAGCATGCACTCATCATATGAATACACGTACATCTTACCCCTATAAGCATCTGAGATTAACAAAGTCACCACGGATGCCTCGTTATCAACGGAAACGTTATACCACCGAATAATATTTGTCTGTTTATGAAACATCAAAACATTAAACATGGGGTGTAATCCCTGATGGGCTGGGGTACCCGATCTTAAACATCCAACCACTAGCTGGTTTTCGGTTGACTGGTACATAATTTAATAATTTAATAACGCATTACCACCGGTGGACTTTCCATCCTTCCAACATGGGCGGCTGTCCAAGCTTGACAACGAGAAGCCGCCCTTTAGCTCGGGTTGATTATCACACTTATGCATATTTTTACTACTAGTAACATGCATTGTTGATGAGCATACATGTATGGAGAAATTCAGATGCATGCCATCGCACTAATCAAACGCTGATGATGATGCAGGTCAGGAAAGCAAAGAAAGATATGTTCTGCCTAGTTTTAGTTAGTAGTTTAAAATTCCCCAAAAGATTTTCTAAACAAATTTCCATTTTAAAAAAGGATCACAACCAGGTATTGCTCCTCTAAGGGCAACATCAACTGTTATACATCTATCGGAATGAAACGAAAATAAAAGATACGAGTGATGGAGGTAGCATGGTTATGCATTTTTTTTTAATTAGCAGGCTACATCGGATGGTACTCTCTATGTCCTAAAATAAGCGACTCAACATTGTCTCGATTCAAATCTGTCCAGATATATTTTAGTGTGAAGATACATAGAAATCTAGCAAAAATTGAGTCACTTACATGGCATTAGATGGGAACACGGCAAAAGAAATTAGAGTCAGAGGAGCATGCATATTTGCCGCGAAAGTTCACCAGAGTTGACATTCTTCATATATAATCCATGTGAAGAATTCTGACTGGGATTCAACATCCATGAAAACGAAAATAAAAGATACGAGTGATGGAGGTAGCATAGTTATGCATTTTTTTTATTCGCAAGCCTACATCGGATGATCGGATGGATAGTACTCTCTCCGTCCTAAAATAAGCGATCATTGTCTCGATTCAAATTTATCTAGATATGGTATAGAGATACGTATGAAATTAGAAAAAGGTGAATCACTTATTTTAAGAGGAAAGATACATGGTATTAGATGGGAACACGGCAAAAGAAATTAGAGTAAGAGGAGCATGCATATTTGCCGCGAAAGTTCACTAGAGCTGACATTCTCCATATATAATGCATTTAAAGAGTTCTGACTGCAATTCAAGATCCAAATTTTATTTTACTGATTTTGTAAAAGTATTTCTTTTTCTTTTGAAATGCCTGACGCGACTAAAACGAGGATTATCCGTGCGGGTCGGGATCATCAAAGGCCGGCCTTGACTGCCCCGGTCCAACGTGGCGACCCGTTCGTCCGGCTGCTTTCACTCCCCACCGCCAACCACCACCTATAGCCTGCTTCCCCATCCATCCCCCATCTGTTCGCACATCTGAATCGGTACGTCACTAGGTGGCACGGTGGCAGTCCATTCTCGCTTTCAGTTGGTGCCGGTGGACGGACGCTTCCAGTGTTGGCCTGGTCCGGATACATGCATGGTCCGATGATCCATCCCCACCATCTGGCGCTATCGATATAAAGCCGTACGGACAAGGCTGCTTCATTTCTCCGCACATGTTGCACCAAATAGGAGGCTAGTAGAAATTAAAAGTGACTAGAATACTACTCCCTTGGTCTTAGATGTCGTAGATTTGCCAAAATTTAGATAAATCTAGACACTATCTAAAAAAAACTTGGAAATTGTTCACCACTTGTGCTTATTGGCAGGATCCAGAAACTTCTAGAAGCCTAAGCAACATGCCTATGATACAGAAATTTTAGGCAACTTTTTGTAGAAATTCCTGGAATACAAGGCGTCGGGCGACCGGCCGCCCGGGATAAAGGGATGGTGGATCCGCCTATGCTTATTGGTCATGTTTGCTTATGTTTTGTGTTATTCTATAATGATTTTGTCTCATTTCGAAGTTTAATCGTGTTTGCCAAGGCTTTCACAAGTATCTGAGTTTGCCAAAGATATCTAATCACGCATGTTACATGGCAACTCACTAGTTACATGCAGAACATATTTCACCAACTTTTAGGGCAATAAAAGGTAAAAAACTAGCTCCAAGAGTTGACCATCTCTATTTGGTGCTCCAAATTTTTGCATCACGCTCCAATTTTTGCCTCCCGTGTTACAAATTTGCAGCACCAAGCGCATGCTGCAAAACATTTTGTGTAGAGGTGCAACCCAACCGCAGCGCTTCGGTCTCTTCGCACGTGACCGGGCCTCATCATCACCGGCCCAATCCCGACCATGGAAACCGCCTCCGGCGGTTCCCACACCCCTTCCCAACCGACAACAACATGCTCGATGGAGTGTCTCAAAGGTATAAAATGTTACCTTTTGTTGTTTTTTATTCTATACAACAATGCCATGACTTAAATGCAATGTAGAACTGATGATCGTAATTTTTGGTGTTTGTAGTACTAACGATGATACTATTTTGTAGAACTTCAATGCAATGTATAAATGTTGGATCCTCCGAGTTCATGTCTAAAAAAGCACCATAGCGAGTATTACACACAATAATTCCACGATGGGCTCGATGATGTGCTCGGGGGAAGATCTTGACATGGAGGATGAGGGTTTCTTGGATGAAGTAGGGCCAAGGGGGAGATCAACTAACTACACAAATGATGAAAACAAGTTTATTTGCACCACATGGAATAAAATGTGGCTTGATCTGGCCATTTGTACCAAGCAACCAAAATATACATATTGAGCTCGATTGAAGGAGTACTTCGATGCACACACCCAAAGTGGCAATAACCGACCAGCGGCTTCCCTTCATCACTGATGGTCGACAATTTCCATGGAATGTCAAAGGTGGTATGTGGCATTGGTACATGTTGCCCGCTTGAACCCGTGTGGTACAAATGATGAAGACAAGGAGATTGTATGTGGTCAAGTTTTTTTATTCCTTTTATTATATGTGGATAAATTGTTTACTCTATTTGTGTATGTAGAAAAACATTGCTCAAAATTTTTTCAAAGGAAGAGGGAATAGATCCATTGGGAAATCATTTAGTTTGCATCATTGTTGAACGGAGCTTGAAATGATGAGAAGTGAAAGAATCGTGATTTGTATGAAGTGCCTAGGAGAAACTAGAAGATCTCGGTGGGAGATGCAACTACTATTGATGATGATGACACTTCAATTGAGGTAGGAAAGATAAGCCCCACTCCCAACTCGGTTGCTGAAACCAAAATGCCCAATGAAAGAAGCAAGACAAAGAGAAGGCCAAAAAGACCGGAGATGATGAGTTAAAGAAATCATTGGATGCTTTCATAAGTGTGAAAAGGAGAGGCCGAAGATAGGAAGGTGATGAAGAAGATGTAAATGTATGAGAGGATGATGATTGAGGACATAAGGGTGGTGGTCGAGGAGAGAAAGGGGACGATCGAGGAGAGGTTGGTGATGGTCGAGGTTCTCAAAGCAAAAGCCGAGGATAGGAGGGTGGCGATGAGGAGGCAAAAGGTGGCCATGGAAGAAAGTCGTCGATCCGAGGAGCAGGAGGAAAATCTCATCTCATGGACACAAATTGCATGAATGAGAAGAAAAACAATAACTTAGCTTTGTTGGAACCAATTGTTGGTGAAGAAACAAACGATGGGAGGATACATAGATACCATGGGTGGTTCTATAGGCGGCATGAGTGGTGGCATTGGTGCATACATGGGTGGCTACATGGGTGACATGGGAGGATACATTAATGCCATGAGAGGCATGGGTGGTGGCATGAGAGCTTCTGTGGGTGGCGGCATGGTAGTTTCCACGGTTGGTGACATTGGAGCTTCCATGGGTGCCTACAATGCTCCCAATGCCACCCATGTTGATGATGCAAATGAAGGTGAAACACCAAAACACGATGCCAATGATGGAGGTCGAGGCAATGGAGGCAACAGAGTCACTGAGCCATGAGTAGCTATGCATTATCTATGCGTGTTTTTTGAACTTACCATTTGCTTGTGTTTTTTTTGAAATGTGATATATATGCTTGTTGAACTATGATATGCTTGTGAGCTTGATTTTTGTGTGATGAACAAGTTAAAATCTAAATTTTATGAATATGTGTGTGATGTTGTTGCAAAGATTTAGATTCATGTGTTTAATAATATTTGTGTCAAACATAAGTTTGCAATTATGGAAATATATGGCACAAAGTGTGGTGCCCTATTTTGCATCATCTCTGAGTTTTGCTTGTGCACATTTTACAATACCTAAACGAATGCCCTATATTTCGTGCACATAAACCCCAAAAGTGGTGCCCTATAATGTTATCAGGTGTCCTATTTTTCATTACCTGGTGGACATGCACTTATTAAGGCCGAGTTCTTGGAGAGCGTCAATTTGGCTCTCGAGCCTCCTTTTTTAAAAAAAAGTTCAAATTTAAAGTTTCTAAAAAATCGAAAAAATACCGGAATGTAGATAATTTATAATATGGCGTGCAAAAAAATCATCTGAAAAATATCTTGTATTCTATCCAAATCTAAAAAAGAAGAATAGAAAATTAGAGATTTGGTGAACGGTGTAATTTTAAATGGGCCACCCTATTCCCTAAAATTATCATATTTGTCTTTTTTGTTGTGCTTGAAATATAAGGTATTTTTTCACTAAATTTTTGCAGATTTTTATTATGTATTGTTGGCTATAAGTCGGTATTTGTTTTGGATATATTTGATGTTTTTCTAAAGTATTCAAAAATGAGTTTGCAGTGAGCTCGTGCTCCATATCAATTTTCCAAAGTTCTTGAAGGTCACAAGACTAAGAGCATCTCCACCGGCGCACCCAAAGGATGGCCGGCAAGATTGCCAGCAACGCCCAAACCGCTGGCGCTTTGGGGAAGCCGCCCCACACCAGCCACCCAAACGATTACGTCGGGGGTTAAAACGCCCAAATATGGAAAAGATCACATAGTTGGAGCATGTTTATTACAAAAATGCAAATAAAATCAAGTTTAATACAACAAATTGAATGTTTCAAGACTAAATAAACTTCAAAAATATATAAAGCAGTAGGGGGTCCGTTGCCCTGGGGTTTTGAGGTGCATTTCCTCTAAGCGCCCACAAATGCTAAACGAGATCTTGTTGCAGTTGATCGTGCACCTGGCGTCACATATTTCTTGATGCATGGCAAGAAAAGCACCAAAATCAGCCGACACCTTGTGATCCACCTAAGAAAGAGGTCCCATGACATCAAATGGCAATTGATCAACCACAAGAGCATCACGATAACTCTTGATGATCATATTATGCATGATGACATAAGCATTCATCGCCTACCACATATGTGATGTTGACCATGTGAGAGAAGGGTACCTGATGATAGCAAAGCGAGCTTGAAGCACACCAATTCTCGCTCCACATCTTTTATGTAGGCCTCTTGGCACTTGGCAAACCAAGATCTTGCATCACTATGAGGCTCGGTTACTGTCTTCAGGAAGGTGTCCCATCTAGGATAAATACCATCGGCTAGGTAGTAGCCTTTGGCGTATTACTACCATTTACCACAAAGTTCACTGCTAGGACATGGCTTTCTATAAGTCTGCCAAACACTGGAGAGTTCGATAACACATTGATGTCATTGTGCTTTCTGGCCATGTCAAAAAAAGCGTGCCAAATCCACAAGTCATAATTTGCGACGTCCTCTAGTATAACATTGCACTCTCTTTTATGGTCTTTGAACATATCTTGCCAAGAAAAAGGGCAATTCTTCTACCCCCAATGCATACATTCGATGCTCCCAAGCATCCCAAAAAATCCCCTAGCTGAATTCTGTATCAGTACGAGTTATATCTACTTTATTTGATGCCCTCAGATATGTTGGACCAAAGTATCCGACAACAGCATGACCGAACCTGTACACACACTCAAATATCGTGGACTCAGCCATGCGCAGTAAGTCATCTTGAATACGTGCAGGAGCTCTGTACGCATGACACTGCAAGGCAGCCATACACTTTTGAAGAGAGGTGAAACCAGCCAGGCCGTTGCAGTTCTTCTTGCAAATAAAATATAGACCAAACTCTCACACTCCATGCACAATCTGTAGGGGTTCGTAGCATGGAAAACAAAAAAAATTTATCGCATACAAACAAACAAGCCAAGATCTATCTACTAGATTGTAGCAACGAGTCGATGGAATAACTTACCCTCGAAGATTCCAAAGCGTTTAACGAGAGCGGATTCTCGTGGGTGATGTAGTCGTACTCTTTCCGATCTCAAGATCGTGTAGACGATCCTTCCGACGCCACGTTCCGGCAGCGCTCCCGCAGTCGGTCACACGTTCGGTACTCGACGAAGACCTTCCTCTCCCTTGTTCCAGCAGGCAGCGGAGGTTGTAGCACTCTCCTCGCGATTCCGGCAGCACAACGGCGTGGTACCGGAAGTAGAGGGGAAATCCCGCAGGGCTTCGCCTTAAGCCGGTGCGAGTATGGTGGAGCTTATGAGAGAGGCTATTAGTGGTCTAGTAATTAGACACACCAATTAGAAGGCTCTAAACCAATTAGAAGGCTCTAAACCGCTGGCTAAAGCAATTAGAAGCTCTAAACCAAAATGGCTCTAAACCGGAGGTAGAAGATAGGAACTTGTGTGTTCTAGGAGGGAGCCCTGCCCCTCCTTTTATAGGTGGGGAGGCGCGGCCAGGGGAGGGGAGTCCCTCCCCAAGTCGGCCTTGGGCTGGGCGCCGGCTTGGAGGAGTGGGACTCCTCCTCCAAGTTGGTTCCAACTCCTCTTGCTTGTTTCCCACAGTTTCCTGTTTCCCACAGTTTCCTGTTTTAGCCGTTTGACTTTCAAACTGGCAATTTGACTTTCATGTTTTTGGAACAGCAAGAACACTTAGTACATGATGCAATCATTCAATGACACACTCATGTACCCTCCCCCCCCCCCCCCGGAGTGCCGGACAATCCGGAACCTTCTAGAACATTCCCGATGAAAACACCGGAATCATTCCCGAACTCCGAAACGGAACTTTCCTTATATGAATCTTATTCTCCGGACCATTCCGGATCACCTCGTGATATCCCGGATCCCATCCGAGACTCCAAACAACATTCGGTCTCTTTCTCATAATACCATAACTACTCAAACAACGTCGAATCCTTAAGTGTGTCTCCCTACGGTTCGTGAATTATGCGGACATGATCGAGACACTTCTCCGAACAATAACCAATAGAGGAATCTGGAAATTCATATGGCTCCCACATATTTCTACGATTACTTTGCGATCGAATGAACCACTTACATACGATACCAATTTCCCTTTGTCTCACGATATGTTACTTATCCGAGGTTATGATCGTCGGTATCTCTGCATACCTAGTTCAACCTCGTTACTGATAAGTACTCTTTTCTCGTTCCCGTGATATGTGATCCCTTGTGACCAAGTCACATGCTTGCAAGCCAATTGGATGACATTCCACCGAGAGGGCCCAGAGTATATCTATCCGTCATGTGGATGGACAAATCCCACTCTTGATCCATGTGTTTCAACCAATACTTTCCGAACACTTAATGCCACCTTTATAGCCACCCAGTTACGGTGTGGTGTTTGATGTCATCAAAGCATCCATCCGGTAAAGGTGATATGCATGATCTCATGGTCGAAGGAATTAGGTTACTATGTATCAGAAAGCATATAGCAATTTGAACTATTGAAATGACTTTGATCTTTATGCTACGCTTATCAATAGGAGTATGTCCACCATATCATTCTCCTAACGATATGATCTTGTTGTTGATAACATCTCAATGTTCATGATATGGAAACCACAATCATTTAATCAACCAACAAGCTAGTGAAGTATAGAGGCTATACTAGGGACTTTAATTTAAGTTTACAATTCACACAAGTATTAATGTTTCCTTGTTAATACTATTATAGCATGAATATAAACATTTATCATAAACACAAAGATATAATAATAACTATATTTATTATTGCCTCTAGGGCATATCTCCAACAGTCTCCCACTTGCACTAGAGTCATCTAATCTAGATTACATGGTAATATACCGAACACCCATGGCAGTTTGGTGTTGGTCATGTTTTGCCCTCGGGAGAGGTTTAGTCAACGGATCCGCCACATTCAGATCTGTGTGTACTTTGCAAATCTTTATATCCCCATCCTGGATATGTTCTCGAATAGCGTGAAAACGCAGCTTGATATGCTTCAGCTTCTTGTGTGACCTTGGTTCTTGCGCATTGGCTATGGCGCCCATGTTATCACAGTAGATAGACAATGGGTCCAACGCACTTGGAACCACACCCAGCTCTGTAATGAACTCTTTCATCCATATCGCTTCTTGTGAAGCCTCCGAAGCAGCCATGTATTCCGATTCAGTTGAAGATCTCGCCACAACGCTTTGCTTTGCACTCCTCCAGCTAACTGCTGCACCATTCAAAATAAATACGTATCCGGATTGTGATTTAGAATCATCTGGATCGGTGTTCCAACTAGCATCGGTGTAACCATTAACAACGAGCTGTTCATCACCTCCATAAGAAAGAACCATATCCTTAGTTCTTCTCAAGTACTTAAGGATGTTTTTGACCGCTGTCCAATGATCCACTCCTGGATCACTTTGATATCTGCTAGTTAAACTAACAGCATATGCAATGTCGGGTCTAGTACATAGCATGGCATACATTAGAGATCCTATGGCTGAGGCATAGGGAGTCTTACTCATCCTTTCTCTATCTTCCGCCGATGTTGGACTTTGAGTTTTACTCAAGGTCGTATTGGGCAACATGGGCAAGAACCCTTTCTTGCTTTCTTCCATTCCAAACTTCTTTAGAACTTTGTCCAAATACGTACTCTGTGACAATGATATTTGGCGTTTCGATCTATCTCTATAAATCTTAATGCCTAATATGTAAGCTGCTTCGCCAAGATCCTTCATTGAAAAACTATTATTCAAATATTCCTTGACACTATTAAGAAGGTCTACATCATTCCCAATCAACAATATGTCATCCACATACAGTATTAAGAATGCTACAGAGCTCCCACTCACTTTCTTGTAAATACAAGCTTCTCCATAAGTTTGTATAAAACCAAAACTTTTGATTACCTTATCAAAACGTTGATTCCAACTTCGGGATGCTTGCTTCAATCCATAGATGGACCGTTGAAGCTTGCATACCTTGTTAGCATCTTTAGGATCGACAAAACCTTTGGGTTGCATCATATACAACTCTTCATCAATGTCTCCATTGAGGAATGCTGTTTTGACATCCATCTGCCATATCTCATAATCATAATATGCAGCGATTGCTAACATAATCCTCACAGACTTTAGCTTTGCTACCGGTGAGAAAGTCTCATCGTAGTCAACTCCTTGAATTTGTCGAAACCCTTTTGCGACAAGTCGAGCTTTATAGACAGTAACATTACCATCAGCATCTGTTTTCTTCTTGAAAATCCATTTGTTCTCGACAGCCTTCCGGCCATCCGGTAAGTCCACCAAAGTCCATACTTGGTTTTCGTACATGGATCCAATCTCGGATTTCATGGCTTCTTGCCATTTATTGGAATCTGGGCTCATCATCGCTTCCTCATATGTCTCGGGGTCATCGGTGTTGTCCACCACCATGACATTCATAACGGAATCATACCAATCTGGAGTGGTACGAGTTCTCGTTGACCTCCGAGGCTCTGTAGTAACCTCAACCGAAGTTTCATGATCACCATCATTAGCTTCCTCTCTTATTGGTGCAGGCACCACAGGAACTTCTTCCGGTGCTGCGCTACTCGCAATTTCGAGAGAAGGTTCGACAACCTTGTCGAGTTCTACTTTCCTTCCAGTCACTTCTTTCGAGAGAAATTCCTTCTCTAGAAAGGATCCATTCTTGGCAACGAAGATTTTGCCTTCGGATCTATGATAGAAGGTATACCCAATAGTTTCCTTCGGGTATCCTATGAAGACGCATTTTTCCGCTTTGGGTTCAAGCTTGTCCGGCTGTAACTTCTTTACATAGGCTTCGCATCCCCAAACTTTAAGGAACGACAATTTAGGTTTCTTCCCAAACCATAATTCATACGGTGTCGTTTCAACGGATTTAGACGGTGCCCTATTTAAAGTGAATGTGGCTGTTTCTAATGCATAACCCCAAAATGATAGCGGTAAATCTGTAAGTGACACCATAGAACGAACCATATCTAAGAGAGTTCGATTACGACGTTCGGACACACCATTACGCTGTGGTGTTCCCGGCGGTGTCAATTGTGAAAGTATTCCGCACTTCTTTAAATGCTCGCCAAACTCGTAACTTAGATATTCACCTCCACGATCAGAACGTAGAAATTTAATCTTCTTGTTACGTTGATTCTCTACCTCACTTTGAAACTCCTTAAACTTCTCGAAAGTTTCGGACTTATGTTTCATGAAATAGATATACCCATATCTACTCAAGTCATCCGTGAAGGTAAGAACATAACGATAACCACCGCGCGATGCTACACTCATTGGACCACACACATCGGTATGTATGATTTCCAATAAGTCCGTAGCTCGCTCCATCATACCAGAAAATGGAGTCTTAGTCATTTTACCCATCAGACATGCTTCGCATCTTTCAAGTGATTCAAAATCAAGTGATTCAAGAAGTCCATCGGAATGGAGTTTCTTCATACGTTTCACTCCAATGTGACCAAGACGACAGTGCCACATATAGGTCGAATTATCGCTTGATTTCAAACGTTTAGCCTCAATGTTGTTGATATGTGTATTTCCACTATCGAGATTCAATAAGAATAGACCATCTATCAAAGGTGCATGTGCATAAAACATATTACTCATATAAATAGAACAACCATTATTCTCAGATTTAAACAAGTAACCGTCTCGCAATAAACAAGATCCCGATATAATGTTCATGCTCAACGCAGGCACCAAATAACAATTATTTAAGTATAAAACTAATCCCGATGGTAGATGAAGAGGTAGCGTGCCGACCGTGATCACATCAACCTTTGATCCGTTTCCCACGCGCATCGTCACCTCGTTCTTCGCTAGCTTCCGTTTATTCTGCAGCACCTGTTTCGAGTTACAAATATGAGCAACCGAACCAGTATCAAATACCCAGGCACTACTACGAATACTAGTGAGATACACATCAATAACATGTATATCAGATATACCTTTCTTCTTGATGTTGCCGTTCTTCAAATCCGCCAAGTACTTTGGGCAATTCCGCTTCCAGTGACCTACTCCCTTGCAGTAAAAGCACTCAGTTTCAGGCTTTGGTCCAGCCTTGGTTTTCTTCGTCGGCGTGGTAACTTTCTTACCACCCTTCTTGAAGTGTCCCTTTTGCTTAGACTTGCCCTTTTTGAATTTGGTGGTCTTATTGACCATCAACACTTGGTGCTCTTTCTTGATCTCCACTTCTGCAGATTTTAACATAGCAAATAGTTCTGGCAACTCTTTGTTCATGTTCTGCATGTTGTAGTTCATCACAAAGTTCCTGTAACTTGGTGGCAATGACCGGAGGACGCGGTAAACCCCCAAAGCATTAGGAATCACTATACCCAAGCTTTGAAGTTTGTTTGCGTGCCCAGACATCTTAAGCACATGCTCACTGACGGAGCTGCCCTCTTCCATCTTGCAGTTAAAGAACTTTTCAGAAGCTTCATAACTTTCAATTGCCGCATGAGTCTCAAAAATTAATTTGAGATCCTCGACAATATCATATGGGTCTGACTCTTCAAACCTTTTCTGAAGCTCCGATTCTAAACCATACAAGATAGCACACTGAACTATGGAGTACTGATTCTTCCGAGCGAGGTAAACATTCTTTACTTCATCAGGAGCATCAGCTGCAGGTGGGTCACCCAGCGGTGCATCCAGCACATAGGTCAAATTACCAGCTGTGAGGACAATCCTCAAATTGCGGAACCAATCCGCGAAGTTGCTTCCATTGTTTTTCAACTTTTCTTTCTCTAGGAACGCATTAAAATTGATGGTAGGGGCTGCCATTGATCTACAACATATTTGCAATAGTTTAGACTAAGTTTATGACAAATTGAGTTCAAATTAATTAATGAAATTAAACTAGGTGAACTCCCACTCAAAACAACATCCCTCACATTGTTTTAGTGATCACACGAACCAAATCCACTACATCAACACCGATCATCACGAGAGTTGATATAGTTTCAATGGCGAACAATCATCATGTTCATCATATCTACTATATGATTCATGCTTTACCTTTCGGTAATCCGTGTTCCTGAGACCATGTCTGTACATGCTAGGCTCGTCAAGATCAAACCTTAGCCACCGCATAAGCAAATCTGGCTTGCTTACGTTGTATACACTTGCGGAATCTAACACACCCGATCATCACGTGGTGCTTCGAAACAACAAGCTTTAGCAACGGTGCTAACTAAGGGCGAACACTTTATGATTTGAAATTCATGTGCATGAGGGATCATCTTATAATGCTACCGTCGTCTACTAAGCAATACAAGATGCATAAAGGATTAACATCACATGCAATTCATAATATGTGATATGATATGGCCTTTCTTCTTTGTGCTTCCGATCTCCATCTTCAAACACGAACATGATCTCCATCATCACCGGCATTGCATCAAGGTCAATGACGCTTCACCATGGTTGTCGTCCACCGGCTTCAACTATTACAACTACTTTGAATAGACACGCGGGTCTTAACATAAATTAAAGACAACCATATGGCTCCTGCCGGTTGCCAACTTACAATAAGGAACATTGCATACATCAAATATAATCACAATCATGGCCATATCACATCACTGCACACCCCTGCAAAACAAAGTTAGACGCTTCTACTTTCTTTGCATATTTTACGTGGTTTGGGGCTTTCAATAAGTGTCGTTCTAACTTACGAACAAGAACCACAACATTGATACTAGCATTGTTGATTACCCGTTGTAAATTGGATCTTAACTATGCTAGGAGAAACAGGCACCCGCAAAGCCACTTATGCAATACAAGTTGCATGTCAAGCGTGGAGCAAGTCTCATGAACGATGTCATGTAAGGTTAGCCCGGGCCGCTTCATCCCAACATACCGCAAGATGCAAAGTACACAAAAAGCAATCTACAATAAAAGCATCAACGCCCACAATGACCATTGTGTTCTACTCGTGCAACAGATCTACATATAGACACGGCTCTGATACCACTGTAGGGGTTCGTAGCATGGAAAACAAAAAAATTCTATCGCATACAAACAAACAAGCCAAGATCTATCTACTAGATTGTAGCAACGAGTCGATGGAATAACTTACCCTCGAAGATTCCAAAGCGTTTAACGAGAGCGGATTCTCGTGGGTGATGTAGTCGTACTCTTTCCGATCTCAAGATCGTGTAGACGATCCTTCCGGCGCCACGTTCCGGCAGCGCTCCCGCAGTCGGTCACACGTTCGGTACTCGACGAAGACCTTCCTCTCCCTTGTTCCAGCAGGCAGCGGAGGTTGTAGCACTCTCCTCGCGATTCCGGCAGCACAACGGCGTGGTACCGGAAGTAGAGGGGAAATCCTGCAGGGCTTCGCCTTAAGCCGGTGCGAGTATGGTGGAGCTTATGAGAGAGGCTATTAGTGGTCTAGTAATTAGACACACCAATTAGAAGGCTCTAAACCAATTAGAAGGCTCTAAACCGCTGGCTAAAGCAATTAGAAGCTCTAAACCAAAACGGCTCTAAACCGGAGGTAGAAGATAGGAACTTGTGTGTTCTAGGAGGGAGCCCTGCCCCTCCTTTTATAGGTGGGGAGGCGCGGCCAGGGGAGGGGAGTCCCTCCCCAAGTCGGCCTTGGGCTGGGCGCCGGCTTGGAGGAGTGGGACTCCTCCTCCAAGTTGGTTCCAACTCCTCTTGCTTGTTTCCCACAGTTTCCTGTTTCCCACAGTTTCCTGTTTTAGCCGTTTGACTTTCAAACTGGCAATTTGACTTTCATGTTTTTGGAACAGCAAGAACACTTAGTACATGATGCAATCATTCAATGACACAATCATGTACCCTCCCCCCCGGAGTGCCGGACAATCCGGAACCTTCTAGAACATTCCCGATGAAAACACCGGAATCATTCCCGAACTCCGAAACGGAACTTTCCTTATATGAATCTTATTCTCTGGACCATTCCGGATCACCTCGTGATATCCCGGATCCCATCCGAGACTCCGAACAACATTCGGTCTCTTTCTCATAATACCATAACTACTCAAACAACGTCGAATCCTTAAGTGTGTCTCCCTACGGTTCGTGAATTATGGGGACATGATCGAGACACTTCTCCGAACAATAACCAATAGAGGAATCTGGAAATTCATATGGCTCCCACATATTTCTACGATTACTTTGCGATCGAATGAACCACTTACATACGATACCAATTTCCCTTTGTCTCACGATATGTTACTTATCCGAGGTTATGATCGTCGGTATCTCTGCATACCTAGTTCAACCTCGTTACTGATAAGTACTCTTTTCTCGTTCCCGTGATATGTGATCCCTTGTGACCAAGTCACATGCTTGCAAGCCAATTGGATGACATTCCACCGAGAGGGCCCAGAGTATATCTATCCGTCATGTGGATGGACAAATCCCACTCTTGATCCATGTGTTTCAACCAATACTTTCCGAACACTTAATGCCACCTTTATAGCCACCCAGTTATGGTGTGGTGTTTGATGTCATCAAAGCATCCATCCGGTAAAGGTGATATGCATGATCTCATGGTCGAAGGAATTAGGTTACTATGTATCAGAAAGCATATAGCAATTTGAACTATTGAAATGACTTTGATCTTTATGCTACGCTTATCAATAGGAGTATGTCCACCATATCATTCTCCTAACGATATGATCTTGTTGTTGATAACATCTCAATGTTCATGATATGGAAACCACAATCATTTAATCAACCAACAAGCTAGTGAAGTATAGAGGCTATACTAGGGACTTTAATTTAAGTTTACAATTCACACAAGTATTAATGTTTCCTTGTTAATACTATTATAGCATGAATATAAACATTTATCATAAACACAAAGATATAATAATAACTATATTTATTATTGCCTCTAGGGCATATCTCCAACACAATCTTCACGAACAACTCCTTGTTTTTCAAAACCGGCGCCGAAACACCGCAGGATCATGGGTTAAATCATCCAAAAATAATATGTCTCCAATATCAGGGCACCGGCCAACCGTTGCTGGTCTCTATTCTTCTTCTTCCTCGGCCTTGAGTCTCCCCGCTTAGGAGCTAGCCGGCTAACATGTAGGAGAATGAGGCCGCCGATGATTATAATGCACTCTGCTTTGTTGACCTATGCCTTGGCCTCCGCTTGCAGCATTTGCACCATCATGAGCTCATTGTTATCCATGGCCTAGGCAAAAGGTCGAGTACCTTCTGTGCGCAATGAGCTCGATGCGGTTTGTGGTCGAGAGGGGAGCGCCTTGTTCCCAAGATACAACACCGGTGATGTAGAGACACAGCTGACTCGATTGCCTCCCACACGTGGGGGGGGGGGGGAGGAGTGTCCTCGGATGATGGCAGACGATCTCCCGACAGCAACGTCGGTGCCGTTGAATCGACGATGAGAGCCCTGCGAGAACTAGGTGGGTGACTGGTAGGGAGTGGGCTGCGTCCTAGGGAATGGGTGGCGCACTAGGTGAGCGATGGCCAACAACTGGTCGAAGAATGGACGACAGCGGCGATGCACGGGGTGGAAGGAAAGGAGGGAAGGTGAGGTAGAGAGAAGGGGGTGCGGTTTGGCTTGTGTGGCTGGCAAGGAGGTCAGCGATGGCTTTCCATCGTGACGAGCGTTGCCGACAGCCCATCCCAACCCTGGTTGGCGGGGGCGGCAAAGGGGTGCCAGATAGTTTGGAGGACGGTCAAATCGACACCGGTTGAAGCCCTTCGATGTGGGCCATTTTTGGCCTCCGGGTGGGATGGGGGCGACGATGAAGATGCTCTAAGTCAAATATTAAGGTTTCCTGATACAAGGAACATTCCAATTCAGAATTAGTTTTGTTTTCTCTAAAAAAGAGAATTAACTTTGGCTTAGAGAGCCTTCGGGACCAAGCAGGACCTGTTCAGAAAAGACACGTTTGACGAGGTGTTCACCGAAAGAACATTCAGCGCGGTTGAGAGCTGCAGCTCAGCTACTGCATCTGCAAACCTAAGCAGTGACCCGAGTCTTGGGTTTCTTGGGCACCAAAATTCCCCGGTCACGCCCCGCCATTTTTTTCCACATCTCTCGGGGCCAATTCAACTCCGAGGTTTCGGTACATATAAAAGAGGGAGCAGTGACCTCCTCTGAGCTGTACATCCACATCCATCGCAGCCGTCTCTCACATTCGAATCCCAATTCCAAAGATTTCCTTCTGCTCTCGACCCTCGAGGCCTCCTTCAGCGCCCCTTGACAGAAGTTTCCAGCTCTAGCCTGGATTATTGCCTCCGCTACATCAACAGGTGAGGAGCATGGAGTTCTTGCTTGGAATTTGACCGAGTCTTGTTGTTCGGTTGTGTTCTTGCTTGGGATTGGAATCGGTCCATGAAGTGCTATGGCAGAGTTATTTACCCTGTATCTGAGATTTGAAGCTGTTGTGAAATTTATTTGTTGCTCAGCGCCTGATATAAGTTGGTGTTGTGTTCTTCAGTCTGAATTCTGACCATGTCTCAGGAGCAGGATTGTTTCTCTTTTGCCTTTTCTTGTACTCACTGTTTCACCTGAAACTGACTTGGCATCTCTGAATTTTTCAGCAGAAGGTTCAGTTTATGGGATTGTACCGTGGTGCATGGTCTGAAGCACTTGGCACGGAGATCTCCAGCCCAGGGACACACGGAATCAGCATGGTGAACAAACTCCCCGCTCCTTGGGATGAAAAGGAGAATACCATCTCACCCAAGGCACATGGTCAGCAACATCTCTTCTCCAAGGGCAGTCTGACGCGCTCACTGAGCTTCAAAGAATGGCAAAGAGGAGAGCAGGACGCCACAGGTTCAGTGGAGCTTCAGAGCACGCCGCCGACTCAGATAAACATCGTCGATGACGACCGGAGAGATTCTGATCCTTCCATGGCGTCGAGCCCCAAAGTTTCATCCAGCCCCAACTGCGAGCTGGATGCTGCAGCTGTGAAGCTTCAGAAGGTTTACAAGAGCTACCGGACCCGGCGAAACCTGGCCGATTGCGCGGTCGTCGTAGAAGAGCTATGGTATGTGTCACTTTCTTGGGCTGTCAAGCATTGGAGCTTGGGTGGTGGAAGATTCAGAAAATTAAGCTTTGACTCGTTATTTTCAGGTGGAAAGCACTGGACTTTGCATCACTGAAACACAGCTCGATATCGTTCTTCAACGGCGAAAAGCCCGAAACCGCGGCGTCGCGGTGGGCGAGGGCGAGGACAAGGGCAGCTAAGGTGACTACTAACATTTGTCGCTTGGTCAAATTGGGCAGCTAAGGTGATGCCTTGTGTTCTCATCGAAATCGCAGCTGTATGACCCCAACTTGTTTTTGGTGGTTCAGGTTGGCAAGGGGTTATCGAAGAACGGGAAGGCCCAGAAGCTGGCATTGCAGCACTGGCTCGAAGCTGTAAGTCACATGCTTACTTAACTCTGTCACTAAACTAATCTCACTACGTACTAGCGTCCTACTGTCTACTGAGATTATCGCATCTTGTTTAGTACTAATGCTGCCGTTTCGTACGTCTGGACAGATTGACCCGAGGCA
Source organism: Avena sativa (assembly GCA_916181665.1). Taxonomy (NCBI): domain Eukaryota; kingdom Viridiplantae; phylum Streptophyta; class Magnoliopsida; order Poales; family Poaceae; genus Avena; species Avena sativa. The sequence goes on along the minus strand of OV702279.1, from coordinate 16,399,664 downwards.
TCGGTACGGGCACAATTTGCACATCTATTATGATGTCTGGTCCAAGAGCGAGAGCACAGAACCGTTTTTCTACTGGTATGTATAGAATTGAGCTTCTTATTTTACCTACTACTGTATAGGATTGAAACTAGTGTCAGTTTAAGAACCTAGAACTGATAATGTGTGACATAATCGACAGGCTGGACATTGGGGAGGGCAAAGAGATAAATCTTGAGAAGTGCCCCAGGAGTAAACTTCAGAGCCAGTGCATCAAGTACCTTGGACCAGTATGTTCCTCATCAGCTCTAGCATGAACAAATAGTAGATTTTCAGCAAGCTATATTGGGAACGTCGTCGTCTGACCATTGCTTCTGTGTTTTTTCTGTTCTGAATTGCAGCAAGAAAGGCAGCAATATGAAGTTGTTGTGGAGGGTGGCAAGCTTGTCTTCAGACAAACTGGGGCTCTTGTGCACAGTTCAGATGACTCCAAGTCGATTTTTGTCCTGAGCACCACCAAGGCATTCTATGTTGGCCAGGTAGATACTACAATTTATCTTTTGACTACGTTGAAATCTATCTATAGTACTGCTACCAAAAAATGACACGGATACACATGACGTTTATTCAACGGTCAATACGATTGTCTGCCTTGGTTCTGAAGTTTCTGTGTGGGCTTTGACCGTGTGCAGAAGAAGAAAGGATCGTTTCAACACTCGAGTTTTCTAGCCGGTGGAGCTATAACAGCAGCTGGAAGATTAGTGGTCAAAGACGGAATTTTGAAGGTATGTCCATATGGAAGATTAGGAGTAGTATATCTAGTTTAATACTACTACTACCATAAGAAGCCACATTATTTTATCTGGTAGTATAGCTGACGCCTGATGGTGTCCTATTATTTCTTCAGGCAATATGGCCATACAGTGGTCACTACCTTCCGACTGAAGAGAACTTCAGAGACTTTATCCGCTACCTTCAGGAGAACGGCGTCGACCTCACCGATGTCAAGGTAAAACGCTAGATCATTTTTCATTTCACAAGAATTGCTAGGAGAACAAGAAGTTACCAGAACTAGTATAACTTATGAGACGTCAATTACGTATTTGTTTCAGAAATCTGAAATGGACAGAGATGACGAGTACCAGCTGCTAAGCAAGCTTGACACCGAGACTGAACAAAATCCGAACAGCAAAGCAGCAGCATCAGCTGCCTCTGAAGATCTCACGGAAATGGAGTCCGAACACGTTCGCACCGGCGACGCAGATCACGGAACCCCTGCTGACTACGGTGACGACATGAGCGAAGCCGAGGAAGACGTCGCCGCTCCGGCGGACTCCCACACCACCGACACGGAGGAGGAGGAGGAAGAAGAAGAGCTGAACGATGTTTCAGAGGAGCGTCCGCCGGCGGCCGCCGACCGGAGCGAGAACCACCTGACGTGCCGGTGGTCGACGGGAACGGGCCCGCGCATCCGGTGCGTGCGCGACTACCCGCAGGACCTCCAGTCCATGGCCCTCGAGCACGTCAACCTCTCGCCGAGGCTAGCCGGCTCGCCGTCGAGGAAGAGGGACCCGGTGCCCTCGCCGCGCCCCAGCCCGGGGATGATACTGTCCCCGAGGCTCGCGTCCGTCGGGTTCCAGCCACGGACGGTGTCCCTCAAGCTCCCGGACTTCAAGAGGAGCAGACTGCAGTGAACGATTTCGTTTGTTCGTTTGCCTAGTAGATTAGGAATTTGGAATAACAAGCTGGTCGATTTTTTTGTACTGGAAGGCCAGTGATTCTTTGCAGCTAGGTTAGCTGAATACTTTTCGAGTGCAGTATTGTACTTGCCACAATTGGTCAGTTTTTTCTTTTTTGTACTTACATTCTTTTTCAGAAACTGTATTCTTTCGTTAGATATGAACACAGGGATATCATTTTGACTGAGAAGCAACTTTTTTCCGAAACCGACAAGCTAGGGCGGGAATCTCTGCCAATTGGCCGGTTTATTATGGGTACCTGCTTTCTTTTATACAATTATAAAAGCATCTTCACTCGCCACATCAACCACGGGAACGCGTCATGGCTCGGCTTTCCGCGCACACCGACACCGGCGGCCAGGTCAGGACGGCGCCCTCCGCCGAATTAGATGCTGAGGAGGATGGCGAGCATGAGCTCGTCCTCCTCCGCGTTGGCATCCCACTCCTCCGGCTCGGTGTTGTTGCGCATGCCGACGACGGTCAAGCTCGAGGCGGAGTCGCCTGTGCGCTCGCCGCCGCGGACGCGCTCGCGCGGCATCGTCATCGGCGAGCCGCGTACGACGGCGTCGCCAACTGTCTGCCTGCGACTCCGCCGCCCCAAGACAGAAGACTCGCTGGCGCCCGAAGACGGCGCCTTGAGGATGGCGCTGGAGCAGTCGCTCCGCGACACGGCGCCGCAGCCGCCGCCGGTGGAACCCTCCTCGCCGAACATCCCGGAATGGTCCAGGAAGGACTGGGAGAAGGCAGAGCGGCAGCGCATCCTCGGCCTGCAACAGCAGGACGAGGAGCAGGCCGCCCGGCGGCGGGCGTTGGCCAGGCGTGAGCTCACGTGCCAGGGCGCCCCACTCTACGTCCTCGACGACGACGAGGACGAAGGCCTGTCCTACCAGCCATGGAGGTTCGGCGATCTAGGTCAGGGGAGCTCCCGCCAGAACCAGCCGCCGAGCGACAACGACGATGATGGCGGCAAGGATGATGGCTGCGCCGACCCCGACTACACGGTGTTCTACAGAAACTTTGGCCTGTAGAACAGCGAAGTCACCGGTCGAGGCCACAGAGGGCCTTTTATTTTAAGTTTATTATGCAGTAGTTTAGTTTAAATTTGATGTAATCCGCCTATATTCGTCCAACTTAATGAAATTTCGCCCATCTTTAATGAATTTTAGCCAAACTTGGGGACTTGGCCTGGGTGCGTACCCGGGCCAAAAACTAGTTCCGACCGGCCGAAAAATGGTCCGATTCTCGGCCTAGGTTCGGCCAACGAGTGGAGATGTTTTAAGGGTATCACCACCTCTCCAACCCGTTTAAACGGACCCGTGGGCCATGTGCAGTGTCACAGCGACATGATCCATTCGAACGGACGCGTCTGGCTTGATTCATCCATGGAGCAAATGTGGACAACGGTTGCGTCGACCCGAACGCGCGCGGACGACGGGTGTGTCCTGTCTCCTAGTGCCACTGGTCATGCATTAGCCACCGTTTTAGCGCGACATTGATTCAGATACGAGCAACGACACCGATTCAGACGCAGCCGCAACACTGATTCAGATGCACGACTAGGAAGGCTGATCGGCGGCAGCTTACCCCATCAATGGCGACGAGACGACACACTAACTGAATGGATGTCGCATGCGTTCCCGCGCTGGCATTGATGACGAAGGAGCGGAAAGCTGCACGCGTTCACGGGCGAAGGGGCTATTTAAACCTATGCCTATCGGTGCCACACTCCTCACCTCTCACCCACAACTCTAGCAGCCACAACCGTCGCCAATGCCAATGATGAAGACACCGTCCTGGCTGAAGAGGAGGAAGAACGACCACGAGGCGTCCGACTCTAGCAGCCAGTGCTCCCGGCTGCCGGCCTTCCTCCGCGGAATATCATTGCCGCCTTCGCTGCGGCTAGAGGAGTTCAGGAGCTGCCCCGTGGGGGACTACCTGTCGCCGCGGGAGTGCCGCAGCTGGCGGTACTTCCGCGTCGTGAAGTGCGAGCGACGATGGAGGAAGGGCTAGGGCATCAAGCACAAGGATGTCTCCCTCCCCACCGATTGTCACCTCAATCGGGACCGTGTCCCGGTGCCGCCCGTGTCCAAGAAGGGCAAAGGGCTGGAGAAGGAGAACCGTCGCTGGATCAGCAACCTCCGGCAGACCAGGGAGAGGGGCTACCACAGCGAGGACTATTGGATAAAGTTCCTCGAGTGGGAGCATAAGGCGCGGTGCGCGACCACCATCCGCAACAACCTGTAGCCGGGGTAGGTCTACTCCGTGCCCACCATCGACTCGAACGACGAGGAGGCCTTGAACCACTCTAACGCCGAGCTCGGCAGCGATGACAATGACGACGAGAGGCTACCTATCCCCGGAGTACCGATGTGCTGGCGTGAGGATACGACGAGGACGTCTTCACCGAGCAGGCCATTAAGGCCAGCGCACGGGACAAGGACGCCCAGTAGGGCGTCTGTTGGAGATATGCCCTAGAGGCAATAATAAATATAGTTATTATTATATCTTTGTATTTATGATAAATGTTTACATTCATGCTATAACAGTATTAACCAGAAACATTAATACTTGTGTGATTTGTAAACTAATTTAGAGTCCCTAGTAAAGCCTCTTTATAATACTAGCTTGTTGATTAATAGATGATCATGGTTTCTTGATCATGAACATTTGAGATGTTGTTAATAAAAAGGTCATATCATTAGGAGAATGATATGATGGACATACTCCTATAGATAAGCGTAGCATAAAGATCAAGTCATTTTAATAGTTCAATTGCTATAAGCTTTCTGATACATAGTAACCTAATTCCTTCGACCATGAGATCATGCTTATCACCATCACTGGAAGGATGCTTTGATGACATCAAACACCACACCGTAACTGGGTGGCTATAAAGATGGCATTGGGTGTTTGGAAAGTATGGGTTGAGACACATGGATCAAGAGTGGGATTTGTCCATCCATAAGACGGATAGATATAGTCTGGGCCCTCTCGGTGGAATGTCATCCAATTAGCTTGCAAGCATGTGACTGGCTCACAAGGGATCACATACCACGGAAACGAGAAAAGAGTACTTATCGGTAACGAGGTTGAACTAGGTATGCAGAGATACCGACGATCAAAACCTCGGATAAGTAAACTATCGTGAGACAAAGGGAAATTGGTATCGTATGTAAGTGGTTCATTCGATCGCAAAGTAATCGTAGAAATATGTGGGAGCCATATGAATTTCCAGATTCCTATATTGGTTATTGTTCGGAGAAGTGTCTCGATCATGTCCGCATAATTCACGAACCGTAGGGAGACACACTTAAGGATTCGATGTTGTTGAGTAGTTATGGAATGATGAGCAAGAGACTGAATGTTGTTCAGAGTCTCGGATAGGATCCGGGATATCACGAGGAGATCCGGAATGGTCCGAAGAATAAGATTCATATAAGGAAAGTCCTATTTCAGAGTTGGGGAATGATTCCGGTGTTTTCATCGGGAATGTTCTAGAAGGTTCCGGAAGGTCCGGCACTCCGGAGGGGAAGGGTACATGAATGTGTCATGACGATGTGGAATGGTTGCATCATGTACTAGGTATCATGGCTGGGCAAAATAAAGGGAGAAATCAAATCCTAGTTTGAAAAGTCAAACGGCAGTTTTGCTTGGTGGAGGGAGAGTAGGAAACCTACTTGGGGAGGAGTTCCTCTTCCTCCACCCGCCGGCCAAGGAGGCCGACTTGGGGGAGGACTCCTTCCCCCTTGGCCGTGCCCTCCCATCTATAAAAGTAGGGGCAGGGCTGCCCCTCTTCCCTACACCCAACACCACCCCAAACCCTAGCCCTAGCCGCCGGCCACCACAAGTCGCCGCCGCCCTAGGGTTTCCTCCCAGCCGCCGAGTTGGGGCTCTCCCCAAGCCCTAGCCGCCGGACAAGCTTCCTCCCTTGGTGCCTCTAAACCCTATATCACCAAGGCCTCTCTCATAGTCCACCATACTCGCTCCGGCTTAAGGCGAAGCCCTGCGAGATCTCCCCTCTACTTCTGGTACCACGCTGTCGTGCAGCCGGAATCGCGAGGAGAGTGCTATAATCTCCGCTGCCTGCTGGAACAAGGGAGAGGAAGGTCTTCATCGAGTACCGAACGTGTGACCAACTGCGGAAGCGCTGCCGGAACGCAGCGCCGAAAGGATCGTCTATGCGATCTTGAGATCGGTAAGAGTACGACTACATCACCCACGAGAATCTGCTCTCGTTAACCGTTTTGGAATCTTCGAGGGTGAGTTCCTCTATCGACTTGTTGCTACAATCTAGTATATAGATCTTGGCTTGTTTGTTTGCATGCGGTAGAATTTTTTTGTTTTCCATGCTACGAACCCCTACAGTGGTATCAGAGCCGTGTCTATATATAGATCTGTTGCACGAGTAGAACACAATGGTCATTGTGGGCGGTGGTGCTTTTATTATCAATTGCTTCTTGTGTACTTTGCATCTTGCGGTATGATGGGATGAAGCGGCCCGGCCTAACCTTACATGACATCGTTCATGAGACTTGCTCCACGCTCAACATGCAACTTGTATTGCATAAGTGGCTTTGCGGGTGTCTGTCTCTCCCATTATAGTATAGATCCAATTTACAACGGGCACTTGATAGTTCAAACATCAACGTTGTGGTTCTTGTTCGTAAGTTAGATCGACACTTATTGAAAGCCCCAAACCACGTAAAATATGCAAAGAAAATTAGAGGCGTCTAACTTTGTTTTGCAGGGGTGTGTTGTGATGTGATATGGCCATGATTGTGATTATATTTGATGTATGCAATGTTCCTTATTGTAAGTTGGCAACCGGCAGGAGCCGTATGGTTGTCTTTAATTTCTGTTAAGACCCGCGTGTCTATTCAAAGTAGTTGTAATAGTTGGAGCTGGTGTACGACAACCATGAAACGACGCCATTGACCTTGACGCTATGCCGGTGATGATGGAGATCATGTTCGTGCTTGAAGATGGAGATCGGAAGCACAAGAAGAAATGCCATATCATATCACATATTATGAATTGCATGTGATGTTAATCCTTTATGCATCTTGTATTGCTTAGTTAACGACGGTAGCATTATAAGATGATCCCTCATGCACATAAATTTCAAGTTTTAAAGTGTTCATCCTTAGTAAGCACCGTTGCTAAAGCTTGTTGTTTCGAAGCACCACGTGATGATCGGGTGTGTTAGATTCTGCAAGTGTATACAACGTGAGCAAGCCAGATTTGCTCATGCGGAAGCTAAGGTTTGATCTTGATGAGCCTAGCATGTGCAGACATGGTCTCGGAACACGGATTACCGAAAGGTAAAGCATGAGTCATATAGTAGATGTGATGAACATGTCGATTGTTCGCCATTGAAGCTACATCAACTCTCGTGATGATCGGTTTTGATGTGGTGGATTTGGTTCGTGTGATCACTAAAACAATGTGAGGTATATTGTTTTGAGTGGGAGTTCACCTAGATTAATTTAACTATTAATTAGAACTCAATTTGTCATAATCTTAGTCTAAACTATTACAAATATGTTGTAGATCAATGGCGGCCCCTACCATCAATTTTAATGCGTTCCTAGAGAAAGAAAAGTTGAAAAACAATGGAAGCAACTTCGCGGATTGGTTCCGCAATTTGAGGATTATCCTCAATGCTGGTAATTTGACCTATGTGCTGGATGCACCGCTGGGTGACCCGCCCTCAGCTGATGCTACCGATGAAGTAAAGAACGTTTACATCACTCGGAAGAATTAGTACTCCACAGTTCAGTGTGCTATCTTGTATGGTTTGGAATCGGAGCTTCAGAAAGGTTTGAGAACCATGACCCACATGATATTGTCCGTGAACTCAAAATGATATTTGAGGCTCACGCGACAGTTGAGAGTTATGAGGCTTCTGAAAAGTTCTTTAACTGCAAGATGGAAGAGGGCAGCTCCGTCAGTGAGCATGTGCTTAAGATGTCTAGGCACGCAAACAAACTCCAAAGTTTGGGTATAGTGATTCCTAATGCTTTGGGGATTTACCGTGTCCTCCAATCACTGCCACCAAGTTACAAGAACTTTGTGATGAACTACAATATGCAAAACATGAACAAGACGTTGCGAGAACTCTTCTCCATGTTGAAATCTGCAGAAGTGGAGATTAAGAAATAGCATCAAGTGTTGTTGGTCAATAAGACCGCCAAATTCAAGAAAGGCAAGTCTAAGCAAAAGGTAAACTTCAAGAAGGGTGGTAAGAAAGTTGCCGCACCGGTGAAGAAGACCAAGGCTGGACCTAAGCCTGATACTGAGTGCTTTTACTGCAAGGGAGAGGGTCACTGGAAGCGGAATTGCCCAAAGTACTTGGCGGATTTGAAGAACGGCAACATCAATAAGAAAGGTATATCCGATATACATGTTATTGATGTGTATCTCACTAGTACTCGTAGTAGTGCCTGGGTATTTGATACTGGTTTGGTTGCTCATATTTGTAACTCGAAATAGGTACTACAGAATAAACGAAAGCTAGCGAAGAACGAGGTGATGATGCGCGTTGGAAATGGATCAAAGGTTGATGTGATCGCGGTCGGCACGCTACCTCTTCATCTACCATCGGGATTAGTTTTATACTTAAATAATTGTTATTTGGTGCCTGCGTTGAGCATGAACATTATACTGGGATCTTGTTTATTGCGAGACGGTTACTTGTTTAAGTCCGAGAATAATGGTTGTTCGATTTATATGAGTAATATGATTTATGCACATGCACCTTTGATAGATGGTCTATTCTTATTGAATCTCGATAGTGGAAATACACATATTAATAGCATTGAAGCTAAATGTTTGAAATTGAGCGATAACTCGACCTATATGTGGCACTGTCGTCTTGGTCATATTGGAGTGAAGCGTATGAAGAAACTCCATTTCGATGGACTTGTTGAATCACTTGATTCCGAATCACTTGAAAGATGTGAAGCATGTCTGATGGGTAAAATGACTAAGACTCCAATTTCTGGTATGATGGAGCGAGCTACGGACTTATTGGAAATCATACATACCGATGTGTGTGTGGTCCAATGAGTGTAGCATCACGCGGTGGTTATCGTTATGTTCTTACCTTCATGGATGACTTGAGTAGATATGGGTATATCTATTTCATGAAACATAAGTCCGAAACTTTCGAGAAGTTTAAGGAATTTCAAAGTGAGGTGGATAATCAACGTAACAAGAAGATTAAATTTCTACGTTCTGATCGTGGAGGTGAATATCTAAGTTACGAGTTTGGCAAGCATTTAAAGAAATGCGGAATACTTTCACAATTGACACCGCCGGGAACACCACAGCTTAATGGTGTGTCCGAACATCGTAATCGAACTCTCTTAGATATGGTTCGTTCTATGATGTCACTTACAGATTTACCGCTATCATTTTGGGGTTATGCATTAGAAACAGCCGCATTCACTTTAAATAGGGCACCATCTAAATCCGTTGAAACGACACCGTATGAATTATGGTTTGGGAAGAAACCTAGATTGTCGTTCCTTAAAGTTTGGGGTTGCGAAGCCTATGTAAAGAAGTTACAACCGGACAAGCTTGAACCCAAAGCGGAAAAATGTGTCTTCATAGGATACCCGGAGGAAACTATTGGGTATACCTTCTATCATATATCCGAAGGAAAAATCTTCGTTGCCAAGAATGGATCCTTTCTAGAGAAGGAATTTCTCTCGAAAGAAGTGACTGGAAGGAAAGTAGAACTTGACGAGGTTGTTGAACCTTCTCTCGAACTTGCGAGTAGCGCAGCACCGGAAGAAGTTCCTGTGGCGCCTACACCAATAAGAGAGGAAGCTAATGATGATGATCATGAAACTTTGGTTGAAGTTGCTACAAAACCTCGCAGGTCAACGAGAACTCGTACCACTCCTGATTGGTATGCTCCCGTTATGAGTGTCATGTTGGTGGACAACACCGATGACCCTACGACATATGAGGAAGCGATGATGAGCCCAGATTCCAATAAATGGCAAGACGCCATGAAATCCAAAATTGGATCCATGTACGAAAACCAAGTATGGACTTTGGTGGACTTACCGGATGGCCGGAAGGCTGTCGAGAACAAATGGATTTTCAAGAAGAAAACAGATGCTGATGGTAATGTTACTGTCTATAAAGCTCGACTTGTTGCAAAAGGGTTTCGACAAATTCAAGGAGTTGACTACGATGAGACTTTCTCACCAGTAGCGAAGCTAAAGTCTGTGAGGATTATGTTAGCAATCGCTGCATATTATGATTATGATATATGGCAAATGGATGTCAAAACGGCGTTCCTCAATGGAGACATTGATGAAGAGTTGTATATGATGCAACCCAAAGGTTTTGTTGATCCTAAAGATGCTAACAAGGTATGCAAACTTCAACGGTCCATATATGGGTTGAAGCAAGCATCCCGAAGTTGGAATCAACGTTTTGATAAGGTAATCAAAAGTTTTGGTTTTATACAAACTTATGGAGAAGCTTGTATTTACAAGAAAGTGAGTGGGAGCTCTGTAGCATTCTTAATACTGTATGTAGATGACATATTGTTGATTGGGAATGATGTAGACCTTCTTAATAGTGTCAAGGAATATTTGAATAATAGTTTTTCAATGAAAGATCTTGGCAAAGCAGCTTACATATTAGGCATAAAGATTTATAGAGATAGATCGAGACGCCTAATATCATTGTCACAAAGTACATATTTGGACATAGTTCTAAAGAGGTTTGGAATGGAAGATAGCAAGAAAGGGTTCTTGCCCATGTTGCCCAATACGACGTTGAGTAAAACTCAAAGTCCAGCAACGGCAGAAGATAGAGAAAGGATGAGTAAGACTCCATATGCCTCAGCCATAGGATCTCTAATGTATGCCATGCTATGTACTAGACCCGACATTGCATATGCTGTTAGTTTAACTAGCAGATATCAAAGTGATACGGGAGTGGATCATTGGACAGCGGTCAAAAACATCCTTAAGTACTTGAGAAGAACTAAGGATATGGTTCTTTCTTATGAAGGTGATGAACAACTTGTTGTTAATGGTTACACCGATGCTAGTTGGAACACCGATCCGGATGATTCTAAATCTCAATCTGGATACGTATTTACTTTGAATGGTGCAGCAGTTAGCTGGAGGAGTGCAAAGCAAAGCGTTGTGGCGAGATCTTCAACTGAATCGGAATACATAGCTGCTTCGGAGGCTTCACAAGAAGCGATATGGATGAAGGAGTTCATTACAGAGCTCGGTGTGGTTCCAAGTGTGCTGGACCCAATGTCTATCTGCTGTGATAACATGGGTGCCATAGCCAATGCGCAAGAACCAAGGTCACACAAGAAGCTGAAGCACATCAAGCTGCGTTTTCACGCTATTCAAGAACATGTCCAAGATGGTGATATAAAGATTTGCAAAGTACACACATATCTGAATGTGGCGGATCCGTTGACTAAACCTCTCCCGAGGGCAAAACATGACCAACACCAAACTGCCATGGGTTTTCGGTATATTACCATGTAATCTAGATTAGTTGACTCTAGTGCAAGTGGGAGACTGTTGGAGATATGCCCTAGAGGCAATAATAAATATAGTTATTATTATATCTTTGTGTTTATGATAAATGTTTACATTCATGCTATAACAGTATTAACCAGAAACATTAATACTTGTGTGATTTGTAAACTAATTTAGAGTCCCTAGTAAAGCCTCTTTATAATACTAGCTTGTTGATTAATAGATGATCATGGTTTCTTGATCATGAACATTTGAGATGTTGTTAATAACAAGGTCATATCATTAGGAGAATGATATGATGGACATACTCCTATAGATAAGGGTGGCATAAAGATCAAGTCATTTTAATAGTTCAATTGCTATAAGCTTTCTGATACATAGTAACCTAATTCCTTCGACCATGAGATCATGCTTATCACCATCACCGGAAGGATGCTTTGATGACATCAAACACCACACCGTACCTGGGTGGCTATAAAGGTGGCATTGAGTGTTTGGAAAGTATGGGTTGAGACACATGGATCAAGAGTGGGATTTGTCCATCCATATGACGGATAGATATATTCTGGGCCCTCTCGGTGGAATGTCATCCAATTAGCTTGCAAGCATGTGACTGGCTCACAAGGGATCACATACCACGGGAACGATAAAAGAGTACTTATCGGTAACGAGGTTGAACTAGGTATGCAGAGATACCGACGATCAAAACCTCGGATAAGTAAACTATCGTGAGACAAAGGGAAATTGGTATCGTATGTAAGTGGTTCATTCGATCGCAAAGTAATCGTAGAAATATGTGGGAGCCATATGAATTTCCAGATTCCTCTATTGGTTATTGTTCGGAGAAGTGTCTCGATCATGTCCGCATAATTCACGAACCGTAGGGAGACACACTTAAGGATTCGATGTTGTTGAGTAGTTATGGAATGATGAGCAAGAGACTGAATATTGTTCAGAGTCTCGGATAGGATCCGGGATATCACGAGGAGATCCGGAATGGTCCGAAGAATAAGATTCATATAAGGAAAGTCCTATTTCAGAGTTGGGGAATGATTCCGGTGTTTTCATCGGGAATGTTCTAGAAGGTTCCGGAAGGTCCGGCACTCCGGAGGGGAAGGGTACATGAATGTGTCATGACAATGTGGAATGGTTGCATCATGTACTAGGTATCATGGCTGGGCAAAATAAAGGGAGAAATCAAATCCTAGTTTGAAAATTCAAACAGCAGTTTTGCTTGGTGGAGGGAGAGTAGGAAACCTACTTGGGAAGGAGTTCCTCTCCCTCCACCCGCCGGCAAATTAGGCCGACTTAGGGGAGGACTCCTTCTCCCTTGGCCGCGCCCTCCCACCTATAAAAGGAGGGGCAGGGCTGCCCCTCTTCCCTACACCCAACACCACCACAAACCCTATCCCTAGCCGCCGGCCACCACAAGTCGCCGCCGCCCTAGGGTTTCCTCCCAGCCGCCGAGTTGGGGCTCTCCCCAAGCCCTAGCCGCCGGCCAAGCTTCCTCCCTTGGTGCCTCTAAACCCTAGATCGCCAAGGCCTCTCTCATAGTCCACCATACTTGCTCCCGCTTAAGGCGAAGCCCTGCGAGATCTCCCCTCTACTTCCGGTACCACGCAGTCGTGCTGCCGGAATCGCGAGGAGAGTGATACAACCTCCGCTTCCTGCTAGAACAAGGGAGAGGAAGGTCTTCATCAAGTACCGAACGTGTGACCGACTGCGGAAGCGCTGCCGGAACGCAGCGCCGGAAGGATCGTCTACGCGATCTTGAGATCGGAAAGAGTACGACTACATCACCCACGAGAATCTGCTCTCGTTAACCGCTTTGGAATCTTCGAGGGTGAGTTCCTCTATCGACTCGTTGCTACAATCTAGTAGATAGATCTTGGCTTGTTTGTTTGCATGCGGTAGAAATTTTTTGTTTTCCATGCTACGAACCCCTACAGCGTCTGCCAAGAAGCCGTCTAGCTCACCAGCAATGGTGGTGCAGGCGAATGTCATGTTGCCTCCATCGCCTCAACCGCCTCCGTTGGTAGGGTAGGCGGTGCATATCGCTCCAGATGTGGGGATGGAGCTGGTGCACCTCCACCACCGCATGGGGCCGCCGGCGGCATGGCCTGGGTAGGTGATCGACCCGCCCGCTCCTGCCCTGCCACCGTCCATTCTCTGGACACCGCCGGAGTACATCGACTTTGACCCGTAGATGGACACAGCAGCGTCGGTGTGCGAAGGTCAGTATATAGGGTTAGGGCTAGTTTAATTCTGTTTTAAATTATGAATGTAAACTACGTATGAAATGTAAACTACGTACGAAATGTATGAACTTTTTTGCCGGTTTTTAGCGTGAATGATTTACGTTTGAATTTGGAAGAAAAAAGTCCTCGCCCTGGCCGGGAAAATTGATCGCGCCACGGGACGCAGCTGGCCGGACAAGCCGTAGCCCGACCCGAAAGTGATCGCGGACCGACCAAACAAACATGAAAGGACTGTTTGGATCGGTCCGGTGGAGATGCGAGCCTATATTTGAAGCGATTTCAAATTGTTTGGTTGACCTAGCTGCGAGGAATATTTATTTTTTTGTTTCTGCTTTTTCTTTTTCTTTTTTCCTTTTATTGTTCTGTTTATTTTTATTTTTGTCTTTCTTTTTTCCTTTAAAAAATTTGAACGTTTTTTAAGTTTGAAACTGTTTCAAATTCAAACAAATTTAAATCTGAACTGTTAAAAAATCTGAATAGTTGTTCAAATATGAACTTTTACAAAATTGAACTTTTCACATCTGAATATATTTGGAGCCTAAACTTTTTCGTAATTTGAACATTTTTATATTTTAATATTTTTTTTGGAATATGAGTGTTTCAAAATCTAAATATTTTATATTCTCACCAGACATTTTACATTTTATAGAAAAAATAGTATAAAAAAGAAGCACGAGAAAAAGGGGAAAAAAAGGCCGAACTGAGCCGCGTTGGAGCGGCCCATAAAGAGGCGCTTCGGACGGAGGAAGCGTCTGTCCCGCTTAAGCGGGAAATAGGACCTCCCCTTGCTGCATGCGTAACCCGTTTCTTTCGTCTGCTTGATGGGCCTTTTGGTCAGTGGGCCACATCTGTTTATCCATAAACTATGTTGATTATTCAACAAATTATTTTTAAAACTCTTGCCTGTAAAATAGTTATTCTCAAAAAAGGGCATCGACCTAAATAATCTTACAGAGTGCAGCAGTGCATGAAGGAATATTTCTTTCACTCTCTTGCTTACAACGCCCAAACGGAAGGATAGTGAGGGTGAGACATGGTTTATCTTAGTTTTAACCTCACTTGTTATAGAAAAAAACATCTCCACTGCGCGCCACTTGCAACAGAAATTTTTTCGATCGCTTCCTCACTTGCAACAAGACAACCATCTTTGTTGTAATACCACTTGCAACTGCAAAAAAAACTCAATTGCAACCAAACTCACAACTAGAAAAATAACTCGGTTGCAACCACACTTGTAATTTGGAAAACATCTTAGTTACAACCCCGCTTGCAACCAAACTTCCAGCTGGAAAAAATATCTCAGCTGCAACCACACTTGTAATTTAGAAAACGTCTTAGTTGCAACCCCACTTGCAAATAAAAAAATTATCAATTGCAACTTCACTTGTACATAAAATATATGTTTACTGTAGCCACTTGTAACTAAAATTCTTCGTTGACCCACAAACACCCACATAAAAATTAAATGTATATACAAAAAAATCACCCAAAAGAACCTATACACAAAGACCAACAAAGACAAAATACAAATCTTGTAATTACGAAAAACAATAGAAACACACAAAATGGAAAAGAAAGCCTTAAGCCTCACATGCATAGATGCAGCACGTTCGAACAAAGGAGCCGAAATAGAAATATTCTACATGATTTTTCCCTCGAGATCATATTACTAGAAAAATGGCTATCGATAATCCATACTTCCGTGACACACGTGCTTGTGGTGTCCCACAGATAAAATAGGCGTGATGCACTATCCACGAATGCCCTACGTCTAACTGCCATAAGCATGACGGACATAGGGGTGGTGCGCCACGGTTATGTGTGCGCCAGGGCACATGTGGCCACAGACCACATACCCGTAGCACACTAAGTCAAGGTGCGCTACAGGTGTGAAACTTAGCCGTAGGACACTCTGCCCTAGTGCGCTACAAGGCTGTGTTGCAGCAGCTGAGTCAACTTAGTCGTACGACACTCTGCCCTAGTGCTCCACGGCTAAGTGGCCTGCACCAACTCCACCCCTGGTGGATCGGTATTTTGCTTTGCAAAAAATAAAAAAAAACACTTTAAAAAATAAAATCCTTTCATATTTAGGTAGATAATTTGGTCTAGTTTCTAGGAAAATTAACAAACAACAATTTCTACTTTTTCTGAAAAAAAGTTATGACACGGTAAAATGGCCGTAACTTTTGCATACAATATAAAAAAATACGTTTAATATATCAAAATGACGAGAACGAGATTTCTCATCCGCTCGCAACCACCTCTGGTCGTTTAGAGATTTTTTAGTTTTTCAAAATTTGAAAAGAGTAAAAAATTACGGTCAAAAGACTGTTTTTTCCTGCAGAAAAAAATAGAGGGCAACTTACCCGTAGCGCACCACCACCTAGTGCGCTACGAGTAAGTTGGGAGGGATTCAAAATTTGAATCCTCACTCCGCCCACCTACCCCTATATTCTTCCCTCCCTATTCTCCTTTTCATTCTCCTCCCTCCTCCTTTTCCTTCTCTCTTCTCCTCATTCTTTTCCATCTCCTTCTTTCCCTTCTCCTCTCTCTGACCTCCTCACCTTCCAGTGACCATGGAGACGCCGGCCTTGTCCTCCTCCTTTCTCCGGCCTCCTCCTCTCCTTGTAGTGACGGCGATGACGGCGGCCTTCTCCTCCTCCTTGCAGTGACGACAAGCGACGGCGACCTCCTTCTCCTCTCCTACCTCCCTTCCTCCCTCTCTTCTTATCTTCCTCCCTCTCTTCCTACCTTCCTTTCTCCAGCCACAGCTCCTCCTCCCTCTCCTCCTCGATACCGGCAAGGACTAGCGCGGCCACGGCCTCCCGCACCTCCCTGCGGTTGTAGGCCGTGGCCACGACCACCATGCTCCGATGAGGAGAGACGACGGCGGCAATGCGCAGACCCGATTGCTTTTGCAATTCAAAAAAGGTGTTTTTTTTGCATTTTTTTGTTTTTTTGAAAAACACAGCCATGGCGCACCTGTTCCCCTACCCGTGGCGAACTTGGTAGTGCTCTACCCCTAACCCCATATAACCGTAGCGCACCAGGGCAGAGCGCTACGAGCATTTTTTAGCCGTAGCGCGCGGTGTGCACCACGGATGTTGTTTACAGGTGTGCCACAAACGACTTGTTTCCTAATAGTGTCATATACAACATTATTTCTTATATTATACTTGTTGTAATAGTTCTCCCCCTCTTTTAATAAATACATTTAGGATTCTATTGTAGAGGCCCTATTAGGACTAAAGGCCTTGCTTGAATAGGTTATTTTGCTATTGTGATTTCTTTATTTATTCTATTTATGCGAGCACTCTTTTGGTTCGGTTAATAGATGCATCTTGTTTACAAAAAAAAAGGAAAAACAGTTGTGAAAATCGTAACACACTATATGTCCCTATCTCTCAATGGCACACAGCCTGGATTAATGCACAAGTCATCTTAGAAGTGAACAACAAACCCATTGAGTGGAGTATAATGGTATACTTCTTTTTTTAGGACACATATGGATAATTTGATACCCTTCGAAATAGGACAACCCTATTACTACAAGCACACCAGCCCATTTGTCCGCTGGGTTTTTCTTGGGAGCAAAGATAGGGCCCACTAAGTTGGTGAAATGTCCGCTCAGCCCATTGAGGAAAACGTGGAGTAGTGCCTTCGAACTTAGTAATAGTCTATTCGATTTGCAATCGTGAAAAATAATTAAAGGTTTGATTTTACTTTAAACGGATCCATTTTTTCACGCCTTCGTATCTATCCCCTGCTACTACTACTAGTATAAATTGATGGCCATAAGTAGGCGAAATCATGCAATATCGCGTTGATATGATAAAGATATGGTAAAAGATATCTCACACACACACACTTCCAAAACAGGAGTCCTTGAAACGCCTATAAAATCTACGTTTTAGCCAAATTTCCAGCAGAATTCCCGCTGTACATTCACACAGCCATTAATTTCCCGCAGCGTTTGCTCCTTGCGCATTCGCGAATCGGGAAGACTCTCGCCATGGCTGCGGTGTTGCTCTTGGTGGTCGCGCTCGTCGCTCTCGGCTCCGGCCGCGGCGACGCCTTCGACCCCAACCCTCTCCAGGACTTCTGCGTCGCCGACACCTCATCCAAGGGTAAGGAAATTAACGCCGTGTTAGCTAGCTTGTGTGTCAATCCTTGGTCGATCTAGTAGTGCTTAAACCTGTGATGATCCTTAATTAACGACGATCGACCATGCCTCCATTATTTGGTTGGTTGCATTTGCAGTGCGCGTGAACGGGGTGTCGTGCAAGGACCCGGCGGCCGTGGTGCCGGGCGACTTCTTCTTCGCCGGCGTGGACAAGCCGGGCGGCACGGTCAGCAAGCACTACGCGTTCTCGGCGCTGCCCGTGCAGATCCCGGGCCTGAACACGCTGGGGCAGTCGCACGTTCGCGTGGACGTGCCGCCGGGCGGCGTCTTCCCGCCGCACTACCACCCCAGGGCGTCGGAGACGGCCGTCGTGCTGGAGGGCTCCGTCTACTTCGGCTTCCTCGCCTCCTACCCGGACAACAGGCTCTTCGACAAGGTGCTCCGCAAGGGCGACGTCTTCGCCGTGCCGCAGGGGCTCGTGCATTTCCTCTACAACAACGGGACCGAGCCCGCCGCGCTCTACGCCACGCTCAGCAGCCAGAACCCCGGCCTGGTGCTCCTCGCCGACACGCTCTTTGCCGGGGCGCTCCCTGACGATCTCCTCGCCAAGACGCTCCGGAGCGGGAACGATAACCATATCGTGGAGATCATCCGCAGAAAGTTCGGCCGCCCTTGAATTATATTAGTCGACCTGTCAAGGCTACTTAAATTTCAAAGCCATGTATTACGTAATTTTATTATTTTCTGCGGCCACAATAATAATTATTTATGAACGTTTCCAATGAATATGTGCACGGAATGTCGAAATAAAAATGTCGGGAACTATATTCGGCGATGCTACATCATCGCCGGGCTTGCAATCTGATAGACAAAGACCCCGAGCTCCTTCATGATATCTTTGTGGATTCTCTCGTCAATCCTCTATATATCCTGCAAAAACACACGAGAGATAGGATTCACAGCACACATTTTACTCGCGACGAGACATGCATCCACGGGCGCGGTCCATTGCCTTGATTCGGATGACGCTTGTTCGACTTCCTAACCCAGCTTAGGTATTCATCCGATATGCCTTGCTCTCATTTTCCTTGGGCGCATATGTTTCCAGTTTGTTGGTCCAGCTTTAAAATTAGCCAGGATATCTTCGCTCTCGGACTAACCGTTTTTGGAAATCTGGATCTTCCTTCTTCGTGGAGATCTAGTCTCTGAAACATGTTTCCTATTCCACCAAGTGAAACATATTTACAGCATGCTGTATGCAAGGAACCACCCTCTAACCTCTCTCTGTCCCCAAACCCCTCCCTAACCTCCACCCCTTCTCCTCCCCCGCCGCCGCCGGAGGAGGCCACTAGGAAAGCTCGCACAGAGGACGGTGGCGGCGGGGCTACCCTCGGCGGCGCGGAGTAGGAATGCCTCTTATGGAAACGGTGGCCAGCGTGGCTGCTTCGGCAGCGTGGTGGTCTGGAAGATCCTCGTCGGTTCAGCATCCGGCAGTAGCGTGTGGTGCGGGGCCACCAAAGAAAGTCGTACTTGGCCGACAACAAGGGTGGGGCCACCATGGACAGTCGGGCTTTGGCCGGCGACATTGAGTCTGAAGGTGGATCATCTGACCGAAGGGTGAGTTTGAAGGTGGATCATCTGACCGAAGGGAGTCAGTGAGACGGTGCCAAGCAAAGTTTACTCCTGGTTTTGGCCGGAGCCACCAAGATGGTGTCTTCAGGAGTCGCTTCCCACTTGAGGCTTGTTGTGCTATCGAGTGCTCGTACCCCTCCCTTCTTTTCTCCACGGTAAACCTAAGATTCAGTTCTCCAGATCGGATGGTTGCATCTAGGCCATGACCTTCTTGGGAGCGTCGTTTTTGGAGTCGAACGTGGATGGAGGGTCCTCTGATACGTCGGTGGAGATGGTGGAGCAACTTCGTCTTGTACGGATTTTTCTACGGAGGTGTCAACGTTAATTCTCTTTTAGGATCATCTAGGCTAGATCAAAACGGTAGTGCTTTTGTCTATGCATAATCTTGTCCAAATACTGAGAGAGAGGAGAGATCGGTGAAGAAGAGAGGCATACCTTCTCCTTGGCCACGGGAGGGGGTCGATGTGGCCATGGCGACCGACGACGGCGTGGGCGAGGCAGTGACGTCGGTGGTGCTTCCCGTCACTCTACGCGAGCCCTCGATCGGAATGGCGTGGGGAGTGGAACACGGTCAACCTCGTTAGTTGTGCCACCGGCCCCCACCTCTTTATATACGCGCAGGTAACAGGGGCCCACCAACCAGGGAGGTTGGGCGTCCCCGATCAGGACGTGGTCAAGGGTACGGTCGAGCCGTTGGGCTCGATCATGTGGAGATCAACCTTACATTATCCCCCTTGATCTCAATTTTACTTTTAACTTTCTACCTTACTCGTTTCATCACGGATCAGTACATAGAGCATGTTTCATCGTCACATCTTAATTGCCGATAGAATCAAATAGCCACTATATACTTTTTTGTTTTGAAACAAATCCTGTTACTTTTGGGCCTCTATAGTCTAGAAATCATAGGCTTTCCGCTAATCCCATGCCGGCTCAGTGTTCCTTGAACACAATGGGTGGTAGGCCTTTCGTTAGCGGATCCGCAAGAATATCATTTGTCCTTATATGTTCAAGACTTATAGTTTGATCCTGGACTTTATCTTTCACAACATAATACTTTATATCTATTGACTTTGTAGCATTACTCGACTTGTTATTGTGAGCATAGAATACTGCAGACTCGTTGTCACAGTACATCTTTAGTAGCCTGCTAATGCAGTCTACCACTCTCAAGTCGGGTGGAAATTTCTTTAGCCATAACGCCTGCCCCATGGCCTCATAACATGCTATAACTTCTGCATACATCGTAGATGATGCAACTATTGACTGTTTGGCGCTTCTCCATAAAATAGCACCTCCTACGAGAGTAAAGACATATCCCGTTGTGGACTTTTTATCATCTTTATCTCCCGCAAAATCTGCATCTGAATACCCTCTTATTTCTAGGGAATCAGATTTTTTATATGTTAGCATGAGACCTTTTGTTCCTTGCACATAACGCAAAGCTTTCTTTACCATTTTCCAGTGCTCTATGCCTGGATTATCCTGATATCTACCGAGTACCCCGGTGATAAAAGCTAAGTCAGGGCGAGTGCACACTTATGCATACTGTAAGCTTCCAACTGCCGAAGCATATGGTACTGCTTTCATTTGATCGATCTCATATTGGTTCTTTAAACACTGAAATTTTCCAAAACCATCGCCCTTGACTATGGGAGCAGGTGTGGCATTGCTCGCATGCATATTGTATTTCTTTAAAATCTTTTCACAATATGCCTTCTGCGACAGTCCTAACACTCCATTCTTTCTATCTCGGTGAATTTCTATGCCCAAAACATAAGAAGCTTCACCAAGATCTTTCATGTCAAAATTTGAGGACAAGAACTTCTTTGTTTCTAGTAGTAGACTGACATCACTGCTAGCAAGCAAGATATCATCCACATACAGAATTAGGAAAATATATTTCCCACCTTTAAACTTTGCATAAATTCAGTTGTCCTCAACATTCTCTTTAAATCCAAATCTTTTAATTGTATCATTGAACTTTAAATACCACTGTCTAGAGGCTTGCTTTAACCCATAAATGGATTTCTTTAGACGACATCCCATATGTTCCTTCCCCTCCATGAAAAAACCCTTGGGTTGTTTCATGTAGACATTCTCTTCTAAATCTTCATTTAGAAATGCCGTCTTTACATCCATTTGATGCAACTCTAAATCAAAATGTGCAACTAGTGCCATTATGATTCTAAAGGAATCCTTACATGAGATCGGAGAAAAAATCTCATTGTAATCTACCCCTTCTCTTTGCGTAAAGCCTTTTGCCACAACTCTTGCTTTGTACTTTTCTACATTTCAATTGGGGTCATACTTTGTTTTGTAGACCCATTTGCGGCCTACTATTTTGGCTCCTTTAGGAATTTCCTCTAAGTCCCAAACATTGTTGGAACTCATCGATTTCATTTCATCTTCCATTGCCTCCACCCACTCGGCTGAGTGGCTGGTATTCTCTCTCTTTTAGACCTTATGAGTTCGTCAGACTCTTGCTCATTTCGTGCCTCAGGTTCCGGCACATTTTATGTGTGTGGCTGTTCCGGCTCCCTTTTGTGCTCAACAGTGGGTTCAGGCGGCTCCTGATGGACAGGTTCTGAACCTTCTCCCATTGTTGTCACATGTGGAGTCACAACAGGTGACTTCACCACAACCTCAGGGGTTGTCGATGGTGGCACAACAGGTAGCTCGAAAAATGGCTCCTGAGTCATCGGATTAGGTGCATGCACCCTCTTCTCCTCAAGATCGATTTTCCGAGCTACCATGCTCCCCCTCATCAATTCATCCTCCAAGAAGACTACATGTCTCGTTTCTGTAAACTTTGTGTATTTGTCAGGACAGTAGAAACAATAAACTTTTGATCTATCGAGATAGCCAATGAAGTGGCAAGTCACTGTTTTGGGGTCTAACTTTGCAATATTTGGATTAAAAACTTTTGCCTCAGCTGGGCTCCCCCACACCCTCAAGTGGCGCAGAGAGGGGACTCTGCCTGTCCACAACTCGTACGGTGTTTTGGGCACCGACTTGCTTGGTACTCTATTGAGAATGTGAATGGCAGTTTTAAGCGCCTCCATCCATAATCCCAATGCGAGGGTGGAATAGCTCATCATGCTGTGCACCATATCCATGAGGGTACAGTTACGCCTTTCAGCCACTCCATTTTGCTGAGGTTCGCCTGGCATAGAATACTGGGAAACTATTCTATTTTCTTGTAAGAACCTTGCAAAAGGTCCAGGTACTTGACCATATGGAGTGTGCCGACTGTAGTACTCCCCCCCACGGTCGGACCGGACTATTTTAATTCTTTTATCATGCTGATTTTCAACTTTAGCTTTGAATATTTTAAATTTATCCAGTGTCTCAGATCTTTCTTTAATTGGATAAATATAACCATATCGAGAGTAATCATCTGTGAATGTTATGAACGAATCATAACCATCCACACTTTTCATAGGAAATGGTCCACAAATATCAGTGTGAATGATTTCTAGTGTTGATGTACTTCGGTTTGCACCCTTTTTGATTTGCTTTACATATTTTCCTTTTATGCAATATATGCATTGTTCGATATCTGATAACTCTAACGGAGGAAGAATATCATTTTTAACAAGGCTTTCTATTCTTCCCCTCGAAATATGGTTTTATCGACAGTGCCATAACTTCGACGAGTCATGAGTTCGCTTTCTTTTCTTTTGTTCACACACGAAACACTTTTTCACATAGTGATAGAAAAAAAGCTCATTGTGAAGCAAAGAAACACCCACATAAGCATTATTAAACCATATGGCACACTTGACATGGTTATACCCTACGGGTACCTGATGTTAGCCTACCTGGTCCAGCCCAACGGAAGGCCCACTCGACCACGTGCCCGGGTCCATGACGCCTATGACGGTTCGGCTGGAACGAAGCCCATATGAACACGGAGTCCCAAGCGCACAATTCAAGGAAACCTCAAGACTAGAGTTCGAATCTAACTTGTAACCTACTCGTATCGGTACCTGAGACCTAGTCTCCCCATATATAAAGGCTAGGAGGGTCCAACGAGGAGGGCACGACCTACAGACGCCATAACCCCCCGATAGACTAGACCACAACAGATCTACAGATCTCTCTCCTCATACTTCCGCATACACACCTCCACGCCAGATTGCATCTGCGCACCCCTGTAACCTTCGGTTCCGTCATAATCAAGAGCAGACAAGTAGGAGCAGGGTTTTCCCTCCGGGGGCCTGAACCTGGGTAAACCTTGTGTCCCCGTGTTGCTTGTTTGCTAACCGTTCCATGATCTCCAGCATCCCCATCTTCTCCAAAACCCAAGTCCATAAAAATGGACATTGATGAGATCAAACCTCGTCAATTGGCGCCGTCTGTGGGAATTGGGAACGCTGATTGTGCGATCGTGACGGTTTCATCAACCTGGCAATCTGCGATTAGCCGATCTCAAGAGATCAATCTCGCTCAAGATGCGAAGAAACATGTGCTATGTGATCACGGGCTCAACATCATCACCGCCCGCGTGTGCAGATGCGTTCTTGAGATCAGATCAGATCAAGACAGATTTATTGGCATCACATCCACGGCTTCTCGTGGTCCATAGATGGATTTTATCCAGACATGCGGGATAAATCTCAAAGGAGCAAGGCTTCAGATCAATTATCGCCTGCCAAGTTCCGAAGACTTGAGGAGTATTCCCGTACAAACGTGGCCGCAATCTAAATCGGTTTGAAAAGCAGCCAACCACGTGGTCACCGCTCACCAAGGGCGTGTGACGCTTATAGCCAAGGTCTATCAGTTCAAGGCAGACTAAATTAGAATAGATCGCCAGACACCGCATGCAGCAAGAAGGAAAAAAGAAAAGCTTGGATCATAGGATCGTGAATAATTATTCTCGTGGGGCCATCAGAAGTAAAGATCAAACTTTGGAAGAGGACACGTGACAAATTCCTACGAATTGCATATCTCTCCGAAAAAAAAGAATTACATGTATCTGACAGGCATCGCAAGACGAATCAACTCCGGCTAGCAGTTTGGAGTTGAATGGAGTTTCAAGGCTAGTCTACAAAAAATAAATCTTCCTGCCGGTCCAAGTTGCAAGGGGTGAGATGCCGATAACGTAGCCGACTGTTGTCGCTTCGACTCCATCCGCCATATGACTACGCGTCTGCCACGCCGACTCTACTGTGCGGACGTTGTGCATCTTACTGAGTCTTCGACTCCGCCGCGCGACCCTTTGCAGTCTTCGACTGTGGAAACCCTCCCTGCGGTCTTCGACTCCGGCAACCCGCTGAGGTCTTCGGCTCCAATGACTCGGGGGCTCCCTCCGCTTCGACGACCAGCCGCGGCTTTCGGCTCTAGCAACCTGCTGCATTCTTCGGATGAGACGACCCAGTGTGGTCTTCGACTGCGGCAATCTTTGGATGTGGAGCTCTCTACCACCATCGACTCCGACAACCCGTCGCTGCTACGAGTGCGGTCTGCTGTGTCGATTACGTCCGCCACGTGACCCGCTACCGTGTCGACTACGTCCGCGGTCGCATCAACTTCGTTCACGGAAACTACCAATAAAGCTAAGTTCTCTACTCAGAGTTGATTTTCTTTCTTACTTTAATCGCACTCGAAACACTCGGGGGCTGCGCCCTCTTTAAGTAACCTAATGTGCCATCGGCTCCACGCACTCGAGCACCTCGAATGCGACAGCCCGAGTAGCTGATTCTGCCTGACCGTCGAATCCTTGAACTCCGAGTGCCTCGGCAAGGTACTGAGACTAAGGGTAATCAGGCTAACGAAAAGGCCTAGCATACAGTGCAAAAGTGTCGACTCGATCGGCACCAGAATCTTGCTATACAAGCCGAAAGGCAAATATTCTTTACAAGATACAAGTACTTCACAATTTGTCATGTTTTTCTACAGCTTACAAGGATGTCAAATGCGCCGAGCTATTCTATCGGGTCCTCCAACGGAGTCGACCAGCGCCAGTCACGTCAACAGACGCCAAGACCCGAGTCGATGCATTCCTCGGATGACCACATCAATCATCAACAAAAGCGGCTTTGGACGCGCACCCGACAGAAGAAACGGCGTCGACTTCATCCGCAACATCGAGTCCTTCCGGCTAAACGCCGCACGACTCCGCTACATCAACTTCGCTACGTTGACTCTCGGATCCTTATGCGTGAGACGCTGACTCGATGCACTTTCGGGTCAGTGGCTTCTCCTCGCATGAGTCTCCACTCGAGTCTGCGACTCGACTAGACACTCGGGGGCTACTCCTATCAGGAGCGCTGGCCGCGCACCCGAAGCATAATCAAGATATCACACTGCAAAGCTATTCTTCGAGTCCTACGTCGAGTATACGACTCCACTACGGACTTGGGGGCTACTCCCATAGGGAGGATGGATTCAAGCATCCGAAAAATTTGTGTCCTACGGACCTGGAGTCAAACAGTGGCTGAGTTAAAGTCTCTGCTCGAGTCTACGACTCGAACAGACACTCGGGGGCTACTCCCATAGGGAGCGCTGGTCGCGCACCCTATGAATTCTTCGACCGCGATCCTTCAGATCAGAATGCAAAAACTTTTCGGCAACTCTGCCCTGATTAACGCTAAGTGAGAAGCATCCTCCTTGGCCACCCGAAACGCCTCCGCGGCGATAAAAATTCGGACGCTGTGTCCGCGACACAAAGATAAGACCTACAGATATCATCTGATGGCCTGGCAACACACACGACTGCGCTCTGCTAGTGAAAATCCGTGCCAGCAGGCGCGATGGAAATCCCGACGGACGCGTTGGGTACATCATTTAAATTTACTGGAATTCCACTCCTGCACACGCGTCAACAATCCGTACACACTCAAATTATTCTCTGGACAAACGAAGATAGCTGCACCCGAAGGATTGAAGAGTCCTCAGCCGAATCTACGAATCGACTGAACACTCAGGGGCTACTGACATGGTTATACCCTATGGGTACCTGATGTTAGCCTACCTGGTCCAGCCCGACGGAAGGCCCACTCGACGACCTGCCCGGGTCCATGACGCCTATGACGGTTCGGCTGGAACGAAGCCCATATGGACACGGAGTCCCAAGCGCACAATTCAAGGAAACCTCAAGACTAGAGTTCGAATCTAACTTGTAACCTACTCGTATCGGTACCTGAGACCTAGTCTCCCATATATAAAGGCTAGTAGGGTCCAACGAGGAGGGCACGACCTACATACGCCATAACCCCACGATAGACTAGACCACAATAGATCTACAGATCTCTCTCCTCATACTTTTGCATACACACCTCCACGCCAGATTGCATCTGCGCACCCCTGTAACCTTCGGTTCCATCATAATCAAGAGCAGACAAGCAGGAGTAGAGTTTTCCCTCCGGGGGCCTGAACCTGGGTAAACCTTGTGTCCCCGTGTTGCTTGTTTGCTAACCGTTCCACGATCTCCAGCATCCCCATCTTCTCCAAAACCCAAGTCCATAACAATGGGCATTAATGAGATCAAACCTCGTCAACACTTCCCATGTCCAAAATAACACTCATAGTTATCTTTGTCCATATGGGATACACTTATCAAGTTTCTGTGTAATGAAGTATTTTAGTCTTTCCTCTTCTTGCACACACATGGCTATAGTCTTTTCTATGTCCTAATTTTCTGGGGCCATGTTGTAATTGACAACAAATGTGTCAAACTCTTGAGGCAGTGAAGCCATCACCAAGTGAATAAGGAGTGCAGCCTTTAGCTCCAAATCAGCATCAATGGGCTTGGAGTCCCTTATACTATGTGCACCTCCATTGTACCTTTCTGTCACCAGCCGTTTCAACAACTAGGGCATATGTCTTTTGAAGAACCAGCGAACTGTCTTTTATCTTTTCTAGAAACTCCCATGCGGAAGCACACTTTGCAATTGAGCCCGCAATAGCGTTTTCAATTGTGTTCTTTATAATAACATGCACCTTTTGATGCCATTCTGCCACTTTTAGTTCTCTAGGGTATATGCCATCTCCAATAGAGCATGGTCCCTTTTATTTTCTGCCATACAACATCATCATCTTTTTCTTCTTAAAACCACAATGATGTGTGACCATAACAACAATTGCATGTATTAATCCAACGTTGGTATAAATTAAAAACATACAACTATTTATGCAATTAAATCTATATCACCGTTGGGCAGATAATAGAGATAAAAGCAACAAAACATGATTATGTTATTAATAACGTTGGTCATAAAATAACAGAACCATAATTGTTTCAATAATCACTTTAACATACTTTTAAAATTTAATTCTCACTTTAAACCTTTAATAAACACTTTTAACCATTTACAAAGATAAATGCACCTTTTAGCACATAATAAAAATCATGATCATGCTATTAATAACGTTGGTTATATAATAACAAAATCATAATTACCTTTCAATATCACTTTATCACATCTTTAAAAAAATCACTTTATTGTATTTAAGCAATTACGTTCAACTATTTGCAGCGGAATATGAAAAAAAATCATGAACTTCTAAAACTTTGCAAAAATATTTCTGTCACTTTGGAATCTCTAAAAAAATTTTCGTTGTAATAATTTGAATAGAAAAAACTGCATGAAATTTGCCCAAAATTTGGACAAAAAACAATAAAAAACCTGTTCTTTAAAAAAACAACAAAGAAAACTGTCTATCTAGGCCTTTTCTTTCACGCTGGCGGCCCACAGCCAGCCTGCGCGTCACTCTTTACGCGTCGCCTGGCGCGACGCTCTGCGGCCTTTCAGCCTGGCCCAAAATGGCCCGCCATCGACCGCCCACAGCTGCTGGTCATCGGATGAAAACCAACGGCCGAGTGCGCTGATCGCTAGGTCATAATGACCCCAGCCAGCCCTGCCGAAAACCCTAGCTCCACTCGCCCCACTCACTCGCCTCGCTGTCCCGCGACGGCGGCCCCGGGAAGAAAAGACACGCCAGCGCCGGCGGCCTGCCGTGGACGGTGCGACCCCGCTGCGACGAGCCTCCCTCCCCCTTCCTTTCCTCTCCTTGAAGCAGCCCGCAGGCGAGATAGAGAGAGAGAGAGAGAGAGAGAGAGAGAGAGAGAGAGAGAGAGAGGCGCGGCGGCACCCCCACTGCCCCTAGCGTGCGCTCGGTGGAGGTTCATGGCGATGTGCGACGGAGCTAGGTGGCTCGCCCTTTGCCCTCGAAGGGGATCTTTCCTTCGGCAGTGGCGGAGGCGTGGCCCCCTCCTCTGCCCGTGCTCTTCGTCCAGTCCCTTGGCTTGCCGATGCGGACTTGGATCGAGAGGAGCGGCGCGGCCAAAACGGCGAGCCGGTGAGTGCCCTTTTCCCCTTTCCCCCTTTTTGATTTTAGGGTTAGGGTTTGATTTTGGGGATTTTTCTTTTCGGGATATCTTTTTCAGATTTTCTGCGGGACAATCTATGGTTTCTTTTGATTCTTTTCTACCAAAATTGATCTAGAACTAGCAGGCTCTGATACCAATGGTAATTCTCTTTTAGGATCATCTAGGCTATATCAAAATGGTAGTGCTTTTGTCTATGCATAATCTTGTCCAAATACTGAGAGAGAGGAGAGATCGGTGAAGAAGAGAGGCATACCTTCTCCTTGGCTAGGGGAGGGGGTCGATGTGGCCATGGCGACCGACGACGGCGTGAGCGAGGCAGTGACGTCAATGGTGCTTCCTGTCACTCTGCGTGAGCCCTCGTTCGGAAGGACGTGGGAAGTGGCACACGATCAACCTCATTAGTTGTGCCACCAGATCCTACCTATTTATATACGCACAGGTGACAGGGGCCCACCAACCAGGAAGGTTGGGCGTCCCTGATCAGGACGTGGTCAAGGATACGGTCGAGCCATTGGGCTCGATCGTGTGGAGATTAACCTTACATTCAAGTCATGCCCGACCGGCAGATGCTACGCATGAAAGATCTTTCGAAGGCTTCAAGCTACATCGGCCAGCAGGAGTCAGTGACATGGTGTCGCAGTGTTCCTGCGGCGACCGCATCATACGTAGATGATTGCACATAAAGAGCTAGTGCTGCTTGGCACTGCAATGGTGTCAATCGCTTGCCTAGCGAGAGTCTTCGTTTTGATCTACACCCTAGAGATGGGTCGGCAGAAGATAGAAAAGACGAATTCTAAAGCAAGCGCATATGGCGCAGCTGCGCGGATATGCTGGTGCGGATCTAGGTTCTCAGCTTGCCCGGGCAGTTATGTCGCCTTCATATCTGGTTGGGGAGCTACGGTAGATTTGATATAGTTGTGCTCGGTTGTGCTGGGTTGTTAGGCTTTGTATTTGTGTGGCTCTTTCTAGCCTTTGTTAAATAACAATAAATAAAGGTTTCGATATAAAGGTTACTCTTTTTTCTGATAATGGCTGCTTTATTGATTATAAAAGGAGCTCTCTCTCATATTCTTGCATTCTTTTATAGTTCCCGACAAGGCGAAAAGGGCGGTGCTCGAATTGAGTATCCTGAGAACAAAAAGGTAACGAGATGATATAAGCGGATGCCAGCATGATTTATTTAGGACATGTTTGGTATTCCATTTGAGGTCCCACCAGGCCCACAGAGATGAAACTGGGTTGATTGGTTGTTTGCCCAGCCTTCACGTTGTGCTCGCACGAATCTTAAAGCCCTCTCGGGCTAGGCCCACTAAGAACTATTGATTCAGTTGTTTCAAGCAAGCCACCCTCATCATGCGCTCTCCATATGCAATACCCAGCAGGACGTTTCCGACTGACCCAGGTGCCAGCGAGTGGGCCTGCGGGACGGCGACTGGATCAAGACCTGGCGTGGATTCAAGCGACTGAAAGCTGAAGGCCCAGAAGCGTAGATAGGCCCAGTCGGATTAAGTTAAACGATCGCTGAAACCTTAACTGATTCGGTTGAGATCTGTAAACCCTAGGGGGGTGAGTCTATATAAACCTCCCTAGAGGATGCATAGAGGATACGTTCCATCATACACCCAAGCGACTCGCTTCCTAGCCGCCGAGCTCGCCCCATTGTACTCTCATCATAATACAATCTAGCAGGAGTAGGTCTTTACCCTCCGGGGGGCCAAACCTGGGTAAATCCTTGTGTCTTCGACCTCATATCGCACCGTAGATGGCTGGCCGCCCTTGCCCCATGTTCTACTACTCGCTGCCGATTGCAGCATCTGCCGTGGTCATTCCCACGACAGTGGCGCCTACCGTGGGGCCTGGCCGGTCAGGCTGGTGTTCTGCGGCAAGATCCAATCTACCCATCAACGAGTCGATCGCCATCGGCCGCATGATAGCGATCGGCGAGATGCTCCAGATCTTGCCGAGCAGCTACGTCCCGGCGGCGCGACCCGTCACGCACAGCATGATCCTGCGGTCAGCACGATCAGCCTCTTCGTTGGCCTCACCGACGTCATCGTCTCGGAGGACTCGGCTCGCATCCGCGAGTCGCCGCCACGCGATCGGCTCTCTGAGAGTCAGGTCCGCACGATCCACCGCCTCGCCTCCGAGGACGACTCGGCCCACAGCGACGTGGCCGAAACCACCGCAGCCGCGAAAGACGCGGCCCTCAATGACGACGCCGACTCGGCGACCCCGGTGTCACTCGCCGGATCCATTGTCGCTGCGTCGCCCGCGGGCTCCATCATCCAGGTATCCAACGTCAGAGACTTTGAGGATCCCTCTATCCTTGGGATCTTTGACTTCGACTCCGGGTCGGAGAACTCCGCCGACCTCCGCGACGGAACCGGCCGCCACGCCGCGACCTATATGGAGACTGGCGCCGACCCGCCGGACGATCCATTCCCCACTCTGATCCCTCCAAACGCGACAGCAACGGAGGTCGAGGAACTCCGCCTGGAGCTGGCGGAAGCAGTTCGCCAGGAACAAGCCGAGAGCGAAAAATTTCGCCTCGAGCAGGTGACAGCGCAGGAGCTGTCGCGCTACCACCAACTCCGAATCAGGTCGCGCGTGAACCCCACCGTCCAGGGGCGCGCCCTGAACTTCGACGATGAGAGCGACCCAGCCCACGCGGCCGAGCGCGCGATCTGCAAGAACGCGCCACCAGGAGGAAGCGCTCGGCCCCCACCAGGGTCAACGGCCAATGGCACCCCGCCACCAGCCAACCGCGCACCACCTAGGGACCAGCCGAGGATCGTGGTATCCTCACGAGAGCGAGACGCGAACGGCCTACCGCTGTTCTCCACCCCGATGGACAACCTCGTCGCGGGCCGAGCAGCAGTCGACAACATCGCGGCCACCGGTGACGGCGCCCTACAGATCCAGTACGCCAAGGCCTTGCTCGCAAAAGCGGTTGAGCAACAAAACGCAGGCGTCGACTCACAGGGAAGGATGTACTCGCGTTCATCGGGCAGTAGAGCGGCCTCAAGCGGCCGCCCCATGGCGGCAAACACCCTCAACTGCCCGCCACCCGAACCACTGCAACTCCAACACCGACCCGCGAACGCGGCACTCTCCACCAACGACCCCGGCCGGCGACCAACTTCGTCGCTGCCAACGGTCAGCCCGTCGACGCCCGCACCCACATCATCAACAACCAGAGCTGGCGCGCACGCCAGCCCGATGACCTGCGGCATACCCTAACCAACCACCGCGACGACGAGCCGAGGGGGTCGCTAAGCCGACTCGGGCCCTAGTGCTTCAGACCGATGATCCGAGGCGAAAGATACCCGGCGAACTTCAAAGCGCCGAAGGAAATTGAGAAGTACGACCCCTCGTACGATCCCTCTGTGTGGCTGGATACCTACCTCATGGCGATGGGGATCGCCGGCCACGCCGATCTACTAGCCGCCCGCTACCTCCCCCTGATGATGGAGGGGGCGTGCAGGCAGTGGATCAACACTCTCCCCGCGGATAACATCGACTCCTGGGAAGAGATGCGCGATGCCTTCGTCAGGCACTTCGAGGGTTCATACACCCGCACCACCACCATCGAGGACCTGGAATGATGCGTCCAGGGACCTCGCGATTTGACCCGCAGCTGGGTCCAACGGTGGCAAGAACTATGGTACAACGCGGTCGGTATCCACCCAGACACCGCAATCCACTGCTTCAAGACCTCGTGCCGCTACGAGCCCCTGGTCGCCAAGCTCAAACGAGCATACGGCACACTCGGCAACATACCGGATCTCCTGGAGATCGCCAAAAGATACGCGGAAGAAGACCCAAACCAAGAAACCGACGACGAGTCGGGAGGACAACGCTGCACGAGCGGCAACTACATCGGAAGACGATCCGATCTACGCTACAGCAACACTCGCCTCACCGGCAAGCGCCGCAGTGACGGGCGACTCGATTTCGTCGCCAACGCTGGGTACGCGCAGCGCGAGCCCAAGAGCTTCCGCCGCGACGGGGGGCAACGCCGTGACAGTGGCAACTATAAGGCGAAGCCGAGGTTCGACCCCGCGGCCCTTCTTAACCAACCCTGTGTATTTCACAGTAGGGAAGGAAAGCCCGCCACGCACACGACCACCGACTGCCATTCTCTCAAGGAGATCGAGAAGGCACGGCGCGCGCGGGAAGACCCTGACAACAACCCGCCAAACGGCGGAAAATTCGGCAGCGTGTCCGGATCGCTCCACACCTTCACAGGCTTCAAAACGAAGCGCGATAAGAAGGTCATCGCCCGCGCCGTCGCCGTCAACGCGGTGGCCCAGGTTGACGTCCCCCAGTTCCTCAACTGGTCCGAGCAACCAATCACTTGGAGCCGCCAGGACCACTCGCCACGAATCGAGTACCCAGGCCGAGTCGCCCTGGTGGTCAAGCCCAAGGTGGGAGACTACTGGCTCCCCAAGACATTGATGGGCGGCGGCAGCTCCATCAACATCCTGTACCTGGACACCTTCAGGCGACTGCGGCTCCCGCAGTCGATGGTCGAAACGACCTACACCATGTTCCACGGCATCGTCCCCGGTCGGAAGGCGTACCCGATCGGAAAGGTCACGCTGCCAGTCACCTTTGACACACTGGCAAACTTCCGCACCGAGCGGATCGTCTTCTAGCTAGTGCCCTTCAACAGCCCCTACCACTCCGTCTTGGGGCGCCAGGCGTTCGCCAAGTTCATGGCGGCGCCCCACTACGCGTACAACGCGATGAAGCTCCCCGGACCGCGCGGCGTCATCACAATCCACAGCGACCCCGACATGGCCGCCGAGTGCGAGGCCAAAGGAGTTGAACTCGCCAACGCCGTCATCGTGGCAGAGGCCAACCACGCCGACGAGCTCGCCAGGTACGCGAGCAGGGTCAACAACGACGACCCCACCATACTCAAAAAGCCCAACCTGGAGGGCGGCAACACCTCAGCCTTCGAGGCAACAACGCATACCCGCACCGTCGAGCTGGTCCCAGGCGACTCCAGCCAGACGGTGACGATCAGGACGGGCATGAGCCCAGCATAGGAAGGCGCGCTCATCGAGTTCCTCCGTGAGAACAGGGACATCTTCGCATGGAAGCCCTCTGACATGCCTGGTGTCCCTAGGGAACTCGCTGAGCACAAACTCAACGCCGACCCCAAAGTACGACCCGTCAAGTAGTCGCTGCGGCTCTTCAATGAAGAGCGCCGCCGAGCAATCGCCGAGGAAGTGTAGCGTCTACTCGCTGCAGGCTTCATCCGGCCAATCAGGTACTCCAAGTGGCTGGCAAACCCAGTCCTGGTCGAGAAGAAAAATGGGACCTGGAGGATGTGTATCGATTACACAAACCTAAACAGCGCCTGCTCAAAGGAGCAACCCTCCCGCGGATCGACCAAATCATCAATTCCACCGCGGGATCGGAGTCGCTATGTTTCCTTGACGCCTACTCTGGGTATAACCAGATCAAAATGGCCGTTGAGGACGAAGAGAAGACGGCGTTCATCACGCCTTTTGGAGCCTTCTGTTACACTGCCATGACCTTCAGCCTCAAGAACGCCGGGGCAACCTACCAGCGGTGCATGCAGGGGTGCCTTGCGAGCCAAATTGGCTGCAATATCCACGTCTACATCGACGACGTGGTGGTGAAGTCCGCTCGCCAGAGCGACCTACTCGCTGACCTGGCGGAAACATTCGCCAACCTGCGGAAATACAAGATAAAGCTAAACCCAGGCAAATGCACCTTCGGTGTGCCAGCTGGGCAGCTACTGGGATACGTTGTCTCCAAGCGCGGGATCGAGGCAAACCCCACCAAGATCGACACGATCGCTCGACTCGGCAAACTCGAGTGCCTGCGCGACGTCCAGAGGCTGGCCGGGCGAGTCGCGGCTCTCAGTCGCTTCATCCCCCGATTGGGCGAAAAGGCGATGCCCCTCTACCGCCTGATGCGCAAGAATCCCACCTTCCAGTGGGACAAGGAGGCAGATGATGCGCTCCGCGACCTCAAGAAGGTGCTACTCGCAGCACCGCTACTCGCCGCTCCCGTCGACAAGGAACCCATGCTGGTCTACGTCGCGGCTTCCGAGCGCGTCGTCAGCGCCATCATGGTCGTCGAGCGACCAGAGGAGGGAAAGGAGCGCCCGGTGCAGCGACCAGTGTACTACATCAGCGAAGTCCTCACCGAGTCGCGCCAGCACTACCCGCAATACCATAAACTAGTATACGCGGACTTCAGAGCACAGCGGCGACTGCCACACTACTTTCAGGATCACCCGATAACGGTCGTCTCCTCCGCACCGTTGCAGGACATCATCCGCAACCGAGAGGCGACCGGGCGAGTCGCCAAGTGGGCCGTCAAGATCGGCGTACACAACATCAAGTACGAGCCGCGCAAAGCGATCAAGTCGCAGGCTCTCGCGGACTTCATCGCCGACTGGGAAGAGGCCCAGCAGCCAGAAAAGCTGCCGTACCTCCATTATTGGAGCCTACACTTCGACGACTCCAAGAACACGGATGGCGCAGGAGCAGGGATCGTGCTAACTTCTCCAAAGGGCGATAAGCTCTGCTACGTCCTCTGCCTCGACTTCACCCTCTGCACCAACAACATGGCCGAGTACGAGGCACTACTCCACGGCATGCGAGCTGCCAAGGAGATGAACGCCAACCACCTGCGCTGCTACGGAGACTCCGACCTCGTCGCTGGGCAAGTCGCTGGCACCTGCGACGCCGTCTCCCCCACCATGGCGGCATACTGCCAAGCAGTGGACAAGCTAGGCAGACACTTCGCAGGCTACTCCGTCGAGTGGATTGACAGGCGAAAGAACGAGGAGGCCGACGCACTCTCTCGCATCGGCTCGGCTCGACTCGCACCACCAGCCGGCGTCTTCCTCGACACCATCACCAAGCCTCCCGTCTCTCCCCCAAGGGAGATCGACATCGGAATCCCGCTGCAGCCAGAGGCAGCCGTGGTCGCACTCATCACCGAGCCAGACGATTGGACCATGCCGTACGTTGCCTACCTAGAGGGAGGCACCTTGCCAGCAGACGAGACGTACGCCCGGATGATAGAACGTCGCTACAAATCCTTCGTCATCATTAACAGCGAGCTCCATAAGCGCAGCGTGACCGGCGTGTTCCAACGCTGCGTTCAACCCGCTGAAGGACACAAAATACTCCAAGACATCCATTCCGGCGACTGCGGACACCACACTGGCGCCCGATCTCTTGTCGCAAAGTCTATGTGACACGGCTTCTACTGGCCCACCGCACATGCAGACGCTGTCGACATCGTCCAGCGGTGCGTCGGGTGCCAGAAATACGCCAACCAGACCCACGTGCCGAGCTCGGTGCTCAAGACAATCCCTATCACCTGGCCGTTCGTCGTGTGGGGTATGGACATGGTAGGCCCTTTTAAGAAGGCCCCTCCGGCTTCACCCACCTCCTGGTCGCAGTCGACAAATTCACAAAATGGGTGGACGCCAAGCCAGTCCGGAAATGCGACGGGAAGACCGCCAGCAAGTTCCTACGCGAGCTAATCTATCGTTACGGGTTCCCAAACAGCATCATCACGGACAACGACACCAAATTCGCCAAAGGAGCCATGGCCGAGTTCTGCGAGGAACATCACATCCGACTCGACCTCGCATCAGTCGCCCACCCGGAGTCCAACGGCCAGGCAGAACGAGCCAACCAGAGCATCCTCCATGGCCTGAAGCCACGGCTCCAAGTACCGCTCGAGCGCATCGCCGGGTGCTGGGTCGAGGAGCTACCCTCCGTCATCTGGGGCATTCGCACCTCCGTCAACAGGTCAACAGGCTTCACCCCTTTCTTCATGGTGTACGGCGCCGAGGCAGTCATGCCCACCGACCTAGAGCACGACTTGCCCAGGGTGGTCAACTACACAGAGGCTGAAAACGAACTCGCACGCCAGGATGGAGTCGACCAGCTCGACGAGGCACGCAACCTAGCTCGCTCCCGCACCGCCATCTACCAGCAAGGGCTCCCCCGCTACCATAGCCGGCGAGTAAGGACTCGCACTTTCCAGGAAGGCGACCTGGTACTTCGCCTCATCCAGGACAAAAAGGGCATGCACAAGCTCTCCCCCCTGGGAGGGACCATTCGCCATCGAGCGAGTTCTAGGCAACGACGCCTACTACCTCACCGACGTCCGAGGAGACGAAAAACTCGACGTCAAGCGACCATAGAATGTAAACCTCCTACGGAAGTTGTAATCCTAGAACTCCATACATGTACTCTCCACCCGCTATGAAATAAAACAGATTGGTTACCGAAAATTGTGTCTACTCTCCATGTCTTGTGCCACTCGCACTCGTAATAACAGCGTTATGCTACTCGCAGAAGTCAACCTCTGGTAAAGCGACCGGCACGGCCAAGTAGTGCGGCACGAGGGCACTGGAAAACTCCAGGCCTCGTAACGTCCACGAAAATCGCCAACCCGGAGCCCCATTGGATTCGCCTAGCCCGATTGGCTCACCGAGCCAAGAAAACTGCATTCGCTTCTTACAGCGACCAAGTCCTCCTCATCCTCGGCATAGCGACTCGAACGGCCAAGTACCACGCTCGGGGACTGACGTCCAGTCAAATATGAGCGGCTGGGGAAAAACGCCCAGTATGAGAGCGTGCCCAGGACTCGCCATGCGACTGATCCTTCAGGTCAGGCAGGAGCGACGCGCTCACTCTAACGCGCTTAGTCCTCACCTACCTTGGAGTTGCGACTAGAACCACCAAGTACCACGCTCGGGGACTCGGCCACCCGACCTCGTTCGCGCACGGGAAAACGGTCAAGTACAGAGCACCCGCGGGAGTCGCCCTGCGACTAGCTCTCCGAGCTCTGGCGAGTCGACCTCAATAACGAAACAATCGAAAAACATTCAAAATCGCAAACACATAACAAACGAGGTAAACCCCATAAAAAGGGCAGACGCGCTCGGGGACTCATCCAATCAACAATCAAAATCACGAAACAATCCACAAAATAACACGAATTCGCGTTACAGCAGAACAAATTCGTTCCAAAAATACAAGATAAGTCCAATGACTATTTACTACTAATGCCCCAGGGCACAATGCTTTTACTCCGCAGGTTCCGATGCTGACTTGCCGCCACCCCTGCGGTTGCGAATGAAGGGCACATACGGGTTCGACGGGTACGTCGTCAACTCACCTGCCATCGCCGCACGGAACGGTTGCTCGACCTTGAAGTCCCGATGCTTCGGTTCAGGATCGTTGGGGGCGACAGTCGTCTCCTAGTAGGGGAGGAGGTCGCCCATCGCCCAAACGCGATCGGCATACACTGCGGCCCGGTCCGTCAGCTTCAGCACCTCGGCAATCTCCACAGAGCCCGTCGACGAGGGGTAGCCACTCGTCACATTATCAAGGTCGAAATCCTCTGGGAAATGGTCAAGCCCTAGGCTCAGAGCCATCGCCGCCCCGCGCCGGAAGGCCGACGCGCCATGAATTCGACGACTGCCGGAGCCTTCTCTAGATAACGCCATACCTCGACGAGGTCGCTAGGAATCACTTCCGTGGGCAATATCTCCTGAAGATACGCTCAAATGCAAGCCGCGGACAACGCGGCCGAGTCGACCAGAGTGGTCACACACTGCCACGCGTCGTATGACCGCGCCTCCTCCGAGCTGTCAATAATTCGGCCTGTGGACAGAAGCCGGCCGTGAGTACACCAACGACTCCATAACGACTCCAGGAGGAGGAAGAAAAGTTTACCAATAAGCGGACGGCAGAGGCCCGTGATGAAGCTTTGAAGCGAGGAGAAGTCGTTCTGCAGCCCAACAACGAGTGCGTCCGACACCTTCCGTTCTTCAGCGGCAGCAGTGACAGTAGCTTTCGCTCGTCCCTCCGCCGAGCTCACCTCCTCCTTCGCTTCCTTCAGCTTGCGCTCCAGGTCAGCGATCCGTTTCTCGGCCGCACTCAACGAAGATTGAGCCACCGTCAGGTCACCCACCGGGACAAGGCCCCGACAGACTTCCTCCGCCTCGGCTGCAATGGCTTGCAGCCTCTTGTTCGTCTCCTGGACGGCAACAAGTTCCTTCTCCATGCGACACTTTGCTGCAAGCTGATTGGCCGATTCGCGCTGCAGGCCCTGCGCACAAATTAAACCGTCAACAACATCAAAATCCTAAGTGCCCACCCGCTGAAATTCAGCGACTAGGCACTCGGGGACTGGAGATCAAAAAATCCTAAGTGCCCACCCGCTGAATTTATCCTAAGTGCCCACCCGCTGAAATTCAGCGACTAGGCACTCGGGGACTGGAGATCAAAAATCCTAAGTGCCCACCCGCTGAAATTCAGCGACTAGGCACTCGGGGACTGGAGATCAAAAATCCTAAGTGCCCGCCCGCTGAAATTCAGCGACTAGGCACTCGGGGACTGGAGATCAAAAATCCTAAGTGCCCACCCGCTGAAATTCAGCGACTAGGCACTCGGGGACTGGACGCTACAAAAACACTAAAGAATCCGACCACTTAAAATCAGTGGCCCGATCCTTGGGGACTGGACATACCTGGATGGCTGCGCCCAGCATGCCGTGGAGCTGCAGCGCGTCCACAGACACAAGAAGGACCGGAGTGTGTCCACGATGCTGCTCGACCTCCGTCTCGGCGACCCCAGGCGTCTGGATCGTTGGCGCCGCGCCACTCGCTGTGGCCGCCTTAGCCATGAAGCGGGGGAAAGTCGCAGCGGACACCCCAGCGCCACTAGGAGCCGGCTCGGCCACTCCGGGCGAGGAAACAACCTCCTTGGTCTTCGAGGCCACTTCCTCCACTGTCGGAGGATCGCTTGGAGCAACTGCCGTGTCGTCAGAGACCGTGACGACGTCGTCGCCTTTCGCCCTCTTAGCGATGTCTGCGGGAGCAGCGACTTCGTTAGCTTTCCTCTTCCGCGAGGGGTCCTCCTCGGCGATGACTGGCGGAACCTTGGCCACGGAAGGATGGCCGATCTTTTTAACTCTAGTCCCGTGAAATAACGATATGAGTAAAACGGTCCGATTACAACGGAAGGCAAGCAGATGAACAAGACTTACTTGCCGACTGGTATGAATCACAGACCCGTGCGGATGCTGGACGACTTCTCCAGCTCGGGACCCAACTTCCGACTGAGGCCCATCTCGAACACATCGTGTGCCCAAGACCCAGAGGTCCTCTTCGAAGATGAGGTCGCGGCAGGAGCCTCCGTGATGACATCTGCGGGAGCTATCCTGGGAGGCGAAGCTGCTGCGGTTGGAGTAGCCCCCAACCCAGAGACCGGGGCGAA
This sequence comes from Avena sativa, assembly GCA_916181665.1. NCBI lineage: Eukaryota > Viridiplantae > Streptophyta > Magnoliopsida > Poales > Poaceae > Avena > Avena sativa. The sequence continues at coordinate 16,359,778 of OV702279.1, read as the reverse complement.
TGGGGGTGGAAGCGATGCCAGAGGTACCTCATCCAGGGGAGCGGCAGCATCCGGTGCTACTGTCGTGCGCGCCGCTTTGCCCTTAGCCGAGCTGGTGGCGTCGGAACTAGTCGCAGAACGGGGCGGAGACGCCTGCTTCGCCGGCTTCGTCTTCCTCCTCGGCGGAGCCTTCACCTCCTCCTCCTCCTTCTTCTTCTTCTTCTTCGACGGCATGGCTTCACGACGTGAGGTGTGCTCGGGGATCTCGTCGTCATCGTCATCGTGAGGTTTGAGGCTCCTATCCGCCTCGAGCTCGCGCTGATGTTGCCCGCGAGTTTTGCGAACCATCGGGGCGGCGTCTTCCACGGGCTCGTCTTCGTCGTCATCGTCGTCATCACCCGCGTCGCTCCCGACGTCGCCTTTTGCGGGTGGCGACTCGCTCCCGTCCTGGATGGACGAGCTCGAGTTCTCGTCATCTGCGGGTGGGAGCCATCCTTCCACCACTTGGAACAACTACAATAAGCATGAGACAACGTTAGCATAACCGCGAATGCATCGTCTGCGACTGAGAATGCTGGCGAAAATGGCGACTTACCGTCGAAGCTGGGCGCCTTGCGGTATAGGGGGCGACCCCGGCCTTCGCGTCCAGGTATGCCGCCTGGGTGATCTTCTTCAGGGCTAGGATGTAGTCTTCGAGTTTCCACTCGACGAGGCAGGATTTCGTCAGGTCGTCCCTTCCTGTATACTCGTACATGTAATGGTCGCGGCGAGCCAAAGGCACGAGCCGCCGCCCGAGCCAGCAGTTGTAGAGGTTGATGGTTTGGAGGCCCTTCTTCTTCAGACTGCGGATGGTTTGCAACATTTCGTCGACAACCATCTGCTGATCCAGCGGGAGCTTGCCGACGCGGTTCGAGCCGGTCGGCGGAGTACCTTGGAAGCACCACCTCGCCGTCTGGAGTCGACTCGGTGACGTAGAACCAGGATTTCTTCCATTCGTTTGCTGCCTTGGCGGTCAGCATCAGGTCGAAGAACGACGCCTTCGACTTCAGTTGAAATGTCAGGCCACCCGCAGCCAGCATCGGGCCGCCTGATTCTTCGCGACTGATCCTCCCATGGAACAGATCTTGCCACAAAGGGAAGTAGGGCCTGCAGCCCAGATAGCACTCGTAGAACGCCACGAAAATGGCGAGTTGTTCGATGCTATGCGGGCCCAGGTCCGACGGCTGGATCCCGTAGTAGGCGCAGAAACACCGAAAGAAGAGAGAAGTGGCAAACCCCAGCCCCCACCCCAGGTGGCTGGTGAAGAAGACGAACTCTCCCTCGCGCGGGTCCGGAGTTACTTCTCCGGCCGCGGGGATGCGCCATCTGCCGGCGCGCAGGATCCCGGCCTCCTCAAAGGACGCCAGTAGCGCCCTGGTGCACTTGGATCTTCCCCATGGTTCGGTGGAGGGGGCCATTGGTTGGAAGATTCATGGAGGTCGGGGCTCTCTGGATCGGTTGGATCGCGATGCGGAGTGGAAACAAAGATGGGCGAGATCGAAGGAAAGATGAAGGAGTGTTTCCCCGCTCGCCTGTCATTCTCCTTATATAGCGGTTGTTACCCGCCAAATTCGGGAGCCGTTACTATGCGGTGATTACGCCAAAAGTTACCGTTGGATTAACCCAATGGCTAGTTTTGACCCCACTTGACGGTCCAACTTCATCCACTCGACTCGTCGCTCCGCGCGACTTGACGATTCGCCGACCCGATCATTACAACAACGACTGAATATTCGCCGACCCGTTCGCCGAGCTGCGACCCGATCGGTCGCCGTTAGTGCGACTAGAATAACTAGTTTTTCCTTTATTCAGGAGTCCGCCGCCGATTCGACTGGGCGTCCGCATTGGACCCGTATACACCGACTGCCAGCAACCACCTGCGACCAATCAACGACGGCCTCGGGGACTACTGATGGGGATATGCCTACCGGGGTATACCCAGCAGGACGTTTCCGACTGGCCCAGGTGCCAGCGAGTGGGCCTGCGGGACGGCGACTGGATCAAGACCTGGCGTGGACTCAAGCGACTGGAAGCTGAAGGCCCAGAAGCATAGATATTCCCAGTCGGATTAAGTTAAACGATCGCTGAAACCTTAACTGATTCGGTTGAGATCTGTAAACCCTACGGGGGTGAGTCTATATAAACCTCCCTAGAGAATGCATAGAGGATACGTTCCATCATACACCCAAGCGACTCGCTGCCTAGCCGCCGAGCTCGCCCCATTGTACTCTCACCATAATACAATCTAGCAGGAGTAGGTCTTTACCCTCCGGGGAGCCGAACCTGGGTAAATCCTTGTGTCTCCGCCCTCATCTGGCACCGCAGATGGCTGGCCGTCCTTGCCCCATGTTCTACTACTCGCTGCCGATTGCAGCATTTGCCGTGGTCATTCCCACGACAGCCACGCACAGAGATGGCACGAGCACCCGCGTGCTAGAGTGAAAAAGGAAAATGGCAGGCGGGAAAGATTCTGTCATCTCCCACTGAAACCCTACCTTTATTTGTACTCTTCGTTTCCCCCTCCCCTGGATCTCCATTGTCAATTCTGGGAGCAGGTCAGCGGCACACTCATCTATGCTCAACGGCGGCGACAGCGAGGCATGACTACTACCTCCTCTCCATCAAGTTCTCATGCACCTCTACCGATGAATTTAAGAAATCACACCTCCATGTTCTCGAGTTTCCCCAATTCCTTTCAAGTATTAGGTTTTGTTTCCGATTTGGCATTTGTTGAACTTGATTTCGTTGCAATTTAATGGTTGTTAGGACCTCACGGATATGCACTATGCTCCAGACTTTATCGAAGACCCCACATTTTGTGTCATAGATGTGGTTTGTCTCGAAGTGTGCCACGTCCACAAGTTTGAGCATGTCAAGTACATTACATTTGAAGGAGGCAACACTAGCCATAGATTATATCTTTGTATCTTTGACAAGTGTGGAATGAAAGTTTCTAGATTCTGATTTATCACGTACTAGCTCATCCATAAACTGCGAGCATGATCTTATGATTTGCAGAAAATCATGAATTCTGGTTTTGTGGCTTGGTTGGACAAGGAATGGCCAAAACAACAAACAGTACGTTAGAAATACTCTCGGGAATGTATCATCATAGTAACAATGCAAGAATCGATGAGAGGATTCAGAATGCAAAGTTGGTTAAGGAGCTAGCAGATGAGCAGAGCAAGATTGAGAAGAAGTGCTCAAGTATATTAGTGATGTGAAGAAATTCATGGATGAAACTGTAAAAAGGATGCTAGAGGAGAACTTATCTAGGACGAAGGACGATATTCCGAAAGCTGATGAAGAATCGGTGGAAAAGTATAAAAATATGACTAAAACATTGAAGAATCAAATGGATACGATGAAGCATGTGCAAAAAATTTGAAACGCTAGACAATAGAAATGGAACGAGGAAACGATGGATTTGCATGAGGAAAAGAACAAGTTTGAGTACATACTATTTGATATGCTCAATCCTAGCGAGGCTAAGAAATACAAGTTGAAGAGGATAAAGAAAATATGTGATGATTGATGTGTTATTTCTTTCTATTTCTGCTTGTTGTAGCTAGGTGGTGGTAGAGTGGTAAGCTGATAATGCTAGACTGACACCCACTTTTGATGTGGTATGATGAGTGATGTGTTATTTGTGTCTATTTGTGCTTCTTGTAGCCAGTGGTGGTATAATGGCAAATTGATCGTGCTATATTGACATTCACTTTTAATGTGGTGGTAGTTTGACACTATGATCACGATCATACATGTGCCGTGAACTTTTTTTCATCTGTTATGATTTTAATGGAGGATATGCATGTAGATAGAAAGTTCACGAAATCGGATCTACTTTTATAAGTCTGATATTGGGTCCCTTGTTGGAATAAGCATGGTTCAAAGTCGGTAGATTGATGAACGGGAGAGCGAGTTGGTACATCTAAATTTTTAAAAACTACTCATTCATGCAAAACATGCTCATTTAGCTCAGCTTATCAATGTGGTTCCAGGTCGAGTTTCCAGAAGAATGCTCGTTGGCCTACTAAAAAAGGAAATTTGTCATCATCTATACCTAATACTTATACGTATTGTATCCAGATAGGAAAGACGTATCAGTAACAATCAATAGAATCAATCATAGAAATTGAACCAAAGAAGAACCGCTTAGTGGACACAAGAGCGCCTACATCTGTTTCTGAAGAGGACTTGGAAAGGTAAGTAGGTGACTCCGTCGACACTAAAGAAAGGTACATAGTATCTTTTTTTGCGAAAAAATATCCGGATCTATTTCATGAGTTCACAAGAAGTAAAAAGCACCCAAATATAATAAATATTACATTGAAGTCCTTGGACCACCTAACGACCACTACTGCCGCCAGAGCGAGTCGCCGACGCGCCGTTGTCGTCGCTCCCTTACCGGAGCCGTCCTAACGTTGTTGATGACAGTCAGGAGGTCTTCGTGCATGTGCCCCTAAGGACCAGCGTCCTAGAGCTGAAGAAATCGCTCTTGAACCCTTGAATTGATCTGAAACTTGTAACACCAAACCTAGAACACATGTAGACTGGACGAGATCCACCACACCATGGAAGCGGTGACCAGACGAATCCCCTCCGTCCTTAACGCCAATGACAAGATCTTCGCAGACGAGGTGGAAGAGGTGACGGGTATACCTTATTCTTGTTCCGCTCAACGCCGCCATAGCCACCATAGCATCGATGCCGGTTTACCAAACTCCTTTAGTTACCTTCTACAATGCCGAGCGCAGGTCCGAGGTTCCCACCCCGTCCTGTCGCCGGAGCAACAAGCAGAGGAAGCGGGGACCCATCGATTCACAAACATAGACGATGAGGATGGCATAGATTGTGACGGTTGCTAGGGTTTTCACCCTAGACGCCGCCTCTCTTTTCCTTACGGGAGGAGGACTCTCTGGTAAAAGGTACATAGCATCAGCACAACCAAAAACACATAAGGTGCAGTCTTCCAAACAAATGTAGGATAGTTGTCCACTTCATACAACCAAGTGAAAACACTGAACAAAACAAAAAAGATGGCCGAGATGATATTCCTGTGTGTTCTGAAATAGGCTTTCGTCTAGCTATATTAATATAGCAACCGACTGAGACCGCTGCTGAGTCAGACATCACAACACCCAAAAGAAAAAAACAAAGAAAAAGAAAAGAAAACAAAGCCGACAACATTGGCTTGACAAAAATGATGATAAACCGCCACCGATGCGGCCTCCGGAGAATTCCACCACGTTCCTAGCTCTCTGAAGTGTCGCGTACTAAGAAACACCCCAAGAGGGTAAGCGGCGACAATGACGCTGCTGCCCGAACTAGTCCTAGGGTTTCCCCGATACGCTATGAGAGCCCGATGCCCTTCAAGAAGGACGATGGAAATCACAGGAGTCATTGCGTCGGTGTCTGGACGACAAGGATTTCTTCCGACCCCTCAAAAAACCACACTCCCGGGCATTTTTTATTGCTCCACCAAGCTCGTCGCCCATCAGCACACGCCACCACAGTCTTGCAGTCAACACCGTCCTCTCACCGTGACCCATGATGCGAGGCTGGTAAGAGCGAAAAAGAAGAGACTTCGGCACAGGTCAACAGAATAACAACGCATGGAAGGGAACTACCTCCACCATCAGAAGGCGGTAGCCAACCGGATGCAGTGGCAGGGGCAAACTAGACCCTCCCTGGTCTAGCCGATCCCGAATGGGTTCGTGAAGCCGTGCCACCGGACTACATGAAGGGTGCTCCCTACTTCATCATCCACTAGTGGATCTGCCTCACCACAAATACCTTCGATCCGGATTACGGATTTAGTATAGCTATTTTCCCTAGTGGACCTAGGTTTATCGAATCCTTGGGAAGCAGAAAGCAACGTGAGATTACTTAAACAGACCTTCGAGAGTTCTAGAATTCCTATTGCGTTTTCACCGGACCAAGAGTTTGCGATCTTGTTGTTGTTGTTGTTGTTGTTGTTGTTGTTTTTGTTGTTGTTGTTGTTGTTGTTGTTGTTGTTGTTGTTGTTGTTGTTGTTGTTGTTGTTGTTGTTGTTGTTGTTGTTGTTGTTGTTGTTGTTGTTGTTGTTGTTGTTGTTGTTGTTGTTGTTGTTGTTGTTGTTGTTGTTGTTGTTGTTGTTGTTGTTGTTGTTGTTGTTGTTGTTGTTGTTGTTGTTGTTGTTGTTGTTGTTGTTGTTGTTGTTGTTGTTGTTGTTGACGATGGAGAGAGAGAGGGCCTCGGATCTTCGGTTTTCACCAGTAGCTCTGCAAAAAGATCTGATGGGAATAACAGATAATAATAAAGTACTTATATAATTGTTAGAGCAAGATAATTATATATGGGCAGTGCATCCATAAATGTTATCACCTCCGCAACCGCTTATGGCAATAACCTTCTAGTCTCATACATGGAAGAAAGAGAACTAATGATATGCATAGTAATATCACCGTTAATCCCAAGTAAGTTCCTCACATACAACCGTAATACCCTTTTTATCACTGGGTTCCTATCCTGCAGATCAGTCGTTACTCATACTCCCTTTACGAGGATCAATCCTCGGGGTCTTGGGTACCTGACAAGTCCTTAGATTGAGGCAAGAGAGGGTACTACAATCATCATTTCTTATAAACTAATACATGATCCAATCTATGATAAATAACATGCACAAAAGCTACATGGCTAGGCCGAAGACCTTAGCCCAAGGAGAATTAAAAACACATAGAGATGAAATCAATAATCATAAACATTATAATAGAGATCATAGAGTTGATACTAAATAGTCTTACAATGTCGCCAATTGGAGATGAGATCTACTATTATGCGGTGACCCGGCATACCAATGCATGATGTAGTACACTATAGTCGTTGACATAACACTAATGAAACACTGTTCACTAGTATTACATCCCTCAGAGTAGTACAACAGAAACACAGCAGGTCTAAGACATGGCTATATGTTACAACTCAACTCTTTACACAATATCCAAAGAACACTCTAGGTTAAAGAGAGAGAAATAATCTTCTTACAAAGAAGAATCAGAAATAAACAACTCAAAACTATCTTACTATTAAGACTAGTATTTTAACTAATGCTCTGGTACTGCTGCTATTGCAATACACTAAAAAATAGGTTCTTTGGCAAGAGATTATATTCCTATCTAATCAGTAACTTCGTCTGCACTTGAGTTGATGTATATGCGGACTTTCTTGACTTCATTGAAGAGCTTGAGGTTTTGATGACGATTCCTGGAGCATAACTTGATGTAGACTTCGTCTGTACTAGCTTTAGAACCTAGCAAGGGTTAAGAAGATACTTTGAGTACGAGCGTACTCAGCAAGTTCACTAGAAAAGGGGTGTTTGATGCACTATATCTACAGCCACAGACCATAGGTCATAGGCAATGCAAGTTTTTTTAAATATTTCTTCAAAGGTTGCTTTTATTCTGAAAAGCTATGTCCGTCAGCCTTCACGGGTTTACCAGAACTTTCATGGAATTCCTTTCCCACCGCGTTCGTAGCTCCTTCCTGGAACAGGGAGTAACAAGTTATAGTTCTTACACTCTGCAGAGGTGCGTCACTTTACCCATGAGAGATCTTAGCTTTTTTTGCACATCCAGGCCACAAACCCATTCATACTTCCTTGGTATGGGGTCCAGACTAAGATCCAAGCCAATCACTGTCCTCTCCGCGACCTCATATGTATGCACGATCCTTCGGGGCCAGCTCACCTCCGTTAAGCCCCCTTTCGGGCAGGCTAAAACCCTGATGAGTTCCCGAAGACTCTATGACTTGGTGATGCCCGGACGAGTACCATTTAACTGGACTATATCCCTAAACACCATTCATAGATAATCTAGACACCAAAAGTGTGGGGTGTAAGGGTTCCCACCCATATGTTGGATCCACATAAGGAATCACAACGTCACATTAAGGTCGTCTTGCCTCCATACGAGAGGAAAAGGATACAGCTGACTTCTCCGTCCCATTCCAAATCTCATGGTTAACGCGTAATATACGGCGCAAGAATCACTGGCGACATTGGTTGTTAAGTCCTAAATAATATGTTCCTTTACCACCGGAACTCTTATAGTAGGTTATTACCTTATGGTACATAACCTATAATCATATTATTATGAAAATAGTGTTTTTTGACCTTTTTCAAATGCAGGTGATGACAACACTGGATTTGCAAAATACTTTACAGAAAATAATCAAAGGACATGAGCAAGTGTGAACTTGCCTTTTGTGATTGCAAGATTATGCACTCACGGTCTTCAAGACAATATAAGATCCAATATCTGAAATCAGCATCATTGGTCCGGTAAGGACTAATGTTTAAATAAGCAAGATGCTATTATGCATAAATAATGTAATGCAATTTCGTAAACTCGATCCCGGGGATAGTGTTGATCTAGGGTTTGGATACTGGAAATGGTTGCTTTAGAATGTGTTGTCCTTTTAGATAAGTTTTATACTTGTGCTTATTATTAATGCTTGTGAGTATGTGTGAAGCAACATGTAAACATAATGGCATACAACATTAAGATATACTAATGAGATGTGCTACTTAAGTACTGCTCATATGAGAGTTATCTTATCTTCAAGTTTTACTTTGCAAGTAGTGGCATTTATAAGGAACTTAAGTGTTAACAATCCTAAGTATATAAGTAAAGCTTAATGTAATGTGATTATCATTAATTGTCATTTGATGTTTGAATTGGCCAAAAGAATAACATTTGAAGGAAAGATTTCTTTTCTAAAGTTTAAACAATCTTTGTGGTTAATCAAATGTGGTTGATGTTGTTTGTGCTTGATTGAATAGTTTGGATTTGAGATGCTTTAGATCTTAATTAAAATAGACCATAGTTAACTATAAAAGACATAATAAGGTCTTTAGCATTATACTTAAAGTTTTGTGGATTAAAGTTAACTTTTAAAAACATGGATGGATTTAAGGTGTAATGCTTATGTTATTTGTACCTTGTGTACTTTATAATTTTTCTTTTAAAGTCACTTAAGAAGAGTTATACTTTTATTTGGTAGTGGTTTCTTTACATTATAAATGTATAAAGGGATTTATCTTCCTATAAGGGTGTGGTTATGGTTTGTGAATAAGTAAACAATATTATTTACTACTTATGAATTTACTATAGTGTTTTGATTTGTTCATAAACTTTTGGTTGAAGTAAGGGAAAAGATTTTATTAAGTCAAAATAATAATCTTGATAATTTAATATTTGATAACTCCATTTGGAAAATAATATACACTTAATGTTGAATGATAATTCAAATCAAATTGCATTAAAAATGTGTTGGACCAATTTGACTTTATATTATAAATATTTAAGACTAGTATTACTTATTAGACCTAAATTGGTAATTTTAGGAATATTAACAAATTCTCTTTACCTTTATATGAATTATCAATTAAGGAAATAAGTTTAAATTTAAGTTATTAAAGTGTTTAAATTTTTATTTACCTCAAAAGTAGAATATTATATTTTTAATATGTAGGTATTGTTTTTGTGATCATTTTGGTATATTACATTTATTTTTTGTGATTTATAAATAATAAGATATGGTTTTTATAAGATTTACTACTTTGTAACTACTAAATAAATAATAAATATTTAATTAAATGAAATAATAATGCATGATTATAGTTTTAAATTATATTTCTTATTTTTCTAAGATTTTTGGTATTTTATTTATATTTTTAATATTTACCATTATTAAAATATGAATTATCAAATTTTTATTACTTATAAAATCTTTATTGAATAATACTTATTTAAATAATCATCATCATAATATTTGATAATAATTTTAAGTTGTAAATTTTATTTTCCTGAATATTTTCTGAATTACAAAACAAAAGTTATTGATTTTATAAGATTGAATCATTTTATTTAATTTCTAGAATTAATAAACCAAATAGTTTATGATGTAATGCTGATGTCAGCGTGGGGTGGAAGGTTTTTCTCACTAGGTCGATTCTCACCCCCAGTCACTGACTGGTGGGACCTTTGACATGTCATTTCTATTGGTTTTTATTTATTTCAGAATCTTATCACAATTTCTAAAATGATAAAAGAAAAATAAAAATATGACACCAGCGTGATGTCACGCTGACATCATTCCTGGATCATCCTCAGATCATGGTTCGATCCATGAATCGGGTGCATGCGCGGGGCTATGGCTAGGTGTGTTGGAAAGATGGCATCGTGGTGGACCTTATAGTGGCGGCGCCGCTCGGTTTAGGTCGCCGGCACAGTGGTGGCGATGATGGCTAATAGCGGCGGTGGCTGATGTTCATCGCGGGAACAAACGAGGAAGCAAGGAGGAACTTGAAAGGGTGCGTGAGCACCGGTAGCTCACCGTGAAGCTGAAGGGCGTGACGGCGTGACCAGAGGAAGTCCGCGGTGGCGGCAATTGACGATGACCGGCGGTGTCTGACGGTGGAGATGAGGTGTCGATTTGCTCGACAGAGAGCTCCTCGGCTTGCGTGAGTAGGGGAAAATGACAGAGAAGATCACGGCGCGTATGATAGTCACCTCCGTGGATCAAGGGGTGGTCGGAGATGGTGGGGAAGGTGATATCCGACGAGCTAGGGTTCGGTGTTCAAGCGAGAGAGGAAGCAAGAGCAGTGGAGTGGCGTGCTAGGGTTTCTCGTCGGCGTCCAGGGATACTTGTAGACGATCGGAAGCGGTGGCGCAGATCTTGGGGCTCGCCGGCGAGGAGGGTGCGGCCACCGAGCTGCTTGCAGCATCGGAAGGTCGGCGTGGTCGCGAGGAAGACGACGAACAGACCCCACGAAGAGGTACGGGCCGTTCGTGGGCTGCAACTGGGCCAATGTGGGCTGCTGCAGAGTGTGCGGAGAGGGTTGGCTGCAACTCGCGAGCAATGTATTTTAATATTTGATTTGAACTTTTATTTATGGAATTTTACTTGCTGAATACTTGCAGCAATAACAAAGTTATTAAGAATCAATTTGTGAACTTTTATCATATATTGTTATATTTTCTTTATATATAATTGTCCTATTATTATTTGTGAGGGATTTTGATATGAATTTAATTGAGCTAATATCCACAAACTTATTATAGAATGCATTACTATTAACTAATGATATTTTATTCTCATTAACTCATAATATTAAGAAAATCTTTATATGGTGAATTCTATTATTTAAAATCTCATAACAGGTGAATCCTAACCACCCTTCTTATTTAGAATATGCATAGTTCTTTTATGGAACTAGTTATTCACTACTTGATTAAGTGTGATTAATATATGGATATAAATATTGGGCATAATGGTTTATAGTAATTTCCAATTATGTGATACATAAGATTTAAAGGTTTGAAAGTGTCAAAAAATATATTTGAGTGATTTGCTATAGGAAATTATTCCTATAAGACAGTGTGGAAATAGGATGATAGATTACTCAGATGAAATGGATACTATGTTTGGTTAAAGATTTAGGGTTTAGTGTTTACCAAGAATTCTTATCTTCCATAATTCACAATCCTGGACTTCTAATTAAGGAATTCCTTTCCTAGATATACTATTTCTTCCTATTCATCATCATGTGTGAACATGATGAGCTTTACTTCACATAAATATTCTTATCCACCTTTTATTCTTCTAAATCATTTATAAATACAATGAGCGTGACACTAAAGCTTTTCATAATCTATACTTGGTTATATCAACTACTTTACTGCTGATAATCTTCAATCCAACAAGTAATTACTTCTAACTACATGCTTACTCTTCTATAATCATCTACCACTAATATTACTCCAGTAGATGCATATATCAAACTTTACCTCACCTCAAGTGTTTAGTATTTCCCAAGAGGAAACTACTACTTATATAATCCAATGTTGCTCTAGCATCATCTTAATCATACTATCTTGTCTCTACTTAACTCCAGTCTATAACATTCCAACCTCACATTATATTAATGTGAATTGTAATGACTAATCTAGGATAATATATCTATACTAGGGTTTAACCATGTTCTATCCACCAATGTCACTTATACATGATATAAGCATTCAATCTTGGTGATACTCATGGTATAAGTACATGAGATTAAGATATATCCAGATTTAGTTGTTACATTTTTATTCCATAAGTTATGTTTATAACTTGGTATTCATGAGTTGTGTAATGAATCCTAGGATATGATCACCTAAGTATCAAATATAAATCATTAAGTAATGTATTAGGGTTAAATTTTATTACATTTGATCTACCCTTAGATCAAATCATGTTTACCAAAATAAGGTTTTAGCAAAGATCATATTGAAACTTGTCACAGTCAACTTGATGATCTACTTCAATTCCACCAAGTTAAGAGAAGCTTCAATCACTTTGACAAGATTTATTCAAAAGTGCAAAAATTATTCAAATTTTCTATGCATGAATGCAATGCACACCTCTGTGTTCAGCTTATTTCTAAGTTCTAATGCTGGGATGTTACAGACTCTCCCCCTTAAAATAAACTTCGTCCCCGAAGTTCGTACACTAACGTTTCGGAATGAGGAATTGACTTGTATTGGTTACAACATTTCTCAGCTCCATGGTAACCTCAATGGGAATAATTGTAATATCCTATATCCAAATCTTTTCCTTGAATCCTCATCATACTCAATAATCTTTAACTTGGTGTCTCCAATGCTCCAAAGTTCTTTTTACTTTAGTCCCTTAGGGATATATCCTTATTACAAAATCCTTTTAATTGGGTCTCTTGTTTAGTTCATTTCACTGATTAGGTATCCTAATCCAACTCCTTTTATTTAATCATCGAACTTTCTTACTATACTATGTAAGGACTAGGAAGTCTCACTAAAAACATGATTTTTAAACTCTATTAGACAATAGTTGGGGTTAGAAGACTAATCTTTGATTTATCACTGTATGAGTTGCACTGGTAATCCTTCCAAGATTGGATTTGAACTCATTTAGTCCATACCCATTGGAATTTCTTGTTCCTCTATACTTGTCCAATTGTATGTGCTTTGTTCCCTCTTAGGTATCATTTAAGAGTTGTTTCTTTTAGAATTAGTCTGTTAGGACTATTCTATTTTATTACTTTAAGCTTTTATTTTTTTGCAGGCTTTGAATAATATTTTATTATCACCTGAAGTACTTCTTTAACTTCCATTAATTAACTACCTTAAGTTTTGAGTACTACTCTCTTGAAATAAACTTCTATATTTCATCCAGATTTACTTCTAAGAGTACTTTTATAATGATGGTTTCTTTTAACCTTATAAAAATAAGGCTTGTTGTTGTCATAGGTTAGTATTTCTTCTCCAACCTTTACTTGGAATTCGGATAACAGTACTTCCGTTTACTATTTACTCCCCCCCTTAGGGTTTACTAATGGCCTCTGAACTACATATATAGAACCATGGGCTTTATAACTAGAATGGAGGGCTTTGTCTAGCTTATCCTCTACCTAGTTACGGTCTCATGAAAGATTGTACGGTGTATCCCCACAATTGTGGATCTCCGAAGTGAATCTTTCAGCATTATTGGTCTTACTTACTATTTGGACATTTTCGCTTTGATAGGTCTGACTTTGCGAAGCGCCTCGAAAGACGATCGCTTTAATTTTTATACGTATTTATGTATTAATTAACTTAGGCCAAGTTTTATGCTCTTTATGCAACCATTAAGATGATCTGGTTAACTATGTCAACCAACATCGGCTGTGGACAAGATACCAACTGTGGATCAGATTACCGACTATGGATCAAATATCAGCTGCGGATCATCCTAGGTTGTAGGTATTACCCTACGGCTTCGAACATCCTTATGGCATTCTCTCTGAACTGTCAAAGCTTGAATACCATTTTGGTTCCAAAGCTACTTCTTTGTACTTATTCATGATACTTCCATGAGCTAGATACTACTACTCCATCAACTTATTAGTAACACCACCTACTTTGGGTGAACTTAAAGTTTATTACCTCTTGTTGCTCTGTGTATTTTCTACACTAGAATTTCTTCTTATTACTGTTTAGTAATGATCTGAACTTGATCCATCCTTCAAATTGAGTTGATACTCCTTACACTTTGCTTTATTCTTCATGTAAGTCTTCATCTTGGTCTTTGGAAATCGTCACTCCCTTACACGAATTCCCATTCCTATCTAGGTCTATAACATCAAGTAGTAACTGGACGTTGCAACATGCATTTGAACACCAAGCCAAACTTCATGTACAGATCTAGTCAAGCAAGAAGATCCAAGAAAAAACAAATAAATCCAAATGTGGTACATATAACACACGATATTCTAAGCCTGGAACATAGTAGTTGAGTATAATATCTCTAGAATTCAGGCTTAGTTGTGTAGTATATGACACCTCCTCGTATAGGTTTACATCGTGATAGTTAGCACATAGGGTCAAACTATACTTTGTCTCAATATTTACCCAAATTGCTTAATTGCAACAGGACAATTTTAAACAAAGTGGTCTCAATTTGGTTTTCACTAACCCTTTTGTCTCACTTTTGAAATGATTAATATAACCAATCTTACTTATTTAGTAAATATCCTCACATGATCACTCCAAATGCCTAACTAGATTCTATTACTAACTTAAACCAAAGATTATTAGAATTTTCTAGCACCTAAGACTTCTATCATAGTTCTACCATGTTATTTTATACTTCTACCTCAAGATAATTTATTAATTACTTATCATTTTTACACCTATATCATGGTTTCGGAGCTAATCTCACCATGATCTTGTTATGTTTTACCTATTTATCAGGATTTAAAAATTAATCTAACCATGATGACTTTGTTTCTCACTACACTATCATTGATTCTTATCATAATTTTACTCCATCACGAGAATTCTCAAGTGAATCCCACATGATTGCTACTCATTACGTCAACATTTATCCTAATGATATTCATCATGTTGTCTTTGGTTATCAACTAACAATGAAATTCCACTATGCTACTTGAATTCTAGAGTTAGGCTACACCATTAAGAGTACTTCAATTGATGTCTTACACTTGATCCTAATCTATGGTGGCCAATTGGCTTTCCCAAAGTATCCTGGTGGGTTATGTCTCCTTCGGAAGACACTAAATAACAATATACTGAGAAAAGATAAAATAATTACTACTAAGAAAGAATGACTTAAGTATTTAGTGACAAAGTTATCCTCAAGTGGATACTTCTCACAAGTCATAATATTATTTGGTTTAGATAAGATGGCTCATATAGTCACTATCCAACCTACAGATCTTCCTAAAAGGTTTCAATCCTAAGGTCAAAGCATATGCTCTGATACCAACTGCAATGACCCGGCATACCACTGCATGATGTAGTACCCTATAGTCATTGACATAACACCAATGAAACACCATTCACTAGTATTACATCCCTCAGAGTAGTACAACAGAAACACAGCAGGTCCAAGACATGACTATAGGTTACAACTAACCTCTTTACACAAGATCCAGAGAACACTCTAGGTTAAAGAGAGAGAGAGAGAGAATCTTCTTACAAAGAAGAATTAGAAATAAACAACTCAAAACTATCTTACTATTAAGACTAGTATTTTAACTAATAGTCTGGTACTGCTGCTATCGCAATACACTAAAGAAATAGGTTCTTTGGAAATAGATTATATTCCTATCTAATTAGTAACTTCATCTTCACTTGAGTTGATGTATATGCGGACTTTCTTGACTTCATTGAAGAGCTTGAGCTTTTGATGACGATTCTTGGAGCATAACTTGATGTAGACTTCGTCTGTACTAGCTTTAGAACCTAGAAAGGGTTAAGAAGATACTTTGAGTACGAGCGTACTCAGCAAGTTCACTAGAAAAGGGGTGTTTGATGCACTATATCTACAGCACAGACCATAGGTCGTAGGCAATGCAAGTTTTTGTAAACATTTCTTCAAAGGTTGCTTTTATTCTGAAAAGCTATGTCCGTCAGCTTTCACGGGTTTACCAGAACTTTCATGGAGTTCCTTTCCCACCGGTTCGTAGCTCCTTCCTAGAATAGGGAGTAACAAGTTATAGTTCTTACACTCTGCAGAGGTGCGTCACTTTACCCATGAGAGATCTTAGCTTTGTTGCACATTCAGGCCGCGATCCCGTTCATACTTCCTTGGTATGAGGCCTAGACTAAGATCCAAGCCAATCACTGTCCTCTCCGCGACCTCATATGTCTGCATGATCCTTCGGGGCCGACTCACCTCCGTTAAGCCCCCTTTCGGGCAGGCTAAAACCCTAATGAGTTCCCGAAGACTCTATGACCTGGTGATGCCCGGACGAGTACCATTTAACTGGACTATATCCCTAAACACCATTCATAGATAATCTAGACACCAAAAGTGTGGGGCGTAAGTGTGCCCACCCATATGTTGGATCCGCACAAGGAATCACAACGTCACATTAAGGTCGTCTTGCCTCCATACGAGAGTAAAAGGATACAACTGACTTCTCTGTCCCATTCCAAATCTCATGGTTAACGCGTAATATACGGCGCAAGAATCACTGGCGACATTGGTTGTTAAGTCCTAGATAATATGTTCTTTTACCACCGGAACTCTTATAGTAGGTTATTACCTTATGGTACATAACCTATAATCATATTATTATGAAAATAGTGTTTTCTGACCTTTTTCAAATGCAGGTGATGACAACACTGGATTTGCAAAATACTTTATAGAAAATAATCGAAGGACATGAGCAACTGTGAACTTGCCTTTTGTGATTGCAAGATTATGCACTCACGGTCTTCAAGACAATATAAGATCCAATATCTGAAATCAGCATCATTGGTCCGGTAAGGACTAATGTTTAAAGAAGCAAGATGCTATTATGCATAAATAATGTAATGCAATTTCGTAAACTCGAATCCCGGGGATAGTGTTGATCTAGGGTTTGGATACTGGAAATGGTTGCTTTAGAATGTGTAGTCCTTTTAGATAAGTTTTATACTTGTGCTTATTATTAATGCTTGTGAGTATGTGTGAAGCAACATGTAAACATAATGGCATACAACAATAAGATATACTAATGAGATGTGCTACTTAAGTACTGCTCATATGAGAGTTATCTTATCTTCAAGTTTTACTTTGCAAGTAGTGGCATTTATAAGGAACTTAAGTGTTAACAATCCTAAGTATATAAGTAAAGCTTAATGTAATGTGATTATCATTAATTGTCATTTGATGTTTGAAGTGGCAAAAAGAATAACATTTGAAGGAAAGATTTCTTTTCTAAAGTTTAAACAATCTTTGTGGTTAATCAAATGTGGTTGATGTTGTTTGTGCTTGCTTGAATAGTTTGGATTTGAGATGCTTTAGATCTTAATTAAAATAGACCAGGGTTAACTATAAAACACATAATAAGGTCTTTAGCATTATACTTAAAGTTTTGTGGATTAAAGTTAACTTTTAAAAACATGGATGGATTTAAGGTGTAATGCTTATGTTATTTGTACCTTGTGTACTTTATAATTTTTCTTTTAAAGTCACTTAAGAAGAGTTATACTTTTATTTGGTAGTGGTTTCTTTACATTATAAATGTATAAAGGGATTTATCTTCCTATAAGGGTGTGGTTATGGTTTGTGAATAAGTAAACAATATTATTTACTACTTATGAATTTACTATAGTGTTTTGATTTGTTTATAAACTTGTGGTTGAAGTAAGGGAAAAGATTTTATTAAGTCAAAATAATAATCTTGATAATTTAATATTTGATAACTCCATTTGGAAAATAATATACACTTAATGTTGAATGATAATTCAAATAAAATTGCATTAAAAATGTGTTGGACCAATTTGACTTTATATAATAAATATTTAAGACTAGTATTACTTATTAGACCTAAATTGGTAATTTTAGGAATATTAACAAATTCTCTTTACCTTTATATGAATTATCAATTAAAGAAATAAGTTTAAATTTAAGTTATTAAAGTGTTTAAATTTTTATTTACCTCAAAAGTAGAATATTATATTTTTAACATGTAGGTATTGTTTTTGTGATCATTTTGGTATATTACATTTATTTTTTGTGATTTATAAATAATAAGATATGGTTTTTATAAGATTTACTACTTTGTAACTACTAAATAAATAATAAATATTTAATTAAGTTTTTTGGTATTTTATTTTTATTTTTAATATTTACCATTATTAAAATATGAATTATCAAAGTTTTATTACTTATAAAACCTTTATTGAATAATAATCAATTAAATAATCATCATAATAATATTTGATAATAATTTTAAGTTGTAAATTTTATTTTTCTGAAAATTTTCATATATTAAACATATTTTGTTGAATTACAAAACAAAAGTTATTGATTTTCTAAGATTGAATCATTTTATTTAATTTCTAAAATTAATAAACCAAATAGTTTATGATGTAATGGTGATGTCAGCGTGGGGTGGAAGGTTTGTCTCACTAGGTCGATTCTCACCCCCAGTCACTGACAGGTGGGACCTTTGCCATGTCATTTCTATTGGTTTTTATTTATTTCAGAATCTTATCACAATTTCTAAAATGATAAAAGAAAAAATAAAAATATGACATCAGCGTGATGTCAGGCTGACATCATTCCTGGATCATGCTCAGATCATGGTTGGATCCGTGTATCGGGTGCGTGCGTGGGGTTGTGGCTAGGTGCGTTGGAAAGAGGGCGTCGCGGTGGACCTTATAGTGGCGGCGCCGCTCGGTTTAGGTCACCGGAACAGTGGTGGCGACGGTGGCTAACGGCGGCGGTGGCTGATGTTCGTCGGGGGAACAAACGAGGAAGCAAGGAGGAACTTGAAAGGGTGCGTGAGCACCGGTATCTCACAGTGAAGCTGAAGGGTGTGACGGCGTGACCGGAGGAAGTCCGCGGTGGTGAATATTGACGATGACCGGCGGTGTCTAGCGGTGGAGATGAGGTGTCGATTTGCTCAACAAAGAGCTCCGCGGCTTACGTGAGTAGGGGCAAACGACAGAGAAGATCACGACGCGTCTGATAGTCACCTCCGTGGATCAAGGGGTGATCGGAGATGGTGGGGAAGGTGATCTCTGACGAGCTAGGGTTTGGTGTTCAAGCGAGAGAGGAAGAAAGAGCAGTGGAGTGGCGTGCTAGGGTTTCTCGTCGGCGTCCAGGGCTACTTGTAGACGATCGGAAGCGGTGGCGCGGATCTTGGCGCTCGCTGGCAACGAGGGTGCGGCCACCGAGCTGCTTGCAGCATCGGAAGGTCGGCGTCGTCGCGAGGAAGACGACGAACAGACCCCGCGAAGAGGTACGTGCCGTTCGTGGGCTGCAACTGGGCCAATGTGGGCTGCTGCAGAATGTGCGGAGAGTGTTGGCTATAGCTTGCGAGCAACTAATAAGCGAAGAGGAAATGGGCCGTGGGCCATTGCTGACTGCTACTCCTTATCTTTTCTGTTTTCTTATTGTTAATAATTTGTTTTCAATTCAAATTTCTTCAAGGTTTTAGATACCATAATTTTTGTATAATATTTTAAATATTCCAAAGATAACTATACTGATTGATTACTCTAATCATGTGGATATTTTCTAATGCTCACAATTATGTCAAAAATTATTTATTGAATGGAATAAATAAGAATTAGGGTTTTACGGTTTTGTTTCTAGATTTGTATTTTAATATTTGATTTGAACTTTTATTTATGGAATTTTATTTGCTGAATACTTGCAGCAATAATAAAGTTATTAAGAATCAATTTGTGAACTTTTATTATATATTTTTATATTTTTTTTATATATATAAATACTTTTCCTATTATTATTTGTGAGGGCTTTTGATATGAATTTAATTGAGCTAATATCCACAAACTTATTATAGAATGCATTACTATTAACTAATGATATTTTATTCTCATTAACTCATAATATTAAGAAAATCTTTATATGGTGAATTCTATTATTTAAAATCTAATAACATGTGAATCCTAACCACCCTTCTTATTTAGAGTATGCATAGTTCTTTTCTAGAACTAGTTATTCACTACTTGATTAAGTGTGATTAATATATGAATATAATATTGGGAATAATGGTTTATAGTAATTTCCAATTATGTGATACATAAGATTTAAAGGTTTGAAAGTGTCAAAAATATATTTGAGTGATTTGCTATAGGAAATTATTCCTATACGACATTGTGGAAATAGGATGATAGATCACTCAGATGAAATGGATACTATGTTTGGTTAAAGATTTAGGGTTTATTGTTTACCAAGAATTCTTATCTTCCATAATTCACAATCATGGACTTCTAATTAACGAATTCCTTTCCTAGATATACTATTTCTTCCTATTCATCATCATGTGTTAACATGATGAGCTTTACTTCACATGAATATTCTTATCCACCTTTTATTCTTGTAAATTATTTATAAATACAATGAGCGTGACACTAAAGCTTTTCATAATCTATACTTGGTTATATCAACTACTTTACTACTGATAATCTTCAATCCAACAAGTAGTTACTTCTAACTACATGCTTACTCTTCTATAATCATCTACCACTAATATTACTCCAGTAGATGCATATATCAAACTTTACCTCACCTCAAGTGTTTAGTATTTCCCAAGAGGAAACTACTACTTCTATAATCCAATGTTGCTCTAGCATCATCTTAATCATACTATCTTGTCTCTACTTAACTCCAGTCTATAACATTCCAACCTCACATTATATTAATGTGAATTGTAATGACTAATCTAGGATAATATATCTATACTAGGGTTTAACCATGTTCTATCCACCAATGTCACTTATACATGATATAAGCATTCAATCTTGGTGAGTAAAGCATGATCATTATAATCCTTTGATCCTTTATAGTTTAGGTTTCCAGTTGGATAACCATAGTTTCACCAATACAACATTACAGTTGTATTATAATTATCTTATGTTTATCTCTATTGGATTAAGGAATGTCATTCATGGACTAAGCCTACTTAATCCAGTAGGATTATTCCTAGATAACTATCTTCAATATTCATTCTTGTAATCTTCTTTGTTACCATACAACTATATATTTCAGACAACTCTTCTATCATTTTAGGAGTGAGTTAACTCCATCAACTGTCACATTGATTTCATTCTCCTCCAACTCCCCCATTCTATAGATGATATCTAACTCTAGTATTACCACCTATCTCTTCTTACTTCTTTCTCTAAAGGTTTTAGAGTGGATGTTATGATAAGTACAAGAAGTGATAGATTAAGAATTGGTGAATCAATAGTTGATTACTCAACATTGATGAACAACAGATATTGAGATAGGATTCTATAAGGATTTATATGGAAAGAAAGACATATGGTGGTGAATGATCTTGACTTGGTTTATTTCCTACTTAATCTCACTAAAGGTTAAGAATGTATTACCGTGATACTCATGGTATAAGTACATGAGATTAAGATATATCCAGATTTAGTTGTTACATTTTTATTCCATAAGTTATGTTTATAACTTGGTATTCATGAGTTGTGTAATGAATCCTAGGATATGATCACCTAAGTATCAAATATAAATCATTAAGTAATGTATTAGGGTTAAATTTTATTACATTTGATCTACCCTTAGATCAAATCATGTTTACCAAAATAAGGTTTTAGCAAAGATCATATTGAAACTTGTCATAGTCAACTTGATGATCTACTTCAATTCCACCAAGTTAAGATAAGCTTCAATCACTTTGACAAGATTTATTCAAAAGCGAAAAAACTATTTATATTTTATATGCATGAATGCAATGCACACCTCTGTGTTCAGCTTATTTCTAAGCTCTAATGTTGGGATGTTACATATTATAAGTGGTTTAAGATGGCCACGGTGGTGGAGAAAGGTTTAGAGGTTTAGATCTAGATCTATTCCTCCGGCGTGGCGGTAGGAAGAGTTTAGGGTGAAAGAAGCAATGTTGTGGAGTCGGGGAGGCTTATTTCTCGTTGACTAAAGCCTCTTTATATAGGGGTACCTTCACGAAAGTTGTTCTGTTTGACCTAAGGAGGTTAGTGCAAACTATATGGCGGCAACTATATGGCAGCGAGCCGTATAGTTGGTCGTTAAGCTTGCAGTAGCCTCCTCACGGCTCCTGGTTTCTTTGGCGTGTTAGAAATCTCGTATCTTTGGCATTTATGTAGTGATTCCCATCATAATACGTTATTATCTGCGTAGGCAAAATTGCAAGAAAGGATTGCATACCCCTTTGATCATTAGGCATTAGTGGTAGATTTTAGAGAGATATTTCATCAAATATATGAATAATATCTAGTTTAAATACGGAGGTGGATGGATATATTTCACAGCCATCAACCTCCCCAAGCTTAAACTTGATCGTCCTCGAGCAAAAAAACCAAAATCAAAAGGAAACTCAACATTTAAACTGAAATAACAAGATGATGATCTTACTCATGATTGGTAGTCTCATGTTTCCTCAACTTTATTAATCTTAAAAACTTTAGCATAGATAGAGTAATGGCAAGCATATCATATGGGTTTCATGAATCCTTATAGCGCAGCAAAAAAATTGTAAGCATGGATGATTCAAAAGAGTAAACTTTATTCCATGTCATGTAATTAACTCATAGGCTTGCCTTTGAACAATAAAGTGTAATCATGTAGAATTAAGAGTGTGAGAGTTTGTCATGAAAAGCATATATAATAAAGTGTCTCAATTCTCCCACATCAATAAATCGAGACTTTTCAAGCACTACTTTTCTATTTATTGTCATTCAAAAATTTTAGTTCTTAAGTAATTGAGAGCATGCCAAAAAAAATTCATTAGTTTATCGGGCTGAGATGGACTGTAACATCACAAAAATACTAAACTTAAATCATCAAACTCTAATCATCAAAATTAGGGTTAACAAAAACTTTTCTAAATAAAATTATGAAAGCATGCATATGTGTATACATTTAATTTGAAATTATTTTATACCACCTTGTTTGTGTGTTTCTTTACTTGTAAAATGTTTCTTAGGTGAAATAAACATCATCTAAACATTTCCCAAAGACAAAAAAATAAAAAAAAAGCTAAATGAGTGAATGGTCATTTTGACCAATTTAACTCCCATGCCTACTTTGGCTGTCTCAAACTTCCAGAACCTAACAAAAACTTTTCTGGATCTTTGCACCCCTTGATTGTACTCATAACAAAGTATCAAGGCCCACTTTGTGATCATCCAGAAACTTTCAAATGCATAGTTTAAATGACAATTCAAAATTGAATCTTTATCATATGGGAAGATCCCACTTTTTCAAAAACCACTCAAACAAGCTCAACTTTCAAAACCCAAGCATCTGCAGACTCACCAGCACCAATCTAGCACACTCACCAAAAACCATTTCAAAATTCAAAACTTGAATTCATGCGGCCATTTCATCAAACACATTGCAGACACAAATCAAACAAAATCCAAACACTATTGTGAGCAGTGATTCTTGCCTAACTGATTCCCTATCTAGCTCACAACCAGCTCAGTAGATCATCTAGCAAGATTAACCAAGCACTAGCACCACTGTGAGCTTGCCAAAACCATCAATGATGAACAGCCGAAGCCACCCTTGCCACCCCAGTGAAGACAACAAGCTAGGAAGGAAACTAGCCGTGCCAACCTTGTCTGGGAGGCAGCCCACCGTCCATCGCCACTCCCTGTCCAGCGCTTGAACCCTGCCAGCCACTGGACCACACGCACGGACTGCGCCCAGACCGCCAGCGACCATGCCGAGCGTGCGCCAGAGCGCCACCCTCGACCGAAGCCCACAGACCGCGCGCCACCCTCACCGCGTGCATACACGATCACCACCGACCCAGGAGACCGCCAGACATCCTCGTTCGCCGCCCCGTGCCGCACAGCCACCGCTCACCATCGAAGACGCCGCCTCTGCCGCGCAGAGCGTCGCGTGTTCCAGACCAAACCGCACCGCCCCTACAAGCGCATTAAAGCCGTAGAGCATCGCCAGGAGACCACCAAGCGATCGCCACAGCCGGCCATGCCTCTAGCAGTCCGTAGCCATGTCGCCACCGTCGCCTGCCCATGCCGTTCGGTCTCACCGTCGAGACTATAAATAGAGGACTCCCCCGCTCGAATTCTTCACACTATTCCACCCCTCTCTCACCCAGAACCACCCCACCTCAGTCCTGGATCAAGGAGAGCAGCGCATCGCCGGAATTTCACCGGAGCCCGCTGCCTCTGGAGAAGAAGGGCGCCATCGATTTCATCCACCCCAGGAGCTGCCGCGACCACCCCTGAGTTCGCCGTCGTCGACTTCGTCGTTCGCCCGCCTCGCCGACCCTCGCCTGCACCCCGATGAGCCCCCAGCAACCCCCACTGGCCGCGCTAGGTTTCTTTCTCGCCGGTGTTGCCCAACGTCGACGATGACTCCCAACCGTTGGATTAGAATCAGATCGAACGACCCACGTTGCCCCTTACCGCTTCGCACCCCCTGTCTCACTCACGAGTGGGGACAGCCACTTAAGCAGCCCGCGGAAGCACTGCGCTTAGCAGGCCGGCCCGTTAACCTTTCCCGCGCAGCCCAGTTATTTGAATTAAACCTTTTCTATTTTATTTCAAACTCACTTCTGTACCCAACTTCACAAATCAACCCAGATCGATTCAGTGCACCAAATTGAATGAAACCAATTTTGTTGGAAAGGTCTGGGAATGCTGAATCCAAGCCCGTTGGATTCAAGTCATTTGGATCTACAGATCACCCATGGTAAAAATAACAAGGCAGAAGCTTTTCTGCATTCAAACATTTTTCAAATTTAAACCATAATAGCTTTTGAGTTGATTCCAACTCTCAAAAATCACATTTAACCATACCTTTCTGAATATATAAAAATATATAGGTTTACTTGCAGAAATAATGTTCAAGTAATAAAAGAATGCTACATAGGCATTTCTAGTCACTTTATTTAATGAAAATAAAAGGGTAAAACCTTATTAAATTGTGACACCACTTTAAATCATGTTCCCATGGACTAAAATATGTGGTGATGACATGTGTCAACATGATCCCATGTTTGGTTTGGAGAATATAAAATCTTAAGTAGTTTTTCAATGAGTAGAAATCTAAAAATAAAAGGAATTAAACCAAGCCTTAATCTTGTAATGATAGAGATGATGTTAGATCATCTATAGGACCCTTGTGTGTGATGATTGCAAGTAGTTAAGTATTGTTTGGTGATTGTGTACCTCGTATTTATTTATAGACGCTAGTACCGACCAAGGATACGAGGAGGAAGGAGGATTCTACGAAGAAGAAGCCGAGGAGAACTTCAACCACTGCTCTGCACAAGGCAAGCTAAAACTTGCAAGATACTCTATTTTAGCAAGCTTTATTAACTAAGTGGACCAATGCAAGCTAAAACTTGCAAGATACTCTACTTTAGCAAGCTTTATTAACTAAGTGGACCAACGCAAGCTAACCCTTGCAAGATACCCTACTGATGCCACAAACCACTACTTGTTACTATGCCCACTATATGCCTTAAGCATATGTGATCATATCCACTTGATAAACCAATCCTAGTTTTTACTTACAAGCTTTATACTTTATTTCTTTATCAAAGCTATTACTTAGAGTTTACTTAAGTGAATTATAGATACTAGAAAGATATTTGAAGGTTGCATCAAGAGCATAATATTTGGCCTAAGCTAGATAATCTTGATGTCATCTTAAGGCATGAGATTGAACTTAGTTAGAACTCCACTAGTTTACCACCCCTCATTATTGCTTACCCCCACCTGTAGATGCTAGTGCTAAGCATAAAACTTGATCAACTTTAGATGGGAATACTTGGTGGAAAAATGGTTATGAAAACCTTGGAATGATGGATCATTCTATTGAAATGTTTTGGACATGTGTTTCCGAACACCTGATGATTTTGGTGATGAAAATGTTGAGGCATGAGCCTTAGCCCTTTATAAAACTGATGGTTGTCTGGATGCGATACCATTCCAATTTTATCATACAACCACAATACTCGAAGATTGGGTAGGGCTTGACTGGAAACTTATATACCTTAGTATTAGTTCCCTCACGACCAAGGTCTAAGCTGAGGCTACCTTGTGAAGATTGTCCACATGTGCAGTACCCAAGATGACAGTTGGTCATGGTTGGGAGGCCAAACTCACAGGAGAGGTGCTTATACTAGGGCGTGCAATTGAAAGGTTAGGATTGATTATCCGCATACTGAGTATGGTGAATTCAGGATTTGTTCCTGACGGATGTATCGAATGTTGTGGTGAAAGTGTACAATCTCTGCAGAGTGTCAAACTATTCGAATAGCCGCGTCCACGGTTATGGACAGTTGGAGTGGCCATACTGTTCCCCCGTCAGACTTTTCAAAATGACTTGTGAAATGAATTGAGACTTTGACTTGACCACAACAGGGTTGTGATATGAAATACAAGTTCCCATTTAGGTGTTATAAAACTTCAACTAGCATTCGTTGCTTCTAAAACTTAGTAGAGATAAATCTGGCTTTTGCAAAACAACCCTAGAGCCTAGTGTCCAATTATCAAAAACCCCTTACACTTGTTAGTATTAGTTTGCGAGTACTTAAAGAGTACTCATGGCTCTGTCCCTGGCTATTCCCATGGCCAGACTATGAAGAGGAGTACCTGGAGGATGGACCCTAGGAAGGTTACGACAACTAGGATCATCTCCCATCGTCAGCATTGCCTGTGACCCCGAAGATGGAGCTTCGCCTACGCTACCGTTATTATTACGTATTCCGCTGCTTGATGTTGTATTAAGAACTGGATCATGAGATCCCTAATTGTGTAATAACTTATGTACGGTTTGTAATGGATGATGTACTATGGTATCCAATTCTGTTATGTCTCGCAAAAATGGTAATCTTGGGATTGCGATGTATGGCATAACAGGCATCTGGGATTAAAAATCCGGGTGTTGACAAGTTGGTATCAGAGCCATCCTGACCATAGGAGACCCTAGTTAGACTGGACGTTTGAATCAAAAACTTAGTTTCAAAACCAAAGAAAACAAATATTTACAAAAACTTATTCTCATTCTTATCCCTTTGATTCTTTCATGAAAATTCATGTTCCTCAAAAAACTCTTGCAAAAAATACATAAAATTTTGACACACTTGATCACTCTACTAACTTACTCATCCTATATTCTTATAGATGGACGTGAAGTACAGCAAGTTTTACCAACTCAGGAATGGAGGAGACCTGATCTTTGAGAGGGATTTGGACCAGCTTTCGGACCTTCTGGAGCGTCCGCACCCCGAGTTCTTCGGAGCTCAGCTCAATGATCAAGGAGGAGAAGACCTGCAGTGGCTAATTGTTGCAAGTCTCCGAGAAAAGATTGAACCTCCCACTGCTGAGGGAATTCAGTTTACCTTGAGAGAAAACAACTGGCTCGATGGACTTGCCAGGGCCATGCAGGGAGCTCTTTCCCGTCTGTGCGGGCAGAGCATCAATCAGATCAAGGGAACTCACTTTGAGTTTTGCCCAAGGCGTGATGCAAATGGACAACCACTGGAAGCCCCATACCACCCCGAGCTGAAGACCCAATTGGACCACCTTAGCTTCATGATGTACGATCGTCAGCAGGAGTTAGACAACTGTCGTGACTACTGCAACCACAAGTCTGCCATCATCTAGAAGAAGGACCAAACCATCGCCATGCTAGCAAAGGATCACAAGTCTCGCCGCCGTCAGCTCGACAAGAAGGAGCGCATCATTGCCCATCTTCGCCACCGCATCTCATCTTTGGAGGAGACCATCCACGAGAGAGACATGCAGTTGGAGGAAAGGGAGAATGCCGGAGAGGATCTTCGTGGAGACCCCTACTCCTATCTTAGAGATGACAATGATTTTCTGGAGGATCAGGCTATGGACTTCTTCACCGATGAAGACGATTTAGCTTTCATCGATGATGATGAGGATGATGAGGCCACAGATTCCGAGGAGTAGTAGCACTTGAGCACTAGCGTAGTGAGTAGTATTCGGTCCCACTGTATCGTAGTTCTCAGAATGGTTCTTAAAACCATCTGTTTTCTTTGTTGTGGTGTGTGTTGTATCGGGTGCTATGAATGAATGAATGAATGAATGAATGAATGAATGAATGAATGAATGAATGAATGAATGAATGAATGAATGAATGAATGAATGAAAAGCAAGTTACTAGAAAAATCTGAGTCAAACTTTAAAATCTTTCTTCCCAAAGACCCCAAAACCTTAGAAATTTCCCTCTTTTCTCATGATCTATCTCAATCTTCAGATGCCACGTGGAGGAAGTGGTTCATCCCCGGACCCGATGTTGCAGATTCTGCAAATGTTGACTTCTGACCGCGAAGCTGAAAGAGCGGAACGTCAAGCCAACCTAGCCACACTGCAGCAGATAGCCCAACTTGCCTACAACAACCAAGGCCACGAAAATCCGGACAACCATGGATCTAAGCTCAAGAATTTCCAGAATACCAACCCACCTGTTTTCACTAAGTCAGAAGAACCCCTAGACGCCGATGATTGGCTGCAAACCATGGAAAATAACCTAGAAGTCGCCGGAGTGGAAGCCAACGAGAAAGTTCTGTTCGCCACCCACTATCTAGCCGGAGATGCCAGGTCATGGTGGAACAGTGTTCGCGCAATGACCGAAGGCCAGATGATGACCTGGGAGGAATTCAAGGTCAAGTTTAGCAGAACCCATGTGCCACCAGGTTTGATCAAGAGAATGAGAGACGAGTTCAGAGAGCTGAAGCAAGGAAGGATGACTATAGTGGAATACCGTGACAAATTCTTGTCATTAGCTAGGTATGCCCCGGATGAGATCGACACCGAAGCCAAGAAGAAAGAAAGATTCCTGAATGGTCTGCATGATGAGATGCAGACTGTGTTAGTCAATATCCCCTTTGCGGATATTGAAGCCCTTGTCGACTCTGCTATCCAGATGGAAGGAAAGATCAACCAAGCCAATGAGAACCGCAAGCGTCGCATGATGCATCAACCAGGAACCCATCAGACCCCAAAGTATCGCCCCAACCCATCTTCAGGATTTGCCCCAAGAACCAACAGACCCCCGATGAACCGTCCGACCTATCCCAACCGTGGAAACCCTAGGCCCGGAGGAAATCACAACAACCCCGGCAACGCTAGCAATTTCAATCGTGCCCCACCCAAGTTCAACAACAACAATGCTACCGCCAACACCAACACTGCCCCTAGGACTGGAAGCAATGCTGTGCCTGTAGCAGCAAAGGACAAGTCGCAAGTGACTTGTTATGACTGTGGAAATAAAGGCCACTATTCCAACGAGTGCCCCAACAAGAAGAATGCTACAGCCCCCAATGCCAATGTCCCAGCTCAGCAGCGTCGTTTTCAGCCAGGAAGAAGATTTGCCCCAGGAAATTCACTCAACCGCAACGGCCGTCTTTTTCTCATGCATGCTGAAGAAGCCCAGGAAGCGCCAGACGTCGTGTTGGGTATGTTTTCGGTTAATTCAGTACTTGCAAGAGTGTTGTTTGATTCTGGTGCATCGCATTCATTTGTCACCGAAGAATTTGCATGCACTAGTAAAATTCAACCAACCAAACTGAAGCATGTTATGATTGTTCAAATTCCCGGATCAACCACCAAGGCTAGGCAAATTTGCAAAGTCGTCCCTATCCGAATCCATGGTGAAAGAACATTTCTTAATCCCTAATGTTTTGTGTGTTAGATAACAATACCAAGGATCATTTAATGTATGTTGAAGTGTTGCAGCTCTATTTGAGAATAAAGGGAAAAGAACTCTTCCTTTGGGGGCGAATAATCCGGCCCCACCAGGGCGGATAATCCGCCCCTCCCTTTGCCCAAGCAGGCGCAAGCCCCAAAAGGGGGGCGGAATTTTGGCCGGATTTTCCAGCCCGCCGGATAATCCTCCCCTCAGGGGGGCCGGATAATCCGCCCTCCTGCTCATCGCCAAGGCGCAAGCCCCAGAGAGGGGGTGGAGTTTTGGCCGGACTTTCCGGCCCGGCCGGATAATCCGCCCCTCAGGGGGGCCGGATTATCCGCCCCCCAAGATCTTCACCAAGTTTCACCAAGGCGCAAGCCCCAGAGAGGGGGCGGAGTTTTCCCAGGGGGCGGATTATCCGCCCCCAAAGTTGTGCAACGGCCAGATCTGGGGAGGGGGTATTTAAGCCAGCCATCCCCCTCCTGCCAGAACTCTTGATTCATCTCGAAAAAGAACAGATCAGATATGAAAGCTTCATCCAAGATTGCTCCACCTAGATCCACCCAAAGGCCCCATCCCTTGGGGAATCAAAGGAGGAGAACTCGATCTTCATCATCAGCAATCAAGCGCTTCATCTCCTCTCCATTCATTTGGAGAACCTCCGATCTAGTATTTCTTGCAAATATCTAGATCCTCGTTTTTGTTTATATTGATAAACCTTGTTCTTGTGGCAGCTTGTTGTCATCTCGGGAGCCCCCAATTCGGTTGTGGGTGTGTGCCCCGATAGTGTTGTAAAAGGCACCGGTTCCCGCCTCGAAGGGATCCAATAGTGGAGAAGGTGGATCAGGCCTCTCGTGGCGAGATCCATCGGAGAATAGGGTGAGGCCTATTGTGGCGTGGTGGTCTTAGAACCGCTCACCCCTCCAACGCAGATGTACTTCCCTTAACAAGGAAGGAACTGTGGTAAAACAAATCCCTGTGTCTCCGCGTGCTCCACTACGGTTTCCTCGCTCCTCTTTTACGTGCTTAGTAGTTAGGGTTACATATAGGTAAATTCTCGTAGTTGCATATCTAGATAATTTACTTTGTGTCAAGCCTAAAATTGAAAAATTATTAAAAATTGGTTAGCACCTATTCACCCCCCTCTAGGTGCCCATACGATCCATTTCAATTGGTATCAGAGCCTCGGCTCTTATTTCGGGCTTAACTGCCTAAGAGAAGTATGGGTTCCAAGGGAGATGGGAGTGATGCTCCGGAGGTAGTCACCATGAACGATCTCAAG
The DNA here is from genome assembly GCA_916181665.1 of Avena sativa. NCBI lineage: Eukaryota > Viridiplantae > Streptophyta > Magnoliopsida > Poales > Poaceae > Avena > Avena sativa. The sequence continues at coordinate 16,328,751 of OV702279.1, read as the reverse complement.
ACGTTGGAAACAACCTTGGTGAGTTCAATGGAGGCTAAGATGGAAGAGATGCGTCAATTGATAATGCGTCTCTCCACATCCGCAACATCACCTCCATCTAACTCTGAGGATATCGCTCCGCAATCCAAGGAAACGGGTAAAACTGTTTCCAAAGATAACGAAGTGATAGGTGATGATACTAGTAAGAGCTCCTCCTCGAAAAAGGATAGCGGTAAGGATGGATACAATGAGGTTTCTCATGTGTATTCTCCTGATCCGCCTATTCCTCACCCACATATACATAATAGGGGTGATCCACCCAAACTTTCAGCATCTACTTTCTCTCAATGGCAATTTTTGATGAAATCTCATGTGTGCAGTTCCTCCATAGAGTTGTGGAAGATCATCGAAAATGGTCTTCACGTTCGAAATCCTAACAATCTCACAAGGAGAGAAGTGGTCGATAGCCAACTCAATGCTACAGCTCTACACATGATACAGCTTGGTGTGGGTGACAAAGACATGCCACACATTCAGCATCTTAGCACAGCTAAAGAAGCTTGGGATGCTCTCACCGAGCTCTTCATCGGAAATGAAAGTATGAGAAGGAATAGATATGATGCCTTGAGCAATGAAGCTGAAGGATTTTATATGCTGGATGGAGAAGACCACGAGGACATGTATAGGAGGCTCAAGGCAATAGCTACAACCTTCAGAAACCACAGTGCAGCTCATGTTGATGATGCTTGGATCAAGTGCAAGTATGTCAGTGCTCTTATGCCATTTGAGCCCACAGATTTGAAAAGTCTCCAAGGTAGGCATAGTTATCACCTCATGTCATCCAATGAGGTAATGCAAGAAATGGTCGCCTTCAAAGTGGCTGCCAAGAATGCCGAAGATGCTCGTGCTCGAGCTATGGGGATGCAAAAGGGGGTCAACATGGCTTTGAAGACTAGTGTGATTGATCATGATGAATATGCGGTAGAAGGTCTGGACTGTCCCGAAGATATAAAAAGGATCCACGGACAATACTTGGCTCTTTATGCAAGAAACTTTTGGAAAGATCCAGCCAAGGCTAAAGCTGAACTAGATCGCAAGAGTGGAGCCTATGGAAGAAAAGAAAATGGTCCAAAGCTGAGAACATGCTTTAATTGTGGTGACCGGCTGCACTTCGTAGCTGAGTGTCCATATCAAAGTAGAGAGGATAATGGAGGAAGACTCATTTTCAAGGACAAATCAAAAGCTCCACGTAAGAAACAGTTTGTAAAGAAGAATGCTCCTTTCAAGAAGCAACCAAAGATTGTTCTAGTGGCTCAAGAAGAATATTCATCGGGGAGTGAAGATGAGGACGAGGACGATAGCTCTCAAGAGGTGGCTGCTATAGTCACCACATCTACATCAACATCTCTCTTCGACTCTCCGAACGAAAACATCATCAACAAGAATGCTACTTGCCTCATGGCAAGAAGCTCCGAGGTAACTTCTTCTAACTCTTCTTTTCCCAAGGCTATGATAGACATGGATGATCCTGCTAGTCTTAAGGTTAAAGAAGAGATTATTGCTTTGGATTATTTCTATACTAACTTTCAAGGTGAGCACAAAGTTCGTTTTGAGGATCTTATGGATCAGCTGGCCCAAAACGAAGCACTCCTCGAAGAAAAGGGCAGAATTGAAAGGGAGGATGCAATGGAAATTGCATCCCTAAAAAATGCTCTTGAAGAAGAATAAGAAGCTCGGGTCTCTCTTAAAGAGAGGCTTGAGTCTATGGAAGAGTCACATGAAGAAATTGTGACTAAACTCGTTAAGGAACGTGACAATGCTGTCACCAAGGCAAAGAAGTTAAAGAAGGAAAGGATTGACTTTGGGGCTGCTCATGATAGACTCTCCGAGGAATTGGAGAAACTTGACAATGCTCACAAGGCGTTGAAAACCGAGTTTTCTATTCTCAATGAGTCACATGATCAGCTTCAAAGTCGATTGGCCGAATATGACACTCCTAGCTCGTCCAACTCAACATATAGTAACAAGAAAAATGCTAGTGTGGAAAAAGAAGTGATCAAGGACATCACTACAAAGGACAAAGGTGTGCTTGATGAAGTCCTTGGCAAGCAAAGGTCAAATCATGGTAAAGAGGGACTTGGGTATGTCACCAAGTCCAAGAAGAAGAAAACCAAGAAGAACAAGACCAAGAATGTGCAATTAAAGACAAGCACTGCTGAGAAGGTTGTCACAAAAGACAAGACTAATAATTTTGGTTTTGCAGGGTCTCACAATCCGAATTATGAACTCTTTTGTGATGATTATGGCGATGTTTATGCTTATTATGTTGGTCCTTTTGATGAATATATTGCTTGGTCTATTTGGGTCCCAAAGACCCTTGTTACTAACATGAAAGGACCCATTGAAAAATGGGTACCTAAAACCAAGAAGTAATTTTCTTGCAGGGCTATGCTTCCGGTGGGTCGAAATGGGTGCTGGATAGTGGCTGCACTAGTCATATGACCGGAAGCAAGGAGATCATCACGGAGATGCGTCCAAATCTTGATAATATCACAGTCTCCTATGGTGATAAGTCTAAATCTCAGGTATTGGGTCTTGGCAAGGTTGTGGTTGCCCACGATATCTCTCTCGTGGACGTCATGCTTGTTGAGACCCTTGGCTACAATCTTCTTTCTGTTCGTGCCCTTGGCAAGATGGGTTTTTCTGTTTTTATCGATGATGATTTGGTGGTACTCTTATGGAGCAAGTCTCTAAAGGTCGCTTTCGTTGGATACGTCAACCTGTATGTGGTGGACTTCTCGGGGAAAACCACTTCGGGTCCGATGTGTCTATTCGGAAAGGCCGACGTGGGCTGGCTATGGCATCGCCGTTTAGCCCATGTCAACATGAGAACTTTGCAAAGTTTCCAAAAGGGTGGCCACATTCTTGGACTAAAAGACAATGTCTCTTTTGCCAAAGATCGTGTTTGCAGGGCTTGTGTTGAAGGAAAAATGCATGATTCTCCCCACAAGAGGAAGACTATTGTGTCATCAAAGAGGATCTTGGAATTACTCCATGTGGATTTATTTGGTCCTCCTTCTCATGCAAGTCTTGGTGGGAAGAAATATTGCTTGGTCATCGTCGATGATTACTCAAGATATACATGGGTATATTTCTTCAAGCTGAAAAGTGAGACTCAACAAACTGTCATCGACTTTGCCAATGAAGTTCAACGTCAACACAATGTTCCCATCTTGGCAATTAGAAGTGACAACGGCACAGAATTCAAGAACTACACTTTAAACGAGTTTCTTAGCGAAGAGGGGATTAGACACCAATATTCCGCTGCGTACACCCCTCAACAAAATGGTGTAGCCGAGAGGAAGAACCGGACTTTGATGGATATGGCAAGATCTATGCTAGCTGAATTCAAGTCTCCTTATAATTTTTGGGCTGAAGCCATATCCACTACTTGTCACTCATCAAACCGGCTCTACCTTCGGAAGATCTTGGACAAGACCCCATATGAAATACTTACCGGCAACAAACCCAACATCTCATACTTCAGGGTATTCGGGTGTAAGTGTTTCTTTCTTATTAAAGGTGTCCGTTTGTCAAAATTTGAATCCAAGGCTTTAGAAGGTATTTTTGTTGGTTACGGTGCCGAATCCCACACTTATAGAGTCTACAACAAGCTCACTGGGATTGTTGTAGAATCTTGTAGTGTGGAGTTCGATGAAAATAACGGCTCCTTTGTAGGGCAAGTTGATGTTTGTGATGCAGATGTTGAAATACCGCAAGATGCCATAAGAAGAATGGGCGTGGGATTTTTCCGCCCCATTGAGGAACCCGTTGTGGCGGATCGGGAAGGACAATGCTCCACACATGTGGAGCCCTCATCTACACAAGATCAACAACCTCCTACTGTTGGAGACAATCCTGCACCAACACCACAATCTGCTGAAGACCATCTGTCCACTGGACAAGCTGGTAGTCCCAGGCCGGACTATCCGCCCCTTCCAAGGGGCGGACAATCCTCCCCTGGCACTCCAACTTGTACCAGGGGATCCGAAGGAGAAATCAACATCTCTGAAGCTCCCAGGCCGGATTCTCCGGCCCCCAGGGGCGGAGTATCCGGCCCTGGGTCTCCAACTCCAGTCAGGCTTTCTCATGAAGATGGTTCTGGTACTTCACCTCCCAGGCCGGATAGTCCGGCCCCTCCAAGGGGCGGATTATCCGGGCCTGAAGAAAATGTTCAGCAACAATCTTCTGGCAGTAACGGTGACCAAGATCAAGGGCAAGGCAGTAATCAAGACAAGGATACAATAATTGAATCCACTCCTCCTAGAAACAATAAGGACATTGAGGCTTGTCGCAAGGCTCGTGCTGATCGCAACCTTGAACTAAGAGGTCACACTCTTGACAAGGTTGTTGGTGATCTACGACGAAGGGTTTCCACTCGAAGAGAGCTTGCTAGCTTCTGTGATCATCAAGCTCACATTTCCATGGTTGAACCAAAGAAGGTTTTTGATGCTCTTGAAGACCCCGATTGGGTTGTTGCAATGCATGAAGAATTAAACAACTTCGAACGCAACAAAGTTTGGAAGCTCGTAGAAAAGCCAAAGGATTGCCGCAATGTTATCGGCACCAAGTGGATCTTCAAGAACAAACATGATGAAAATGGCATTGTTGTGAGGAATAAAGCACGACTAGTGGCTCAAGGGTTCTCTCAAGTAGAAGGAATTGATTTTGGCGAGACCTACGCTCCTGTGGCTCGCCTTGAGTCCATCCGTATCCTTCTTGCATATGCAGCTCATCACAATTTTAAATTACAACAAATGGATGTTAAGAGCGCTTTCCTTAATGGTCCTCTACATGAGTTAGTATACGTCAAGCAGCCCCCGGGGTTTGAGGACCCCAAATTTCCGAACCATGTCTACAAACTCGATAAGGATTCGAAGTTGGGCAAATCGATCCAACTCTTTTTACTAAGAAGGTTAATGGGGAGCTTTTTGTATGCCAACTTTATGTAGATGACATTATTTTTGGCTCTACTAACCAAGCTTTTAACGATGAATTTTCAAAGCTTATGACTGACAGGTTTGAGATGTCCATGATGGGTGAGCTCAGGTTCTTTCTTGGATTTTAAATCAAACAACTTAGAGAGGGAACCTTTATTAATCAAGCTAAGTACATCCAAGACATGCTCAAAAGGTTCAAGATGACGGATCTCAATGGCGTTGCTACCCCAATGCAAACAAAGTGTCATCTTGAGCTCAATTCCAAGGGTAAAGATGTGGATAAAAAGGTATATCGATCCATGATTGGCTCTCTCCTTTACCTCTGCGCATCTAGGCCCGATATCGTGTTAAGTGTAGGAGTGTGTGCAAGGTACCAAGCCGCTCCTAAAGAAAGCCACTTAGTGGCAGTCAAGCGAATCTTCCGATATTTGGTTCATTCCCCAAATTTTGGGTTATGGTATCCCAAGGGTTCAAGTTTCTCTCTATGTGGTTACACCGATTCAGATTGGGCTGGTGACAAAGATGATAGGAAATCAACCTCTGGTGCATGCCAATTCTTGGGCAGGTCTCTAGTGTGTTGGTCATCAAAGAAACAGAATTGTATTTCACTCTCAACCGCCGAAGCTGAATATGTTGCTGCTGCAAGTGCTTGTACTCAATTGTTATGGATGAGGCAAACTTTAAAGTAATATGGTGTCAATTGTGACAAAGTGCCTCTTTTATGCGACAATGAAAGCGCTATCAGAATTGCTTACAATCCCGTGCAGCATACAAGAACAAAACATATAGAGATTCGCAACCACTTTATTCGGGATCATGTTGCTCGTGGAGATATTGCTCTATCCTTTGTGAGCACGAAGAACCAACTGGCTGATATTTTCACGAAGCCCCTTGATGAAGCAAGATTTTGTTTTTTGAGGAATGAGCTAAATATCATAGATTCAAGGAGCTTGGCTTGACTACCCTTGCACACTCACTTGCGCTTATTCATGTATTTGGTTTAGATGCGGGCATAGACATAGGGGGAGTGTGGTCCTAATTGATTGGGCCAACCCTCCCCCCATAATGCCGAAAGCAAGTCAAATCATTTCCCTTAATATCATTTTGTGATATGTGGGTCATCGATGAGCATTGGTTTTGAACTCAAGATACATGTTCGCGGTGTCATGCCATGCGCTCCAACATGGTGGCTTCGGCCACCGCCCTCTTCCTTGAGAAGAGTTGGTTTTTCATGGGTCTCGTTGGATTTTCTTGCATATCTCATGTTCTTATGGAAAACACACTCAAATTTGGCTTTTGATTGAGTTGATTCTTGCAAATTTGGGTGTGAATTCTGGGTGTCCAGGGGCGTTAGCATCGCTCTTCTTCCTTTTTGGCGTTTCGATGCCAAAGGGGGAGAAGTAGTTCTATTAGGTCTCGTGGATTTGCAAGGGTCGAACACAAGCTCTTCGATTTTAGTCGTTTTTATTTGCTTGCTTGTGCCTTTTCTAGCGTGAACTTGTTTGCTATTTGTGGTTGTTTGTGTAAGACTATGTCGTACTCCACAGTTTGGTACTATGTTTGGTATTCATGGATTTCTGGATTTATCTATCATGGACCCCATGGAATTCTGGAATTATGGAGCATATTTGATGGCATATGGATTCATGGGATTATCTATGTATGCCTTGGCTATATATTCCGGTGGTATGACATTTTTTCCCTAACCTTAAAGTAGTGCTCTACCTAGTGTGTGTATTTGTATTCAAATGCAAATCTTAAATATGCACACATCGAGCGTCTTTCATTATTTAAGGTGGCGTTTGCCGTTTTTATTGCAAATCCTAGTATTGTCATCTAACACCAAAAAGGGGGAGATTGAAAGAACATTTCTTAATCCCTAGTGTTTTGTGTCTTAGATAACAATACCAAGGATCATTTAATGTGTGTTGAAGTGTTGCAACTCTATTTGAGAATAAAGGGAAAAGAACTCTGCCTTTGGGGGCGGATAATCCGGCCCCACCAGGGGCGGATAATCCGCCCCTCCCTTTGCCCAAGCAGGCGCAAGCCCCGGAAGGGGGGCGGAATTTTGGCCGGATTTTCCGGCCCGCCGGATAATCCGCCCCTCAGGGGGGCCGGATAATCCGCCCCTCCTGCTCATCGCCAAGGCGCAAGCCCCAGAGAGGGGGCGGAGTTTTGGCCGGACTTTCCGGCCAGGCCGGATAATCCGCCCCTCAAGGGGGCCGGATTATCCGCCCCCCAAGATCTTCACCAAGTTTCACCAAGGCGCAAGCCCCAAAGAGGGGGCGGAGTTTCCCCCGGAGAATCCGCCCTTGGGGCGGAGTTTTTCCCAGGGGGCGGATAATCCGCCCCAAGTGGGGGGCGGATAATCCGCCCCCAAAGTTGTGCAACGGCCAGATCTGGGGAGGGGGTATTTAAGCCAGCTATCCCCCTCCTGCCAGAACTCTTGATTCATCTCGAAAAAGAACAGATCAGATCTGAAAGCTTCATCCAAGAGTGCTCCACCTAGATCCACCCAAAGGCCCCATCCCTTGGGGAATCAAAGGAGGAGAACTCGATCTTCATCATCAGCAATCAAGCGCTTCATCTCCTCTCCATTCATTTGGAGAACCTCCGATCTAGTATTTCTTGCAAATATCTAGATCCTCGTTTTTGTTTATATTGATAAAGCTTGTCCTTGTGGCAGCTTGTTGTCATCTCGGGAGCCCCCAATTCGGTTGTGGGTGTGTGCCCCGATAGTGTTGTAAAAGGCACCGGTTCCCGCCTCGAAGGGATCCAATAGTGGAGAAGGTGGATCAGGCCTCCGGTGGCGAGATCCATCGGAGAATAGGGTGAGGCCTATTGTGGCGTGGTGGTCTTAGAACCTCCCACCCCTCCAACGCAGATGTACTTCCCTTAACAAGGAAGGAACTGCGGTAAAACAAATCACTGTGTCTCCGCGTGCTCCACTACGGTTTCCTCGCTCCTCTTTTACTTGCTTAGTAGTTAGGGTTACATATAGGGAAATTCTCGTAGTTGCATATCTAGAGAATTTACTTTGTGTCAAGCCTAAAATTGAAAAAGTATTAAAAATTGGTTAGCACCTATTCACCACCCCCCCTCTAGGTGCCCATATGATCCATTTCACATGGCATAGATTTTTATGCAAATCTGATAGTACTCGGAACTAAAGGTTTGGAAGTAGTACTAGGAATGGATTGGATGTCCAAACATAAAGGATTGATTGACTGTGCCAAGAAAGCCATAACCATGACCAGTACCGCCGGAATATCAGTCGAGCATATATCTGAAATCTTACCTCGCCAATTCAAATGCAACAAGAGTATAGCCCAACCTACCATTGACCAAGTCCGGATAGTCTGTGAATACCCCGATGTATTTCCAGATGTTTTGCCCGGTATGCCCCCAGATCGGGATATCGAGTTTATCATCGAACTAATCCCTGGAACCGGACCCATAGCCCAGAGACCCTACAGTATGAACCTGTCAGAGCTAGCAGAACTGAAGAAGCAACTGGATGCCATGCTGGAAATAGGATTGATTCAACCAAGTGCGTCACCATGGAGATCACCTGTCTTGTTTGTGGACAAGAAGGATGGAGGTAACCGTTTGTGTACGGATTATCGGAAGTTGAATGATGTCACCATCAAGAACAAGTATCCCTTGCCCAAGATAGAAGATTTGTTTGATCAGTTGACCGGTGCCAAAGTGTTTTCTAAGATTGATCTTAGAACTGGCTATCATCAACTCAAAATTCGTGTAGAGGATATTCCAAAGACTGCCTTTACCACCAGATATGGATTGTATGAGTATACTGTCATGTCTTTTGGACTAACCAATGCCCCCGCTTATTTCATGAATCTCATGAATAAGATTTTTATGAACTTCCTGGATAAGTTTGTCGTTGTTTTCATCGATGACATTCTGATTTATTCCAAATCAGAAGAAGAACATGAGCTACACCTAAGGACCATTCTTGGAACCCTTAGAGCGCATCAGCTGTATGCAAAGTTTAGAAAATGTGAATTCTGGTTACAGGAGGTAGGATTCCTCGGTCATATTGTATCAGCCGGAGGAATTGCCCTTGACCCTGCCAAAGTGAAAGATGTAGAAGATTGGCAAGCCCCAACCACTCAAACCCAAGTTCGTGCATTCCTCGGATTGGCGGGATATTGCCGCAAATTCGTAGAAGGATTCTCTAGTATCACCCGACCCATGACCCAATTGCTAAAGAAGGACAAGAAGTTTGAATGGACCGACAAATGTGAAGCGAGTTTTCAAGAACTCAAGAGGAGATTGATTTCAGCCCCAATCTTGATCATGCCGGATATCACGAAGCCCTTCGATGTGTATTGTGACGCATCCAAGATTGGTCTCGGATGTGTGCTAATGCAAGAAGGCAAAGTTATATCTTATCTATCTCGACAACTGAATCAACACGAGCAAAACTACCCAACCCATGACCTCGAACTCGCAGCCGTAGTTCTAGCCCTGAAAATATGGAGACATTACCTAATGGGAAACCGCTGTGAGATTTATTCGGATCACAAGAGCCTAAAGTATATATTCACTCAGAAGGAGCTGAATATGAGGCAGAGAAGATGGATTGAGCTAATCAAGGATTACGATCTAGACATTCACTATCACCCTGGTAAAGCCAATGTGGTAGCCGATGCCCTTAGCAGATTGCCGTGCCGCTTGAACTCCATGATTTTGAAGGAGCAACCAAGTTTGCACAAAGAGATGGAAGATTTTTGAATTGAATTAGTAAGTGTAGGATTTTTGGCTAGCATAGAACTCCAGCCCACTTTGATCAGTCAGATTAAAGAGGCGCAGAAGGGAAATGCCAGTATGGACGGAATCAAACGTCGTATCGGTACAGGAAAAGTACCCAGATTCACCGAAGACGAAGAAGGAGTTTTGTGGTACAAAGGACGCCTTTGTGTACCAGCAGATTCTGAGTTGAAAGGAGTTATTTTGAAGGAGGTTCATGATACTCTTTATTCTATCCATCCCGGAGGAACTAAGATGTATCAAGATTTAAAAGAGCAATTTTGGTGGCATAAGATGAAGAGATAAATCGGAAGCTATATCACCAAGTGTGATATTTGTCAGCGAGTCAAGGCCGGACATCAAAGACCCGCTGGATTGTTGCAACCATTGCAGATTCCGGAATGGAAATGGGATTCTGTAGGAATGGACTTTATCACTGGACTGCCTACTTCTAGTAGGGGAAATGACTCTATCTGGGTCATAGTGGACAGATTGTCCAAGGTCGCCCATTTCTTACCCGTCAAGACCACATATCAGAGTTCGAAGCTAGCAGAGTTATACATCGCTAGAATCATTAGTTTGCATGGAGTCCCCAAGAACATCGTATCGGATCGAGGAACTCAGTTTACCTCGAGATTCTGGAAGAAAGTTCAAGAAGGTTTAGGAACCCGCCTAGATTTCAGCACCGCGTATCACCCTTAGACCGATGGACAAACGGAGCGAGTAAACCAAATACTCGAAGATATGCTGAGAGCATGCGTGTTAGAATATGGATCCAAGTGGGAAGACTGTCTGCCATTTGCAGAATTTTCATACAACAACAGTTATCAAGCCAGTTTGCAAATAGCCCCCTTTGAATTCATGTACGGAAGGAAGTGTCGCACCCCTTTGAACTGGTCGGAAGTAGGAGAGAGTCAGATCTTCGGACCCGACATCCTACGAGAAGCATAAGAGAAGGTTCACAAGATTCGTGAGCACCTCAAGACCGCCCAATCCAGACAGAAGAGTTACACCGACAAGAGACGTCGAGACCTCACCTTCAACATAGGAGACTTTGTTTATCTGAAAGTGTCCCCATTGAAGGGAATGCAGCGTTTCCAACTCAAGGGAAAGTTAGCCCCCAGATATATCGGACCTTTCAAGATTCTAAACCGTCGAGGAGAAGTATCGTATCAATTGGAACTACCCGAAGAGATGTCAGCCGTGCACAATTTGTTCCATATCTCGTTACTTCGCAAGTGTCTCGAAGTCCCCGAGAAGACCGAAGTGTTCAAGAATATCGATCACCGGACCATAGAGATCAACGATGACCTGACCTATCCCGAAGTACCCATTCGTATTTTGGAAGAAGCTTTTCGAACTACCCGAACCCGAAGCATCAAGTTTCTCAAGATTCAGTGGAGCAACCACACAGAAGAGGAAGCTACCTGGGAGCGCGAACATCACATCAGGACGGAGTTTCCCGATCTCTTCAAATCCTAGGTAATCTTTTCGTCCTTTTTCAAATCTCGGGATGAGATTTTGTTTAAGGGGGGAAGGTTTGTAACATCCCAAAAATACTAAACTTAAATCATCAAACTCTAATCATCAAAATTAGGGTTAACAAAAACTTTTCTAAATAAAATTATGAAAGCATGCATATGTGTATGCATTTAATTTGAAATTCTTTTGTACCACCTTGTTTGTGTGTTTCTTTGCTTGTAAAATGTTTCTTAGGTGAAATAAACATCATCTAAACATTTCCCAAACTTTTCCCAAAGACAAAAAAATCAAAACAAAGCTAAATGAGTGAATGGTCATTTTGACCAATTTAACTCCCATGCCTACTTTGGCTGTCTCAAACTTTTAGAACCTAACAGAAACTTTTCTGGATCTTTGCACCCCTTGATTGTACTCATAACAAAGTATCAAGGCCCACTTTGTGATCATCCAGAAACTTTCAAATGCATAGTTTAAATGACAATTCAAAATTGAATCTTTATCATATGGGAAGATCCCACTTTTTCAAAAACCACTCAAACAAGCTCAACTTTCAAAACCCAAGCATCTGCAGACTCACCAGCACCAATCTAGCACACTCACCAAAAATCTTTTCAAAATTAAAAACTTGAATTCATGCGGCCATTTCATCAAACACATTGCAGACACAAATCAAACAAAATCCAAACACTATTGTGAGCAGTGATTCTTGCCTAACTGGTTCCCTATCTAGCTCACAACCAGCTCAGTGGATCATCTAGCAAGATTAACCAAGCACTAGCACCACTGTGAGCTTGCCAAAACCATCAATGGTGAACAGCCGAAGCCACCCTTGCCACCCCAGTGAAGACAGCAAGATAGGAAGGAAACTAGCCGTGCCAACCTTGTCTGGGAGGCAGCCCACTGTCCACCGCCACTCCCTGTCCAGCGCTCGAACCCTGCCAGCCACTGGACCACACGCACGGACCGCGCCCAGACCGCCAGCGACCATGCCGAGCGTGCGCCAGAGCGCCACCCTCGACCGAATCCCACAGACCGCGCGCCGCCCTCACCGCGTGCATACATGATCACCATCGACCTAGGAGACCGCCAAACATCCTCGTTCGCTGCCCCGTGCCGCACAGCCACCGCTCGCCGTCGAAGACGCCGCCTCTGCCGCGCAGAACGTCACGTGTTCCAGACCAAACCGCACCACCCCTACAAGCGCATTAAAGCCGTAGAGCATCGCTAGGAGACCACCAAGCGATCGCCACCACCGGCCATGCCTCTAGCAGCCCGTAGCCATGTCGCCACCGTCGCCTGCCCATGCCGTTCGGTCTCACCGTCAAGACTATAAATAGAGGACTCCCCCACTCGAATTCTTCACACCATTCCACCCCTCTCTCACCCAGAACCACCCCACCTCAGTCCCGGAGCAAGGCGAGCAGCGCATCGCCGAAATTTCACCAGAGCCCGCCGCCTCTGGAGAAGAAGGGCGCCATCGATTTGTCCACCCCAGGAGTTTCCACGACCACCCCTGAGTTCGTCATCGTCGACTTCGTCGTTCACCCGCCTCGCCGACCCTCGCCTGCACCCCGGTGAGCCCCCAGCAACCCCCACTGGCCGCGCTAGGTTTCTTTCTCGCCGGCGTTGCCCAACGTCGATGATGACTCCCAGCCGTTGGATTAGAATCAGATCGAACGACCCACGTAGCCCCGTACCGCTTCGCACCCCCTGTCTCACTGACGAGTGGGGACAGCCACTTAAGCAGCCTGCGGAAGCACTGCGCTTAGAAGGCCGGCCCGTTAACCTTTCCCGCGCAACCTAGTTATTTGAATTAAACCTTTTCTATTTTATTTCAAACTCACTTCTGTACCCAACTTCAAAAATCAACCCAGATCGATTCAGTGCACAAAATTGAATGAAACCAATTTTGTTGGAAATGTCTAGGAATGCTCAATCCAAGCCCGTTGGATTCAAGTCATTTGGATATATAGATCACTCATGGTAAAAATAACAAGGCAGAAGCTTTTCTGCATTCAAACATTTTTCAAATTTAAAGCATAATAGCTTTTGAGTTGATTCCAACTCTCAAAAATCACATTTAACCATACCTTTCAGAATATATAAAAATATATAGGTTTACTTGCAGAAATAATGTTCAAGTAATAAAAGAATGCTACATAGGCATTTCTAGTCACTTTATTTAATGAAAATAAAAGGGTAAAACCTTATTAAATTGTGACACCACTTTAAATCATGTTCCCATGGACTAAAATATGTGGTGATGACATGTGTCAACATGATCCCATGTTTGGTTTGGAGAATATTAAATCTTAAGTAGTTTTCCAATGAGTAGAAATTACTTTTCTAAAAATAAAGGAATTAAACCAAGCCTTAATCTTGTAATGATAGAGATGATGTTAGATCATCTATAGGACCCTTGTGTGTGATGATTACAAGTAGTTAAGTACTGTTTGGTGATTGTGTACCTCGTATTTATTTATAGATGCTAGTACCGACCAAGGATACGAGGAGGAAGGAGGATTCTACGAAGAAGAAGCCGAGGAGAACTTCAACCACTGCTCTGCACAAGGCAAGCTAAAACTTGCAAGATACTCTACTTTAGCAATCTTTATTAACTAAGTGGACCAATGCAAGCTAAAACTTGCAAGATACTCTACTTTAGCAAGCTTTATTAACTAAGTGAACCAATGCAAGCTAACCCTTGCAAGATACCCTACTGATGCCACAAAACACTACTTGTTACTATGCCCACTATATGCCTTAAGCATATGTGATCATATCCACTTGATAAACCAATCCTAGTTTTTACTTACAAGCTTTATACTTTATTTCTTTATCAAAGCTATTACTTAGAGTTTACTTAAGTGAATTATAGATACTAGAAAGATATTTGAAGGTTACATCAAGAGCATAATATTTGGCCTAAGCTAGATAATCTTGATGTCATCTTAAGGCATGAGATTGAACTTAGTTAGAACTCCACTAGTTTACCACCCCTCATTATTGCTTACCCCCACCTGTAGATGCTAGTGCTAAGCATAAAACTTGATCAACTTTAGATGGGAATACTTGGTGGAAAAATGGTTATGAAAACCTTGGAATGATGGATCATTCTATTGAAATGTTTTGGACATGTGTTTCCGAACACCTGATGATTTTGGTGATGAAAATGTTGAGGCATGAGCCTTAGCCCTTTATAAAACTGATGGTTGTCTGGATGCGATACCATTCCAATTTTATTGTACAACCACAATACCCGAAGATTGGGTAGGGCTTCACTGGAAACTTATATACCTTAGTATTAGTTCCCTCACGGCCAAGGTCTGAGCTGAGGCTACCTTGTGAAGATTGTCCACCTGTGCAGTACCCAAGATGACAGTTGGTCATGGTTGGGAGGCCAAACTCACAGGAGAGGTTCTTATACTAGGGCGTGTAATTGAAAGGTTAGGATTGATTATCCGCATACTGAGTATGGTGAATTCAGGATTTGTTTGTGACGGATGTATCGAATGTTGTGGTGAAAGTGTACAATCTTTGCAGAGTGTCAAACTATTCGAATAGCCGCGTCCGCGGTTATGGACAGTTGGAGTGGCCATACTGTTCCCCCGTCAGACTTTTCAAAATGACTTGTGAAATGAATTGAGACTTTGACTTGACCACAACAGGGTTGTGATATGAAATACAAGTTCCCATTTAGGTGTTATAAAACTTCAACTAGCATTCGTTGCTTCTAAAACTTAGTAGAGATAAATCTGGCTTTTGCAAAACAACCCTAGAGCCTAGTGTCCTATTATCAAAAACCCCTTACACTTGTTAGTATTAGTTTGCGAGTACTTAAAGAGTACTCATGGCTTTGTCCCTGGCTATTCCCATGGCCAGACTATGAAGAGGAGTACCTGGAGGATGGACCCCAGGAAGGTTACGACAACTAGGATCATCTCCCATCGTCAGCATTGCCTGTGACCCCGACGATGGAGCTTCGCCTACGCTACCGTTATTATAACGTATTCCGCTGCTTGATGTTGTATTAAGAACTGGATCATGAGATCCCTATTTGTGTAATAACTTATGTACGGTTTGTAATGGATGATGTACTATGGTATCCAATTCTGTTATGTCTCGCAAAAATGGTAATCCTGGGATTGCGATGTATGGCATAACAGGCATCTGGGATTAAAAATCCGGGTGTTGACATGGACACTCGTGGCATCACTAAGGTTTGTGTTCCTTTTGCATAATGATTACTCATATCAGCTAGAGGAGTGATTTCATCATGTTACAGCTACCCGGGAGTGCCAAGAACTTACCCATTATGGCATTGCTGCTACATATGTTTAATCAACTCATAGCCAAAATCTAGGAGTTCCCCCCATGAAGATCGTTCGTAGGCCAGCGAAGTTGTTGGCATCCCATGAAGTTTGACACGCATAAAGCTATATCATTCTTATGATTTATAAGTCAAACTTTGGCATGCTCACAAAAACCGCTAAATATTAATTCAATTGAACAAATCTTTTCAAAGAGAGATATCAAGTCAATCATTATTTTCTGTGGTGTTGAGTGTCTCTAGGAATAAGCTTTCAAGACTAAAACACTACAACATCCAAGTCTTTAGTTTGTGAGACTTTTTCTTAGATCAATTGTTTAGCAAATTTTTAGGCAAGACCTGGTTAACTACAAGAGCTGGAACAAAACATACCCAATTAAATACCCATACAAACAAAATTTTACTACAATATAGAGACTCACTCCACCAATATAACATCTCAACATTACTACTAACTAGCATGGGTTTCTCAAACTTCAAAAGTGGGGAGTCATAAGGCATACCTATCATGTTTGGTTCCACTTCTCTCTTCCCTTTTTATTTGTTTCTTGGAAAATCAAAGTCAATCACTCTCCTGCAAATCAACGAGAACTTCGAGGCGAAAATAAAAAGAGAGAGGGAAAATAAAGATAAAGGAGAAATCTTTTTGTGGTTTTTGAGAAGGGGGATTAAAGAATAGAAAATTGGCGGCAAAGCTCGGCTTGAAAATCTCAAACAAAATAAAATAACTAAGATAAAGTGTTGGGGAAACCAAAACGAGTGCTTATAAACTCAAAGAAAAGCATAACCTCGAAAATAAGATAAAGCAAATAAAAACCAAAATATAAAATAGATAGAAAACCTCCCCAAGCTTAGGCTTTTGCAAGCCCTTCAAATCACTGTGGTTGGGGGAAAGTTGTAAATCCAGTCCGCAAATTGAGTTGAAAGGTTACTTGTTGTTTCTCGGAGGTTTAGGGAGATATTATGCATTCCCTCCACAGTTCCTCCAAGTTCTTGGAAATCTTGATATGTTGCGAACCGGTTTGGTGGCTGTTGCTCCTGATGAGGGACTTCTTGCTCCTCCTCTTGGTCCTCATCCTCCTCCAGAATCTCCTCCTCGGGTTGGTGTTGCTCAACCTGCAAGTCATAAAGCACACATCCTTCCTCGATAGAGAAAATATAATTAGGCAAAGGAGCGGGGTAGATACGCCCAGCTCCAGCAATATGCAAATAATAAACACCACCTCTCATGGTAAGCATTCCACAAGCCCTCAAAGTAGAGAAACCAACACGTTGCTCACCTAGTACCGGTTGTAACTCACCTAGGTCAATGCCTAGAACATTGGCAAGCATAGTGATGACACCTCCACAAGTGATTGGTCCTTGGCTTTGGTGGGATTGGTACTCCAAGTAGCTCACAAGAATTGCGCCCAAGTGAAGTGACAAGTTTTCATAGTTGAAAGAAGCTTTTGTGAGGACTAAAATGTCCTCCTCATTGAGTCTTGTAAACTCATTGCGGGCCTGCAAGGTGTTAGAAATAACATAAAACAAATAGCGAATAGCGGGATGTTAAATATTCTTCCCTCTACTAACTCTAAAAGTAAAGCTCGTTCTATTATAACAGTGTTCAGGGGAAGGTTCCATGTTGGTAAAAGCTGCGCGCAGAGTATTAGGATCATTTTTGGGTAAACCAAAACAATTACACCATTCATGAGTCAGAAAGAAATCTTATCCTCCCCATGCCATGCCTTAACGGTGCTTTGCAAAGAGCTAAAAAATTCAATGGTTAACCGGCGATAGATTGGTGCATCATGGAATACAAAGGTTTGTAGGCCAACTCTATTGCAAAGTAAATTAAAGTTATTAGAAATACCGAGTTGGTTCAAAGTGACGGGGCAAGGCCACTTGGTTGCCTTGACTTCTCGGTTTTTGATCCTGTCAAAACGATCACGGTGGGCTTCGTTCTTTAATCGAATCCCCATGCATTTCTAAGCTGCAGCCCGAGAAGAACTAGCTGCGGCAAGAGCACGTGTCTGGCTCCTCGTGTTCATCTTCTAAAAATAAAAGAGACAAATATAAAACTTTTTGATCCAGCAGTAATAGTCATAACATAATCCTTTGAAGGAAATATGCCCTAGAGGCAATCATAGAGATGATTATATTTCATATGTATCCATGAGTTATTGTAATGTTCCTTGAATATCCATATCAGGCAACTTATATTTATTGGCAATTATGTGAATTGTTTGTGAAACTCTTTACTTGTATGGTTATTTAAGAGTTGTCCCTAGTCGGAGTTCATGTGAGAACACACATGAATACTAAACTAGCACATCGATTGGTTGATGACTATGTTTTGCAAGTCATAGACATGGATATGTCAAACCAATGATGTGGACACATGTTATGAACATGGGCTTGGACTGACCCAACCTGAGACTGGCAATTAGTTGTATCTCTCTCTCTACACATCGTGTACGTTTTGTCCTTAGACCTAAGATTGTCGCATGTACTTGAGATGTGGATCGACCTACTTTGGGGCTATCAAACGCTGCACCGTAACAGTGTAGTTATAAAGGTAGCTTCCGGGTTTGTCCTGAAGCATGCTGAAAGACATGGTCAATCAAGATGGGATTTGCCCCTCTCTCCTTGAGAGATATATCTCTGGGCCCCTCGAGTGATCGGATCCAGAAATGCATGGACGTGCTATCTATGGTTAAGAGTTAACCTAGTAAAGGGATTCCGAATCACGGTATCGAGAAAGGGAGGTCAGCTTGGAGCTAGACCAAATATCGTGAGGCAAAGGGAAAGACATGTACTAAACCTTGTGATGGTTCGTCCGATATGATCTTTGTATGCGTTTAGGAGTTGGCACGTCTTGCTAGAGGCCGCTACCAACTATTGACAGAATAAGTGTATTCGTGTCATGTCTATGCGCATATGAACCTATAGGGTCACACACTTAAGGGGCTGGAAGCCTAATGAGGATTGAATCCGAATTAGACCAGGCTTAGGATACTAATGGGCTGCTAATGTAGAAGCCCACTAGAGACGCCTATATAAGAGAGGATGGGGCGAGCTGACCAGGGTTAGACCTGAGATCATTCCCAGCCGCCACTCCTCACGCCTGTGTTGCACGCGCGGACCTGGCAGTCCGACGTCTAACGCTTCCATCCTGTACGTGTGGATACCTCGGAGGCGCTGCATCTGTAGCGCTTGGACGAGCCGCGCAAGGAAAGCTGCTCGTGGGACGAGGAAAAGGAGGAGATGTGGAACGTCTGCACTGCCTCGACGCGCTTCATCAATTCCGTAACTGCGCGTCTAGTGGTAATCCCGTGATCTATGACAACAGTAATCCTGGTATACGTGGTAGAAATTTTTGATTTGCGCTAGTGTAGCCTACCCGTATCCCTTCATCCACATCATAGCACACTAAAGAATCTCCTCAACATAATAATATAAGCAAGATAATCATGGCAATTAGTTCAAAACAAGTCTCATCCTAGATTGATAATGACAATAGATCAGAGATGAATTTGTAAAAAGTAATTGGAGGATCAGAGGAGAAACATACCGTAGATCACTTGTGTGCGAGGAATTCGAACAAAATTGAGCAGGGGTGAAGATCCCTTGAGGTTTTGAGAGAGTTTGGAGGTAGAAGATAGAAAAAGGATTGTATTTTTGATGTTTTGGGTACCTGCCCAAGTGTTTAAGTGGTCGAATGCAACTATACAGCGGCAACTATATGGCGGGAATAGGATGTTCCAGCCGTATAGTTGGTCGGACGGAAAAAAATTAGGGTTTCCTAGGGTTTCTGTCTGGTGGCTGTAACTACGGCGATAACTATACGGCCGAAACTTTTGTTCCCACTGTATAGTTGGTCGTCAAACCTTATGTACTTCTGGGATGAAAAATTATCGATGGGTACCATAATTATACGGCGGCAACTACGGTGGGAATTTTTATTCCCGCAGTATAGTTGGTCGTTAACCTTTCTGTACACATCAAAAAATTCTATTTCTTCGAGAATTACTTTTTAGACTGAAACTTAGCAAAACATCTTGTTTTGACAGAAAAATGACATACTAAAATTTCGAACAACTATGGCATATATAAAGCAGGAACTTTTAGTACCACTGAATCTCTTCCTCTCACTGGAGTTTTCTAGCACTCTTTATTCTTTATAAAACTTAAATTAAAACTTAAAACTTAACTCAACCTTAATTTCTCATGGATTGCCTCCCATGCAGCGAAGTAATTGGCATTCAAAGTGATGGACTCCTTATCATCTTGCTTGGCTTTGTTTTTCCTGGGGAAATGAATAACAAAAGGATCCCGCGAAGGCAATTGAAGCTTCACGTTCCCTTCATGCAAATTGATTAAAGCCTTAGTAGTTCTTAAGAAAGGACGGCCTAATATAATAGGGACAGTAGCATCTTAGGGCATGTCAATAATAACAAAATCAATAAGAGCAGGACAACCTTTAATGTAAATTAAAATATTTTCTTTAATGCCTACTGCTTGTTTATAAGTAGAATCTGCTAGATGTAATTTTAGTTCTGTGATTTCAAAAGAGCCAAGATTTAACATGTTAAAAAGACTATTTGGAATTGTTAAAACACTTGCACCTATATCATATAGTGCAGCTATTTCATTAGTCCCAATTTTAATCTTAATGATAGGCTCAAATATATCATCTAGCTTAACAGGCAATTCTTCAGCAATTTTCTTATATTCTTCTTCAAGCTCACGTACCTTTATTGCCACCGAATTAATGAAGTGTTGATACATGGCTTCTTCATTTCCTTCACTTAACGGTATCTTGACATTGATCCTTTTTACAAGATCTTCAACAGATTAGTTTGGTGAAGGGGAATTACTATAATCAAGTTCTTCGGGCTCCTCCCTTTAGATTCTTATCATCTTGAGGTCTTCAACTGTATTGGGCTCAACTTTACCTGCAAATTTAGCTAGAATGAGAGTTTGAATCTCGGTTATCTTACCTAGCTGTGCCTCAACGATCCTTGTTCTTTCTTGGAGGGCATGCAAATCATTTCTCAAACTAACATCTTGGTTAGATAATTTACCAAGCATAGCATTCTCCGTAATTTTGACTAGAATATTATTTTTCTCATTTTGCGAGTCCATAAAAACTTTAAGAGTTTCTTGGAGACTAGTATTACTTAATGCCATATTATTATTAGAGTTATCTGTTGGAATAGAGTAATGTTTCTGAAAGTTTGGATTGTAATTCTTCTTCCAAGCAGGGTTATAATCATTACGAGCTATGAAGTCTATTTCTTCAATAGTTAGTTAGGGAGTAGTTCTTATCGGGGTTTCCTTACCTTTAACGGCTAATATAAGCTCATTCAACTTAGCATTGAGTTCTTCATTCTCTTGAAGTGTGACAGAGTTCACCTTCTTTGTATTTGCTCTTTCTACATGCCATTGGGCATGGTTATCTTGCATATTATCTAGCAGCTACTTTTCTTCGGTAATTTGCTTACCCATAAATTTTCCTCCAGCTGCAGTATCTAGCATAGACTTAGAAACAGGGTTAAGAGCATTATAAAATAAATGGATAATTAACCAGTCTTCCAGACCATGTCTAGGACAGTTTCTCATGCATTCTTTCATTCTTTCCTATGTAAGCGTTAGTGGATCATGTTATTCCTGTCTAAAATCAGTAATATTAGATCTGAGTTGCATAGTCATTGCAGGTAGAAAGAATTTAGTCATAAATAAGAAGTACATTCCACCCATAATACAATAGTATTTCTAGGCAAAGATAGCAACCATTCTTTTGCTCATCCTCTAAGAGAGAAAGGAAATAAGCGCAACTTGACCGCATCGGGGTCAACATCTTTAATGCACATCATATCAAATATTTTAGTGAAAGTATTTAAATGCATACTATCTTCTATAGCAGAGCCTCCAAATTGATTCTGTTAAACCAAACTTAAATAGCGGGGCTTAATTTTATAATCTTTAGCAGCAATTGTTGGCTGAGTAATAGGAGTACGCAAATAATCATTGTTAGGAGTTGCAAACTCCCCAAACTTATTTTCAGTCATACTTCCTATGTTTTTGTATTTTCTTAAACAAGTACTAATAATGATAAAGTAAGAGTTAAAATACTAACTAATTTTTTTAGTTTTTCAAATAAAAACTGAAAGCAAACTAACAAAATTAAAAACGAGAATTAAAACTAGGAAGGTTCCTATTAACCTCACCAGGGTAGCTATTGCTTCCCCGGCAACGGCGCCAGAAAAATGGTTGATACCTTCAATCTGTATTACGGATGTAGTATAACTCTTTTTCCCTAGTAGACCTATGTTTATTGAATCCTCGGGAAGCAGAAAGCAAAGTGAAATTATTTAAACGGACCTTCGAGAGTTTTAGAATTCCTATTGCGTTTTCACCGAACCAAGAGTTTGTGATCTTGTTGTTGTTGTTGACGATGGAGAGAGAGGGGGCCTAGGGTCTTCTGTTTTCACCAGTAGCTATGCAAAAAGATCTGATGGGAATAACATATAATAATAAAGTACTCATGTAATTATTAGAGCAAGATAATTATATGTGGGCAGTGCATCCATAAATATTATCACCTCCGCAACCTCTTATGGCAATAACCTACTAGTCTCATCCATGGAAGAAAGAGAACTAATGATATGCATAGTGATGTCACCATTAATCCCAAGTAAGTTCCTCACATACAGCCGTACTACCCTTTCTATCACTAGGGTTCCTATCCTGCAGATCAATCATTACTCACACTCCCTTTATCTGGATCAATCCTCGGGGTCTTGGGTACCTGACAAGTCCTTAGATTGAGGCAAGAGAGAGTACTACAATCATCATGTCATACAAACTAATACATGATCCCATCTATGATAAATAACATGCACAAAAGCTACATGGCTAGGCCGAAGCCCTTAGCCAAGAATAATTACTCACACATAGAGATGAAATCGACAATCATAAACATTGTAATAGAGATCATAGAGTTGATAGCAAATAGTCTTACAATGTCGTCAATTGGAGATGAGATCTACTATTACAAGTGGTGGAAGATGGCTATGGTGGTGGAGAAAGGTTTAGAGGTTTAGATCTAGATCTATTCCTTCGGCATGGTGGCAGAGAGAGTTTAGGGTGAAATAAGCAATGTTGTGGAGTCGGGGTGGCTTGTTTCTCGTCGCCTGAAGCCTCTTTATATAGGGGTCCTTTCACGAAAGTTGTTCTGTTTGACCTAAGGAGGTTGGTGCAAACAATACGGCGACAACTATATGCCACGGGCCATGTAGTTGGTCGTTAAGCTTTGCAGTAGCCTCCTCACGGCTCCTGGTTTCTTTGGCGTGTTGGAAATCTTATATCTTTGGCATTTATGTAGTGATTTTCATCATAATACGTCATTATCTACGCATGAAAAAATAGCAAGAAAGGATTGCATACCCCTTCGATCATTAGGCATTAGTGGCAGGTTTAAGAGAGATATTTCATCGAATATATGAATACTATCTAGTTTAAATGCGGACGTGGATGGATATATTTCATAGCCATCACGAAGCAGCAGCGTCGTTGCCATCATGATCACCCGGTCCAACCAGACTACCACTGGTCTAAGGAAAACCACCAGTCACTGTCCCGACGACCCTACCACTGCCCAGCCTTGGCACCCTCCAGAACATCATATTAGGCCCACTAAGGCGAGGTTGCTGTCAGATCCAGGCCCGCCTAGCCTAGATCTACCCCGGTGACACACCAAAGCCTAGAGGACCTCGAGGAGGCCATCACCACCGCTAGGAGCTCAACGGGTAGGGAGCCTCGTCGCTTCCCGTACTAGACCACCCCAAGCCTGCCTAGCCGTTGGAAGGTCCGGGTTAGGGCTCGAGTCAGCGCGCCGCCCTGCAAGAACCCCTGTCGCCTAGCACCGTCGCTGCACCTTCTAGACGAGAGCCATCCTGCTAGGCAGCAGCCGCCTCGACGCCATCCAAACCACCGCCACCCACGGCCATCTCCAACATCCGCCCTCGCCGCCCGGACCAGCAGCCACAGGACCAGAGCATAGGACCACCTGCACCACGCAGCCCTCCATGCCACAGTAGGGCGGCGCCATCGTGCCGAGCATCACCAAGGCTACCACCACGCCACCTAGCCAGACGCCACCACCAGTCGTTGAGCTTGACCCATGCCAAGATCTGGCGAACAAGGGGAGAAGAGGGGGTCTATCGTCATTGACGCCGAGCGGCTTTGCCGTCGCCACATCCCAGTGGCGGCAAGAAGGAAGGGGAGGAAGGGGCAGCCCGCCTAGCAGCGCTAGGGTTTCCCTGGTCGCTAGCGGGAGCGACAGGAGGGGATGACTCACTCTCACTCTTATTTGATTTCCATGCTAGCAAGCTCTAAAATTCATATGTGATACCAAACACGGGTGCTTCGCAACCTCACCCGTTCACACAAAAAATAAACGGCCTTAGAGCATGACTAACAGCGTTCGTAAACAGGCCAAGCCGGTATTTTTACGGCGAGTATACGGGCTCTGGGCTGCGTGGGCGAGCTAACAGAGCCCGTATAGGGCCCAGCCTGTTAACAAAGTTCACGGCCCCCTCTAAACGGCCCGTGCCAACCCCTACTAGTACCGGTCGAGGGAGCCGACATGGGTCAGAACCCGCATCCCTCTTCCACGTCCAAACCCTAGCCTCGCGTCGCCGCTGCTCATAGCCCTCTTCTCCGGCGAGCGATTCGTGCGGCTCCAGCGCCAGATCCGCCCCGTCGACTATGAGATGTCCACCCTGTGCCATGGATGCGGACTGGGGGTGGCCGTAGCGGTGGGGGAGGAGGAGGTGGTGGTGGCCATCGGCCGCTTGGGAGATCCTCGCCACATCCGTGCGGCGATGAGGCGGCGAAGGCGCTGGTGAGGTCCATCGGGGACAAGCGGCAGGCAGCCCGCCGCTGGACCAGCTGCGGGCTCCGTCCCCCGCCGTCGCTCGCCCCCTACACGGACGAAGCCCCTACGCCGGCGCCACAAGCTCCCACTCTGAGAGGAGGAGATGGAGCATCCCGTCCTCGTCCTCGCGCAGGCGCCACGACGAGGAGGAGATGGAGCAGCTCCGCAAGGCGCTCGCCGCCTCCACGGCCGACCAGGAGGAGAAGAGGCGCCGCGAGGAGGAGGAGGTAGGGGCCGTCGTCGCCGTGGTGGAGACGGCCATATGGCAGGAGGAGCTGGAGGAGTCCCTCACGGCGATTCGTGTGTCACGGAGGAGGAGCAGTCCGGATCCCATGCCATGGAGATGGACATCATGGTCCTCGACGACTAGATCGACGGCGAGGCTAACAGAGCTCGGATTATAGCCATATGAGGACGACGCGCCGTCCTCCGGCAAGCTCTCCATTTTTATTTTTATTTTTAGGTATAATTTTGCTATGTAATTACGCGTATGAACGATGATCGTCAATGCACGATTTTACATGTTACGAGTAAGGACGCTGATATGCGTTGACGCCGTCAACATAAAAATCGCGAGCACAGGGACCAGCGTCAACATAAAAATTGCGAGTACAGGACCGTACTTGCGTTTTACATGTCGGGTGTTTAGTCATGCTCTTGGGGTACACATAAGTGTTTGTGTTCCATTGCGTTCTAAGATGAGAGAACGGTAGATTGCTTCTTGTGTCTGCAGCTCTTCTTTGACTTAGAGGAGGCATGCAGGTACGCGTCGTTGGGATTGGTCCGCAATGCTTCGCGGATGTTGCTATGTACTTTCATAAGTGCTAGACGCCGGCGGTGCTTCGGCAGAAAGATGCGGTTCATCACCTCGAACGAGAAACGCTCGTTGGTGGTCTTATTGTAGTTGTAGTGAGAGCGTCATGGCAACGACGGGTTCGGCAACCACTCACGACGGGTTCGGCAACCACCACGGCCGCTCGGACGCCTCTACTCTGTCGGCGTCGGGTTGACACGGAGCTCGTCGGGTCGACCCGGCGGCCAGACATGGTGTTTTTTGTGCTGTGGGTGGTGCGTGTATGGTCGAAGATATCTCGACGATCTCCCATACTTATGGCTGCGCCTGGACGCGACGAGAAACGTCCAAAACTCGTGGAAAACAGCGGGAAAAAAGACAAAAAAAAGGCGTGCGGCGGGAAGCCACTGAAAATACGTCGGTGTTGGCAATGGCCAGGCGAGAACAGATAGATTCGGTCGGCCGAAAAAGACTGGACCACTGTCTCAAAATGACCATGGCCAGATCCAAACATATTTAGGATGAGTAGTCCCGAGATGCCCTTATAGAGCACATCGTAAGTGTGTGTGTTCCATTCGACGCGCCGTCAGATATATATCACATGAAAGAGCACGGATTCCGGATAAAAAATGGCCGGCTGCCCCGGAACACTAGCGCGTAGCGCTGTTCAGTATGGACTAATATCGGGCATCTACTAAAATAAAATACTATTCCATTCATTTTAAAATATAAAATATACCTAAGCGTTTTTAGTATGTAGGTTTGAAAAAATGTACTCTAAACCTACAATTACAATAAAAAATGTCTAGATACGCTATCTTCGGATACGGAGGGACTAGTAGCACGGGAGAAGAAAGAGCTTGATTTCTCGTGCCATGCACTGCCGACCGCGAGAGCTCTTAACCTGATGAAATGCTTCCGTGTCCTCGCACCTCATCACCGCTTTCTATACGCGTCACACGTACA
The DNA here is from genome assembly GCA_916181665.1 of Avena sativa. Taxonomy (NCBI): domain Eukaryota; kingdom Viridiplantae; phylum Streptophyta; class Magnoliopsida; order Poales; family Poaceae; genus Avena; species Avena sativa. Next base: position 16,302,505 of record OV702279.1, on the reverse strand, counting down.
CAGAACACGCGTCGTGGCATGAGTCATTGTCATGTGTATCGCCGGGGCATACTATAAATCAGACCGCATTGTCCCACGAAATCTTCCTAACCAGTTGACGACACCAGCCAAAAAAAGATCCGCGAAACGAAGCCAGGAAGAGAAAGAGTACTCGCGTGCTCGAGAGAAATATCAAGAAGCAGCTAGAGCTAGCCATGCAGGCCGGGAAGAGCGCCATGGAGGCCACCAAGGAGGCCGCCGCCAACGTGGGTGCCTCGGCGCACTCCGGCATGGAGAAGACCAAGGCCACCGTCCAGGGGCAGGCGGAGAAGGCCACGGCGCACAACGCGTCCGACAAGGAGGCGGCCGGGGTGAGGATGCGGGAGCGCGTGCGGGGAGCGGAGGAGGAGAAGCAGCACGCCGTGCTCGCCAACGCCGCCGCCAAGGAGCGGGCCAGCGCCGGCACGTACCACCCGTCGCAGGGCGCGCCGGGGATCGTGCCGGGCGGTGGCCCGGCGGGTGGCCACGTCGAGGACGGCGTCGCGGAGAGCCGGCCGGTCGGCCTGGCGACGGGCACCGGGAGGCCCAGCGCCGCGCATAACCCGCATGTTGGAAGCGACTTCCCGCAGGCGCGCGGCACCGGTGGCCAGTACCAGTGAGATCCAACTAGTACAGCTGTGTGTATCTCTGCATGTAATAACCGGATCAGCTCTGTCAGTGTACACGAGACCAATAACTATGTTGCCATAGAATAAGTTTCTCCGAGAGGAATGATTTAGGGGCTTCGCAATTCAGCTTTGTGTCAGATTTTGAATTACAAGTTTAATTTAAAAACCGTTTGCAACGTATTTAAAACCGTTTGCATACCTGGGTTCGTAACGGAGGGAGCTTTAAAATAATATTAATATTAACTATATTTTGACAATATTTAAAAATTGATTTTTGTAACTTGACAAAACGTTAAAAACTACTCCCTCCGTCCTAAAAAAATGTGACAAACTTGAATATATCTAGAGCTTTAAAATAAGACTAATATTAACTATATTTTGACAAAATTTAAAAATTGATTTTTGTAACTTGACAAAACGTTAAAAACTACTCCCTTATTCTTAAAAGAATGTCTTCGTCCTAAAAAGGATGTCTCAAGTTTGTCTAAATTTGAATATATCTAAACACTATTTAGTATATAGATAAATCCAAATTTAAATAAACCTAAGACATCTTTTTTAACACTATTTAATATATAGATAAATCTATTTTAAACAAATTTGAGACATCCTTTTAGGACGGAGGAGTATATGAAACTTGGTTTTTTGGTTTTTTTTGCTAAAACAGTCTCTTCCTTTATGTTTCAAACTTTGTTCATCATAATTAGAAAATAGTTAACAAAATCATTGGAATTGAAAAAATAAAATAAATTAAAGAAAAACAAAAAAAAAACAATAATACAGTATGTTTTATTGTAAATCATAACATTTTATTACGTTTTAAAATTTAAGTATTCAATTTTATTGATTTAGACTTGTTTAAAAGATTTAATCAAAATAAATACATCAGTTCAAAAAACTTAATCAGATAATTATTCCAAATTATATGACTTTTTAGTACGATGTCAAAGTGTGCGCATCCTTGTACATCGATTATTGTGGCAACAGCCATCTAATTCTAGTTGACTCAAATGAATTTCGTTGGTGGCACACAGGAAGGAGTGTAGTTGGCTCAGACGAAGGGCGACAACTGCTGCGCGTATAGAGACATCATGCAGATCTAGGAGCTCTATAGATGTCAATATGCACCATCGAAGGGTATCCTTCTGCCGAGACACACTCTGACACCGGAAGCCGCCGACGCCCTATGCAATGGCGATAAGCACATGGCCTTTCGAAGGACGATAAGCACATACGCCGTCGAAGGACCTCGATCAGTCGAGACTTCACCACCAACAGGAACATCCATGTAAGTTGGTCACATATACTTAGCTAGTTAGCTTGGACATGGAGTTGCAGAACAATGCATATAGACCGGGTCTCGTTGATGGAACCTATGCCGGATGCAAAGGGCAATGAACAGCGATGATTCCACAAGGACGAAAACGACATCCGTCACCCACACTGACGCAAAAAAAACAATTCGTCTTTTCATTAATTAAGAGAAGGTGCTTGGTTAATTACCGGAAAACCGGTAAAGATTTGTGACACGAGACTACTCTAATTAAGTTGGTAGTTTTTTTTACAATCAATATCATCATATATTGATAGTAGCAAATAATACATAATAATAGAGAGAGCCAAAAGGCAAGTGCTAGGCGTTCCCCGGACGCTCCCATCGTCCTGCTTTCCGTGCTGACACGTGTTCATTTGCTGCAAAACATCTCGTGTTTGCTACGTATGTCCCCACTTTTGCTTTCGAAGCAAAAAAGAAAAATGGTTCGTTTCAGAAATAGAACATCTCGCCGGAGACTTCACCGGAGATCATGCAGCAAAAACTTGTGCTAATGCAGCAAAACCGACTTCGCCGGAGACATCGTCGGAAAAAACTCGCCGGTGACTCTCGCCGGAGACCTTGTAGCAAAAAGTTGACATTATTGTAGCAAAACCACAAGACGGTTGTAGCAACAAAGTTCTTCTAATGTAGCAAAAATCCTACTTCGCTAGAGACATCGCCGGAGAATTTAGCCGGAAAACCTCGTCGGAGAACTTGTAGCAAAATTTTTATGGTATTGTAGCAAAACAAAAAAACAGAGATAGCAAAAAAAATATATCAATATAGCAAAAATCAAAGGCTAGGTTTTGTAGGCGGCCTTGAGGACTTGCAGGAGCGGCGGCCATGGCGTCCAAGCTTGCAGCCGATTTGGCCGTCTCTTGTAGCAGTGTCGGCCTCCCTCTGTAGCGAAGGAAGGCGGTGAGGGATTGCAGCAGCAGGGAGGTGTGAACCTGCATGGACCTTGGAGGCTCCGGGTGGCGGGCTCCGGCGAGCAGGCCTCGACGCATATCTGTCGCTAAGGAGCATCGTGTCGCCCTGTCTCGGGGGCCAGCAGCTCTGCTCCGAGGCGTGCAGCGGCGTGGGATCTCCATGGGAGCATGGCGGAGGCGAGATTCATCCCAACGGCAGCGAAGTCCAGCCCGACGACGGCGCTTCGATGGATGAGCTAGAGGGGTGGCGTTCTGATGGAGGAGCAGGGGCATGTGGTGGGGGTGAAGCCCAGGAGAAGGAGCAGTGATGCACGCCGGCGGGAGCCATCTGGTGTCGAGCGAGCACATGAGATAGAGGATGAGCGGTTGAAAAAAATTGGGGATACCATTCTACCAGCGGGGCCCGCCTACAATATGGCAACGGAAAAGAGCAGCGTGCGTCCGGGGAACACCATCATTTTCCGAGCCAAAAACTGTCTCCAGCAATTATAAAATAAAGCCTAAAAAACCAACAAATCTTCTTCAAGGTCTTCAAACTCTTTCTTCTTTCAAGACATCATCTTGTATTTTTCTGAAGGCAACAGAAAACTAATAGATATCAAACCAAAATTTGTAAATACTAATGAAGAATGAAGGTTCTTCTATATATTTAATTTAAACCGCAGTGTCAATGCTACGTGCACGCGCGTAGCCATTAGAGTAATTCATCTATATCGGCAAGAGTACCAACATCAATAGTCCAATCAGAAGTAACCAAACAGCTTGGTCGACTTCGCTGGCGAACCGAGAATCGCCATTGTCGAGGATGTAGCAACGGGAACAAATATTACAAGGACAAATCTCCTCGCAACAACCATGAGAAAAAATCCAGATCAATCTGACGAAGCAAGATCCAAAGGCCCATACCTAAAGAATTGGTTCCAACACCACAATTGACGCCGAGAAGTAGATCTTGTTGTCGAACAAAGGTATAAAGATTACTTTTTGTAGATGACGTAGAAGCAAAGAGGAAGATGGCTAGCAAAATCCTAACTTAATCTATTGAAATCACTACTTTTACTAGAAAATTGCACTCATGGATCGGGTTTCCCACTCCTTCTGACACCGACAAGGTTAGCCGGAGGAGGGGGGCGATCTAGCGAAGGAGGACGGAGGCGAGGGTTTCTTAGGCGGCGGCTGTTCCCGTCGCCTTGCCGATAGAGTTCCTACTAAGTTGGCAGTTTTAGATACACTACACGGTGGAGCATTGGGACTGCCCTAAATTTCAGTTCAAGCTTGTGAATAGATAGTACATCCAGGGCGTTTTTTATTCGCGGGATTCAAAAACTGCTGGAATGGACAAAACACAATCCTACATGATTTTAGACCCCCTTTGGATTGGAGAAATTTCATAAGAAAATCCTACATGATTCTAATCCATAGGAACTTTTCCTATGAAAATCTTTGGGCCTAGGATTGAGGTCACCAAATTATCTATGAAATCCACCCCCCTTCATTTTATGGGAATTTCAACACGAGATGAAATCTTATATTATTTATTCCTTTGATTAGTCAAATGCACGACATTCTATCTCTACTCTACTCTTTCATAGCAATTTTGGAGGATTTGAATCCTAAGAAATTTCTCCTATGGAACCCTTTGGATCATAGGATTCCTCCAACATTCCTATGGAATCCATTCATATGCCCTCAATTCCATACAAATAGCAACATGAGCTCAAACTTTATTTTAATTTTCTTTGAGAAGTTCAATGTACTTTGACTATATCTATCTACTCTCTCATCAATACTCCAAAAATTGCATGTATAATTCTTGTGCACTATCTAAAGACACTTGTTGCAAAATTTCTATGTTTTGAAATCACGTAGGAATCCACCTCACGAAACATCTCGATGATGTGTTTTTCATATTCCTACGTTCCCAAAATCCTGTAATCCAAAGAAGCCCATAATCCTATGAAATTCCCGTGTTTGATTCATGTGCACCATCCAAAAAGCATTTCTCTAAAAATTCTCGTGTCTTGAAATTATGTAGGGATTCACCATACCTAATATCTCAAACCTATATTTTCCAATTCCTACTTCAAATTCCTGCAATCCAAAGAGGCCTTTATGTGTACCAAAGCTTGTTTGATTCCATCTCAAGAAAAACAAAGGATTCTTACAAAGAAGTTGGGAGTGAATGTTAGATCTTCCAAGGGATGCAGTGCAAAGGATCTTTAGGAAAAAAAATCTTATAGGATTCAATCCTGCAAATCAAACAACCACCATAGTACAAAATCCAAAGGACTTGGATCCTCTAAAATCACTATGGGAATCCTTTGAATCAAAGATGATCTCAATCTTTTGATTAGGCTAATTTGTGATACATGATGAAATAATCAAGGTTGTATGCATATATAATGCAGAGGTCAGGGAAATAAATCTTCCATTTCTCGAGAAATTATGATCGCCAGCATTTAGGCAGTATTGTATATCATAAACTAAAGCTTATGTACAGGTACAACCCTGCAACCACCCACGACAAAACATAGTAAAATTATCTACTACTGTACTAGATTTTCCAAGAAAGTTTACAGGGCTGTATGCCAGTGATGGAAATTATGCGGCTCCATGGTGTACAACCTTTGGCTATGTAACGGAACAGAAAAAATTATGTGTGCTTCTATCCGCTCTTCCCAATCCTATTCATCACATCATGGTAGTACAGGAGGACGCACATAGGCTGCCCATAGATGCAGAAAAAGAACCAAAATATCATGTTGCCAGCCTGTTGAAAGTGGCGCAAATTAGAACAGGTCTACATCAAAGTAGAATCATCTTGGTAGAAAACATGGAAAAGATGGCTAACCATTGTATCACTGAATTTGCTTTTCAAGTATGATGTCAATATGATGAGGGGGATCTGGTGACAAGGGAGAAAAGGAGATGGTATAAGCAAAGTTCATTGTCTTGCATGGTATAACAGGATGTACCCAGCAATTCTATCATGCGGCTTACAATTAAATTTCCACATATATACAACGTGCAAGATGATCCTCTAAAGCGAGCACACTTTTAGTTAGAAAATAACAACATACTAATCACTTAAGAGAATGAAATGGCACATCATCCTATCATGCAGTGGTAAATTTTGACATACCTGCAGCATGATTCCTAAGAATGCCCAGAACTTGACAATTCGGCAGGGGACAGCAACACATAGCTGGTGTACATTAATTAAGAAAAGGCATCATGAGTTACTCAAAACATGCCGATTTACTACTTTATTGAACAGTGTAAAAAGAACAATGACCACACAGCGGCACATTTCAGTCTTATAAGCTCAGAGCCAACTTGTATAAAAAGTGGGGAAAAGAGCGCTAAATAACTATTGTGGATATATGAAGTGCCCGAGCAAAGAAAAGGGGGCATGTTTACCTCATGGAGCACAGCAGATACAAAAAATGATATGAAGACAGCAACTTCCTGCAGGAAAAAACAGCACAAATGACACAGCTTAAACCATGTCCAAAGCATGCAGAGCATAGTAAACATGCAGCAGTTTACCTTCGATATACCACTGCGCATGCTAGGAAAATATATATGACGAACAACCCATTTATGCACAGGCTGTGAATGTAGACATCAATAAAAAAAGTTAAAAACTAAGAAACAAGTTAATGGACAACAGCAAGCAATATAGCCGAAATAGATAAAGTTTGAGGTATTTGCCACTCTTTTACCTACATGAAACGTGTTCATGTTTTGGCATAGAAATGGTGATATCTTGTCAAGATAGTTCCATTTGAGCTTGTCATATTCTCATGTTGTTTTTTGAATATGATATCGGAAAAAAAAGCAAGCTTATGGACAGATATGGTTTCTGCAAGAAAGTAACATGGTAGAGAAAAGAGAAGCATACCATGTTCCATTTTCTCCAGTACTATTACCATCCAAGTACATAAGCACATGCAGCAGAAGTAAACATTATAAACAACATTAGGTCTGTTGGTGAGAGGGGAAAAAATCAGGACTAGCTTAAAAAATCTTGTATTTCACCTCATCAATTGTTTTTGCATTCCACCAGTCTTTGTAGAATTCACGGTCACCAAAACGAAGAATCTCAGCAAGTATATTTAACCTGTAAAATACAAGATAGTATGAAGTGTAACTCTCCATTATTAAGAGAGTGTTAAGAGATACTACTATTTACAAACGACAGATAAATCTCGAGTACAAATTTAAGAACAAAAATACTTGCATCCGGCAATGTCCTAAGATTAAACTATCCACTTGATTGTCAAGAGATAGGAATTTACCAGAGATGGAAAAAGCAGTAGAACATGCAAAGCCACAAGTAAACATTTGGTAATGAGAGCCTCAGAACAGTCTCTACGGCATTTAGGAGTCCTCCCTTTAATGGATGTTGAGAGTTCGCAACGATTGGATTTATGTACTGCGATTTAAAAAATATCAACAGATAAGTAAGAACCACATTTGAGTATTTTATGAGACATACAAAGATAAATGACTTACTTGCTCAATGATGAAGCCTTGAATACCAGTAAATATCAAGTACAGAATAATTTGACGAATCAGCCACCCTTTTCTAACATGTGAAGTTCGGGGATAGCTTGGCTGCATGATTAATACTAAAAATTAGTTCATTTTAACAGAGGATAATCTGCTCTGCTACATTCCCTTCCGCAGAGAGGTAGAAATCGGAAGCTAAAATTTAAAGAAATAAATATCTCCAACAATATAAAAAAGGCAAATAAGAGCATTGTACTGTCAGTGCCACTGGATTGACTAATGAAACTGAATATTGACTACAGTTTATTCTCTCAAACATAATTAACTCAAGACCTCAAGTTTGAAGTTCTTATATGAATATTGCCAGCAAGACATTGGGTTGTTGATGACTCGGTGAGATGTGCAAATTAAATATGTAAATACACGAAACAGGAACCAGCCAAAAAGAGGCTCAGAGAAATGGGATTAAGGCTTAGTTTGCGGTTATTGAACTGTGATTTGTTGTGCTTATTTTATAATCTGCTGTGGTGTCACAAAAGTAGACAAAAGCGGGTCATACCGAACACTAAAATAGGAAAAAGCTGGTTGAATAGTCTGGATTATCATAGTCCACCCCAATGCCACTTTTCGATAAGGGTTCTGGTGGAAGCAGGAAAGTAACACCGACAAGAGGATGCGTGGCACTGAAGAACCTGGTCGAAGTCCTTTTTCCTTCTTGTGACCAGAGGAGCGCCCAGAAGAGCAAAGCTCTTTCTCAAAACAGGGTCAAGCAGCGCATTATGAAGGGGCAGGTCATAATAAGCCACTTTTAGAAGGTTTGGATCAATCGCTATTTATCACCATATAATGCAACCTAAGTGTCTTGCTAACAAGCATGCCAACTTCAAATTTTTTAGCTAGAGAAACATTTCCACCCTTTCAAGATAAAGTAGAATATTGTTAAAATAAAAGGAAACAATTATGGTTCAGTAGGCAGTAATAAAATGTATAGGAAACAATGTGTGGTGGTTCCTTTACCAATTATGACATGAATATGCAGGTGGAATCATGAAAACAGGCGAATCAGAATAACCACATTTTAGAAGTTAGGGTTTGCACAACTGATTTGGAATTGCCAATCGTTGAAATACCTGATAGCACAATGTTGGAGCCATCATGAAGTATATTAGACTTCCCAAAGTTGGAGCTTGTAAATTATCCATGTCAGCTGTGCTGAGTGCATTATCAACCTAATAGACGGCAAAATTATAGGAACAGAAGCAGTGTTTCATGAATATTATAGGAACTGAACAACCAAATCCATTAAAGATGGTCATTTATGTAGAGTCCTTTGGTAGAATGTACTCCCTCCGTTTCAAAATATAAGATGTTTTAGCTTTTGTGAAGCGGTTTGTATCTAGACGCATTTTAGTGTGTAGGTTCGGAGTGAACCTAATACTAAAGTTTGCCTAGATGCATTCGTTTCATAAAAGCTAAAACATCTTATATTTTGAAAAGGAGGGAGTATAACTTATAGCATTTTCAAAACTGAAGCATTATTGAAGTCATGTAATTTGTTCTGATACAACTATCATTTATTTTTCTCCCTGAACACATGTCAATCATTTGGCGATAACTTTGAACAAATTTTCCTTTTACGCCGCCCCCACATCCCTTCCCACCCCAATTTTATCACTTACACTGTCATTTATTACTACTGCTATAGTAATACAATCTAAGATTTTAGATATATTTGTAGGCAAAGAAATGTCACTATCTGCTACCCCTTCTTGGCTGTGGTCCAATCCACCTTGCCCAAACAGAGTACAAAAGCACATACATGAAACAGAAGGATAATGATGGAAACATACCTTCTTATCGCTTATGAGTAATCGCCTTATGTCATGGTTTGTATGTGCAAAAGATACAAGCTTCAGGCAAACAATGCAGGCAATAAACATCAACAAGAAACCAGACACAACCGCTGAATCACACCTGAACCAAGTGTAGGATGTGGTATTAGGACAAAGCAAAACAATTGTATCATATTGGTGCAAAAGCTTTAACATAAAGAGTTTAAAATGAAACTAAATTCTATACTAAACCTACACAATAGATACTATATATGGTACATGTGCTTATGCACTTTGTTCTTCCAACTATGTGACATTCTTGACAAATAAATGAAAAGAATCTCTTGTTGCACAAAACGCATAATCCGCAACATATTCAAAAATATGCATGTCCTTACATAAGAATGACAAGGACTGGATATACAATTTCAGCAGTTGTAAGAATGACATGGAGAAAGGTAGCAACCTGCAACAAACGACCATAAAATCGGTGTTTAGTTGGTGCAGAGTACACAACTATGAAGAAATGACAGATTGAACAAGAGAGGCCAAGAAATATAAAATACATGGACAACTCCATAAACTGTTTGTCAGAAAACAGAGTATCAGTAACGAAAGCTACGCTATATATAGTTAAGAGGGTCTTGGCTTACAGCATCAGTAATAACATTACGGAATGCCAACTTTTCAACTGCAAATGCGCCCAGGGGAAAAGCTGGTAGAGTAAGGCTGGAACAAGAAATCGTAAAGACGATCAGTTCACAGAACGCAATACACAAGAAGAGTGGCACATACAGTAGCAGAACTGAACATTACCAGCACATTAGAAGTGGCCAATCTCGCAATGATCTGGAGTTAAACCAAAAGCCACCTCGTATTAAGAAGCCATACTGCAAACAGCATCAGAAGCAAAGACTTAACAAATACTCCGGTATTACCTATGAAGAAGTTAAGGGAAAGGTATATATCTGGTAGATGAGAAAGGGCAGATAAGAACCTTCATTAAGTTCTCGATAATAAGCCTTCCGTTCACTGCAACCAGAACAACAATGCATAGGTTGAAAAGGCCCGCATGACTCTGTTAAAAATGACAAAGAAAAGTATCAGGGAACAGAGGCTCTAGCAGCTAGAAGCTATGACATCCATAAAATGCAGCTCTGGCGAAAATAAACCAAAAGATAAATAATTAGCGAAAAGGATAGATCCGCCCGAATCATTTCAGCATGCTACCTGGGTTACCTGAAAAACTAATATATAGTGCATTCAGAAGGTTATCAGCTACAGCTACATACCCCACAACGACCGGTGACCATCTCAACAAACTTGAGCCCGTGCGTGGTCATCTCTACACAGATCATGCAACTACTAACCACACTATCACGTGACCCCGTGAGCTAGTTTCCAACAATCACAGTGCACTGTACTAGATATGTGCCTTCTGGCAGGCATCAACTACTACCTGAAAGGTGTCAGAATCATACCAAAAGAGCAACACCTAGAACTCCTTAATTATACTACTGTACATAACAGACATAAAACTTATCAAACCCAGAAATTAAGAAATAATAAACGAACAGCCGATAGAGCGCTCGCATTTAAACGAACAGGTATCCTGTGAACAAAATGGGGAGGAGCTCACCTGCTTGAAGATGGCGTCGGAGCTCAGGGGACTCTCCTTCGCCTTCCGGTGGACCGGCGAAGCCGCGCGGAAGCTGAACGCGGCGAAGTCCCCGCCTCCTCCGCGGCCGGCGGACGAGGTGTCCCCGCTTGAGTCGGCGCGGCGGTGCGACGAGGAGGGCTCGGCGGAGGCGGACTCGTCCCCAGAGTCCGCCGCAAAGCTGGCGCGCGCGGCCACCGCGGCGCCGGAGCTAAGCCGGCGGCGAAGGGCGGCCACGAAGCCCTCGGGGGTGATTCTACGCGGGCGCGGCGGGCGCCGGTGGACCGGCGGCGGCGGCAGCGGGTTGATCTCGTCGCTGTTCGAGTCCTCCATTCGAGAGGATAGGGTTTCTCTCTCCATCGATCGATCAATCGATTTGGAGGAGGGTAGGCGTCGCCGCGTCGAGGCGAGAAGAAGGCAGGAAGGCCTTCCCCGGTGCTGACGTAACAGCGAAGCTGGCTTTGCTTTAATCAGTATCGCACGTCGGGCCGGGAGGAGGCTGGCGTGGGGCCAACCTGTCCCTTGGACTCGATGTGCGGCGGGAAGGGCTCCGTTCTGTCCGTTGAGCAGGTCACATGGAAAGGCCGGAGGAACATATAGACGGTCGGTTTTTTTATAACTTAATAACAAATCTTGGAGAGAAAGAAAAGACAAGGAATAAACAGAAGGATGATACTCTCTTTTTTTAATGTACATTGCATATAAGTTTTGGCAAATTCAGTTTTATGAACTTTACCAAAATATATAATAGTATCAACATTGCCAATACTAAATGCATATTATATGAAATCATATTTGGTGCTTCAAATAAAACCGATTTGATATCATAGCATTAAGTTTTTATATTCTTAGCAAAATTTTATAAAGTTTGACTTTAACTAAAACTTATACGAAATGTATTAAGAAACAAAGAGAGTACATTTTACCTTTTTAGCAATAAATCTGATTCATATCAAACTATTTTGATGTTAGTAAAAAATAAGGTGCTAGATTTAGCGGAAAACCAAGCTCTTAGCTAGGTAGCAAAGACTTTACTGGATCTCAATCGATTTCTTATGTTGTTGTGTTGTTCTCTTGTGCTTTTTCTTATGTTTCATTTCGTGTTTTTCCTCAATCCCATCTTGCCTCCCTTCAAGTTGTTTGTTGGTCCGCCATGGCGTTGATGCCCTCACATGCGCAGCTATGTAGGACCTCGGCGGAGAGCCAACAATATTGGTTCATCGCCAAGCTTTAGGAAGCCCGAACCACATCTTAATTATAAATGAATATAATTGGGTGCCACAACGGGGAAATTCCCTAGGGTTACCTAAGTGCCCCTCCATCTCCATTCTTTAAGAGCACATTCGTGCTAATTTAATCAACCTTAGCTTATCGTGATTAATTAGCACTGATCTACATCATTGGGCGATTTAAAAACATGAATTGGGTTGTAACCTTGAACTCATGACATGGTCTTTAAAACATAGAACTTGAGCATGGTCATGACGGTTGATCTTCCAATTGAAATTGAACCATGTTCATTCAATGCTAACAACAACACTAATCCTTAATAGATTTCAGTTAGGACTAACCCAAAATCAGTAAGCAACATAACCCTACTAATTTACATTGATCAAGGTCTAATTAGGGTTCTAAGTAGATTCACTTCAGTAGTGATCAGGGAGAAACAACATGTCGACATATTTGTCCTCAGCGTCATTGGCATTGCTTTTGTTGTGGTTGGCGATGGTCGTTGGTCTTCGTCTCCATTGGCACTTCATGAGGATGAGTGGTTATGAGGTGAACAAGACTTATCATGTGGATAGTTCGATGCAACGATGAGGATTCTTATCCTATAGTTGGTGCTAGCTGCTAGGTAGACTGGACCGAGACCAAGCATTTGTTAGCACCTCTGATCACTGTGTGCATTCGTGGGTACTGCTCCTTTTTTGTGCCTTGTTCAAACGTAGATCAAAACAATAGTTTAGTGGACATTTTCTTCTCCCAAACACTTAACTTGAATGTTTTCCTTGAACTAAACCGGTAGAATTAAGGTGTCAAGCGGGATCCCTACTAAATCTCAATTCTACTTTATTTTGTGATTGTTAGTTTGAATGTTGAGATCAGGTTTAAATTATAGATCATAAAATAAACTAGGAGTTTGATGTGGGGGGTCCCGCTTTTTTTTCTTTTTGAGGGTGGGGGTTTCCCTCTTGTATTCCACGGTCGAGAGATTATGCAAAACTTTCAAGCGCAAGCGGGTTCAGTCATACTCCCTCTGGTATGAAATACTTGTTGCAACGGCCAATTTACAACAACAAAACTCCACAAATTTCCGATAGAAGCCGCAGTCCTCACATCGTCCTTGCTCACTCTCGGTCATCTTTATCATTGAGCTCACTCACTCTCATGTCGCGGTAACTATGCTGCCACCTGCCCCCGCCGCCCCTTCCCCGTAGCGTTGTCGCTGCCTTGATCCATCTTCACCCTGCTCCATTTGTGCCTTTCTCCCCTGCGCCGCTACTTCCTGCGAAGACACCGACCACTCAAAGGTTGAATTTTTATGTCCAATACACAATCATCGTCGTGCTTCCCTAACGCCCTCTTACTAGATCTGCGAGCAGTGCTATTTGATCTTCTCTCCGATGGTGAGGAGAAGTTATAAGCGGTTTCCCCATTCTTCTGCGACGCCAACGGATAGGATATGGCAAGCCAGTGGAGTGCGATGTGTTGTTGCACCCCCACCCCTAACTCGCTCGACAACTCATTCTTGCCGGTTGAAGCTAATTCTTGTTGTGGATGGACGCCATGGCTACGGGTGATGTGCGCTTCGCGGGTCGCTGATACCCACAAGTATAGGGGATCGCTAAAATCTTTGATGGGAAGTATCACCCAAATGTATAGTTCGACACAAGGGGAACACAAGAATAGCAATAAGGCTTTAGCAATTGAGACGTCACTCTCAACCACACCTATGTATGAATATTCTCAAGGAAACAGGTGGTAATTGCATCAACTAAATCAAAAGAGGAAAGGAAAACATTAAACAGAAACAACAAATTTCCATTTTTTGCCAAAAGTACTAAACCTGAAACTTTCGGTGGCTAAAAGCATAGGCATGAGGCGATAGTGGGGTGTTGCATGAAAAAGGTTGATCATATAATGTAAATATAAACAATAGGGGTGCTTATATTTAACTCTGTTATGTGTAGGTGTGTGTTCCAAATATAGTTATTGAAAGGGCATGTATGCCCCATGTGTGGTTTTGGTAATTAATGATAATATCTATGGACTAATGTGTGATTTGAGTTTCATTTGTAGATTTTGTCCATTGGCATCGCTTGGACCATGTGCGTTGGTTTCAAGGTAGACGAAATGAAGAAGAAGAAGATCAAGAGTGTCTTGAAGAACAAGATCAAGAGTGTCTTGAGGAAGAAGATCAAGAGTTTCTTGAAGAAGAATATGGAGTTTCTCATGTGCATCTCCAATACATCATCCTTGTGGGGATAGAAGAGAAGGAGTGCAAGATCAAGATGCACCATATCTAGTAGATCACCATACTTTAAACATACCATCCTCGGTGATCATGGATTGATGAATACACGTTCTCAAAAGAGGTATCCCTTGGTGTTTGGTGGAGAAATTCGCAAGTCTTCTTCAAGTAAGAGCGAGCAAGAGCAATAAAGAAAGGTGTTCCATCTTGAGGAGGACAAGACGGTCTACATCAAGCTCAGGTGGAATGCTAAAGGCAAAGGTATGGTCTTGATAGGTTTTCTCTTTTGGCATTTTCATGTTGTTAGTTGGGAGACCGGGTTTAGTATAGATAGTCGTACTATCAAGAGGGGCTCTCGAGTGGGTGACTTGATCATATGTTTCGGAGAGAGCTCAAACCTTTGCATTATTGCATCATCTTCTTGGTTGTTGTTTGGATCTTGTCCATGTAAGGATCTAGAGCTTTTGATTATCTTCATAACATGCTCTTGTTCATCAAAAACGATTTTCCCTTGAATATCCTATTGTGTTTTTTATCTTGCGGGTTTTACTGTCTCCACACCTTGGGAGGTATCTCACATATACATACATGATATTTTTGTAGGTATACGGGTAGACTACACTAGCGCAAAACAAAATTTTATACCGCGTAAACCAAGAATACTGTTGTCATAGATCACGGGATTACCACTAGACGCGCAGTTGCGGAATTGATGAAGCGCGTCGAGGCAGTGCAGACGTTCCACGTCTCCTCCTTGTCCTCATACCACTAGAAGCTCCCCTTGCGCGGCTCATCCAAGTGCCACAGATGCAACACCTCCGAGGCTCCCCTAGGGCATATTTAATTGCCGTCAGTAGTACCGATGGAAGTTCCGGCCTACTTCCGCTAAGGTCTGGTTTTCGTTTAGAACATTGTATCTCTTTAAATGCTTTTTAGCGAAAGTTGACTGGCAGTAAGGCATAAGTTCTGGCCCGCATCGAGCGGAAGTACCATTGCTCCACCGAAAGTATCGCTCAGGCATATTTTTCACCGGTAGTAACTCTCGAAATTACGGCTGTAACATCCCAGCATTAGATCTTAGAAATAAGCGAACCCAGATGTATGCATTGCATTCATGCATAGAAAATCCGAATAATTTTCGTGCTTTTGAACAAAACTTGTCAAAGTGATTGAAGCTTCTCTTAACTTGATGGAATTGAAGTAGATCATCAAGTTGACTGCGATAAGTTTCAATATGGCCATTGCCAAAACCTTATTTTGGGTAAACGTGATTTGATCTAAGGATAGATCAAATATAATAAAACTAAACCATCAACACATGGTTTAATGACTTATAATTGATCCTTAATAAATCATATCATAGTATTTAATACACAACTTATGAATACCAAGTTAAGAATATAACCCAAGTAACAAGAATGTAATAACTAACTCTTGACCTATTTTATCTTTATCTATTTTTACCATGAGGATCATGGTAATACCTGACTTTAACTCTCTAGTGAGATTGAGTAGGAAAGAAACCAAAGTCAAGATCATTCACCATATATCTTTCTTTCCATATCAATCCTTATCATCTCTATTGAATCCTATCCTTATATTTGTTGTTCATCAATGTTGAGTAATCAACTATTGATTCACCAATTCTTAACCTATCAATTCTTGACCTATCAACTCTTGTCTTTATCATAGCATTCACTTTAAAGCCTTAGAGAAAGAAGTAAGAAGTGGTAAGTGGGAATGCTAGATTTAAATATCATTTATAGGATGGGAGAGTTGGAGGAGAATAAGATCAATGTGATAATTGATGGAGTTAACTCACTCCTAAAATGATAGAAGAGTAATATGGAACCTATAATTATATGGTGATAAAGAATATAATTATAATACAACTGTAAGGTTGTATTGATAAAGGCCTTGATTAGCCAACTGGAAACCTAAACCATAAATGATCAAAGGATTATAATGATCATGCCTTACTCACCAAGATTGAATGCTTATATCATGTATAAGTGACATTGGTGGATAAAACATGATTGAAACCTAGTATAGATATATTATTCTAGAGTAGCCATGACAAGTCACCATGATATAATGTGAAGTTTGAGTATAAGATATTGGAGTCAAGTAAAGATAAGATAGTATGATTAAGCTGAAGCTAGTGTAGCATGGATTTATTGAAGTAGTGTTATTCCTCTTAAAGAATAGTAAGCTTTTGAGGAGACTAGTTTGATATATACATCTACTGGAGTAGTACTAGTGAAGGATGATAAAGGAAGAGCATGAATGGAGGTAGCTGTAAACATCTATTGGATTGGGAGATTGTTAGTAGTAGAATAATCTGATAACCAAGTATGGATATAAGAAGATTATGAAAGCTTCAGTGTCAAGCTCATTGGATTTATAAATGGATTCAGAAGAAAAAAAGGTGGATAAGAATATTCTTGTGAAGCCAAGCTCATCATGTTAACACATGATGATGGATATGAAGAAGTAGTATATCTAGGAAAGAAATTCCTTAATTAGAAGTCCAGGATGGTGAATTACGGAAGATAGGAATTCTTGGTAAACACTAAACCCTAAATTTATAATCAAGCTCAACATCCATCTCATCTGGTTGGATAAATCATTTTATAGGAATATTTTCCTATAGCAAATCACTTAAGCACATCTCTGTCATTTCCAATTATCATAACCATATGTGCTTAGAAGTTATCTTTATCAATTCTTTTCCATAAGACATTCCAGAAAATAACTTTCTATTTTAAAGTGTGATATCATTAAAGATCACAAACATAAAGACAATATGTTTAGCCATTAAACTTTATTCACATTAACAAAAGAATATAAGTATAGTAAGTACCCTAAAAACTAGGGTAAGCAATTACAATTCAGAACACTAAACTTGTTAATGAGTTTTATCCTCAACATCTCATAAATATTCAATTTATATTCATTAGGCAAATTCTTTGATCCATTTCTCTAACCACTCATTCCATATGAGCATGGAATAAATGGGGATACAATAGTTATAAACTACCCTATACTTTACTATGTGATTAAATACATAAAAATAAACCCTATGTCTATTATTAAACATTTTAAAACTTCATTACTCCAAATAAAAGTGAAAATAGTGTTATAAAGAATTCTTAAGATATAAACCCTAAAACCCTAATTCCTACTTATTCTATTTAATACAAGAATCTATCTATGATTAAAAAATTAGAAAGTAATAAATAAAGTATATTATCATAATAAATAAACTCATATGAGAATTTGAAATGCATTTTTATGGGTTTGCATTTATCAAAAGAATAAGTTCTATAAAGAAAGAATTAAGACAAAACATAAATTACAAAAACAGAAAATAGAAAAAGAAAAACAGAAAGAAAAATGACATGGCCCGAGCAGCAGGCTGGCCTAGTGTTTTCCCTCTACCTATCTACCGCCCAGCAGCAACCCCTTCTTCTCCCGCTCACTTCACTGCAGCCCAATAATGGCCCAATCCCACATACCTTTTGGCAACTCAATCCGTCGTCTTCCTCCTCTGGACAAGCAGCTCGCTGGAGGGGTCGACGACCACCCGATGCCGCGCCCTTCGCCGTGACACCGCCACCGAGGCCTCCGCGAGGATAAGAACGACACGACGACGCCCTCATCCTCATCCTGATCATTCCTTGCACGCTCCCTCTCTAATTTCCTTTACAACACCGAAGTCATCGCCGGTGAGCTCCGACTAGCCACTGATGCAGGCCACCTCGAGGATCGTGGATGGTCGAGAAGAAGCGCCATGTCTCCGAGATCCTCTAGGTGGAGCACTGCAACAAGTGGAGCTCAGATTGAAGCGAATTTCTCAAATTTCTTTCCACGGTGATCGCCGGAATCCGTGAATTTGCGCTCGTCTCCGGTCACCATCGTCGACATGGACCACACAGCTATGATCAGAGTACGCCTATGCATCTCCTGCCCTATTGTAGCTTCCTAATTTCACCTCTAGCTCGAGTTCATCGTGAGGCCGACGAGCACCGCCGTAGTTAAGCTCGCCGGAGCTATTTTCGGTGATCATTCGCTCGTGCAAACACTCTAGTTCGACTCGGCAACGTAGACTGTGTGGAACACAAGCGTTCATATGCCACGGGAGGCCACAAATTGGCGGCGCCGCCGTGTGCCGTCATGCTGACCTCATCAATCCGGCGACCGATGTCATCTTTGACTAGGTCATCGAGATTGACTTGGTCAGCTGCCCCGTTGGCGGGTGACGTGGCTGGTGTCCCACCAGTCAGTGACTGGGACTAGCCTAGTCTTAGTAAAAAAACGGTTCGAAAATTGTGCTGACGTCATAGTGACATCATGCTAACATCATAATACTTTTTATTGATTTGTTTTATTGTTTCTAGAAATGACATGGCACAGGCCCCACTAGTCAGTGACCTAGGTTAGGTACAGGTTCGGTGTAACAAGTTATTGTCTATTTAATATATAGATAAAACATTATAAGATCAAATATAAATATTTTCTGAAATGTAATAAAATGATTAAATCTTGTTTAATTTATAACTTTTGTTTTGTAATTCAGAAAAATGTGTATAATATATGAAAAATTGTAGAAAAATAAAATCTATAACTTAAAACTATTATTAGACATTATTATGTCAACAATTTAAATTATTACTATTTAATAAATATTTTATAAGTAACAAAACTTTGAAAATTCATATTTTAACAATGGTAAATGTTAAAAATATAAATAAAATACCAAAAATCTTAGAAAAATAAGAACTATAATTTAAAACTATAATCATGCATTATTATTTCACTTAATTAAATATTTATTATTTATCAAGTACTTATAAAGTAATAAATCTTATAAAAACTATATCTTATTATTTATAAATCACAAAAATAAATGTAATATACCAAAATGATCAAAAAAATACCTACATGTTAAAAATATAATATTCCAATTTTTTTCAAGTAAATAAAAATTTAAAACACTTTAATAACTTGAATTTAAACCTATCTCCTTAATTAATAATTCATATAAGGGTAAATAAAAATTGCTAATATTTCTAGAATTAGCTAATTAAAGTCTAATAAATAGTATTAGTCTTAAATATTGATAATGTGAATTCAAAATTGTTCAACACATTTTAAATACAATTTAATTTGAATTATCATTCAACAATAAGTGTATATTATTTTCCAAATGGAGTTATCAAATATTAAATTCTCAAGATTATTATTTTGACTTAATAAAATCATTTACCATTGTTTCAATCACAAATTTATAAACATATCAAAACACTATAGTGAATCCATAAGTAGTTAAGTAATGTTATTTCCCTAATCACCAATTATAACCATTCATTCACAAAAATATAAATGATTCTATTCCATTGTAAAATCAAGAAACCACTACACCAAATAAAAGTATAACCATTTTTAAGTAACTTTAAGGAAACATTATAAAGTACACAAGGTACAAATAACATAAGCAATATACTTTAAGTCCGTCTATGTCTTTAAAGTTAACTTTAGGCTACAATACTTCAAATACTATGCTAAAGATATTCATGATAAAGCTACTTTTAGCTTATAATGGTGAATCACGAGTATAATATTGCTCTCCAAAACCTTTTGGAGGATTAGGACGACAAGCGTCTCCAACCTTTTTCAAATTCTCATTAAATATGAGAACATAAACTTTGCCATATTATACTCTCTCATGTTGCAACCAAAACATCATTTCAGATATCACAATATCTTCCACACATCATGGTTTCTGAAACAACTCTTTTAGATCCTAGATAACCTTGATATTAAAACAATCTTTTGAATATCAAGAATCATAGAGACAAACATGATACTTATATACTAACACTGGAATTGTCACTCTTGATTTAATACCAATTATTAAACTTCACGGAGTAACCAGAACTTACTGAAAGTTTGCAATAGGACTTTTAAACTTTAGATTAACACTTCAAAACAATACGATACCAGTTTGTAAAGTAACTAACCAGAATTATATAGTTCTATTATCTCAATTATAACTAAGCGCAAGGTGGTAAACGGATGCCAATGACTACAACAACTATGCAAATTTACTTTGATTTAATTTATGATAAATAGTGTTCAACTTTTAATCATATTGCTATTGAAGTCCCACTCAAAACAATATCCCTCACATTGTTTTAGTGATCACACGAACCAAATTCACTACACCAAGTCCGATCATCACGTGACATGATATAGTTTCAAAGGCGAACAATCATCATGTTCATCATATCATCTATATGACTCATGCTTTACCTTTTGGTATTCCATGTTCTGAGACCATGTCTGTATATGCTAGGCTCGTCAAGATTTAACCTTAGTTTCCGCATGAGAAAATCTGGCTTGCTCCCATTGTATACACTCGCAAAATCTAACACACCCGATCATCACGTGGTGCTTCGAAACAACGAGCTTTGGCAACGGTTCCTACTAAGGACGAACACTCTATAACTTGATATTTTGTGAGAGGGATCATCTTATAATGCTACCGTCGCGAACTAAGCAATACAAGATGCATAAAAGGATTAACATCACATTCAATTCAAAATATGTGATATGATATGGCCTTTCTTATTGTGCTTCCGATCTCCATCTTCAAGCACGAACATGATCTCCATCATCACCGGCGTGGCATCAAGGTCAATGGCGCCGCTCCATGGTTGTCGTCCACCAGCATAAACTATTACAACTACTTTGAATAATAGACACGCAGGTCTAGACGAAATTAAAATACAACCATATGGCTCCTGCCAGTTGCCGACTTACAATAAGGAACATTGCACACATCATATATAATCACAATCATGGCCATATCACATCACAGCACACCCCTGCAAAACAAAGTTAGACGCCTCTAATTTTCTTTGCATGTTTTACGTGGTTTGGGGCTTTCAATAAGTGTCGTTCTAACTTACGAATAAGAACCACAACGTTGATGCTTGAACTATCAAGTGCCCGTTGTAAATTGAATCTTTACTATGATGGGAGAGACAGACACCCGCAAAGCCACTTATGCAATACAAGTTGCATGTCGAGCGTGGAGCAAGTCTCATGAACGATGTCATGTAAGGTTAGCCCGGGCCGCTTCATCCCACCATACCGCAAGATGCAGGGTACACAAGAAGCAATTGATAATAAAAGCACCACCGCACACAATTACCATTGTGTTCTACTCATGCAATAGATCTACATATAGACACGACTCTGATACCACTGTAGGGGTTCGTAGCATGGAAAACAAAAAAAAATCTACCGCATGACCACACAATCAAGATCTAATCTATGATCAAGCCAAGATCTATCTACTAGATCGGTGCAACAAGTTGATAGAGTACTAACCCTCGAAGATCCAAAGCGGTTAACGAGAGCAGATTCTCGTGGGTGATGTAGTCGTTCACTTGCCGACCTCAAGATCGCGTAGACGATCCTTCCGGCGCCGCGTTCTGGCAGCGCTCCCGTAGTCGGTCACACGTACAGTACTCGATGAATACCTTCCTCTCCCTTGTTCCAGCAGGCAGCGGAGGTTGTAGCTCTCTCCTCGCGATTCCGGCAGCACGACGGCGTGGTGTCGGAAGTAGAGGGGAGATCCCGAAGGGCTTCGCCTAAGCCGGAGCGAGTATGGTGGAGTAGAGGGAGCCCCGGCGATCTAGGGTTTAGAGGGCCGAGGTTTAGAGGTAGCTAGCAACTAGAGTTTAGCTAGTAGGTAGCGGTTTAGATGAGATCTAGATTGGTCGCAACTAGAGAGGGGGCGGCGGCCAACCTAGGGTTTCTTGGGTGCCTAGGGCAAGGGGTATACCTTGGGGTGCGCCCCTACCCCTCCTTATATAGGTGGGGGCGTCCAAGGGTGTTCCCAACCCAGGTGGAAACCCTCCCTAACTTAGAAACCCTCCCTAACTCGGAAACCATGTTGGGATTTGACTTTTTCAAACTGCCTTTTTGACTTTCAAATTAGAGTTTGATTTCTTTCTTACAAGTGTCCAGCCAAGTGACCTAGGACATGATGCAACCATTACACTTTGTCATGACACATCCATGTACCCTTCCCCTTCCGGATCGGTGAACCTTCTAGACCCTTCTAGAACATTCCGGTGAAAACACCGGAATCATTCCCGAACTCCGAAATTGGACTTTCCTTATATGAATCTTATTCTCCGGACCATTCCGGATCTCCTCGTGATATCCCGGATCCCATTTGAGACTCCTAACAACATTCAGTCTCTTTACTCACATTCCATATCTACTAAACAACATTGAATCCTTAAGCGTGTCTCCCTACGGTTCGTGAATTATGCAGACATGATCGAGACTCTTCTCCGATCAATAACCAATAGAGGAATCTGGAAATTCATATGGCCCCCACATATTTCTACGATTAATTCATGATCGAATGAACCATTTACATACGATACCAATTTCCCTTTGTCTCATGATACTTTACTTATCCGAGGTTTGATCGTCGGTATCTCTGCATACCTAGTTCAACCTCGTTACCAATAAGTACTCTTTTCTCGTTCCTGTGATATGTGATCCCTTATGAGCCAGTCACATGCTTGCAAGATAATTGGATGATATTCCACCGAGAGGGCCCAGAGTATATCTATCTGTCATATGGATGGACAAATCCCAATCTTGATCCATGTGCCTCAACACATACTTTCCGAACACTCAATGCCACCTTTATAGCCAGCCAGTTACCGTGTGGTGTTTGATGTCATCAAAGCATCCTTCCGGTGATGGTGATTAGCATGATCTCATGGTCGAAGGAATTAGGTTACTATGTATCAGAAAGCTTATAGCAAGTGAACTATATTAAATGACTTGATCTTTATGCTATGCTTAACTATAGGAGTATGTCCATCACATCATTATCATAATGATATGACCCTATTGTTAATAACATCTCTATGTTCATGATCAGTAAACCATGATCATATATAACCAACAAGCTAGTTTAACAAGAGGCTTTACTAGGGACTCTTTTATGTTTATAAACCACACAAGTATTAATGTTTCCGGTTAATACAATTATAGCATGGTATGTAAACATTTATCATAAGTACGAAGATATTCTAATAACCACTTTATTATTGCCTCTTGGGCATATCTCCAACAGAAGCAGCACAATAGCAAGTCTTCCCTCAGTAAGAAACCGAGGTTATCGAACCAGTAGGAGGAAGGAAACGTCACACAGGTGTTGCAAGAAACGCGGAGACCTGCATAACACGAAGTCAAGACTTTGCCCCAACGAACAATGAGGTTGTCAATCTCACCGGTTGCTGTAACAAAGGATTAAACGTATGGTGTGGAAGGTAATGGTTTGCAGCAAGTAAACAAGTAACAGCGGAAGATGTATCAATGGTAAAGATTGGACCGGGGTCCATAGTTCACTAGAGGTGCTCTCCTTAGATAAACAACATGGCATGAAGGGTAAACAAATTACAGCAGGACAATTGACAGGAACTGAGCAAGGCATAACAATGCAATACCAGACAAAAAGATCCTACGAGATTCGATTGGGCAATACAACAATATACATAGACCGCCATCCAACTGCATCTATGACTAGAAGTCCACCTTCAGGTTATCATCCGAACCCCCTCCAGTATTAAGTTGCAAGCAACAAACAACTTCTTTAAGCAAAGTGTGTAAGGTAAACAATCCACTTGTTCCATGAACAAGAGACCGTTTTTTTCTCCCTAGTGGCAACAGCACATCTACAACCGAAGAGATTTCTGTCACTTCCCTTGGAAACTAGAGGCATGAACCCACTATCGAGCATAAATACCCCCTCTTGGAGTCACTAGCAACTACTTGTCCAAGATAGCTACTAACAACGGAGAGCATGCAAGATCACAAACAACACAGACATGATAGAATCATAAAGACAAAACCATTAATCAATCTGACATAGTAATCTCAATATCCATCGGATCCCCACAAACACAACATGCATGATTACAAATAGATTAGATCTTGATCATGAACGGAGCTCACAAGATCTATACGTGAAATCACAAGGAGGAGATACAACCATCTAGCTACTACATGGACCCATAGTCCAAGGTGGAACTACTCACGCATCATACCGGAGAAGAAGGCCTCCGGGATGACTTCCCCTCCGGCAGGGTGCCGGGAAGAGCTTCAGATCCCCCCGATCTAGGGACGACGGTGGCAGCGGCTACAGAAGGTTTCGTTGAGTTTTTATCGGGTCCCTAGGGTTTCTGTATCAGGGGCTTCTTATAGGCGAAGAGGCGAGGCTGGGAGGTGTCCAGGGGGCCCACACCCTACCCAGGCGCGGGGTGGGCCCACCTGCGCCTAGGAGGGGTGTGGCGGATCTGGTTCGCCTCTCCATCTCCCCTTTGGACTTCGTTTCCCCCATGGTAAAATATTGACTTTGGCGTTTGTCCCATCCAATTCCGAGAATATTGATTTTCTGCCTTTCTGGAACCAAAAACAGAAGAAAATAGGCAACTGGCAATGTGGCAACTTGTTAATAGGTTAGTTCGAGGAAAGATATAAAAACACCTCAAAGTGTAGACAAAGCAAAGCAAAGTAGATACTAAACAAGCATGGAGCATAAAAAATTATAGATACGTTTCCGATGTATCAGGGGTTCGGATGATAACCTGAAGGTGGACTTCTAGTCATAGATGCAGTTGGATGGCGGTCTATGTATTGTGTTGTATTGCCCAATCGAATCTCATAGGATCTTTTTGTCTGGTAATGCATTGTTATGCTTTGCTCAGTTCCTCTCAATTGCCCTGCTGTAATTTATTTACCCTTCATGACATGTTGTTTATCTAAGGAGAGCACCTCTAGTGAACTATGGACCCCGGTCCAATTTTTACCATTGATACATCTTCCACCGTTACCTGTTTACTTGCTGCAAACCATTACCTTCCACACCATACGTTTAATCCTTTGTTACAGTAACCAGTGAGATTGACAACCTCACTGTTAGTTGGGTCAAAGGCTTGAGTTTGTGTTGTGCAGGTCCCTGTGTTGCTTGCAACACCTGTGTGACGTTTCCTTCCTCCTACTGGTTCGATAACCTCAGTTTCTTACTAAGGGAAGACTTGCTGTTGTGCTGCTTCACACCTTGCTCTTGGGGTTCCCAACAGGCTCCACATCAACTGAGCCATCATATTGAAATTCCTAAAAAGGAATGGAACAAGTATCATGCACCATATAAAGATATTGTTAATTATGTTCTTGCTAGAAATATTGAAGTTTGTACTGTTGATCGCATTTTGCCTGAACCTTATATTGAGAAAATACCTTTTCCTACTAAGGTAAAGGCACATTCTATGATCGCTAGTGTGGTTAACAAAAGTACAAAGAGAGTTGTAGAACCTGACGAACAAATAAATGTTGAACCTATAGTAGCAATTGTGAAAGACCTTGTCACTAAAAATGTTGAAGATGGACACATTATCTTTTGTGAAGATGCTTCTAATATTGTTTCACATCCTAGTAGAACTAGGAAAGCTAGTGTCCCTGTGCTTTCTGTTAGAATTGGTGATCATTGCTATTATGGTTTATGTGATATTGGTGCAAGTTCAAGTGTTATTCCTTATGAGATTTACAAAGAAATTATGCATGAAATTGGTCCTTGTGAACTTGAAGATATTGATGTGGTTATTCACCTTGCTAATAGAGAGACTATCTCTTCAATTGGTATTGTAAGAGATGTGGAAGTTCTTTGTGGTAAGATTAAATATCCTGCTGATTTTCTAGTACTTGGTTCAGTTGCTAGTAAAACTTGTTCTATCATTTTTGGTAGACCTTTCTTGAACACTTGTGGAGCTATTATATATTGTAAGAAGGAGAAAATTTTAACTAAATTTGATGGAGAATTTTATGAGTTTAATTTTTCCAAATTTGCTAAAGCTCCTTATGAAAATGAATTGCCTGATGAGGATTTTAGAGTTGAACAACTTGCTTCTATTTCTCTTGCTCCTAACAATGCCTTGCAGAAATATATGGAAGACCACGAAAGTGAGATCTTCATGGAAGAAAGAAATGAGATTAACGAGATTCTCCTTCGTCAACCCAAGATGCTTAAGCATAATCTACCTGTGGAAGATTTGGGTACTACATTACCACCTAAAAAGGATCTGGTTTTCAATCTGAATATGCTTACATTGATGATAAGAAAATATATCATGTTATTATTAGTTCTAAACCTTCAGGAAAGGAAGAGGAAAGATTATTGGAAGTATTGAAGAAACACCGTGGAGCTATGGGTTATACTCTTGATGATTTAAAAGGGATTTCCCCTACTATATGTCAGCATGCTATTAATATAGAACCTGATGAAAAACCAGTTGTTGAACATCAAAGCCGTTTAAATCCTAAGATGAAGGAAGTGGTAAGAAATGAGGTACTAAAACTCCTTGATGCTGGTATTATTTACCCTATTGCTGATAGTCAATGGGTTAGCCATGTTCATTATGTCCCAAAGAAAGGAGGAATCACTAATGTGCCTAATGAAAATAATGAGCTTATTCCTCAAAGAGTAGTAGTTGGTTATAGGATGTGCATTTATTTTATAAAGGTTAACGGAGTTACTAAGAAAGATCATTATCCGTTACCTTTTATTGATCAAATGTTAGAAAGGTTGAAGACTCATTTCTGTTTTCTTGATGGTTATTCTGGATTCTCTCAAATTGCTGTTAAACAACAAGATCAAGAGAAAACCACTTTTACGTGTCTTTATGGAACCTATGCTTATAGGCATATGCCTTTGGGTTTGTGTAATGCTCCTACTACTTTTCAAAGATGCATGTCTGCTATCTTTCATGTTTTTTGTGAGGAAATTGTGAAAGTATTCATGGACGATTTTTCCGTCTATGGAACTTCTTTTGATAATTTTCTGCACAACCTTGATAAAGTTTTGCAGATATGCGAAGAAACTAATCTTGTTCTTAATTGGGAGAAATGCCACTTCATGGTTAATGAATGAATTGTCCTTGGACATAAAATTTCTGAAAGAGGTATTGAAGTTAACAGATCCAAAGTTGAAGCAATTGAGAAAATGCCCTGCACTAGGGATGTTAAAGGTATTTTTAGTATCCTTGGTCATGCTGGTTTCTATAGATGGTTTATTAAAGATTTCTCCAAGATATCAAAATCTCTTACTAATCTTCTCCAAAAATATGTACCTTTTGTTTTTGATGATGATTGTAAGGAGGCTTTTGAAACTCTAAAGAAAGCTTTAACTACTGCTCATATTGTCCAACCACCTGATTGGAATTTACCCTTTGAAATTATGTGTGATGCTAGTGATTTTGATGTAGGTGCTGTTCTTGGACAATGAATAGATAAAAAGTTGAAGGTTATCCATTATGCTGGTAAGACTCTTGATGCTGCTCAAAAGAATTATGCTACTACTGAAAAAGAGTTCTTAGATGTAGTCTTTGCTTGTGATAAGTTTAGACCTTATAATGTTGATTCAAAAGTTACTATTCATACTGATCATGCTGCAATTAAATACCTTATGACAAAGAAAGATGCTAAGCCTAAGCTTATTAGATGGGTGTTTCTTTTACAAGAGTTCGATCTACATATTGTAGATAGGAAAGGTGCTAAAAATCCCGTTGTTGATAATTTGTCTCGATTGGAAAACATTTATTTTGATCCTATGCCTGTAATGATAGTTTTCCAAATGAACAGTTGGCTGCAATAAAGGTAAGCTCGCGAGAGAGTCCTTGGTATGCTGATTATGCTAATTTTATTGTTTCCAAGTATTTGCCTCCAACCTTTACAACCCAGCAAAGAAGGAAATTCTTTTATGATTTGAGGCATTATTTATGGGATGACCCACATTTATGTAAAGAAGGAGTGGATGGTATTATGCGAAGATGTGTTCCAGAATATGAACAACAAGAGATATTGAGAAATGTCATGGTAGTGCCTATGGAGGACATCATGCTGGAGATAGAACCACACAAAAGGTTTTACAATCAGGATTCTATTGGCCTACTCTTTTCAAAGATGCAATAAAGTTTATTTTATCATGTGATGAATGTCAAAGAGTTGGTAATATTTCTAGACGCAATGAAATGCCTATGAATTATTCTCTTGTTATTGAACCATTTGTCTGTTGGGGTTTTGACTTTATGGGTCCTTTTCCTCCTTCAAAAGGTTATACTCATATTCTTGTTGCTGTTGATTATGTTACTAAGTGGGTAGAAGCCATACCTACAAAAAGTGTTGATGGTGGGACCTCTTTAAAAATGCTTAAAGATGTTATTTTTCCTAGGTTTGGTGTGCCTAGATATCTTATGATGGATGGAGGTTCTCATTTTATTCATGGTGGTTTTAGGAAGACCCTTGCTAAATATGATGTTAATCATAGAATTGCTTCAGCTTATCATCCCCAAACAAGTGGGCAAGTAGAATTATAATATACATAAATTAAAACTATCTTGCAAAAGACTGTTAATAGATCTAGAAAGAATTGGGCTAAAAAGTTGAACAATGCTTTATGGGCTTATAGAATTGCTTATAAAAATCCTATGGGAATGTCTCCTTACAAAATGGTTTATGGAAAATCTTGTCACTTGCCTTTAGAATTAGAACACAAAGCTTATTGAGCAGTGAAAGAACTGAATAGAGATTTTAAACTTGCTGGTAAGAAAAGACTGCTTGACTTGAGTTCTTTAGATGCGTGGAGAAGTGAAGCTTATGAAAATGCTAGACTCTTTACAGAAAAAAATGGCATGATAGGAGAATTCTCAAAAGAGAGTTCCATGTTGGTGAGGAAGTTCTTTTGTATAGGTCTTGTCTCAGATTTTTTGTAGGAAAATTACTCTCAAAATGGGAAGGGCCCTTCATCATTGAAGAGGTGTATCGTTCAGGTGCAATTAAAATTTCCTCATTGAGATACAACAATACACAAGTGGTGAATGGTCAAAGAGGCCTGGCATTTGGATTTCTGATTATAACTCGCCAATCTGCTTGTTATGTTCCTGATGATATGAAGTCGTTAGTGCAACTACCCGAGGTGCGCTCGCTATTGTAAGACGCTGCACGATCCTCTCGAAACCATCTAGGGATAGGTTCAGAATGGCACTTCCCTGCCAGTGATTAGCTAATCAAGTAGTTGCGCGAACATCATGAGTAGAAGATAAGCTAACAGATTCCGGATCGGTTGTCGCTGTGAATGCGTATTGGTTTGATTCAAACATTATATGTATGGAGATTCTTATAATGAAGATATGTATATTATTCAAGTGGTGACTCTGGAAGAATTTATTAAAGACCAAATTTAGGAACCTACAGAGTCCGTTTTCGAATAGGTAATAGTTCTGTTAAGAAAAGATCCGCGAAAAACTTTCCAATTTATATTTTTGCAGTTTTTATTTAATATGGAAGATAATGAGTCAAAAGAGGTACGGAGACGCAGTCTAGGGGGCTCACATCACCCCGTGGCGCGGGTCCCCACCTGACCGCGCCACCAGGTGGTGTGGCCACCTCGGAGCTCGTCTCCGACCTGTTTTCTCCCAGTACCTTCCTTTTGTCGTTAAACTTTGTAATATATAATCCCCCGGACCCCCCAAGGTCCATATATCGTGTTTTCGTTTCGTTCTGTTTCTGTCAGGAACTATTCTCAAGTTTAGAAGCACAATGGTCTCGGCCAACGACAAGGGCAAAAAGCTTGTGGAAGATGATCTCCAAGACCCCAAGCATGAGGAGGAGATAGAGGTTGAAGTTGAAAAAGAAGTGGAGGAAGACCAGCGTCTGCACACCCGCTCTACCATTGCAAGCATTGGAGTCGTGGCAAATCCTATCAAGCTCAAGAGGGCTGCACGGATGTCCACAGGAGGGAAAGTTTCGCGTCTTTTCTTAGCTCCACGATCACTTCCTCCATGTATCAAGAACTCCTTCCATACTCTTATTCATGATCAACAATTCCAAAAGATGCCTAAAGAAAAGCTGCCCTCCAATTGGGATATGCCTCGTTCTAACCATGCAGGGAAAGAATATTTTAAGGAGGAAGAGTGGGGAAAGAATCACAAGGGCTGGGATTCACATCCGACATGATCATGAACCGCATTGAGCAAAATTCAGAGATGATTCATACTCTCGCCTTCGAGATTGAGGATTTGAAGAAACTTATTGAAAAGCTTATCGAGAGAACACCACCATCATCGAAGGAGTAATTCGTCATCAGGTTTTGGCATCCCCTTGGTTTGTTCCAAGCTTGGGGGAGTGCTGCGGTATCACATTATTATCTTTTATCTTTTTACCTTTTTAGTAGAGTCATATCATGAATAGAGAAGTTATCATATAGGATGGTTTGCATTATGGAAGTATCTCTCCTCTAGTCTGTTATATGTATCCCTTGGTGTGAGTGCCGTTATGGAATATTAATGAGAAGTTTCATCATTTACTTTTTGCACATGTTATTTTAGTTTGCAATTTCTGTTATATGATTGATCTTGTTGTTAGTATTGGTATCACTTTGGGAGCATCAAGTAAATTTAATTGGTTTTGGCAAACCTAGCTTTGGTCAGTAGCAACACTACTTTGAGGATTGAATAGTAAAAGAGAAAAGTACTTGTAGATATATTATTTAATTTTCTTTCTTTCTTGATTGGCTCATAAGCTTACTATTCCCAAGTTAAGATCTTTTGTGTTTCCAAGTAATATTGCATGATTTGTTTCTATCACTTGTATGTTTGCTTGTTTCCTTTAACTCTTATGCTTGCTACCCAGCCTTGCTAGCCAAAAACCTGTACTGAGAGGGAATGCTTCTCCTGCATCCAAGCCTTGAACTAAAACCTATGCCATTTGTGTCCATCATATCTACCTATTATCATTATTGCTATTCCAAGTAAATTCTCGAGTTTTATCTATCTTCCAAATTAAAAACTTTTGTTATGTGAAAATTAGTTAGTAAAGCTCTCACGAACTTGATGGCACACTTTATTTTCTTGCACTTAATAAACTTGAACCATTGTGTCATCTATGTTGCTTATATACTTGCAAATTATAAGTTGGGAGTTAGCAGAACCATGCTGTCATGGGGAACGCTTTCAACACTTGTACATATCTATCCAGTTGATATCATGATCTTTTGTTTATGGATGTCGGCGGTGTGAAATAGAAGGGGAGCTTGTAAGTCCATGGAGTATTATATATGTGTTAGAGAAACGCCTGTGCGGCTAGCCTAAGCCATGCCTAATCATGGTGGAAACTTGCAGCATAACTATAGTGAGCAATATATGAAGCATCTTCAGAAAAAAATATAGAAAAAAAGAAAAAAGAGGGAACCATGCTCATGGTAAATAAAAAGATCGCTGAGATTCTCATTGTCTGTTGTCTTGTCATTTTGATATGGGATAGCTCATGTGTCATGGGTCAAGGGGTACCCCGTTGGCAGTTCTCTATGATACACATATACTTACAAAGATAAGAACTTGCTTGTGACCAAAGTTGAGTAGCATGAGGAACGCCCCTCGTACTCAAGGGACATGAGATTTTCAACTTATGATTTGTCAAGCATATACCTCAAATTTGTCTCACTTTAACCTTAATCACTTCAAGATGCTTATGATAGTGGCAATGAGATCTCAAAGCTAGTAAGTACCATATTTTTTTGTTAGCTCTTTATGAAACTTGAAATCCCTGCTTCCCTCTACGAAGGGCCTATCTTTTACTTTTATGTTGAGTCGGTAAACCTATTCCTTTCTATCTCAAGCAAGCATTTGAGTTGTTGTGATTCAATCAACCATGTGTTGATTTATTCAATCTTGTTTCTTATGTTCCTTATTTTGCATAATGCTCTTATCTGAATGAATATGACTTTGAAAGCTATCATTGTGAAAAGACCATTATGTTTGAGCAAGAGACTCCTGCAATATAAACTCCTTTATAAAAGCTTTGCTCGAAACTAAGTATGACTTGTTAATTGTTCTCTAACCAAGAACAAAGTTTGCCATCACCAATTATGATTTTCTTTGTGCATCTTTATTGTGACTCCTATACTCATTGCAAGTTAAGTTATATAAGAGTGAGTTGTTTTCTATTATGATTTGTGTATTGATAAATGTGACGCTTCTTGTCCGTATTCTCTTTATCGACACTTCACTCCATAAACCTGTGGTCATGTTTATTGAGCTCAATTTTCGCTTGGGGACAAGCGAGGTCTAAGCTTGGGGGAGTTGATACGTCCATTTTGTATCACTATTTTATATCATAATTTACTCTTATTCATTGATATATTTCATCTATTTTGCATGTTTAATGACTTTTGAAGGATGAACCGGCGGAGTCAGGATTCTGATGGAAAAAGCGCCGTCCAGATGCAATATTCGCGAAGATCAGAAAATCCCCAAAAATATACGGAAATTGCTATTTTTTTCAGAAGACGAAGGAAGCAAGAAGGAGGAGTGGATATGGGCCACAGGGGGGCCACACCACCCCCTGGCACGGGTCCCCCTAGGCCACGCCACCAGGTGGTGTGGCCGCCCTGGCCCACCTCTGGCATCACCCTTTGGCGTATATAATCCTCCCGGAACCCTAAGACTTGGGGAGCGACCACAGAAATATTCCACCGCCTCTACAGGGCAGAAACTACAGAGAGAGAAAGAGCTCTCCGGCAGGCAGAATTCTGCTGGGGAAATTCCTTCCCGGAGAAGGGAGATCGTCGCCATCAATACCGTCATCAAGCCAGACTTCATCGGTATCATCATCATCATCATCATCATCTTCACCATCATCTCCACCAGCACCATTACCACCACTCCATACCGCTGTAACAATTGGGTTGAATCTTGCATAGTTCTTAGGGGAAACTTTCCCGGTGTTGATTACTAGTTGTACTTGATGCTATTGAGTGGAACCATTGGATTATTGTTCATGTTCAGATTGTTACTTATCATTATTTCATCTCTGATCTTGATCCATATGATGTCTCGTGAGTAGTTCATTTAGTTCTTGAGGACATGAGAGAAGTCATGTTGTTAGTAGTGGAATTGTGTTGAGAAATATTTAATGGTTTGATATTTAAGTTGTGGTGCTATTCTTCTAGTGGTGTCATGTGAACGTCGACTACATGATACTTCACCTTTATGGCCTAGGGGAATGCATTGTGTATTTGGATACTAATTGTGCAGTTGCTAGAGTGACAAAAACCTAAACCCCCGTTAGGAAACCATTGCACAAGGGAGTGTAGGATCTCAGATTTTAATGTTGTGGTTAGTTTTTTATCTTAATTACTTTCTTGTAGTTGCGGATGCTTGCAAGGGGTATAATCACAATGTATTAGTCCAAGTAAGGTTGGTACATTAGCAAGGTTCACCCACACAACACTTGTCCAACCAAAGAAGATTAATCAACTATAGGAAGCGAAAGCACTTGACAATATTCCCATGTGTCCTCAAGAACGTTTGGTCATCTTAAGTAATACAACCGGCTTGTCCTTTGATGAAGAAAGGATTGGGACACTTGCTGCAATTATTATTATTGTCTTTTATTTACTCGTATTTTATTTATCTGCATTATCAAAAACCCCTAAAATCCATTTGCTAAGTATTTACAGTGAATCCTTGATCCAAACCACTTGTCAACACCTTCTGCTCCTCGTTGGGTTCAACACTCTTATTTATCAAAAGTACTACGATACACCCCCTATACTTGCGGGTCATCACTTGTCTTGCTTAACATAGGTTGTTGGTGCACTTAGTTGAACCTAGTGGTTTTAGGTTTTGTGCTCAATAAATTAAATGTTAGTTTTATTCCGCATTTATTAGATCCTAAACCGTAATTACTTTTAAATGCCTACTCACCCCCTCTCTAGGCGATGCCATTTGTTCTTTCAGTTATGCATAATAACCACGAGAATTTGCAAAACATCTATTGTCCTACATGCCCATTTCACTGGGACCAACTTGGAACTATAGGTAATTAAACATACCCTTTCAAATATCTCGGAACAGTGCATTAACACTCCATGAACACACATGATCCTCAAACTATCACATCTCCCCCTTGTTTTCCCTAACTATCACTTTAGGGTTCGCAGGTTCAACATAATAACATATTATACTTTGCAGATAAATACCAAACTCATATGTATGATGGGAAATAAAAGTTCATTACTGAAATCATGTCATCGGGTCCTAGTAACAAACATTAAACATAGCAAAAATATATCAACACTCACACAAGACTATCTTCAAGATGAACACCTCAAATCTCAACATACATGCATTATTACATGATCAATCTCATCCAATCCCCATTCACCTCACATGCCTACAGATAACTACTCACTCATGTTGATGGAGAGTGAGCACATGATTGATGGAGATGACGTTGGTGATGATGGTGGTAAAGATGGCGTCAAAATCCCCCTCTCTAGCGTGGAGAGCATAGACCCCAAAAACGAAGATCATGATGGTGACGGCGCTCTATTTAGCAAAAAGCTCCGTCCTCCTGGCAGGGTAGGTTTTTTGTATATAAGGGGTTACACGAAAGGAGGTAGTGAGGCGATACTCGAGGGCCAAAAGGGCCTAGGTGGCGCGGGACCCACCCTAGGACATGCCACCTACCCTCTTTCGACCCTCATGGCTCGCCTCGTGAGTTTACAGTGCCCATGGTCTTGATTTTGGTGAAAAACTCCCACGGTAGTTTTCTCTGAATTAATTTCCTGCTTAAAGAGACAGAAAGAAGATTTTGCTAAGAACAACGTCAGATTCAACAATTTACTTCAAGTTCGAATGAGATTACGGAGCAAAACATTTAGCAAAGTACTTTAAGTAGACACATTTTGGATGTACCGGTCACCTCCCTGCTCTCCTCCTCGGCAGGTAACAACCCAACGGTCTCATCGACATGGCTGTATGTACATCATGTTCAGGTTCACCATTGACATCTTGATCATCCGGTAGTCTCTTGTTTACATCATGTACACGATTCACATCTTGATCATCTGGTAGTTTCATGTTTACATCAAGTTCAACATCGATATCTTGATCATCCGCGGTCTCATGTTTACATCTGGTTCACCATCGATATCTTGATCATTTGACAGTCTCATGTGTTAGATTAGGTACACCATCGACATCCATTGATGAGGTACTCTGCTATTTTGCTTCCTGAAATTAAATCATCAATTTAGTGATTCCATGCTAACAACAAAACCAGTGTTCCATGCATTATGAAAATGATACTGTATGGCACTGATGTTTTACTCTTCTAGATTTTTATGCATTCGTTGGGTGGTGTACATGGATGAGATCGAGACCCCTATCTTGGTGCAGCCTTGTTGAGCATAGGCACATTACAAGACTGGTGTACCAGACATGGTACTTTTTGATAGAGTTTCAGGTTGGAACTCTACAAAATTTACCATCTTGTCAAATTGTTAGCACTCCCATTTGCAAATCCAGTTTTAAAATTCAGAGAAAGCAACATCGAGCACACATGCACGACTGGAGGTGTCAGTTAAACTAGAGGTGTCGGTTAAATGTGGAGGTTAGAGTGAGCTCTTGGCTTCATGCAACCATCGTGTTTTAATTTACTTCTACTGCAGTATATGAACATGCAGTGACCAATTTCATCTCACACATTCAGTAAATTTTTGTCTTAAACCAATTCTGCATTTCTGTCTTAAACTAATTCTGCATTTCTTTCTTAAACCAATTCTGCAGGACATAGTTAAAGAGGATCTGTAGGTTGCTGCGGCCATCTAGGTTACTCAAGAGGATCTGGGTTACAGAGTTCCTGGCTCTTGGCGCCTTGTCGCCTACTACAGAGTGTCCAATTCGAGGACGTCGGAGAGGCGGTGAGGTAGGGCGACCTCGACAGGAGCCCCCGGGGTACGGGAGATCGGAGCAGGATGACGTCCGCGAGCTCGCGACGGGGGACGACGGCGATCGAAGGCGTGACGGTGCTCGCATGAGAGAGGGTTTCCTCTGCGCGGGTCTTCCTCCGCGCGATTCTTCCTCTCGCGAGCTCGGGACAGGGACGGCGGCGATCGCAGGCGCGATGGTGCTTGGAGGACGCACGGGGCTAATTGATGGAGCTTGGCGTTGGGTCGAGGTAGACGAGGTTGTTGGGAGGCGCCGGGCTAATCGGAGGTGCTTGGGCATTGGGCGAGCGGACGGTGGGGGAGTGGTGGATGGCGTACGGCGGGGAGCATGGAGGCGGTGAACATTTTGAGTTTGAATTTGAATTTGCAAGCCAAATTTGAAACTTTGGGATGTTTTCTGCGTTTTTAGCAAAATTGTATTTGTACCGTCGTTGCGACAGGTATTTAGGACCGGAGGGAGTATTTTTTTCGAGGCACCATCTGTATTCTGTTTGCCTGCAAATACAGCCGTACATACATGCACGTAAGAACACGCCATGGCGCCTACCCCAACTATGTACACCTTTCCACGACCGAGCAACAAGATCGAGTTGAACAGATTCGACGTGTCCAAAACTTTCCTACCCACGCCAAAGTCACGACCATCGACACGCGCCGCAGCGGCAAGCGCAGCTTGGCCACCACAACGACGGCCAACAGCACCAGCCATCCGCCGCCGCGCCAGGTTCCGTCGCCGACGCTTTCCCCTCTTCCAGGGTCGCCGAAAGGCTGCAAAATCAAGACACAGGATCCGCACGTCAGGACGACGCGGAAGAAAATGGATACAGAAACCGCGGACGCAATGCAAACGATCGAAGAGAGATGACGTACGCTGGGGAGACATCGCCGTTGGCTGTGGCGGCGATCCTGACGGACTTCTTGCCCATGCTGCTGCCACCAACGCACTTCCCGCAGTCATCCCTCACGCACGAACCCCCGCTGGAGCTTCCTGGCGACGGCGACACCTCTGGGACGGCCGGGAGCCTGGTGGTGGAGGAGAGGCGGTGGAACACCCCGGCGTCGTCGTAGTAGAGGTCCCCGACGCTGTAGAGAGGGCCACCGAGATCGCCGGAGTTCTCGAGCTGGATGCTGAACAGCGACTGGTCGGAGGTGGCGCTCCATTCCGCGGCGCATGTCGACTGCGTGCGGAACATCGACGACGGGAGCCTCTTCGGGTCGTACGCAGGAGCGGCGGGCTGCCCCTGCGCCATCATTGTCTGGACGGCCGGCGGCAGCGTCGTGGGCACGAACTCGTGATCCGCCGCCGGATCGGCCGCGGCGTCGATCTGGTAGAAGCTCTCGTAGGAGGAGGTGGAGGACAAGGACGACTGCCTCTCAAGCTCGGAGACGGGGACTCTCTCGCACGACGAGGGCACGGACAACGACGGAGCCGGCGACGGCAGCGGTGATTCGGACGCCGTCCCGAAGGAGCTGGAGTGGGACAGCCTGCGCTCGTGCATGGGCTCAGCGGCCGCCGCGGGATCCTGGTCCGCGGCCGTCATGGTTGCGTCACGTCCGAATTACTCGATCGAGATGATTGCTCGTTCGTCCAGTCCGTTCTTGATTAACGATGCAGAAGGCGGCGTCACAACGCCGCGGATCTGCACGAGGGGAAAACAAATCACACTGGGAGGGGAAATATGACAAACCAAATTGGATCGAATTCTATGGAGAATTCAGCAAATCAAATCATCACGCTCCCCCGTTCCTAATTAATTACCTGCTGCGAAGAACGAATTGGTCGCATACGGTGCAGGCGCAATGGTCGGAGCTCGGCGTCGAGAAGCCGGCAAAGGGCAACTCGAGAAATGGAGCTCCGACAGGAGACATGGATGGTCGGGTTAGCTTTTATATACGCGAACTTGGGATCGATGAACGACGAAGAGGACACGGGGCCGTTAATTTCAGGGCAAATTAGGTGCTGCCGTTTTTGCTGGTACAGAACCTACTTTTGGCATGAAAAAGAAACGTAGAAAATAAAATAAAAAACCGATCGACAAATTTGAGCAGTACTATACCTGAATAAGAAAAATGGAAATGCATGGTAAACGTGCTTGCGCCTCCCCCACCTATTTCGTACTAGGCGTGTTATGTCGCAATTCTATCACCGGACTAGCATCTCCACCAGTGTCTCCCAAACCGTGTTTAAAGCACTACCGAGCAAGGCCTTCGGGGGCGTCGGTTAACAGTGCGGGCCATTTGGGAGTCACTTTTCATATCGGGGATGCTCCAAAATCGCTCCCCTCCCCCCAAAACAAATTTGGCCAAATAAAATATAGAAATTTGAAAATTATAAATAGTTCAAATCCACGACCACCAGACCAGCGCATCCAATACCAAAGTCCGGCGATCATAAAACGCCATTCAAATTCAACTTCAGGACCGCCGACGGGCCCAAAATGCCATCATAGTATTCTGGCGGTCATCATAAAAACTAGGTGATCAAATGAGGAAGGTTGGCTTGATGCCGACGCCGTTGCTGCCGTTGCAGTGTCCTCCAAGATGCAAGCACGGGTGATCGTGTACCACATCTTGGACGTATCATCCATGTTGGAAGTGTTGGTCATAAGAATGGCGCCCCTTGGGGATGGCGGGTACGGATGCGAGATCATACAACCCTTACCCGTGTACCAATGTACCCACCTATACATCTTACATGTGCTTCCGTTTATGATTCTGTGTTGCTTATCATGTATGATATGCTGTTTTTTATGGACAAGTGTTGATTTATTTATATGGTGTTGTTTATAAGTACGTTGTTATTTGTATTGCATTGATGTTTATATGTGTTGATATTTATAAGTTATTGTTAATGTTGTTTTCTATGTTTATTTTTTACTCAATTTGATGTGTCGTAAACACGGGTATTTTACCCGTGGGTACCCATTAACCCTGTTGGGTGATGTCTGTGAAAAAACTTGCACCCGTTGACGGGTATGTGTGCGGATGATGGGAAGGCTCGGGGAGGATGGGTACGGATATGGGGTAGCTCCACCTGACTAATACCCTGCGGGTGCCCACTAGTAGAAATAAGGGCGTCAGTTCAAAGCAGATTCTGGCTCTAGTCCCGGGTAGGTTTTGGGCCCTCGGTTCGTTCTGGCTCCAACGGCTAGGAGGCAGGGAAAGATCTAGTCCTAGGTCGTTTCGGACCTCTAGTCCCGGTTCGTGGTACGACCCGGAACTAGAGAACTTGCGCTGGCCAGCCCCACATGTGGGAGCCTGTAGTCCCGGTTGGTATCACGGCCTGGGACTAAAGGTAAATCACTATTCTTGGTTCGTAATACCAATCGGGGCTATTGGTTTCTCTATATATTTCGGATTTGTCTATGACCGACCCAATGGCTATTTTTCCTCCAAGCAAGCCGAGTTCATGCCCATTTTTTCTCCAAGATTTGGTGGCAACCCGTAAACCCAAGGTTTTAAAAGGTTAGCAACTTTATCCTTTCATCTCTCATTGTTAGTTTATCTCAATGCTCTAGAAGTAGAGGGAATTTTAGATGTATAATTTTAGGCAAATTTTGATTAGGCAAAAAGTTACTGAAAATTGAAATGTGTAATTTTAGAGTTTCGGAGCTCTGAATGAAACGAGGTTTTCACTGCTAGATCAATAATTAAAAACTCCACATTTTTCATGTTAAACTTTTTGTCCAATTCAAAAATTGGTGCATGTAATTCAAAGTTCAAAATTTTAGATTTCAACAAGTAAATGAAGTGAAAATGATCCAAGCTTTTTATATGTTGTTAGTACACAGTAGGTGCACCTATTTTGGGTACTGGCGAATTTAGCAAAATTTGTTTGGAAATAGTTTAGAGAAGGTTTTGGGCAAAAACAAATTAGGGTTATAGAAAATAGTGTTGCTTTGTAAAGTGAGGAAATATTGTTTTTCTTTAAATAGTGTTGCTCATTTAATCGTCTAGAAGTTCACATTATAACTTGTATTAAATTGGTCACTGATCTCTATTCATGATGTTGTGTAATGGTTTTTGATAAACTTATACAATAATGCAGATGGTCCGGGAATGGATGTACGATACTGACCAACGCTCTGGCGAGTTCATTAATGACGTGCATGAATTTCTCCATGTGGCTGATGCGAACAAGTGGAATGGTTTTGTATTATGTCCATGTAGTGTCTGTAAGAATCAGAAGGATTACTCTAACTAAAAAAATCCTTCACATCCACCTGTTCAAGTTCGATTTAATGTCCAACTATAATTGTTGGACCAAGCACGGAGAGAGAGGGGTTATAATGGAATACAATGAAGAAGAGGATGATGACAACTATTATGGGTTCCCTGAATACGATGATACTTCCATGGGAGAAGCTGAAGGGGAGGTTGAAGAAGAGGCACATGATGAGCCCCCTGATGATCTTAGTCGTACCATTGCTGATGCACGGAGAGACCGCAAAAATGAAAAGGAGAGGGACAAGTTCGATCACATGTTAGAGGATCACAAAAAGTCATTGTACCCAAATTGCGAAAATGGTCTGAAAAAGCTAGGTAACACACTAGAATTGCTGCGATGGAAGGCATAGTGTGGTCTATCTGACTCCGGATTTGAAAAATTGCTAAAAATGATAAAAAATATGCTTCCAAAGGATAACATATTGCTCTCCAGTACGTACTAAGAAAAGAAGGTTGTCTTATCTCTAGGTTTAGAGGTTCACAAGATACATGCATGCTCTAATGACTGCATCCTCTACTATGGTGATGAGTACGAGAATTTGGATGCATATCCGGTATGCACTGCATTGCGGTATAAGATCAGACGATATGATCCTGGTGATGTTGAGGGCGAGACCTCTGGAAGAGGGTTCCTGCCAGGGTGATGTGGTATGCTCCTATAATACCACAGTTGAAACGTTTGTTTAGAAACAAAGAGCATGCCAAGTTGTTGTGATGGAACAAAGAGGAACTTAAGTCAGACGGGATGTTGAGGCACCCCGCTGATGGTTAGCAGTGGAGAAAAATCGATAGAAAGTACCGGGACTTTATAGATGATGCAAGGAATTTAAGGTTTGGTCTAAGTACAGATGACATGAATCCTTTTGGGGAGCAGATCTCTAGTTGTGCATGAAGCGGAAGTTCATTATGACGCTAGTGCTGATCCAAGACCCGAAGCAACCTAGCAATGACATTTAAATGTACCTAAGGCCATTAGTTGAATAACTTCTATAGTTGTGGCGTGATGTCTACGCACTTCTATTCTTGTAGATAGTTGTTGGACCTCCAAGTGCAGAGGTTTGTAGAACAGCAACAAGTTTCCCTTTAGTGGATTACCCAAGGTTTATC
Source organism: Avena sativa (assembly GCA_916181665.1). Lineage (NCBI taxonomy): Eukaryota > Viridiplantae > Streptophyta > Magnoliopsida > Poales > Poaceae > Avena > Avena sativa. Next base: position 16,260,921 of record OV702279.1, on the reverse strand, counting down.
GAACTCGGGGAGGAAGTGGTCAAAGGTATCCCTCTCAAGCAACCCTGCAATCAAGATACAAGAAGTCTTTTGTGTCCCCAACACCCAATACACTTGTCAGGTGTATAGGTGCACTAGTTCGGCGAAGAGATAGTGAAATACAAGTGGTAACGGCCCCAGAAAAGAGCTTCTGACTTGTTGTTGACGTGGAAGAGACTAAAGGCAATCTGAAATAAAGATGGAAGCAAGCAAACATGTAACCGATCTAGTGGCAAACGGTGTTTCAATGCTGAGAAACAAGGCATAGGGATCATACTTTCACTAGTGAACACTCTCATATATATATCTTCTCTTTATGATACTACTCTGAACTACTCTCCGGTTGGACAACTCTAATCCATGGTAGGGCTATAACAACACACCTCAAAGTTTGCTTCCCCATCTAGATAACCCCACACTGTCACCTTGAGCGCTAGATGGTTCCGACAAACACCACAATTTCATAGAGACAACCAACTCAAAATATAACTCATGACAAGCATTTATGTAATCTATAGCCTAAGTGCCACATGGTGTGGACGCTGTCACTCCCACACACATGGGGAGAAACGGAGATTGATTAAAGCACTTGAGTAGCAGAATAGATCTACTTGATTACAAAGCTCATGATCACAATAAGATCATGCATAGAGAGAGATATGAACACATAGCTACCAGTAGAGCCCTTAGCCCCGAGGAAGAACTACTCCCTCCTCATCATGGGAATCAGCAACGGCGATGGAGATGGTGGTGGAGATCGATGGAGATGGATCCGGGGGAAATTCCCCATCCTGGCAGGGTGCCGGAACAGAGACTTCTGTCCCCCGAATCTCCCATTCGGTGGCGGCGGCGCTGTGGAACTTTTTGTGGATGCATGATGGATGTTTTAGGGTTTCTGCATCGAAGGCTTCTTATAGGCGAAGAGGTGAGGTCGGTGGAGGCCCAGGGGTCCACACCCCCTGGTAGCGCCACCTAGGGGTTACCCGCGCCACCATAGGGTGTGCCCACCCTGGTGCCCTCCTCCGTCTCTCCTTCGGGCTCCGTGTGTCTTCTGGAAAAATAGTGACTTTGGCTTTTGTCCCGTCCAATTTTAAGAATATTCATTTTTTAGCTTTTCTGAAACCAAAAACAGCAGAAAACAGGAAACTGGCACTATGGCATCTTGGTAATAGGTTAGTTCCATAAAGTGTATAAAAATACATCAAAGTGTAGACAAATCATAAGACAAATGATATAAAACAAGCATGGAGCATCAAAAATTATAGATACGTTTACGACGTATCAAGCATCCCCAAGCTTAACTCCTGCTTGTCCTCAAGTAGGTAAGAGATAAAAAAGAATAATTTTTGAGGTGACATGCACCATCACAATCTTGATCAAACCATTTTCAAAGCATTTAAAGCTGGGATCAAATTACTCTAAACAAGAGCATGAAAGATGAAGTTCTAACAATAGGACAAAGTAACTATGCTGCAACATGAAAGGATACAAACAAAGATTCATGAATAACAATGCATTGAAAGACGTTTGTTTGTTTCACATATAAAAAACATAGCATAGTGGCATTCAGCTTGTCCCTCACGGAGTAGCAAAACATAAATGCATAGGACACCTTCAAAGTTCATAAGGGTGACTAGATACAAATAGTTCAAGAATAAGCAATATCAACATTATGAATCAATCAATAAGTTTTGGTAGAATGCACATAGAACTAAGAATGACAACTATGCTCTCTTAATTGGTGCCTAAGGATATAAGGTGGAGACTCAATATAAAAGTGGAAGAAAGGCCCTTCAAAAGGGAAGCAGAGATTTAAAGTTTCATAAATAGCTTCCAAAAATTATGGTACTTGTTAGCTTTCAGCTCTCATTGCCCCTATCATAAGCATATTGAAGTGATTAAGATTAAAGTGAACAAAGTATGGAGTATATGCTTGACAAAGTATAAGTTGGCAATCTCATGTCCCTTGAGTACAAGTGCTCCTCCTCATGCTACTCAACTTCAGTTGCCGGTAAGTTCTTGTCATAGTAAGTACATGTGTATCATAGAGAACCGCCAACGGGGTACCCCTTGCCCCATGATACAGGAGCATGAGATCAACTGGGTAGATCTTTACATGTGTTGAAAGTGTTCCCCGTGACAGCATGGTTCTGCTAATTCCCAATGTATAAGTTCAAGAATATGCAACATAGATGACACAATGGTTCAAGTTTATTAGGGGCAAGAAAAATAAAGTGTACCATCAAGTTTGTGAGAGATTTAATCACTAACTTTCACATAACAAGTTTAATTTGGAAGATAGATAAAACAAGAATATACTTGGAATGGTGTAACACACCATGAATAGGAATTTATAGTGGACTCTTTGGAATAACTTGGTTTCTTGGGAGTTGGATGCATGAGTAGAGCTTACTCAATACAAGTGGAGGCTAGCAAAAGACTGGGAGCGACCAACTAAGAGAGCAATAATGGCCATAATCATGCAGAGCGACAAAACATTACTAATCAAAGCATAAAGTGGTACAACAAGTCAAAAACTAAATGATCATAGAGGCTAAGGTGACTGGTTCATAGTCATAACATGGTGTGAGCATGTGCCAAGTCAACCCAAATAAAGCATCAAAGGAGAATACCGCAATATTATGCTTTTGTATGTTAACACAACGCATGATTCTCGAAAGGCACATTAAGCAACTCAATTGTTTGGAACAAGTCATGCTACAGCAATAATCACTAAGCATAAAGTCAAAACAACATCTAGCATGACATGATAAATTCTAAGCCATAGTCAATCTCCCTTTTGTACCACTATAAGCATGAAGCTTCCTACTCTTTTTCCAACACCAATCGACTTATTTGAAGTAACTCACAAAGATAATAATCAATAAATATGAGTGAGCTTGTCTCACAAATCCACAAAGAAGAACTAAAAGCTCTAATCTGAAACCACAAGAAAGCTAAGGCTAAACACAGTGCTAGCAAAAGAGAACACTCACAAGACAATAAGAATGAAAACTAGAGTGTTCTAGGCAATGAAAACAGAGTGTGTCTGTCTCTCCGAAATAAGTGTGTCGGGATCCAACCAACTTATTGCAGCAAACCAAGCAAAATAAAACTAAAAAAACAAAGACGCTCCAAGAACAACACAATAGTGCATGAAACAATAAAAACGAAGTGTCTAGAAAGAGACCTGAACATTAAGGATATATAGTATAGATCCAGTTTGACTCCACCCTCCCTCCTTACTGCATCTATACTTTGACAATTCCATAATATAGTTATAGTCCATTTTCTCTCCTACAACTCTAGGTTGTATATTCATACGCATTTCTAACTATTTTTTTTGCAACCAAGCGGATTATCTCGAACCACGCATGAATTGAGCTAAGATGAATTTTTATTGATGAAGAAGGGGATGTCTTGGGCATCCCCAAGCTTTTACGCTTGTACATCTTGAATATTTCTTGGGGTGACACGGGGTGGCATCCCTAAGCTTGAACTTTTGTCCATTCTTCATCTTATTACATCATTCTTCCCCTACACTTGGAAATTTCCTTCATACAAAACTTCACACAATCTTCATTAGCAACATTAGTGCATTCAAGATAATAAACCTTTGGGTTTAGTTTCAAAACAGCAAAACTTTCATTAAAAACAAAATCTACTGTAGAAATTGCCTTAAAAATCTCAATTCACCAAAAAGAACTCAAAAAGAAATCGATAAGAGGCAAATGCAAATAATGGCAGAGATCTGTCAAAACAGACCAGCAGGTAAAAACCGATTTTTTCGAAGACCTTATGTTGCTCAAATCAAAAAGTGCTGAAATAACGAACGTTAGATAACAACCTGGGGGATTTATTCAGAAAATTACAGCTCAACCCGACATATAGATATTTTTCACGAATTTTACAGTGAAGCTAAAAAATATGTTTCAGGAAAACAACTTCCCCAAATCTTACTTCTCTTTTATTAGAGGTTATTCTTGACACAAAAACCACACAAAAAGGATAAGGAGAGGTTATTACAGAAGTAATAACTTCCAAGACTCAAGAAAACTATTGGGTTATCTCCCGAGAAGTACTTTTTTAACGCCTTTAAGTTAGGCTTGATAGTTTGAGAAGATGCTCACATAAGAAATATGATTTGAAGTAAAAGAGAGCATCAAGAAGCAAATTCAAAACACATTTAAGTCTAACCCACTTCCTATGCATAGGAATCTTGTAAAGAAACAAGTCATGAAAGCACAAAGCAACAAGCATAGGAAAGCAAAACAAGTACAACTTCAAGACTTTCAACATAAAGAGGGGAAACTTAATATTTTTGAGATGCATAAAACCCTGTTTCCCTCTCTCATAATAACTTTCAGTAGCATCATGAATAAAATTAACAATATAACTATAACATAAAACATTCTTATCATGAGCGACATGCATATAATAATTATTACTCTCCACATAAGCATAGTCATTCTTATTAATTGAAGTGGGAGCAAATTCAACAAAGTAGCTATCATCATTATTCTCATCACCATAATCATAAAATATAGGAGACATATTGTAATCATAATTGATTTTTCCTCAATAGTAGGTGGACTAAAAATATCATATTCATCATTGTAATCATCATATATTGGAGGTATAGTATCATCATAGGCAATAGAATAGCTATCTTCCAAAGTGTGTTCATTTGTAAACATATCATCATTGGAAGGAACATGGATAGTACTAATAGTACAACAATTATTAATATCATCATTTTCAGAATTGGTACCAAAGAGATTTTCAATATCAAAAGTAGTGTGATTTTCCCAATCATGATCACTACTATAGGTAACAGGCATAGGGACATCATCTAGTTCAGACTCATCAGCAAAAACTATAATAGGGGCAACATGCTTAGGGGAAGATACCGTTTCCTCTCTCCTTTTACTCCTCCTCTTCTTCTTCTTCTTCTTCTTCTTCTTCTTCTTCTTCTCCTCTTTAGGAGGGAGAGGCTTGAAAGGAAGCTGAGGCTTGAAAGGAAGCTTCTCCACATAACCTGGTTTATTGTTAGGGAGAATAGAAGAAACTTTGGAGGATTCCTCCTTTTGATTAATAAGGACAAAACACATCTCAGTCCTGTCATATTTTGGTAAAATATCATATTTTATAATATTTTGTATGTAAGTATTGGTGTGGCAGTTTTCAACACAATAAAGATGACAACCATGCAGGACACTATTCATATTAAAAGTACTCATGTCTACCAAAGAATTTTTTCTTGATAACTCTTCACACCCCAAAAATAATGTAAGTTCATCATCTTGATTATCAGTGATCACGTTATCATAGTACAAACTTGCAGGATTATTATGGCCTGAGCATTGAAAATTGAAATGACCCACTTCAAAGCAAAGTTCACAAATAAAAGGACAGAGGGCACAAACTTTTTTACCAAGATCATTTAGAGCCTTGTACCACGATCTAGTTTTTTCATTCCAGTGGGTGATACAATATTCTTCTTTGCTTTGATTATTTTCACAAGGTCTATGTATTCCATAAAAATTAACATGCTTATAAGAAATAGTACTTTCAGAAGTTTGAGCATGTTTATTGCAATCATTAATAATAGTTTCATTTTCCATGCAAGTGTATTTAAAAGGTTCATGATACATGTCCCACTTTCCTTTAGGAGCATTAATATGGGAAGCAAAATCTCTACAACAATCAACAAGAATTTGAGGATCAAGACTATATCTAGCACTAAGCTCTTGAAAGTCAGCAGTTTCAGAGAAAGACTTAAGGCAATCATACTCATAGGGTGTGTTTGGTAGGTCGTTCCAACCGAAATATTCTCATCTCAGCTGAGATTTTTAGTGATTTGGTTGTTTGGTAGGTCGATTTTCTTATCTGGGCAGTGCCCACCTCGCACAGAAAACAGCTCTCATCCCTGCCCGATAGAGAAGCTCAAATCGAGCTTCACTACTCGGCAGGGCTGGACTCGCCCGAAATTCCATCCCCATGTGCCCTTGCCTGGGACCGAGACCACAGGGTCATAGCCCCGCATCCCATTTCCCCCTCACACCGCTCTCTGCCACATATCCAAACGACGAGCCCCGCCTCTCGACGAGTCGCCGCCTCCTTGATGCAGGCTGTTGCCGCCTCGGCCAACCACGGCGTCGCCGCCTCCTCGGCTAACCACGGCGCCGCCTCGGCCAACCTCCTCGATGTAGGCCGAGCATATCCTCCTCGATGAGCGTCTCTTGACGAGCAGCGCCGCCGCCTCCTTGGCCAGCCACGGTACCCCCTCCCCCCGATGTAGGCCGCCTCCGTCGCCCTTCACGACCAGCCACAACAGCCCCTACCCCCGATGCAGGACACCGCCATCACCCTTCACAGATAGCCACGACAGCCCCTACCTCCGATGCAGGCCGCCGTCGTCGCCCTTCATGGCCAGCCATGAACGATACCTCCACCAGGACACACCGCCTCCATGACCTGCGTCCACGCGCTGCCATGGTCGGAGCACCTCCACAATCGGTGGTCGGATCTAAGGACCCGATTGGTTTTTATTTTTTTTGTCTAGGGACCTTTCTGTAAAATGTTTGACTCGGCAGCATCACTACTTATGCATCCCACCAAACAACATCTGAGATGAGCATCTTTGAACTAATACAGGCTTCCAAACAAGGCACAAAATCTCAGCGCAACATATCTAAGGTGGACATGTCTGAGGTGGGAAACACATGTTGGAGTGACATGACCTACCAAACACACCCATAGTTTATACCTGGTTCTTTACCTTTGTTGTTATCCCAATCTTCAGTATTGCTTTGAATTGTTTCAAGAAGATCCCACTTAGCTTTGACCTCCTTACTTGTGAAGGATCCCTCTAAACAGGTATCTAGATAGTCCTTGTAATGTCATGAAAGCCTTGCATAAAAAATATTAATAACAATATTACTGGGGAGCTCATGAATGGGAATTTGAGCATTAGTGACTTCAATCTCCCCCAAGCTTGGTCAATAGTTTCTCCCTCATGAGGATGAAAATTATAAATATAATTCCTATCTTTATGAATTTCATGAGGAGGATAAAATTTAGAGTAAAAGAGAGATTCAAGTTCCTTCCACTCCAAATAATGAGGACCATTTAGTAGCTCATTGATACGTCAGAAACATATCTATAATTTTTGATGTTCCATGCTTGTTTAGTATCTACTTTGCTTTGCTTTGTCCACACTTTGAGGTACTTTTTATATGTTTTCTGGTACTAACCTATTAACAAGTTGCGACAGTGCCAGTTGCATGTTTTCTGCTGTTTTTGGTTCCAGAAAAGCTAGTAAGGAAATATTCTCGGAATTGGACGGGACAAAAGCCAAAGTCAATATTTCACCAAGGAGAACACAGAGTCCAGAGGAGAGACAGAGGGGCGCCACAGGGTGGCCACACACCCCCAGGCACGACCTAGGGTGGGCCCGCGCCTGGGAAGGATGTGGGCCCCCTGGCCGCCTCCCATCCTCGCCTCTTCGCCTATAAGAAGCTCATGATGCCTAAACCCTAAGTACCTGATCAATATTCCATGAAACCGTCTGTAGTGGCCGCCACCATTGTCCCTAGACCGGGGGGATCTGAAGCTCTTCCCGGCACCCTACCGGAGGGGAGATCATCTCGGAGGCCTTCTTCTTCATCATGCCAGCCTCCGGTATAAAGCGTGAGTAGTTCCACCTTGGACTACGGATCCATGTAGTAGCTAGATGGTTGTATCTCCTCCTTGTGCTTTCATGTCTAGATCTTGTGATCTCCGTTCATGATCAAGATCTCATCTATTTGTAATCATGCATGTTGTGTTTGCGGGGATTCGATGGATATTGAGATTACTATGTCAGATTGATTAATGGTTTTGTCTTATTGATTCTATCATGTCTATGTTGTTTGTGATCTTGCATGCTCTCAGTTGTTAGTAGCTATTTTGGCCAAGTAGTTGCTAGAGACTCCAAGAGGGGGTATTTATGCTCAATAGTGGGTTCATGCCTCTACTTAATCAAGGGAAGTGACAGAAATCTCTATGGTTGTAGATGTGTTGTTGCCACTAGGGAGAAAACAACGGTCTCTTGTTCATGGAACAAGTGGATTTTTTACCTTACATGCTTTGCTTAAAGCAGTTGTCTGTTGCTTGCAACTTAATACCGAAGGGGGTTCAGATGATAACCCAAAGGTGGACTTCTAGTCATAGATGCAGTTGGATGGCGGTCTATGTATATTATTTTATTGCCCAATTCAATCTCATAGGATCTTTTTTCTAGTATTGCATTGTTATGCCTTGCTCAGTCCTGTCAATTGCCCTGCTGTAATTTGTTTACCCTGCATGCCATGTTTATTTCTAAGGATAACACCTCTAGTGAACCATGGACCCCTGTCCAATCTTTACCATTGATACATCTTCCACTGTTACTGTTTACATGCTGCAAACCATCATCATCTTCCACACCATACAGTTAATCCTTTGTCATAGCAACCGATGAGATTGACAACCTCACTGTTAGTTGGGGCAAAGTCTTGATCTTGTGTTGTGCAGGTTTCCACGTTTCTTGCAACACCTTTGAGATGTTTCCTTCCTCGTACTGGTTTGATAACCTTGGTTTTTTACTGAGGGAAAACTTGCTGCTGTGCCGCAGCATACCTTGCTCTTGGGGTTTCTCGACGAAGCGTCACCACGCATCAAGACTTTCTGGCGCTGTTGCCGGGGAGGCTAAGGACATCTTCACAAGTGGAGTCCTTCTCAACCTTTCACTTTACTTTGTTTTCAGTTTGCTTAGTTTATTTTGCTTGGTTTTGTTTGCCTATTTTTTATCAAAAACTCCAAAAAAAATAGTTTAGTTTGGTTTGGTTTGCCTTTTCTTATAAAAAACACAAAAAAATAGTTCCTGCTCTAGCCGCTGCTACTGTTTTTGGCTTGCCCCACTTTTGCCAAAATGAACTCTGCTGAGAACACCAAGTTGTATGACTTCACTAGCACAAACAACAATAATTTTCTTAGCACTCCTATTGCTCCACCTTCTCCTGATGCTACCTTTTATGAAATTAAGCCTGCTTTGTTGAATCTTATGACAAGAGAGCAATTTTCTGGTGCTAGTTCTGATGTTGCTGCTGCCCATCTCAATAACTTTGTTGAACTTTGTGAGATGCAGAAGTATAAGGATGTATATGGAGATATTATTAAGCTCAAGTTGTTTCCTTTCTCCTTGAGAGGAAAAGCTAAAGAATGGTTGCTATCCTTGCCTGGAAATAGTATTGATTCTTGGATTAAGTGCAAAGATGCTTTTATTGGAAAGTACTACCCTCCTGCTAAGATTATATCTATGAGAAGTGATATTATGAAATTTAAACAACTTGATAATGAACATGTTGCTCAAGCTTGGGAAAGAATGAAATCTTTGGTTAAGAATTGTCCCACTCATGGACTCACTGCTTGGATGATTATCCAGACTTTTTATGCAGGTTTGAACTTCTCTTCAAGAAACCTGTTGGATTAAGCTGTTGGAGGTACCTTTATGACATCACCTTGGGTACTACAACAAAACTTCTTGATAATATGATGGTTAATTACTCTGAATGTCACACCGAGAGAGCTTCACATGGTAAGAAGGTAAATTCTGTTGAAGAAACCTCCTCTTTGAGTGATAAGATTGATGTTATTATGGCTATGCTTGTTAATGGAAAGCTCCTTTAGATCCAAATAATGTTCCCTTAGCCTCTTTGGTTTCTCAAGAAGAGCAAGTTGATGTGAACTTCATTAGAAACAATAATTTCAACAACAATGCCTATAGGAATAATTTTGGTAGTAACAATAATTATAGGCCTTATACTCCTAATAATGGCAATACCTCTGGAAACTCCTACAACAATGCTAGAAGTGCCACCTATGAACTTGAAGTCATGATCAAAGACTTTATTAGTAAACAAACCACTTTGAATAAGACCGTGGAGGAAAAGCTTTTAAATGTTGAGAAAAATATTTCCTCTTTGTCTGAAGCACAATCCTCTTTGATTAATAAAATGGCTGCTAAACCTGAAACCATGGAAAGTACCTTTGCTGCTACTCATGCCATACAAGTTACTATTAATGAAAATTTTAGACTGTTAGCCCAATTTCATGCTAAGTGGGAAAGGGAAGCTGAAATTGAAAGAAACAATAGAGTGTGCACCATTACCACCCATATGGATGCCACTAAACCACAAGAAATCCCTATTCCTCCTCCTACAATGCCTAAGCCTAATGAGTCTACCACTAGTGATGCTAAGTTTGACTTTGATATAGATGGTTGCAATATCTCTGAAGTGATTATGTTCCTGCAAAAACTTGCTAGAAGTCCTGATGCTAGTGGTATGCATGTTGCTTTCACCAAACACATTACAGATGCTCTTGTTAAGATTAAGGAAGAGAAGTTAAAACACAGAGCTTCTATTCCTAGGAAAGTAGAAGATAGTTGGGAACCCATTATTAATATGCAAGTGAATGACTTTGATCTCAAAGCTTCATGTGATCTTGGTTCTAGTGTCTCTATTATGCCTAGGAAGATTTATGAAATGCTTGATTTGCCACCTTTGGAAGATTGTTATTTGGATGTCCCACATAATGATAATGCTAAGAAGAAACTCATGGGGAGTGTTAATTATGTTCTCATTATGGTTAACAATGCTTATGTCCCTGTTGATTTCTATGTTTTGGATGTTGAATACAATTATTCTTGTCCTATTACTTTGGGAAGACCTTTTCTTAGAACTGTTGGTGCCATCATTGATATGAAAGAAGGCACCATTAAATATAAATTTCCATTCTAGAAGGGTATCGAACACTTCCCTGTGAGGAGAGAGAAGTTGCTTTTTGCTCCTCCTTTGAAAGCAAGGTTTGATGTTAATGCTTCTTCATTTGAAAATACTTGATTTCTTGCTTCTTGTGCCTAACTTAAAGGCGTTAAAGAAAAGTACTTGTTGGGAGATAACCCAAGAGTTTTCTTGAGTGTCGGAAGTTATTACTTCAGTAATGACCTCTCCTTATCCTTTTTGTTTGCTTTTCGTGCCAAGAATGACCTCTAATGAGAGGGAAGTAAGATTTGGGGAGTTGCTGTCCCGAAACAGATTTCTGTCCTCCACCATAAACATTTGTGAGGAGTCTCTGTAAGTCGGATTGAGCTGAAAATTTACGAATAAATCCCCCAGTATGTTAGATAACTTTGGTTAGTTCAATTTTTTTTGATTTGATCAACATAAGGTCTTCAAAAAAATCGGTTTCTTCCTGTTGGTCTGTTTTGACAGATTTCTGCCATTATTTGCATTTGCTTCTTATTGATTCGTTTTTGGGTTCTTTTTTGGAAATTGAGATTTTTGAAGCAGTTGCTACAGTAGCTTGTGTTTTTCGTGAAAAGTTTTGTTGTTCTAAATCTAAACACAAGGTTCTATTATCTTTTGAATACAGTAATGTTGCTAATGAAGATTGTGTGAAGTTTTGTATGAAGGAAAAATTTCACGTGCGGAGAGAGAGTGATGTAATGAGATGAAGAATGGACAAAAGCTCGAGCTTGGGGATGCCACCCCGGTGTCACCCCAAGAAATATCCAAGATTTACAAGCGTCAAAGCTTGGGTATGCCCAAGGCATCCCCTTCTTCATCAATAAAAAGCTCAGGTCTTTCTAGACACTTCATTTTTATTGTTTCATGCACTGTTGTGTTGTTCTTGGAGCTTCTTAGTTTTTGTTTGCTTTGCTTAGTTTGTTTAGTTTGATTGAATAAAGTAGTTTGGACCCCCATTCTCACTATGTTGTTTCAAATAAGTTGATTGGTGTTGGAAAGGAGTAGAAAGTTCTTGCTTGAAAGTGCAAGAGGAGCTTGCATTGACTGTGACTTAGACTTTAGCATGTCATACTAGGTGTTGTTTTGAATTTATGCTTAGTGATTATTGCTGTAGCATGACTTGTTCCAAACAATTGGGATTGCTTAGTGTGCCTTGAAAGAATCATGTGTTGTTTTATCATACAAAAGCATAGTATTGTGGTATTCTCCTTTGATGCTTTGTTTGGATTGACTTGGCACATGCTCACACCATGTTATGACTATGAAGAAGTCACCATATCCTCTATGATCATTTAGTACTTGAATTGTAGTACCACTATATTCTTTGATTGATAATGTTTTGTCGCTCTGCATGATTATGGCCATTATTGCTCTATTAGTTGGTTGCTCCCAGTCTTTTGCTAGCCTCCACTTGTATGAGTAAGCTCTACTCATGCTTACAACTCCCAAGAAACCAAGTTATTCCAAAGTGTCCACTATAAATTCCTATGCATGGTGTGTTACACCATTCCAAGTATATTCTTGTTTTCAGCTATCTTCCAATTAAAAAGTATTTTGTTATGTGAAAAATTAGTGATTAAAGCTCTCACGAACTTGATGGCACACTTTATATTTCTTGCCCCTAATAAACTTGAACCATTGTGTCATCTATGTTGTATATGCTTGCACTTATACGTTGAAATTAGCAGAACCATGTTTTCATGGGGAACGCTTTCAACATTGCACTTGTACTTTGTACACAATTGATATCATGCTCTTTTGTCTATGGATGTCGTCGGTGTGAAATGAAAGGGGACATTGTAAGTCCATGGAGTTATGTATTTTGTGTTAGAGAAACACCTGGGCCGCTAGCCTAAGCCAAGCCTAATCATGGTGGAAACTTGCAGCATCACCATAGTGACATCCATGAAGCATTCTTCTTATAAAAAAGAGATTGAGAAAAAAGAGACATATTGAGAAAAGAGGAAAGAGAGAAAAAAGCACCATATCCCATGGTAAATAAGAAGAATGTTGAGATGCTCATTGTCTGCTTGCCTTGTCATTTTGGTTATGGGAAAGCTCATGTACCATGTGCATGGGGTACCCTGTTGGCGGTTCTCTATGATACACATGTACTTACTATGACAAGAACTTGCAAGTAACTAAACTTGAGTAGCATGAGGAGTGGCCCTCGTATTCAAGGGACATGAGATTGCCAACTTATACTTTGTCAAGCACATACTCCATAGTTTGTTCACTTTAACCTTAATCACTTCAAGATGCTTATGATAGGGGCAATGAGGGATGAAAGCTAACAAGTACCTGTTGCCTGCCAAAACCCACCGGCGAGCAGCGACGAGCAACACGAAGAGCCGAGAGGCTCCCAGAACTGCTGGTGGGCCCTGGTCCCTCGGGCAACGGCCCGCAAAACTCCGGCACACGTCCTGGATGATGTAAGGGCGTGCCACCTGACCTATACCTGGTCAGGAAGGTGATGGATTGCTTCGATTGGTTTCCTGCATGGCAAACAAGTATACGTAAAATTCGAGCCGTGACCGGCTCCCAGGTTTCCCTGTGAATCGGCTCCTGGAGCCGATTACCCCATGGTTCTGCATTAGATCTACGATAACATGGGGTTTTACTTCATCAATACAAGTTAAATTGATCTACGACAGTTTAACGTTTTCACCACATAATTGGAACATCCTACACGTAATTGAGCCTGGTAGATACAAAAGATGATAGAAAACTAACCCTAGAGAAGGCCTAACAACCGACGTAAAGTCAATTCCCGGAACAACTCCTCTCGAATTGGCAAACCATATCCTTACATACTACTGGATCGTTCAACCCGTTTGCAAGGCCTGACCATGTGGATATCAAACTAAACCTTGGAAAACAAGGCATAACCGTAACAGATCAAATCGACTAAATAAAGATCAAGAAAGATGCTACCCTTACACCCAAAAAAGGTGCAAAGGCAGCAAGATAATTAAAGGCAGCATAACTAAGCAATCATAACAAAAAAGTTATCGATGCTAGCCCAAACAGATCTATGATAACAGTATTACTCGCCATCAACAAGGCTTCAGCACGAGTAACACTAAATAACGCATAAGCAGATACTGCCTAGACCGCAAGATGCGATCTAGGCAGCATGACACTTACCCGAGAAAAACCCTAGAAACAAGGGGTGGCGATGCGCCGAGATTGTGTTTGTTGTGAACGTGATCGTCCTCCTTTTCTCAATAACCTTAGGTACATATTTATAGTCCGGAGACTTTCTATCTTTGGAATAACCCTAACAACTCTATCTTAAACCGAAACGGAACCTACTACAATATAAGATACACGGGCAATTTAGCCCAAATCCACGCACAAGGCCGATTCAACAACACGTTGCATATATGTATCTTCCAAGCCCATCTTGATTACGGCCCATCTCCTCCTTTGGCCAAAATATGGCGATAACACATGCCCCCCTGGTTTTGGCAATAATAATTCCAAAACCACTCTGTTGATGTTTTTTCTTCCCCCTTTTTTTTTATATCGGGTTACGCGTTGCAGAGCAGAATCGTCACGCCACCCCCTCATCATGATGCCCTGTCTTCTCAACTCCTCCGCAGTGCATGATTTGACAATTTTGGCACCACATTCTGGGAAACCGCTATGGCATTGAACCGCCTCCCACTATTCCCCTTATTTAAATTCATCTGAGCAGTTTGCAGCCCCCATCTTCCTCCATTAGCCAAAAAAACCCTCTTCCTCCGCCGAAAAAACCCTCTTCCTCCGCCATGGCCTCCTCTTCTTCCTCCAAATCATCCGCCCTTTCCTCCCAATCTTCCAACACGATGAGCAACCGAGAGCCGACGCCGGAGCACCCGCCAATGGCGGCGTACGAGGCTCTCGCCCCACAATGGTGGGACGAGAGGGATTGGGACTTCGCCGCCTGGTCGGAGGACGACGAGTCCCTGACCGACGGCGAGGAGGGCCTCCAGTTCCTTGTCGACGGGGAACTGGAGGTGGAGAGCTCCGACGACGCCTGGTCCTGGGATGGCATCGAATCCTCCGACGAGGAGGAGGAAGCGGAGGAGGACACCTCCTCCGATGAATACCCGCCGGTGAAGCGCTTCCGCGCCGGGTCCAGCGAGGACACCGAAGACGACGACGAGGACGAGGAGGCCCCCGCTGACATCCTCAGCAGCAGCGGCGGAGACGACGCCAGCAGCAGCGCTGATGACAGCGAGTACGACGACAGCGAAGACAGCGGCGACGACACCGGCCTCTAGATTAGGAACTAGTAGTAGTAGTACTAGTAGTAGATTTCCTTTTGTAAGCAATCGGCTCCATTGTAAACAATCGTCTTTTGAATCAACAAAGATTGCTTTTCCAATTCGCTTTTGCCGATAGTCAAAATAGGTCAACGCTCCAGAAGCCGATAGTAATGTATCGGCTTTCACCATACTGCGCTCATACAGTCAACCAAGTCAAAGCCCCAAGAGCCGATGGTAACACATCGGCTTTCCCCACAAACGTTGACAAGGTCAAATTTGGTCGCATACTTAGTCAAATCTGAGCGGCCACTTTCCAGTTTCAAACGGTAGCCTGCGACCCTCTTCAAAAAAGGCCAACCCAGATCTCCAATTGCCTCACGGAATAGACCGAGCTCACAGCGACGAGAACCCTCGATCCCCAATTGCATAGATCCATCTCCGCCGGCAAACTAGATGGCGGAATCGTCCAACACCAACACAGCGGTCTCTGGTCTGAAGGTACGCCTACTCCTCGCAGTCTGAACACGGTGCTGGAATTAATGGCAAACACCTAAATTAATGCTTTATTCCACCATTAAATTTTTTAGGTTTCAGACATTCTGCTGCCGCACCCTTCTCTCCCAAATTCTCTCTGTCTTGGCCCCCGTACAGAATCTAGTCCTGCCCATCTGATCTCTTGCGAGGCAAACAGAATCCCCTTCGTAAGCCAAAACCTAGATTTGAATTCTTGGGCCGACTGCTTGCGAGCCTGGCCTAATCCTCCTGAACATTGGGTCTCTTGGTACAGCAGGGTAGCCAAAACTTACCAATCTCAATGGGAAACCACAGGAATAGCCGATGCCTTGTATTTGTCATTGTCTCCCCTTGAAAAACATGAAAATCTTCTAAAAACCATCGGTTATTTCTGGTCCGATGCTCTGAACTGCTTCATGTTCGGTCATGGCCCCATGACACCAACTCTGTTAGACGTGGTGATGATTACTGGTCTGGACGTTACATCACCCAGCCCCTCTGCTTTTAATCTGACAAAGGTCCCCTACAAGCTTTCTTCCAAAACAGATTGCACGAACTGGGGTGCCTATATTCAAAGCCACATGAAAACTAAAGGCCCTGTCACAGAGAAAGAACACACGGCTTTCCTCAACCTCTGGCTAGAACATTTCATATTCTGTGGCCCTTCCCTTGCTCCAACCAAGAATTATCTCTCCCTGGCCTATGAACTTGCCAAAGGCACTCAACTTGGCATCGGCAAACTGTTCCTTGGAGAGGTCTATCAGTTGATGTCTGTCAAACTATTCTCCGGCATAGCAGTCAAAACAGGAGGTCCTTGGTGGTTCATTCAGCTATGGGCCCAGCTGTATTTTCAAAACCATGTCCCAAACTTCCCCCTTTTGGCGAGTTGCACCTTTCCAGATGCCAAAGGTAAGCAGATCCGATGCACCAGCTACGGCCAAGCTCTGTATAGACTGCCAGGTAGTAAACTGATCCCTCAGGAAGCATCCAAGTGGTTCAACATTTTCTTCCAAGGCCTGGACAATCCTATCTTCTTTCCTTACATGGAAGAATCGGAACATTTTGAAAATCCAATCTCCTTCAGGCTAGACAACTTTGCCGATGACACCAGCACTCGGCAGCTATTTTCCACTGTGATCCGTCCCTGTTTCCTTCCAGTTGGCATGAGCACATCCAACAGAATAATAAAGCCTGGATACGAATTCTACCAGCCGGTCCTAATGGCTCGGCAATTTGGCCTTGGACAAGTACCTCCCCATTTCTTTCTCCACCATCTTACAGAGAGCAGAGCTGACCTGCCCGATCCTCTCACCAGTCAAAGGTGTTATTCCTTCTTCGATGCTCTGACCATCCCAATTCCCAACAACCTCACCTTCGCTTCATCAACCGATGGTTTTGAGAACTGGTGGTCGATGTGGAATACTCATGCCTTCAGGAGAGCTCTGGGACCGTTGCTGGAACAGCTCGATGCTGAATATGACATCCCCGTAGAACAGGTACCACTACTCGTAAATCTGGATGCAGCTCACAAATGATTCTCCTAATAAACCACTCTGTCTCCTTGCAGCAACAAGATGGTCCTGAACCTACGCACGGTGATGGCTCCCCCTTCGAATTCTTCCCACCAGCTCCTATGGTCCTTTTCTGCAAAAACTCGCCACCTTTGAAAAAGGTCGTGATGCAGAACCAGCCGATATCACCACAATCGGCTTCCAAGAACCAAGCAACTTCTAAGTCAGCCGCCTCTCGAGTTCCAACTAAAACAAGAATGATGGTGAGGAAGGTAGCTGCCAGGAAGACCTTGAGGCGCCAGAGCCCTTCTCCAGAAAGTTCGCATGTACACTGATCCATGCCTTGGTTGATCTCTTTCATCCTTGCAAACATGCTCGTGCTTACTAGCTCTCCTTTCTTACAGGCTTCCGTCGAAGACACCTCCAGCGAGGACACACAATCCAATCGAGGAGAATTGGGTCCAACAGACTCTGAGAGGACCATCACACCGAGCCAGCCAGATTTGCCACAATCGGCTCCCAGGAAAAGGCCAGTTCCTGAACCTGCTGCCCCCCGAGCATCAGTCGAGGCGGGGCCAGTCGTGAGCCCCAAAAGGGCTCGCAAGGGACTGCAAACTTCTTCGTCGAGCCAGGAGGTTTCGCAACATCACCCTCCATGCTCTTACTAATTGTTTTTTATCTGCCGATTCATCACTATTTACATCGGCAAGCACCTTCCATGCAGGCGACTGACACTCCTAGTGGGAAAGCCGGGGCAGCGCCGATGTCTCTCGCAAGGCTGGATCTAGTAATCCCTGATGGTGTAGATGAAACGGTTACCACTTTAGTCGAGCCCCCAGCGACAACACACAAGCCGATTGTCTCGTCATCTGCTGTCCCCTTGATCTTAGGAGAGGTACGTTCGCCTCGTTCGGCTCATCCTTCCATGTTAGATGCATACTGACGCCATTTCGGCCTGCCAGGGTTGTGATATTTCAGGCCTGCTGACGTTCGACCCTGAATCCATCGAACCAACTCTCTCTGTTGCCAACGATGAACCACGAGCAAGGGCTGTTCCACCTCAATTCCAGCGTCTCAAAGTCTTGCTGTCCTCCCCGATCGAGAAGTTGATCGAGGGTTCTGAAGAGGTGAAGAGTGTTCTTGCCGAAATCAAGGACCAACTCCCAGTAGCATTGCAGGTGAAGCTTTGGCCAGTTGTAACTCTGTCTTTCTACGGGTCAAGGGTGAAGTCGGCTCGTGAGAGGATTAATCTGCGCCGCGCCCAACTCCCGCTGAAGGCCAATATTGCAGACAAATGTCAGCAGCTCAACGAGAAAAAGGCGTCTCTGGATGCTAAAACTGACACCTCTGTCAGCACCGCCGCGCTTGCACTTCTGAAAAAGGAATTGGAAGATCTTGAAGAGAAGGTCCGAGCGACTAAACAGCTCATTCGTGACAAGGAAGCATTCATCGCCCGCTCCCAAGACGAAGCAGAAGGCCTCAAAGCTCAACTGAAGACTGATCTGGCGGAAATACGTGCCCTGAACAAGCAGCTAGTGACGGGCAAGGACGAAGATGACGAAGCCGAGATCGCCGAGGTGGATCGTGTCCGTGCTGACGCCCTCCACGCCTTCGAGGCATTCCTTCAGTAGCTCATTTATGTAAACTGGCACCTGCTCGTAACAGTTTGAACCTCTAGAGTCGATGGCTGTGCATCGGCTATATTTTTGTAACAAGAGTCGATGGCTGTGCATCGGCCATATATATTTTTTTTTATTGGCCGATTTCATGTATCGGTCCCCATATTTCACTGTCCATCGTCCCACATGCTTGGGAAATTGGCCGATTTCATGTATCGGCCCTCATATTTCACTGTCCATCGTCCCACATGCTTGGGAAATATTTCTTGAGATGCTGACCGTTGACAGCCACTGGGAATTTCACGCCGTCTAGCTCCTCAAGCATGTACGCGTTCCCTCTTAAAACTTGATCGACCCTGTATGGCCCGTGCCAATTTGGAGACCATTTACCATATGTCGCATCCTTAGTCCCCAATGGCAATACAGCTTCCCATACCAGGTCGCCAACGTGGAACTCCTTTGGTCTCACCTTCTTATTATATGCACGAGCTACCTTGGCCTTGTTCTCTTTGATTTTCTCAAGCGACCACAGCCTAAGCTCAGTCACATCCTCAACACTGTCACTCATCAGGGCCGCATATTCTTCAGTTGTTAGATCGTTCTGAAAAGTGACACGTCTCGATCCAGCCGTAATCTCCCAGGGCAATACGGCTTCTTGTCCATAGACTAGATGGTATGGCGAGGTTTTTATCGCTCCATGACATGACATGCGATAGGCCCATAAAGCCTCTGACAAAACCTCGTGCCAACGCCTAGGGTGCTCATCGATTTTCCTCTTGATCAACTTGATAAGGCTCTGGTTGGACGCTTCAGCTTGCCCATTTTCTTGAGCATAGTATGGAGATGATCGGATCAGCTTAATTCCCGTGTCCTCGCAGAACTCTCTAAACTCGTGAGAAGTGAAGACCAAACCTCCATCGGTCGTGATAGTTTGGGGAATCCCGAATCTATGAATGACATGTTCTTTCACAAAATCGATAACATCCTTCGAGGTCACTGACTTCATAGGGACGGCTTCCACCCATTTAGTGAAATAATCCGTAATGGACAAAATCCACATGTGGCCTTTGCTTGATGGAGGGTTGATCTTGCCAATCATATCCATGCCCCAACCTCGGAATGGCCAAGGTTTGATGATGGGGTTCATTGCTGACGCGGGTACCGTCTGAATTTTCCAAATTTCTGACATGCTTGACACCCTTTGTAGTACTTAAAGCAGTCCTCAAGCATGGTGGGCCAATAAAACCCTGATCGCCTGATCAACCATTTCATCTTGTGAGCCGATTGGTGAGTTCCACAGGCGCCTTCGTGTACCTCGTGTAGGAGCCGATTGGCCTCGGTTGGCCCCAGACATTTGAGCAGTAATCCTTCCAGAGTCCTGTAGAACATGTCGTCCCCGATAAGCACATACTTCATGGCCTTGTACCTTATCCGTTTAGGTGCCCCCCGAGCCGAATCTTTCAAATAATTGAAGATATCGGCTCTCCAGTCGTCCGCCTCCAGGAACTGTACTTGAACATCAGTTCCCTCTGCTACGTCCTTGTAGCCTGAAGCCATTTGTGCGAGATCATTCGCCTCTATATTCTGCGATCGCGGGATCCAGTTAAAGTTTATGTACCGGAACTGTGCCATGAGCTCACGGCATTGCAACCATAATGGGAAGAGCGACTCGCTCTCACACTTGTATTCCTCCGTGAGTTGGGAAATCACCAATTTGGAGTCTCCAAAAATTTCCACTGCCTCTGCTCCAGCTTCGATGAGCAACTCCATTCCCTTGCGTATCGCCTCATACTCGGCGACGTTGTTGGTGCGAGGGGTAGCTAGCCTGATGGAGAAGGAATATGTTGCCCCCCGGGGCGACACGAGTAGAATGCCAATGCCGCAACCATCATCACAAACCGATCCATCGAAAAACAAAGCCCACGCTCATATAGACAGCGCTGCTATATCAGTGTTGATCCTTTCAGCAATAAGGTCGGCCAATGCCTGACCCTTAACCGCTTTCGCGGGTTGATACCGGATGTCAAATTCCGATAATGCAAACATCCATTTGCCGAGTCGGCCTTTCAACATAGGAGCCGACAGCATGTGCTTTATGACATCTAATTTGCATATAATGATAATCTCTGCTGAGAGCAAGATGTGGCGCAGCTTGGTGCAGGTGAAAAACAGGCAGAGGCACAACTTATCGATCTCAGGATACCTTGTCTCTGCATCCAGCATCCTTCTGCTGATGTAAAACACAACTCGCTCCAGACCATCATAGACCTGCACCACCACCGAGGCGATGGACGTGTCAGCTACTGACAAGTAAATGTAGAACGGCCTATCCGGCTGGGGCGGAACCAATACTGGCGGCTTCGTTAGATATTCTTTGATCTCGTCGAAGGCTCGTTGTTGTTCTGTCCCCCAGCGGAACTCTTCATCAGATTTAATTTTCACCAGTCCCATGAACGGCTCTATTCTTCCTGACAGATTGGAGATGAATCTTCTGACGAAGTTGATCTTGCCGATGAGAGACTGCAGTTCTTTCTTCGTGGTAGGTGGCTTCATTGTTCGCACTGCCTCCTGACTTTTTAGGCCGATCTCAATTCCGCGTTCATGGACCAAGAAACCCAAGAACTGACCGGCCGTCACCCCGAAGGCACACTTCTTTGGATTCATTTGTAGCCCAAATTTTCTTGTTCGGTCTAGGACGCATTGCAGATCGTCCAAGTGTCCTTGTACTGAAGCAGACTTGACCACCACGTCATCGATATAAATTTCCACCAGCTTGCCGATCAAATCATGGAAAATGTAATTCATGGCTCTTTGGTATGTGGCGCCGGCATTCTTCAGTCCAAACGTCATGACTACATATTCAAACAACCCCACCGAACCTGGGACTCTGAATGCAGTCTTGTGTATATCTTCCGGAGCCATAAAAATTTGGTTGTAACCGGCATTGCCATCCATGAAGCTCAAGATCTTATGACCAGCAGCTGCGTTGATTAATGTCTCTGCTACCGGCATCGGATACTCATCCTTCGGAGTAGCTCTATTGAGATCCCGAAAATCTATGGCAACACGCCAGCGGCCATCCTTTTTCTCTACAGGTACGATACTAGAAATCCACTCAGCATACCTGCATGGCCTGATTAACCTAGCTGTCAACATTTTCTCGATCTCTTTCTTGACTTCTTCCAAAATTTCGGCCTTCATCTGTCGTGCTCGCTGCTAGAATGGCCGAAATCCTTTTTTAAGCGGGAGTCGATGCTCAATGATGCTCCTGTCTAACCCGGGCATCTCTGTATAGTCCTAGGCGAAGCAGTCTGGATATTCTTTCAACAAAGCTATCATCGGACCCCGCAGATTCGGATCTAACTTCTTGCTGATAAATGTTGGTCGTGGCTTATCCCCAGGACCGATGTCAATCTCCTCTAGCTCATCAGCGGATGTAAACCCATACCCTAGCTTTCCGTCGCCTGCTAAATCGATGCTAAACACGGGGCAAACAGTTGGTGAGGATAACAAAGATAATTTGGGCCGATTGCCGGAATCGGCCCCCATTTCGATTGCATTAGTCAAGGAAGGTTTACAACTTATTTGTGCTCTACAATGGCAGGGAATCTCCCTACTACGACTGCACGACCTGTTTGTCGTAAGTTTACTGCTTTCCATTTTTTGTGGCCGATCGCAGGGATCGGCCATACCACGTACGATCGTGGACTTTGCTACTCTGTCAGGCCAGTGGATAAGACTAGCCTCACCCCGTTTTTTGTAGCTTCAATGCGCTCACAGCCGTCTAGACTGATTCCAGAGATCGGCTCTTGGTCTTCTGCCTCCCAGATGTTCATGCCAGCTATGGAGATCTCGATCGAATCATCTGCATGAATGACCTCCACTTCATCTCCATCCCACTGTATTAGGCACTGGTGCATCGTGGATGGAATGCAGCAGTTAGCATGAATCCAATCCCTCCCCAGTAAGACAGCGTAGGTGCTTTTGCTGTCAACGATGAAGAACGACGTAGGGATGGTTTTTCTGCCCACGGTCAGATCCACGTTCAGAACGCCTTGCGTTTCTGAAGTTTGGCCATTGAAGTCGCTTAACGTGACGTTGGTTTTGATCAGATCTGCAGTGGAGCGTCCCAAACGCCGTAGCATGGAGTATGGCATTATATTAACTGCCGCTCCGTTGTCAACCAACATCTTGCGGACAGGCTGCCCATTGATATAACCTCGCAGGTACAGGGCTTTCAGATGTTTGTAGCCCTTCTCTCGTGGCTTTTAAAAGATAACCGGCCGTGGGCCGCAGTCAAACTGTGCCACTGGTAGTTCTTTGGTTCTTGGAGCGCAAAATTCTGACGGAAGTGTGAACACCATGTTTGTGCTAGCCGATGTCTTCGCATCGGCTTTTACCGGTTTGGGGCGCCACTCTTTCCTTTTCGGGCGATCTTCCGTTTCCAAGGTCTGCCGAATTTTAACGGCCAGATCGGGCCGTGCTTTCCTTAAAGCGTGGAGGTACTGCGCTTCGGCTTCCTCCAAGTTACGCAGCCGCTGAACTCGACGCTTTTGGGTGTGCCTGAGTCCATCGGGGCACCACCTTGGCCGGTGATATCTGTCTTCTTCTTTTCCACCCATTGGCTCCTCGAGGTCTTTTGCTCGAGGAGGGAGAGGCCCTAGGCGCTTGAACACTGAGACTGGACCTGTGTCATCCTTCTGCTGTCCACATTCTGGGCAGTTGTCGATTGTAGGCAATCGGCTCATTCCGGCATCCCAGCAATACTTGAAGAAGGGACAATCCCAATGTTTGTCCATGCCTTCCTTTTCCTTTGACTTTCCCCTAGCGAGGTGCTCATATCTTTCATCATCCCTATCGCGCCGGCGACGTCGGTCATACTGACGCTCATACTTGTTAAGGAGATGCGTGGAGTGTGGCTTCTGATACCGCACGCTTCTCACTTGCTCCTCGGTTAAATACCGCCTGTCGTCATAACGGGGCCGGTCGCGTGGACCAGCCTCCTCTCTTTCCTTGCCCCGAGAGCGACCGTCTTCCTCCTTATATGTGCCATGGTGGTACACAGGTCCTGCCATATTAACATCGAACGAGAAATCCAACTGACGCCTCGTGGAGTGGCTGTGTTCTACCATGTTGACGCCGGGAAATGGGTTTGTGTCTACTTTCATGGCGAATTGCCCAAGGATCAGACGGCCCTGTTCTATCGCCGTTTGGATCTGGCGACGTAGCTCTTTGCAGTCATTGGTGGTGTGGGTGAACGAGTGATGCCACTTGCAGTATGGTCTCCCGTTCATCTCTTGAGCCGTAGGGATTTTGTGGCCTTCGGGTAACTTCAGCTGCTTTTCTTTCAGCAGTAAATCGAATATCTGCTCAGCTTTGCTCACATCGAAGTCAAACCCTTTTGCAGGCCCTTGCTGCTTCACCCATTTGCAGGACACAGGATCTGCCCCCCGAGCCCATTCAGCCACGGCCACCTCCTGGTCTTGTGTAGGATCCTCTTCTTCTGTATCGACCAGGCCTATCGGACGTTTGAACTTGTCTTGGTACAACTCAGGGTGGCGCTGTTCATACATTGTCAGCTTCTGGGCCATGTGCGCCAATGAGTTGTACTCTACTTGGAAAGCCAGATCTTTGATAGGTGCTGAGAGACCCAACACTGCCAGCTCGACTGCTTCTTTCTCAGTTAAACGAGCCGAATAACATCGGTTCTTGACAGTCCTGAAACGCTGAATGTACTCGGCTACCGTTTCTCCCCGCTTTTGCCGCACCTGTGCCAGATCTGCAATGCCAGCCTCGGTAGCTTCTGAATGATACTGAATGTGGAACTGCTCTTCCAGTTGCTTCCAGGTCTGGATCGAATCCGGTGGCAGCGAGGTGTACCACCCAAAAGCTGGTCCTGTCAGAGATTGCGCAAAGAACCTTACGCGTAACTGATCCGATGCTGAAATCATGCCTAATTGTGCCAGGTATCGGCTCACATGCTCGATCGAGCTCGACCCTTCTGATCCGCTAAACCTTGAGAACTCAGGGAGCCGATACTTGGGCGGCAGCGGAATCAGATCAAACTCGTTGGGGTACGGCTTGGAATAGCCGATTGTCCTTCTCTTCGGCACGAAGCCGAACTGGTCTCTCAGGATGGTACGGATTTGCTCCACCGTTTGAGCTGCAGGGGCTGAATTCTCATGACTCGTTCCGGTGGCATACTTGGCTAGCCACGCCTGTTTATCAGCGTCCATCCCAGACATCCTTGCTCCAGGAATACCTGCTCCCGAAGCCCCTGCTCCAGAAACTCCTGCCCCAGAAATCCCTGCGGTTGCAATCTGGTTCGTGCGCGTCAAGCTATTGCAGTCCGGCACGTAGGTGCACACATATCCATGTGGGATTTCTTTAGGTGGTTCAGACAGGAACTGGCAATCGCCTGGGTCACCTCCGACCTTGTAGACGACGTACGCCGGTGCCCCTGGTGGCTCCGGAGCTGCAAGTGTGAATGGCAGCTGTGGCCTGGTCTGGAGCAGTCTTTCTCCCTGGTGAGTCCCTAGAGTAGGCCCCGACGGAGAGTACTGATGTTTCATGATCTCCTGAACTACGCGAACCGCGATGCGCTCGAAAGCGTTCACTAGGCTCTCAGAATGGCGGTGAAGAGAATGAGCCACCATGTAATTGACTTCCTGTCGCAGAGCTCTGGTGCGCTCCTCTGACGGAACAGACAGATCCACCTCATCAAGAGCACCTTCGGGTGAGAACCCTTTCCACCTGATGCCATGCTTACGGGTCCTCTCAAAAGAGCCGATGAGATCGGCTTCGAAGAGAGCTTTGATATCATCATACTTCGCCTTGTGCTCCTCAGGTAGATCGTCGTACGTGACCGGTCTGTCCCCCATCGCAGCGTCGGATGTTGATGCAGATGCTGTTGAATGTCCCACCGGGCGTGCCAGAATGTGTTGCCTGCCAAAACCCACCGGTGAGCAGCGACGAGCAACACGAAGAACCGAGAGGCTCCCAGAACTGCTGGTGGGCCCTGGTCCCTCGGGCAACGGCCCGCAAAACTCCGGCACACGTCCTGGCTGATGTAAGGGCGTGCCACCTGACCTATACCTGGTCAGGAAGGTGATGGATTGCTTCGATTGGTTTCCTGCATGGCAAACAAGTATACGTAAAATTCGAGCCGTGACCGGCTCCCAGGTTTCCCTGTGAATCGGCTCCTGGAGCCGATTACCCCATGGTTCTGCATTAGATCTACGATAACATGGGGTTTTACTTCATCAATACAAGTTAAATTGATCTACGACAGTTTAACATTTTCACCACATAATTGGAACATCCTACACGTAATTGAGCCTGGTAGATACAAAAGATGATAGAAAACTAACCCTAGAGAAGGCCTAACAACCGACGTAAAGTCAATTCCCGGAACAACTCCTCTCGAATTGGCAAACCATATCCTTACATACTACTGGATGGTTCAACCCGTTTGCAAGGCCTGACCATGTGGATATCAAACTAAACCTTGGAAAACAAGGCATAACCGTAACAGATCAAATCGACTAAATAAAGATCAAGCAAGATGCTACCCTTACACCCAAAAAAGGTGCAAAGGCAGCAAGATAATTAAAGGCAGCATAACTAAGCAATCATAACAAAAAAGGTATCGATGCTAGCCCAAACAGATCTATGATAACAGTATTACTCGCCATCAACAAGGCTTCAGCACGAGTAACACTAAATAACGCATAAGCAGATACTGCCTAGACCGCAAGATGCGATCTAGGCAGCATGACACTTACCCGAGAAAAACCCTAGAAACAAGGGGTGGCGATGCGCCGAGATTGTGTTTGTTGTGAACGTGATCGTCCTCCTTTTCTCAATAACCTTAGGTACATATTTATAGTCCGGAGACTTTCTATCTTTGGAATAACCCTAACAACTCTATCTTAAACCGAAACGGAACCTACTACAATATAAGATACACGGGCAATTTATCCCAAATCCACGCACAAGGCCGATTCAACAACACGTTGCATATATGTATCTTCCAAGCCCATCTTGATTACGGCCCATCTCCTCCTTTGGCCAAAATATGGCGATAACAGTACCATAATTTTTGGAAGCTCTTTTTGAAACTTGAAATCCCTACTTCCCTTTATGAAGGGCCTTTATTCCACCATTATATTGAGTCTCCATCTTCTACCTTTAGGCACTAGTTAATAGAGCATAGTTTCCATTCTTAGTTCTATGTGCATTGTCCCAAAACTTATTGATTGATGCATATTGTTGATATTACTTGTTCCTGTGCTACTTGTTTCTAGTCATCCTTGTGAACTTTGAAGGTGTAGTATGCATATATATTGCTACTCTATGAGGGACAAGCTGAATGCCACTATGCCATGTTTTCCGTATGTGAAACAAACAAATGTTTTTCAATGCATGTTATTCATGATCTTTGTTTGTAGCCTTTCATGTTGCATGCATAGTTACTTTGTCTTATTGTTAGAACTCCATCTTTCATGCACATGTTTAGAGTTCTTTGATCCCAACTTTCAATGCTTGCAAATGATTTGATCTTGGTTTTGATGGTGCATGTCACCTCAAAAATTATTCTTTTATCACTTACCTACTCGAGGACGAGCATGAGTTAAGCTTGGGGATGTTGATATGTCAGAAAAAATTCTATAATTTTTGATGTTCCATGCTTGTTTAGTATCTACTTTTCTTCGCTTTGTCCACAGTTTGAGGTACTTTTTATATGTTTTCTAGTACTAACCTATTAACAAGTTGCCACAGTGCCAGTTGCCTGTTTTCTGTTGTTTTTGGTTCCGGAAAAGCTAGTAAGGAAATATTCTCGGAATTGGATGGGACAAAAGCCAAAGTCAATATTTCACCGAGGAGAACACGGAGTCCAGAGGAGATATGCATTGGCGCCACAGGGTGGCCACACCCCCCTAGGCGCGGCCTAGGGTGGGCTCGCACCTAGGCAGGGTGTGGCCCCCCTGGCCGCCTCCCAGCCTCGCCTCTTCGCCTATAAGAAGGCCCCGATGCCTAAACCCTAAGTACCTGATCAATATTCCATAAAACCTTCTGTAGCCTCCGCCACCATCGTCCCTAGATCGGGGGAGATCTGAAGCTTTTTCCGGCACCCTGCCGGAGTGGAGATCATCCCGGAGGCCTTCTTCTTCATCAAGCCAGCCTCCGATATGAAGCGTGAGTAGTTCCACCTTGGACTACGGGTCCATGTAGTAGCTAGATGGTTGTATCTTCTCCTTGTGCTTTCATGTCTAGATCTTGTGAGCTCCGTTCATGATCAAGATCTCATCTATTTGTAATCATGCATGTTGTGTTTGCGGGGATCCGATGGATATTGAGATTACTATGTCAGATTGATTAATGGTTTTGTCTTATTGATCCTATCATGTCTGTGTTGTTTGTGATCTTGCATGCTCTCCGTTGTTAGTATCTATCTTGGCCAAGTAGTTGCTAGTGACTCCAAGAGGGGGTATTTATGCTCGATAGTGGGTTCATGCCTCTACTTAATCAAGGGAAGTGACAGAAATCGCTACGGTTGTAGATGTGTTGTTGCCACTAGGGAGAAAACAATGGTCTCTTGTTCATGGAACAAGTGGATTGTTTACCTTACACACTTTTCTTAAAGCAGTTGTCTGTTGCTTGCAACTTAATACTGGAGGGGGTTCGGATGATAACCCAAAGGTAGACTTCTAGTCATAGATGAAGTTGGATGGCGGTCTATGTATATTGTTGTATTGCCCAATCGAATCTCATAGGATGTTTTTGTCTAGTATTGCATTGTTATGCCTTGCTCAATCATGTCAATTGCCCTGCTGTAATTTGTTTACCCTGCATGCCATGTTTGTTTCTAAGGAGAACACCTCTAGTGAACTATGGACCCCAATCCAATCTTTACCATTGATACATCATCCACTATTACTTTTTACTTGCTGCAAACCATCATCATCTTCCACACCATACAGTTAATCCTTTGTGACAGCAATCGGTGAGATTGACAACCTCACTGTTAGTTGGGGCAAAGTCTTGAGTTTATGTTGTGCAGGTTTCCATGTTGCTTGCAACACCTTTGAGACGTTTCCTTCCTCCTACTGGTTCGATAACCTTGGTTTCTTACTGAGGGAAAACTTGCTGCTGTGCCGCATCATACCTTGATCTTGGGGTTTCCCGACGAAGTGTCACCATGCATAACTCATACCACTCCCTTGATTTGTCCCTAAGTGATAAAGAGAATAGCTTCCTCTTAACTTGGTCCATTGAAATACCTGCAAACTTGAACAACTCGCATAATTCATGTATAAATAGTAAATGATCACCAGGATGGACAGTTCCATCTCCAAAATAGCAGTTATTCATAACACGTTCAACAATTTTCATAGGTATTTTAAAAGGGACACTTTCAGTATGTGGATTTAAAATATCACAAGCATCATTAGAATTACCACATATGGGAGATAAAGTATCATAAGAGCAAAATTTCCTCCCTAAAGCTGGGGAACTAAAAAGATCTTTTTTCATAAAAACTAGCTTCCCCAACCTTAGACGTTTCCATAGCATTAGGAACAATGGTGTTCAAAAAATTCATACTAATAACATTGCTATTAGCATCCAAATAAAGTTCCATAGGTTTTTTAATTTTCTCTTCAAACACTTCATGTCCTAACTCAAGATAAATACTATAAAGCTCTCTAATTTTTGTTCTTGTTTTCCATCAAGCCTAACTAGTGAAAACAAGAAACAAAAAGACAAAATTATAGAATCTAAAGGAAATAACTTGAGCACTCACACACAAGGAGGATGTAAGTACCTTTTACCTTACCTCCCCGGCAACGGCGCCAGAAAATAGCTTGATGTCTACACACTTCTATTCTTGTAGACAGTTGTTGGGCCTACAAGTGCAGAGGTTTGTAGAATAGCAACAAGTTTCTCTTAAGTGGATTACCTAAGGTTTATCGAACTCAGGGAGGAAGTGGTCAAAGGTATCCCTCTCAAGCAACCTATCCCTCTCAAGCAACCCTGCAATCAAGATACAATAAATCTCTTGTGTCCCCAAAACACCTAGAGGATGTGAGTACCTTTTACCTTACCTCCCCGGCAACGGCGCCAGAAAATAGCTTGATGTCTACGCACTTCTATTCTTTGTTGAAAATTATTGGGCCTCCAAGTGCAGAGGTTTGTAGAACAATAGCAAGTTTCCCTTTAGTGGATTACCCAAGGTTTATCGAACTTAGGGAGGAAGTGGTCAAAGGTATCCCTCTCAGGCAACCCCGCAATCAAGATACAAGAAGTCTCTTGTGTACCCAACACACCCAATACACTTGTCAGGTGTATAAGTGCACTAGTTCGGCGAAGAGAAAGTGAAATACAAGCGGTATGGATGATTATAAGACAACAGTGCGAGAAAAGAGATTTTGACGAGAGGAAGAGACTAAAGGCAATCTGAAATAAAGATGGAAGCAAGCAAACATGTAACGGATATATTTGCAAACGGTGTTTCAATGCTTAGAAACAAGGCCTAGGGATCATACTTTCACTAGTGAACACTCTTATATAAATATCTTCTCTTCATGATACTACTCTAAACTACTCTCCGGTTAGACAACTCTAATCCACGGAAGGGCTATAACAGCACACCTCAAAGTTCGCTTCCCCATCTAGATAACCCCACACTGTCACCTTGAGAGCTAGATGGTTCCGACAAACACCACAATTTCATAGAGACAACCAACTCAAAATATAACTCATGACAAGTATTTATGTAATCTATAGCCTAAGTGACACACGGTGTGCACGCTATCACTTTCACACACGTGGGGAGAGCCAGAGATTGATTAAAGCACTTGAGTAGGAAAATAGATCTACTTGATTACAAAGCTCATGATCACAATAAGATCATGCATAGAGAGAGAGAGAGAGATGAACACATAGCTACCGGTAGAGCCCTTAGCCCCGAGGAAGAACTACTCCCTCCTCATCATGGGAATCAGAAACGACGATGGAGATGGTGGTGGAGATCGATGGAGATGGCTCTAGGGGCAATTCCTCGTCCTGGCAGGGTGCTGGAACAGAGACTTTTGTCCCCCGAATCTCCCCTTCAGTGGGGGCGGCTCTGCGGAACTTTTCGTGGATGTATGATGGATGTTTTAGGGTTTCTGCGTCGGAGGCTTCTTATAGGCGAAGAGGCTCGGTCGGTGGAGGCCCAGGGGGCCCACACCCCCTGGTGGCACCACCTGGGGGGGTACCCGCACCACCATAGGGTGTGCCCACCCTGGTGCCCTCCTCTGTCTCTCCTTCGGTCTCCGTGAGTCTTCTGGAAAAATAGTGACTTTGGCTTTTGTCTCGTCCAATTCCGAGAATATTTATTTTTTAGCTTTTCTGAAACCAAAAACAACAGAATACAGGCAACTGGCACTGTGTCATCTTGTCAATATGTTAGTTCCAGAAAGTGTATAAAAATGCCTCAAAGTGTAGACAAAGCATAAGACAAATGATATAAAACAAGCATGGAGCATAAAAAATTATAGATACGTTTACGACATATCATGGCGTGGCGAAGGTGTGCGTGTGTGGGATGAGCACAAACAGACGCCATTTAACCTATGAGCATTGCTGTTCGTAATCATCAATGATTGACCTGCTCTTAGTAACCTTTCAGGATAGACAAACAAGAGATACAACGCATGCACACATTATTTAGATGAGAATGAAAGTATATATTTGGAACATTGTAGTAAGAATGTGTACACAGGGCATCGTCAATTTCTTTTGGCCAAGCATTTTAACGGTCAGTCATGTCACCAGCCGAAGCCTAAGGAATGTACTGGTGCTGATGTATTTGATATGGTTAAGGATTTGGATCAAATAGTAATCTTTAGAAAGGGTCTCGGTGGACAATCTGTTCTGAAGGACGCTGACGGACACGCACCCATGTGGAATAAGAAATCTATATTTTGGGAGCTACCCTATTAGAAATTCCTAGAGGTCCGCTCTGTAATCAATGTGATGCATGTGACGAAGAATATTTGCGTGAACCTGCTAGGCTTCTTGGGCGTGTATGGGAAGACAAAAGATACACTGGAAGCACGGCAAGACCAACAACGTATGAAAGACCCAAAAGGCCTGCATCCAGAACGGTTTCAAGGTCCTGCTAGCTACGCTCTTACCAAACAAGAGAAGTAAATCTTTTTTGAATGCCTGAGCAGTATCAAGGTCCCATATGGCTTCTCCTCGAATATAAAGGGAATAATAAATATGGCAGAGAAAAAGTTCCAAAACCTAAAGTATCATGACTGCCATGTGATTATGATGCAATTGCTTCCGATTGTATTGACGGGGATTCTACCGGATTATGTTCGAGTACCCATTATGAAGCTATGTGCATTCCTCAATGCAATCTAATCAGAATGTAATCAATCCTAAAGATATACCATGATTACACAATGATGTGGTCCAATGTCTTGCTAGTTTCGAGTTGGTGTTCCCACCATCCTTTTTAATATTATGATGCACCTCCTGGTTCACCTAGTCGAAGAGATTTACATTCTCGGTCATGTATTTCTACACAATATGTTCCCCTTTGAGAGGTTCATGGGAGTCATGCTAGGCCAGCAGGAAGCATCTCCAAGGGCTATGGAACAGAGGAGGTCATTGAGTTTTGTGTTGACTTTGTTCCTGGCCTTAAGCCGATTGGTCTTCCTCAATCGCGACATGAGGGGAGACCGGGTGAAAAAGGCACTCTAGGAAGGAAATCAATAAATGTAGGGATGAGTAATCTTATATTGAAGCACATTACACAATTCTACAGAATTCCACCTTGGTGGCTCCGTATATCGAGGAACACAAGAAAATTGTATGCTCCAACAACCCTGGGAAGAATGATGACTGGATTAGAAATGAACACATGAAGACTTTCAACGGTTGGTTGCAAGATCTCATAAAAAACAACACTCTTGGAGATCAGTTGTACTTGTTGTCCAGGTCACCATCTTCGACTATATCGACTTTCCAAGGGTACGAGATAAATGGGAGTTCTCCTTATGTTTTCAAGACAGAATTTCAACTACTCTTATCTCTAGGTTTTTCCAAAACCTTTCCTAAAACCTTTTTACTCCAATCTTGGTAGAAATACCAAGAGGTACTTATCTTACTTCAAAGCACAACCTCTTCAAAACACCCATGCTTACCACAAGCTAGGCTTGTGGATGACTTTAGTAGTAGTTTGAAAAGTTCGATAAGATGAGTTTCCTTGATCTGTTGTCTGATAAATTGCCTTTATCTGTTGATTGCATATTATGTTTCATTGAAAGGAATTGAGCCTATGAACTTTACATGATAATGAAGGAAGCAAAGGTAACAAACTCCAAAGTCCATGCTTGAGGACGAGCATAGGTTAAGCTTGGGGATGTTGATGCATGTAAAATACATACATGAACTTTGTAGTTTGTTAACATGTTTATCCACATATTTGCATGAATATAATGTCATATCCAATGTTTTACATTGATTTTTGGGTATTTACCAATGATCCCCTTTATTTTGGCTATAACCTCGCACGGCAGAAAAACCTTGTTTTTAATGTTTTTAATGTTTTTGATGTTTCAGGACCTATATGAATTCAAATGGACCTAAACTTTTGGGAATGACAATATTTATCCACGAGAAGCATATAGAGCACAAGAACTCACCTTGAGGGCCATGAGGCCCAAATGAGCCTAGGTGGGCGCGCCAGGGAGCACTAACTACCCTCGTTTTCTCCTCGACTGTATAATCGCCTTGATTCTTTCGCCCACGGAGTTCTCTTGACCTAAATCCTATATAAGGATCCCCGGGGAATCCTCGAGACGGAGCACACCAGAGACAAAAACACCACCAAACAGAGTCAGATCCAGCGAAGATTGGAGAGGGAAACTCTGCCGGAGCCACCTTTGGGGGGATCTCCACCCTCTCCAACACTCCAGTGTGATCACCATGATGAAGCGGGAGTATTCCACCTCTGGGTTATGGGTTTGTGGCAGTAGATTGATCTATTTCTCTCTTGTTCTTCATATATCTAGTATCATATGAGCCGCCCTACATGATTATGGTCATATTTGTAATTACTATGTGGTGAATCTTTGTTATGTGTTTTGATATTTGAGATTGGAACCTATTTTGTGTAAGATGTATTGATAGATGCATATCATGTAACCCATTCTTAATTTATTGTTTTAATCCAACTTCTATGCAAGAATTTGTATGAGGAGAAGTATGTATTAGATGGAGTAGCATAGTGGTAGTGATTGAATTGTAACAAACAATATTCAAGATCTACTTTGGTTTTTACCTTTCTTTTGCTGCCTCACTAGGGATAAAGTGAAATCATGTGCTATAGTTATTATGTGACAGTGTGATAATCCTGTTAGATCAAGGTAGCATATTTGTATTTCAAACATCATGTTATATTACTTAAAGCTATACTCTGATTTGTTCTTAATTCAAGATTGCATGGAGTTTCCCTTTCTTGAGGAGTATAAGAGAGATATATTTCATCTCTATGTTATAACGTGATGTCCATATGAATCCTTATCAAACACATATAGAATTTTTATGAATATTTATCATTTATGAATTGTTTTGTGATCACTACAACTTAAAAATATAGTATAAAAGTGAACTCATGAACCCCGGTCCTATTTTAATCATAATAAACGCCTTTCCATTACATCTACTACCTTTTATAGTTTCTGCAATTTATTATTTTGAAAATACAAAAATATTTTCCCTACTTGCAATCACTCATAAAAACCCAAAAACAACTCTATTATCTTCCATATCATCTAGTTTGCACTACTTTACTTTATTTATTTACTTTAGTTTATATTATATTATATTTTATATTACTAATACAAAACCTTGTGCTTGACAACCTTTGGTGGAGTTGGGGACACAAGACAAATTATTTTACTTTACAGGTTGCTTGATGAGGAGAAGATAAATACACTTCCATAACCAATTCCAAGAGAGTTCGGTATAAACCCCCGAGTCACCCTTGTGGGTAAAAGAAGCTTGCTACAACAATCTTCACTTGGAGTCCCAACGAAAAGTGGCCACGATTGTTGCCATCAGCGAAGTAGTATCCTATTGTGTATTCATGGTTCATGACTTTGTAATTACAAGCCACAGCATCTCCATTAGCTAGTGTAGCAAATAGAGGTGATCTATGTAACACATTGATGTCATTTAGTGATCCCGATAATCCAAAAAAAGCAATGCCAAATCCATAAGTCCTCCGATGCCACGGCCTCGAGCACAATGGTAGGATCATGGCTTTTACCATAATATTGGCCATGCCATGCCTTCGGGCAATTCTTTCACCTCCAATGCATACAATCCACGCTTCCTAGCATGCCCGACCAACCTCTTCTTTCATTTATGGCCATCAATTTATTTGTATCTTCTTCATTGGGACCTCGAAGATACACATCTACAAAAAATCGGATGATGACCTTGGCAAACATCTGCACCGATTGAATTGTTATATCTTACCCAATGCAAAGATATTCATCGATATATTATGCGGGGATGTCATATGTGATCACCCGCATCACGGTTGAGATTTTTTGGTAGGCACTAAACCCAAGAAGACCGACAACATTTTGAAGGCGAGTGAAGTACCGATAGTTCACCTCACAAGATCGAACAATTTTCACAAACAAACTCCAGTGCATTCCGTATCTTCTACGAAAAGATGCGGCGGATATGTTGGCACCTCGGCGAAGTAATCTTGCATTTTTTGGGTGTGGCCGAGTGTGAGGTTGTGCTCGATGCATAGGCTCCCCATCATCGATCCACGCCTCTTCTTCGGCTTCATTCTATCCTCAAGCTCCTTTATCAAGAGGATGAAAACCATTTGTTCTGTGTCGTCGTATTCTAGGAACTCGTCAATGTCGGAATTGTCAAAGGACGATGATTCTTCGAAGAAGAATAGTTCGGTCTCGTTCATCGTTGAGCTCATCCTAAAAAGAACCAATACGACAAAAACTGGTGCTAGAACTCGAGGGTTTGTTGATGCGAATCTTAACTTTCGATCGATTCGAGGTGCTCCCACGATGATGGAGGACGGGGCGCATGCTGAAGCTCTAGCTGTACGGGATCTAGCTGCCTACATGGACGGCATGGCATGTGGGCACCTCCGCGGCACATCCATAGCCGCCGCCTCTACTTCTTCCGCCATGGAAGAACCCTGCAGGAACCGGCTACTTTCGAGCTACCATCGACGTGGAGGGGTGTGGGGCAGTCGGCGTCAACATAGGGTTGTCGGAGGTGCTGGCGGGAGGGAAAAGTTTGCGGGGGAGGCGACGGCGGGAACGGAAAGCAACGCGTGGAAATGGAAGGGTGGGCAAAATTTTAGCCCGTCATATATTCTAGCGTAGAGTACCTGTTGCACTCGGTTTGGCCGCCGAGCCCGCGTATGTATGGGTTGGGCACGCCTTTTTCTGCTCCCACATAAAAAAAGATCAGTCACATTTACAGTATCTATTCGGTGTCTTTTCTCTTGGAAAACTATATAGCTGCAGTTTTACGGACCTGCTAGAGTTGCTTTTATCTCACTTGATACCTTACATGTAAGGTGGTGGGATCTTATCAAAGTCTCTGTCTTCTATTTTTGTTTTATTTATTTATAGTGTAAAATAGTGTCAAAATTTTGCAATACAAATCACAAAATGAATTAGAAGTGAGATCCCACTTAGATCCCTACACACGCTGATCATTTTTTTACATAGGTTACGCGTTTCAATGTGAACTAAGTTGTGTTAGAGATTGCTTAGCTCAAACATAGATTGCTAATTAAAGCGGAGTTGACATCGCTCTGCACACATATGTTCCCCCTAACTGTATCACTCATGCACATAAAAGAATAATTCCATCTCAACGCATGTAGGAACGTGCCTCGTTGCGCCAGGTGGACTCTTGCAGACAGTGAGGGTAAAACTAAGTGAATGTCCAGTAAGACTCGGTCACGATATTGTAAACTCCAAGTCAAAGATGTGAGCCTTATGATTTTGAATTAACAGTAACTAAGAAGTACTAGCATAATCTAGAACTTTGTTAGAGGACACTTTCTTTGTTAAGGCCTACAATTGCACACACAATCGTATTGCAATTTTACGCTTGATGGAGGAAAAGAAGAAATTATCATGGAAGTCAATTAGATCAACACCACTCGGGGCCCTAAAGCCCCCTAAAGGACTATCGGAGGTGTCGGCATCGAATTCATGCTCAGTCCGTCTTCTAAATATTTTTGGGCGCCGGTCCGACTCGTTTTGTTATCCGGCACTCCCAGGCTGAACCCAATCCAAGAGGGACTAGCGGGGGCGTGGATGACGTTTCTGGCAGGAAAGAGGGGGAGAAGAAGGCGCGGAGCGGCTGATCGTCACAGGTCACCCCTGTCAGCGTCAGCGGCCGACGAGCTCGGTCCGTCTTTCTCCTTGTCTGCCGCACCCTCTAATGGCGCCGCTCGCCGATCAGCCTTTGCAGGCGAGCAACTGATATGCCCCGTCCGCCACGTCTCTTGCCTGTCGCGCCCGGCCGCGCATTGAATAGCCATCGGCTGTTAATAACCCCTTCTTCCTCCGCTTCTTTGACGTATTCTGTTAGGGGGTAACCCTGGGGTTGGCCCGATCTTTCATGGATTCCACGAGAAACGAGGGGAAAGAGGTGGTCGAGGGATGAAATCGAGGGAAGCGATGAAAACCACGAACACACACTCCAAAACACGATACACGCCTACTCCTCACGCCGGTGGCAACCGGTCCAACATAATCCCTAGGATCGGTGTTGGGCGAAGCTCGCTCTCCACGCCAACAACGGGGGATGAGGTGCTTGGTGAGATCTTGACGACTTGGGGGCGAGAAACCGAGAACCCAAGGCCTTGTACAACTTGAACGCACTAGGCAAGATCCAAGAGGGGGGTGGATAATCCGGTGCTCCTTGGTAGGAGCATGAGACCAATAGATATAAGTTCCTCAAAGGGTTTCCTTAATATCTATTATTATCCAAGTCTAGGGTTTACAATAGAGGGTGGGGGCTATATATAGACCAACCACATAAACAGGGGTATTTTGGGAACAAATGGCGAAATATAGAGAGGGTTACAAGGCGCTGGGCCGAATTAACACGTTTAGGCTTCTCCAGGTCCGGTAGTACCGGTCCAGCCCGACCGGTAGTACCGGTCGTGCGGTAGTACCGCTTCCTGGCCGGTAGTACCGCTTGTCGTCCTGGGACTTGCTCTGGGGTCTTCTGTTGGTGGCGGTAGCAGGGGGCGGTAGTACCGCAGCCCGATAGTACCGGATCCGGGGCCGGTAGTACCGCCAGTGACAGAGAGTACTTGGGCAGCTCTGGAACCTTCTGTTGTTGGCAGTAGCATTTGGCGGTAGTACCGCCAAGCGGTAGTACCGGTCGTCAGGTCCGGTAGTACCGCTGGCGACAGAGGGCATTTGGTCTTGTCTGCTGGCGCGCCTCCGTCCTGTGGGTTCTTCTCTTCGTACCTGATGATGCACAAGGTATGGGTATGAAGTAGCAGGCCATCCAAAGGTGTATCGAAGTCACACAAGGAGAGGAGCGAGTTCACCTTAGCTTGAAGGAGTTTGGCTCGGGCGCGAGTCATGGGTCCACTTGGGGAGCTTGTGGGAGTAGATGTAGTAGCGGTCGTAGGACGGGCTGCATCAGCTCCCCCCCTTGGGAAAGAGTCGTCCTCGACTCTTCAACCTTCTCAACTTCATCTTCTCCATGGTAGGGTGAGAGGTCCTTGACA
The DNA here is from genome assembly GCA_916181665.1 of Avena sativa. Taxonomy (NCBI): domain Eukaryota; kingdom Viridiplantae; phylum Streptophyta; class Magnoliopsida; order Poales; family Poaceae; genus Avena; species Avena sativa. The sequence goes on along the minus strand of OV702279.1, from coordinate 16,222,365 downwards.
TTGAATGTCGAGCTCACAAGATACTTTGATGTTGGGATATCGATGACATAAGCGTTGTTGTTGATTCTCTTGAGCACTTTGAATGGTCCATCACCTCTTGGCTTTAGCTTGGAGTCGCGTTCCTTGGGGAAGCGGTCTTTACTCAAGTGGATCCACACAAGGTCGCCCTCATTAAAGATCATCTCTTTCTTGGTCTTGTTTAGCCTTGATGCTTGGCGAAGGACTTGTTGCTCGATAGTAGCTCGTGTGTCTTCATGGAGTTTCTTCATTGTTTGGGCACGCTTGACAACGTCCATATTGGCACGGTCATGAAGTGGAAGTGGAAGTATATCGAGCGCGGTGAGAGGCTCGAAACGGTAGACGATCATGAACGGGCTCCTCATGGTGGTGGAGTGCTTGGCGCGGTTGTAGGCGAACTCGGCGTGTGGAATGCATTCCTCCCAGTCTTTAAGGTTCTTCTTTATCAACACCCGGAGGAGTGTTCCAAGACTTCGATTGACGACCTCGGTTTGTCCATCGGTTTGAGGATGCGAGGCGGACGAGAAGAGGAGCTTGATGCCGAGCTTGGCCATGAGAGTCTTCCAGAAGTAGCTCATGAATTTTACATCGCGGTCGGAGACGATTGTTCTAGGCACACCGTGTAGCCGAATTATTTCCCTGAAAAACAAATTGGCTACATGTGAAGCATCATCGGTCTTATGGCACGGAATGAAATGTGCCATTTTAGAAAAGCGATCCACGACGACAAATATGGAATCATGTCCATGTTTAGATCTAGGCAAGCCTAATACAAAGTCCATGCTAATGTCCGACCAAGGTGCATGAGGAATAGGTAATGGCATATAAAGACCAAAGGGGTTGGACTTAGACTTAGCTTGGATACATGTAGTGCATCGTTGGACGTGGCGCTCCACGTCGCGCTTCATCTTTGGCCAAAAGTAGTGAGTGGAGAGCATGTCATATGTCTTGTCACGGCCAAAGTGACCCATAAGCCCTCCACCATGGGACTCTTGAAGAAGCAAAAGTTGGAGAGACGATTTCGGAATGCAAAGCTTGTTTTGTTTGAAAAGAAAACCCTTATGCAAATAGAAATCATCAATCCCTTTGTCTAATGAACATTGGGCAAATATTGGGCCAAAGAAAGGGTCGGACGCGTACAAAGATTTGATGTCATCAAGACCCAACACATTGACTTCGAGTCGTGTAAGAAGGCTTGTGTTTTTGCGAGACAAGGCGTCCGCTACCACATTTTCTTTGCCCTTCTTGTATTTGACAATGTAAGGAAAAGACTCCATAAACTCAACCCATTTTGCGTGCCTTTTACTCAAGTTGGCTTGACCCTTAAGATACTTCAACGACTCATGGTCGGAATGGATGATAAATTCTTTAGGCCAAAGATAGTGTTGCCACACTTGAAGAACTCGAACCAAGGCAAAAAATTCTTTGTCATAAATGGGATAATTGAGGCGTGCGCCATCAAGTTTCTCACTATGGTAAGCAATAGGACGCCCATTTTGCATAAGGACGCCACCAATGCCAATACCACTAGCGTCACACTCAATCTCAAAAGTTTTTGTGAAATCCGGCAAAGCAAGAAGTGGTGCTTCGGTGAGCCTCTTTTTGAGCTCATCAAAAGCCTTTTGTTGTGCTTTTCCCCAAACGAACGTGACATTTTTCTTGGTCAATTCGTTAAGGGGGAAAGCAATGGTATAAAAATCTTTCACAAAGCGACGGTAAAAGCCAGCCAACCCATGAAAACTACGAAGTTCACTAACATTTGTTGGGATGGGCCAATCTCGTATGTCCTTGACTTTTGAGACATCCACTTCTATGCCATTAGAAGACACAACAAAACCAAGGAAAATCAGCTTGTCTCTTGCAAAAGTGCACTTTGGGAGATTAGCATAAAGCTTTTCTTGACGAAGGATTTGAAGGACCTCCTTAACATGAGTAACATGCTCCTCTAGTGACTTGCTATAGACAAGGATGTCATCAAAGTAAACAACTACACTCTTCCCAATGAGAGATCTCAAAATATGGTTCATGAGGCGCATGAAGGTAGATGGGGCATTGGATAAGCCAAAAGGCATAACCAACCATTCATAGAGACCAAGCTTGGTCTTGAAGGCGGTTTTCCACTCATCACCTTCAGCCATGCGAATTTGATGGTAACCACTACGAAGATCAATTTTCGAAAATATAGTGGCTCCACATAACTCATCAAGCATGTCATCAAGACGCGGTATAGGATGTCGATAACGCACGGTGATAGCATTGATTGGACGGCAGTCCATGCATAACCGCAACGTGTCATCCGTTTTTGGGACTAGGATCACGGGAACCGCGCTTGGGCTAGTGCTTACTTGGATCAAACCTTTGGAGACGAGTTGGTTGATTTGACGCTCGATCTCCTTCGTCTCTTCCGGGTTCGTGCGATACGCGGCGCGGTTTGGGAGTGGAGCGCCGGGTATGAGGTCGATGCGGTGCTCGATTCCACGAAGAGGAGGAAGGCCATGAGGAAGCTCTTCGGGAAATACATCTTGGAATTCCTGCAAAATAGCCATCAAAGAAGGAGGAACATTTGTCAAGTCGTTAGTTCCTTGCGCTAGTCCCTTGCAAACAAGGACATAGTGCAAGATGGATGGGTTGTTTTGCACTTCTCTCATCTCACTTTTGGTGGCAAGAAGAACACTCTTAGTTTTTCCACTCGAGTTTGGCTTGTAGCTCTCACTCACTATGGTGTGGTTCTCTCGCTCACCACTCTTCTCACAAGGTGTTTTTGTGTATTGCGCCCTCGCTAAAGCCTTTGCATTGTCCGCAATTATTTGGCTAGGAGTCATTGGTTGCAACACACAAGTTTTATCAAGCCATTTGAAGGTGTAAGTGTTTGAGTGACCATTATGCAAAGCACACTTGTCATATTGCCACGGCCTTCCGAGCAACATGTGGCAAACCGTCATTGGGACCACGTCACATTCCACCGTGTCCTTGTAGTGCCCAATTGAGAACGTCACCGAGACGGTGTGCTTGATCTTGACGGATCCTTGGTCACTTAGCCATTGGATATGGTAGGGGTGTGTATGCGGATGAAGGGTGAGGTTGAGTTTCTCATACAATTCCGTACTTGCAAGGTTGTGGCAACTCCCTCCATCGATGACAACTTTGATGGACTTCCCATTGATGCCGGCACGAGTTTGGAAGATGTTCGAGCGTTGGTCTTCATTTTCATTGGCTTGGGTAGTCAAGACCCTTGTGACCACAAGCGATGGACTTGCGTCATGCTCACACACGAGAAGTTCTTGGTCCTCTTCCAAATGTTGCCTTGCCATAGCCTCCTTCACGCTTGCATCAAACTCTTCCTCACTCAAGTATTCTTCATCGCCGTTGTCATGGATGAACAAAACTTTCTTGTTTCCACATGCATTTGACTTGTGCCCTTTGCCTCCACACTTGTAGCATTCACCATTGAATGGTAGATCATCCCTTGTGTGTTTGCCACTTGGGGGCTGTTTTCCTTGAGGGAGAGTGGGCTTGAAGGGAAGCTTGGTGGTACTTGAGGAGCTTCCACTTGGTGTTGTTGGGGTAGTGGTTGGTGCTTGCTTGTAGGTGAAGTACGTTTTTGGCTTGTTGTACTTGATGTCCTCTTGCACTTGACGCTCGGCCTTGGATGCGATGTGCACAAGCTCAACCATGTTGTTGTACCTTTGGAACTCGGTGATGCGCTTGATGGGATGGTTCAAGCCATTGAGGAAGCGTGCCATTGTTTGTTCATCTCTCTCTTCAATGTTGGCACGGATCATGTTGAGCTCCATTTGCTTGAAGTACTCTTCCACGGTCTTTGTCCCTTGACTAAGCGTTTGAAGCTTATTGAAAAGGTCACGCGTGTAGTGTGAAGGAACAAAGCGGGATCTCATATGAGCCTTCATATCTTGCCAAGTTGTGATTGGAGGCTCTTATTTTGCTTCGCGAGCGAGTTGGACTTGTTCCCACCAAAGGTTGGCATACTCATCAAACTCGAGGGATGCCATGGCCATCATCTTCTCATTGCTATAGTTGTGCATGCGGAAGATCTTGTCGACCTTGAGTTCCCAAGAGAGATATTCTTCGGGCTCATTGGAACCGGTGAACTTGGGCATGGTGAATTTGAGCTTGCCAAAAGTTTCTTCTCCATTGCGGTTCCGGTTGCGTCGGTTGCCATGGTTGTGGCGGTCATCATCATCATCCGAGCTCTCATGTCTTGCTTGGTGATTGTTGCGTTGCTCTTGCGGTTGTTGAGGTGCCGCGTTTGGTGGTGGAACTTGTTGTTGACGACGAGCTTGGGGAGCTTGCTCGTTTTGTTGACGCGGTTGAGGACGAGGAGGAGGTTGATGGTCCTCACGACGAGCTTGGGGAGCTTGCTCTTGTTCTTGTCGTGGTTGATGCCGAGGCGCATTAGCTTGCGCCATGTGGCGAGGAGGACGTCGAGCCGCTTGCGCAATGGGCTGCTCTTCTTCTTCTTGGTGTAGGGGAGGCTCGTCATGACCATCATGTTGCCGACGTGGACGATCATGTCGATGATGATGCCTTGGAGGATCTTCGAGTGCTTCCCGTCGACGGTGATCTTGTTCGTCCTCTTCGGAAGCTTCACTTGTTGTTGAAGGAACATAGCGACGTCGATGGCCTTGGTGGTCCATGCGAGGTTGTTCTTGTTGAATCACAAGTGCCCTTGGGTGTGGCCGGTTCGCTTCGCGCCTTGGAGGTCTTGCGGAGAGGTCACCATCATAGCTTGACGTTGCGGCGTGACGCGGAGATGGTACCGCTTGCGAAGAGCTCATGGATTGAAGAACGGGTCCATCCCGATGCCTTGAAGCGTGACGGCGAGGTGCACTTGATTCACTTGAGGAGTGCCGAGATGAGCTTGATTCGCGCGAGCGTGGCCTTGCGAGTCCATCGATGATGCGTTGAAGCTTCTCATCCGTTGAGGCGAGTGCACGACCAAGAGCTTCATTTTGATGACCGAGGTTGTGTTGCATGGCATGCATTTGGCCACGGACTTCTTCGAAGCGGTTGTCGATGTTCTTGAATTCCACACGGGCCTCGCTAAATTGTTCATCTTGGCGCCGCTCGTGAGCTTCACAACGATAGTTGAATTCTCCTCGGACCTTCCAATGGTCCCATCTTGTCATGAATTGTGTGTCATCCTCCGGAGGTGGTGGTTGGGATGGCCCGCCATGCCTGTCCATGATGCAAAGCCACAAGGGTTGTATATGGAGAGAAAGTGTGCGTAGAGTTAGCCTTTTACCTCACCTTGGAGATTATATCAAACCAATTGCCACACAAATGAGCGAAAAGCGTGCAAAGTGAAATGGCAAGAAACTCACACACAAATATGCTACAACTCTCAAAAGGCTTTTGGTGGAAGGTTAGGATTGTGGAAAACCAAACAAAACGATCCAAGCAAAAGGTTATTGTCTAATGTGGTAAAGAACCAAAGATCAAAAGCAAAAGGATACGATCTACGAAAAACACGGAAAACACACACGTGGAGAAAAACGGGGTTAGCACGACTATGAAAATGAGCACAAAAGGTCCTAACGAAGACTACGCTCGGGTGTCGTGCCAACTCAAGGAGAGACCACAACTCGTTTGCCAATAGAGGATAAGCAAAAGATTTGTGCACTTGCCTCGGTGCGCTCTTTCTTCTCTCTTTCGTGGCTTACAAGCTTGGTATTCTCTTTGGTTGGGGAGACTATGTATCTTTTTTTTTCTCTTTTTCTTTTGTTCTTTTTTTTTTGATTCTTTCTCCTTTTTCTCCCTTGCTATGCTACTATGTTAGCTTTTGTATTTGGCCTCACACTCTCACTTTTCGAAGGCAAGTGCACAATGCTTAGACAAACACAAAATGAGTTGCTCTCAAGGATAGATACACACAAAGGAAGATATGGGGCTGTCAAAGTGGCGCAAGTTATACCTTTGGTATTGTTGAGGACTTGCAACCGTTGGAGGTGGATGATGTTCGAGTGTCGCGGTGTCGATGAGCGCGGATGACTTGGATGCGGAAGCTTGTGTTAAGATGGCGACAAACACGCGAAACACGAACAAGCTAAAGGGTAAAAGTCAGCAAGCGAAAATGAGGCGTCAAGAGGAAGGAAAAACCTTCTGTTACTGGCGGTAGTACCGCTTGGGACAGGCGGTAGTACCGGACGGCGGTAGTACCGCTTGTTACGGGCGGTAGTACCGGACGGCGGTAGTACCGCTTGTCACGGGCGGTAGTACCGCTGGTCACAGAACATGAACAAAAACGAGATCCACTTGACACAAACCTCAAATCCGTGGGAAAACTGACCAAAAGGCTGGCTAGGAACAACAGGGGCTATAGATCGACTCCCAAAGCAACAGATCTATGGACCAAAACCACGAAAAACTCACCAAGTCCAGAGATCGATCCGAAGGCAAATTGGGGCTCTTTTTGGTGGGATTTTCGATTTTAAGGTGGAAAAAAGAAAAATTGGGTGGAAATTCGTGATCAACCGTGCTCTTGATACCAATATGTTAGGGGGTAACCCTGGGGTTGGCCCGATCTTTCACGGATTCCACGAGAAACGAGGGGAAAGAGGTGGTCGAGGGATGAAATCGAGGGAAGCGATGAAAACCACGAACACACACTCCAAAACACGATACACGCCTACTCCTCACGCCGGTGGCAACCGGTCCAACATAATCCCTAGGATCGGTGTTGGGCGAAGCTCGCTCTCCACGCCAACAACGGGGGATGAGGTGCTTGGTGAGATCTTGACGACTTGGGGGCGAGAAACCGAGAACCCAAGGCCTTGTACAACTTGAACGCACTAGGCAAGATCCAAGAGGGGGGTGGATAATCCGGTGCTCCTTGGTAGGAGCATGAGACCAATAGATATAAGTTCCTCAAAGGGTTTCCTTAATATCTATTATTATCCAAGTCTAGGGTTTACAATAGAGGGTGGGGGCTATATATAGACCAACCACATAAACAGGGGTATTTTGGGAACAAATGGCGAAATATAGAGAGGGTTACAAGGCGCTGGGCCGAATTAACACGTTTAGGCTTCTCTAGGTCCGGTAGTACCGGTCCAGCCCGACCGGTAGTACCGGTCGTGCGGTAGTACCGCTTCCTGGACAGTAGTACCGCTTGTCGTCCTGGGACTTGCGCTGGGGTCTTCTGTTGGTGGCGGTAGCAGGGGGCGGTAGTACCGCAGCCCGGTAGTACCGGATCCGGGGCCGGTAGTACCGCCAGTGACAGAGAGTACTTGGGCAGCTCTGGAACCTTCTGTTGTTGGCAGTAGCATTTGGCGGTAGTACCGCCAAGCGGTAGTACCGGTCGTCAGGTCCGGTAGTACCGCTGGCGACAGAGGGCATTTGGTCTTGTCTGCTGGCGCGCCTCCGTCCTGTGGGTTCTTCTCTTCGTACCTGATGATGCACAAGGTATGGGTATGAAGTAGCAGGCCATCCAAAGGTGTATCGAAGTCACACAAGGAGAGGAGCGAGTTCACCTTAGCTTGAAGGAGTTTGGCTCGGGCGCGAGTCATGGGTCCACTTGGGGAGCTTGTGGGAGTAGATGTAGTAGCGGTCGTAGGACGGGCTGCATCATATTCCCTCCTCTTCGCCTCCATTCCGGCTCCTCCATGTTCTTCCCAACCACCAAGCACCGCCGATGGAGAGGTAACCTGGAGATGGTGCCGCCGCGAATGGTTTCGAGCGGCGCTCGCTGCGCATCTGTGATGCTCAGGCGCTGTGGGAGGCAGGCTACCAGTGCCCCGCCGGACACGCGTTGTCTAAAGCACTGGTCGCTGAGCGCCAGTGCCTGTCCGTCCTGCCGGTTCACGTCGGTACTACGGGCGTGGCGGCGATCTACCTGCACTTCTGGGTGCGCTCATGGAGGAGGAGAGGAACGATCCCGCCTGTGATCCGGACAATGACGATGCATGGTGCGCGTTCTTCGAGGAGCAGCGGCAGTAACACGTCGACAGCCCCCACCGGACCATGCCGCCATCGGCAGACGAGTTCGCCGAGGCTTGGTCCGCGGTGGAGTACCAGCACGAGCAGGCCGAACGCGCGCTGCCTCAGCATGTTCATTGACCTGGAGGGCGATCTGGGTCAGGGCTGCAGGACCATGCCGCTGCCGAAGCAGGAGCCTAGCGACGATGACGACGACTACAACTACGCGGCAGTGATATACCATCGCCTTGGGTTGGCCAGACGTGGCCGTGGGTAGTAGTTTAGATTTTTTTTGTTTATTTAAATTTTGTATAAACATGTTTGAACTCCTATAAAATCGCCAATAATTTTGTATTTGCACGAATTTCGGAGTTATTTGAAATTTTTGTATTGGGGAACGGCTGGGATCTAGTGCCCCATTCGTGAATCTATCTGGCGCTCGGCGCCCCTATATGGAAAAAAAAAGGTCGCGCCGGACATGGTAGGGGTCGAGGAAACGAATGGAGATGCTCTTGTGATAGCAAATCAGTAAAAACAAGGTATCGGCAGCCTGATGGCTGACCAGTCAAACGGCCGTATTTCCGTCACAGCGTAGGCCGACCTAGGAACATATTGAAGAATGAAGAACAAAACTGAAAGATAACCATGACACAACTGTAGCATAACCATTGCACGCAAAGAACTCCGTTCTTGTCCTGAAAAACAGGAGCCAATGTAAACAGACCGTGTTCTCGGTCACCACAGACAGACAGCCAATCATTGACTGCCCCTCAAATATTGTTTTTTTATCATTATTAGAAAAACTGGAACGTTTCAACTCACCCCGTCTTGACAATTTCACACACAGCATACATATACACATTTTGCATATAAATACTACTGGTGCGGAAAGGGCCTTGGCCGCTGTATATGCCTTTGCATTGTCCAATTGGCATTGGAAAACCAGCAAATTTCCTCCGGGAGAGCTTGAGGTCTCAACCCTCTCCTCGGAGCACCAGCTGATCGACAGCCATGGATGGCAGGCTGCATGCTTCCCCTGAGCCCTGGCTATCGGAGATCGCGACGTCGGCGGCGCATGGCGAGGACTCGCCTTACTTCGCTGGGTGGAGGGCTTACGACGAGGACCCCTACCACCCCGTCACGAACCCATCAGGCGTCATTCAGATGGGCCTCGCGGAGAACCAGGTAGAGCGAGCTACTGTAGCTAGCAGCTGATTATTATGTCCCCAGATCGATCCTTGTTCACTTCAAAATGCCTATGTTTGTTGGTTCTCTGTGTAGGTGTCGTTTGATCTCTTGGAGGAGTACCTGATGGAGCACCAGGACTGCGGTGCCGGGTTCAGGCAGAACGCCCTGTTCCAGGATTACCATGGCCTCCGATCTTTCAGAACGGCAATGGCGGGCTTCATGGAGCAGATACGGGGAGGCAAGGCCAGGTTCGATCCGGACCGCATCGTCCTCACCGCCGGCGCCACCGCAGCCAACGAGCTCCTCACGTTCATCCTCGCTAACCCCGGCGACGCACTCCTCGTCCCTACCCCATACTACCCAGGGTAACTGAAACACTGTTCCGTTGACATGGTTTCATTGCGTTGGCGTCGATCGACCTTGCTGGTCGGTGACGTGGTTTTGACTCTGCCCCGTGCATGTAGTGTAGTAACGTTTTCTTGCAGGTTTGACAGGGACCTGAGGTGGAGAACCGGCGTGGACATTGTCCCGGTTCGCTGCGACAGCTCCACCGGGTTCCAGGTGACCGCTGGCGCACTCCAGGCCACCTACGACGAGGCCGCCGCCGCCGGAGCGCGCGTCCGCGGCGTCCTCATCACGAACCCGTCGAACCCGCTGGGAACCACGGTCCAGAGAGCCGTCCTCGAGGACATCCTCGACTTCGTGGCGCGCAACAGCATCCACCTCATCTCCGACGAGATCTACTCCGGCTCGGTCTTCGCCGCGCCGGACCTCGTGAGCGTGGCGGAACTCGTGGACCAGCGCGCCGAGCGCGGCGACGATGGCATCGCCGGTCGGGTCCACATCGTGTACAGCCTGTCCAAGGACCTCGGCGTCCCGGGGTTCCGCGTCGGCGTCGTGTACTCGTACAACGACGCCGTCGTGGCCGCGGCGCGGCGCATGTCCAGCAGCTTCGCGCCGGTCTCGTCGCAGACGCAGCGGACGCTCACCGCACTGCTCTCGGACTCGGCCTTCGCCGCGCGGTACATCCGCGCCAACCGAGACCGGCTCGGGGAGCGCCACGACCACGTGGTGGCCGGGCTCGCGCGCGCCGGCGTCGGGTGCCTGCGCAGCAACGCGGGGCTGTTCGTGTGGGTGGACATGCGTGAGCTGCTCGACGAGGCGACGGTGGAAGGGGAGCTGAGGCTGTGGCGTCGGGTGATGGCCGAGACCAAGATCAACGTCTCCCCGGGGTCGTCGTGCCATTGCTCGGAGCCCGGATGGTTCAGAGTGTGCTTTGCCAACATGAGCTTGGAGACACTGGATGTTGCACTACGAAGAGTGGACTGCTTCATGCTCAGATGGAACCGGGCAAGGCAAGCGTAAAGGGGTTAGACATTAATGAGGGAACATGCTCAACATGGTTTTCGCTTGCTATCTTTCTTGTGGTGGGTTGCGCCTGCTGATAAGTGAAGACCGTGAGGCCGGTGATTCTTTTGATGATGCTAACTTCAGGTTCATTACTTTCTTTGATACGCATGGATGTACGGAAAAGTTGTGAGTGAGGGACATATGTTTCCACTAACTTTTGATTTTTTGTATTCTATAAAGCACAACAGAAAAAATCTATAGAAAAGATGAGTGTAATACAGGCTATACCACTAATGAAAACGAGGCCTTTGGTTGAGGTCGAAAATAAGCTTTAACACCGGTTCTTCTACGAACCGGTGTTAAAGGGGGTGCCCGTACCAGCGTGGCCCGTGCAGCAAAAAGGAGCACCCCTTTAACACCGGTTTGTGTCACGAACCGGTGTTAAAGGCCCTGCACCAGCGGTCCGCGCACCCCCCCCCTTTAACACCTGTTCGTGGCTTGAACCGGTGTTAAAGGGGGGGGGGGCTATATAACACACCGCAGCCCACACGCCTCTCTTCCATTTTCACTCTCTCATTTTGGAGCCTAGCAAGAGGGTGAGAGGTGTGCTAGTTTGTGTTTTTTTTCTATGCACAAGAGGTGTTCGGTGAAATGCCCGAGAGCTCGAAATAAGTTTTCTCGTTGCTCTTTCCTTCTCGGTCGAGGTCGGCAACTTTATCCTTTCATGTGTCATTGATGTACTATATATAAATGGTCATCTCCCTATTAATTTTTTATATACTATATATTAATGCAGATGAACCGGCAATGGATGTACGGTGACCGACGCACTTCCGAGTACATTACGGGCCTCCAAAATTTCATCGTTGTGGCTAATGCAAACCGTGGACACAATGGTTTTATGTGTTGTCTGTGTGTTCACTGTCAGAACAAGAAAGACTACTCAAATACCAGAACCATTCACGCGCACCTGCTTCGATCTGGTTTCATGTCCAGCTATAATTGTTGGACCAAGCACGGAGAAAAAGGGGTTGTGATGGAAGACAACGAATAAGAAGAGGATGATGACAACTATCATAATATGTATCCTGAATATGATGATACTGCAACGGGGGTAGATAATGAAGATCAAGAGGCAGCAGATGGGCCCGCTGATGACGATCTTGGTCGGGCAATTACTAATGCAAAGGAAGAATGTGAGACTGAAAAGGAGAAGGAGAAGCTGGAGCAGATGTTAAAGAATCACAAAACATTGTTGTACCCAACTTGCGAAGATGGCCACAAAAAGCTAGGTACCACACTGGATTTGCTGCAATGGAAGGCAGAGAACGGTATGACTGACAGCGCATTTTCAAAGTTGTTGGTAAAAATGAAGAATCTTCTTCCAAGAAATAGTAAGTTGCCCGATAGTACATACCAAGCAAAAAAGGTTGTCTGCCCTCTAGGATTAGACGTGCAGAAGATACATGCCTGCATTAATGACTGCATCCTCTACCGTGGTGAGAAGTACGAGAATTTGGATGCATGTCCGGTATGCACTGCACTGCGGTATAAGATCAGGCGAGAAGATCCTGGCGATGTTGAGGGCGAGGGCCCTAGGAAGAAGGTTCCTGCCAAGGTTATGTGGTATGCTCCTATAATACCACGGTTAAAACGTCTTTTCAGAAATAAAGAGCATGCCAAGTTGTTGCGATGGCACATGGAAGACCGTAAGAAAGACGCGATGTTGAGACACCCCGTTGATGGGTCACAGTGGAGAAAATTCGAGCGAGAGTACCCGGATTTCTCACGTGACGCTAGGAATTTAAGGTTTGGTCTAAGTACAGATGGCATGAATCCTTTTGGTGAGCAGAGCTGCAGTCACAACACCTAGCCTGTGACTCTATGTATCTATAACCTTCCTCCTTGGTTGTGCATGAAGAGGAAGTTCATTATGATGCCAGTGCTCATCCAAGGCCTGAGGCAACCCGGCAACGACATTGATGTGTACCTAAGGCCATTAGGTGAATAACTTTTACAGCTGTGGGCCAAACCAAGTATACGTATGAGCACAAAGGGGAGCCATTTGACATACGAGCGTTGCTTTTCGTAACCATCAATGATTGGTCTGCTCTTAGTAACATTTCAGGACAGACAAACAAGGGATACAATGCATGCACACACTATTTAGATGAGAATGAAAGTGTATATTTGGAGAAATGTAAGAAGGTTGTGTAACTAGGGTATCGTCGATTTCTTCCGAACCTACATCCAGTAAGAAAGAAAGGCAAGCATTTCAAACGTCTGGCAGAACCCTGGAGGAAGCCTGTCCTCCCTACCGGTGAGGAGGTATTTGGTATGGTCAAGGACCTAGAAGTAATCTTTGGAAAAGGTCCTGGCAGTCTATCTGTTCCGAATGACGATGCCAGACACGCGCCCATGTGGAAGAAGCAATCTATATTTTGGGACCTACCCTATTGGAAAGTCTTTGAGGTCCGCTCTTCAATTGACGTGATGCACGTGACGAAGAATGTTTGCGTAAACCTGCTAGGCTTCCTAGGAGTGTATGGGAAGACAAAAGATACACCGGAATCACGGCAGGACCAGCAACGTATGAAATACCCTGAAGAGCCTATGCATCCTGAGAACGAGAAGGGTAAACGATGCCACTTAACTCCTGCCAGCTACGCTCTTACCAAAGCAGAGAAGGAAATCTTTTTTGAATGCCTGAGCAGTATCAAGGTCCCGTCTGGCTTCTCGTCGAATATAAAGGGAATAATAAATATGGCAGAAAAAAATTCCAAAACCTGAAGTCTCATGACTGCCACGTGATTATGACACAATTGCTTCCGATTGCATTGAGGGGGCTTCTACCTGAAAATTTTCGAGTACCCATTGTGAAGCTATGTGCATTCCTCAATGCAATATCTCAGAAGGTAATCGATCCAGAAAGCCTACCAGGGTTACAGACAGATGTGGCCCAATGTCTTGTCAGCTTTGAGTTGGTGTTCCCACCATCCTTCTTCAATATTATGACGCATCTCCTGGTTCACCTAGTAGAAGAGATTGCCATTCTCGGTCCTGTATTTATACACAATATGTTCCTCTTTGAGAGGTATATGGGAGTCTTAAATAAATATGTTCATAACCGTGTTAGGCCAGAAGGAAGCATCTCCAAGGGCTATGTAACAGAGGAGGTCATTGAGTTCTATGTTGATTTTATTCCTGACCTTAAGGCGATTGGTGTTCCAGAATCACGACATGAGGGGAGACTGCGTGGAAAAGGCACCCTAGGATGTAAAGCAATGATATGTAGGGACGGGAATTCTCTCAATCAAGCACACTACACGGTTTTACAAAGATCTATCTTGGTTGCCCCGTATATCAATGAACAAAAGAATTTAATACGCCTCAAACACCCGGGACAGTCTAATGAATAGATTATAAGTGAACACATGGCGAGTTTTGGCGGCTGGCTGCAAATACTTCTCACGAATAACACCACTGTTGGGGATCAGCTGTACTTGTTGGCTAGGACACCATCTTCGACTGTATGTACTTTCCAAGGGTACGAGATAAATGAGAATACATTTTACATGATAGGCCAAGATAAAACGAGCACCAAACAAAACAGTGGTGTCCGCTTCGATGCAGCAGAAGACAATGGGCAGAAGACCACGTATTATGGGTTCATAGAGGAGATATGGGAACTTTGACTATGGACCTAATTTTAAGGTCCCCTTGTTTCGATGCAAATGGGTCAAGCTAACAGGAGGAGGGGTTGAGGTAGACAAGAAGTACGGAATAACAACAGTGGATCTCAACAATCTTATGAAGGTAGAAAAGAACTTAAACGAACCATTTGTCTTAGCCAATGATGTGGCTCATGTTTTCTATGTGAAGGACATGTCTACCAAACCGAAAAAAGAAAAAAAATAAGAAAATAGATACATCACACGATGAGACAAAGCGTCACATAGTTCTTTCAGGGAAAAGAAACATCGTGGGAGTGGAGGACAAGACAGACATGTCAGAAGATTATAATAAGTTTGATCAAATTCCGCCCTTCAGAGTGAAGACTGACCCAACCATCTTGTTAAACGGTGTTGATACTCCATGGTTACGGCCGACGCGATCATAAGATTGACTATATGTATTAATTGAGCCATTTTTGGCACACATATGTATCTCAACATGTAAATCAATGTCATATTTCTTCTGTTAACAGTATATGTATTAAATGAGTCATTTTTCTTCCTGCCATTTCTTCCCGCCATTTTTCTTCCCGCCATTTTTTTCCGCCAGTTCTTCCCGCCATTTCTTCCCGCCAGTTTTTCCCGCCAGTTCTTCCCTCTAGTTATCTTCCTGCCATTTCTCACTATATATATATATATATATATATATAGGGTTGGCCTCCATTGTCATTGCACATCTCTAGACTCATATCTGCAACCTCATCACTCTTTCCCATGGCTTCCACCGTAGCACTAACCCCAGGGAGGCGGAGGCGCTTTGCGCCTCGAACTACCCCTGCCCGCCGGGCTACTGTGTCCCCGTCGGCTGGATGCTAAGCGCCGGAGGCGTGCCGGTTCCTCTTGTCTCTGTAGGTGTGGCGCGCCGGATGGCCATCACGAACGACTACTACTTCGAGCTCACGCCGGAGCAGCAGAGGAATCCCAGATGGCATCCCGACTATTTCCCTACTTAGGAAGCCTTCTTCGGGGATCGGCGTGGGAGGGCGCTCGCCAGGCACGAGGAGGACAACCCACCTCCTCCGAACTTCAACGAGGCCGGCCGGCGGCTGTGGTGGCACGGTCGGACTCTCCAAAGCGTCATGGCCTACGACACTGCCGCCGACTCTAACCCCCGTCTACGCTACCCTCAAGTCCAGCCCACGCGTACTCAGCCTTCAAGGTTCAATTACGGCGACCCCGACGACGACAGCGACGACGGCCGCGGCGAGTATGACGACTACAGTGGCGAGTATTACAGGTGTAGGCAGGAGCATGACTGAATCACTCCAATATTCCAAAACAAGTTCGGTCGATTGTGACTTAATCTGGCCATGTATCTTAATTTCAGTTCTTTTATGTATCTTAATTTTTAGTCGTGCTTTATGTAACTTACTGTTAGTTGCATTATGTACTTTAATTCCAGTTCTATCGTAATAAAAATATCAAACTTGGTATATTGATTATGTCTCAAAAAAACCTTCACAAAATGACCTATCTCATTCGAGGTTTCTTGGCTTTCGGGTCAAATGACCAATGTTATGGCTAGAATCAAGGCATAGTTTGTGATAATGTGGCCATATTGTGCATACATGTGCATCATGGGATGGCAAACAATGTTGCAAGAGGAAGTTTTCCTTTTCGTCGCACCAAAAAGGCATTTTCTATTTTCCGAGGATAAAACCTGACGGTTTGTGAAGCAACCACCAAATGGATAATTCAAAAAACTACCACCATATTTTACAAAAATACTAGACCACCTTATATGGACAATGTACCAACAGGGGGATCTGAAACCTTTCCATCCACCTCTGATGAAAAAGAAAAATTCCTGCCGATTCGGCAGGAAGTGGGTCAGATATGAACTACAGGTAAATGATACGATGCTCATGATTTTTTACAAAAATCAATTTTAGGTTCACAATATGCTATTTTATCAAAAATCCAATGCAAGTTTAGCGAGGTTTTGTCAGATTCCAAAGTATACAAAAGATGCGACATTTAAATATCCAAACAATTCAAAAATGTTAATACAAAATAAAATATGATTTGCTCTAATAAAATAGGGTTAGATTCCTTTTTAGATGCTTAATATTTATTATGTTCAAAGTTTTAGGGTTTGACTATTTTATTTTTGTTTTAATTAAATAATCAAAATTTATATGTAAGTGTTTTAATCATTTTGAAAATTTTCATCTAAAGTAACTATAAAATGTTTTTATATGAATGGATAGATCTTATTTTTCTGAAAATTATGATATATTATTCATATTTTTCTGAGTTGAAATGAAAAAGATATGAATTTTCTAAATTCTATCCTATTTTTTGAATTAAAAATGCCCCCACCCCTTTAATGTACGAAATAAATGCCCCCCCTTTAACAACGGTTCCAGCCTGGAACTGGTGTTAAAGGGGGTGGGGGCGCATTTATTTCGTTTCGCGTGCGCACACCCCCCCCCCTTTAACACCGGTTCGTGGGTGGAACCGGTGTTAAAGGGGGGGTGCGGGCGCAAAAACGAATCCCCCCCTTTAACACCGGTTCCAGCCACGAACCGGTGTTAAAGGGGGGGTGTGCGCAAAACGAATTCCCCATGAACCGGTGTTAAAGGGGGGGTTATAACACGCGCCTTCCTCTTTCTTCTTCTCCCACCCCCAGCCAGATCGAAAGCGCGCGCGCAGAGGAAAGCAGAGGAGAGCACGCGAGCCGTCGCCGTCCACGCCCTCGCCGTCGCCATCCCGCGGGAGCGTCGTCGCCCCCCAGCCAGATCGATCAAGCGCGCAGAGGAAGAAGGGGAGAGCAAGCACGCGCGTAGAGAAGAACGCCGACAGGCTGCCGTCGCCGTCGCCGCCGTGCCGTCCGCCGCCTCCGTGCTCGTCCACTCGCGGGAGCTGTCGCCGCCGCGCCGTTCCACGCCGGCCTGTCCACTCGCGGGAGCGCCATCGCCGCCACGCCGTCGCCGCGCCCGTCCCGTCCATGTACAGGCCGTCGTCGCTGGCGGTGAGCTATCATCATGCATGCATATGTATATGCATATTGTATCTATATGTTTTAATATTGCATCGATTTATTTGTATCTATATATGTATATATGTGTATATTGTATCTATATATGTATATATCTATATATGTTTTAATATTGGATAGATTTATTTGTATGAGTATGTGTATGTATATATGTATATTGTATCTATAGGTGTATTTATATGTTTATTTACATATTTGTATGTGTATGTATATATAGGTGTACCTATTGTATCTATAGGTGTATATGTTTTAATATTGGATCGATTTATTTGTATATTTGTATGTGTATGTATATCTGTATTGTATTGTATGTGTATTGTATATGTGTATATTTGGTGCCACCGAAGACCACCACCACCATTATGCCGTCGACCCTGACATCCTCTGCCCTCGCTGAGCCTACACACGCGTCGAGGGTGAGTCGCCCATTTTAGGTAGCCCATGTCGTGCTGGTTAGAACGCACACCCCCACGCATCCCGGCCCCTCTCTCGCCCTAGCGCCGCCAGCCGCCGCCCTAGCACACCTCTCATTGTCAATATAGCATTATAATAACCATGTATTTTTAATTAACTTTCATGACAAGTTAATTAGAAGAACTAAATGTACCCTCTCATATGAATCCGGGGTTTCTCCGAATTAGGGTTTGGAATGACCAAGCATGTATTAGGGTTACATTTCAATACTTTTAACCTGTCATAGCATCATCCTTGCTTGAGCATTTCAATAGATGTATTACTGATATTTGTGTGATAATATTATTGTTTTAGAAACTATGGATCCACTCAGTAGAAACCTTGAAGAGGAAGAAATAATGGAGAACATGATCCACGAGGACACCTCACAATATTTGAACTTGGAGGGACATGATGACAGCTCAAGTAGTCATGGAGAAGGTGACGACTCCTGTGAACGCACTTTCGTGATTACAAAGTCCGTCGAGTATATGCATGGATTAAGCCTCTGCTGACTTCCACCGATTTATTTGTATATATGTATATGTATTAATTAACGCTTCTTTCTTCTTTTAGCCCTCTGGATCGACCAGCCAACAACAATCTTCTTCTACGAAAAAGAGCAAGCGAGGCGCGAGCCATCGGTTGAAAGATCGTGCAAAGTTCACGATCGAAGCAGTCCGTGTTGATGACAGGCCGATGGAGCCCAAGAAGGCCGCAGACAAATTTGTATGTCAGGCTGGAGTTCTTGTTAGGGACCAAATCTCAATCATAATTGAATATTGGAATAAGCCAAAGAAGGGCGGCGGTACCTTTGTCGATGAAAGATCCAAAGAAACGCTTTGGAATTCGTTGTTGGTAAATTTCACCCTTCCGCCAGAGGAGGATGAAAACAAACCAGTTATAAAGAAAAAGGTCAAAGAGTGGACTCTAAAGAAGATGGTTGATGCTTTCCGCAACTGGAAGACAAAATTGAACAAATTTGTCAAAGCTCGCGAGACTCCAGATTTCGAAGACGCGTATTATGCGAACATAAGACCTCACTGGCCCGAATTTGTGGCATACAAGGAAGGTGCTATAGCTACAAAGAGATCAGAAACCAATACGCTAAATGCCCAGAAGAAGAAATATCACCAGAGGACGGGGCCAGGTGGCTACATATCTCAGAGGCCTAAGTGGGAGGAAGCTGAGAAGGCCCTGCGCGATAGAGGGATCACACCCTAGACACATGGGTGGGACCTATGTTGTAACATACCAAAAATACTAAACTTGGATCATCAAACTCTAATCATCAAAATTAGGGTTAACAAAAACTTTTCTAAATAAAATTATGGAAGCATGCATGTGAGTATGCGTTTCATTTTGAATTCTTTTGAACCACCTTGTTTATGTGTTTCTTTGCTTGTAAAATGTTGCTTAGGTGAAATAAACATCATCTAAACATTTCCCAAACTTTTCCCAAAGACAAATAAATCAAAACAAAGCTAAATGAGTGAATGGTCATTTTGACCAATTTAACTCCCATGCCTACTTTGGCTGTCTCAAACTTTCAGAACCTAACAGAAACTTTTCTGGATCTTTGCACCCCTTGATTGTACTCATAACAAAGTATCAAGGCCCACTTTGTGATCATCCAGAAACTTTTAAATACATAGTTTAAATGACAATTCAAAATTGAATCTTTATCATATGGGAAGATCCCACTTTTTCAAAAACCACTCAAACAAGCTCAACTTTCAAAACCCAAGCATCTGCAGACTCACCAGCACCAACCTAGCACACCCACCAAAAATCTTTTCAAAATTCAAAACTTGAAATCTTGCGGCCATTTCATCAAACACCTTGCAGATACAAATCAAACAAAATCGAAACACTGTTTTGAGCAGTAAATTGAGCCTAACTTGTTCCCTCTCTGGGCACCACTAGCCTTAGTAGATCATCTAACCATCTTAATTAATCACTAGCCTCACTGTGAGCTTTCCAATGCCATCAATGGTGAACAGCCGAAGCCACCCATGCCACCCTAGTGGAGACAGCAAGCTAGGAGGAGAAACAAGCCTAGTCAGCATGTCTGGGAGGCAGCCCCCCATCCACCGCCACTCCCTGTCCAGCGCTTGAACGTTGCCAGCCATTGGACCACCCGCACGAACCGCGCCCAGCTCGCCAGCAACCATGCCGAGCATGCGCCAGAGCGCCACCCTCGACCAAAGCCCACAGACCGCACGCCACCCTCGCCGCGTGCATACAAGATCGCCACCGTCCCAGGAACACGCCAGACATGCCCATTTCACCGCCCGTGCCCCGTAGACACCGCTCGCCGTCGAAGACGCCGCCTCTGCCGCGCAGAGCGTCGCGTGTTCCAGACCAAACCGCACCGCCCCTACAAGCGCATTAAAGCCGTAGAGCATCGCCAGGAGACCACCAAGCGATCGCCACCACCGGCCATGCCTCTAGCAGCCCGTAGCCGTGTCGCCACTGTCGCCTGCCCATGCCGTTCGGTCTCACCGTCGCGACTATAAATAGAGGCCTCCCCCGCTCGAATTCTTCACACCATTCCACTCCTCTCTCACCCAGAACCACCCCACCTCAGTCCCGGAGCAAGGCGAGCAGCGCATCTCCGGAATTGCGCCGGAGCAGGCCGCCTCTAGAGAAGAAGGGCGCCGTCGATTTCGTCCACCCCAGGAGCTGCCGCGACCACCCCTGAGTTCGTCGTCGTCGACTTTGTCGTTCGCCCGCCTCGCCGACCCTCGCCTGAGCCCCGGTGAGCCCCCAATGACCCTCACCTACCGCGTTAGGTTTCTGTCTCGCCGGTGTTGCCCAACGTCGACGATGACCCTCAGCCATTGGATTAGAACCAGATCGAACGCACCACATCGCACCATACCGCTTCGCACCCCCTGTCTCACTGACGCGTGGGGACAGCCACTTATGCAGCCCGCGGAAGCGCTGTGCTTAGCAGGTCGGCCCGTTAACCTTTCCCGCGCAGCCCAGCTATTTGAATTTAACCTTTTCCATTTTATTTCAAACACACTTCTGCACCTAGATTCAAAAATCAACCCAGGTCGATTTAGTGAACCAAATTGAATGAAACCAATTTTGTTAGAAAGGTCTGGGAATTCTGAATCCAAGCCCATTGGATTCAAGTCATTTGGACCTGTAGATCATCCATGGTAAAAATAACAACGCAGAAGCTTTTCTGCATTCAAACATTTTTCAAATTAAAACCATACTAGCTTTTGAGTTGATTCCAACTCTAAAAAATCACATTTAACCATACCTTTCAGAATATATAAAAATATATAGGTTTACTTACAGATATAATGTTCAAGTAATAAAAGAATGCCCCATAGGCATTTCTAGTCACTTTATTTAATTAAAATAAAAGGGTAAAACCTTATTAAATTGTGACACCACTTTAAATCACATTCCCATGGACTAAAATATGTGGTGATGACATGTGTCAACATGATCCCATGTTTGGTTTGGAGAATATTAAATCTTAAGTAGTTTTTCAATGAGTAGAAATTACTTTTCTAAAAATAAAAGGAATTAAACCAAGCCTTAAGCTTGTAATGTTAGAGATGATGTTAGATCATCTATAGGACCCTTTTTGTGTGATGATTGCAAGTAGTTAAGTATTGTTTGGTGATTGTGTACATTGCATTTATTTATAGACGCTAGTACCGACCAAGGATACGAGAAGGAAGAAGGATACTACGAAGAAGAAGCCGAGGAGAACTTCAACCACTGCTCTACACAAGGCAAGCTAACACTTGCAAGATACTTTACCTATGCAAGCCTAATGCTACTAGTTGAATGTGCAAGCTAACACTTGCAATTTAGCAAGCTTATACTGATATTGAAGCAAGCCAATACTTGCTTGCTGCCATGCCCCCTATATGCCTTAAAGCATATATGATCATACCCACTTGATAAAACAATCCTAGTTTTACTTACAAGCTTTATACTTTATTTCTTTATCAAAGCTAGTACTTAGAGCTTACTTAAGTGAATTGTAGATTCTAGAAAGATAATTGAAGGTTGCATAAAGAGCATAAAACTTGGCCTAAGCTAGATAATCTTTATGTCCTCCTAAGGCATGAGATTAAACTTAGTCAAACCCCACTAGTATACCACCCCTCATTAGTGCTTACCCCCACTTGTAGATGCTAGTGCTAAGCATAAAACTTGATCAACATTAGATGGGAAATACTTGGTGAAAATGGTTATGAAAACCTTAGAATGATGGATCATTCTATTGAGATGTTTTGGACATGTGTTTCCGAACACTTGATGATTTTGGTGATGAAAATGTTGAGGCATGAGCCTTAGCCCTTTTTAAAACCGATGACTGTCTGGATGCGATACCATTCCAATTTTATCGTACAACCACAATACCCGAAGATTGGGTAGGGCTTGACTGGAAACTTATATACCTTAGTATTAGTTCCCTCACGGCCAAGGTCTGAGCTGAGGCTACCTTGTGAAGATTGTCCACCTGTGCAGTACCCAAGATGACAGTTGGTCATGGTTGGGAGGCCAAACTCACATGAGAGGTCCTTATACTAGGGCGTGTAATTGAAAGGTTAGGATTGATTATCCGCATACTGAGTATGGTGAATTCAGGATTTGTTCCTGATGGATGTATCGAATGTTGTGGTGAAAGTGTACAATCTCCGCAGAGTGTCAAACTATTCGAATAGCCGCGTCCGCGGTTATTGACAGTTGGCGTGGCCATACTGTTCCCCCGTCAGATGTTTTCAAAATGACTTGTGAAATGAACCGAGACTTTGACTTTACCACAACAGGGTTGTGATATGAGATACAAGTTCCCACTTAGGTGTTATAAAACTTCAACTAGCATTCGTTGCTTCTAAACTTAGTAGAGATAAATCTGACTTTTGCAAAATAACCCTAGAGCCTAGTGTCCTATTACCAAAAACCCCATTCACTTGTTAGTATTAGTTTGCGAGTACTTAAAGAGTACTCATGGATTTGTCCCTGGCTATTCCCGTGGCCAGACTATGAAGAGGAGTACCTGGAGGATGGACCCCAGGAAGGTTACGACAACTAGGATCATCTCCCATCGTCAGCATTGCCTATGACCCCGAAGATGGAGCTTCGCCTACGCTACCGTTATTATTACATATTCCGCTGCTTGAAGTTGTATTAAGAACTGGATCATGAGATCCCTATTTGTGTAAGAACTTATGTACGGTTTGTAATGGATGATGTACTATGGTATCCAATTCTGTTATGTCTTGCAAAAATGGTAATCCTAGGATTGCGATGTATGGCATAACAGGCATCTGGGATTAAAAATCCGGGTGTTGACAAGTTGGTATCAGAGCCATCCTGACCATAGGAGACCCTAGTTAGACTGGACGTGGAATCAAAAACTTAGTTTCGAAACCAAAGAAAACAAATATTTACAAAAAAACTATTCACATTCTTATCCCTTTGATTCTTTCATAAGAATTCATGTTCCTCAAAAACTCTTGCAATATACATAAAATATGGACACACTTAATCACTCTACTAACTTACTCATCCTATATTATTATAGATGGACGTAAAGTAAAACAAGTTTTACCAATTGGGGTATGGAGGAGACCTTATCTTTGAGAGGGATTTGGACCAGCTTTCGGAACTTCTGGAGCGTCCGCACCCCGAGTTCTTTGGAGCTCAGCTCAATGATCAAGGAGGAGAAGATCTGTAGTGGCTAATTGTTGCAAGTCTCCGAGGAAAGATTGAACCTCCCATTGCGGAAGGAATTCAGTTTACCTTAAGAGGGAACAAGTGGCTCGATGGACTTGCCAGGGCCATGCAGGAAGCTCTTTCCCGTCTATGTGGGCAGAGCATCAATCAGATCAAGGGAACCCGCTTTGAGTTTCACCCAAGGCGTGATGCAAATGGACAACCACTGGAAGCACCATATCACCCTGAGCTGAATACTCAATTGGACTAGCTTCATGATGTACGATCGTCAGCAGGAGCTGGATAACTGCCGTGACTACTCCAACCACAAGTCTGCCATCATCAAGACGAAGGATCAGACCATCGCCATGCTTGTAAAGGATCGCAAGTCTCGCCGCCGTCAGCTCGACAAGAAGGAGCGCATTATTGCCCGTCTTCGCCTTCGTATCTCATCTTTGGAGGAGACCATCCACAAGAGAGATATGCAGTTGGAAGAAAGGGAGAATGCCGAAGAGGATCTTCGTGGAGACCCCTACTCCTACCTCAGCGATGATGATGATTTTCTGGAGGATCAAGCTATGGATTTCATCACCGATGAGGATGATTTCGCCTTCATCGATGATGATGAGGATGATGAAGCCATGGATTCCGAGGAGTAGTACCACTTAAGCACTAGCATAGTGAGTAGTATTCGGTCCCACTGTATTGTAGTTTTCAGAATGGTTCTTAAAACCATCTGCTTTTCTTTGTTGTGGTGTGTGTTGTATCGTGTGCTATGAATGAATGAATGAATGAAAAAGCAAGTTGAAAAATCTGAGTTAAACTTTAAAAACTTTTCAAAGACCCAAAACCTTAGAAATTTCCCTCTTTTCTCACGATCTATCTCAATCTTCAGATGCCACGTGGAGGAAGTGGTTCATCCCCGGACCCGATGTTGCAGATCCTGCAAATGTTGACCTCTGACCGCGAAGCTGAAAGAGCGGAACGTCAAGACAACCTAGCCACCCTGCAACAGATAGCTCAGCTTGCCCACAACAACCAAGGCCACGGAAATCAGGACAACCATGGCTCTAAGCTCAAGAATTTCCAGAATACCAACCCACCTGTTTTCACTAAGTCATAAGAGCCCCTATACACCGATGATTGGTTGCAAACCATGGAAAATAACCTAGAAGTTGCCGGAGTGGAAGCCCACGAGAAAGTTCTGTTTGCCACCCACTATCTAGCCGGAGATGCCAGGGCATGGTGGAACAGTGTTCGCGCAATGATTGGAGGCTAGATGATGACCTGGGAGGAATTCAAGGTCAAGTTTAGCAGAACCCATGTGCCACCGGGTTTGATCAAGAGGATGAGAGACGAGTTCAGGGAACTGAAGCAAGGAAGGATGACCGTAGTGGAATACCGTGACAAATTCTTGTCATTAGCTAGGTATGCCCCGGATGAGATTGACACCGAAGCCAAGAAGAAAGAGAGATTCTTGAATGGTCTGCATGATGAGATGCAGACAGTGTTAGTCAATATCCCCTTTGCTGATATTGAAGCCCTTGTCGACTCTGCTATCCAGATGGAAGGAAAGATCAACCAAGCCAATGAGAACCGCAAGCGTCGTATGATGCATCAGCCAGGAACCCATCAGACCCCCAAAGTATCGCCCTAACCCATCTCCAGGATTTGCCCCAAGAACCAACAGACCCCCGATGAACCGTCCGACCTATCCCAACCGTGGAAACCATAGGCCCGGAGGTAATCACAACAACCCCGGCAACTCTAGCAATTTCAACCGTGCCCCACCCAAGTTCAACAACAACAATGCTACCACCAACAACAACACTGCCCCGAAGACTGGAAGCAATGTTGTGCCTGTAGCAGCAAAGGACAAGTCGCAAGTGACTTGTTATGACTGTGGAAATAAAGGCCACTATTCCAACGAGTGCCCCAACAAGAAGAATGCCGCATCCCCCAATGCCAATGTCCCAGCTCAGCAGCAGTGTCGTGTTCAGCCCGGAAGAAGATTTGCCCTAGGGAATTCGCTCAACCGCAATGGCTGTCTTTTTCTCATGCATGCTGAAGAAGCTCAGGAAGCGCCAGACGTCGTGCTGGGTATGTTTTCTGTTAATTCAGTACTTTCACGAGTGTTGTTTGATTCTGGTGCATCGCACTCATTTGTCACCGAAGAATTTGCATGCACTACTAAAATTCAACCAACCAAACTAAAGCATGTCATGATTGTTCAAATTCTCGGATGAACCACCAAGGCTAGGCAAATTTGCAAAGCCGTCCCTATCCGAATCCATGGCATAGATTTTTATGCTAATCTGATAGTACTCGGAACTAAAGGTTTGGAAGTAGTACTAGGAATGGATTGGATGTCCAAACATAAAGGATTGATTGGCTGTGCCAAGAAAGCCATAACCATGACCAGTACAGCCGGAATATCAGTCGAGCATATATCTGAAACCTTACCTCGCCAATTCAAGTGTAACAAGAGTATAGCCCAACCTACCATTGACCAAGTCCGGATAGTCTGTGAATACCCCGATGTATTTCCAGATGTTTTGCCCGGTATGCCCCCAGATCGGGATATCGAGTTTATCACTGAACTAATCCCCGGAACTAGACCCATAGCCCAGAGACCCTATAGTATGAACCCGTCAGAGCTAGCAGAACTAAAGAAGTAACTGGATGCCATGCTGGAAATTGGATTGATTCAACCAAGTGCGTCACCTTGGAGATCACCTGTCTTGTTTGTGGACAAGAAGGATGGAGGTAACCGTTTGTGTACGGATTATCGGAAGTTGAATGATGTCACTATCAAGAACAAGTACCCCTTGCCCAAGATAGAAGATTTGTTTGATCAGTTGACTGGTGCCAAAGTGTTTTCTAAGATTGATCTAGGACTGGCTATCATCAACTCAAGATTCGTGCAGAGGACATTCCCAAGACTTCCTTTACCACCAGATATGGATTGTATGAGTATATAGTCATGTCTTTTGGACTAACAATGCCCCCGCTTATTTCATGAATCTCATGAATAAGATTTTTATGGACTTCCTGGATAAGTTTGTCGTTGTTTTCATCGATGACATTCTGATTTATTGAAGGGAATATGCCCGAGAGGCAATAATAAAGTGGTTATTATCGTATTCCTTATTTATGATAAATGTTTATTTTGCATGCTATAATTGTATTAATACGGAAAAGTTAATACATGTGTGTTTAATAAACAAAAAGGAAGTTCCTAGTTATGCCTCTCTTATAAACTAGCTCGTTGATTAACATGATGATCAAAGTTTCCTGATCATAGACATTGGATGTTGTTAATAACGAGGTCACAACATTAGTGTAATGATGTGATGAACATTCATCCGAAGTATAGCATTGCGATCAAAGTCATTGAGTTTATATTGCTATAAACAACTTACGAAGTAGTCCTAATCCTTAGACCATGAGATCATGCCAATCACTAACACCAGAAGAGTTTCTTGTTGACATCAAACGTCAGTCCGTAACTGGGTGATTATAAAGATGGCTTCAAAGCTACTAAAGTGTTATGTTGAGACTCATGGATCAAGAGTGGAATTTTTTCATACCGATGACGGATAGATATACTCTGGGCCCTCTCGGTGATATCACATTGATTAGCTTGCAAGCAAGTGATTTGATCACTAGAATGTTATATCATGGGAACAAGAAAAGAGTACATGTCGGTAACGAGATCAAACTAGGTATGGAGATACCGATGATTGAATCTCGGACATGTAATATATCGTGAAACAAAGGGATTAAGATACAAGCGTAAAAGGTTCCGACGATCACAGGAAAAGTCATCGTTGAATGTGTGGGAGTCAGTATGGATCTCCAGGTCCCGCTACTGATTATTGATCGGAGAAGGGTCTCGATCATGTCCGCATTATTCGCGAACCGTAGGGTGACACACTTAAGGGACACTGGCATCCAGTTGGAGCAAATGTTTCATGCCGAAAGAATAAACAAGCACAAGAATTTATTTCACTAGATACCGAAACAGGCTTTCGGGTGAAATTGCATAAAGTGGTTATACATGTGAAGTGGAATTCTAGCAAGGGGTTATTTCTGAATGTTTGTCATTAAAGTAATTGACAAAATTCTGAATAAAATAAAAGAGTTTTATTTAATGAGAGTTTGCATTAAATTTGGTGGAAATTTAATGGGAATTTGAGTGGACTTTTGAGTGGAGGGAATTTAAAGGAATTTTGTGAGTGGAGTGTCCACCCACATGAAGAGGAGAGGGCAAGGGGCAGCCCCCATGCGTCGGCCACCCCCTTGGGGTTCCCCCTCCTCCTATAAAAGGAGCCCCCCTCCTCACTTGTATCTCACACCTCCTCGTGAAGGATCTCTCTCCCCCTCTAGAATTTATCCCCATGGTCTCGGACTAGCGAGATACATGTTCCCGGTGGCTATTCGGCAAGAAAGGGTTGTGCTTCCGCTGTATCGCTGGAGCAAGGAGGCGGAGGTTGCCCGGTGTCTTGTACGTGTGTGCGAGCATGGATGCGCTACTGCTTTGCGGCGCTAGGACTTCCTCTCGATCTTGAGATCGGCAAGAGATCGTCTACATCAACCACGAGTTGAACTCGTTAAGCTTTGTCGGTCTTCAAGGGTATGTTCTCTACGGATATACATCCGCCCGTTGTTTGTATCTAGTAGATAGATCTTGGTACATAGTTCCCATCGTAGGAAAATTTTTGTTTTCTATGCTGCGAACCCTACATTTATTCCAAATCAGAAGAAGAACATGAGCTACACCTAAGGACCATTCTTGGAACCCTTAGAGAGCATCAGCTGTATGCAAAGTTTAGCAAATGTGAATTCTGGTTACAGGAGGTAGGATTCCTCGGTCACATTGTATCAGCCGGAGGAATTGCCGTTGACCCTGGAAAAGTGAAAGATGTAGAAGATTGGTAAGCCCCAACCACTCAAACCCAAGTTCGTGCATTTCTCGGATTGGCGGGATATTACCGCAAATTTGTAGAAGGATTCTCGAGTATAGCCAGACCCATGACCCAATTGCTGAACAAGGACAAGAAGTTTGAATGGACCGACAAATGTGAAGCGAGTTTTCAAGAACTCAAAAGGAGATTGATTTCAGCCCCAATCTTGATCATGCCGGATATCACGAAGCCCTTCGATGTGTATTGTGATGCATCCAAGATCGGTCTCGGATGTGTACTAATGCAAGAAGGCAAAGTTATATCTTATCTATCTCAACAACTGAAGCAACACGAGCAAAATTACCCAACCCATGACCTCGAACTCGTAGCCGTAGTTCTAGCCCTAAAGACATGGAGGCATTACCTAATGGGAAATCGTTGTGAGATCTATACGGATCACAAGAGTCTGAAGTATATATTCACTCAGAAGGAGCTGAATATGATACAGAGGAGATGGATTGAGCTAATTAAGGATTACGATCTGGACATTCACTATCACCCTGGTAAAGCCAACGTGGTAGCAGATGCCCTTAGCAGATTGTCGTGCCGCTTGAACTCCATGATTTTAAAGGGGCAATCAAGCTTGCACAAAGAGATGGAAGATTTTCGAATGGAATTAGTAAGTGAAGGATTTTTTGGCTAGCATAGAACTTCAACCCACTTTGATCAGTCAGATTAAAGAGGCGCAGAAGGGAAATGCTAGTATCGACGGAATCAAGCATCGTATCGGTACAGGCAAAGTACCCGGATTCACCGAAGACGAAGAAGGAGTTCTGTGGTACAAAGGACGCCTTTGTGTACCATCAGATTCTGAGTTGAAAGAAGTTATTTTGAAGGAGGTTCATGATACTCTTTATTCTATCCATCCCGGAGGAACTAAGATGTATCAAGATTTAAAAGAGCAATTTTGGTGGCATAAGATGAAGAGAGAAATCGGAAGCTATATCGCCAAGTGTGATATATGTTAGCGAGTCAAGGTCGGACATCAAAGACCCGCTGTATTGTTGCAACCCTTACAGATTCCGGAATGGAAATGGGATTCCGTTGGAATGGACTTTATCACTGGACTACCTACCTCTAGTAAGGGAAATGACTCTATCTGGGTCATAGTGGATAGATTGTCCAAAGTCGCCCATTTCTTGCCCGTCAAGACCACATATCAGAGTTCGAAGCTAGCGGAGTTGTACATCGCTAGAATAGTTAGTTTGCACGGAGTCCCCAAGAACATCGTATCGGATCGAGGAACTCAGTTTACCTCGAGATTCTGGAAGAAAGTCCAAGAAGGTTTAGGAACCCGCGTAGATTTCAGCACCGCGTACCACCCTCAGACCGATGGACAAACGGAGCGAGTAAACCAAATACTCGAAGATATGCTGAGAGCATGTGTGTTAGAATATGGATCCAAGTGGGAAGACTGTCTGCCGTTTGCAGAATTTTCTTACAATAACAGTTATCAAGCCAGTTTGCAAATGGCCCCATTTGAATTCATGTACGGAAGGAAGTGTCGCACCCCTTTAAACTGGTCGGAAGTAGGAGAGAGTCAGATTTTCGGACCCGACATCCTACGAGAAGCATAAGAGAAGGTTCACAAGATTCGTGAGCACCTCAAGACTGCCCAGTCCAGACAGAAGAGTTATGCCGACAAGAGACGTAGAGACCTCGCCTTCAACATAGGAGATTTTGTTTATCTGAAAGTGTTGCCATTGAATGGAATGCAGCGTTTCCAACTCAAAGGAAAGTTAGCGCCTAGATATATCGGACCTTTCAAGATTCTGAACCATCGAGGAGAAGTGTCATATCAATTGGAACTACCCGAAGAGATGTCAGTCGTGCACAATGTGTTCCATATCTCGTTACTTCGCAAGTGTCTCGAAGTCCCAGAGAAGACCGAAGTGTTCAAGAATATCGATCACCAGACCATAGAGATCAACGATGGCCTGACCTATCCCGAAGTACCCATCCATATTTTGGAAGAAGCTTTCAGAACTACCCGAACCCAAAGCATCAAGTTTCTCAACATTCAGTGGAGCAACCACACAGAAGAGGAAGCTACTTGGGAGCGCGAACATCACATCAGGACAGAGTTTTCCGATCTCTTCAAATCCTAGGTAATCTTTTTCGTCCTTTTTCAAATCTCGGGACGAGATTTTGTTTAAGGGGGGAAGGTTTGTAACATACCAAAAATACTAAACTTGGATCATCAAACTCTAATCATCAAAATTAGGGTTAACAAAAACTTTTCTAAATAAAATTATGGAAGCATGCATGTGAGTATGCATTTCATTTTGAATTCTTTTGAACCACCTTGTTTGTGTGTTTATTTGCTTGTAAAATGTTGCTTAGGTGAAATAAACATCATCTAAACATTTCCCAAACTTTTCCCAAAGACAAATAAATCAAAACAAAGCTAAATGAGTGAATGGTCATTTTGACCAATTTAACTCCCATGCCTACTTTGGCTGTCTCAAACTTTCAGAACCTAACAGAAACTTTTCTGGATCTTTGCACCCCTTGATTGTACTCATAACAAAGTATCAAGGCCCACTTTCTGATCATCCAGAAACTTTCAAATACATAGTTTAAATGACAATTCAAAATTGAATCTTTATCATATGGGAAGATCCCACTTTTTCAAAAACCACTCAAACAAGCTCAACATTCAAAACCCAAGCATCTACAGACTCACCAGCACCAACCTAGCACACCTACCAAAAATCTTTTCAAAATTCAAAACTTGAATTCTTGCGTCCATTTCATCAAACACCTTGCAGATACAAATCAAACAAAATCCAAACACTGTTTTGAGCAGTGAATTGAGCCTAACTTGTTCCCTCTCTGGGCACCACTAGCCTTACTAGATCATCTAACCATCTTAACTAATCACTAGCCTCACTGTAAGCTTGCCAATGCCATCAATGGTGAACAGCCGAAGCCACCCATGCCACCCTAGGGGAGACAGCAAGCTAGGAGGAGAAACAAGCCTAGCCAGCATGTCTGGGAGGCAGCCCCCCGTCCATCGCCACTCCCTGTCCAGCGCTCGAACGTTGCCAGCCACTGGACCACCCGCACGAACCGCGCCCAGCTCGCCAGCAACCATGCCGAGCATGCGCCAGAGCGCCACCCTCGACCGAAGCCCACAGACCGCGCGTCGCACTCGCCGCGTGCATACAAGATCGCCACCGTCCCAGGAACACGCCAGACATGCCCATTTCACCGCCTATGCCCCGTAGCCACCGCTCGCCGTTGAAGACGCCGCCTCTGCCGCGCAGAGCATCGCGTGTTCCAGACCAAACCGCACCGCCCCTACAAGCGCATTAAAGCCATAGAGCATCGCCAGGAGACCACCAAGCGATCGCCACCACTGGCCATGCCTCTAGCAGCCCGTAGCCGTGTCGCCATCGTCGCCTGCCCATGCCGTTCGGTCTCACCGTCGCGACTATAAATAGAGGCCTCCCCTGCTCGAATTCTTCACACCATTCCACTCCTCTCTCACCCAGAACCACCCCACCTCAGTCTCGGAGCAAGGCGAGCAGCGCATCGCCGGAATTGCGCCGGGGCAGGCCGCCTCTGGAGAAGAAGGGCGCCGTCAATTTCGTCCACCCCAGGAGCTGCCGCGACCACCCCTGAGTTCGTCGTCATCGACTTCGTCGTTCGCCCGCCTCGCCGACCCTCGCCTGAGCCCCGGTGAGCCCCCAACGACCCTCACCTGCCGTGTTAGGTTTCTGTCTCGCCGGCGTTGCCCAACGTCGATAATGACCCTCAGCCATTGGATTAGAACCAGATGGAACGCACCACATCGCACCATACCGCTTCGCACCCCTGTCTCACTGACACATGGGGACCGCCACTTATGCAGCCCGCGGAAGCGCTGTGCTTAGCAGGCCGGCCCGTTAACCTTTCCCGCGCAGCCCAACTATTTGAATTTAACCTTTTCCATTTTATTTCAAACACACTTCTGCACCTAGATTCAAAAATCAACCCAGGTCGATTTAGTGAACCAAATTGAATGAAACCAATTTTGTTAGAAAGGCCTGGGAATGCTGATCCAAGCCCATTGGATTCAAGTCATTTGGATCTGTAGATCATCCATGGTAAAAATAACAAGGCAGAAGCTTTTCTGCATTCACACATTTTTCAAATTAGAACTAATAGCTTTTGAGTTGATTCCAACTCTCAAAAATCACATTTAACCATACCTTTCAGAATATATAAAAATATACAGGTTTACTTACAGAAATAATGTTCAAGTAATAAAAGAATGCCCCATAGGCATTTCTAGTCACTTTATTTAATTAAAATAAAAGGGTAAAACCTTATTAAATTGTGACACCACTTTAAATCACATTCCCATGAACTAAAATATGTGGTGATGACATGTGTCAACATGATCCCATGTTTGGTTTGGAGAATATTAAATCTTAAGTAGTTTTTCAATGAGTAGAAATTACTTTTCTAAAAATAAAAGGAATTAAACCAAGCCTTAAGCTTGTAATGTTAGAGATGATGCTAGATCATCTATAGGACCCTTTTTGTGTGATGATTGCAAGTAATTAAGTATTGTTTGGTGATTGTGTACATCTCATTTATTTATAGACGCTAGTACCGACCAAGGATACGAGGAGGAAGGAGGATACTACGAAGAAGAAGCCGAGGAGAACTTCAACCACTGCTCTGCACAAGGCAAGCTAACACTTGCAAGATACTTTACCTATGCAAGCCTAATGCTACTAGTTGAATGTGCAAGCTAACACTTGCAATTTAATAAGCTTATACTGATATTGAAGCAAGCCAATACTTGCTTGCTGCCATGCCCCCTATAAGCCTTAAAGCATATATGATCATACCCACTTGATAAACCAATCCTAGTTTTGCTTACAAGCTGTATACTTTTTTTCTTTATCAAAGCTAATACTTAGAGCTTACTTAAGTGAATTGTAGATTCTAGAAAGATAATTGAAGGTTGCATAAAGAGCATAAAACTTGGCCTTAGCTAGATAATCTTTATGTCCTCCTAAGGAATGAGATTAAACTTAGTCAAACCCCACTAGTATACCACCCCTCATTAGTGCTTACCCCCACTTGTAGATGCTAGTGCTAAGCATAAAACTTGATCAACATTAGATGGGAATACTTGGTGAAAATGGTTATGAAAACCTTAGAATGATGGATCATTCTACTGAGATGTTTTGGACATGTGTTTCCGAACACTTGATGATTTTGGTGATGAAAATGTTGAGGCATGAGACATAGCCCATTTTAAAACTGATGGTTGTCTGAATGCGATACCATTCCAATTTTATCGTACAACCACAATACCCGAAGATTGGGTAGGGCTTGACTGGAAACTTATATACCTTAGTATTAGTTCCCTCACGGCCAAGGTCTGAGCTAAGGCTACCTTGTGAAGATTGTGTTGGAATTATGCCCTACAGGCAATAATAAAGATGTTATTATTATAATTCTTGTTCATGATAATGTTTATATTCCATGCTAGAATTGTATTAAGCGGAAAATTTAATACTTGTGTGGTTTGTGAACAACACCGTGTCCCTAGTACGCCTCTATGGACTAGCTCATTGATTAATGATGGTTAAGGTTTCCTAACCATGGACATGAGTTGTCAATTAATAATGAGATCATATCATTGGGAGAATGATATGATGGACATACCCAAACTAAGCGAAGCAATTAGATCGTGTCATCGTGTTTGTCTTTGCGAAGCTTTTCTTATGTCAAATATTGTATTCCTTAGACCATGAGATAATACAACTCCCTGGTATCGGAAGAAAGCTTTGAGGTCATCAAACGTCATCCTATGAGAGGGTGATCATAAAGGTGTCTCTCAGGTGATCGGAAAGTATCTGTTGGGTTGTATGTATCGAGATGGGATTTGTCCCTCCCAAGTCGGAGAGATATACTTCGGGCCCACTCGGTAATCGATATCAATGCCGCTTGCAAGCATGTGGTTAAGGATTTAATCACAAAGTGATATCGGATTACGGAACGAGTAAAGTACTTGCTGTGAACGAGATTGAACTAGGTATGACGGTACCGACGATCAAATCTCGGGCAAGTAAAATATCGCGAGACGAAGGGAATATATATATGGTATTGATTGAATCCTGTCATCGTGGTTCATCCGATATGATCATCGATGAATGTGTGGGAGTCAATATGGGTTTCCAGACCCCGCTGTTGATTATTGATAGAAGATCATGTCTGCATATTCTCGAACCCGCAGGGTCACACACTTAACGTGTCTCGACGCTAGGATAGATTGGATAATTGGTTTATGAGTTTTTGTTCGGAGTCTCAGATGGGATCCGGGACATCACGAGAGGTTCCGGAGTGGCCGGAGAATAAGATTCATATAAGGCAGTGCAGTTTTTGGAGTTCGGAATTGTTTCGGGTTAATCGGTATTGTACCGGAAGCTTCTAGAACCTTCCGGAAGGGGACCAACGTGGCCCCACCTTCCGGGAGGGGGCATGGGCCTATGAGGGAGTGCCCTGGCCGCATTGGGCCAGGGGCACAAGGCCCCATAGGGCCCAGCCGGCCAAGGGGGTTTTAAACTCGAGATAGACCTTCTAGAAGGGGGGGTTTCCTTGCCCCCCACTCCTTCTCCTTTGGGGCCACCGGTTTGGGCTTGGGGGAGGGGCTAGAGCTGCACCCCACCCCTCTATATAAAGAGGGCTGGGGGCGCACCACCCCCTACACCTTCCCCTCCAACCCTAGCTGCCCTGCTGCCCTCCTCTCTCCCTCCCGTCTGCTTGTAGGTGCCCTGCTGCAGAAATTCTCCACCATATTGTTGCCTGTCAAAACCCACCGGCGAGCAGCGACGAGCAACACGAAGAGCCGGGAGGCTCCCAGAACTGCTGGTGGGCCCTGGTCCCTCGGGCAACGGCCCGCAAAACTCCGGCACACGTCCTGGCTGATGCAAGGGCGTGCCACCTGACCTATACCTAGTCAGGAAGGTGATGGATTGCTTCGATTAGTTTCCTGCATGGCAAACAAGCATACGTAAAATTCGAGCCGCGACCGGCTCCCAGGTTTCCCTGTGAATCGGCTCCTAGAGCCGATTAACCCATGGTTCTGCATTAGATCTACGATAACATGGGGTTTTGCTTCATCAATACAAGTTAAATCGACCTACGACAGTTTAACGTTTTCACCACATAATTGGAACATCCTACACGTAATTGAGCCTGGTAGATACAAAAGATGATAGAAAACTAACCCTAGAGAAGGCCTAACAACCGACGTAAAGTCAATTCCCGGAACAACTCCTCTCGAATTGGCAAACCATATCCTTACATACTACTGGATCGTTCAACCCGTTTGCAAGGCCTGACCATGTGGATATCAAACTAAACCTTGGAAAACAAGGCATAACTATAACAGATCAAATCGACTGAATAAAGATCAAGCAAGATACCGCCCTTACACCCGAAAAAGGTGCAAAGGCAGCGAGATAACTAAAGGCAGCATAACTAAGCAATCATAACAAAAAGGTACCGATGCTAGCCCAAA
The DNA here is from genome assembly GCA_916181665.1 of Avena sativa. Classification (NCBI taxonomy): domain Eukaryota; kingdom Viridiplantae; phylum Streptophyta; class Magnoliopsida; order Poales; family Poaceae; genus Avena; species Avena sativa. The sequence goes on along the minus strand of OV702279.1, from coordinate 16,186,494 downwards.
CAAATCTATGATAACAGTATTACTCGCCATCAACAAGGCTTCAGTACGAGTAACACTAAATAACGCATAAGCAGATACTGCCTAGACCGCAAGATGCGATCTAGGCAGCATGACACTTACCCGAGAAAAACCCTAGAAACAAGGGGTGGCGATGCGCCGAGATTGTGTTTTGTTGTGAACGTGATCGTCCTCCTTTCTCAATAACCTTAGGTACATATTTATAGTCCGGAGACTTTCTACCTTTGGAATAACCCTAACAACTCTATCTCTTACTTAAACCGAAACGTAACCTACCATAATATACAGATACACGGGCAATTTAGCCCAAACCCACGCACAAGGCTGATCCAGCAATACGTTGCATATATATATATATCCTCCAAGCCCATCTTGATTACGGCCCATCTCCTCCTTTGGCAAAAATGTGGCGATAACACATGCCCCCCTGGTTTTGGCAATAATAATTCCAAAACCACTCTGTTTTTTTTATCGGGTTACGCAATGCAGAGTAGAATCGTCACGCCGCCCCCTCATCATGACGCCTTGTCTTCTCAACTTCTCCGCAGTGCATGATTTGACAGTTTTGGCACCACATTCCGGAAAACCGCTATGGCATTGAACCACCTCCCACTATTCCCCTTATTTAAATTCATCTGAGCAGTTTGTACCCCCATCCTCTTCCATTAGCCAAAAAACCCTCTTCCTCCGCCATGGCCTCCTCTTCTTCCTCCAAATCATCCGGCCTTTCCTTACAATCCTCCAACACAATGAGCGACCGGGATCCGACACCAGAGCACCCGCCAATGGCGGCGCACGAGGCTCTCGCCCCACAATGGTGGGACGAGAGGGACTGGGACTTCGCCGCCTGGTCAGAGGACGACGAGTCCCTGACCGACGGCGAGGAGGGCCTCCAGTTCCTTGTCGACGGGGAACTGGAGGCGGAGAGCGCCGACGATGCCGTGTCCTGGGGCGAGGACGTCGAATCCTCCGACGAGGAGGAGGAAGCGGAAGAGGACACCTCCTCCGACGAATACCCGCCGGTGAAGCGCTTCCGCGCCGGGTCCAGCGAGGACACCGACGACGACGACGAGGACGAGGAGGCCCCTGCTGACAACTTCAGCAGCAGCGGCGAAGACTACGCCGGCAGCAGCGCCGATGACAGCGAATACGACGGCGACGAAGATAGCGGCGATGACACCGGCTTCTAGATTAGGAACTAGTAGTAGTACTAGTAGTAGATTTCCATTTGTAAGCAATCGGCTTCATTGTAAACAACCGTCTTTTGAATCAACAAAGATTGCTTTCCCAATTCGATTTTGCCGATAGTCAAAATAGGTCAACGTTCCAGAAGCCGATAGTAATGTATCGGCTTTCACCATACTACGCTCATATGGTCAACCAAGCCAAAGCCCAAAGAGCCGATGGTAACACATCGACTTTCCCCACAAACGTTGACAAGGTCAAATTTGGTCGCATATTTAGATAAATCTGAGCGGCCACTTTCCAATTTCAAACGATAGCCTGCGACCCTCTTCAAAAAGGCTAACCCAGATCTCCAATTGCCTCACCGAATAGATCGAGCTTATAGCGACAAGAACCCTCGATCCCCAATCGCATAGATCCATCTCCACCGGCAAACTAGATGGCGGAATCGTCCAATACCAACACATCGGTCTCTGGTCTGAAGGTACGCCTGCTCCTCGCAGTCTGAACACGGTGCTAGAATTGATAGCAATCACCTGAATTAATGCTTTATTCCACCGTTAAATTTTTAGGTTTCAGACATTCTGCTGCCGCATCCTTCTCTCCCAAATTCTCTCTGTCTTGGCCCCCGTACAGAATCTAGTCCTGCCCATCTGATCTCTTGCGAGGCAAACAGAATCCCCTTCGTAAGCCAAAACCTAGATTTGAATTCCTGGGCCGACTGCTTGCGAGCCTGGCCTAATCCTCCTGAACACTGGGTCTCTTGGTACAGCAGGGTAGCCAAAACTTACCAATCCCAATGGGAAAGCACGGGAATAGCCGATGCCTTGTATTTGTCATTGTCTCCCCTTGAGAAACATGAAAATCTTCTAAAAACCATCGGCTATTTCTGGTCTGATGCTCTGAACTGCTTCCTGTTTGTTCATGGCCCCATGACACCAACTCTGTAGACGTGGTGATGATTACTGGTCTGGACGTTACATCACCCAGCCCCTCTGCTTTTAAGCTGACAAAGGTCCCCTACAAGCTTTCTTCCAAAACAGACTGCACGAACTGGGGTGCCTATCTTCAAAGCCACATGAAAACTAAAGGCCCTGTCACAGAGAAAGAACACACGGCTTTCCTCAACTTCTGGCTGGAACATTTCATATTCTGTGGCCCTTCCCTGGCTCCAACCAAGAATTATCTCTCCTTGGCCTACGAACTTGCCAAAGGCACTCAACTTGGCATCGGCAAACTGTTCCTTGGAGAAGTCTATCGATATCTCCAGTTGATGTCTGTCAAATTATTCTCCGGCCTAGCAGTCAAAACAGGAGGTCCTTGGTGGTTTATTCAGCTATGGTCTCAGCTGTATTTCCAAAACCATGTCCCAAACTTCCCCCTTTTGGCGAGTTGCACCTTTCCAGATGCCAAAGGGAAGCAGATCCGATGCACCAGCTACGGCCAAGCTCTGTATAGACTGCCAGGTAGTAAACTGATCCCTCAGGAAGCATCCAAGTGGTTCAGCATTTTCTTCCAAGGCCTGGACAATCCTATCTTCTTTCCTTACACGGAAGAATTGGAACATTTTGAAAATCCAATCTCCTTCAGGCTAGACAACTTTGCCGATGACACCAGCACTCGGCAGCTATTTTCCACTGTGATCCGTCCCTGCTTCCTTCCAGTTGGCATGAGTACATCCAACAGAATAATCAAGCCTGGATACGAATTCTACCAGCCGGTCGTAGCGACTCGGCAATTTGGCCTTGGACAAGTACCTCCCCATTTCTTTCTCCACCATCTTACAGAGAGCAGAGCTGACCTGCCCGATCCTCTCACCAGTCAAAGGTGTTATTCCTTCTTTGATGCTCTGACCATCCCAATTCCTAGCAACCTCACCTTCGCTTCATCAACCGATGGTTTTGAGAACTGGTGGTCGATGTGGAAGACTCATGCCTTCATGAGAGCTCTGGGACCGTTGCTGGAACAGCTCGATGCTGAATATGATATCCCCGTAGAACAGGTACCACTACTTGTAAATTTTCTTGATGCAGCTCACAAATGATTCTTCTAATAACCCGCTCTGTCTCCTTGCAGCAACAAGATGGTCCTGAACCTACACACGGTGATGGCTCCCCCTTCGAATTCTTCCCACCAGCTCCTGTGGTCCTTTTCTGCAAAAACTCGCCACCTTTGAAAAAGGTCGTGATGCAGAACCAGCCGATATCACCACAATCGGCTTCCAAGAGCCAAGCAACTTCGGGGTCAGCCGCCTCTCGAGTTCCAACTAAAACAAGAACGGTGGTGAGGAAGGTAGCTGCCAGGAAGACTTTGAGGCGCCGGAGCCCTTCTCCAGAAAGTTCGCATGTACACTGATCCATGCCTTGGTTGGTCTCTTTCATCCTTGCAAACATGCTTGTGCTTACTAGCTCTCCTTTTCTTACAGGTTTCCACCGAAGACACCTCCAGCGGGGACACACAATCCGATCGAGGAGAATCGGGCCCCACAGACTCTGAGAGGACCACCACACCGAGCCAGCCAGATTTGCCACCATCGGCTCCCAGGAAAAGGCCGGTCCCTGAACCTACTGCCCCCCGAGCATCAGTCGAGGCGGGGCCAGCTATGAGCCCCAAGAGGGCTCGCAAGGGACTGCAAACTTCTTCGTCGAGCCAAGAGGTTTCGAAAGTCATCACCCTCCATGCTCTTACCAATTGTTTTATTTTTATCTACCGATTCATCACTATTTATATCGGCTAAGCACCTTCCATGCAGACGACTGACACTTCTAGTGGGAAAGCCGGGGAAGTGCCGATGCCTTTCACAAGGCTGGATCTAGTAATCCTTGAAGGTGTAGATGAAACAGTTACCACTTTGGCCAAGCCCCCAGTAACAACACACAAGCCGATTGTCTCGTCATCTGCTATCCCCTTGATCTTAGGAGAGGTACGTTCGCTTCGTTCGGCTCATCCTTCCATGTTGGACGCATACTGACGCCATTTCGGCCTGCCAGGGTTGTGATATCTCAGGCCTGCTGACGTTCGACCCTGAATCCATCGAACCAACTCTCTCTGTCGCCAACGATGAACCACGAGCAAGGGCTGTTCTACCTCAATTCCAGCGTCTCAAAGCCTTGCTGTCCTCCCCGATCGAGAAGTTGATCGAGGGTTCTGAAGAGGTGAAGAGTGTTCTTGCCGAAATCAAGGACCAACTCCCAGTAGCATTGCAGGTGAAGCTTTGGCCAGTTGTAACTCTGTCTTTCTACGGGTCAAGGGTGAAGTTGGCTCGTGAGAGGATTAATCTGTGCCGCGCCCAACTCCCGCTGAAGGCCAATATTGCAGACAAATGTCAGCGGCTCAACGAGAAAAAGGCGTCTCTGGACGCCAAAACTGACACCTCTGTCAGCACCGCCGAGCTCGCATCCTTGAAAAAGGAATTGGGAGACCTTGAAGAGAAGGTCCGGGCGACTAAACAACTCATTCGTGACAAAGAAGCATTCATCGCCCGCTCCCAAGACGAAGCAGAAGGCCTCAAAGCTCAACTGAAGATTGATCTGGCGGAAATACGTGCCCTGAACAAGCAGCTAGTGATGGGCAAGGACGAAGATGACGAAGCCGAGATCGCCGAGGTGGATCGTGTCCGTGCTGACGCCCTCCACGCCTTCGAGGTATTCCTTCAGTAGCTTATTCATGTAAACTGACAACTGCTCGTAACAGTTTGAACCTCTAGAGTCGATGGCTGTGCATCGGCTATATTTTTGTTTTTTATTGGCCGATTTCATGTATCGGCCCCCATATTTCACTGTCCATCATCCCACATGCTTGGGAAATATTTCTTGAGATGCTGACCGTTGACAGCCACTGGGAATTTCACGCCGTCCAGCTCCTCAAGCATGTACGCATTCCCCCTTAAAACTTGATCGACCCTGTATGGCCCGTGCCAATTTGGAGACCATTTACCATATGCTGCATCCTTAGTCCCCAATGGCAATACAGCTTCCCATACCAGATCGCCAACGTGGAACTCCTTTGGTCTCACCTTCTTATTATATGCACGGGCTACCTTGGCCTTGTTCTCTTTGATTTTCTCAAGCGACCACAGCCTAAGCTCAGTTAAATCCTCAACACTGTCACTCATCAGGGCCGCATATTCTTCAGTTGTTAGATCGTTCTGAAAAGTGACACGTCTCGATCCAGCTGTAATCTCCTAGGGCAATACGGCTTCTTGTCCATAGACTAGATGGTATGGCGAGGTTTTTATCGCTCCATGACATGACATGCGATAAGCCCATAAAGCCTCTGACAAAACCTCGTGCCAACGCCTAGGGTGCTCATCGATTTTCCTCTTGATCAGCTTGATAAGGCTCTGGTTGGACGCTTCAGCTTGCCCATTTGCTTGAGCATAGTATGGAGATGATCGGATCAGCTTAATTCCCGTGTCCTCACAGAACTCTCTAAACTCGTGAGAAGTGAAGACCGAACCTCCATCGGTCGTGATAGTTTGGGGAATCCCGAATCTATGAATGACATGTTCTTTCACAAAATCGATAACATCCTTCGAGGTCACTGACTTCATAGGGACAGCTTCCACCCATTTAGTGAAATAATCCGTAATGGCCAAAATCCACATGTGGCCTTTGCTTGATGGAGGATTGATCTTGCCAATCATATCCATGCCCCAACCTCGGAATGGCCAAGGCTTGATGATTAGGTTCATTGCTGGCGCGGGTACCGTCTGAATTTTTCCAAATTTCTGACATGCTTGACACCCTTTGTAGTACTTAAAACAGTCCTCAAGCATGGTGGGCCAATAAAACCCTGATCACCTGATCAACCATTTCATCTTGTGAGCCGATTGGTGAGTCCCACTGGCGCCTCCGTGTACCTCGTGTAGGAGCCGATTGGCCTCGGTTGGCCCCAGACATTTGAGCAGTAACCCTTCCAGAGTCCTGTAGAACATGTCGTCCCCAATAAGCACATACTTCATGGCCTTGTACCTTATCCGTTTAGGTGCCCCCCGAGCCGAATCTTTCAAGTAATTGAAGATATCGGCTCTCCAGTCGTCCGCCTCCAGGAACTGTACCTGAACATCAGCTCCCTCTGCTACGTCCTTGTATCCTAAAGCCGTTTGTGCGAGGTCATTTGCCTCGGTATTCTGCGATTGCGGGATCCAGTTAAAGTTTATGTACCGGAACTGTGCCATCAGCTCACGGCATTGCAACCATAATGGGAAGAGCGACTCGCTCTCACACTTGTATTCCTCCGTGAGTTGGGAAATCACCAATTTGGAGTCTCCAAAAATTTCCACTGCTTCTGCCCTAGCTTCGATGAGCAACTCCATTCCCTTGCGTATCGCCTCATACTCAGCGACGTTGTTGGTGCAAGGGGTAGATAGCCTGATGGAGAAGGAATATGTTGCCCCCCGGGGCGACACGAGTAGAATGTCGATGCCGCAACCATCATCACAAACCGATCCATCGAAAAACATAGCCCACGCTCGTATAGACAGCGCTGCTATATCAGTGTTGATTCTTTCAGCAATGAGGTCGGCCAACGCCTGACCTTTAACCGCTTTCGCGGGTTGATACCGGATATCAAATTCCGATAATGCAAACATCCATTTGCCAAGTCGGCCTTTCAACATAGGAGCCGATAGCATATGTTTTATGACATCTGATTTGCATATAATGATAATCTCCGCTGAGAGCAAGATGTGGCGCAGCTTGGTGCAGGTGAAAAACAGGCAGAGGCACAACTTATCGATCTCAGGGTACCTTGTCTCTGCGTCCAGCATCCTTCTGCTGATGTAAAACACAACTCGCTCCAGACCATCATAAACTTGCACCACCACCGAGGCGATGGACGTGTCAGCTACTGACAAGTAAATGTAGAACGGCCTATCCGGCTGGGGCGGAACCAACACTGGCGGCTTCGTTAGATATTCTTTGATTTCGTCGAAGGCTCGTTGTTGTTCTGTCCCCCAGCGGAACTCCTCATCAGATTTAATTTTCACCAGTCCCATGAACGGCTCTATTCTTCCTGACAGATTGGAGATGAATCTTCTGACGAAGTTGATCTTGCCGATGAGAGACTGCAGTTCTTTCTTCGTGGTAGGTGGCTTCATTGTTCGCACTGCCTCCTGACTTTTCAGGCCGATCTCGATTCCGCGTTCATGGACCAAGAAACCCAAGAACTGACCGGCCGTCACACCGAAGGCACACTTCTTTGGATTCATCCGTAGCCCGAATTTTCTTGTTCGGTCCAGGACGCGTCGCAGATCGTCCAAGTGTCCTTGTACTGAAGCAGACTTGACCACCACGTCATCGATATAAATTTCCACCAGCTTGCCGATCAGATCATGGAAAATGTAATTCATGGCTCTTTGGTATGTGGCGCCGGCATTCTTCAGTCCAAACGTCATGACTACATATTCAAACAACCCCACCGAACCTGGGACTCTGAATGCAGTCTTGTGTATATCTTCCGGAGCCATAAAAATTTGGTTGTAACCGGCATTGCCATCCATGAAGCTCAAAACCTTATGACCAGCAGCTGCGTTGATTAATGTCTCTGCTACCGGCATCGGATACTCATCCTTTGGAGTGGCTCTATTGAGATACCGAAAATCTATGGCAACACGCCAGCGGCCATCCTTTTTCTCTACAGGTACGATACTAGAAATCCACTCAGCATACCTGCATGGCCTGATTAACCTAACTGTCAACATTTTCTCGATCTCTTTCTTGACTTCTTTCAAAATTTCGGCCTTCATCTGTCGTGCTCGCTGCTGGAATGGCCGAAACCCTTTTTAAGCGGGAGTCGATGCTCAATGATGCTCCTGTCTAACCCGGGCATCTCTGTATAGTCCCAGGCAAAGCAATCTGGATATTCTTTCAACAAAGCTATCATCGGACCCCGCAGATTCTGATCTAACTTCTTGCTGATAAATGTTGGTCGTGGCTTATCCCCAGGACCGATGTCAATCTCCTCTAGCTCATCAGCGGAGGTAAACCCATACCCTAGCTTTCCGTCACCTGCTCAATCGATGCTAAACACGGGGCAAACAGTTGGTGAGGATAACAAAGATAATTTGGGCCGATTGCCGGAATCGGCCCCCTTTTTGATTGCATTAGTCAAGGAAGGTTTACAACTTATTTGTGCTCTACAATGGCAGGGAATCTCCCTACTACGACCGCATGACCTGTTTGTCGTAAGATTACTGCTTTTTATTTTTTGTGGCCGATCGCAGGGATCGGCCATACCACGTACGATCGTGGACTTTGCTACTCTGTCAGGCCAGTGGATAAGACCAGCCTCACCCCGTTTTTTGTAGCTTCAATGCGCTCACAGTCGTCTAGACTGATTCCAGAGATCGGCTCTTGGTCTTCTGCCTCCCAGATGTTCATGCCAGCTATGGAGATCTCGATCGAATCATCTGCATGAATGACCTCCACTTCATCTCCATCCCACTGTATTAGGCACTGGTGCATCGTGGATGGAATGCAGCAGTTAGCGTGAATCCAATCCCTCCCCAGCAAGACAGCGTAGGTGCTTTTGCTGTCAACGATGAAGAACGACGTAGGGATGGTTTTTCTGCCCACGGTCAGATCCACGTTCAGAACGCCTTGCGTTTCTGAAGTTTGGCCGTTGAAGTCGCTTAACGTGACGTTGGTTTTGATCAGATCTGCAGTGGAGCGTCCCAAACGCCGTAGCATGGAGTATGGCATTATATTGACTGCAGCTCCGGTGTCAACCAACATCTTGCGGACAGGCTGCCCATTGATATAACCTCGCAGGTACAGGGCTTTCAGATGTTTGTAGCCCTTCTCTCGTGGCTTTTCAAAGATAACCGGCCGTGGGCCGCAGTCAAACTGTGCCACTGGTAGTTCTTTGGTTCTTGGAGCGCAAAATTCTGACGGAAGTATGAACACCATGTTGGTGCCAGCCGATGTCTTCGCATCGGCTTTTACTGGTTTGGGGCACCACTCTTTCCTTTTCGGACGAGCCTCCGTTTCCAAGGTTTGCCGAATTTTTACGGCCAGATCGGGCCGTGCTTTCCTTAAAGCGTGGAGGTACTGCGCTTCGGCTTCCTCCAAGCTACGCAGTCGCTGAACTCTACGCTTTTGGGTGTGTCTGAGTCCATCGGGACACCACCTTGGCCGGTGATATCTATCTTCTTCTTCTTCACCCTTTGGCTCCTCGAGATCTTTTGCTCGAGATGACTCCTCTTGTCTGTTCTGCGGCGGGAGAGGCCCTAGACGCTTGAACACTGAAACTGGACCTGTGTCCTCCTTCTGTCGTCCACATTCCGGGCAGTTGTCGATTGTAGGCAATCGGCTCATTCCCGCATCCCAGCAATACTTGAAGAAAGGACAATCCCAATGTTTATCCACGCCTTCCTTTTCTTTTGACTTTCCCCTAGCGAGGTGCTCATATCCTTCATCATCTCTATCATGCCAGCGACGTCGGTCATACTGACGCTCGTACTTGCTAAGGAGATGCGTGGAGTGTGGCTTCTGATATCGCACGCTTCTCACTTGCTCCTCGGTTAAATACCGCCTGTCATCATAACGGGGCCGGTCACGTGGACCAGCCTCCTCTCTTTCTTTGCCCCGAGAGCGACCGCCTTCCTCCTTATATGTGCCATGGTGGTACACAGGCCCTGCCATATTAACATCGAACGAGAAATCTAACTGACGCCTCGTGGAGTGGCTGTGTTCTACCATGTTGACGCCAGGGAACGGGTTTGTGTCTACTTTCATGGCGAATTGCCCCAGGATCAGACGGCCCTGTTCTATCTCCGTTTGGATCTGGCGACGTAGCTCTTTGCAATCATTGGTGGTGTGGGTGAACGAGTGATGCCATCTGCAGTATAGTCTCCCGTTCATCTCTTGAGCCGTAGGGATTTTATGGCCTTCGGGTAACTTCAGCTGCTTTTCTTTCAGTAGTAAATCGAATATCTGCTTAGCTTTACTCACATCGAAGTCGAACCCTTTCGTAGGCCCTTGCTGTTTCACCCATTTGCAGGACACAGGATCTGCCCCCCGAGCCCATTCAGCCACGGCCACCTCCTGGTCTTGCAGGACCCAATGCTGCCAGCTCGACTGCTTCTTTCTCAGTTAAACGAGCCGAATAACATCGGTTCTTGACAGTCCTGAAACGCTGAATGTACTCGGCTACCGTTTCCCCCCGCTTTTGCCGCACCTGCGCCAGATCTGCAATGCCAGCCTCGGTAGCTTCTGAATGATACTGAATGTGGAACTGCTCTTCCAGTTGCTTCCAGGTCTGGATCGAATCCGGTGGTAACGAGGTGTACCACCCAAAAGCTGGTCCTGTCAGAGATTGCGCAAAGAACCTTACGCGTAACTGATCCGATGCTGAAATCATGCCTAACTGTGCCAGGTATCGGCTCACATGCTCGATCGAGCTCGACCCTTCTGATCCGCTAAACCTTGAGAACTCAGGGAGCCGATACTTGGGTGGCAGCGGAATCAGATCAAACTCGTTGGGGTACGGCTTGGAATAGCCGATTGTCCTTCTCTTCGGCACGAAGCCGAACTGGTCTCTCAGGATGGTACGGATTTGCTCCACCGTTTGAGCTGCAGGGGCTAAATTCTCATGACTCGTTCCGGTGGCATACTTGGCTAGCCATGCCTGTTTATCAGCGTCCATCCCAGACATCCCTGCTCCAGAAATACCTGCTCCCGAAGCCCCTGCTCCAGAAACTCCTGCCCTAGAAATCCCTGCGGTTGCAATCTGGTTCGTGCGCGGCAGGCTATTGCAGTCCGGCACGTAGGTGCACACATATCCATGTGGAATTTCTTTAGGTGGTTCAAACAGGAATTGGCAATCGCCAGGGTCACCTCCAACCTTGTAGACGACGTATGCCGGTGCCCCTGGTGGCTCCGGAGCTGCAAGCGTGAATGGCAGCTGTGGCCTGGTCTGGAGCAGTCTTTCTCCCTGGTGAGTCCCTAGAGTAGGCCCCGACGGAGAGTACTGATGTTTCATGATCTCCTGAACTACGCGAACCGCGACGCGCTCGAAAGCGTTCACTAGGCTCTCAGAATGGCGGTGAAGAGAATGAGCCACCATGTAATTGACTTCCTGTCGCAGAGCTCTGGTGCGCTCCTCTGAAGGAACAGACAGATCCACCTCATCAAGAGCACCTTCGGGTGAGAACCCTTTCCACCTGATGCCATGCTTACGGGTCCTCTCAAAAGAGCCGATGAGATCGGCTTCGAAGAGAGCTTTGATATCATCATACTTCGCCTTGTGCTCCTCAGGCAGATCGTCGTACGTGACCGGTCTGTCCCCCATCGCAGTGTCGGATGTTGATGCAGATGTTGTTGAATGTCCCACCGGGCGTGCCAGAATGTGTTGCCTGTCAAAACCCACCGGCGAGCAGTGACGAGCAACACGTAGAGCCGGGAGGCTCCCAGAACTGCTGGTGGGCCCTGGTCCCTCGGGCAACGGCCCGCAAAACTCCGGCACACGTCCTGGCTGATGCAAGGGCGTGCCACCTGACCTATAACTAGTCAGGAAGGTGATGGATTGCTTCGATTAGTTTCCTGCATGGCAAACAAGCATACGTAAAATTCGAGCCGCGACCGGCTCCCAGGTTTCCCTGTGAATCGGCTCCTAGAGCCGATTAACCCATGGTTCTGCATTAGATCTACGATAACATGGGGTTTTGCTTCATCAATACAAGTTAAATCGACCTACGACAGTTTAACGTTTTCACCACATAATTGGAACATCCTACACGTAATTGAGCCTGGTAGATACAAAGATGATAGAAAACTAACCCTAGAGAAGGCCTAACAACCGACGTAAAGTCAATTCCCGGAACAACTCCTCTCGAATTGGCAAACCATATCCTTACATACTACTGGATCGTTCAACCTGTTTGCAAGGCCTGACCATGTGGATATCAAACTAAACCTTGGAAAACAAGGCATAACTATAACAGATCAAATCGACTGAATAAAGATCAAGCAAGATACCGCCCTTACACCCGAAAAAGGTGCAAAGGCAGCGAGATAACTAAAGGCAGCATAACTAAGCAATCATAACAAAAAGGTACCGATGCTAGCCCAAACAAATCTATGATAACAGTATTACTCGCCATCAACAAGGCTTCAGTACGAGTAACACTAAATAACGCATAAGCAGATACTGCCTAGACCGCAAGATGCGATCTAGGCAGCATGACACTTACCCGAGAAAAACCCTAGAAACAAGGGGTGGCGATGCGCCGAGATTGTGTTTTGTTGTGAACGTGATCGTCCTCCTTTCTCAATAACCTTAGGTACATATTTATAGTCCGGAGACTTTCTACCTTTGGAATAACCCTAACAACTCTATCTCTTACTTAAACCGAAACGTAACCTACCATAATATACAGATACACGGGCAATTTAGCCCAAACCCACGCACAAGGCTGATCCAGCAATACGTTGCATATATATATCTTCCAAGCCCATCTTGATTACGGACCATCTCCTCCTTTGGCCAAAATGTGGCGATAACACATATACACCACGCCGTCGTGTTGTAGATCCAATCCGTCTCTCCACCATACTTTCTGGACCGAGGAAGGAGGAGACGTCGAGGTGCTGCACGTGTGCATCTCACGGAGGCACCGCCACTTATGGTGCTAGATCGGATCGGATCGCGAGGAGGAGAAGCGAGTACGACTACATCACCCACGTTCCGACGAACGTTCCGCTGTGCGAATCTTCAAGGGTATGAAGATCTAATCCAATCTCTCTCGTTGTTTGCATCTCCTAGATTAGATCTTGGCTTTCCCTCTGTTCGCATCCGTAGAAAATTTTGATTTACTATGCCGCGAAACCCTTCAGATTGTGCACCTGTGCAGTACCCAAGATGACAGTTGGTCATGGTTGGGAGGCCAAACTCACAGGAGAGCTGCTTATACTAGGGCGTGTAATTGAAAGGTTAGGATTGATTATCCGCATACTGAGTATGGTGAATTCAGGATTTGTTCCTAACGGATGTATCGAATGTTGTGGTGAAAGTGTACAATCTCTGCAGAGTGTCAAACTATTCGAATAGCCGCGTCCGCGGTTATGGACAGTTGGAGTGGCCATACTGTTCCCCCGTCAGATGTTTTCAAAATGACTTGTGAAATGAACCGAGACTTTGACTTGACCACAACAGGGTTGTGATATGAGATACAAGTTCCCACTTAGGTGTTATAAAACTTCAACTAGCATTCGTTGCTTCTAAACTTAGTAGAGATAAATCTGGCTTTTGCAAAATAACCCTAGAGCCTAGTGTCCTATTACCAAAAACCCCCCTTTCACTTGTTAGTATTAGTTTGCGAGTACTTAAAGAGTACTCATGGCTTTGTCCCTGGCTATTCCCGTGGCTAGACTATGAAGAGAAGTACCTGGAGGATGGACCCCAGGAAGGTTACGACAACTAGGATCATCTCCCATCGTCAGCATTACCTGTGACCCCGAAGATGGAGCTTCGCCTACGCTACCGTTATTATTACATATTCCGCTGCTTGAAGTTGTATTAAGAACTGGATCATGAGATCCCTATTTGTGTAAGAACTTATGTACGGTTTGTAATGGATGATGTACTATGGTATCCAATTCTGTTATGTCTCGCAAAAATGGTAATCCTGGGATTGCGATGTATGGCATAACAGGCATCTGGGATTAAAAATCCGGGTGTTGACATACGTGCAAAGACTTGGTTCTACGGAATCGGGGCAAGGTTGAACCCAGAAACAGGATTGTGTATCTTCCCAACCCTCCTTGCCAAACCCGTCACTGAAATCATCACGGCATACGAGGAAACAGCCGCCAGGACCTTCCATCCTGACAGAGAGAATGACCAGCTCATACGCGCCATCGGTAAAAAAGAACACCCTAGACTTGCACAAGGCACAGGGGGTATGACGTGGAAGGATGGGTTTGCCGAGTGGGGCGACTCTTACAGATGGCACGGCAGAAAAGAAAAAGAGCGTACAGAGCAGATGACACAAATAGAACATGCACTTGTGGCGCTGCAGGCACAAGTGAATGCACAAAAGAGCCAGCAAGCTACCGGCCCATCTCAGCGGCACGAAGAGCCTGCATTGGAAGCTGCCGGCGGCCCAGACTCTGCGCGGAAAAGCAGCGTGGCTTCCACGGAGAACGTGCAGCCCACGCTTGAAATGGCGGGTCCTCGATACCCCGTGGATGAGATCGCGGAGAGCGAACACGCCGAGCTGCATGTGAGATTAATGGGCTTATCCATTAAGGTGGCGGTCGGCTATGCCTTACCTCCTGTAGCTGGTGGAACTTACCGCTGCCGACCGATTGCAGATGGCTATGCTATTGTCAGGGTGGATGAGGTTGTGAAGGAATATGAGGAAGCACAGCTTGACCATGCAACAGGTGAAGGGGAAACTCAACTCAAATTTGCAGTGAAAACAACCATTCTTTGGAAGAAGGAACACATCGTGCTTCCAAATTGGAGGCCATTGGCACCCCCGCAGTCTCCGTAGCATCAGCAGTCTGAGCCGCCTCAGCCATCTCCAAGTCATCAGAATACTCCCCTGTCGTCTCCGGCGCTTTAGCCATCTCCTGCGCGGCAGCCATCTCCTACGCGTCAGCCATCTTCGGCGCGCCAGCCATCTCCTGCACGTCAGCCATCTCCGGCGCTTCAGCCATCTCCTCGGCGTAAGCAGAAGAGCACTGCCACGAAGAGCATCACTAGCAGTGCCACGAAGAAATCCGCAGGAAACCGTACGCCAAAGAGTTCAAAAAACTACGTCCCGCAGCCTTCCGCCAAGCCATTGCCGGTTTTACCGTGGAATCACAGTGACGAGGAGACCAATAGGATCTCGAAAGAAGAGGTCAAGAAATTATTTGCACCTAGACGGGCCGAGTCAAAGGAGAAACTAGATCCAGCGGTGGTGGAGAAGTTTTACAATAATCTTTTCAAACCTGAAACCCCACTTGTGCCGGACTACGAGCGCCAGATTTTGAAGGGGGATGCAAGGCGGAGGGATACTGAAAGTAGCAGTCCTACGGCACCCCAGAAAACAGTTCCCATGCTCGGAGAGCAGGAAAACCAATCATGCTCCCCGCTCCAAGTGTTCGACACACGGAATGCTCCTCCTGTAAATGATTACGAGGCAGAGCTACAAAGAAAGGCCAATGAGATGGGGATGACTTACATTGCATACTTGAACATCATGGGAGACAACTTGCCCATAGGCGATGTCAACCCCATACAGCCATGGAAGTATGGGAAGAATCTCGTCAAGAAAGAGGAGCTCAAGAATCTACCAACAAAGATGCGAAGATTGCACAAGTGGTACCTTGATTTCTGCAAGACGAGAAAGGAAGAATGGATCACGGCGGATATAAGAGATCAGATTTTCTTGTGCGGAGACGATGAGATCGCCTTCAACATTCAAGACTTGCATTTTCTATTCAATCAGAAGGAACTCGACAAAGCTGCCATCAGCTTTTATTGTGTGTAAGTACTATTTCTGTAATTTCTATCTCATCTCATTCAATTCATTAATTGCATGTATATATATATGTTCACCATATATGTATATACTATTATGCAGGAAAAAGGTTATGGAATGCATGAAAGGAGGCCCTTTTGACATTGGGTTCGTTGACCCAAATAGAGTTTATGAAGAAGTGGTAAGACACAGACCAGGGCAAACAGAAGATTTCTTGCTAACGTCTTTACTAAGACAACAAACCAAAAAGGAAATACTATTGCCTTACAACTTCTCGTGAGTACTGTTACCCTCTCTTGTACACATTCTATTTCGGCTTACTCGATGTTAAGTGTAACTGATGATGAGTTATGCGTGCGTATGTTCCACTTTATTCTGCTAGTCATTCAACCCGACTCAGAAAATGTCCTTGTCATGGACTCGTTACGAAAAGACCAAGAGCTATGGGCAGACTTTAAAGAGATGCTCCAGAGATAATTTCAATCATATTATCGCACTAGATCGGCAACTTTCGTGACAACAAGTAATTAATTACTCCTTTATCCATTTTCTTTGCCGGACAGGGTTTGGAAAAGTTTCACGGGCAGGGCCGTGGGTGAATGGCCAGAAGAACTAAAATTTGTAGACCAAAATATAAATAATACTAGCTAGCTAGGTTTGCGTATCTCTTTGATTCTGCTTCCAATTCCATTATATCATGCTTTATTGATTATTATTTTGATTGAACTCTCTATTCTCGTAAAGTGCGCGCATCAGGGACCCGGCAATAACTTATGTGGATACTATGTTTGCGAGTTCATTCGCAACACGATATGTGCGACAGGTCAAGCCGCACTAGAACAACTTAGACTAAGTAAACAAAGTACACAACATTATTTTATTACCATCAATTGTGTTGGGTTTTATTCTTATATATATATTGACCCCATTCTTCATATATATTTAGATCGAACGGATGCGGGACCAACTCCTACCATTTGACCGCATACGAGCCATTCAAGAGGAATTGGCAGGGTTCATACTTGATGAGGTCGTCACGCCTGGCGGAGAACTCTTTAGATATCCACCAAAATGAACGTTGTATATATGCTTGAACGTGTTTGTCTTGTACTTGATGCTTCAACGTTTACGGAGAATACCACACAATGACGATGTTTGTGTATAATAATAGTTGCTTAATTATTCATGTACTCGTATGTACCGACGATGATGTATGTGTATACCGCTCCCGATCAATTCCCCCTCCCCGTCCCCACCGCGCCGCAGAAATACGCCCAGAACGGGGCGGCGGCAGAACTCTGCCGCGGCAGAGATTTAGGCCGTTTTCGTGCCGCGGCAGAGATTTATCTCTTTTTCCTGTCGCGGCACAGAACCTGTTACGAACCGGTGTTAAAGAGGGGGCTGAGCACTGCGGCAGCCCTACATGCGCCACCCTTTAACACCGATTCGTATAAGAACCGCTGTTAAAGGGGGGCTCTAACACCGAACCCCCAACAGCGGTTCCAGAACCGGTGTTAGAGGCCTCTAAGAACCGGTGTTAGAGGCCTCGTTTCCACCAGTGTACTATGATACATAAAAATATTCCGAGGAAAAACTTACAGTATGTGGCCTACATAAAAATAACAAGTGGTGGAAATTATATCTTAATATAATTTATTGAATATTATTCTTTGTTTCTCTCAAACACCAAAACTCACTTATCTCAAACTTCATAAATCAATATAACTTTTGTACTACAATGTGTCAATTATTTTGTTACAACCGTTGTATATAAAAGAAGTGGGGGTATACACGTACCCCTACTTAGAAAAGCCAATCTCATGGATGTATTTTAGGACTTGCAGAGTTTTTTTTTCTCCTTTCTTAAGCAAAAAAGTTCTACTCCCTCCGTCTCAAACCCAAGTCACTTATATTGGGACGGGGGAGTATGGGTATGTTTGGATTCAGCCCTGACGCGCCCTACCAAATTTGGCAGCCAAAATTTTGGCGAAAGATTTCGCCGCCGCCGGCTCGCCCACGATTTGGTGTAAAAAGCGCGTTGGCACACACAAGCTGGCATGGGCTCGCCAATTATTTGGAGCCCAACCAAGCAGCACCAGATATTTACGGGCTTGCCAATATTTGGTAAGGCCAGCGTTGGCATAGATTCAAACACACCCTATAATCCTTAGACCATCAAAGGTCTCGCTCCCACTTCAGTTTTTAAAACAAGAAACAAAGAACCTCGTGTGAAGTTCGAGACCGCTAAGTGATAGCAGATGTGAGGATCTTGTATTGGAAGAATATGATGCTTCACACCATGCTGTGTGAATACAATTTTATTTACATGATGACGTTCATGTTCAAAGTGTTAAGCTTCGTGCACTAGCCAATGCAACCAAAAGTCCGAACTGATGAAAAGGACTAGTGTAATCCATTTATACACTTCGACACCCCCTCTCACGTGTGACGGGGAGAAGTCAGCACGTGCAACCGGAAGAGAGCGACGGCACGCGAAAATCACGTATGACTCAAGAGGCCTATACGTGGACATAGAGGGGTCAACAGCAATTTTAGGATAAATTGCGAAAGCCAGGACTCGAACTCAAGACCTTAGGCTCTGATACCATGTTAAGCTTCATGCACTAACCAACGCAACCAAAAGTCCAAACTGATGGAAAGGGCTAGTGCAATCTACTTATACACTTCAACACAAACCATGTGTGTGCCACTATGAGCCTATGATTGTTGTTTGTTGTAGTGTTCTTGACAAGTGGAGAAAACAACGCAGAGAGACTTCGGTTGTGGCAGTATTCTTCAAGTACCAACTCTTAATATTCGGCGTGAAAATCCTGACTATGACCTTTTAATAAGGTTGTGCCATGCAATGACATACTTCTAACCCGTTTCGTTGGCATATCGACATTGTTCAAGCTTTCTTGGCGGGTGAAAACGCATGATTTGACATTGGTGGTTAGATTGGGTGACGATGGTGCGTGTGCATTGTTCTCTTCCTAGAGATGTCTTTGTTGGAGAACCTATTTCATAGTACGGGTGTTTTCAATGGTACTGATTGTTTTACTACAAATGTGAGACACTAATTACTTTGTGGGGGTCTTGTTTTTTCCTTTTTCTCTTTATGTCTTTTTTGTTGCGTGTATTCTTAATAGTTTGACTAGTTCTTGACATTATATTATTGCAGAGGCATGACCTATGAGGGTGGAGTTTTGTTGCCCGAGCTACACATTATTTTTTTCCAAAATTCAAACAGAGGCATTCTAATGTTTCATAAAATACAAAACAAAATCAGAAATGTAGATAATGATATGTTCTATCAAAAAGAGAAATATCAACTCGCAATACCTTAGGCTCCGTTTGGATGTTTGTATTGACAGCCTAGACATTGCATTCGGTCAGATATCAAATTCCTGGGATATTCACATTCATATTCAATGCCAATAATTTTGTTTGGATGTTTGATATTTGGTACAAACAATTGATATCCATATTGAATGCCATATCATGTTTGGATGATCAAAGCGAGGTATTACATTCGTATGAGACTAAGATCATGATATGTGGTTCTAAATGATTTTTTCTAGATTTTTAATATATTTAGAATGATTCAGCGACATAAGAATAAATAGAAGGAAAATGAATATTATATAAAATTGTACTTGCAGCCTCAGCATCAACTTAAAAAGTCTCAACATTTAACTTAAACAGTCTCAAATAAGTTGCAAACAGAAGTTCCAGCACACATTATAGTCTAATACATAACATATAAGCTTTTCGATAGATAGCATCACATTCTACTCTTCTAAATCGACAGCAGCAACTATTCCTTCCTGAACTCAATGGGGAGCTTCATAAGTGCTTGGAACATGCGTTCACTATGGATGAATTTACCATATGCATGCAGCTTGTCACTATGAGAAAGATGTGTTATGCCACCCAAGTGCGGCAAGGATGTCAGCAGGAGGAGTAGCATGTGGCAAAGGTAATGGCTCCGTTGCCTTCAAAGTATCATTGAATGAAGTCTTCATATCTCCATGCATACCCAGAATTACATCACAAGTGCGCTGCTTCTTTGGGGCTGGTTCAATAAATTCTAGGGAGATTTCTTTGTCTTCAGGTTGTGGATTTGCAGCAATCTCGACACCTTTTTTTCCATAGCAACAAACACACTACCACGCAGATCACACTTCTCACGCAACATAGTGCACAAATCATGGAAATTCCTTTTAGTTAAGCGAAGTTGATCATAGCATGCAACTTCGGTCCCATCATACATATCTTTTAGCAACTATTTTCTTAGACTCAATTTATGTTCATCATCATTAAAGCTCTCTAAATCCCTCGGCGCCCTTTGTGAACTAAGATATGCCATAGCAATAAGAACCGAGTGAAAATATTGTTCAACCAATACAATCCTTCTTCTCTTCCTCCTTTTGTTCTCTTCCGTTACATATGAAACTAGTTCTAATTCTTCGGCCATTTAGCAACTACAAGGTACATAATTTTTATTAGCATGGCAAGGAAAAGAAGTTTGTGACCGGTGCTCAATCACACCAGAACATGGACAACAACAAACAATATTCACGAGCAAGCCAATTCATAAAATAACTCAATCACACATTCACACCAGATCGCTCACAAGATTCATGAGCTAAGACGGAAGTAGGGGAGAGAGAGGGCGGAAGCCAAAGGGGAGGGAAGAGGATGCACAACTGCATTGGAGGCCGGTCGATCTGCAACTCGCCCCATTCCTGCTCGGTCCTGGAGTTTGTCAGACCTGGAGAGAGAAGGGTAGTCGGAGGAGTTACAAGGGCGGCAAAAAAGTGAGGGGCGGATGGAGAGGGGCGGCAGGAATGGAGGGGTAAGGGAGGGGGAGAGGGGATTTACCCGACCGGCGGTCGGATTGTCGTGTTAGGCGCCGCCAAGGGTTTCCTAGTCACGTGGGGGAGAGGAACGACCGAATGCCAAGCAAAGTCGAGGTGTGGTGCTCGTCTTTTGGGAGAGAGTCGTGGTTGCTGTTTTGGCCCATCCGAATATTGAGCTCGAATATCCAGTGCAACCAAATGCTCAGTTTTTGTGTATTCGGGTTGGCAATGTCCGAATTTCTAATATGGAGCCGAATACAAACATTCAAACACAGGCTTATAGTTTTTGTTGTGCAAAAGTGCCAAAATATGACACATTTGGGGGTATGAAATTTTGTAGTGATCACACTTATAAATGTAATTTTTTTCATTATTTTGCAGCGGGCTTGCACGTTGATAGAACACTCCACTATTTACATCTATATAATTCTTTTTTGAATTTTCTGAAACTATGGAATGCCGTTTTTGATTTATTTTTGGTTATTAGCTCGGGCTATAGTTGTTGTTTCCCCATGATTTACTTATTATCTTCTTCATATCAATATATGTTTATCAAAACTAAAAGAGAAAACCCGAAAGTGCTACTATACCTCTTGTTCGGACCAGTATCGTAGAGCAAGACACATCAGAAGAAAACTTCCGCCCAAAAGAAAATGTTGCCGCTAGAAGATACCTTTTCATCTTTTCATCATACCTCCTCGACTGTGTGAGGTTGCTCCGTCACTTCGAATTTGGGCTACCCGCTTTTCTTTAGCAGACAAAATGCATCTACTTTTTCTAGTATTGCCTCACCTCCTTGTTCCAGCGATGGATAGATGGACTTGCACAGACCGACCAGGTGTGGCTTAGCTCTACTTTCTTGTAGAAGGGAAACAATGGGCGTTGTAATTTGGCAGGGGTGGCGGTATTCTTTAATTGCAAAACCGGTGAAGTATATTAATTTTAATATTAGCTGAATACGCAATCCTTTTTCCATATCTTTTTACTAGGGTAACCGACAATATATTCAATATGCTAAACCTTAGATTGGAAACTATCTTCGCATGCCGCAGAACTATGCAATATTTAAAGGATTGTGCTAATTCTCCGTCGAATGAGGATTAAGTTATAGCTCGGTTTGCATTATACATTGGATTTGCATCGCAATTCATGCGTCATGTGAGTTACAAGTGAGGTTACAATTGAGATTAATTTTTTACTTACAAGTGAATTTGCAGCTGAGATTGTATGGCATCACCTTCTCAGTCGATTGAGAATTAGACACGTCAATATTTAAATTTGCGCAAACCATTTTTTCAGCACAGCTAGGCCTACTTTGTTTTGTCAAGCACAGCAACCTAGTGCAACTCGTTATAAAAGCATTTTGAGAAAAATTTATTACTTCTTTTGGTTCAAACTAATTGACGCAGTTTATGAGTACACTTGTACTAGACATAGTATATGGTTGGGGGAGTATTATAAATAAACAAAAGAAAAGGCTGCTGATGTGTTCAGTGTTCTATAGTCACCGGCTGATGTAAGCAGCCCATTGGGCCCAATGGTGAGATTTTCTGTGCTTGCCAACAGAATTTTAAAAATGGCCAGCTACGCTGACAAGGCCCATTTTGTCTAAAGAAAAGAGCAAGACCCATTTCTGCTTATTGGTAGGGTTCTTTTTTTAGATCACTTTGGTAGGGTTCGACGCAAACACTCATGCATGATGCATATTCTCAAAAACAACAAAATGCATGATGCAGTGTTGTCTTTTAGACTCAAAAAAAAGTCCAGACTTAAAATAAACAAAGCCAGGTTACAAGAGCGTCGAGGACGAACTAGAGAAATAAAATCAAGCAAAAAAATTAATGGTCACGCCGAGAGCAAACCGACACAAAACAACATGCCCGAGTAGCATCGACCAACACTAGGAGATAACGAGAAAAAGCCCCTACTCCTACTACTGACACTCTGTTGTGGGAACCACACCTCGACACCAGTAGCCTATGGATTGAGGGAACGCAACCAAAACGATGGAAGTCGTCTACTTCCAGAGGAGGGACGGATTGTATGCCAACCACATAGACGAAGGAAGAACCAACTCCGTCAGGAAAATTCGGGCAATGGTACCACCGTTGCAAACACTATGGCTGGAGGGGACCCCTATCATCTTGCCTAGTCTCGAGCTAGGGAAACAGGCGCGGTAACATATGGACACAATCGCTGCAAGAAAATATCTACAAACAACGAGTTGAATAACTTCATCTCCAGCAATGCCTGAGGCTCACCTTGCACCGCTACACATGCGATACCATACCAACTTACCATATGATGGACCACCTCGTCCAAAGGCAGTGTCTCCAAGGAGCCTATGACGTCGAGGCGCTAACACTTCGTCCCGGCCCAAAGGACCTAGGGTTTTGACCTTTCACCGAGGTTGGGGATGGAGACCACCACAACGCCTCCAAGGAGAAATATGTCGCACCTAGGTGTCATTGTCATCGGGGTTAGCCATCGCTAGCCAAAGCTTCGCTCGTTATCCCACAACCCACAACTCCATTGTCGAATTGTTCCACGACTAAAGATAATGACAGCCAAGAGGTTGATCCCTAGGATCAGGCGAGAGGAACATAGAGGCGGGAAGGAGAAGGACAACGCACACATGATTTCATGACTTGTCGACGGGATATCCCAGCTGTCACCCGTCATTCACCCTGCCGCGCTAGTAGTCGAGGAGAGCGTACATCACCTGTGTGTGTCATCGGCGCCGAACTGATGCCGCTTCTGCCATGCATCTAGGGTTGTCCCTCCCGGTGGCCAAGCTCCAATGCAAGGACAATGTTGGCAGAACTCCGGCAGGAGAAGTACGAGGCTCCCCACCACCACCGTCCCCCACAAGGCCAAAGCCCGATAGCGTGGTGTAGCGGTGGTGGTAGGGGGAGGGAGAAGGAGAATGAGGTGCTTTTTTGGCACTAGGGTTTTGCCACCCATGCCGACCCAAGCAGAGCGATGCAAGGGCCTAGCACAACTTGTGTCCCTCTTGGATCAAGTTATACTATCTTCTCAAATAAAAGGCTTAGAGGTTCCTCTCCTTGAGGTTCTTTTTTGTCATCAATATGAATATCAACGTGGCGTAGATGACTTGGCATGGCATAGTTGGTAACATGCACAGCAAATATTGTTTTACTATATAGTATACTGCATACGTCTTACATGATGTATTCTAGAAAGAAAAAAATTGCCAAACCAATTTTGTGATTTTGGAAACCGGATGGTTAAATCACTACAAATTCCCCGGCCAAAAGATTTACTACAAACTCCTGCTGACAGGCTAAACGTAGTAGAGACAGAAATGCCAATCTTCCATTGCCAATACTACCAATGAGTGGATGTTGCCCGAACAAACAACCAAATCAAGCCAACTAAACAGTTTTTGCGACTCATGTCAAATCCAGCAAGCAAGTCCACTCCAACAAGTACAAACCCCGCCTTTTTCTGTCAACAGCGTTCACAATGTACAAAGAATATATCAGGAAAAAAATGGATAGCATTCACAAGTCTACAGATGAACGCGTGAAGAAGTCTACACTGTACACAGAAGTATTATGCACTTGCTGCCAAACACCATCATGTGCAAGTCGGCGTCAAGCGTTCCTCGGCATGTTGGCCATGGGCCTAACAATGTTGACAATCCTGCAGAACGTACGTACGCGAGGACTGTGAGCACCCCGAGACAGGCCAATTAAGTCTGAATCCTCAAAATGCCTCTCGACTGCGCAACCGCAAACAGTAGGGCCATCTCTCTCCGCTGCCGACAACAGGCAAATTTTACTAAATTATTAGTGTTCGCTGAGCATTTCTTACAGTATATGGGTATCTTCAGAATCGAAACCATTGCCTAAGTTCTGGTCAGATCATAACCGACGCCATTGTCAAACCTGTACCGGCTTTGATTTTGCCTCCGGACCTAACGGTGTCCGAACTCCCAACTTGGGAATCGACAGAGACTGGATTGGACGGAATCGCTGAAGTTTACCCATCGGTCGTCGAACTTTTTTGGGTGCTCGTACCGTCGTCGGGTACCTGGCCAACTAACGAATCTGTTACGACCGAATTAGTGTGCACCACGCCAAGGAGGGATCGATCTCGATCGGTGTGCCTTCTATTCTTGTCAGGCCGTGTTGTTGCTCGCTCTCTTTACTAGACTGGTCATAAGTAATATAGACTAGTAACATATACAAATTATTTTTCTATGTTACTATCTTTATAGTGGAGAGTAATATATAAGTGGTGTCATGCAAAGTACCATTTATTAGATGATAGACCCATCTTGCATTGGTATGTGTGATGTTACAGTAACTAAATATGTTATTCCATCCTCCTTTCTCTTCATTAATTCACTGCCGCATAAGCAATTTTGTTGAGTTGGACCCTTAGTTACTCTTAAAGTTACTTGCACTATGACCAGCCTTAGATGTGAACAGATCATTAAGCTAGTTTGTCCTCGGGCAGTTTCACACCAGCTTCCCAGATTCCTGTACAAATCTTTCAATTTCTTTCTGACTTCTTTCTCGTAAATAGTCCTTTGCCGAACTAAATGCCACACCCGGCCTCGCCACTTCTTGCCCCTTCCCTCGGTTCCCATCAAGGGCGGAGCCAGGATTGAAGCATGAGGGGGGTGAAGAAATTTTTGGGTCCTATAAAAAAGAAAAATCAAAACAGATTATGGCTCCGCTTATTTCATCGTTTAATATATCGGTCAGATTCGAATATTACGGAGTATACGCAGGTTTTAGTGGGACCTCGATTAGTCTGTAATGTTTACACCCGTTTTTAGTTAGAATCCAGGGAACCAACTGGGGCCTAAGTCTGATTTATAGTTGATGTCTCCCCCTTCTTGGGGCATAATAAAACAATTGTTAGGATGTGTCTATGGCATAAGACTTTCTATCTTGTTTAGTTAATTTCATCCTTATAAAACCATCCTCTCCTCTCACATAATAACTAGAGACTAAAGTTGCGCAAATTTTGAACAATACAAGAGAATAATTTAGGAGTATTAGCAAAAGAAAAATAAATAACAAAATATATAATTAGTAAATTAGTTCATTGCGTTGTTTTGAACTACAAGAAACCTAACATACCTATAAAAAAGAAATTCTCGAATAATACATAGGATAAGAATTCCAAAAATAAAAAAAGAAATGAAATACATAGGATAAGAATTAGCGACCAGTGGTACCCGCGTACTGATATACCTTGAATTTAGCATGTATACTTAATCAGTTATAAATCTGGCAATAAACTTAATGCCACAACCACTTTTTGCTCGTCCGCACCACAATAGAATAACAAGAGATAAACGCCATGACTAGCATCGTTAGCACAACGTCACCGCAGCCTATTGAACGTGTCCTAGAGCCCGATGTCTGGCGTAGCGGCGGCATGCGCATAATTGATCGGCAACATGAAGGGATCTACCTTATAAGTGAAAATATTACCCAACGGATTAGTCTTTGTGAGACGACATATGGCGCTAGGTCGTGGGAAGAGAGATGCATCCACGATGGCCTAGTCATGGGCTTTTGTTTGGGCTTTGATGCAGACATCATTTTATAGCTGCACAGTTAAAAGCAATTCAAAAACATAGATACAGCATGCACTGATTTGTTGAGGGGGCGGACCATTAGGGAGGGGGGGGGGGGTTCTAGCCCCTGCTCGCCCCCCTTGTCTCCGCCCCTTCCCATCATGTCATCCGTTCCTGCGTCACCATCGTTCTTAGTCACATCATTTTTACCATTGTGTTTGCGATATAGTCGCTAACCGGCTTAACCATGGTCAAGGGCACCCCTCGGTCTGTGGCGATCAAGCCGGCTGTCGAACCCCTGCCGATTTCGGTCATGACGGATGACGACGTCTTTACATCCTTACCTTGTTGAAGACATCTTTGCTACAGTTCTCGTCTTCTCGTTCAGGCTGCTCCAGGGGAAACCTTTGGTCTAGGTTTCCTGGACCAAAAGATGGTGGTTTGTGGCGCCGTTCTTCCTCATGGGGGCATCGTTTTTTAGCAGGCGATGACTGCAAGGAACATAAGGTGGAGCGATGTGTTTTCTTCCACGTGAAGACGGTGAGTCTCGGTGGTGTGGTGCAGAGAGGACTCGACGATGGGTGTCTTATGATGGACGCGTGCAGCGCAGTCGCGCTGTTCGGCGCCATGGAAGTATCCATGGAAGACCTTACAAGGTCAAAGCCTTGATCCCCCTCATGAAGATTGGCCGGCAGAAGATGGAGGCAGCGACTTCGTGAACATGCACAATGGTGCACACTAAGGGTTTGCCGGACCGGTTTGTGCTCCTGGCTCGCCGTTGGGCAGTTGGTGAGTCTTCTAGTTTTAAGATGACGCGTGGCACCGACATGGCAACCCTTCAGCAATAGTTGCCATGATAGCTGTCGCTAGTGAGGTGGCTTCGAATTGATCATTGCATTTCTCTATGTATGGCGTTGTTGAATAATATAAATAAAATAATCATGTGCATATTTTTTTTGTAGAGGCCAAGTGTTCAACCTCCATTTAAAAGAAACTCAAAATTTCCCTTTTTCGATAAAAGGAATATATTAATATCGAGAGATACCAATTACACCCAGCTTCTGCAATAATGCAATAACCTAATGGCAGTACGGATGCACACAGCCAAAAAAATAAATAAAAAGTAACTAAGAAAATAAAAGACCCGCTACGGTATTCCAGCCATAGGAGCAACAATACAACCACCACCAAGACAACACCTGAACTCCAGGCTCTCCAAAAGCGAAACCTTCAATAAGGGAACAGTGTGTCAACACCCGGATTTTTAATCCTAGATGCCTGTTATGTCATACATAGCAATCCCAGGATTACCATTTTTGCGAGACATAACAGATTTGGATATCATAGTACATCATCCATTACAAACCATACATAAGGTCTTACACAAATAAGGATCTCATGATCCAGTTCTTAATACAACTCAAGCAGCGGAATACGTAATAGTAACAATAGCATAGGCGAAGCTCCATCTTCGGGGCCACAGGCAATGCTGACGATGGGAGATGATCCCACTACTAGGAAAACGCCTGTTCATGGCGCACCTGAAAAGGCCTTCCGTGGCACACTAGTTGTGCGTCACGGGCCTCGCGCTACGACTATCTCCTAGCCGTGGCGCACTTCCTGGTGCGCCACGGTTGTATCGAGATAGGCGTGGCGCACTACCAGGTGCGCCATGGGTAGGGGTAAAGGGTGCGCCACGGATGTGTTTTTCAAAAAACAAAAAAAAATGCAAAAACACACTCGTTTGAATTGCAAAAGCAACCGGGTCCGTGCATCGCCGCCGTCGTGTCACCTCGCTGGAGCATGGTCATGGCCACGACCTACCACCGCAGGGAGGTGCGGGAGGCCGTGACCGCTCTAGTCCTCGCCGGCGTCGAGGTGGTAGGAAGGGAGTGGTTGGAGAAAGGGAGGTAGGAAGAGAGGGAGGTAGGATGGGAGGTCGGTGAGGAGAAGGATGCCGCTGTCGTCCGTTGTCACTGGGAGGAGTAGGAGAAGGCCGCTGTTGTGCTGCCGTCACTGCAAGGAGAGGAGGAGGCCGCCGTCGCGCCACCATAGAAAGGACGCGGCCATGCAAAGAGAGGAGGAGGCCGGAGAAAGGACGCCGGAGCAAGGTGGCCAGAGAGAGGAGAAGGGGAAGGAGGATAAGGAGAAGGAAGAAGGAGAAGGGAGAAGGAAGAAGAAGAAGGGAGAAGGAGAAGGAAGAAGGAAGAAGAAGAAGGGAGAAGGAAAAGGGAGAGGGAAAAGGGGAAAGGGAAAGGTAGGTGTGGGCGGGGTGGGGATTCAAATTTTGAATCCTGCCCAACTTACCCGTAGCGCACTAGGTGGTGGTGCGCTACGGGTAAGTTGCCCTTTATTTTATTTTTCTGCAGGAAAAAACGGTCTTTTGACCGTAACTTTTTACTCTTTTCGAATTTTGAAAATATAAATAATCGCTAAACGACCAGAGGTGGTTGCGAGCAGATGCGAAATCTCGTTATCGTCATTTTGGTATATTATACGATTTTTTTCGACATCGTATGCAAAAGTTACGACCATTTTATCGTGCCATGACTTTTTTTTGCAGAAAAAGTCAAAACTCATGTTTGTTAATTTTCCTAGAAACTATACCACATTATCTACCTAAATATGAAAGGATTTAATTTTTTGAAGTGTTTATCATTTTCTTTTATTTTTTGCAAAGCCTAAAAAGGCGATCCACGCGCGGGGGGGGGGGGGGGGGGGTGGAGTTTGTGCAAGATAGTTAGCCGTAGGGCACTAGGGCAAGGTGCCCTACTACTAAGTTTATACATCCGTGGCGCACATGGCATAGTGTGCCACAGAACTTTCCACAACCGTAGCGCACCTACCCATGTGCGCTACGGGTACGTGGCATGCGGCTGGTAGGCCCCTGGCCCATACATATCTGTGGCGCACATACCCCATGTGCGCCACAGTTGTTCTAGTTACTAGTAGGGCACTGCGTGAGCCACGCCTATTTTACCCGTGAGGCACTTCAACCATGTGAGCCACGGATGTGTGGATTACCTATAGCCCTTTTCCTAGTAGTGTCCTGGTTGTCGTATCCTTCCTGCGGTCCTTCATCCTGGTACTCCTCTTCATAGTATGGTCACAGGAATAACCAGGGACAAAGCCATGAGTACTCTTTAAGTACTCGCAAACTAATACTAACAAATTCAGGGGGTTTTGATCGTAGGACACTAAGCTCTAGGGTTGTTTTGCAAAAAGCCAGATTTACCTCTACTAAGTTCAGAAGCAAAGAAAACTAGTTGAAAGTTTTATAACACCTAAGTGGGAATTTGAATTTCATATCACAACTCTGTTGTGGTCAAGTCAAAGTCATAATTCATTTCACAAGCCATTTTGAAAAAACATCTGACGGGGGAAACAGTATGGCCACTCCAACTGTCCATAACCGCAGATGCGGCTATTCGAATAGTTTGACACTCTGCAAAGATTGTACACTTTCACCACAACATTCGATACATCCGTCAGGAACAATCCTGAATTCACCATACTCAATATGCGGATAATCAATCCTAACCTTTCAATTACATGCCCTAGTATAGGCACCTCTCCTGTGAGTTTGGCCTCCCAAACATGACCAACTGTCATCTTGGATACTGCATAGGTGGACAATCTTCACAAGGTAGCCTCAGCTCAGACCTTGGTCGCGAGGGAACCCATACTAAGTTATATAAGTTTCCAGTCAAGCCCTATCCAATTTTCGGGTATTGTGGTTGTACGGTAAAATTGGAATGGTATCGCATCCAGACAACCATCAGTTTTATCAAGGGCTAAGGCTCATGCCTCAACATTTTCATCATCAAAAATCATCTGGTGTTTTAGAACACATGTCAAAACATTTCAGTAGAATGAATCATCATTCTAAGGTTTTCATAACCAATTTCACCAAGTATTCCCATCTAAAGTTGATCAAGTTTTATGCTTAGCACTAGCATCTACAGGTGGGAATAAGTACTAATGAGGGGTGGTAAGCAAATGGAGATTAACTAAGTTCAATCTCATGCCTTAGGATGATATTCAGATTATCTAACTTAGGACAAATTTTATGCTCTTTATGCTACCTTCAATTATCTTTCTAGAATCTATAAGTTACTAAGTAAACTCTAAGAGAAAGCTTTGATAAAGAAATAAGGTAATCAGCTTGTAAGTAAAACTAGGATGGGGTATCAAGTGGTGTAAGCTTGCAAGTAAAACTTCCATGGTTTGGCTTGCTAAGATAGTAGTATAAACTTGCTAAGTTGCAAGTGTTAGCTTGCCTTGTGCAGAGCAGTGGTTGAAGTTCTCCTCGGCTTCTTCCTCGTAGTATCCTCCTTCCTCCTTGTATCCTTGGTCGGTACTAGCGTCTATAAATAAATACGAGGTACACAATCACCAAACAATACTTAACTATTTTCAATCATCACACAAAGGTGCATTATAGATGATCTAGCATCATCACTTAATATTACCAGATTAAAGCATTTGTCTTATTTATTTTAATTTGAGAAAAGTAATTTCTACTCATTGAAAAACTACTTAAGATTTAACATTCTCCAACTTAAACATGGGATCATGTTGACACATATCATCACCACATATTTCAGTACATGGGAATATGATTTAAAGTGGTGTCATAATTTAATAAGGTTTAACCTTTTTATTAAATAAATAAAGTGACTAGAAATGCCTATGTGGCATTCTTTTATTACTTGAACATTATTTCTGTAAGTAAACCCATATGTTTTTATATATTCTGAAAGGTATGATCAAATGCGATTTTTGAGAGTTGGAATCAACTCAAAAGCTCTTATGGTTGAATTTTGAAAAATGTTTGAATGCAGAAAAGCTTCTGCCTTGTTATTTTTACCAAGGTTGATCTACAGATCCGGATGATTTGAATCCAATGGGCTTGGATTAAGCATTTCAAAACCTTGCTTACAAAATTGGTTTCATGCATTTTGGTTCATTGAATCGAGCTGGGTTGATTTTTGAATCT
This sequence comes from Avena sativa, assembly GCA_916181665.1. Classification (NCBI taxonomy): domain Eukaryota; kingdom Viridiplantae; phylum Streptophyta; class Magnoliopsida; order Poales; family Poaceae; genus Avena; species Avena sativa. The sequence continues at coordinate 16,155,397 of OV702279.1, read as the reverse complement.
ATGTACAGAACTGTGTTTGAATTTAAATGGAAAAATCTAAATTTAAACTGCTGGGTCGCGTGGGGGACGCTAATGGGTCGGCCCAGTGTCACTCCGCAGCGCGGGGTTCAGCTGACAGGAGGGTCTACCAGTCAGTGACTCATAACATGTGAAGCGGTACGGGGCGGTGTGGGACGTTGGATTAGAGTAGGTATCAACGACTGTGGATCGTTGTCGACGACGGACCTGTCGCCGATGAGTTCTAACCCTAGCGGCTCGGTGGGGGTGCATAGGGGGCGTACAAGGGCTCCAGCGACAACGGCGAGGCGGGCAAACGGACTGGTGGTCAACGGCGAGCTCAGGGACGGTCGAGGCAGCTCCGGGGGGTGGTCGCAATCAGTGGCGCCCTTCTCCTCCAGAGGCGGCCTGCTCCGGTACAATTCTGGCGAGCTGCTGCTCCCCGTGCTCCGGCTAGAGGTGTGGGACGATCAGTGAGGTGAGGGGAGTGGAGTGGTGTGCTGCAAACGGCTGGGGGTGCCCTCCTTTTATAGGCTCGACGGCGAGACCAAGAGGGATGGGCAGGCGACTGTGGCGACATGGCTATGGGCTGCTAGCGGCATGGCTGAGGGTGGCGATCGACGCACGGTCTCCTGGCGGTGCTCTAGGACTTTAATGCGGGATTAGGGGCGATGGTAAACGGTCGGGCGGAGCTGGTGCTCTGAGCGGCAAAGGCGGCGGCTTCGACGGTGAGCGGTAGCTGTGAGGCGTTGGACGGCGAATGGGGGTGTCTGGCATGCTCCCTGGGTCATGGCGACGCGGTGGGCACGGGTTGCGGTCGAGTGGCGGCGTAAGCATGCGTGCCGGGTGCGGCGCTCTGGCGCGTGCTCGGCATGGCGCGGTGGCACTGGGCGCGGGGTTTCCTCGGTGGTCAATGGCTGGGCCTGGCTCGGGGAGGGGACAATGGGCGGCGGTGAGGTGTTGGCTATCTCCCAGACATGGTTGGCGCAGCTAGTTCTTCCTCTAGCTTGCTGTCCACATTGGGGTGGCAAGGTGAGGCTCGGCCTGCTCACCATTGATGGCAATGGCAAGCTCACAGTGGGGCTAAACGTTACCAAATAAGCTAGATGATCTACTAAATGTTTGCTATGATCTAGAGAGGGAACAAGTTAGGCTAATTCACTGCTCACAATAGTGTTAGATGTTTGTTTGATTTGTGTTTGCAAGGTGTTTGATGAAATGGACGAAAGAAACTTCTTTTTGAATTTTGAAAAGATTTTTGGTGGGTGTGCTAGGCATAAGCTTGAGACTCTGTGGTTGCTTAGGTTTTGAAAATTGAGCTTGTTTGAGTGGTTTTTGAAATAGTGGGATCTTCCCATATGAAATGGATTCAATTTTAAACTGTCATTTAAACTTAGCATTTGAATGTTTTTGGCAGATCACAAAGTGGGCCTTGGTACCTCATTATGTGTACTAGCAAGGGTGCAAAGATCCTCAACTGTTTCTATTAAGTTTTTAGTACTAGGAATAGCCAAAGTAGGCATGATAGTTAATTTGGCAATAATGACCATTCACTTCATTTATTTATTTTGAGTTGTTTTTCTTTGGGAAAAGTTTGGGAATGATTTAGATGATGTTTATTTCACCTAAGAATCATTTTACAAGCAATGAATCACAGAACCATGGCAATTCAAATGAACTCCTAATTTAAATACACCTACACATGAATGCTTTCACATTTTTAGATGGAAAAGTTTTTGTTAACCCTAATTTTGATGATTAGAGTTTGATGATCCATGTTTAATATTTTTGCGATGTTAAAAACCTTCCCCCCTTAAACAAAATCTCGTCCCGAGATTTGAAAAAGGACGAAAAAAATTACCTAGGATTTAAAGAGATCGGGGAACTCCGTCCTGATGTGATCTTCTCGCTCCCAGGTAACTTCTTCTTCCGTGTGGTTGCTCCACTGAATCTTGAGAAACTTGATGCTTCGGCTCCTGGTGGTTCTGAAAGCTTCTTCCAAAATATGGATGGGTACTTCAAGATAGGTCAGGTCATCGTTGACCTCTATGGTCCGATGATCAATGTTCTTGAAAACTTCAGTCTTCTCCGGAACTTCAAGGCATTTGCGAAGTAGCGAGATATGGAACACATTGTGCACGACTGACATTTCTGCTGGCAGTTCCAATTGATATGATACCTCTCCTCGACGGTTCAGAATCTTGAAGGGTCCGATATATCGAGGGGCTAACTTTCCCTTCAGCTGGAAACGCTGCATTCCTTTCAATGGCGACACTTTCAGATGCACGAACTCTCCGATATTGAAAGCGAGGTCTCGACGTCTCTTGTCGGTGTAACTCTTCTGTCTTGACTAGGCGGTCTTGAGGTTCTCACGAATCTTGTGAACTTTGTCTTCTGCTTCTCGTAGGATGTCGGGTCCGAAAATCTGACTCTCTCCTACTTCCAACCAATTCAAAGGGGTGCGACACTTCCTTCCATACATGAATTCAAATGGGGCCATTTGCAAACTAGCTTGAGAACTGTTGTATGAAAATTCTACGAACGGTAGACAGTCTTCCCATTTAGATCCATACTCCAACACACATGCTCTCAACATATCTTCGAGTATTTGGTTTACTCGCTCCATTTGCCCGTCAGTCTGAGGGTGATAAGCTATGCTGAAATCGAGTCGGGTTCCTAAACCTTCTTGGACTTTCTTCCAGAATCTCGAGGTAAACTAAGTTCCTCGATCCGATACGATGTTCTTGGGGACTCCGTGCAAACTGACGATTCTAGCGATGTACAACTCAGCTAGTTTCGAACTCTGGTATATGGTCTTGACTGGTAAGAAATGGGAGGGTTTGGATAATCTGTCAACTATGACCCAAATGGAGTCATTTCCCCTACTAGAAGTAGGAAATCCGGTGATAAAGTCCATTCCAACGGAATCCCATTTCCATTCCGGAATCTGTAGAGGGTGCAACAATCCAGCGGGTCTTTGATGTCCCGCCTTGACTCTGACATATATCACACTTGGCGATATAGCTCCCAATTTCTCTCTTCCTCTTATGACACCAAAATTGTTCCTTCAAATCCTGATACATCTTCGTTCCTCCGGGGTGGATAGAATAAAGAGTATCATGAGCTTCCTTCAAAATAACTTCTTTCAACTCTGAATCTGCTGGTACACAAAGATGTCCTTTGTACCAAAAAATTCCTTCTTCGTCTTCCGTGAATCCGGGTACTTTGCATGTACCGATACGACGCTTGATTCCATCGATACTAGCATTTCCTTTCTATGCCTCTTTGATCTAGCTGATCAAAGTGGGTTGAAGTTCTATGCTAGCCAAAAATCCTTCACCCAGTAATTCCATTCGGAAATCTTCCATCTCCTTGTGCAAACTTGGTTGCTCCTTCAAAATCATGGAGTTCAAGCGGCACGACAATCTGCTAAGGGCATCTGCTACCACATTGGCTTTACCGGGGTGATAGTGGATGTCCAGGTCGTAATCCTTGATTATCTCAATCCATCTTCTCTGTCTCATATTCAGATCCTTCTGAGTGAATATATACTTTAGGATCTTGTGATCAGAATAAATCTCACAACGGTTTCCCATGAGATAATGCCTCCATGTCTTCAGGGCTAGAACTACGGCTGCGAGCTCGAGGTCATGGGTTGGGTAGTTTTGTTCATGTTGTTTCAGTTGTCAAGATAGATAGGATATAACTTTGCCTTCTTGCATTAGCACACATCCGAGACCGATCTTGGATGCGTCACAATACACATCAAAGGTCTTCGTGATATCCGGCATGATCAAGATTGGGGCTGAAATCAGTCTTCTCTTGAGTTCTTGAAAACTCGCTTCACATTTTTCCGTCCATTCAAACTTCTTGTCCTTCTTCAGCAATTGGGTCATGGGTCTAGCGATACTTGAGAATCCTTCTACGAACTTGCGGTAGTATCCCGCTAATCTGAGAAATGCACGAACTTGGGTTTCAGTGGTTGGGGCTTGCCAATCTTCGACATCTTTCACCTTTGCAGGGTCAATGGCAATTCCTCCGGCTGATACCGATATTGTTGGAGATATGCCCTAGAGGCAATAATAAAAGTGGTAATTATTATATCTTTGTGTTTATGATAAATGTTTACATTCATGCTATAATAGTATTAACCGGAAACATTAATACTTGTGTGATTTGTAAACTAAATTAGAGTCCCTGGTAAAGCCTTTATAATACTAGCTTGTTGGTTAATAGATGATCGTGGTTTCTCGATCATGAACATTGAGATGTTATTAACAACAAGATCATATCATTAGGAGAATGGTATGATGGACATACTCCTATAGATAAGCGTAGCATAAAGATCAAGTCATTTCAATAGTTCGTTTGCTATAAGCTTTCTGATACATAGTAACCTAATTCCTTCGACCATGAGATCATGCTAATCACCATCACCGGAAGGATGATTTGATGACATCAAACACCACACCGTAACTGGATGGCTACAAAGGTGGCATTGAGTGTTTGGAAAGTATTGATTGAGGCACATGGATCAAGAGTGAGATTTGTCCATCCATATGACGAATAGATATACTCTGGGCCCTCTCGGTGGAATGTCATCCAATTAGCTTGCAAGCATTTGACTGGCTCACAAGGGATCACATATCACGGGAACAAGAAAATAGTACTTATCGATAACGAGGTTGAACTAGGTATGAAGAGATACCGACAATCAAAACCTTGGATAAGTAAACTATCGTGAGACAAAGGGAAATTGGTATCGTATGTAAGTGGTTCATTCGATCCCAAAGTAATCGTAGAAATATGTGGGAGCCATATGAATTTCCATATTCCTTTATTGGTTATTGATCGGAGAAGTGTCTCGGTCATTTCCGCATAATTCACGAACCGTAGGGAGACACACTTAAGGATTCGATGTTGTTTAGTATATATGGAATGTTAGTAGGGATACCGAATGTTGTTAGGAGTCTCGTGTGGGATCCGGGATATCACGAGGAGATCCGAAATGGTCCGGATAATAAGATTCATATAAGGAAAGTCCGATTCCGGAGTTCGGGAAAGATTCTGATGTTTTCATCGGAGAGGTTCTAGAAGGTTCACCGATCCGGAAGGAGAATGGTCCATGAATGTGTCATGGGTAAGTGGAATGATTGGATCATATCCTAGGTCACTTGGTGTGGGCATTTGTAAGAGAGTATTAAAGCTCTAAATTGAAAGTTAAACGGGAAGTTTGAAAAGTCAAACTGGAACAATGGTTTCTTAGTGGGAGAAGAAACAAGTCCCTCTCTCAATCCAACTTGGGTTTGGGTTTGGATTCAAACCCACCCCTCCCAAGGCTGCCCCCTCTCATAAATAGAGGGGGAGGGCTGCCCCAACACCACAAGCCCTAGCCCCTCTACCTGTGCGCTATCGCCGCCGCTGCCCTGCCGCCACGCCGCCGCCGGTTCGTCGCCTCCGCCCTAGTCACCGCCGACACCTCCTCCTCCCGTTCTTATAAACGCTAGATCACCGAGAAACCCTAAATCCACCATAACTCGCACCGGCTTAGGCGAAGCCCTGCGGGATCTTCCCTCTACTTCCGATACCATGTCATCGTGCTGTCGGAATCACGAGGGGAGAACTACAACCTTCGCTGCCTGCTGGAACAAGGGAGAGGAAGGTCTTAATCGAGTACCGAACGTGTGACCAACTGTGGAAGCACTAACGGAACACAGTGCCAGAAGGATCGTCTACGCGATCTTGAGATCGGCAAGTGTACACTACATCACCCACGAGAATCTGCTCTCGTTAACCGCTTAGGAATCTTCGAGGGTGAGTGATTCTATCGACTCGTTGCTACAATCTAGTAGATAGATCTTGGCTTGTTTGTGTGCATGCGGTAGAAATTTTTTGTTTTCCATGCTACGAACCCCTACAGTGGTATCAGAGCCGTGTCTATATGTAGATCTGTTGCACGAGTAGAACACAATGGTCATTATGGGCGGTGGTGCTTTTATTATCAATTGCTTTTTGTGTACTTTGAATCTTGCGGTATGATGGGATGAAGCGGCCCGGGCTAACCTTACATGACATCGTTTATGAGACTTGCTCCACGCTTAACATGCAACTTGTATTGCATAAGTGGCTTTGCGGGTGTCTGTCCCTCCCATTATAGTATATATTCAATTTACAACGGGCACTTGATAGGTCAAACATCAACGTTGTGGTTCTTGTTCGTAAGTTAGATCGGCACTTATTGAAAGCCCCAAACCACGTAAAATATGCAAAGAAATTAGAGGCGTCTAACTTTGTTTTGCAGGGGTGTGCTGTGATGTGATATGGACATGATTGTGATTATATATGATGTATGCAATGTTCCTTATTGTAAGTTGGCAACCGGCAGGAGACATATTGTTGTCTTTTAAAATTTCGTTAAGACCTGCGTGTCTATTCAAAGTAGTTGTAATAGTTGATGCTGGTGGACGACAACCATGAAGCGGCACCATTGACCTTGACACCATACCGGTGATGATGGAGATCATGTTCGAGCTTGAAGATGGAGATCGGAAGCACAAGAAGAAAGGCCATATCATATCACATATTATGAATTGCATGTGTTGTTAATCCTTTTATGCATCTTGTATTGCTTAGTTCACGACGGTAGCATTATAAGATGATCCCTCAAGCACACAATTTCAAGTTTTAAAGTGTTCATCCTTAGTAAGCACCGTTGCTAAAGCTCGTTGTTTCGAAGCACCACATGATGATCGAGTGTGTTAGATTCTGCGAGTGTATACAACACGAGCAAGCCATATTTGCTCATGCGGAAGCTAAGGTTTGATCTTGATGAGACTAGCATGTACAGACATGGTCTCGAAACACAGATCACCGAAAGGTAAAGCATGAGTCATATAGTAGATATGATGAACATGTTGATTGTTCACCATTGAAGCTACATCAACTCTCGTGATGATTGGTTTTGATGTGGTGGATTTGGTTCGTTTGATCACTAAAACAATGTGAGGGATATTGTTTTGAGTGGGAGTTCACCTAGATTAATTTAACTATTAATTAGAACTCAATTTATCATAAACTTAGTCTAAACTATTGCAAATATCTTGTAGATCAATGGAGGCCCCTACCATCAATTTTAATGCGTTCCTAGAGAAAGAAAAGTTGAAAAACAATGGAAGCAACTTCGTGGACTAGTTCCGCAATTTGAGGATTGTCCTCAATGCTGGTAATTTGACCTATGTGCTGGATGCACCGCTGGGTAACCTGCCTGCAGCTGATGCTACCGATGAGGTAAAGAATGTTTTCCTCGCTCGGAAGAATCAGTACTCCACAGTTCAGTGTGCTATCTTGTATGGTTTGGAGTCGGAGCTTCAGAAAAGGTTTGAGAACCATGACCCACATGATATTGTCCGTGAACTCAAAATGATATTTGAGGCTCACGCGGCAGTTGAGAGTTATGAGGCTTCTGAAAAGTTCTTTAACTTCAAGATGGAAGAGGGAAGCTCCGTCAGTGAGCACGTGCTTAAGATGTCTGGGAATGAAAGAAAGCTTCAAAGCTTAGGTATAGTGATTCCTAATGCTTTGGGGATTCACTGTGTCCTCTAATCACTACCACCAAGTTACAAGAACTTTGTGATGAACTACAATATGCAAAACATGGACAAGTAGTTGCCCGAACTCTTCTCCATGTTGAAGTCTGCAGAAGTGGAGATCAAGAAAGAGCACCAAGTGTTGTTGGTCAATAATACCACCAAATTCAAGAAGCAAGGCAAGTCTAAGAAAAAGGGAAACTTCAAGAAGGGCGGTAAGAAAGTTACCGCGCCGACGAAGGAGACCAAGGATGGGCCTAAGCCTGATACTGAGTGCTTTTACTGCAAGGGAGAGGGTCACTGGAAGCGGAATTACCCAAAGTACTTGGCGGATTTGAAGTACGGCAACATCAAGAAGAAAGCTATATTTGATATACATGTTATTGATGTGTATCTCACTAGTACTCGTAGTAGTGCCTGGGTATTTGATACTGGTTCGGTTGCTCATATTTGTAACTCGAAACAGGTGCTGCAGAATAAACGGAAGCTAGCGAAGAACAAGGTGACGATGCGTGTTGGAAATGGATCAAAGGTTAATGTGATCGCGGTCGGCACGCTACCTCTTCATCTACCATCGGGATTAGTTTTATACTTAAATAATTGTTATTTGGTGCCTGCGTTGAGCGTGAACATTATATCTGGATCATGTTTATTGCGAGACGGTTACTTGTTTAAGTCCGAGAATAATGGTTGTTCGATTTATATGAGTAATATGTTTTATGCACATGCACCTTTGATAGATGGTCTATTCTTATTGAATCTAGATTGTAGTAATACACACATTAATAACATTAAAGCTAAACGTTTGAAATTGAGTGATAACTCGACCTATATGTGGCACTGTCGTCTTGGTCATATTGGAGTGAAGCATATGAAGAAACTCCATTCCGATGTACTTCTTGAATCACTTGATTTCGAATCACTTGAAAGATGCGAAGCATGTCTGATGGGTAAAATTACTAAGACTCCATTTTCTGGTATGATGGAGCGAGCTACGAACTTATTAGAAATCGTACATACCGATGTATGTGGTCCAATGAGTGTAGCATAGCGCGGTGGTTATCGCTATGTTCTTACCTTCATGGATGACTTGAGTAGATATGTGTATATCTATTTCATGAAGCATAAGTCCTAAAATTTTGAGAAGTTTAAGGAATTTCAAAGTGAGGTAGAGAATCAACGTAACAAGAAGATTAAATTTCTACGATCTGATCATGGAGGTGAATATCTTAGTTACGAGTTTGGCGAGCATTTGAAGAAATGCGAAATACTTCCACAATTGACATCGCCGGGAACACCACAACGTAATGGTGTGTCCAAACGTCGTAATCGAACTCTCTTAGATATGGTTCATTCTATGATGTCACTTACAGATTTATCGCTATCATTTTGGGGTTATGCATTATAAACAGCCGCATTCACTTTAAATAGGGCACCATCTAAATCCGTTGAAACGACACCGTATGAATTATGGTTTGGGAAGAAACCTAAATTGTTGTTCCTTAAAGTTTGAGGTTGCGAAGCTTATGTAAAGAAGTTACATCCAGACAAGCTTGAACCCAAAGCGGAAAAATGCGTCTTCATAGGATACCCAAAGGAAACTATTGGGTATACCTTCTATCATAGATCCGAGGGCAAAATCTTCGTTGCCAAGAATGGATACTTTCTAGAGAAGGAGTTTCTCTCGAAAGAAGTGACTGGAACGAAAGTAGAACTCGACGAGGTTTTTGAACCTTCTCTCGAACTTGTGAGTAGCACAACACCGGAAGTAGTTCATGTGGCGCGTACACCAATAAGAGAGGAAGCTAATGATGTTGATCATTAAACTTCGGTTGAAGTTACTACAGAGCCTCGCAGGTCAACGAGAACTCGTACCACTCCTGATTGGTATGATCCCGTTATGAGTGTCATGTTGGTGGATAACACCGATGACCCTATGACATATGAGGAAGCGATGATGAGCCCATATTCCAATAAATGGCAAGAAGCCATGAAATCCAAGATTGGATCCATGTACGAAAACCAAGTATGGACTTTGGTGGACTTACCGGATGGCCGGAAGGCTGTCGAGAACAAATGGATTTTCAAGAAGAAAATAGATGCTGATGGTAATGTTACTGTCTATAAAGCTCGACTTGTCGCAAAGGGGTTTCGACAAATTCAAGGAATTGACTACGATAAGGTGATCAAAAGCTTTGGTTTGATACAAACTTATGGAGAAGCTTGTATTTGCAAGAAAGTGAGTGGGATCTCTGTAGCATTCTTAATACTATATGTAGATGACATATTGTTGATTGGGAATGATGTAGACCTTCTTAATAGTGTCAAGGATTATTTGAATAATAGTTTTTCAATGAAAGATCTTGGTGAAGCAGCTTACATATTAGGCATAAAGATTTATAGAGATAGATCAAGACGCCTAATATCATTGTCACAGAGTACATATTTGGACAAAGTTCTAAAGAGGTTTGGAATGGAAGATAGCAAGAAAGGGTTCTTGCCCATGTTGCCCAATACGACCTTGATTAAAACTCAAAGTTCCTCAACGGTAGAAGATAGAGAAAGGATGAGTAAGACTCCCTATGCGTCAGCCATAGGATCTCTTATGTATGCCATGCTATGTACTAGACCCGACATTGCATATGCTGTTAGTTTGACTAGCAGATATCAAAGTGATCCAGGAGTGGATCATTGGACAACGGTCAAAAACATCCTTAAGTACTTGAGAAGAACTAAGGATATGGTTCTTTCTTATGGAGGTGATGAACAACTCGTTGTTAATGGTTACACCGATGCTAGTTGGAACACCGATCCGTATGATTCTAAATCTCAATCTGGATACGTATTTACTTTGAATGGTGCAGCAGTTAGCTGGAGGAGTGCAAAGAAAAGCGTTGTGGCGAGATCTTCAACTAAATCGGAATACGTAGCTGCTTCGGCTTCACAAGAGGCGATATGGATGAAGGAGTTCATTAGAGAGCTCGGTGTGGTTCCAAGTGCGCTGGACCCAATGTCTATCTATTGTGATAACATGGGCGCCATAGCCAATACGCAAGAACCAAGGTCACACAAGAAGCTGAAGCATATCAAGCTACGTTTTCACGCTATTCGAGAGCATGTCCAAGATGGTGACATAAAGATTTGCAAAGTACACATAGATCTGAATGTGGCGGATCCGTTGACTAAACCTCTCCCGAGGGCAAAACATGACTAACACCAAACCGCCATGGGTGTTCGGTATATTACCATGTAATCTAGATTAGTTGACTCTAGTGCTGTTGGAGATATGCCCTAGAGGTAATAATAAATATAGTTATTACTATATCTTTGTGTTTATGATAAATGTTTACATTCATGCTATAATAGTATTAACCAGGAAACATTAATACTTGTGTGATTTGTAAACTTAAAATAGAGTCCCTAGTAAAGCCTCTTTATAATACTAGCTTGTTGGTTAATAAATGATTGTGGTTTCCCTATCATGAACATTGAGATGTTATTAACAACAAGATCATATCGTTAGGAGAATGATATGGTGGACATACTCCTATAGATAAGCGTAGCATAAAGATCAAGTCATTTTAATAGTTCAATTGCTATATGCTTTCTGATACATAGTAACCTAATTCCTTCGACCATGAGATCATGCATATCACCTTCACCGGAAGGATGCTTTGATGACATCAAACACCACACCGTAACTGGGTGTCTATAAAGGTGGCATTGAGTGTTCGGAAAGTATTGGTTGAGACACATGGATCAAGAGTGGGATTTGTTCATCCATATGACAGATAGATATACTCTGGGCCCTCTCGGTGGAATGTCATCCAATTAGCTTGCAAGCATGTGACTGGCTCACAAGGGATCACATATCACAGGAACGAGAAAAGAGTACTTATCAGTAACGAGGTTGAACTAGGTATGCTGAGATACCGACGATCATAACCTCGGATAAGTAAACTATCGTGAGACAAAGGGAAATTGGTATCGTATGTAAGTGGTTCATTCGATCGCAAAGTAATCGTAGAAATATGTGGGAGCCATATGAATTTCCAGATTCCTCTATTGGTTATTGTTCGGAGAAGTGTCTTAGTCATGTCCGCATAATTCACGAACCGTAGGGAGACACACTTAAGGATTCGACGTTGTTAGTTATGGAATGATGAGAAAGAGACTGAATGTTGTTCGGAGTCTCGGATGGGATCCGGGATATCACGAGGAGATCCGGAATGGTCCGGAGAATAAGATTCATATAAGGAAAGTCCTATTTCGGGGTTGGAGAATGGTTCCGGTGTTTTCATCGGGAATATTCTAGAAGGTTCCGGAATGTCCGGCACTCCGAAGGGGAAGGGTACATGAATGTGTCATACCAAGTTGGAATGATTGCATCATGTACTAGGTGTCATCGCTGAACAAAATAAAGGGTTTAATCAAATCCTAGTTTGAAAAGTCAAACGCCAATTTGAAAAGTCAAACGGCTATTTTGGGAAGTGGAGGGGAAAGTGGAAACCGAGTTGGGGAGGAGTTCCTCCCCTCCACCGCCGGCCCCCTTGGGAAACCGAGTTGGGGAGGGACTCCCCTCCCCTGGCGCGGCCCCTCCACCTATATAAGGAGGGGCAGGGCTTCCCCTCCTAGCACCCAACACCTCCACCCGCAAACCCTAGCCCTAAGCCGCCGGCCCTCCTGCAGCCGCCGTCGCCCTAGGACAAGCCGCCGCCGCCACCTAGCTAACCCTAGACGCCGGCCAAGCCTCCTCCTTGGTGTGTAGAAACCCTAGATCACCGAGGAGCTCTCTCATAGTCCACCATACTCGCTCCGGCTTAAGGCGAAGCCCTGCAAGATCTCCCCTCTACTTCCGGTACCACGCCGTTGTGCTGCCGGAATCGCGAGGAGAGTGCTACAACCTCCGCTGCCTGCTGGAACAAGGGAGAGGAAGGTCTTCGTCGAGTACCGAACGTGTGACCGACTGCGGGAGCGCTGCCGGAACGCAGCGCCGGAAGGATCGTCTACGTGATCTTGAGATCGGCAAGAGTACGACTACATCACCCACGAGAATCCGCTCTCGTTAAACACTGGAATCTTCGAGGGTGAGTTATTCCATCGACTCGTTGCTACCATCTAGTAGACAGATCTTGGCTTGTTTGTTTGTATGCAGTAGAAATTTTTTGTTTTCCATGCTACGAAACCCTACAAGTGCAAGTGGGAGACTGTTGGAGATATGCCCTAGAGGCAATAATAAAAGTGGTTATTATTATATCTTTGTGTTTATGATAAATGTTTACATTCATGCTATAATAGTATTAACCGGAAACATTAATACTTGTGTGATTTGTAAACTAAATTAGAGTCCCTGGTAAAGCCTCTTTATAATACTAGCTTGTTGGTTAATATATGATCGTGGTTTCTCGATCATGAACATTGAGATGTTATTAACAGCAAGATCATATCATTAGGAGAATGGTATGATGGACATACTCCTATAGATAAGCGTAACATAAAGATCAAGTCATTTCAATAGTTCGTTCGCTATAAGCTTTCTGATACATAGTAACCTAATTCCTTCGACCATGAGATCCTGCTAATCACCATCACCGGAAGGATGCTTTGATGACATCAAACACCACACTGTAACTGGGTGGCTATAAAGGTGGCATTAAGTGTTTGGAAAGTATGGGTTGAGGCACATGGATCAAGAGTGGGATTTTTTCATCCGTATGACGGATAGATATACTCTGGGCCCTCTCGGTGGAATGTCATCCAATTATCTTGATAGCATGTGACTGGCTCACAAGGGATCACATATCACGGGAACGAGAAAAGAGTACTTATCGGTAACGAGGTTGAACTAGGTATGAAGAGATACCGACGATCAAAAAAACCTCGGATAAGTAAACTATCGTGAGACAAAGGGAAATTGGTATCGTATGTAAGTGGTTCATTCAATCACAAAGTAATCGAATAAATATGTGGGATCCATATGAATTTCCATATTCCTCTATTGGTTATTGATCGGAGAAGTGTCTCGGTCATGTCTGCATAATTCACGAATCGTAGGGAGACACACTTAAGGATTCGATGTTGTTTAGTAGATATGGAATGTTAGTAGGGATACCGAATGTTGTTCGGAGTATCGGATGGGATCCGGGATATCACGAGGAGATCCGGAATGGTCCGGAGAATAAGATTCATATAAGGAAAGTCTGATTCTGGAGTTGGGGAAACATTCCGATGTTTTCATCAGAGAGGTTCTAGAAGGTTCTATAAGGTTCACCGATCCGGAAGGAGAATGGCCCATGAATGTGTCATGGGTAAGTGGAATGATTGGATCATATCCTAGGTCACTTGGTGTGGGAATTTGTAAGAGAGAATTAAATCTCTAAATTGAAAGTCAAACGGGAAGTTTGAAAAGTCAAACTGGAACAATGGTTTCCTAGTAGGAGAAGAAACAAGTCCTTCTCTCAATCCAACTTGGGTTTGGGTTTGGGTTTTGGTTTGGATTCAAACCCACCCCTCCCAAGGCTGCCCCCTCTCATAAATAGAGGGGGAGGGCTGCCCCAACACCACAAGCCCTAGCCCCTCTACCTGTGCGCCATCGCCGCCGTCGCCACCGCACGCTGCCGCCGCCGCCGGTTCGTCGCCGCCGCCCTAGTCGCTGCCGACACCTCCTCCTCCTCCCGGTATTCTAAACCCTAGATCACTGGGAAACCCTAAATCCACCATAACTCGCACTGGCTTAGGCGAAGCCCTGCGGGATCTTTCCTCTACTTCCGATACCACGATGTCGTGCTGCCGAAATCGCGAGGGGAGAACTACAACCTCCGCTGCTTGCTGGAACAAGGGAGAGGAAGGTCTTCATCGAGTATAGAACGTGTGATCGACTGCGGAAGCGCTGACGAAACGCAGCGCCGGAAGGATCGTCTACGCGATCTTGAGATCGGCAAGTGTACGACTACATCACCCACGAGAATCTGCTCTCGTTAACCGCTTTGGAATCTTCGAGGGTGAGTGCGTCTATCGACTCGTTGCTACAATCTAGTAGATAGATCTTGGCTTGTTTGTGTGCATGCGGTAGAATTTTTTTGTTTTCCATGCTACGAACCCCTACAGATATGTCCGAGGAATCCTACCTCCTGTAACCAGAATTCACATTTTCTAAACTTGGCATACAACTGATGCTCTCTAAGGGTTCCAAGAATGGTCCTTAGGTGTAGCTCATGTTCTTCTTCTGATTTGGAATAAATCAGAATGTCATCAATGAAAACAACGACAAACTTATCTAGGAAGTCCATAAAAATCTTATTCATGAGATTCATGAAATAAGCGGGGGCATTGGTTAATCCAAAATACATGACAGTATACTCGTATAATCCATATCTGGTGGTAAAGGCAGTCTTTGGAATATCCTCTGCGTGAATCTTGAGTTGATGATAGCCAGTTCTAAGATCAATCTTAGAAAACACCTTGGCACCAGTCAACTGGTCAAACAGATCTTATATCTTGGGCAATGGGTACTTGTTCTTGATAGTGACATCATTCAACTTCCGCTAATCCGTACACAAACGGTTACCTCCATCTTTCTTGTCCACAAACAAAACAGGTGATCTCCATGGTGACGCACTTGGTTTAATCAATCCAATTTCCAGCATGGCATCCAGTTGCTTCTTCAGTTCTGCTAGTTCAGACGGGTTCATACTATATGGTCTCTGGGCTATGGGTCCTGTTCCAGGGATTAGTTCAATGATAAACTCGATATCCCGATCTGGGGGCATACCGGGCAAAACATCTGGAAATACATCGGGGTATTCACAGACTATCCGGACTTGGTCAATGGTAGGTTGGGCTATACTCTTGTTGCACTTGAATTGACGAGGTAAGGTTTCAGATACATGCTCGACTGATACTCCGGCTGTACTGGTCATGGTTATGGCTTTCTTGGCACAGTCAATTAATCCTTTATGTTTGGACATCTAATCCATTCCTAGTACTACTTCCAAACCTTTAGTTCCGAGTACTATTAGAATAGCATAAAAATCTATGCCATGGATTCGGATAGGGACGGCTTTGCAAATTTGCCTAGCTTTGGTGGTTGAACCGGGGATTTGAACAATCATAACATGCTTCAGTTTGGTTGGTTGAATCTTACTAGTGCATGCAAATTCTTCGGTGACAAATGAGTGTGATGCTCCAGAATCAAACAACACTCTTGCAAGTACTGAGTTAACAGAAAACATACCCAGCACGACATCTGGCGCTTCCTGGGCTTCTTCAGCATGCATGAGAAAGAGACGGCCGTTGCGGTTGAGCGAATTTCCTGGGGCAAACCTTCTTCCGGGCTGAACACGACGCTGCTGCTGAGCTAGGGCATTTGCATTGGGGGCAGCGGCATTCTTCTTGGGGCACTCATTGGAGTAGTGACCCTTGGTTCCATAGTCATAACAAGTCACTTGCGACTTGTCCTTCGCTGCGACAGGCACAACATTGCTTCTGGTCCTTGGGGAAGTGTTGGTGTTGGTGGCGGCATTGTTGTTGTTGAACTTGGGTGGTGCATGGTTGAAATTGCTAGAGTTGTCGGGGTTGTTGTGGTTTCCTCCGGGCCTTGGGTTTCCACGGTTGGGATAGGTCGGACGGTTCATCGGGGGTATGTTGGTTCTCGGGGAAAATCCTGGAGATGGGTTGGGGCGATACTTTGGGGTATGGTGGGTTTCTGGTTGATGCATCATCTTGCGGTTCTCATTGGCTTGGTTGATCTTTCCTTCCATCTGAATGGCAGAGTCGACTAGGGTTTCATTATCAGCAAAGGGGATATTGACTAACACCGTCTGCATCTCATCATGCAGACCATTCAAGAATCTCTCTTTCTTCTTGGCTTCAGTGTCGATCTCATCCGGGGCATACCTAGATAATGACAAGAATTTGTCACGGTATTCCACTACGGTTATCCTTCCTTGCTTCAGTTCTCTGAATTCATCTCCCATCCTCTTGATCAAACATGATGGCACATGGGTTCTACTGAACTTGACCTTGAATTCATCCCAGGTCATCATCTGACCTCCGGTCATTGCACGAACGCTGTTCCACCACGCTCTTGCATCTCCAGCTAGATAGTGGGTGGCGAACATAACTTTCTCGTTAGCTTCCACTCCCGTGACTTCCAGATTGTTCTCCATGGTTTGCAGCCAATCATCTGCATCTAAGGGCTCTTCCGACTTAGTGAAAACAGGTGGATTGGTGTTCTGGAAATTCTTGAGCTTAGATCCATGGTTGTCCTGATTTCCATGGCCTTGATTGTTATTGGCCATCTGAGCTATCTGCTGAAGGGTGGCTAAGTTGGCTTGACGTTTTGCTCTTTCAGCTTCGCGGTTAGAAACTAACATTTTCAGGATCTGCAACATCGAGTCTGGGGATGAACCACTTCCTCCGCGAGGCATCTGAAGATTGAGATAGATCATGAGAAAAGAGGGAAATTTCTAAGGTTCAGGGACTTTGAAAAGTTTTTTAAAGTTTGACTCAGATTTTCTAGCAACTTGCTTTTCATTCATTCATTCATAGCACACGATACAAACACACACCACAACAAAGGAAAACAGATGGTTTTAAGAACCATTCCAGAAACTATGATACAGTGGGACCGAATACAACTCACTAACACTAGTGCTCAAGTGATACTACTCCTTGGAGTCAGTGTCCTCATCATCCTCATCATCGTCATCGATGAAGGCGAAGTCATCCTCATCGGTGAAGAATTCCATGGCCTGATCCTCCAGAAAGTCATCATCATCGCTGAGATAGGAGTAGGGATCTCCACGAAGGTCTTCTCCGGCATTCTCCCTTTCCTCCAACTGCATGTCTCTCTCATGCATGGTCTCCTCCAAATCCGTGATATGGTGGTGAAGACGGGCAATGATGCGCTCCTTCTTGTCGAGCTGACGGCGACGAGACTTGCGATCCTTTACTAGCATGGCGAGGTTTGATCCTTCTTCTTGGCGATGGCGGACTTGTGGTTGGCGTAGTCACGGGCATTGTCCAACTCCTGCTGAAGGTCATACATCATGAAGCTAAGGTGGTCCAACTGAGTCTTCAGCTCGGGGTGATGTGGGGCTTCTAGTGGTTGTCCCATAGCATCACGCCTTGGATAGAACTCAAAGCGGGTACCCTTGATCTTATTGATACTCTTCCCACATAGACGAGCAAGAGCTTCCTGCATGGCCCTAGCAAGTCCATCGAGCTAGTTGTTCTCTCTTAAGGTGAACTTAATTCCCTCTGCAGTGGGAGGTTCAATCTTTCCTCGGAGACTTGCAACAACTAGCCACTGCAGATCTTCTCATTCCTGATCATTGACCTGAGCTCCGAAGAACTCGGGGTGCGGACGCTCTAGAAGTTCCGAAAGCTGGTCCAAGTCACGCTCAAAGATGAGTTCTCCTCCATTTCCCAACTGATAAAACTTGATGTACTTCACGTCCATCTATAAGAATATAGGATGAGTAAGTTAGTAGAGTGATCAAGTGTGTCAAATTTTATGTACTTTGCAAGAGTTTTTGAGGAACATGAATTTTCATGAAAGAATCAAGGTGATAAGAATGGGAATAAGTTTTTTGTAAATACTCACTTCCTTTGGTTTTGAAACTAAGTTTTTGATTCGAACGTCCATTCTAACTAGGGTCTCCTATGGTCAGGATGGCTCTGATACCAACTTGTCAACACCCAGATTTTTAATCCCAGATGCCTGTTATGCCATACATCGCAATCCCAGGATTACCATTTTTGCGAGACATAACATATTTTGATATCACAGTACATCATCCATTACAAACCATACATAAGGTCTTACACAAATAAAAATCTCATGATCCAGTTCTTAATACAACTCAAGCAGCGGAATACATAATAGTAACGATAGCGTAGGCGAAGCTCCATCTTCGGGGTCACATGCAATGCTGATGATGGGAGATGATCCTAGTTGTCGTAACCTTCCTGCGGTCCTTCATCCTGGTACTCCTCTTCATAGTCTGGCCACGGGAATAGCCAGGGACAAAGCCATGAGTACTCTTTAAGTACTCGCAAACTAATACTAACAAATTCAGGGGGTTTTGGTCGTAGGACACTAAGCTCTAGGTTTTTTTTGCAAAAAGCCAGATTTACCTCTACTAAGTTCAGAAGCAAAGAAAACTAGTTGAAAGTTTTATAAAACCTAAGTGGGAATTTTAATTTCATATCACAACTATGTTGTGGTCAAGTCAAAGTCATAGTTCATTTCACAAGCCATTTTGAAAAAACATCTGACGGGGGAAATAGTATGGCCACTCCAACTATCCATAACTGCGGATGCGGCTATTCGAATAGTTTGACACTGTGCAGAGATTGTACACTTTCACCACAACATTCGATACATCCGTCAGGAACAAATCCTGAATTCACCATACTCAGTATGTGGATAATCAATCCTAACCTTTCAATTACACGCCCTAGTATAGGCACCTCTCCTGTGAGTTTGGCCTCCCAACCATGACCAACTGTCATCTTGGGTACTGCACAGGTGGACAATCTTCACAAGGTAGCCTTAGCTCAGACCTTGGCCGCGAGGGAACCCATACTAAGGTATATAAGTTTCTAGTCAAGCCCTATCCAGTTTTCGGGTATTGTGGTTGTATGGTAAAATTGGAATGGTATCGCATCCAGACAACCATCAGTTTTATCAAGGGCTAAGGTGTTATATGTTGATCCAAATTCTACAAAGTATAGGCCAACTTCTGACGAGTGGAGCGAGGCCAAATTCTACAAAGTAAGGTACGGATCGTCAAAGACCAAGGTTTCCACTGATATAAAAACCCCTTGTAAGCCGCCGTTTGGGGAGAGTTGCATTTGTGAAATCCCTGGCGTTTGTAAACACTCCTCGGTATAGTGAACTTTCGCTGGCTGGCGCCCGTGGTTTTTTCCTCTATTTGTTGGAGAGGTTTTTCCACGTTAAATCTGTGTCCCCTTGCTGTGTTTTTCATTTTCGTTCTTCGTTATCTTCTTGTCGCGATTGTAACATAAGGCTCATGCCTCAACATTTTCATCATAAAAAATCGTCTAGTGTTTTAGAACACATGTCAAAACATTTCAGTAGAATGACTCATCATTCTAAGGTTTTCATAACCATTTTCACCAAGTATTCCCATCTAAAGTTGATCAAGTTTTATGCTTAGCACTAGCATCTACAGGTGGGAATAAGTACTAATGAGGGGTGGTAAGCAAATGGAGATTAACTAAGTTCAATCTAATGCCTTAGGATGATATCCAGATTATCTAACTTAGGCCAAAATTTATGCTCTTTATGCTGCCTTCAATTATCTTTCTAGAATCTACAAATTACTAAGTAAACTCTAAGAGAAAGCTTTGATAAAGAAATAAGGTAATCATCTTGTAAGTAAAACTAGGATGGGGTATCAAGTGGTGTAAGCTTGCAAGTAAAACTTGCATGGTTTGGCTTGCTAAGATAGTAGTATAAACTTGCTAAGTTGCAAGTGTTAGCTTGCCTTGTGCAGAGCAGTGGTTGAAGTTCTCCTCGGCTTCTTCCTCGTAGTATCATCCTTCCTCCTCGTATCCTTGGTCGGTACTAGCGTCTATAAATAAATACGAGGTACACAATCACCAAACAATGCTTAACTATTTTCAATCAACACATAAATATGCACTATAGATGATCTAGCATCATCACTTAATATTACCAGATTAAAGCATTTGTCTTATTTATTTAATTTGAGAAAAGTAATTTCTACTCATTGAAAAATACTTAAGATTTAATATTCTCCAACTTAAACATGGGATCATGTTGACACATGTCATCACCACATATTTCAGTACATGGGAATGTTATTTAAAGTGGTGTCATAATTTAATAAGGTTTAACCTTTTTATTTTAAATAAATAAAGTGACTAGAAATGCCTATGTGGCATTCTTTTATTACTTGAACATAGTTTCTATAAGTAAACCCATATGTTTTATATATTCTGAAAGGTATGATCAAATGATTTTTGAGAGTTGGAATCAACTCAAAAGCTCTTATGGTTGAATTTTGAAAAATGTTTGAATGCAGAAAAGCTTTTGCCTTGTTATTTTTACCAAGGTTGATCTACAGATCCAAATGATTTGAATCCAATGGGCTTGGATTAAGCATTTTAATACCTTTCTAACAAAATTGGTTTCATGCATTTTGGTTCATTGAATCGAGCTGGGTTGATTTTTGAATCTATGTACAGAACTGTGTTTGAAATTAAATGAAAAAAATCTAAATTTAAACGGATGGGTCGCGCGGGAGACGCTAATGGTCCAGCCTAGTGTCACTCCATAGCGCGGGTTCAGCTGACAGGGGGGTCTATCAGTCAGTGGCTCATAACGCGCGAAGCGGTACGGGGCAGTGTGGGACGTTGGATTAGAGTGGGGATCAACGGTTGTGGATCGTCGTCGACGACAGACCTATCGCCGACGAGCTCTAACCCTAGCGGCTCGGTGGGGGTGCATAGGGGGCATACCAGGGCTCCAGCGACGACGACGAGGCAGGCAAACGGACTGGTGGTCGATGGCGAGCTCAGGGACGGTCGAGACAGCTCCAGGGGTGGTCGCAATCAGCGGCGCCCCTCCTCCAGAGGCGGCCTGCTCCGGTACAATTCCGGCGAGCTGCTGCTCCCCGTGCTCCGGCTAGAGGTGTGTGACGATCATTGAGGTGAGGGGAGTGGAGTGGTGTGCTGCAAACGGCTGGGGGTGCCCTCCTTTTATAGGCTCGACGGCGAGACCGAGAGGGATGGGCAGGCGACGGTGGCGACATGGCTACGGGCTGCTAGCGGCATGGATAAGGGTGGCGATCGACGCACAGTCTCCTGACGGTGCTCTAGGACTTTAATGCGGGCTTAGGGGCGGTGGTAAGTGTCGGGCGGAGCTGGTGCTCTGAGCGGCAGAGGCGACGGCTTCCACGGCGAGCGGTAGCTGTGAGGCGTTGGACGGTGAATGGGGGTGTCTGGTGTGCTCCCTGGGTCGTGGAGACGCGGTGGGCATGGGCTGAGGTCGAGTGGCGGCGTGTGCACGTGTGCCAGGTGCGGCGCTCTGGCGCGTGCTCGGCATGGCGCGGTGGCACTAGGCGCGGGGTTTTCTCAGCGGTCCACGGCTGGGCCTGGCTCGGGGAGGGGACAGTGGGCGGTGGTGAGGTGCTGGCTATCTCCCAGACATGGTTGGCGCAGGTAGTTCTTCCTCTAGCTTGTTGTCCACATTGGGGTGGCAAGGTGAGGCTCGGCCTGCTCACCATTGATGGCAATGGCAAGCTCACAGTGGGGCTAGAGGTTACCAACTAAGCTAGATAATCTACTAAATATTTGCTGTGAGCTAGAGAGGGAACAAGTTAGGCCAATTCACTGCTCACAATAGTGTTAGATGTTTGTTTGATTTGTGTTTGCAAGGTGTTTAATGAAATGGCCGAAAGAAAATTCTTTTTGAATTTTGAAAAGATTTTTGGTGGGTGTGCTAGGCATAAGCTTGAGACTCTGTGGTTGCTTGAGTTTTGAAAATTGAGCTTGTTTGAGTGGTTTTTGAAATAGTGGGATCTTCCCATATGAAATAGATTCAATTTTAAACTGTCATTTAAACTTAGCATTTGAATGTTTTTGGCGGATCACAAAGTGGGCCTTGGTACCTCATTATATGTACTAGCAAGGGGTGAAAGATCCACAATTGTTTCTATTAAGTTTTGAGTACTAGGAATAGCCAAAGTAGGCATGATAGTTAATTTGGCAATAATGACCATTCACTTCATTTATTTATTTTGAGTTGTTTTTCTTTGGGAAAAGTTTGGGAATGATTTAGATGATGTTTATTTCACCTAAGAATCATTTTACAAGCAATGAATCACAGAACCATGGAAATTCAAATGAACTCCTAATTTAAATACACCTACACATGAATGCTTTCACATTTTTAGATGGAATAGTTTTTGTTAACCCTAATTTTGATGATTAGAGTTTGATGATCCATGTTTAATATTTTTGGAATGTTACACAGTGTGATAGTGTCGTCATCACTCGATCAAAGAACTTAGGTTTTCACCCTGAAGATAGTCCCCTCTCTCAAAAAAATGCCTTCAAAAAGGTCATTGCCATGCACAACCAGTTAAGGTCAGACCTTGGATTTTCACCCTGAAAGATAGGACTCTGAACTTCACCTGTGTTGCCGCCCCCACATTCATACTGCTGCTACGAAACCCAGACCACCAAGCAAGTCCCTCAATAGTGGAGAGACTCGAACCTATATTGTTAGTCCTCCAATCCGGCCTTCATGATATTCCCCGCCTTTGACTTCACCATGGACCAAAAGTCACCTGATGGCAACAAAGAACAGAGCTTCGCGTCGCTCCCTCTAGAACCAAACAGTCGGAATAAAAACATGGGTAGGCATGACCGAATACCACCCAATCCAGCAAACTCGGGCATATGTGCGCTATTATATTCGCCGGTGGAGCCTTCCGGAACTCCCCACTCCGGCCAAATCAAGAAGGACCGGCCCTGATATGTCGTAAACGTATCTATAATTTTTTATGCTCCATGCTTGTTTTGTATCAACTTTCTTATGTTTTGTCTACACTTTGAGGTATTTTTATATATTTTCCAAGACTAACCTATTGACAAGATGCCACAGTTGCAGTTGCCTGTTTTCTGTTGTTTTTGGTTTCAGAAAACCTAGTAAGGAAATATTCTTGGAATTGGACGAAACAAAAGCCAAAGTCATTATTTTACCAGACACGACACAGATACCGAAGGGGAGACGAAGCGGAGCCACGAGGCGGCCACACCATACGATGGCGCGGCCAGGGGGCGTGCCACCAGGTGGTGTGGGCCCCTCGAGGATCCACCGACCTTGCCCTTTCGCCTACATATACGTCTTCCCGAGACGTAAACCCAACGCAGGCAGTAATCCATGAAAAGGTTCGCAGCGCCGCCGCCACCGAAGGAGAGATTCGGGGGACAGAAGTCTCTATTCCGGCACCCTGCCGGGACGGGGAATTGCCCCCGGAGCCATCTCCATCGACTCCACCGCCATCTCCATCGCCGTTGCTGACTCCCATGATGAGGAGGGAGTAGTTATCCCTCGAGGCTAAGGGCTCTACCGGTAGCTATGTGTTCATCTCTCTCTCTATATGTGTGATCTTATTATGGTCATGAGCTTTGTAATCAAGTAGATCTACTCTGCTATTCAAGTGCTTTAATTGTAATCTCCGGTTATCCCCACGTGTGTGAAGTTGAAAATGTGCACACCGTGTGGCACTTAGACTAAATATTACAGAAATACTTATCATGAGTTATATTTTGAGTTCGATGTCTCTATAAAATTGTGGTGTTTGTTGAAACCATCTAGCGC
The DNA here is from genome assembly GCA_916181665.1 of Avena sativa. Lineage (NCBI taxonomy): Eukaryota > Viridiplantae > Streptophyta > Magnoliopsida > Poales > Poaceae > Avena > Avena sativa. The sequence continues at coordinate 16,131,433 of OV702279.1, read as the reverse complement.
TCAAGATGACAGTGTGGGGTTACCTAGACGGGGAATGCGAACTTTAAGGTGAGCTTTTGTAGCTCTACCATGGATTGGAGTTGTCCAACCGGAGAGTAGTCCAGAGTAGCATAATGAAGAGAAGGCATTTATATGAGAGTGTCCACTAGTAAAAGTATGATCCCTAGGCCTTGTTTCTAAGCACCGAAACACCGTTTACAACTAGACCTATTACATGTTTGCTTGCTGCCATCTTTATTTCAGATTGAAATTACCACTTATAATCATCAATATTACTTGTATTTCACTATCTCTTCACCGAACTAGTGCACCTATACATCTGACAAGTGTATTAAGTGTGTTGGGGGACACAAGAGACTTATTGTATCTTGATTACAGGGTTGTTTGAGAGGGATACCTTTGACCACTTCCTACCTGAGTTCGATAAACCTTGGGTGATCCACTTAAGGGAAACTTACTGCTGTTCTACAAACCTCTATACTTGGAAGCCCAACGATGTCTACAAAAATAGAACCGTACGTAGACATCAGGCCTCCAGAAGGTCTTCATCTTCGCACAAGAGGAACCCTAGGTCAACCAACCTCCCATCGGTGCCTAGATCTTGATATTCGCAAGCCCAAGGTGGCATCTCCAGCGGTGGCCGAGCAGCGTTGGCGCAGATCTTCCGAGGACAGATTCGTCAACGCAAGATGTTCGAGATGCCCGACCTGCAACAAGGCATGGCCGAGAGACTAGACTCCATCGCGTTGTCGCATGGATGCAAAGCAAACCGCGACCCCCCCCCCCCACCTTCTAGATCCGCCTTCGTTGTAACCCGCACCGCTGCCAGCGCCCATGGTCAGTCCGGCCCCTGGATCGAAGACGCACGCACACGACGCGACACACACACCCACGCACGAGAGGAGGCACCCCGCCGCCATCGTCGGCCGCGCAAACCAAGCCGGTGACATCCCCGGCAACTGCGAGGTGGAACTGGAAAGTAGGAGGGGAACCTAGCGGCGGCTAGGGTTGGGGGCCTCCCGTGTCGCCCTCGAGTGAGAGCGGACGGGAGCCAGGAGAAGTTGTTATCATGGCCAAAAGGAATAGTTTGTTCAAAATTTCCCTTCTGCAACGTCAAATAACCTTCAACTGCGTGGTCATTCGATCTTTCCATTCTCTGACCATCAGCTCTGTTCTGTTTGAAAGCGGTCACTGAAGGCGGCATAGGATAAGCATGGACAGGCGTCAACATGCAACAGCCTAGCTACGGACATACTCTACGAAGTAGTAACTGCTCATAAACGCAACGTCGTCTCAAAATGGGCGAACAACTCTGGGAACGCTCCCATTCCCTTCATTTATTTGAAGCTGCTCAAGAAATCAACCAAGGCACACGTAGGCTTTCTAATTTCACAGTAGTAAACATTTACTCTCTCCGTTTCAAAATATAACATGTTTTAGATATATGAAAAAAATGTATCTAGATTTCTTTTAGTGCTGAGTGAACCTACGTGTTAAAAGAAGTCTAGATACATTTGCTTCACAAATCTAAAACGTCTTATATTTTAAAACAGAGGGAGTAGAATCAAAGTGCAGTGTGGTAGAAACAAAAAGTTACACCATGAATACAACATACACATACTGTACGTAGCCTCTGTCATGACTTTTTTTTGGCTATTGTGGAAGAACTTTATCTGTAGCACCAAGTGCGCGTATACAAACCAATCAAACCCAATCCGATAACCATTGCAGCACTGAGGAGACAGATAAGTCTTAACAGTGACATGATGACATTACTTGGATAATGCTAAGATGTTGCATTTTTGCCAACACAAGGCCGATTGTAGAGCTTGTGGTGATATGCATCATCCATGTACATGATGTACTCTAGGTCTACACTAGCAAGACCATATTATTATCCTTATTATACACTTATACTATCAACTAGCATGGTTGTCCTTGTAAATGTGATGTTATCATCTTCCGCGTGTCAAAAATTCTGAAGTTTATATTTTTAATCGTATGTAAACATTTTTTTTTGGCTCACACTTACCTTCTTCATTGCAAGATAAACGAATTTGTAAACATGGATATATTCCTAAATGTGAAACTCTAGTTTTTGTAAATAATTATGTTGCTAAGAAATAATAATAAGTAACTATAAAGTATGTTTTATAGAAAATGTGCACGCATATTTTGAAATCATTAGTGTTTCTAATGAATCTAGTTAAGAAAATATATGATGAATCAACTCCCGACGCAAAAATTAACGACGATGCTCACCAAGTTTCCCGCCCTACCTCGTTTTCCCGCACCTTCTTCCCGCTATATGACCGCCACTAAAGCAGGCTAGACGGTGACCGGTATAAAGGGAATATGCCCTAGAGGCAAATAATAAATGGTTATTATTGTTATATATCAATTAGTTCGTACTAGTTTCATATTGTGCTATAACTGTATCAAGTGGAAGCATTGATACATGTGTGATATGAAATAGAAGTCCCTAGTAGCCTCTATTAATACTAGTTCATTGGACAATTGATGATCAAGGCTTCCTGATCATGTTGGTGTTTCGGCGCTAGTTGACAACGAGGTCATATCATTGGAGAATGATGTGATGAACATTACCCAAAGATTACAACACGATCAAATCACGAAGTTCATCGTTGCAATAATTAGAAACAGAGTCTCCTTCTCCTTAGATCATGAGATCATATTAATCACTGTCTCCGAAAGCTGCTTGGATTGCATCAAACGTCACTCGGTGAAACGGTGATTATAAAGGTGTATGTTGGGTATTTCGGAGGAACAGGTAGATGCATATGAATCAAGACCGAGATTTGTTCACCCGCGTGATGGGTAAGATACTTAAGGCCGACTTGGTGAGATTACATCCATAATGTTGCAACATGTGACTAGGTCACATGGATGTGATATTGCGGTAACAAGTAAAACAATACTTATCGGTAACGAGATTGAACAAGATATAAGATACCAAATGATTGGATCTCAGACAAATCGTATCGAATAAACAAAGGGAATTAAACTCGACGTTTACAGTTCAAATGACATTGTCATCGTGGAATGCACAGGAATCATTATGGGCATCCCGGTCCCACTATTGATCATTGATGGAGATCATGTCTGTGCCATTTCCGAGCCGTGGAGAAATACGCTTAAGGGTATGATGAGTTAGAGATCCTCTATAAGTTGGAATCACCAGATGAAAGAGAAAAGAAAACCGGAAATGTTCCGTGAGAGAACCAGAATTGTTTCGGAAAGTTCCAAAGTTGTTCGGAGGAAATTGAAAGGGAACCGAAAGGTGTTTTAGGTCAAATCGAATTTTGTAATATGTATTTACATATTAATTAATGTAATTAATATTAAATATAATATTAAAATCTAATTTGAAAGGGTATTCCACTAATGGGCCAAACTTCCTAGGAAAAAGAGTCCATGAGGGAAACCGCAAGAGGGAAGGCCTCCCAGATGGGCCCTAAGGGCCCATGCGCCTAGGGAAACCCTAGGGCTGCTCCCTCCCTCCCTTGGCCGCTTTGCTAGGTGCCTTGGGGAGGGGGAAGCCTGCCCCTATCCCCTATAAAGAGCCCCCCTTTGGAGGAGGACACACCAAGGCCACAAGTTGGGAGCTCTCCTCCCTCCTCTATGCGCCTCCTCCCTCTCTCTCCCTCTCTAGTTGTCTCCTTGCGCTAGTATGGTCTCATGGAAGGACTATTTGCGCAAGAGATGACGCACTAACAGCACGTCGTTGTGCTACAGAGATTCCCAGCCGGGGATATACTTCCGCACTCCTAGCAGGGATTGGGGAGCCGGATGTCGTCATCGTACACTGTATGTGTACGAAACCATGAGGGGCCACACTTGGGGCACCTTGGATGTCGTGAACCGAACTGTTGCACGATGGAGCGGGAGGTGACTTGCGAGGAGCTTCACGACCTTAAGGTCGGCTACAAGAACGACCAAATCAGCCATGTTCCCCTCGGAACGTTAACCGCTTTCCGACTACGAGGGTATGTATCCGAAACCTCGGTCGTTATTGTATTACTCCTAGATATATCTTGGGCATTAGGCCGTTTCAACTTAGGATTTTTTTTTGTTTTCTGCCACGGAGACCCAACGCGGTAAACACAACCCTAGAACCTGCCATAGCACCATGGCTCGCCGCAACACCACCACATGGGCTTAGTTGTCGGAAGCCGCTCGCGCTTTCTACCTGCCTGCTGATGGCAAGGAGGAGCAGGAGGCGGCGCGGGAGGTAGAGGTGGATGACGACTTCAACTTTGGCGACGACAATGAAGATCGTGAGCCTCGTGTCGCACAGGGCACCCTTCTCGCCTCTTTCCAAACAATGACAAGGGGCGAGCGCTGCCGCCAGTTCATGGATGTTGAGCGCCAGGCACATGCGGAGGAAACAGAGGAAACAACATCATTTCATGGAGGTGGATCATGCCATGGAGCATGTGCAGCAGAGGCGGTGGCGGAATAGGCAACAACACAACAATTATGGAGGTGGATCAGGCCGTGGAGCAGGCCGCAACGTGGAATGTGGTGCCGGATTCAACCGTCACGATGCGCCCTCGACACATCGACACGTGGCTGACCGCTACGAGTTCTAGTGGTGTTCCGTGACTACAGAGAGGTATCACCGCACGAGGGATCGATGAGGCAACGGTACGATGTCATGGTAGGTAGAGAAGGATGCCATGTAGTTTTAGTTTTAGTTTTTTATGTAATGATGGCACTATCTATGAGCCAATGCCACTATGTATGTTTTAATGCGATGGTGGCTTGGCCTCTGCGCTAAGGCAGTCGACCGCCATGGCATTAAATGGTTTGGCCTTTTTAAACACGCCGACTATGCTCCTCCATTTCTAATCCACACGTCCTCTCCACATCACTGTTTTCCAATTGTGGATCTAGGATGGAATCGATGGGGGTGCCAAAGGTAAAATGTATTCTATTAAGCTTTGTATTTAGTCATGATTAGTACAAATATTAGTAAGTAAAACAAGATTTGTATTTTTGGAGGGGGTGCCATGACACCCATAGTAGGGGCCGAGGCAGGGGCATGTGCCGTTGACGTGGCTGATCCACATCGTCTGTCGCATCCTTGCTAGACCTCTCCGGTTTCGACTTCTTCATGATCATATACCAAGACTCTTGGGAAAATCTTAGGCTCCTGGACAAGTTCGCTGATGTGCCCGATTGCCTCGTTAAGTGATATGTGGGAGCTACCGGCGAAGGCTACTAGGATGTGGAGATGTACTTCGATGAAGGCTGCATATATTTGGCACATGGCGGGGAGAAGTTCGGCCACGCGCACGACCTATAGGTCAGACACTTCTTAGGGTTCACATACGATGGAGTCGGCTGGCGGTGTTTTAGGCTACTATGTCTATTTATTTCTTTTAGTGCAATTTATGTTTGGGGATATTTTGGCTGATGTGGCAAGATTCTCCCAAAATGTCGGCACTCGATGTCTCCAAAGCGCATGTCCGGCACTGCTGCCACACTTTGTAGATGATCTTACCTTATAGCAAGTGATTCAAAGTTTCTTACCTTATATCAAGTGATTCAAAGTTTCTTTTGAATATGCTTGTTTTTACTTTAGAAATTGTATTGTCGTGGTAAGAAAAATAAAATTGCACGCAGCTAGACCAAAACTGTTCTCTGGTTCCGAGAAAGCCACCTCAAAAGTTCGTGTGTGAGCGTAGCACACTGCAGACCGGTGCTCCGACGGCCGAGCTGTAGCAGTAGCTGACTAGGACTGTAGTCCCGGCGCGGCGCCGAACAAAAAGAAGTCCATTGGTCCCACCTTTCTTCCAACAACAGTCTGCGACCATCTGAAAGACGAGGAGAGTGGGACAGTGGGTGCGTCTAAAACTAATCCAAAATACAAAAGCTCCTCCTTGGCGTCGGTCTGGGGTGCGACGACCCCCCCGGTGAGTTTAACCCCTCGTCGGTGAGCTTCCTCCTCCTCAGCTGGCTGCCGTATATAAAGGCGCGAGAAGGCAGGAGGCATCTAGAGGACGACGAGGAGAGGGGGACTGGGGGAGAGAGAAAAAGAGACAGAGAGAGGAAATGGGGGAGTCGAGGTCGAGCGGGTCAGGGTCGGTGTCCCTGGACGTCGAGCGGATCTCCTTCGGAGGCAAGGTCCGTACGTCCACCAGCTTCCCTTCTTATTTCTTGCCTTCTATTTTGGGGGATTTTGTTCTTCCTGATAAATTTGAGGCCTTCTGGACTGTGTGCTGACTGAGAACGAGTCGCTTCTTTTCCGAAATTGTTTCTCCTTCCTGCAATTTTGCTGGTCTCCTTCCCCATGGTCTGTGGGCGAATTTATTTAGCGGTTCCGGGAAAAAAAAAACATTCATCATCCTCGGTGCCTTTTCTTCTCTTTTTGGTTGTTTCGCAATGCTGGCTACTTTGAAATGTAGATTACTTGTTTTGGGTTTCTGTTTGTTCCGCCGTCAAACGCCAAGTTACATTTCTTTTCTGGAGAAGCAAAGGCGTCTTCAAGGCTTCCAGCATGCAGTTCTGTTCGACAGTTTCATCATAGTAGTGCTCGCCAACTTTTTATACTACTACTTTTTTTAAGTAACACATCAGTGAATTTTGCACTGCTAAAAGCTAACTCCGTTTCACTTCGTATGATCAAGCGCGTCACCATGCATATATAATACAGCTGGATTCAGCTTCCTATGTTCAGAGATAACTGTTCAAACCTGAATAGTTTTACTTACAACTTACTCTTGTTTTGTTATCCTGAATACTAGTACATACTCCGTCACTGGTCATACTCCGTCACTGATCATACGAAGTCTAACTCCGTTAAACTTCGTATGATCAACCGCGCCACCATGGCACCATATATAATACACCTTGATTCAGCTTCCTATGTTCAGCGATAATTGCTCAAACCTGAACTGTTTCACTTACAGCTTACTCTTGTTCTCTTATCCTGGATACTACATAATAGTCACTGATCATACTCACATGGATTCACCAGGACCATCTAGTCAGAACGAGGTGTGGCTCTGTATCCGTGGCGGTGTATGGAGACCAAGAGAAGCCCGCGCTCATCACATACCCTGACTTAGCTCTGAATTGTAAGTGCTATCACAACATCCTCTGGGTTTCTTCAAAACCAAAGAATTTCTTATTCGAGACCCATTCATTGGAGGCTAATCTGCTGCTGCTGCTGCTGCTGCTGATCTTGGTCCACACTCCACAGACATGTCCTGCTTACAAGGACTGTTCCTCTGCCCGGAAGTGGCGTCGTTGCTGCTCCACAACTTCTGCGTATACCACATCAATCCTCAGGGCCATGAGGTCGGCAGTGTTTGTTTACATCAAACCAGTAGCGTGTTATACCAGGTAGTTTTCGGTTGCTTGGATGATCTTTCTCTCATGACATTTGCTAAGACTCTTGCAGTTGGGAGCGGCTCCGATTCAGTCTGATGTACCGGTGCCGTCTGTTGATGATCTTGCCGATCAGGTTGCTGATGTGCTTGATTTCTTCAGGTACCGTACTACTTTATTCTGATATAAGCGCATCATGTTCTTGATTCAACAGTCCGAGGTATCTGAATTTGGAAGTAAAATTTCATTCTCAGTTTAGGATCTGTAATGTGCCTCGGTGTTACAGCTGGCGCCTACGTCCTCACTCTGTTTGCAGTAAGCATCTCCATGAGTTTCCTGGGTAGTGGACGTAGAGGTTCTTGGATTTTTGTACATATGCTCATAAGGATTATTTTCCCACTACTTCCTCATAGACGAAATATCAGGAAAGGGTAATAGGGCTGATGCTAGTTTCCCCTCTTTGCAAAGCACCATCATGGAGTGAATGGTTGTATAACAAGGCAAGTCCCATTTTTCTATAGTAAGATTTAATAATTTTCTCCTGCCAAGTAACACAACTGAATTATTTAACAAAGACTTTCCATGCACCAGGTGTTGTTGAATTTGCTTTATTATTACGGCACAAGAGGCCTGGTCAAGGAGTGCTTGCTTCAGAGATACTTCAGCAAGGTAGGCTCAGATCTCATTATCCTCGTCTTGTCCTGCTGCAACTCCTGTCTTACAGTTTGTATCCAATTTTGTCTTGGTCTTATTGGTACACATTCTGCAGGAAGTGCGTGGCAACGCTCAGTGCCCTGAATCAGACATCGTGCAGGCCTGCCGAACCGTTAGTACTACCTTGTTTAATTTGGTTGGCAGATTAAAAGATCTTATTAATTTGTAAAGTTACCGAGCATGCGAACTCGAAGATGATGTTTCTGTTTATATGCAGTTGCTTGATGAGAGGCAGGGTGAAAATGTCTGGCGACTTCTTCAGTCAATGAATAAGTATGTACACCAGTTATTTTCGTTTTTCTTAAATCAAATTGAACATTTTATCTCTGGTAGCTCATACAGACTAGGCTTCCACCAGGAGGCATGACTTAACAGACACATTGAGGAAACTCCGGTGCCGCACGCTGGTATTCGTAGGAGAGAACTCGCAGTTCCACGACGATGCCATCCATATGACAACGAAGCTGGACCGGAGGTACTGCGCGCTAGTCGAGGTACAACATGAATCCATGCTGTCAGTTACATTACAGGTTCAGAGTTGTGTTTAGTGAGTTGTCAGTTACTACATTGCAGGTTCAGAACTGTGGCTCCCTTGTGACCGAGGAGCAGCCATACGCAATGCTGATGCCCATGGAGTATTTCCTCATGGGTTACGGGCTTCGCAGACCCTACCAGCCAAGCAGCAGCCCTCGCAGTCCGTTGAGCCCATGTCGCATATCGCCGGACCTGCTGTCTCCTGAGAGCATGGGCGTGAAGCTGAAGCCCATCAAGACCAGGATCATGGTCGACTTCTAAGTTTTACCACAAGCAAAGCCTCAGCAGTCGCGAGTACATACTCTGATAGCCTGTAATATATATCAGTAAGATAGAAGAGAGGGAAACATGTAGTAGAGGTATGACCAGGACTGTTGTATGCTCAGTTTTTTTAATTTTTGTAGTTAACACAAATGTACATCCGAGAGTAGTTTCAACAGAAGAAATAAGATTCCGAAGTTTAGGCATGTTTGCTTGTTGCCAAATTTTCTGAAGATAGTGACTAAAACCTAACTACTAGAGTTCAGCCAGTGACGGGGAAACTTATTCAGCCCTGCTAGTATGCATTCATCGAAGGAGATATCAGGATGCAGATTTACCCTGCACTATGTATTTCATGAAAATAGAGAATGCAAGAATGAAGACCTTGCGTTGAAATTGGACTTAAAAGGTTTACGACAAGTTCAATTGGTTCTGAGCGCTAGCTCAGTGGCTGTAGTTAAGGTGCTGCCCACCTGAGTTCGAGTCCTGTGCAAAGCGGAGACTCCTCATATTCTATCTAACTCCAATATTCAAAAATTGGTTCTATCATTCCACAGACCTAAGTAGTGCAAGTGGGTGGAGGATATGGCAACACAGGGCACTTTGTGTGGCAACCTCAATGCTCAGACTGGCACTGTTTGTCAATCATAGACGTAAGACAGAAGGATCCTCCATCTCCTTTCAATTCAACATTGTTGCAGACTACCTAGCCAAGAAGGATCCTTCGAGCTCGTCGAGTTGTCCGATGCTGACAATGCTCGTCTTCAGGCTCGGGATCCAGTACACCCCAATGAGCGCCTTGTGCCATATGCCTTCGACTCGAACATTACCAATTTTTAAGTCTAGAATTTTTGTTTTTTTGAAAATAATAGTTTTTTTAAAAAACATGAATATTTTTTAATAACCATTATCAATCTAAAAAATATAAACAAAAAGTTAACCAATTTTCAAATTTCATAAACAATTTTTCAAAAAACATGAACATGTTGCAAAAATCATGAACAATTTTCTTAAAGACATGAATATTTTTCAAAATCATAAAGAAATTATAAATTCTGGGAATTTTAAAATACGGAGAAATAAAACATAAAAGCAAGGAGAAAAACATAAATAATGAAAACAGAAAGAATAAAAGGAAAAGATGACAGAAAAAAGAAAGAAGTTGAGCCGCATTTAGCATTTGCGGGTGGACATGGCTCTGATATAACTTATTGTCCTTGAGATCGATATTAGGCTTAATCCCTACCCGGCAGGGATTTTGGCCCAATCTTTTTCAACCCCCGTGGGTCTGGCTTGACCGGGGTTAATTCCAGACCAGCTAAGTTGTGTGTTCGGTTACATCACGTGGGGATTCCAGCCCGGCCTAAACCTCGAAAATACAATCGTTCCACGGCAGAAAACAACCGAGGCCCGAGCCGTGGAAACTTTCCCAAACGCGTCGCTCTCTCCTGAGAGCATCTCCAGCAGCTGTGCTAAACTTTGACGCTGTAAAACAGCTTTGCCGCGCGCTGTATCATGTTTGCCGCGCGTAACTTGGTTCGCCAAAAGACAGGCGCTGTACAAATGCGTTTTAGCGCGCGCGCAAAAAATAAGCGCAAAGACAGGCACCGTAAAATGCAGCGCGCGCCCAGCAAACAACAAAATACAATGCAAATGATCAAACAAAGAACAAACACACACAATAAATCAAGAATAAATAGTTCAAATATTCATACAACATCAACACAAATGAATAGTTCAAAGTACTCCTCCCCGAACACTCTCACAATAGCCACGGCAAAGCGGCGAACACAAAGAATAGCGGTGCTCTCCCCCATTGCCAAGTGGTCATCAACCAAGTCCGTCGGAATACCATATGCCATCATACGCAAGGCAGCGGTCACCTTTTGGTATGTGCTATGCCCAAGCTCTCCGGCGGCATTCCTCCTTTGCTCAAAGAACCGATCAAACTCCATGACACTCTCGGCGATGCCCTTGAACAATCTTATGCTCATCCTAAACCGGCGCCGGAAGTAGCGCTCGGGGAAGATGGGCGTCGCGATGAAATAGCTTCTCATCAATTTGGCATGCCCTTCCAACCTCTCCCTCCACAATCTCTCTCGCCCAATCACGGAACCACCATGCTTCGGCCGCTTCATCCTCGCCCGCACGGCCAAAATGATAGCAAGGTCTTCCTCTTCTTCCGCATCCCATTCTTCGTCGGACTCTTCCCTCGACCGGCGGCGCACCATCTACATATGACGGCTACATCTAAAAATGGTATCCTAGAACAAGAAGGCATGGCAATGGAGGTGAGCACATACCTTGGTGGGGACTAGCGCCGGCGGTGGACGGCCGGGGCAGCGCCGGATCTGAGCGCGCGGAGCTCGAATCGGCGAGTTGTGGCGCCGGTGCTCGCGCGGAAGCGACGGGGGCGCGGCGGCGGTCGTCGATTTAGCGCGGCGGCGGCGACTCGCGAGGCGCCATGGCGACGACGGCAGGCGCAGCGGCGGTGCGTAGCGTCGGCGCGGCGGCGGTCACTAGCGGGGCGAGGCGCGGCGGCGAGCTGTCGGCGCCGGCGGGATTTGGGAATGGGGAGCGGAAGCGTGGGCGCGGGGATGAAATTTCAGCTCAGCGCGCGCAGCTCGTGTTTCCAGCGCGCGTCAACAGAGGCTCTAGATCTAGCGCTCGCGATAGCGTAAATAAGGCATGCTGAAAATTTATTTTGGGCGCGCGCTATTTTAGCACCGCTGCTGGAGCACCGAAAACAAGACGGCACGCGCTAAAAAAATAGTTTTTTGGGCACGCGCCATATTTAGCGCTGCTGGAGATGCTTTGACGGGCGGCCCTACACTTGTCCCATTCCTGGCGCGACCGTATGCGCATGAAGGCTGCGCAACGACCAGGAGGCGCTAGACGGCGGCGCACTTCTCCCCTTGTCGCACGTGACACCGGATGTGAGCAGCGGCGGGTGTGGACGAACTCGGTGACTCGGCGGCAGAGGCGCCGGCGTCAACCCCTCCGAGGCTCCGACAGTGGATTTCTCGCCGGTGAGCCCCTCTTCTCACTCTTCGTTCCCATTTCCACCGAAATGCCTATTACTTGTACTAGTTGAAACGTGATTTGAGCTTTGAGATTTGGCATGGATTAATCTCTGAAAGGATCGGGGTGTAGAGACGGGGTTCACCCAATCCCTCGGTGGATTAATTCCTCTCGGGGATTACTGCCACTGCAACCGAATAAGGCCTAATAGAGAGAGGGGGGAGCACGAGAGGATTTTGGCACAGCCTACAACCGTACTGCTTTTCTGTTTCTTCCTCTTATTCTGAATAAAAACAATGTGTCGTGAAAAACGTCACTCTCCTTCCGGGTCGTGCCATCAAATGATCTGAGCTAGTCTCCCAGGGAGATCCTACAAACCAGGTCGAACGCAAATACCGCGTCGAACGGAAAAAAATATTCTAACTGAATCCTAGCTGAAAGCCTGACGAAGATCCGACGACAACTGGATATGCTGCAGTAACTGAAGAAAACGTGCAGGAACTAGATTGTTCAACACAATTCGTCAGGTTTTTCCTCAAAAATCAGTTCATCAGGTTACTTTGTAGGTTCACTTGTAGTTGGACCAGTACTCATCGACGAGCTTACAGAAGGCGGAGTCCTCATTCTCCATCAGCCTTGATGGACTGTCGTACTCTACAAGTTTGCCTGCAATAAACAAGTGTCATGCATTTTAGTCACTTCAAGCAGGGCCAATTTCTCTATGATCATCTAAAAGAATCTCTGCACTTCGCTCCAGTTCAGTCCAAGGCATTTTTCTGAAGATAATCTCTTGTGCTCCGACAGAATTAAGGAGTCCACTAAGGTACTTACCGTAGGAAAGAACCATGACCATGTCACTGTCTGTGACAGTAGGAACCCTGTGCGCTATGGTGATCACCGTGCACCCTGAAAACTCCTGCTTGATGACCCTCTGCAGCACGGCGTCGGTGGCTGAGTCGATGGACGCCGTCGCCTCATCCAGGACCAGGATCCTGTTTCTGCGGAGGAGGACGCGCGCGAGGCAGAAGAGCTGCCGCTGGCCGGCGCTCCAGTTCTCGCCATCATCGCTCACTGAAGAATGAAGATTCATCGATGAAATCAGATGGGCGTATATGACAGACTTTGCCTAAATATTCCTAGAGAGCATGCACTCAGAACTCTCGAACATATGGTCTCACCTGGTGACTCGAGAAGCTTAGGAAGGACACTGATTGTCTTCTTCAACTGGCACTTATCCAATGCCTGCAACATACTAGATTTCAGGATCGTGATTAACAAATGTGTGCACGAAAGTACAACACTAACAGTTCAAAAATACTGACCTCCCAGATATCCTCATCTGTGTACTCACCCAGAGGATCAACGTTGCTCCTAACACTGCCCCTGAAAAGGGTTGGCTCCTGAGGAATGATGCTGAGTTTCATCCTAAGGTCCTTTAGTCCTATTGTGCAGATGTCAACATCGTCGATCAGAATTCGCCCGCTGGATGGGTCGATGAGGCGGAACAATGCGCTAAGGAGAGTTGTCTTCCCGCTTCCGGTTCTTCCGACAACTCCAACCTTATGTCCAGCTGCAAATGTGCAGGTGATTCCGCGCAAAACCGTAGGCGCATTTTCGCGGTACTTGACCTGAGAAAACATGGACACGGTCACACCGTATATATGACACTTTAGAATATCAGATGAGAATCAGATGATTGTTTAAATTTCAGTCTCTTACTCTCAGATTCTCCAACTCTATCTTTCCTCGAGATGGCCATGAAGGGGGAGGCCTTCTGTCACTGATAACTGCCGGAGGCTCAGATGGTAGATGCATAAACTGTTTGATTCTCTCCACTGATATGATAGAATTCTCCAGATTTGAGTAGAATCGTGTCAAGAACACTTGCGCGGACGAAAGCGTCAAGGCGTAGGACAGGCATAGCCCAAGAAAACCTGCAGAAAAAAATGCCATGAGAAGAATTCACTGCCAAGAACATCATCTCACACCAGCACTATTTGTTGGCATCGTATAAACACGAAATTAATGTGTACCTGGAGCAACTGCTCCCTCCGGTAGCATGACGAGAAGAACGGATGACGTAACAATGACCAAGATCTGCAGCGCCTCGACGCGCAGAAGCACCCACTCCAATGCCGCATTTGTGTAGAAGAAGAGTGTCGCGTCCGTATCGATGAGTTGTAGGTTTGTCCTAATGAACCTGTTTGTAGCCGCGAAGGCCCTTATGGTGATCACTCCAAGCATCGACTCAGCCGCGTAGTTCATGACAGGAGCCTTGGTCGTGCCGTTGATCCGGACCAGCTCCCTAGCCGAGGCAATGTAGTATCTCTGCAACAATAGAAGCACATTGGCTCTGCACAAGAAGGAACATGAATGGAGTGTTCACACTACGAGTGCATGCTCACCTGAATGTATAACACCATGATCATAGCAGGAATAGCGACAAGCACAACTTGCCATGTAACCATGATCATTATCACTACGGTCGCTGCCACTTCAATGGTGCCGGAGATCACAAAGGTCATCGCAAACGGGATGTCGAAGTCTAAGATGCAAAAATCTGAAGAAGCCTGCATAATTAATTCAGGGTATACAAACTCAGACTCTGAAATCAGCAGTGTAATATCAGCATAAATAAATATATATGACAGAGGAAAAAACTGAATCCTGTGGAAAATGTAGTATATACCCGAGTCATGATCCTTCCTGTCGGGGTAGAGTCGAAGAAGAGCATGGGGGCCTTAAACACCGAGTCCATGAAACCGGAGAAGAACTCCCTCGACGCCTTGAGGCCGAAGTGAGCAGCAAGAAGGCTCCTGACATAAGCGAAGAGGCAGCTGAGTGTCGCCATGACCGCGTAGACTCCCACGACGACCGCGACGCCGAACCGATGGTTCTGAACCATCAGAGCGAGCCAGTAGGTTGCGAGGCATTGCAGGGCGACGAACACGCACTGCGCGAGTACTATGAGGACGAGGAGGAACCAGGCTTTGGACACCGAGACGTAGTCCCTGTATGGTTTCAGTCCAGCTTCCCCTAGTTCCCTCTTCTCGTCCTCGGTCAGCTGGACCGACGGCAGGTTGCCCGTGGAGATCTCCGCCTCGCTGGCCTGGGGTAGCAGCATTGGTAGTTGGTACTGAATCGTCATGGTTGAGTCTTTGGGTATACTGCCGTGATCCTGGGAGGAGTCCAGTGTTGTCTTTGAGTCCTTGTGAGCGTTGACAAGCTGCTCGAACGCGGTGCCGGACTGCAGAAGCTCCTCATAGGTTCCTTCCTGAGTTATCTCCCCCCTTTCCATGACCAAAATCCTGTCAACCTTGGAGAGGAATTCAACTTGGTGTGTCACAAGAATGACCGTCTTGTCCCTGAGAGCAGCCATGACACAATCCTTCAACAAAGAGAAAGTTGCCGTCAGTCTGTCACATCACATCCATAAAACGATCATTCACAACTCAGATGTGCATAGGAATGACAAGGATTTCTTAGAAAAGAGAAAAGGAATGACAAGGATGGTTACTACAGTACATTGAAAAGGGTTGCCGCGGTGTGCGCGTCGACGGCGCTGAAAGGATCGTCGAGGAGGTAGACATCTGCGTCGCTGTAGACCGCCCTCGCCAGCTGAATTCTCTGCTTCTGCCCTCCGCTCATGTTGAGGCCCCTCTGCCCGATCTCCGTCTGGTCGCCGTGCGGGAAGTTCTCCATGTCCTTGTCCAGCGCGCAGCACCTGACGGCCCTCTCGTACTCCTCGACGTTCATCGCCTTCCCGAAGAGTATGTTGTCGCGCACCGTGCCGCTCTGGATCCACGACGTCTGCGAAACGTAGGCGACTGAACCTGACACGGCCACCTGATTGAAGAATAGTAGAGAAGATCAGCTTCATCTTGGCCGTGATTTTGATAAAATCAACTGGTGCGTGCAACGTACTGATCCAGACATTCTTGGTATCTCGCCGAGCGTGGCGCACAGCAACGACGATTTGCCGGCGCCGACAGGCCCGCAGACGGCGATCTTCTGACCGCGGGCTGCGGTGATGTTGATGTCTCGCAGAGTGGCGCTGCCCTTGCTAGGCTCCCAGCTGAAGACACCCTTGTGCACGGCTACCGCGCTCGTGTCGACGGACCTGTCCACGGCGTCCTCCCGGAACTCGTCCTCGGCCAGGAACCTGCCGATGCGGTCCAGCGACACCTTGACCTGGATCATCACGGACAGCACCTCCGGCAGCATCCTCATCGGCTCCGACACGACGCGCATGGTCGCCAGGATGGTGAACACCACGCCGGCGTCCAGGGGCGCGCTCCGGAGCGCGGCCGTGCCCGCCAGGATCACGGCCGAGATCACCGTCGGCGACACCCAGTACAGCGCGCTGCCGTACGCCTTCTTGGTCTGCGTCTCGGCCAGCCACCGCACCTCCACGTCGCGCAGACGCTGCACGGTGGACCTGAACTGCTCCTCCCACGACTGAAGCTTCACCACCTTCATGCTGTTGAGCACCTCCGCGGTGGCGCGCTGCCGCTCGTATTGGTGATGGGAGGGGTGCAGTTGACGAGGTTTGATCTCGTCAATGCCCATTGTTATGGACTTGGGTTTTGGAGAAGATGGGGATGCTCGAGATCGCGGAACGGTTAGCAAACAAGCAATACGGGACACGAGGTTTACCCAGGTTCAGGCCCCGGAGGGAAAACCCTACTCATGCTTGTCTGCTCTTGATTACGGTGGAACCGGTGATTACAGGGATGCGCAGATGCAATCTGGCGTGGAGGTGTGTCTGAGAAAGTATGAGTCGAGAGATCTAGGTCGTGCCCTCCTGGCCTTTATATAGACTTAGGCAGGTCTCGGGCATAGACCTAGTCGATTACAAGTTCTAGGGTTTTACCCCTTTGAGTTTCCTATCTACTCTAGTCTTGCTCTCCAAGGATCCAAAGGCGTCATGGGCCTGGGCCACCCGAAAGTCTTCATGGGCCGGCGTATATTTGCCGTGGGCCTTCCTTGGGCTGGACCAGGTACGCTGAGATCATGTACCCGCGGGGTATAACCATGTCATACGATTCACCTAGCTACAATTTCTTCGGCTTCAAAGCTAAGAGTACTCACTCGAATCTACGATTCACCTAATTACTCGGGGGCTACTCCTATCAGGAGCGCTGGCCGCGTACCCGAAAGAGGAACAACATGTTTCAGCATCAAACTATTTCTTCGAGTCCTACGTCGAGTCTATGACTCCACTACGGACTCGGGGCTACTCCCATAGGAAGGACGGATTTAAGCATCCGAAATTTTTTGTGTCCCACGGACCCGATACTGAACAACGGCTGAACTAAAAGTCTCCGCTCGAGTCTACGACTCGAACAGACACTCGGTGGCTACTCCCATAGGGAGCACTGGTCGCGCACCCTATAAATTCTTCGACTGCGATCCTTCGGATCAGTATGCAAAAAACTTTTCGGCAACTCTGCCCTAATTAACGCTAAGTGAGCAATGTCCTCCTTGGCCACCCGAAACACCTCCGCGGTGATAAACATTCGGATGCTGTGTCTACGACACAAAGATAAGACCTACATATATCATCTGATGGCCTGGCAACGCACATGACTGCGCTTTGCTAGTAAAAATCCGTGCCAACAGGCGCGATGAAAAATCCCGACGGACGCGTTGGGTACATCAATTAAATTCACTGGAATTCCACTCCTGTAAGTCCTCCGCGGCCTGAGTCGAATTACACCCAGGTTCGAGTTGAGGGACTCGAGCCTGAAGAAGATCGTGTTGTTTCGTCCTAAGACAGTTAACTGACCCTGATCCGTCGGGTGAGTCAGGCACACACATCAACAATCCCTACACCTGAACTATTGAAATACATAGTCACACCCGAAGGATTGAAGAGTCCTCAGTCGAATCTACGATTTGACTGATCACTCGGGGGCTACTGACATGGTTATACCCCGCGGGTACATGATCTCAGCATACCTGATCCAGCCCAAGGAAGGCCCACGACAAATATACGCCGGCCCATGAAGACTTTCAAGTGGCCTAGGCCCATGACGCCTTCGGATCCTTGGAGAGCAAGACTAGAGTAGATAGGAAACTCAAAGGGGTAAAACCCTAGAACTTGTAACCGACTAGGTCTATGACCGAGACCTGCCTAAGTTTATATAAAGGCCAGGAGGGCATGACCTAGATCTCTCGACTCATACTTTCTCATACACACCTCCACGCCAGATTGCATCTGCGCATCCCTGTAATCACCGGTTCCGCCGTAATCAAGAGCAGACAAGCAGGAGTAGGATTTTCCCTCCGGGGGCCTGAACCTGGGTAAACCTCGTGTCCCGTATTGCTTGTTTGCTAACCGTTCCGCGATCTCCAGCATCCCCATCTTCTCCAAAACCCAAGTCCATAACAATGGGCATTGATGAGATCAAACCTCGTCAATTGGCGTCGTCTGTGGGAACTGGGGACGCTGATTGTGCGATCGTGACGGTCCCAACCCGAACGATCTACAACTCTGCGGCACGGAGATTCACCTCCTCTTCGGCGCTTTCGACTTCACCGCCCACTCGCCGGCCACCATGAAGGACTTCGAGCCCGTAGGCGACGGACTCGAGATCCTGTTCGGGAGCTTCTGCTTTCAGGTGGGGCAAACCGGCACCCTCCGCCTCCCCGAGCGGGTGCCCCTACCATCAATCAGGCCCGCTTCATGGACCTCATACCCCGTGCTACGCACATCGTCATCAACATATGAATCCTACGACAGGAGCAGCTGCAACTCCGACCTGTGCGACCCGCCGTCGGATGAACGGACCTACGGTTCTGGATCCGAAAGCTGCGGCAGCAGCGGACCAATCTACGAGCGCTACCAATGCGCCGTAGTCATCCAGGGCGACGTGGATCAGCAGGCGCCCAACCTGCCGCCCAGCCCAACATCTAACCCGCCAGATCGAAACGGCGGAAACAGAAGAAGCTAGTCCCCCACCCGAAGGGGACAACAACGACCATGTCATCCGCCTTAGCAAAGAAGGATGGGCCCAGGCACACGCCGCCGTGGCGGGCGACATAATCCTGCCTGCAGACTCCTCACGGGATCTGCTAATGGCCTACCATCTGCTCCTGATCGAGGAGCACAAGAAGCAGGTCAAGATGCAGGAGGTGCTTGACAAACACAAGCAATCAGCCTCAGAGTCCAGCGCGCGACGAGCTGCACTCTCCGCCATGGGCATCGGCTCCAGCACGAACGGCAACCAAGGCAACAAGCACCGTTCTCGGATGGAGAACATGGATCCTAAGGAGCTCCGTGAGGTGACCTGAACCCTCCACGCATCCTTCATGGAGATGGACGCCGACAACAACGTCATCCCGAAAACGCCGCAGGCTGCGATCATGGCAGCCACCGCGTACCTAGCGTCGCACCCTCCTCCACAGGGGGACCCGAAAAGAGCCATGCACAAGTCCGCACTTATCGGACTCGGACTCGTCGGAGCCGCGCTCCACCAGGAAGCTCCTACAGAGCCGAAGAAGAAAGCTCCGGTCAGGTTCGACCGCAGCCCCACCCCGTCATCTGAAGAAGAGGACCATGACCTTCCTCGAAGGAACAAGAGTTCGCGCCACCGCAACCGCGATTAAGACGCCAGGGACGCGCTCACACAACGCAAAATCGACAAAGCGCGAGCCAAGCGCGCATGCTCGTCTGAATCCGAGATGGACAAAGACGAAGGATAACTCTGCGGAGCCCGATGCTTCAGCAGATCTGTTCGACGAACAAAGTGTAGGGGTTCGTAGCATGGAAAACAAAAAAATTTCTACCGCATACAAACAAACAAGCCAAGATCTATCTACTAGATTTTAGCAACGAGTCGATAGAATAACTCACCCTCGAAGATTCCAAAGTGTTTAATGAGAGCGGATTCTCATGGGTGATGTAGTCGTACTCTTGCCGATCTCAAGACCGTGTAGACGATCCTTCCGGCGCTGCATTCTGGCAGCGCTCCCGCAGTCGGTCACACGTTTGGTACTCGATGAAGACCTTCCTCTCCCTTGTTCCAGCAGGCAGCGGAGGTTGTAGCACTCTCCTCGCGATTCCGGCAGCACAACGGCGTGGTACCAGAAGTAGAGGGGAGATCTCGCAGGGCTTCGCCTTAAGCCGGAGCGAGTATGGTGGACTATGAGAGAGGCCTTGGCGATCTAGGGTTTAGACACACCAAGGAGAGGGGGCTAGGCTGGCGTCTAGGGCTTGGTAAGCCCAAGTCGGCGGCTAGGGTTTGCCCTAGGCGGCGGCAGCAGCAGGAGGTGGTGGCGCCGGCGGCTTAGGGCTAGGGTTTTGTGGAGGCAAGGTGTAGTCTTAGAGGGGCAGCCCTGCCCCTCCTTATATAGGTGGGAGGGCGCGGCCAAGGGGAGGGGAGTCCCTCCCCAACTCGGCTTCCAAGGCCGGCGGTGGAGGGAGAGGGACTTCCTCCCCAAGTAGGTTTCCTACTCTCCCTCCACCAAGCAAACTTGTCGTTTGACTTTTTCAAATTGGCGTTTGACTTTTCAAACTAGGATTTGATTTATCCCTTTATTTTGCTCAGCGATGACACCTAGTACATGATGCAACCATTCCAACTTGTTATGACACATTCATGTATCCTTCCCCTCCGGAGTGCCGGACCTTCCGGAACCTTCTAGAACATTCCCGATGAAAACACCGGAACCATTCTCCAACCCCGAAACAGGATTTTCCTTATATGAATCTTATTCTCTGGACCAATCCGGATCTCCTCGTGATATCCCGGATCCCATCCGAGACTCCGAACAACATTCGGTCTCTTACTCATCATTCCATCACTACTCAACAACATCGAATCCTTAAGTGTGTCTTCCTACGGTTCGTGAATTATGCGGACATGATCGAGACACTTCTCCGAACAATAACCAATAGAGGAATCTAGAAATTCATATGGTTCCCACATATTTCTACGATTACTTGCGATCGAATGAACCACTTACATACGATACCAATTTCCCTTTGTCTCACGATAGTTTACTTATCCGAGGTTTTGATCGTCGGTATCTCTGCATACCTAGTTCAACCTCGTTACTGACAAGTACTCTTTTCTCGTTCCCGTGATATGTGATCCCTTGTGAGCCAGTCACATGCTTGCAAGCCAATTGGATGACATTCCACCAAGAGGGCCCAGAGTATATCTATCCGTCATATGGATGGACAAATCCCACTCTTGATACCTAGTTCAACCCATACTTTCCGAACACTCAATGCCATCTTTATAGCCACCCAGTTACGATGTGGTGTTTGATGTCATCAAAGCATCCTTCCGGTGATGGTGATATGCATGATCTCATGGTCGAAGGAATTAGGTTACTATGTATCAGAAAGCATATAGCAATTGAACTATTAAAATGACTTGATCGTTATGCTACGCTTATCTATAGGAGTATGTCCATCATACCATTCTCCTAACGATATGATCTTGTTGTTTAATAACATCTCAATGTTCATGATAGGGAAACCACAATCATTTATTAACCAACAAGCTAGTATTATAAAGAGGCTTTACTAGGGACTCTAATTTAGTTTACAAATCACACAAGTATTAATGTTTCCTTGTTAATACTATTATAGCATGAATGTAAACATTTATCATAAACACAAAGATATAATAATAACTACATTTATTATTTCCTCTAGGGCATATCTCCAACAGTCTCCCACTTGCACTAGAGTCAACTAATCTAGATTACATGGTAATATACCGAGCACCCATGGCAGTTTGGTGTTGGTCATGTTTTGCCCTCGGGAGAGGTTTAGTCAACGGATCCGCCACATTCAGATCTGTGTGTACTTTGCAAATCTTTATGTCACCATCTTGGACATGTTCTCGAATAGCGTGAAAACATAGCTTGATGTGCTTCAGCTTCTTGTGTGACCTTGGTTCTTGCGCATTGGCTATGGCACCCATGTTATCATAGTAGATAGACATTGGGTCCAGCGCACTTGGAACCACACCGAGCTCTATAATGAACTCCTTCATCCATATCGCTTCTTGTGAAGCCTCAGAAGCAGCTATGTATTCCGATTCAGTTGAAGATCTTGCCACAACTCTTTGTTTTGCACTCCTCCAGCTAACTGTTGCACCATTCAAAGTAAATACATATCCAGGTTGAGATTTAGAATCATCCGGATCGGTGTTCCAACTAGCATCGGTGTAACCATTAACAACGAGTTGTTCATCACCTCCATAAGAAAGAACCATATCCTTAGTTCTTCTTAAGTACTTAAGGATGTTTTTGACCGCTGTCCATGATCCACTCCTCGATCACTTTGATATCTGCTAGTCAAACTAATAGCATATGCAATTTCGGGTCTAGTACATAGCATGGCATACATTAGAGATCCTATGGCTGAGGCATAGGGAGTCTTACTCATCCTTTCTCTATCTTCTGCCGTTGCTGGACTTTGAGTTTTACTCAAGGTCGTATTGGGCAACATGGGCAAGAACCCTTTCTTGCTATCTTCCATTCCAAATCTCTTTAGAACTTTGTCCAAATATGTACTTTGTGACAATGATATTAGGCGTCTCGATCTATCTCTATAAATCTTTATGCCTAATATGTAAGCTGCTTCGCCAAGATCTTTCATTGAAAAACTATTATTCAAATATTCCTTGACACTATTAAGAAGGTCTACATCATTCCCAATCAACAATATGTCATCTACATATAGTATTAAGAATGCTACATAGCTCCCACTCACTTTCTTGTAAATACAGGCTTCTCCATAAGTTTGTATAAAACCAAAACTTTTGATCACCTTAACAAAACGTTGATTCCAACTTAGGGATGCTTGCTTCAATCCATATATGGACCGTTGAAGTTTGCATACCTTGTTAGCATCTTTAGGATCGACAAAACCTTTGGGTTGCATCATATACAACTCTTCATCAATGTCTCCATTGAGGAACGCTGTTTTTACATCCATCTGCCATATCTCATAATCGTAATATGCAGCGATTGCTAACAAAATCCTCACAGACTTTAGCTTTGCTACTGGTGAGAAAGTCTCATCGTAGTCAAATCCTTGAATTTGTCGAAACCCTTTTGCGACAAGTCGAGCTTTATAGACAATAACATTACCATCAACATCTGTTTTCTTCTTGAAAATCCATTTATTCTCGACAACCTTCCGGCCATCCGGTAAGTCCACCAAAGTCCATACTTGGTTTTCGTACATGGATCCAATCTCGGATTTCATGGCTTCTTGCCATTTATTGGAATCTGGGCTCATCATCGCTTCCTCATATGTCGCAGGATCATCGGTGTTGTCCACCAACATGACACTTATAACGGGATCATACCAATCAGGAGTGGTACGAGTTCTCGTCGACCTGCTAGGTTCTGTAGCAACTACAACCGAAGTTTCATGATCATCATTAGCTTCCTCTCTTATTGGTGCAGGCACCACAGGAACTTCTTTCGGTGCTGCGCTACTCGCAAGTTCGAGAGAAGGTTTGACAACCTCGTCGAGTTCTACTTTCCTTCCAGTAACTTCTTTCGAGAGAAATTCCTTCTCTAGAAAGGATCCATTTTTGGCAACGAAGATTTTGCCTTCGGATCTATGATAGAAGGTATACCTAATAGTTTCCTTTGGGTATCCTATGCAGACGCATTTTTCCGCTTTGGGTTCAAGCTTGTCCGGTTGTAACTTCTTTACATAGGCTTCGCAACCCCAAACTTTAAGGAATGATAATTTAGGTTTCTTCCCAAACCATAATTCATACGGTGTCGTTTCAACGGATTTAGATGGTGCCCTATTTAAAGTGAATGCGGCTGTTTCTAATGCATAACCCCAAAATGATAGCGGTAAATCTGTAAGTGACATCATAGAACGAACCATATCTAAGAGAGTTCGATTACGATGTTCGGACACACCATTACGCTGTGGTGTTCCCGGCGGTGTCAATTGTGAAAGTATTCCACATTTCTTCAAATGCTCGCCAAACTCGTAACTTAGATATTCACCTCCATGGTCAGAACGTAGAAATTTAATCTTCTTGTTACGTTGATTCTCCACCTCACTTTGAAATTCCTTAAACTTCTCGAAAGTTTCGGACTTATGTTTCATGAAATAGATATACCCATATCTACTCAAGTCATCTGTGAAGGTAAGAACATAACGATAACCACCGCGCGATGCTACACTCATTGGACCACACACATCGGTATGTATGATTTCCAATAAGTCCGTAGCTCGCTCCATCATACCAGAAAATGGAGTCTTAGTCATTTTACCCATCAGACATGCTTCGCATATTTCAAGTGATTCAAAATCAAGTGATTCAAGAAGTCCATCGGAATGGAGTTTCTTCATACGCTTCACTCCAATGTGACCAAGACGACAGTGCCACATATAGGTCGAGTTATCGCCCGATTTCAAACGTTTAGCTTCAATGTTATTAATATGTGTATTTCCACTATCGAGATTCAATAAGAATAGACCATCTATCAAAGGTGCATGTGCATAAAACATATTACTCATATAAATCGAACAACCATTATTCTCGGACTTAAACAAGTAACCGTCTCGCAATAAACAAGATCCCGATATAATGTTCATGCTTAACGCAGGCACCAAATAACAATTATTTAAGTATAAAACTAATCCCGATGGTAGATGAAGAGGTAGCGTGCCGACCGCGATCACATCAACCTTTGATCCATTTCCTACGGCATCATCACCTCGTTCTTCGCTAGCTTCCGTTTATTCTGCAGCACCTGTTTCGAGTTACAAATATGAGCAACCGAACCAGTATCAAATACCCAGGCACTACTACGAGTACTAGTGAGATACACATCAATAACATGTATATCGGATATACCTTTCTTATTGATGTTGCCGTTCTTCAAATCCTCCAAGTACTTTGGGCAATTCCGCTTCCAGTGACCTTCTCCCTTGTAGTAAAAGCACTCAGTATCAGGCTTAGGTCCATCCTTGGTCTTCTTCGTCGGTGCGATAACTTTCTTACCACCCTTCTTGAAGTGTCCCTTTTGCTTAGACTTGCCTTTCTTGAATTTGGTGGTCTTATTGACCATCAACACTTGGTGCTCTTTCTTGATCTCCACTTCTGCAGATTTTAACATGGAGAAGAGTTCTGGCAACTGCTTGTTCATGCTTTGCATATTGTAGTTCATCACAAAGTTCTTGTAACTTGGTGGTAGTGATTGGAGGACACGGTAAATCCCCAAAGCATTAGGAATCACTATACCCAAGCTTTGGAGTTTGTTTGCGTGCCCAGACATCTTAAGCACATGCTCACTGACGGAGCTGCCCTCTTCCATCTTGCAGTTAAAGAACTTTTCAGAAGCCTCATAGCTCTCAACTGTCGCGTGAGTCTCAAAAATCAATTTGAGTTCACGGACAATATCATGTGGGTCTGAATTCTCAAACCTTTTCTGAAGCTCCGATTCCAAACCATACAAGATAGCACATTGAACTGTGGAGTACTGATTCTTCCGGGCGAGGTAAACATTCTTTACTTCATCGGTAGCATCAGCTGCAGGCGGGTCACCCAACGGTGCATCCAGCACATAGGTCAAATTACCAGCATTGAGGACAATCCTCAAATTGCGGAACCAATCCGTGAAGTTGCTTACATTGTTTTTCAACTTTTCTTTCTCTAGGAACGCATTAAAATTGATGGTAGGAGCCGCCATTGATCTACAACATATTTGCAATAGTTTAGACTAAGTTTATGACAAATTGAGTTCTAATTAATAGTTAAATTAATCTAGGTGAACTCCCACTCAAAACAATATCCCTCACATTGTTTTAGTGATCACACGAACCAAATCCACCACATCAACACCGATCATCACGAGAGTTGATGTAGTTTCAATGGCGAACAATCGACATGTTCATCATATCTACTATATGATTCATGCTTTACCTTTCGGTGATCCGTGTTCCGAGACCATGTCTGTACATGCTAGGATCGTCAAGATCAAACCTTAGCTTCCGCATGATCAAATCTGGCTTTCTCACGTTGTATACACTTGCAGAATCTAACACAGCCGATCATCACGTGGTGCTTCGAAACAACAAGCTTTAGCAACGGTGCTTACTAAGGATGAACACTTTAGAACTTGAAATTCATGTGCATGAGGGATCATCTTATAATGCTACCGTTGTTAACTAAGCAATACAAGATATATAAAGGATTAACATCACATGCAATTCATAATATGTGATATGATATGGCCTTTCTTCTTTGTGCTTCCGATCTCCATCTTCAAGCACGAACATGATCTCCATCATCATCGGCATTGCATCAAGGTCAATGACGCTGCTCCATGATTGTCTTCCACCAGCTTCAACTATTACAACTACTTTGAATAGACACGCGGGTCTTAACAGAAATTAAAGACAACCATATGGCTCCTGCCGGTTGCCAACTTACAATAAGGAACATTGCATACATCAAATATAATCACAATCATGGCCATATCACATCACAGCACACCACTGCAAAACAAAGTTAGATGCCTCTAATTTTCTTTGCATATTTTACGTGGTTTGGGGCTTTCAATAAGTGTCGATCTAACTTACGAACAAGAACCACAACGTTGATGTTTGAACTATCAAGTGCCCGTTGTAAATTGGATCTATAATATAATGGGAGAGACAGACACCCGCAAAGCCACTTATGCAATACAAGTTGCATGTTGAGCGTGGAGCAAATCTCATGAACGATGTCATGTAAGGTTAGCCCGGGCCGCTTCATCCCATCATACCGCAAGATGCAAAGTACACAAGAAGCAATTGATAATAAAAGCACCACCGTCCACAATGACCATTGTGTTCTACTCGTGCAACAGATCTACATATAGACACGGCTCTGATACCACTGTAGGGGTTCGTAGCATGGAAAACAAAAAAATTCTACCGCATACAAACAAACAAGCCAAGATCTATCTACTAGATTGTAGCAACGAGTCGATAGAATAACTCACCCTCGAAGATTCCAAAGTGTTTAACGAGAGCGGATTCTCGTGGGTGATGTAGTCGTACTCTTGCCGATCTCAAGATCGTGTAGACGATCCTTCCGGCGCTGCGTTCTGGCAGCGCTCCCGCAGTCAGTCACACGTTCGGTACTCGATGAAGACCTTCCTCTCCCTTGTTACAGCAGGCAGCGGAGGTTGTAGCACTCTCCTCGCGATTCCGGCAGCACAACGGCGTGGTACCGGAAGTAGAGGGGAGATCTCGCAGGGCTTCGCCTTAAGCCGGAGCGAGTATGGTGGACTATGAGAGAGGCCTTGGCGATCTAGGGTTTAGACACACCAAGGAGAGGGGGCTAGGCCGGCGGCTAGGGCTTGGGAATCCCAAGTCGGCGGCTAGGGTTTGCCCTAGGCGGCGGCGGCAGCAGCAGGAGGTGGTGGCGCCGGCGGCTTGGGGCTAGGGTTTTGTGGAGGCAAGGTGTAGTCTTGGATGGGCAGCCATGCCCCTCCTTATATAGGTGGGAGGGCGCGGCCAAGGGGAGGGGAGTCCCTCCCCAACTCGGCTTCCAAGGCCGGCGGTGGAGGGAGAGGGACTTCCTCCCCAAGTAGGTTTCCTACTCTCCCTCCACCAAGCAAACTTGTCGTTTGACTTTTTCAAATTGGCGTTTGACTTTTCAAACTAGGATTTGATTTATCCCTTTATTTTGCTCAGCGATGACACCTAGTACATGATGCAACCATTCCAACTTTTTATGACACATTCATGTACCCTTCCCCTCCGGAGTGCCGGACCTTCCGGAACCTTCTAGAACATTCCCGATGAAAACACCGGAACCATTCTCCAACCCCGAAACAGGACTTTCCTTATATGAATCTTATTCTCCGGACCATTCCGGGTCTCCTCGTGATATCCCGGATCCCATCCGAGACTCCGAACAACATTCGGTCTCTTACTCATCATTCCATAATTACTCAACAACATCGAATCCTTAAGTGTGTCTCCCTACGGTTCGTGAATTATGCGGACATGATCGAGACACTTCTTCGAACAATAACAAATAGAGGAATCTGGAAATTCATATGGTTCCCACATATTTCTACGATTTCTGGCGATCTAATGAACCACTTACATACGATACCAATTTCCCTTTGTCTCACGATAGTTTACTTATCCGAGGTTTTGATCGTCGGTATCTCTGCATACCTAGTTCAACCTCGTTACCGATAAGTACTCTTTTCTCGTTCCCGTGATATGTGATCCCTTGTGAGCCAGTCACATGCTTGCAAGCCAATTGGATGATATTCCACCAAGAGGGCCCAGAGTATATCTATCCGTCATATGGATGGACAAATCCCACTCTTGATCCATGTGTCTCAACCCATACTTTCCGAACACTCAATACCACCTTTATAACCACCCAGTTATGGTGTGGTGTTTGATGTCATCAAAGCATCCTTCCGGTGATGGTGATATGCATGATCTCATGGTCGAAGGAATTAGGTTACTATGTATCAGAAAGTATATAGCAATTGAACTATTAAAATGACTTGATCTTTATGCTACGCTTATCTATAGGAGTATGTCCATCATACCATTCTCCTAACGATATGATCTTGTTGTTTAATAACATCTCAATGTTCATGATAGGGAAACCACAATCATTTATTAACCAACAAGCTAGTATTATAAAGAGGCTTTACTAGGGACTCTAATTTAGTTTACAAATCACACAAGTATTAATGTTTCCTTGTTAATACTATTATAGCATGAATGTAAACATTTATCATAAACACAAAAATATAATAATAACTACATTTATTATTGCCTCTAGGGCATATCTCCAACACAAAGATACCGTGAAATTTCAAGCTTCTTTCGGATACTCCAAAGTTTGACGGCACACAAGACCCAAAGGCATGGCTCAGCGACCACCTGTCATCCGTCAAATTGCACGGCGGAAACAAGGAAACCGCCATGCAATGCCTTCAGCTGCAGCTGACAGGTGCAGCCCGGATCTGGCTCAGCAGCCTATCTTCAGGGTCCATCCGAAGCTGGGAGGAGCTAGCTTACAGCTTCATCTGAAACTTCAAAGGAACCAGCAAGAGGCCCGCCTCAATCAAGGAGTTGCGGGCCTGCACTCAATGAACGGGCGAATCCATTCGCTCGTACATACTACGCTGGTCCAACACCAAGAACTCCGCAGCGCACATCTCCGAAGAGAGGGCCATCGACGCCTTCAAGGATGGCGTCAAGCGCCAAGACTTCAAGGAGGAGCTTGGGCGCGTCAAGCCCAAGACACTTGACCACCTCATGGACATCGCCAACAGGTGGGCTGACGGCGAAGATTCCGTCCACCGGGCGCACTCGGAGGAAGAGGACGACTACGGCCGACGACGAGAGCGCCGTAGCAAGAGAAGATCATGCGTCTACGACGATCACGATGGACCCGACATGGTCACGGTCGGCTAAGCCGACCGCCGCAATGACGCTAACCGCAACAGCGGAGGATACCGTGGAGGAAACTTCCGCGATGGAGGGCGCCCAGCACAGTCGTGGCAGTGCCGCGATCGCGATAACGAACCCTCAGCATACGAAAAACTTTCGGGTCCATGCACCATCCACTTCTACATCGACAAGCAGGATGGTAAGAAGAAGGCAAGCCACATGCTCAAGGACTGCCGCGAGTTCCAGAAGCTCAGCGAAAGCATGGTGCAGATGAGGCAGCAGGCTCCACTTCCTGGATTCGGGAACACACCCGCACCAGGTGAGATAGCACATGGAGCTCCTCCACCGCCACCTGTAGGAGGCCTGAACCAACCAGCCGCACCAGCACAAAACAACGCTGGGAATGGGTATCCCCCGCCGAAAGGAGCACTGATGATCCAGAAGGGGCACCCCACGAATAGGGTGCAGAAGAAAATCACTCGTCAGATCAACCTGGC
The DNA here is from genome assembly GCA_916181665.1 of Avena sativa. NCBI lineage: Eukaryota > Viridiplantae > Streptophyta > Magnoliopsida > Poales > Poaceae > Avena > Avena sativa. Next base: position 16,101,631 of record OV702279.1, on the reverse strand, counting down.
CGTGTCAACTCCACCCGCCATCCCTGAGTACCTCAGCGGATCGGAGTCCTGCATCACGTTCAGTCGTTCGGATCACCCTTGCCAGATCCCTCGCCCAGGTCATGCTACCCTGGTGCTGGAGGCACAGATCGGAGGTTTTGAGATGAGCCGCATCTTCATGGACGGCGGCAGCGGCATCAACCTGATGTTTGCAAGCACTCTAGCAGCAATGCGGATCCCGCAGTGCAGCCTGGAACAGTCAGACACAACGTTCCACGACATTGTCCCAGGAAAGGGCATATTCCCACTAGGCAAAATATGGCTCGACGTCATCTTCGGCAAGACGGACAACTTCCGACTCGAGCGGCTCGAATTCGAAGTGGTGGACTGGCCATCACAATACCACGCCATCCTCGGACGTGTAGCATTCGCAAGGTTCTTGGCTGTCCCACATTACGCATACCTGCTACTCAAGATGCCAGGACCAAAGGGCGTCATCACAGTCCACGGGAGCTTCACCCGATCGGACCAATGCGACATGGACTTCAACAGAATCTCCCAATCATTCGGCATGCAGGAGGAGCTCTCAAGGCTCCGCGAAGTGACGGATAATGGGGCACCCCCAGTCGCACGAGAAAACGCACCCGACATGTCCTTCGACTCCACCGTCAACACAAAGAAGGTGCAGGTCCACCCGATGGATGCCTCCAAGACGGCGGTGATCGCCAACAACCTCAGCCCCGCATAGGAAAGCGCGCTCGTCGAATTCCTCCGTGAGCGCTGGGAAATCTTTGCCTGGTGTCATGCGGACATGCCAGGAGTTCCCAGGGAATTCGCCGAGCACACAATCAACGTCTTTCCAGACACCAAGCCCGTCAAGCAGTCCATCCGGAGACTGTCCGAGCCACGGGCCGAAGCTATCGGGATGGAAATCAATAGACTACTCGCTGCAGACTTCATCAGGGAGATCAAAGAAAGCGAGTGGCTCGCAAATACAGTGATGGTTCCCAAGAAGGACACGGATATCCTACGAATGTGTGTGGACTTCACGTCGCTGAACAAACACTGCCCAAAGGACCACTTCCCTCTTCCTCGGATCGACCAGATCATCGATTCGACTGCAGGATGCGAGAAACTCTCCTTCCTCGACGCCTACTCAGGCTACAACCAGATTCGACTCAAGGTCGAAGATCAAGAGAAAATGGCGTTTATCACACCGTTCGGAGTGTTATGCTACAACACAATGCCCTTCGGGCTAAAGAACGCAGGTGCCACGTACCAGCGATGCATGCAGGCATGCCTGAAGGACCAGATCGGTCGCAACGTCCAAGTCTATGTCGACGACATAGTCATCAAAACCAGGGAGGCAAAAACACCCATCGACGATCTCCGCGAGACGTTCGATAATCTCGACCGCTACAGGATCAAGCTCAATCCCGAAAAGTGCGCCTTCGGCATCCCATCAGGACAGCTCCTCGGTTACTTCATCTCCTAGCGAGGGATCGAGGCGAACCCGAAGAAAATCCGGGCCATCATGGCGATGGAGAAGCCGAAAAACCTCAAGGGTGTCCAGCAGCTCGCAGGACGAATAGCGGCATTGAGCAGATTCATCAGCCGCATGGGCGAGAAAGCCCTGCCATTCTACCAGCTGCTACGCAAGGTAGATAAATTCGAGTGGACGCCCAAAGCTGATGATGCGTTCGAAAGTCTCAAATGACTACTCTCCACCTCGCCCGTTTTGGTCACGCCAAAGGAGCGCGAGCCCCTACTACTGTACATAGCAGCCACACACCAGGTGGTAAGCACCGTGTTGGTGGTCGAACGACCCGAAGAAGGCAAGACCCATGGGGTCCAACGCCCAATCTATTACCTCAGCGAGGTATTAACGCCAACAAAGCAGAGGTACCCTCACTACCAAAAACTCGCCTACGGCATGTTCATGACGGCTCGACGGTAGAGCCATTACTTCCAGGAGCACCAGGTGATGGTCGTCAATGAGGCACCCCTGAACAGCATCCTGAATAACCCAGAGGCCACGGGACGCGTGGCCCTGTGGGGCATTGAGCTGTCACCCCTAGACATCGTCTACGAGAAGCGACTCGCAATCAAATCTCAGGTCCTCCCGGACTTCCTTGTACATTGGATGGAGCTGCAGCTGCCAGACACCCCAGACATGTCGCAGTCATGGACGATGCACTTTGACGGCTCCAAGCGCGAAGCTGGAGCAGGAGCCGGGGTCATACTGACCTCCCCGCAGGGCGACAAGATGAAGTACGTCCTTCGGATGAAATTCCGAGCTTCCAACAACGAGGCCGAATATGAAGCCCTCATCCACGGCATGAGGATGGCGAAGATCTGCGGCGCAACGCGCCTGGTCATCTATGGTGACTCCAACCTCGTCGTCCAGCAGACGATGAACGAGTGCGACGCACACGCCGAAAACATGATCGCGTACCGCGCACTCTACAACGCACTCGAAGGAGAATTCGACGGCTGCAAGCTTCGGCACGTTGGAAGAGAAAGCAACGAGGAAGCCGATAGACTCGCCAACATCGGCTCCACCTACGCAAAGGTACCACCAGGTGTGTTGCTCGAACAGATCTGCGTGCCATCCATCAAGCGGAAATTCCCCAAGGGATCACCCGAAGAAGCAGAACACTCGGGGGCTACGCTACCCGAAGGTCATGAAGGACCCGAGAAACTGGACACAGAAGTCGCCATGGTCAACCTGATGCAGGTCATGGCAGTCGAAGAAACCTGGACGCGACCGTACCTCTAGTTCTTGATAGATGGAGAACTGCCTGACAGTCCGACGGATGCCCGGCACATATCTCGCCGGTCAAAAGCCTTCACCATCATCAACGGCGAGCTGTACAAGCGCAGCATTACGGGTGTACTACAAAGGTGCGTCACCATCAGTGACGGGAAAACCATCCTCCAAGACATCCACGAGGGCATCTGCGGCCATCACGCAGGCAGCCGCTCCCTTGTCGTCAAAGCTCTACGAGCTGGATTCTACTGGCCAACGGCCATGAGCGACGCAAAGGACATCGTCCGAAGATGCAAGGGGTGCCAAAGGTTCGCCGACAAACCACACGCACCCGGGTCAGAGCTCAGGCCCATACCTATAGCCTGGCGCTTCGCTCAATGGGGCCTCGACATGATCGGCAAACTGCCAAGGTCCTCGAAAGGGGGGCACGTCTACCTCCTAGTCACAGTCGACAAATTAACCAAGTGGATCGAGGCCATGCCGGTCACTAACCAAAAGGGCAAAACTGCCGTCAAGTTCTTTGAATCCATTGTCTACAGGTTCGGCGTACCGCATAGCATCATCACCGACAATGGATCGAGCTTCATCTCCAAAGAATTCCAAGACTTCTGCGAAGACCTCGGAATCAACATCACATACGCCTCGGTGGCACACCCGCAAACGAACGGGCAGGTGGAAAAGGCCAACGGTCTAATCGGCGCTGGCATCAAGAAGCGCCTCATGAGCCCACTCGAGCGAAAAGCTGGAGCCTGGACGAAAGAGCTACCATCCGTCCTATGGAGCCTGCGTACCACGCCAAACAGCTTCACAGGCTACACGCCATTCTTCATGGTGCACGGAGCCGAAGCCGTGCTACCAGCCGAAGTACGCCACCAGGCCCCCCGGGTCGTTGCTTACAGCGAAGCCGAATCCACGGCTGCACTCGAAGACGCCGTCGACACACTCGACGAGGCACGAGACATAGCAGCAGCTCGATCAGCGGTGTACCAGCAGAGTCTCCGCAACTACCATAGCCGACGGCTGCGCCCAAGGTCCTTCGTCGAAGGAGACCTCGTCTTGCGACTCAAGCAGGAGCGACCGAAGAAATTCGAATCACCATGGGAAGGACCCTACGTCATCACCGAAGTCATCGTAGGTGGCGCCTATCGCCTCAAGCACGTGGAGTCTGGAGTCGCATACTCCAACCCATGGAACATCGCACACTTGCGACGATTCTACCCCTAGCTACCTACCCCTTTACTTTCAATTAGGCTATTCAGCCAAGGCTACCCAGCCGAACAATATACCTCCTCCATTACGATATAAATAAAGCTATGTGTCTTGCCCCAAAAATTCCATTTTCCTATTCGCACTTTTACTTCATGCTACAAACGCACCCGAGGGCTCCCCCCACCTCACGATTTCGTCGACTGAGGATAACACGTGTACGCCTGAGTAGCTTACAACGTCAGGCTAACGAAAAGGACACGTATGCGAACAAAGAACTACGTGCTCAAACAACAACCAAACCTTTATAACAAAGGGCAAAACACGCCCAGTCAAATATATACAAATTTTACATTTATATCTTTTACTGGCACTACCTATTCTGAAGAATAACCTGAGCCCGCTGCTCAAATAGATCTACAATCTCTTTGGCATACTGCCTATAGCCGCATAGTGCGGACGCATATCCCACTCACCACCATCTGGTCGAAGGGGTGGTCCAGCCGCTACAACGGACAGATCTACATCAGGTCGATGCAGCCTCACAAGGGACAATGCAGCCTTCACTCCCGCGACGAGCTGATGCCGCACCAACTCCTTGACATGATTACGTTCTGAAACTTCGACAGAAGACCAGAAAGGGTTGTCGGCGCCGCATCCAACGGAAACATCACATGCAGAACTGACACGAGCGAAGTCTGCACCTGACGAAGCACCCGCGACACTTGGTGAACGCGATCTTGCACCGTCGCAAGGACCATGGCACGGTCACGATCCATCCAGAAGAACCCGCCGGCTTCCATGTCCTGTTGCGTCAAACAATTGACCCGAACAGCAACACGCTCCTTCTCCTCCCTTGGAGCAAGGTTAGCACCTTCAATACTTGCACAAAGTAAGATGCAATGCCAGCAGGCGCACCCGAAGAAATAGGCAACAGCTCGAAGAAACTTACACTGAAGCTGCTCGGATAACCGACGCAATTCCGCCATTAAGTACTCCTCTCTGGCAGCACCGCAATCCGCCTTGGACTTCCAAACGTCGGCATGACCACGCACCCCAAGTAACTCCTTTTCGAGACTACGAACACGGTCCCGAAGAAAATCAAGCTGTGATGAATCATCCAAGGAGGGCCGCAGCCACGCGGCAGGCGAGGTGTCAACGGGATCAGCACCCGAAGGACCCTAGATCAGCAGAAAGGCAAAGACATGAACACTCAGACGAAGAAGCACTCATTAAGTGCATCAAAAGCCACTACGTGGCACAAGGATTTCTTCATCAACATAATTACAACAAAAGAGACTACAGCTATCCTACAACTACAGCGCCTAAGATGCGGCACCCTAAGTAGCCTCGGAGCCAGATTGCCCCGCCTTGGCTTCCCCCTGCTGCCGTAGCGCGTACTCGTCTAGCAGATCAATCAGCTTTGGCCCATATCGCTTACAGCGAGCAGAATAGGTAGCGAAGGCTACCTCGGATCCATCCGCAGTCGTCGGCATTCGGGAAGTGATCTGGGGCAGGTCCAGCTCCGCTCCAGCCACCAAAAGCCATCGCCAGCCCGACGGATGCGCCGATGCCCTTCTGCTTGCGCTTGTACGCCGCAGGTGCTTTGGCTGATAGTGCCTCCGCCAGAGCGTCAACATCATCAAGGGTTGTGCCCTTGGGGACAAGCTCCTTGTAGAAGCGCCCAAGGACCTCCTTGGCCTTGGCAAGCGAGCTGACGACGATGCTGCAGCGATCTTCGACCGCTGTAGTAGCATCATCTAGAGCACTTCCGTGCTCCAGAGCACCGCGGTCAAACTCGATGCCCGCGGCATCTGAGACAATAAAGAGAAGGAATGAACAAAGCACCGCAGAAGAAAGACAAGAAAACCAAAAAAGATGCAAGTGAAGATACTCACCCGAAACAGCCTTGGCAGCCGCCATGAGCTTGCCAGCCACCTCTCTTTCACGTGCAGTCGCAGCAGTGGCAAGCTTCTCCTCGTGGTCCGTGGCCTCCCGCTGCAGGCGCTCCTTAGCCTCGGCCGCAGTAGCCAGCTCCAGCTCAAAGCGCTCCTTCGCACCAATGGCGACCTCGGCCTTCTTCTTCACTTGACCGAGGCTCTTTTTGAGAGCATCAATCTCACGAAGGGAGGTGTTATGCTCCTCTGCATTCAAAAAATACAAGCGTCAGATAACAGGACAAGAATACACGAATAAGCAAACATCAAAGGCATAATAGCACCTTGAAGCTATTTGAGGCTGGCCTCCAGCACCAGGTGCTCCTGCACCAGTCGCTTGGCATCCTGCACAAAGGGCTATAGGAAGAAGACCTACTAGTCAGGAAAAGGACTCGGGGGCTACGCCCAACAAAAAAAACAGAAGCAAAATACACACACGAAAACGCTCGGGGCCCCCCCTGAGACTCGAAGGAAGAACAAAACAAGAAAACTCTTTTAAAAATGCTCGGGGGCTCCCCCATGGCAGGAGACAAAACTACTTACATGATCCGATGGCGACGCCGAAGGTCCGCTAGCAAAATTCTGAGGCGCAACCACCTGAACCTCCTACGGAAGAGGGTTCGGAGCAGCGCCCTCAGAGGTAGCCACCGTCTGAGGAGGAGGAGACACGACTTTCGACTCCCCCATCATCTCCCGAGCACCATCGCTAGAGGAGTCGTTGGAAGAGTGCCTGCACACGGATAAATTAGTACAAGTACAAAGTAAACAGTAACGAAAACACAGTTTAGAGAAAACTTACGAGTCAAGCTCGCTCAAGTTGAAGACAGGAGGAGTCCTCCGGACCTTCTTCTCCTCTTTCTTCTCTTCCTTCTTTTCTTCCTTCTTCCGCTTCGCTGGCGGGTGCGGCGCTATAGCCTGCACGGGAAGGGCAGGGATCGGAGAGGAAGAGCCTCCATGCCCACCACTGTGACGTTCAAGACACGGTGGGTTCCTAGGAGTCAGAGGAGTCGAAGCATCCTAAGACTCGCTGGAGCTCCGCGATCATTTGCGAGTGTGGTCCTCGCTCGACTCGTTGGCATCTTCAGCCGGAGACCGCGCCAAGGGCAGCTCGGACATGGAATCCACCACATCATTATCCGGAGCATCTGGATATACTTCGGGTAATGGAGGCGACATGCCCGGCACTTTGAAGCTCTACACGAAGAAAAGAAAAATTTGTTAGCAAACAAATGCAAAACAATGCAGTCGAAAATAGCGCTACGTGCACGGATCTACACCTGTGGAACAGGAAGCGAAGAAGAAAACGGAGGAGTCAGCGACTTCCCCGGGATATCCTCTCCAGCCTTGAACTTTAGTAGCGAACGAAGGGCCCTGTCGAGATCTTCCTAGGAGAATTTCTTAGCCGAAACCCTCGTCGGATCACGCCGGCCAGCATAAAGGAACATCGGGTGCGCCCTAGCCTGGAGTGGCTACACCCGATGTTCGAGAAAAGTCCGGATGATATCCACACTGATCACTTCCTTCTCCGGAATCAACTGGAGATCCTCCACTCGACGATAGAGAGCCTCTATCTCCGCCACCTCGCCATCCAAGATCTTGTTTTTCCAGGACCTTTTCGGCTCAATCTTCTGGGAGGGGTCGAAAGGAATAAGACCAAAATCCTGCCCAGGCACTACGGAGTCGCGGATATAAAACCATCGCCTCCGCCAGTACTGGACAGATTCGGACATGGAAAAAGAAAAGAAAAGCAGATTGGGCTTGAGGGAGATGATGCAACCCCCAATGGGGTAAACACCATCCGAACCGGACTGCCTCTTCATGGAATAGAGTTTCCGGAAGAGGCCAAAGTGCGTCTCAATACCGAGCCAGCACTCGCAGAAAGTGATAAAACAAGCAACATGAAGAAGAGAATTGGGGGAAAGATGGTGCAATTGGACACCGTACAGAAAAAGCAGCCCACGAAGGAAGTCGTGGACTGGGAAGGAAAACCCGCGAATGACAAAGGAGAGGAACATAACCCGAAACCCAGCGGGGGGATGGGGGATTACCTCATTGCCTGGGAGTTTGACGGCCTCCCTATCCTGCGGGATCAGGCCCCGCTCGCGAACCTTGCGGAGATCACTCTCCCGCGTCTCCGATCGCCGCCAGCCACCGTCGGTAACAGGGGTAGCGGCGGCATTCTTCTTCCCTCCAGCAGCGCTGGTACCAACCGCAGATGAAGCTTTCTTCGACTTCCCAACACGGTACGGCGGCGCCGGCGGCGAGAGCGCAGGATGGAAGATGGAAATGTGAAGGGATACTCCAGCGCGCAGCAAGAACTCTGAGAGAACAAGGAAGCAGTGAAAACGAGAATAGATGCGGTGAAAACAAACTGAAGTTTTCCCCAATGATTATAAAGACGAAGACGATGCACGACAGCCGTCCATCGAGAAGACCTAACGCCAACGGCAGGATCTGGCCATACACGTGTCAGCATCACAACGAACCGTCGCTAACACGCCGTCTACTACGCGCGGAAATCGAGGCGACGCCGTAATTATCTCCACGCCGCGCGTGACCAGTCAATTCAAGGTTAGATAGTGGGACCCATGTTCGTCCAGTCAAGTCCTCTCTGGCGCAGCAGACGCTTGAGGTCATCGATCGTTAGCACTGACGTCATAAAAAGCTACACTAGCACTAGCTACAATTTCTTCGGCTTCAAAGCTAAGAGTACTCACTCGAATCTACGATTCACCTAATTACTCGGGGGCTACTCCTATCAGGAGCGCTGTCCGCGTACCCAAAAGAGGAACAACATGTTTCAGCATCAAACTATTTCTTCGAGTCCTACGTCGAGTCTACGACTCCACTACGGACTTGGGGGCTACTCCCATAGGGAGGACGGATTTAAGCATCCGAAATTTTTTGTGTCCCACGGACCCGATACTGAACAACGGCTGAATTAAAAGTCTCCGCTCGAGTCTACGACTCGAACAGACACTCGGGGGCTACTCCCATAGGGAGCGCTGGTCGCGCACCCTATGAATTCTTTGGCTGCGATCCTTGGGATCAGTATGCAAAAAACTTTTCGGCAACTCTGCCCTAATTAACGCTAAGTGAGCAATGTCCTCCTTGGCCACCCGAAACACCTCCGTGGTGATAAACATTTGTATGATGTGTCTACGACACAAAGATAAGACCTACAGATATCATCTGATGGCCTGGCAACACACATGACTGCGCTCTGCTAGTAAAAATCTGTGCCAACAGGCGCGATGAAAAATCCCGACGGACGCGTTGGGTACATCATTTAAATTCACTTGAATTCCACTCCTGTAAGTCCTCCGCGGCCTGAGTCGAATTACGCCAGCATATGTCCTAGGTTCGAGTTGAGGGACTCGAGCCTGAAGAAGATCGTGTTGTTTCGTCCTAAGACAGTTAACTGACCCTGATCCGTCGGGTGAGTCAGGCACACACATCAACAATCTCTACACCTGAACTATTGAAATACATAGTCACACCCGAAGGATTGAAGAGTCCTCAGCCGAATCTACGATTCGATTGATCACTCGGGGGCTACTGACATGGTTATACCCCGCGGGTACATGATCTCAGCGTACCTGGTCCAGCCCAAGGAAGGCCCACGGCAAATATACGCCGGCCCATGAAGACTTTCGGGTGGCCCAGGCCCATGACGCCTTCGGATCCTTGGAGAGCAAGACTAGAGTAGATAGGAAACTCAAAGGGGTAAAACCCTAGAATTTGTAATCGACTAGGTCTATGCCTGAGACCTGCCTAAGTCTATATAAAGGCCATGAGGGCACGACCTAGATCTCTCGACTCATACTTTCTCATACACACCTCCACGCCAGATTGCATCTGCGCATCCCTATAATCACCGGTTCTGCCGTAATCAAGAGCAGACAAGCAGGAGTAGGGTTTTCCCTCTGGGGGCCTGAACCTGGGTAAACCTCGTGTCCCGTATTGCTTGTTTGCTAACCGTTCCGCGATCTCCAGCATCCCCATCTTCTCCAAAACTCCAAGTCCATAACAATGGGCATTGACGAGATCAAACCTCGTCAGCAGTCTCATGGCGTCTGACTCCGACCGGGCATTTTTTGGTTAGCTCGCCCTACAAGGCCCTTTTCCAGAGGCCAGAACTAAGTTGGACTACGCCCCTCTGGAAGGCCCCCCTTTCTCTTAGTATTCATATCTTTGTCTAGCAACTTCTCCGTGATCGTCTCCCCTCTGGAGTTGAGGTGGCTAAGCGGAATGGTCCGGACAACGACATGTGTCCACTATGTGGGACACCGGAGATGTGCACCCACATAATGTCCACTTGCTCAGCAGCTTAGTTCATGTGGAGCTTTGTCTGAGAAGCCCTTGGGCCTGCTTGTCAGGCCAATGACCTCGGTGACTTCCTACAGACTGAGGCAAACCATGCTAAAAGGAGACGCCGCCTCTTCTGGCTATTGTTGTGGCCCTTGCATGGACCCTGTGGAATGTGAGTAATAAGATTGTGATTGAGCGGATCTTCCCCACCCGCACTTCTGCCCTTCTTTCTCTTTTCTCACCTTCATGCAGCAGTGTTACCCGCTAGCTAGACTGCGGGATTAGGAGCACCTAGACGGCATCATATAGGCGTTAAGGGTGGCGGCACACCCTTTCGTGGCCCCCGACCATGCGTGATCTAGGGGTTTTTCTGTTTTCTTTTCCTTGGGCTATCTTGTGCTGAGGCCCAGCGGACTATCGTTATTTTCTTTCTTTGGCTTCGGTCGGCCATACTTTGCGGTGGATCTCGTTGTATCTGGATGTTGCTTTATTTATAAAGCGGGGCGCATGCCTATTTCGAGGAGCTGCATGGAAATAACCTTACCTAAGCGTGTGCAACCCATGAATTTTCCATCAGAAAACACACAAAGCTTTGATGTGGCATCCCGCAAAAACCACTACTAGAAAATCGCGGTGTTTTTGTGTTGCGCATCATCATGACATCATCATGCATGTGTTTGACTAAACCTATTCCCCTAAAACCTATATTGTTTTCTAATTATACCCTTCTCTATTTCAAATTGGAAATCTCGGTCTTTTCCAAATATTTTGTTTTGTCTAAAATTATTTATAAAAGGTCTCATAAATAAAACAGGAAAATATTAAACATAAATATTTTTATACCGGGGAGGCCGCCACCTGCCAGACCCAAAGGGCCCAGCTGGCAGCAGCCTACTACCCGGCCCAAACTAGACAAAACCTAGACCAACCACAAACCCTAATCTACCCAAACCTAACCCTAGCCACCCCAAATCTCCTCACCCAACCCCACTTTTCCCTCCTGCTGCCGCCACTCACCCAGGCTCTACACACACGCACTCAGCGACCGACCCTGCTCTCACATCGCCCCAGTGCCCGCACCTGGACCCACCACCGCAGCGGCCCCACACGACAGACGCGCCCACCCCGCACGCTCCCCGCACGCGATGTGCTCTCCCTCGAAACCAAACCCCTTTTCTCCTCTCGCTCCCCCTGTCCCCGCAGGCCGCCGCCTCTCGGCCCGCGTCGCCACCAGCCATCGCCGTCGCCCTCCGCTGCCAGGCCCTCCCTCTCCCGAGGCCGCGGCCGCCTTGCCTCCCCGCCACCAGGCCTCGCCGTCCGCGTCGCCTTGATCCCCGTCGCCTCGTCGAGTCCTGCCCCGCCGCGCCTCTCTCTCCCCTTCCCGCAAGGCTGCTGCCGCCTCTCGCGTTCAGCCGCCGGCGCCCTGCTCGTGCTCTGCCGCCAGGAGCCCGACGCCCGCCTCGTCGCCTTTTTCCTCGACCTCCTGGCTGCCGCCCTGTTTCCCCCACCTCCTCTGCCCTGCATCGCTCCTTCCCATCCAGCGCCGCCGCCACCTCTCAAGCTCGCCCGCGACCTGCACCTCCGGCCCTCGCCGCGTCCCCGCCCGCTGGAAACCGCGCGTCTCCTCCTCCTGCAGGGGCTCTCCATCTCTGGCTCCATCCTCCCCGACCTCCACGCGCCCGGCGTTGCCCGAGCACACCGTCCGGCCATCGCCTCTGCCGCCATACGCTCGCCCTGCAGCCCTCTTCCTCGCGCAGGCCGCCGTCGCACGCCTCCCTCGTCGTCTGCAAGCCTGGCCGCCGTCTTCGTCCTGGATGCCCTCTGCCTTGCCCGACCAAGGCCACCAGAAGGCAGCGGGTGCGCCGTCCCATGCTGTCCATGTGCGTGCGTTCTAACGGTGGTCGGGGCAATCCTAAGTACAAGATCGACGAGTTAACATGGAACCGAAGCTCTCCCTCTCGGATTGAAGATCCCCCGGACCCGAAGACCACATGTGCGACAAGTACTCCTTCCCGGATGCGATGCTCGAGAACCCGAACGGTAAGGACACCGACGCAGAACGCCAAGTTATTCATCCCGGACGCCAAGACCGACCTGATACGTGGGCCCGACAAGATCGACACCGACCAGGGCGAGTCCGATGCGCCCCCGACGCCACACCAAGTCCTTCTCCCCGGAACGCCAAGCTCTTCATCTTGTATCCGACCTTTGAAGACCGATCCCGTCGAACCCTGAACCCTGAGACCGAACCCCGAACCCCGGAACCCCAAGATCTCCCGAACCCAGATGTGTGACCCCTTTCTCGATCCCTATTTTATAAATGTAATATCAAATTGTTGCATATTAAATTGTTCATGCATGCATACTTGTCTGTGGTTTGGGGGCCTTATGCCGATTCACCATATAATTAAATATGGGATCCATATGCGAACAAATCTAGTCTTATATTGGTCCCATATAAATTTGTGCAGCGAACCGGTGATATATTTTGCCATGTTAAGACAACATTTAAAATGCGGGGTATCTAAACAACTAGAACCATATATTTAATTGTCGGGACCCCCGGTTCCGCTTAATTGCCTTAATGCATCGCACCTTTGCCATGTCATACATCATACATGCATCATGCCCGATCTTCTGTCGTAGTATTAAATAGTGCATCCGGTGTTTCTTCTAGTGCTTTGCTTCTTCACGGATTAGGCCGATGAGTTGATGCGAGTGACGCCCGTTCTTCGGATGAACCTTCGGCAATGTTTTCAGGCGAGCATCCCTTCCCCTTCTACCTATTTTGCATTTATAGTCTTTATTTCCTCCTGTTGATCTATTGCTATCTGTGTTGCGATGCTCTAGTTTCCGTACCCGTGATATCCCTTGCGGCCTTATATTGCCTTGGACACATCCTATTACCTGTTGTTTGGTAGATAGTTGGGCCTGCGCGTCGTAGTTGCTTGCTCAAGTGCTGTTGCGTGTCGTCAAGTACCACAGTTGTTGGAGTATTGCCGCATGTTTAATGTTGGAGATGATCATGTCTTTAATTATTGTTTAATAACTAAAATTGAAAGTAGGTAAATGCAGAGGCACAGGTGGGCAATAGATGTTATTTGGTTGTTAACCGTCCACTTGTGTCCCGTAGGACCCCGAGTTCTTGACACCTGTTCCGAGATCCGATTAGTACCTGATTTCAAAGTATTGTACCGGGGGCCACAAGTAGTTTGGGGCTTTATTACTATCCTGTACTTATGCCATGCTTTACTGCTTTATTTAAATTGTGCGAAGTACTGCACCTGTACTGTTTAGGTAAGCGGAGTGTTTTCGCGGTATCGACAAGCCCAGTCTCATTTTCGGGTTCCCAGTCGTTTACAGCCATTGGCGCAAACCCTGAGTCCGTATCGGAGACCGGCCGACTTCGTTGCGGGTAGCTTAGTGGGGTGGCCCCCATGTACTTGCTTTGGATCTGGGAAACGTCATGACTTAGGCCCCGCCGACATACCGATGAGTGTATGTTAACTGATCTGGCAAAAAGGGTCGAAGTGCGTGTGGATACTTTGGTGCACCCCTGCAGGGTTAAATCTTTTCGAAAAGCCGTGTCCGCGGTTATGGACGACTTGGAGCACAGTTCTCGATCATAGACAACTATAACTAAAAGTTACTGTTATAATTTGACTTGTATCCGACATGACTAGTAATCAGCTCCACTGCAACAGAATGGCTAAATAAAAGTACCAACAACTGCTGGGTTTGGGGATATCTCATGCTATTTGTATCTGACTAGTAAGTGTTGCAACTACAACGGAATGGTTAACTAAAAGTGCCCACTGCTTATTATATCAGGATGACTATCTATACCTGACTAGTAATTGCTGCAACGATAACTGAATAAATAAAACTGCCAACGGTGTGAGTTCCTCGGTTGACTTCCTCGTTTGGTCTCGAGGGGGGAAATACCAGGATGGGTATGTTTGGTGGTAGTATCAGGTTGGTTCCGAATAGGTCTTTCTTACCCCTCTCTGATAGCCGCTATTTGTATCGAGTCTCTATAGGTTGTTTAGTGCATGCCGCGCTGCCGCTTCAGTCCACCATACCTATGTAGGCGAGGACCGCCAAATTGTAGCCTCGCCGTGTACTGGCCTCAGTACTGACCGCTCTCTCTTTTTCCTTGGCCCTTTGTCGGCACCCCTTTTGTTTAAGCAGGTTTTGAGATCGACGTCGTTAGCAGGGTTACCCTTCCGGCTTGGCCTGGGCAGGGTTATGGACGCCATTGGTTATTCTTCAGGGCTCTTAGCCCCATTTGCATCTTGTCCGTAGTCGGACGCTCTATCGTTTTCAAGGTGATTTGGATCTTTGTATTGTATATCTGTATTCTTGACTCTTTGAGTCGCTATTGTATATATATGTTTTGTGGGTTCCATCGAGGACTATTGTGTAATGATATTACTTCGTTTTCCACCCGCACGCAAGTGCCTGGTGGGCACCTTTGAATCGTTTCTATGTGGGTTTGGCGGGAAGCGCTGAAACTTGCATAGGGCCGATTCTGAGGGTGTTACAGAGTGGTATCAGAGCTCAGCAGTTGCGATACCCCACAAGTCCAGCCTGTAGGATAACCTAGCTAACGGCCGAAGTAGAGTGTCAAAACTATTTTTGCAAAATCGGTTGGATAGTTCTGATTAGGTATGATTTTTACTTCTTACCCCTCTGCTGCTCTCCTCTCACCTCTGCGTGTTTTGAATCCGCTCTCTTCTCTCTCTTTGAGTCCAGGATTTCTCGTGGTTGGGTTCCATCGTACCTTCAGGGTTTCGCTTCCTCCTTTGGTAACGGTGTTGCTACATCTTTTCTTCATGCTATCCGAGGAACCCTTCTTCTGGTGGACTTCTCTTTGTTCCTTCTCGTGCCTTCCGGTGTTTTCCGACGCGACGACATCATCTATGCTAGATCCGATGCAGAGTCTGCATCACTCCTTTGTTTCTGAACCTTGATTGTCGAGATCTTCAGTCTGATTCCGAGAATGGTTGCACGCTTTTCTACTGATTGTGCAGAGTAATAGTTTGGGTGCGTGATGGATTGGCCCCCATGCCGACTACTCACTCTATTCGCTTGTGTACATTGAAGTGGATGAGAATGCATCGGTTCTCTCTTTCTATCGGAGTTAGAGGTGGCTTTATTTGTTGATACCTCTACCTTCGACCTTTTGTTCCCGGAGTGTTCCCTCGACGATCATGGACAACGACCTCTTGTTAGTGGTGTCGCAAGGATCTACACGATGCGAGAAGATTCAGATCGCCGCCCTTCTTTCCGGTACCATGAGGCGGATCTCGAGGGCGAGATCCATTGTTAGTGGTGTCGAATTGTGGCATCCCGCAAAAACCACTACTAGAAAATCGCGGTGTTTTTGTGTTGCGCATCATCATGACATCATCATGCATGTGTTTGACTAAACCTATTCCCCTAAAACCTATATTGTTTTCTAATTATACCCTTCTCTATTTCAAATTGGAAATCTTGGTCTTTTCCGAATATTTTGTTTTGTCTAAAATTATTTATAAAAGGTCTCATAAATAAAACAGGAAAATATTAAACATAAATATTTTTATACCGGGGAGGCCGCCACCTGCCAGACCCAAAGGGCCCAGCTGGCAGCAGCCTACTACCCGGCCCAAACTAGACAAAACCTAGACCAACCACAAACCCTAATCTACCCAAACCTAACCCTAGCCACCCCAAATCTCCTCACCCAACCCCACTTTTCCCTCCTGCCGCCGCCACTCACCCAGGCTCTACACGCACACACTCAGCGACCGACCCTGCTCTCACATCGCCCCAGTGCCCGCACCGGGACCCACCACCGCAGCGGCCCCACACGACAGACGCGCCCACCCCGCACGCTCCCCGCACGCGATGTGCTCTCCCTCGAGACCAAACCCCTTTTCTCCTCTCGCTCCCCCTGTCCCCGCAGGCCGCCGCCTCTCGGCCCGCGTCGCCACCAGCCATCGCCGTCACCCTCCGCCGCCAGGCCCTCCCTCTCCCGAGGCCGCGGCCGCCTTGCCTCCCCGCCACCAGGCCTCGCCGTCCGAGTCGCCTTGATCCCCGTCACCTCGTCGAGTCCTGCCCCGCCGCGCCTCTCTCTCCCCTTCCCGCAAGGCTGCTGCCGCCTCTCGCGTTCAGCCGCCGGCGCCCTGTTCGTGCTCTGCAGCCAGGAGCCCGACGCCCGCCTCGTTGCCTTTTTCCTCGACCTCCTGGCTGCCGCCCTGTTTCCCCCACCTCCTCTGCCCTGCATCGCTCCTCCCCATCCAGCGCCGCCGCCACCTCTCAAGCTCGCCCGCGACCTGCACCTCCGGCCCTCGCCGCGTCCCCGCCCGCTGGAAACCGCGCGTCGCCTCCTCCTGCAGGGGCTCTCCATCTCTGGCTCCATCCTCCCCGACCTTCGCACCCGGCGTTGCCCGAGCACACCGTCCGGCCATCGCCTCTGCCGCCATACGCTCGCCCTGCAGCCCTCTTCCTCGCGCAGGCCGCCGTCGCACGCCTCCCTCGTCGTCTGCAAGCCTGGCCGCCGTCTTCGTCCTGGATGCCCTCTGCCTTGCCCGACTAAGGCCACCAGAAGGCAGCGGGTGCGCCGTACCATGGTGTCCATGTGTGTGCGTTCTAACGGTGGTCGGGGCAATCCTAAGTACAAGATCGACGAGTTAACATGGAACCGAAGCTCTCCCTCTCGGATTGAAGATCCCCCGGACCCGAAGACCACATGTGCGACAAGTACTCCTTCCCGGATGCGATGCTCGAGAACCCGGACAGTAAGGACACCGACGCAGAACGCCAAGTTCTTCATCCCGGACGCCAAGACCGACCTGATACGCGGGCCCGACAAGATCGACACCGACCAGGGCGAGTCCGATGCGCCCCCGACGCCACACCAAGTCCTTCTCCCCGGAACGCCATGCTCTTCATCTTGTATCCGACCTTCGAAGACCGATCCCGTCGAACCCTGAACCCTGAGACCGAACCCCGAACCCCGGAACCCCAAGATCTCCCGAACCCAGATGTGTGACCCCTTTCTCGAGCCCTATTTTATAAATGTAATATCAAATTGTTGCATATTAAATTGTTCATGCATGCATACTTGTCTGTGGTTTGGGGGCCTTATGCCGATTCACCATATAATTAAATATGGGATCCATATGCGGGCAAATCTAGTCTTATATTGGTCCCATATAAATTTGTGTAGCGAACCGGTGATATATTTTGCCATGTTAAGACAACATTTAAAATGCGGGGTATCTAAACAACTAGAACCATATATTTAATTGTCAGGACCCCCGGTTCCGCTTAATATTGCCTTAATGCATCACACCTTTGCCATGTCATACATCATACATGCATCATGCCCGATCTTCTGTCGTAGTATTAAATAGTGCATCCGGTGTTTCTTCTAGTGCTTTGCTTCTTCACGGATTAGGCCGATGAGTTGATGCGAGTGACGCCCGTTCTTCGGATGAACCTTCGGCAATGTTTTCAGGCGAGCATCCCTTCCCCTTCTACCTATTTTGCATTTATAGTCTTTATTTCCTCCTGTTGATCTATTGCTATCTGTGTTGCGATGCTCTAGTTTCCGTACCCGTGATATCCCTTGCGGCCTTATATTGCCTTGGACACATCCTATTACCTGTTGTTTGGTAGATAGTTGGGCCTGCACGTCGTAGTCGCTTGCTCAAGTGCTGTTGCGTGTCGTCAAGTACCACAGTTGTTGGAGTATTGCCGCATGTTTAATGTTGGAAATGATCATGTCTTTAATTATTGTTTAATAACTAAAATTGAAAGTAGGTAAATGCAGAGGCACAGGTGGGCAATAGATGTTATTTGGTTGTTAACCGTCCACTTGTGTCCCGTAGGACCCCGAGTTCTTGACACCTGTTCCGAGATCGAGCGCGCTAACCACATGTGGGGTGTATGGGCACCCCCATCAATTAGTACCTGATATCAAAGTATTGTACCGGGGGCCACAAGTAGTTTGGGGCTTTATTACTATCCTGTATTTATGCCATGCTTTACTGCTTTATTTAAATTATGCGAAGTACTGCACCTGTACTGTTTAGGTAAGCGGAGTGTTTTCGCGGTATCGACAAGCCCAGTCTCAAGCGGCAAAAAGGGTCGAAATGCGTGTGGATACTTTGGTGCACCCCTGCAGGGTTAAATCTTTTCGAAAAGCCGTGTCCGCGGTTATGGACGACTTGGAGCACAGTTCTCGATCATAGACAACTATAACTAAAAGTTACTGTTATAATTTGACTTGTATCCGACATGACTAGTAATCAGCTCCACTGCAACAGAATGGCTAAATAAAAGTACCAACAACTGCTGGGTTTGGGGATATCTCATGCTATTTGTATCTGACTAGTAAGTGTTGCAACTACAACGGAATGGTTAACTAAAAGTGCCCACTGCTTATTATATCAGGATGACTATCTATACCTGACTAGTAATTGCTGCAACGATAACTGAATAAATAAAACTGCCAACGGTGTGAGTTCCTCGGTTGACTTCCTCGTTTGGTCTCGAGGGGGGAAATACCAGGATGGGTATGTTTGGTGGTAGTATCAGGTTGGTTCCGAATAGGTCTTTCTTACCCCTCTCTGATAGCCGCTATTTGTATCGAGTCTCTATAGGTTGTTTAGTGCATGCCGCGCTGCCGCTTCAGTCCACCATACCTATGTAGGCGAGGACCGCCGAATTGTAGCCTCGCCGTGTACTGGCCTCAGTACTGACCGCTCTCTCTTTTTCCTTGGCCCTTTGTCGGCACCCCTTTTGTTTAAGCAGGTTTTGAGATCGACGTCGTTAGCAGGGTTACCCTTCCGGCTTGGCCTGGGCAGGGTTATGGACGCCATTGGTTATTCTTCAGGGCTCTTAGCCCCATTTGCATCCTGTCCGTAGTCGGACGCTCTATCGTTTTCAAGGTGATTTGGATCTTTGTATTGTATATCTGTATTCTTGACTCTTTGAGTCGCTATTGTATATATATGTTTTGTGGGTTCCATCGAGGACTATTGTGTAATGATATTACTTCGTTTTCCACCCGCACGCAAGTGCCTGGTGGGCACCTTTGAATCGTTTCTATGCGGGTTTGGCGGGAAGCGCTGAAACTTGCATAGGGCCGATTCTGAGGGTGTTACATTTGAGCACCAAGCATTAATGTAATAGATAGTTGCGTGAGCCAATGATGCACAAATGTCCTTGCCACTTCATCATCGGAGTTGGGCAAAACTTTTTTTACTAGAGCTTATTGTAGTACACAGATACATAATCTTCGTGCTAAGGACCCAATGAACCAGTACACCAGAGCAATAACCATCACCAATGATGTCAATTATAGATTGCAAAAGACCGACCTAAAACCACACTAACGAATAGGAAAACCGAATGGATTTCTCTGCCGAACACATGATTCTATGCACCCTCTATCGGCGCTAGAAGCACCACCGAAGGGAAAATATGGCTGGTAGGACCCTATTCTGAGGAGATGTAGCAGTCATCTCACCATCACGAAGAAGACACTAAAAACATTCTAACAAAGAATGAAAACCCTTTCATCGGTGAGAGGTCATGGTCTACCACGTCTCCAAGGTTACAAGACCACTGGAGATGGAGAGCGGACTGGCAGCTTCACCGACAAGGAGGACGAACCCTGGATAGGTTTTACCGATCGCCTGTAACCTTGACCTGCCTTTGATTGATATGCTTGTTGATGGTAAACAAAGAGGTAAAAAAAAAGCGATCATTACTGGCTGCCGGGGCTTGCGGAATCATTGCAACGGAATGACTTTTGATAATCAGCGTCTTGACTCTACAGTATGCTTTATAGGTTCTGTAAGGAATCATTTGCCCTTGTTATGCACATGGCAAAGCCTGGTCGCAAGGAGGATACCTTGTATGCAGGAGGGCCATCCCTACGGTTTTTGTGTAAAAAAGATATGATATTATGACTGAAGACCCGGTTAATGATGAACTGAAGCTGGTTAGTGAAGCTTATAATTTAGCAATTAACTAGTGATATCACAAAGCTGTAAAAAAAAAACTAGATGTATGAACATATACTGGTTGTCAAGCAAGTGGAGTATGTATCCACCGAACTGATAGTCCGTTAATAGCTTGTCCGACCTTCGAAAATCTTGTTTTTTTAGTGCCAAAATCTTGTTACTTGTAGGGTGAGACGCTTACGATTTGTCTTGTGATGCTTAACCTATTAAGTAATAAAGCGTTTTTTATTGAAAAAATATAGTAACTCGTCTTTGTGGATTTTTCTTTCCATGGTCCTTACGAGGAAGAGAAGCAGGATGCAATCACTCCATCCAGATGCAGACAACACACTAAATTAAAGGACCAAACGATGACGTTTGTGCTTTGTCATATCTCACGGTGCGTATGGTATGCAGCATGCAGGCAACGATGCTAGGCCTAGGCTGGTCATATCACCGAGATCACGAAGTATCTTAGTTAGCTGGCAGCATCCCTGTGGCTGTCATGCCAGTTGATCACGTGCGTAAATACTTAAATCAGCGGACTGCGTACGCAGTAAACAATGCAGCTTCTGATTGACGTGTCTGGTTATTAAGAATTAGGGATCTGATACTACTAGAGGGGGAATATACTGACGATCGATCCGTGTGACACCACCTACATATAGTATCAAATGACAGTTTCTTCTCGGAAACCGAAGGGAATTTCCTCACGTAAGTTCATGTGGAAGAATAGAATTATAGAACTGTCCCGTGATTGAGAAAACCGGGTGAGAACCAAATACAAAGGGCATATAGATCTCATAGGTTGTCTAAGAGCAAGTCCAGTAGTTCCCCTATCACCTTCCCGGTAGCGTTCTAAGGGGGAAAAGTCAAAAAAAAAAAAAAGGTCCACCAGTTCCCCGATACATTCCCTGAAAAGTCAGCATCCTCGACCTGACGCCTCCTTCTCCCCTACAGATCGGAGTGGTGGAGGCCTCCCCTATCTGTCGATGTGAGCAACCGCCCGCACCGGGACACTCCTCCCGCCACGAACTCCACCGCGGTATGTCTCCTGTTCTCCGTTTCTTCACTTTTTTCTCTCCAAATCGAGGTCGAAATCGAGATCCAACCCCAAATCGAGCACCAAATCAAGGTCGATATAGAGCTACGGATTGATTTCCAGGGAGGGACGAGGAGAGGGGACGGGAGGTGTACACGGGGGTTGGGCGATGGGTGGGCCTGGGCAGGGCCATGGACAGGACGGGGCTGGCAATTGAGGGACGCGTGATGGGCGATGGACGCGGCGGGGCTGGCGATGGATGGGGCGAGCGCACGACGTTCGGCCCGACGCTGCCGATGCTGGTCGCTGACTCAGGCTGGGCACTGCCATGTGCGTGTGGGAAAATATTTTTATGGGACCTGGTCTACAAGTGGACCAAGTTGTATGATTGACACGTGGAATTTTAGATCTAGAAAATAGTTGTTAATCTTGTTTTTTTTTCACTGTTTTAGACACGTGTTGTATTCTGAAGTTGGTCCACACCTCCAAATCCGTGGACCAGGTTCTATAAAAATATTTTCCTCCTGTGAGGCTGCTAGGCATAGCGATGGGCGGGGCTGGGCACGTCGACGCTGGTCGCTGACTGCTGCAGATGTGTTGGTGTTGTTTCAGGCTTGCTGTGTTGCTGTGTTTCAGAAACTCATAGATTTCTTTGTATTTTTTTAGATTTCAACAATGGACAATCATAGTTTTACCGATCTTTTGCATGGTGATGCCGGATTGAATGATTTGTGGCCTGAAGGGCATGGAGAACAACACATCAATCTTGAAGGTTATGAAGAACAACACATCAATCTCAAAGAGTGTCAAGAGCTACCCCTCCTATAAAAGCAAGCGGTAAAAAGCATGGGTTTCGAAAGCTAGCACTCTTAAATCAAGTGCTTCGAAGAGGCAAGAAAATTTAGCAAGGCTGAAGACTTGACTTTGTGTGATGCATACCTCGAGATAATTCAAGATCCCATCATATGAGTCGACCAATCTCGTGATTGTTATTGGAAAAGAATAAATACTTACTTCCATGCCAGCAAAACTGAAGACTCGGATAGAACACAAGGTTCTCTTCAACATTGTTGGGTTGTTATTCAAGAACAAGTGAATAAGTTTTGTGCATGTTATGATCAGGTTCTGAATAGAAACCAAAGTGGGATGACACATGACAATAAGGTAACACATATTCTTGTACTAATGCTTATTTATCGGTGCATATGTTCATAAGTATTTTGTACTAATGATTATGTATCACTGCAGCTATCTCAAGAACTTGCTAAGTATGCTAGTGATCTCATTAAATCATTTGGATTGATGCATTACTTTGAGAAGTTGCAAGACACTGAGAAGTGGAAATCTCGGCCCAAACTAAAAAACAGAAGATGTCCTCCCTTCATACTCTAGGTTCATCATCTGCTAGTGTGTTCGAGGATGAAGCTACATCTCCCTCCAAAGATGCTCCCACGAAAAGGCCAATTTGTGCCAAGCGGGCTAAAGAAGCACTACGACGAGGTAATAGTTCTTCCAATACAGGTAATAGTAGTGCCATGGATTCGTTTGGTGAGATCTTGGAGACCAGGGAGTCAAAGAGACAAGAGAGATTTGAGCTCATGATTGCAATGGACAAGCAGAGAGAAGAAGAAAGGTTGGCAGAAGAAAAAATAAACTTGCAATAAAAGAAAAAAAATTGCATTGAAAGAAGAAAATATACAAATCATGAAAATGGCAGAATAACCCATGACGGTGGAGGAATATAGCAAAATAATAAGCATGAACATTAGTGGTATGGGGGAGGAAGAACAATAATTCTACGGAATAAGGAAGAGCCAGATAACGAAGGTTGTTTAGACGCTTCAACACCATGGATCGCACGACACCAACCAAGGGAAAAGGAAACCGTAACAAACGACAAAAAAATATGAAAGAAACCAAATCGGCAAAACAAAACAAGATGTAAACTCCAAGCCTGCGTACATCACATCGGCAAACTCATTTAGGCAAGTGGCTCTATGTCATTACCATCTGATCCAAAATACTACTATAACTCGTGACGTCGCACGTTGCCACGGATATACAGCTTCAAAATGCACGCATCTGCAGCGAAATTCTACAGGAATTTTTGATGCAGCAATGGACGATCTTCTTTATCACAAGGACAAAAAAAAAGCTTTGCCATGGACGGCTCGGTTAGGAGACTTTGGAAGGCAGCTGCATGGAAATAAAGCTCAGCTAGCTGGTTTGTCATGCGTGTGCAACCCATGGTTTTTCTCCGAGAAAACACATAAATCTTTGAATCCCAAGCATTAACGTAATAGATAGTTTTTTCTAGCAAAATTTTAAGGATCTATTTGTTGGGGGTTGGGGGAAGATACATAAGTCATCTCATCACCATCTACAAGGCTAATGGTATCATCAGAAACTATAGTGATCTTCTCCTCAAACAGCGGAACAACTGTTGTCATCATGTTCTTCATGCATGAGAAACATGATCTCCTCTATCGCAGCAATCTGGCCTCTCTCACGATCATTATCATTGTCGGTTTGCTTTTGAATTTTCTTCATTTTCTTTTTGTTTTTCTCCCATTGTTCATAATGCCACTTGATGTGGCCCTCCCATGACAGTGATGGCATATAATACCAGCATACTTGTCTTTGCCTCTTGATTTGCTTGTACTTCTTTCTCCTCTCTTACTCAGACATTTAATCTTGCTTCTTCCTCATAACTCAGCCATTAACATTCAAAATGTGAGGAAGATCTGTTCTTATTAGCAATTTTTCTGAATCCTTTATTTAGTATCTTGGTCTTCACAACGTCCAAATGACAATTCCGTTAGGTGCTGAATTGCACACGGTGACCTTAAAGGTCTCCCAAGTGTCTGATAATAAGCCAAACTAGACGGATATGCGAGCTTCGCCTCGCCATCGACATTTCGTTTGGCACAAGATTACTGGTGAAATATAATTGCAGGCGTGTCTTCATTTGTGCCACTGTGATGAACGACACTTCTCTCATGAACCTTATTTTTTATACAACAACGAAAATTTGGAACATTCAAATAGGATATCAATATGAAATGTCTATCTAGATGTACATTTAAAAAATATTCTATGGACATCACTTTTAGATATTTGCAAGTACCATTAACAATAGTAGAACAAAAGGGCTTCGGCGCGCTGCCTGTCCTACATTGTCGCACGGATAGGCCTGCAAGGTGTATGGCGTTGTAATTTTGGACATAGCCAGCCATATCTACTCATTTACTCTAGTTGTGTGCCTAGATATCCTAGAATTGCTCTACTCTTTGTACACCAAAAAAGCACCTAGAAAAAGATGGCAGCTAGTTAGCTGGCATAAAGCACACATAAAACAAGTATAATAAAAACGAAATTGCAACATCAAGATCTAAAAGAATATTGATCGAAAACATAGCATCCACGATCTCCTCGAAGAGGTACTCAAAAACCCATAAGGTGAGCAAAGACCATGTTGTCGTTAACACGGACAATAGATCAAACACTGATGCACTACTAATACAGGTAAATTCCAAAAAGCCTCACATATAGAAAAAATATCGAGAACTAATATATTGTCATTTCATTCACTC
The DNA here is from genome assembly GCA_916181665.1 of Avena sativa. Lineage (NCBI taxonomy): Eukaryota > Viridiplantae > Streptophyta > Magnoliopsida > Poales > Poaceae > Avena > Avena sativa. Next base: position 16,076,792 of record OV702279.1, on the reverse strand, counting down.
CTCTACCATCATCATCTCAAGAAACTCCAAGCAACTTATGCAGAGGTCCCTTTGTAATATACACTTAAATAGATGCTTGACCAGGTTAGTTATTGCACCACTCTACATATATATGGGTTTGATACATGTTCTGTAGCGCAACACTATGCAGAAACAACCTACCTATCATGAACACCATTCACAAGATTCTTCCCATCAGTCCATCTCCTATACACCAAATAACTTACATATCAAAAGACGCATCCTTAGAGAAAGACTTTAGGAACCTCTTTGAGAAAACAAAGACCCTTCATGGGCACTTTACTCTGCCCACAACGACTATGCACCAAGAATTGAACACCAAAGCATATGCCAAAGGATCTGCCACCACATCCGGCAAGTCGGCTGAAACAATACCATCAAAGAATTCTGATGAGGTCTCCCTAGAGAAATTCTCAATCCGGCCTCATAGACAATCTAGCCAAATCACCATCTGAGCATGTGGAAACCCCCTTTTCTGAAACTGAACAAGGTAGAAAGCTGAAAAATAAAAAAATGTCGAGAAATCAACACAAACCATAAAACAACATATGCAGAGGAACAACAAAAAGAATAAATACAACCACATGCATCCACGGGTAGGCCCGCGTGCACTACCATCCTTCACCTCAGCATACAACTCATCTAGCTTCATCTTGAAAACATATCTTTAGCGAAAATCATTGTTTCGGTATCATGCAAGGAACTGTACTTAATAGCCCTAGCGAACTATAGCATCTTGATTAAAACATACAACATATATGTAGTAGCACTGGCGGACCATCAGGGGGGCGAACCTGGGACGTCGCCCCCCAGCCCATGAAAAAGTCGCCTAGTATTTACAGGTATTTGGCCCATTTTACAATTAAACTCACCCGGAAGCCCTTTTTCGTCCCCCAGCTCGTTTGCCACCCCGGGATTTTGGCCCAAGGTCCGCCAGTGTGTAATAGTATACCTAACAAAATTGTAATCCTTAGATTCCACCGTATATCCAGAAAAGAAATAGTCTACTCTATACATACAATAGAGCCAAGTCTAAACAAAAAAAATGTCTGACACGCACATTCATCCCGGAGAGCATCCTAAATAGAGTGTTGCGAACACCTGGCAGATGACCTGCAGAAAAAGACAATATGTTCAGAATACAGCTGGAACCTTCTAACAAATCATAATACCTAAGCTAATTGCAGTTGACATTGACAAACCTTTTGGTAATCCTGATTGTGCAAACCAAAACAAATATATATCAACACCTAGTAGCATGCCTTCATCCTAGATACATAATTCAAAGGTGCATGCTTCAAGCAAGTAATAAAAAGGATAATTAGGGAATGTAAGTGTACTGGGACAATACGCTAAGATTTTTTGCCATGTTCAGAAGCAAGATAGGCTACAATTCAGATATATTCCATGTGTCTAGTGGGAAGGGGGGAGGGGTAAAGCTATATTATCTCAGCAACCCAATTATTATCTATTGATATGTTGAAAGTATAAAATAAAAATAAAGGAGGATTCATGACATGTAGAAAATAAGCATCAGTAGAGATATCAGGAGCATCAACTATTCATACTTTCCACTTAAACTAAACTACCGGTCGGGTTAATTCAAGTTTTATGCAAAAGCAAACTAATGTTGACACAACCCAGAGGATTGAACCATGAAACAAAACAAACTAAGGCGACGGGAGAAAGACTCGTGTATTAAAAACCTAGTTGTTAGGATACACCGATCCTAGCGTACATGTTTCTATTAAGAAGCATGTGCAACAACTCAAGTCTGTCCTTTCTATCGGTGAATATAGCCTATCCATCACCAGTGCAAGCTTAGATATATCAATCAATCCCGAAATAACTTGAATCAATGCATCCCTACAAACAACAATGGTCACAGTCAAATAAAAAGGCCCAACGGACTTTCTTTAGGTAATGGTCCAATCATGGCTAAGTAAAAATAAACCTAGAAATACTATTTTGAAAGAGAGCAAAAGAAACTACCGTGTGGTACTCCTTATACATCATGTACGAAAACAACACCTTCATACATTGAAATAGAGAAGAGCCCCATGGTCTCTGGTATCTAGCAGCCATGGCGAAAAAATGTCTGACTAAGCCTGAGGTACTTTCCACACCATTGGCCATGAATCTGAATTAGACTTGCAATGAGTGCTGCCAAGAGCAAGTACTTCAGAAGATCTGTAAGAGATTTTGGAAAGCAACTGAAATGAATCAACTAAAATTTCAAAGGTAGTCCAAGATTAAGAATTTTATTTCCTGAAAGCTCATCTGGTTCCTGATGTCACAGAAATTGTGCAACACACGGTAATCAATGAAATAAAAGATAACAGAACAACTAAACTAGAAAATCAACCAGCCTTACATAAGCGGGAAAGTGAACGGGACAAAAGCGGCGAGTACCAGTAGCCCCACGCCACAACCTACAGCCCAAAAGCGTCGTAGAAACAAACAACACATTAAGGAAATGAGGAGACGCGGCAGTAAAAATAGACAAACACATAATAAGAAATAACAAACTCCAGCCAACCATGATGCCTCCTGATAGCAGGCTGAGACCTAGGTCGCAAACACAGGCCAAACACCCTGCCCCTGGCCAGCACAGCAAGAGCAATGATGCCTCAATGTTTCACCTGCTAAACCAACCTCAAACCCTCGCCGTCTCGCTGGCAAAGGCAAGATCTGATCTCAAACGGACCAGACAGATGAAATAGAAGGAAACCCTCTGTGGCATAACAAACCACAACAACCACGACTGAACACATGGACGCCAGCTGCAGCATCCTGTGCCAGCCGCAATGCACAGATGCAACACGGTCAAATGACCACCATCGAGAGACCGTGCTTGCCGGGGCTACCAAACAGCATCACATCGTCGACAGATGTCCTGGAATGAGCCACAACTCTCCGGGATTTAGATTAGAAGAATTATAGAAAAGCAACATGAACATAATGCTTATTAGAGTTACCGAAATATAATGCTAATACCAAAACTATTGAGTTCTCGGTTCTTCCATTAGGTCTCATTCTGCTATCAAGTGAATCTTAATTCTAAAAGTTAAAAAGCACATACATGCCAGATGTAGCTACCAATTCATGTTAAAGATATCTAGACAGACCAAAAACTTACCGGAGTTACAGAGGTGTAAATGCCGATATCAAAACTCTTCGGCAGGTACTCAACTTTTCCATTAGGTATAGACCAAATGAGATACTCCCTCCGATCCATAATACTTGTCGTTGAAGTGGATGTATCTAGCACTAAAACATGTCTAGATACATCTATTTCAATGACAGGTAATATGGATCGGAGGGAGTATCTAATATACATTGACTTGGTTCTTATAAAAGCATAAACAAACACTTGTTAGGCATCAAAATCACAAACGAGAGCACCATATATTGTTGAACCTTTTCTGGAATCATGTAGAACCAACTATGATGCCCACGATCTGTCTAACAATGGATACAAAAGTATGGGAGGAGGAGAAGATCGACCTGCAGATGGGTGTCAGTCTCATTGAACCACTCGAGCTGGTAGTCGGGGAGGGTGCTTCCCACACCAATCGGAGCCATGGTGCTCTAGGCTGGGAAGGAGAAGAAAGGTCAATAACGAATGTCGTGAATAGAGAAAATATAGGGCAAAAAAGTGTTGTGGGGAAGGTGAACCAGTGCCTTCCGGCAAGATATGTAGAGTGCCGCGTATCACCGCCGCGTGCCATACGTACCTCGCAGGGATGCTCCTTGTGCAAGACAACCTCGGCGAAGCCATGCTCGCGGCCGTCGATGCAAAAACTTCGCTGAGCAGATTGTTCTGCGAGGAAACCGACTGCATCATCAATCGAGATATATTCCACCGCAGAGAGCATCATCTCTTGTAAGTCAACGAAAAAGAACAAATGCAAAAGGCAAAGAATCGAAGAGAAAATCATAGCAGGAAGACAACGACGTGCAGAAATCCCCATAGCGCCGGCAATGAATCTCACTCATAGAACCATTTTCAGAATATAGTATCAAATAAAGTACCTAAAGCATTTTCAGCTAGTGTAAGATCAGCACCTAAAGCTAAAAGTTACAGGATCAACGTGCAGAATTATCTGTCACATTATATCCATTGAACATGCCCTGTGTCCGATTCTTCCAAGTCACCTACGACTGTCATTTGTCAGAGAAAAAGATCTTAAGCCGTTAAAACCCACGAAAATACATACTCCCACTAGAAATTTGACGTTAACACATTTGAGATAACAGGATATGGTCACTGGTCAGCAAAGCTGTAAACCACAGGATGGAAATAGAGGCAACATTTGCTCCCTTCACTGTCCAAACACCCACTGGTAATTACAAGTTAACACCAATAATCCATAATCAGTTTGTAAGTCCTAGAGGGGATATTTAGTAGGACATTAGTACGAAAACCAAAGAAAGTAAACGCCTGAAATGGGGATCTATCGGTACTGCGACCAGCTGGCAATCGATCCCTAGTTCCTCACCTACCATGACACCACTTGAATATCCGACGATGGTGTTGATCGGACCCTCGGGCCGAGAATTAGAGGGAAGGGGAGCCGAATCGAGCGCCGCTTACAAACGATCAGAAATCGAAAAGAGGAGCCATCTCCTTCCCTTCCCCACAAAAGGAGTAAATCTAGGAGTATCAAAACCTAAAGTCCTAAACCAGCGCGAGCCTCTAGAGCCGCCTCAACGAAATTCGCCGCTGTTGAGAACGCCCCACCCGGAACGGAACCGACGAAATATAACATCACCACTGAGAAAGGGGTTTCCTCACCTCTGGTGCAGAGAGCAGAGCCGCGGTCCCATCCGATGGTTGTCGCCCCGTGTATGTACATCCACATTGTACCGGACGCTGCTTCAGAGAGAAAGGGAGAAATCGTGGTGGCAGGGGAGAGAGAGGTGAGGAAATCCGAACCTACTGCGACAACTACGCCCGCGGTGCGTATTAGACGCCGGACGTTGTCCTTTCATCCAGGCATGATCCGGTGGTAGAGTTCCTGGTCGTGGCGCGTGTGCCGGCCATAGCCTACGACCGCACAGAGGTGCGAGAGGCCATGGCTAGCCGATGCACCGTCAGAACGACGGGAGCTCGAGGAGGGGAGTGTGGAAGAGAGTGGCGGCGCTAGGGTTAGGGTTTTCGTCCGCGGGGAGAGGTGGGGGAAAACGGAATGTTTTGGATGCGGTGTTTGGGGGCGTAACTTCTATAAGCAGCAACGATAGCAACGTAGACCCACTGGCAGAGACACCAAGCTGCAGGGCGCACGGCAGGTGCCCTGAGAAGCCTTCCTGCATCTCACGATTAAATAATTAAGTAATAGCAACAAGGCTCTCAATTCATCTTTAAATGTGATTCCCATTGAATATAGTTGAGTTATAATGTTCTAAAATTTATTCACATGATCTGTAATTGGAGTGCCCTTCTTCTACCTCAAACGCATCAATTTTTTAATCAAGAACATCTTGTTAATACCTTATTTGTAGGCATACAACTCCTCCAATTTCTTCTATAAGGTGTGTGCATGTGTCTCATTAATAATATGGTTCAAAACATTATCATTCATCTATTGTCGGATGAACCCACAAGTTTGGAGATGAAGTACCTCCCACTAATTTCCTTTCATGTCACTAGGCATCTCAGTGAAAAACACCGACTTTCACTATTCCTTCACACATAACAAGTCCTTCATCTTGCTCTTCAAGGCTTGGTAATTTGTACCATTCAAAGATATCAGTATTCACTTTCATCTTTTACCACAAGCAAATGCACTTAGCCCAAAACAAACCTTGTTCTAAAACTATATACAAACTAAACCTAAGCTCTCATACCACTTTGTTGGGGGGGGGAGGAGATATACAACCCCATAGCTTGCAATGAACTCCGAGGATAGCTTCAATCAACAGATATACAGCGGAAATAAAACAACAAACATATGCGTAGGTGACACGAGGATTTACATGAAAAAACCTCCTCAAGGTGAGTAGAAAAAAACGGCTGTGGACCAACCGGTCCACGCGATCTTCACTATGAGCAACCTTGATACAAAGTTTTTCCTAAAACACCTAGAGATATGCAAAATACTCAGAACGTTGCCAACCGACAACAACAACCACTTGAAGGGGAGATTACAGCAAAGTAGAGTATCACAGCTTATGACCTCTTCGGTAATAAGAAAAATTATCTTAAACCACATACCCAAACAGCACCGAACCTAGTAGACAAGCTGACATACGAGTTCCCAATATACATACCAAATTTCAGTTCAAACGAACACCGTTTGCCTGTTCAAACTGTTCGTCTACCAAAACTGCTATGTGCTGAAACTGCAGTAGTCCAAACTGACTAAACCACTTTCAAATCTAATTCTACACTGTCCCAAATCTCAAACCAGCTAACTAGATCGAAGTACTCAAAGTGAGAAAAAATCACCAAGTTTGGAGCCGATCCAAGCACGTTTGAGCCTCCAAACACTAGCTTGAAGACAGTTTGGTCAGATCTCAGAAATCTCAGAAACCTATCCTTCTTCTTCTTATATTCTCACTAGGTTGTGGTGTTCTTGTGTGTTCTCTCACGCTCTCTCAGCAGCAGCCATGTTGGCTTGCTTCTCTCACTTGCTCTCCACACAACCACCAAGAGTGGATAGGGTTTCCGTTTCTACTCCTCTCATAAGAAGCACCTCATCCGTTGAATATGAATATCGATCAATGGTTGAAAAGTGTTGGAATTTTACGGGATGATGGCCCAACACTACTAATAATTATTAACAACAATATAAAGAGATACAAAAATTATAAAAATTACAAATAGATTACTCGACCACCTAGAGTCTAGCGACGACTACAAGCACTAGCGTGAACCAGTGATGCACAATTGTCCTTGCCTCAACATCACCCGTGTTCAGACAAATCTTATTCTAGTAAAGCTTGTTGTAGACAGGGCCGGAACTGGGGAGAGACAGGGTGTGCGGCTGCCCAGGTCCCCAAAATTCCAAGGGCCCCTCCCCAGCCGGTGATATACTACATGTATGTATACGTAATAGGCATTGACACTCTGACAGCCAGGGGCAGAAAATGAAAAAAAAGCCTAATGGACCATGTAGTGATCGTGTAGATAAGGATACACAATAAGCTATCGTGATCGTCTGCTCAACTAGGTGAGCTGCGCCCAGGCCACCACCGACGTAGGGCGTGTTTGTGTGTTTCGTCGACACAGCGGTCAGCCGATCAATGATGAGTGTTCTTCTAGCCACGCGATCAAGGTAACAATTCATTGTGGTTTAGGGTTTTCATTTTCGCTTTAATTTTTCTTAATTTCGGTCATCCATCGTCAATTCGTTGACTAGTCGTCTCGCCGATTTCAATTTCTAGGCACCCGATCACGAGAATATGCCGTGATTGCCGATGTGATCAATTGGAGGTATATTGAATATTGTGTGACTAATCCCTAGTATGTCCATTGCATACGATATCTTATTTACCGTGACTGTTGCAAAGAAGTTTTTAAAAGTTAAAATTATTGAAGAACTATATGGTGTCAACAACGACTCAAGAAAGGTTAAATGATTTGGCAACATTATGTATCTAGAAAAGATTATTGAATGACACCAACACCGACCCCATCATAAGTGTCTTTTGCATTGAGAAATGCTAGAAAAAAAATCAAAGTAATATGTATAAATTCTTTAATATGCATACTGCTTTTGGATGCATTGAAGTGTCACTGACAACACATATTTATGCGTATAATATCTGTTACTATTATTGTGTTGTCTATATTAAGGGCCCCAAGTTTAGTCTCACCCAAGGCCCCCACATTCTCAGGGCCGGCCCTGGTTGTAGGAGACAGACATATAGTCTTTTGTGCTAAGACCCCAAGCATGAATCATCGTCAATGATGACAACCGTAGGTTGGAAGAGAGCGACCTAAAACCACATCAATGAACAAGAAAACTGACAAGATTCCTCCGCTGAACACATGACTATGTGTCTCTATCCGCGCTAGACACACCGAAGTGAAGATAGGACCGGCAGGACCTTATTCTGACTTCGGGATACGCCGTCGTCTCACCATCCCCAAGAAAACGCTGAAAAACATTTTAGAAAAAGAACGAAAACCCTTCCGCTAGTGAGAGGTTATGGGTCCGCCACGTCTCCAAGGTTCCAAATCCATCCAAGGCAGAGATCGGACCGACAGCGTTCGCGGCAAGGAGGACGAACCCTAGATCAGTTTTACAGAGACTTACCGATCGCCTCTCTGCTGGAATGTAAACCTGACCTGCCTTTGATTGGTATGGTTGTTGATGATAAACAAAGAGGTAAAAAGAAAGTGGTCATTACTGGCTGCCGGGACTTGCGGAATCATTGCAAAGAATAACTTTTGATAATCAGCGTCTTGATTCTAGAGAATGCTTTAGGTTCTTTAAGGAACCATTTGCCCTTGTTATGCACGCGGCAAAGTCTGGACTCAAGGAGAACCTTACGTATTTATTCTTTGATTGTCCCCTGGCCAGATATAATTGGAGTGTGATTGGTAGTGCACTGGGTAGAGGAGATAGAACTCAGAATTTTTTCAATCTATGTCAAAACTGGATTGCTAATTTTTCTGGTAGAGATAGGGTGGTGGTAATGATTGGTGTAGCTAGCTTACTGTAGAATTTATGAAAAATAAGGAATGATGCTTGTTTTTAACAAAAAGTCTCAAGAGACCCTACTGTTGTAATCTTCTCTCTTTGTTGCTTGTTGGACGACTGGAAAATACTGCAGAAATAAAAGGTACAAGGGGTGCTGCAGGAGGTGTATGATCGTCTAAGAATAGGAGCAAAAGAAGTTTTTGGACGTCGCCATGAATGGGCTCAAGGGGCGAGGAGAATCTGCGACAGGTGATAGTTTGATCAACTAAAAGCTTACGGGAAATATTTTGTCTTTTTACAACCTTTTGAAGTGGAACGCTCTGAGGGATGCAATGTTTTTTTTAACTCCTGCTTGTAGGTTAAGTAGCTCTCACCGTTGTTCTTTGCCTAAAATTGATACTGTCTAGTTTACTCTCCGTTGTTTCTTAGCAAGTCGGATGCAACGATGTTTGTAATAAGAATACTCACCTTGTTACAGACTTCATTCTCATTAATTTAAAATGGGGGCTATGTGGCCCTTTCAATAAAAAAAATGCCTGCACTCAAGGAGGGTATGCAGGAGGGGCTTGATACCTTGTAATTTATTTGAACACTAAACTTTTAGTGGCATCCATTCCACGGCTTTCTCTACTGTTTTTGTGTCGAAAAAATCATATTAATGACTCAAGACCCGGTTAATGACGATCTGAAGCTTGGTAGCGAAGCTTCTAATTTAGCAATTAACTAGTGATATGACAAAGCTGTCCAAAAAACAAAAAACCTAGTGGTATAACATATACTGGTTGTCAAGCAAGTGGAGTATGTATGCACCGAACTGTTTGTCCGTTAATAGCTTGAATAACCAACATCTTCTGTTTGCCGCTTACATTTTTCTATTCTTCTAAATGTAGTAGTACTACTTGTCCTGCTGATCCATATGGTAGTTCATCTTTCTAGATAGCCTGGTGAACTTACAAAGGAAGAGAATAATGCTAGGCCTGGGATGGTCGTCATATATCAGAGATCACGAAGTATCTTAGTGAGCTGGCAGCATCCCTGTCTGTCATGCCAGTTGGTCACGTGTAAATACTTAAGTCAGCGGCCGACTGTGTCTGTGCATGCTGTAAACAATGCAGCTCGTGACTAACGTGGCTGGTTAAGAATTACGTACTAGGGATCTGATGCTCGATATCCGTGTGACACGACCTACATATACTATCAAATGACAGGTTCTTCTCGGAAACCGAAGGGAATTTCCTCACGCAAGTTCATGTGGAAGAATTGAACTGTCCCGTGGTTGATAAGGAAATCGGGTGAGAACCAAACACAAAGCAGGGCACATAGATCTCATAGGTTGTCTAAACGGTAGAAAATGGCCATATGCACCATTGGGATGCAGAGCCTGGAGTTTGAATCTCTTTTTTTTTAAGTCGATAAACGGCGAGAGTTGAGATCTTTTTTTGAGCTGGAGCAAAAAGAAGACGCACGCACGAAAAACCCCCTAACTCTCGCCCCTCAATCGTCTTCCCGAGGGCGACGGGCCCTCCCCCAACTCCGTCCGCCTCCTACCCTCCTCCATCCTCCCCCTCCGTCACCGCCGCCGGTATAGCTCCCCAAACGAAGCCCGGGCAACACCGGCGGCGGCGGCTTTCTTCTCCACGCGCTATGGAGGACGTGTCGGGGCTCTGACTCCATGGCGGTGGTGCGGCTCGGAAGCCCCTAGTCGGGCGCGTCCGGGTGGACCTGGCGGTGGTGCGGAGCTTCTCCGCGGGTGCCATGGACGTGAGGTGCAGCCGGCGGTAGCCCCGGCCAGGATTTGGTCGCCTTGGGCCTAGATGGGCTCGGGCAGGCCCCATATGGGCTTGGGAGGGCCGGGTGCTGCGTTTGCGCTACTTTCTGCAGGTGATGATAACCTAGGCTAGAATAGAGGACGGCGACGCCGCGACCTGCCCATTGCAGCAGTGCGGCTAGGGCTTCATGGGCCCATCTAGGCACGGTGTGCCTCGGCTCATCTGTCCGGTCGATGACTGCCTCTTGGCGGTAGAGATGAGTTCCTCCTACGGGCTACAAGGTTGTTGTCTCTCATTTCGACACTATTTGTGTGCCCTTGTGGGTCAGACCACACGCGAGTGTCCATGAAGAGACTGTGATGGTGACTTCAATATCGTGGTTGTTCTGTTCTGCCAGGGTTTTTTTTGTAGGGGTGGTGGTCGGGAGAAATCCATGTTGACTCATCCGACGCTGACGCGGTGCCGCCTTTGAGTATCACCAATCCTTCCCGGAGGGCGTCGAGGGAATTCTCCGTCCCCACTTTACTCTGAGTGCCAAGGGAAACCCTAGGACAAGGTCCGAGTAGCAACGCCGTGTTGACGGTGCTTCCCTCTGAAGGTGTTGCTTGGTACTCGGTGCTTCAGGGTGCTTGGAGCGTGGTGGGCCAAAGTCGAAGGGCGCAACAGTTGCGAGTCATCGTCGCTTCATCAATTTGCCATTGTCTTCATTTCTTTTCTTTTGGGTATGTTTGCGATGTTGCCCCAGCATTGCCTTTGTTTCGAACTCATATTTCAGTGTGGTTGATATTAATATAGCGGGGAAAAGCCTATTTCGAGAAGAGTTGAGATATTTTTTTTTGTGTGTGTGGCTCAATTTAGTCCTTGCACTCGCAATTTACAGAATTTTAACCATGTATTTGTCGATTGGAGTCGATTTAGTACTAAACCATGTTACCAATGAAAATGCATTGACACGGACAACATATGAATATGGATCTCACTCATAGAAGACAACTGCCTTAAAAGAGCACAAATCAACTTCAATACTCCTAAGTTATACTTCCCTACATCAAACAAAGCCACCGTGAGCATAGTGATCTTCTCTTCGTCTGATTTTTCTTAAACAAATCAGTTCTTACAACTTCGGTATGGTCTTCAACTTCAAATTTGGTTGTTGGATGTTCACATCCTCATTCAAAGAAAGGAAAAAACCCATTGGCCATCAGAAAATCTTCGTACACTTAGACCACTTTCGGAAATTACATCCACCAGACTACTTTAACAAAAAAAAAGATATTTTAGCTAAAATCCACCCGACGAAAGGAAACCCAAATAAAATTGGAGACAAATCAAATTGACCTCATTCTGACTAACCTTGTGATTAGGGCACTTGAAGAAATCCATGTCCTCATTCTCATGGATGTCTAGGAGTTGAACTTCTTCACATAGCGCACGTTGAATGAGTCGCACTTGATGATAGTCAACTCCCTAGTGGGAGCACGTTACTCCTTCGTGCCTAAGCTAGAGCCATGGGAGCCACTGGCCATGCTCTAGCCCCAACTACGGGAACCGCTCTCCGGAGAGGAGATCAGGGCAGAGGACAGGGAACGAATGGATAAAGAGGGTTAAGAATTAGAGAAAGTGGGGGTTTTAGAGCAGAGGATATCTAGAAATAACAACTTTTTTTTTTGCATATTTTACTCGACGGGAAATTAACTAACCGTAACAAAGTCATATGGGACGGGCTAAGTGCAAATTTCTAGGGCAATTGCACTCTTGTGAGTGGGACCCACGTTTAAGTGTTGTCCCCTTCATTGCAATTTCGACGTCAAACATGGTTTAACACTAAATCAAGTCCAATGATAAGTACACGGCTAAAATTTTATAAATTATAATGCGAGAACTAAGTCAAGCCACATTCATGAGTACAAAAACTGGTACTGTATTTAACCCAACCACCAACCACAATGAATACCAACGAAACATGTCCTACCGATTGCACCATGGTCGCACTCTCTCCAAAGAACTAGTGGGGTTTGGCGTCACGTGACCTGTGAAAGAAGAGGGATGAAGCCCATGACAGACTCATGAAGAAGCAGCGATGACACATCGGCAATTCGGCATGCACCACTCGACTTGCAGTGTCGTCGCCGAAAGAAAGATAAACCAAAGACTCTATGGTAGAAACCATTCCATAGCATTCCTCCCATGGCGCTTTCGTCATCCTATTGAGTACACTGGTGGAAAAAGGGCCTCCAGTTCCGGGTCGCAACGGGCTCTAGTCTCGGTTTTGTGCCCGGGACTGCGAAAACGGGACTAGAGCCCCCCTCTAGTCCCGGCTCGCAACGGCCCGCGACTGATAACAGCCACGTGGCTGTTTCAGCGCCGCGGGAGGGCGGAAACCCTCTAATCCCAGGCTGTAACACCACCAGGGACTAAAAGGTTATCTGCCGCGGCAGAGATTGTGTATTCCCTTTTTTTTGTCATTTTGTTCCTTTTTTCGTTTTGTGTTTCACTATAATAAACATATATTTCAGTATACATATTATACGCTACTACATACACACTACACGTCGATGCATTTATATAATTAATCGATCCCTTGCAAGCATACATATAATCAATCATATCAAAAGGAAGAAATGTTTTGAAATTACATGGTCATTGATGAATATATATATCATATGAGCTACATGGAGATGACTAAGGCAAATCGAGTTCCACGTCATCCGCATAATGCTCTCCATGTACATCAAGGACTTCCTTCATCATAAATCCCGCCAGCTCCTCTTGAATTGCTCTTATGCGCTGGTCTGACTCTAGTTTCTCCCGCAAATCATAAATATAATGTGAGTCAACTTTCTGCTCACTGGTCAACTCTCGGATGTACTCGCAGACGTAGTATCCACATAAATGAGTTTCCGGTGGCTACTGTAAACTCTTCGCCATTTTATAAGTTAGCTCCTCTTTGAATGGACCTAGTATTTTCTGTCTGAACCGTGTCCAACACCTGCTCGGCAAAGAAAATGAACAAAGGAGTTATTAGTTACTTGATATCAGGAAATAAATGAAAGAGGACGATATAATGCGATAATGATTGAAATTACTTATGGAGCATTGCTTTCATGTCGCTCCACTTCTCTTGGTCCCAACTTAATGAGTCATGGACTTCAACTAGGGAGTTGTCAACTTGAATGTTTAGCAAGATCCAGTGGAATCTACGGACATTTACATAAGCATACATGCATAGCTCATCCAGTAAGCAAAAATAAAATGTGTACAAGATATAAACACTCACTTGAAGTTGTAAGAAAATAGTATTTCCTTAACAAAATTATGCTCGGTTAAGAACTTGGACAGGTCTTCCTCCACGTCTTTGGGGTGATTCTTTAACGTATATTCATTAATGATATATGGGTCAATGAACCCAATGTCGTATCTTCTAGCTCTTTTGCATTCAAGCATCTTCATTCTGCGGAATATAATATCATCATACAAAAGGATATATAGTTAGGATAATATATTAAATGCAATGAACGAGCTAAAGCTACAAACTTAATTATAGAAATAAATAACTTACAGACAGTAGCAACCAATGATAGATTTGTCGAGGGCGCGCTGGTTGTATAACTGAAACAGTTCGGTCATAACCTGTATCGAGTATGGTTTGAAGTGATGCTCCTTTCTAACGTCCACCGGAAACCAATCTTTTATGATTTCGCATATGTGTGGATAGACGCGCGAGCTCCTCATTACTGACTAGAGGCTTCCCTTGGACATACTGCCGTACTATCTGACCCACTGGCGTATCTTCATAGCCTAAATATTGACCAAGATACATATTTTCTTCGTTAGCAAGTGCTTTGGCCTCCGATAAAGTGATTCTCATAAGTGCAGCATTATTACGGGCTCTAGGGTCCATTATTTGCATGTCCATATCCATTTCAGCTCTGAAGGCCTTGTCGAGGTCTGAAATGACTTTGATCGGGGCGACCGATTGATTCTTCTGTGCTCCGAGCTGGGCAACTTGCTTCCCGCTTTTTGCACTTGTGATATTTTTCTTCTGTGCTTGCTTAATAATCTCCCGATCATAGTCTGATTCCAGATTCATCGATATCTAGGATGGTTGCTCAAGAAAGGACTTAGCCCACTTTTTTGTTTTTTCGTTATATACCGGCTTTGGCTCAGGCTTTTTGGGTGCAAAATGCGCCTTAACTTGGGCAGCCACATCCGCGTTAGTTTCCTCATCGGTCTTGTCATAAGGTCTCTTTGGAAGAGACAGCGGGATATCGACTATATTCGGTGTTTGACCTTTCTTCGATGTGGGGCGCAGGGGACCGTCGAACTTCCGTTTCTTCGATGAGGTAGTAGTATTGCACGGAGGCGGAGATCGAGTTGATGTACTCCTGCTGCAGCGATCGTCAGCGAGGCGGGGTGGACTTGGAGGTTGGCGATAATCGGGTTGGGGTGGACTTGGAGGTTGGCGATAATCGGGTTGGGGTGGACTTGGAGGTTGAAGATATTCGATGCGGGGTGGATTTGGATTCCCTGGAGTCGGTGGCCTTGGCGCCGAGCATGGAAACTTGATGTACTTCTTATTCCATAGAATGATGTTGCGCTTGACATCTCCTAGTTTCGTAAGGCCTTCAGGCGTAGCGATTTCAATCTCTAGGTCCGCAAAATCCTCCACTATGTCATCCACCGTGACACGAGCATAGACTGGTGGAATCGGAAGTGAATGGTGGAGTGCTCCAGGTAGACAAGGTAAAGCAGTGCCGATCGCCACCTTGAAGGACAGGTTGTTCATTGGCTGATGTAGCTCACATTGTGCCATCTCTCTGACATCATCCACGGGGTAGTGAGGAGCCGGTGCATCATCCAGCAGTGCCATATCATTATCACGGACCTCCGTGGAAGCCACGCTGCTTCTCCGTTGGCTAAGATCCAACGCTGGATCATCAGACCGCGGGTGAGTTGACGATGGCGGCCTTTGGCTAATTTCATGCATGAGGTTCTTCAGATCAGCTAGGTCCTGCTCTACCCTGGAGATCCGGTCTGCCTCCCGGTCCTTCTTTCTCTGACGGCTTCTGTAACTGGCATCGTACTGAGGAAACCCTTTCTTCCACGAGACACCGGCGCCTTTGCCTCGTGTTCGTCCTCCCTTTTCAGGATTCCCTAGGGCGCATGTCAGCTCGTCGTTCTCTCTCTCTCGGGACGGAACAATCCCAATTGAGCATCGTTCATTGCTTGAATAAGGTCTTGGGAGGGTTTTAGAATTTATCATGAAATAATGTCTTCCCTGTTTCTGGGTCCAAGGATCCCCCGTGCCCGTACCACCAGTGCTTTGACCTCTCGGGCCATCCATCTGTACCAGGAGTGACACCTCTAGCCCTCATATCCTTCTCCATAGTTTCCCACTTAGGGATGGCACTCTTGTAGCCACCTGTCCCCATTTTATGATGGTATTTCTTGTTGGCAGCATTTAACGCGTTCTTTGCCGACTTTGCCTTTGCTTTATCAGATTGCTTGCACTGTACAAAATCGGGCCACTGTTCTCTCAACTTCTCGTTTACTCCTTTGAAGTCTGGAGTTTTCTTTTTCGCGACATATTTCGCGTATAAACTTTTCTTGTGGTTCCGGTACAGTTCAGCCATCTTGCTTAGTGCCCACTCCTTGACTTTCCCTCTATTTTCAAGCCCACCCGGCCTTGGGGTAATACCATCTACCTCAAATTCCTCATACTCTGGAGGTAGTATGAAATGCGCTATGAGCTTCTGCCAAAGGTCATCTTTGGCATCATTGGTGACATAGCTGTTGGATTCTTCACCGGCTTTCTTTGACTTATTCCATTCTTGGATGGTGATCGGCAGGTTGTCCCTAACAAGCACCCCGCATTGATTTATAAACATCCTCCGGTGCTTCTCTAGAGCAATCGGTTCACCATCATCATCTATTTCTTCGATGGTGAACCTCTGATTACCATCCAACTTTTTGTTCGTCCCTCGTTTCGTTCGAGCTGTCGATTGCTTCGATCCGGTGGGCTAAAAGAAGAAGAGAGAGTGATTAATATATATCTAGATCAGTTAATGAATAGAGGTAACACGAGACTTTATACATACATATATATATGTACCTCGTCGGATCCTATTGAGGGGCCATCATTATTGTTGTTATTTGTTTGCCCTTCGTCCATCTGGTCTTCCCCTTGGTTTTCCTCTAGTCCATCACCGGATGGATTCAGATATGAGGATATCTCTTCCTCGAGCAAAATATCTTCGGCGCCGGTAGTAATAAGAGGAATTTCACCTCTTATCATGCCCTGAAGAAAACCTTCACCGATGTGACCAGGATCTTCGGATGGATCCATGACTTAATTATCTATAACAAAAAGAGAGTTAAACAGGTTAGAAAAAACAATAATCCTAATAACTAAAAAAATAGAATCCTAATTATAATAATCCTAATATTATTTGTGCTAAAACAATACTCATAATAACTAAAACAAAAAAATAACCCTAATCCTAATCCTAATTCTAATCTTAATAAATAAAACAAAAAAATCACTAAAACAATAATACTAATCCTAATTCTAATATTAATTGTGGTAAAACAATATAATCATAGCTAATAACTAAAACAAAAAAATAACCCTAGCT
The DNA here is from genome assembly GCA_916181665.1 of Avena sativa. NCBI lineage: Eukaryota > Viridiplantae > Streptophyta > Magnoliopsida > Poales > Poaceae > Avena > Avena sativa. The sequence continues at coordinate 16,059,716 of OV702279.1, read as the reverse complement.
ACTATAATTAAAACAATAATTAAAAAAATAACCCTTGCTAATTATAATTAAAACAATAATTAAAAAAATAACCCTAGCTAATTATAATTAAAATAACCCTAGCTAACAATATAATCCTAATCCTAGCTAATTATAATTAAAACAATAATTAAAAAAATAACCCTAGCTAATTATAATTAAAACAATAATTAAAAAAATAACCCTAGCTAACAATATAATCCTAATCCTAGCTAATTATAATTAAAAAATAATTAAAAAAATAATATAAAACAGATTTGTATTTAAAAAATACAAAGAGAAAAGGAAAAACAGAAAAAGAAAATTTTTGGAAAAAAAACAGTAGCCCGACCCCAACCAGGCCGGCCCATCTCTCCCTCTCCCCTACCAGCCGAGCAGCCCAACACGGCCTACCTCGCCGGCCGTCCTTCCCCGTCCTCTGGCGCGCGCGACGCCCTCGCCGGCCGTGTCCGTCGCTGATCCGCGCCGCCGCCGCCATGGAGAGCACGCCTCTCCCTCTCCCCTATCCTCTCATTCCCCCAGGCTCGTTCCCTCTCTCTCGTTTCATTTCCTAACCATCGCAGAGGCGCCGTCGTTGCGGAGCGGCGGCGGCATGACGGAGCGGCGCCACGTCCTGGAGAACCATCTCACCTGCGGAGCGGCGACGACACGATGGATCGGCGGCGGAATCGGACAGCACCTCCCATGTCTTCGTCTGTGCTTCGTCTTCGTCTGTGCTTCGTCGTCGATGAGAAATGTGAAGTGTTGGGGCGCAGCACCTCCGCTGGTGCCAGAATATAAAGGGACAGACCTTTAGTCCCGGGCTAAGCCACCGCCCGCGACTAAAGGGTCTTTAGTCGCGGGTCGTGGCTTAACCCGCGACTAAAGACCCCCCCTTTACTCGCGGGCTAAGCCACGACCTGGGACTAAAGGCTTTTTTTGGCCGCTTCGTTTTCGCGCGCGCACTCACCCTTTAGTCCCGGGTCCAGCCACGACCCGCGACTATTTGTTTTTTTTAATTCAAAACTAATATAAAAACTTTGAAAAATCATATATTTTATTGTAATAATCCAAATAAAACAAATAATATGTCTATTATTATCAGAAAAATATAAAGAATTTTAATATAATATCCATTTATCTATTTGCATCATTTATAAATTATTTCATTTGTAAATTTTCTTTTTTAATTCAAATCAAATATAAAAACTTTGGAAAATCATATCTTTTATTGTAATAATCCAAATAATATGTCTATTATTATCAAAAAATATAAAGAATTTTAATATAATATCCATTTATCTGTTTGCATCATTTATAAATTATTTCATTTGTAAATTTTCTTTTTTTAATTCAAATCAAATATAAAATCTTTGAAAAATCATATCTTTTATTGTAATAATCCAAATAAAACAAATAATATGTCTATAATTATCAGAAAAATATAAAGAATTTTAATATAATATCCATTTATCTGTTTGCATCATTTATAAATTATTTCATTTGTAAATTTTCTTTTTTTAATTCAAATCAAATATAAAAACTTTGGAAAATCATATCTTTTATTGTAATAATCCAAATAACACAAATAATATGTCTATTATTATCAGAAAAATATAATGAATCTTAATATAATATCCATTTATCTGTTTGCATCATTTATAAATTATTTCATTTGTAAATTTTCTTTTTTTAATTCAAATCAAATATAAAAACTTTGGGAAATCATATATTTTATTGTAATAATCCAAATAACACAAATAATATGTCTATTATTATCATAAAAATATAATGAATCTTAATATAATATCCATTTAGTCCCGATTGTAGTCACAAACCGGTACTAAAGATATTTCCTGCCATTTCCCACCGCTTCCCGTCAAGTTTTCCCGCCCTTTCCTTTCTACGAGAGCTTTTAGTCCCGGATGTAGTCACTAACCGGGACTAAAGATATTTCCCGCCATTTCACAAAGCTTCACGCCAAGTTTTCCCGCCCTTTCCCTCTATATTTAGGGCGATCGTGCCATGGCTATCCACACATCCACACCTTCCTCTCTTAGAACAATGGACAACACCTACTGGGCCATTCTGACCCTCGAGGAGACCGAGGCGCTGTGCGCCTCCAACTACCCTTGTCCGCCGGGCTACCGGCCGCCCGCCGGCTGGATGCTGAGCGCTGGAGGGGTTCCTGTCCCTCCTGTCCCTCAAGGTTCCGCACGCCAGGCGGCCATCACAAACCACTTCTACCACGAGCTCACGCCGGAGCAGCGGATGGATCCCCAGTGGGATCCCGACAACTACGACACCTGGAATGCCTTCTTCGCTAATAGGCGGGAAAGGGAGCTCGCCAGGTATGAGGGTGATGTCCCGCCACCGGTGAACCACAACGAAGCCGGCCGTCGTCTGTAGTGGGCAAACCGTACTATCATCGGAGTGATGCGCTACATCGCCGGGGGAGACCATCCTCGCCTATGGTGCCCACGAGTCCACCCGCCATAGGCCCCACACCGTCCCGGCGGTAGCGGCATCGTCTTCCAGGAGACCCCTCTCCCTCCCGCCATGAATCCGAGGCTGGAATGGCCCCTGGTATATGCCATGGATGGGTTGAGGATCCCCGGAGTGGCAGGTGACGATGACAATGATGATGACGATGCCGATGAAGACCCTGAAGCTGCGTACTATAGGACTAGGCATGATTATGACTAAAGGGGGCGGCTTTAGTCCTGAGTGTTAGCTAGTCCCGGTTTGTCCCGGTTTTTAATATTAATAAATGTCTTGAGTGTTACCTAATAAATAGAGGGAAATGCCTGTATAAAGAGAGGGTTCATCTTTAGTCCCGGTTGGAAAAACCAACCGCGACTGAAGGGATTGCGGCAGACTAGGCCAGGCAACACTAATAATAGGGGTGAGTGTCGACATTATGTCGTGCGGCTTGTACCTTGTCCCGGATGGTGTCACCAACCGGGACTAAAGATGAACCTTTAGTCCCGGTTGGAGACACCAACCGGGACTAAAGATGAGTCAGCACTAATAATAGGGGTGAGTGTCGACATTATGTCGTGAGTGTCGACATTATGCCGAGCTGCTTGAACTATAAATAAGCATCCTTGTGAGTCTAGTCCTCCAGCCATTTTGAGGCATCTCCAAGATGGTTTTAGAGAGCAGGGACACCACTACGGCCAGTTTCAGGGAGATGCCGACGGAGCCCAGTCCTCCGGCATCTCCGAGAAACTGGTCATAGAGGCACTCCCTAATATGTGAAATTAGTTAGCTCCCAGGCGTACTGATCTAGTTAGAGAAGTTACAAGCTGCAAGATGGTTTTCGAGAGCAGGGACACCACTACGGCCAGTTTCAGGGAGATGCCGACGGATCCCAGTCCTCCGGCATCTCCGAGAAACTGGTCATAGAGGCACTCCCTAATATGTGACATCATGCGTTTGGAGATCAGATCTTAATGGTAAGTATGAATTGGTACTAAAGGCCCTCCTTTAGTCCCGGTCCACCCACAAAACGGGACTAACACACTCAATATTGTTTGCAGACAACACTATAAAAATGGACACATGCATGGAACATCTTCACTCATAAAATGTTACAATTATTACATATCATTTCTTCGCATGTGTTCCTTTCTGATCCCGTCGTATCCATTGAGCATCTTCATTCATTAACATGATGCTTGGGTCATCCTTCACCGCGAAGGGCGGAATTTCATGAAACTTATCACAATCTTCTGACATGTCTGTCTTGTCCTCCACTCCCACGATGTTTCTTTTTCCTGAAAGAACTATGTGGCGCTTTGGCTCATCGTCTGATGTATTATTTTTCTTATTTTTTCGTTTTCTAGGTTTGGTAGACATGTCCTTCACATAGAAAACCTGGGCCACATCATTGTCTAGGACGAATGGTTCATCTAAGTACCTAAGATTGTTGAGATCCAACGATGTCATTCCGTATTTCTTGTCTACCTCAACCCCTCCTCCCGTCATCTTGACCCATTTGCACCGAAACAAGGGGACCTTAAAAGTAGGTCCATAGTCAAGTTCCCATATCTCCTCTATGTAACCATAATATGTGGTCTTTGACCCATTGTTTTCTGTTGCATCAAAGCGGACACCACAGTTTTGGTTGGTACTCTTTTTATCTTGGGCTATCGTGTAAAATGTATACCCATTTATCTCGTACCCTTGGAAAGTCGATATAGTCGAAGATGGTGACCTAGACAATAAGTATAGCTGATCTCCAAGAGTGTTGTTTTTGATGAGATGTTGCAACCAACCGCCGAAACTCTTCATGTGTTCATCTCTAATCCAAGAGTCATACTTTCCAGGGTTGTTGGAGCGTAAGATCTTCTTGTGTTCCTCGATATATGGGGCTGCCAAGATAGAATTCTGTAGAACGGTGTAATGTGCTTCGGTGTAAGAATGTCCGTCTCTACATATTATTGATTTCCTTCCTAGAGTACCCTTTCCACTCAGTCTCCCCTCATACCGCGATTGAGGAAGACCAATCGGCTTAAGGTCAGGAACGAAGTCAACACAAAATTCAATGACCTCCTCTGTTCCATATCCCTTGGAGATGCTTCCTTCTGGCCTAGCATGGTTATGAACATATTTCTTTACGATTCCCATGAACCTCTCAAAGGGAAACATATTGTGTAGAAATACAGGACCGAGAATGGAAATCTCTTCGACTAGGTGAACCAGCAGGTGCGTCATAATATTGAAGAAGGATGGTGGGAACACCAACTCAAAACTGACAAGACATTGGACCACATCATTTTGTAACCGTGGTAGATCTTCAGGATTGATTATCTTCTGAGAGATTGCATTGAGAAATGCACATAGCTTCACAATGGGTACTCGAACATTATCTGGTAGAAGCCCCCTCAATGCAATCGGAAGCATTTGCGTCATAATCACGTGGCAGTCATGAGACTTTAGGTTTTGGAACTTTTTTCTGCCATATTTATTATCCCCTTTATATTTGACGAGAAGCTAGACGGGACCTTAATACTGCTTAGGCATTCAAAAAATATTTCCTTCTCTTGTTTGTTAAGAGAGTAGCTGGCATGACCTTGAAACCATTCTGGATGCAGGCCATCTGGGTCTTTCATACGTTGATTGTCCTTTCGTGCTTCCGGTGTATCTTTTGTCTTCCCATACACGCCCAAGAAGCCTAGCAGGTTCACGCAAAGATTCTTCGTCACATGCATCACATCGATTGCAGAGCGGACCTCTAAGAATTTCCAATATGGTAGCTCCCAAAATATAGATTTCTTCTTCCACATGGGTGCGTGTCCTTCAGCGTCTTTCGGAACAGATTTTCCTCCAGGACCCTTTCCAAAGGTTACCAGTTGATCCAAATCTTTGACCATATCAAATATATCAGCACCAGTACGCTCCTTAGGCTTCGTCTGGTGACATGCCAGACCGTTGAAATGCTTGCCTTTCTTTCTTAAGGGATGCTTGGCCAAAAGAAATCGACGATGCTCATTGTATACATTCTTCTTACAATGTTCCAAATATATACTTGCAGTCTCATCTAAACAGTGTGTGCATGCATTGTATCCCTTGTTTGACTGTCCTGAAAGGTTACTAAGAGCAGGCCAATCATTGATTGTTATGAAAAGCAATGCTCGGAGGTTAAATTCTTCCTACTTGTGCTCATCCCACACGCGTATCCCGGGTTCGTGCCACAACTGTAAAAGTTCTTCCACTAATGGCCTTAGGTACACATCAATGTCGTTGCCGGGTTGCTTCGGACCTTGGATCAACACTGGCATCATAATGAACTTCCGCTTCATGCACAACCAAGGAGGAAGGTTATAGATGCATAGAGTCACGGGACAGGTGCTGTGACTGGAGCTCTGCTCCCCAAAGGGATTCATGCCATCTGTACTTAGACCAAACCTTAAACTCCTCGCGTCATCTGCAAAGTCCGGGTACTTTCTATCGATTTTTCTCCATTGCGACCCATCAGCGGGGTGTCTCAACATCCCGTCTGACTTACGTTCCTCTTTATGCAATCGCAACAACTTGGCGTGCTCTTTGTTTCTGAATAAGCGTTTCAACCATGGTATTATAGGAGCATACCACATCACCTTCGCAGGAACCCTCTTCCGGGGGGGCTCGCCCTCAACGTCACCAGGGTCATCTCGTCTAATCTTATACCAAAGTGAAGTGCATACCGGTCATGCATCTAAATTCTCATACTCCTCACCGCGGTAGAGGATGCAGTCATTAGGGCATGCATGTATCTTCTGAACCTCTAAACCTAGAGGGCAGACAACCTTCTTTGCTTCGTATGTACTGGCGGGCAATACATTATCTTTTGGAAGCATATTCTTCATCATTTTCAGCAACTTTTCAAATGAGGAGTCAGGTATAGCACACTCAGCCTTCCATCGCAGCAATTCCAGTGTGCTGCCCAGCTTTTTCAGACCATTTTCGCAATTTGGGTACAACAACTTTTTGTGATCCTCTAGCATGTGATTGAACTTCTCCCTATCCTTTTCAGTTTCACAATCTCTTCGTGCATCGGCAATGGTCCGACCAAGATCATCAGCGGGTTCATCATGTGTCTCTTCTTCATCCTCCCCTTTAGCATCCCCCATGGAAGTATCTTCGTACTCAGGGAAACCATGATAGTTGTCATCCTCCTCCTCTTCTTCATTGTCTTCCATTATAACCCCTCTCTCTCCGTGCTTGGTACAACAATTATAACTGGGCATGAAGCCGGACTTCAACAGGTGGTTGTGAAGGGTTTTTGAGTCAGAGTAATCCTTCTGATTCCTACATCCATTACATGGACAGAATACAAAACCATTATGCTTGTTTGCATCAGCAACACGGATGAATTCATGCACGCCATTAATGAACTCGCCAGAGCGTCGGTCAGTACCGTACATCCATTCCCGGACCATCTGCATTATAGTAAAAGTATATCAAAAACCATTACACAACATGATAAAATTATTACAAGTTATATTGAGAGCTTCTAGAGCATTAATTTTGAATTTTGAAAAATTTACATGCACCAATTTGTGAATTGGAGAAAACAATCAACATGATAAATGTGGAGTTTTTTATTATTGTTCTATCAGTGAAAACCTCATTCCATTCTAAGCTCTGAAACTCTAAAATTACACATTTCAATTTTCAGTAACTATGTGCCTAATCAAAATTTGTTACACATATATATCAAAATCCTTCTAGATACTTCTAGAGCATGCATGCATTTGATCCATATCTCTATACTTCTAGAGCATTATATAGAGCTAAAGTAGAAATAAGAGATGAAAGAATGAAGTTCTAACCTTTTAAAGCTTTGGATTTAGGTGTTGCAAACTAAATCTTGACAAATCTTGAGAAAAAAAATGGCACGAACTCTCTTGCTTTCTTTGAGAAAAATGGCCACCATATGCTTTAGGGCAGCTGGCCAGGGAGCTGTATATATAGTGATGGACAATTAGTCCCGGGCCGTGATACGACCCGGGACTAATAGTCCCCAAAAAGAGCTGTTGCCCCGCTCCAGCTTATTAGTCCCGGGCCATATTATGGACCGGGACTAATGCTCTGGTCCGGCCCGGGACTAATGCTTATGGCCATTTCTAGCCGTCGGAGGCCTCACGGACCGGGACTAGTGCTAGCACTAGTCGCGGTTCGTGACGGGCCGAGACTGCTGGGCTTGTTCTGATCGAACCGAAGATGGTTTTTCCAGTAGTGGTAGATGTCGATGAAGATGCTTTTGAAGATTCTTGTTTCCTTTCTCAGGACTTCAAATATTTACGTCGAAGAGGGGTATTCGGTTGCTCTTGCAAACCTAAGACAAGCGATGATGTGAGGTGCTCCTCATCATCGGCATAGCTATTGACTTCCTCTTGCATCATTTGGTGGACCATGAACTCAGCTTTATAAAAACATTCCATAGTTTACAAGTTAAACAATTAATTAAGCTATCAAACAACGAGAACACACTATCTAATTTACCTTGACGAAGAAATATGCATATCTGAGCAAACTGTCAAACACCTCGCAACAGAGCTACAACACAAGCTATTGACGGCCAGATCCATCGCGTGCGGGAGGAGTGACAACTTTCAGACGACGCCAAGAACAGCACCCGCGGCGAGAGAGACCTGCACATGGTAGGTGAGGAGGCGGCGGCGAACCATCGATGCCTAGAAGACACAACAGAGGGGATTCAGTGGGAGGGAGAGGAGAGAAGAGGAGCATATGAGGGAAAATGGGCGAGAAGCGAATGGTTGGGTCGTTGGCACATGTTGCCCTTCCCCGTCAATATCCTACATGGCGGCGTTGCTCGGTCGTGTCCGGCACTCTTGAGCGCTCATCTCCAACGGCCCACCAGGACACTGAATCGGACCTGTTTGCAGGGTGGGGGATAGATTGTCTGGGCTGAATCTATTTGTGGTGGCCCTTGTCTCAATGGCCGTCTCCATAAAAAACGTGTATAGAAAAATCCAAAATTACATTTATTATACATTAGTTTTTAGTCCAGGGTATGTTAGGGGTGACCCTTTAGGGTGGCCCGATCTTTACGGATCTCATGGTCAAATCGATGGGAAAGCGAGGGGAAAGGGAGAAGGTAGTGGAAGCGAACACACACCTCGCGAAGAACACGATGAACTCATGCAAAACTCACACGATACAAGGCCGATTGCTCCCGAACAGTGGCCACCGGTCCAATAGAATCCTCACAAGGAAAGATCGGTCAACGTGCTCCCTCAAATCCACATCGGAGAGGGAAGAACACCTTGGGGAGGGTCTTGACAACTTGGAGACGAGACACTGAACTCCAAGGCCTTGTTCAATGATGGATGTGTGATGCAAAGTCCAATCGAGGTTGGTGACGATAGTCGGTCCCCTTGTAAGGGGATGAGGGAAAACTAGAGATTCCACACAAGGGGGTTGTATTTTGTCTATAATCTATGCCTAAGGGATACATGAAGGGGTGGGGGCTCTATTTATAGGACAACCACATAAACAGGGGTAGTTTAGGGATAAAACTAGGGTTTGGACGAGCTAGAGGGTTACATGGGCCGAAGGCCCAGCTGGCGGCGCGCAGGCCCATCTTGTGGGCCGGAGACGCCGATGTGGTGGGCCGGAGACTCCGGTCTGTCTCCGGTGTCGTCTCCGGAGTGGTGTACTGACTGTCTTGGGTCCGTTGCTAGGGTCGGTCCGGAGGTCGGTCCGGAGACTCTGGTGTAGCAGGACCGGAGACTCCGGTGTAGGCCGGAGACTCCGGTGGTTCAGCCGTGGCTTCTTCTGTCTCCTCTTCCAAGCCTCCGTCTTGTCGGGCTTGATGTTCCGGGCTTCCTCCCTTGCCTTCGTACTTGTCGGTGTGAACCTATCATGCATATGTGACGGAGTATGAAGTAGCATACCATTCAATAGGGTAGGACGTGGGCTCGCATAGAGGAACGGATTCACCTTTGGAGTCCATGACGACTTGGCGTAAGTTGAAGACCATGATGTGGTAACGACCGTAGGTCGGGCTACATCAGGGTATGTCCAAAATATCCACACACAAAATACATAGGGGGTGGTGCCACTGCTGGGGGGCCGCCGCTGGTCCTTCTGCACGATGTGGCGGCCTACTTGAAGGGTTTCGCAGCATAGTAAATCAAAAAATTCTACGGATGCGAACAAGAAAGCCAAGATCTAATCTAGGAGATGCAATCAATGAGAGAGATAGATGAGATCTTCATACCCTTGAAGAAATCACACAGCGGAAACGTTCAACAGAACGTGGTTGATGTAGTCGTACTAGCCGTCTCCTCCTCGCGATCTGATCCGATCCTACGCCGCAAGTGGCGGCGCCTCCGAGAGATGCACACGTACGGTGCCGCGACGTCTCCTCCTTCCTCGGTCCAGCAAGTGGGGTGGAGAGATAGATTGGATCTGCAGCACGACGGCGTGGTGCTTATGGTGGAGAATTTCTGTGGCAGGGCTTCCCCTACGCGCAGTCAGGAGAGAGAGAGAGGTGGAGGGGCAGCAGGACGGCGTCTAGGGTTGGAGCAGTGGGGGGAGGGTGCGCCCCTGCCCTCTTTATATAGGGGGCTAGCCGGCCCCCTTGGCCCCTCCTCCAAGCCCTAGGGCGGCGGCCCCAAGGGTTGGAGTGGGGGGCAAGTTTCCCCCCTCCTTCTAGAAGACCCCTTTAGGGTTTCCCCTAGGGTTTGGCCGGCTGGGCCTTTGGGGCCTTGTGCCCTTGGCCCAAAGCGGCCAGGGCACTCCCCCTTAGGCCCACGCAGCCCTCCGACAAGTGGGCCCATGTTGGTCCCACTCCGGAACCTTCTAGAACCTTCCGGTACAATACCGAATACTCCGAAACGATTCCGAAATCCAAAAAACTGCTTTCCTTTATATGAATCTTATTCTCCGGATCATTCCGGAACCTCTCGTGATGTCCTGGATCTCATCCGAGACTCCGAACAAAAACTCATAAACCAATTATCCATTCTATCCTAGCGTCGAGGCACAATAAGTGTGTGACCCTACGGGTTCGAGAATATGCAGACATGATCTTCTATCAATAATCAGCAGCGGGATCTGGAAACCCATATTGACTCCCACATATTCATCGATGATCATATCGGATGAACCACGATGCCAGGATTCAATTAATCCCATATATGTATTCCCTTCGTCACGCGATATTTACTTGCCTGAGATTCGATCGTTGGTATCGACATACCTAGTTCAATCTCGTTCACAGCAAGTACTTTACTCGTTCTGTAATCCGATATCACTTTGTGATTAACTCCTTAACCACGTGCTTGCAAGCGGTGTTGATATCGATTACCGAGTGGGCCCGAAGTATATATCCCTGACTCGGAAGGGACAAATTCCATCTCGATACATACAACCCAACAAGTACTTTCCGATCACCTGAGAGACACCTTTATGATCACCCTCACATAGGATGATGTTTGATGAACTCAAAGCTTTCTTATGATACCAGGGAGTTGTATTATCTCATGGTCTAATGAATACAATACTTGACATAAGAAAAAGCTTCGCAAAGATGAACACGATGGCACGATCTAATTGCTCTGCTTAATTTGGGTTTGTCCATCATATCATTCTCCTAATGACATGATCTCATTATTAATCGACAACTCATGTCTATGGTTAGGGAACCTTAACCATCATTAATCAATGAGCTAGTCCACAGAGGCGTACTAGGGACACGGTGTTGTTCATAAACCACACAAGTATCAAAGTTTCCGCTTAATACAATTCTAGCATGGAATATAAACTTTATCATGAACAAGAATTATGATAAATAACATCTTTATTATTGCCTCTAGGGCACAATTCCAACAGTCTCCCACTTGCACTAGAGTCAATAATCTAGTTTACATCTGGCAACAATCTAACACCCATGGCATTAAGGTGCTGATCATGTTTTGCTCGTGGAAGAGGTTTAGTCAACGGATCTGCGACATTCAGATCCGTATGTAATTTGCTAATCTTTAGATCTCCATCTGCTATATAATCTCAAATTATATGAAAATGGCGGTTGATGTGCTTGGTCTTTGGATGATATCTTGGTTCCTTAGCCAGTGCTATGGCGCTAGTGTTGTCGCACAATATCTCCAGTGGGTCCAAGGCACTTGGAACCACACCAAGCTCAGTGATGAAGTTCCTGATCCAAACTCCTTCACTTGACGCTTCTGAAGCAGCCATGTATTCCGCTTCTATTGTAGATCTCGCGATCACGCTTTACTTGCAGCTTCTCCAGCTCACAGCTCCACCATTCAAAATATAAATGTATCCTGTCTGAGATTTAGAATCATCCGGGTCAGTGTTGAAACTAGCGTCGACGTAACCTTTTACGACGAGCTGCTCATCACCTCCATAGACCAAGAACATTTCTTTAGTCCGATTTAAATACTTTAGGATGTTCTTTACGGCTGTCCAGTGTTCCACTCCTGGATCACTTTGGTATCTTCTCGTCAAACTAAGAGCATTGGACACATCCGGTCTAGTGCATAGCATGGCATACATGATAGAACCTATGGCCGAGGCATATGGCACTTTGCTCATAGTATCTCTATCTTTTACCGTAGCTGGACACTGAGCCTTGCTCAATGTCTTACCTGGCAACATGGGCAATGAACCTTTCTTTGCTTTATCCATTCTGAACATTTTCAGAACTTTATCTAGATATGTACTTTGGCTTAAAGCTATTAGGTGTCTTTGTCTATCTCTATAGATTTTGATGCCTAATATATAAGCAGCTTCTCCCCTTTCATTGAAAAACATTTATTCAAATAACTCTTCACATCGTTAAGAATACCAATGTCATTTCCAATAATCAATATGTCATCCACATATAGTACTAAAAATGTCACTGAGCTCCCACTCACTTTCTTGTAGATACAAGCTTCGTAGCAATTTGGAACAAATCCAAAACTCTTGATCACTTGATCAAAACGAAGGTTCCAACTCCGAGATGCTTGCTTCAATCCATAAATGGAACGCTGAAGTTTGCACACCTTATTAGCATCCTTAGGATCGACAAAACCTTCGGGTTGCATATACAACTCTTCATCAATGTTGTCATTGAGGAACGCAGTCTTGACATCCATCTGCCATATTTCATAATCATGAAATGCAGCAATTGCTAATAAAATCTGAATGGACTTAAACATCGCTACGGGAGAGAAAGTCTCATCGTAGTCAACACCTTGAACTTGCCGAAACCCTTTTGCGACAAGCTGAGCTTTATAGACAGTAACATTACCATCCGCGTCCGTTTTCTTCTTGAAAATCCATTTGCACTCAACGGCCTTAAGGTCGCTAGGAGGGTCCACCAAAGTCCATACTTGGTTTTCGCTCATGGATCCCAATTCGGATTTTCATGGCCTCTAGCCATTTCTCAGAGTCTGGGCTCATCATTGCTTCCTCATAATTCGCAGGATCACTGTTGTCTACCAACAAGACGGTTGAGACAGGGTTGCCGTACCATTCAGGAGTGGCACGTGTCCTTGTCGACCTATGAAGTTCAGTAGTAGCATCGTTCGAAGTTTCATGATCCTCGTCATTAGCTTCCTCTCTTGTTGGTGCAAACGGCACTGGAACAATTTCAGGTGCTGCGCTACTCTCCAACTCGAGAGAAGGTTCAATAACCTCGTATAGCTCTACCTTCCTCCCACTCACTTCTTTCGAGAGACACTGCTTCTCAAGAAAGGATCTGTTCTTTGCAACAAACACTTTGACTTCGGATCTGTGGTAGAAGGTATACCCACTCGTTTCCTTAGGGTATCCTATGAAGACGCATTTATCCGCTTTGGGTTCGAGCTTGTCCGGCATCAACTTCTTGACGTAAGCTTCGCATCCCCAAACTTTAAGAAACGACAACTTAGGTTTAGCACCAAACCATAGTTCATATGGTGTCTCAACGGATTTAGATGGTGCCCTGTTTAAAGTGAATGCAGCGGTTTCTAATGCATAACCCCAAAATGATAACAGCAAATCTATAAGAGACATCATTGATCACACCATATTTAATAGAGTTCGATTCTGGCGTTCAGACACACCATTGCGCTGTGGAGTTCTGGGTGGCGTGAGTTGTGAAACGATTCCGCTTGCTTTAAGATGCGTGAGAAAATCATAACCCAATTATTCACCTCCACGATCGGATCGTAGAAATTTAATTCTCCTGTTACGATGGTTTTCCACTTCGTTCTGAAATTCTTTGAACTTTTCAAATGTTTCAGATTTATGTTTCATTAAATAGATATACCCATATCTACTTAAGTCATCAGTAAAAGTGAGAAAATAGCGATATCCACCGCGCGTCGAAAAACTCATTGGTCCGCATACATCGGTATGTATGATTTCCAATAAGTCCGTTGCTCGCTCCATCATACCGGAGAACGGGGTTTTGATCATCTTGCCCATGAGGCACGACTCGCACTTGTCAAATGATTCAAAATCAAGAGACTCCAAAAGTCCATCAGAATGGAGTTTCTTCATGCGTTTTACACCAATATGACCTAGACGGCAGTGCCACAAATAAGTTGGATTATCACTATTTATTTTGCATCTCTTAGCCTCAATGTTATGGATGTGAGTTTCATTGCTTTCGAGATTCAGAAGAAATAAACCATTCACAACAGGTGCATGACCATAAAAGATGTTATTCATATAAATAGAACAACCATTATTCTCCGATTTAAATGAATAACCTTCTTGCAATAAACACGATCCAGATATAATGTTCATGCTCAACGCAGGCACATAATAACACTTATTAAGGTTTAAAACTAATCCCGAAGGTAAAACTAAGGAGAGCGTGCCGACGGCCATTACATCAACTTTTGATCCATTGCCAACGTGCATCGTCACCTCATCCCTTGCTAGCCGCCGTCTATTCCGTAGCTCCTGTTTCGAGTTACAAATATTAGCAACTGAACCAGTATCAAATACCCAGGCACTACAACGAGCGCTAGTAAGGTAAACATCAATAACATTTATATCAAATATACCTTTAATGGTGCCAGCCTTCTTGTCCGCTAAGTAATTCGGACAGTTGCGCTTCCAGTGACCCTTGTCCTTGCAATAGAAGCACTCAGTGTCCGGCTTAGGTCCAGACTTGAGCTTCTTCTCAGCAGGGGCAACGCGCTTGCCGCTGCCTTTCTTGAAGGATTTATTTGCACCCTTACCTTTCTTAAAGTTAGGGGTATTGTTGACCATCAACACATGATTATCTTTCTTGATATCCACCTCCGCAGCTTTCAGCTTAGCGAAGAGCTCAGTGATCGTATCATTGGAACCAATTTGATTGTGAGTAACTACAAAACCTTTGTAGCTAGGAGGGAGTGATTGTAGAACTCTGTCAATCTTGAGATCTTCTGGAATCTTGCAGTCCAGTTGCTCAAGACGTTGAATGTAGCCCGACATCTTAATGGCGTGCTCACTAACGGAACTCCCTTCCTCCATCTTGCAGTTAAAGAACTTCTCAGAGATCTCATATCTCTCAGAACGGGCCTGAGTCTGAAACATGGTTTTCAGTTCCTCAAGTATCTCAAAGGGCCCGGCGAACTCCTCAAAACGATTTTGAAGGTCCAGTTCCATAGCAAACAACATGGTACTCTTAATCACTCCATAATCATCTTTGCGCGACTGATCAACAGCTTTTTCATCAGCCGGCGCATCAGTAGCAGGGGCGTCACCTAGCGCTTTCTCTAGTACATAGGCCTTTTGTCCGCCAGCGAGAATGATTGTCAGATTGCGGAACCAGTTGGTGAAGTTAGACCCATTGTTCTTAAGATTTTCTTTCTCAGCAAAAACGTTGAAGTTGAAGTTGGACTTAACCATTTGATCTACAAAATTTGCAAATACAATTTAGACTATGTTCATGATAACTAGTTCAACTTAATCAAATTACTAGGTGAACTCCCACTAAATTCAACATTCCTCAAGTTGTTTAGTGAACACGATCCAAATTCACCACACCTAATCCGATCTTTACGAGAAGAGATGTGGTTTCAATGGTGGACAACAAAGTGTCGATCATATCAATCATATGACTCATGTTTAACCTTTCGGTTCGTGTGTTCCGAGGCCATGTCTGTACATGCTAGGCTCGTCAAGTCAAACCCAAGTATTTCCACGTGTGCAAAACTGGCTTGCACCCGTTGTATGTGAACGTAGAGTTTATATCACCCGATCATCACGAGGTGCTTGAACACGACGAACTTTCACAACGGTGCATACATGGGGAGAACACAATTTTATCTTGATCTTTAAGTGAGGAATCATCTTATAATGCTACCGTCGCGATCTAAGCATAATAAGAAACATAAAAGGATAAACATCACATGCATATAATTTTATGTGACATGGTATAGCCAATCTCCGCGCAATGATCTCCATCTTGTGCGCGCCAGCATGATCTCCATCACTCCACCATCATTACCTCCACCATGAATAGCAACTACAACTATTGCTAACTGCTTAGCGATAAAGCAAAGCTATTACATGGCGTATAAGAAGTTGACACGCAGGTCATACACAATTATAAAGACAACCATAAGGCTCCTACCGGTTGTGAACTCATCGACATGCAAGTCATGAAACATTACAAAACATGATCATTGCATACATCTCAATTCATACACATCATGTCTTGGGCCATACCATATCACAAAACACTCCCTACATAAACAAGTTAGACGCCTCTACTTTGTTGTTGCATGTTTTACGTGGCTTATGGGAGTAACAAGCTAAGAACGATTCTTACCTACGTAAAGCCACAACGGTGATATTATGGTTGCTAACATCCGGTGTAAATCCCATGACTACTATAGTGAGAAACTGACATCCACCAGTCGCATGTGTGGAACAAGCCACACGTCAAGTGCGGAGCCGGTCTCGCGAACGAGGTCGCGTAAAGTTGTCCTGGACCGCTTCGATCTCACTATGCCGCGCCATAAGAAATACACAACAAGAGGCTTGCAATAGAAAACTGTAGGGTTCGCAGCATAGAAAACAAAAATATTCCTACGATGTGAACTATATACCAAGATCTATCTACTAGATACAAACAACGGGCGGATGTATATCCGTAGAGAACATACCCTTGAAGACCGACAAAGCTTAACGAGTTCAACTCCTGGTTGATGTAGACGATTTCTTGCCGATCTCAAGATCGAGAGGAAGTCCTAGCGCCGCAAATCAGCAGCGCATCCGTGCTCGCACGCACGTTCGAGGCACCGAGCAACCTCCGCCTCCTTGCTCCAGCGATGCAGTGGAAGCACAACTCTTTCTTGCCGAATAGCCACCGGGAACATGTATCTCGCTAGTCCGAGACCATGGGGGATAAATTCTAGAGGGGGAGAGAGATCCTTCACGAGGAGGTGTGAGAGACAAGTGAGGAGGGGGGCTCCTTTTATAGGAGGAGGGGGGGAACCCCAAGGGGGTGGCCGGCGCATGGGGGCTGCCCCCTTGCCCTCCCCTCTTCATGTGGGTGGACACTCCACTCACAAATCTCCTTTAAATTCCCTCCACTCAAAAGTCCACTCAAATTCCCATTAAATTTCCACCAAATTTAATGCAAACTCTCATTAAATAAAACTCTTTTATTTTATTCAGAATTTTGTCAATTACTTTAATGACAAACATTCACAAATAACCCCTTGCTAGAATTCTATTTCACATGCATAACCACTTTATGCAATTTCACCCGAAAACCTGTTTCGGTATCTAGTGAAATAAATTCTTGCGCTTGTTCATTCTTTCGGCATGAAACATTTGCTCCAATTGGATGTCGGTGTCTCTTAAGTGTGTCACCCTACGGTTCGTGAATAATGCGGACATGATCAAGACCCCTCTCGGATCAATAATCAGAAGCGGGATCTGGAGACCCATACTAACTCCCACACATTCAACGATGACTTTCTTGTGATCGTCGGAACCTTTTACGCTAGTATCTTAATCCCTTTGTTTCACGATATATTACATGTCCGAGATTCGATCATCGGTATCTCCATACCTAGTTTGATCTCGTTACCGACATGCACTCTTTTCTCGTTCCTGTGATATAACATTCTAGTGATCAAATCACTTGCTTTCAAGCTAATCAATGTGATATCACCGAGAGGGCCCAGAGTATATCTATCCGTCATCGGGATGAACAAATTCCACTCCCGATCCATGAGCCTCAACATAACACTTTATTAGTTCTGAATCCATCTTTATAATCACCCTTTTACGGTGTGACGTTTGATGTTATCAAGAAACTCTTCCGGTGTTAGTGATTGACATGATCTCATGGTCTAAGGATTAGGATCACTTCGTAAGTTGTTATAGCAATATAAACTCAATGACTTTGATCGTAATGCTATACTTCGGATGAATGTTCATCACACCATTACACTAATGTTGTGATCCCGTTATTAACAACATCCAATGTCCATGATCAGGAAACCTTGATCATCTTGTTAATCAACGAGCTAGTTTATGAGAGAGGCATAACTAGGAACTTTCTGTTTGTTTATTAAACACACATGTATTAACGTTTCCATATTAATACAATTATAGCATGCAAA
Source organism: Avena sativa (assembly GCA_916181665.1). Taxonomy (NCBI): domain Eukaryota; kingdom Viridiplantae; phylum Streptophyta; class Magnoliopsida; order Poales; family Poaceae; genus Avena; species Avena sativa. The sequence goes on along the minus strand of OV702279.1, from coordinate 16,041,636 downwards.
ATAAACATCTATCATATACTTGGAATACACATAATAAACACTTTATTATTGCCTCTCAGGGCATATTCCCTTCAGTCTCCCACTTGCACTAGAGACAATAATCTAGTTACATAGTGATAAATCTAACACCCATTGAGTTCTGGTGTTGATCATGTTTTGCTCTAGGGAGAGTTTTAGTCAACGGATCTGCTACATTGAGATCCGTATGTACTTTACAAATCTTTATATCTCCATCCTTGACATGCTCGCGGATGGAGTGAAACCGGCGCTTAATATGCTTGGAATGCTTGTGAGACCTTGGCTCTTTGGCATTGGCAATGGCACCATTGTTGTCACAATAGATCACCATTGGGTCCAACGCGTTTGCCACCACTCCTAGTTCGGATATGAACTCCTTCATCCAAACTGCTTCCTGAGCCGCTTCTGAAGCAGCAACATATTCGGCCTCCGTTGTTGATCCCGCTACCACAGGTTGTTTGGAGCTCCTCCAACTAACCGCTCCGCCATTTATGAGAAATACGTATCTGGATTGAGACTTAGAGTCATCCGAATTGGTGTCAAAGCTAGCGTCGACATAACACTTAGCGACGAGCTCTTCTTCACCTCCGTATACAAGAAACATATCCTTAGTTCTTCGTAAGTACTTAAGCATATTCTTGACCGCTATCCAGTGTTCCAAACCTGGATCCGATTGGTACCTACTAGTCAAACTAATAACATGTGCCACATCTGGTCTTGTACATAGCATGGCGTACATTATAGAGCCTATGGCTGAAGCATAGGGGACTTTGTCCATTATCTCTCTTTCTTCCGCTGAAGCCGGACTTTGAGTCTTACTCAATGTCTTGCCTTGCAACATAGGTAAGAACCCCTTCTTACTTCCGTCCATTTTAAACTTCTTTAAAATCTTATCAAGGTATGTACTTTGCGATAGCCCTATTAGGCGCCTAGATCTATCTCTATAGATCTTTATGCCTAATATGTATGACGCTTCACCTAGGTCCTTCATTGAAAATTTGCTGTTTAGATAACTTTTAACACTGTTTAAAAGATCTATATCATTTCCGATCAATAATATGTCATCCACATATAATATCAGAAATGCCACATTGCTCCCACTCATTTTCTTGTAAATACAAGCTTCTCCATAAGTTTGGACAAATCCAAACTCTTTGATCACCTCATCAAAGCGGAGATTCCAACTTCGTGATGCTTGCTTCAATCCATAGATGGATCGCTGAAGCTTGCACACCTTGTTAGCATCCTTAGGATCGACAAAACCCTTTGGTTGTATCATATACAACTCTTCTTCAATATTACCATTGAGAAACGCGGTTTTGACATCCATCTGCCATATCTCATAATCGAAATATGCAGCAATTGCTAACATAATCCTAACTGACTTTAGCATCGCTACGGGAGAGAAAGTCTCATCGTAGTCAACTCCTTGAATTTGTCGAAACCCCTTTGCGACAAGTCGAGCTTTATAGACGGTCACATTACCATCAGCATCAGTTTTCCTTTTGAAAATCCATTTGTTCTCCACGGCCTTTCGGTCGTGAGGTAATTCCACCAAGTTCCAAACTTGATTTTCATACATGGATTCCATCTCGGATTTCATGGCTTCTAACCATTTGTTGGAATCCGGGCTCATCATCGCTTCTTCATACGTCGCAGGGTCATCATTTTCATCAACCATGAAATTCATGACAGGATTTTCATACAGCTCGGGAGCTGCACGCGTCCTGTTTGACCTGCGAGGTTCGGTAGTACTCTCTTTCGGAGATTCATGATCATTATCATTAGTTCCCTCTTCAACAGGTGGAGCCAACTCCGGAACAACTTCCGGCGCTGCGCTACTCGCCATACTTTGAAGAGAAGGTTCCACAACCTCTTCGAGTTCTACCTTCCGACTACTCACACCTTTCGCGAGAAACTCTTTCTCTAGAAAGGATCCATTCTTGGCAACAAAAACCTTGCCCTCGGATCTGTGATAGAAGGAATACCCAATAGTTTCTTTAGGGTATCCTATGAAGACGCATTTTTCCGCTTTGGGTTCGAGTTTATCCGGTTGAAGTTTCTTCACATAAACATCGCATCCCCAAACTTTAAGAAATGACAGCTTAGGTTTGTTTCCAAACCACAATTCATACGGTGTCTTTTCAACGGATTTAGATGGTGCCCGATTTAAAGTGAATGCAGCAGTTTCTAGTGCATAACCCCAAAATGACAACGGCAAGTCCGTCAGAGACATCATAGATCGAACCATATCTAATAAAGTACGATTACGACGTTCCGACACACCATTTCGCTGTGGTGTTCCGGCAGGTGTGAGTTGTGAAACAATTCCACACTCTTTCATGTGAGTGCTAAACTCGTAACTTAGATACTCACCTCCACGGTCGGACCGTAGAAATTTGATCTTTCTATTACGATGATTTTCCACTTCATTCTGAAATTCCTTGAATTTTCAAAAGGTTTCAGACTTGTGTTTCATCAAGTAGATATAACCGTATCTACTCAAATCATCCGTGAAAGTAACAAAATAACGATATCCACCTCGCGCCGACACACTCATTGGACCACATACATCAGAATGTATGATTTCCAATAAATCTGTCGCCCGTTCCATTGAACCGGAAAACGGCGTTCTAGTCATCTTGCCCATAAGGCATGGCTCACATGTATCAAATGATTCATAATAAAGTGATTCCAAAAGTCCATCCGAATGGAGCTTCTTCATGCGTTTAACGCCAATATGACCTAGACGGCAGTGCCACATATATGCGGATATATCATCATTAAGTTTAATACTTTTAGCATCAACATTATGAATATGTGTAACATTATCATCGAGATCTAATAGAAATAAACCATTCATCATTGGTGCATGACCATAAAAGATTTCATTCATATAAATGGAACAACTATTGTTCTCGGATTTAAATGAATAACCACTTCGCATCAAACACGATCCATATACAATGTTCATGCTCAGTGCAGGCACCAGATAACATTTATTCAAGTTTATAACTAATCCCGACGGTAAGTGGAGAGTCAGCGTTCCGAAGGCGATCACATCAATGCTTGATCCATTGCCGACACGCATCTTGACCTCACCCCTTGCTAGCGGTCGCTTGTTCCGCAGCCCCTGATTCGAGTTACAAATATTGGCAACTGAACCGGTATCAAATACCCAGGTGCTACTGCGAGCACTAGTCAAGTACACATCAATAACATGTATATCATATATACCTTTGTTTGCCTTGCCGGCCTTCTTGTCTGCCAGATACTTGGGGCAGTTGCGCTTCCAGTGGCCAGTCCCCTTACAATAGTAGCACTCGGAATCAGACTTAGGTCCAACTCAGGGTTTCTTTTCAGGCGCGGCAACAGGCTTGCCGCCCTTACTTCCCTTCCGTTTTCCCTTCTTGTCTTTCTTGAAACCAGTGTTCCTATTGATCATCAACACTTGGTGTTCCTTTTTGATCTCCACTTCTGCAGTTTTAAGCATTGACAGAAGCTCGGGGAGAGACTTCTTCATGCCTTGCATATTATAGTTCATCACGAAGCTCTTATAGCTAGGTGGCAGAGACTGCAGAACACGATGGATGCCTAAGTCAATGGGAATCGATATTCCCAAGGACACAAGCTTATCGGCGTAACCTGACATCTTGAGTACATGCTCACTAACGGAGCTGTGCTCTTCCATCATCCAGCTAAAGAACTTTTCTGAAGTGTTGTAGCTCTCTACAGCAGCATGTGTGTCGAAAATCATTTTCAACTCACCCATTGTATCAAATGCATTGCCATTTTCAAAACGCTTTCGAAGTTTCGGCTCTAGCCCATACAATATGCCGCAATGAACTAAGTTGTGGTCCTCTTGACGAGTCTGATAGACATTCTTCTCCTCATCAGGGGCATCATCAAAAGTTGGGGGGCCTAACGGCGCTTCTAGCACATATTGATTTTGTGCAGCAAAGAGGAGAATCCTCAAATTCATGGCCCATTCGGTAAAGTTGCTACCGTTCGTTGCTAGTTTCTCTTTCTCCATGAACACATTGAAATTAAAAGCAGGTGGTGCCATCTACAACAGAATTTGTAAAGTTTAGACTAAGTGTATGATAGATTGAGTTCAACTAATCTATATTACGAATGAACTCCCACTCAAAAACGACATCTGTCGTGCCTTTTTGGTGATTACATGAACCAAATCCACTACACCAAGTCCGATCATCACGTGAGTCGGTATAGCTTCAAAGGCGAGCATCAAATGGGCATCATATCAACTATATGACTCATGCTTAACCTTTCGGTCCGTGTTCCGAGGCCATGTCTGTACATGCTAGGCTCGCCAAGTTAGAACCTTAGTATTCGCGTGTGTAACTGTTTTACACTCGAAATATGGTCGTGGATCCAAGAACACCCGATCATCACGTGATGTCTTGGAGCGACGAAAACATAATCGGTGCATACTAAAGGAAGAACACATTCTTATCTTGATATTTAAATGAGGGATCATCTTATTATGCTAACAAAGCGCTAAACAAGCAATATAAGATGCTATCAAACATCATATGTTTATTAGTGAAATTATATGGTTCCCGCAGATGATCTCTATCATGTGCATCGTGGTATGATCACTATCATACCTATATGTGTAAATCCAAGGTCTATGGATTTTACACGCTATGTGTGTTGTAAGAGTATCATCTCATACTTCTACTTACAACACTACCATATCATAACACTAGCCCAGCAACAATCTAAACTAGACGCCTCTAATTTATCCATTGCAAGTTTTACGTGGCTTAGGGCTTTCGAGATAGAACCGTTCTTACCTACGAACATGAACCACAACGAGGATAATCAAATTGTTGACAACTCGCTTGCAAAAAAAATATTGACTATAGTAGGAGAGACAGACACCCGCTAGCCACTTATGCAAACTAGTTGCATGTCAAGCGTGGAACAGGTCTCATGTGCGAGGACATGTAAAGTTTGTCCGGGCCGCTTCATCCCACTATGCCACCAATATCCAAAATTACAACAAAGGAGCAACAACATGATCATCATCGCCCACATACTCATATGTGTACTACCCGTGTAAAGTATCTACGCATAGATCCGGCACTGATACCACTGTAGGGTTCGCAGCATAGAAAACAAAAAATTTCCTATGATGTGAACTACATACCAAGATCTATCTACTAGATACAAACAACGGGCGGATATATATCCGTAGAGAACATACCCTTGAAGACCGACAAAGCTTAACGAGTTCAACTCGTGGTTGATGTAGACGATCTCTTGCCGATCTCAAGATCGAGAGGAAGTCCTAGCGCCGCAAATCAGCAGCGCATCCGTGCTCGCACGCACGTTCGAGGCACCGAGCAACCTCCGCCTCCTTGCTCCAGCGATGCAGTGGAAGCACAACTCTTTCTTGCCGAATAGCCACCGGGAACATGTATCTCGCTAGTCCGAGACCATGGGGGATAAATTCTAGAGGGGGAGAGAGATCCTTCACGAGGAGGTGTGAGAGACAAGTGAGGAGGGGGGCTCCTTTTATAGGAGGAGGGGGGGAACCCCAAGGGGGTGGCCGGCGCATGGGGGCTGCCCCCTTGCCCTCCCCTCTTCATGTGGGTGGACACTCCACTCACAAATCTCCTTTAAATTCCCTCCACTCAAAAGTCCACTCAAATTCCCATTAAATTTCCACCAAATTTAATGCAAACTCTCATTAAATAAAACTCTTTTATTTTATTCAGAATTTTGTCAACTACTTTAATGACAAACATTCACAAATAACCCCTTGCTAGAATTCTATTTCACATGCATAACCACTTTATGCAATTTCACCCGAAAACCTGTTTCGGTATCTAGTGAAATAAATTCTTGCGCTTGTTCATTCTTTCGGCATGAAACATTTGCTCCAATTGGATGTCTGTGTCTCTTAAGTGTGTCACCCTACGGTTCGTGAATAATGTGGACATGATCGAGACCCCTCTCGGATCAATAATCAGAAGTGGGATCTGGAGACCCATACTGACTCCCACACATTCAACGATGACTTTCTTGTGATCGTCGGAACCTTTTACGCTAGTATCTTAATCCCTTTGTTTCACGATATATTACATGTCCGAGATTCGATCATCGGTATCTCCATACCTAGTTTGATCTCGTTACCGACATGCACTCTTTTCTCGTTCCTGTGATATAACATTCTAGTGATCAAATCACTTGCTTGCAAGCTAATCAATGTGATATCACCGAGAGGGCCCAGAGTATATCTATCCGTCATCGGGATGAACAAATTCCACTCTCGATCCATGAGCCTCAACATAACACTTTATTAGTTCTGAATCCATCTTTATAATCACCCTTTTACGGTGTGACGTTTGATGTTATCAAGAAACTCTTCCGGTGTTAGTGATTGACATGATCTCATGGTCTAAGGATTAGGATCACTTCGTAAGTTGTTATAGCAATATAAACTCAATGACTTTGATCGTAATGCTATACTTCGGATGAATGTTCATCACACCATTACACTAATGTTGTGATCCCGTTATTAACAACATCCAATGTCCATGATCAGGAAACCTTGATCATCTTGTTAATCAACGAGCTAGTTTATGAGAGAGGCATAACTAGGAACTTTCTGTTTGTTTATTAAACACACATGTATTAACGTTTTCGTATTAATACAATTATAGCATGAAAAATAAACATCTATCATATACTTGGAATACACATAATAAACACTTTATTATTGCCTCTCAGGGCATATTATCAAGGAGGATGGCGGCCTGTAGCTCCTCCTCCATCATGGGCTGGTCCCACTAATGAGACTCCAGCAACTCATCCCTGACCTTGACCTGATGATGTGGCCAGGGCCACACCTCTGACTCGACCGTGTCGGTGCCCCTGTAGGGCGACCAGACTAGCAGACCCGGCGTGGCAGGCCGAAGTAGTCCAGGAGCTCGCCGCCATCATCTTGCTCATTCTCCATGCGAGAGTCATCCCCAAAATTCTCCTCCTAGTAGTTCTCGTCCTTGTGGTCGAGGTTCTTGAGATGGGCCTCGATGGACTCATGGCGCGCCACGTGCTCGGCCTCGAACCATCTGTCCCACAACAGGGACTGGATGGCGTACGCCAGGTCACAGTGCAGATCTGGGGGGAGAAATGACCGATGACGGTATATCTCCCTACATCAAGCAGGTCCCGATGAGGGGATGGACGGTACAGGCACGCGGGCATGGTTGAGATGCCACCCGGCAAGTAGGTGCACGTCCATCCACGGTCACGACATCCCCGCGTCAGCGAGGGTACATGCCACCTCGAGGCTCACGTTGATGCGGCGCTCCAAGCATGGACGTAGTGATGGCCGCGCCGGTGGGGAGCAGTAGAAGGAGCTTCACGCGAGTGAGCGAGAGAAGGGAAGCCGGAGAAGGACACCGAATGACGGTTCCCGTTGCGATCGACGTCGGACGAGCACCCTACCTCATGGTCACTGCGGTCGGGACGGAACCACTTCTTCCAGGGCTTCGTCATCGCGCCTGGTGGCGAAGCTTGGGCTGGTCGGCGGGGAGGGAGTTAGGGTTTGGGTAGGGGTTTGACTGGGAGTGGATTGGAGGGGAGTGGGGAAGGGATGGGGACGAAGCGATCCCATTAAAAAGGGTGAGCGTTATCTGTTCCCCTCCGCTGGTTGCTAACCTGTGGGCCCGACAGAAGCATTGGGAGTACACCAGTCAGACACGGCAGCTGTCCTCCTCCCCTCCCCCACCCAAACCCGGTTATGCACCAAAATAGATAGGCCTGAATCGCTGACTCGATTTGTGGGTGTGCGTTGGACTATAGCATCGGTCCAACCGGACCAATTCAAATACGGATTGTCTGCATTCCTTCCAGTCGTTGGAGATGCCCTAATGAAGTGGGACAAACAAAGGGTTGCCAATCAATATATTGGGCATCCAAACAAATATGCCGCTATTGGGGTTGCCGCTGGAAGCCATATTTATCCGGTTGCCCAATAAGTGGAGGACAGGCTCTATGGAGGACCTTATTTTCTAAAAAAAATTAAAAGAATTAATTTTATTTTTGAAAAATACTACTTTATAAGTGAATGGTCTCACTCACATACTCACAATGTGCCTAGGAGCACGCGCAAGAGCTGGCTATTGCATAACAGTCCACTCCTCTTCTCTCACCTCTTCTCTCTCATCCAACTAAGCAAAACAATACTAGTTTAATCCTTATAGCAAGCTGACTAATACTTATTGTACTTGATCTAAGTAGTTATCGGAACCGGCAACGGCGTCATTGGCCGCATGAGGACGAATATGCTGCTTGGCACCACCCGCCGGCGATCCCGCCTATCGGGATTTTTTTACAAATATAACCCCCTGCAATTTTGCATACTACCCCCCTGTCACTGTAAAAGGCAAAACTGCCCTGGCGGGACGCTAGGAAAGTGGCACGTGGCACATCCCGCCAGGGCCAGTGGCGGGCCAGTCTTCCAGCCATAGGCGGTGGCGGGAGGAGCATTCCGCCAGCGTGCGGGGCGGGATGAGGTGGGGCCCATGGCGGGAGGAAGACGCTCCGCTGGCGGGACATCACGTCAGACTTAAGGACAGGGGCGGTGGCGGTATGTGCTACCCCCCCCCCCCCCCCGGCAGCAGCTGGCCCCTGAGGTGACGCGACTCGACATGACTGCACAGTAATTAGACGACGGGAGCTATAGAAAATAGACCGTCGAAAGAGCACCGATACAACAAATTGATTACCGAACTTTGCAGCGCACTCGCATGCAGATTTGTTCCGCTAGTAGAGAAGGCTAGCTTATAAAAGGAGTAGTATCACGCTCTTCACAGATGCATCCTTCTTTGTTTCTTCCTTTGTTTGCTATTTTCTTTCGTGGCTATGAGTTTGCCTTGCTCTGACCAAGAGTACATGCCGAGAAATATGAAGGATGCGAGTTTGCCTCCTGGTGTGGAACATCTTTGGTGTTGGTGTGGGACTCTTTGCAAGGTGAAAGAGTCCACAGATTTTTCTGATAAAATGGGCATGAATTTTTTCATGTGTCCCAACTATCAGTATGATCCAACTCCCTGGAGTTACAACAGGCCTCCGGTATGTTTCATCTATAACAAAATGATATATTTTTTGTTTTATAGAATATTTACTATGTTTTTATTGTGATGCAGTCTACTCCACCCTTGTGCATATGGTATCGTTGGATTGACACGGAGCAGCCCAAATGGGCTCTTCATGAGATAGAAGAGAGAAGTCGCCGTTCGTGGCAAAACTTTCACGAGGACGAGCGTCGTGAGAAAGAGGCGGAAGAGCGTAGAGCGGCGCAATAGGAGCAACGACATTGTTTAGAGGAGCTACAGAGGCAGAGAGAGGAACAACGACGGCTCAGGAAGGAGGAGGAACGACAGGCTAGGGAGGCATACAGACAGACTCTGAGAGAAAGGGATGCTGAGGCAAGGGCAACTGAAGAACGCGGTGATAAGATAGGGAAATGGCCACGCTGGACGCAAGACGACTAGACTTTTGTCCTAGTGTCTGAATCCACGCCTCCCATTGTATCTTAATTAAAGTACTCGTATTTTAAATTATGCATTTAAATGTATCCTAATTTCTGTTGTACCGTGTGGTAATGAAAAATAAGTACCTAAGTATTTTTATTTTATTTATATCTTATATATCTGTGAATTTTTATTTGAATTTTTTTTGAACAGCAAGACAAGATAATAGTAATATGTCTCTCACAAATATAGAACGATACATTAATGTTCAAATAGAAACTGGCTACACCGTCGGAGTTACAATAATCGTCTCATTGTCTCTGTTGTTTCCTCGTACGTCCTCCGTATATGTGATCTGAAGGATAACTCCATGGGTCCGTTGGCCTGGGATTGGTGCGGAGATTTGGCGGTGATGGTATAAAATGATCCCTGGTTTTTGTATCTTGTCGACTGTCAGGAATTTGGCTCGTACCAACATCAGTATATAAGAAATCCATCATTGGATCATATGTTGGCTGTGATGGTCCAGGATTGTACGAAGACTGGGGTTGGTCGTATGGCTGATCATATGTATAGTAACTGCCATGGCCTATAGATCGATAAGGAGGTGGCATGTTGGAATTAAATCCAGCATCATCATCGTCCATGCATCATCAGGAGTGGTCTGTATAGGAACAATATGTAGGGTTTCGTAGCATGGAAAACAAAAAAATTCTATCGCATACAAACAAACAAGCCAAGATCTATCTACTAGATTGTAGCAACGAGTCGATGGAATAACTTACCCTCGAAGATTCCAAAGTGTTTAACGAGAGCGGATTCTCGTGGGTGATGTAGTCGTACTCTTCCCGATCTCAAGATCGCGTAGACGATCCTTCCGGCGCTGCGTTCCGGCAGCGCTCCCGCAGTCGGTCACACGTTCGGTACTCGACGAAGACCTTCCTCTCCCTTGTTCCAGCAGGCAGCGGAGGTTGTAGCACTCTCCTCGCGATTCGGGCAGCACAACGGCGTGGTACCGGAAGTAGAGGGGAGATCTCGCAGGGCTTTGCTTTAAGCCGGAGCGAGTATGGTGGAGTATGAGAGAGCTCCTCGGCGATCTAGGTTTTAGACACACCAAGGAGGAGAGGCTAGAGCCGGCGGCTAGGGTTTGGGGCACCCCAAGTCGACGGCTAGGGCAAAACCCTAGGGGGCAGCGGCGGCTATGGTGGTAGGCGCCAAGCTAGGGTTTGAGGAGAGGTACTTGTATGTGCTAGGAGGGAGCCCTGCCCCTCCTTATATAGGTGGAGGGGCTGGCGGCCAAGGGGAGGGAGGGGAGTCCCTCCCCAACTCGGCTTGGGTGGTGCGCCGGCTTGGGGAGGAGGGACTCCCTCCCCAACTCGGTTTCAACCTCCTCCTCCTCTTTCCAAAACTTGTCGTTTGACTTTCAAACTAGCCGTTTGACTTTTCAATTTAGGCTTTGAATAAACCCTTTATTTTGGACAGCGAAGACACTTAGTACATGATGCAATCATTCCAACTTGCAATGACACATTCATGTACCCTTTCCCCTCCGAAGTGCCGGACATTCCGGAACCTTCTAGAACATTCCCGATGAAAACACCGGAAACATTTCCCAACTCCAAAACGGGACTTTCCTTATATGAATCTTATTCTCCGGACCATTCCGGATCTCCTCGTGATATCCCAGATCCCATCCGAGACTCCGAACAACATTCGGTCTCTTTCTCATTCATACCATAACTACTCAAACAACGTCGAATCCTTAAGTGTGCCTCCCTACGGTTCGTGAATTATGCGGACATGATCGAGACACTTCTCCGAACAATAACCAATAGAGGAATCTGGAAATTCATATGGCTCCCACATATTTCTACGATTACTTTGCGATCGAATGAACCACTTACATACGATACCAATTTCCCTTTGTCTCACGATAGTTTACTTATCCGAGGTTATGATCGTCGGTATCTCTGCATACCTAGTTCAACCTCGTTACCGATAAGTACTCTTTTCTCGTTCCCGTGATATGTGATCCCTTGTGAGCCAGTCACATGCTTGCAAGCTAATTGGATGACATTCCACCGAGAGGGCCCAGAGTATATCTATCCGTCATATGGATGGACAAATCCCACTCTTGATCCATGTGCTTCAACCAATACTTTCCGAACACTCAATGCCACCTTTATAGCCACCCAGTTACGGTGTGGTGTTTGATGTCATCAAAGCATCCATCCGGTAAAGGTGATATGCATGATCTCATGGTCGAAGGAATTAGGTTACTATGTATCAGAAAGCATATAGCAATTAAACTATTAAAATGACTTGATCTTTATGCTACGCTTATCTATAGGAGTATGTCCACCATATCATTCTCCTAACGATATGATCTTGTTGTTGATAACATCTCAATGTTCATGATAGGGAAACCACAATAATTTATCAACCAACAATCTAGTGATGTGTAGAGGCTATACTAGGGACTTCAAATTAAGTTTACAAATCACACAAGTATCAATGTTTCCTTGTTAATACTATTATAGCATGAATGTAAACATTTATCATAAACACAAAGATATAATAATAACTACATTTATTATTGCCTCTAGGGCATATCTCCAACAGTCTCCCACTTGCACTAGAGTCATCTAATCTAGATTACATGGTAATATACCGAACACCCATGGCAGTTTGGTGCTGGTCATGTTTTTCCCTCGGGAGAGGTTTAGTCAACGGATCCTCCACATTCAGATCTGTGTGTACTTTGCAAATCTTTATATCCCCATCTTGGATATGTTCTCGAATAGCGTGAAAACGTAGCTTGATGTGCTTCAGCTTCTTGTGTGACCTTGGTTCTTGCGCATTGGCTATGGCGCCCATGTTATCACAGTAGATAGACATTGGGTCCAGCGCACTAGGAACCACACCCAGCTCTGCAATGAACTCTTTCATCCATATCGCTTCTTGCGAAGCCTCCGAAGCAGCCATGTATTCCGATTCAGTTGAAGATCTCGCCACAACGATTTGCTTTGCACTCCTCCAGCTAACTGCTGCACCATTCAAAATAAATACGTATCCAGATTGTGATTTAGAATCATCCGGATCGGTGTTCCAACTAGCATCGGTGTAACCATTAACAACGAGCTGTTCATCACCTCCATAAGAAAGAACCATATCCTTAGTTCTTCTCAAGTACTTAAGGATGTTTTTGACCGCTGTCCAATGATCCACTCCTAGATCACTTTGATATCTGCTAGTCAAACTAACAGCATATGCAATGTCGGGTCTAGTACATAGTATGGCATACATTAGAGATCCTATGGCTGAGGCATAGGGAGTCTTACTCATCCTTTCTCTATCTTCCGCCGATGTCGGACTTTGAGTTTTACTCAAGGTCGTATTGGGCAACATGGGCAAGAACCCTTTCTTGCTATCTTCCATTCCAAACCTCTTTAGAACTTTGTCCAAATATGTACTCTGTGACAATGATATTTGGCGTTTCGATCTATCTCTGTAAATCTTTATGCCTAATATGTAAGCTGCTTCGCCAAGATCCTTCATTGAAAAACTATTATTCAAATATTCCTTGACACTATTAAGAAGGTCTACATCATTCCCAATCAATAATATGTCATCCACATATAGTATTAAGAATGCTACAGAGCTCCCACTCACTTTCTTGTAAATACAAGCAGCTCCATAAGTTTGTATAAAACCAAAACTTTTGATCACCTTATCAAAACGTTGATTCCAACTTCGGGATGCTTGCTTCAATCCATAAATGGACCGTTGAAGTTTGCATACCTTGTTAGCATCTTTAGGATCGACAAAACCTTTGGGTTGCATCATATACAACTCTTCATCAATATCTCCATTGAGGAATGCTGTTTTGACATCCATCTGCCATATCTCATAATCATAATATGCAGCGATTGCTAACATAATCCTCACAGACTTTAGCTTCGCTACTGGTGAGAAAGTCTCATCGTAGTCAACTCCTTGAATTTGTCGAAACCCTTTTGTGACAAGTCGAGCTTTATAGAAAGTAACATTACCATCAACATCTGTTTTCTTCTTGAAGATCCATTTGTTCTCGACAGCCTTCCGGCCATCTGGTAAGTCCACCAAGGTCCATACTTGGTTTTCGTACATGGATCCAATCTCGGATTTCATGGCTTCTTGCCATTTATTGGAATCTAGGCTCATCATTGCTTCCTCATATGTCTCAGGGTCATCGGTGTTGTCCACCAACATGACACTCATAACGGGATCATACCAATCAGGAGTGGTACGAGTTCTCGTTGACCTCTGAGGCTCTGTAGCAACTTCAACCGAAGTTTCATGATCATCATCATTAGCTTCCTCTCTAATTGGTGCAGGCACCACAGGAACTTCTTCCGGTGCTGCGCTACTCACAATTTCGAGAGAAGGTTCGACAACCTCGTCGAGTTCTACTTTCCTTCCAGTCACTTCTTTCGAGAGAAATTCCTTCTCTAGAAAGGATCCATTCTTGGCAACGAAGATTTTTCCTTCGGATCTATGATAGAAGGTATACCCAATAGTTTCCTTTGGGTATCCTATGAAGACACATTTTTCCGCTTTGGGTTCAAGCTTGTCCAGCTGTAACTTCTTTACATAGGCTTCGCAACCCCAAACTTTAAGGAACGACAATTTAGGTTTCTTCCCAAACCATAATTCATACGGTGTCGTTTCAACGGATTTAGACTGTGCCCTATTTAAAGTGAATGCGGCTGTTTCTAATGCATAACCCCAAAATGATAGCGGTAAATCTGTAAGTGACATCATAGAACGAACCATATCTAAGAGAGTTCGATTACGACGTTCGGACACACCATTACGCTGTGGTGTTCCCGGCGTTGTCAACTGTGAAAGTATTCCGCATTTCTTCAAATGCTCGCCAAACTCGTAACTTAGATATTCACCTCCACGATCAGAACGTAGAAATTTAATCTTCTTGTTACGTTGATTCTCTACCTCACTTTGAAACTCCTTAAACTTCTCGAAAGTTTTGGACTTATGTTTCATGAAATAGATATACCCATATCTACTCAAATCATCCGTGAAGGTAAGAACATAACGATAACCACCGCGCGATGCTACACTCATTGGACCACACACATCGGTATGTATGATTTCTAATAAGTCCGTAGCTCGCTCCATCATACCAGAAAATGGAGTCTTAGTCATTTTACCCATCAGACATGCTTCGCATCTATCAAGTGATTCGAAATCAAGTGATTCAAGAAGTCCATCGGAATGGAGTTTCTTCATACGCTTCACTCCAATGTGACCAAGACGACAGTGCCACATATAGGTCGAGTTATCGCTTGATTTCAACCGTTTAGCCTCAATGTTATTAATATGTGTATTTCCACTATCGAGATTCAATAAGAATAGACCATCTATCAAAGGTGCATGTGCATAAAACATATTACTCATATAAATCGAACAACCATTATTCTCGGACTTAAACAAGTAACCGTCTCACAATAAACAAGATCCCGATATAATGTTCATGCTCAACGCAGGCACCAAATAACAATTATTTAAGTATAAAACTAATCCCGATGGTAGATGAAGGGGTAGCGTGCCGACCGCGATCACATCAACCTTTGATCCGTTTCCCACGCGCATCGTCACCTCGTTCTTCGCTAGCTTCCGTTTATTCTGCAGCACCTGTTTCGAGTTACAAATATGAGCAACCGAACCAGTATCAAATACCCAGGCACTACTATGAGTACTAGTGAGATACACATCAATAACATGTATATCAGATATACCTTTCTTCTTGATGTTGCCGTTCTTCAAATCCGCCAAGTACTTTGGGCAATTCTGCTTCCAGTGACCTTCTCCCTTGCAGTAAAAGCACTCAGTATCAGGCTTAGGTCCAGCCTTGGTCTTCTTCGCCGGCGTGGTAACTTTCTTACCACCCTTCTTGAAGTGTCCCTTCTGCTTAGACTTGCCTTTCTTGAATTTGGTGGTCTTATTGACCAACAACACTTGGTGCTCTTTCTTGATCTCCACTTCTGCAGACTTTAACATAGCAAACAGTTCTGGCAACTGCTTGTTCATGTTCTGCATGTTGTAGTTCATCACAAAGTTCTTGTAACTTGGTGGTAGTGATTGGAGGACACGGTAAATCCCCAAAGCATTAGGAATCACTATACCCAAGCTTTGAAGTTTGTTTGCGTGCCCAGACATCTTAAGCACATGCTCACTGACGGAGCTGCCCTCTTCCATCTTGCAGTTAAAGAACTTTTCAGAAGCCTCATAACTTTCAATTGCCGCATGAGTCTCAAAGATCAATTTGAGATCCTCGACAATATCATATGGGTCTGAATTCTCAAACCTTTTCTGAAGCTCCGATTCCAAACCATACAAGATAGCACACTGAACTATGGAGTACTGATTCTTCCGAGCGAGGTAAACATTCTTTACTTCATCGGAAGCATCAGCTGCAGGTGGGTCATCCAGCGGTGCATCCAACACATAGGTCAAATTACCAGCTGTGAGGACAATCCTCAAATTGCGAAACCAATCCGCGAAGTTGCTTCCATTGTTTTTCAACTTTTCTTTCTCTAGGAACGCATTAAAATTGATGGTAGGGGCTGCCATTGATCTACAACATATTTGCAATAGTTTAGACTAAGTTTATGACAAATTGAGTTCAAATTAATAATAAAGTTAATCTAGGTGAACTCCCACTCAAAACAACATCCCTCACATTGTTTTAGTGATCACACGAACCAAATCCACTACATCAACACCGATCATCACGAGAGTTGATATAGTTTCAATGGCGAACAATCGTCATGTTCATGATATCTACTATATGATTCATGCTTTACCTTTCGGTGATCCGTGTTCCGAGACCATGTCTGTACATGCTAGGCTCGTCAAGATCAAACCTTAGTTTCCGCATGAGCAAATCTGGCTTGCTCACGTTGTATGCACTTGCAGAATCTAACACACCCGATCATCACGTGGTGCTTCGAAACAACAAGCTTTAGCAACGGTGCTAACTAAGGGTGAACACTTTATGACTTGAAATTCATGTGCATGAGGGATCATCTTATAATGCTACCGTCGTCTACTAAGCAATACAAGATGCATAAAGGATTAACATCACATGCAATTCATAATATGTGATATGATATGGCCTTTCTTCTTTGTGCTTTCGATCCCCATCTTCTAGCACGAACATGATCTCCATCATCACCGGCATTGCATCAAGGTCAATGACGCCTCTCCATGGTTGTCGTCCACCGGCTTCAACTATTACAACTACTTTGAATAGACACGCGGGTCTTAACATAAATTAAAGACAACCATATGGCTCCTGCCGGTTGCCAACTTACAATAAGGAACATTGCATACATCAAATATAATCACAATCATGGCCATATCACATCACTGCACACCCCTGCAAAACAAAGTTAGACGCCTCTACTTTCTTTGCATGTTTTACGTGGTTTGGGGATTTCAATAAGTGTCGTTCTAACTTACGAACATGAACCACAACATTGATACTAGTATTGTTAATCACCCGTTGTAAATTGGATCTTGACTATGCTAGGAGAAACAGGCACCCGCAAAGCCACTTATGCAATACAAGTTGCATGTCAAGCATGGAGCAAGTCTCATGAACGATGTCATGTAAGGTTAGCCCGGGCCGCTTCATCCCAACATACTGCAAGATGCAAAGTACACAAGAAGCAATCGACAATAAAAGCATCAACGCCCACAATGACCATTGTGTTCTACTCGTGCAACAGATCTACATATAGACACGGCTCTGATACCACTGTAGGGTTTCGTAGCATGGAAAACAAAAAAATTCTATCGCATACAAACAAACAAGCCAAGATCTATCTACTAGATTGTAGCAACGAGTCGATGGAATAACTTACCCTCGAAGATTCCAAAGTGTTTAACGAGAGCGGATTCTCGTGGGTGATGTAGTCGTACTCTTCCCGATCTCAAGATCGCGTAGACGATCCTTCCGGCGCTGCGTTCCGGCAGCGCTCCCGCAGTCGGTCACACGTTCGGTACTCGACGAAGACCTTCCTCTCCCTTGTTCCAGCAGGCAGCGGAGGTTGTAGCACTCTCCTCGCGATTCGGGCAGCACAACGGCGTGGTACCGGAAGTAGAGGGGAGATCTCGCAGGGCTTTGCTTTAAGCCGGAGCGAGTATGGTGGAGTATGAGAGAGCTCCTCGGCGATCTAGGTTTTAGACACACCAAGGAGGAGAGGCTAGAGCCGGCGGCTAGGGTTTGGGGCACCCCAAGTCGACGGCTAGGGCAAAACCCTAGGGGGCAGCGGCGGCTATGGTGGTAGGCGCCAAGCTAGGGTTTGAGGAGAGGTACTTGTATGTGCTAGGAGGGAGCCCTGCCCCTCCTTATATAGGTGGAGGGGCCGGCGGCCAAGGGGAGGGAGGGGAGTCCCTCCCCAACTCGGCTTGGGTGGTGCGCCGGCTTGGGGAGGAGGGACTCCCTCCCCAACTCGGTTTCAACCTCCTCCTCCTCTTTCCAAAACTTGCCGTTTGACTTTCAAACTAGTCGTTTGACTTTTCAATTTAGGATTTAAATAAACCCTTTATTTTGGACAGCGAAGACACTTAGTACATGATGCAATCATTCCAACTTGCAATGACACATTCATGTACCCTTTCCCCTCCGGAGTGCCGGACATTCCGGAACCTTCTAGAACATTCCCGATGAAAACACCGGAAACATTTCCCAACTCCGAAACGGGACTTTCCTTATATGAATCTTATTCTCCGGACCATTCCGGATCTCCTCGTGATATCCCGGATCCCATCCGAGACTCCGACCAACATTCGGTCTCTTTCTCATTCATACCATAACTACTCAAACAACGTCGAATCCTTAAGTGTGTCTCCCTACGGTTCGTGAATTATGCGGACATGATCGAGACACTTCTCTGAACAATAACCAATAGAGGAATCTGGAAATTCATATGGCTCCCACATATTTCTACGATTACTTTGCGATCGAATGAACCACTTACATACGATACCAATTTCCCTTTGTCTCACGATAGTTTACTTATCCGAGGTTATGATCGTCGGTATCTCTGCATACCTAGTTCAACCTCGTTACTGATAAGTACTCTTTTCTCGTTCCCATGATATGTGATCCCTTGTGAGTCAGTCACATGCTTGCAAGCTAATTGGATGACATTCCACCGAGAGGGCCCAGAGTATATCTATCCGTCATATGGATGGACAAATCCCACTCTTGATCCATGTGTTTCAACCAATACTTTCCGAACACTCAATGCCACCTTTATAGCCACCCAGTTACGGTGTGGTGTTTGATGTCATCAAAGCATCCATTCGGTGAAGGTGATATGCATGATCTCATGGTCGAAGGAATTAGGTTACTATGTATCAGAAAGCATATAACAATTGAACTATTAAAATGACTTGATCTTTATGCTACGCTTATCTATAGGAGTATGTCCACCATATCATTCTCCTAACGATATGATCTTGTTGTTGATAACATCTCAATGTTCATGATAGGGAAACCACAATCATTTATCAACCAACAAGCTAGTGATGTGTAGAGGCTATACTAGGGACTTCAAATTAAGTTTACAAATCACACAAGTATCAATGTTTCCTTGTTAATACTATTATAGCATGAATGTGAACATTTATCATAAACACAAAGATATAATAATAACTATATTTATTATTGCCTCTAGGGCATATCTCCAACACAATAAGTATTAAAATGAGTAAAATATAATAATAAGTTAGTGCGATTATAAAAATGCGTACCGTTGTTTTCTAAAATAGTTCTCTAGTAATTTCTAAGAATATTCCTCTAGGTGTCGGTTGATGCGTTGAACCGAAATCAATCTAAAAAATGGTCTGCATGTTAGAATTCAATTATTACAGCAGACGTGGATTAAAAGTATCGGACTCACGCGTGGCGGTTGTCTTAAAGATTTGGGCCTAGAGGGTTCGATGGTAATCCTCGATGATGTATGCATAAGAGTAGCATCTTGGCGTGTTCTAGTCTGTCAGCACAAGAACATTATAAATAATTGTTTTTCTAAAACAGATTTTTAAGTGTAGAAAACACGTACATTCTCACGCATAGAGGCGCTGTGTGCTGGATTTCCTAGGCTTGATCTCGCTTCACTCGGCCGCGACGAGAAAGACTCAGCCATGTTATACTGTTCTAGCATAACATCATCAGCTCGGCCACAACTCCAGTTAGTAGCGGTATGTAAAGCATTCTGAAAAATGCGCCTCAACCTACTCTTGATGGTATTCGGCATGGATCGAGGGTTCTCTCTAACTATTTCACGCACATCCACCATTATGCTATGCTGCCTACTTAGCTGAAAATAACGATCAATGTTATTCTTGTAAATGTAGAATTATAAATACAGTGCTAAAAATATACATATCGTGTCATCACGGCGGTTTGCTGCAGTACGTTATATCCCTCCCTCTAGCTGGTCTTGACGTGTGCGGTGTGCTGGTCTATCCGTTGGAGCGCGGGTGAGCTTGGAACGTGCGCTCGCATTGTACCATGTCATATAAGCATCCTACGTATTATCGGAAAACATCCTGCATGTTCAGTGTCATAAGCATACCAATAAGAATTTAAATAATCTAAAAAAATTACCTATTTTCTGGAACTATGTTGGCAAGCTTGTTCAAATTCCATTGATCTGTCCATAGCTTCTGGGTGTGCAGCCAATTATGATTCTTTCTCCCTTGATTGCTTTGTCTGAAATACGCATAACCATTATTATAATATTTGACAAAAAACATTGTATAAATTTAAACTGATTTAAGATTGAGAACGTACTCGTGAAATGTAGACTCGATACAGTTGGGAGGCGGGAGAGGGACCTCCTGGTAGAGATCAAGTTGCCGCATCACACGCTTAGGGTTCTGCGGCTCCACCATATACAGGCACACAATATGACAACGTGTCCACCAAAGCTTCTGGTCTCGGTAGTAATCAATTGCTAAACCCCTATCCCCAGCCACATGTGTTACATAATCTTCATGCCACGCATTCCATGTGATAGAAGAATGATGTATGATCTCGAAATCTTCATGGTAAAGAGGATAGCACTTCGAAGCCAAATCACGGGCCCAACGTAATACGCCATATGTCCACCGGGTACCCATGGTCACGCAATCAAACTAGACGTTGTGACCACTATATGGGTGCACTGGATCTTCTATCATCGGTCGTCCGACGGGTATGTGCTTCCAAGACCACAACTGGAGGAAAATATAGCATACACAAAGAATTGGGCTGCACTACTGACCTTCTTTCTCCTATATGAGGCATCGCATAAGCCCCTGTAAGTCTGACATAGCACCGCCGAACCGATGATGTACTGGGTGATCTCTAAATTGTCCAGAGGAAGGGCTATGTGTTCTACTAGTCTAATAAAAATTGGGTTGACTACTTCACCATTTCCCGATGGAAACAACATGCCAAATAGGTAGAGTAAGTATGCAACCAGGTGTTGACGTACTACTTCCTCAGAAACTTCGGCTGGGAAGTCAATAAAATTTACTAGCCAACTGATGGGGACACCTCTAGCTAACTTATTGATCCATCAGTTGTTCAAAATCTTCCTTCCAGGATGCCCGTGCTGGCGGCAACATGAGAGGAATACCACGAAGTGGCAACCCAATGATCATGGATACATCCTGAAGTGTCGGTGTCATCTCTCCCCACCGAAAGTGGAAGGTGTGTGTCTCTGGTATCCACCGGTCAACAAGCGATGTTAGAAGACAAGGGTCCAGTTTAAATAACTGAGGCGTGGATGTCATCCTAGCGAATGGAAGTAGTCCGCTACGAGAAAGATAAGGCACGAACCGCTCATCAAGAATCCATCGGTTCGCTGAACCTCGACACCTGAAAGTACTTGGCCCTCCTAGTGGACCTTCGGGATTAATCCATTGTTGGCACCGGTGGGTAGAATCGTACTGCCCATCCAAGAGAGGAGGTAAATCCGCCATAGTCTGTACAAATGAGATAAATACAAATTTAAAACATAGTATATTACAACATCGAAATACAAATTTAAAACATAGTACATTACAACATCAAAATACAAATTTAAAACATAGTACATTACAACATCGAAATACAAATTTAAAACATAGTACGTTACAACGCTGAAATACAAATACAACATTATAGCTTGTGTGGGCAATTTCTCGCCGTGTGCCC
Source organism: Avena sativa (assembly GCA_916181665.1). NCBI lineage: Eukaryota > Viridiplantae > Streptophyta > Magnoliopsida > Poales > Poaceae > Avena > Avena sativa. The sequence continues at coordinate 16,019,847 of OV702279.1, read as the reverse complement.
AGGAATTTTACAAGTCTTACACCTCCGGCCTTCTCCGGCCTGGCTATGGTCCATGTCATTTCTAAATCGCCTAGTTTGACGACGTCCCTTAACGGTTCGCTTGAGCATAGGGTTGGGCCACCATGTTGGTCCACTATACCAAATAGTGATGTGATGCTCCTTAACACCCCATGCCCAGAACTCGCCATCCCAGGTCTTCATAAGATTATGCATGCTGAAGTATGGGGAGATATATGAGTCAACAGCAATCCTCTGGCCTAATGCCGCTTAAGGACATGGCTGCATGGGTAATGATAAAGCAAAGGCTTATTGCAGGTGCATTCGCATGTCGTTGGATTGAGTGTGACCTCTTGCTTTGTAGCCCCTCTCAAGTAGCCACGCACGTATTTTTGCCTTGTTCTGATCTCCCACCTCTTCCTAAGTGAGTCCACCACTCTGCTACCATGTGTCTTTGGTTTTTCTATTTTTATGGCCAAGTGATATTGCATAGCTTCAGACCATTGTTTGTTCATCTGCACTCGTGCATGCGCTAGTTGAACTCTATCTGCAAAGTACGCCACTGTGTGGGACCATGTTTCAGCAACCAGTGCAGTAATAGGGAGGGCTCGGACACCTTTAAGCACTGCATTGTATACCTCTGACATGTTGGTGGTCATTATGCCATAGCGATCACCATTGTCATGAGCTAGTGCCCACTTCCGAACATCCGGGAAATTAACATTCATCCACTCAGCCATATTCCTGGCCCTCCTGTGATTTCCTGCACCCGCTGGCTCAGCTGGTGCATCGCCAGAAGCTACGGTCGTGGCGACATTCAATGCCATCTAGAGGGCATCAAATTTTCGCGGTTGGTTATGCATACACATCACTTTGAAGGCCTTGAAACATTCCTTATTCCGGAAGCGAGAGTAAAATTTTGCTGCTAGATGCCTCATGCTCCACCTAGTTTCAAGATCAGGCCAAAGGAACTCCATCGGTACATCGTGCTTCATTTTTCTAGTGCACCGAGAAGCCCTTGGTTGCGATCAGAAATGATGCATACATCAGGTCTATCTTTCACAACACCATCCTTCAAGCATTGCAGAAACCATAACCAACTTAACGTGCTCTCGGACTCAACAAGTGTGTATGCAATAGGAAGAAGCTGGTTATTTGCATCTGATGCCAGAGATACCAAGAGAGTACGCTTATATTGTCCGGTGAGGAAGGTACCATCAATTGATATCACCAGCCGGCAGTGGTGGAATGCTTGGATAATTTGGCTGAACGCCCAGAAGATACGGTCCAGGATGAAATTGAAGGGAATATGCCCTGAGAGGCAATAATAAAGTGTTTATTATGTGTATTCCAAGTATATGATAGATATTTATTTTGCATGCTATAATTGTATTAATACGAAAACGTTAATACATGTGTGTTTAATAAAAAAAACAGAAAGTTCCTAGTTATGCCTCTCTCATAAACTAGTTCGTTGATTAACAAGATGATCACAGTTTCCTGATCATAGACATTTGATGTTGTTAATAACAAGATCACAACATTAGTGCAATGGTGTGATGAACATTCATCTGAAGTATAGCATTACGATCAAAGTCATTGAGTTTATTTTGCTATAAACAACTTACGAAGTGACCCTAATCCTTAGACCATGAGATCATGACAATCACTAACACCGGAAGAGTTTCTTGTTGACATCAAACGTCACAGCGTAATTGGGTGATTATAAAGATGGCTTCAAAGCTACTAAAGTGTTATGTTGAGAATCATGGATCAAGAGTGGAATTTGTTCATCCCGATGACGGATAGATATACTCTGGGCCCTCTCGGTGATATCACATTGGTTAGCTTGCAAGAAAGTGATTTGATCACTAGAATGTTATATCTCGGGAACAAGAAAAGAGTGCATGTCAGTAACAAGATCAAACTAGGTATGGAGATACCGATGATCGAATCTTGGACATGTAATATATCGTGAAACAAAGGGATTAAGATACAAGCGTAAAAGGTTCCGACGATCACAGGAAATTCATCGTTGAATGTGTGGGAGTCAGTATGGATCTCCAGGTCCCGCTACTGATTATTGATCGGAGAAGGGTCTCGATCATATCCGCATTATTCGTGAACCGTAGGGTGACACACTTAAGGGACACTGACATCCAGTTGGAGCAAATGTTTCATGCCGAAAGAATAAACAAGCGCATGAATTTATTTCACTAGATACCGAAAAAGGTTTTCGGGTGAAATTGCATAAAGAGGTTATGCATGTGAAATAGAATTCTAGCAAGGGGTTATTTGTGAATGTTTGTCATTAAAGTAATTGACAAAATTCTGAATAAAATAAAAGAGTTTTATTTAATAAGAGTTTGCATTAAATTTGGTGGAAATTTAATAGCAAGTTTGAGTGGGATTTTGAGTGGAGGGATTTGAATGGATTTTTGTGAGTGGAGTGTCCACCCACATGAAGAGGGGAGGGCAAGGGCGCAGCCCCCATGCGCCGGCCACCCCCTTGGGGTCCCCCTCTCCTATAAAAGGCACCCCTCTCCTCACTTCTCACTCACACCTCCTCGTGAAGGATCTCTCTCCCCCTCTAGAATTTATCCCCCATGGTCTCGGACTAGCGAGATACATGTTCCCGGTGGCTATTCGGCACGAAAGGGTTGTGCTTCCGCTGTATCGCTGGAGCTAGGAGGCGGAGGTTGCTCGGTGTCTTGTATGTGTGTGCGAGCACGGATGCGCTGCTGCTTTGCGGTGCTAGGACTTCCTCTCGATCTTGAGATCGGCAAGAGATCGTCTACATCAACCACGAGTTGAACTCGTTAAGCTTTGTCGGTCTTCAAGGGTATGTTCTCTACGGATATACATCCTCCCGTTGTTTGTATCTAGTAGATAGATCTTGCTACATAGTTCCCATCATAGGAAATTTTTTGTTTTCTATGCTGCGAACCCTACAGTGGTATCAGAGCCGGATCTATGCATAGATGCTTTACACGGGTAGTACACATATGAGTATGTGGTCGATGATGATCATATTGTTGCTCGTTAGTTGTAATTTTGGATATTGGTGGCATAGTGGGATGAAGCGGCTCGGACAAACTTTACATGTCCTCGCACATGAGACCTGTTCCACGCTTGACATGCAACTAGTTTGCATAAGTGGCTAGCGGGTGTCTGTCTCTCCTACTATAGTCAATATCTATTTTGCAACAAGTTGTCAACAATTTGTTTGTCCTCGTTGTGGTTCATGTTCGTAGGTATGAACGGTTCTATCTTCGAAAGCCCTAAGCCACCTAAAATTTGTAATGGATAAATTAGAGGCGTCTAGTTTAGATTGTTGCTGGGCTAGTGTCATGATATGGTGATGTTGCAAGTAGAAGTATGAGATGATACTCTAACAACACACATAGCGTGTAAACTCCATAGACCTTGTACTTACACATAAAGGTATGGTAGTGATCATACCACTATGCACATGTTAGAGATCATATGCGGGAACCATATCATTTCACTAATAAACATGTGATGTTTGATAGCATCTTATATTGCTTGTTTAGCGCTTTGTTAGCATAATAAGATGATCCATCATTTAAATATCAAGATAAGAATGTGTTCTTTCCTTTAGTATGCACCGATTATGTTTTCGTCGCTCCAAGACATCACGTGATGATCGGGTGTTCTTGGATCCACGACCATATATCGGGTGTAAAATAGTTACACACGTGAATACTAAGGTTCTAACTTGGTGAGCCTAGCATGTACAGTCATATGGTTGATATGATTCCCATTTGATGCTCGCCTTTGAAGCTACATCGACTCACGTGATGATCGGACTTGGTGTAGTGGATTTGGTTCATGTAGTCACCAAAAAGGCACGAGGGATGTAGTTTTTGAGTGGGAGTTCATTCGTAATGTGGATTAGTTGAACTCAATCTATCATAAACTTAGTCTAAACTTTACAAATTCTGTTGTAGATGGCACCACCTGCTTTTAATTTCAATGTGTTCATGGAGAAAGAGAAACTTGCAACGAACGGTAGAAACTTTACCGAATGGCCATGAATTTGAGGATTCTCCTCTCTGCTGCACAAAAGCAATATGTGCTAGAAGTGCCCCTAGGCCCCCCACCTTTTGAGGATGCCCCTGACGAGGAGAAGAATGTCTATCAGACTCGTCAGGAGGACCACAACTTAGTTCATTGCGGCATATTGTATGGGCTAGAGCCGGAACTTCGAAAGAGTTTCGAAAACGGCAAAGCATTTGATACAATGGGTGAGTTGAAAATGATTTTGAACACACATGCTGCTGTAGAGAGCTACAACGCTTCAGAAAAGTTCTTTAGCTGCATGATGGAAGAGCACATCTCCGTTAGTGAGCATGTACTCAAGATGTCGGGTTACGCCGATAAGCTTGTGTCCTTGGGAATATCGATTTCCATTGACTTAGGCATCCATCGTGTTCTGCAGTATCTGCCACCTAGATATAAGAGCTTTGTGATGAACTATAATATGCAAGGCATGAAGAAGTCTCTCCCCGAGCTTCTGTCAATGCTTAAAACTGCAGAAGTGGAGATCAAAAAGGAACATCAAGTGTTGATGATCAATAGGAACACTGGTTTCAAGAAAGACAAGAAGGGAAAACAGAAGGGAAGTAAGGGCGGCAAGCCGGTTGCCGTGCCTAAAAAGAAACCCCGAGTTGTACCTAAGTCTGATACCGAGTGCTACTATTGTAAAGGGACTGGCCACTGGAAGCGCAACTGCCCTAAGTATTTGGCAGATAAGAAGGCCGGCAAGGCAAACAAAGGTATATATGATATATATGTTATTGATGTGTACTTGACTAGTGCTCGCAGTAGCACCTGGGTATTTGATACCGGTTCAGTTGCTAATATTTGTAACTCAAATCAGGGGCTGCTGAACAAGCGACCGTTAGCAAGGGGTGAGATCAAGATGCATGTCGGCAGTGGATCAAGCGTTGATGTGATCGCCGTCGGAACACTACCTCTCCATTTGCAGTCGGGATTAGTAATAAACTTGAAGAATTATTATCTGGTGCCAGCACTTAGCATGAACATTGTATCTGGATCGTGTTTAATGCGAAGTGGTTATTCATTTAAATCTGAGAACAATGGTTGTTCTATTTATATGAATGAAATATTTTATGGTCATGCACCGATGATGAATGGTTTATTTCTTTTGGATCTCGATAATAATGTTACACATATTCACAATGTTGATGCTAAAAGGATTAAACTTAATGATGATATATCCGCATATATGTGGCACTGCTGTCTAGGTCATATTGGCGTTAAACGCATGAAGAAACTCCATTCGGATGGACTTTTGGAATCACTTGATTTTGAATCATTTGATACATGTGAGCCATGCCTTATGGGCAAGATGACTAGAACGCCGTTTTCCGGTTCAATGGAACGGGCGACAGATTTATTGGAAATCATACATTCTGATGTATGTGGTCCAATGAGTGTGTCGGCGCGAGGTGGATATCGTTATTTTGTTACTTTCACGGATGATTTGAGTAGATACGGTTATATCTATGAAACACAAGTCTGAAACATTTGAAAAGTTCAAGAAATTCCAGAATGAAGTGGACAATTATCGTAATAGAAAGATCAAATTTCTACGGTCCGACCGTGGAGGTGAGTATCTAAGTTACGAGTTTAGCACTCATATGAAAGAGTGTGGAATTGTTTCACAACTCACACCTGCCGGAACACCACAACGAAATGGTGTGCCGGAATGTCGTAATCGTACTTTATTAGATATGGTTCGATCTATGATGTCTCTGACGGACTTGCCGTTGTCATTTTGGGGTTATGCACTAGAAACTGCTGCATTCACTTTAAAGAGGGCACCATCTAAATCCGTTGAAAAGACAACATATGAATTATGGTTTGGAAACGAACCTAAGCTGTCATTTCTTAAAGTTTGGGGATGCGATGTTTATGTGAAGAAACTTCAACCGGATAAACTCGAACCCAAAGCGGAAAAATGCGTCTTCATAGGATACCCTAAGGAAACAATTGGGTATTCCTTCTATCACAGATCCGAGGGCAAGGTTTTTGTTGCCAAGAATGGATCCTTTCTAGAGAAAGAGTTTCTCGCGAAAGGTGTGAGTAGTCGGAAGGTAGAACTCGAAGAGGTTATTGAATCATCTCTTCAGAGTATGGCGAGTAGCACAGCGCCGGAAGTTGTTCCGGAGTTGGCTTCACCTGTTGAAGAGGGAACTAATGATAATGATCATGAAACTCCGAAAGAGAGTACTACTGAACCTCGCAGGTCTAGCAGGACGCGTGTAGCTCCCGAGCTGTACGGAAATCATGTCATGAATTTCATGGTTGATGAAAATGATGACCCTGTGACGTATGAAGAAGCGATGATGAGCCCGGATTCCAACAAATGGTTAGAAGCCATGAAATCGGAGATGGAATCCATGTATGAAAATGAAGTTTGGAACTTGGTGGACTTACCTCATGACCGAAAGGCCGTGGAGAACAAATGGATTTTCAAAAGGAAAACTGATGCTGATGGTAATGTAACCATCTATAAAGCTCGACTTGTCGCAAAGGGGTTTCGACAAATTCAAGGAGTTGACTACGATAAGACATTCTCTCCCGTAGCGATGCTAAAGTCAGTTAGGATTATGTTAGCAATTGTTGCATATTTCGATTATGAGATATGGCAGATGGATGTCAAAACTGTGTTTCTCAATGGTAATATTGAAAAAGAGTTGTATATGATACAACAAAAGGGTTTTGTGGATCCTAAGGATGCTAACAAGGTGTGCAAGCTTCAGCGATCCATCTATGGATTGAAGCAAGCATCACGAAGTTGGAATCTCCGCTTTGATGAGGTGATCAAAGAGTTTGGATTTGTCCAAACTTATGGAGAAGCTTGTATTTACAAGAAAGTGAGTGGGAGCAATGTGGCATTTCTGATATTATATGTGGATGACATATTATTGATCAGAAATGATATAGATCTTTTAAAAAGTGTTAAAAGTTATCTAAACAACAAATTTTCAATGAAGGACCTAGGTGAAGCGTCATACATATTAGGCATAAAGATCTATAGAGATAGATCTAGGCGCCTAATAGGGCTATCGCAAAGTACATACCTTGATAAGATTTTAAAGAAGTTTAAAATGGAAGATAGTAAGAAGGGGTTCTTACCTATGACACAAGGCACGACATTGAGTAAGACTCAAAGTCCGGCTACGGCGGAAGAAAGAGAGAAAATGGACAAAGTCCCCTATGCTTCAGCCATAGGCTCTATAATGTACGCCATGCTATGTACAAGACCAGATGTGGCACATGCTATTAGTTTGACTAGTAGGTACCAATCGGATCCAGGTTCAGAACACTGGAAAGCGGTCAAGAATATCCTTAAGTACTTGTGAAGAACTAAGGATATGTTTCTTGTATACGGAGGTGAAGAAGAGCTCGTCGCTAAGTGTTATGTCGACGCTAGCTTTGACACTGATCCGGATGACTCTAAGTCTCAATCCGGATACGTATTTCTCATGAATGGCGGAGCGGTTAGCTGGAGGAGCTCCAAACAAACTATGGTGGTGGGATCAACGACGGAGGCCGAATATGTTGCTGCTTCGGAAGCGGCTCAGGAAGCAGTTTGGATGAAGGGGTTCATATCCAAACTAGGTGTGGTTGCAAACGCGTTGGACCCAATGGTGATCTATTGTAACAACAATGGTGCCTGTAACATCCCAGGTTTCATATTAAGATGATTACTAGAAGCATGCATCATCCTTGCATCATTGCATCATACAAATAAATTTGACAACAAAATCCTAACACCGAAACCTATCAAAACCCTAATAAATATTTCCATATGTAAGCATTATTGTTGTAGTCAAGCTTGACCCTTCTAAAAACTATGTAAAAACATTAAACAATGGTCCTAAGATGACCACCTCATTTTTACACAAATTTAGAAACAAGTTTCACCAAGTTTGGACTTGATTTACAAAAGTTATTGTAGTTTTACTAAAAACAGAAATTGGAAAAGAAACGAAAGAAAAAAGAAACCTAACTAACCTAACCGGGCCGGCGAACCAGGCCCGCTACCTATTCTACCGCCAGCCAGCGCTAGCCGCACCACAGCGCAGCAACGGGCCAGCCCAATACCCCTCCCCCGTCCCTGTCGCCTGCGCGGCACGCACCTCACGCTAGCCCGCTTCCCTCTCCGCCACTGACACGCGGGACCCACCCGCTCGTCCCCTTCCTCGAGCAGGAGTCCGCCTGCAGCACGCGTTTGAACTAAATCCGATAGGATTCGCGGCCGACCCGAGCCCCTCGCCCAAGTTTCCATCCCCATATAAACCCCGCCACCCTCGGCCTCACCCCGTCCGACTTTTCTCCTTGCGAAAAACCTAGCCACTCGATATCTCGCGCCGCCGCCGTTGGGTCGACCTCACCGAGACGGTTCGGGACTCCCTCTTGTTCCTTCCTTCCTTTAGAGCTGTCCCTCGTTCACCACTGATTCGCGCCGTGTGTTTTCCCTTTCTCTCTCGCAGAAACGCGCTCGCAATCGCTCGCCGGAGCTCCGCCAAGGACGGAGAAGGTCGGCGGAACCTTGCCGACAGACGAGGAAGCGAGGAGGATCGCCGAGGTCACGAACGGGACCGCGAGGAGCTGCTGATCACCGTCGACCACTTCGCTACCTCCAGGTGCCGCCAGATCGCCGCCAAGCATCTCCACCAATGCCGCCGCCACTCATCGCCGCCGTCGCCACCACAGCGAGTCGCCGCGCCCCTCTCATTCGTCCGATTTGCAACTTGCGGCTCAGATTAGAAACAAACCTGAAGGGGTATGCGCCAGTAGTATCGCGCCGCATGGCTACCACGTCTGCCAGCCCACTAACGCGCCGCGTCAGCCCCGTGTTTTCCAACTGGCCCAATCGGGCTCTGCCACTTGGCAAGTTTTTGAATTAGGGTTAGATCTGTTTGGTAGAATTGAATGAAAACTTGCGAAAATCATATAAAAATAAATACTTGGCCAAATTTAGCTTATAATATACCGTTGGATTCATAATTTTATGTAGAACACAGATATGCAATAAAATTTCAAGTTTATAGTAGGGTTTTTTGTGTAGAATTTAATCATTAGATTGGAGTATTTAATTCGTAGAAAAATAATTAGAACTCCGTTTTAGTTGATTCTTGTTGCGTTGATTTTGTTTCCGCAATACCTACTGAAAAAAATTATAAAACTTTGCTTAAGATCATTAGATCTAATTTGGGGCTAAATTAGATGGTAGGATCTCCTATTAATCTGATGAATTATACTAGTAACCCAAATTGATTTAAACCTATGGGAAATCAATCCTAGTAACACTTAACACAATTGAAACCCAATTATACTACCTTGATCTATATAGAAAAACCAATCTTGCATAAATACCATGTTGCATGCATGCATGATTATCCATGTGACATGTTTTGAGCAAGTTGTGATTAGATCTATGTTTGTGATTCGTTAGATTGTACGGAGTGCGCTAAGGAGTGCTATTGTGTAGAGTGCTGCTCGTATAAAGGCAAGTTACACCACTTGTTCATAACTTTTGTCCCAGTTTTGATTCTATGCATTTGATCTTCAAAATTCTGTAGTATGCATGTGTAGGATGTCCTAGTAGAATTTTTCCTTAGTATTATTTTGCAAGTGCGATGATTTTGTAGTATGCCATGAGTAGCTCTATACTTAGGATTTACCCTCCTAATAGGTTACCCCTGTTTTGCTAAGTATTGCTTGCTATGCTATATATACAAAGTACCGTTGGGGGGTTCTAAAGACAAAGAATTTTTCTAAGTATAAAGGCTCTCTCGAGCAATCTTTTCTTCTCAAATCCACTTCAAAATAAAACTAAGTTTTCTTCTGGGCGGAATGGTTGTCGGGTCAACGAGTGAGATTTTGGTGGAGGACGGCCGCCCAGGAATCAAAGAAGTCTGCCATGTTTCAGAATTCAGAAGCTTCCAGTGCAACCACAATACATATGGGCTCTGTCTTGGCCTAGTACTTAGTGGGAAACCTCACCTGGGTACCAACATTTGGAGGTTCTTGGCACGGTTGGATCCAGAAGGTAGAGGGGCTACTAAGGGAAAGCCTCGCCATGGTCTTGTCTGTAAAAGGACTTGATCGTGTATTGTGGGTAAAGTGCACAAACTCTCGAGAGTATAGCAACCTGATCGATCAACCGTGTTCACGGAAACAGAACAACATTGAGCATCTGAATGATGGAGCCTCTGAAGGATCTTCCTCTCTCTTCTCTAAAACAAAGTTTTGAAACCCCATGGCGTGCGTAATATCGCCAATGGGTGGGATTTTGAGAACTTGGTGTGTAATATCCAAGTGTCACTTGGTGCGTAATATCCAAGTGTTTAGTTGTTTGGACACTTGGTGCGTAATATCCTCGTGTGCCACTCGAGCTTATTTTATCTAAGCAAATGTTTACAAAGTAGGGAAAATCTTCTCTTCTTCCTTCTACTTAAGAAAACTAGCTTTAAGCAAAAGAACTCTACAACCTATATTAGCCTTGCATGTAGAGATAGCCTTTTCTTTCCTTGGTGTAATTTGCCAATACATTTAAAGTATTGACCCAACTTGTTGGCTGCACGTCTTATGTGCAGAATCCAAAGATTGAAAGGTGCGTAGGGATCGCGAGTCTACACTCGACAAGCCTGGGGCGTTGATGGACTCAAGCTGCTTTTATGTTTTCCGCTGTTATTTGAGCTAGCCTTATGCTAAGCAAATTTGTAATAAATTTATACTCTGGATTCTCCGTGTAATAAAGACTTTGTGTTTTACATGATATTTCATCGACTGTGGGTGCTAGCTATTGATCCAGGGACTAGCATGTTAATCACAGGGACTTAGGATCCTTACCGATCCGAGGTCGCTACAGATGGTATCAGAGCACATCGTTGCCTGTAGGATGTGACCCTAGGATTGGAACCACCTCTAACTTATGTGCCTTACTTGTTTTTCTACTAAGTTATTTTCCGCACTTCTAGTATCTGCTTTCCTCTAGTTGATTAAGTATCTAATTTTCATTCTTCTAACTTAAAGACGACAAGCTTCCTCTACGACACCGTCGCGGACATCGAGCCCCTTCGCTTTGGTGGATGCCTCATGGACCTTCTCACGCGTTTGGACCTTCCCCTCCCAACAATCCAGGGGAGCACAATGAAGAAACTCCACAAGGACGGTTGTTGGGGAGTCAAAGTCATCTAGCCAGGAAAAGAGCGAGGCAAGAACCCTGAAGAAGACATAGCAATCCACATTGTTAGCGATTCCAAGGAGAAGGCCCTTAGCATCAGCTTACAGCATCTCATTGGTCGCCTATGTGGACGCCATCATGAAGCTCTCCAGGGACACTGCGGCGGCCTCTTGGGAAGACGAGATGAGGAAGGAATTCCCATGGAGCTAAACTTTGAGGAAAGGACCTCTACCAAGCGCCGAAGGACCCAATATCAAGATTTGGAGTGCCACATCCATGACCTTGAAAAGGGTACCTTCCTCGAGATGTTAAAGAACGACGAGCTATGCGCTCTCATCAAGGAGAAGGAGGAAATGATCAAGCAGCAGGAGGAGGCAATGAAGCTCCAAGAAATAAAGTTCCAGGACCAAGAGAAGAAGTTCGCTAACCAAGAGAAGAGGGTGATAAATAAAAATAAGAGGATTAGGGAACTCAAGCAGGAGATCGATGGAACTGAAGTGCAAACCGAAGGCCTTTGCAAGATAATCAATGATGTGCGTGCTTCCAAGAGGGACTTGGCAAAGCAAATTGAAGCCGCGAAGAAGTCAAGTCTAGTGGAGGAGCTACAAAGCGATAAGGAGGGACTTCAGGAGCAGCTAGAAGCCACTACCAAGAAGCTGCAGGATGAGATAAAGAACCTCCAAGAGAAGCTTGAAGCCACCACAAGGGAGATGGAGTTGTATAAGACAACCCTAGAGCAGGAAGGCTACTCGTTCGAGGACGAGGAAGAGGAAGGCGTGGAAGATGTGTAATAGTTGGACCACCTTTAATTCTATAGTAGAACGTTATTCACGATTGTAATAAATACCAAGACAATTCTGGTTTAGTTAAACTTGTTATTTTCTGTGTTAAGTTGTGTTAATGTGTCTTGCGTGCTTGGTGTGTTTTTCATAAGGGTAGGAGATTACTACTTAGTCTTTCTGTCTATTTCTTAACTTTTCTCTCAAACCCCACAGATGCCGCCAAGACGCGCGAACACCGAAATTCCTCCGGAAATAGCACAACTCTTGGCCACTCAGAATCAGCTGATCCAACTGCTCACTCAGAACATGCAAAACAACAACAACAACAACTCGCCACCGCCACCTCCACCACCTCAACAGGATCGCTTGACTCGGTTTTTGAGGCTGAACCCGTCTACCTTCACTAGCAGCGCTGAACCAATCATCGCTGATGACTGGCTACGTACAATCAACAAGAAGCTAGACATCGTGCAAGCTGTCGGAGCCGACAGGGTACGTTATGCCGCACACCAGTTTGAAGGACCTGCTGCAGAATGGTGGGATAACTACCAAGTCACCCACCCGGATATTGATGCTATCACTTGGGATCAGTTTGAGTTAGCCTTTCGCACTCATCATGTGGCTGCCGGTATTATGACTCTGAAAAGGCGCGAATTTCGCGACCTACACCAGCTGCACCGTTCTGTCACCGAGTATGGTGAGCTTTTCAACAAGCTAGCCCGTTATGCACCCGATGATGTTTCCACTGATGCCAAGAGACAGGAGGAGTTCTTAAGAGGACTCAATGATGAGATATCCATTCAGCTTGTGGCTCAGAAATTTGACAACTTTCAGGAACTCTTGGACAGAGCCATTGTGGTTGAATCAAAGAGGAAGAGCATAGAAAACCGCAAGGGGAAGTCTAACCCTCACAAGCACTCTGTTCCGTACCAGAAGCAGCGCAATTCCTCACCACCACCTTATAACAATAATGGCCACAACCATAACGGTCATCACCATGGCGGCCACAAACACAATGGGCATAAAAACCGCAATGGGAATGGCAGCAATGGAAAGGATCTCAGTGAGGTGACATGCTTTAAGTGCAACATGACAGTGCACTATGCAACCTCTTGCCCCGAGAATAAGAATGGCAATGGCAATGGGAATGGAAATGGACACAACCATGGCAATGGAAACGGGAAGAAGCCAAATCTGTTTGTCAAAGCCACGGTGAATCATGTTTCTATGGAGGATGCTTGTGATGCACCAGACTCCGTGATTGGTAAGTTCAAGCTCAATTCTATTTCCGCAGTTGTTCTTTTTTATACCGGTGCATCACATTCATTCATATCAAGGGTATTTGTGGATAGAGGCAAGATACCTACGGAGACTATAAACTTTCCTCTAAGGGTAAGTTCTCCTGGGGGAGAAATAGTGGCAACCTCTGGTTGCCGGGGATTAGAACTAATGATTGGGACACACATCTTTCCCACAAGTCTAGTAGTTCTAGAATCACAAGGATTAGACATAATCTTGGGCATGAATTGGATGACCGAATATGAAGGAGTCATAGATTGTGCAAAAAGGACTGTCACGCTCACAACACCGGAAGGGAAAAGGATTCGCATCAAGTCGAATTTCGCACTAAAGGAAGTCATGGTGAACTCTCTTAAGGGGGTTAGCCTGGAGGACGTACCCATTGTAAAGGAATACCCAGATGTCTTCTCGGAGGAACTACCAGGAATGCCTCCCGACCGTGATATCGAGTTCCTCGTTGACTTAATGCCAGGCACGGGGCCAATAGCTAAGAGACCGTACAAGATGGATGTGGACGAGTTAAAGGAACTCAAGAAGCAGCTTAGGGAACAATTGGACAAGGGATTCATCCAACCCAGCGCATCATCTTGGGGAGCACCTGTCCTATTTGTGGAAAAGAAGGATAAAACCAAGAGGCTGATTGTGGACTACCGCTCGTTGAATGAGGTGACGATCAATAATAACTATCCTCTGCCCAACATCAATGACTTGTTTGATCAGTTAAAGGGAGCCAGTGTGTTCTCAAAGATCGATCTGCGATCAGGCTACTTCCAACTAAAGATTCGAGAATAGGATGTGCCCAAAACAGCATTTACCACAAGATACGGATTGTATGAGTACACCGTGATGTCGTTTGGTCTAACCAATGCCCCAACGTACTTCATGACCATGATGAACAAGGTGTTCATGGAATATTTGGACAACTTTATCGTGGTCTTCATAGATGATATACTCATATACTCTAAGGATGAGAAGGAACATGAGAAACATCTGCGCCTAATTATGGAGAAACTAAGAGAACACAAGTTGTATGCCAAATTCAGCAAATGCGAATTCTGGTTAAAGGAAGTGGGATTCCTTGGTCATGTTGTGTCGGCAAAAGGAGTTGTCGTAGATCCTAGCAAGGTAGCTTCCGTGACTGAATGGGAGTCACCTAAGAATGTGGGAGATATTCGGAGTTTCTTGGGCCTCGCAGGGTATTACCGGAGGTTCATTGAAAACTTTTCCAAAATAGAAAAACCCATGACGGAACTATTGAAGAAGGAAAAGAAATTCCTATGGACCGAGGCATGTGAAGCAAGCTTTCAAGAATTGAAGAAACGTCTCGTAACGGCACCAGTTCTGTGTCTGCCCGATATCCAAAAGGATTTTCAAGTCTATTGTGACGCATCTCGACAAGGACTTGGAAGTGTGTTGATGCAAGACGGGAAAGTGGTATCCTATGCCTCCCGACAACTTAAGAACCACGAACACAATTACCCCACACATGATTTGGAACTTGCGTCTGTGGTTCATGCACTCAAGGTATGGAGACACTACCTCATGGGCAAACATTGTGATGTGTTCACAGATCATAAGAGTTTGAAGTACATATTCACCCAAAAGGAGTTAAATATGAGGCAAAGAAGATGGCTTGAACTGATTAAGGATTATGACTTAGATTTACAGTACCACCCCGGGAAGGCAAATGTGGTGGCCTATGCCTTAAGTCGTAAGGCTTATGTGAATGGACTTACCGCAGGGAAACTTCCAGAGGATTTATGCAAACAATTCAGGGATCTCAGGCTAGAAATAGTTCCAAAAGGACACGTAGCGACTATGGAAATAGTGTCTACTTTCCAAGAGAGAATCCAGGAAGCCCAAAAGGGAGATAAAGAGTTGGAGGAAATAAGAGTCAGGATAAGCGAAGGAAAAACAAAAGAATTTCATCTGGACGAACAGGGAACCCTCTGGTATGGGAAGCGTTTGTGCGTTCCCAATGACCCCGATATCAGGAAGATGATTTTGCAAGAAGCTCACGATTCACCATACTCAATTCACCCTGGTAACACGAAGATGTACATGGATGTGAAGGATAGATTTTGGTGGAATAACCTAAAGAGAGAAATTGTAGAATATATTTCTCTGTGTGATTTATGCAATAGAGTTAAAGCCGAGCATCAGAAACCGGCAGGACTACTCCAACCACTACCTATACCCGACTAGAAGTGGGATAAGGTAGGCATGGATTTCATCACAGGATTACTCCAGACTCGTTCTGGATTTGATTCTATCTGGGTAGTGGTGGACCACTTTACCAAGGTGGCTCACTTCATCCCCGTAAAGACCACGTATACAAGTGCTAAGCTTGATAAGATATACATGTCAAGGATTGTAAGCCTAGATGGTGTTCCCAAGGGAATTCTGTCAGACAGAGGCACCCAGTTTACTTCAAAGTTTTGGTGGCAACTACATGAGTCTCTTGGGACCCGACTAGAATTTAGTACTGCCTTCCACCCTCAGACAGATGGCCAAATGGAAAGGGTGAACCAGATTCTGGAAGATATGTTGAGAGCTTGCACACTAGACTATGGGTCTAGTTGGGACGATAACCTGCCATACGCTGAGTTCTCATACAACAACAGCTACCAGACAAGTATCAAGATGGCCCCGTTTAAAGTTCTGTATGGCAGGAAATGTAGGACTCCGCTGCTATGGAATGGAGTTGGTGAACGCAGTCTTTTTGGACCTGAATTGATAAAGGATGCCGAAGAAAAGGTATGACAGATTCAGGATAGGCTAAAGGTAGCCCAATCCCGACAGAAGAGTTATGCTGATTCCAAGCGCAGAGATGTGGCTTATAAAATAGGGGACCGTGCGTATCTCCGAGTTTCACCCCTACGAGGAGTTAAGAGGTTCGGAATCAAAGGAAAGTTAGCCCCACGATTCATTGGACCATATAAGGTTCTGGGCTGTATAGGAGAACTTGCTTATCAGTTGGAGTTACCGGAAGGACTGACTGTTCATGATGTGTTTCATGTGTCACAACTAAAGAAGTGTCACCCAGAGATGGCCGAAACACCGCTAAGAGACACCGTTCCCCTAGATGAGGTTCAATTGGAGAATGACCTTACCTATGAGGAAAAACCCATCAAAATACTGGAAACAGCCGAAAGGATTACCCGCACCAAGACTATCAGATTCTGCAAAGTACAATGGAACCACCACTCCGAGGAAGAAGCTACGTGGGAGCGTGAAGAAGACTTGAAGGCAGAACACCCACACCTATTTGCTAGCCAACCCGAATCTCGGGGACGAGATTCTTCTTAAGGGGGGTAGGTTTGTAACATCCCAGGTTTTATATTAAGATGATTACTAGAAGCATGCATCATCCTTGCATCATTGCATCCTACAAATAAATTTTACAACAAAATCCTAACACATAAACCTATCAAAACCCTAATAAAGATTTCCATATGTAAGCATTATTGTTGTAGTCAAGCTTGACCCTTCTAAAAACTATGTAAAAACATTAAACTATGGTCCTAAGATTACCAACTCATTTTTACAAAAATTTAGAAACAAGTTTCACCAAGTTTGGACTTGATTTACAAAAGTTATTGGAGTTTTACTAAAAACAGAAATTGGAAAAGAAACAAAAGAAAAAAAGAAACCTAACTAACCTAACCGGGTCGGCGAACCAGGCCCGCTACCTATTCTACCGCCAGCCAGCGCTAGCCGCACCACAGCGCAGCAACGGGCCAGCCCAATACCCCTCCCCCGTCCCTGTCGCCTACACGGCACGCACCTCACGCTAGCCCGCTTCCCTCTCCGCCACCGACACGCGGGACCCACCCGCTTGTCCCCTTCCTCGAGCAGGAGTCCGCCTGCAGCACGCATTCAAACTAAATCCGGTAGGATTCGCGGCCGACCCGAGCCCCTCGCCCAAGTTTCCATCCCCATATAAACCCCGCCACCCTCTGCCTCAACCCGTCCGATTTTTCTCCTTGCGAAAAACCTAGCCACTCGATATCTCGCGCCACCGCCGTCGGTCGACCTCACCGAGACGGTTCGGGACTCCCTCTTGATCCTTCCTTCCTCTAGAGCTGTCCCTCGTTCACCACTGATTCGCGCCGTGTGTTTTCCCCTTCTCTCTCGCAGAAATGCGCCCGCAATCACTCGCCGGAGCTCCGCCAAGGACGGAGAAGGTCAGCGAAACCTTGCCGACAAACGAGGAAGCGAGGAGGATCGCCGAGGTCACGAGCGGGACCGCGAGGAGTTACTGATCACCGTCGACCACTTCGATACCTCCAGGTGCTGCCAGATCACAGCCAAGCATCTCTACCAACGCCGCCGCCACTCATCACCGCCGTCGCCACCACAGTGAGTCGCCGCGCCCCTCTCATCCGTCCGATTTGCAACTTGCGGCTCAGATTAGAAACAA
This sequence comes from Avena sativa, assembly GCA_916181665.1. Classification (NCBI taxonomy): domain Eukaryota; kingdom Viridiplantae; phylum Streptophyta; class Magnoliopsida; order Poales; family Poaceae; genus Avena; species Avena sativa. The sequence continues at coordinate 16,002,098 of OV702279.1, read as the reverse complement.
ACCCGAAGGGGTATGCGCCCGTAGTATAGCGCCGCGTGGCTACCACGTCTGCCAGCCCACTAACGCGCCGCGTCAGCCCCGTGTTTTTCAACTGGCCCAATCGGGCTCTGCCACTTGGCAAGTTTTTGAATTAGGGTTAGATCTGTTTGGCAGAATTGAATTAAAACTTGCAAAAATCATAGAAAAATAAATACTTGGCCAAATTTAGCTAATAATATACCGTTGGATTCATAATTTTATGTAGAACACAGATATGCAATAAAATTTCAAGTTTATAGTAGGGTTTTTGGTGTAGAATTTAATCATTAGATTGGAGTATTTAATTCGTAGAAAAATAATTAGAACTCCGTTTTAGTTGATTCTTGTTGCGTTGATTTTGTTTCCGCAATACCTACTGAAAAAAATTATAAAACTTTGCTTAAGATCATTATATCTAATTTGGGGATAAATTAGATGGTAGGATCTCCTATTAATCTTATGAATTATACTAGTAACCCAAATTGATTTAAACCTATGGGAAATCAATCCTAGTAACACTTAACACAATTGCAACTCAATTATACTACCTTGATCAATATAGAAAAACCAATCTTGCATAAATACCATGTTGCATGCATGCATGATTATCCCTGTGACATGTTTTGAGCAAGTTGTGATCAGATCTATGTTTGTGATTTGTTAGATTGTACGGAGTGCGCTAAGGAGTGTTATTGTGTAGAGTGCTGCTCGTATCAAGGCAAGTTACACCACTTGTTCATAACTTTTGTCCCAGTTTTGATTCTATGCATGTGATCTTCAAAATTCTATAGTATGCATGTGTAGGATGTTCTAGTAGAATTTTTCCTTAGTATTATTTTGCAAGTGCGATGATTTTGTAGTATGCCATGAGTAGCTCTATACTTAGGATTTACCCTCCTAATAGGTTACCCCTGTTTTGCTAAGTATTGCTTGCTATGCTATATATACAAAGTACCGTTGGGGGGTTCTAAAGACAAAGAATTTTTCTAAGTATAAAGGCTCTCTAGAGCAAGCTTTTCTTCTCAAATCCACTTCAAAATAAAACTAAGTTTTCTTCTGGGCGGAATGATTGTCGGGTCAACGAGTGAGATTTTGGTGGAGGACGGCCGCCCAGGAATCAAAGAAGTCTGCCATGTTTCAGAATTCAGAAGCTTCCAGTGCAACCACAATACATATGGGCTCCCTCACCTGGGTACCAACATTTGGAGGTTCTTGGCACGGTTGGATCAAGAAGGTAGAGGGGCTACTAAGGGAAAGCCTCGCCATGGTCTTGTCTATAAAAGGACTTGATCGTGGATTGTGGGTAAAGTGCACAAACTCTCGAGAGTATAGCAACCTGATCGATCAGCCGTGTTCACGGAAACAGAACATCATTGAGCATCTGAATGATGGAGCCTCTGAAGGATCTTCCTCTCTCTTCTCTAAAACAAAGTTTTGAAACTCCATGGCGTGCGTAATATCGCCAATGGGTGGGATTTTGGAAACTTGGTGTGTAATATCCAAGTGTCACTTGGTGCGTAATATCCAAGTGTTTGGTTGTTTGGACACTTGGTGCGTAATATCCTCGTGTACCACTCGACCTTATTTTATCTAAGCAAATGTTTACAAAGTAGGGAAAATCTTCTCTTCTTCCTTCTACTTAAGAAAACTAGCTTTAAGCAAAAGAACTCTACAACCTATATTAGCCTTGCATGTAGAGATAGCCTTTTCTTTCCTTGGTGTAATTTGCCAATACATTCAAAGTATTGACCCAACTTGTTGGCTGCACGTCTTATGTACAGAATCCGAATATTGAAAGGTGCGAGGGATCGCGAGTCTACACTCGACAAGCCTGGGGCGTTGATGGACTCAAGCTGCTTTTATGTTTTTCGCTGTTATTTGAGCTAGCCTTATGCTAAGCAAATTTATAATAAATTTATACTCTGGATTCTCCGTGTAATAAAGACTTTGTGTTTTACATGATATTTCATCGACTGTGAGTGCTAACTATTGATCCAGGGACTAGCATGTTAATCACAGGGACTTAGGATCCTTACCGATCCGAGGTCGCTACAGATGGTATCAGAGCACATCGTTGCCTGTAGGACGTGACCCTAGGATTGGAACCACCTCTCACAAGCATTCCAAGCATATTAAGCGCCGGTTTCACTCCATCCGCGAGCATGTCAAGGATGGAGATATAAAGATTTGTAAAGTACATACGGATCTCAATGTAGCAGATCCGTTGACTAAAACTCTCCCTAGAGCAAAACATGATCTACACCAGAACTCCATGGGTGTTAGATACATTACTATGTAACTAGATTATTGTCTCTAGTGCAAGTGGTAGACTGAAGGAAATATGCCCTGAGAGGCAATAATAAAGTGTTTATTATGTGTATTCCAAGTATATGATAGATGTTTATTTTGCATGCTATAATTGTATTAATACGGAAACGTTAATACATGTGTGTTTAATAAACAAACAGAAAGTTCCTAGTTATGCCTCTCTCATAAACTAGTTCGTTGATTAACAAGATGATCACAGTTTCCTGATCATAGACATTGGATGTTGTTAATAACGAGATCACAACATTAGTGTAATGGTGTGATGAACATTCATCCGAAGTATAGCATTACGATCAAAGTCATTGAGTTTATATTGCTATAAACAACTTACGAAGTGATCCTAATCCTTAGACCATGAGATCATGCCAATCACTAACACCGGAAGAGTTTCTTGTTGACATCAAACGTCACACCGTAACTGGGTGATTATAAAGATGACTTCAAAGCTACTAAAGTGTTATGTTGAGAATCAAGGATCAAGAGTGGAATTTGTTCATCCCGATGACTGATAGATATACTCTGGGCCCTCTCGGTGATATCACATTGGTTAGCTTGCAAGAAAGTGATTTGATCACTAGAATGTTATATCACGGGAACAAGAAAAGAGTGCATGTCAGTAACAAGATCAAACTAGGTATGGAGATACCGATGATCGAATCTAGGACATGTAATATATCATAAAAGGTTCCGACGATCACAGGAAAGTCATCGTTGAATGTGTGGGAGTCAGTATGGATCTCCAGGTCCCGTTACTGATTATTGATCGGAGAAGGGTCTCGATCATGTCCGCATTATTCGCGAACCGTAGGGTGACACACTTAAGGGACACTGACATCCAGTTGGAGCAAATGTTTCATGCCGAAAGAATAAACAACCGCAGGAATTTATTTCACTAGATACCGAAACAGGTTTCCGGGTGAAATTGCATAAAGAGGTTATGCATGTGAAATAGAATTCTAGCAAGGGGTTATTTGTGAATGTTTGTCATTAAAGTAATTGAAAAAATTCTGAATAAAATAAAAGAGTTTTATTTAATGAGAGTTTGCATTAAATTTGGTGGAAATTTAATAGCAAGTTTGAGTGGGATTTTGAGTGGAGGGATTTGAATGGATTTTTGTGAGTGGAGTGTCCACCCACATGAACAGGGGAGGGAAAGGGGGAAGCCCCCATGCGCCGGCCACCCCCTTGGGGTCCCCCCTCTCCTATAAAAGGCACCCCTCTCCTCACTTCTCACTCACACCTCCTCGTGAAGGATCTCTCTCCCCCTCTAGAATTTATCCCCCATGGTCTCGGACTAGCGAGATACATGTTCTCGGTGGATATTCAGAAAGAAAGGGTTGTGCTTCCGCTGCATCGCTGGAGCGAGGAGGCGGAGTTTGCTCTGTGTCTTGTACGTGTGTGCGAGCACGGATGCGCTGCTGCTTTGCGGCACTAGGACTTCCTCTCGATCTTGAGATCGGCAAGAGATCGTCTACATCAACCACGAGTTGAACTCGTTAAGCTTTGTCGGTCTTCAAGGGTATGTTCTCTACGGATATACATCCGCCTGTTTTTTGTATCTAGTAGATAGATCTTGGTACATAGTTCTCGTCGTAGGAAATTTTTTGTTTTCTATGCTGAGAACCCTACAGAAATGATCACGAGTGCCACTCGGGTGGTTCCTTTCCATCGTATAGGTGATAGTTCCAGGGGTGGCTTCAGTAATCTGATGTAGCATTCTCGGAACCATGTCGTAAGCCTCTATATATGTGCCATACATCCCCTCTAAAACAGACTCCTTGGCACGCCTGGCCTTGCCATAGCTCACCGGGAAGCCTATCGCATCTGCCGCACCCTCTCGTAACGCCTTCACCGATACACTGATCTTATCTTTTACCATGGGTGCAATGACCTGTGCCACATATGCGGCACTGACATTGCTGTGTTCAGGAAGAGTGCCAGTTAGCTCACAACTGTGGGGAACCATGCGAGTTATCGTCCAAGGCTTGCATATTCCCACAGGTTGACGAGCGACAACTCTTTCAGGACAACCAGACTCTATGCAGAGAACCTTTAACAAATGTTTTTCAAATTTTTTCACTTTATGTTCTTGGTAAATGGAGAACACATATCTTCTGGTCGCCATGTCCACATCCTCCTTGCTCGGGAACTGCTGGTTTTCTTCTAGGATGGTAGCTCCGACTCCACGGATAGAGGTATCATCGTGACCGATGACAAGAGACTCTATGTCCCCAGGTGCCATTGATGGCGCCACTGCTCTCACTTGACTCAGACCGCCTCCTTCATCTTCATCATCATCTGACGATTCACGATCGTCGTCACCAGAATCAATCTCGTCTGACTATCCTTCTATCCGTTCATTGAGGTCGACAATTGCCATGGAATAAGGTCCATTATTCTAGCTGGGAACAAAGGCATCTTCCACATGTCTCCTCTCCACCGTCTCCGAATCTATAGCCATTGCGGCGATGGATAGTTGGAGCTCACCGGCTGCAGTGCTGCTACCAGGTATGTCGCTGGCATCAACAAACTGCACATACACCATCAGTTGCCCATACATGGCCGCACCAGGTGTGCTTGCAAATTTCATGTATGAACCCCACAAATTTTTGCCTTTAACCTGGCGAAGTGCCCACTGGTAATCTTCTCCCACTCTCTTGCAAACGAGCGCTTCAACGATCATCTTTTTTCGGGCCATCTCTGGCCCAAACTCTGCGCGGATACGCCTTCTAATGTCCGTGAAACTAGTATTCACCAATTCTTCCACTATGATATTCTTTGTCTCACAACGCGACAGATCAAGCCCCGACGGCCCATCGTGGGTGATGTCCTCACCATAAAAAACATACAAAGTGTTCATCGTACCTAAACGCATCACATTAATATAACCATATTAATTATATATAACCATAACCATAGTTCATTAACATAATTATTTATATTAACAAAATACATTACTACGTAATTGTCTAACCCACGATGCAAGAAATATTATTACACGTTCTAAATGATCTAATTAAGTTGTATACCTAAAATATAGCTACAAGAGCCTAAATATTCCTATGCGGTGTAATTACATTGCATAACTAAAATATTACTACACCACTAAAATATTTCTATATGACCTAATTAAGATTGCATTGCTAAAATATTACTAGATGAGTTCAAATATTTCTGCATGTTCAATTAAGTTGCGTACCTACAATATTGCTAGAAGAGCACAAATATTTCTACACAACCTAATTGCGTTGCTTAGATAAAATATTTTTACAAGACCTAATTAGGTTGTATAACTAAAATATTCTACAAGACCTCAAATATTTCTACACAAAATAATTAGGTTGCTTATCTAGATTATTACTATAAGAGCTCAACATTTTCTACACGACGCTCGTATGACTGATCAGTTGCTTCACTCAAATGTTACTATACGAAATCAAAATATTTCTACCCGAGCTAACTAAGTTGTAAAGCGAATTGATAGTAAAATATGGCCTAAAAACTGACTAATATACAACATGTACAACTTAAAAACAATCAACGGAAAGAACTTACCTTAATCGATGAGTGTCTCTTTCCAGCCTCCGAACACTAATGCAGCCTCACACGATTAGAGAGAGCATATGTCACAGAGCGTGTGAGTAAACAGACCGAAATATGTCATAGAGTCGCAGAGTGAGTGAACTGAGTAGCACTGCGGTACTTAAAGGAACGGACGGAGCATCTATTTGAGCAGAACAACAAACAAGTTTCAAGAAAGCAAAAGTAGCTATAAGTTTCAACGAGCAGCTCCCGTCGGTTGTTTAATTACTGTACAAGCGCTTTAGTCTAATTACTGTACATGTTAAGTCAAGTCAGGGTCAGGCGATAGATGATGTCGGAGCAGCACATACCGCCACCGCCTAGGGCGGGATAAACTATCCGCCATCGCCCCTGGCACATTGTCCGACGCGACGTCCCGCCAGCAGAGCGTCTGCCTCCCGCCACGGGCCCAACCTCATCCCGCCCCGCGTGCTGGCGGCATGATCCTCCCACCGCCGCCTATGGCTGGAAGACTGGCCCACCACTGGCCCTGGCGGGATGTGCCACGTGCCACTTTCCTAGCCTCCCGCCAGGGCAGTTTTGCCTTTTGCAGTGACAGGGGGTAGTTTTGGTTATGCGAAATTCAGATCTAGATTGAATGGGCGTGCGTTTTTCCAAAAATTGTTATATTTGTTTTTTTGCTGCGCCCGAATACAAGATATTTTACATTAAAAATTTGAATACATGTATTTCTATTATTGGCTAGACATAGGTATTTGTTTTGAATTTGTTTGCTAAATTTTGAAAAATTCGAAGTAGACTCCATAGAGCCCGCGCTCTAAAAGCGATTTTCCGTATTTAGAAGGGCTATTAGGACATAGGTGGATATGCCTCACCTTGTGACCAATAGTGTTGTTAGAGAATGTGTTACGACTGAAAGTGTAAGCCTAGTTATAGTGGAAATAACTTAGCTAGTAACATGCATATACATGCAATGTCAACTAAGTAAATTGGTGACATGACATGATAATTAATAAAAAAAAGAGAGAGTAACTTAGCTAGTTACCACAACATCACACCTACCAAGACAATATGACTATACAACCTAATTTATTAGACTTTAGACTAGCTCCAATGGAGGTATCATAGGTGATATCATGCACCACATGCATGCATGCTTATGTGTCATAGCAATTAATGATGAAAGAGATTGTGTTGGTATCATAGGTAGATACAGTATCATAGCACATAAAACTAGAAAAATTAATCCTAAATAAATCTTGTCCACAATTTTACATTGAGATTCTATAAAATAATAAATACACCGAGACTATGATACTACTATATGATACTATGCATTATGAAGATGGTATCATATACTAGTATCATATGCATGATACTACTATATGGTACTCTCCATTGTGACTAGTCTTAATGACATCACACACATTACTACCCACTATAAAGATAGTAACATAGACTAGTAACATATGCAAGTTACTAGTCTAAGTTACTTAGGCTGGTCATAGTGAGAAGTAACTTAACATAGATGTGGTATCATGCAAAGCCGCATTTATTATAATATAGACTCATTTTGTCTAGAAATATGTGATGTTATGATAACATAGCTAGTTATCACAAACCTCCCACTTATCATTTAATTGCATGCCATGTTATCTAAATACTTAGTTGACAATACATGTAGGACTATGTTACTGTCCAAGTTATTCCACTATGACTAGTTGCACTATGACCAGCCTAAGAGTAATTCCAATAATACAGTTAGTTTGCTGGCTATAAGGTCATTCATAGTCAGCTTATAGTCAATTGGTACAATAGTTACCTCTAAAGAGTACTACTACTTTATAAGTGAATGACCCACTCACATATTCACAACGTGTCTAGAGCACGCACAAAAGCTGGCTAATGCATAAGAGTCCACTCTTCTCCTAATTTACTCCTTATTGCAAGCTGACTAGTACAAATTGTACTGGCTCTAAGTAGTTATCGGAACCGGCGTCATTGACCGCATGAGGACAAATATGCTGCTTGGCGCCACCCGGCGGCGATCCCGCCTATCGGCGTACTGGACCTGATCAACTGCAAGCATCAGATCGGAAGGCACGCATACAGCAGATCGGATCACCTGCACGTGACGTGACGGAACACTATCTCGATCCGGTCAAAGCGGCGGCGCACACGGACACTGGTGGCAGCCAGCGGAGCCAGTGGGCAAGCTGGGTCATGGCCCAGGACAAGGCCCAGGCGCAGGCAGTGTAGGCGCCGCGCGGCCAACCTTTGCGCAGGCCGGGATCAGGGGCGTGGGTTTTCCGGCCCAAGCCAGGGCGCTCGTGCGAGAATTTGATCGCCGCGGGACGAGGCCTAGACCTAGAGGAATTGCACCTATGGCGCCAAAAGAGCGGAAGCATTTGGATGCAGCAGGAAAGGAAAACAAAATGGAGGAAATGACGTCTGCTTGACCAAAAAAGAGGGCATTTTGTCCAGTGGTGCTGTCCATTGAGAGCAACATAAAATGAAAAAAAAATGCAGGAAACGACTTCTGCTCGATCGAGCGAGTTTGGCGAGAATCTTTCTCATCTCTACTGGTTATATTATCAAAATTGCTAATTCACATATTGCACAAGTGTTAGCTTAATTATAACACTCGTGCAAATGTGAATACCAAATTACCAAATCACCAAATCTTTCGCAAATTTAGTATTAATTATTGGTGCTAAATTAAATATTACACATAGAAGATGGAGCTAACCCCATTGGATTGATCTTCTAGCTTCGCCACTGGTCATGATTTGTGGAAAGCAGTTGGGTCATTTTCCTAACTTGGAATCGTCACATCCAGGGGCGGAGCCGGAAAGCACCAAAGTCTGGTACTAATACTACTTTAGTTGTGGATGAGGCCAAGTCATCATGCCCCTTATGCCCTGGGCGACACACGTGCTACAATGGGCGGGACAAAGGGTCGCGATCTCGCGAGGGTGAGCTAACTCCAAAAACCCGTCCTTAGTTCGAATTGCAGGCTGCAACTCGCCTGCATGAAGCACGAATCGCTAGTAATCGCCGGTCAGCCATACGACGGTAAATCTGTTCTCGGGTCTTGTACACACGAGCCATCACACTATAGGAGCTGGCTATGTTTGAAGTCATACCCTTAATCGTAAGGAGGGAGATGCCTAAGGCTAGGCTTGCGACTAGAGTGAAGTCGTAACAAGGTAGTCGTACTGGAAGGTGCGGCTGGATCACCTCCTTTTCAAGCTTGCAAAAAAAAATACTGCTTTAGTTGTGGTATTTAGCTAGGCTTTTAAATTTTAGCTTTGAGAATTAATACATGCTTGTTGTTGTCCGGCTTCCCGGCTGGTGCTACAACATGTGTAGCACCATCCGCCCCTGTCACATCAGCCAAAAACTATCAAAAAACTAGTAGAAATTTTCACTAGTTGAAAAGGAATCGTCACTAGTTAAATTTCAACTAGCGCAAATTCCCTTTCTCGTTTGTGGAAAGCAGCCAGGTCATTTCTGCAAACAAAAAATGAATCGATACATCAGCCTAAAACTAACAAAAAAGAAATAGTTGAAATTTTCACTGCACATTAATTAAAATTAAAGTTGGAACTTTTTTTTGCGGTTTTGATGTTGTTTGCGTACATTGTCACTTCCATTTTAATAAGATTGGATCAACATAATGCTCCTTGATGCGTGTTTCACATAAATTGTGTGTGTTGGCTTTATGTTTTTCCCGGTGTTTCTAGTGACTAGTATATCATGCACACATATATTATAATCATGTTTAACTTGCACATGTGTTGGAACTCTGCCCTAGGTGCACACATTGTGCAATTGTACCTAAGTTACACATGGGTTGCAATTGAATCTGGTGAACATGAGGTTTTAACCGCATCCCAGGATTGTGAAATGTACCTAAGTTGCACAATAGTGTCCTAGATGCATACATATTGTAATTGTATCCCAGATGCACCCCATGTGCAACCGTAGCTTTGTTGCACATGTGTTGTTACGAATACAATATACATACATGGGCCTTGTTTGATGAAACAATTATGTTTTTTGACTAAATCCTATGGTCCGCTAGGTTAATGCAGAGATCAATACTGATTCAAAATGCCATGAAATATTAGTTGATCAGCACAAACATGTCACGAAACCTCAACAGTGTCAATTAGGTTGTCTAAGTCACTAGTATCCGAATCGGTTTTGGACTTTAGTTCCGCATAAGGTTTCCTTGCCATATTTTATTGCATCTAACAAAATTGCATCTTTCCCGGAGAGCTTAATTCAAAAGATTTTTTCACCACTTTTCAAAAAGATAAAAGCCGTATGGTTCATACGGGAAAGTTGCTAATAACTAATTCCGCCTTTAGCTCTCATTTTTATATTTATTGCACATACTATTGCATTTGGTGAAAATTCTACACAATATTCTATATAAAAGTTCTGAACCCAATTTTACACCATTTAATTTGTTCTGTTAGATAGAACACACATGTTAGGTCGATGTGGCATGACGAGTGTAAATATCATTCGGTGTCATAGATGATCGTGTCCAGCCTTCTTCTCCATCTGTTCCATTCGTCAATGTCCTCCTAATTTCTTCAAAGCATCGTCAACGAACATCTTGCCCAAGACATACGTCGATAAAGAGGTACCAAACTTTTTAAAATAGGATAATATGGACGGATTTTCACTAGTCATGGTAATCGATGTCACATATGTGGCTCAAACTAGAATCAATGTGTATGTCCAAAGATCAAACCAGTAAGATAAACGTGAAGATGAAGTTGTGATCCAAATTCTTATAAAGCCTAACTTCTAACGAAATGAAGAGAGGCCCATCATTGAGTATCGACCATTACTACAAAATGCTTATAGGTATGTATAGTCTTCGACCTAGGTCACCATCCATGTATACATACCTCTTGTAAGCCGCCAGTCAGGAAAAGTTGAATCTGTGTAAATCTTTGGTGTTGTGTAAACACTCATAGTGAAGTTTCGCTGGCCTGCGTCCATGATTTGTTTCCCTTCTTGTTGGACGGGTCTTTAGCGTTAAAATCGTTGTGTCTCCTGCATTTTAGTTTGATCTATTTCGTTTATTTACTTGTCATTTTGTAGCAGGAGCATAAAGTTGAATTCACTCCCGAACCTTAATATGCACTCTGATTTACTAAAAAAACTCAACCAGAAATGGACATGGACCTACAAAGTACTATACAACCAATTAGTATCATGTTACAATAACATTTTAGCCCATCCACAGACATATTTAATCTACTTCTACTGGTCTTATATATAAAAAATTTGGGTCAATTTCTATATGACACATGATACTATGAAACATACCCTGCTGCAATCACCTGACCTCCTTTGGTTGACACCCTGTTTCTAGAATGCTCAAGGAACCAAAAATAAAGTGGTGCATGGCATTACTAGTACATGTATATTAGGTGTACTATATAAAAGTTCTGAACCCAATTTTACACCATTTAATTTGTTCTGTTAGATAGAACACACATGTTAGGTCGATGTGGCATGACGAGTGTAAATATCATTCGGTGTCATAGATGATCGTGTCCAGCCTTCTTCTCCATCTGTTCCATTCGTCAATGTCTTCCTAATGTCTTCAAAGCGTCATCAACGCACATCTTGCCCAAGACATACGTCGAGAAAGAGGCACCAAACTTTTTAAAATGGGATAATATGGTCGAATTTTCACTAGTCGGGGTAATCAATGTCACATATGTGGCTCAAACTGGAATCTATGTGTATGTCCAAAGATTTAACCAGTAAGATAAACGTGAAGATGAAGTTGTGATCCAAATTCTTATAAAGCCTAACTTCTAACAGAATGAAGAGAGGCCCATCACTGAGTATCGACCATTACTACAAACTGCTTATAGGTATGTATAGTCTTCGACCTAGGTCACCACCCATGTATATACCTCTTGTAAGCCGCCGGTTAGGAAAAGTTGAATTTGTGTAAATCTCTAGTGTTGTGTAAACACTCATATAGTAAAGTTTCGCTGGTTGGCGTCCATGATTATTTCCCCTTCTTGTTGGATGGGTCTTTAACGTTAAAATCGTTATGTCTCCTGCATTTTAGTTTGATCTGTTTCGTTTGTTTACTTGTCATTTTGTAACAGGAGCATAAAGTTGAATTCACTCCCGAACCTTAAAATGCACTCTGATTTACTAAAAAAACTCAACCAGAAATGGACATGGACCTACAAACTACAATACAACCAATTAGTATCATGTTACAATAACATTTTAGCCCATCCACACACATATTTAATCTACTTCAACTGGTCTTCTATATAAATTTTTTGGGTCAATTTCTATATGACACATGATACTATGAAACATACCCTGCTGCAATCACCTGACCTTCTTTGGTTGACACCCAGTTTCTAGAATGCTCAAGGAACCAAAAATAAAGTGGTGCATGGCATTACTAGTACATGTATATTAGGTGTACTGCTGAAAGTGAAGTACTAAAAGTATCAGAGGACAAAAAGTTCACACCTTCGGATTCTAAATGCAGCCGAACAGGCGAGATTTATAGTAATTTCCCGGTGCCATAAAAGGAGATGGTGCCAACATGTGACATATGCCACCTTCCGTGACACATGAGTGTATATATGATGTATTTTGCCCCTTCATTAAGCCCCAAGCCAAACATCACACCAGCTCATCTAGGCACACGGACACCACTAGTCCCTCTCCATCTGCTTCCTGTGTCCTTGTGCCATCCATCAGATCAAGGGATGTCTAGGAAGTACTCAAGTTGTGGAACCAATGGCCACAACTCCAGGACATGCAGAGGCACGGAGAATAGCAGCAGCGGTGGCCTCAGGCTGTTTGGGGTGCAGGTCCAGGTAGGCTCATCCTCCTCTCTGAAGAAGTGCCTCAGCATGGAGTGCTTGTCACCGGCAGCCTACTATGGAGCTGCTGCTCTGTTGAGCACATCGCCTTCCGTGTCGCCGCCGCCGTCTTCGCTTGTCTCCGTAGAGGAAACCTGTCCGATGGCCTCGTGGCCAGAGCTCAGGAAAGGAAGAAAGGTGAGCGTGAAACGGAATCCGTGTCAGTTCTTGCACAGCCTGAAATGGAATCCGTGTCGTTCCCTGACTTTGGCCGTTCAAAATATTATTGCGGAGATGAACTTCTTATGATTCAGATTCTTGTTTCAGAGTTTGCAAATTCTATAGGCGTTCCAGGAAGTTCATGTTCTTATTATGTGGCTTCCGAATAAACCGTGTCAGGAGTTCCGTGGACAGAGGAAGAGCACCGGATGTTCCTTGCTGGACTTGAAAAACTCGGGAAAGGCGACTGGCGGGGGATTTCCCGGCGTTTCGTCGTGTCACGGACTCCAACGCAGGTGGCCAGCCACGCACAGAAGTACTTCCTGAGGCAGAGTAGCCTCACGCCTCACGCAGAAGAAGAGGAGATCCAGCCTCTTTGATGTGGTAACTGACTTTTCTGATTTTCAGATGTCTTGTTCTGAATACTTTGAAAACCCATTACCATGTGTGTGTAAACCCTCTGCAGGCTGAAGGTGCCAAGAAGGCTGCGATAGCAAGGACATCATTATTGTCTGAACTGCAGTCTCCAAGGTTGTTGATAGGCGTCGATTCCACCAAGGAGGAGGCTGTTCGGCCGCCTCCATGCCTCAACTTATTGAGCAGTGCAGCAACGGGGAGTGATGGTGTTGCCTCACAGGGCCCTTGCTCCTCCCTGACCTTGATGGCTAAGCCTCAGGTGCACCTTCAGATGGCTGACCTGGAGCTAAAGATGTCGACATCCCGGTTATCCGACCAAGCTGGTCCGTCGCCTTTTTTTGGAACTATCAGGGTTACCTGATCAAGGGTATTCAGTGCTAATGGGAAAGAGGAGGGGATCAGGCTCTGCAGCTTTATGTTGGCATGCCAAAATGGTTGCTTGTTACTCCATCTGTTTTAAAATATAAGATGTTTTAGCTTTGTAAAAGGAGTGTATCTAGATCTTTTTTAGTGTATGTAGGTTCACTCCAAATCTAAACACTAAAAAAGGTCTAGATACATTCCTTTCACAAATCTAAATCTTATACTTTAAAACGGAGGGAGTAGATTTCAAGAGCCTCGAGAAGGTGGAAGATGAGATCATAATATTCAGTTTGCAGGTGGTCATGACAAGACATGCAAAACCACCACCGCTGCTCCTAATAACCTTCTTTCTTCTTCACCAGCAGTATATATCCTTATGCATAGATTATCATGGCCTTGTAGATTGATTAGCTATGCACGCATGGAGCGAATTAGAAATTGGCTCTTGGCTCTCGATGTTCTTATTTTACCTATTCGGTGGTGCACTTGCGGTAAAGATCTCACTCCGTCTCAAATTAGAAGATGTCTTGATCTTTTTCTAAAACGCATGTACCTAAACAACTTTTAGTATGTAGGTTTTAGAAAATAGCTAAAACATCTTATATTCTAAAAAAAGACCAAAAGGCTAAATAACGCCTTTTAGTATGGATCGTGCTAGGCGTCCCCGGGGGATATGACGCCCCGATCCCCCGGGTTCCGAACCGTTCGATGAGCCCTCCAATAACCGTCAGATCTTGTTCTGTTTTACACCTCGTCTGGCAGAAAAAATCCTCCGTGCTCACCGCACCTGATGGTCCGAGACAAAATCCCCATGTCGCACGGCATAACTTGGAGCGCGTCGGCCGACGAAGCTCACCCTCACGGCCTCGCCCCATCCCTTTGGCTTGGACGCCGACGAAGCTCACCCTCGCCTGGCCCTCTGGCTTGGCCGCCGCCGAAGATCACCCCCGCCCCAGCCCTCTGGCTCGCAGAAACCACGGAACACGGCCGTATTTGAGCAACACCTTCGGCGGCGGCAGTACTGAAGGCCTTCGATTTGCAGCAAAATCGGCACGCGATAAAGACTATGTAGCACCGGCGGCATACTTTGCAGAAGCAGCGGCCGGTGGTGGCAGCTGTTGCGGCATTCGCTGGCAGAAAGTGGTGGCGCTGAACCTTGCAGCACCGACAACATGTGTCGTTAGCAACGGCAGTCGCCATTGCTTAGTAGCAAGGGCGGTCAGCGCTGGAAGCAAGCTGCCGTCGGTAGGTTAGCAAGGTTGGATGCCGCATGTAGCAAGGCTGGGCACCATCGGTAGCAGGGATGGACACCGCATGTAGCAAGGCCGGGCGCCGTCGGTAGCAAGGCTGGGCGCCGTCGGTAGCAAGGACAGATGATGCAGGTAGCAAGGCCGGGTGCCACATGTAGCAAGGACGGACGTCGCAGGTAGCAAGGACGGGCGCCGCAGGTAGCATGGTCAGGCTCCGTTGGTAGCAATGACATACAACACGTGTAGCAAGGCCAGCCGCCATCGGTAGCAAGGTCGGGCGCCACCAGTAGCAAGTCCTGGCACCGGCTGTATCATAGCAGGACGCGCCGCTTGCAGAAAGAAGCAGTGTCGCCGCAATGGAGCTAGCATCGCCACCCGCCGCTTCTGACTCCCGAGGGTCGCAGTAGCAGTGGTGTGGTCGAGGACGTCGTACGCGAGATGAGAGCAACTCAAGGCGGCGCTGTCCGGTATGGTAATGATTAGGAGCTAGGAAGGGGCACGGGATGGCGGCATGGCGTCTCGCGAGTGTTGTCCGGTGGGAGAAGAAAAGAGGAAAAACGGAGAAGGAGAGTACCAGGATAAGGACATGGTGGGACCCATAGGGACACGCAACGTGCAAAAGGAACCGGAGGACGCGGCGTGTAATCCCCCGGGGGAGTGGAATCGTTTTCCTTTTAGTATGTGCTCCATGTTTCGTCATCGCACACAAAGGGAGAGACGGCTGAGGGGACACTTACTTGAACTAACTGACTGCACACTACTGTAAAGGGCAGAAGTGTAAGATGGTAGTCACTGTTAGGGAGATTGGATTAGATTTGGGTGAATAACATCTGATAGCCCCACTCTTAGCATAATTAACAGATGGCACACATGGATTACTTGCGTAATGAAGCGAGGGTGAGTGCAAGTTGAAGAGACATATTGCCCTGAACATGATCAGGCCTCGAGACCTAAATAAAGTATGTTTGACACTAAACAACAGGGGCATTAAGAGACGAGTAGGGGTATAGCGATCAAGCATCAAAGATATGATTGTTTTGGGATAAAAAGAGCAGGATATGGACATGAAAAGTATAACCACGACTGGTTACTAAATTTGACACCCAAATTGCACAGCGGAGCCCTAGACAAGGTGATATTAGTGTAGTATTAGTAAATTTCTCAAAAATACATGTTTTAATTTTTTATAAATTTCTAAAAAAATCATGAATGTTCACAAAATATGTGTACATAATCCCTAATTCTTTCAGCATCAAATTCGAAACACACACAGAAAAACAAAAATGACAAATCCAACATAAATAGTGCACAAAAAGACGAAACCTCAAAAGTCACTATTTACATGTCAATTTGTCTTTTTCGTTTCTCCGTGTGTGTTTCAAATTCGGTTCTAAAAATCTTATGTATTTTGAAGACAATACATATTGTGCATAATTATATTTTTTCGAATTTTCTTGAAACTTGAAAATGTAGTTTTGAGAAATGGTATCATGGTATCACTAGATATTTCCAGTACTGGAGAAATCAACGGTGTTGAACTGGATGTGTATTAGAAATAATGGGGCTAATCCATTTAGGCTCATGAGTATTTCAGATTTTCCTAAATCTCAAAGCCCAAATTTGTGGCAGCCCATATGTGTTTGGGCCCATGTTTATGACAGCTCACATGGGAGTGGAGTGGGAGCTAAAGTTTAGTCCCACATGGAAAGTTGGAGGAGAGTTGCACCACCTTATAAGGTGGAGTGTTGCACCACTTTGTAAGTGAGTGGGAATAAGAGAGATACACACGCGCGCTCCTCCTCCGACGCCGCCGCCGCTCGCACGCACCCTCGCCTCGTCACGACGCGCGCGCCGCGGGTTGCGGGAATCTCGCCGAGCCGAGCTTTATGGTCGCTCCCGGATCGTGGGCTACTGTAACCGACCCGAACGTGCGTAACGTGGACTCAGCCCACGTTCGTCTCCGTTAGGGTTTCCTGAGCCGCTCTATATAAAGTCCTGCGCGGCTACCGCCACAACACCACCGAAAACCAATCTAGGGTTTTGCCATCCTCTCTACTTGCGCCGTCACCGTAGTCTACTTCATCCCGCTTGCCGGCGTGCACCGGCGGACGGGAGAGCAGGTCTCCGGAACCACTCGCCCTTGTAATCCTGTACGGGAGAGGGCGAATAAGGTTTTTGGGAAGCGCTCCGCGCGACTGCTCGAGTTCTCCATCACGGGTCGTCTTCCATCCAAGTCAGGCGGTGCTGCCTACCGCCGTCTTCGTCGCCATCTGCTGCGATCACTCTTCCCCAAAGTTTCTACTACGACAACCGAACGGTACGTGCTACGTGATCCTGTTTGGTTATTCATCATGTTCTGCGAGTACATGTTAGGCTGCTGTTTGTTTCCGATCATCCTGTTGTTTAGTACATCTAGTATGTTCGAGTTACATGAGCTAGTAGCTGGTTTTGTCATGATTTATATTCTGGAATTAATCGTGGAAATTATGCCTAATAATCCAACAATCCAAAAACCTTATTGTAGGCAATTTCCTGAATTAACAATGGCTGGTTTTACCGATGCACTGAGGCCGGATAAGTTTACCGGTGTGCACTTTAAGAGGTGGCAGTACAAGGCTGAGCTTTGACTGACCACGATGAAAGTGTTCCACATCAGTAAAGGCAAACCTGAGGGAACTATATCTGACGAGGATCAGAAGAAGTTCGAGGATGCTAATACTGTCTTTGTGGGATGTATTCTGAGCATTCTTGCTGACCGTCTATGTGATGTGTTTATGCACATAAAAGACGGAAAGGAGCTCTGGGATGCACTGGATGCCAAGTTTGGTGCTGCAGATGCTGGCAGTGAACTGTATATCATGGAGAGCTTTCATGATTTTAAGATGACTAAGGACCTTCCTGTGGTTCAACAAGCTCATGAGATATAGTGCATTGCCAAGGAGCTCGAACTCCTTAAGTGTACCTTACCCGACAAGTTTGTGGCGGGATGCATTATTGCTAAGTTGCCCCCTTCATGGAGGAACTTTGCCACAACTCTCAAACACAAGAGACAGGAGATATCAGTTGAAAATCTGATAGCGTCCCTTGATGTTGAGGAGAAGGCTCGGGCTAAGGACACTACTGAGAAAGGAGAGGGTCTTGCTACTGCTAACTTTGTGCAGAAAGGCAAATCCGTAGGCAAGAACAAAGGGAACTTCAAACCCTCCTTTAACAAGCC
This sequence comes from Avena sativa, assembly GCA_916181665.1. NCBI lineage: Eukaryota > Viridiplantae > Streptophyta > Magnoliopsida > Poales > Poaceae > Avena > Avena sativa. The sequence goes on along the minus strand of OV702279.1, from coordinate 15,983,871 downwards.
TGTAAAGACTACAACCTTCAAGAAGAAGAAGACGAACAGGGACAAGAGTGAACTGTCTTGTTACACTTGTGGAGAGCCCGGCCATTTTTCCAAGGACTGTCCAGAACGCGCAGACCGCAGAGGGAAAAAGGCCAAGACTGTCAACGTCGTGACCGCTAGCAATACTGATGGGTATGGTAATTTATTTACTGTTCTTTCAGTATTTCAATCACCGTGTTGGTGGCTTGATACGGGTGCTAATGTTCATGTGTGTGCTGACATCTCTATGTTCACTTCTTATCAGGTCGCTCGGGATTCATCCGTCCTAATGGGGAATGGATCACATGCTTCTGTTCGTGGTGTTGGCACGGTGGATCTGAAGTTTACTTCCGGAAAGATCGTGCAGCTGAGGAACGTGCAGCATGTCCCTACTATGAACAAGAATCTCGTTAGTGGCTCCCTTCTTTGCAGAGATGGGTTCAAGGTTGTCTTAGAGTCTAATAAAGTCGTTGTTTCGAAACATGGACAATTTATTGGTAAAGGTTATGAGTTCGGAGGCTTGTTCCGGTTTTCACTTTCAGAGTTTTGTAATAAATCCGTGAATCATATTTGTGGTGGTGTTAATGATGATACCAGTGTTTGGCATTCTCGTTTATGTCACATTAATGTTGGTTTGATGTCTCGGATGTCCAGCATGAGTTTAATTCCGAATTTCACTATTGCCAAAGGTTCTAAGTGCCATAGTTGTGTGCAATCAAAGCAACCTCGAAAGCCTCACAAGGCTGCCGAGGAGAGAAACTTGGCACCTCTAGAACTCATACATTCTGATCTATGTGAGATGAATGGTGTGTTGACAAAAGGTGAAAAGAGATATTTCATGACGTTGATAGATGATGCTACTAAATTCTGCTATGTTTACTTGTTGCAAACTAAAGATGAGGCTTTAGACTACTTTAAAATCTATAAGGCCGAAGTTGAAAATCAACTAGAGAGAAAGATCAAGCGTCTTAGGTCGGATCGTGGTGGTGAGTATTTTCCCAAAATATTTGATGAATTCTGTCAGGAACACGGAATTATTCATGAGAGGACGCCTCCCTACTCGCCCCAATCAAACGGGGTTGCCGAGAGGAAAAACCGCACGCTGACTGACTTGGTGAATTCCATGTTAGTCACTGCTGGTTTATCAAAGGCATGGTGGGGGGGAGGCTTTGTTGACTTCATGTCATGTCCTGAATAGAGTTCCTAACAAGAATAAAGAAAAGACCCCTTATGAGGAGTGGGTTGGGAGAAAACCATCACTTTCGTATCTGCGTACTTGGGGGTGTTTGGCGAAGGTCAACATACCGATTCCCAAGAAACGCAAGCTCGGACCCAAGATAGTGGATTGTATCTTTCTAGGATATGCTCCACGGAGTGTAGGCTATAGATTTCTAGTGGTTAAATCTGAGGTACCTGATATGCATGTTGATACTATAATGGAATCTCGTGATGCAACATTCTTTGAGAATATTTTTCCTATGAAAGATATGCATAGCATTGGTAGGATTTCTTCTGAAATACTTCCTGAATCTAGTGCATCTATTGATAATTCTGAACAACCACATGAGGAATTTCTTGAGAAGGATGACGATGAACCTCTCACGAGGAGTAAGAGACAGAGGGTTGCAAAATCCTTTGGCAATGATTTCATCGTGTACCTTGTGGATGATACTCCCAGATCCATTACTGAGGCATATGCATCTCCTGATGCAGATGATTGGAAAGAAGCTGTCCAAAATGAGATGGACTCGATTCTTTCTAATGGAACTTGGGAATTATCAGAACGACCCTATGGTTGTAAACCTGTGGGATGTAAGTGGGTGTTCAAGAAGAAGCTAAGGCCTGATGGTACTATTGAGAAGTACAAGGCGCGTCTTGTAGCTAAGGGCTACACACAGAAAGAAGGCGAAGATTACTTTGACACCTATTCACCTATCGCTAGACTGACCACCATTCGAGTACTACTATCCCTGGCTGCCTCTTATGGTCTTCTCGTTCACCAAATGGACGTGAAGACAGCTTTCCTTAATGGAGAGTTGGAAGAGGAGATCTATATGGATCAGCCGGATGGGTTTGTGGTAAAAGGTGAAGAGACAAAGGTGTGTAAGTTATTGAAATCTTTATATGACCTGAAACAAGCACCTAAGCAATGGCATGAGAAGTTTGACAAAACTCTACTTTCTGCTGGCTTTGTCATTAATGAGGCTGATAGGTGTGTTTACTATCGCCATGGTGGGGGCGATAGCGTTATATTATGTTTGTATGTGGATGACATTCTGATCTTTGGTACAAACATGAAAGTGATAAATGAGGTCAAGTCTTTCCTATCAAAGAGTTTTGATATGAAAGATCTGGGAGAGGCTGATGTCATTCTGAACATCAAGCTTATTAAGAACGAGAATGGGATTACTTTAACGCAATCTCATTATGTTGAGAAGGTCTTGAGCCGATTTGGCTTTAATGATGGCAAGACTTCTCCAACACCTTATGATCCCAGTTTGACATTACGAAATAATAAGAAGAAACCAACAGATCAGCTGAAATATTCACAAGTTGTTGGTTCTCTCATGTACTTAGCAAGCGCTACAAGACCCGATATCTCTTTTGCTGTGAGCAAGTTGAGTAGGTTCATGTCTAACCCGGGTATTGATCATTGGCATGCACTTGAAAGGGTCATGCGCTATCTATGTGGTACAATGAGCTATGGGATTCACTATTCAGGGAATCCTGCTGTGCTTGAAGAATATAGTGATTCGAATTGGATCTCTGACGTTGATGAACTCTACGCCACGAGCGGGTATGTGTTTACCCTTGGAGGTGGCGCAGTGTCATGGAGGTCTCGTAGACAAACCATATTGACGAGGTCAACTATGGAAGCAGAACTTACTGCTTTAGACACAGCCACTGTTGAGTCAGAAGGGCTGCGTGAGCTCTTGATGGACTTGCCTGTGGTTGAGAAACCTGTGCCGGCAATCCTTCTGAATTGTGACAACCAAACTGTTATTGTCAAAGTGAACAATTCTAAGGATAACGCGAAGTCATCAAGACACGTGAAGAGACGTTTGAAATCTGTCAGGAAATTGAGAAACTCCGGAGTAATAACTGTTACGTATATTCAAACAGACAAAAACCTGGCAGATCCCTTTACAAAGGGACTATCACGAAATGTTATAGAAAGTGCATCGAGGGAGATGGGGTTAAGACCCATGGATGTCACACCTTAGTGGTAACCCAACCTATGTGATCGGAGATCCCGTGAATTAGGACCTGGGAAGAACAAGCTAGTGGTTTGACTGAGGAGAGTATTTTGTAACCCTCTCTATGTGAAGATGCATGACTCTCATAATCTGTAAGGCAGGTTGGCAACATGCCTTAATGTGTTTCTGTTGGCTTTAATTAGCAAAGATGCCGTCCTACAGGGCATTCTTGAAAGAACACACATATATGAGCTCGACTGTAAACGTCGCGGTCTATGAGATCTGGGTGATCTCTAGTAAACTCATGAAGAGACCAGGGAGTATGACGCATATGATCCAACCCGCGGGGTAGGCTACTGACAGCCAAGTACTAGTTATGATTTTGAACGAAATCTATTGGCACCAAACTTGCAATTCAAGGTTCGTCCATTGTTCAAGTTGTTGATAGACGTAGTTCAAGATTCTAGGCGGAAGTTCAACTTAACAGTCTCTGCTGAAACACTGGTATATAAACAAATAGCAAGGATTGGCAAATCTTCAAATGGACATTTGAGATCTGGTGGGGGATTGTTAGAAATAATGGGGCTAATCCATTTAGGCCCATGAGTATTTCAGATTTTCCTAAATCTCAAAGCCCAAATTTGTGGCAGCCCATATGTGTTTGGGCCCATGTTTGTGGCAGCTCACATGGGAGTGGAGTGGGAGCTAAAGTTTAGTCCCACATGGAAAGTTGGAGGAGAGTTGCACCACCTTATAAGGTGGAGTGTTGCACCACTTCGTAAGTGAGTGGGAATAAGAGAGATACACACGCGCGCTCCTCCTCCGACGACGCCGCCGCTCGCACGCACGCACGCTCGCCTCGCCTCGCCTCGCCTCGCCTCGCCTCGTCACGACGCGCGGGTTGCGGGTTGCGGGTTGCGGGAATCTCGCCGAGCCGAGCTTTATTTTGCTGCTCAGGAAAATTGACAGACGTGTCAAACAGTCAGCTTATTCGGTCCTGCGCGGCTACCGCCACTTCATCCCGCTTGCCGGCGTGCACCGGCGGACGGGAGAGCAGGTCTCCGGAACCACTCGCCCTTGTGATCCTGTACGGGAGAGGGCGAATAAGGTTTTTGGGAAGCGCTCCGCGCGACTGCTCGAGTTCTCCATCACGGGTCGTCTTCCATCCAAGTCAGGCGGTGCTGCCTACCGCCGTCTTCGTCGCCATCTGCTGCGATCACTCTTCCCCAAAGTTTCTACTACGACAACCGAACGGTACGTGCTACGTGATCTTGTTTGGTTATTCATCATGTTCTGCGAGTACATGTTAGGCTGCTGTTTGTTTCCGATCATCGTGTTGTTTAGTACATCTAGTATGTTCGAGTTACATGAGCTAGTAGCTGGTTTTGTCATGATTTATATTCTAGAATTAATCGTGGAAATTATGCCTAATAATCAAACAATGTGTTGGGTCAAAATTCCAGTCGTGAAATAAATGAAGATTAACATTTGCTTGGCTAGAAAAAATACATAACATCGCTGGAAAATCAGAACCAGGCCGCAGTCGAGGCTAATCCATGACTTTCAGGGATTAAACGAACAAGCCTAAGGCTGGAAGCCTGGAACCAACCCTTTGCATGAGAGAGGAGAGAGGGTGTCTCTCTCTTGCTTAGTTGTCATACTATCGCTGAAAAAGTGGATTCTTTATCTCCAACACCTAGGGTTACAAACAGGATTTGTAAAACAATATTGTTAGAATTGATTTTTTTATCGCATTAGGATGCAAAATGTTTTTTCTTTATCTCCAACACCTAGGGTTACGAACGGTCAATGCATTAGGATGCAAAATGTTTTTGCTTCCATGTTACCCCTCCTCCAAAATCTAGCAAAGCCAGGCTTGTGGACGGCCTGGATTCACCTGTACTCCTTCAAAGTGAAGGGCATGACGCCCCGTAAAGCTCTAGAGGAGCCAGTAGGGTACCCTATACATACGGTGACGTGGGATAGAGCCGAACCCAGCTCTACCAAGTATACAATACGTGGACCGCGATGGTAGTGCTGGTGGGGACATGGAGTATACAAACCTCTGCCGACTATATCGATGTGAGGGTATATATGGTTTGGATATGGTTGTCAGTGGACAAAAAGAAAAAATTATCAGGAATTCAGGGTCGAACTTACCCTTAGAGTTGTGTGAATGTGTGTGTGGGAGGGGAGGGGGGTGTATGGAGGGGTGGGGGGTGGGGGCACACAAACACACGTCTGCAAAAAAAAATACACCGAGTTAGACAACTGTAGGTTCTGGCTTATCCACCGAGAGAAGGTAAGACCATAGTTGTATCCAATGTGCCGCCAATCGAATAACTTATAAAAATATAGTATCCGTTTATTTATTAAAGACAATATTATTTCTCGACGTCCGTATGGACCAACATAAAGCAGATACCCCAATACGTAATCTAGCTTTCTTTTTTTTATCAACCTCATTTAACCAATTTCTAAACATACTTGTAATATTGGATGGTGGAGGTATATTATAAGTGAAGAAAACAATTACCAAATAGTGCGAGCAACTAGGCATGGGAGAAACAAATGCTCTATAGACTCTATTGAATCACAAAAGCAACACTTTGGACATACATTTCGCTTGCACTTAGCCAAGTTATTTTTAGTCAATAACAGTTTGTTCTTAAGGAACTATATGAATATTTTAATTTTAAGTGGGATTTTTAACTTTCAAATATACTTATGTAAGAATTTTGTATGACCATTCATTTGATCTAAATACACAGTCTTTACAGTAAAGGTACTCGTGGTGGTTAATTTCTACACAAATTGATCACGATGGTATATAAGATGAACCATTATTAGACGGTGGCATAAGTGCAACCATCTCGTGTCCACTTATTATGAGTTAAACCTCTTCTAAAAACAATAATAAGAGGTATTTATGTAAGAACATTTTCCACCTAGACATTTTTCCATTGAACAATATTGTATAAGGACGGATATTGTTGTGGTAGTGATGTATCAACCAGCGAAACAACTTCCTAGAAATGGACACTCTCACCATTGCCGATTTTAAAAAGTCCATTAGCAAAGAACATTTCCTTTGCCCATAGAAGGACTTTCCAAAAGGGAGAATTTGTAGGTTTTTCTTCTACCTGAGACAAAGTTTTATTCTCAATGTACTTGTTATGTAATAATTGTTGCCACATTCTCTCCCTAGTTAGTAGTTTAAAAGTCATTTGCTAAATAAACATTTATTATTTATCTTTACAACCTTTGTACCTAACCCCCGATCTTTAGGGCGACAAACAATATTCCACTTTGATAACCTATATCTCTATCTCTATCTCTATCTCTACTACTTATAAAAGCACCAACACATTGGGATACAATCAATCTCAACCGTTAACCGCCGATAATCAAATGGTGGAAGTCGCTCCAATGTTGAGCTACTCAACACAGATTCAAATCCCGTATCGCAATACACCCGATCTGGAAAAAAATCACGCTAATCTCGGAAGAAACAGAAAATTGCCTAATCGTCGCCCGTCGCTTTGTCCCATGTTCCCACCCGTCATGCCGCCCGCCTTCCTCTCCCATGGCTGTTACAACCAGCCCGCTCTTGTTGCACGACCACGCTCTGATTCATCCTCCTCTCGGCATCAAACGCCTGTCGCTCGCTATAATTCATCCACCGCCGAACCAGCCACCGCCGTCTGAGCGCGTCCCCTAGCCAATCATGCCCGCGCCGCCCTGCCTTGCCACTTCCACGCGAGCCCCGTGTTGTCCCCATGCGAGCCATGTGCCGCCGCCGCTTGCATCTGTGCCCCGCTCTGCCATGCGAGCCCTGCGCCGCCGCCTCCACGCGAGCTCTGAGCCCTACAGGACTAGGCTACTTCCAACAGCGGCACAACACTGCTCTTCTCGCCGCTGGGATTGCCAGCTAGCTAAGAGAAGGAACGGCACAGCTTGATCCAGGTCTTCGATCACCGGACACCAGTGCAGCAGGGCCTGACGCCAACAAAGGCCATCACTGATCTCTCCGAAGATAGGTTAGATCTGATAAATTTCAATGTTTTAAGGAGTTCAGTTTCCTGAAGGAGTAGATGTGAGAACAAAAGCTTAAACTTAGAACTTTACAAGGACCTACACCAATAATGTTAATGGGATGGAGTTTCAGAGATTCCTTCTTACTGTTCGTGAAACTTTTGGAGCTTCTTGATTGCAGGTTGATTAGATATACTGCTACAAGTTCAGGCCAAGCAATCTGCTAATGGAATGCACTTGTCTTTTGGACCTATGCTAAATGGATGCAAGCAGAGAAAGGAAGGAAAGGAAGGCTTCAATATTGGGAATCCTCTTATACATTTCATATGAAAGATTAAAGAAACACTGACCGAAGGCTACCCTAATGGAAACTCATGTTATTTTGTCAGTAATACATTTGTACTATAGTAGTGGGGACACTATTATTTCTCAGCAGACTACGACTGTCAAACTTGATGATATCCTGATTAAACATATAATTGTAGAATGATATCTTTAGAAGTAAACGGAAATGCGTACCATCAACAACTTGAATTGTAAAGTTTCCTAAGAAAATTCCCTAACTTTTGTCGCCGTTCCTGTTCGTTCAGGTACCCATGTTTTCTTCGTTTGCATAGATTGATCATGTGTACAATTAGTAATGCACCAAACACTAAGCAATGCTTTCTTCTTAGATCTTGAATGCCTTCGTGCATGTAACAGATAGTAGTCGCTAGCTCTCTACTACACATGCATTTCACTATCAAAACATCAATATTGTATTTCACCATGCATATTTTGTTTGATCTTCACATTGATTACCATGTCGACTGATGCGGATTCATATCCGTACTGGACCAAACTGAGGATAGATGCTGAGGTGAATGAAGCTACGGGTATTTCAGTCATATACATGTTGTGGTGGAGTTTATGACACTTCTCCACTACTAGAGTCTACATGCAGCTCTCGAGGAGGACCGGCTTATCTAGAATCTACATGCAGCTCTTCAAGAGGTAATCGAATACAAGTCAATTTGGCAAGAGATCAAATTCTGCAAGATCAAATAATACTGTAGTTATGGCTTCGTAGCTCTTTGTATGAATACTTTGTGTTCTGGTGTCCTGCATCAACACTCTTCAACTTGCATACCCACCTAGATTCATTAATGTCTCTATGCATCTATTTTCGTAGAAACTTTACATGTACTCCCTCCGTTTCAAAATATAAGCTGTTTTAGGTTTATGGAGAGAATGTATCTAGACTTGTTTTATTGTGTAGATTCACTCTAAATATGAGTAAACCTATATACTAAAAGTAATCTAGATACATTTGCTTCACAAAGCTAAAACATCTTATATTTTGAAACGGAGAGGGAGTACTCTGTAATGAGAAGTAATATATGCATACATGCACCGTAAAAGGCCTGCGATTTAGCTCAATAATATTTGCTTCTACAGTGAAGATCTCGTGCATTGCACGGGCATACTTACTAGTTACAAGTATAGTTGGTATTTTATGCAAACAATATGTAAAGTGAGTGTTTTGTGCAACACGCGCAGCAAAAGTTGGTGGTATGTGCAATTTTCTCCAATTTAATTGACACAAATTTGTCACGATTCCCATATATCTACACTATAAAAAGGGTCCATACATGCGTATCTAGACAAATAAGGGTCAATTAATTTGAGACAGTGAGAATATGTAAAATAGTTAGAGTACAAAAATGGAACAAATAAATAAGAAATAGATGGGAAAAAGCTAGAGTTGTGGAAGTATTTGCTCTCTCGTGGAAGGAAGAGAAGAGGAAAATGGCCCTATCGATCGCCTTATGGGATGCCAGCGACTGTGGTGGCATACACGTGTCCTAAATGGGCCTCAATTGGGGTGGCCCATTAACATGTCTGTCTTGTATTTTAATTTGTACAAATCTTCAAAGATACATATATTTTCTACAAATTAATTTTAGAGTAAATTCCACTTTATACCTCCTAGATTATAATTTGTGACACTAATTACCCTATTTAACAACTTTTCATCCAAATTACCCCATTTAGTGAAATTTTTGCCAATTCTTACCCCTTTTAAAGATTAAAAGCATTTGGAACCGTCAGATCGACGTCGCGTATCACGTTTGCGGTTTTCCCAGTTTTTTCTACCGTCGAGACGGCTGAGGCGACAGCCTTGAGTGCTCAATCAACGATAGCGACGGCAGCAGCCTCCAGTACTCAAGCGACAGTGGCGGCCGCAGTGGCAGTGGCCGATGTTTAAGCGGTTGCAGATGATGCAGCTGATTGTCAAGCGTGCCATCGTTGCAGCAGCGCTGCTCGTGCTGTTGCTTCTCACTTCAGCTAGCTGCTCGTGTTGTTGTTGTGTACTCCGGAGAGGAGAGTAACAAGTCGGTACAAAGCTTCCAAAACAGTTACATGTCGGCGTTCGTTGTGATGATTGTTACTAGATGCATGTAGTGAAGCTAGTGTGGGTTGTGTATGTTAGTTGCTAGCACCGATGTATAGGAGTATTATTTCCTGATGATCTCAATACATGTGAACTCATGAATGAATTTGAATCAAATTACCTACTATACATGAATTGGAAATTGAAAAGAGTGTATGGAACAAAAAAAAAATCACTGTAGAGTAACAAGTCAGTACAAAGCTTGCAAAATAGTTACATGTCGGCGTTCAGCGATGGAACTGACTGCTCAAACCCACATGTCAAAACTCAAAACGCCCTAAATATTTAAGAGGGGTAAAAAATGGCAAAACCCTAAATGGGGTAATTTGGATGAAAATTTATTAAATGGGGTAATTACTGTCACAAATGACAAATTAGGGGATAAAATTTGGAATTTACTCTTAATTTTATACTGAAAATTATGCATTCCAAAAGATATAAATATTAATATAAGGTGAAATATATGTGTATCATATAATGTTCATAGTTAGAAAAGTTATGCCTGTTTCGAGGAGTTAGAAAAGTTATTCCCATATATAATAAAGAAATGTTTGTACAAACATAAAAAAAAGTACGTACTCTCTCCGTTTTTTATTACTTCACGTTCTAGGATTCTATTAAGTCAAACTTTTTCAACTTTGACCAAGAATATAGGAAAATATATAAACATTCATTATTTCAAATACATATATTATGAAAATATAACTTACAAAGATTTCAATACTATAGGTTTTATATCATAGATACTTTTATTTTTTGCTAAATATTTTATCAAACTTTAAAAAGTTTGACTTTGACTAAACCCAGAATGCGATCTAATTGTGAACGGAGGGAGTATCTAATTTCTAAAAGAACAGATGCATTTACAAAAGAAGAAAAGTATAAGTAAAATCAAAACGTGCAAAACAAATAAAAACAACGGAAGTCGTAGAAACTAGAAGAACAAAGAAACTAAAAAGACCATGGAAAACTAGTTGGAACAAAATTGTTATAGTGCTGGATCTAATGACCGACCCATTTGCTTGTCGGGGTTATGAGAAACTCCCATACATTTAGCTTGAGATGACCAAATGGTTTTGCCTAAAAGGAAACCGAGCAGCCGAGAATGTGCGCATATGAAAATGGCCGGAGCCCATGCATATACGTTGAGGGATATGCAAAGCTCCCGCAATACCAGCAATAGACATCAAATAGGATTTGCACCCCTGCTCGGCTTGGTGGCATTTTATTTAGTGAGCTCTATACTTTGAAGTAAGCGAGGATGATACACTTGGTGCTTTGGTGGCAACATGAAAGCTAGAGTATAGCGCTAATTTTCTACTCATGTTATTCATGTAAGACTGTTCCTAAGTATCTGTATTGCTATTATTGTTAACTTCGAAAACATATTTCTCTCGAAATAGCCTTTCGTCCTATTTTATAAATAAAGCATACCAGTAAGATTGTTGCTAGTCCAGACAGCGCAGTGCCCAAAAAACTTGCTGGGGCCACAACACAGTCAAGCCCAAAAGAAAATAAAGAGAACAAAAGAAGAACAAATGCCAACATTGGCAGATCGATGACCGGATGTCGGGGGGATAACCCCCGGGTGGGAAAAGCCAAGCACAAGTAGGCCGGCTCCAGAAGAAACAGGCCGTCTGGCCCTCAAGAAGGACAACTCCAGCTGGTTGGCGAACACCGCTCGGCTGGGCTTATAACCTTCCCGGCTGACCCGTCTAGCCGGTAGCCAGAAGAACCGGCCGGGTGGCCGCTTCCATCCGGCTCATCTCGGATTCGATGGAGAGCACGGAAGGGCTGACGCTCCTTGTGGGGTACGCCTCTGGCTCTCCCTCGCCATCAGGCAAGCTGGCGTGCCGTCATGACCAGCGCTACCCGACGAAGATAAAGCAAAGTGGTCGGCTGACTGGCGAAAGCAGTCCGGATGACCGTTAAAGCAAGGGTGACGCCCCAAAGGAAGTCCGGGTGACCTCTAAAGAAGAGGATGATGCTAAAAGAAGGGCGGACTGGGTCCTGGCCAACCGGCTAGGCCCTGCAGCCGGCCCTGTCCTGTAAACCCATATCCAAACAGTAAACCCTAGGGCCCGATCTGTAATCTGCCCCCCCCCATACTAGTATATAAGGGAGGGCAGAGCTAGGGTTCTAGGTAGGCAACAATAGAAGAAGAGAAGTGTTACAAGCTAGTTCTCATCTTCCTCTAGCTCTGGATAGTAGCTAAGGAAACAGCTCAAGGAGCATCTGTACTAGGCATCTGTTCCCTCATATAGTTCATCTTGCAGGAGTAGGGGAGTTACCTCACCGAGAGGGCCCCGTACCTGGGTACGTCGTTGTGTTTGCAGTTTACCGTTCCCAACCCGTTGCGTGAGCCATCGATTGCATACGAGTGTCCCTTCTTTGCCATCGCCGATGGCACTGCCGTGTTCCACACCACGACAGTTGGCGCCCACCGTGGAGCACATCGCTTCGGCTGGGATCATCTTCCGCACGGGACTTCCGCTCGTCGCCGTGAACGCGTGGCCTCCGTCCTCGTTCTCACGCTCGGCACTTTCGACTGCATCATCGACAACGCCGCGTGCTTCGCTAGGAACACCTTCCCCGCCAACGGCTCCATCATGCATTTTGGAGACGCCCGCGTCTATGTTGCCACTGTCGTTGAGGTTTTCCCCAGCGTGGTCACCCCCATCCTCGACGTGCCCCTCGCCCACGGCCCAGCCGTGGTGAGTTGTTGCGTCGAAGTCATGGTGGTAAATGCCCGCGAAAACCATCATCCGCCTCAGGAGCGCCGGGCAGGAGGAGATTACTCCGCGCCCGAGCAAGAGCAAGACCCGCTCACTGCCTCCATCCAGCACTTGTGCGCTCCGGTCTTCATCGAGGCGGACCCGGCAGCTGCCGTGGCCGCGCTCGAAGCTACGCGCCAGAAGCTCCTGGAGGAGGCCACCAAGGTCGCAGCCCACCAGCGTCGGCTGAATGCCACCGTGCATGAGTACAACGCGACCCACGGCGCCCGGAAGATCCAGCACCGGGGGCGTGATCTAGCATCACAGCTGGACCGTGCCGCCGATTCACATGCAGATGTGGTGCAGCCTGTCTACAGCACCCCCGCCAAGAACATGAGGGCAGCCGAGGCGGCAGCCGCGGAGCTGAAGCACCTCGAGGGCGAGGACTTCGTCGCCAGCAGGAGCGCGTCCAGCTCCTCGTTGCCACCGCTAACAACCAGTAAGCCGAAGGCACCCCCAGCCAGATGGGCAACTCCCGGGACATCGTCGTTCGCAAAGGCGTGGACCAGACGGCGCACGGGGGAAGCAAGCATCAGCAGGCATCCTCCCCAGGAGGAGTTGGGTAAAACAGCCACCCGCGTGGCAAATCCGGCAACCGTGGCCGCCACAACCGAGATGCCGCCGCTTCCAGCGTAAGCCGCGCTCCGGCAGCAGGAGCTTCCCAAGGGAAGAAGACGCGCGCCTCGGACAAAGGAACAGACGCGAACAAGGACCCGCCTGCATCGCGCCTGAAGGGCCGGCTCGGCCCCCGAGAACCGGCTGACGTGCGCGAGCGCATTGACCTCTTGGTGTAGTCACGCACGCTGGAAGAGGGAAGTCTGGCTGGCCCGAAGTGTTTTGGCCCGCGCATCCGAAACGAACCATTTCTGAAGGGTTTTTCGCTTCCAAGAGATACGCCAAAATACAATGGCACGGTCAAGCCTGAGGATTGGTTGGTGGATTACACTATCGCAGTGGGAATCGCCAACAGAAACCTCCGCTTGGCCGTCTGTTATGTCCCCCTCATGCTCGTCGATTCGGCAAGAACATGGCTCAATAGCCTCCCCGACAACAGCATTAACGCCTGGCTGTACTTCGAAGAGGCGTTCATTCGCAACTTCACCGGAACATACAAGCGGCTGGGTCGGCCTCGTGATCTCCCCCTCTGCGTTCAGGGCAAGGATGAGTCCGACCGCGCCTACCTCACCCGGTGGACTAGCATGCAGAACCCGTGCGAAGGGGTGCGAGAGCACCAGGCGATAGACTTCTTCACCAATGGTTGCCGAGACGGCACCATGCTGAAGCATAAGCTCAGCCGGGCAGACCCGCAAACCAAGGCCTAGGTCATGGCCATCGCGGACAAGTACGCCAGCCGACGCGGCCATGAAGAAGCCCATCGTGGTGGATGACCAAGGCCAAATCATCATGGACGAGCAGGCGGAGCGCCGCCAGCCGGGCGACCATCATCCCAGGCAGCACGGCCATGACAACCGCCACAACAAGAGGAAAGATGACCAACCGGATAGCCGGTACGGCACCAAGCAAGTAGCCGCTATGCATGAGGACCCGGCTGGAGGCAGCAACCGGAGGCAGAGACCGGATTATAGGCCGCCTCGGCCCTAGTACACCATGGAGTCCATGCTCGATGGGCCGTGCAAGTTCCACATCGGCAACAGCAAGCCCGCGAACCACACAACACGCCAGTGCAGCTGGACGAAGAAGATGGCCAAAGCCGGTGGGCTCCCACCACCACCTCCACGGCCAGCCAGAGGCCCACCGGACAACAGGTCGCGGCATAGTAAATCAAAATTTTCTACGGATGCGAACAGAGGGAAAGCCAAGATCTAATCTAGGAGATGCAATCAACGAGAGAGATTGGATTAGATCTTCATACCCTTGAAGATTCGCACAGTGGAACGTTCATCGGAACGTGGGTGATGTAGTCGTACTCGCTTCTCCTCCTCGCGATCCGATCCGATCTAGCACCACAAGTGGCGGTGCCTCCGTGAGATGCACACGTGCAGCACCTCGAAGTCTCCTCCTTCCTCAGACCAGCAAGTATGGTGGAGAGATAGATTGGATCTACAACACGACGGCGTGGTGTATATGGTGGAGAATTTCTGCTGCAGGGCTTCGCCTACAAACAGTCGGGAGGGAGAGAGGAAAGCTAGCAAGGCGGCTAGGGTTTGGAGGAGAGGTGTGTGGGGTTGGTGCGCCCCCACCCCTCTTTATATAGAGGGGGGGCGCAGCCCTAGCCCCTCCCCCAAGCCCAAAGGATAAGGAGTGGGGGGCATGGACTCTCCCCTCTTCTAGAAACCCTATCTCTAGTTTAAACGATTTAAACTCTCTAGGATCGGCTGGGCCCTATGGGGCCTTGTGCCCCTGGCCCAATGCGGCCAGGACACTCCCTCATAGGCCCATGCCCCCTCCCGGAAGGTGGGGCCACGTTGGTCCCCTTCCGGAAGGTTCTAGAAGCTTCCGGTACAATACCGATTAACCCGGAACAATTCCGAACTCCAAAAACTGCATTGCCTTATATGAATCTTATTCTCCGGACCATTCCAGAACCTCTCGTGATATCCCGGATCCCATCCGAGACTCCGAACAAAAATTCATAAACCAATTATCCATTCTATCCTAGAGTCGAGTCACGTTAAGTGTGTGACCCTGCGGGTTCGAGAATATGCAGACATGATCTTCTATCAATAATCAACAGCGGGGTCTGGGCACCCATATTGACTCCCACACATTCATCGATGATCATATCGGATGAACCACGATGCCAGGATTCAATCAATCCCATATATATATTCCCTTCGTCTCGCGATATTTTACTTGCCCGAGATTCGATCGTCGGTACCGTCATACCTAGTTCAATCTCGTTCACAGCAAGTACTTTACTCGTTCCGTAATCCGATATCACTTTGTGATTAACTCCTTAACCACATGCTTGCAAGCGGTGTTGATATCGATTACCGAGTGGGCCCAAAGTATATCTCTCCGACTTGGGACGGACAAATTCCATCTCGATACATACAACCCAACAGATACTTTCCGATCACCTGAGAGACACCTTTATGATCACCCTCTCATAGGATGACGTTTGATGACCTCAAAGCTTTCTTCCGGTACCAGGGAGTTGCATTATCTCATGGTCTAAGGAATACAATATTTGACATAGGAAAAGCTTCGCAAAGATGAACACGATGAAACGATCTAATTGCTTCGCTTAGTTTGGGTCTGTCCATCATATCATTCTCCAATGATATGATCTCATTATCAATTGACAACTCATGTCTATGGTTAGGAAACCTTAACCATCATTGATCAATGAGCTAGTCCATAGAGGCATACTAGGGACACGGTGTTGTTCACAAACCACACAAGTATTAAAGTTTCCGCTTAATACAATTCTAGCATGGAATATAAACTTTATCATGAACAATAATTACAATAATAACATCTTTATTATTGCCTCTAGGGCATAATTCCAACAGTCTCCCACTTGCACTAGAGTCAATAATCTAGTTTACATCTGGCAACAATCTCACACCCATGGCACTGAGGTGCTGATCATGTTTTACACGTGGAAGAGGTTTAGTCAATGGATCTGCGACATTCAGATCTGTATGTACTTTGCTAATCTTCAGATCTCCATCTGCTATATAATCTCGGATTATATGAAACTTGCGGTTGATATGCTTGGTCTTTGGATGATATCTTGGTTCCTTAGCGAGTGCTATGGCACCAGTGTTGTCACACAATATCTCCAGTGGGTCCAATGCACTTGGAACCACGCCAAGCTCAGTGATGAAGTTTCTGATCCAAACTCCTTCACTTGACGCTTCTGCAGCAGCCATGTATTCCGCTTCCACTGTAGATCCCGCGATCACGCTTTGCTTGCAGCTTCTCCAGCTCACAGCTCCTCCATTCAAAATATAAACGTATCCTGTCTGAGATTTGGAATCATCCTTGTCGGTGTCAAAACTAGCGTCGACGTAACCTTTTACGACGAGCTGTTCATCACCCCCATAGACTAAGAACATTTCTTTAGTTCTATTTAGGTACTTTAGGATGTTCTTTACGGCTGTCCAGTGTTCCACTCCTGGATCACTTTGATATCTGCTCGTCAAACTAAGAGCATTAGACACATCCGGTCTAGTACACAACATGGCATACATGATGGAACCTATGGCCGAGGCATAAGGCACTTTGCTCATAGCTTCCCTATCATTTACCGTAGCTGGACACTGAGCCTTGCTCAATATCTTACCTGACAACATAGGCACTGAACCTTTCTTTGCCTTATCCATTCTAAACCTTTTCAGAACTTTGTCTAGGTATGTACTTTGGCTTAAGGCTATCAGGCGTCTTTGTCTATCTCTATAGATTTTGATGCCCAATATATAAGCAGCTTCACCTAGGTCTTTCATTGAAAAACACTTGTTCAAATAACTTTTCACATCATTAAGCATGTTGATGTCATTTCCAATAATCAATATGTCATCCACATATAGTACCAGAAACGTCACCGAGCTCCCACTCACTTTCTTGTAGATACAAGCTTCGTAGCAATTTGGAACAAATCCAAAGCTCTTGATCACTTGATCAAAACGAAGGTTCCAACTCCGAGAAGCTTGCTTCAGTCCATAAATGGAACGCTGAAGTTTGCATACTTTACTAGCATCCTTAGGATCGACAAAACCTTCGGGTTGCATCATATACAACTCTTCATCAATGTTGCCATTGAGGAACGCAGTCTTGACATCCATCTGCCATATTTCATAATCATGAAACGCAGCAATTGCTAATAAAATCCGAATGGACTTAAACATGGCTACGGGAGAGAAAGTCTCATCGTAGTCAACACCTTGAACTTGTCGAAAACCTTTCACGACAAGCCATGCTTTATAGACGGTAACATTACCATCCGCGTCCGTTTTCTTCTTGAAGATCCATTTGCACTCAACGGCCTTTCGGTCGCTAGGAGGGTCCACCAAAGTCCATACTTGGTTTTCGCTCATGGATCCCAATTCGGATTTCATGGCTTCTAGCCATTTCTCAGAGTCTGGGCTCATCATCGCTTCCTCATAGTTCGTAGGTTCACTGTCTTCTACTAGCAAGACAGTCAAGACAGGGTTGCCGTACCACTCAGGAGGGGCACGCGACCTTGTCGACCTGCGACGTTCAGTAGCAGCACCGTCCGAAGCTTCATGATCCTTGTCATTAGCTTCCTCTATTGTTGTGCAGGCGGCACTGGAACAATTTCAGGTGCTGCGCTACTCTCCAATTCAAGAGAAGGTTCAATAACCTCGTCTAGCTCTACTTTCCTCCCACTCACTTCTTTCGAGAGAAACTCCTTCTCAAGAAAGGAACCGTTCTTTGCGACAAACACTTTGCCTTCGGTTCTGTGATAGAAGGTATACCCAATAGTTTCCTTAGGGTATCCTATGAAGACGCATTTCTCCGCTTTGGGTTCGAGCTTGTCCGGCATCAACTTCTTGACGTAAGCTTCGCATCCCCAAACTTTAAGAAACGACAACTTAGGTTTAGCACCAAACCACAGTTCATACGGTGTCGTCTCAACGGATTTAGATGGAGCCCTATTTAAAGTGAATGCAGCGGTTTCTAATGCATAACCCCAAAATGATAACGGCAAATCAGTAAGAGACATCATTGATCGGACCATATCTAATAGGGTTCGATTCCGGCGTTCAGACACACCATTGCGCTGTGGTGTTCCGGGTGGCGTGAGTTGTGAAACGATTCCACTTGCTTTAAGATGCGTGAGAAAATCATAACTCAAATATTCACCTCCATGATCGGATCGTAGAAACTTAATCTTTCTGTTACGATGGTTCTCCACTTCATTCTGAAATTCCTTGAACTTTTCAAATGTTTCAGATTTATGTTTCATTAAATAGATATACCCATATCTACTTAAGTCATCGGTAAAAGTGAGGAAATAGCGATATCCACCGCGCGTCGAAACACTCATCGGTCCGCATACATCGGTATGTATGATTTCCAACAAGTCCGTTGCTCGCTCCATCATACCGGAGAACGGGGTTTTGATGATCTTGCCCATGAGGCATGGTTCGCATGTGTCAAATGATTCAAAATCAAGAGACTCCAAAAGTCCATCAGAATGGAGTTTCTTCATGCGCTTTACACCAATATGACCTAGACGACAGTGCCACAAATAAGTAGTATTATCACTATCTACTTTGCATCTCTTAGCCTCAATGTTATGGATGTGTGTTTCATCCCTTTTGAGATTTAGAAGAAATAAACCATTTACAAGAGGTGCATGACCATAAAAGATGTTACTCATATAAATAGAACAACCATTATTCTCCGATTTAAATGAATAACCGTCTTGCAATAAACATGATCCAGAATAATGTTCATGCTCAACGCAGGCACATAATAACACTTATTAAGGTTTAAAACTAATCCGGAAGGTAAAACTAAGGAGAGCGTGCTGACGGCCATCACATCAACTCTTGATCCGTTGCCAACGCGCATCGTCACCTCATCCCTCGCAAGCCGCCGTCTATTCCGTAGCTCCTGTTTCGAGTTACAAATATTAGCAACTGAACCGGTATCAAATACCCAGGCACTACAACGAGGGCTAGTAAGGAAAACATCAATAACATGTATATCAAATATACCTTTGATGGTGCCAGCCTTCTTGTCCGCTAAGTACTTCGGACAGTTGCGCTTCCAGTGACCCTTGTCCTTGCAATAGAAGCACTCAGTGTCGGGCTTAGGACCAGACTTGAGCTTCTTCTCAGCAGGGGCATTGCGCTTGCCGCCGCCCTTCTTGAAGGGTTTCTTTGCTCCCTTACCTTTCTTAAAGGAGGGCTTGTTGACCATCAACACATGATTATCCTTCTTGACGTCCACCTCTGCAGCCTTCAGCTTTGCGAAGAGCTCGGTGATCGTATCAGTGGAACCAATCTGATTATGAGTCACTACAAAACTTTTGTAGCTGGGAGGGAGTGATTGCAGAACCCTGTCAATCTTGAGCTCCTCTGGAATCGTGCATTCCAGTTGCTCAAGACGTTGAGTGTAGCCCGACATCTTTATGGCGTGCTCACTAACGGAACTCCCTTCCTCCATCTTGCAGTTAAAGAACTTCTCGGAGATCTCATATCTCTCAGAACGGGCCTGAGTCTGAAACATGGTTTTCAGCTCCTCGAGAATCTCGAAGGGCCCGGGATACTCTTCAAAACGATTTTGAAGCTCCGGTTCCATAGCAAACAACATGGTGCTCTTAATCACACCATAATCATCTTTGCGCGACTGATAGACAGCTTTCTCATCAGCCGGCGCAGTTGCAGCAGGGGGGTCACCTAACGCTTTCCCAAGGACATAGTCCTTTTGTCCGCCAGACAGAATGATTCTTAGATTGCGGAACCAATTGGTGAAGTTCGACCCATTGTTTCTAAGCTTTTTTTTCTCAGCAAAAACGTTGAAGTTGAAGTTGGACTTGGCCATGTGATCTACAGTATTGGCAAGTACAATTTAGACTATGTTCATGATAAATAGTTCAACTTAATCAAATTTCTGGATGAACTCCCACTAAATTCAACATCCCTCAAGTTGTTTAGTGAACACGATCCAAATTCACCACACCTGATCCGATCATCACGAGAAGAGATGTGGTTTCAATGGTGGACAACAAAGTGTCGATCATATCATTCATATGACTCATGCTTAACCTTTCGGTTCTTGTGTTCCGAGGCCATGTCTGTACATGCTAGGCTCGTCAAGTTAGACCCAAGTATTTCCGCGTGTGCAAAACTGGCTTGCACCCGTTGTATGTGAGCGTAGAGTCTATAGCACCCGATCATCACGTGATGCTTGGACACGACGAACTTTCACAACGGTGCATACTTGGGGAGAACACCGTTTTTATCTTGATCTTTAAGTGAGGAATCATCTTATAATGCTACCGTCGTGATCTAAGCATAATAAGATACATAAAGGGATAAACATCACATGCATATAACTTTATGTGACATGGTATAGCCAATCCTCGCGCAATGATCTCCATCTTGTGCGTTCCGGCATGATCTCCATCACTCCACCATGATTGCCTCCACCACGAATAGCAACTACAACTATTGCCAACTACTTAGCGATAAAGTAAAGCTATTACATGGCGTATAAGAAGTTGACACACAGGTCATACACAATTATAAAGACAACCATATGGCTCCCACCGGTTGTGTACTCATCGACATGCAAGTCGTGAAACATTACAAAACATGATCATCGCATACATTATACACATCACATCTTGGGCCATACCATATCACAGAAAACACTCCCTGCAAAAACAAGTTAGACGCCTCTACTTTGTTGTTGCATGTTTTACGTGGCTTATGGGAGTAGATGCTAAGAACGATTCTTACCTACGGAAAGCCACAACGGTGATATTATGGTTGCCAAACTCCGGTGTTAATCCCATGACAACTATAGTGAGAGAAACTGACATCCACCAGCCGCATGTGTGGAACATGCCACACGTCAAGTGCGGAGCCGGTCTCGCGAACGACGTCGCGTAAGGTTGGCCTGGACCGCTTCAATCTCACTATCCCGCGTCATAAGAAGAACACAAACAAGAGGCTTGCAACAGAAAACATCAACGCCCGCAACAACCATGTTGCGTTCTACTCGTGAAACACATCTACGCATAGATCTAGCTCTGATACCACTGAAGGGTTTCGCGGCATAGTAAATCAAAATTTTCTACGGATGCGAACAGAGGGAAAGCCAAGATCTAATCTAGGAGATGCAATCAACGAGAGAGATTGGATTAGATCTTCATACCCTTGAAGATTCGCACAGCGGAACGTTCGTCGGAACGTGGGTGATGTAGTCGTACTCGCTTCTCCTCCTCGCGATCCGATCCGATCTAGCACCACAAGTGGCGGTGCCTCCGTGAGATGCACACGTGCAGCACCTCGACGTCTCCTCCTTCCTCGGACCAGCAAGTATGGTGGAGAGATAGATTGGATCTACAACACGACGGCGTGGTGTATATGGTGGAGAATTTCTGCTGCAGGGCTTCGCCTACAAACAGTCGGGAGGGAGAGAGGAAAGCTAGCAAGGCGGCTAGGGTTTGGAGGAGAGGTGTGTGGGGTTGGTGCGCCCCCACCCCTCTTTATATAGAGGGGGGGGATCAGCCCTAGCCCCTCCCCCAAGCCCAAAGGATAAGGAGTGGGGGGCATGGACTCTCCCCTCTTCTAGAAACCCTATCTCTAGTTTAAACGATTTAAACTCTCTAGGATCGGCTGGGCCCTATGGGGCCTTGTGCCCCTATCCCAATGCGGCCAGGACACTCCCTCATAGGCCCATGCCCCCTCCCGGAAGGTGGGGCCACGTTGGTCCCCTTCCGGAAGGTTCTAGAAGCTTCCGGTATAATACCGATTAACCCGGAACAATTCCGAACTCCAAAAACTGCATTGCCTTATATGAATCTTATTCTCCGGACCATTCCGGAACCTCTCGTGATATCCCGGATCCCATCCGAGACTCCGAACAAAAATTCATAAACCAATTATCCATTCTATCCTAGCGTCGAGACACGTTAAGTGTGTGACCCTGCGGGTTCGAGAATATGCAGACATGATCTTCTATCAATAATCAACAGCGGGGTCTGGGCACCCATATTGACTCCCACACATTCATCGATGATCATATCGGATGAACCACGATGCCAGGATTCAATCAATCCCATATATATATTCCCTTCGTCTCGCGATATTTTATTTGCCCGAGATTCGATCGTCGGTACCGTCATACCTAGTTCAATCTCGTTCACAGCAAGTACTTTACTCGTTCCGTAATCCGATATCACTTTGTGATTAACTCCTTAACCACATGCTTGCAAGCGGTGTTGATATCGATTACCGAGTGGGCCCGAAGTATATCTCTCCGACTTGGGAGGGACAAATTCCATCTCGATACATACAACCCAACAGATACTTTCCGATCACCTGAGAGACACCTTTATGATCACCCTCTCATAGGATGACGTTTGATGACCTCAAAGCTTTCTTCCGGTACCAGGGAGTTGCATTATCTCATGGTCTAAGGAATACAATATTTGACATAGGAAAAGCTTCGCAAAGATGAACACGATGAAACGATCTAATTGCTTCGCTTAGTTTGGGTCTGTCCATCATATCATTCTCCAATGATATGATCTCATTATCAATTGACAACTCATGTCTATGGTTAGGAAACCTTAACTATCATTGATCAATGAGCTAGTCCATAGAGGCATACTAGGGACACGGTGTTGTTCACAAACCACACAAGTATTAAAGTTTCCGCTTAATACAATTCTAGCATGGAATATAAACTTTATCATGAACAAGAATTATAATAATAACATCTTTATTATTTCCTCTAGGGCATAATTCCAACACGGCGCAACCGCTGCGAGGACGATGAGGATGGTTACCTGCGACAAGTGGGCAACTACCACATATTCCTCACGGAGCCGGAAACAAAGCACGCCAAGCGGAGGCGCGAGGCGGAGGGGAACGCAATCCTCCCTCCATCCCCCAATACCTGCATTGGTCGGACCAGGCGATCACTTGGAGAAAGAAAGATCAGCCGGCTATGCTACCAAGCCCTGGCAGCTACGCGCTGGTCCTCGACCCCATCATCATCTCCAAGAAGCATTCGTGCCATTCTCCCGTGTGTTGATCTATGGCGGCAGCAGCATCAACCTCGTATACCGCAGCAGCCTCGAGCGGCTCGGCATCAGTGAGTCCCAGTTGCAGCCCTCAAGTACTTCGTTTCATGGAGCGACACTAGGTCCGTCGCACTCGCCAATCGGCAAGATCCGGCTAGACGTCATCTTCGGCAACAAGAACAACTTTTGTCGCGAACCAATTTGGTTCGAGGTTGTGAACCTCTCTAGCGCCTACCACGCCATACTAGGGCGCCCAGTCCTCACCAAATTCATGGGAGTGCCACACTACGCGTACCTCAAGATGAAGCTGCCAGGCCCAAAGGGAGTGATCACCATCGACGGATGCTACAAGCGTTCGATCGAGTGTGCCTCAGACGGCTCCAAGCTAGCCGAAGCAATGATCATTGCTGAGGAGAAGCGTGTCATAATGCAGAACATGGCGGCCCTATAGAACGATATGCCGGCTAGAGAACCCAAACCGGATGGAGAGTCACGGTTCAAGCCCTCGCAAGGAACAAGGAAGATCTTGCTAAACTAGGAGGACCCAAGCAAGTTCGTCCTGGTCGGAGACGGCCTGGACAGCAAATAGGAAAGCGCGCTCGTCGATTTCCTCCATGAGAATCGGGACATTTTTGCATGGTGCCATAAAGACATGCCAGGTGTTCCGAGGGAACTCGCCGAGCACTCTCTTCATGTTCAACCAGACGCGAAGCCGGTCAAGCAATCTTTACGCCGCTTCGCATAAGAAAAAAGAAGAACCATCGGTGAGGCGATCACACGGCTGCGCGCAGCCGGCTTCATCATGGAAGTTTTCCACCCGGAATGGCTCGCCAACCCGGTGCTGGTGCTGAAGAAGAACAAGACATGGCGCATGTGTGTTGACTACACCAGTCTCAACAAGGCATGCCCCAAGGATCCTTTTGCTCTACCGCGGATTGATCAAGTCATCGACTCCACCGTCGGGTGTGATTGTTGTCTTTTCTGGACGCTTACTCGGGCTATCACCAGATCAAGCTCAGTGTAACCGATCAAATAAAGACATCATTCATAACCCCGTACGGAGCTTACTGCTACACCACCATGCCCTTCGGCTTGAAGAACGCAGGAGCAACTTATCAGCGTTGCATGCACAAATGCCTGCAGACGCAGATTGGCAAAAACATACACGCCTATGTTGACGACGTTGTCATCAAGACCAAGGAGCAGCACACAGTCCTCGAGGATCTAAAGGAAACATTCGACAACCTCCGCCGTTTCCAGATCAAGCTGAACCCAGAGAAGTGCGTGTTCGGTGTCCCAGCCGGCAAGCACCTGGGTTTCCTCGTCTTTGAGCGAGGAATCGAGGCGAACCCAGAGAAGATTGGAGCGATTGAGCGCATGGAGTTGCTGTAGAGCCTGCGCAACGTATAGAAGTTCAGCGGGTGCCTGGCCTCCCTCAGCCGATTCGTTAGTCGGCTGGGTGAGAAAGCCCTTCCCCTGTACCAGCTGATGAAGAAGACGGACAAGTTCGTCTGGACAGCTCAGGCAGACGAAGCTTTTCGAGACCTCAAGCGCATGCTCACCTCACCACCCATTCTGGCGGCGCCAGCAGCAAAGGAGCCCATGCTGATGTACATTGCTACCACAAACAGAGTGGTTAGTGTGGTACTAGTAGTTGAAAGGCCAGAAGAAGGGAAGGCCCAGCCGGTACAGCGCCCCGTATACTACCTGAGCGAGGTACTATCGCTCTCCAAGCAGAACTACCCCCACTAACAGAAGTTGGTGCATGGCGTGTACATGGCCGCCAAGAAACTCAAGCACTACTTCCAAGAGCACTCCATCCGGGTAGTGGCATTGGCCCCGCTTGCGAAAATTATCGGCAACAAGGACACCACCGGGAGCGTGGCAAAATGGGCCATCGAGCTCGCTGCGCATAACATCCAGTACGAGCCACGGACAGCTGAAAGGACTATATCTTCCCATGATGTTTTTGGTGTTAAATGACAATCCCAACCGTGTTTTAACTGTGCTCTTGAGTTTCAGGGGAAACATCGTTGATGTTTCTTTTTATTGTGGTGGATTCCCTCTTGTGATCTTTTGAAGACGGTGGCCTTTTAGTCTTCTCCTAGTTTCTTTCCGGTTGTTGTTTTTTAGGTCACCGTACTATTAAGAGGGGGTCCATGTTGGAAGGCTGTGGGAAATCACTTGTTCTTGCACAAACCTATATGCACCACCACAGCCATCCCATTATTCCGTGAGAGAGAGAGAGAGTTTTCCTGTTCTGTTGGGGCCTTTTGTGTCTCACCGGAACTTCCGGTCATAGACCGGAAGTTCCGCTCAAACTTTTTCCTGCGGGCTGTTCTACAGTTTGTTCCGACGCTAGTTCCGCCCAAGTTCCGGTAAAGGCTCAGTAACCTTCTGTTTAGAAGTGTGCTATTTAGCCGGAACTTGGCCGGAACTTGGCCAAAACCTGCATCGGAACTTGTCCTGGCAAAAGTTCTTGAGCGGAACTTCCGCCTGAAGGCCGGAACTTCCGGTCAGACTCGCTTCGCGACCCAAAAGTTCCGCCCCTTGTTCCGCCCCAAGTTCCGCTGAAGGCTCAGTAACCTTCTGTTTAGAAGTGTGCTATTTAGCCGGAACTTGATCGGAACTTGGTCGGAAGTTCACCGAAACTTCCGGTCCGTTTTGACCGGAACTTCCGGTTGCACTTCTGGAGCGGGCGTCAACGGTCCGATGACCGTTGGAGCCAGGCTGGGCGGAACTTCCGGCCCCTCACGGGAACTTCCGGTGAGGTCGCGGGGAGGCTGTAACGGTTCAGCGTGGGGGGGCCTATTTAAGGCACCCCTCTTCTTCCTCCCACCCTCTCTCGAATTTTTCTCTCTCCTCCATTAATGCTTGAGCTTCACCTCACTAGATCTCTCTCTCTAGCCACTCAAATGACCTAATCTTTTGAGAGGTGAGGGAGGTGACCTAGATCTACACTTCCACCAAAGAAGAATTGATTTCCCCCACCCATCCTTTGTGGATCTTGTTGCTCTTGGGTTTCTTGGAACCCTAGACGGTGTACGGCATCCCCGGAGCTGAGGCATGTGTTGTAAAGCTTCGAGGTGTCGTTGAGGGCCTCCAATTGAGTTGTGGAGCCTCCCCCTCAACCTTGGTGTAAAGGTTTCGGTTGGCGCCTTCAAGGTCACCGGTTAGTGGATTGTGAGGCCTCCTTTGTGGGGGAGCTCACCGGAGAAGAAGGTGAGGCCTTTGTGGCGCTCGGGTGACCTTGTGTGGCCCCGACACCTCTCCAACGTAGACGTAGCTCCTTGGGAGTGAACTACGGTAATTACATCTTCGTGTCTCCTCGCCGGTTACTTCGTTCCCCTCCTTTACTCCTTGCTATTTACTATTCTTGTGGTTGGTACTTGTTTTCTTGCATTTAGGTTGTCCACTTAGTTGCATCTCTAGATAACTTCCTTTCTCGTTAAGCCTAAAAGTGAGAAACAAAGTAAAATTGGTAGACGCCTATTCACCCCCCCTCTAGTCGTATCAAGTTGGTACTTTCAATTGGTATCAGAGCCCAGGCTCTTACTTCGGGCTTTACCGCCTAAGAGACTATGGCCGACGAAGGGGGTAGTGAAACTGAAAAAGACAAGAACTTGGCCACTATGGATGACCTCAAGCAATTGGAGTCATCCATGATGTCCAAGTTCGAGGAAATGATGACACTCTTGCAGTCTCTCAAGCCAAACCCCATGGTTACTATTGACACACCCCAATCCAACGAGGTTCCTCCCACCGTTACGGTGTCCGCCCCCGGGTAACTCCCGCGGCTGCCACCACTCACTTGGGACTTGGTTTTGTTGCTCAAACCTCTACCAAGGTTCCAAGTGAGAACATCGAGGAGCCCGAGAACCCAACTTCCAAAGGGGATAATGGAGGAAAGGACTACTCGGCGGTACCCCCACCGCCGAAGTACACTCCGGATCCACCCATTCTCATGCCACACATTATACCTCAAGGAGCACCACCCATGCTAGATACGTCTAATTTCGCCAATTGGCAATATCTAATGCGCTCACATATTTCCAGCTCATCCATTGAGTTAATGAGGATTGTGGAGGATGGATTCTCTCCATTTGACCCAAAGAAGTTGACACGAGGTGAAGTGGTGGACAAGCAACTCAATGCTACAGCTTTGGGAATGATTCAAAAGGCTTTGACTCCAAAGGATTTTGCTCACATTCGCCATTTGACACTGCCAAGGGAGCTTGGGATCAACTCACCGAGCTCTTTGTTGGGAATGCTAGCATCCAAAGCTCCAAGTTTGATGAGATCAACAACGAGTGCGATGGTTTCGCAATGCAAGATGATGAGACCCCTGAAGACATGTATAGGCGCCTTAAGGTCCTTTGTTCCACTATGAGGGACCTCAGGGCTCACTATGTTGATGACAAGTTTATGAAGAGTAAGTTCATTCAAGCTCTTCTCCCATTTGAAGAACAAAAGCTCAACTCTATCAAGGGAAGAACCAACTTTCACTTAATGACCTCCCAAGAAGTCTTGAGTGAAGTAATTGCCATGAATATTGCTAAGAAGAATGCGGAGTCCGCTCGAGCTAGAGCCATTGGATCAACAAAAGTGAACCTTGCTTTGAAAGCCAAGGCTATTGAAGTTGATGATGATGATACATCAAGTGAGTGGTCTCAAGAAGACCTCAAATGTGCCTTCAACGAACATCTTGCTCTCGCTTCAAGGGCCTTTTGGAACAAGTCCGGATTCAAGTCAAGATCAAGGGACAACTCAAGATTCAACTCACCCAACAAGTCTCCCAAAGCAAGGTCATGCTACAATTGCAACGACAAGAGTCACTTTGTGGCCAAGTGTCCCTTTGAGAACCGTGAAGACAATGGTGGTCGTCTCATTCGCAAGGTCAAGTCAAGATCTCCTCATTCCATAAACAAGAACTACACCGTCAAGAACGCGACTAACAAGGAACGAGCAATTGTGGTCCATGAAGAATATCTTTCGGGCACGGATGAAGATGATGATGATGAAGGTCATGGTGGAGAGATTGTGGGGGTTGCTGCTATTGCCACTACCTCAACTCCACGTCTATCCCTCTTCGACTCGCCAAATGAAAATGTCATCTCCTCCAACCAAAAGTGCTTCATGGCCAAGGCCACCGAGGTATCACCGAAACCCCTCCTCAACCCATCTCTAGTGAGCCTTCCTCTCTTGATCTTGTTGGTCTAGAGGTGAAGAAAGAGATGATTGACATGTGTGAATTTGTTGCTACCTTAGATGAAGAAACTAAAAACTGCTTTGAGTTCTTACTTGCACAACTTGAAAATGCTAGAGATGCCTTAGATGAAAAGGAAGAACTTCTTGACTTGCTAAGTAAAAATGAAAGAGATGCCGCCGATGAAATTGCCTCTCTCACTCAAAGTCTTGAGGATGAAAAAATATGAGAATTAATCTTGAAGAAAATGTGTCTAAGCTTGTAGATGATCATAACAACACTTTGACCTCTACAATTAAAGAACGTGACCATGCTCTTGCTTTGATTAAGGTTCTCAAGAAAGAAAATGCTGAGTTTGTGGGTGGTCATGATAAGACTCAAAAGGATCTTGAGAAACTCAAAGAGGAACACAAAGCCTTGGAGAGTAAATTCTCAAGTCTTTTTGAGGCTCATGAACAGCTTCAAAGTCAATTAACTTGTGATCTTTCTAAGTCTTCCGCTGTGCAAATTATAGACTTGTCTAGCTCTCCTAACCCTTGTTGAAAGCATGAGCATCTCATAGAGGAGGTCAAGGTTTTGAAGGATCAACTTGCCAAGACTAAGAAGAAGAAGAAGAAGAAGAACAAGAAGAAAAAGAACAAGGGCATGGCCCAAGGAGTTCCAAATGGCCTAACCCTCTTGCAAAGTGACAACTTTGCCGGAAAGAACAATCCCTCTTATATTCTTTGCAAATCTTATGATGGTCATGTATATGCTAGATATGTGGGGACATCTTACACGCATGATTATCATTGGGCCATTTGGGTGCTAAAGGTTCTTGTCACTAACAAAAGGGGACCCATTGCAAAATGGGTACCTAAAACCAAGGCTTGATTTTCTTGTAGGACTATGCTTCCGGCGGATCAAAATGGGTGCTTGATAGTGGTGCCACGAGTCATATGACCGGAAGCAAGTCTATCATGACCGAGTTGAGACCCAATATTGCCAACACCATGGTCTCCTACGGTGACAAAACAAGCTCTCAGGTTTTGGGTTTTGGCAAAGTGGTGGTAACCCCGGATGTATCCTTGGTTGACGTCATGCTTGTCAAAACTCTTGGTTACAACTTACTCTCAGTTCGTGCTCTTGCTCTTATGGGTCTTTCTTCTTTCTTTAATTCTCATTCCGTGGTCCTCATGTGGAGCAAGTCTCTCAAGGTGGCTTTTGTAGGATATGTAGAACATGACTTGTACGTGGTGGACTTTTCAGGGACCACTACTCCTCATGCTCTATGTCTCTATGCTAAAACCGACAAGGTCTGGTTGTGGCATCGCCGCCTAGCCCATGTTAACATGAGAACTTTGCAAAGACTTCACTCCGAGGGCCACATCCTTGGAATTAACGATGTTTCTTTTGCCAAAGATCGTGTTTGCAGGGCTTGTATTGAAGGGAAGATGCATGAAACTCCTCACAAAGCGCTCAATCAAATCACTACCGAGAGATGTTTGGAGCTCTTGCATATGGATCTCTTTGGTCCTCCCTCTCATGATAGCCTTGGAGACAAGAAGTATTGCTTGGTTATTGTGGATGATTTCTCAAGATACACTTGGGTGTTCTTTTTCAAGTACAAGAGTGAGACTCAACAAACCGTCGTTGACTTTGCTAATGAGGTTCAACGGAAGCACAATGCAACTATTCTCTCAATTCGAAGTGACAATGGCACCGAGTTCAAAAACTATACCTTGGATGAGTTTCTCAGTGATGAAGGAATCAAGCATCAATACTCCACTCCCTACACCCCTCAACAAAACAGAGTTGCTGAAAGGAAGAATCGCACTTTGATGGATGCGGCTCGGTCTATGCTAGCTGAGTTCAAGTCTCCATGCAACTTTTGGGCCGAGGACATCTCCACCGCTTGCCATGCAACCAACCGGCTTTATCTCCGCAAGAACAAGAACAAGACCCCCTATGAACTTCTCACCGGGAAAAATCCTAATGTTAGCTACTTTCGGGTGTTTGGGTGCAAGTGCTACATACTCAAGAAAGGAGTTCGGTTGTCAAAGTTTGAGTCCAAGGCTCAAGAAGGAATTTTCGTTGGTTACTCAAATCAGTCCCATGCTTATAGAGTCTACAACAAAGCCAATGGAAGATTTGAAGAGACGAGCAACGTGAAGTTTGACGAAAATCATGAGTCTCTTGTTAGGCAAGATGGTGTTTGTGATCTGTAACACCCTCAGAATCGGCCCTATGCAAGTTTTAGCGCTTCCCGCCAAACCCGCATAGAAACGATTCAAAGGTGCCCACCAGGCACTTGCGTGCGGGTGGAAAACAAAGTAATATCATTACACAATAGTCCTCGATGGAACCCACAAAACATATATATACAACAATGACTCAAAGAGTCAAGAATACAGATATAATATACAAAGATCCAAATCACCTTGAAAATGATAGAGCGTCCGACTACGGACAAGATGCAAATGGGGCTAAGAGCCCTGGAGAATAACCAATGGCGTCCATAACCCTGCCCAGGCCAAGCCGGAAGGGTAACCCTGCTAACGACGTCGAAACCTGCTAAAACAAAAGGGGTGCCGACAAAGGGCAAAGGAAACAGAGGAGCGTCAGTACTGAGGCCAGTACACGGCGAGGCTAGAACTCGGCGGTCCTCGCCTACATAGGTATGGTGGACTGAAGCGGCAGCGCAGCATGCACTAGAACAACCTATAGAGACTCGATATAACTGTCGGCTATCAGAGAGGGATATGAAAGACCTATTCGGAACCAACCTGATGCTACCACCAAACATACCCATCCTGGTATTTTCCCCCTCGAGACCAAACGAGGAAGTCAACCGAGGAACTCACACAGTGGGCAGTTTTAGTTATTCAGTTATCGTTGCAGCAATTACTAGTCAGGTATAGATAGTCATCCTGATATAATAAGCAGTGGGCACTTTTAGTTAACCATCCCGTTGTAGTTGCAACACTTACTAGTCAGATACAATTAGCATGAGATATCCCAAAACCCAGCAGTTGTTGGCACTTTTATTTAGCCATTCCGTTGTAGTGGAGCTGATTACTAGTCATATCGGATACAAGTCAAATTATAACAATAAACTTTAGTTATAGTTGTCTATGATCAAGAACTGTGCTCCAAGTCGTCCATAACCGCGGACACGGCTTTTCGAAAAGATTTAACCCTGCAGGGGTGCACCAAAGTATCCACACGCACTTCGACCCTTTTTGCCAGATCAGTTAACATACACCCATCGGTATGTCGGCGGGGCCTAAGTCATGACGTTTCCCAGACCCAAAGCAAGTACATGGGGGACACCCCACTAAGCTACCCGCAACGAAGTCGGCCGGTCTCCGAGACGGACTCAGGGTTTGCGTCAATGTCTGTAAACGACTGGGAACCCGAAAGTGTGACTGGGCTTGTCGATACCGCGAAAACACTCTGCAATCCTAAACAGTACAGGTGCTCCACGCACAATCTTAAATTAAGCAGTAAAGCATGGCATAAGTACAGAATAGTAATAAAGCCCCAAACTAATTGTGGCCCCCGGTACAATACTTTGAAATCAGGTACTAATCGATGGGGGTGCCCACACACCCCACCTGTGGTTAGCGCGCTCGATCTCGGAACAGGTGTCAAGAACTCGGGGTCCTACGGGACACCAGTGAGCGGTTAAAATCCAAATATTGTCTATTACCCACCGGTGCCTCTGCATTTACCTACTTCAATTTTAGTTATTAAACAGTATTTAAAGCCATGATCATCTCCAACATTAAACATGCGGCAATACTCCAACAACTGTGGTACTGGACGACACGCAACAGCACTTGAGCAAACGAGTACGACGCGCAAGTCCAACTATCTACCAAACAACAGGTAATAGGATGTGTCCAAGGCAATATAAGGCTGCAAGGGATATCACGGGTACGAAAACTAGAGCAACGCAACACAGATAGCAATAGATCAACAGGAGGGAATAAATACTATAAAAGTAAGATAGGTAGAAAGGGGGAGGTGCTCGCCTGAAAACATTGCCGAAGGTTCATCCGAAGATCGGGTCGACACTCGCATCAACTCATCGGCCTAATCCGTGAAGAAGCAAAGCACTAGAAGAAACACCGGATGGACTATTTAATACTACGGTAGAAAATCGGGCATGATGCATGTATGATGTATGACATGTCAAAGGTGCGATGCAATTAGGCCATATTAAGCGGAACCGGGGTCCCGACAATTAAATAGATGATTCTAGTTGTTTAGTTACCCCGCAATTTAAATGTTGTCTTAACGTGGCAAAATTATATCATCGGTTCACTACACAGGTTTAAATGGGGTCAATATAAGACTAGATTTGCCCGCATATGGATCCCATATTTAATTTAGGTGAATCGTCAAAACACCCCCAAACACCCCACAATATGTATGCAAGCATGATCAATTATATGCAACAAGTATGATATGTCAATTTATAAAATAGAGGCTCGGGAGGGGTCACACATTGGTCCGAAGATCTTGGGGGTTTAGAGCTTCGATTGTCGGCGCTGGTCTTGGTAGCACAATCCCGGACCTTGTCGTTCAGCTCCGATCATCTTTCGGTGGCTTTGCATGAGTCGATTTGGCCACCACATGTGCAACATCGTGTACATCTCCACACATGGACATGATCTTGCCATCCACCGAGAGACACCCATAAACTTCTTCCATCCATCGATGTACTAGTATGCTACAGGGGCCCTTGCGCCTTGGGCTATGTGTGCTAGGAGGCCTCCACCTGATGAACCTCCGAGGAAGCACGCGACGTTGCTAGGGTGAACGCAGGGACGGCGGCTTGCAGATCGACAAGAAGGCGGCCGGGGGAGCAGGGCTCGCGGGGCGGCGAGGTCTAGGCGAGGGAGCCTCGGCTCGAGGCCGAGCGGTGGCAGGACAGCGGCGCGGGAGACGACAGAGGGGCGCAGGTGGGAATGGCGCGGCCTCGGGGTGGGCGGCTGACGGCCAGCGACGCGGGGTGGCCGGAGGCAGAGGAAGGAGGCGGCAGGGAGCAGCTCGGGTGGAGGGCCGGTGCAAGGAGGAGGGGCGGCGCCGGAGATAGGCGCTGGCGGGGTGGTAGAGACGGAGGGGTGGCCGGGCTCGGCCGGAGCGGAGCGGGGGCGTCGGCAGCAGCTCGCTGGCGGGAAGGAGTGGAGGAGGCCGAGGACGACGGGGATGCGCGGGGCGACGACGAGGAAGGGCGAGCGGCGGCGGCCTACTGTCGGTGGCGGGCAGAGCGTGCAGGGAGGGTAGGGGGTGGTCTCGAGCGGTGGTGGTCGAGGCGAGGGCCACTGCCGGAGACGAGGGAGGCGGTTTTCCTGCGGTGGCGGCGGTTGTTGAGGGGAAGGCGACGAACGGGGGAGCGAGGGATCGAGGGAGAGGACGGGGTCGCGGGGTTGCGTCGCTCCCACGCGGGATGCGTGGGGTCAGGGTGGGGCCGGGGTTGTTGGGGAGCGGGCTGGGGAGCGTGCTGGGGTGGGTCCGGGGTGCGTGCTGCGCGCGGCTGTGTGCGTGCCTGTGCGTGGGAGTGCGGCAGGTGGGATGAGGTGGCGGCCGGGGAGTGGTTCGGTGTGCGTGGCGTCGGGCGGGAGTTGGCGGGGTGGGCGCGCGCGCGTGCCAGTGCGGCTGGCGGCGGCGGCTGGGAGTGGAGTGGAGGCTAGGGTTAGGATTAGGGCAGTGGGGTGGTAGGTGGCTGCCGGTTGGGCCTTTTGGGCCTGGCCGGTGGCTGCCTCCCCCACTAAAATATTTAAAGTTTATTTATTTTAAAGAAAAACATTTACAAATAGGGTTTTGACAATTAGAAACATCCGAAACACCGGGATTTATATTTGAAATGAAGATGGGGAATATCTAGAAAACAAAGAGGGGCTTTTCAAAAATATTTTTAGTTAAAACATGCATGCAGATATGATGATGATGCACAGATATAAATGCAGGCGATTTTCTAGTAGTGGTTTTGGCGGGGTGCCACATGATCCAAGTGATGAAATTCCTCCCAAGGCCATAGGAAGAATGGGTGTGGGTTTCCACCTCCCCATTGAGGATCCCCTTATGGACGAAGGAGAAGGACCAAGCTCTACTCAAGTGGAGCCCTCACTCTCACAAGATCATCTTGCACCTCAAGGACCTACTTTCTTGGCACAAGCTCCCTCAAGCTCTTCTGAAGCTTCCCATACTCATGACTCTCCAAGCTCTAAAGAACAAGCTCTTCATCAACAACATCAACCTCCCCTCGATGGGGCTCCTCCTCAAGGCACCTCTCACGGACAAGCTCTTCATCAACCTCATCAACCTCCCCAAGATGGGGCTCCTCCTCAAGGTCACGTTTCTCCCCAAGGTCAAGCTCGTCGAGATCAAGATCAAGTCAATGATCCTCAAGGATCCTCTCCAAGTGATGACTCCCCCTAAGTGGAAATTGATGAAGATGACCCTCGTGTTCGTGCTTATAGTCAAGGGGGCGGCTCAATTGGTGGAAATGACCAAGTGGTAGCTCAAGAATCTCGAATTGAAGCACAAGCCCGTCGTCAAGCCTATCGTCTCGCCAAGCTTGTTCGAGATGGCCATATCCTTGATAATGTCTATGGAGATTTCAATAGAGGTTCCACTACTAGGAGGCAACTAGCTTCCTTTTGCTCTCACCATGCGTTTATCTCTCTTGTGGAACCACAGGAAGTCTTCGAAGCTCTTGAAGATGATGATTGGCTTGATGCTATGAACGAGGAACTTCACAACTTCAAGAGGAACAATGTTTGGACATTGGTTGAGCGGCCTAAAGACTGTCAAAACGTCATTGGAACCAAGTGGGTCTTCAAGAACAAGTGCGATGCGAATGGAATTGTCGTGCGCAACAAGGCAAGGTTAGTTGCCCAAGGATACTCACAAGTTGAGGGCATCGACTACGGTGAGACTTACGCCCCCGTTGCTCGCCTTGAATCCATTCATATGCTCCTTGCCTTTGCTACCCATCATAACTTTAAATTGTATCAAATGGATGTTAAGAGTGCTTTTCTTAATGGTCCTTTGAAAGAGTTGGTATACGTCAAGCAACCTCCGGGCTTTGAGGATTCACTTTTTCCGAACCATGTCTACAAGCTCAATAAGGCACTCTATGGCCTCAAGCAAGCCCCACGTGCGTGGTATGATTGACTTAGGGAGCTCTTGTTAGACCGTGGCTTCGAAGTGGGCCTCATTGATCCCACTCTTTTTACTAAGAAAGTTGGAGGCCACTTGTTCGTATGCCAAATCTATGTTGATGACATTATCTTTGGGTCTATTAACAAAACTTTTAATGAGGATTTTGCCAAGCTCATGACCGACCGCTTCGAGATGTCCATGATGGGGGAGTTGAAGTTTTTCCTTGGATTTGAAGTAAAACAATTGAGGAAAGGGACTTTCATCTACCAAGCCAAGTACATCCAAGACATGCTCAAGAAGTTCAAGTTTGATCAAGTCAAAGGTGCCAAGACTCCCATGCCAACTAAGGTTAATCTTGATCTCGATCCCAAGGGTAAGGAGGTGGATCAAAAACTCTATCGTTTGATGATTGGTTCTTTGCTCTATCTTTGTGCATCCCGGCCGGATATTATGTTGAGTGTGGGTATGTATGCAAGATTTCAAGCCGCACCAAAGGAAAGTCACATGGTGGCTGTCAAGAGGATCTTTCGATATTTAGTTCATACCCCAAACTTTGGGTTGTGGTACCCCAAGGGAGCCAGCTTTGATCTCATTGGTTACACGGACTCGGACTGGGCTGGTGACAAAGTGGGAAGAAAGTCAACCTCCGGAGCTTGTCAGTTTCTCGGAAGATCTTTGGTTTGTTGGTCCTCGAAGAAGCAAAATTGTGTGTCTATGTCTACTGTCGAAGCTGAGTATATCTCTGCCGCAAGCTGCTGTGCTCAATTGCTATGGATGAAGCAAACCTTGAAGGATCTTGGACTATCTTTTGACAAGGTGCCTCTTCTTTGCGACAATGAGAGTGCAATTGCTATTGCTCACAATCCCGTGCAACACAACCGGACCAAGCACATTGAGATTCGTCATCATTTCATTCGGGACCATGTTGCTAGAGGAGACATTTCTTTGGAGTATGTTCCCACCAAGGCAAATCTTGCGGATCTTTTCACGAAGCCTCTTGATGAAGCAAGGTTTCGAGAGTTAAGGCATGAGCTAAATATCATTGATTCGAGCAATGTTGCTTGATCCCTTGCACACCTACCCGTGTCTCAATGTGTATCTTGTTTGGGTGTAGGCATGGATTTAGGGGGAGTGTAGTTCCTCTTATGAACAAACACTATCCCTATTATGCGCACATTAAAGTTTTCATACTCTATTGTCTCTAAAGGAGACCATTTGAGCTTCATGATGAGTGTTGGTAATGAACCCAAGATATATCTTCGCGGTGTCAAGCCATTTACTCTTATATAAGGTGGCTTCGGCCACCGACTCGTTTTTATTTGGTTCGTTTTTCTTTCGGTTTTATTTGTGTTTTTCTTGTTTTTTTTGTTGTTTTTGGTTCTTCACAGTTTGATCTATCTATCCTAAGCCTTTCCTTACCTCAAGACCTCTCTATTCCCTGCACAAGTTCTTCCTTGTTATCCTATCCTGAGATGTTCCTCCTGGCGTCAGCGGAACTTCCGGTCAGTATGACCCGGAACTTCCGGTCCCCGACCGGAACTTCCGGTGGTGCTCCCTGTCCTATATAAGGTGGGCCCTGGGGGAAAACGGGATCTTCTTCCTTTTTCCCCCAAGACCCATCTTCTATTTGGAGCGCCGCCGGCCAGGACTTCTCTAAGAAGGTGCTCCGGCCCCTTCTTCTCCAACCGCTCCTCCGCAGATCTGCTCCGTGGGATCCTTCCCCACCTCGATCTCCTGCCATGGACTCCGGTATTTGCCCTTAACTCCCTCCATTCATGGAGATCTTGCTCTCACCATGGCTTGAGTTAGGGCACACCTTGTCTAGGCTAGTTCTTTGGCTAGAACTTGTTGGGAGATCTTGGTAGGCCTAGGGTATCATGCTAGAGTAGATTGGTCCAATACATCCTTAGAAAAATTTGTGCATTTGTGGTCTTTAGATCTAGATCTAGGGAACTCCTGTTGAAACTGTCAGTTCGTGGCCTCACCGGAACTTCCGGTGGACCATTTTTCACCGGAAGTTCCGACGTTTCAGCGGAAGTTCCGGCTACAATGCAATTTTCTTCCTGTATTTTTCTAATCTAATTCTTTTGTTTCATCTTCCGAACTTGTGCACTTATCCCACCTTCCCTCCCTACTCTTGTGCTTTCTTCTCAGGGGAAGGAGAGACTCGCCAAGGCAAGCGTGCCCGCCGACCATCCGCTGACATTCCTCCTGAGATTGATGAGGACGATGCTGAGGTTGTGCGTCCGACCGCTCAGACTTCTCGCCAGAAGGCTGCTGCTGCTCGCCGTGCTGCTGCTGCAGGGAAGAGGCCTGCTCTTGCTCAGAAGGCCACTGCTGCTGGGCCAGACATGACCAAAGCCAAGATTTCCAAGTGGTCTCAGAAGGCTTACTCTGCATTCAGGGCTACGGATCCCTACCTTGTGCCTCGTGATCGCCTTTGCTTGGACCCTCATTTTCACACCTGCCGTCAGGAACAGATTTATGAGGAAATTTATGCTTCAAAGAAAAAGTTCGTGGTGGCTCCTCAGAAGTACATCAATGTGCCTCATATGGAAGAGAAGCAAGTATACTTTGGAGAGGCTCTTGATATCTGCAAGAAGTTTGGGCTGATTCCTCTCATGGAGCACCGTCAGAACTTTGATGTGATTGCTATTGCTCAGTTCTACTCTACTCTGTATCTTCACATGCAGTCCTCTACTGAAGGTGAGATGAAATGGATGACCAGAGACGTGCTTCTTACTGCTACTTGGGCTGAGTTTGCTGAGCTTCTTGGCTATCCCATTCAGCCTGGCCGCGGGGCAAATGGTTGGCGTGTTCATGGTCCTATAGCTGCTGATCCTGAGGTCCTGGAGCCTCTCTACATTGAAGGGTGGGGGTCTGTTGGTTATGTGAATCATCTGCTGCCAGCTTATGACATCATGCGCAGGGTGTACCTGAACACCATCTCTCCCAAGGCTGGCAACTTTGATCAGTTTCATGGATATCAGGTTGACCTCATGCATCAGACTCATATTCGCCGAGACACTGACAGGTCAATGGATGTTATGCACTTCATCTACTCAGAGATGTGGGCGGCTCTCATTGAAAAGCGCTCCTGCATCTATGCTCCCTACATTCAGACTCTCATCAATCACAAGTGGCTCGAGAAGACTGGCACCCCCTTCCCTCAAGACAACATCACCATTCATGAAGAGAAGAAGTTCCGTGTGAGTAAGCACCAGAAGCCTCGTTCTCAGGAAGAAAAAGAAGCTGCTCTCAAGAAGGCTCAAGATGTTGCTAGTGGTCCCTCCTCTGCTCCTGGTGGCTCTAGTGCTGGTGGTCCTTCTCTCCAGAGGCAGCCATCTTGGGCAAAGAAGCTGCTTGGGAAAGTGAAGAAAACTTTCTTCTTTCTGCAAGACCGCGAGTATCAGGCTTATGTTGATCAGCGTCACAATGTTCAGCGCCAGAAGGCCATCATGGCAGCCCTCAACATTCCTTGCTCACCGGTCTCTAGCTCTGTCACTGCTCCCAAGGAGGATTGGATTCGCAACAACTGCAACTGGTCCGAAGATGAGTCTGAGGAGGAGGTCACTGGTCCGCCTGAGTCTTCTCCTCCTCCCCCTTCTCATGGCTGGGACGAGTAGATTGATCTCTTCTTCCTTTTTGGTGTCTCGATGCCAAAGGGGGAGAAATATGTCTATTAGGTTGTCTACGGGATTTGCATGGGATGAGTCGTGAGCCTGTTCTTGCCTTTGATCTTTTCTTACTCGCGAACTCTCTAGTTTATTTGTGTGCTTGTGGTTTTATGACCGTGAACTTATGTGTGCTTGTGGACCATGTGGTATGTTATGTTTGAGACTATGTGGTATCTTATTCTTTGCCGTGTGTGTGGTATCGTGCTGTCATCTCTTGAGCTGTTGCTATGGTGGTGGAGCCTCATTGCTCTTATTGTTATTATTACTCCGGTTGTCTCCACCACATTGGTTCTGGTATGATCTATATCCCTGTTTATACCTTGCACTTGTGCTATCTTTGCAATTGTTAGGGGGAGCCTCCATGTATGTGTGCTAGTCCTGTCCTTAGAGGTCTTCTCTCTACCTTGCACACATACAGGGGGAGCTTGCCCTGTTCATTGCAAAGATTGCCTTGTTTCTATGCAAATCTATGGGATTGTCATCTAACACCAAAAAGGGGGAGATTGAAAGGACTATATCTTCCCATGATGTTTTTGGTGTTAAATGACAATCCCAACCGTGTTTTAACTGTGCTCTTGAGTTTCAGGGGAAACGTCGTTGATGTTTCTTTTTATTGTGGTGGATGCCCTCTTGTGATCTTTTGAAGACGGTGGCCTTTTAGTCTTCTCCTAGTTTCTTTCCGGTTGTTG
Organism: Avena sativa; assembly: GCA_916181665.1. Lineage (NCBI taxonomy): Eukaryota > Viridiplantae > Streptophyta > Magnoliopsida > Poales > Poaceae > Avena > Avena sativa. The sequence goes on along the minus strand of OV702279.1, from coordinate 15,943,990 downwards.
TTTTTTAGGTCACCGTACTATTAAGAGGGGGTCCATGTTGGAAGGCTGTGGGAAATCACTTGTTCTTGCACAAACCTATATGCACCGCCACAGCCATCCCATTATTCCGTGAGAGAGAGAGAGTTTTCCTGTTCTGTTGGGGCCTTTTGTGTCTCACCGGAACTTCCGGTCATTCCGCTCAAACTTTTTCCTGCGGGCTGTTCTACAGTTTGTTCCGACGCTAGTTCCGCCCAAGTTCCGGTGAAGGCTCAGTAACCTTTTGTTTAGAAGTGTGCTATTTAGCCGGAACTTGACCGGAACTTGGCCAGAACCTACATCAGAACTTGTCCTGGCAAAAGTTCTTGAGCGGAACTTCCGCCTGAAGGCCGGAACTTCCGGTCAGACTCGCTTCGCGACCCAAAAGTTCCGCCCCTTGTTCCGCCCCAAGTTCCGCTGAAGGCTCAGTAACCTTCTGTTTAGAAGTGTGCTATTTAGCCGGAACTTGATCGGAACTTGGTCGGAAGTTCACCGGAACTTCCGGTCCGTTTTGACCGGAACTTCCGGTTGCACTTCTGGAGCGGGCGTCAACGGTCCGATGACCGTTGGAGCCAGGCTGGGTGGAACTTCCGGACCCTCACCGGAACTTCCGGTGAGGTCGCGGGGAGGCTGTAACGGTTCAGCGTTGGGGGGGCCTATTTAAGGCACCCCTCTTCTTCCTCCCACCCTCTCTCGAATTTTTCTCTCTCCTCCATTAATGCTTGAGCTTCACCTCACTAGATCTCTCTCTCTCTAGCCACTAAAATGACCTAATCTTTTGAGAGGTGAGGGAGGTGACCTAGATCTACACTTCCACCAAAGAAGAATTGATTTCCCCCACCCATCCTTTGTGGATCTTGTTGCTCTTGGGTTTCTTGGAACCCTAGACGGTGTAGGGCATCCCCGGAGCTGAGGCATGTGTTGTAAAGCTTCGAGGTGTCGTTGAGGGCCTCCAATTGAGTTGTGGAGCCTCCCCCTCAACCTTGGTGTAAAGGTTTCGGTTGGCGCCTTCAAGGTCACCGGTTAGTGGATTGTGAGGCCTCCTTTGTGGGGGAGCTCACCGGAGAAGAAGGTGAGGCCTTTGTGGCGCTCGGGTGATCTTGTGTGGCCCCGACACCTCTCCAACATAGACGTAGCTCCTTGGGAGTGAACTACGGGAATTACATCTCCGTGTCTCCTCGCCGGTTACTTCGTTCCCCTCCTTTACTCCTTGCTATTTACTGTTCTTGTGGTTGGTGCTTGTTTTCTTGCATTTAGGTTGTCCACTTAGTTGCATCTCTAGATAACTTCCTTTCTCATTAAGCCTAAAAGTGAGAAACAAAGTAAAATTGGTAGACGCCTATTCACCCCCCCTCTAGTCGTATCAAGTCGGTACTTTCAACAACAATCAAGTCCCAAGCACTGGCCGACTTCATTGTCGATTCGGCGGAGACACAGTACATGCCACTAGTGCCTGATTCAACTTACTGGAAGCTACACTTCGAGTCGTGATAACCTCGCCAAAAGGCGACCGGATGGAATACGTCCTCCAGATCCACTTCAAGGTGTCCAACAACGTCGCCGAATACGAAGCGCTCATCCATGGGCTCAAGATGATCAAGAAGATAGGCATCCAGAGGATACTATGCTTTGGAGATTCGGACCTGGTGGTGCAGCAGGTGTCCGGTGAGTGGGACGCAAGGGACGCAAACATGGCTCTCTACCATTTCTTCGTTCAGCAGCTGTGTGCCTACTTCGAAGGATGCGAGTTCCACCACGTGCCCAGAGCCAACAACGAAGCCGCTGACACCTTGGCCAGGGTCGGCTCAACAAGACAATCCATATCTCCTGGAGTCTCCCTCGAGCACTTCCGCAAGCCCTCCATCACCCCGTCACCAGAATCCGATTCCATCATACTCGACGGAGATCCAGGAATAGCCGGTGCCGCGCCGCACCCGGGGGCTGCCGCGCCGCATCCAGGGACTGCCGCGCCGCACTCGGGGACTACCTCGCTGCACCCGGGGACTGCTGCAACGTAGCCCGCGGTCGACACTAGCAAGCTACCACCCGACAAGCCTCCCGACATTCCGGAGCCCGCCATCCGTGAGGAGATCAAGCTCATCAGGCAGACGGTGCACACCATTCGGGAAACACCCGACTGGGCGAAGCCGTTCATGAACTTCTTGGCCAAAGACGAACTCCCGACGAAGGAAGTGGCAACACGACAAGTGCGGCGAAGAGCAAGCGCCAACACCATCATCAACGACAAGCTGTACAAGCGCAGCGCCGGGGGCATCTATCAGCAATGTGTAAGCCAAGAGGAGGGAATCAGGATCCTAGCTGACATACACCAGGGCGAATGCGGCCACCACGCCTCATCAAGAGAAATAGCAGCCAAAGCCCTTCGACACGGTTTCTACTGGCCGACAACGCTGAAGGACGCTGAGGAGCTAGTCAAAGCATGAAACGGCTGCCAGTGATTCAGCCAGCTGAAGCACACGCCATCTGCGGCACTCAAGACGATACCAATCACCTGGCCATTCGCAGTCTGGGGGCTAGACAAGGTCGGACCTTTCAAAACAGCTCGATCCGGCATGACGCACCTACTCATAGCCGTGGACAAGTTCACCAAGTGGATCGAGGCAAAGCCCATCAAGAAGGTAGACGGAGCGATGGTGATCAAGTTCTTCACAGACATCATCATCCGGTTCGGTTACCCGCACAGCATCATCATAGACAACGGAACCAACTTCGCGAAAGGAGTTTTCGCTCGATTCTGCGGAGAAAAGGGCATCCTCCTGGACCTGGCATCAGTTGCGCACCCATAGTCCAAGGAACAGTTTGAGCACGCTAACGGACTGGTCCTAGCCGGAATCAAGCCAAGGTTGATCGAACCACTCATCAGATCACCTGGATGCTGGATAGAGGAGCTGCCAGCTGTGCTTTGGAGCCTGCGCACCACACCCAACCGCTCAAACTCCCTTTTCATGTAATAAATGAACAAGCTTGGAAGCCTCGGCGTAGTACCGAGGACTTTGTCCCAATTCCGCGCACCACATTCGCTTTCGTACCGGCTGGCCTGGACCCCCATGATTTCTACAGGCGGCATAATATTACACAAGGTGCCTAGAGCAAACACTTCGGTTCCGGCTTTAGACGGCACACCGGCTATCGACCCGGCAAGAGCAAAAACTCAAAGTACGTACTGCAAGAAAATGCCAACACAGAAAGCAAGGGCGCCTGGGCGAACCGGTCGCGCCTACACGAGCTAAGCCACCAACAACGAACCGAAGTATCGCGAGGCACGCCATCCCAGCTGCTCCTTCGGTTCCGGCTGCAGCCGCAACCCAGCTGGCATCCGGCAAGGGCAACGCTCGAAAGGCCAATGCTCGCTGAGAAAAGGGGAGCTGCTAATAGCCTAACTCGAAGGGGCGCAACTCTTCGTTTTTCTTTCGTTCAACCCTAGCTAATGAATGAGCATACGCATAACGAAACTAACCCAAAGCAACGCTATGTCTCGCGCGACTTGAGCCACAACTTGACAGGAAACGCGACGGCAAAGATCTTCGACCCGGTTGGCTATCCCCAGCCGGCCCGTACCTCGGGGACTACACCCAGTGGGCGCGCTCCCGCGCACCCATAAATTCAAGTCGAGACGGTGAAAGAGCTTCGACCCGGTTGGCTACCCCAGCCGGCCCGAACCTCGGGGACTACACCCAGTGGGCGCGCTCCCGTGCACCCATCAACATAAGTGAAGATGGCAAGGTGCTTCGACCCGGCTGGCTACCCCAGCCGGCCCAAACCTCGGGGACTACACCCAGTGGGCACGCTCCCGCGCACCCATCAACCCAAGTCCAGGCAGCCAAAAGCCCCGACCCGGCTAGCCACCCAGCCGGCGACAATCCCAAACACCACAATTAATGAAGACATAACAACAGGCAGACGGAGTGCAATCAAGAATTGAAGGGGCACCAAGAGATTTAAGCAGAACACGAAGGTCCTGCGCTCAATTCAAAGTCTGACGTTAAAAATCCATCAAGAGTGTAGCACCAACAAAGGATGAAGCTCACAAGTACACTCCGCATTCCGGGGATCAAGGTTCTGGAGCCGGAGCGGCGGAGGGAGCGTCAGCAGCAGGGGCAGGAGTCATACCGGCAGGAGCTGCGCCAACATCGACTGTAGGAGCTTGGCTGGTGGAGGCAACGTCGGTGGGATTCCAGGGCGCCGGGATCCAGTGGAACGGCTGTGGCTCACCGGGGGCGCTAAAGTCATGGTCCAGGTCCACGTACGTTCCAATCTTCACCCCACGGGACTGGATCGCTGGAGTGCTGGCACGAAGGCCCTCATAGCTCGTCCCAAGACGGAAGCCACGAGTGAGCATGCTAAGATCAGCACCCGGGTACCACGACTTCACCAGGGCTAGAGCCATCTCCACTCCGCCTCGGGCATCCCATTCCTTCTGAATCTCCAGCACATCGATGCCCTTAGACAAGGCAACATCTAGGCTGGCAATGTCGTGCAGATCGCCCGCATCTGGCCAGATGTAGTGAAAGAGGTCGTTGCCAACGACACGAAGGACATTGCTCTCTTTCGCCAGCACCTTAACCAAATCGAGGGAGGTCAGGTCGCGGCCAGCCTCCTCCTTGGGCAGCTTTTCCAGAGCCATCTCGGATGACTCAGGGTAATGAGCTGCAACCAAGGGAAGAGCCAAATGGTCAGACCGGATTCAACCAACCATGAGACAACGGAGGAACGAAGCTGAAGAACTTACTGAGAACCATCTCTGAGATACTCTGGAGGTGCTGAGCCAGCTCCGCCTCCCGGGAGCGGAGAATCTTGATCGTCTCCTCCTGTTGGGTGGAGATCGTCTCAAAATTCTTCAGCGCCTCCGCCCGGATGTCAGCTGCTTTCTTGCCCCTCTCCACGCTAACCTCAAGTTCATGCTTGGTCGCGGCCAGTTGGTCGAACGACGCCTGCCGCACCTTGTTCGACTCCTCCAGCCGGGCAACCTCAGCCTTGAGGCGCTCCACCTCCTTCTCCTTGTCCTGGATCATGGCTGTAGGAGGATACCTGATGGTCAACAAAAAGCAGGAAAACGGAGCCAATCGCTAAGATAGGTCGAAAGAAGCAATCTTATGGCCTAGATCCTGGGTGTTCTTCACCGACTCCGCAAAAGCTCTCTGCAGCAAGATAACGAATGAGTAACGGAACGACAAACCGGCTGGAAGAACAGAAAGATGTTGGGGAGAATGACCTACCTCTATCAAGACAGATAATTTTTTTGCCTCGCCAAGGCCCTTCTCCATTCTCTCAACCAGGTGGCGAACCTAGTTGAGTGCGACGGGTGCCGCGCCCGAGAGCTGGGCGAGGATCGCACCCGGTGTCAGCACAGCCGGGGCTGGCCTCGAGCCGGTGACGACAACCTCGTCATCATCAGTAGCCACACCAGAAGGCGCGGCCACCACCAACTCCCTCCTAGCCGGTGCAGAAGCGCCTAGCTGGCCGCCACCCGCCGCAGCCGCCTGCGCGGCCCCATCCTCCTCCGTCACCTCCATGATCATGGGCCTGGCAGAGCTTCTTGGAACATCGCTCCATGCCAGGTTCACGCCAGCCATAGGACGAAGGAGGAGGGTCTCCAGGTCCTGTGCAGCCACGAACAGCTGCCCCAGCCGCGAGGACGCGGGCACCTGATGCAGCAGCCCCGTGGTCAGAGAACCCTGAGGAGCCCTAGGCGGGGACGGCACGGCAGGCGCAGTCGGTGCGGGTGCAGCCGGCAACCTCACCACCTCCTCAATCGGTGGAGGAGGGGGAGGAGCAACGACAGCGACACCACCATCGCCAAGCGTCATCGCCTCGCTGCGGGGAACGAAAAATAAGAGAAGTTACCAACAGAGCCATAAAGCAGGAAGAGGAATGCAAGGAGGATGCTAACCCGACGACGGACGGCGGAGCAACAACTTAGCGCCCTCGGCGCGTCCTTTTCTGTTCAACTAGAGCGAGTGTGGAAACAGGCGCCGCCCTCTTCCCTCGGGCTTTCACCGCGGGTTTCTCTCGGACGCCCTCCTCGTCGGTGACATCGACTGCAATGAAAACAAAGCCTCAAACCACAACTTCACGAGCCAGGACAAAAGAAGGAGCTGCAGCCGGCAACTTACCATGAGGATCTGAGGGGCCGTCGTCCGCCCGAACGGGAAACCCTTCAGGCTCCGTCTAGGGGTACTTATTCGGCTTCCTGTCCGCCAAGAAGGACGAAAGCGGGAAGTCACCCATACCGTCCTCGGCCAGCTGCGCCGTGAACAACTACTCAAAAAGGGGAGCATAAGGCACCCAAGTAAAGCTAACAACGATGAAGAATAAAATGCAAGATAACCAGAGAACAACTCACCCGAGGCGGCAGGCGGCTGCGATGGTATGGCGGGCAGGAATACGCCCAGGTTGCCTCCATGCGGAACTTGGAGATCATGGAGACCCAGTTCCGCAGGTCCTGGTAGGGCACCTCCTTCCGCGACGTCCTTGTCGGGTCATCGGCAGTCGACATATGACACATCTTGTGCGACCGCTTCTGCAGCGGAAGCACGCGATGCACCATCCACGATAGCGTGATGTCCCGGGTCGTGAGCCTCTCTGTCTCCACCATCGCCTCCACCCAGGTGGCAATCCGGTCGAGGTCCGCCGAGGTGCCCATACCTTTCATCGACCAGCCCTTCTGCGTCGACGGCAGGTTGACAAAAGGCGGAAGGCAGATCCAGTCCACCTCTGTGGCGTTTCTCACATAAAAGTATGAGCGCTTCCATAGCTTGACGGTGTCGGAAAGCTCAAACCGCGACATCGGCGAGGAGGACCGCGGATAGATGGCGTAGCAGCCCGTCTCAGCAGACCGCCCTTGGCAGTGTTCTGGGCCTTGAAGTGGAAGAACTTGAGGAAGTTCGCCACCTCGGGTCACACCCTAAGGTACGACTCGCATCAGGCCGCGTGGTGCGACAACTGCGCGATGGCGTTGGCGCCCAGATGATGGAGTTGGAGGTCGAAGAAGACAAAGAGTTGGAGGAGGAAGGGGCTGACGGGAAGGCCAAAGCCGCGGGCGAAGTGCGCAAGGAAGACGACGCGCTCCCCGGGCCGAGGGTCCGGCACCCGCTCCCCCTCCGGCGCAAGCCGATGCTTCACCAGCATCGACGAGGGAAGAAATATCCCCCGCCGATACTTATGGACAAGGTCGTCCGTGACAAACAACCCGCACCAGCCCTCGCGCTGCTCCGGCAACATCTCGGCATAATAGGTGGCCGTGGTGAATGATGCACGACGGCTTCGGCGACAGCAAGGAGAAAGGGCACAAGATGTAGGGTGCACTAGAAGAAGAGGAGAAGATGAGGCGAAGGATGAAGAAGTGTGGGCATCATCCCCCCTCTAGGGATCTATTTATCCCCGCGGGCGGCACCGTCGCCCCCTCGGCTCCCGCACGACACGTGGCATCGAGGCACCATGGCCGCACGACGTTACGGCTTCGAATCCTTTGTGCCATCATAACCACCACAGAAGATCTGCGGGCGTTACCGGGAGACGAGGCGTGCGTTCTCGCCCCGAGGAACCGCTGCGGCAAGTTGCATGCGCAGTTGCCAAAAACTGGCGCGGCGACACTAAAGTCCAACTAACGCGACGTGTGCCAGAGCAGCAGTCGTGGGTGATGACATCAACAACATCATCAAGCTAATGCTTCATCTCCAGCTACACCAGTCGGTCCCTGCCTTCGCTGTCTACACCCAGTGGGCGGCCATCGATTACGCGGCCGGTTAAATCCAGCCGGAAAGCAAAAGCAAAAGCTATAGCCGGATGCGGTCAAACAATCACTTCAAGACGAAAAAAGAGCACGCAAGATCTTACCCACCAGCCAAGCCCATATGTGCTCGGGCACTAGTGTCGAGGGGATAACCCCCGGGTGGGGAAAGCCAAGCACAAGTAGGCCGACTCCAGAAGGAACAGGACGTCTGACCCTCAAGAAGGAAAACTCCAGCTGGTTGGCGAACACCGCCCGGCTGGGCTTATAACCTTCCCGGCTGGCCCGTCTAGCCGGTAGCCAGAAGAACCGGCCGGGTGGCCGCTTCCACCCGGCTCACCTCAGATTCGATGGAGAGCACGGAAGGGCTGACGCTCCTTGCGGGGTACGCCTCTGGCTCTCCCTCGTCATCAGGCAAGCTGGCGTGCCGTCATGACCAGCCGGAAACAGCTCAAGGAGCATCTGTACTAGGCATTTGTTCCCTCATATAGTTCATCTTGCAGGAGTAGGGGAGTTACCTCACCGAGAGGGCCCCGTACCTGGGTACGTCGTTGTGTTTGCAGTTTACTGTGCCCAACCCGTTGCGTGAGCCATCGATTGCATCCGAGTGTCCCTTCTTTGCCATCCCCGATGGCACTGTCGTGTTCCACACCACGACACCGGAGATCACCCTCTACCGCTGCGCTCCCCTGGACAGTTGCCACCGTTCTCCTCGCATTTCGAACCGCCGTGTATGAAGCAACACCTTCAGCAAGGAATGCGACGACGACGCCACTACCGCCCGGACTAGTCCTAGGCCCGTTACACGGAGGGAGGGTCGGGAGGAGGTACACTACGCCCTCCAGGAAGGAAAGGCGACACCCTCGGGCGTCGCCGCGTCAGTGCCGGCCGGGGCTGACAAGGATTTCTTCCACCCCCAAAGAACCACCACCCCCGGATGGTCCCAAAGTGCCCACCCAACCAACCGCCAACCAGCTCGCGCCACCATAGAACAGGCGCCAGCTTCGTCATCTCATCATGGACATCAACGCGAGGCCTCGAGTTCCGAGCAAGGGGACAGTGGTACCGGGGGTAGTAGCACCGCATCCACGCGGGAGGGAACTACCTCCACCGCTATGGCAATAGCCGACCGGGCGCGGCAATAGGGGCACACCAGTGCTGACCCGACCGGGCCCAAATGGGCCCACAAAGCCCCCGTTGCCACGTTGCAGCAAGAGCGGCCACATCCGCCACCGCCAACCCAGGCCCTACGACGCCCCTCCTCCACCTCCAGGAAGCCGCAAAGGGGCGTGCGGAAGCAGGCCCACCCAACCCAGATGGGGCCCAAACGGGCCCAGATCTGGGCTGAGCAGGACACCACGCGCCGCCACCGAGACCCCTGCCGCCAACGCCGGCACCGCGCACGCCTCCGTCCACCCCGCCCCTGGGAGTCACTCCAGCAGGCATGACCGCCGCCGTCGGGATACCCACCTCCCTCTGCGTGGACGGGAAGAAGAAGCAGAGGCGGCGGTGATGGGGAGAGGGGAGTTGCTCGGGAGGAGGAAGGCGGCGCCCGCCCGTCGCCCTAGGGGGGGGGAGGGAGGGCGAGAGCCCGTTCTTTTCCCCGTCGGCATAGAGCTCTCAAAAACATATTTCATGAGCTATAATATTGCAATGCTTGGTTTTGTTATTCTCATCTTTTTGTTGAGTAAGGTTGTTTGTTATATGTGATGTTTTTTTTAATAATGCGGCACACGGATTTTCCTGTCGTGTGACAAAAGAAGTTTGGTTGCCAGCCTCGCACTCGACCACGCACGCACCCACCCGCCCGCGCGGACGAGGGGAGCGACGACGCGTTGCACCCGCTTCACGTGCCGCTCCGGCGACCTGGCAACTCGCAGGGGTCCTCCTCCGTCCCATGCGGAGACCGGAGACATGTCGCGCAACACGTACGCAGCACCTACCACGGGCTCGCACAGTACCTGCCAGTACCGCTTTCCTGTGCGCGCATCTGCATCTGGGACGCGGTCGCCGCTTCGGGCGCCACGCAGCTTGGCCATGCTTAAATTGCACCGGCACGTCCGCTCCAATCATATCATAGCGAGGCAAAAGCTTTGCATGCCAGTCCGCGCATGTGCGGGGCGGTTGATTCGTGCCAGAATTGTGTAACAAGTGCCACCTGTTTTGGAAGTGGTAGCAGCTAGAAACATGTGAGATTTTTATCACTTGATTTATTTACGGAAATGACCCAACCAACCAAAGAGGGCTGGAACTGGAACCGCACGCAGGCAACCACATACCATACAGCCGGTCGAGGGAGACGGTTATTGACTGAACTTTGAGTGCAGCGAAATGCAAGCCCAACCCAACAGCTCCTGTTTTCCGCTTGACGCCGGACCGCCCGCAGCGTATCCTCCTTTCTTGGACGCATGGGACAGGCCCAAAAACAAGCAGTAGAGTACATTGCCTCATCTAATTCTTTCAAAATTTAAATATTTTTAGCATTGAATATTTATGACTTCTGAACTTTTTTTTCTAATTTGAACTTTTATTTGAACATGCTTCGATCTAAATATTTTCCAAATCAAAATATGAAAACTAGAAAAAGAAAACTTTTAGTGACTGCTTTCAGAAATAAATGAAAATTAGCATTTTTTAGTTATGAAAAATTTCGGAAACAAATCAGGAAAGTGTCAACACCCGGATTTTTAATCCCAAATGCCTGTTATGCCATACATCGCAATCTCAGGATTATCATTTTTGCGAGACATAACAGAATTGGATACTAACAGAATTGGATACCATAGTACATCATCTATTACAAACCGTACATAAGTTCTTACACAAATAGGGATCTCATGATCCAGTTCTTAATACAACATCAAGCAGCGAATACGTAATAGTAACGGTAGCGTAGGCGAAGCTCCATCTTCTGGGTCATAGGCAATGCTGATGATGGGAGATGGTCCTAATTGTCGTAACCTTCCTGGGGTCCATCCTCCAGGTACTCCTCTTCATAGTCTGGTCATGGGAATAGCCAGAGACAAAGCCATGAGTACTCTTTAAGTACTCGCAAACTAATACTAACAGGTAAAGGGTTTTTTGGATAATAGGACACTAGGCTCTAGGGTTGTTTGCAAAAGCCAGATTTATCTCTACGAAGTTCCAAAGCTAATCACAATTTTATAACTCCTAAGTGGGATCTTGTAACTCATGTCACAACCCTGTTGTGGTCAAGTCAAAGTCTCAATTCATTTCATAAGTCATTTTGAAAAGTTGACAGGGGAACAGTATGGCCACTCCAACTGTCCATAACCGCGGACGCGACTATTCGAATAGTTTGACACTCTGCAGAGATTGTACACTTTCACCACAACATTCGATACATCCGTCAGGAACAAATCCTGAATTCACCATACTCAGTATGCGGTTAATCAATCCTAACCTTTCAATTACACGCCCTAGTATAAGCACCTCTCCTGTGAGTTTGGCCTCCCAACCATGACCATCTGTCATCTTGGGTACTGCACAGGTGGAAAATCTTCACAAGGTAGCCTCAGCTCAGACCTTGGCCGTGAGGGAACTAATACTAAGGTATATAAGTTTTCAGTCAATCCCTACCCAATCTTCGGGTATTGTGGTTGTACGATAAAATTGGAATGGTATCGCATCCAGAAAACCATCAGTTTTATAAAGGGCTAAGGCTCATGCCTCAATATTTTCATCACCAAAATCATCAGGTGTTCGGAAACACATGTCCAAAACATTTCAATAGAATGATCCATCATTCCAAGGTTTTCATAACCATTTTTCCACCAAGTATTTGTTGGAGATATGCCCTAGAGGCAATAATAAATATAGTTATTATTATATCTTTGTGTTTATGATAAATGTTTGCATTCATGCTATAATAGTATTAACAAGGAAACCATTAATACTTGTGTGAATTGTAAACTTAATTTGAAGTCCCTAGTATAGCCTCTATACTTCACTAGCTTGTTGGTTGATTGATGATGTGGTTTCTTTGTCATGAACATTGAGATGTTATCAACAACAAGATCATATCGTTAGGAGAATGATATGGTGGACATACTCCTATAGATAAGCGTAGCATAAAGATCAAGTCATTTCAATAGTTCAATTGCTATATGCTTTCTGATACATAGTAACCTAATTCCTTCGACCATGAGATCATGCATATCACCTTTACTGGATGGATGCTTTGATGTCATCAAACACCACACCGTAACAGGGTGGCTATAAAGGTGGTATTGAGTGTTCGGAAAGTATTGGTTGAAACACATGGATCAAGAGTGGGATTTGTCCATCCACATGACGGATAGATATTCTCTGGGCCCTCTCGGTGAAATGTCATCCAATTAGCTTGCAAGCATGTGACTGGGTCACAAGGGATCACATATCACGGGAACGAGAAAAGAGTACTTATCAGTAACGAGGTTGAACTAGGTATGCAGAGATACCGAAGATCATAACCTCGGATAAGTAACATATCGTGAGACAAAGGGAAATTGGTATCGTATGTAAGTGGTTCATTCGATCGCAAAGTAATCGTAGAAATATGTGGGAGCCATATGAATTTCCAGATTCCTCTATTGGTTATTGTTCGGAGAAGTGTCTCGATCATGTCTGCATAATTCACGAACCGTAGGGAGACACACTTAAGGATTCGACGTTGTTTGAGTAGTTATGGTATTATGAGAAAGAGACCGAATGTTGTTCGGAGTCTCGGATGGGATCCGGGATATCACGAGGTGATCCGGAATGGTCCGGAGAATAAGATTCATATAAGGAAAGTCCCGTTTCGGAGTTCGGGAATGATTCCGGTGTTTTCATCGGGAACATTCTAGAAGGTCCCGGAATGTCCGGCACTCCGGGGGGGGAGGGGTACATGAATGTATCATTGCATGTTGGAATGATTGCATCATGTACTAAGTGTTCTCGCTGTCCGAAATAAAGGGTTAATTCAAATCCTAATTGAAAAAAGTCAAACTGCCAGTTTTCGGTCAAACTGCCAGTTTTCGGAAAGAGGAGAAAGAGGAGGAGAGGTGGAGGCCGAGTTGGAGGAGGGTTCCTCCCCTTGGCCGGCGCACCTCCCAAGGCCGAGTTGGGGAGGAACTCCTCCCCTTGGCCGCCGGCCCTCCCACCTATAAAGGGAGGGGCAGGGCTCCCCTCTCTACACAACACTACTAGTTCCTACCCTCTAAACTAAACCCTAGATCTAAACCCCGGTTTAGAGCTATTTTGGTTTAGAGCCTTCTAATTGGTTTAGAGCCCTCTAATTGGTGTGTCTAATTACTAGACCACTAATAGCCTCTCTCATAAGCTCCACCATACTCGCACCGGCTTAAGGCGAAGCCCTGCGGGATCTCCCCTCTACTTCCGGTACCACGCCGTTGTGCTGCCGGAATCGCGAGGAGAGTGCTACAACCTCCACTGCCTGCTGGAACAAGGGAGAGGAAGGTCTTCGTCGAGTACCGAACGTGTGACCGACTGCGGGGGCGCTGCTGGAACGTGGCGCCGGAAGGATCGTCTACACGATCTTGAGATCGGAAAGAGTACGACTACATCACCCACGAGAATCTGCTCTCGTTAAACACTTTGGAATCTTCGAGGGTGAGTTATTCCATCGACTCGTTGCTACAATCTAGTAGATAGATCTTGGCTTGTTTGTTTGTATGCGATAGAAAATTTTTGTTTTCCATGCTACGAACCCCTACAGTGGTATCAGAGCCGTGTCTATATGTAGATCTGTTGCACGAGTAGAACACAATGGTCATTGTGGGCGTTGATGCTTTTATTGTAGATTGCTTTTTGTGTACTTTGCATCTTGCGGTATGTTGGGATGAAGCGGCCCGGGCTAACCTTACATGACATCGTTCATGAGACTTGCTCCACGCTTAACATGCAACTTGTATTGCATAAGTGGCTTTGCGGGTGCCTGTTTCTCCTAGCATAGTAAAGATCCAATTTACAACGGGTAATCAACAATGCTAGTATCAATGTTGTGGTTCTTGTTCGTAGGTTAGAACGACACTTATGGAAAGCCCCAAACCACGTAAAATATGCAAAGAAAGTAGAAGCGTCTAACTTTGTTTTGCAGGGGTGTGCAGTGATGTGATATGGCCATGATTGTGATTATATTTGATGTATGCAATGTTCCTTATTGTAAGTTGGCAACCGGCAGGAGCCATATGGTTGTCTTTAATTTCTGTTAAGACCTGCGTGTCTATTCAAAATAGTTGTAATAGTTGAAGCTGGTGGACGACAACCATGAAGAAGCGTCATTGACCTTGATGCTATGCCGGTGATGATGGAGATCATATTCGTGCTTGAAGATGGAGATCGGAAGCACAAAGAAGAAAGGCCATATCATATCACATATTATGAATTGCATGTGATGTTAATCCTTTATGCATCTTGTATTGCTTAGTAGACGACGGTAGCATTATAAGATGATCCCTCATGCACATAAATTTCAAGTTCTGAAGTGTTCACCCTTAGTATGCACCGTTGCCAAAGCTTGTTGCTTCGAAGCACCACGTGATGATCGGGTGTCTTTGATTCCGCGGGTGAATACAACGTAAGCAAGCCAGATTTGCTTATGCGGTAACTAAGGTTTGATCTTGACGAGCCTAGCATGTACAGACATGGCCTCAGGAACACGGATCGCCGAAAGGCAAAGCATGAATCATATAGTAGATATGATGAACATGATGATTGTTCGCCATTAAAACTATATCGGCTCTCGTGATGATCGGTGTTGATATAGTAGTTTTGGTTCGTGTGATCACTAAAACAATGTGAGGGATGTTGTTTTGAGTGGGAGTTCACCTAGTTTAATTTCATTAATTAATTTGAACTCAATTTGTCATAAACTTAGTCTAAACTATTGCAAATATGTTGTAGATCAATGGCAGCCCCTACCATCAATTTTAATGCGTTCCTAGAGAAAGAAAAGTTGAAAAACAATGGAAGCAACTTCGCGGATTGGTTCCGCAATTTGAGGATTGTCCTCACAGCTGGTAATTTGACCTATGTGCTGGATGCACCGCTAGGTGACCCACCTGCAGCTGATGCTACCGATGAAGTAAAGAATGTTTACCTCGCTCGGAAGAATCAGTACTCCATAGTTCAGTGTGCTATCTTGTATGGTTTAGAATCGGAGCTTCAGAAAAGGTTTGAAGAGTCAGATCCATATGATATTGTCGAGGATCTCAAATTAATTTTTGAGACTCATGCGGCAATTGAAAGTTATGAAGCTTCTGAAAAGTTCTTTAACTGCAAGATGGAAGAGGGTAGCTCCGTCAGTGAGCATGTGCTTAAGATGTCTGGGCACGCAAATAAACTTCAAAGTTTGGGTATAGTGATTCCTAATACTTTGGGAGTTTACCGCATCCTCCAATCACTACCACCAAGTTACAAGAACTTTGTGATGAACTACAACATGCAGAACATGAACAAAGAGTTGCCAGAACTATTTGCTATGTTAAAATCTGCAGAAGTGGAGATCAAGAAAGAGCACCAAGTGTTGATGGTCAATAAGACCACCAAATTCAAGAAAGGCAAGTCTAAGCAAAAGGGACACTTCAAGAAGGGTGGTAAGAAAGTTACCATGCCAACGAAGAAGACCAAGGCTGGACCTAAGCCTGAAACTGAGTGCTTTTACTGCAAGGGAGAAGGTCACTGGAAGCGGAATTGCCCAAAGTACTTGGCGGATTTGAAGAACGGCAACATCAAGAAGAAAGGTATATTTGATATACATGTTATTGATGTGTATCTCACTAGTATTCGTAGTAGTGCCTGGGTATTTGATACTGGTTCGGTTGCTCATATTTGTAACTCGAAACAGGAGCTGCAGAATAAACGGAAGCTAGCGAAGAACGAGGTGTCGATGCGTGTGGGAAACGGATCAAAGGTTGATGTGATCGCGGTCGGCACGCTACCTCTTCATCTACCATCGGGATTAGTTTTATACTTAAATAATTGTTATTTGGTGCCTGCGTTGAGCATGAACAATATATCGGGATCTTGTTTATTGCGAGACGGTTACTTGTTTAAATCAGAGAATAATGGTTGTTCGATTTATATGAGTAATATGTTTTACGCACATGCACCTTTGATAGATGGTCTATTCTTATTGAATCTCGATAGTAGAAATACACATCTTAATAACATTGAAGCTAAACGTTTGAAATCAAGCGATAATCCGACCTATATGTGGCACTGTCGTCTTGGTCACATTGGAGTGAAACGTATGAAGAAACTCCATTCCGATGGACTTCTTGAATCACTTGATTTTGAATCACTTGAAAGATGCGAAGCATGTCTGATGGGTAAAATGACTAAGACTCCATTTTCTGGTATAATGGAGCGAGCTACGGACTTATTGGAAATCATACATACCGATGTGTGTGGTCCAATGAGTGTAGCATCGCGCGGTGGTTATCGTTATGTTCTTACCTTCACGGATGATTTGAGTAGATATGGGTATATCTATTTCATGAAACATAAGTCCGAAACTTTCGAGAAGTTTAAGGAGTTTCAAAGTGAGGTAGAGAATCAACGTAACAAGAAGATTAAATTTCTACGTTCTGATCGTGGAGGTGAATATCTAAGTTACGAGTTTGGCGAGCATTTAAAGAAGTGCGGAATACTTTCACAATTGACACCGCCGGGAACACCACAGCGTAATGGTGTGTCCGAACGTCGTAATCGAACTCTCTTAGATATGGTTCGTTCTATGATGTCACTTACAGATTTACCGCTATCATTTTGGGGTTATGCATTAGAAACAGCCGCATTCACTTTAAATAGGGCACCATCTAAATCCGTTGAAACGACACCGTATGAATTATGGTTTGGGAAGAAACCTAAATTGTCGTTCCTTAAAGTTTGGGGATGCGAAGCCTATGTAAAGAAGTTACAGCCGGACAAGCTTGAACCCAAAGCGGAAAAATGCGTCTTCATAGGATACCCAAAGGAAACTATTGGGTATACCTTCTATCATAGATCCGAAGGCAAAATCTTCGTTGCCAAGAATGGATCCTTTCTAGAGAAGGAATTTCTCTCGAAAGAAGTGACTGGAAGGAAAGTAGAACTCGACGAGGTTGTCGAACCTTCTCTCGAAATTGCGAGTAGCGCAGCACCGGAAGAAGTTCCTGTGGTGCCTGCACCAATAAGAGAGGAAGCTAATGATAGTGATCATGAAACTTCGGTTGAAGTTGCTACAGAGCCTCGGAGGTCAACGAGAACTCGTACCACTCCAGATTGGTATGATTCCGTTATGAATGTCATGTTGGTGGACAACACCGATGACCCCGAGACATATGAGGAAGCGATGATGAGCCCAGATTCCAATAAATGGCAAGAAGCCATGAAATCCGAGATTGGATCCATGTACGAAAACCAAGTATGGACTTTGGTGGACTTACCGGATGGCCGGAAGGCTGTCGAGAACAAATGGATTTTCAAGAAGAAAACAGATGCTGATGGTAATGTTACTGTCTATAAAGCTCGACTTGTCGCAAAAGGGTTTCGACAAATTCAAGGAGTTGACTACGATGAGACTTTCTCACCAGTAGCGAAGCTAAAGTCTGTGAGGATTATGTTAGCAATCGCTGCATATTATGATTATGAGATATGGCAGATGGATGTCAAAACAGCATTCCTCAATGGAGACATTGATGAAGAGTTGTATATGATGCAACCCAAAGGTTTTGTCGATCCTAAAGATGCTAACAAGGTATGCAAGCTTCAACGGTCCATCTATGGATTGAAGCAAGCATCCCGAAGTTGGAATCAACGTTTTGATAAGGTAATCAAAAGTTTTGGTTTTATACAAACTTATGGAGAAGCTTGTATTTACAAGAAAGTGAGTGGGAGCTCTGTAGCATTCTTAATACTGTATGTGGATGACATATTGTTGATTGGGAATGATGTAGACCTTCTTAATAGTGTCAAGGAATATTTGAATAATAGTTTTTCAATGAAGGATCTTGGCGAAGCAGCTTACATATTAGGCATAAAGATTTATAGAGATAGATCGAAACGCCAAATATCATTGTCACAAAGTACATATTTGGACAAAGTTCTAAAGAGGTTTGGAATGGAAGATAGCAAGAAAGGGTTCTTGCCCATGTTGCCCAATACGACCTTGAGTAAAACTCAAAGTCCGACATCGGCAGAAGATAGAGAAAGGATGAGTAAGACTCCCTATGCCTCAGCCATAGGATCTCTAATGTATGCCATGCTATGTACTAGACCCGACATTGCATATGCTGTTAGTTTAACTAGCAGATATCAAAGTGATCCAGGAGTGGATCATTGGACAGCGGTCAAAAACATCCTTAAGTACTTGAGAAGAACTAAGGATATGGTTCTTTCTTATGGAGGTGATGAACAGCTCGTTGTTAATGGTTACACCGATGCTAGTTGGAACACTGATCCGGATGATTCTAAATCACAATCTGGATACGTATTTATTTTGAATGGTGCAGCAGTTAGCTGGAGGAGTGCAAAGCAAAGCGTTGTGGCGAGATCTTCAACTGAATCGGAATACATGGCTGCTTCGGAGGCTTCACAAGAAGCAATATGGATGAAAGAGTTCATTACAGAGCTAGGTGTGGTTCCTAGTGCGCTGGACCCAATGTCTATCTACTGTGATAACATGGGCGCCATAGCCAATGCGCAAGAACCAAGGTCACACAAGAAGCTGAAGCATATCAAGCTACGTTTTCACGCTATTCGAGAACATATCCAGGATGGGGATATAAAGATTTGCAAAGTACACACAGATCTGAATGTGGCGGATCCGTTGACTAAACCTCTCCCGAGGGCAAAACATGACCAACACCAAACTGCCATGGGTGTTCGGTATATTACCATGTAATCTAGATTAGATGACTCTAGTGCAAGTGGGAGACTGTTGGAGATATGCCCTAGAGGCAATAATAAATATAGTTATTATTATATCTTTGTGTTTATGATAAATGTTTGCATTCATGCTATAATAGTATTAACAAGGAAACCATTAATACTTGTGTGAATTGTAAACTTAATTTGAAGTCCCTAGTATAGCCTCTATACTTCACTAGCTTGTTGGTTGATTGATGATGTGGTTTCTTTGTCATGAACATTGAGATGTTATCAACAACAAGATCATATCGTTAGGAGAATGATATGGTGGACATACTCCTATAGATAAGCGTAGCATAAAGATCAAGTCATTTCAATAGTTCAATTGCTATATGCTTTCTGATACATAGTAACCTAATTCCTTCGACCATGAGATCATGCATATCACCTTTACTGGATGGATGCTTTGATGTCATCAAACACCACACCGTAACAGGGTGGCTATAAAGGTGGTATTGAGTGTTCGGAAAGTATTGGTTGAAACACATGGATCAAGAGTGGGATTTGTCCATCCACATGACGGATAGATATTCTCTGGGCCCTCTCGGTGAAATGTCATCCAATTAGCTTGCAAGCATGTGACTGGGTCACAAGGGATCACATATCACGGGAACGAGAAAAGAGTACTTATCAGTAACGAGGTTGAACTAGGTATGCAGAGATACCGAAGATCATAACCTCGGATAAGTAACATATCGTGAGACAAAGGGAAATTGGTATCGTATGTAAGTGGTTCATTCGATCGCAAAGTAATCGTAGAAATATGTGGGAGCCATATGAATTTCCAGATTCCTCTATTGGTTATTGTTCGGAGAAGTGTCTCGATCATGTCTGCATAATTCACGAACCGTAGGGAGACACACTTAAGGATTCGACGTTGTTTGAGTAGTTATGGTATTATGAGAAAGAGACCGAATGTTGTTCGGAGTCTCGGATGGGATCCGGGATATCACGAGGTGATCCGGAATGGTCCGGAGAATAAGATTCATATAAGGAAAGTCCCGTTTCGGAGTTCGGGAATGATTCCGGTGTTTTCATCGGGAACATTCTAGAAGGTCCCGGAATGTCCGGCACTCCGGGGGGGGAGGGGTACATGAATGTATCATTGCATGTTGGAATGATTGCATCATGTACTAAGTGTTCTCGCTGTCCGAAATAAAGGGTTAATTCAAATCCTAATTGAAAAAAGTCAAACTGCCAGTTTTCGGTCAAACTGCCAGTTTTCGGAAAGAGGAGAAAGAGGAGGAGAGGTGGAGGCCGAGTTGGAGGAGGGTTCCTCCCCTTGGCCGGCGCACCTCCCAAGGCCGAGTTGGGGAGGAACTCCTCCCCTTGGCCGCCGGCCCTCCCACCTATAAAGGGAGGGGCAGGGCTCCCCTCTCTACACAACACTACTAGTTCCTACCCTCTAAACTAAACCCTAGATCTAAACCCCGGTTTAGAGCTATTTTGGTTTAGAGCCTTCTAATTGGTTTAGAGCCCTCTAATTGGTGTGTCTAATTACTAGACCACTAATAGCCTCTCTCATAAGCTCCACCATACTCGCACCGGCTTAAGGCGAAGCCCTGCGGGATCTCCCCTCTACTTCCGGTACCACGCCGTTGTGCTGCCGGAATCGCGAGGAGAGTGCTACAACCTCCACTGCCTGCTGGAACAAGGGAGAGGAAGGTCTTCGTCGAGTACCGAACGTGTGACCGACTGCGGGGGCGCTGCTGGAACGTGGCGCCGGAAGGATCGTCTACACGATCTTGAGATCGGAAAGAGTACGACTACATCACCCACGAGAATCTGCTCTCGTTAAACACTTTGGAATCTTCGAGGGTGAGTTATTCCATCGACTCGTTGCTACAATCTAGTAGATAGATCTTGGCTTGTTTGTTTGTATGCGATAGAAAATTTTTGTTTTCCATGCTACGAACCCCTACAGTATTCCCATCTAAAGTTGATCAAGTTTTATGCTTAGCACTAGCATCTACAGGTGGGGGTAAGCAATAATGAGGGGTGGTAAACTAGTGGAGTTCTAACTAAGTTCGATCTCATGCCTTAAGATGACATCAAGATTATCTAGCTTAGGCCAAATTTTATGCTCTTTATGCAACCTTCACATATCTTTATAGTATCTACCATTCACTTAGGTAACATCTAGGTAAGATCTTTGATAAAGAAATAAAGTAAGAAGCTTGCAAGTAAAAGTAGGATTGGTTTATCAAGTGGATATGATCATATATACTTAAGGCATATAGTGGGCAGAGTAACAAGTATTGGTTTGTGGCATCAGTAGGGTATCTTGCAAGGGTTGGCTTGCATTGGTTCACTTAGTTAATAAAGCTTGCTAAAGTAGAGTATCTTGCAAGTTTTAGCTTGCCTTGTGCAGAGCAATGGTTGAAGTTCTCCTCGGCTTCTTCTTCGTAGTATCCTCCTTCCTCCTCGTATCCTTGGTCAGTACTAGCGTCTATGAATAAATACGAGATACACAATCACCAAACAATACTTAACTATCTGCAATCATCACACACAAGGGTCCTATAGATGATCTAACATCATCTCTAACATTACAAGATTAAGGGTTGGTTTAATTCCTTTTATTTTTAGAAAAGTAATTTCTACTCATTGGAAAACTACTTAAGATTTAATATTCTCCAAACCAAACATGGGATCATGTTGATCATGTCATCACCACATATTTTAGTCCATGGGAACATGATTTAAAGTGGTTTCACAATTTAATAAGGTTTTACCCTTTTATTTTAATTAAATAAAGTGACTAGAAATGTCTATGTAGCATTCTTTTATTACTTGAACATTATTTCTGCAAGTAAACCTATATATTTTTATATATTATGAAAGGTATAGTTAAATGTGATTTTTGAGAGTTGGAACCAACTCAAAAGCTATTACGGTTTAAATTTGAAAAATGTTTGAATGCAGAAAAGCTTCTGTCTTGTTATTTTTACCATGGGTGATCTATAGATCCAAATGACTTGAATCCAACGGACTTGGATTTAGCATTTCAAGACCTTTCTAAAAAAATTGGTTTCATTCAATTTGGTGCACTGAATCGATCTGGGTTGATTTTTGAAGTTGGGTACAGAAGTGAGTTTGAAACAAAATAGAAAAGGTTTAATTCAAATAACTGAGTTGCGCGGGAAAGGTTAACGGGCCGGCCTGCTAAGCGTAGCGCTTCCGCGGGCTGCTTAAGTGGGTGTCCCCACTCGTCAGTGAGACGGGGGGTGCGAAGCGGTACGGGGCAACGTGGGTCGTTCGATCTGATTCTAATCCAACGGCTGGGAGTCATCGTCGATGTTGAGCAACGCCGGCAAGAAAGAAACCTAGCGCGGCCAGTGGGGGTTGCTGGGGGCTTTCCGGGGTGCTGGCAAGGGTCGGCGAGGCGGGCGAACGACGAAGTCGACGACGGCGAACTCAGTGGTGGTCGCGGCAGCTCCTGGGTGGACGAAATCGATGGCGACCTTCTTCTCCAGAGGCGCCGGGCTCCGGTGAAATTCCGGCGATGCGCTGCTCGCCTTGCTCCGGGACTGAGGTGGGGTGGTTCTAGGTGAGAGAGGAGTGGAATGGTGTGAAGAATTCGAGCGGGGGAGTCCTCTATTTATAGTCTCGACGGTGAGACCGAATGGCATGGGCAGGCGACGGTGGCGACATGGCTACAGGCTGCTAGAGGCATGGCCGGTGGTGGCGATCGCTTGGTGGTCTCCTGGCGATGCTCTACGGCTTTAATGCGCTTGTAGGGGCGGTGCGGTTTGGTCTGGAACACGCGACGCTCTAGGTGGCAGAGGCGGCGTGTTCGACGGCGAGCGGTGGCTGTGCGTCACGGGGCGGCGAACGGGGATGTCTGGTGGTATCCTGGGTCGGTGGTGATCGTGTATGCATGCTGTGAGGGCGGCGCGCGGTCTGTGGGCTTCGGCCGAGGGTGGCGCTCTGACGCACGCTCGGCATGGTTGCTGGCGGTCTGGGCGCGGTCCGTGCGTGTGGTCCAGTGGATGGCAGGGTTCGAGCGCTGGACAGGGAGTGGCGGTGGACGGTGGGCTGCCTCCCAGACATGTTGGCTAGGCTGGTTTCTCCTCCTAGCTTGTTGTCGACTTGGGGGTGACAGGGGTGTGCTCGGCTGTTCACCATTGATGGCAATGCCAAGCTTACAGTGGGGCTAGTGCTTGGTTTAACTTGCTAGATGATCTACTGAGATGGTTGTGAGCTAGAGAGGGAACAAGTTAGGCTTCAATCACTGCTCACTATAGTGTTTAGATTTTGTATGATTTGTGTCTGCAATGTGTTTGATGAAATGGCCGCATGAAATCAAGTTTTGAATTTTGAAAAGATTTTTGGTAGGTGTGCTAGATTGGTGCTAGGGAGTCTGCAGATGCTTGGGTTTTGAAAGTTGAGCTTGTTTGAGTGGTTTTTGAAAAAGTGAGATCTTCCCATATGATAAAGATTCAATTTTGAATTGTCATTTAAACTATGCATTTGAAAGTTTCTGGATGATCACAAAGTGGGTCTTGATACTTTGTTATGAGTACATTTAAGGGGTGCAAAGATCCAGAAAAATTTCTGTTAGGTTCTGAAAGTTTGAGACAGCCAAAGTAGGCATGGGAGTTAAATTGGTCAAAATGACCATCCCTTTATTTTATTTGTTTTGATTTATTTTTCTTTAGGAAAAGTGTGGGAAATGTTTTAGATGATGTTTATTTAACCTAAGAAACATTTTACAAGCAAGAAAACATACAAACAAGGTGGTTCAAAAGAATTTCAAATTCAATGCATACTCATATGCATGCATTCATAATTTTATTTAGAAAAGTTTTTGTTAACCCTAATTTTGATGATTAGAGTTTGATGATCCAATTTTAGTATTTTTGGGATGTTACAAAAAAGCAAACTTATAGATGTAATTTTTTTTAATTTTTTAATACAGAGGAATTTTTTTCGATCAAAAGGGATTTTATTCCCCCGTTCCTTTTCATAGAAAAGAAACGACAAACGAGTATCCAGAATTCTTAAAGATTACAAACCATAGCTAGAAATGTAAACTCCGAAGCTATCCGGGGGAAACTTACTTAAAGTCAGAATAGGCCTAGAGAAACTGCAACGAAACGACAACATTGAGCAAAAACAGAAGACATAGGCGCCGACATCACAAGGACAAACATCCCGAGACAACAGTGGAGGAACATCTCAAAACACCACGTGGATTGAGTCTTCCTCGCCCGAGTGCTGTTGCAGGTAGCTTAGCGATGTCTTTCCCCCATGCATTTTTCCCCGAGCGGAAGTTTTCCAAGTGGAGAACCAGCCAAAATCTGGGCATGTCAGCACGGGGCGAGCCTCAGTGGTCTTCTTAGTTTTCGCAGAGGTCGTTATGTGAACTGGGCCGTTTCTCCGCTTCCTAGATCCTTGAAAGGAACTTTCCAATTTCTTAGATAGGAAAGCACCAGACTCCACACCCGTTTCATATTAAGCCAAGTAGTTCTGTTAAAAACTAAGTTATTTCTAAAATTCCACAACCCCCACAGGATAGCCGCAGAAACTACATTAAAATGCAAGAACATTTTGTTGCACAACCATCTACTAGCTACCGAATCATAATCCGAAACCTGGATGTTAAACACCTTAAACACATCAGCCCACAACATTCTAGCTACAACACAGTCGAAAAGCAGATGATGAACATACTCAAACTCCTTACATAATTCACATTCCAGAGGTTTAGGAATTCCTCGAGCTCTCAAGTTATCTCTAGTCATGATCTTATTTTGGGAAAGGAGCCACAAAAAAACTTGAACCCTGTGGGGGATTTTAAGATTCCATACAGCAGGCAAAAAAATCGGTTTAACTCCTCTAAAGTTCACTACAGCATACATAGAACTTGAAGAATAGATCCATTTTGAATCAAATTGCCAGATCAACTGATCATCCTGATTACTAAAGACAATACTTCTGGCAACAGTTAGCAGCTCTTGCCATTGTACCATCATACTATCATTAAAGGTCCTTCTAAAATCATTCCTAATATGCACTCCATCCCAAATCTCAGCAACAGTTAAAGTTTGCTGATTTGAAATGATATAAAGCTCCTAGAAGTGCACAGCTAAAGGGGAATTGCCAAACCAAACATCTTCCCAAAATTTTATTAATCTACAATTCCCCACCTTCCATCTATATCCTATCTTAACAACTTTAGCAGCCCACATAACCCCTTTCCAAAAAGTAGAGGGATGTACATCCTGACAAGAAAGGATATTAGGATTTTTAGTTTTATACTTAGCATCAATAACTCTCCTCCACAAGGACCCCTCTCCCTGAATGTATCTCTTGATCCAAGAACCAAGGAGACAGAGATTAAGATCTTGCAGATTAGGAATACCCAAACTCTTTTTTCATGCAAATAGAGGGCCAGTTAGCTAGGTGAATCTTATGATTCCCCTCCTCATCATTCCACATGAAATTAGCTAAATGAGAATTTAAAAGATTTAAAGCCCATTTAGAAAATTTAAAAAAAGAAAAAAGGTAAACTAGAATACTAGACAAGACAGCTTGAATAAGAGTCTTTTTAGCAGCAGAGGATAATAACTTTCCTATCCGGCCAGTCATCCTAGCCAAGATATTCTCAAAAAAGGTTGTAAATCCTCTCTACTTAATCCGTCAAAAAGGAGATTTAATACAGAGGAATGAGTAGGGCTCATGTGTTCTAGAAGAACCACTTGCAATGCAATCCCACATGTAGAATGTACCTATTCACGTTTGTCACGAACTTGCGTAGCCCGTTGAGGTTTCAACACTTGTAGGTCGTGTAGCGTAATGCAGTCCTCTATGCAGCTCATATTTTTTTTATTTGTGGGGTTCTATGCAGCTCATCTTGACTTATATACCACGAAGGCAATAACTTGTGATCAGGAGAGACGACGAGGCGATTAATAGAGGAGTCCGTCCTAACACCGAGCATTGAGCAAGTTTAATTGGTAAGAGTTATATTTAAACTGTTTTTTTGTTGGCTAATTAGGCTCAGTTTTTTTACGGCTTCTTCGAAAAGCCACCTTATCCCTAGCTTTCTAGAAAAGCCGGTTTCAAAATTTTGTGAGGCTTCTAAGTTAGTTTAGCCTTAACCACTTTAAAAGCCTTATAAATATTTTGAATCAGTTTTTTTAAAAAACTAGGGTAGGGCGACTTCTCCGAGAAGCTGGAAAAAAACTGGTCAGACGCACTATAGTGCTTATCCTGACGGTGATGAGTACTATTTTTATTTTGGCAGGACGTACTTAAAAGCCGAGCAGATAAGAATATGTGTCGAGACTAGGTTCACTGCACCGGATCGGAATCAAATTAATAATGCAGAGCAACAAAACGTAGCTGGCGATGCGGAGATCGACGGAGAGCAATGCATGCATGCGAAGCCTAGCTCTAGCTGCAAAGCCCGCGAGGCCGGCCTGCATGCATGGCCTAGCTGACCGCTGATCGAGCCGGCCGGATCCATACGGATGATGATGCATGAACCAGCAGCGAGCTGGCGGGTGCATTGCACATACCTTCGCCCGAACGGAACGGTCCAACTGCACTGCACTGCACGGCCATCAAAGGCCATGACGTGGTGCACTGCACCATGGACGTACGGACAAGGCGCAAACCAATGGCCTCGACGCCACGTGTCCGTTATCTAGATCAGGCTATGTCGGGTTGGTCCCGTGCCACGCTACGGCACGTACGTACGTTCTGTACGTGATCGATTGCGTACCGCGGTAGTACCGTTGAGTACTAGTGTATTCGGTGGGCAATAATTAAGCGGCAGCGAACGATCTCGATGGGATAAGGAAAAATGTTTGTGTCACTAATTTAATACTTTCTTCGATCCATATTAATTAACTTTGATTTGTTAAAATTTGAATAAATCTATATATTAAATATTGTCTAGATTCATTTAAATCTAAGCAAATCAGTCAATTAATATGAGCCGGGGGGGAGTATCACTTTATCGGTCTTGAATTTTAGTTTCATATTACACTGATTTGATGTTATACTAGGCTCTGCATGGATGTCATGGAGTGTCTAGATTCGTTTGCATCTAAACTAAAATAGGTCAGAGGGAAGTAAGTTTTATTTATAAATCTGTCAAAGTTTCGAAAATGATAAAAAGTTCACTTATTTGAAGACGAACTGAGTATGTTCTTGTTAACTATATTAAAGTTTTACTATGATAATCTTTGACCGGCTTCACAGATGGAAAGACAATAATAGCGGCGTGTCTTTGGCTCGCTCGAGCGTTTGTAGTTGTGCTAGTTTTTATTACTTTTAGGATTTTTGTACTACTACTATTGATAATTGTGAATAGATTGGTGGACTTTTTAGTAAAAGAGCTAATAGGTTGTGTGGTACTATGTTCAACTAGTACTGTACTAGTCTTTTAGAAGAAAAACGGGGATTCCGTGCGTGGTTGGGAAATGATCTGGATAGATACGTACTCCAGAAGTGGTAGTAATCCTTTTCCAGACAAGACATGCATGCAGCCGCCATTTATGGAGACGCATGCTGGTACGATCCGAGCAAGCGTGATTCACCTGGCTACCTGAGCGACTCGATGGATTAGTTGGAAATGCTTCCTTTCTGTACAAGTAAAAAGGATGTTATGGACCTCAAGTTGGCTGGCTTCTTTATTTTCGTGGAGAACTCAAGATATTAAGGAAAACAATTACAGGGTACATCGGAAGCTTTAAATTGAGTCCGAGGTACATGTAGGTTTTTATTTTCAAAAGTTCAAAAATATATTTTGTAGTTTCAAAATAATCATTTTAAAATTTTAACAAAGATGCACACAACATACGTGTAAAATCTTAATATGAACTACACTGTATTTTATGTGGCACAAAGATGAAAAAGGTGTGGATCCGAATATAGTGAATAGTGCATATTTCAGAACTGTAAAATTTGTTAGATTTTTCATTTTTTGTAGCCTAATATATATATAATTTCTCATTAAGATTTTGCCAGATCGAACATGGCGGACAGGAGGTTGAGGTCGAGCATGGCGTTCATGAGGTGGTGTTGGCGCTTCCAGAGCCCTTTATGTATTCCCTCCGTATCAAAATATAAGATGTTTTAGGTGAAGCAAATGTACTACACTACTTTTAGTATATAGGTTCACTCAGGGCCGGTCCTGTGATTTCGAGGACCCGGGGCGAGCCTAAAAACCGGGACCCTTAATGCATATATATGTTTATTTTATGATACTTATCGTGAATCAGTTAACGATATTGACATTGAAATTGTATACATATTGTGTGTAAATTTCTTTGAACATAACAAAACTTAAATTTTGCTACTTGTAGTTCATACCGGATGTTGTCAGAATGTTGGCCGCCACTATCGTCCAATTAGTACTCAATCCTCTATTTGTTGCCTTTGCCCCGCCTAGGCTCTATAGTCCATCGCGCTACGCCTTGATTGCGGTTATTCCCTACTTGTTTAAATGCTCATGACAATAGTTTATTTTTGTTTGACGTGTGATAATACTTTTTAAAATGGAAATAATTAGAACAATTAATGAAAAAACGACTAGAGTAATCAGCGGTATGCCTCTAAAAAAATCAGCGCTATAGAATGAGAATGAGTTGATTGTCCGCACTCAGCGGTGAATGACTTATTTTTTCGAATGACTTGATCCTCTCATGGTTATCACAAATGGAGAAAAGGCCATGCCGAAAAAAAAAAGCTCAAGCGACAAAGGAAATAAAGCCCAACTACAGCCCACTTGAAATCAGCAGGGGCAACGATTCGTCCTTCATCTTCATTAAACATACGACAGTATACCAGAGAAAACTGATCTCGAGCAGCTCTATTCATGGCGGCGCATAAACTCTACTGGCCAGTGAGTATGCCATACCAGGAAGGGGCCCCTTGGATCCCAGGGCCCGGGGCGGCCGCCCCGCTCGTGCCCCCTCAGGGCCGGGTCTGGGTTCATTCGGGTTTAGAATGAATCTAGACACTAAAACAAGTTTATATATATTTTCTTCATAAACCTAAACATCTTATATTTTGAAATGTGAAAGATGCATACTTCTTCCCCGGTATGCAACAAGTGCAGAAGTGGCATCGACGTACATCTTTTGTTTGCTATGGACGTCGGCTGCCTGTTCCGAATGATTTACATTGTTGCGACATTTGAGGTAACAAAAACTCCAAAATTTTGGTGCAAGGATCGTGCTCGCACCTACGGGTGAACAAAGTCGAGGTAAGTTTCTTGCGGGTTGCTGCCCATCAAATTTCATTGATGATGGTGACATAGTTGTGCCCGAGACCAAAGAGTATGTTAAAAAGGCAATGAGACAAGGCATTGTATGTCGGCGTGAAGGCTGAAGCGCCGACATTGAAGGCCACACCATAGTAAAAAAGAGATTCCTAGAAGTCTTGGAACCGGTTCTCTACAGTGTAGAGCTTTGATAGGAATCGATTTATTGGCTCTGACATGCAAAAGCGGTTCCTATTGTTGGTTCGACTCATAGCTATAAACTACAATATTCTATTCTACAGATCAAGATCACATCCGCGTGAACACACAAGAAAGATACAAAATGGATTTTCTTTTAATTTCAGCTGGGTCCCATATAACTGTTTGCGTCGGTTCGACACACTGCGGAAATTTTATGCCGATTCAAACCAAAATTGCTTTTTCCATTGAATCGATACCACAGTGTGGCTGGTCTTACATACCTACTTACGGAAAGACATGGGTGTTGAGAAGTGGTGCAAAGTCGCTCCACCTCCATGATTTCTGCGCGTGCATCGCCCCAACTCCTCGCCACGTCGGTCTGTAAACAGAATTTATAAAAACTAGTCCGTAGATGTAGCATTACTCGTAGAAAGGTTGGGTCGCTGGCCCGGTACAAGAAAGAGAGGACACACACTAGATCCGTGGCTTGTCCGTTCCGACGCAATTTTGATGAACGAGTGATCGCGCCAGACGCTTCGGTTCTTTGTGGCTCGCGTCGAGCCATCCGCGTGGGCCGGTTCAGACCGGCTCGGACCAGTTGGGTTTGGTCGTGTCGCTCTAGATGCCTCAACCCTTTCCTCCCACGACGTGTCCTGGAGCGGAGCGGGTGCACACGCGATACATGCGCCTCGTCCACCTCGCCGTGCGCCCATGCGCTTGTCCCGTGCGACCCCGTGCACAAGCTCCGCGTGTCCGCTCTCCCATGCCCTTCACCTCCACGTCGCAGCTCCACAGCGGCGTAGGCTACTGACCCCACGCGTCAGATCGGCCTTTTGAGATGTACCCATGGAGTTGGCTCTGTTTTGTGCCTACCCGCCGGCGCCGGAAAGCAAGGACACGCATCGGTCCTCACGTTAACCATGGTTATCGTGTAGTACCTCATGGCTTAACCCGATGGGTTAGAAATCCAGTTTATAAACCGACCTGCACTTCGACTCGTCTTCCCCGTCCAGTCCACGACGGAGCCCAGCAACAGTGTCTAGGCTATCTCACGGGTTCACGAGATCTCGACCAAAGAAAAACCACCGCTCGACGACGGGAGAAAAAACGCCAGACGGTGAGCGCGGTATAACCATGATGATGATGGGAGAGGGAGCGCAGTCGCCGCCGTGGCAGCACGCGGCGACCGGCGCCGAGGGAGGCGGCGACGACGTGTCGCCCTACCTCCTTTCCGCGCTGCGTCGTTACCTGCCTTCTAACGCGGCGGTGGCGGCGGCGGCCGAGGACGACGACGAGGACGCCGCGGCGGCGGCGGACGCGTACGCGTGCGACGAGTTCCGGATGTACGAGTTCAAGGTGCGTCGTTGCACGCGCGGTCGGAGCCACGACTGGACCGACTGCCCGTTCGCGCACCCGGGGGAGAAGGCGCGGCGGAGGGACCCGAGGCGGTACTGCTACTCGGGCGCGTCGTGCCCGGACTTCCGCAAGGGCGGGTGCAAGCGCGGCGACGCCTGCGAGTTCGCGCACGGCGTGTTCGAGTGCTGGCTCCACCCGGCGCGCTACCGGACGCAGCCGTGCAAGGACGGCACAGCCTGCCGCCGCAGGGTCTGCTTCTTCGCGCACACGCCCGACCAGCTCCGCGCCATGCCGTCGCAGCAACACGGCCAGCAGGTGTCCAGCTCCAGCCCCAGGAGCGTCGCCTCCTCGCCGCTTGCCGAGTCCTACGACGGCTCGCCGCTCCGCCGGCAGGCGTTCGAGAGCTACCTCAGCAGCAAGAGCGGCATGTCCTCCTCGCCGACCAGCACGCTCGTCTCGCCGCCCAGGTCCCCGCCGTCGGAGTCGCCGCCAATGTCGCCCGACGCCGCCGCCGGCGCGCTCCGCCGCGGTGCCTGGCCAGGCGTTGGCTCGCCCGTCAACGACGTGCTGACCTCGCTCCGGCAGCTCCGTCTGGCGTCCCCCAGGTCGGCGCCGTCCGGCGGGTCGTTCTTGGCCGGCTACTCCAGCGCGTACGGGTCCCCGAGATCCCCGGCCGGGCTGTACAGCAGCCTCCCGTCCACGCCGACCACAAGATCGTCCCTGGTCACGGTACCCACGGCCTCCGGCGCCACCTTGACCGTGGAGCCCCTCGACCTGGGGCTCATCGCGGAGGGGGAGCCCGTGGAGAGGGTGGAGTCCGGCAGGGCACTCCGCGCGAAGGTGTTCGAGAGGCTCAGCAAGGAAGCTACCGTCTACAGCGACGCCTTTGCTGCCGGGACCGTGGGAGTTGCGACCGCAGCTGCTCCTGACGTCGGTTGGGTCTCCGATCTCATCAATTAATATGAGCAATCAAGAAACGCACAAGGCCACGATCGAGGACAAAGGTGGTCAGGTCAGTTACTCGATCGCGAGTGATAATTTTGTGAAGATTAATAACCGACGTACGGTTCTTGTGAATAATAATTCTACCGCCCAAGGTAAGTCCAAGTACTAAGTGGAAGCCGGGAAGCATGAAGAGGAGACAGAAAATGGTCAGAAAAAAAAATCTCATTTATATGACTCTCCTAATCCATGTACATATGCTTTTCCGCCTATGTAAATTAGTACTAAGATGCATGTTTGAAAGGGAGGTGAGGGAGGGAGTTGAAGATGCATGGGTGGATTTGTTTTGGGGTTTCATACGATGGCAAGTAGACGAGGGAGGAGAATATGCCAAAACAAATTGCCATGGGAGACGAAGCATGCATATGGGGAGGTGTTCTTCACTGTGATGAAGACGGTGCCAGACCCAGGGCTCTCTCTGCACCGGCGTCGGGTTTCCGCGATTCCGGAAGGTCGATTGATCGTTTCATAGCTAGCTCTCGGTTGTTTGCGGCCGATGATCCAACTTCTCGTTCCACTTCCTTTTGATTTCTTCAAGATCCACGGCCGACATATTTGTCATGTAATAATCTTTATATTATTGTTCTGTTAGATTCAATTATCTTTCCAGTTAATCTGCTTATTATGAAAAAGCATGTGGTACCATATGTACTCTTTTTAATGCTAAAAAGATTCAATGGCCAAAATGAACTTGTGATTATCTACTGTATATTTTCTCTTTCTCAAGAGCTGCGCATGTGATCATTTATCTTTGTTTTGGAACGGATGTGATCGTTATCTTTGATGTATTTGCGTCGAGAAACTTGTGACCCTACGGGTGCGGGTTCATGATGTTCCCGCGAATTGATCCATAATAGTAGTTGTCGGGACCTGTGATCTCCGTGGATCTACAATTCTAGATTGATGGTATTGTTTGACTGTGATGTGCTACTACTTTGATGGATGGATGGTTGATGCGAGTACGTGGTGATGGCGGTTAGGGAGGTATCGCAGGTGGCCTGCTTCTGGTAAAGGGAGCTGTCGGAGAGCCCCTTGGCGCCTTCCCGGCCACGTCTATTTCGCCTTTGTCAGGTGTCACTGCTGTGTCGTTACAAAATTAACCATGGGTTACATACTTTAGTTCGCTACTAGATGACTTCGACCCTAAAGCTTGTCACACCTGTATATGTTCTACTAGTTGTCTGCTACTACTGGTAGCAGTTATGTTTGTTGACGTTCGGCACATACATGGGAGCTTCGTATTTTCTGGCCTGATTGGAACACATGTCTCGACGGATTTATTGGGGGAAAAGTTGGGTGCGGTGTCAAAACAGATCTCCGAGGAGGGTGTAAATACTGATCTCTTGGTAATTTATTTACCCTTCGAATATGCTCCATAATAAAAGAGATTGCCTGGACAATTTGGTGCCTGTAAAACAATGTGTTTGGAGA
This sequence comes from Avena sativa, assembly GCA_916181665.1. Taxonomy (NCBI): domain Eukaryota; kingdom Viridiplantae; phylum Streptophyta; class Magnoliopsida; order Poales; family Poaceae; genus Avena; species Avena sativa. Next base: position 15,911,102 of record OV702279.1, on the reverse strand, counting down.
ACTGCTCAACACCCTAATTAAACGAATGTGTTTGGAGAACTGCTCAACACCCTAAACGTGGGTGCGGCTATCTCATTATATAGAAGTACCAAGAGATACAGTACAAGTCATATACAGTTATATACAGACATGCTATGTATATATAGTCTAACACCCTCTCTCAATCTTAACTGTGGCCTGAAGTATAAAGCAAGTTAAGATTGTGTCTACATCCTACAAACTGAGGCCGTGGAAGAGGTTTCATGAAGATGTCAGCAAGTTGATCCTTGGAAGAAGAGATAAACTTGATACGGAGTAGCTTCTATGCAACGCGTTCCCTGACAATGTGATAGTCAACTTTGATGTGTTTTGTTCGGGCATGGAATACTGGATTCGATGAGAGGTATGTAGCACCGATGTTGTCACACCAAAGTATCGGAGGCTGATCTTGAGAGACTCCCAACTCTCTCAAAAAAAGACTGTACCCATATGAGCTCAGCTGTGGCATTAGCAACCGCCTTGTATTCAGCTTCAGTACTACTATGAGATATTGTAGCCTGCTTGCGAGCATTTCAGGCGATCAAATTAGGACCAAAGAATACTACATACCCCCCTGTGGATCGCTTGTCATCAGGACTACCAGCCCAATCTGCATCTGAGAAGGCCGAAAGCTCACAAGATGGAGCAGGCTGAAGGAGCAAGCCATACGAGGCGGTCAGACAGACATAGCGCAGAATCCGCTTCACAGCTGACCAATGAGACGCCCTGGGTGCATGAAGATACTGGCATACACGGTTGACTGCATAAGAGACATCCGGTATGGTGATAGTGAGGTATTGCATACCACCAACGAGGCTGCGGTACTCACTAGCATCATCAGGCGAAAGAGGATCTCCATCAAGCGCAGACAACTGATCAGTGGCAGACATAGGAGTGGTAGCATGTTTGTTGACGTTCGGCACATACATGGGAGCTTCGTATTTTCTGGCCTGATTGGAACACATGTCTCGACGGATTTATTGGGGGAAAAGTTGGGTGCGGTGTCAAAACAGATCTCCGAGGAGGGTGTAAATACTGATCTCTTGGTAATTTATTTACCCTTCGAATATGCTCCATAATAAAAGAGATTGCCTGGACAATTTGGTGCCTGTAAAACAATGTGTTTGGAGAACTGCTCAACACCCTAATTAAACGAATGTGTTTGGAGAACTGCTCAACACCCTAAACGTGGGTGCGGCTATCTCATTATATAGAAGTACCAAGAGATACAGTACAAGTCATATACAGTTATATACAGACACGCTACGTATATATAGTCTAACACCCTCCCTCAATCTTAACTGTGGCCTGAAGTATAAAGCAAGTTAAGATTGTGTCTACATCCTACAAACTGAGGCCGTGGAAGAGGTTTCATGAAGATGTCAGCAAGTTGATCCTTGGAAGAAGAGATAAACTTGATACGGAGTAGCTTCTATGCAACGCGTTTCCTGACAATGTGATAGTCAACTTTGATGTGTTTTGTTCGGGCATGGAATACTGGATTCGATGAGAGGTATGTAGCACCGATGTTGTCACACCAAAGTATCGGAGGCTGATCTTGAGAGACTCCCAACTCTCTCAAAAAAAGACTGTACCCATATGAGCTCAGCTGTGGCATTAGCAACCGCCTTGTATTCAGCTTCAGTACTACTATGAGATATTGTAGCCTGCTTGCGAGCATTTCAGGCGATCAAATTACGACCAAAGAATACTACATACCCCCCTGTGGATCGCTTGTCATCAGGACTACCAGCCCAATCTGCATCTGAGAAGGCCGAAAGCTCACAAGATGGAGCAGGCTGAAGGAGCAAGCCATACGAGGCGGTCAGACAGACATAGCGCAGAATCCGCTTCACAGCTGACCAATGAGACGCCCTGGGTGCATGAAGATACTGGCATACACGGTTGACTGCATAAGAGACATCCGGTATGGTGATAGTGAGGTATTGCATACCACCAACGAGGCTGCGGTACTCACTAGCATCATCAGGCGAAAGAGGATCTCCATCAAGCGCAGACAACCGATCAGTGGCAGACATAGGAGTGGTAGCATGCTTGCACTTCAACATACCAGCACGGCGCAGCAAGTCTAGAGAGTACTTATGCTGAGTGAGAGTCAACCCAGCAGAAGACCGTGAGACCTCCAGACCAAGGAAGTAGTGCAGAGCACCCAAATCCTTGACAGCAAAATCTCCACTCAGCGCAGAAACAAGACGCTCGGCAGCAGCATCAGACGAGCTAATAAGGATGATATCATCCACATAGACCAGCATGTACATCGTGACCTCAGGACGCTGCAGAAGGAACAATGATGTGTCAGCCGTGGAGGGAACAAAAACGTGAGCCCGAAGAACAGAGCCAATGCGTGCATGCCATGCACGAGGAGCCTGCTTCAGTCCATAGAGAACCTTCACTAGGCGACAGATATGTTGAGGACGTGCAGGATCATCAAAACCAGGTGGCTGACGCATATAAACCTCCTCCTCCAGAACTCCGTGCAGAAAGGCGTTCTGCACATCAAGATGACGGAGAGACCATCCTCGAGTAACGGCCAAAGAGAGCAGCAAACGAATGGTAGTAGGCTTGACAACTGGACTGAACGTGTCTTCATAATCAAGACCATACCTCTGTTTGAAGCCCTTAGCAACTAACCGTGCCTTGTAGCGTTCAATGGAACCATCAACATGCTTCTTGACCTTGAAGACCCACTTGGAATCAATAATATTGACCCCAGAAACAGGAGGAACGAGTCGCCAAGTATCATTCTTTAGGAGAGCCTGAAATTACTCCTCTATAGTAGCGCGCCAGTGAGGAATACCGAGAGCAGCCTGAAAGTGTCGAGGCTCAGCAGTGGGATCAGCAACAACGGCATGGGCAACACAAGCAGCAATCCATGAAACAGTCGCATCGGTGCGCTCCTTTGGACGAAAGACGCCAACCTGACTGCGTGTACAAGGGCGAAGAGCCACATCAGGAGGTGACATTGGCGGCGACGAGGCTAGTGACGACGTTGAGCCAGACGCAGGCGAGGCGGTAGCTGGCGACGCTGGGCCAGCGTCCTTCGCTGGCGAGGCCGGCCCACTCGGAGCCGGGGCAGAGCTGGCCACGGGTCCAGGCAACGAGGAGGCGGCCGGGGAGGCTGGGTTGGGCGAGCCCATCTCGGGCGAAGCTGGGCCGGGGGAAGCCGGCGCGGGGGAGGCCGGCGCGGGTGTGACCGCCACGGGCGGCACGACAGCGGGCTGGCGGGCGCGACCTGGTGTGCATGCGCCATGCACGGGATCGACGACGCCAGCATGATCGACATCGGTCGCCTGATCATCCAGAAGATCAAGGCGAGCACCACGTCCAATACATGCAGCATGGTTAGGAAGCAACACAGGAGCATATGCAACATCTACAAATTGATGAGGCGAAGGTAAACTGGAGTGCACAGGTGGTGTAGGAGTAGTAGAGTTGTTCGGAAGTGCAAAAAAAGGAACACGCTCTCATCAAACACGACATCATGAGATATATAAACGCGATTGGTGGGAACGTGAAGGCACTTGTACCCTTTATAAAGGGAACTGTACCCAAGAAAAACACACTTTTTAGACCGAAACTCTAGCTTATGTTATTGTACGGACGAAGGTGAGGCTAACATGGACATCCAAACCTTCAAGAAAAGTGTAGTCTGGGAGTTCATTGAGCAAGAGTTCAAGAGGAGTTTTCATTTGCAAGAGTCATGAAGGAAGCCTATTTATTAAAAAACAGGCTGTGGAGAAAGCATCACTCCAACAACGAAACGGGACGGAGGCATGAGCTAGTAAAGTAAGGCCAGTTTCTACAAGATGCCGATGCTTACGTTCAGCGGTGCCATTCTGCTGATGTGTATGAGGACAAGACACACGGTGCGAGATCCCAAGCTTGTTAAAGAACGAATTGAGATGATGGTATTCACCCCCCAATCCGACTGAACATGAAGAATCTTATGCTTAAGGAGATGCTCAACATGTTCTTGAAACTGAATAAAAACATCGAACACATCAGATTTATGCTTGATAAGATAAAGCCATGTAAACCGACTTTAAGCATCAATAAAACTGACATAATAATTATGGACACTGATAGACGTTTGGGCATGACCCCATACATCAGAAAACACTATCTCAAGAGGTTTTTTAACGACACGACTAGACTCACAAAACAGAAGCTGATGACTCTTGCCTTGCTGACAGGCATCATAGACAGTGTCAGCAATTTTATTGGACACAACTGGAAGTTCATGACGATGCAGAACATGATGAACTATGGGAGCAACAGGATGACCAAGGCGCGCATGCCAGTGTGAAGACGACACGCGAACACCAGTGAACACCTAGGGGCATGCGGCGCAGGAGGTGCAGGTGGCGCATCAAGTGCATAAAGGCCATGGCGAAGACGACCTCTAAGCAGAACGGCTCTCGTGTCCCGATCCTTAATAAAAAAGAAGAAACGGTGAAATTCAGCGAAGACAGGATTATCACGAGTAAGCTGAGGAACAGATAACAGACTACGTGTAGCAGAAGGAACACGAAGAACATTACGAAGGTGCAGTTTTCTAGAATTGTGTGCAAGAAGAGCGGCATGCCCAAGATGTGAGATGCGCATACCTGCTCCGTTGGTGGTGCGAACCTGATCATGACCGCGGTATGGCTCTTGGGTGGAGAGCTTGCCCATCTCACTCGTCAGGTGATTGGTAGCTCCCGTATCCATGTACCATGCCGGATCAATGGAGTAGGACGGAGTGTGCCCGTGCTCGTTGCCCGCCACAGCGGAGGCCGCCTGCTTGTCATTGCCCTTGCCATTGTTTCCAATGCCGAGGAATTCCTGGTTGAAGCGTCGATGACAGCGGGAGGCGATGTGACCCTCAAGACCGCAGAGCTGACAAGCTTGCTGAGCGCCGTAGCAGGGGCAGCAGACACGCGGGCGACCCTGCCAGTGACGGGAGGCGCAGTGGCGCGGGGTTGCTACTGAGGGGCGGTCGCCAGCTTGCCGCCAGCTGGCGGCTTCTGAGGTTTGCCGCGGGCTGCGGCGTTGGCGGCGGAGAAGCTCGGGGAGGCGTGGCGCGCTTTGATACGCTGTTCGCGGCCGAGGAGGCGTGAGTAGAGCTCACGAGGCTGAAGCGAAACGTCACGACCATTGATGTTCTCAATGAGATTATCATAGTCGTCGTCGAGGCCGTTCAGGACGTAGGTGGTGAAGTCTTCAGAGCAAAGCGACTGGCCAATGGAGGCCAGCGTGTCGGAGAGGCCGGTCATCTTGTTAAAGTAGTCCGTGATGCTGCTGTCACGGAGCTTCGTCTTGCCCAGTTCGGTGCGGATAGCATGAGCACGAGCATGAGACTGAGAGGCGAAGATGGTGTGGAGCGCCATCCATGCATCTGGCGACATAGAGGCAAAGAGGACCAGCGACAAGACACTCGGAGTGAGCGACGACTGGATGGTAGAGAGGATGGCCTGATCCTGTGCCACCCATGTATGGTACGCTGGATGATACACCGACGGGCACGGAAGGGTGTCGTAGATGTAGCCCTCCAGGTAGCGGCTCCGAAGGAGCGGCAACACCTGTGCACGCCAAGACAAGTAATTATCGGGCGTGAGCTACACTGGGATGAGGTGCGAGAAGTAGAAGGGCGACGGCGTCGCAGCATGATCAGCGTGAGCGGATGGCTGATGCGCGTAGTAGCCCATCGGTGGCGCCGTCTCCATGGACAGTGCAGGGGCAGCAGGCTCCGCACCATCATACGCTGACGACGGGTAGGCGCCGTAGGTCGGCGCAGGTGGGGCCCCATAGGGCGACGCAAGTGGGGCCCCGTAGTGCGGCACCATAGGCGCGGCGTAGGGCAGCAGAGGCGGCGCACCATAGGGAGGCGCCACCCAAGAGGACGGCGGCATCGGTAGGGCCCCATAGGCAGGAGGGCCGTAGTACGACGCGGGCGAGGCGCTGTAGGCCGACGCGGGAGGCGCGCCGTAGGGCGGCACGGGCGGGGCGCCATAGGTCAGCGTCGAGTGAGCGCCGTAGGGGATGGGAACGGGGCCACCAGGGGGCAGCGTGGACACGTTGGTCGAGGTAGACGGGCCACTGGAGGAGGCCGGCGTGTAGGGTTCGCAGCATAGAAAACAAAAAATTTCCTACGATGGGAACTATGTACCAAGATCTACCTATTAGATACAAACAACGGGCGAATGTATATCCGTAGAGAACATACCCTTGAAGACCAACAAAGCTTAACGAGTTCAACTCATGGTTGATGTGGACGATCTCTAGCCGATCTCAAGATCGAGAGGAAGTCCTAGCGCCGCAAAGCAGCAGCGCATCCATGCTCGCACACACGTACAAGACACCGAGCAACCTCCGCCTCATCGCTCCAGCGATGCAGCGTAAGCACAACCCTTTCTTGCCGAATAGCCACCGGGAACATGTATCTCGCTAGTCCGAGACCATGGGGGATAAATTCTAGAGGGGGAGAGAGATCCTTCACGAGGAGGTGTGAGTGAGAAGTTAGGAGAGGGGTGCCTTTTATAGGAGGGGGGACCCCAAGGGGGTGGCCGGCGCATGGGGGATGCCCCCTTGCCCTCCCCTCTTCATGTGGGTGGACACTCCACTCACAAAAATCCATTCAAATCCCTCCACTCAAAATACCACTCAAACTTGCTATTAAATTTCCACCAAATTTAATGCAAACTCTCATTAAATAAAACTCTTTTTATTTATTCAGAATTTTGTCAATTACTTTAATGACAAACATTCACATATAACCCCTTGCTAGAATTCTATTTCACATGCATAACCTATTTATGCAATTTCACCCGAAAACCTGTTTCGATATCTAGTAAAATAAATTCCTACGCTTGTTTATTCTTTCGGCATGAAACATTTTCTCCAACTGGATGTCAGTGTCCCTTAAGTGTGTCACCCTACGGTTCGCGAATAATGCGGACATGATCGAGACCCTTCTCCGATCAATAATCAGTAGCGGGACCTGGAGATCCATACTGACTCCCACACATTCAACGATGACTTTCCTGAGATCGTCGGAACCTTTTATGCGTGTATCTTAATCCCTTTGTTTCACGATATATTACATGTCCGAGATTCGATCATCGGTATCTCCATACCTAGTTTGATCTCGTTACTGACATGCACTCTTTTCTTGTTCCCGTGATATAACATTCTAGTAATCAAATCACTTGCTTGCAAGCTAACCAATGTGATATCACCGAGAGGGCCCAGAGTATATCTATCCTTCATCGGGATGAAAAAATTCCACTCTTGATCCATGATTCTCAACATAACACTTTAGTAGCTTTGAAGCCATCTTTATAATCATCCAGTTATGGTGTGACGTTTGATGTCAACAAGAAACTCTTCCGGTGTTAGTGATTGTCATGATCTTATGGTCTAAGGATTAGGATTACTTCGTAAGTTGTTTATAGAAATATAAACTCAATGACTTTGATCGTAATGCTATACTTCGGATGAATGTTCATCACACCATTACATTAATGTTGTGATCTCGTTATTAACAACGTCCAACATATATGATCAGGAAACTGTGATCATCTTGTTAATCAACGAACTAGTTTTTGAGAGAGGCATAACTAGGAACTTTATGTTTGTTTATTAAACACACATGTATTAACGTTTCCATATTAATAAAATTATAGCATGCAAAATAAACATCTATCATATACTTGGAATACACATAATAAACACTTTATTATTGCCTCTCAGGGCATATTCCCTTCAGTCTCCCACTTGCACTAGAGACAATAATCTAGTTACATAGTGATGTATCTAACACCCATGGAGTTCTGGTGTAGATCATGTTTTGCTCTAGGGAGAGTTTTAGTCAATGGATCTTCTACATTGAGATCCGTTTGTACTTTACAAATCTTTATATCTCCATCCTTGACATGCTCGCGGATGGAGTGAAACCGGCGCTTAATATGCTTGGAATGCTTGTGAGACCTTGGCTCTTTGGCATTGGCAATGGCACCATTGTTGTCACAATAGATCACCATTGGGTCCAACCGTTTGCAACCACACCTAGTTCGGATATGAACTCCTTCATCCAAACTGCTTCCTGAGCCGCTTCCGAAGCAGCAACATATTCAGCCTCCGTCGTTGATCCCACCACCACAGGTTGTTTGGAGCTCCTCCAACTAACCGCTCCGCCATTCATGAGAAATACGTATCCGGTTGAGACTTAGAGTCATCTGGATCAGTGTCAAAGCTAGCATCGACATAACACTTAGCGACGAGCTCTTCTTCACCTCCGTATACAAAAAACATATCCTTAGTTCTTCGCAAGTACTTAAGGATATTCTTGACCGCTTTCTAGTGTTCCGAACCTGGATCTGATTGGTACCTACTAGTCAAACTAATAACATGTGCCACATCCGGTCTTGGACGTAGCATGGCGTACATTATAGAGCCTATGGCTGAAGCATAGGGGACTTTGTCCATTTCCTCTCTTTCTTCCGTCGTAGCCGGACTTTGAGTCTTACTCAATGTCGTGCCTTGTGTCATAGGTAAGAACCCCTTCTTACTATCTTCCATTTTAAACTTCTTTAAAATCTTATCAAGATATGTACTTTGCGATAGCCCTATTAGGCGCCTAGATCTATCTCTATAGATCTTTATGCCTAATATGTATGATGCTTCACCTAGGTCCTTTATTGATTTTTTTTGTTTAGATAACTTTTAACACTGTTTAAAAGATCTATATAATTTCCGATCAATAATATGTCATCCACATATAGTATCAGAAATGCCACATTGCTCCCACTGACTTTCTTGTAAATACAAGCTTCTCCATAATTTGGACAAATCCAAACTCTTTGATCACCTCATCAAAGCGGAGATTCCAACTTCGTGATGCTTGCTCCAATCCATAGATGGATCGCTGAAGCTTGCACACCTTGTTAGCATCCTTGGGATCGACAAAACCCTTTGGTTGTATCATATACAACTCTTCTTCAATATTACCATTGAGAAACGCGGTTTTGACATCCATCTGCCATATCTCATAATCGAAATATGCAGCAGTTGCTAACATAATCCTAACTGACTTTAGCATCTCTACGGGAGAGAATGTCTCATCGTAGTCAACTCCTTGAATTTGTCGAAACCCCTTCCTGACAAGTCGAGGTTTATAGACGGTTAGATTACCATCAGCATCAGTTTTCCTTTTGAAAATCCATTTGTTCTCCACGGCCTTTCGGTCGTGAGGTAATTCCACCAAGTTCCAAACTTGATTTTCATACATGGATTCCATCTCGGATTTCATGGCTTCTAACCATTTGTTGGAATCCGGGCTCATCATTGCTTCTTCATATGTCGCAGGGTCATCATTTTCATCAACCATGAAATTCATGACAGGATTTCTGTACAACTCGGGATCTGCACGCGTCCTCCTAGACCTGCAAGGTTCGGTAGTACTCTATTTTGGAGTTTCATGATCATTATCATTAGTTACTTCTTCAACTGGTGAAGCCAACTCCGGAACAACTTTCGGCGCTGCGCTACTCGCCATACTTTGAGGAGAAGGTTCAATAACCTCTTCGAGTTCTACTTTTCGACTACTCACGCCTTTCATGAGAAACTCTTTCTCTAGAAGGAATCCATTCTTGGCAACAAAAACCTTGCCCTCGGATCTGTGATAGAAGGAATACCCAATTGTTTTCTTAGGGTATCCTATGAAGACACATTTTTCCGCTTTGGGTTCGAGTTTATCCAGTTGAAGTTTCTTCACATAAACATCGCATCCCCAAACTTTAAGAAATGACAGCTTAGGTTTGTTTCCAAACCATAATTCATACGGTGTCTTTTCAACGGATTTAGATGGTGCCCGATTTAAAGTGAATGCAGCAGTTTCTAGTGCATAACCCCAAAATGACAATGGCAAGTCCGTCAGAGACATCATAGATCGGACCATATCTAATAAAGTACGATTACGATGTTCCGACACACCATTTCGCTATGGTGTTCCGGCATGTGTGAGTTGTGAAACAATTCAACACTCTTTCATGTGAGTGCTAAACTCGTAGCTTAGATACTCACCTCCACGGTCGGACCATAGAAATTTGATCTTTCTATTACGATGATTTTCCACTTCATTCTGAAATTCTTTGAACTTTTCAAATGTTTCAGACTTATGTTTCATCAAGTAGATATAACCGTATCTACTCAAATCATCCGAGTAACAAAATAATTATATCCACCTCGCGCCGACACACTCATTGGACCACATACATCAGAATGTATGATTTCCAATAAATCTGTCGCCCGTTCCATTGAACCGGAAAACAGCGTTCTAGTCATCTTGCCCATAAGACATGGCTCACATGTATCAAATGATTCAAAATCAAGTGATTCCAAAATTCCATCCGAATGGAGCTTCTTCATGCGTTTAACGCCAATATGACCTAGACGGCAGTGCCACATATATGTGAATATATCATCATTAAGTTTAATCCTTTTAGCATCAACATTGTGAATATGTGTAACATTATTATCGAGATCCAAAAGAAATAAACCATTCATCATCGGTGCATATTTCATTCATATAAATGGAACAACCATTGTTTTCGGATTTAAATGAATAACCACTTCGCATCAAACACGATCCAGATACAATGTTCATGCTAATTGCTGGCACCAGATAAAAATTCTTCAAGTTTATTACTAATCCCGACGACAAATGGAGAGGTAGCGTTTCGACGGCGATCACATCAACGCTTGATCCATTGCCGACACGCATCTTAACCTCACCCCTTGCTAGCGGTCGCTTGTTCCACATCCCCTGATTCGAGTTACAAATATTAGAAACTAAACCGGTATCAAATACCTAGGTGCTACTGAGAGCACTAGTCAAGTACACATCAATAACATGTATATCATATATACCTTTGTTTGCCTTGCCGGCCTTCTTGTCTGCCAAATACTTGGGGCAGTTGCGCTTCCAGTGGCCAGTCCCCTTAAAATAGTAGCACTCGGTATCAGACTTGGGTCCAACTCGGGGTTTCTTTTTAGGCACGGCAACTGGCTTGCCGCCCTTACTTTCCTTCCATTTTCCCTTCTTGTCTTTCTTGAAACCAGTGTTCCTATTGATCATCAACACTTGATGTTCCTTTTTGATCTCCACTTCTGCAGTTTTAAGCATTGATAGAAGCTCGGGGAGAGACTTCTTCATGCCTTGCATATTATAGTTCATCATGAAGCTCTTATAGCTAGGTGGCAGAGACTGTAGAACACGATGGATGCCTAAGTCAATGGGAATCGTTATTCCCAAGGACACAAGATTATCGGAGTAACCCGACATCTTGAGTACATGCTCACTAACGGAGCTGTGCTCTTCCATCATGCAGCTAAAGAACTTTTCTGAAGCGGTGTAGCTCTCTACAACAGCATGTGTCTCGAAATTCATTTTCAACTCACCCATTGTATCAAATGCATTGCCGTTTTCGAAATGCTTTCGAAGTTCCGGCTCTAGCCCATACAATATGCCGCAATGAACTAAGTTGTGGTCCTCCTAACGAGTCTGATCGACATTCTTCTCCTCGTCAGGGGCATCCTCAAAAGCTGGGGGGCCTAGCGGCGCTTCTAGCACATATTGCTTTTGTGCAGCAGAGAGGATAATCCTCAAATTCATGGCCCATTCGGTAAAGTTGCTACCGTTCGTTGCAAGTTTCTCTTTCTCCATGAACACATTGAAATTAAAAGCAGGTGGTGCCATCTACAACAAAAATTGTAAAGTTTAGACTAAGTTTATGATAGATTGAGTTCAACTAATCCATATTACGAATGAACTCCCACTTAAAAATGACACCCCTCATGCCTTTTTGGTGATTACATGAACCAAATCCACTACACCAAGTCCGATCATCACGTGAGTCGGTGTAGCTTCAAATGCGAGCATCAAATGGGCATAATATCTACTATATGACTCATGCTTAAACTTTCGGTCCGTGTTCCGAGGCCATGTCTGTACATGCTAGGCTCGCCAAGTTAGAACCTTAGTATTCGCGTGTGTAACTATTTACACCCGATATATGGTCGTGGATCCAAGAACACCCGATCATCACGTGATGTCTTGGAGCGATGAAAACATAATCGGTGCATACTAAAGGAAGAACACATTCTTATCTTGATATTTAAATGAGGGATCATCTTATTATGCTAACAAAGCGCTAAACAAGCAATATAAGATGCTATCAAACATCACATATTTATTAGTGAAATGATATGGTTCCCGCATATGATCTCTATCATGTGCATCGTGGTATGATCACTATCATACCTTTATGTGTAATTCCAAGGTCTATGGAGTTTACACGCTATGTGTGTTGTAAGAGTATCATCTCATACTTCTACTTACAACATCACCATATCATGACACTAGCCCAACAACAATCTAAACTAGACGCCTAATTTATACATTGCAAGTTTTACGTGGATTAGGGCTTTCGAAGATAGAACCGTTCTTACCTATGGACATGAACCACAACGAGGATAACCAAATTGTTGACAACTCGTTGAAAAATAGATATTGACTATAGTAGGAGAGACAGACACCCGCTAACCACTTATGCAAACTAGTTGCATGTCAAGCGTGGAACAGGTCTCATGTGCGAGGACATGTAAAGTTTGTCCGGGCCGCTTCATCCCACTATGCCACCAATATCCAAAATTACAACTAAGGAGCAACAACATGATCATCATTGCTCACATACTCATATGTGTACTACCCGTGTAAAGCATCTACGCATAGATCCGGCTCTGATACCACTGTAGGGTTTGCAGCATAGAAAACAAAAAAATTCCTACGATGGGAACTATGTACCAAGATCTATCTATTAGATACAAACAACGGGCGGATGTATATCCGTAGAGAACATACCCTTGAAGACCGACAAAGCTTAACGAGTTCAACTCGTGGTTGATGTAGACGATCTCTTGCCGATCTCAAGATCGAGAGGAAGTCCTAGCGTGCAAAGCAGCAGCGCATCCGTGCTCGCACACACGTACAAGACACCAAGCAACCTCCGCCTCCTCGCTCCAGCGATGCAGCGGAAGCACAACCCTTTCTTGCCGAATAGCCACCGAAAAAATGTATCTCGCTAGTCCGAGACCATGGGGATAAATTCTAGAGGGGGAGAGAGATCCTTCACGAGGAGGTGTGAGTGAGAAGTGAGGAGAGGGGTGCCTTTTATAGGAGGAGGGGGGAACCCCAAGGGGGTGTCCAGCGCATGGGGGCTGCCCCCTTCCCCTCCCCTCTTCATGTGGGTGGACACTCCACTCACAAAATCCCATTCAAATCCCTCCACTCAAAATCCCACTCAAACTTGCTATTAAATTTCCACCAAATTTAATGCAAACTCTCATTAAATAAAACTCTTTTATTTATTCAGAATTTTGTTAATTACTTTAATGATAAACATTCACATATAACCCCTTTCTAGAATTCTATTTCACATGCATAACCTCTTTATGCAATTTCACCCGAAAACCTGTTTCGGTATCTAGTGAAATAAATTCCTGCGCTTGTTTATTCTTTCGGCATGAAACATTTGCTCCAACTGGATGTCAGTGTCCCTTAAGTGTGTCACCCTATGGTTCGCGAATAATGCGGACATGATCGAGACCCTTCTCCGATCAATAATCAGTAGCGGGACCTAGAGATCCATACTGACTCCCACACATTCAACGATGACTTTCCTCTGATCGTCGGAACCTTTTACGCTTGTATCTTAATCCCTTTGTTTCATGATATATTACATGTCCGAGATTCGATCATCGGTATCTCCATACCTAGTTTGATCTCGTTACTGACATGCACTCTTTTCTTGTTCCCGTGATATAACATTCTAGTGATCAAATCACTTGCTTGCAAGCTAACCAATGTGATATCACCGAGAGGGCCCAGAGTATATCTATCCGTCATCGGGATGAACAAATTCCACTCTTGATCCATGATTCTCAACATAACACTTTAGTAGCTTTGAAGCCATCTTTATAATCACCCAGTTACGGTGTGACGTTTGATGTCAGCAAGAAACTCTTCCGGTGTTAGTGATTGGCATGATCTCATGGTCTAAGGATTAAGATTACTTCGTAAGTTGTTTATAGCAATATAAACTCAATGAATTTGATCGTAATGCTATACTTTAGATGAATGTTCATCACACCATTACACTAATGTTGTGATCTCGTTATTAACAACATCCAATGTCTATGGTCAGGAAACTATGATCATCTTGTTAATCAACGAACTAGTTTATGAGAGAGGCATAACTAGAAACTTTCTGTTTGTTTATTAAACACACATGTATTAACGTTTCCGTATTAATATAATTATAGCATGCAAAATAAACATATATCATATACTTGGAATACACATAATAAACACTTTATTATCGCCTTTCAGGGCATATTCTCTTCACGGCGGTGGCGGATCGCCCCCGCACCAGGCCCGACGGCAGGCGGCGGCTGCACCAATCCCATTGAGGGCCGCACCGGAGGAGGCGGACCCCGGGGAGCGAGGCTGCCACCACGCGAGGGGAGTGGAGACGAGGAAGAGCGAGGCAGGGGCGGAGGCCGTCGCGGCGGAAGGGGCGGCGGCGGCAGCTAGGGCCGGCGCGGCGGCGGATGAGGCGGCGGCGGCTAGGGGTAGGGCAGCGGAAGACGAAATCGTAACCTAATCTGATACCATGTAAAACAATGTGTTTGGGGAACTGCTCAACATCCTAAACATGGGTGCGGGCTATCTCATTATATAGAAGTACCAAGAGATACAGTACAAGTTATATACAGTTATATACAGACATGCTACGTATATACAGTCTAACAGTGCGGATAACAGTGCGGACGGAACGGACGCGGCTCATCACACGTATCAAATCAGCAACGTCGCTCTGGAGTCAAGCTAGTCATGGTCATGGGTGTTTCATCATTAACACACTTCAGCAATTGTCTGATAGTTTCTAGACAGGTCGTTTGGATTATCTGTGTTTGGTTTTGATGTTCTATTTGGGCAGTAGCCTGTTAGTTTCAGACTTCTAATTTCTAGCAAGTTTTTCTTAGTCTGACCATTTGAGTTGTACTGATGGTGTAACTGAGCCTCAGGGCTCCTTTTCTTTCTATCTATAAAATCACGTGCAGTCCTCCTGCATGGTTCGAAAAGAAAAAAGAGATGGCCTCCAAGATACTTCCTCCGTCCCAAAAGATGTCTCAAATTTGTTAAAATTTTAATGCACCTAGTCATTACTTAGGGTTTATGGGGTATATATATATGTATCCAAATTTAGACAAATCCGGAATATTATTTTTAGGAACGAGGAAGTATGAAATATCACTAGTGGAAACAAGGTCTTTTGTTGATCCCGAAAAGGGGCTTTAACACCGGTTCTTCTACGAACCGGTGTTAAAGGGGGGGGCCATACCAGCGTGGCCCCTGCGGCATTAAAGGAGCCCCCCCTTTAACACCGGTTCGTGCCACGAACCGGTGTTAAAGGTCCCTGCACCAGTGGCCCGCGCACCCCCCCCTTTAACACCGGTTCGTGGCATGAACCGGTGTTAAAGGGGGGGGGGGCTATATAAGACACCACCCCAGCCCACACACACCCCACTCTTCCATTCTTTCACATTTTGGAGCCTAGCAAGAGGGTGTGAAGAGTGCTAGTTTGTGTTTTTTTCATATGCACTAGAGGTGTTCGGTGAAATGCCCGAGAGCTCAAAATAAGCTTTCTTGTTGCTCTTTCCGTCTCGGTCGAGGTCGGCAACTATAGTTTCATGTGTCATTGATGTAATATATATATAAATGGTCATCTCCCTATTATTTTTTGATATATACTACATATTAATGCAGATGAATCGGCAATGGATGTACGGTGACCGCCGCACTTCCGAGTACATTACGGGCCTCCAAAATTTCATCGTTGTGGCTAATGCAAACCGTGGTCACAATGGTTTTATGTGCTGTCCGTGTGTTCACTGTCAGAACAAGAAAGACTACTCAAATACCAGAACCATTCACGCCCACCTGCTTCGATCCGGTTTCATGCCCAGCTATAATTGTTGGACCAAGCACGGAGAAAAAGGGGTTGTGATGGAAGACAACGAAGAAGAAGAGGATGATGAAAACTATCATAATATGTATCCTGAATATGATGATAATGCAACGGATGTAGATAATGAAGATCAAGAGGGAGCAGATGGGCCCGCTGATGACGATCTTGGTCGGGCCATTACTGATGCAAAGGAAGAATGTGAAACTGAAAAGGAGAAGGAGAAGCTGGAGCAGATGTTAAAGGATCACAAAACATTGTTGTATCCAACTTGCGAAGATGGCCACAAAAAGCTAGGTGCCACACTGGATTTGCTGCAATGGAAGGCAGAGAATGGTGTGACTGACAGCGCATTTTCAAAGTTGTTGGTAAAAATGAAGAATCTTCTTCCAAGAAATAATGAGTTGCCTGACAGTACATACCAAGCAAAGAAGGTTGTCTTCCCTCTAGGATTAGACGTGCAGAAGATACATGCCTGCATTAATGACTGCATCCTCTACCGCGGTGAGAAGTACGAGAATTTGGATGCATGCCCAGTATGCACTGCACTGCGGTATAAGATCAGACGAGACGATCCTGGCGATGTTGTGGGCGAGGCCCCTAGGAAGAAGGTTCCCGCCAAGGTTATGTGGTATGCTCCTATAATACCACGGTTAAAACGTCTCTTCAGAAATAAAGAGCATGCCAAGTTATTGCGATGGCACATGGAAGACCGTAAGAAAGACACGATGTTGAGACACCCCGCTGATGGGTCACAGTGGAGAAAAGTCGAGCGAGAGTACCCGGACTTCGCACGTGACGCAAAGAACTTAAGGTTTGGTCTAAGTACAGACGGCATGAATCCTTTTGGTGAGCAGAGCTGCAGTCACAGCACCTGGCCTGTGACCCTATGTATCTATAACCTTCCTCCTTGGTTGTGTATGAAGAGGAAGTTCATTATGATGCCAGTGCTCATCCAAGGCCCGAGGCAACCTGGCAACGACATTGATGTACCTAAGGCCATTAGTTGAAGAACTTTTACAGCTGTGGGCCAAACCAGGTGTACGTATGTGGGATGAGCACAAAGGGGAGCCATTTGACCTACGAGCATTGCTTTTCGTAACCATCAATGATTGGCCTGCTCTTAGTAACATTTCAGGGTAGACAAACAAGGGATACAATGCATGCACACACTGTTTAGATGATACTGAAAGTGTATATTTGGATAAATGTAAGAAGGTTGTGTACCTAGGGTATCGCCGATTTCTTCCGAACCTGCATCCAGTAAGAAAGAAAGGCAAGCATTTCAAACGTCTGGCAGAACCCCGGAGGAAGCCTATCCTCCGTACCGGTGAGGAGGTATTTGGTATGGTCAAGGACCTAGAAGTAATCTTTGGAAAAGGTCCTGGCAGTCTATCTGTTCCGAATGACGATGCCAGACACGCGCCCATGTGGAAGAAGCAATCTATATTTTGGGACCTACCCTATTGGAAAGTCTTAGAGGTCCGCTCTTCAATCGACGTGATGCACGTGACGAATAATGTTTGCGTGAACCTGCTAGGCTTTCTAGGAGTGTATGGGAAGACAAAAGATACACCGGAAGCACAACAGGACCAGCAACGTCTGAAGGCCCCTGAAGAGCCTATGCATCCTGAGAACGAGAAGGGTAAACGATGCCACTTAACTCCTGCCAGCTACGCTCTTACCAAAGCAGAGAAGGAAATCTTTTTTGAATGTCTGAGTAGTATCAAGGTCCCGTCTGGCTTCTCGTCGAATATAAAGGGAATAATAAATATGGCAGAGAAAAAATTCCAAAACCTGAAGTCTCATGACTGCCACGTGATTATGACACAATTGCTTCCGATTGCATTGAGGGGGCTTCTACCTGAAAATGTTCGAGTACCCATTGTGAAGCTATGTGCATTCCTCAATGCAATATCTCAGAAGGTAATCGATCCAGAAAGCCTACCAGGGTTACAAACAGATGTGGCCCAATGTCTTGTCAGCTTTGAGTTGGTGTTCCCACCATCCTTCTTCAATATTATGACGCATCTCCTGGTTCACCTAGTAGAAGAGATTGCCATTCTCGGTCCTGTATTTCTACACAATATGTTCCCCTTTGAGAGGTACATGGGAGTATTAAAGAAATATGTTCATAACCGTGCTAGGCCAGAAGGAAGCATCTCCAAGGGCTATGTAACAGAGGAGGTCATTGAGTTCTGTGTTGATTTTATTCCTGACCTTAAGGCAATTGGTGTTCCAGAATCACGACATGAGGGGAGACTGCGTGGAAAAGGCACCCTAGGATGTAAAGCAATGATATGTAGGGACGGGCATTCTCTCAATCAAGCACACTACACGGTTTTACAAAGATCTATCTTGGTTGCCCCGTATATCAATGAACACAAGAATTTAATACGCCTCAAACACCCGGGACAGTTTGATGAATGGATTATAAGTGAACACATGGCGAGTTTTGGCGGCTGGCTGCAAAGACTTCTCACGAATAACACCACTGTTGGGGATCAGCTGTACTTGTTGCCCAGGACACCGTCTTCGACTGTATGTACTTTCCAAGGGTACGAGATAAATGGGAATACATTTTACACGATAGGCCAAGATAAAAAGAGCACCAACCAAAACAGTGGTGTCCGCTTCGATGCAGCAGAAGACAATGGGCAAAAGACCACGTATTATGGGTTCATAGAGGAGATATGGGAACTTGACTATGGACTTAATTTTAAGGTCCCCTTGTTTCGATGCAAATGGGTCAAGCTAACAGGAGGAGGGGTTGAGGTAGACAAGAAGTACGGAATGACAATGGTGGATCTCAACAATCTTATGAAGAACTTAGACGAACCATTCGTCCTAGCCAATGATGTGGCTCAGGTTTTCTATGTGAAGGACATGTCCTCCAGACCAAAAAAAAAGAAAAAAAATGCAAACGAATACATCATATGATGAGCCAAAGCGTCACATAGTTCTTTCAGGGAAAAGAAACATCGTGGGAATCGAGGACAAGACAGACATGTCAGAAGATTATAATAAGTTTGATTAAATTCCGCCCTTCACAGTGAAAACTGACCCAAGCATTCCGTTAAGTAAATAAGATGCTCCATGGTTACGTCTGAAGCGATCATAAGGAAGGGCATATGCCAAGAAGTTCATGCTCATATTATGTAACTCTAGTTCATGTTTTTAATATTAATACATGTCTTGAGTGTTAGTCATGTTTTGTGGATGGACCGGGACTATGAGAAGAAGTTGTCCCGATTCGTACTTACCATTAAGATCTGATCTCCAAACGCGCGCGGTCACATATTAGGGAGTGCCTCTATGACCAGTTTCTTGGAGATGCCGGAGGACTAGGCTCCGTCGGCATCTCCCTGAAACTGGCCGTAGTGGTGTCCCTGCTCTCGAAAACCATCTTGCAGCTTTGTAACTTCTCTAACTAGATCAATACACCAGGGAGCTAACTAATTTCACATATTAGGGAGTGCCTCTATGACCAGTTTCTCGGAGATGCCGGAGGACTGGGCTCCGTCGGCATCTCCCTGAAACTGGCCGTAGTGGTGTCCCTGCCTCAAACTGGCTGGAGGACTGGACTCACAAGGATGCCTATTTATAGTACAAGCAGCTCGACATAGTGTTGACACTTACAAAATAATGTCGACACTCATCCCTATTATTAGTGTTGACTCGTGTTTTGTGCCGGATGGTGTCTACAACCGGGACTAAAGGTTCATCTTTAGTCCCGGTTGGTGTCTCCAACCGGGACTAAAGGTTCATCTTTAGTCCCGGTTGGTGACACCATCCGGGACAAGGTACACGCCGCACGACATAATGTCGACATGCACTCACCCCTATTATTAGTGCTGACTCGTGTTTTGTCCCGGTTGGTGTCTCCAACCGGGACTAAAGGTTCATCTTTAGTCCCGATTGGTGTCTCCAACCGGGACTAAAGGTTCATCCCGCCATTTTTTCCCGCCATTTTTCTTCCCGCCATTTTTCTTCCCGCCAGTTCTTCCCTCCAGTTCTTCCCGCTAGTTCACTATATATATATGTAGGGGGTTGGCCTCCATTGTCATTTCACATCTCTAGACTCATATCTGCAACCTCATCACTCTTTCCCATGGCTTCCACCGTAGCACTAACCCCCAGGGAGGCGAAGGCGCTTTGCGCCTCGAACTACCCCTGCCCGTCGGGCTACTATGTCCCCGTCGGCTGGATGCTGAGCGTCGGAGGCGTGCCGGTTCCTCCTGTCCCTCTAGGTGTGGCGCGCCGGATGGCCATCACGAACCACTACTACTTCGAGCTCACGCCGGAGCAGCGGAGGAATCCCAGATGGCATCCCGACTATTTCCCTACTTGGGAAGCCTTCTTCGTGGATCGGCATGAGAGGGCGCTCGCGAGGCACGAGGAGGACGGCCCACCTCCTCCTAACTTCAACGAGGCCGGCCGTCGGCTATGGTGGCGCGGTCGGACTCTCCAGAGCGTCATGGCCTATGACACTGCCGCCGACTCTAACACCCGTCTGCGCTACCCTTAAGTCCAGCCCACGCGTACTCTCCAGAGGTTCAATTACGGCGACCCCGACGACGACAGCGATGACGGCGGCGGCGAGTACGACGACTACAGTGGCGAGTATTACAGGTGTAGGCAGGAGCATGACTGAATCACTCCAACATTCCGAAACAAGTTCGGCCGATTGTTACTTAATCTGGCCATGTATCTTAATTTTCAGTTCTTTTATGTATCTTAATTTTCAGTTCCAGTTCGGCCAATTGTTACTTAATCTGGCCATGTATCTTAATTTTCAGTTCTTTTATGTATCTTAATTTTCAGTTCCAGTTCGGCTTTATGTAACTGTCTCAAAATGACCTATCTCATTCGAGGTTTCTTGGCTTTCGGGTCAAATGACCAATGTTATGGCTAGAATCAAGGCATAGTTTGCAAGAGGAGTTTTCCTTTTTATCGCACCAAAAAGGCATTTTCCATTTTCCGAGCATAAAAAACGGACGGTTTTGTGAAGCAACCACCAAATGGCTAATTCAAAAAACCACCAACACATTTTTAGGTTCACAATATGCTATTTTATCAAAAAACAATGCAAGTTGAGCGAGGCTTGGTGAGATTCAAGTGTATACAAAAGATGCGACATTTAAATATCCAATCAATTCAAAAATGTTAATACAAAAGATGCGGCATTAAAATATGATTTGATCTAATAAAAATTATTTTTTAGATGCTTAATATTTCTTATGTTCAAAGTTTTAGGATTTAACAATTTATTTTTGTTTGAATTGAATAATCAAAATTTATATGTAAGTGTTTTAATTATTTTAAAAAATTTCATGTAAAGTAAATATAAAATGATTTACATGAATGGATAGATATTATTTTTCTGAAAATTATTATATATTATTCATATTTTTCTGAGTTGAAATGAAAAAGATATGAATTTTCTAAATTCATATCATATTTTTTGAATTAAAAAAGGCCCTTTAATGCATGAAATAAATGCCCCCCTTTAACACCGGTTCCAGGAACCGGTGTTAAAGGGGGGGGCAATTATTTCGTTTCCCGCGCGCACCCCCCTTTAACACCGGTTCGTGGCTGGAACCGGTGTTAAAGGGGGGGGGGGAATAAATACGCGCGCAAACGAATCCCCCCCCTTTAACACCGGTTCCAGCCACGAACCGGTGTTAAAGGGGGGTATTAAATGCGCCCCTTCGCTCCTTTCTTCCCCCCAGAGACAGATCGCGCCACCGCCGCCAGAGCCCCGAACCCCTCGCCGTCGTCCTCGCCACCGAAGCCCTCCAGCCCTCGCCACCGCGTGCGCGCCACCGCCACCGCGCGCGCGCCACTGAAGCCGACGACCGCCACCGCCACCGCGCGCGCGCCACCGAAGCCGACGACCGCCACCGCCACCGCGCGCGCGCCACAGCCGACGACGACGCCGACGCCTCCAAGAACCCCGACGCCGTGGTGAGCTAGCGGACCGCGCCTGGTCGTCCCCTCTGTTTCCTCCCCTTCTCTGTTTCGTCTCCGGTGCCCCCCTTTGCAGGCTGCGCTCTGCCACGTCGCCGGCCGCCTCTGTCCGTCATTGCAGCTGCCCGTCGTCGCCGTGCTCGCCCGTTGCCTCCCCGTGCTCGCCCCCGTGCTCGCCCCCGTGATCGCCCCCATGCTCGCCCCCGTGCTCGCCCCCGAGCAGTTCCTCGCCGGAGCCGGCCTCCCCACGCGAGCTCTCTCGCGAGCGCGTCCACGGATTGGGGCCCTCCGAACAGATGTACCAAGATGAAATCGAACCCCTCCGAACAAATGTACCAAGATGAAATCGAACCCATCCATTGTACTTATTAGTAGTAGCTAGGATCAAATCGGACACGAGGACAGCTTTGACGTGGTAGCTCGCGTCATCGGGTGTGGCGGGCAGGAGCGGCTACGCGAGCGCGTCCACGGATTAGGGCCAATGACAGGGAAGTGGAGGGGATGGGTCAGGGAGGCGGATTCGTCGGAAGGCCCAGGGCCCAGGGCGGTACGGGGACGGCCTCCCCTCTCGGCTGCGGGGGCGGCCTAGGTGGGGTGCAAGCTCCGGTGGTGGCCATGGGGTGCGAGCTCGCGATGCGGCCTAGGTGTGGTGCGAGCTCCGATGTGGCATCCCCCCTCGGTCTGGGGCCTATCTTGGGGACATCCCCTCCACATTGTATCTGTTCTGCCAAGTTGTTTTCCGTCGCTATAATGTTTGCCTCGGCCTCCTCTTTCGAACAACGCCCGTTTTAGGTAGGCCGCATCACGCTACCTCGCGCTCCCTAGGTCGCTCTCCAACGCCGCCAGCCTCCGGTCAGCCACTGTAGCTAGCCCCTCTCATATGCATCCGGGATTTCTCCAAATTAGGGTTTGGACCCCTCGGAACTCGTTTAAAATGATCAAGCATCCTTAGGGTTTTAATTTCATTTGTGTATTTTTGTATGAATAATATGTATATTTGTCTATGAATCCAAGTCCATTTGAATGTTTACACTCTTACTCTAGATAATATTATTGTTTTAGAAACTATGGATCCACTTAGTAGAAACCTTGAAGAAGAAGAAATAATGGAGAACATTATTGATGAGGACACCTCACAATATCTGAACTTGGAGGGACATGATGACGACAGCTCAAGTACTAGTCATGGAGAAGATGAAGACTCCGGTGAACACAATTTAATGGTTACAAAGTCCGGCGAGGTATATGCATTGATTAAGCCTCTGCTGACTTCCACAAACAATCTTCTTCTACATGTATTAATTAACGCTTCTTTCTTCTTTTAGCCCTCTGGATCGACCAGCCAGCAACCATCTTCTTCTATGAAAAAGAGCAAGCGAGGCGCGAGCCAGCGGTTGAAAGATCGTGCAAAGTTCACGATCGAAGCAGTCCGTGTTGATGGCAGGCCGATGGAGCCTAAGAAGGCCGCAGACAAATTTGTACGTCAGGCTGGAGTTCTTGTTAGGGACCAAATCCCAATCACAATTGTTTGTTGTTGGTAAATTTCACCCTTCCGCCAGAGGAGGATGAAAACAACCCGGTTATAAAGGAAAAGGTCAAAGAGTGGACTCTAAAGAAGATGGCTGACGCTTTCCGCAACTGGAAGACAAAATTGAACAAATTTGTCAAATCTGGCGAGACTCCAAATTTCGAAGACGCATATTATGCGAAGATAAGACCTCACTGGCCCGAATTTGAGACATATAAAAAAAGTGCTATAGCTAAAAAGAGGTCAGAAACCAATACGCTTAATGCCCTGAAGAAGGAATATCACCAGAGGACGGGGTCAGGTGGCTACATATCTCAGAGGCCTAAGTGGGAGGAAGCTGAGAAGGCCCTGCGCGAGAGAGGGATCACACCCCAGACAGATGGGTGGGACCTACGTGCAAAGACTTGGTTCTACGGAATCGGGGCAAGGTTGGACCCAGAAACAGGATTGTGTATCTTCCCAACCATCCTTGCCAAACCCGTCACTGAACTCATCACGGCATACGAGGAAACATCCGCCAGGACCTTCCATCCCGACAGAGAGAATGACCAGCTCACACGCGCCATCGGTAAAAAAGAACACCCTGGACATGCACGAGGCACATGGGGTATGACATGGAAGGATGGGTTTGCCGACTGGAGCGACTCTTACAGATGGCGCGGCAGAAAAGAAAAAGAGCGTACAGAGCGGATGACACAGATAGAACATGCACTTGCGGCGCTGCAGGCGCAAGTGAATGCACAACAGAGCCATCAAGCTACCGGCCCATCTCAGCGGCACGAGGAGCCTGCATTGGAAGCTGCCCGTGGCCCAGACTCTGCGCGGAAAAGCAGTGTGGCTTCCACGGAGAACGTGCAGCCCACGCTTGAAATGACGGGTCCTCGATACCCCGTGGATGAGATCACGGAGAGCGAACACGCTGAGCTGCATGTGAGATTAATGGGCTTATCCATTAAGGTGGCTGTCGGCTATGCCTTACCTCCTGTAGCTGGTGGAACTTACCACTGCCGACCGATTCCAGATGGCTATGCTATTGTCGGGGTGGATGAGGTTGTGAAGGAATATGAGGAAGCACAGCTTGACCATGCTACAGGTGAAGGGGAAACTCAACTCAAATTTGCAGTGAAAACAACCATTCTTTGGAAGAAGGAACACATTGTGCTTCCAAATTGGAGGTCACTGGCACCCCCGCCGTCTCCGCAGCGTCAGCAGTCTGAGCCGCTTCAGCTATCTCCTGCGCGGCAGCCATCTCCGGCGCGGCAGCCATCTCCGGCCCGTCAGCCATCTCCTGCGCGGTAGCCATCTCCGGCCCGTCAGCCATCTCCTGCGCGGCAGCCATCTCCGGCCCGTCAGCCATCTCCGGTGCCTCAGCCATCTCCTCAGCGTAAGCGGAAGAGCACTGCCACGAGGAGCATCAGTAGCACTGCCACAAAGAAATCCGCAGGAAACCGTACGCCAAAGAGTTCAAAAAACTACGTCCTGCAGCCTTCCGCCAAGCCATTGCCGGTTTTACCGTGGAATTGCAGCGACGAGGAGACCAATAGGATCTCGGAAGAACAGGTCAAGAAATTCTTTGCACCTAGACGGGCCGAGCCAAAGGAGAAAATAGATCCGGCGGTGGTGGAGAAGTTTTACAATAATCTTTTGAAACCTGAAACCCCACTTGTGCCGGACTACGAGCGCCAGATTTTGAAGGCGGATGCAAGGCGCCGTAGGGAGACTGAAAGTAGCAGTCGTGAGACACCCCAGAAAACAGTTCCCATGCTCGGAGAGCAGGAAAACCAATCATGTGCCCCGCTCCAAATGTTCGACACACGAGACGCTCCTCCCGTAAATGATTACGAGGCAGAGCTACAAAGAAAGGCCAATGAGATGGAGATGACTTACATTGCATACTTGAACGTCATGGGAGACAACTTGCCCAAATGCGATGCCAACCCCATACAGCCATGGAAGTATGGGAAGAATCTCATCAAGAAAGAGGAGCTCAAGACTCTACCAACAAAGATGCGAAAGTTGCACAAGTGGTACCTTCATTTCTGCAAGACGAGAAAGGTAGAATGGATCACGGCGCATATAAGAGATGATATTTTCTTCTGCGGAGATGACGCGATTGACTTCAACATTCAAGACTTGCATTTTCTATTCAATCAGAAGGAACTCGACAAAGCTGCCATCAGCCTTTATTGTGTGTAAGTACTATTTCTATAATTTATATCTCATCTCATTCACTTTATTAATTGCATGTATATATATATGCTCACCATATATGTATATACTATTATGCAGGAAAAAGGTTATGGAATGCAGGAAAGGAGGCCCTTTTGACATTGGGTTCGTTGACCCAAATAGAGTTCATGAAGAAGTGGTAGAAACCAAACCCGGGCAAACAGAAGATTACTTGCTAACGTCTTTACTGAGACAACAAACCAAAAGGGAAATACTATTGCCTTACAACTTCTCGTGAGTACTGTTACCCTCTCTCTTGTACACATTCTATTTCAGCTTACTCGATGTTAAGTGTAACTGATGATGAGTTATGCGTGCGTAGGTTCCACTTTATTCTGCTAGTCATTCAACCCGAATCAGGAAAAGTCCTTGTCATGGACTCGTTACGAAAAGAAAAAGAGATATGGTCAAACTTTAGAGAGATGCTCCAGAGGTAATTTCAATCATATTATCGCACTAGATCGGCAACTTTCGTGACAATAAGTAATTATTTACTCCTTTATCCATTTTCTTTGTCGGACAGGGTTTGGAAAAGGTTCACGGGCAGGGCCGTGGGTGAATGGTCAGAAGAACTAAAATTTGTAGACCAAAATGTAAGTAATACTAGCTAGCTTCCAAATCCATTATATCATGCTTTATTGATTATTATTTTGATTGAACTCTCTATTCTCGTAAAGTGCGCGCATCAGGGACACGGCAATAACTTATGTGGGTACTATGTTTGCGAATTCATTCGCAACACGATATGTGCGACGGGCCAAGCCGCACTAGAACAACTTAGAGTAAGTAAACAAAGTCCACAACATTATTTTATTACCATCAATTGTGTTGAGTTTTATTCTTATATATATATATATATTGACGGCCCATTCTTCATATATATTCAGATCGAACGGATGCGGGACCAACTCCTACCATTTGAACGCATACGAGCCATTCAAGAGGAATTGGCGGGGTTCATACTTGATGAGGTCGTCACGCCTGGCGGAGAACTCTTTAGATATCCACCAAAATGAACGATGACGATGTATGTGCCGATGACGATGTATGTGCTGATGACGATGTTTGTGTATAATAATAGTTGCTTAATTATTCATGTACTCGTATGTACCGATGACGATTTATGTGTATACCGCTCCCGATCGATTCCCCCTCGCTTCCCCCCCCCCTCCCGCAGAAATACGCCCAGAACGAAGCAGAGGCAGAAGTCTGCCGCGGCAGAGATTTAGGCCGTTTTCCTGCCGCGGCAGGAAAACGGCCTAAATCTCTGCCGCGGCAGAAGAACCTTTAACACCGGTTGCAGATACGAACCGGTGTTAAAGGGGGGGGGGGGGGAGGGGGGCTGAGGCCTGCGGCAGCCCCACGTGAGCCACCCTTTAACACCGGTTCGTATAAGAACCGGTGTTAAAGGCCCCCCCCTCTAACACCGAACCCTCAACAGCGGTTGGGGAACCGCTGTTAGAGGGCCCTCCCAACCGGAGTTAAAGGGGGGGCTCTGCACTAGTGTATGGAGCAGTGAACACTAGAACACCACACTCTACGTAGGACAATAATAATGGGAGTTCATCTTGATGTGATGCTCGCGTGCCCCGTCATGGTCCATGAAGAGTGGGAGGGGAGAGCTCCTTTTCTATTCATGGAACTCTTAGATTCATCTTTTCTATTCTTAACTCCATTCTTAGAGTAGAAGGTGGGGGCTAGATATATGCATGCTGGGTTAGCAGAGACAGCACGCAAGTCTTTTATTAACCACATCTCAACCTCTTTGAGCCGTTCGATCGGCCAGGCCCAGGCTAGCCCCACCCTTCCTTTAGACCATGGCTCGCAACTTGCCATAGTTATCTATAGGAACCTTTATCTAATCTATCCGAGGTAATTCGGCACTCTTCTCAGTCGTCTTACGTTCAAAAAATGGAAGTTTACACTCATGGCATGCCCAGATCAAATCGTAATGTTTGTACCTCGAAGAAAAACCCAGTCACAGTTATGAGTTCAGGCTGCCATCTTCTCACAGATACAGGGAACTGATCAATCTCGATCATGATCGACCGTGGAGAGCCAACAGTTTCTGATCCAGGACCAGGCGACTACTGTTGAGTTGAGCCAGAAAGTCATGGTGTTCTTGCGAGGGAAATAATGAAGTAGGGTCGTTGGACTGCATGGAGATGGGAAAGGAGTCGACGATCAGATCGAGAATGAATAATTCAGAACGCTATTGCTTGCTTCCGTGCAACAGATGGATGAATCTACCAAAACAGGGCGATGGGAGACGAACTGTGCGCGGGAGAGGGGCCTACCGCTAGTGCTGCTACTCCCACAGAACAAAGCAAATGCTGGAAACTGCTGAAATATAGGCGGAAAACGTGGGGTTGGAGTACGACCGAAGATGTCTTCAGAAAAGTCAATTTTTAAAGTTTCAGAAAAGTCTTCTTTTTTACATACACGAAGATGATCTCTATGAATGTAGAATCTTGTTGGAAAAAATAGGTTGGAGGCGTTAATATTTTTGTTTTGGTTATCACATTTGTGCTTTTTGTGCATGTTGCAAATAGAACATATTTGACGAAACTTTGCAGGTGCATTAAGACAGAAAAAAAATCCACATGTAGCCTATTTTTCCGATTTTTTCAAGCAAATAAAATATAGTATTTACTCTCTCTGTCCCAATGCGTGTTTAAAAATTATACCATTAGAAATGTAATTTTAATATTAAATCAAGAGTAAATTCCATATTTTACCCCCTAGTTTACCATTTGTGACACTAATTACCCAATTTAGCAGTAATTTATTCAGCTTACCCCATTTAGCGAAAGTTGTGTCAATTTTTACCCCTTCTAGTTTTTTAACCTATTCTGTTAGGATTGACCCAGTAACCATGTCCATGTGGTGTGCCACAATGTAAGTGTGATCTTGCCAGGTGATTTTTATTTAGCGACATCACGTCAAGCTGATGGATTCCCTCCTTGGTATCACGACCTGTACAAAGCTAGCTAACTGATTGGTTCTTTGGATAAGCTAGCTAGATAGTCTGATCAATTTTGTGGTGGAATTAAGCTCGCCCTGCATAGCGCACAGACCAGTACTCATCAATGTCGTCGTCGCCGACTCGCCGTGTACGTTGTTGGATTGACTGAGAATGAGAGAATTAAAGGCATGGATGCTAGCTAAATTGGGATGTAATTGGATTGATATACCACCAACAAAAGTATGTTGCGCTGTTGCTACAATTCCCTCAGCTGCCACACACAAACTTTGGATCCACTGCCAAACATGTAGTTCTTGATGTCATTGCCGCTGGTCAGGCATGATACCAGCGCGCTCGCTCTGTCCGGCGGACAAGCCCAGAACCTCACTGGTAGGCATTTCTCAGCGGTGCAATGCTGTCTTCTGCAAGAGGAACGGCTGCTACATTCTCACATGATACCTTAGTATCCAAATCTGATAAAACAGGGAAGTAGAATAATAGAAGGGGTAAAAACGGGCACAACTTTCGTTAAATGGGGTAAAAGGGATGAATAATTGGTAAATAAGGTAATTACTGTCAGAAATGTCAAACTTGGGGGTAAAAAGTGGAGTTTACTCTTAAATCAATGATATAACATTCATGACCTATAATCCATATTTTGTTGGTCAAGTCTATGGTTAAACTTAGACCTCGGAAACCATGCCAAAACCTAAATACGCATATGGACGGTGGGAGTATCTATGATGTAACTTATAAAAAACATGTTGGAGTGCTAATTAATAACGAGTTAGATATAAGGTAAAGATACAATAAAATTATGTATTTCTATTGATGGTATACATAACACATAAGGGATAATATAGAGGCAAATTAAGTGTGACAGTTATTGCTGGCATGGACAAATAACTTACCGAACTAACCTAAGTCCACATTGAGTGTAAATACAAGCCATCTTCCTACAATGTGTGCAATAAATTTTTATAAAGTTAGATGAATTTATATGCAGAAAAATAGTTTATTTTCTTTGTATATCATCTTTTATCATTTGTTTATAATCTCACATCAGCATATTGCTATGACAATTTAATGTCAAAGTTGTGTACGAGGCCTTACTAGAATCATAAATTTAATTGTAATAATATCTAGTAAATCTAGCCGTGCAACAACCCGCTGGCCACTTTACCAGCTATATACTAACAAAGATACATCGGCCAGCGATAAAATCAAGAAGATCGTACGACCTCACGAGTGTACCTATGTGGAGTACGTGATTTGTTTGTTTGGTTGGTGTACCACCTTCTATTCGTCATGCAACCTCTCCATGGTCCGATCCTCGCCTCCAGCGGCCCTCTAGATCTTTGTATGCCTCCTCAAAGGACTTGCCTTTAGAGGGGGCTGCTGGATGAGTTTCGGTATGGAGCCTCAATTTGGTAGGGTATTGAGTTTGGAGAGACAGATGGTTGGCGATGAAACCCTCGGGTGCCTCTCCCTTCCTTGGACACGGTGTTGAGGATTCTGTAGGGGTTCGTAGCACGGAAAACAAAATTTTTCTATCGCATACAAACAAACAAGCCAAGATCTATCTACTAGATTGTAACAACGAGTCGATGGAATAACTTACCCTCGAAGATTCCAAAGCGTTTAACGAGAGCAGATTCTCGTGGGTGATGTAGTCGTACTCTTCCCGATCTCAAGATCGCGTAGACGATCCTTCCGGCGCTGCGTTCCGGCAGCGCTCCCGCAGTCGGTCACACGTTCGGTACTCGACGAAGACCTTCCTCTCCCTTGTTCCAGCAGGCAGCGGAGGTTGTAGCACTCTCCTCGTGATTCCGGCAGCACAACGGCGTGGTACCGGAAGTAGAGGGGAGATCCCGCAGGGCTTCGCCTTAAGCCGGAGCGAGTATGGTGGATTATGAGAGAGGGCTATTAGTGGTCTAGAGATTAGACACACCAATTAGAAGGCTCTAAACCGCAGGCTAAAGCAATTAGAAGCTCTAAACCAAAACGGCTCTAAACCGGAGATTAGAGGTAGAAACTTGTGTGTCTAGAGGAGGGGGCCCTGCCCCTCCTTTTATAGGTGGGGAGGCGCGGCCAGGGGAGGGGAGTCCCTCCCCAAGTCGGCCTTGGGTGGCGCGCCGGCTTGGGGAGGAGACTCCTCCCTCAAGTCGGTTCCCAACTCCTCTTGCTTGTTTCCCACAGTTTCTTGTTTTAGCCGTTTGACTTTCAAACTGGACATTTGACTTTTCTGTTTTAGGATTCAATTTAATCCTTTATTTGGGACAGCAAGAACACTTAGTACATGATGCAATCATTCCAATATATAATTACACATTCATGTACCCCTCCCCCCTCCCGGAGTGCCGGACATTCCGGAACCTTCTAGAACATTCACCGAAATCATTTCCGAACTCCGAAACGGGACTTTCTTTATATGAATCTTATTCTCCGGACCATTCCGGATCACCTCGTGATATCCCGGATCCCATCCGAGACTCCGAACAACATTCGGTCTCTTTCTCATAATACCATAACTACTCAAAACAACGCCGAATCCTTAAGTGTGTCTCCCTACGGTTCGTGAATTATGCGGACATGATCGAGACACTTCTCCGAACAATAACCAATACAGGAATCTGGAAATTCATATGGCTCCCACATATTTCTACGATTACTTTGCGATCGAATGAACCACTTACATACGATACCAATTTCCCTTTGTCTCACGATATGTTACTTATCCGAGGTTATGATCGTCGGTATCTCTGCATACCTAGTTCAACCTCGTTACTGATAAGTACTCTTTTCTCGTTCCCGTGATATGTGATCCCTTGTGAGCCAGTCACATGCTTGCAAGCTAATTGGATGACATTTCACCGAGAGGGCCCAGAGAATATCTATCCGTCATATGGATGGACAAATCCCACTCTTGATCCATGTGTCTCAACCAATACTTTCCGAACACTCAATGCCACCTTTATAGCCACCCAGTTACGGTGTGGTGTTTGATGTCATCAAAGCATCCATCCGGTAAAGGTGATATGCATGATCTCATGGTCGAAGGAATTAGGTTACTATGTATCATAAAGCATATAGCAATTGAACTATTGAAATGACTTGATCTTTATGCTACGCTTATCTATAGGAGTATGTCCACCATATCATTCTCCTAACGATATGATCTTGTTGTTGATAACATCTCAATGTTCATGATAGGGAAACCACAATCATTTATCAACCAACAAGCTAGTGAAGTATAGAGGCTATACTAGGGACTTCAAATTAAGTTTACAAATCACACAAGTATTAATGTTTCCCTGTTAATACTATTATAGCATGAATGTAAACATTTATCATAAACACAAAGATATAATAATAACTACATTTATTATTGCCTCTAGGGCATATCTCCAACAGTCTCCCACTTGCACTAGAGTCATCTAATCTAGATTACATGGTAATATACCGAACACCCATGGCAGTTTGGTGTTGGTCATGTTTTGCCCTCGGGAGAGGTTTAGTCAACGGATCCGCCACATTCAGATCTGTGTGTACTTTGCAAATCTTTATATCCCCATCCTGGATATGTTCTCGAATAGCGTGAAAACGTAGCTTGATATGCTTCAGCTTCTTGTGTGACCTTGGTTCTTGCGCATTGGCTATGGCGCCCATGTTATCACAGTAGATAGACATTGGGTCCAACGCACTAGGAACCACACCCAGCTCTGTAATGAACTCTTTCATCCATATCGCTTCTTGTGAAGCCTCCGAAGCAGCCATGTATTCCGATTCAGTTGAAGATCTCGCCACAACGCTTTTCTTTGCACTCCTCCAGCTAACTGCTGCACCATTCAAAATAAATACGTATCCAGATTGTGATTTAGAATCATCCGGATCGGTGTTCCAACTAGCATCGGTGTAACCATTAACAACGAGCTGTTCATCACCTCCATAAGAAAGAACCATATCCTTAGTTCTTCTCAAGTACTTAAGGATGTTTTTGACCGCTGTCCAATGATCCACTCCTGGATCACTTTGATATCTGCTAGTTAAACTAACAGCATATGCAATGTCGGGTCTAGTACATAGCATGGCATACATTAGAGATCCTATGGCTGATGCATAGGGAGTCTTACTCATCCTTTCTCTATCTTCTGCCGATGTCGGACTTTGAGTTTTACTCAAGGTCGTATTGGGCAACATGGGCAAGAACCCTTTCTTGCTTTCTTCCATTCCAAACCTCTTTAGAACTTTGTCCAAATATGTACTCTGTGACAATGATATTTGGCGTTTCGATCTATCTCTATAAATCTTTATGCCTAATATGTAAGCTGCTTCACCAAGATCCTTCATTGAAAAACTATTATTCAAATATTCTTTGACACTATTAAGAAGGTCTACATCATTCCCAATCAACAATATGTCATCCACATATAGTATTAAGAATGCTACAGAGCTCCCACTCACTTTCTTGTAAATACAAGCTTCTCCATAAGTTTGTATAAAACCAAAACTTTTGATTACCTTATCAAAACGTTGATTCCAACTTCGGGATGCTTGCTTCAATCCATAGATGGACCGTTGAAGTTTGCATACCTTGTTAGCATCTTTAGGATTGACAAAACCTTTGGGTTGCATCATATACAACTCTTCATCAATATCTCCATTGAGGAATGCTGTTTTGACATCCATCTGCCATATCTCATAATCATAATATGCAGCGATTGCTAACATAATACTCACAGACTTTAGCTTCGCTACCGGTGAGAAAGTCTCATCGTAGTCAACTCCTTGAATTTGTCGAAACCCTTTTGCGACAAGTCGAGCTTTATAGACAGTAACATTACCATCAGCATCTGTTTTCTTCTTGAAAATCCATTTGTTCTCGACAGCCTTTCGGCCATCCGGTAAGTCCACCAAAGTCCATACTTGGTTTTCGTACATGGATCCAATCTCGGATTTCATGGCTTCTTGCCATTTATTGGAATCTGGGCTCATCATCGCTTCCTCATATGTCTCGGGGTCATCGGTGTTGTCCACCAACATGACACTCATAACGGGATCATACCAATCTGGAGTGGTACGAGTTCTCGTTGACCTCCGAGGCTCTGTAGCAACTTCAACCGAAGTTTCATGATCACCATCATTAGCTTCCTCTCTAATTGGTGCAGGCACCACAGGAACTTCTTCCGGTGCTGCGCTACTCGCAATTTCGAGAGAAGGTTCGACAACCTCGTCGAGTTCTACTTTCCTTCCAGTCACTTCTTTCGAGAGAAATTCCTTCTCTAGAAAGGATCCATTCTTGGCAACGAAGATTTTGCCTTCGGATCTATGATAGAAGGTATACCCAATAGTTTCATTCGGGTATCCTATGAAGACGCATTTTTCCGCTTTGGGTTCAAGCTTGTCCGGCTGTAACTTCTTTACATAGGATTCGCATCCCCAAACTTTAAGAAACGACAATTTAGGTTTCTTCCCAAACCATAATTCATACGGTGTCGTTTCAACGGATTTAGATGGTTCCCTATTTAAAGTGAATGCGGTTGTTTCTAATGCATAACCCCAAAATGATAGCGGTAAATCTGTAAGTGACATCATAGAATGAACCATATCTAAGAGAGTTCGATTACGACGTTCGGACACACCATTACGCTGTGGTGTTCCCGGCGGTGTCAATTGTGAAAGTATTCCGCATTTCTTCAAATGCTCGCCAAACTCGTAACTTAGATATTCACCTCCACGATCAGAACGTAGAAATTTAATCTTCTTGTTACGTTGATTCTCTACCTCACTTTGAAACTCCTTAAACTTCTCGAAAGTTTCGGACTTATGTTTCATGAAATAGATATACCCATATCTACTCAAGTCATCCGTGAAGGTAAGAACATAACGATAACCACCGCGCGATGCTACACTCATTGGACCACACACATCGGTATGTATAATTTCCAATAAGTCCGTAGATCGCTCCATCATACCAGAAAATGGAGTCTTAGTCATTTTTCCCATCAGACATGCTTCGCATCTTTCAAGTGATTCAAAATCAAGTGATTCAAGAAGTCCATCGGAATGGAGTTTCTTCATACGCTTCACTCCAATGTGACCAAGACGACAGTGCCACATATAGGTCGAATTATCGCTTGATTTCAAACGTTTAGCCTCAATGATGTTGATATGTGTATTTCCACTATCGAGATTCAATAAGAATAGACCATCTATCAAAGGTGCATGTGCATAAAACATATTACTCATATAAATCGAACAACCATTATTCTCTGATTTAAACAAGTAACCGTCTCGCAATAAACAAGATCCCGATATAATGTTCATGCTTAACACAGGCACTAAATAACAATTATTTAAGTATAAAACTAATCCCGATGGTAGATGAAGGGGTAGCGTGCCGACCGCGATCACATCAACCTTTGATCCGTTTCCCACGTGCATCGTCACCTCGTTCTTCGCTAGCTTCCGTTTATTCTGCAGCACCTGTTTCGAGTTACAAATATGAGCAACCGAACCAGTATCAAATACCCAGGCACTACTACGAGTACTAGTGAGATACACATCAATAACATGTATATCAGATATACCTTTCTTCTTGATGTTGCCGTTCTTCAAATCCGCCAAGTACTTTGGGCAATTCCGCTTCCAGTGACCTTCTCCCTTGCAGTAAAAGCACTCAGTATCAGGCTTAGGTCCAGCCTTGGTCTTCTTCGCCGGCGTGGTAACTTTCTTACCACCCTTCTTGAAGTGTCCCTTTTGCTTAGACTTGCCTTTCTTGAATTTGGTGGTCTTATTGACCAACAACACTTGGTGCTCTTTCTTAATCTCCACTTCTGCAGATTTCAACATGGCAAAGAGTTCTGGCAACGTCTTGTTCATGTTCTGCATGTTGTAGTTCATCACAAAGTTCTTGTAACTTGGTGGTAGTGATTGGAGGACACGGTAAATCCCCAAAGCATTAGGAATCACAATACCCAAGCTTTGAAGTTTGTTTGCGTGCCCTGACATCTTAAGCACATGCTCACTGACGGAGCTGCCCTCTTCCATTCTGCAGTTAAAGAACTTTTCAGAAGCTTCATAACTTTCAATTGCCGCATGAGTCTCAAAAATCAATTTGAGATCCTCGACAATATCATATGGGTCTGAATCCTCAAACCTTTTCTGAAGCTCCGATTCCAAACCATACAAGATAGCACACTGAACTATGGAGTACTGATTCTTCCGAGCGAGGTAAACATTCTTTACTTCATCGGGAGCATCATCTGCAGGTGGGTCACCCAGCGGTGCATCCAACACATAGGTCAAATTACCAGCTGTGAGGACAATCCTCAAATTGCGGAACCAATCCGCGAAGTTGCTTCCATTGTTTTTCAACTTTTCTTTCTCTAGGAACGCATTAAAATTGATGGTAGGGGCTGCCATTGATCTACAACATATTTGCAATAGTTTAGACTAAGTTTATGACAAATTGAGTTCAAATTAATTAATGAAATTAAACTAGGTGAACTCCCACTCAAAACAATATCCCTCACATTTTTTTAGTGATCACACGAACCAAATCCACCATATCAACACCGATCATCACGAGAGTTGATATAGTTTCAATGGCGAACAATCGACATGTTCATCATATCTACTATATGATTCATGCTTTACCTTTCGGTGATCCGTGTTCCGAGACCATGTCTGTACATGCTAGGCTCGTCAAGATCAAACCTTAGTTTCTGCATGAGCAAATCTGGCTTGCTCACGTTGTATACACTTGCAGAATCTAGCACACCCGATCATCACGTGGTGCTTCGAAACAACAAGCTTTAGCAACGGTGCTAACTAAGGGTGAACACTTTATGATTTGAAATTGATGTGCATGAGGGATCATCTTATAATGCTACCGTCGTCTACTAAGCAATACAAGATGCATAAAGGATTAACATCACATGCAATTCAATATATATATGATATGATATGGCCTTTCTTCTTTGTGCTTCCGATCTCCATCTTCAAGCACGAACATGATCTCCATCATCACCGGCATTGCATCAAGGTCAATGACGCTTCTTCATGGTTGTCGTCCACCGGCTTCAACTATTACAACTACTTTGAATAGACACGCGGGTCTTAACATAAATTAAGGACAACCATATGGCTCCTGCCGGTTGCCAACTTACAATAAGGAACATTGCATACATCAAATATAATCACAATTATGGCCATATCACATCACTGCACACCCCTGCAAAACAAAGTTAGACGCTTCTACTTTCTTTGCATATTTTACGTGGTTTGGGGCTTTCAATAAGTGTCGTTCTAACTTACGAACAAGAACCACAACATTGATACTAGCATTGTTGATCACCCGTTGTAAATTGGATCTTAACTATGCTAGGAGAAACAGGCACCCGCAAAGCCACTTATGCAATACAAGTTGCATGTCAAGCGTGGAGCAAGTCTCATGAATGATGTCATGTAAGGTTAGCCCGGGCCGCTTCATCCCAACATACCGCAAGATGCAAAGTACACAAGAAGTAATCGACAATAAAAGCATCAACGCCCACAATGACCATTGTGTTCTACTCGTGCAACAGATCTACATATAGACACGGCTCTGATACCACTGTAGGGGTTTGTAGCATGGAAAACAAAAATTTTCTATCGCATACAAACAAACAAGCCAAGATCTATCTACTAGATTGTAACAATGAGTCGATGGAATAACTTACCCTCGAAGATTCCAAAGCGTTTAACGAGAGCAGATTCTCGTGGGTGATGTAGTCGTACTCTTCCCGATCTCAAGATCGCGTAGACGATCCTTCCGGCGCTGCGTTCCGGCAGCGCTCCCACAGTCGGTCACACGTTCGGTACTCGACGAAGACCTTCCTCTCCCTTGTTCCAGCAGGCAGCGGAGGTTGTAGCACTCTCCTCGTGATTCCGGCAGCACAACGGCGTGGTACCGGAAGTAGAGGGGAGATCCCGCAGGGCTTCGCCTTAAGCCGGAGCGAGTATGGTGGATTATGAGAGAGGGCTATTAGTGGTCTAGAGATTAGACACACCAATTAGAAGGCTCTAAACCGCAGGCTAAAGCAATTAGAAGCTCTAAACCAAAACGGCTCTAAACCGGAGATTAGAGGTAGAAACTTGTGTGTCTAGAGGAGGGGGCCCTGCCCCTCCTTTTATAGGTGGGGAGGCGCGGCCAGGGGAGGGGAGTCCCTCCCCAAGTCGGCCTTGGGTGGCGCGCCGGCTTGGGGAGGAGACTCCTCCCTCAAGTCGGTTCCCAACTCCTCTTGCTTGTTTCCCACAGTTTCTTGTTTTAGCCGTTTGACTTTCAAACTGGACATTTGACTTTTCTGTTTTAGGATTCAATTTAATCCTTTATTTGGGACAGCAAGAACACTTAGTACATGATGCAATCATTCCAATATATAATGACACATTCATGTACCCCTCCCCCCTCCCGGAGTGCCGGACATTCCGGAACCTTCTAGAACATTCACCGGAATCATTTTCGAACTCCGAAACGGGACTTTCTTTATATGAATCTTATTCTCCGGACCATTCCGGATCACCTCGTGATATCCCGGATCCCATCCGAGACTCTGAACAACATTCGGTCTCTTTCTCATAATACCATAACTACTCAAAACAACGTCGAATCCTTAAGTGTGTCTCCCTACGGTTCGTGAATTATGCGGACATGATCGAGACACTTCTCCGAACAATAACCAATAGAGGAATCTGGAAATTCATATGGCTCCCACATATTTCTACGATTACTTTGCGATCGAATGAACCACTTACATACGATACCAATTTCCCTTTGTCTCATGATATGTTACTTATCCGAGGTTATGATCGTCGGTATCTCTACATACCTAGTTCAACCTCGTTACTGATAAGTACTCTTTTCTCGTTCCCGTGATATGTGATCCCTTGTGAGCCAGTCACATGCTTGCAAGCTAATTGGATGACATTTCACCGAGAGGGCCCAGAGAATATCTATCCGTCATATGGATGGACAAATCCCACTCTTGATCCATGTGTCTCAACCAATACTTTCCGAACACTCAATGCCACCTTTATAGCCACCCAGTTACGGTGTGGTGTTTGATGTCATCAAAGCATCCATCCGGTAAAGGTGATATGCATGATCTCATGGTCGAAGGAATTAGGTTACTATGTATCAGAAAGCATATAGCAATTGAACTATTGAAATGACTTGATCTTTATGCTACGCTTATCTATAGGAGTATGTCCACCATATCATTCTCCTAACGATATGATCTTGTTGTTGATAACATCTCAATGTTCATGATAGGGAAACCACAATCATTTATCAACCAACAAGCTAGTGAAGTATAGAGGCTATACTAGGGACTTCAAATTAAGTTTACAAATCACACAAGTATTAATGTTTCCCTGTTAATACTATTATAGCATGAATGTAAACATTTATCATAAACACAAAGATATAATAATATCTACATTTATTATTGCCTCTAGGGCATATCTCCAACAGATTCTTCGCTTCTATCCCATTCTCGATCGTGTGGTTGTGGGTGGTTGGGCCATGACAAAAAATGATGTTATTCCCTCCTTGGAGGCTTCACTCTAGAGTCCTAACCTATACAATGGTTCTTCTTGTTTTGCTGCTTGTGATACTCGTGTGCTGGTGGCAGTGAGATCAAGACGATGGCTCCATGGGGATCCCGACGAAGGCTAGGGCTTGATCCGGCAAAGTCGTACTCTCTATAGTTCATGGAGGAGAAAGGCCTCTAGCCTAGGACACATGCATTTTTATGTTTATTTATTGCTTGTTGTAGTCACTTTGTATGTTGTTTGGGCCTTGTCTTGCTCTCCATTATGAGGTTTATATGGAAACTGGTATTCCCAGCATTGCTCGGTGTTTGTACTATCGGTTGTTCGGGGTTAAGCTAGATAGGAGTTCTCTATTAAGAGCCTGTTCAGAATCGCTCCTGCCTCCAAACTCTGCTCGCGGAGCGGGCGGAGTGGCCCCAAACACGCCCACTCTGCGGATCTGCATCGACGGAGCGCTGTGGCATTTTTATTGGAAACACAGAGCGAGTGTTTGGCTGATCCACGGAACAGGAAAACAGGGAGCGGCTGGAAATTATGCTGCATGCGAAGCGGTACCTAGACATTTATCTGTTCCGCATCCTCACTCTCCCAAGCACAGAACCTGAGCGCCTTCTCCCGGATTCACGACCACCAACACTCGATTTATGACCGCTGCCGCAAAAATGAAACCGACAGCGAAGCAATTGACCAGTCCACCGCACGAATCGGACATTACCGGCCGCCAGGAGCTTACGGCCAGCAGGGAATTGAGCATCTGCTAGCATCCGCTGCTTGGAGCCCAACGCTGACGCTAGGAGCCCAAGCGAAGGGCTCGCCGTCGCCAGCCGCAAGGCATCCCCGTTGACACAAAGGCTCTCCACCACCTCGCTGCATCCACGGTATATCCCCATCAGCCTTCAACTGCCACCAAGATCTACTGAAAAAAGTTCATAGCAGGCTGGATCGGTTTTTACCACCTGAAAGGGCTCCATCTGGCACTAATGGGCTGCCAGCCCATGCTCTCAAGGAGTGGAGCGTTGTTGGAGATATGCCCAAGAGGCAATAATAAAGTGGTTATTATTATATCTTCATTTTATGATAAATGTTTACGTACCATGCTATAATTGTATTAACCGAAAACATTAATAGTTGTGTGATTTGTAAACATAAAAGAGTCCCTAGTAAGCCTCTTGTTAAACTAGCTTGTTAGTTAATATTGAAGGGTTTCGCGGCATAGTAAATCAAAATTTTCTACGGATGCGAACAGAGGGAAAGCCAAGATCTAATCTAGGAGATGCAATCAACGAGAGAGATTGGATTAGATCTTCATACCCTTGAAGATTCGCACAGCGGAACGTTCGTCGGAACGTGGGTGATGTAGTCGTACTCGCTTCTCCTCCTCGCGATCCGATCCGATCTAGCACCACAAGTGGCGGTGCCTCTGTGAGATGCACACGTGCAGCACCTCGACGTCTCCTCCTTCCTCGGACCAGCAAGTATGGTGGAGAGATAGATTGGATCTACAACACGACGGCGTGGTGTATATGGTGGAGAATTTCTGCAGCAGGGCTTCGCCTACAAACAGTCGGGAGGGAGAGAGGAAAGCTAGCAAGGCGGCTAGGGTTTGGAGGAGAGGTGTGGGGGGTTGGTGCGCCCCCACCCCTCTTTATATAGAGGGGGGGGGGCGCAGCCCTAGCCCCTCCCCCAAGCCCAAAGGATAAGGAGTGGGGGGCATGGACTCTCCCCTCTTCTAGAAACCCTATCTCTAGTTTAAACGATTTAAACTCTCTAGCATCGGCTGGGCCCTATGGGGCCTTGTGCCCCTGGCCCAATGCGGCCAGGACACTCCCTCATAGGCCCATGCCCCCTCCCGGAAGGTGGGGCCACGTTGGTCCCCTTCCGGAAGGTTCTAGAAGCTTCCGGTACAATACCGATTAACCCGGAACAATTCCGAACTCCAAAAACTGCACTGCCTTATATGAATCTTATTCTCCGGACCATTCCGGAACCTCTCGTGATGTCCCAGATCCCATCCGAGACTCCGAACAAAAATTCATAAACCAATTATCCAATCTATCCTAGCGTCGAGATACGTTAAGTGTGTGACCCTGCGGGTTCGAGAATATGCAGACATGATCTTCTATCAATAATCAACAGCGAGGTCTGGGCACCCATATTGACTCCCACACATTCATCGATGATCATATCAGATGAACCACGATGCCAGGATTCAATCAATCCCATATATATATTCCCTTCGTCTCGCGATATTTTACTTGCCCGAGATTCGATCGTCGGTACCGTCATACCTAGTTCAATCTCGTTCACAGCAAGTACTTTACTCGTTCCGTAATCCGATATCACTTTGTGATTAACTCCTTAACCACATGCTTGCAAGCGGTGTTGATATCGATTACCGAGTGGGCCCGAAGTATATCTCTCCGACTTGGGAGGGACAAATTCCATCTCGATACATACAACCCAACAGATACTTTCCGATCACCTGAGAGACACCTTTATGATCACCCTCTCATAGGATGACGTTTGATGAACTCAAAGCTTTCTTCCGGTACCAGAGAGTTGCATTATCTCATGGTCTAAGGAATACAATATTTGACATAGGAAAAGCTTCGCAAAGATGAACACGATGAAACGATCTAATTGCTTCGCTTAGTTTGGGTTTGTCCATCATATCATTCTCCCAATGATATGATCTCATTATCAATTGACAACTCATGTCTATGGTTAGGAAACCTTAACCATCATTGATCAATGAGCTAGTCCTTAGAGGCGTACCAGGGACACGGTGTTGTTCACAAACCACACAAGTATTAATGTTTCCGCTTAATACAATTCTAGCATGGAATATAAACTTTATCATGAACAAGAATTATAATAATAACATCTTTATTATTGCCTCTAGGGCATAATTCCAACAGTCTCCCACTTGCACTAGAGTCAATAATCTAGTTTACATCTGGCAACAATCTCACACCCATGGCACTGAGGTGTTGATCATGTTTTACACGTGGAAGAGGTTTAGTCAATGGATCTGCGACATTCAGAGCCGTATGTAATTTGCTAATCTTCAGATCTCCATCTGCTATATAATCTCGGATTATATGAAACTTGCGGTTGATATTCTTGGTCTTTGGATGATATCTTGGTTCCTTAGCGAGTGCTATGGCGCCAGTGTTGTCACACAATATCTCCAGTGGGTCCAATGCACTTGGAACCACGCCAAGCTCAGTGATGAAGTTTCTGATCCAAACTCCTTCACTTGACGCTTCTGCAGCAGCCATGTATTCCGCTTCCACTGTAGATCCCGCGATCACGCTTTGCTTGCAGCTTCTCCAGCTCACAGCTCCTCCATTCAAAATATAAATGTATCCTGTCTGAGATTTGGAATCATCCTTGTCGGTGTCGAAACTAGCATCGACGTAACCTTTTACGACAAGCTGTTCATCACCCCCATAGACTAAGAACATTTCTTTAGTTCTATTTAGGTACTTTAGGATGTTCTTCACGGCTGTCCAATGTTCCACTCATGGATCACTTTGATATCTGCTCGTCAAACTAAGAGCATTGGACACATCCGGTCTAGTACACAGCATGGCATACATGATGGAACCTATGGCCGAGGCATAAGGCACTTTGCTCATAGCTTCCCTATCATTTACCGTAGCTGGACACTGAGCCTTGCTCAATATCTTACCTGACAACATAGGCACTGAACCTTTCTTTGCCTTATCCATTCTGAACCTTTTCAGAACTTTGTCTAGGTATGTACTCTGGCTTAAATCTATCAGGCGTCTTTGTCTATCTCTATAGATTTTGATGCCCAATATATAAGCAGCTTCACCTAGGTCTTTCATTGAAAAACACTTGTTCAAATAACTCTTCACATCGTTAAGCATGTTGATGTCATTTCCGATAATCAATATGTCATCCACATACAGTACCAGAAACGTCACCGAGCTCCCACTCACTTTCTTGTAGATACAAGCTTCGTAGCAATTTGGAACAAATCCAAAACTCTTGATCACTTGATCAAAACAAAGGTTCCAACTCCGAGATGCTTGCTTCAGTCCATAAATGGAACGCTGAAGTTTGCATACTTTACTAGCATCCTTAGGATCGACAAAACCTTCGGATTGCATCATATACAACTCTTCATCAATGTTCCCATTGAGGAAAGCAGTCTTGACATCCATCTGCCATATTTCATAATCATGAAACGCAGCAATTGCTAATAAAATCCGAATGGACTTAAACATCGCTACGGGAGAGAAAGTCTCATCGTAGTCAACACCTTGAACTTGTCGAAAACCTTTTGCGACAAGCCGTGCTTTATAGACGGTAACATTACCATCCGCGTCCGTTTTCTTCTCGAATATCCATTTGCACTCAACGGCCTTTCGGTCACTAGGAGGATCCACCAAAGTCCATACTTGGTTTTCGCTCATGGATCCCAATTCGGATTTCATGGCTTCCAGCCATTTCTCAGAGTCTGGGCTCATCATCGCTTCCTCATAGTTCGTAGGTTCACTGTCTTCTACCAACAAGACAGTCAAGACAGGGTTGCCGTACCACTCAGGAGGGGCACGCGACCTTGTCGACCTGCGACGTTCAGTAGCAGCATCGTCCGAAGCTTCATGATCCTTGTCATTAGCTTCCTCTATTGTTGGTGCAGGCGGCACTGGAACAATTTCAGGTGCTGCGCTACTCTCCAATTCAAGAGAAGGTTCAATAACCTCGTCTAGCTCTACTTTCCTCCCACTCACTTCTTTCGAGAGAAACTCCTTCTCAAGAAAGGAACCGTTCTTTGCGACAAACACTTTGCCTTCGGTTCTGTGATAGAAGGTATACCCAATAGTTTCCTTAGGGTATCCTATGAAGACGCATTTCTCCGCTTTGGGTTC
The DNA here is from genome assembly GCA_916181665.1 of Avena sativa. NCBI lineage: Eukaryota > Viridiplantae > Streptophyta > Magnoliopsida > Poales > Poaceae > Avena > Avena sativa. The sequence continues at coordinate 15,866,807 of OV702279.1, read as the reverse complement.
GAGCTTGTCCGGCATCAACTTCTTGACGTAAGCTTCGCATCCCCAAACTTTAAGAAACGACAACTTAGGTTTAGCACCAAACCACAGTTCATACGGTGTCGTCTCAACGGATTTAGATGGAGCCCTATTTAAAGTGAATGCAGCGGTTTCTAATGCATAACCCCAAAATGATAACGGAAAATCAGTAAGAGACATCATTGATCGGACCATATCTAATAGGGTTCGATTCCGGCGTTCAGACACACCATTGCGCTGTGGTGTTCCGGGTGGCGTGAGTTGTGAAACGATTCCACTTGCTTTAAGATGCGTGATAAAATCATAACTCAAATATTCACCTCCACGATCGGATCGTAGAAACTTAATCTTTCTGTTACGATGGTTCTCCACTTCATTCTGAAATTCCTTGAACTTTTCAAATGTTTCAGATTTATGTTTCATTAAATAGATATACCCATATCTACTTAAGTTATCGGTAAAAGTGAGGAAATAGCGATATCCACCGCGCGTCGAAACACTCATCGGTCCGCATACATCGGTATGTATGATTTCCCACAAGTCCGTTGCTCGCTCCATCATACCGGAGAACGGGGTTTTGATCATCTTGACCATGAGGCATGGTTCGCATGTGTCAAATGATTCAAAATCAAGAGACTCCAAAAGTCCATCAGAATAGAGTTTCTTCATGCGCTTTACACCAATATGACCTAGACGACAGTGCCACAAATAAGTAGTATTATCACTATCTACTTTGCATCTCTTAGCCTCAATGTTATGGATGTGTGTTTCATCCCTTTCGAGATTTAGAAGAAATAAACCATTCACAAGAGGTGCATGACCATAAAAGATGTTACTCATATAAATAGAACAACCATTATTCTCCGATTTAAATGAATAACCGTCTTGCAATAAACACGATCCATAAATAATGTTCATGCTCAACGCAGGCACATAATAACACTTCTTAAGGTTTAAAACTAATCCCGAAGGTAAAACTAAGGAGAGCGTGCTGACGGCCATCACATCAACTCTTGATCCGTTGCCAACGCGCATCGTCACCTCATCCCTCGCAAGCCGCCGTCTATTCCGTAGCTCCTGTTTCGAGTTACAAATATTAGCAACTGAACCGGTATCAAATACCCAGGCACTACAACGAGGGCTAGTAAGGAAAACATTAATAACATGTATATCAAATATACCTTTGATGGTGCCAGCCTTCTTGTCCGCTAAGTACTTCGGACAGTTGCGCTTCCAGTGACCCTTGTCCTTGCAATAGAAGCACTCAGTGTCGGGCTTAGGACCAGACTTGAGCTTCTTCTCAGCAGGGGCATTGCGCTTGCCGCCGCCCTTCTTGAAGGGTTTCTTTGCTCCCTTACCTTTCTTAAAGGAGGGCTTGTTGACCATCAACACATGATTATCCTTCTTGATGTCCACCTCTGCAGCCTTCAGCTTTGCGAAGAGCTCGGTGATCGTATCAGTGGAACCAATCTGATTATGAGTCACTACAAAACTTTTGTAGCTGGTAGGGAGTGATTGCAGAACCCTGTCAATCTTGAGCTCCTCTGGAATCGTGCATTCCAGTTGCTCAAGACGTTGAATGTAGCCCGACATCTTTATGGCGTGCTCACTAACGGAACTCCCTTCCTCCATCTTGCAGTTAAAGAACTTCTCGGAGATCTCATATCTCTCAGAACGGGCCTGAGTCTGAAACATGGTTTTCAGCTCCTCGAGAATCTCGAAGGGCCCGGGATACTCTTCAAAACGATTTTGAAGCTCCGGTTCCATAGCAAACAACATGGTGCTCTTAATCACACCATAATCATCTTTGCGCGACTGATAGACAGCTTTCTCATCAGCCGGCGCAGTTGCAGCAGGGGGGTCACCTAACGCTTTCCCAAGGACATAGTCCTTTTGTCCGCCAGACAGAATGATTCTTAGATTGCGGAACCAATTGGTGAAGTTAGACCCATTGTTTCTAAGCTTTTCCTTCTCAGAAAAAACGTTGAAGTTGAAGTTGGACTTGGCCATGTGATCTACAGTATTTGCAAGTACAATTTAGACTATGTTCATGATAAATAGTTCAATTTAATCAAATTACTAGATGAACTCCCACTAAATTCAACATCCCTCAAGTTGTTTAGTGAACACGATCCAAATTCACCACACCTAATCCGATCATCACGAGAAGAGATGTGGTTTCAATGGTGGACAACAAAGTGTCGATCATATCACTCATATGACTCATGCTTAACCTTTCGGTTCTTGTGTTCCGAGGCCATGTCTGTACATGCTAGGCTCGTCAAGCTAGACCCAAGTATTTCTGCGTGTGCAAAACTAGCTTGCACCCGTTGTATGTGAGCGTAGAGTCTATAGCACCCGATCATCACGTGATGCTTGGACACGACGAACTTTCGCAACGGTGCATACTTGGGGAGAACACAGTTTTTATCTTGATCTTTAAGTGAGGAATCATCTTATAATGCTACCGTCGCGATCTAAGCATAATAAGATACATAAAGGGATAAACATCACATGCATATAACTTTATGTGACATGGTATAGCCAATCCTCGCGCAATGATCTCCATCTTGTGCGTTCCGGCATGATCTCCATCACTCCACCATGATTTCCTCCACCACGAATAGCAACTACAACTATTGCTAACTACTTAGCGATAAAGTAAAGCTATTACATGGCGTATAAGAAGTTGACTCGCAGGTCATACACAATTATAAAGACAACCATATGGCTCCTGCCGGTTGTGTACTCATCGACATGCAAGTCGTGAAACATTACAAAACATGATCATCGCATACAATATACACATCACATCTTGGGCCATACCATATCACAGAAAACACTCCCTGCAAAAACAAGTTAGACGCCTCTACTTTGTTGTTGCATGTTTTACGTGGCTTATGGGAGTAGATGCTAAGAACGATTCTTACCTACGGAAAGCCACAACGGTGATATTATGGTTGCCAAACTCCGGTGTTAATCCCATGACAACTATAGTGAGAGAAACTGACATCCACCAGCCGCATGTGTGGAACAAGCCACACGTCAAGTGCGGAGCCGGTCTCGCGAACGACGTCGCGTAAGGTTGGCCTGGACCGCTTCAATCTCACTATCCCGCGTCATAAGAAGAACACAAACAAGAGGCTTGCAACAGAAAACATCAACGCCCGCAACAACCATGTTGCGTTCTACTCGTGAAACACATCTACGCAAAGATCTAGCTCTGATACCACTGAAGGGTTTCACGGCATATTAAATCAAAATTTTCTACGGATGCGAACAGAGGGAAAGCCAAGATCTAATCTAGGAGATGCAATCAACGAGAGAGATTGGATTAGATCTTCATACCCTTGAAGATATGCACAGTGGAACGTTCGTCGGAACGTGGGTGATGTAGTCGTACTCGCTTCTCCTCCTCGCGATCCGATCCGATCTAGCACCACAAGTGGCGGTGCCTTCGTGAGATGCACACGTGCAGCACCTCGACGTCTCCTCCTTCCTCGGACCAGCAAGTATGGTGGAGAGATAGATTGGATCTACAACACGACGGCGTGGTGTATATGGTGGAGAATTTCTGCAGCAGGGCTTCGCCTACAAACAGTCGGGAGGGAGAGAGGAAAGCTAGCAAGGCGGCTAGGGTTTGGAGGAGAGGTGTGGGGGGTTGGTGCGCCCCCACCCCTCTTTATATAGAGGGGGGGCGCAGACCTAGCCCCTCCCCCAAGCCCAAAGGATAAGGAGTGGGGGGCATGGACTCTCCCCTCTTCTAGAAACCCTATCTCTAGTTTAAACGATTTAAACTCTCTAGGATCGGCTGGGCCCTATGGGGCCTTGTGCCCCTGGCCCAATGCGGCCAGGACACTCCCTCATAGGCCCATGCCCCCTCCCGGAAGGTGGGGCCACGTTGGTCCCCTTCCGGAAGGTTCTAGAAGCTTCCGGTACAATACCGATTAACCCGGAACAATTCCGAACTCCAAAAACTGCACTGCCTTATATGAATCTTATTCTTCGGACCATTCCGGAACCTCTCGTGATGTCCCGGATCCCATCCGAGACTCCGAACAAAAATTCATAAACCAATTATCCAATCTATCCTAGCGTCGAGATACGTTAAGTGTGTGACCCTGCGGGTTCGAGAATATGCAGACATGATCTTCTATCAATAATCAACAGCGGGGTCTGGGCACCCATATTGACTCCCACACATTCATCGATGATCATATCGGATGAACCACGATGCCAGGATTCAACCAATCCCATATATATATTCCCTTCGTCTCGCGATATTTTACTTGCCCGAGATTCGATCGTCGGTACTGTCATACCTAGTTCAATCTCGTTCACAGCAAGTACTTTACTCGTTCCGTAATCCGATATCACTTTGTGATTAACTCCTTAACCACATGCTTGCAAGCGGTGTTGATATCGATTACCGAGTGGGCCCGAAGTATATCTCTCCGACTTGGGAGGGACAAATTCCATCTCGATACATACAACCCAACAGATACTTTCCGATCACCTGAGAGACACCTTTATGATCACCCTCTCATAGGATGACGTTTGATGACCTCAAAGCTTTCTTCCGGTACCAGGGAGTTGCATTATCTCATGGTCTAAGGAATACAATATTTGACATAGGAAAAGCTTCGCAAAGATGAACACGATGAAACGATCTAATTGCTTCGCTTAGTTTGGGTCTGTCCATCATATCATTCTCCCAATGATATGATCTCATTATCAATTGACAACTCATGTCTATGGTTAGGAAACCTTAACCATCATTGATCAATGAGCTAGTCCTTAGAGGCGTACCAGGGACACAGTGTTGTTCACAAACCACACAAGTATTAATGTTTCCGCTTAATACAATTCTAGCATGGAATATAAACTTTATCATGAACAAGAATTATAATAATAACATCTTTATTATTGCCTCTAGGGCATAATTCCAACAAATATATGATCATGGTTTCCTGATCATGAATATTGAGATGTTGTTAACAACAAGATAATATCATTAGGAGAATGGTGTGATGGACATAATCCTATAGTTAAGCATAGCATAAAGATCAAGTCATTTAATATAGTTCAGTTGCTATAAGCTTTCAAATACATAGTAACCTAAATCCTTCGACCATTAGATCATGCTAATCACCATCATTGGAAGGATGCATTGATGACATCAAACACCACACCGTAACTAGGTGGATATAAAGGTGGCATTGAGTGTTCGGAAAGTATGTGTTGAGGCACATGGATCAAGAGTGGGATTTGTCCATCCATATGACGGATAGATATACTCTGGGCCCTCTCGGTGGAATGTCATCCAATTAGCTTGCAAGCATGTGACTGGATCACAAGGGATCACATATCACGGGAACGAGAAAAGTGTACTTATCGGTAATGAGGTTGAACTAGGTATACAGAGATATCGACGATCAAACCTCGGATAAGTAAACTATCGCGAGACAAAGGGAAATTGGTATCGTATGTAAGTGGTTCATTCGATCGTAAAGTAATCGTAGAAATATGTGGGAGCCATATGAATTTCCATATTCCTCTATTGGTCTATTGGTTATTGATCGGAGAAGTTTCTCGGTCATGTCCGCATAATTCACGAACCATAGGGAGACACACTTAAGGATTCGATGTTGTTTAGTAGATATGGAATGTAAGTAGGGAGACCGAATGTTGTTAGGAGTCTTGGATGGGATCTGGGATACCACGAGGAGATCCGGAAAGGTCTGGAGAATAAGATTCATATAAGGAAAGTCCAATTCCGGAGTTCGGGAATGATTCCGATGATTTCATCGGAGAGGTTCTAGAAAGGTCTAGAAGGGTCACCGGACCGGAAGGGGAAGGGTACATTAATATGTCATGGATAAGTGGAATGATTGAATCATGTCCTAGGTCACTTGGTAGGGCATTTGCAAGAAAGAAATTAAGCTCCAAATTGAAAGTCAAAAGGCAAGTTTGAAAAGTCAAACTTGGACAATGTATCCTGGTGGAGGAAGGAAAGAATCCTTCTTTCTCTCCACCACAAGCCAACAAGGAGAGGGAGTTGGGGAAGGATTCAAACTCCCCTCTCCCAAGCTGCCCTCCCTCTCATAAATAGAGGGAAGGGGGTGCCCCAAGGCCACACAACACTAGCCCCTCCCCACCTAGCCGTCGTGCCACCGCTGCCGCGCCACCGCCGCGCCGCCGCCTAGCGTCGTCGCCGCCCTAGCCGGCCACGCATCCTCCTCTCCGACCTTCTAAACCCTAGATTTCCGAAAACCCTAGATCCACCATAACCTGCTCCGGCTTAGGCGAAGCCCTGCATGATTTTCCCTCTATTTCCGACACCACGCTGTCGTGCTGCCTGAATCACGAGGGGAGAACTACAACCTCCGCTGCCTTCTAGAACAAGGGAGATGGAGGTCTTCATAGAGTACCGAACGTGTGACAGACTGCGGAAGCGCTGCCGGAACGCAGCGTCGGAAGGATCGTCTACGCGATCTTGAGATCGGCAAGTGTACGATGATACGTCCAAAACGTATCTACTGTCTCGAACACTTTGCTATTGTTTCTCCTATAAACTTGTGTGATTTGGATGCAACTAACATGGACTGACGCTGTTTTCAGCAGAATTACCTTGGTGTCTTGTTTTTGTGCAGAAAATCAACTATCAGGAAAAATCCCGGAAAATATGCCAAAAATTATATTTCACTAGAAGATCCACGGAGCCAGAAGACGAGACGGAGAGGAGGCATGGGGGGCCCACACCCACCCCTGGCGCGGGCCCACCACTGGCCGCGCCTGGAGGGGGTGCAGCCACCCCCTCGGCCTCCCTCTACGCCTATAAGTTGCCTTTCGACCTAAAAACCGAGCTGGGTTCAATAGTTTTCCAGGAAGAGTTCCGCTACACCGCCGCCACCAGAAACCAAGATTCGGGTCCAGAAACTCCGTTATGGCACCCTGGCGGGACAGGGAATTTGGAGAGGATCATCGCCATCGTCATCACCAACGCATCTCCATCAACCACTGATGTTTCCCTCATCCATGAGTGAGTAATCCCCCGCTGTAGTCTTGGGGATGGTAGGGATTGGATGAGTTCTATCATGTAATCGAATATGATTGTTAGTGCTATTTGACTTTGTTGCAACTTGTTGTGCTTAATGCTTGTCACTAGGGCCCGAGTGCCATGATCTTAGATCTGAACTTATTATTGAATCATTATGATAGTATTGTTTGTGATCTTATCTGCAAGCTGCGTACACATATCATTGTCCGGATCCAAAGGCCCCAAAGTGACAATAATTGGGACAACCGAAGAGGATGGCTGTGGTGTGAGGATCACATGTATTCATGGAGTGTTAATACTTTGCTCCGGTGCTCTATTAAAAGGAGCACCTTAATTGTCAGTAGTTCCCTAGAGGCCCCGCTGCCACGGGCTGGCTGGACAGAAGATGTTGTGCAAGTTCTCATTACGAGCACGTATGACTATATTTGGAGCACATGCCTAGGATTGTTTAGTACTTGGATGCTTGTTATTATTTATCTGCAATACACTAGATCTTGAAATTACATGTTTAGACTCGTCCATGCAACGCCCGTCCATCCATCCCTATGCCTACCGCACTCGAATTCTACTGTTACCGTCACTATTACTATTGCTCTTGTTTCACTGTTGCTGTTACTGCTGCTGTTGCTACTACCAAACTGTTGCTACTGATAAACTTCCGTGAGCAAAAACTATTTCCAGGTGCAGCTGAATTGACAACTCAGTTGTTAAGGCTTGCAAGTATTCTTTGGCTCCCCTTGTGTCGAATCAATAAATTGGGTAATACTACCGCGAATACTGTTGCGATCCCCTATACTTGTGGGTCATCATACGACTACATCACCCACGAGAATCTGCTCTCTTAACCGCTTTGGAATCTTTCAGGGTGAGTACTCTAATCGACTCGTTGCTACAATCTAGTAGATAGATCTTGGCTTGTTTGTGTGCATGAGGTAGAATTTTTTTGTTTTCCATGCTACAAACCCCTACAGTGGTATCAGAGCCGTGTCTATATGTAGATCTGTTGCATCTTGCGGGATGGTGGTTCGAAGCGGCCCGGGCTAACCTTACATGACATCGTTCATGAGACTTGCTCCACACTTGGCATGCAACTCGTATTGCATAAGTGTATTTTGGGATGCCTGTTTCTCCCAACATAGTGAAGATTCAATTTACAACAGGTGATTGGCAATACTAGTATCAACATTGTGGTTCTTGTTCGTAAGTTAGAACGACACTTATTGAAAGCCCAAAACCACGTAAAACATGCAAAGAAAATTAGAGGCGTCTAACTTTGTTTTGCAGGGGTGTGTTGTGATGTGATATGGCCATGATTGTGATTATATATGATGTATGCAATGTTCCTTATTGTAAGTCGGCAACCGGCAGGAGCCATATGGTTGTCTTTTAATTTCGTCTAGACATGTGTGTCTATTATTCAAAGTAGTTGTAATAATTGATGCTGGTGGACGACAACCATGGAGCGGTGCCATTGACCTTGACGCCATACTGGTGATGATGGAGATCATGTTCATGCTTGAAGATGAAGATCAGAAGCAGAAGAAGAAAGGCCATATCATATCACATATTATGAATTGCATGTGATGTTAATCCTTTTATACATCTTGTATTGCTTAGATCGCGACGGTAGCATTATAAGATGATCCCTCTCACAAAATATCAAGTTATAAAGTGTTCATCTTTAGTAGGCACCATTGCCAAAACTCGTTGTTTCGAAGCACCACGTGATGATCGGGTGTGTTAGATTCTGCGAGTGTATACAACGGGAGCAAGGCAGATTTGCTCAAGCGGAAGCTAAGGTTTGATATTGAGGAGCCTAGCATGTACAGACATGGTCTTGGAACACGGATCACTGAAAGGTAAGTCATATAGTAGATATGATGAACATGTTGATTGTTCGCCTTTGAAGCTACATCATCTCTCGTGATGATCGGTTTTGATGTGGTGGATTTGGTTCATGTAATCACTAAAACAATGTGAGGGATATTTTTTGAGTGGGAGTTCAACAGCAATATGATTAAAAATTGAACACTATTTATCATAAATTAAATCAAAGTGAAATTGCATAGTTGTTGTAGTCATTGGCATCCGTTTACCACCTTGCGCTTAGTTATAATTGAGATAATAGAACTATAGAATTCTGGTTAGTTACTTTACGAACTGGAATCGTATTGTTTTGAAGTGTTAATCTAAAGTTTAAAAAGTCCCATTGCAAACTTTCAGTAAGTTCTGGTTACTCCGTGAAGTTTAATAGTTGGTATTAAATCAAGAGTAACAATTCTAGTGTTAGTATATAAGTATCATGTTTGTCTCCATGATTCTTGATATTCAAAAGATCGTTTTAATATCAAGGTAATCTAGGAGTTGAAACAGTTGTTTTAGAAACCATCATGTGTAGAAGATATTGCGATATCTGAAACGATGTTTTGGTTACAACATGATAGAGTATAATATGGCAAAGTTTATGTTCTCATATTTGATGAGAATTTACAAAAGGTTGGAGACACTAGTTGTCCTAATCCTCCAAAAGGTATTGGAGAGCAACATTATACTCGTGATTCACCATTATAAGCTAAAGTAGCTTGATCATGAATAGTTACATGATAAGGATGAATATTTGATGTAGGTAAAATGTTTACTACACTAAAAGATTACTAAAGAATGGAATTTGGAAGAACACCAAGCATTTGATGATGGTGATCTACTTCAAAGTGCAAGTCCAAAAACATTGGTATTTAACTATACACGCTTTGGACTATGTGTCATGAGTATGGCGCCGCTATTGATGTTAATAGATTCTTTTGAAAGGATAAAGAAATACTAAAAAAAATCTAAGAAATATTTGGCAGAAAAGAAAAGACTAGAATTGTTCAGGTTAGGTATATAGAATATATACATGTTATGGCTAAATTCTTTGCTTGTTAAACAATATGGTTCTTAAGTATTGGATACTGAATTTTTTGGTGTGAATCGTCATACGAAAAAACACAATTCATGAACTGCAATGGCCTAAGTAACTAGCAAAAGAATATGTGATGATGTTGATCGAGAACAAATAATGGGTTGTTGTGTTGCTCGTTAATATCAAATCATACCTTCAAGATTTGTTTTAATCAGGTATTATGAGAACAAAAAGGTTGTTCAAATAATTTCCGTATTCCATGAAGGATGGATGATATACAAGTCTAGTTGAAGAAATCACATCCATAAAACTAGTGCTAAAAATGTCGAAAGACAATTGATTGAAAGATCACTTAAGAAGTGACATAGCTGTTTGAATTATATTGGAAAGAAAACATGAAGAAACTCCATGTGGATGGAATTTTGGAGCCTTTTGATTTTGATCAAATGACGCTTGTAAAACTTTCTTAGAGATAATTAAAACTCCGTTCATAGGCCAAAAGTGAACGAATGACTAGCTTATTGGAACTTGTACATATAGATGTATGAATCCCATTATGTGTAGTCAAGAGCGATGGATTTCAACTTCATATGATTTCTTCAAAAATTTGAGTGAATATATGAATATTTACTTAATAAGGATGAAGTATGAAACATTTGAAAAGTTCGAAGACTTTCAAGATGAAGTGCAAAATCAATGTAACAAGAAAATAAAAAAATTATGATAGGATCATAAAGGAAGATTTTTGAGTTACAAGTTTAGCATAACACATAAGATTTGAGGAATCGTTCCATAGATTTATGCTTCCCGAAAACACCATAGTAGTATGGAGTTATCGAGATATGTAATAAAACCTTGTTTGCCATGGTAAGATCAAAGGTGTAATTCATAAAACTCCCATTATATTTTAAAGATTAAAAGCTTTAGATACTACCGCTTTTTCCCTGAAAAGAGCTCCATCATGATTTGTTGAAATGACACCATATAAAGTTATGGTTTGGGATAAAACCCAAGTTGTCTTTTCTTAAACATTGGTATGCTATGCATAAGAAAGATGTTTGCAACCAAAGTCGGATTAACATGTCTTTGTATGTTATTTCAAATAACCGTTGAGTATTCCTCCATAAACACCGAAGACAAAAATGTTTGTCGCTTAGAACGTCAAGTTTCTTTGAGAAGGAATTTTCCATAAAAATTTAAGTGGCAGGAAAACAGAACTTTGATAAGCTTAAAAGAACCTTAGCTATATGTGCAAAGTTGCGCAGCGTCGAAAAGTGTTCCGGAGGCAGCAACAATGCTCATGGCTCACATGCCTCAAAAGTTGTGGTCACGGAGGTCTAAGTTCCTATTGAACCTAGTAGGTCGGGTAAACAATCAAATACTAGGATTAGAAAGTAAATGATTGTTGTTTGATAATGATGAAACGACTATATGCAAAGAAGCGATGATGGGCCCTGACTCCGTCAGATGGCTTTAAGCCGTAGAATCCGTGATAGTTCCATACACGAGAAATCAAGCTTTAAACTTGAAAGACCCTTGATGTAGAGCTAGTCCAAGTGGGAGCGCCTCGCCGGGAAACCCCAAGAGCAAGGTGTGAAGCAGCACAACATCAAGTTTTCCCTCAGTAAGAAACCGAGGTTATCGAACCAGTAGGAGGAAGGAAACGTCACACAGGTGTTGCAAGCAACATGGAGACCTGCACAAAACAAACTCAAGACTTTGCCCCAACGAACCAATGAGGTTGTCAAGCTCACCGGTTTGCTGTAACAAAGGATTAAACGTATGGTGTGGAACGTAATGGTTTGCAGCAAGTAAACAAGTAACAATGGAAGATGTATTGATGGTAAAGATAGGATCGGGGTCCATAGTTCACTAGAGGTGCTCTCCTTAGATAAACATCATGGCATGAAGGGTAAACAAATTACAACATGGCAATTGACAGAAACTGAGCAAGGCATAACAATGCAATTACTGGTCAGAAAGATCCTATGAGATTCGATTGGGCAATACAACAAGATACATAGACCGCCATCCAAATGCATCTATGACTAGAAGTCCACCTTTAGGTTATCATTCGAACCCCCTCCAGTATTAAGTTGCAAGCAACAGACAACTGCTCCAAGCAAAGTGTGTAAGGTAAACAGTCCACATGTTCCATGAACAAGAGACCGTTGTTTTCTCCCTAGTAGCAACATCACATCTACAACCGAAGAGATTATTGTCACTTCCCTTGTAAACTAGAGGCATGAACCCACTATCGAGCATAAATACTCCCTCTTGGAGTCACTAGCAACTACTTGGCCAAGATAACCACTAGCAACGGAGAGCATGCAAGATCACAAACAACACAGATATGATAGAATCATAAAGACAAAACCATTAATCAAACCAACATAATAATCTCAATATCCATCGGATCCCCGCAAACACAACATGCATGATTACAAATAGATTAGATCTTGATCATGAACGGAGCTCACAAGATCTATACATGAAAGCACAAAGGAGGAGATACAACCATCTAGCTACTACATGGACCCATAGTCCAAGGTGGAACTACTCACGCATCATACCGGAGAGAAGGCCTCCGGGATGATCTCTCCTCCGACGGGGTGCCGGGAAGAACTTTAGACCCCCCCCCCGATCTAGGGACAATGGTGGTGGCGGCTACAGACGGTTTCGTGGATATTTGATCGGGTACTTAGGGTTTCTGCATTAGGGGCTTCTTATAGGCGAAGGGGGAGGCAGAGGGGCCGGCCAGGGGCACCAAACCCTAGCCAGGCACGGGCCCACCTATGGCCGCGCCTGGGGGGAGGCGTTTCGCCCCTCTGGCTCGCCTCCCCGGCTCCCCTCTGGACTTTTTGTTCCCCATGGAAAGTAATTGACTTTGACATTTGTCGCGTCCAATTCCGAGAATATTTCTTTACTAACTTTTCTGAAACCAAAAACAGTAGAAAACAGGCATCTGTCACTGTTGCAACTTGTTAGTAGGTTAGTACCAGAAAACATGTAAAAATCACCTCAAAGTGTGGAAAAGTAAAGCAAAGTAGATACTAAACAAGAATGGAGCATCGAAAATTATAGATACATTTCTGACGTATCAACCCTCTGGAAAGGTGTAAGACCTTACAGTAGTGTTTGGATCTATAAAGAAATAGACGTGGATGTTTTCACATCTATGAAGTAGTCGACATGTTGGGAAGGACTTCACAACAATGTTCAAGCAGTTTATTATGACAAGATTTGATCTTTCATAGCGATATTTAGTCTAGACGGATTAATGTAGCAACCACTACATATATTGGTATATGATTGTTGAATAAACAAAACAAAGTTCTTCTAATAGAATTGTTACCTAGGACGTGTGCATAACATGATCCAATGGGTTTTGTTAAATTCAAAGGATGCTAAAAGTCTATGCAAACTTCAATGGTTGAAATAAGCATCGAGGAGTTGGAATCTTCACCATGATGAAATTGTTAAAGGGTTTAATTTCATCGGAGATGACGAAGATGCTTGCACTTGCAAGAAATTAAGTGGGAGCGCTAAGACAAATTTCTAATACATTATATGGAAGACATATTGTTGATTGAGAATGATGTATCTTTTATTAATACAAGTTAAGAATTTCATCTCGATGAAAGACTTAGGCAAAACCCGAATATTTGGTATCAATATCTATATGCATATATTGAGACGCTAATATGGTCGTGCCAAATGTACATAGATGAGATATTGAAAGAGTTCAATATGGAAATGACAAGAAAGGTTCTTGCCACATAGAAACAATTAAATCGAAATTCAAGTGTATCGACACTTGGTAAGTGAAACAAAGATTCAAGTATTGATTGATACTTGATGAATAAAATCACAAAGAGTATTTTTCAATCATATTGTGATATGTACAAATCCAGATATGTCCTATGATCTAAATGTTATGAGCATATATTAGAATGATTCATAAGATGATCATTGGACGATAGTAAGGATATTCTTATGATCTTTTGGGAGAACTAAGAATATATTATTTTGTAAAAGTGATAAACAGATGATTAGTTCATTGTAAAAGTACTACATTGATACTAGTTTTGTCACAAAGTACAAATCAAGTTTACCTCAATCTAAACTAAGGGTGGCACAATATAATGGAAAGTAAAGTTCCGTAATGGATTTGGATGAGTTCCAAAAGTTAAGACATTGTGACAGATACTACAATAAAAGGCTAAGTACATGACTGCTATTATAGAAGCGAAAGAGGGCATTTGTGTCAAGTAGTTTTTTATGAAACTAGGTGTGGTTCACAGCGGGATAGTTCTATGAAGATATATTGTACGCCAATATTATCAACATGTTTTAACCCTAAGGAACTAAAGGTCTCATCAAAGGACCAAATTTATACAAAGCCATCTCATTAAAGAATGAGTGATGTGTAGAGACGCAAATACATGCAATTACACACGGACCTAAAAGGGTCGGATCCGAAGATCGGTTAACCACTAGCAATTGTGTATGTACAACACCGAAAAGCTATAGGTGTTGAATACACAAATGTTTGAAACTAGATTATTGACTCTAGTGCAAGTGGGAGACTGTTGGAAATATGCCCAAGAGGCAATAATAAAGTGGTTATCATATCTTTATGTTTATGATAAATGTTTACATACCATGCTATAATTGTATTAATCGGAAACATTAATACTTGTGTGATTTGTAAACGTAAAAGAGTCCCTAGTAAAGCCTCTTGTTAAACTAGCTTGTTGGTTAATATATGATCATGGTTTTCTGATCATGAACATTGAGATGTTGTTAACAACAAGATCATATCATTAGGAGAATGGTGTGATGGACATACTCCTATGGTTAAGCATATCATAAAGATCAAGTCATTTAATATAGTTCAGTTGCTATAAGCTTTTGTTGGAGATATGACCTAGAGGCAATAATAAATGTAGTTATTATTATATCTTTGTGTTTATGATAAATGTTTACATTCATGCTATAACAGTATTAACAAGGAAACATTAATACTTGTGTGATTTGTAAACTAAATTAGAGTCCCTAGTAAAGCCTCTTCATAATACTGGCTTGTTGGTTAATAAATGATTGTGGTTTCCCTATCATGAACATTGAGATGTTATTAACAACAAGATCATATCGTTAGGAGAATGGTATGATGGACATACTCCTATAGATAATCGTAGCATAAAGATCAAGTCATTTTAATAGTTCAATTGCTATATGCTTTTTGATACATAGTAACCTAATTCCTTCGACCATGAGATCATGCTTATCACCATCACCAGAAGGATGCTTTGATGACATCAAACACCACACCGTAACTAGGTGGTTATAAAGGTGGCATTGAGTGTTCGGAAAGTATGGGTTGAGACACATGGATCAAGAGTGGGATTTGTCCATCCATATGATGGATAGATATACTCTGGGCCCTCTCGGTGGAATGTCATCCAATTGGCTTGCAAGCATGTGACTGGCTCACAAGGGATCACATATCACGGGAACGAGAAAAGAGTACTTATCAGTAACGAGGTTGAACTAGGTATGCAGAGATACCGACGATCAAAACCTCGGATAAGTAAACTATCGTGAGACAAAGGGAAATTGGTATCGTATGTAAGTGGTTCATTCGATTGCAAGTAATCGTAGAAATATGTGAGAGCCATATGAATTTCCAGATTCCTCTATTGGTTATTGTTCGGAGAAGTGTCTCGATCATGTCCGCATAATTCACGAACCGTAGGGAGACACACTTAAGGATTCGATGTTGTTGAGTAGTTATGGAATGATGAGTAAGAGACCGAATGTTGTTCGGAGTCTCGGATGGGATCCGGGATATCACGAGGAGATCCAGAATGGTCCGGAGAATAAGATTCATATAAGGAAAGTCCTGTTTCGGAGTTGGAGAATGATTCCGATGTTTTCATCGGGAATGTTCTAGAAGGGTCCGGAAGGTCCGGCACTCCGGAGGGGAAGGGTACATGAATCTGTCATAACAAGTTGTAATGGTTGCATCATGTAATAGGTGTCATCGCTGAGCAAAATAAAGGGATAAATCAAATCCTAGTTTGAAAAGTCAAACGCCAATTTGAAAAGTCAAACGACAAGTTTGCTTGGTGGAGGGAGAGTAGGAAACCTACTTGGGGAGGAAGTCCTCCTCCCTCCACCGCCAGCCAAGGAGGCCGACTTGGGGGAGGACTCCATCCCCCTTGGCCGCGCCCTCCCACCTATAAAAGGAGGGGCAGGGCTGCCCCTCTAGACACACACCTCTCCACCCAAAACCCTATCCCTAGCCGCCGGCCTCCACCAAGTCGCCGCCGCCCCTAGGGTTTGCCCTAGCCGCCGAGTTGGGGCTCTCCCCTTGCCCTAGCCGCCGGCCTAGCTCTCTCTCCTTGGTGCCTCTAAACCCTAGATCGCCAAGGCCTCTCTCATAGTCCACCATACTTGCTCCGGCTTAAGGCGAAGCCCTGCGAGATCTCCCCTCTACTTCCGGTACCACGCCGTCGTGCTACCGAAATCGCGAGGAGAGTGCTACAACCTCCGCTGCCTGCTGGAACAAGGGAGAGGAAGGTCTTCATCGAGTACCGAACGTGTGACCGACTGCGGGAGCGCTGCCGGAACGCAGCGCCGGAAGGATCATCTACACGATCTTGAGATCGGCAAGAGTACGACTACATCACCCACGAGAATCTGCTCTCATTAAACACTTTGGAATCTTCGAGGGTGAGTTATTCTATCGACTCGTTGCTACAATCTAGTAGATATATCTTGGCTTGTTTGTTTGTATGCGGTAGAAATTTTTTGTTTTCCATGCTACGAACCCCTACAGCTTTTAGATACATAGTAACCTAAATGCTTCGACCATGAGATCATGCTAATCACCATCACTGGAAGGATGCTTTGATGACATCAAACACCACACTGTAACTCGGTGGCTATAAAGGTGGCATTGAGTGTTCGGAAAGTATGTGTTGAGGCACATGGATCAAGAGTGGGATTTGTCCATCCCTATGACGGATAGATATACTATGGGCCCTCTCGGTGGAATGTCATCTAATTATATTGCAAGCATGTGACTGGCTCACAAGGGATCACATATCACGGGAACGAGAAAAGAGTACTTATCGGTAACGAGGTTGAACTAGGTATGCAGAGATACCGACGATCAAACCTCGGATAAGTAAACTATCGCGAGACAAAGGGAAATTGGTATCGTATGTAAGTGGTTCATTCGATCGTAAAGTAATCGTAGAAATATGTGGGAGCCATATGCATTTCCAGATTCCTCTATTGGTTATTGATCGGAGAAGTGTCTCGGTCATGTCCGCGTAATTCACGAAACGTAGGGAGACACACTTAAGGATTCGATGTTGTTTAGTAGATATGGAATGTAAGTAGGGATACCGAATGTTGTTAGGAGTCTCGGATGGGATCCGGGATACCACGAGGAGATCCGGAATGGTCCAGAGAATAAGATTCATATAAGGAAAGTCCAATTCCGGAGTTCGGGAATGATTCCGATGATTTCATCGGAGAGGTTCTAGAAAGGTCTAGAAGGTTCACCGGACCGGAAGGGGAAGGGTACATAAATATGTCATGGATAAGTGGAATGATTGAATCATGTCCTAGGTCACTTGGTTGGGCATTTGCAAGAAAGAAATTAAGCTCCAAACTGAAAGTCAAAAGGCAAGTTTAAAAAGTCAAACTTGGACAATGTATCCTGGTGGAGGAAGGAAAGAATCCTTCTTTCTATCCACCACAAGCCAACAAGGAGAGGGAGTTGGGGAAGGATTCAAACTCCCCTCTCACAAGCTGCCCTCCCTCTCATAAATAGAGGGAAGGGGGTGCCCCAAGGCCACACACTAGCCCCTCCCCACCTAGCCGCCGTGCCGCCGCTGCCGCGCCACCGCAGCGCCGCCGCCGCGGCGCCGCCCTAGCCGGCCACGCCTCCTCCTCTCCGGCCTTCTAAACCATAGATTGCCGAAAACTCTAGATCCACCATAACCTGCTCCGGCTTAGGCGAAGCCCTGCATGATTTTCCCTCTATTTCCGACACCACGCCGTCGTGTTGCCGGAATCACGAGGGGAGAACTACAACCTCCGCTGCCTTCTAGAACAAGGGAGATGGAGGTCTTCATCAAGTACCGAACGTGTGACCGACTGCGGAAGCGCTGCCGGAACGCAGCGCCGGAAGGATCGTCTACGCGATCTTGAGATCGCCAAGTGTACGACTACATCACCCACGAGAATCTGCTCTCGTTAACCGCTTTGAAATCTTCGAGGGTGAGTACTCTAATCGACTCGTTGCTACAATCCAGTAGATAGATCTTGTCTTGTTTGTGTGCATGCGGTAGAATTTTTTTGTTTTTCATGCTGTGAACCCCTACAAGCGTCCCGAGCAACATCGCTCCTGGCGTCTCGGTTGGGAGAGCGCGAATCGCTCAGAGCGGAGTGGAGCAACGATATCCGACGGAGCGGTGCCTTGCCGAACGGGCCCTAAAGAAAACAATCATGCTAGAATACCCTCCGATCCGGTGCTCCAATCTGATGTATTAAACCTAGACCACATATCTCACAATCACATCAAAGAATCGATCAGATAATAGATACAACGGCATCATGGTGGGATCAAGGACATGAACAAGTAGGTCCACTTAACCAGTCATAAAAGTATAAAGAGATTGACCTGAGGAGATAAACATGGCCAGTGATCCACTGCTTGCTCAGCAAGCGCAACAGGACTGCAGGGCCAGGGCCAGCCAGCCTGGCACCCAGTTTGACCAGCTTGTCCAAAGCATATCTGCAATACGCATCTTATCAAAAGCCCTTTTATCGCATGCATATAATATAGTATGCAAGTTACGTTTCTGTACGACTTAAGTACTATGACTTTTGATGTTACGAGCCCTAATGATATTTAAGAACAATATCCAGGAATTTATATAAGGTCGCATGCGTGTCTTTTGTTATCGTTGCTTCCCAGCGGACAACGACCTCGTCCTATGAGCTGCAGATGACGATTTGGTGTTCCAGTGGATAAGGCTGTCAGTCAGATCAGATGTCATTCCTCATCTCTTCATTTTGCGTCCACTCGTTGCTCATTCCTACGAGCAAAAGGAAAGAATGGCAAGTTGCAGTGCATGAAAACAACTCCCTACGTTTCAAAATATAAGATATTTTAGTTTTATAAAGAAAATGAATCTAGACTTGTTTTAGTTTGTAGTTCATCCAAAAATTAAGTGAACCTACATATTAAAACAAGTCTAGATTTATTTTATTCATAAACCTAAAACATCTTATATTTTGAAACGGAGGGAGTAGCTAGTAGTAGTATCTTTAGAGCACCCAAGGTGTATAGCCAAAAGTAGTTCTAAATTAACTTTTTAGCTTTTGGAACTAGTTCCTCACGTTGTAGAGGTGGTAAATTGGAGAAAATTGGGAACCGGCGCACCTTGCTTGCTCCGATGCTAAATCCACTTTGCCAAATAAAATATTAGATCATGTGTCGGGAGCTATAGAAATTCATGTGAGATGCTTTAGCTGAGGAGAGAGACGTGCATATTCTATACAGTTTTAATCAGCAGTGGGTCCTCCATGTGCAAGAATTGGAAACTATCTATGCTAGAGCATGCAAGGTAATTTAGCATCGATGCCAAAAAATATTGGCTTGGCAAATTTAGCAGCTTACACGCTGTGGCTGCCCTTATCCGTGACCATGCATGGTCCACCATGCAGAAAGTTGCATGCATAATCGAACGTAGGGGTTGACAACTCCCTCTAATCTGTATTTTTGCGGCCCCGCCACTGGTTGAAGCGGTCGTCTAGGCGCTGTCAACCTGTCACTGGCTGTAATATGATGAATAGTACTCCCTTCCTTCTGAAAATAGATATCACAATTTTTTCTAAATTTAGATGCATCTAATACTAACTAATATCTATATTCATGCAAATTTTGATTTTTTTTCTAAATTTAGATGTATCTAAAACTAAATAATGTCTAAATACATGCAAATTTTGATAAATTTCCGATATCTGTTTTGAGACAGAGGGATCACAAACTAGATAGATTTTCAAGAAAAAACACAAAGCATCTCGATGATTGATAAAATAGTGTTTTTATAAGCATAGGAAATAAGATAAACACCCGGCCACTCAAGACAGGACCATGACAAACACCGTTAGACACATGCTACAACCGACCCCACCAAACTACCGTACATGCCTACCACACAAGTACACAGGTTGCCAGGACCCACCAAAACCCTTTGGAAAAGAGTCTGTTCCGTGAAGAAGGACAGAATTAGGGCATATACAATAGTCTTATCTTAGTCTTGTCTTAGCAATGCCACGTAGGAGGATTGTTGAGTTGGAAGAGAGAACAAAAAAAAAGACATTTGTCTTATGTTTCACCACATATTTAAGGATATCTGTTACTGGAAATAAGACTAAAAAATGACCCATTGTATGGTATGTTCTATCATTACGTGGCATGCACAAGATAAGAGTGTCATATCAACCATTATACATGTCTTTAGCTCTCTCCCGCATTTGATAGAATCAAAGGCGTTGCAGACCGCTGGACTCGCCTCGGAGCCGCCAAACGTCATTGGTGCCCTAAATATCGCACCACCACATGTTAGCCATATTCTTTCGCTAGTGGCACCACACGCATGTAGCTATCATCACTGCCCATGGAGTACCTCCGTGCCACCAAGTCGCCACGGCATGGGATCCTCCACGGACTGCATTCCATGCTACCTAAGTAGGTACTTAGGAACACTCAGAAGTTAGGAATACTTAGGAGTACTTAGGAAAAAAGACACTCTAGATTGGTACTTAGGTATTTATTAAGGAGTACTTAGGAGTACCAAGTCGCCATATCCTATTGGTTGCGAGGCTGGATTTTTCCATTTAGGTACTTAGGAGTACCTAATCACCGTAGAAAACTTAAAATTTCGTATCCAATGGAGACCCGTTGTGAAGGCAAGTTGTGATGTTGGAAGGGGCAAGCTACTATTATATGCCGATCGGCTTGTCCTTATTAATTCAGTTCTAATGAGTCTACCTATGCTCATCTTCTCTTTTCTGGAGGTACCCAAAGGCGTAAGAAAGCGGCTTGATTTCTATAGGTCTGATTTGTTTTGACAAAGTGATGAGACTAAACATAAGTAAAAACTTACAACATGAAATATAATTTGTAGCCCAGAAGATCAAGGAGGACATGGTATTGTGGTACTTGAGATTCAAAATAGGTGCCTTCTAAGCAAATGACTTTTTAAGTTGCTTAATGAAGAAGGGGTGTGGCATGAATTGTTACAGAATAAATCTCTCATTCTCAAGAAATTATCCAAAGTCTAACCAAAACCAACCGATTCTCCTTTTTGGAAGAGACTTCTGCCGGTGAAGGATGATTCTTTTAGTAGATGTTATTTTACAGTTGGAGATGGCTCCAACACACGGTTTCAGGAGGACGCATGGTTAGGAAATAATATGCATGCACAACAATATGTATCCTTCTGTAATGTTGTGCACCGGAAAAATGTAACTGTTGTAAATATTTAGCACAAGTACCTCTAAAGATTGGTTTCATGAGACTACTAACGGGTAATAAGTGGATAGCATAGCTGTACTTATGCTAAATTTTTAATGACAATGAATTTATGTGATGACCTAGACATGTTTGTACGGGATTTAACAGAATCTGGATCTTTTACGATCAAATCTATGTATAAAGATATGATGAATGATGGACATACGCCTTTTATTCGTAAGTATTTGTGAAAAAATCTACTAAAGATTAATATATCCATGTGGTTTATTAGTAACAAAGATCTACCTTCAGCCTGTTTTCATTGATCTGGTGGCAGTGTCGTGTTCCGAAAGGCTCCGCCGGTGAACTCCCATGGGCGATTCACACTAGTGCAGAGCCCCCCCTTTAACTCCGGTTGGGAGGGCCCTCTAACAGCGGTTCCCCAACCGCTGTTGAGGGTTCGGTGTTAGAGGGGGGGCCCCTTTAACACCGGTTCTTATACGAACCGGTGTTAAAGGGTGGCGCACGTGGGGCTGCCGCAGGCCTCAGCCCCCCCCTTTAACACCGGTTCGTATCTGGAACCGGTGTTAAAGGTTCTTCTGCTGCGGCAGAGATTTAGGCCGTTTTCCTGCCGCGGCAGAACTCTGCCGCGGCAGGAAAACGGCCTAAATCTCTGCCGCGGCAGACTTCTGCCTCTGCCCCGTTCTGGGCGTATTTCTGCGGGAGGGAGGGGGGAGCGAGGGGAAATCGATCGGGAGCGGTATACTTATAAATCGTCATCGGTACATACGAGTACATGAATAATTAAGCAACTATTATTATACACAAACATCGTCATCGGCACATACATCGTTATCGGCACATACATGGTCATCGTTCATTTTGGTGGATATCTAAAGAGATCTCCGCCAGGCGTGACGACCTCATCAAGTATGAACCCCGCCAATTCCTCTTGAATGGCTCGTATGCGTTCAAATGGTAGGAGTTGGTCCCGCATCCGTTCGATCTGAATATATATAAAGAATGGGCCGTCAATATATATATAAGAATAAAACTCAACACAATTGATGGTAATAAAATAATGTTGTGGACTTTGTTTACTTACTCTAAGTTGTTCTAGTGCGGCTTGGCCTGTCGCACATATCGTGTTGCGAATGAATTCGCAAACATAGTACCCACATAAGTTATTGCCGTGTCCCTGATGCGCGCACTTTACGAGAATAGAGAGTTCAATCAAAATAATAATCAATAAAGCATGATATAATGGAATTGGAAGCTAGCTAGTATTACTTACATTTTGGTCTACAAATTTTAGTTCTTCTGACCATTCACCCACGGCCCTGCCCGTGAACATTTTCCAAACCCTGTCTGACAAAGAAAATGGATAAAGGAGTAATTAATTACTTATTGTCACGAAAGTTGCCGATCTAGTGCGATAATATGATTGAAATTACCTCTGGAGCATCTCTCTAAAGTCTGCCCATAGCTCTTTTTCTTTTCGTAACGAGTCCATGACAAGGACTTTTCCTGAGTCGGGTTGAATGACTAGCAGAATAAAGTGGAACCTACGCACGCATAACTCATCATCAGTTACACTTAACATCGAGTAAGCCGAAACAGAATGTGTACAAGAGAGAGGGTAACAGTACTCACGAGAAGTTGTAAGGCAATAGTATTTCCCTTTTGGTTTGTTGTCTCAGTAAAGACTTTAGCAAGTAATCTTCTGTTTGCCCGGGTTTGTCTCTTACCACTTCTTCATGAACTCTATTTGGGTCAACGAACCCAATGTCAAAAGGGCCTCCTTTCATGCATTCCATAACCTTTTTCCTGCATAATAGTATATACATATATGGTGAGCATATATATATACATGCAATTAATGAAGTGAATGAGATGAGATAAAAATTACAGAAATAGTACTTACACACAATAAAGGCTGATGGCAGATTTGTCGAGTTCCTTCTGATTGAATAGAAAATGCAAGTCTTGAATGTTGAAGTCGATCGCGTCGTCTCCGCACAAGAAAATCTGATCTCTTATATGCGCCGTGATCCATTCTTCTTTTCTCGTCTTGCAGAAATGAAGGTACCACTTGTGCAATTTTCGCATCTTTGTTGGTAGATTCTTGAGCTCCTCTTTCTTGACTAGATTCTTCCAATACTTCCATGGCTGTATGGGGTTGACATCGCATTTGGGCAAGTTGTCTCCCATGACGTTCAAGTATGCAATGTAAGTCATCCCCATCTCATTGGCCTTTCTTTGTAGCTCTGCCTCGTAATCATCTACGGGAGGAGCGTCCCGTTTGTCAAACATTTGGAGCGGGGCGCATGATTGGTTTTCCTGCTCTCCGAGCATGGGAACTGTTTTCTGGGGTGCCTCACGACTGCTACTTTCAGTCTCCCTACGGCGCCTTGCATCCGCCTTCAAAATCTGGCGCTCGTAGTCCGGCACAAGTGGGGTTTCAGGTTTCAAAAGATTTTGTAAAACTTCTCCACCACCGCCGGATCTATTTTCTCCTTTGGCTCGGCCCGTCTAGGTGCAAAGAATTTCTTGACCTGTTCTCCCGAGATCCTATTGGTCTCCTCGTCGCTGCGATTCCACGGTAAAACCGGCAATGGCTTGGCGGAAGGCTGCGGGACGTAGTTTTTTGAACTCTTTGGCGTACGGTTTCCTGCGGATTTCTTTGTGGCAGTGCTACTGATGCTCCTCGTGGCAGTGCTCTTCCGCTTACGCTGAGGAGATGGCTGAAGCACCGGAGATGGCTGACGGGCTGGAGATGGCTGCCGCGCAGGAGATGGCTGACGGGCCGGAGATGGCTGCCGCGCAGGAGATGGCTGACGGGCCGGAGATGGCTGCCGCGCAGGAGATAGCTGAAGCGGCTCAGACTGCTGACGCTGCGGAGACGGCGGGGGTGCCAGTGACCTCCAATTTGGAAGCACAATGTGTTCCTTCTTCCAAAGAATGGTTGTTTTCACTGCAAGTTTGAGTTGAGTTTCCCCTTCACCTGTAGCATGGTCAAGCTGTGCTTCCTCATATTCCTTCACAACCTCATCCACCCCGACAATAGCATAGCCATCTGGAATCGGTCGGCAGTGGTAAGTTCCACCAGCTAAAGGAGGTAAGGCATAGCCGACAGCCACCTTAATGAATAAGCCCATTAATCTCACATGCAGCTCAGCGTGTTCGCTCTCCGTGATCTCATCAACGGGGTATCGAGGACCCATCATTTCAAGCGTTGGCTGCACGTTCTCCGTGGAAGCCACACTGCTTTTCCGCGCAGAGTCTGGGCCGCGGGCAGCTTCCAATGCAGGCTCTTCATGCCGCTGAGATGGGCCGGTAGCTTGATGGCTCTGTTGTGCATTCACTTACGTCTGCAGCGCCGCAAGTGCATGTTCTATCTGTGTCATCCGCTCTGTACGCTCTTTTTCTTTTCTGCCGCGCCATCTGTAAGAGTCGCTCCAGTCGGCAAACCCATCCTTCCACGTCATACCCCCTGTGCCTCGTGCATGTCCAGGGTGGTCTTTTTTACCGATGGCGCGTGTGAGCTGGTCATTCTCTCTGTCGGGATGGAAGGTCCTGGCGGATGTTTCCTCGTATGCCGTGATGAGTTCAGTGACGGGTTTGGCAAGGATGGTTGGGAAGATACACAATCCTGTTTCTGGGTCCAACCTTGCCCCGATTCCGTAGAACCAAGTCTTTGCACGTAGGTCCCACCCATCTGTCTAGGGTGTGATCCCTCTCTCGCGCAGGGCCCTCTCAGCTTCCTCCCACTTAGGCCTCTGAGATATGTAGCCACCTGACCCCGTCCTCTGGTGATATTCCTTCTTCAGGGCATTAAGCGTATTGGTTTCTGACCTCTTTTTAGCTATAGCACTTTTTTTATATGTCTCAAATTCGGGCCAGTGAGGTCTTATCTTCGCATAATATGCGTCTTCGAAATTTGGAGTCTCGCCAGCTTTGACAAATTTGTTCAATTTTGTCTTCCAGTTGCGGAAAGCCTCAGCCATCTTTTTTAGAGTCCACTCTTTGACCTTTTTCTTTATAACCGGGTTGTTTTCATCCTCCTCTGGCGGAAGGGTGAAATTTACCAACAACGAATTCCAAAGCGTTTCTTTGGATCTGTCATCGACAAAGGTGCCGTCGCCCTTCTTTGGCTTATTCCAATTTTCAATTATGATTGGGATTTGGTCCCTAACAAGAACACCAGCCTGACGTATAAATTTGTCTGCGGCCTTCTTGGGCTCCATCAGCCTGCCATCAACACGGACTGCTTCGATCGTGAACTTTGCACGATCTTTCAACCGCTGGCTCGCGCCTCGCTTGCTCTTTTTCGTAGAAGAAGATGGTTGCTGGCTGGTCGATCCAGAGGGCTAAAAGAAGAAAGAAGCGTTAACTAATACATGTAGAAGAAGATTGTTGGTGGAAGTCAGCTGAGGCTTAATCAATGCATATACCTCGCCGGACTTTGTAACCATTAAATTGCGTTCACCGGAGTCTTCATCTTCTCCATGACTAGTACTTGAGCTGTCGTCGTCATGTCCCTCCAAGTTCAGATATTGTGAGGTGTCCTCATCAATAATGTTCTCCATTATTTCTTCTTCTTCAAGGTTTCTACTAAGTGGATCCATAGTTTCTAAAACAATAATATTATCTAGAGTAAGAGTGTAAACATTCAAGTGGACTTGGATTCATACACAAATATACATATTATTCATACCAAAATACACAAATAAATACACAAATGAGTCAGAGGTCCAATTTGTATACAAGTTTTAATCTATGCATGTAGTACAATTTATCGAGCAAACAAGTTTTAATCAGGATGAGTCAGCAATCACACACGTGGCAGACACGTGGCGCTCACCGGTGGGGTGACGTTGGTCTCGTCGGGCGGCGGTGCTCGTCGGACGGATGCGGCGGTCTCGTCGGGCGGCGGTGCTAGCGGCGGGCTCGTCGGGCGGCGGCGACGTCGGCGTTGAGGCGTGGCCTACGAGCTCCGAAGCGGCGGCGGCGAGACGCTCCTGCACGGGGAAGAGAGCGAGATGGTCAGGGCTCCTCGAAATAGGCTTGCGCCCCGCTATATTAATATAGCAATCACAAGATACAACGACAATGTTGGAGCAACAGAAAAGGGGAAGGTGAAATAAGTTATGGGTCCCAAATTGTCTAAAGGGGTCCCACAGTACTTTACATATTTGATAAAAGTCCCTGGTATTTTTGAAAAAATCAAAATAGAATTTGAAATGAAAATATAAATAGAAAATCTTGGCGGTTTATAGGTACGCGGACGCGACACCGATTGCGAGTATCTTGAGAATCTTGGACAGTTCCCGGCACCAAGTGGAAGTACACATGTCGGAGATCTTTGTAGAGTTACAAGTCGAGCATACAAGACAGAAAGCTCTAACTGGCCGTGTTTAGTCATCTAACAGCATTTCTGGCAGGTGGGGCCCGTTGTCAGTGCTGGCGTGGCACGCACATGACGGGAGGGACCCCACCTCCACACAGCCCATCCCCTCCCACCTCTTCCTCCACCTTCAGCCACCCCGCCATGGCCGCCACCGCTCTTCTCCTCAGCAGGCCGCCCCCGCTCTTCTCCTCAGCAGGAGCTCGCCGCGGCAGCCGCCGCCAAGGCCATAGCCAGGTGGGGCCGTCTAGCCACCGACATCACCCACCTCGTCCTCAGCACCAACTCGTGCGCGCGCGTCCCGAGCGCCGACACTCGCCTGGCATCCCTCCTCGGCCTCCTCCCCACCGTTGCCCGCACGACGCTCAACCTCAACGGGTGCGCCGCCGGCGCCGGCTCGCTGCGCCTCGCCAAGGTCCTGCGGCCGCGGCTGAGCAGCCCACCATGGAGGTCGTCGTCGTCCCCGTGCCTCAGCCTGCTGCCGCGTCCCAGCAGCGGGTCGCCACCACCGTGCGCCAGCCTGCGGCCGCGGCCGAGCATCCCACCATGGAGGTCGCCGCCGTCCCCGTGCCTCAGCCGGCTCCAGGGGCGACGGCGAGGAGACGCCGGCTCTGCTCGCCCCGGGAGGCGGAGCTTGGGCCGCGGTCGTGTGGAGACATAGAGGGAGGGGAAGGATACGGGGAAGAGAGGGTCGGGGGCGGCGGACCTCGAGCTCCGAAGCGGCGGCGGCGAGGCGGCGGGTCGGGGGCGGCAAGACGGCGGACGGCGGCGAGACGGCGGGTCGGGGGCGGCGCTTCTCTGTGTTCGATCTGGCTCAGTGGGGGGAAGAAAGGAAGGGGAAGGTGAAATAAATACACCCCCCCCTTTAACACCGGTTCGTGGCTGGAACCGGTGTTAAAGGGGGGGGGTTTCCCGCGCGCATTTATTACCCCCCCTTTAACACCGGTTCGTGGCTGGAACCGGTGTTAAAGGGGGGCGGGGTTTCCCGCGCGCATTTATTACCCCCCCTTTAACACCGGTTCGTGGCAGGAACCGGTGTTAAAGGGGGGGGGGGTGGGTGCGCGCGGGAAACGAAATAAATGCCCCCCCCCTTTAACACCGGTTCCTGTCTGGAACCGGTGTTAAAGGGGGGGCATTTATTTTATGCATTAAAGGGGCTTTTTTAATTCAAAAAATATGATATGAATTTAGAAAATTCATATCTTTTTCATTTCAACTCATAAAAATATGAATAATATATCATAATTTTCAGAAAAATAATATCTATCCATTCATGTAAATCATTTTATATTTACTTTACATGAATTTTTTTAAAATAATTAAAACACTTATTTCATGCATTAAAGGGGCTTTTTTAATTCAAAAAATATGATATGAATTTAGAAAATTCATATCTTTTTCATTTCAACTCAGAAAAATATGAATAATATATCATAATTTTCAGAAAAATAATATCTATCCATTCATGTAAATGATTTTTATTAGATCAAATCATATTTTAATGCCGCATCTTTTGTATTAACATTTTTGAATTGATTGGATATTTAAATGTCGCATCTTTTGTATACACTTGAATCTCACCAAGCCTCTCTCAACTTGCATTGTTTTTTGATCAATGTGTTGGTGGTTTTTTGAATTAGCCATTTGGTGGTTGCTTCACAAAACCGTCCGTTTTTTATGCTCGGAAAATGGAAAATGCCTTTTTGGTGCGATAAAAAGGAAAACTCCTCTTGCAAACTATGCCTTGATTCTAGCCATAACATTGGTCATTTGACCCGAAAGCCATAACAGATTAAGTAACAATCGGCCGAACTGGAACTGAAAATTAAGATACATAAAAGAACTGAAAATTAAGATACATGGCCAGATTAAGTAACAATCGGCCGAACTTGTTTCGGAATGTTGGAGTGATTCAGTCATGCTCCTGCCTACACCTGTAATACTCGCCACTGTAGTCGTCGTACTCGCCGCCGCCGTCATCGCTGTCGTCGTCGGGGTCGCCATAATTGAACCTCTGGAGAGTACGCGTGGGCTGGACTTGAGGGTAGCGCGTGGGCTGGACTTGAGGGTAGCGCAGACGGGGGTTAGAGTCGGCGGCAGTGTCATAGGCCATGACGCTCTGGAGAGTCCGACCGCGCCACCATAGCCGACGGCCGGCCTCATTGAAGTTAGGAGGAGGTGGGCCGTCCTCCTCGTGCCTGGCGAGCGCCCTCTCATGCCGATCCACGAAGAAGGCTTCCCAAGTAGGGAAATAGTCGGGATGCCATCTGGGATTCCTCCGCTGCTCCGGCGTGAGCTCGAAGTAGTAGTGGTTCGTGATGGCCATCCGGCGCGCCACACCTACAGGGACAGGAGGAACCGGCACGCCTCCGACGCTCAGCATCCAGCCGACGGGGACACAGTAGCCCGGCGGGCAGGGGTAGTTCAAGGCGCAAAGCGCCTCCGCCTCCCTGGGGGTTAGTGCTACGGTGGAAGCCATGGGAAAGAGTGATGAGGTTGCAGATATGAGTCTAGAGATGTGCAATGACAATGGAGGCCAACCCCCTACATATATATATAGTGAACTAGCGGGAAGAACTGGAGGGAAGAACTGGCGGGAAGAAAAATGGCGGGAAGAACTGGCGGGAAGAAAAATGGCGGGAAGAAAAATGGCGGGAAGAACTGGCGGGAAGAAAAATGGCGGGAAGAAAAATGGCGGGAAGAAAAATGGCGGGAAAAAATGGCGGGATGAACCTTTAGTCCCGGTTGGAGACACCAAAACCGGGACTAAAGATGAACCTTTAGTCCCGGTTGGAGACACCAACCGGGACAAAACACGAGTCAGCACTAATAATAGGGGTGAGTGCATGTCGACATTATGTCGTGCGGCGTGTACCTTGTCCCGGATGGTGTCACCAACCGGGACTAAAGATGAACCTTTAGTCCCGGTTGGAGACACCAACCGGGACTAATAATAGGGGTGAGTGTTGACATTATTTTGTAAGTGTCAACACTATGTCGAGCTGCTTGTACTATAAATAGGCATCCTTGTGAGTCCAGTCCTCCAGCCAGTTTGAGGCAGGGACACCACTACGGCCAGTTTCAGGGAGATGCCGACGGAGCCCAGTCCTCCGGCATCTCCGAGAAACTGGTCATAGAGGCACTCCCTAATATGTGAAATTAGTTAGCTCCCTGGTGTATTGATCTAGTTAGACAAGTTACAAAGCTGCAAGATGGTTTTCGAGAGCAGGGACACCACTACGGCCAGTTTCAGGGAGATGCCGACGGAGCCTAGTCCTCCGGCATCTCCAAGAAACTGGTCATAGAGGCACTCCCTAATATGTGACCGCGCGCGTTTGGAGATCAGATCTTAATGGTAAGTACGAATCGGGACAACTTCTTCTCATAGTCCCGGTCCATCCACAAAACATGACTAACACTCAAGACATGTATTAATATTAAAAACATGAACTAGAGTTACATAATATGAGCATGAACTTCTTGGCATATGCCCTTCCTTATGATCGCTTCAGACGTAACCATGGAGCATCTTCTTTACTTAACGGAATGCTTGGGTCAGTTTTCACTGTGAAGGGCGGAATTTCATCAAACTTATTATAATCTTCTGACATGTCTGTCTTGTCCTCGATTCCCACGATGTTTCTTTTCCCTGAAAGAACTATGTGACGCTTTGGCTCATCATATGATGTATTCGTTTGCATATTTTTTCTTTTTTTTTGGTCTGGAGGACATGTCCTTCACATAGAAAACCTGAGCCACATCATTGGCTAGGACGAATGGTTCGTCTAAGTTCTTCATAAGATTGTTGAGATCCACCGTTGTCATTCCGTACTTCTTGTCTACCTCAACCCCTCCTCCTGTTAGCTTGACCCATTTGCATCGAAACAAGGGGACCTTAAAATTAGGTCCATAGTCAAGTTCCCATATCTCCTCTATGAACCCATAATACGTGGTCTTTTGCCCATTGTCTTCTGCTGCATCGAAGCGGACACCACTGTTTTGGTTGGTGCTCTTTTTATCTTGGCCTATCGTGTAAAATGTATTCCCATTTATCTCGTACCCTTGGAAAGTACATACAGTCGAAGACGGTGTCCTGGCCAACAAGTACAGCTGATCCCCAACAGTGGTGTTATTCGTGAGAAGTCTTTGCAGCCAGCTGCCAAAACTCGCCATGTGTTCACTTATAATCCATTCATCAGACTGCCCCGGGTGTTTGAGGCGTATTAAATTCTTGTGTTCATTGATATACGGGGCAACCAAGATAGATCTTTGTAAAACCGTGTAGTGTGCTTGATTGAGAGAATGCCCGTCCCTACATATCATTGCTTTACATCCTAGGGTGCCTTTTCCACGCAGTCTCCCCTCATGTCGTGATTCTGGAACACCAATCGCCTTAAGGTCAGGAATAAAATCAACACAGAACTCAATGACCTCCTCTGTTACATAGCCCTTGGAGATGCTTCCTTCTGGACTAGCACGGTTATGAACATATTTCTTTAAGACTCCCATGTACCTCTCAAAGGGGAACATATTGTGTAGAAATACAGGACCGAGAATGGCAATCTCTTCTACTAGGTGAACCAGGAGATGCGTCATAATATTGAAGAAGGATGGTGGGAACACCAACTCAAAGCTGACAAGACATTGGGCCACATCTGTTTGTAACCCTGGTAGGCTTTCTGGATCGATTACCTTCTGAGATATTGCATTGAGGAATGCACATAGCTTCACAATGGGTACTCGAACATTTTCAGGTAGAAGCCCCCTCAATGCAATCGGAAGCAAT
This sequence comes from Avena sativa, assembly GCA_916181665.1. NCBI lineage: Eukaryota > Viridiplantae > Streptophyta > Magnoliopsida > Poales > Poaceae > Avena > Avena sativa. Next base: position 15,835,092 of record OV702279.1, on the reverse strand, counting down.
TGTGTCATAATCACGTGGCAGTCATGAGACTTCAGGTTTTGGAATTTTTTCTCTGCCATATTTATTATTCCCTTTATATTCGACGAGAAGCCAGACGGGACCTTGATACTGCTCAGACATTCAAAAAAGATTTCCTTCTCTGCTTTGGTAAGAGCGTAGCTGGCAGGAGTTAAGTGGCATCGTTTACCCTTCTCGTTCTCAGGATGCATAGGCTCTTCAGGGGCCTTCAGACGTTGCTGGTCCTGTCGTGCTTCCGGTGTATCTTTTGTCTTCCCATACACTCCTAGAAAGCCTAGCAGGTTCACGCAAACATTCTTCGTCACGTGCATCACGTCGATTGAAGAGCGGACCTCTAAGACTTTCCAATAGGGTAGGTCCCAAAATATAGATTGCTTCTTCCACATGGGCGCGTGTCCGGCATCGTCATTCGGAACATATAGACTGCCAGGACCTTTTCCAAAGATTACTTCTAGGTCCTTGACCATACCAAATACCTCCTCACCGGTACGGAGGACAGGCTTCCTCCGGGGTTCTGCCAGACATTTGAAATGCTTGCCTTTCTTTCTTACTGGATGCAGGTTCGGAAGAAATCGGCGATACCTTAGGTACACAACCTTCTTACATTTATCCAAATATACACTTTCAGTATCATCTAAACAGTGTGTGCATGCATTGTATCCCTTGTTTGTCTGCCCTGAAATGTTACTAAGAGCAGGCCAATCATTGATGGTTACGAAAAGCAATGCTCGTAGGTCAAATGGCTCCCCTTTGTGCTCATCCCACATACGTACACCTGGTTTGGCCCACAGCTGTAAAAGTTCTTCAACTAATGGCCTTAGGTACACATCAATGTCGTTGCCGGGTTGCCTCGGGCCTTGGATGAGCACTGGCATCATAATGAACTTCCTCTTCATACACAACCAAGGAGGAAGGTTATAGATACATAGGATCACAGGCCAGGTGCTGTGACTGCAGCTCTGCTCACCAAAAGGATTCATGCCGTCTGTACTTAGACCAAACCTTAAGTTCCTTGCGTCACGTGCAAAGTCCGGGTACTCTCGCTCGACTTTTCTCCACTATGACCCATCAGCGGGGTGTCTCAACATCGCGTCTTTCTTACGGTCTTCCATGTGCCATCGCAACAACTTGGCATGCTCTTTATTTCTGAAGAGACGTTTTAACCGTGGTATTATAGGAGCATACCACATAACCTTGGCGGGAACCTTCTTCCTAGGGGCCTCGCCCTCAACATCGCCAGGATCGTCTCGTCTGATCTTATACCGCAGTGCAGTGCATACCGGGCATGCATCCAAATTCTCGTACTTCTCACCGCGGTAGAGGATGCAGTCATTAATGCAGGCATGTATCTTCTGCACGTCTAATCCTAGAGGGCAGACAACCTTCTTTGCTTGGTATGTACTGTCAGGCAACTCATTATTTCTTGGAAGAAGATTCTTCATTTTTACCAACAACTTTGAAAATGCGCTGTCAGTCACACCATTCTCTGCCTTCCATTGCAGCAAATCCAGTGTGGCACCTAGCTTTTTGTGGCCATCTTCGCAAGTTGGATACAACAATGTTTTGTGATCCTTTAACATCTGCTCCAGCTTCTCCTTCTCCTTTTCAGTTTCACATTCTTCCTTTGCATCAGTAATGGCCCGACCAAGATCGTCATCAGCGGGCCCATCTGCTCCCTCTTGATCTTCATTATCTACCTCCGTTGCATTATCATCATATTCAGGATACATATTATGATAGTTTTCATCATCCTCTTCTTCTTCGTTGTCTTCCATCACAACCCCTTTTTCTCCGTGCTTGGTCCAACAATTATAGCTGGGCATGAAACCAGATCGAAGCAGGTGGGCGTGAATGGTTCTGGTATTTGAGTAGTCTTTCTTGTTCTGACAGTGAACACACGGACAGCACATAAAACCATTGTGACCACGGTTTGCATTAGCCACAACGATGAAATTTTGGAGGCCCGTAATGTACTCGGAAGTGCGGCGGTCACCGTACATCCATTGCCGATTCATCTGCATTAATATGTAGTATATATCAAAAAATAATAGGGAGATGACCATTTATATATATAGTACATCAATGACACATGAAACTATAGTTGCCGACCTCGACCGAGACGGAAAGAGCAACAAGAAAGCTTATTTTGAGCTCTCGGGCATTTCACCGAACACCTCTAGTGCATATGAAAAAAACACAAACTAGCACTCTTCACACCCTCTTGCTAGGCTCCAAAATGTGAAAGAATGGAAGAGTGGGGTGTGTGTGGGCTGGGGTGGTGTCTTATATAGCCCCCCCTTTAACACCGGTTCGTGCCACGAACCGGTGTTAAAGGGGGGGGGGTGCGCGGGCCACTGGTGCAGGGACCTTTAACACCGGTTCGTGGCACGAACCGGTGTTAAAGGGGGGCTCCTTTAATGCCGCAGAGGCCACGCTGGTACGGCCCCCCCTTTAACACCGGTTCGTAGAAGAACCGGTGTTAAAGCCCATTTTCGGGATTAACAAAAGCCCTCGTTTCCACTAGTGTCATGCGTGGAGATTGCTGGAACGGATGGGATTCGGTCGCACGTAACCGGTTTTTCTGACCATTTGGTTTCAGAGGGAGCGAGGCGAAGATCTGCAGTCTGTTGGCATCATAGAACATGTCTTTAGTTCCATGGTGAAGTCAGTGTGCGAAGAATGTCATGAAATCCAAGATTGGTGGACTAGCTATGATGGTTCGAGTCCTGGTGACGATGAGGAATTGGCTTGGTGATTCGTGAATTGTAGCAGCAGCATCGGAAGGTGGGGCCGGGAGCACAGGAGGAGTTCACAGTCTTACCTTGCAAGGTGAAAATCCAAGGTCTGGCATTAATTGGTTGTGCCTGGCAATGACCTTGTTAAAGGCATTGTTTTATGAGCGGGACTTTCTCCAGGGTGAAAACCTATGATCTTTGATCGCGCGACGACGGTGCTTGTGCCCTGTTTCCTTCTTAACGGCGTCTCTATTAGAGGTGTTGGACTTTTGGTGTTGTTCTGGTGGTGTTAGTGACCCTGCTACTAAGGATCTTATCGCTGCAGCGGGACTTTTGTTTTTTGTAATTCTTTTTTGGATGTGTGTATTCGTAATGCCAATAGGGTAATGCGTTGTTGCAGAGGCTGAGTGTAATTGATATCATCGCGATATTAATATATGCTCCTTTCAAAAAAAAAGTAACAAAGTACTTTTGACAAAAGGCGTATAGTGTACATTGCTTACGATCAAATCTACTCCCTCCGTTTGGAAATATAAGATGTTTTATATTTGTGAATGATATGTATCTAGACACCTTTTAGTGTATAGATTCATTTGAACCTATACACTAAAACATGTCTAGATACATCTCCTTTACAAACCTAAAACATCTTATATTTCTAAACGGAGGAAGTATGTATAAAGAATCTGGATGCACGAATGTTGTTTCTGCTTAGAGCATGAGACTAATGAGCATTTATTTATCTCATGTTCTTTTGCTAAACTTATATGGCGCATAGTGTACTTTGCTTATAATCTCCCTCCCCCAATTAATATTAAAAGTATGTTTGGAATTGGTTAAACAGAGTTGACAAAAACTTTAAGGCTAGGATTCATATTGGTTTTTCTGCCTTATGCTGGTCAATGGACAGATGCATGAATGATATTGGTTTTAACAAAACAATAACTTTAGCTTTTTTTAGGTTACCATATGATGGCACACATGGTGCAGCAATGGGCACTCCTTCCTCCGGAGCAGCGGGATACATGCATACTGGGTGCAACCATATGGCGACAATCACACAGGATATCATGTGCCGGGCTGGGCAGGAGCATATTTGCCGACTAGAGGATGCTGAGTTACTTTATGCTCGTCACTTTTTGCTGGTTGTTTCTTGTTTCAACTTTAATGGATCCTTAAGATGTAATAACTTGTTGCTAGACTCTTTTTAATAAAAGCATGTGTGCATCTATTCATGCAGAGGCCAGGGGGTTTCCTCCTCTCCAAAAAAAAACTCCCACCATCCACATTTACCCGGTTGACATAATTGTTTTGTGTGCTCCAGCTTTGACCATCAATATAAACAATAATTTATTAAAATTATGTCTAAAAATATATCATTAGAATCTGCATTCTAATACGAATTCAACTATATAATTGTAAAACATATAGTTTTATTGGTTAAATGGATGGTCAAAATAAAACATCCAAATACGTGTGTGCCAGATAAATGTGGATGGAGGGGGATATGATTTAAAAACACCAAGCTAGGCTAGGCTTCGAATGGTACGACATTAAGCAATTTTTTGCTAGTATCATATAAAACCGTCAAGTTTTTATGGAACTCTTAGAATTTCAGCACATTCGAGATGGAGTTCAAATGAACCGGCCGATGAAATAGACAGGAACGATCTTCAATCATGAACATCGTATGTCATCGATGACATATTGGGCAGGAATATAAGTCGTAGATAGTTCGTTGCAGCCTTGCAGGTGCTAAGAACTTAAGCGATGACCGATGTTTTGTTCCGGGTTTTGGCGTGGTCGTCTCATTATCTGTACACTCGGAACACCGCTCTTGTTTTTTTGGAAAGGAGCATATATTAATATTAGAAGATACCAATTACATCCAGCCTCTGCAACAACGTATTTCCCTAGCGGCTATACGGATACACACATCCAAAAAAAGAAGAATTACAAAAAAAAAAGTCCGGCTACGATGATCCATTCGTTGAAATAGCGGTACTACCACCACCAAGACAGCACCAGAAGTACAGCTTCTCCAAAGGGGCGCCTTCAAGAAGGGAACAGTGCACAAACACCGTCATCGCCCGATCACGGATCTTAGGTTTTCAACTTGAAGAAAGTACACGCTCTCAAAACAATACCTTCAATAAGGCCATTGTCAGACACAACCAATTAAGGCCAGACCCTGGGTTTTCACACTGAAACGTATGACTATGAACATCTCCTGTGCAGTCGCCTCCACTTGCATGTCACGACTCCAAATCACGACTCACCAAGCCAATTCATCATCATCACCCAGACTCGAACCACCATTGTTAGTCCTCAGAACTTGGTCTCCATGACATTCTCCGTCAGCACCATAGAACAAGAACATGCCCCATGATATTAACAGCCAACATAGCTTCAAAATACTCCCTCTGAACCCAAACGGTCAGAGTAAAACATGTGTGCGCACGACCAAATCCCTCTAATCCGGCAATATCCAGACATTATTCGCCCATGGGAGTTCACCGGCGGAGCCTTCTAGAACTAACCATTCCGACCAGATCCACGAGGGCCAGCATCAAGCAGATCTTCATCTTCGCACGAGAGGAACCCTAGGACCACCGCCATTATTCAAGGACACCAGCATGCCACCATGCCGCTGATCAGAACAACGAAGGAGAAGGCAAGGCAACACCAGAGACAAGTACCGGATCGGATCAAGCTCTAGATCAAACCCATCTCGCTGCGTGCCCCACGACCACTTTGCCGCTCCGGCTCGCGCCCACCATGGCCAGGAGGTCCATGGCCTCGCTAGGATCCCGCTGGCAATTAGGGTTAGAGGGCCGATCTAGGTCTTCCAAACGGAATCCCAACAATAGCTCCTCCTCCACCAGATCGCCACCATGGAGAACCACCGCCTCCACCCGAATCGCCCAGCTCGCAGCGGCCCGACGATGCTGATTCCGCCAGGATGAAGATGCCCGCCGCCGTCCATCTCCCGAACGGGATCCAGGGGTATCCGCCGCCGCCGGCACCGAACGGGCTTTGTTCGTTGGCTCTCGCCGGCGACGGCGGCAGGGGAGAGGCGCGGTGGGGGCGGGGGAGAGGCACGCTGGGGGCAGGGTCAAGGACGGAGGAGACTGCCCCTGGCTGCCGTGCAGGGACGACCTAGGAGCGGTGCTGGTTCGGGCGTAGGAGCGGTGATGGTTCGAGGATGATCTATCGCTCTAGCTCAAACACCGCTCTTGTTGGCCTATTGAAATCATATCTTCTTAATTTATTTACATGAAGTTGTCCTGCATGTTCTTGGAGCAAGAGACACATGCATTATATTTGGCACTGGATCAACATTCACTACAGGACGCGCGCTCTACGCCGAGGGAAAAAAGCCGTCCGCATAGGCCAAAATGCCCTCGGCGTATGGTACGCCGACGGCTGCCCTCGGCGTAGCCTCCTCGGCAAAGATCTACCTCGGCGGAGCACACTCAAGCCGTCGGCATATCGAAATGCCGTCCGCGTACGCTACGCCGACGGCTTTGCCCTTGGTGTAGCGGACGTCGGCATAGCCTGTCGGCAGGTTGCAAAAATATTTTTTTTAAAATAATTTTTTTTATTTTTTTCTTATTTTTTTATTCTTTGAATTGTTTGACTCGTTAATCTCCCACTTTGAACATTTTTAACACAAATTACACTTAATATTTGATTAAATTTCAGTCTTAGTCAAACTTTCCGGCCGGTCACACATCCTAATACTACTCCAGCTCCAGCACGCTTAACTTTCTTGTTCCTTCAGAATCCGTTTCCGCAAAGTAATTCATACATTGTTGTCAATACTATGATATCAATCCTATACTCTTATATCATCATGTCACATGTTTGTATTTTTTGAAATTACAAACAATTATTTAAGTAAAAATTAATGAATAAGTAAAAAATATTATTGAATTCAAATGAAAATATAATAATTTTACTTTTTTGTATTTTTTCTATTTAATATGGAATAATTAATATCTTTAAATATGTAAATCGGAAATTCAACAAATAATATGTCTAAATTGATCAGAAAAATGCGAGGAATCCAAATATGATATCCATATCAACTAATCACAAACCCTCCGTTTTTGAATTAGCTATTTGATGGTTGCTTTAGAAAATCCCCTTTTTGTGCTTGGATAATGAAAAATGGCTTTTTGGTGCGATGAAAAGGAAAACTTGCATTGGATCTTTGATAAAATAGCATATTGTGAACCTAAAAATGATTTTTGTAAAAAAAACATGAGCATAGGATTATGTACCTGTAGTTCATATCTGACCCACTTCCTACCAATTCGGCTGGAATTTGTCTTTTTCATCAGAGGTGGACGGAAAGGTTTCGGATCCCCCTGTTGGGACATTGTCCATATAAGGTGGTATAGTATTTTTGTAAAATATGGTGATAGCATTTTGAATTATCTATTTGGTGGTTGCTTCACAAAACCGTCCGTTTTTTGTGCTCAGAAAATGGAAAATAGCATTTTGGTGCGACAAAAAGGAAAACTTCCTCCTGCAACATGGTCCGCCATCTCATGATGCATGTGTATGCATAATATGGGCATGTTATCACAAACTATGCCTTGATTCTAGCCATACCATTGGTCATTTGACCCGAAAGCCAAGAAACCTCGAATGAGATAGGTCATTTTGTGAAGGTTTTTTGAGACATAATCAATATATCAAATTTGATATTTTTCCTTATAACTATGTCACATAATATGACACCACGCGAAGGTTTCGCATTGTTTCGATCGTTTTTGTTTTTTATGCCTGTTTTAAACTACCGTCAAACTTTGTCGAACAGCGGGCATGAAGATTCTTAGCTCGGGACCGAGTCTCGCTAAACTTGCATTGGATCTTTGATAAAATAGCATATTGTGAACCTAAAAATGATTTTTGTAAAAAAACATGAGCATCGGATCATGTACCTGTAGTTCATATCTGACCCACTTCCTACCGATTCGTCAGGAATTTTCCTTTTTCACTAGAGGTGGACGGAAAGGTTTAGGATCCCCCTGTTGGGACATTGTCCATATAAGGTGGTATAGTATTTTCGTAAAATATGGTGGTAGCATTTTGAATTAGCCATTTGGTGGTTGCTTCATAAAACCGTTCATTTTTTGTGCTCGGAAAATGAGAAATGGTTGTTTGGTACGACAAAAAGGAAAACTTCCTCCTGCAACATTGTCCGTCATCCCATGATGCATGTGTATGCATAATATGGGCATTATCACAAACTATGCCTTGATTCTAGTCATAACATTGGTCATTTGACCCGAAAGCTAAGAAACCTCGAATGAGATGGGTCATTTTGTGAAGGTTTTTTGAGAGATAATCAATATATCAAGTTTGATATTTTTTCTTATAACTATGTCACATAATATGACACCACGTGAAGGTTTCACACTGTTTCGGTCGTTTTTGAATTTTTTATGCCTAAACTATCGTCAAACTTTGTCAAACGGCGGGCATGAAGATTCTTAGCTCGGGGCTGAGCCTCGCTAAACTTGCATTGGATCTTTGATAAAATAGAAAATTGTGAACCTAAAAATGATTTTTGTAAAATAACATGAGCATCGGATCATATACCTGTAGTTCATATCTGACCCACTTCCTACCGATTTGGCAGGAATTTGTCTTTTTCATCAAAGGTGTACGGAAAGGTTTCATATCCCCCTGTTGGGACATTGTCCATATAAGGTGTTCTAGTATTTTTTGTAAAATGTGGTGGTAGTATTTTGAATTAGCCATTTGGTGGTTGCTTCACAAAACCGTCCTTTTTTATGCTTGGAAAATGGAAAATGGCTTTTTGGTGTGACAAAAAGGAAAGCTTTCTCCTGCAACATTGTTTGTCATCCTATGATCCACATGTATGCATAATATGGGCACATTATCACAAACTATGCCTTGATTCTAGCCATAATATTGGTCATTTGACCCAACCTCGAATGAGATAGGTCATTTTGTGAAGGTTTCTTTGAGACATAATCAATATACCAAGTTTGATATTTTTCCTTCTAACAATGTCACATAATATAACACCACGAGAAGGTTTTACATTGTTTCGATCGTTTTTGAATTTTTTATGCCCGTTTTAAACTATATATAATATTTTATGTTTTACTTAATTTTTATTTACAAATGTGTAATATTTGAGTGTAGATAGATACGTCTTATTTTTCTGCAAATTTTGATATATTATTTGTATTTTTCGAATTAGAATGATTAGTTATGATTTTTCAAAGTTTAATGAGATAAAATAAAAAATAGCTACGCCGAGGGCAGCCGTCGGCGTATGCTACGCCGAGGGCAGCCGCGACATAGCATAGGATACGCCGAGGGCAATTCTACGCCGACGGCTGTTTGGCGGGACTGGCCTAGACGATGGCTACGCCGACGGCCCAACGTTTGGCCGTCGGCGTAGCTTTTCATTCCTATAGTGATTCTAGGTACAAATAAACTAACCTGCCGAGCGCGCAAAGAACAGAACGCCCCAATATCTAATTCACTTTGAGGAAGAATAGATGGTGTAAAGAAACTAGAGGATGACTTTGCTAGATCTCGTGTAGTGTGATCCACCGGCAACCTTGATATCATCAAGCAGTGGAGAAGACTAAATTATGATAGCGACGACAATGGTTGGAACACGTACTCCACGAACATGAAACCAACTTAATGATGGTTAACTTCGCCTTTAAGATGGTTGCCCACATATAAAAAAAAGATGGTGGCCCATAAGTTCGTCATACACACTCTAATTTACTGGTTAAAGCTTTTTAGAGCCAATTTTTTTGCATGTAGGCCCCTGAGGAAGAAAGATTACAAGTTTTCTAAGCAGATTTGCAAAAGCTTTGTATTTCGATGCTTTGACGGAAGAATGGGTTGTGTACAAAATCAAAGATATACCACACCCCGAAAATATAACGCGTTACTCTATCACATGCCCTCGTGAGGTTCAAGGTGATCCAGAGTGATCAATCTTCCTGTGTGAAACCCACATATATGGACATACGGGAAACACTCGTTGTGTATCCCTCCAAATCGTGTGGTTGGAGCAAACGTAGGCTGCACAACATCCACACCTATACGTAGAACCTAGATCCTGATCTTATTTTTTTTCTTTTCGCATTACAAGGACGGCACGCTACGCTGAGGGCCAAAAGCCGTCGGCGTAGCCTCGATCCCGTTGGCGTAGGCTACGCTGAAGGCTGCCCTCGGCGTAGCATCTTTGGCAAAAACCTTCCTCTGCGGAGGCATTTTTGTCCGTTGGCGTAGCTCTAGCAGTCGGCATAATGACGGCAGGTTGTAAAAATTTTAAAAATTTTTTTTATATTTTTTTGATTTTTTCTGAATTTTTTTAAATCTTTGAATTCTTTGAATCGTTTAATTTCTCACCTAATTATATTTAATCTTTAATTAAATTGCAGTCTTTATCAAAATTTCTGTCCAATCACCCATCCTAACACTACTCCGACTTCAGCACGCTTAACTTGTCAGTTACTTCCGAATCAGTTTCCGCAAAACAATTTGTACCTAATTGTCAATACTATCATACCAATCCTATTAACTCTTATATCATTATGTCACATGTTTTTATTTTTTTAACTACAAACACTTATTTAAGTAAACAATAATGAATAAGTAAAAATATTACTGATTCAAATAAAAATACTATTGAATTCAAATAAAAATATAATAATTTTACTTTTTTGTATTTTTCTATTTAATATGGAATAATTAATATCTTTAAATCCGTAAATCGTAATTCGATAAATAATATGTCTAAATTGATCAGAAAAATGAAAGTAATCTAAATATGATATCCATACCAACTTATCACAAACTTCCCGTTTTTGAATTAGCTATTTGGTGGTTGCTTCACAAAATTTCCCTTTTTTGCGCTCAAAAAATGGAAAATGGTTTTTTGGTGTGACGAAAAAGAAAACTTTCTCCTACAATACTGTTCACCATCCCATGATGCACATGTATGCATAATATGGGCATATTATCATTGATTTTAGCCATAACATTGGTCATTTGACCAGAAAGCCAAGAAACCTTGAATGAGATAGGTCATTTTGTGAAGGGTTTTTTTAGACATAATTAATATAGCAGGTTTGATATTTTTTCTTCCAACTATGTCACATAATATGTCACCAAGTGAAGGTTTTGCATTGTTTTGATCGTTTTTGAATTTTGTATGCCCGTTTTAAACTATCCTCAAACTTTGTCGAACGGCGGGCATGAAGATTCTTAGCTCGGGCCAAGCCTCGCTAAAATTGCATTGGATCTTTGATAAAATAGCATATTGTGAACCTAAAAATGATTTTTTTTTTAAACATGAGCATCAGATCATGTACACGTAGTTCATATCTGACCTACTTCCTACCGATTCGGCAGAAATTTGTCTTTTTCACCAGGGATGGACGGAAAGGTTTCAGATCCCCTATTGGGACATTGTCCATATAAGGTGGTCTAGTATTTTTGTAAAATATGGTGGTAGCATGTTGAATTAGCCATTTGGTGGTTGCTTCACAAAACCGTCCTTTTTTGTGCTCGGAAAATGGAAAATATTTTTTGGTGCAACAAAAAGGAAAACTTCCTCCTACAACATTGTTCACCATCCCATTATGCACATGTATGCATAATATGGGCACATTATCACAAACTATGCTTTATTCTAGCCATAACATTGGTCATTTGGCTCGAAAGCCAAGAAACCTCGAATGAGATAGATCATTTTATGAAGGTTTTTTTAGATATAATCAATATACCAAGTTTGATATTTTTCCTTCTAACTATGTCACATAATATGACACCACGCGAAGTTTTCGCATTGTTTTGATCGTTTTTGAATTTCTTATGCTCATTTTAAATTATCTTCAAACTTTGTCGAACGGTGAGCATGAAGATTTTTAACTCGGGGCCGAGCCTCGCCAAACTTGCATTGGATCTTTGATAAAATATCATATTGTGAACTTGAAAATGATTTTTATAAAAAACATGAGCAACGGATCATGCACGTGTAGTTCATATCTGACCAACTTCCTACCGATTCAGCAGGAATTTTTCTTTTTTATCAGGGGTGGACGGAAAGGTTTCAGATCCCCCTATTGGGACATTGTTCATATATGGTGGTCTAGTATTTTTTTCAAATGTGGTGGTAGCATTTTGAATTAGCCATTTGGTGATTGCTTCACAAAACCGTTAGTTTTTTATGCTTGGAAAATGGAAAATGGCTTTTTGGTGCAACAAAAAGGAAAACTTACTTCTGAAACATTATTCGCCATCCCAAGATACACATGCGTGCACAATATGGGCATATTATCACAAACTATAATTGATTCGAGCCATAGCATTGGTCATTTGACCCGAAAGTCAAGAAACCTCGAATGAGATAGATCATTTTGTGAAGGTTTTTTGGGACCTAATCAATATACCAAGTTTGATATTTTTCCTTCTAACTATGTCAACTATCGTCAAACTTTGTCGAATGGCGGGCATAAAGATTCTTAGATCGGGGTCGAGCCTCGCTAAACTTGAATTGGATCTTTGATAAAATAGCATATTGTGAACCTAAAAATATTTTTTGTAAAAAAACATGAGCATCGGATCATGTACCTGTAGTTCATATCTGACCCACTTCCTGCTGATTCGGCAGGAATTTATCTTTTTTCACCAGGGGTGGACAGAAAGGTTTCAGATCCCCTGTTGGGATATTGTCCATATAAGGTGGTATAATATTTTTGTAAAATATGGTGGTAGCATTTTAAATTAGCCATTTGGTGGTTGCTTTACAAACTGTCCGTTTTTTGTGATCAGAAAATGGAAATTGGCTTTTTGGTGCGATAAAAAGGAAAACTTTCTCCTGCAACATTGTTTGTCATCCCATGATGCACATGTATGCACAATATGGACACATTATCACAAATTATGCTTCATTCTAGCCATAACATTGGTCATTTGACCCGAAAGCCAAGAAACCTCGAATGAGATAGGTCATTTTGTGAAGGTTTTTTGAGACATAATCAATATACCAAGTTTGATATTCTTCCTTCTAACTATGTCACATAATATGACACCACGCAAAGGTTTCGTATTGTTTGGATCGATTTTGAATTTCTTATGCTCGTTTTAAACTATATATAATATTTTATGTTTCACTAAATTTTTATTTATAAATATGTAATATTTGAGTTTAGATAGATAGATCTTATTTTTCTGTAAATTTTAATATATTATTTGTATTTTTCCGAATTAGAATGATTTAGTTATGATATTTCAAAGTGTAATGAGGTAAAAGGAAAAATAGCTACGCTGAGGGCAGCCGTCGGCGTAGGCTACGCCGAGGGCAATTCTACGCTGACGGCTGCTTGGCGGGGCTGGCCTGGTCACGGTCTACGCCGACGGCCCCGACGTTTGATCGTCGGCGTATTCATCCATTCCTGTAGTATCGTTCTTTCCAAAAATGTCGGACTGATACAACTAAGGAAGAGTTCAAACATTCAACCTCTAGATTTTTTTTGGAAATAGATTCAACCTCTAGATACACGAGGGAGGTGCCTAAGAGCAGGCCGCACGAATTAGTCACACATGTCCGGGGTCAATCACAAATTGATCTTCTTCGAAGGATGATGGCCACCTAGCGTGCACAAGCAGCAATTCACAATTAATTCAGGGGCAATTCTTTTGAAATTTCTAGCCCATATGGATGCTGGGAAGAGTGGAAACAAAGATTCAAAGGGCCATTTAAAAAAATCAGTCAGCCACGTCAACGAACTATTGGTCCACTGGAGAATGCCCAACATACACACTCATGGCAAGTTCCTAGCTTGCTTTTGACAAACCGAAGTTTCGTGTCTGACTGCACATGCATGCGAGCCAACTTCATGTACTCCTTATTTCCCAAAATATATGACACAGTTTGTCTAGATAGCATGTATCTAGACGCTACATATCTAGACTCCGTGTCACTTATTTTATGCCGGAGGTAGTACCAAAGGGGTGTGTGTCCCAATATGAGAGGATAACCATGGTGTAGTACACCTATGACGTTTACCATCACTTCAGTTAGGTTTACAGAGGCTCGGAACCTACTTAATTTCGAGCTCTCATCGGTAGTAGTAGGTTAGGTAAACATGTAAAAATCACAAATATCAACATCGATTTATATCAGCATCACAGGCCTTCATCTCAAAGGTTATGTTTAAAAAGTAGCGATAGAAATAGTGGACAATGATGATGCCTGCTCTTGTAAACAATTATTCGCAGAGGTACAACACTCATGAAAAGACGAATAAAAATAAAGGTAGTGCCAACGCCACACTGTATTACAAAAGCATTACAGTCATGAGATCTACCACTGTATTTTTTTTTCTTTCCTTTCCCTGCGTGAAAATATCACACTACTTGATTCGAGTAGTTGAGAGAGATCACACAAACTAGAAAAATATATAAATAAAATTAAATATTACAAGCAAACAATTAACAAACATGACAAATTACTTGGATAATTCAACTCAGGAGAGTGCAAATAACAGCGCGGTCATATGCTATAGGATTATGAGTGTGGACAGATGGAGACCGAGTAACATATAGCCCGTTACTTTTAAAAATTCGAAAATCATCTTTACAGGTATCATTTAAAAAAAAAGTTTGAAATGTGCACTATTCACTATACTCATATCTGTATTTTTGTCATTTTTTTGTAGTCTGAGATACAAAGTATTTCGTATTGAAAATTTGCATGTTTGTAATATACTCTATTGGCTACATCAGGATGTTTTGTAGAATGTTTTGAAACTTTAAATATATTTTTCCATTTTTTTGAAAATAAACGGCTGCGAGACCTCCATTTGAAGTTTCCAGTTGGTTTATGGACTATTACAGCGTAAAACAATGGGGTTTCTCATCCAAAATATTGAATTGCACGATAGAAATATCATAGGATTAGAATTTTCTTACAGGCTTTAGAAAATATCATACAAAGCATGCATGGGCTCTAACTCAATGGATCTAACAAGATAGGTCACTCTATCTCCTCAATGTTAGCTTCAAAGTTTCCACAAAGGTTGTAACCATGCTTAATTCGGTGGCACATCCTGCGGTTGCAGGATAGGAACATCCTCGACAGGGTGATAATACCGGAAGAAAATGAATTGGTAGCAGCTTAAAGGCACCGTCACGCAAGACCCAGCTTTCCCACATTTTAGTGCCCATCAGTGTTCTCCACAAGAAAGCAACGAGAAGCAGGCAGCTAATGGCACAAGATTCCATCACTCAACTACAAATCTTCAAGTTGCTACTGGATTCTCCTCGCGGAAGTATGAACAAAATTGACCCAAGTTTAAAAGAAATTCACAAACTAAACTCACGGCGAAACTATTTTACTCTACTAACCCTTTTATGTAGCGTCTAACAGAAAGATTTCACACTACACAACATAGCATCTATGACAAAAGTGCTACACCCCCTAGCGTGACACACGGGTGCTAGGGGCCGCTCCGGTAATGCCTCGACATAAGATGTTGCAGTACGAAGTATAACGTCTAAGCGATAGACACTACACTACTGTTTATATATGATGTGCATCTATACTAGACAAAAGGTCCTCTTAGTCTGAAGTGTAGCGTCTAAGCGGTAGATACTATACTACTTTTTATATACGATGTGCATCTATATTAGACAAAAGTTCTCTTAATATGGATGGTTGAGCCATTTAGTCTTTACTATCTGGGTTTGACTCCTATATCCCACCAATTTTTTGTTTTAGTTTTTCTAAATCCGTGTCAGCTAGCTATATGGCACGTATAAGCACGGGTACATCTCTGTTGCCCGTCTGTTTTTTTATTATACCTCTAAGAGCAACTCTAGTAGTGCAATACCAAAAAAGTTGATTTGCGGCAGCTGCTCGCCTAATTTGCGGCACCGCAATGGTAGGCGCTTTACCAGCTGCCACAGATGCAACGCGCGTTGCTCCAGCGGCTGCCACATTTTGCAACATCTCGGCTTCACCACAACCTCATATTTGCATATGAACTTTAATTTGTACTAAAATGAAGAATATTATCAAATAAATATGTATGAAATTAACAACACGAAGTGTTACTCAAACAACAAGATGAACAAAAAACACAATCTAGTTTTCTTGGATGCCATTCCACCTCCACCACTCCTCGACGAGGTCTTTCTAAAGCTCGTCGTGCACATCAGAGTCTCTAATGTCATGGTAAGATTGTAAGAAAGCTGCAATGCGGTCTGAATTCCTTGCAGGCCGCACCGGAAGCCCTAGCAACTCATAGTGATCATAGTCCATATCTTGTCCACGCTCGTCTTGAATGATCATGTTATGTATAATTATGCAAGCATTCATGATGTAACACAATGTGTTTTGTCCCCAAAACCCAGTGGGGCCTCTAACTATTGCAAATTGGGCTTGTAAAATTCCAAAAGCTCTCTCTATATTTTTTTCCAGCAGCTGCTTGAGCATTATGGAAGTAGAATTTTTTCTTACCTTGGGGTTTAACGATTGGATTCACAAATGTTGCCCACCTCGGGTAGATGCCATCCATGAGGTAGTAGCCCATCTTGTATGTGTGGTTGTTGGCTACAAACTTAACCAGTGGAGTTTCACCATTAGCAAGCTTGGTGAGGAGTGGAGACCGATGAAGAACGTTGATGTCGTTGCATGATCCGGGCATCCCAAAGAAAGCATGCCATATCCATGTCTCTTTATCCTCTACCGCCTCCAAGATAATGGTTGAATACTTCTTGTGCCCTCTAAGTTGACCGGAGTATCCTGCCAGACAGTTCTTCCACCTCCAGTGCATGCAATCAATTGATCCTAGCATACCGGGAAATCGACGGGCCTTGTTCACTGCCAAGATTCTAGCAACATCTTCTTTATTGGGAGATTGCAAGAACTCCTCTCCATATGCTTCCACCATTGCAACTGCAAAACGCTTCACACATTTAATGCTTTGGCTCTCACTCATCATCAAATGGTCGTCCACAAGATTAGCCGGGATTCCATATGACATCTGCCTCAACACGGCCGTCAACTTTTGGTAGGTTCTATGACCAAGCTGCCCGGCGGCGTTCCTCCGTTGCTCAAATATCTTGTCTTGTATCTTCATCCGCTCGGCAATCTCTTTGAACAATCTAGTGGACATCTGAAACCGGAGACGGAACTTATGCTCGGGAAAGATAGGATTCCTGTTGAAGTGGTTGCGCATGAGCCGTTGGTCAGCGTGATTCCGCTCCCGAGGAATGACTTCACGACCGAACATAGATCCACCGTGCTTCCTCGGCCGCTTGTTCTTGGTCAGCGTGAATCCTCTCCCGAGGAATGACTTCACGACCGAACACAAATCCACCGTGCTTCCTCGGCCGCTTGTTCTTGTGCATCAACAAAATCATGGCAATAGCTTCGTCCTCGAAATCGAAGCCCTTGTCCATCTACGACCACCTATAGTTCGTGTTCGTAAAATCAAAAACTAAATCGGAAGAGGAAATAAAATGGACAACTCATACCGATGCGACGCGGCGGTTGGACGTGCGGTCGTCGGTGCTCCCTCGGCGGCTAGGCGGTGATGAAGACTCCGCCGCACTCCTTTCTGTGGCTAGGTGATCAGAGCGATGTCAGAGAGGTGTTGGAGGTCGCGAATCGACAGATGGTGACCGACACAGCGACGGAGGAAACGGCGGCCGAAATCCTAAATCAGATGGTCGGCGGAAGTGTGCTATTGCGGAGGAGTCGAGGAGCTGTCGGGCGGTGGTTTTCCGGTGGACAGCGAGCTTGGTGGTGGCGGAATTGACCGGCCGGCGGTGGCGGCCGTAGATGGCAGCGTCGGGAGGGAAAATGAAAATTTCAGCGTGGCCGTTGTGCTGGTGAACAAATACGACAGCGCTCGAGGTATGACAAATATGCAACGCAAGTGGGCTGTGTGCCAAAAAAAAATACACAGCAACCGGCGATGTGACAGCTGCTGGAGCGATTTTCTAGGCCAAAATTATTGCATTTGACAGATTTTTGTTTGGTGTTGCATTTTATAACACCTGTTAGAGTTGTTCTAACGCAGCCTGACGTCTAATTAATTCAAAGCTGCGATTTTTCACTTACCCTGCTACGTCAGACACATCCCATAAACTCATCTGATCCTTTCCATTATTGATGTGGTGCAGTAGCACAGAAACTGCACCGGCAGAAGCAGGTGTCACCTGACGAGATCGCAGAGGCTTTGCAGCCGTTGGGTTGAACGCTCCGGCCTCCGGAGAAAAGTCCATGGCCGTCGCTTTCGGGCAAGTCACTTCGAATTGCATAAAAGGAAATAGATGGGCCACGGCGTCGTGCCTCGGCGAGCCCGGTCCGTCCATGCGTGGCGGAGATAGAGGGCTAGCATGCTCTCCACTCTCCAGTAAGGATGGTAATGAGCAGGGTATAAATAAAATAATATTATATATATACACTAATGGGTATAAAAATTTATCTATACATGTATTCGCGGGTATAAAATTTTATCCACCATACTCACTGGGTACTCATAACTATTGGGTACCAACGGGTAAATCTAATAGTATATAAGTTACTCATAATTTTACGTTCACTAATACTAATATATATTAAAAAACTAATTATCTCTATTTAATAATAGGTAGACGAGTATATGAAAGTATCAAAGTTTAGAATTGGCAATCGTATACTATCTCCTAAGCTTCTTTGCCGTATAGGTTAAAACTTTACGGGTAAAGACATGTCAGTTTAAAGTGGCAGGGTATAGGTATACCCATGGGTACAAGTCTATACCCATGTATGTACTCGTAACTTAACTAGTAGGATATGGGTATTATCTGTGGGTATAAAAATGTGCACATACACTATCCATGTGGGTACCCACGGATACCCGTACCCATGGGTAAAATTGCCATCCTTAGTCTCCCGGTGAGACTCCGAGGTGCTGCTCCAGTCCCTTTCGTTTTCAGGTCAGGTGTAGCCATCGTTGATATGCCGGATCATCATTAGGCTTCAAATTCTATAGGATTCAACGAGACAGAACATTCTAATCCTAAACTTTTTTTTATTTATGTGTTTTTTCTATCCTGGGTAATCAAACATGTCCTGAATGTTTGCATCACATCATACCACGATGCTTTCAGTCAGCATCGCCACCGCCACCGCCACCGCGTATAAATAATTGGTTCATGACCTCCTCGCGACCATCACGCTCGTCTCGCCGCCAATGTCGCCCGACGCCGCCGGCGCGCTCCGCGGTTCCTGGTCGGGCGTCGGGCCGCCCGTCAATGACCTGCTGACCTTGCTCTGGCAGCTCCGTCTGGCCTTGCCGAGGTCGGATCCGTCCGGCGGGTCGTTCTTGGCCGGCTACTCCAGCGCGTACAGATCCCTGAGATCCCCCGCCGGCACGGGCGGAGCTATGTTGAAGTCAGGGGGGGCACTGCCCCCCTCCCCCACCCTAGCCCAAATTTTTTTTCGTTACTAGATATTAGTTAGCTATGATTAGACAAAATCAGAGCTTCTGCCCCCTATGCTGCCACATACGCCCCCCAAGCCCAAAACATACCTCCTCGCAGCGAAAAGAAAAAACATCCCGTAACTGCAATGTACGCGAGCGGCGACCTGACCAGCAAAAAGAAAAAAACGTCGTTATCACCTGGACGTAACCCCATATACCCCAGAGTTGAGGTATAAAGAGACACAATGACGAATGCAACAATTCAATATCAAGGGAGACAAACGGAACATTATGCAGGATAAGTAACATATGGAAAATAGAAAATAATAATAGGGAAAAGCCACCTGGGCCGAGCTATACCAATCTCGGCCCAGTCCTTGGGCTACTAGGCCGAATCAGACCCAGAGGAGGATATAACCCGGCTGGGCCTTACCTCAGAACGGCCCACCTAGCTCCCCACCGGGTCAACCTGCCGAGTCAACACCACCTCGGCCCGTTCCTCGTCGAACCATGCTTCCAACCCCGCTTCATCGCACCAGGATTCCCGCCAAGCTCCCCACGACACCCAGCGCCCCCGACGAGAACTCCCGCGTCGCCTCGCCTGCTCCACCTCGCCATCTTCCTCGGGTGGCCTGCGCTGGAACAAGTCAGCCCACCACGGGCCGCCTCCTCGTCCCGCGACCCACCGGCTCCACCACACACCCCGCCAACAGCTGACCCGGGTGGGCCGGTTTCTCCCTCAACCCGGCCGGCCCACCGCATGACTGCTTCGTCGAGTAACCCGGCTGGGCCTGGGAATACCCGGGCTGGGCCTCTGCTGCTCCGGGCCAATTTTCCCCTCCAGGCCGATTTACCCCTCCAGCCGAGTAAACAGCCCATTCGGCTGAAGCAGGAAATAGTCCGGCTGGGCCCTTTCTCTGGTAGGCCGAATCATCTTTCCCTTAGGCCGAATTTCCACTCCCTCTGGGGCGTTCGGGCCGAATTGTATCATCCCGTACGCCCCCGCACTCACATCCAGGCGTACTCCGACATCTACGACGACGCCCCATCGACCCAAGACAAAACAAACAAGTGTCATGCCAGTCTTGGGACACCCATGGCTCAGACTGGCACATGGGCGTATGGAATATGCCCTTGGCATCAAGAAGATGCTAGAGAATATGCCCTTGGCACCAGGGATATGCTAAGAAATATGCCATAGCATCTCCAAAGATGCCAAGGCATATGCTAAGCATCTAGATAGATGCCAGGAATATGCTACATAGATACCAAGCGTGGGGAACAAGTCTTGTCCCCTGGGCTCCCCTTTATAAGGAGCACCAGGGGGATCGTTCACACGGGAGGCCCCGAAGGGCTCCTCTCCTTTCTGCTCACTAGGAGCTCTCCTTCTTCCTCTTCCTCCACTCTCACAGAGAGCTTAGATAAAAGCATAGGGGAAACAGCTCAAGGAGCATGATTGTAGCCACAAGTATGGCAAGATAGTAAGGGATTAGATGTATAGAATGAGGTGTTATCTCCACTTGAGAGCTTCAATCCAATATACATTGTATTTCTCTTTGTTCATATGAGTGCGGTCTTCACCGCATCATCCCTCCCCGGATTCCTCCACGTCCATCGGCCCCAACTTTAGCCTATCCATGGCATATGCCGTGATACCACCACGACAGTCGTTATCACCTGGACGGCACGACGGTGTCGTGCCACCCCCTCCCCGGCTCCTCAATCGTCGCCCCCCCCCCACCCCTGCCTTCCTCCGGCGGTCTGGCCATCGCCGTCCAGGCCTCCCTGACCTGGCGAACTCGAACCTGGCCAGTGGCGAGCCGACCTAACCCGCCCTCCGTTTGCTTCAGTTATAGATGTTCGTTGGCTCACATTTCAGTCTTGTGATTTTAGAGGACATGATGAGAAAGCCACTTCAAAAAATAAAGGAATCTTCCTTGAATTGTTAGAGCTTCTTGCAGAGTTCAATCATAATCTTGCCAAAGTCATTTTGGGGAATTCTCCATACAACTTGAAGTACACATCTCCTGATATTCACAAGGAATCTTGGCCATATATGCATCTGAATTTTGAAGACATATTCGTGAAGAAATTGGGGATTATAAATTCTCTGTTTTGGTGAATGAGACATGTGACGTAGCGAAAAGAGAACAAATGGCATTGGTTTTTAGATTTGCTGATAAAGCTGGTTGTTCACAAGAGCGCTTCTTTGATATGGTACATGTGCCCAATACTAAGGCTGTGACACTGAAAAATGAGTTGTGCTCAGTATTATCCAATTATGGCTTTCATATTTAGAACCTTAGAGGACAAGGATATGACGGGGCTAGCAACACGAGAGGAGAGATGAATGGACTGCAATCTATTTTTCTTAAGGTATGCGCATACGCGTACTATGTTCATTGTTATGCTCATAGATTGCAACTTGCACTAGTAGATGCATCCAAAGAGGTGGTTCCTGTTGCCTAATTTTTTCAGAAGCTAATCTTTATTATAAACACCACTGATTCATCATCAAAGCACCATGATGAACTTCATGATGCCCAACTGATAGAACTAGCACATTTGATAGAAAGTGGAAGACTTCAAACTGGTCAAGGGAAAAATCAGATCAGATCACTTAAACGTCAGGGGACACTAAATGGGGTTCTCACTTTGGTTCTATTCAAAGCCTGATGGAATTACTTAATGCATTAAATTTTGCGGTCCAATATATGGCTGCTGATAAATCAGTTGTTGGACAAATACGTGCTGATGCTGACACTTCTTTTAGCTAATTGTCTTCTTTTGAGTTTTTCTTCATCTTATGCATGATGAAGGAGATTCTGGAGATAACCGAAGGACTTGTCCAAGCTTTACAGTTAAAATCACAAGAAATTTTAAATGCTATCCGCCTAGTGTTTGCTACAAAGAAGTGTCTTCGTAACTTGAGATCAAATGATGGTTGGAAACAATTCTTTTTCACGGTTGTTGAATTTTGTGTAGACCATGGCACTGAAATTCCAAACATGGAGGAAACTTATATCATACGTGGTGGTCGTGCACGACATGAACCTAATCATTTCACTAAGGAGCAATATTTCGAGTGGAGGTATTCCGTGCAACTATTGATTATCAATTACATGAATTGGATCACATGTTTAATGAAAAGATAATGGATCTCTTATCCACTAGTGTCACTCTAATTCCTTAAAGACAGTGATATATGTGGGTTAGTCAAGAAGTATTATCCAGCAGATTTTACTCAACAAGACATCTACGGATTAGAACAGCATCTGAAACCCTTTGTTGTTGTTGCTTCTAATGATGAAGAGTTGAAAAATATCTCAACCTTGACTGATCTTTGTCATTCTCTTATCGAGACAGGAAGAGATACTATCTACAATCTGATAGTTAGATTGCTACAACTGCTAGTCACACTTCCAGTTTCTACTGCAAGTGCGGAACGTGCATTTTCAAGTTTGAAGATCGCCAAGACAAGGTTGCGCAATAAGATGGAAGTTGAAAATCTTACCAATAATTTGACAGTTCACATAGAGCGTGAGATTGCTGAGAAGTATGATTTTGAAGCTGTTTTAACTGAATTTAAGGGTAAGGGGGATCGAAAAGCTAAGCTGATCTGTAATGCCTACATGGTTTGGCAATAACTCTTTCAAGGCCAATTAGCATGATCAAGTAGTATATTTTGGTATATCAGTGTATCTAGTCATAGAATGAACTAGTTTAGCATATATATGGATCTCATCATACATGTATTTTGCAACGTATGTGGGCAATGTTAATATATATTTGTCTTCAAGTCTACAAATTCTAGCTTGTTACCCTTTTTTAGAATTTTTTTAGTCTTTTGCCTCCCTAGATTTTTTTTCAAGCTCCGCCACTGCCCGCCGGGCTGTACAACAGCCTCCCGTCCACGCCGACCAGACCGTCCCTGGTCATGGTACCCACTGCCTCCGGCGCCACCTTGACCATGGAGCCCCTCGACCTGGGGCTCATCGTGGAGGAGGGTGGAGTCCGGCAGAGCACTCCGCGCAAACAGGGGAGGATCCATATACATCTTTGGGGGTGCACCGGGAAAACCGAATTCCTTTGTAAATTAGCTATTTTTCACCATATGTGCACCTTCTAATACACGTAATTTTTCAGCTGGGGCACCACTATGCACCTGGACCATCACTTCTCTAGCTCCGCCACTACGCGCAAAGTTGTTCGAGAGGCTCAGCAAGACACTGTGGGAGTTCCGACCATGGCCACTCCTGACGTCGGCTGGGTCTCCGATCTCATCAATTAATATGAGCAATCAAAAAACGACGTCCCCCTTAAACAAAATCTCCGATCAAAGTTGGACAAATACGATGACATCGTCACAACGACGTCAGCGAAGCATTGTGACCCACTATAGGTGACATCGTTTATGTATACAACCTGTTCGACCTTTAGTCTTGCCGCTTTGTCCACGAATTATGAGCCTTCACAAAGACCTCGGGGACCCTCGCAGCTAGCTCAATCTACTGACTGATTTGATGCAAGGACACGCGCAAATAGTGGACTAGATCGATTCTGCCTATCTTAGCACACGCATGCGGAGACGATTTGGTTGCCACAAGCCCGCATTTTTTTTGAAATAGGTGTTTTATTACTTATTATAACAACGTTTACATCCGGACTCTGTATAATTAGAATGCACAGGACCGTTCAACATTGAGAGTAAACAACAAATAGAAAAACAAGGCATCTATCACATCAAACTTTGTTTAGTAAGATGTCTAGAAATATGAAAGATCAATCCGCAAATCACGCGGCAATCTATGACGGAAAAAGATATCTCTTGCTGTATCTTCCAAACACGTACACCCCTCCGTAAATAAGTATCAAAACTCCACACTTTGTAGAGACATATGCCCGGCGGAGGAGAAGGTCTCGGTCCCTCGCTCCGATGACCCTCTCTAGCGCTCGTTCCCAATCACCTCCCCGGGGAACTCAAGGGTGACTAGGGCAGAGAAGAAGGTGGTTAGAGGGGGCAAATGGACGAGGGTGGGTGGGCCTTGCTCCCTTGCTCTGGGGTTCCTACCGGAGCCCACTCGCTCGGCCTGCGGTCGACAGGATCCGGGGAGCTCGCTCCCTCGCTCGTGCGTTGGATTGGACGTAGCTGCCGCCTGGTCAAGCCGGGTGAGCGCAGTGGCGGACGCCGCAAAGAATTCCAGTGTGGGCACGCTCCAAATTTTTTTTTTCAACACTAGAATTTGTGTGATAAAAAAATACCAAGCGAATAATATAAGTAGATAATTGTTTCACAACATTCTAATTCAATACAAATGTTCAAAATGTTCATCATTTCAATACAAATAGTCAAAAATATCAAGCGAGTCTTACAAGCCAAAATATTACATAATAGCCTTACATGACATCAAGATAGATATTTGGGAACTCTACGTTCTCGCATTGTCATGAAAGTATCAACTATGTCTTCTTCACTTACCTTTAAGAACACATCTCGCTTAATAAATGTCACTAAGCAATGGTTCAAAAGATCATCACCCATGCTATTTCTTAACTTGTTCTTCACAAGACTCATTGCAGAAAATACCCTTTCAACACTAGCGGTCGCCATGGGTAAGATCAATATCAATTTGAGAAGCAAGTAGACTATATCATAAACAAGATGCTTTTTTGTTTCAACAAGCTTAATAGAGAGCTCACCAAGATGATTTACACATTTGAACCTATCATCTCTTCTCATATCTTCGATAAAAGTATCAAGTTGAAATTCAAGCCTCATCAAATCAACACTTGTTATGTCATCGGGGTAAAATTTGGCAAGTTTTATTACCTTTTCTTTATCAAAAGAAGCAAATGAATTCGCGGGATTCAAAGCCGACATGCAAATAAGCAACTCCATGTTAACCTCATCAAACCGGTTGTCAAGCTCTTGAATAATTTGGTCAACAACATCAATATACACTTCTCTTCTATAACGATCATCATTTGTTTGTACTTCATAATACCGACGTGATCTTCCATGAGGCACATAATTATCTTCCGGTGAAGGAATTTCAATGCCATGTTTGTTGCAAAACAATGTCACCTTTGTAAGAAATCCCTCCCATCCTTGAGACCTCATACGTTGCATTTGATCCTTTGCCAATCTAACAAGTGCCATTGCATTAACAATATCTTGATCCCTCTTTTGCAAGGATTGAGACAAGTCATTTGTATAGCCAAGAATAACAATCATCAAGTGAAGATTGAAAACAAAGTCAAATAATTCAAAGGCCGCGGCAACTCCACGTATTCTTGTCCACTCACTCTTTTGTGAAGGATCTTTCCCAATCCTTACAAGCACTTCAAGAATTGTGGGATACATGTCAACAATGTGTAGAATTGTTTTAAAATGAGAACCCCACCGAGTATCACCGGGTCTAGACAAACCCATTTCTTGATTTAATCCACTTCCACTTTCAATTTCACCAATTTCAAGTGCTTCCAAAACTTTTTGAGCTCTAACATCTCGAAGCATGTCATGACGCTTGCAAGAAACTCCAATAATATTGAGCAAGTTAGAAACATGATCAAAAAACCACACACATGCTTCATTGTATTTTGCCACCGCAATAAGAACCAATTGGAGTTGATGTGCAAAGCAATGGATATAATAAGAAGATGGTGACTCTTTCATGATCAAAGTTTTCAACCCCTTAATCTCACCCTTCATGTTGCTAGCCCCATCATATCCTTGTCCACGAATTTGAGTGGGACTCAAATGATGATCTTTTAGTAATGATAAAATTGCAAGCTTAAGTGATAATGAAGTAGTATTGGAAACATGAACTACTCCAAGTAACCTCTCACATATTCTTCCCAATTTATCAACATAACGCAAGCAAAGAGCAAGTTGTTCCTTGTGAGACACATCACTAGACTCATCGGCTAGAATTGCATAGTGGTCACAATCAAGATCTTCAATAATTAGTCTTGTAGTTTCCGCCGCACAACATTCAATAATGTCATGTTGTATCCTAGGACTATTCAAGATACAATTTCCCGGAGCATTCTTCAAAACAACCTTATCAAC
Organism: Avena sativa; assembly: GCA_916181665.1. NCBI lineage: Eukaryota > Viridiplantae > Streptophyta > Magnoliopsida > Poales > Poaceae > Avena > Avena sativa. The sequence continues at coordinate 15,808,774 of OV702279.1, read as the reverse complement.
TTCTTCATTACTTTTAGCAAGCCATTTGAGAAGTTCAATAAAGTTCCCCCGGTTGCTTGATTCTTCACTCTCATCATGTCCACGGAATGCCAATCCTTGATTCAAAAGAAACCTCAAGCATCTAATAGAATGAGTTAGCCTAGTCTTGTAAAGAAGTAGATCCTTGTTAGACACCCTCACAATAACATTATCAATTTTGGTGTTGGGTGCAACAAACAAGTTATACTTCTCATAAGCTTCATTGTGAATGCTACCAACACCACCCACATGTTTCCTAAATGCTTCAGGCCTTTTCCAATCTCTAAAACCATCTCTAACAAAGGGATCACCCCTAGGCCCTCCATTGGATCTTGCTTTGAACAAGTAACATACAAAGCAAAATGCGGCATCCTTTCCAATACTATATTCGAGCCAATTGTATTTAAGAAACCAAACAGGGTTGAAGTGTCGATTTTTACCCTGTATTTTTCTGGTTGGGAAAGAATCTTCATATGGTTGGCATGCACCTTTTAAGATATATCCTCTCCGAACATCATCTTGATCATTAGCATTATATCTTGAAATAGGAATCCTTTCTCCTGGATCATATGGAAGGAAATGAGCATCATATGACCTTGCAGACGGTTGTTGGGGTGATGGTGGATGTGATATTGCATCTTCCTCAATCTCGGTATCGGAATCAAGACATGTCAACCAAAGCCCAACATCTTTGACTTGTTCATCATCTACCACCAACGGTGATGAAGAAGGTGCAACCTTCTTTGCTTCATGTTTCTCAAAAAGTGCTGCAATATGGTTTTTTCTCTTCATATTCAATCCTACATACCATATAAAACATATAAACAACATGGTAAAGAAGCATAAACACAAATTTGGTTTAGGCATCAGATCGGATAAGTTTGGAGACAATTAAGACTTTAGAGCATACAAATTTAGAGCATCACTCATCAGACAAATTATTCCCCATTGGGAATTTGACAATTAGGGTAGGGATATGGTCAAAATATGAGGGGAGGAAGGAGGCAGGGAGCAGCAGTTCATACCTCGAGTGGACCTGTGGAGGGGCGGCCAGATTGAGCCGGGCAACGGCCAACGGCCAGCGGTGGGAGGGGAGTGCGGCGGAGGCCGGAGGGCAGCAGTGGCGGTGGTGGCTAGAGGGGCGGAGCCGCGGAGGGGCAGGCAGCTAGCTGGCCGGGGCTTCGCGCGTCGGGGAGGGAGCACCACGTCGGGGACCGGGAGGGTGCACGCCACGCCGGAGTAAAGGACGGACGGGACGCCCTCCGGCGAGGCGGCGAGTGTGATCTGGCCTCTGGCGGCTCTGCTCGCGTTCCAGAGACGAGGAGTCAAGGAGGACTCGAGGAGACAGGCTTGCTCCGCTCGCTCGACGCTCGCCTAATCGCCTTGGATTATTTTTTTCGCTCATAATTCTGGGTGGGCCGCGGCCCGTACGGCCCGCCCCCTGCGTCCGCCAGTGGGTGAGCGTCCTATTCTAAACCGGTACTCCCTGTATAGCAAGATTTTATTGTAGAATAAATTCTACAATCAATTGCAGGATAGTGTTGTCCTATATTAACTGGTTTATCATGGTTTGTACAGACCCACACACCATAGATAGTTTTGCTTTAATATATAAATATATGAAAATACAGAGACTATGACAATTATACATCAATCTTACATTTTTTTATAAAGATATCGATGGTATATAATATTTTAAAATAAATATCAGATATTTAATAAACATTTCTTACTACACACATATATTACAAGCATGTACAGTACCTCTTTTATTGTATATACAGAAGCACAACCCCCAACGTTCCATGTCCCGTTTAGGGACATAATTATATGTGTCCACTAAATGAATTTGGGTAAAACATAATTCCCCTGAGCTGTTGCTCCTGTTAATGAGAGATTGTTGGTCTTGCGGGTAGGCCTCGCTTGGCTCAAAAATGAGCCATATCTAGTACTAGTCTTAGATGATCTGCCAAGTAGTCCAACATGTAGACAACCATTGGGTGGTGTCATATTTCTGGGGCTGCTCCGATCTTTCATGGCCATCCCATTGTTGATATGGTACATGTGCCCAATACTAAGGCTGTGACACTGAAAAATGATTTGTGCTCAGTATTATTCAATTATGGCTTTCATATTTAGAACCTTACAGGACAAGGATATGACGGGGCTAGCAACATGAGAGGAGAGATGAATGGACTGCAATCTATTTTTCTTAAGGTATGAGCATACGCGTACTATGTTTATTGTTATGCTCATAGATTGCAACTTGCACTAGTAGATGCATCCAAAGAGGTGGTTCCTGTTGCCTAATTTTTTCAGAAGCTAATCTTTATTATAAACACCACTGGTTCATCATCAAAGCACCATGATGAACTTCATGATGCCCAACTGTAGAACTAGCACGTTTGATAGAAAGTGGAAGACTTCAAACTGGTCAAGGGAAAAATCAGATCAGGTCACTTAAACGTCCAGGGGACACTAAATGGGGTTCTCACTTTGGTTCTATTCAAAGCCTGATGGAATTATTTAATGTATTAAATTTTGCGGTCCAATATATGGCTGCTGATAAATCAGTTGTTGGACAAATACGTGCTGATGCTGACACTTCTTTTAGCTAATTGTCTTCTTTTGAGTTTTTCTTCATCTTATGCATGATGAAGGAGATTCTGGAGATAACCGAAGGACTTGGCCAAGCTTTACAGTTAAAATCACAAGACATTTTAAATGCTATCCGCCTAGTGTTTGCTACAAAGAAGTGTCTTCGTAACTTGAGATCAAATGATGGTTGGAAACAATTCTTTTTCACGGTTGTTGAATTTTGTGTAGACCATGGCACTGAAATTCCAAACATGGAGGAAACTTATATCATACGTGGTGGTCGTGCACGACATGAACCTAATCATTTCACTAAGGAGCAATATTTCGAGTGGAGGTATTCCGTGCAACTATTGATTATCAATTACATGAATTGGATCACAGGTTTAATGAAAAGATAATGGATCTCTTATCCACTAGTGTCACTCTAATTCCTTAAAGGCAGTGATATATGTGGGTTAGTCAAGAAGTATTATCCAGCAGATTTTACTCAACAAGACATCTACGGATTAGAACAGCATCTGAAACCCTTTGTTGTTGTTGCTTCTAATGATGAAGAGTTGAAAAATATCTCAACCTTGACTGATCTTTGTCATTCTCTTGTCGAGACAGGAAGAGATACTATCTACAATCTGATAGTTAGATTGCTACAACTGCTAGTCACACTTCCAGTTTCTACTGCAAGTGCGGAACGTGCATTTTCAAGTTTGAAGATCGCCAAGACAAGGTTGCGCAATAAGATGGAAGATGAAAATCTTACCAATAATTTGGCAGTTCAATAGAGCGTGAGATTGCTGAGAATTATGATTTTGAAGCTGTTTTAACTGAATTTAAGGGTAAGGGGGATGAAAAGCTAAGTTGATCTGTAATGCCTACATGGTTTGGCAATGACTCTTTCAAGGCCAATTAGCATGATCAAGTAGTATATTTTGGTATATCAGTGTATCTAGTCCTAGAATGAACTAGTTTAGCATATATATGGATCTCATCATACATGTATTTTGCAACGTATGTGGGCAATGTTAATATATATTTGTCTTCAAGTCTACAAATTCTAGTTTGTTACCCTTTTTTAGAAATTTTTTAGTCTTTTGCCTCCCTAGATTTTTTTCAAGCTCCGCCACTGCCCGCCGGGCTGTACAACAGCCTCCCGTCCACGCCGACCAGACCGTCCCTGGTCATGGTACCCACTGCCTCCGGCGCCACCTTGACCGTGGAGCCCCTCGACCTGGGGCTCACCGTGGAGGAGGGTGGAGTCCGGCAGAGCACTCCGCGCAAACAGGGGAGGATCCATATACATCTTTGGGGGTGCACCGGGAAAACCGAATTCCTTTGTAAATTAGCTATTTTTCACCATATGTGCACCTTCTAATACACGTAATTTTTCAGCTGGGGCACCACTATGCACCTCGACCATCACTTCTCTAGCTCCGCCACTACGCGCAAAGTTGTTCGAGAGGCTCAGCAAAGAAGCCACCGTCTACAACGCTGCCGACACTGTGGGAGTTCCGACCATGGCCGCTCCTGACGTCGGCTGGGTCTCCGATCTCATCAATTAATATGAGCAATCAAAAAACGCACGAGGCCGCCAGGACAAAGGTGGTTAGGTCAGGTCAGTTACTCGATCGCCAGTGATGATTTTGTGAAGATTAATAACCGACGGTTCTTGTGAATAATAATTCTACCGCCCAAGGTAAGTCCAAGTCCTAAGTGGAAGCCGGGAAGCAGGAAGAGGAGACAGAAAATGGTCAGAACAAGAATCTCATTCATATGATCCTTGTACATATGTTTTTCTGCCTATGTAAATTACTAAGATGTTGGAAAGGGAGGCGAGGGAGTTGAAGATGCCAAAACAAATTACCATGGGAGATGAAGCATGCATGGGGAGGTGGTCAGCACTGTGATGAAGATGGTGCACGACCCAGGGCTATGCGCACCGGCGTCCGATTTCCGCGATTCCGGAAGGGCGATGATCGTTTCATACTTCTCGGTTGTAGCCGATGATCCAACTTCTCACTCCGCTTTCTTTTGATTTCTTCAAGATCCACGACGGACATATTGTCCTGTAATCTTTATATTGTTCTTGTGTTGTTCAATTACCTTTCCAATTTATGAAAAAGCATGTACCATGCACTGTTTTTACTGCTAAAAAGATTCAATCTACGATTCTAGATTGATGGTATTGTTTGACTGTGATGTGCTACTACTTTGATGGATGGATGGATGATGCGAGTACGTGGTGATGGCGGTTAGGGAGGTATCGCAGGTGGCCTGCTTCTGGTACAGGGAGCTGTCGGAGCCCCTTGGCGCCTTCCCGGCCACGTCTCTATTTCGCCTTTGTGAGGTGTCACGGCTACGGTTGCGATGTATGTCGTGTCGGTACAAAACTAACCATGGGTTACATGCTTTTATTCGCTAGATGACTTCGACCTTAAGCTTGTCACACCTGTATATGTTCTACTAGTTGTGTAGTACCGGTAACAGTTAAGTTGTTGATCGTTCGGCACATGGGAGCTTCGTATTTTCTGGCCTGATTGGAACAGATGTCTCGGACGGATTTATTGGGGGAAAAGTTGGTTGCTGTGTCAAAACAGATCTCCGAGGAATTGTAGTGATTCCTTTGTAGTTTATTTACCTTTGGAATATGCTAAATAATAAAAGACATGGCTTTTCAAGTTTTTTTTAAATGGACCTTTTATTAATTAAAAGGTTTAAGTATTAGTTGGCCTATATATAACTAGTATGCACACAGATGACAACACGCTCTCAAAAACATGTGAAATACATGAAATCATATAATATGGCATAACTCATAAGGAGATGGATGGCAAATCCTAAGATGTTGGGTAAAAACATCCCTTGACATATCATTCAAGATCAAGCGTGTACATCCATAAAAAGGTCCTGAAATTCCTACGTTGTAGAAATGATCATAAACGGGGCTTGTGCATGGGCTGATAATCTATATAAGAGAAGATATTTTATGAAAAACCTTATCATTTCTACATAGCCATATCAAGCAATAATGACGAGCGCTCTCACCTTGAGAAGGATTCACCCCACGACGCAGATATCATGCGAATATTTTCTTTATTGGTACCTTCATTTATCATATTTTCTTATTATTATCGTATGGCACATCAGTCTGGACCATTTCTCTATACATAGAATTTACTACTCTCATGGAAATTCCACTAAAATACATCATGACCATCTACACTATGGTTAAAGTTGTAATAGAGTGTTCCACGAAACAAGTCTGTGTTTAATTAGGTCTATCTTGAACATCATGTTTGGAGAAGATGATTCAAGCACCGTGGCAATGTTATCCCCCTTGTGACTATTATATGTTGATCCAAATTCTACAAAGTATAGGCCAACTTCGGACGAGTGGAGCGCGGCCCGTCGCCGGAGGCTTGGGCCGAGTGTAACAGTCCCCCACGATACGGTACGGATCGTCGAAGACCTAGGTTTTCACCGATATATAAACCTCTTGTAAGCCGCCGGTTGGGATGAGTTGCATCTGTGAAATCCCCGGCGTTTGTAAACAATCCTCGATATAGTGAAGTTTTGCTGGCTGGTGCCCGTGGTTTTTTCCTCTCTTTGTTGGAGAGGTTTTTCCACGTTAAATCTGTGTCCCCTGCTGTGTTTTTTGTTTTCGTTCTTCGTTATCTTCTTGTCGCAATTGTATCAAGTGGTATCAGAGCCCCAGGTTCTAATCTAGGGTTTGCGACATGTCATCATTGAAGTTCGATCTACCACAGCTGGACTACACCACAAGATTCTCCTTGTGGCAGGTGAAGATGCGGGCGATTCTCGCCCAAACTTCTGATCTGGATGAAGCGCTGGATGGATTCGGTGAAAAGGATGCTAAGACCTGGTCCGCCGAAGAGAAGCGGAAGGACCGTAAGGCTTTGTCTTTGATTCAACTTCATCTGCCAATAATATTTTACAGGAAGTACTAGAGATGAAATCTACTGCTGCCCTATGGGAAAAACTGGAAACGGTCTGTGTGTCAAAGGATCTAACCAGTAAGATGAACGTGAAGATGAAGTTGTTCTCGCACAGGCTGCAAGAAGGTGGATCGGTAATGAATCATATATCTGTTTTTAAAGAGATTGTTTCAGACTTGCAGTATATGGAGGTAAAATATGATGATGAGGATTTAGATCTTCTACTCTTATGCTCGTTGCCTAGTTCCTATACACATTTTCGTGATACAATATTGTTGAGCCGTGATGAACTAACCCTTGCCGAAGTACATGACGCCCTCAAACAGAGGGAAAAGATGAAAACTATGGTAGGGTCATATGGGACGTCATCCAAGGCTGAGGCTCTGCAGGTTCGTGGCAGGACCGAGCAGAGATACAACAACTATGGCAACAGAGATAAGAGCAAGGACGGTAGAAGTCGTTCAAAGTCCAAGGGGAAGGATAAATTCTGCAGGTATTGTAAGAAATCTAATCATGTTATTGATGATTGTTGGAAGTTGCAGAATAAGGAGAAAAGAAACGGAACTTACCAACCGAAAGATAGGGCTGAAGGTACTGGTAAGGCTGCTGTTGTTTCTGATAGTTCTGATGGTGAATGCTTAGCTGTTTTTGCTGCTTGTGCTTCTCCTGTTGATGAATGGATACTTGATACTGCATATTCGTTTCATATTTGCTGTAACAAAGATTGGTTCAGTTCATATGAGTTTGTGCAGACTAGAGATTTTGTGCGTGTGGGGAATGACAACCCATGCCATATTGTTGGTGTTGGATCTGTTAAGATCAGGACACATGATGGCGTGACACGCACGTTGAGTGAGGTGAAGCACATACCAAGCATGGACAGAAATTTGATCTCCCTGAGTACCATGGACGTTGATGGATACAAGTATGCCGGTGGGCATCGAGTTCTGAAGGTATCAAAAGGTTCTCTTATTCACATGATAGGTGATATGAATTCTGCTAAATTATATGTTCTTAGAGGTAGCACATTGCCTGGTATTGCTGCTGCTGTTACTTCTAATGATTCTGATGATTGTGGTAAAACACATATGTGGCATATGCATCTTGCATATGAGCGAACAAGACATGGCAGAGTTGGTCAAGAGAGAGCTGATTGATGGTTGCAACATGAGTAAGTCTGAGTTCTGTGAGCACTGCATCTTTGGTAAGCATAAAAGAGTTAAATTCAATGCTTCCATTCACACCACCAAAGGCATATTAGATTATGTACATGCTGATGTATGGGGTCCGTCCCGTAAGACTTCTATTGGTGGTGCTAATTATATGCTTACTATTATTGATGATTACTCAAGAAAAGTGTGGCCTTATTTTCTGAAGCATAAATCTGATGTTTTTGATGCTTTTAAGAAGTGGAAAGTTATGGTTGAAAAGCAAACTGAGAAGAAGGTAAAGGTACTACGTACTGATAATGGTATGGAATTCTGTTCTAATGAGTTTGAGGAGTTTTGCAGTAACGATGGTATGATCAGGCATCACACCATCCCATATACTCCTCAGCTGAATGGTGTGGCTGAGCGCATGAACAGAACCATCATCTCAGGGCTCGTTGTATGTTGTCTAATGCAGGTATGCATAGGCGTTTCTGGGCTGAAGCAGCCAACACGGCGTGTTACCTCATCAACAGGTCACCTTCTATTCCACTTGAAAAGAAAACTCCCATTGAGGTATGGTCAGGTTCGCCTGCTGATTATTCATAGTTGGAAGTTTTGGCTGCACTGCATATGCTCATGTTGATAATAGAAAGTTAGAGCCTAGGGTTGTTAAGTGCATATTCCTTGGTTATGGTTCAGGAGTTAAGGCTTATAAACTATGGAATCCTGAAACTAAAAAGATTTTGCTAAGTAGAAATGTTGTTTTCAATGAGTCCGTTATGTATCATGATAGCTTGCCATCAGATACCTCTCCTGTTGTTGGAGAGGAGGGAACTAGTGTGCAGGTGGAGAACCTGCAGAAAACTGTTGATAATGGTGCTATCGTTGAAGATACACATGAGGAAAACATTGATGATATTGTTGTTCAGCACTCACCTACTGTTTTGCAGCAGCCACATGAGTCCATTGCTGCTGATAGACCGAGACGTAACTGTGGTCCTCGTCCTCGTTTAATTGAAGAGTGTAATCTTGTACATTATGATTTGAGATGTGCTGAACAGGTGGAGAATGATTCTAAACCTGCTACATATAATGAAGCCATTGCATCCGTTGACCGTGAGAAGTGGGTTTCTGCTATGCAAGAAGAGATGCAATCACTTGAGAAAAATGGCACATGGGATGTTGTGCGCTTGCCTAAACAAAAGAAGGCGGTCCGCTGCAAGTGGATCTTCAAGAAAAAGGAAGGTCTATCTCCCAAAGATCCTTCAAGGTACAAGGCAAGGTTAGTAGCAAAAGGGTTCAGACAGATTCCAGGTATTGATTACAATGATGTGTTCTCTCCAGTTGTGAAGCATAGTTCCATTCGTACTTTCTTTAGTATTGTGGCTATGCGTGATCTTGAGCTTGAGCAGTTAGATGTCAAGACTGCTTTTCTGCATGGAGAGCTTGATGAGGAAATATACATGGACCAACCAGAAGGGTTCATAGTGCCTGGTAAAGAGGATTTTGTGTGCAAATTAAAGAAGTCTCTTTATGGCTTAAAGCAATCTCCAAGACAGTGGTATAAAAGGTTCGATTCATTTATGATCTCACATGGTTTTGAGAGGTCTAAATATGATAGTTGTGTTTATATCAAGTTTATTGATGGGTCACCTATATACTTGTTGCTATATGTTGATGATATGTTAATTGCTGCCAAGGGCATCAAATAAATCACTACTTTGAAGGCACACCTAAGTAGTGAGTTTGAGATGAAGGATCTTGGTGCTGCTAAGAAGATCTTAGGTATGGAGATTACCCGAGATAGAAAATCTGGTTTGTTATTTCTTAGTCAGCAAAGTTATATTAAGAAAGTTCTTCATCGTTTTAATATGGATGGTGCCAACTCAGTTAGTACTCCTATTGCTCATCATTTTAAATTGTCAGTTTCTCAATGTCCTACTACTGATGAAGAGTTTGAGTACATGTCAAAGGTGCCATATTCTAGTGCCGTTGGTTCTTTGATGTATGCCATGGTTTGTTCTTGTCCTGATTTATCATATGCTATGAGTTTGATAAGTAGATACATGGCTAATCCTGGTAAAGAACATTGGAAGGCTGTTCAGTGGGTTTTCAGGTACCTTCTTGGCACTTCCAATGCTTGTTTGAAGTTTGGCAGGACCGGTGAGGGACTCGTTGGCTATGTGGATTCAGATTTTGCTGCCGATTTGGATAAGAGAAGATCCCTCATAGGTTATGTGTTTAATGTTGGTAGTTGTGATGTTAGATGGAAGGCTATATTGCAGGCTGTTGTTGCACAATCTACTACTGAAGCTGAATACATGGCTATTGCTGAAGCTTGCAAAGAATCTGTTTGGTTGAAAGGTTTGTTTGCTGAGCTTTGTGGAGATGATTCTTGCATTACTTTATTTTGTGACAGTCAAAGTGCCATATACCTTACAAAAGATCAGATGTTCCATGAGAAACTAAGCACATTGATGTCAAGTACCATTTTGTTAGAGACATTGTTGCTCAAGCTAAATTAAAGGTAAGCAAGATCAGCACTCATGATAATCCTGCTGATATGATGACTAAACCTGTTCCTGTTGCTAAGTTTGAGCTTTGCTCGAACTTAGTTGGTTTAACTGATTAGCCCAAGTGGCTATTGACGCCGAAAGTATTTGCTTTGTTTGTTTAGGGAGATGGTTGCTGTTGATGCTACAAGGAGGAATTTGTCTCAAGGTGAAGTTTGTTATATGTTGATCCAAATTCTATAAAGTATAGGCCAACTTCTGACGAGTGGAGCGAGGCCCGTCGCCGGAGGCTTGGGCCGAGTGTAACAGTCCCCCGCGGTACGGTACGGATCGTCGAAGACCTAGGTTTCCACCGATATATAAACCTCTTGTAAGCCGCCGGTTGGGATGAGTTGCGTCTGTGAAATTCCCGGCGTTTGTAAACACTCCTCGATATAGTGAAGTTTCACTGGCTGTTGTCCGTGGTTTTTTCCTCTCTTTGTTGGAGAGGTTTTTCCACGTTAAATCTGTGTCCCCTGCTGTGTTTTTCGTTTTCGTTTTTTATTATCTTCTTGTCGCAATTGTATCAGTGACGAACAATGTCATATATAGCTAAATATTGTTCCCGGAGTGTAGAATTTTTAGTCCACTTATCCTCCTAGAAACGAATCTCTGAGCCATCCTTAATAGAAATGTGCCAAAGCAGTAAACGTGCTTCCCATCAGTCTAACCAAAAAGTGTGAGTATCTTGGCTTCCAAAGCATCTGAGACAACGTCTTCAAGCCAACATATTTTCTCCTTAAGATGGTTTGGCATACATCATCTATTTATCTAGTAGAGCGGTATTCTTGATCTCAAAGTCACGAGTCCCTGTAAAAAAATAGCTTTTCAAGATATAAATATGAAGTAGTAAACACTACACTCAACGTAGGAGCAATAATGAGAGTTCATCTTGATGTGATGCTACGTGCCCGTCATGGTCCACGAAGAGGGAGGGGAGCGGAAATCCAGTTCAGTGCATATGAACCTATTGTTATCAAAACAAAATCGCAAAAAAGAAACATATTTTTTGAAAACATAATTTAAAATGTCAAAAATTTAGAAAAAGTATTTGTATGTATTTCTGTATAATCTATGTTCGCATATAAATTTTCTAGATAAGGTAATTTTTTTGTCCCGTGTTAAAAAGATAAATTTCGATACTCCAATGTGACTATTATCAGACATCTTTTTATCTTTCTTACACAAGCCACATGAAATATTCTTTTTCTGGAAAGCTTGTGTGCGGCCATTGAATGTCCGGGTACACGTGTGTTCCATAATCTTTGATATTTCCTTAAAAATATTTACATATTTTTTTATAATAAATTTATATGCATCCGTGAGCCAAAACATCCCCTCCGGGAGGGGAGCTTCTTTTCTATTCATGGAACTCTTAGATGCATCTTTCCTATTCTTAACTCCATTCTTAGAGTAGAAGGTGGGGGCTAGATATGCTGGGTTAGCAGAGACAGCAAGCAACGCAAGTCTTTATTAACCACATCTCAACCTCTTTGAGCAGCTCGCCAGGCCCAGGCTAGCCCCACCCTTTAGACCATGGTTCGCAAGTTGCATGGTTATCTATAGGAACCTTCTATTTTTTCCTTCGAAATGGGGTATATCCCGGTCTCTGCATCAATTGATGCACACAGCTTTTTATTGCAGCGTTTAAAAAGTCTTAAACCATAAGAGTACAGAATCTGGAATTATAAACTCATGGATCACTTAAAGTGGCTAAAAAAATTAGCCACCTAAACCAGAAAAAGAGCACACGCTTAAGCAACATCTATCCTTTTAGCATGGTCACCCAGCCTGATTGTAGAAAGTCAAAGCGACCGTCTCCAACTGGATGCATCCAATATGCATAGGCGGCCGCTGGTCCTCTGGTAGAAGATAGGACCGCATATAAATCAAGTGTGTAGCTCTGCGAATAACCTGCAAGAAATTGATAGTGCCAAATCTGTTAAAAACAAGGTCGTTCCTAGCATTCCATAAAGACCATAGCAACGCACAAATGCCAATACGGATTTTAGCTTTAACATTCTTTCCCATCCCATTTATCCAATTTCCGAACATGTTTGTTATGTTGGCCGGAGGTGGTAGGTTAAAAGTGAACTCAACAATTCTCCAAACAAGACGAGTAAAGGGACAAGCGATAAACAAGTGATGTATGGATTCTGGCGTATCACAGAAAACACATTTCTTACAACCATTCTATTTTTGCTTAGCTAAATTATCTTTTGTTAGTAAAACCTTTCTGTAAAGAAACCACATAAAAATCTTACTTTTTGGTGGTACCTTTAGTTTCCATAAGTATCGTCGCGGGAAAGGAGTAGTCACATTTAACAAATTTTCACATTGATTTGACCGTAAATGAACCTTCTATATAATCTATCCGAGGTGATTCAGTTCCGAGTTGTCTTATGTTTAAAATGGAAATTTACCACTCACGACTCACCGCATGATGTCCAAGGTCAAATCGTAAGGTTTGTATCTCGAAGGAAAACCAAGTCACAGTTATATGATTTCAGGCTGCCATCTTCTCTCAGATACAGGGAACTGATCAATCTCCATCGTGATCGACCACGGATGGCCAACAGTTTCTGATCCAGGACCAGGGCAGACTACTGTTGAGTTGAGCCAGAAAGTCATGGTGTTCTTGGGAGGGAAATAATGAAGTAGGGTCGTTGGAGTGCATGGAGATGGGAACGATTAGATCGGGAATGAATAATCGAGTAACAGGGCGAGGGGAGACGAACTGCGCGGGGGAGAGGGGCCTGCCGCTACAGCTGCTGCTCCCACAGAACAAAGCAAACCCTGGAAACTGGAAACTGCTGAAATATAGGCGGAAAACGTGGGGTTGGAGTACGACCACTAGAACTGTTCCAGTGTTGCATATTTGCGCCGGATATCATATTTGGATCGAGTGACTTGTAGTCATAAAAAAATATTTTTAATCTCATGTTAACATCGACTTTCTTTTTTATGAGATTTGTTATCGATTTATCTAGGAGGAAAATGAGTTCTTTTCTTTCAAATCAAATTTTAAAGTTTCAGAAAAAATCTTTTTTTTTTTGACAAATACATGAAGATGGTCCCTATAAATGTGAAATTTTGTTGAAGAAAACTTACGTTATAGGCATTAATTTTTTTTTGGGGGTTCACATTTGTCCTTTTTGTGCAGGTCATAAATGAAAACATATTCGATGAAATTTTGCAGGTACATGTTAAGACATCCACATGTATTCTATTCTTTCAGATCTTTTTCAAGGAAATAAAATATGATTTTTTTAGAAAACTAGGTCTCCTTGGAGTTACCATAGTATTTCCGAACGCAGGTGGCATCCTTGTGTTTGTGTGTGTAAACTTTGACCAATAAAACATGTGTCGCATGTTTTAAAAATTAAACCATTAGAAAAGTTTTTGAATACGAATTCAATGGTATAACATTTATGACCTATAATCCATATTTTGTTGGTAAAATTGATGGTCAAACTTAGACCTCAAAAAACATCTACACAACCTAAATATGAATAGGAATGGAGGGAGTATCTATGATGTAACTTATAAACATCAGAATCATTCACATAGGTTAAACAATTCAATCCATCGATCATGTTGTGACTCCTAATTAATAACGAGTTAGATTTAAAGTGAAGATATAATAAAACTATGTATTTTATTGAAAATGGTTAGGACAGGAAAAGTATTAAGGAGCAGTCCAGATAAGTGGATCAGGTTTCCCGATCATCATCATGATGTGATTAAATTAACATATTTTCTTTCACACTTTTATCTTCAAAGTTTCTCTTCCAATGTCAAAATTTAGCATAATTTCTCATCTGGAGTGCAAACTGACAAACTATATGTATGTTTGAACCAGCTCGACAAGACAAGAAGAAAAGTGAACTATAAACCTCTATTTGGTTAAGTTTATGATGTTTTTTTCTTTGAATTGCTCATTTCGAGAGTTTATGTTCAATAACGTTCTCCAAGAATATTGTAGTCTATAGAGCAATGTCGAAAATTCCTTTTAAAAGTTTTAGTGTAAAATGAAATATAAAAAAATGGGAGTTGTATATATGTAAACATATGAAAGGGACAACGTATAGTATGTGTTTAGATGCTCTGTAAGCTAGGCTTTCCATCATACACACCTACAAGAGACCAATCCTCGCGGATATGGTGGGATGGGCTACACATGTTCACCAAGTAATCGCATAATCAAACTGGAAACCGTCAGTATCGCTTGATGCAGCTAGAGAGAGAAAACATGGTTTTTGAGAGATCTCGGTCCTTGAATGTAGCTGTGGTAGCTCGTATCCTAGCAGAGTTTTTTTCTAGTAGAGAGCGGCTAAGGAATCGATAGGTGCTCGGGAGGAGTAGGCTTAGGTGGTGAGTGTGGGGGTTTTATTAGCCCTGAGCCATTTAAAATCTTGTAAATGTTTGCTCCCAATCTTAATGAAAGGACATGCAATCCTTTTGCATGTTCTTGAAAGAAGAAGAAGTTACACTCTTATAAAAACTATAAGTTAACACAAATGACATTGACACGATAAAAGAAGATAAGCTATAACGAGAATGAGTGATAAATAATGGTTGTGTAGGGAAACATTGCATGAATTTAATTATACTATCCAATAATGTAACTTTAATAGTGTGAAGATAAGGTTTAGAGATGATCCATCATATCGACGACTTTCATTTTTATGAGATTTGTTATCGATTTATCTAGGAGGAAAATGAGTTCTTTTCTTTCAAATCAAAATTTAAAGTTTCAGAAAAAACTTTTTTTACACATACATGAAGATGGTCCCTATGAATCTGAAATCTTGTTGAAGAAAAATTACGTTATAGGCATTAAATTTTTTTTGGGGTTTCACATTTGTCCATTTTGTTCAGGTCACAAATGAAAACATATTCGATGAAATTTTGCAGGTACATGTTAGACATCCACATGTATCATATTCTTTCATATTTTTTTCAAGGAAATAAAATATGATTTTTTTTAGAAAACTAGGTTTCCTTGGAGTTACCATAGTATTTCCCAACGCAGGTGGCATCCTTGTGTTTGTGTGTTTAAACTTTGACCAATAAAACATGTGTCACATGTTTTAAAAATTAAACCATTAGAAATGTTTTTGAATACGAATTCAATGGTATAATATTTATGACCTATAATCCATATTTTGTTGGTAAAATTGATGGTTAAACTTAGACCTCGAAAAACATGTGCACAACCTAAATATGAATAGGAATGGAGGGAGTATCTATGATGTAACTTATAAACATTAGAATCATTCACATAGGTTAAATAATTCAATCCATCGATCATTTTGTGAGTCCTAATTAATAACGAGTTAGATTTAAAGTGAAGATATAATAAAACTATGTATTTTATTGAAAATAGTTAGGACATGAAAAGTATTAAGGAGCAGTCCAGATAAGTGGATCAGGTTTCCCGATCATCATCATGATGTGATTAAATTAACATATTTTCTTTCACACTTTTATCTTCAAAGTTTCTCTTCCAACGTCAAAATTCAGCACAATTTCTCATCTGAAGTGCAAACTGGCAAACTATATGTATGTTTGAACCAGCTCGACAAAACAGGAAGAATAGTGAACTATAAACCTCTATTTGGTCAAGTTTATGATGTTTTTTCTTTGAGTTGCTCATTTCGAGAGTTAATGTTCAATAATCGTTCTCCAATAATATTGTAGTCTATAGAGCAATGTCGGAAATTCCTTTTAAAAGTTTTAGTGTAAAATGAAATATGAAAAAATGGGAGTTGTATATATGTAAACATATGAAAGGGACAACGTATAGTATGTGTTTAGGTGCTTTATAAGCTAGGCTTTCCATCATACACACCTACAGCGGACCAATCCTCGCGGATATGGTGGGATGGGCTACACACATGTTTACCAAGTAATCGCATAATCAAACTGGCAACCGTCAGTATCGCTTGATGCAGAAAGATCTAGCTAGAGAGAGAAAACATGGTTTTTGAGAGATATCGGTCCTTGAATGTAGTGGTGGTAGCTCGTAACCTAGCAGAGTTTTTTCTAGTGGAGGGCGGCTAAGGAATCGATAGGTTCTCGGGAGGAGTAGGCTTAGGTGGTGAGTGTGGGGGTTTTATTAGCCCCGAGCCATTTAAAATCTTGTAAATGTTTGCTCCCAATCTTAATGAAATGACATGCAATCCTTTTGCATGTTCTTGAAAGAAGAAGAAGTTATACTCTTATAAAAACCTATAAGTTAACACAAACGACATTGAAACGATAAAAGAAGATAAGCTATAACGAGAATGAGTGATAAATAATGATTGTGTAGGGAAACATTGCACGAATTTCATTACACTATCGAATAATGTAACTTTAATAGTGTGAAGATAAGGTTTAGAGATGATCCATCATATTTATTTTGATTCTTGGCTGATAGTTGTCCAAAATAAAAGAAGGATAATTTTGAGGTTTTTTTTTGGTCCGTTTTCCTATCAACAATGAACCCATGTAGACGAGACAAAGCTAGACCTGAATAACATAAACATAATATGACTAGTGATGATTTAACCACAAGTCAAGGCATTTTTATGTGCCAGTCATGCATGTTCTATTCTCACCCGGGAAAATTAAATCTATTGTTTGAAGATATACATGGATAAATGTCATGAGTGTCCGAGAAAAATAGAGACAAAGATAAAAGTATGGTTTTGGACGATGGGTTGCATACTAGCAATCACTTTAGTTTTCATTCATCACATAGAAAAATCAATAGGAATGGTATAATACACCTAATGAATAGAATCTACAAACTTCAATTATGCCTTATAAATACATGCTTGTTTGGATACATTCTTTTCATATATTTTCATGGTATACATAAGAGCTAATATAGAGGAAAATTAAGTGTAACAGTTATTGTTGGCATGGACAAATAACTTAGTGAACAAAGCTAAAGACAACATTGATCATATATACAAGCAATCTTCATACAATTTGTGCAATCAAATTTTATAAAGATGGATACATATATATGCAGAAAAATAGTTGTGGGTAAAACCCTAGACCCTTCTAGGTTGGTCCACGACGAAATTTTGGTGGTGTCCCCTCTTTGGAGGCTTCACTCTAGAGTCCTAACCTATACAATGTTCTCCTTATTTTGCACTGCTTGTGTTACTCATGTGTCGGTGGCAGTGGGATCAAGACAATGGCTCCACGGGATCTAGAAGAAGGCTAGGTCTTGATTCGTTAAAGACGTACTCTATACAGTTAATGGAGGCGAAAGGCCTCTAGCCTGAACCAATGAATTTTTATATTTATTTATTGCTTGTGGCAGTCACTTTGTATGTTGTTTGGGCCTTGTCTTGCTCTCCAATGTGAGGTTTAATTGTGAGCTGGTATTCCCAGCACCGCTCGATGTTTATACTGTCGGTTGTTGATACGCCCAATTTGCATCACCTTTCTATATCATAATTTACCTCTATTCATTGATATTTGTCTTATTATGAGGTATTACTTATGGCTTTTCATCTGTTTATGCACGTTGGATGATTCCTGGAGGATGGATTACTGGAGTCTGGATTCTGATGGAAAAGAAGGCGTTTCAGTGCAATTTCGCAAAGATCATAAAAATACCAGAAAAATATGGAAACATATTATTTTACCAGAAGACGAAGGAAGCCAGAAGGAGGGACGGAGTTGGGCCTCAGGGGGCCCACACCCCCTAGGTGTGGGCCCACCTGACCCCGCGCCTAGGGCAGGTGTGGCCCACCTGCCCGGCCTCCGACTCCGCCCCTTCGCCTATATCTTCCCTTCGAAACCCTAAGGCTCGGGGGAGACCACAGATAGATTTCCGCCGCCTCTCGGGGGATGGAAAACACCGAGAGAGAAAGATCTCTCCGGCAGACAGATTTCTGCCAAGGGAATTCCTTCCCAGAGAGGGGAGACCATCGCCATCAACACCGTCATCAAGCTAGGCTTCATCGGGATCATCATCATCATCCACACCATCATCTCCACCAGCACCATCACTCCGTCCCTCTGTAACAATTGTGTTGGATATTGCTTTAGTTCTTAGGGGAAACTTTCCCGGTGTTGATTACTATTGTAGTTGATGCTTGTGAGTGGAACCATTGGATTATTGTTTGTGTTCAGATTGTTATCCATTATCATATCATCTTTGATCATGATCCATATGATGTCTTGTGAGTAGTTCGTTTAGTTCTTGAGGACATGGCAGAAGTCATGTTGTTAGTAGTGAATCTGTGATGAGTTATTATTCAATGGTTTAGTATTTAAGTTGTGGTGCTATTCTTCTAGTGGTGTCATGTGAACGTCAAATACATGATACTTCACCATTTATGGGCCTAGGGGAATGTATTTTGTATTTGGCTACTAATAGTGGGGTTACCGGAGTGACAGAAACCTGAACCCCCGTTAGGACACCTTTGCACAAGGGAGCGTAGGATCTTAGAGTTTAAGGTTGTGGTTAGATTTATATCTTAATTACTTTCCTGTAGTTACGGATGTTTCCAGGGGTTTTAATGACAAGTATGTATTAGTCCTAGGAGGGGTGGTATGTTAGCACAGGTTCACCCACACAACACTTACAAACACCAAAGAAGAGTACTCAGCTATTTGAAGCGAAAGCACTTGACAGAATTCCCATGTGTCCTCGAGAACGTTTGGTCCTTATAAGTATTTCCACCAGCTTGTCCTTTGCTATGAAAGAATTGGGCCACTTGCTCCATTTGTTCGTTACTTCTGTTACTTGCTCTTTGTTTTGTTGCCTTGTCAGAAAACCACTAAAAATCTACGGTGACCCATCATACCACTTCATGATGTAGTATACTATAGTCGTTGACATAACACCAATGAAACACCTTTCACTAGTATTACATCTCTCAGAGTAGTACAACAGAAACATAGCAGGTCCAAGACATGACTATAGGTTACAACTCAACTCTTTACACAAGATCCATAGAACACTCTAGGTTAAAGAGAGAGAGAAAGAAACTTCTTATGAAGAAGAATCAAGAATAAATAACTCATAGCTACCATAATTATAAAACTAGTAGCTGAACTACAGGCTTGCATTGCTACTATTGCAATACTCTACAGAAGTAGGTTCTATGGTTAGAAATTCTATTCTTATCTAATCAGCAACTTCGGATTTACTTGAGTTGATGTATAAGTTGACTTTCTTTACTTCATTGAAGAGCGTTAGCTTTTGATGTGATTCTTGGAGCATAACTTGAGGTAGACGTCGTCTGTACTGGCTTTAGAATCTAGCAAGGGTTAAGAAGATACTTTGAGTACGAGCGTACTCAGCAAATGCACTAGAAAAGGAGTGTTTGATGCACTATATCTATGGCCACAGACCATAGGTCGTAGGCAATGCAAGTTTTCGTAAACATTTCTTTAAAGGTTGCTTTTATTCTAAAAAGCTATGTCCATCAGCCTTCACGGGTTTACCAGAACCTTCATGGGGTTCCTTTCCCTCCGCGTTCGCAGCTCCTTCCCGGAACAGGAAGTAACAAGTTACAATTTTTACACTCTGCAGAGGTGCGTTACTTTACACATGAGAGATCAACTCTTTGTTGCACAACCAAGCAGCTTATTCCCGTCCACAATTCCATGATGTGGGGCCCAGAAGATGATCCAAGCCAATCACTGCCCCCTTCGCGACCCCGCATGCCTCCTTGGTGTACACGATGCCCACTTGAAGAATTACGGCAATGGTTTGTACAAACCGTTAGATGTCAGAACTATCGTGGGACGATGAGGGTTCCCACCCATATGCTGCATATCCTCTATGAATTACAAATTAATATGCACGCTACGAGGATAACAGCCACGACCTGCACATCCGGCTTCATGCGAGAGGAAGAAGATATAGCTGACTTCTCCGTCCCATTCCAAATCTCATGGTCAACGCGTAATATATGGCGCAAGAATCACTGGCGACATTGGTTGTTAAATCCTAGGTGATATAGTTCTGACAGTGGTATCCCAACTATCAGATTTAATAGATTAGCTGATCACCCTGGATCAGTAATCAATAGTGCTCATTATTATTGAAAATTGTGTTTTCTGACCTTTTTCAAATGCAGGTGAAGACAACACTGGATTTGTAAAATACTTTATAGAAAATAAACAAAGGACACGAGCAAGTGTGAACTTGCCTTTTGTGATTGCAAGATTATGCACTCACGGTCTTCGAGTCAGTGTATAAGATCCAAAATCTGAAATCAGCATCATTGGTCCGGTAAGGACTAATGTTTAAAGAAGCAATATGCTTTTATGCATAAGTAGTGTGATGCACGTTTTAAGTGTAAATTCTAGGAATAATGTTGTTCTAGGGTTTGGATTTCGAAAGTGGTGACTTTGGAATGTGTGGTTCTTTTGGATAATTTTCGTAGTTGTATTCTTATTAGAGTTTATGAGTGGTTGGAGTCAACACATATGTAGGAATAAAATATACATCTTTATGACATACTAGTTAGGACTACTTATACAAGATTTCTGATTTAAAGTGGCAAAAAGGATAACCTTCGAAGAAATAATTTCACTTCTAAGGTCTAAATAACCTTGTGGTTAGTTAGTGATGGTTGATGTTATTTGTTTTAATCAAATGGTTTGAGCTTAAGCGGCTTTATAGATTAACTACTTCAGATCAAAGTTAACTATAAAACATGTAGTAATGTGTACGGTATTATATTTAGACTTTTGGAGACTAAAATTAACTTTAAAATGTAGATAGTTTTGAAAGTATGATACTTACACCCTGGTATCTTGTATATATGAAAGGTGTTCTTTAAGTTACTTTAAGAATGTTTGTTCTGTTACTTGAGATAATGGTTTCTTAATTCTATGATAGAGTAGTATCATTTACCTTTTATAGGTAAGTGAGTAGGGTTTATAATTCTGGATATAACTTTTATTTAATTATCCTTAAACTTTCTTTAGTGTTATGGTAATTGTTGAAATTCGATTTAAAGTAAATGGAAAGGATTTGATTTATTCATAAGATGTTCTTTAAGGTTTTTATCCTGAGTTGGAATCCTTTGAGTATGTAATACTCACTTAGGGTTTACGATAGTTTAAGATGTTTACAATGTTTTTGAACCATTAGAGTTTCATTTCATTAATATTTAAGATTTGTACTATATATTAAACTTATTTTATTTATTTAAAGGATATTAATAAATGTTATTTATCCTTTTATGAATTATTAATAAAGAGACTAAGTTTAAATTTGAGTTATTAAGATGTTTGAGTTTTTGTTTAATTTAAAGTATAGTATGAGATTTTTTATTGATTTAATAATCCTTTTAGGAATTATCAATTATACGTTAAAAATGGTGATTAAATATTTATTTACTATTTTTCTAAAATACTCCATATTAATACATAATGAAAGTGAATTTTTAATTGATTTTATCACCTTTCAATAATTTTGTAAAATTCCATAAGGAATATATAATTTACAAAATTCCTAATAAAATTTAAATGTCTAAAATTTTATATTTTTAATTTATTTGGGTAGTTTGGATTTTGTGAATCCAAAAACATTTTATTTATAATTTTTGGACTTTTATTATATTTTCTAGAATTTTATTAAGTCCAGGGGTATTTTGGTCTTTTTCTTTTTATTAAAACAGGCCTGAAATTGTTTCTGGGCTAGTTATTCTTATTGGGCCATGTTGGCCCACTTGTACTAGACAAAAGAGCCACCCCAAAGGGTCTGGCCCAGCTCGGCCCACTCCTTACTGCCTCTCTCTCTCTCAAGTCCATCTTCTCCTCCTCTGACCCCGACCCTGTGGCCGGCGATGCCGCCATCGGCGATTCCCGCTGCCGTTAGCCGTTCTGGTCGCCGCCGTGGTGCGTTAGGGGGTTGTCGATGACGCCCGTTCGTTCTATCCAATTGGATTCGAGCCTAGGGCTCTCCTGCGATGGATCGATGCCGTCCCGAACCCTAGGGTTTGGGGATTGGCCTGGATTCAAGTGCGGCTGTGGTCGTCGTGCGTTGAGGTGATGCTCTGCACCTTCAGGCGTGATCAGGGCCGTTGCCGTGGCGCCGTGCGGGTTGCAGCGCCCCCTCTGGGGTGCTCCCCGTGCCGCTATGGTCGTCGGCCCCCTGCTTCCTCTTCTATTCTTTAGCGAGGACCTACGGTGAGTTTGATTCCCCTCTCCTGGTGCTCTCTGTGCTTGCTGATTCGATGCTAGATGTTAGCAGTGTCCTCTATGGCTACTGTCTGATTCAGATTAGGATGATTATCCCTTTAGGGTTTCTGTGATGTGCTTTTTCATGTACTGGATGAATTGATTCATGTTTGGATGGTCTGTACACATGCTAAATGCTTATTGGCCCGAGGCTTGTTGCCTAAAGTGATATATGATGTTTCTGGTGGCTTACTAGATCATTTTATGCTTGGATTGCATCTGATTCAGATGATGTGGTTGTATGGGAAACATGCTTGGTAAAGCTAATGATCTGATAGCTTTCCACTGTTTATTTGATTCATGGTCATGATTATGATAAGATACAGCCACTGTCTTAGTGCTGTTAGCATGGAAATTAACATGTGGTTTGAGATCATCATGATCTCAAACAGTGAAGTGTATTATAGGAATATTCTAGTTATGATTCCTGTTTTTAACAGGAAAATGATTAGTTAGTTGATTTTCTGAATCTATGATGATTTACTGCTTTTCCTGATTCATATTGGATTGTTCTTGTGACACCATCATGTATGACACACAAGTTTGATTCTAAACTATGGATTTGGTTATTTTATACTTAATACCATCTTGGCTTTGAAAGATAAATATAGATGCTCTTATCTGAATTCCCTAAGACCAATGATGTTGGTCTGAGGCTTAGGGATTCAAATCTTATCCAATTGTTTCATCTAGATAGTCCTGGTAGTGGTACCAGATATTCTCATTGAATCAAAGCTTGGAAAAATTTATAGTGAGCTTGATCAATCTATGGATCCAAAGATTTGTTTCTAAGGTGCTACCCTTCTTTTAGCTAGAAATAGATCATAGGTATATGTATGATTGAATTGTAGAATATAGTTTGACAACCAGAGCAAGGATGTTGCTATGAGCTCTGGTTGGATCTTGGTATTTTGTGGTTTGCCTTTAGATTTACAGAAATCCCTATGATGGATTCACCCTACTTGGGTGTCTTCTGAGGGTTTGTTTTGTAAAACAACACATGCCTTTCTCTAAGTAAGATGATTAGATCATGTGAAGGTTTTAGAAACTCACCACAAGATTTGATATTGGTGTAGTAGATTGTTGATCTTGATCTGGATCTTGATCTGCTTTTACTGTGTTCCTGAGCTTGCCTGCTCCTCCTAGCTCCTGGTCTTGACCTTGCTATTCACCAGATCCATTCCCCCTCCTTATGTCACCATCCTGGTGATGTTTGGGTTGGTCCGGGTGGTTGGTTTGGTTGCTGTTCTTGGTTAAACTGTTGTTCACCTTGGCTGTGCTGGGGTGTTGTGTAATGGAGTGGTGCACTGAGGTGCTTCTCCTCGGCTGTGTTGTGGTTTTGTGATCCTGACTATGCTTGTGTGATCGACAGCACACCATCTGCATGCTTGTGTGTGTGCAGTCTGTGTGCCTGCTATGCACATATGGATAAGTTCAGAAAATTTGAACTTACAATTACCAATCTACTTTTACTCTGGCTGGTGAACTGGTCCCCTTTGGCTGTCAATTACATTCTGGCTTTGAGTTTATGAAAGATGAAATCTTTCATATTGGTGAAACTTGCCCCTTTATAACATTTCTCAATGATGAGATTGTCCAGTGCACCTCACTGACATATCTGAGAGAAATATTCTAACACTGATCCTATCTTGTTTTCTATTTAATCTTTGTTTTGCAGGTACAAAGGATAAAGATGAAGATTTAGTGTAGTTTTTAGATATAGGATAATTAGTGGATATACAAATGTAGTTTTCTTATTCTTTTATAATTTTTATTTTGTAATTTATGTAATCTTTATTTGGTTCATTTGTAATAAAGATCATATTTATTTATTAATAAAGAATATTTTATTCTTTACTCTTGTGTGGATTGTGAAGTTTGGAATAACTTCTGTAAGTTATTCTTTGTGACTTGATTAAGTATGTAAAATGAATTTCACATACCATATTGTTTTTAGATAAGATTTAAGTTATAATACTTTTCCCTTAATTAATTTAAGATTCACATCTAATATCCAAATCATTTGAATTATAACACACTTAAGTTTTAGAATCCACACTCATTTCAAAACACACATAACTCCTTTAAGTTCATATCAAAGTTTATAGCAATCCTTCTTTAGGACTAAACCTATTCTCAAAGTAAGAAAGAAACATTGATCACTTAAGTTTTTATTTGGCGAAATTTTTTCCCACATTTTCACAAACAAATGCACGTAACAATTCATATTCCTAAATCTACCCTTCGTTAGGTCCTAAATACTGGGATGTTACAGACTTCCCCCCTTAAATTAAACTTCGTCCCGAAGTTTGTGGAGATGTACCAGAATAATTCTGGAATCTTTCTTAAATTCTCTTCCTTCTCCCATGTGGCTTCTCTCTCAGGGTGATGTTCCCATTGTACCTTGCAATATTCAATGGCTCTGTTCCTCAATCTTTTCCAATTTTCTTCCCGAATCTTATCCATGAATTATGCGGGTTGTTTAAGTGTGCAGGTATCACAACTGAACAGGTGAAGAAGAAGTTTCTCTCCATATCCTTGAAAGGGAGAGTTGAGGCATGGTATAAGCTGCTGAAGAATGGACAATCCATGGAATGGGAGGAGATGGCATCTCTCTTTTACTCTAGATTTTATCCTCCTAGTGAAATCCATAAGGATAGAAGTCTTATATATAACTTTTGGCCTCTTGATGGAGAGAGTACAGCTCAAGCTTGGGGGAGATTGAAGCTACTAATGCTCTGTTTCAGAAGTTTCATAAAGGTGGATTACCTTTGTTTCAGTTAAACTATGGTACTATGATCCTATTACCTAAAAAGGAGAACGCAGTGCAGATTCAGCAATATAGGCCGATTTGTTTGCTTAATGTGAGCTTCAAATTTTTTACAAAGGTAGGAACAAATAGGATCACCGATGTGGCTCAAAAAGTTATTAAACCAACCCAAACAGCATTCATGACAGGGCGCCATATTCTAGAAGGGGTGTTAATTCTGCATGAGACGATCCATGAACTTCATAGGAAGAAAATGGATGGGGTCTTATTGAAAATAGATTTTGAAAAGGCATATGATAAAGTGAAATGGTCGTTCTTGCAATAAGTAATGCGTATGAAAGGTTTCAATTCTAAATGGTGTCGTTGGATAGATGAGTTTGTTAGTCACGGAAGTGTTGGAATTAAAGTAAACGATGACATAGGTCATTATTTCCAAACTTTCAAAGGTTTAAGACAAGGAGATCCCCTATCTCCTATGCTTTTTAACCTTGTGGCGGATATGTTAGCAATTTTGATCGCTCGAGCGAAAGAGGATGGTCAGGTCGAGGGTCTTATTCCTCATTTAGTTGAAGGAGGGATATGCATTACGCGGACGATACTATAATTTTTATGGAACACAATTTGGAAAAAGCTCTTAACATGAAGCTCGTCCTATGCATCTTCGAACAGCTATCAGGTCTTAAGATAAACTTCCACAAGAGTGAAGTATTTTGTTTTGGTAGGGCTAAAGAAGATCAGGAGCAATATATTAACTTGTTTGGGTGCGAGGCTGGGTAATTCCCATTCATATATTTGGGAATCCCTATCCATTTTCGCAAGCTCAAAAATGGTGAATGGAAACCCGTTGAAGATCGTTTCAAACGAAAACTTACGAGTTGGGTTGGCAAGCTTTTGTCTTATGGGGATCGACTTGTGCTAGTTAATTCAGTATTAACTAGCCTTCCGATGTTCATGTTATCCTTCTTTGAAATACCTAAAGGGGTACAGAAAAGATTGGATTATTTTCGCTCGAGTTTTTTTGGCAAAGTGATTGGACATAAGAGAAAGTATAGACTAACTCGGTGGAACATCATATGCTGACCTAAAGACCAAGGGGGACTCGGGGTGGAGGTACTTGACATTAAAAACAAATGCCTGATAAGTAAATGGTTGTCTAAGATATTAAATGAACAAGGAGTATGGCAAGATCTCATACACAATAAATACCTCCACTCTAGTTCGCTGCCTCAAGTCAAGGAAAAACCCTTAGACTCCCCTTTTTGGAAAGTTCTTATGAAAGTTAAAGATGATTTTTTTGACCGGGGTTCTTTCAAAATTGGAAATGGTGAGAAAACTCGGTTCTGGGAAGATACATGGCTGGGCAATACACCATTATCTCATCAATATCCTATCTTATATAATATTGTGCATCGGAAACATGTCACTATAGCAAATGTCTTAGCACACACGCCATTAAATATTTGTTTCAGACAAGCGCTAACAGGCAATAGAGGGGCAAGATGTCTTCATCTAGTGCATCGTTTGATGACCATCAACTTGACCGAACAACCAGATGTATTTGTTTGGAAGCTAACAATCTCTGGTTCTTTCACAGTAAAATTGCTATACCTTAACCACATGAATGATCATACTAGATACTTGCAAAAATACATATGGAAAATAAAAGTACCACTTAAAATAAGAATTTTTATGTGGTTCTTACAACGAAAAGTAATTCTCACGAAAGACAACTTGATAAAAAGAAATTGGCAAGGATGTAAGAAATGTTGTTTTTGTTCTCAGGATGAATCAATACAACACTTGTTTTTATCTTGTCCCCTTGCAAAAGTAGTATGGCGTATTGTACATATGGCTTTTAATTTAGCCCCTCTCACTAGTATTAATAATTTGTTTGGTAATTGGTTAAGGGGGGTGCCTGAGAAAGATAAAGTACAAATCCGAGTTGGAGTATGTGCTCTTCTTTGGGACATATGGAACATACGAAATGATTATATATTTAACAAAGCAAAAAATACTTCTTTCATGCAGGTTATCCCACAGGCTACTCATTGGATCCGTTCATGGTCCTTCCTGCAATCTATGGAGCAGCGTGAGGCTACGGATGCTGGATGCAGCCGACTAGAGTCGGTGGCACGAGATTTATACAGCCGGTGCAATTGGCGTTTTGATTATAGGTTATCATATTGATGCAGAGCCACTTTATGTCCTCCTTTCTATTTAGATGGTTGATACATGTATCAACCCTGTGCGATCCATGATGTAATCCTTTGTAATACTTTAACTATAATAAATTTAATAAAAAGGTCGTATGCATCTACTGATGCAGAGACCGGGGCTAAGTCTCCATTTTGGAAAAAAATGTCCTATTCATGAACTCCCTAACAATATTATTCTCAATAACTTTTATGCTAGGCTTTCTCTTCATGATAAAAATTTACTAGATGCTTCTTGTGCTGGATCATTCACAAGTATGAAGGAAGAAGCTAAATGGGATCTCTTAGACCGTATTCAAGATAATACTGAGGCTTGGGAGAATGACAAAGGAAGAAAGTCAGGTATAAACTATGATTATGAATGCATTGAATCTTTTATGGGAACTGATAACTTCTGTGATATTAGCAATAAGTTTGGCCTTGATCCTCAAGTCCTTGCAAAATGTTTTAATGCTTTTGCCTCTTATATTGAGATTCCTAATAAAGAGTGGGACAAGTACCATGCTCCTTATAAATACATTGTTACCCACGTTCCTGCCAGTATAGAGATTTGTAATGTTGATCCTATTTTGCCTGAACCTTATGTTGAGAAGATCCCTTTTACCTCCAAGGTAAGGGAACACTCTATTATGGGCAATGTGATTAGCAAAAGCGCAAAGAAAACTGTAGGGTTCGATGAGCTTATTAATATCGAGCATGTGGTAGCTATTGTGAAGGATCGTGTCACTAGAAACATAGAGGATGAGCATATTGTCTTCTGTGAAGACGCTACTAATGTTATTTCTCATCCTAAGAAGGTTAGAAAGGCTAGTGTTCATGTGCTTTCTGTTAAAATTGGTAGTCATAACTACTATGATTTATGTGATATTGGTGCTAGTTCTAGTGCTATTCCTTATGAGCTTTACAGGGAAATTATGCATGATATTGGTCCTTGTGAGCTTGAGGACACTGATGTGGTTATTCACCTTGCTAATAGGGAGCAAGTTTGCCCCATTGGTATTGTAAGAGATGTGGAGGTCCTTTGTGGTAAGATTAAATATCCTGCTGATTTTCTAGTACTTGGTAAAGAAGCTAGTAAAACCTATTCTATGATCTTTGGTATACCCTTCCTTAATACTTGTGGGGCTATCATAGATTGTAGGAAGGAAAAAGTTTTGACTAAGTTTGCTGGAGAATCTTATGAGTTTAATTTTTCCAAATTTGCCAAAACTCCTTATGAAAATGAATTACCTGATGAGGATTTCAGGGTTAAACAACTGTCTGCTATTTCTCTTGCTCCTAACAATGCTTTACAACAGTTCATGGAAGATCATGAAAGTGATGCCTTTATGAAGGAAAGAAATGAGAGGTTTTCCTTCGTCAGCCTGAGTTACTTAAGCATAATTTACCTGTGGAAGATTTGGGTACCACACATCCACCCAAAGGGGACTCTGTTTTCGAACTAAAACCTTTACCTGATTATCTTAAATATGTTTATCTTGATGATAAGAAGATATATCATGTTATTATTAGTTCTAAACTTTGAGGGAAGGAAGAAGAAAGGTTATTGGAGGTATTGAAGAAGCACAGAGGAGCTATGGGTTATACTCTTGATGATTTAAAAGGAATTTCTCCCATTATATGTCAGCATGCTATTAATATTGAGCCTGATGCAAAACCAATTGTTGAGCACCAACGCCGTCTAAATCCTAAGATGAAGGATGTGGTGAGAAATGAGGTATTAAAACTCCTTGACGGTGGTATTATTTATCCTATTGCTGATAGTCAATGGGTTAGCCCTGTTCATTGTGTTCCCAAGAAAGGGGAATAACTGTTGTGCCTAATAAGGATAATGAGCTTATACCCCAAAGAGTAGTGGTTGCATATAGAATGTGCATTTATTTCAGAAAGATTGATAAAGTTACTAAGAAAGATCATTATCCTTTGCCCTTTATTGATCAAATGCTTGAGAGGTTGTCCAAAAAGACTCACTTTTGTTTTATTGATGGTTATTCTGGGTTTTCTCACATTGCTGTGAAAGCGCAGGACCAAGAGAAAACTAGTTTCACTTGTCCTTATGGTACCTATGCTTACAGGCGTATGCCTTTTGGTTTATGTAACGCTCCTGCTACCTTTCAGATATGTATGTCTGCTATCTTTCATGGTTTTTGTGAAGAAATTGTGGAGGTTTTCATGGACGATTTTTCCGTCTATGGAACTTCTTTTGATAATTGTTTGCACAACCTTGATAAAGTTTTGCAGATATGTGAGGAAACCAACCTTGTTCTTAACTAGGAGAAATGTCATTTCATGGTTAATGAAGGAATTGTTCTTGGACACAAGATCTCTGAAAGAGGTATTGAAGTTGACAGAGCAAATTGAAGCAATTGAGAAGATGCCTTGTCCTAGAGATATCAAAGGTATTCGTAGTATCCTTGGTGATGCTGGTTTCTATAGGAGATTTATTAAAGATTTCTCCAAAATTTCAAATCCCCTTACTAATCTTCTTCAAAAAGATGTACCTTTTGTTTTTGATGATGATTATAAGGAAGATTTTGAAACTTTGAAGAAAGCTTTAACAACTGCTCCTATAGTCCAACCACCTGATTGGAGTTTACCTTTTGAAATCATGTGTGATGCTAGTGACTTTGCTGTGGGTGTTGTCCTTGGACAACGTGTTGACAAGAAGCTGAATGTTATTCATTATGCTAGCAAGACTCTAGATGCTGCTCAAAAGAATTATGCTACTACTAAAAAAGATTTCTTAGCTGTAATCTTTGCTTGTGATAAGTTTAGACCTTATATTGTTGATTCTCATATTGACCATGCAGCTATTAAGTACCTTATGACAAAGAAGGACGCTAAGCCTAGGCTTATAAGGTGGGTGTTGCTTTTGCAAGAATTTGATCTGCATATTATGGATAGGAAAGGTGCTGATAATCCTGTTGCTGATAATTTATCTCGTTTGGAGAACATTTCTTTTGACCCTTTGCTTGTTAATGATAGTTTCCAAATGAGCAGTTAGCTGCAATAAGGGTAAGTCCACATGAGAATCCTTGGTATGCTGATTATGCTAACTTTATTGTTTCCAAGTATTTGCCTCCAACCTTTACATCCCAGCAAAGAAGGAAATTCTTTTATGATCTAAGGCATTACTTTTGGGATGACCCACACCTATATAAAGGAGTAGATGGCATTATGAGAATATGTGTTCCAGAATTTGAACAACAAGAGATATTGAGAAAATGTCATGGCAGTGCCTATGGAGGACATCGTGCTGGGGATAGGACCGCACAAAAAGTGTTACAATCTGGATTTTATTGGCCTGCCCTTTTTAAATATGCAAGGAAGTTTATCTTATCATGTGATGAATGCCAACGAGTAGGTAACATCTCTAGACGCAATGAAATGCCTATGAATTATTCTCTTGTTATTGAACCTTTTGATTATTGGGGATTTGACTTTATGGGGCCTTTTCCTCCTTTAAAAGGGTATACTCATATTCTTGTTGCTGTTGATTATGTTACAAAGTGGTTAGAAGCCATACCTACAAGTAGTGTTGATGATAAGACCTCTTTGAAAATGCTCAAAGATGTTATTTTTCCTAGGTTCGGTGTGCCTAGATATCTCATGACTGATGGAGACTCTCATTTTATTCATGGGGGTTTTAGGAAAACTCTCGCTAAATGTGATGTAAACCACACAATAGCTTCAGCTTATCACCCCCAAACTAGTGGGCAAGTAGAATTTTCCAATAGGGAAATCAAATCTATCTTCCAGAAGACTGTCAATAGATCAAGGAAAAATTGGGCTAAAAAGTTGAATGACGCTTTGTGGTCTTATAGAACTGCTTATAAAAATCCTATGGGGATGTCCCCTTACAAAATGGTCTATGGGAAGGCTTGTCATCTGCCTTTAGAATTAGAACATAAAGCTTATTGGGCAGTGAAGGAGTTGAATAGAGACTTTAGACTTGTTGGTGAGAAAAGACCGCTCGACTTAAGTAATCTAGATGAGTGGAGAGGTGAAGCTTACGAAAATGATAGGCTCTTTAAGGAAAAAGTAAAAATATGGCATGATAGGAGAATTCTCAAAAGGGAGTTCCATGTGGGTGAGAAAGTTCTTTTGTATAGATCTCGTCTCAGATTTTTTGCAGGGAAACTACTCTCCAAATGGGAAGGACCTTTTGTTATCAAGGAAGTGTACCATTCAGGTGCCATCAAAAAAATTTCTCTGAAGGATGACACAAAAAAGGTGGTT
Source organism: Avena sativa (assembly GCA_916181665.1). Taxonomy (NCBI): domain Eukaryota; kingdom Viridiplantae; phylum Streptophyta; class Magnoliopsida; order Poales; family Poaceae; genus Avena; species Avena sativa. The sequence continues at coordinate 15,777,073 of OV702279.1, read as the reverse complement.
AATGGTCAAAGATTAAAGCATTATATTTCTGGAGATTCTTATAATGAATTTGTGGATGTAATTCAAATGGTGACTCCAGAAGAATTTATCAGAAACCGAACAGCAGAAACTTCAGATTTCGCCTTTGAATAGGTAAAAGTGGTGAAAACAGAAGGTTCGTGAAACTCCAATCTTTTTATATATTTGATTTTTTAATACATAAGGGAACACTACAAGGAATATGGCTATGTATGACCCTCTATTTTCGTCACAGAATCGTCACAATAGCCCATTTATGACGATTCTATGACAATTTTAAGATCGTCGAAAGTTGGGCGTCGCAAATGAACTATAACAACGATTTCAATGAAATCGTCATAACCATCTATGACGATATTGGATCGTCATAACCATTATGACGATCCGATATCGTCACGGGCAAACTGGCCTCTCCAGGTCAGATCCTACGTGGCCAATCCAACGTGGCAAGGAATCAGCCCGGTCCACTTCAGCCATTTATTTGGGCCAAGCCCAACAATTTAGCTTGTTTATGTTTTTTTCTTGCTTGTTCTTATCAGCTACATAGGCCATACCAAACATTTTAGCCTTCTAATTTTATGGGCCATAGCCTATTTCAGTCCATTTAAATTCAAAATCAGTGTTCTTATTTTATGGGCCATAGCCTATTTATAGTCCATTTAAATTTAAATTCATCCTTTTTATGACCTGGTTCCACCTTTCAGATAGGTTTGACTTGTCATGTTCATCTCAAAATGTGACCTCACATGTAATAAGGGTCTAAAATAACAGTCATTTCAATCATGGGTTTCTATTCACAAGTTTGAGATCCCATACATAATCAATATTTGATACAGATAAAAAAAACACATGCAACTATTTAAAACAACTAGGCTATTACAATTTTACACACTCTAGTATAACCCAGATGTCGAACTATTACAAGTGGCTACTGTTCAATGGCTACTCTTCACGGCTTCACTGACTTCAGATCTTTAGGGCTGGAGCTCCTGTAAACAAGGAACAACTACAATTTTAGTCTCAATGAAAGACATACTTTTAGTACAACAAATCAATCTTGCAACCAAATGTAAACAAGTACTTTCAGTATTCTATAATATAGGCAATAGCCCGAGAGTACTCTGCCAGGTCCAGCAACACACATGCACACAACAAACACGCTTGATCAGTGTACAATACCATACTTATAAACTCCAACCCAGAAACAGTACGTGATGCTTAAGAACTACCACAATTTATACTGACCAAGGATAAAATACGTAGGTATATTTCTTGACATGGAATTGAAAAATCACAAGAGCAGTGGATTAACTAAAGTGTCCAGATAACATAGCCATGGAGGTCACCATCATATACAAGAGGAAGAGTGGGACAGACCGAGGACTTACGCATTGGAAAGTTGTAGTTGAAGAAGATATGGTACATGCCGTCATTGGCGCTGGTCATTGCAGGAGCTCGTCCGTGTAGAAGTCCATCGTGCGCTCCCGCCAGCATTCAGAAATGAAAAGCCTTAATCACGACATTGTCTCCCAGTTTGGCTATCAGTATGTCCAAAATTACAATCAAGAATGATGTATGAGTATCATTTTACAACAACACCAACACTAAAATAATCATAAAGAAAAGATATACGAATTCAAAATCTAAAATCTCTATCACAGAAATATATGAACACCTTCATACACAACAAGCAGAAACATACATCCATTCTCACAATTTATAATCTCGCAGAAAGTAAAATTATTTCCACTATAAGAAAATAATATAGAAGTAATCTAACCTGTTTGATCAGAACAGCAGAGAGACAAGATTGATATCACTACCATCAAGGACTACCTCAAAACAGCAATAGCAGATGTTATATCTGTTCCATGCACACTTTAAAAGAAAGGTTTTGTTCATGGCAAAAAGTATATTATATGTGGTAATCAGTCTAAACAGATAGTATAATGCAAGCACACACACACACACAAGCAACTCAGCAATTCAACGCCCACTAGAATTCGGTGAAGACAGTCTTGAGATTTACACCAAGCCTGTGTTGGGGGAGAGCAGCGCAAAGACCACGTTGTCAGCTTGCCTGCACAATGCAAAGTAATCATCTGAATCTTCAAGGCATACAAGCTCAAATATATGATCAACTGAAACTATCAACAAGGCAATATAAAGTACTGCAATCACAATGACATTACTGTAATCACTAAAGCAAACCTAACAAGAAGCAGCATATTTTATTCCCTTCATGAACACAAATCAGGCCCAACAGATGTTATACAATGATAAATCTAGAGCTAAATGTTACAACTACCAACATATTAATTTCCCATAGAACAACTATACCAAAATATAAGGCTCGGTACCTACCAATATAAACTAAAGGATGGATCAATTACCAATCTGAGGATCTGCAAGTCAAATTTCATAGTGTGCCTATTAGTACCAGTCTACCACTGCTTAGTATTGCTACCATAACACATGAACATTATTATATTGATAGAAACGTCTTACTTACAAGGAAATGGTTCCTATGAAGAGGAAAATTAATAGTGGGAGCCTGATGCATACTAGAAAGTACAGGTGTTTTACATGTTCAAGTACTTATTCTTCTATACAAAACTTCGGGTATTGATAAGAAAACATCTTAATTTGAACAGTGTCATCTTTAAGAAATGCAGCAGCTAGCTAGTTTACTTGCTACTCCCTCCAGCGAATAGTAACTCGTTACAACATAGAAATAATGTGTTGTTGTTGCCTAACAAGCAAACAAATAGAAAGCACCCAATCTGAGGAGGGTATCTAGCATAGAAAGCTATATATCTACTACATGGCAAAGGCAGAAACGGTGGATGTGACGAGGAAAAAATACTGGTGAAAGCGAGATGAGATGGACCTGCGTGTCGTAGCCGTCGGGAAGCTTGATGATGAAGGAGTGGGCCTTGGCGACCCTGGCAGCCTCCTCCATCGCCTCCTCCTGGCTCACCAGCACCGGCTCCTGGCTCCTGGCTCCTGGCTCACCAGCACGATCTGCCAACGCGGCTTCAAATCCTTGAGCTCCACACCGTATAGCATGAGCTGCCTTCCTCGGTGAACATATCCACATCTTGATGCCCTCATGCTCAGTGAGGGATCTGTAGCGGAGCACCGACGTGGGCCTCTAAGTAGGTGAGGTACTCTAAGTGGACGCTCCAGGCCCCACGTAGTCGACGATGAGGCTGCCGCCGGCGGGACAGTGGGGGTAAGGAGGAGCGTCCGTGGCGGCTAGCCCCCTGACGAATATGGAGAGGGGATCTTGCTTGGGTGGCGCTGCTTCCCATGTTTGTCATCAGGGAGGGGAGAAGAATCTGGAGAGGGAGATCTGGGGCACAACAGATCGGGTCGGGCACATCGGCTCCAGATCTGGGGAGGTAGGTGGTGGCGGCAGGAGGTGGTGGCAGGTCCAGGTGACATTGAGTGGAGGTGGAGATGGCGGAGGGGAGGACGACTGTGGCTTGGAGAGAAGGGCGGCGGCGGAGCGGAGCTGTCGGCGAGGGAAGAAGCGGCGACAACGTTCGATCTGGAAGGAGGAGGAGGGGATCGCGGTGGCGGCGCCAGGGAGAGAGAATAGCAGGCTGCCACTGTGTTAGGTCATGGGTGCGTGGGGAGTTGGTGAGGCCGTGGGTGTGCTTCTTCAGCTGAGCTTGCACAGGTTGGATGGACACTGAACGGTCCAGATTAGGCTAAGATGGAAGATCTGTGGGAGTTTGTTTCCAGCGATTTGATTGGTTGCAAACTACCTCACGCGGACACCGACTAATGTTTTGTGGAGGGACCACTAAATGAAAGTTGCACGATGCTACCATTCCATTTTACAAAATTAATAGGACACCTTAAATGGCTAAATGTTCTAACCGGGGTATCTCAAACCTTTCCGTCCAAACCTGGTGAAAAAGACAAATTCCTGCTGAATCGATAGGAAGTGGGTACGATTTGATCTACAGGTACATGATCTGATGCCCATTATTTTTTGAAAAAATGTTTTTCAGACTCACAATATCATGTTTCTTCAGAGATCCAATGCAAGTTTAGCGAGGATCAGCCCCGAGCTAAGAACCTTCATGCCCGCTGTTTTGACCATAGTTTGAAACGGGCATAAAAAATTAAAAAAATGGTCCGATCAATACAAATCCTTCGCGTGGTGTCTTATTATGTGACATATTTGCAAGCAAAAATACCAAACTTGGTATATTGCAAGTGTCTCGAAAAAACCTTCTCATAAATGGCCTATCATGTTCGATGTTTCATGGCTTTCGGGCCAAACTACCAGCGTTATGGCCAGAATCACGGAATAGTTTGTGATAATGTTTCCATATTGTGCACACATATGTATCGTGGGATGGGGAACAATGTTGCAGGAGGAAGTTTTCCATTTCGACGCACGAAAAAACCATTTTCCATTTTCCGAGCGCAAAAAAGGAATCGTTTTGTGAAGCGACCACCAAATGAAAGTTGCATGATGCTACCATCCCATTTTACAAAAACAACAGGACACCTTAAATGTACAAATGTCCCAACCGGGGTATCTCAAACCTTTCCTTCCACCCCTGGCGAAAAAGACAAATTCCTGCCGAATCGGCAGGAAGTGGGTCCGATTTGAACTACAGGTACATGATCCGATGCCCATTATTTTTTGCAAAAAAAAATTTCAGACTCACAATATCATGTTTCTTCAGAGATCCAATGCAAGTTTAGCGAGGATCAGCCCCGAGCTAAGAACCTTCATGCCCACCGTTTTGACCATAGTTTGAAACGGGCATAAAAAATTAAAAAACGGTCCGATCGATGCAAATCCTTCGCGTGGTGTCTTATTATGTGACATAGTTGCAAGGAAAAATACCAAACTTGGTATATTGCAAGTGTCTCAAAAAAACCTTCTCATAAATGGTCTATCATGTTCGATGTTTCATGGCTTTCGGGCCAAACTACCAGTGTTATGGCCAGAATCACGAAATAGTTTGTGATAATGTTTCCATATTGTGGACACATATGTATCGTGGGATTGGGAACAATGTTGCTGGAGAGTGTTTTCCATTTCGACGCACGAAAAAACCATTTTCCATTTTCCGAGCGCAAAAAAGGGATCGTTTTGTGAAGCGACCACCAAATGAAAGTTGCATGATGATACCATCCCATTTTACAAAAACAATAGGACACCTTAAATATACAAATGTCCCAACTGGGGTATCTCAAACCTTTCCTTCCACCCCTGGCGAAAAAGACAAATTCCTGCCGAATCGGTAGGAAGTGGGTCCGATTTGAACTATAGGTACATGATCCGATGCCCATTATTTTTTGCAAAAATGTTTTTCAGACTCACAATATCATGTTTCTTCAGAGATCCAATGTAAGTTTAGCGAGGATCACCCCCGAGCTAAGAACCTTCATGCCCGTCGTTTTGACCATAGTTTGAAACGGGCATAAAAAATTAAAAAACGATCTGATCAATGCAAATCCTTCGCGCGGTGTCTTATTATGTGTCATAGTTGCAAGAAAAAATACCAAACTTGGTATATTGCAAGTGTCTCGAAAAAACCTTCTCATAAATGGCCTATCATGTTCGATGTTTATGGCTTTCGGGCCAAACTACCAGTGTTATGGCCAGAATCGCGGAATAGTTTGTGATAATGTTTCCATATTATGCACACATATGTATCGTGGGATGGGGAACAATGTTGCAGGAGGAAGTTTTCCATTTCGACGCACGAAAAAACCATTTTCCATTTTTCGAGCGTAAAAAATGAATCGTTTTGTGAAGCGACCACCAAATGAAAGTTGCATGATGCTACCATCCCATTTTAAAAAAAACAATAGGACACCTTAAATGTACAAATGTCCCAACCGGGGTATCTCAAACCTTTCCTTCCACCCCTGGCAAAAAAGACAAATTCCTGTCAAATCGGTAGGAAGTGGGTCCGATTTGAACTACAGGTACATGATCCGATGCCCATTCTTTTTTGAAAAAATGTTTTTCAGACTCACAATATCATGTTTCTTCAGAGATCCAATGCAAGTTTAGCGAGGATCACCCCCGAGCTAAGAACCTTCATGCCCGCCGTTTTGACCATAGTTTGAAATGGGCATAAAAAAATTAAAAAACGGTCCGATCAATGCAAATCCTTCGCGTGGTGTCTTATTATGTGACATAGTTGCAAGGAAAAATACCAAACTTGGTATATTGCAAGTGTCTCGAAAAAACCTTCTCATAAATGGCCTATCATGTTCGATGTTTCATGGCTTTCGGACCAAACTACCAGTGTTATGGCCAGAATCGCGGAATAGTTTGTGATAATGTTTCCATATTGTGCACACATATGTATCGTGGGATGGGGAACAATGTTGCAGGAGGAAGTTTTCCATTTCGACGCACGAAAAAACCATTTTCTATTTTCCGAGCGCAAAAAAGGAATCGTTTTGTGAAGCGACCACCAAATGAAAGTTGCATGATGCTACCATCCCATTTTACAAAAACAATAGGGCACCTTAAATGTACAAATGTCCCAACCGGGGTATCTCAAACCTTTCCTTCCACCCCTGGCGAAAAAGACAAATTCCTGCCGAATCGGTAGGAAGTGGGTCCGATTTGAACTACAGGTACATGATCCGATGCCCATTATTTTTTGCAAAAATGTTTTTCAGACTCACAAAAAACTTTCTCATAATGACCTATCATGTCTGAGGTTTCATGGCTTTCAGGTCAAACGACCAATGTTATGGCCAGAATCACGGCATAGTTTGTGATAATATGCCCATATTGTGCATACATATGTATCCTGGAATGGGGAACAATGTTCCGGGAGGAAGTTTTCCTTTTCGTCGCACTGAAAAACCATTTTCCATTTTCCGAGCGCTAAAAATGTGATCGTTTTGTGAAGCAACCACTAAATGAAAGTTTCAAAATGCTACCATCCCATTTTTCAAAAATAATAGGCCACCTTACATGGACAAATATCCTAACCGGGGTATCTCAAACCTTTCCGTCCACCCCTGGCGAAAAATACAAATTCCTGCCGAATCGGAAGGAAGTGGGTCCAATTTGAACTACATGTACATTATCTAATGCCCATTATTTTTTAAAAAATGATTTTTAGAATCACAATATGTTATTTCTTCAGTGATCCAATGCAAGTTTAGCGAGATTCAACCCCTAAACGAGAATTATCACTCCCTAGTTTAAAACTCATATTTTGAATTATAATATTGTCCCTACTATGGACTAATGTGAAATTAGTAAATCTACTATTTTTAAATAATAACAATATTTATATTTAACACCCTAAGATGATCTACTGAATTTTATCAAAATTTAGGGACAAAAAACAATTATTTTGGACTTCCTATGAAAAAGCTACAAAAATATTAAGAAAACAGAAAAAACTACTGTAACTGGACCGATCTAATATACAACGTGTAATCAAAGTCGGCCCAGATAACAATGAAGCCCACCTTCCTTCCCACCGATAGCCCACCTCTTTTTAGTTATAAGGTGTCGATGTAGTATTTTAACACAAAGGTATAAGTGGTGTAGTGGTATTGGGTTGTTGTCGCTGCTGGGAGGTGGGGAGCTCGACTCCTAGGCCAGCTTATTTTTGTGGATTATTTCCACACAGACCGCGCCCGGAGGGATTAAAAGCACATCGCGATTCTAATGTTAGAGAAGTAGTTAGCCGGCCTATTGGTTAGGCTTGCCCTTGTTTGACCACATGGTCGTGGGTTCAAAGCCTAGGCTAACCTTTTTTGACTAATAATTCTACTATTTATGTAATAAATTTCAAGTTTTCTTTTAAAAAAATATATTAATATAATTATTAAATTATACCTAATAATTCGCATGTCACTTTTTGACTAATATAATCCTACTAAATATTGACATATAAGTCAATATTGACACATGGATAAGACATGTAGTAAAAAACTGACACATAGACACGCCACATAGGCGCAAGTGCTGATGTGGCCGACTACTCATTTCAAGTTATGCTAATTTGGACAATATGACGATTTAAAATCGTCACAGTGAGCTACAAGTAACACCATAGGCTGCTTCCACCAGATTATGACGATTTCATCTAAAGTAACTATGATGATTTTTAGCAAAATAGTCGTAATTTTCTAGGGTATAGGCCCTCTTTAACTGCTTACGACCATCTCGTGCTTGTTTACGGACACTATTAGAAGGTCATAGAATAACACATTCCTTGTAGTGGAAGTTATGAGACGAAACTAAAGAGGAAACGGAGTCCGAGGTGGACAAACCCACCCTAGGCGCGGGCCCAGCCTGGCCGCGCCTGGAGGGAGTTTGACTCCCCCGAACTCCGTCTCCGCTTCATTTCCGTGTCAAAATTTTCCTTATGCATTGAATCTACGTAATATATAACCACCGGGTTCCCCGAGGTTCTTGCATCGTGTTCTCATCGTGTTTTCTTTTCGATCTGTTTCTGTCAGGAAAATCTTCAGATTTGGAGCCTCAATGTCTTCCTCTGGAACACCCACGGAGGATCCCTCTGCGGAAGTCCTCAACCCGTACATGTATGAGTTGAGGACTCATCCCAAAGAGTTGATCCTTAAGGAGGGTAAGGTATAGATGAAAGAAGTCCAAGGCCCTAAAGGAGAAGGCAGTCTGGAAGATAGGATGGAAGCGCTGGAACAAGAAGTTTTCAGGTACAAGAAGATGGCGGGATGCGAAGTGGATGTTATTCACAAGATAAGTTCAGAACTCATCACCAAGAACGAGGGAGAAGTTGCTGAGCTCCAAGAAGAGATCTTCTCACTCCGTCAGACCACCAATCAATAGCAAGCACAACTCTATGACATACAGAACCAAAACTATGAGTATGAGGCTAGATTTGATCGCATTAGCTCTGCTGCTAGTTTTAGGATTGCAGAGACAAGGACATCCTTTTTGGATGGGTAACCATTGCCTTGGAAGTTTGATGATGATAAGGAAACACCACCACCACCAAGGGAGTAAATCGTCATCAGGTTTGGCATCCCCTTGGCTTGTTCCAAGCTTGGGGGAGTGCCGCGATATCACCACCACTATCTATTATCTTTTACCTTTTTAGTGGATTCATATCTGTGATAGAGGGGTTATATTATATTTTGGTTTGCATGTGTAAGTATCTCTCCTTTAGTTGATTATCTATGTATCCCTTGGTGTGAGTGCCTTTATTGGAATATTAATGAGAAGTCTCATCTTTTACTTTTTTGCACTTCTTATTTTTAGTTTGCAATCTCTATTATATATGATGGATCTTGTTGTTCAGTATTGGCACCACTTTGGGATCATCAAGTGGATCTAAATTGGTTTTGGAAAACCGAGTTCTGGTCAATGGCTTTAGTTTGAAAGAAAAAGAAAGAAAGAACTTACGGGTATTTGGTATCATTTGTTTTCTTTCTTGTTGGATCATAAGCTTAGTATTCTTTATTTAAGATTATTTTGTGTCTTCAAGGAATATTGCATGTTTGGCTTTATTACTTGTATGTTCGCTTGTTTCTTTCAACTCTCTTGCTTGCTGTGGCATCCCGCAAAATCACTACTAGAAAATCGCGTTGTTTTTGTACATTGCATCATCATGACCGCATGCTCATGTCATCATGCCACATTGCATTTGAGCATCGTCATCATCTTGCAATTGCTTGCATGAAACTATTTTTGAAAAGCCGGGTTTTGTTTTCTAATACGCCCCATCTTTATTCAAACATCAAAACCGGGTCACCGGATTATTTTTGTTTGTCCGCTATCGGTTTGCCAACGCCGTGTTTGAAACAAATAAAATTTATATTATTTTTAGTGGGGCAGTCGAACGGGCCGAATCGACCCGAACGACCACCCCAGAAAACTAAATCGGTCCACCTTTAATACTATTCCTACCAAACTTCCTACCCACCCTTGCCTCCACCTCACCCCGGCCAATGGCCTCTCGACACGTCACCCTCTCCCTCCCCCTCACCAACCCCAAACCGCCACCTGTCCTACCCCCTCTTTTTCTCTCTTCCCCTCTCCCTCCCTGGCCGGCAACACACGCCACACACACGAACCCACGCACGCCTGGCCGCCTGGGCCCCACCGCCCTGGCCCACCACCTGGCCGTTCCCCACCCTCCTGCCCGCACGCTAACCTCTCCTTCTTCTTCCTCCCTCCTCCTCTCTCCCAGTGCTCCACCCGCCTCCACCGCGCGCGCCCCGCCTCCCCCTCTTCTCCTGCGCCACCCTCGCCTCCGCGGACCACCGGCCCCACCTTCCCCGACCGAACCTCCGCGCCCCGCCTCTGGCCCGCGGCCGCGACCGCCGCCGCCGTGCGCGCCGCCCGCGCTCGCCCGCCCTCCAGCTCCGCCCGACCGCGATGCCCTCCGGCCCGCCGCCGCCACAGGAGCCTCCCTCTCCTCGCCGGTTCCGCGCCACCGTCGCCGAGCCCCGCCCCAGCCGTCCTCCTCGCTCCGTCCAGCGCGCCGCCAGGAGCTCCCTTCCTCCGCGCGGGCTCGCGTACGTCTCCACCGTCCGAGCCCGGCCGCCTCCGCCGCCGTTCGTCTTCACCGCCGCTCCGTGCCCGCGTCCGGCCCGGCCCGCCTCCGCGCGCGTCCTCTGCTCCCCCGAGCCCCTCGTCGCGTGGCCCGAGCTCGCCACCGCCAGGTCCTCGTCGGAGCTCCCCCAGGCGCTGCAACAGAGCGAGTTGGCCACGCGTGTACACATGTTTTTCTTTTGGCCTAGTGGCGCATGTGGCTGCTCGTGTATCTGGTGATGTGAAGATGTGGTAGTAGTGTGGTACTGCTACGTGTCTACCCCTACACAAGTCGTCAACGTCTCGCAAGAATTCGATGAACCATCCGCGCCACATTCCAAGATCGCCCCGGACCCGATGACCGCCAAGCTCTTCTTCACGGAGATCAAAAGGCCGTTGTCCGAGACCCCGAGACCGACCCCGGTGTTTGGGAGACCGGACCCTCGACACGCCAAGATCGACGCCAAGATCTACCCTCGGACGCCGAGACTCCGGCGCGACAAGTACTCCCCCGAATGCCAAGACCGACTCGATGGCGCGGACCCAACAATACCCGCGCAACGGCAAGAATGACCCCGTGGGACCCGGCAAGATCTGGCCGACGACAAGAATGACACCGACCCGGAAGCACCCGTTGCGCCCCCGACGCCAACCAAGCCCTGCTTCCCGGTTGCGACAAGACCTACCCCGATGGTCGAGAATGTTACGCCAAGATCGAACCCTAGACCCTGGACCCCGAGACCGACCCCGAACCCCGGAACCCAAGATCGCCGAACCCTAATGTGTGAACCCCTTCCCGAAACCCTATTTTATAACATAATACAACTTGTCGCATAATAATTGTCATACTCGCATGCATATCATTGGTTTGGGGGCCTTATGCCGATTCACCTCTAATTAAATATGGGGCCCATATGCGGGCAAATCTAGTCTTATATTGGCCCCATTTAAATTGATGTAGCGAACCAGTACTATCTTTTGCCATGTTAAAACAACATTTAAATTGCAGGGTAGCTAAACAACATGAACCATCTAATTAATTGTCGGGACCCCGGTTCCGCTTAATCTGGCCTAATTGCATCGCACCTTGCCATGACATGCATCATGCCGATCTTCTGCCATTGTATTAAATATTGCATCCGATGTTTCTTCTAGTGTTTTGCTTCTTCGCGGATAAGGCCGTTGAGTTGATGTGAGCTTCGCCCCGATCTTCGGATGAACCTTCGACAATGTTTTTCAGGCGAGCATCTTCCCCCCCTTTCTACCTATCTTACTTTTATAGTATTTATTCCCTCCTGTTGACCTATTGCTATCTGTGTTGCGATGCTTTAGTTTCCGTACCTGTGTTATACCTTGCAGCCTTATATTGCCTTGGACACATCCTATTACCTGTTGTTTGGTAGATAGTTGGACTTGCGCGTCGTAGTCGCTTGCTCAAGTGCCGTTGCGTGTCGTCAAGTGCCACAGTTGTTGATGTATTGCCGCATGTTGATGTTGGAGATGATCATAGCTTTACTTAGCACTTACTTTAACTCCTGTTTAACAACTAAAATTGAAGTAAGCAGAGGCATCGGTGGGTGATAGATAATATTTGGTTTCCGAACGCCCACTTGTGTCCCGCAGGACCCCGAGTACTTGATACCTGTTCCTTGATTTATCGCGCTATCCACATCCGGGAGGTATATGGGACCCCCCTTAGCCAGAGCTTGATTCAGTCTTATTTCTTGGGGCCACAAACTAGTTTGAGGTTTTATTTACGATCCTGTACTTATGCCATGCTTTACTGCTTTATTTACGATTGTGCGATGGATAGCACACTGTACTGTTTAGGTAAGCGGAATGTTTTCGCGGTATCGACAAGCCCCGTTTGGGGTTCCCAGTCGTTTACAGCCATTGTCGCAGACCTTGAGTCCGTCTCGGAGCTAGCTTACTTCGTTGCGGGTCTACTCAATGGGGTGGCCCCCTGAAAAATTTCTGAATCCTGTGATTGCTTTGTCGTGAAGGCCTCGTTGGGTTTTGATTTGGTTTTTCCGAGGTTGATCGAGTGTGTGTTGCTATTGGTGCACCCCGGCCGGGTAAAACTTTCTGAAAGCCGTGTCCGCGGTTATGGACGACTTGGAGCACAGTATCTCGACCATAGACAAGCATAACTAAAGTTTATTGCTATAAATTTGACTTTATAATGACTAGTAATCAGCTTCACTATAATGGAATGGCTAATTAATACTGCCCACAATTGCTTGTTTGGAGTGTCGCTTGCGACCATTGTATCTGACTAGTAAGTACTGCAACTACAACGGAATGGTTAAATAAAAGTACCAACCACTGTTGGGTTTTGGGTTATCTCATGCTAACTGTATCTGACTAGTAAGTGTTGCAACTATCACGGAATGGCTAACTAAAAGTGCCCACTGCTTACTTTATCAGGATGATTATCTAAACCTGACTAGTAATTGCTGCAACGATAACTGAATAAATAAAACTGCCAACGGTGTGAGTTCCTCGGTTGACTTCCTCGTTTGGTCTCGAGGGGGAAACACCAAGATGGGTTTGTTTGGTGTTAGCTTCAGGATGGATCCGGATAGGTCACTCTTATCCCTCTCTGGTAACCGCCAGTTGTGTCGAGTCTCTATAGGTTGTTTAGTGCATGCTGCCGCTGCCGCTCAGTCCACCATACCTATGTAGGCGAGGACCGCCGAATTCTAGTCTCGCCGTGTACTGGCCTCAGTACTGACGCTCCTCTTTTTCCTTTGCCCTTTGTCGGCACCCCTTTTGTTTAAGCAGGTTTTGAGATCGACGTCGTTAGCAGGGTTACCCTTCCGGCTTGGCCTGGGCAGGGTTATGGACGCCATTGGTTATTCTTCAGGGCTCTTAGCCCCATTTGCATCTTGTCCGTAGCCGGACGCCGTACCATTTTACAGGTGATTTGGATCTTTGTATATTATATCTGTATTCTTGGCTCTTTGAGTCGCTGTTGTATATATCTGTTCTGTGGGTCCCATCGAGGACTGTTGTGTAATGTTATTACTTCGTTTTCCACCCGCACGAAAGTGCCTGGTGGGCACCTTTGAATCGTTTCTATGCGGGTTTGGCGAGTTTTGCTAAAACTTGCATAGGTCCGATTCTGAGGGTGTTACACTTGCTACCCAGCCTTGCTAGCCAAAAACCTGTTTTGAGAAGGCATACTTCTCATGTTTCCAAAATCCTTTAACCCAAAACTTTTGCCAATTGTGTCCACCATACCTACCTAGTAGCTTTTGTTATTCCTAGCAAATTGTCAAGCTTCATATACCTTTTGAATTAAAAAGTATTTTGTTATGTGAAAACTAGTTAGTAAAGCTCTCACGAACTTGATGGCACACTTTCTTTACTTCCCCATAATAAACTTGAACCATTGTGAACATCGAAGTTTTATATGCTTGCATCTATACACTGGAATTAGCAGAACCGTGCTGTCACGGGGAACGTTTTCAACATTGCACTTGTACTCTGTACACAGTTGATATCGTGCTCTTTTGTCTATGGATGTCAACAGTGTGAAATAAAGAAGGAACTTGTAAGTCCATGGAGTTTGTATTCTGTGTTAGAGAAACTCCTGGGCCGCTAGCCTAAGCCATGCTTAATCATGGTGGAAACTTGCAGCATCACCATAGTGAGTCATCTATGAAGCATCCTCAACAAAAAGCTATACACATAGTAAATAAAAAGATTGCAGAGATGCTCATTGTCTGCTTGCCTTGTCACTTTGGTTATGGGAAAGCTCTTGTACCATGTGCAAGGGGTACCCCGTTGGCAGTTCTCAATGATATGCAAATACTTACAATGACAAGAACTTACTTGGACCCAAAGTTGAGTATGCATGAGGAGTGGCCCTCATATTCAAGGGACATGAGATTGCCAACTTATATTTCGTTAAGCATATACTCCATCTTTGTTCACTTTAACCTTAATCATCTCAAGATGCTTATGATAGGGGCAATGAGGGCTCAAAGCTAGTAAGTACCATAATCTTTTGGAAGCTCTTTATGACTTGTAATCCCTGCTACCCTCTAAGAAGGGACCTTTCTTCCACTTCCAGTTGAGTCAGTAAACCTATTTCCTCTCTGTCTCGAGCAAGCTTTTGAGTTGTTGTGTTTAAAGCTTTCATATGGTGATTTGTTCAATCATGTTTTTCATCTTCCTTGTTTGCACAAAACTCTTATCTATTGAGTATTACTTTGAAAGCCTCCACTTGTGAAAAACCTTTTTGAGAAAAGAGTGCTCCTGTTTTGAAACTTCTACAAAAAGCCTGAAACTGTTTGCCAGGTGTTCTCTGACCAAGAACAAGTCTGCCAATTCCAATTATGATTTATCTTTATGCATCTATATTGCGATTGTTGTACTTGGATGCAAGCTAAGTTATATAATGGTGAGTTTTTTACTTCTATGAGTTGTGCAATGGTAAGTGTGATGCTTCTTGTTCGTATTCTTTTATCGACACTTCACTCCATAAACCTGTGGACATGTTTACTGAGCTAAGTATTCGCTTGGGGACTAGCGAAGTCTAAGCTTGGGGGAGTTGATACGCCCAATTTGCATCACCTTTCTATATCATAATTTACCTCTATTCATTGATATTTGTCTTATTATGAGGTATTACTTATGGCTTTTCATCTGTTTATGCATGTTGGATGATTCCTGGAGGATGGACTGCCGGAGTCTGGATTCTGATGGAAAAGAAGGCGTTTCGGTGCAATTTCGCAAAGATCAGAAAAATACCAGAAAAATATGGAAACATATTATTTTACCAGAAGACGAAGGAAGTCAGAAGGAGGGACGGAGTTGGGCCTCAGGGGGCCTACACCCCCTAGGCGCGGGCCCACCTGACCTTGCACCTAGGGCAGGTGTGTCCCACCTGCCTGGCCTCCGACTCCGCCCCTTCGCCTATATCTTCCCTTCGAAACCCTAAGGCTCGGGGGGCGACCACAGATAGATTTCTGCCGCCTCTGGGGGCGGAAAACACCGAGAGAGAAAGATCTCTCCGGCAGACATATTTCTGCTAGGGGAATTCCTTCCCGGAGAGGGGAGATCGTCGCCATCAACACCGTCATCAAGCTAGGCTTCATCGGGATCATCATCATCATCCACACCATCATCTCCACCAGCACCATCACTCCATCCCGCTGTAACAATTGTGTTGGATATTGCTTTAGTTCTTAGGGGAAACTTTCCCGGTGTTGATTACTATTGTAGTTGATGCTTGTGAGTGGAACCATTGAATTATTGTTTATGTTCAGATTGTTATCCATTATCATATCATCTTTGATCTTGATCCATATGATGTCTTGTGAGTAGTTCGTTTAGTTCTTGAGGACATAGGAGAAGTCATGTTGTTAGTAGTGAATCTGTGATGAGTTATTATTCAATGGTTTAGTATTTAAGTTATGGTGCTATTCTTCTAGTGGTGTCATGTGAACGTCGACTACATGATATTTCACCATTTATGGGCCTAGGGGAATGCATTGTGTATTTGGCTACTAATCGTGGGGTTGCCGGAGTGACAGAAACCTAAACCCCCGTTAGGACACCTTTGCACAAGGGAGCGTAGGATCTCAGAGTTTAAGGCTGTGGTTAGATTTATATCTTAATTACTTTTCTATAGTTACGGATATATTTGCAGGGGGTTTAATCACAAGTATGTATTAGTACTAGGAAGGGCGGTATGTTAGCACAGGTTCACCCACACAACACTTACAAACACCAAAGAAGAGTACTCAGCTATTTGAAGCGAAAACACTTGACAGAATTCCCATGTGTCCTCGAGAACGTTTGGTCCTTATAAGTATTTTCACCGCCTTGTCCTTTGCTAAGAAAGGATTGGGCCACTTGCTCCGTTTCTTTGTTACTTCTGTTACTTGCTCTTTGTTTTGTTGCCTTGTCAGAAAACCACTAAAAATCCGTTTGCTAAGTATTCACAGGGATTTCCTGCTCCATACCACTGTTCAGCACCTTCTGCTCCTCGTTGGGATCGACACTTCTATTTATCGAAAGTACTACGATACACCCCCTATACTTGTGGGTCATCAGTTGTTCACGGGTTTTTAAACCGGACTCTATCAATGAAAATAATCAAGCTCGAATACCCTCCCGGTGCTCCAATGTGATGTACTCTCTCTATCCTGAAATAAGTGACTTCGATTTATCTAAATTCGTATGTATCTAGACATATTTTAGTATTTAGATTCATGTGAATCTGGACAAACTAAAGTCACGTATTTTAGGATGAAGGGGGTATTAAACCGAGACCACGTATCTCACAATCACATCAAAGAATCGATCAGATAATGGATACGACAGCATTATGGTAGGGTCAAGGACATGAACAAGTACATCCACTTAACCAGTCATAAAAGCATAAAGATCTTGACCTTAGGAGATAAACATGGCTAATGATCCACTGCTTGCTTAGCAAGCAACAGGAATGCAGGGTCAACCAGCCGGACACCCAGTTTGACCAGCTTGTCCAAAGCATATCTTCAATACGTATCTCATCAAAAGCCCTTTTACTTATGGATATAATATATGCAAGTTGCGTTTGTCTACGACTTAAGTATGACATTTAAAAATAATATCTAGGAATTTACGTAAGATTGCATCCGTGTCTATTGTTGTTGTTGCTTCCTAGCGGACATCGACCTCGTCCAGTGGATAAGGTAGTCAGTTAGATCAGATGTCATTCCTCATCTTCATTTTGGCGAGACAACCAGCGTCCACTCGTTGCTCATTCCTGGGAGAAGAAGGAAAGAATGGCAAGTTGCAGTGCATTAAAACTAGCTAGTAGCATAATCGAACGTAGGGGGGTTGACAACTCCCTCTAATATGTATTTTTGCAGCCCCGCCACTGGTTGAAGCGGTCGTATCTAGGTGTTGTCAACCTGTCACTGGCTGTAATATGATGAATAGTACTCCCTTCCTTCTGAAAATAGAAATCACAATTTTTTCTAAATTTAGATGTATCTAATACTAAATAATGTCTATATATATGCAAATTTTGATTTTTTTTCTAAATTTAGATGTATCTAATACTAAATAATGTCTAGATACATGCAAATTTTGACAAATTTCCAACATCTGTTTTGAGACGGAGGGAATAACAAATATGCGATCACAAACTAGATAGATTTTCAAGAAAAAACACAAAGCATCTCGATGATTGATAAAATAGTGTTTTTACAAGCATAGGAAATAAGACAAACACCCGACCACTCAAGACAGGACCATGACAAACACCGTTAGACACACGCAAACTACTGTACATGCCTACCACACAAGTACACAGGTTGCCAGGACCCACCAAAACCCCTTGGGAAAGAGTCTGTTTCGTGAAGAAGGACGGAATTAGGGCATGTACAATGGTCTTATCTTAGTCTTGTCTTAGCAATGCCACGTAGGAGGATTGTTGAGTTGGAGGAGAGAGAAAAAAAGACATTTGTCTTCTCTTAGATAAGAGGTGATCTCTTAGCAACATATGTTTCACCACATATTTAGAGATATTTGTCGTTTGAGATAAGACTAAATAATGACCCATTGTATGATATGTTCTCTCATTACATGTCATGTATAGATAAGAGTGTCATATCAAACATTGTACATGTCATTAGAGCATGTACAATGCTAAGAAATGCATGCCTTCTCTTAGCTCTCCACATCATTTAGAGAAGACATAATATATAACATATACAATGCATTATCTCTTATTGCTATCTCTAGCAATTAATGAGAATTAACTATTTTTAGTAAGAAATTGGTCGGCTAAGAGAACACATATGGTACAATGGAGAAATTAGTCTTCTCTTATTTTTAAGAGATCATCCCTTAGCTAAGAGAAGATAGCCTTCTTTTTCTTGTTTCTCTTTCCTCCAACTAAGCAAAAGTCCAACGCGGCAAGTATAAGGGAAGGCTGACGTCACCGCATTGTATATGCCTTAAGGGACTAAGATAAATGTATTTTTAAGTTGCTTAATGAAGAAGGGGTGTGGCAGGAATTCTTACGGTATAAATCTCTCATTCTCAAGAAAATATTCGAAGTCTAACCAAAACCAACCGATTCTTCTTTTTGAAAGAGACTTATGCCGATGAAGGATGATTACTTTAGTAGAGGTTATTTTACAATTGGAGATGGCTCCCGCACACGGTTTTAGGAGGATGTATGGTTAGGAAATACTATGCATGCACAACAATATCCATCCTTCTGTAATGTTGTGCAACGGAAAAATGTAACTGTTGCAAATGTTTTAGTACAAGTACCTCTAAATATTGGTTTCAGGAGACTACTAACGGGTAATAAGTGGATAGCATGACTGCACTTATGCCAAATTGTTAATGACAATGAATTTATGTGATGACCTCGACATGTTTGTATGGGATTTAACAGAATCAAGATCTTTTACGATCAAATCTATGTATAAAGATATGATGAATGGACATACGACCTTTTCTTCGTAAGTATTTATGGAAAAATCCACTAAAGCTTAATATACCCATGTGGTTCCTTAGTAACAAAGTACTTTTGACAAAAGGCGTATAGTGTACTTTGCTTATGATCAAATCTAATGTATAAAGAATCAGGATGCACGAATGTTGTTTCTGCGGAGAGAAGGAGACTAATGAGCATTTATTTATCTCATGTTCTTTTGCTAAACTTATATGGAGCATAGTGTACTTTGCTTATAATCTCCCTCCCCCAACTAATATTATAAGTATGTTTGGAATTGGTTAAACAGAGTTGACAAAAGCTTTAAAGCTAGGATTCATATTGGTGTTTCTGCCTTATGCTGGTCAATGTAGAGATGCATGAATGATACTTGTTTTAACAAAACAATAACTTTAGCTTTTTGTAGGTTACCATATGATGGCACGCTGGATGCAGCGGCACTCCTTCCTCCGGAGCAGCGGGATACATACATACTGGGTGCAACCATATGGCCACGATCACACAGGATATCCTTTGCCGGGCTGGGCGAGCATATTAGCCGACTAGAGGAAGCTGAGTTACTTTATGCTCGTCACTTTTCGCTAGTTTGTTTCTTATTTCAACTTTAATGGATCCTTGAGATGTAATAACTTGTTGCTAGACTCTTTTTAATAAAAGCTTGTGTGCATCTATTCATGCAGAGGCCAGGGGGTTTCCTCCTCTCAAAAAAAAACTCCCACCATCCACATTTACCCGGTTGACGTAATTGTTTTGTGTGCTCCAGCTTTGACCATCAATATAAACAATGATTTATTAAAATTACATCTAAAAATATATCATTAGAATCTGCATTCTAATACGAATTCAACTATATAATTGTAAAAACATATAGTGTATTGGTTAAATGGATGGTCAAAATTAAACATCCAAATACGTGTGTGCCAGATAAATGTGGATGGAGGGGGATACGATGAAAAAAACACCAAGCGAGGCTAGGCTTCGAATGGTAGGAAATTAAGCAATTTTTTATTGTAAAACAGTCAAGTTTTCATGGGATTCTTAGAATTTCAGCCCATTCTAGATGAAGTTCAAATTAACCGGTGGAAGAAATAGATAGGAACGATCTTCAATCATGAACACCGTATGTCATCGATGACATATTGGGCAGGAATATAAGTCGTAGCTAGTTCGTTGCAGCCTTGCAGGTGCTAAGAACTTAAGCGCTGACCAATGTTTTGTTCCGGGTTTTGGCATGGTCGTCTCATTATCTGTACACTCGGAACACTGCTCTTTTTTTTTAGAAAGGAGCATATATTAATATCAGAATATATCAATTACATCTAGCCTCTGCAACAACGCATTGCCCTAGCGGCCATACAGATGCACACAACCAAAAAAAGGAAGAAGAATTGCAAAAAAGAAAAGTCCCACTACGGTGATCCATTCGTTGAAACATCGGTACTACCACCACCAAGACAACACCAGAAGTCTAGCTTCTCCAAAAACGACGGCTCCAAGAAGGGAACAATACACAAACACCATCATCGTCCGATCACAGATCTTCGGTTTTCACCCTGAAGAAAGTCCACGCTCTCAAAACAATACCTTCAATGAGGCCATTGTCAGGCACAATCAATTAAGGCCAGACCCTGGGTTTTCACCCTGAAAGGTAGGACTGTGAACATCTCCTGTGCAGTCGCCTCCACTTGCATGTCACTGCTCCAAGTCACGACTCACCAAGCCAATTCCTCATCACCACCCAGACTCGAACCACCATTGTCAGTTCTCAGAACTCGGTCTCCATGACATTCTCCGTCAGCACCATGGAACTTGAACATGCCCCATGCTATTAACAGCCAACATAGCTTCAAAGCACTCCCTCTGAACCCAAACGGTCAGAGTAAAACATGTGTGCGCATGACCGAATCTCTCCAATCCGGCAATCTCCAGGCATTATTTGCCCATGGGAGTTCGCCGGCGGAGCCTTCCGGAACTCACCATTCCGACAAGTCCACGAAGGACAGCATCAAGCAGATCTTCATATTCGCACGAGAGGAACCCTAGGACCGCCAACATTATTCAAGCACACCAGCAGGCCCCCACGTCGTCGATCAGAACAATGAAGGAGAAGGCAAGGCAACGCCATAGACAAGTACCAGATCGGATCAAGGTCCAGATCAAACCGATCTCGTTGCGGGCCCCAAGACCAATTTGTCGCTCCGGCTCGCGCCCACCATGGCCAGGAGGTCCATGGCCTCGCCAGGATCCCGCCGATAATTAGGGTTAGAGGGCCGATCTAGGTCTTCCAAACGGAATCCCAACAACAGCTCCTCCTCCACCAGATCGCCATCACGGAGAACCGCCGCCTCCACCCCGAGTCATCCAGATCGTAGTGGCCTGACGATGCAGATTCCTCCAGGATGAAGACGCTCGCCGCCGTCCATCTCCCGAACAGGATCCAGAGGTATCCGTCGTCGCCGGCACCGAACGGGCTTTGCCCGTCGGCTCCGCCGCCGGCGGTGGCGGAGGAGAGGCGCGCAGGGGGACGGGGTCGAGGACGGAGGAGACCGCCCCTGGACGCCGTGCGGGGACGACCTAGGAGCGGTGCTGGTTCGGGCATAGGAGCGGTGCTGGTTCGGGGACGATCTATCGCTCTAGCTCAAACACCGCTCTTGTTGGCCTATTGAAATCATATCTTCTTAATTTATTAAGTTGTCCTGCATGTTCTTGGAGCAAGAGACACATGCATTATATTTGGCACTCGATTAACATTCTAGGTACAAATAAACTAACCTGCCGAGTACACAAAGAACAGAACGTCTCAATATCTAATTCACTTTGAGGAAGAAAAGATGGTGTTAAGAAACTAGAGGATGACTTTGCTAGATCTCGTGTAGTGTGATCCACCGGCAACCTTGATATCATCAAGCAGTGGAGAAGACTAAATTATGATAGCGACAATGGTTGGAACACGTACTCCACGGACGTGAAAACAAGTTAACGATGGTTAACTTCACCTTTAAGATGCCCATAAGGTCGTCATAAACACTCTAATTTATTGGTTAAAACATTTTAGAGCCCATTTTTTGCATGTAGGTCCCTTAGAAGAAAGACTACAAGTTTTCTGAGCAGATGCAAAAGCTTTGTGTTTTGATGCTTTGGCAGAAGAACGAGTTATGTACAAAATCAAAGATATACTACACCACAAAATATAAACCGATAACCTATATATAGGGTAGAGGAGAACGGTAGTAGGCCTCGAGACCCGTAGACCCCACCTTCTCCCATAACCCGGCCTCTATATTTATTGTGGCAAGGTTGACTACGTTGACCCTACACGTTGTCGAAGACCTTGAACAAATAATCTAGGAATCATGCAGGCCCAACTTTCCCCTATATGCCAAGGTAGATGAAGCAATCACATTTGGCACTTGAAACAATCTCGTCTATTTAAATAATACAAAGGTTCCTAAGAGAAGGAGGAAATACAATCCCAGTCCTTGAAACATAAGGAAGAGATGACCCTAAATAAATAAGTGCAATTTGATCCCTGGTATATCGCATACCCTCAGTGTGGTTCAAGGTGATCCCGAGTGATTAATCTTCCCGTTTGAAACCCACATATATGGACATACGAGAAACACTCCATGAATCGGGCTTGCACCCTGCTATATAAATAAAGCAACATCCAGATACAACCGAGTTCCACCACAACACACAGCCAGCCGGAGCCGAAGGAAAAGAAAAAAACATCAAAGTCCATTGGGGCCTCAGCATAGGGATATCCCAAAGAAAAGAAAAAGACGACGGAGCTAGCCAGGAAGCGCAGGAGCCACATGGAGTGAGTCACGCGGGCTCAGGGGACGAGAAGTGGTACATCGCCACTCTTAGTGCATGTAGAGTGTTGTCCAGGTGTTCCTGGTCCCATTGTCTAGCTAGCGGCTACCACTGTTACAGGTAGGCAAGAAAAGAGAAAATAAAGTTAGAAGCGCGCTAGGGAAGATCCGCTCAATCACTATCTAGTTTCGCACATTCCATAAGGTCCAGGCTAAGGTCGCAAATACTAACCAGAAGAGGCGGTTCCTACTTCTGGTACGGTTTGACTCAATTTTTAGGAACTCCTCGAGGTCTTGGGCCTGCCAGGCAGGCCCGAGGGCTTCTCGGACGAAACTCCACAGAAATGAGCAGCAGGGCAAGTGAACATAATATGGATGCACATCTTCGGTGTCCCACATAGTGGGCACTTACCATTGTCAGGGCCATTGCGTTTAGCTACTTCGAGTCTTGAGGGCACGCGATCCCGGAGAAGTTGCCAAACAAAAATACTAATGCTAAGGGGAAGGGGGGCCTTCCAGAGAGGGGTCGTTCGTTCCAACTAGGGCCCTAGAACAGGATCTTGTACGCTGAGCTAACTAAGAAGCATATCTAGATATGTGGACTTTGTCGGTTGTATGCATCTCAGTTATGCAGAGGTCGGGTGTATGCTTAAACCTTTTAAGTTAACCTTTAAAAAACTCAGAAGCATATGAGAAATAATCGTTGTGTATCCCTCAAATCGTGTGGTTGGAACAAACGTAGACGGCACAACATCCACACCTATATGTAGAACCTAGACCCTGATCTTAATTTTTTTCTTTTGGTTCTTTGAAAAAATGTCGGACTGGTACAACTAAGGAAGAGTTCAAACATTCAACCTCTAGATACATGAGGGAGGTGCCTAAGAGAAGGCCACACGAATTAGTCATAGGTTTCCGGGGTTAAGCATAAATTGATCTTCTTCAAAGGATGATGATCACCTAGCTTGCACAAGCGGCAATTCACAATTAATTCAGGGACAATTCTTTAGAAATTTCTAAGCCCATATGGATGCAGGGATGAGTACTCCCTCCGATCCATATTACTTGTCGCTGAAATGGA
The DNA here is from genome assembly GCA_916181665.1 of Avena sativa. Classification (NCBI taxonomy): domain Eukaryota; kingdom Viridiplantae; phylum Streptophyta; class Magnoliopsida; order Poales; family Poaceae; genus Avena; species Avena sativa. The sequence goes on along the minus strand of OV702279.1, from coordinate 15,753,152 downwards.
TGTATCTAGCACTAAAACATGTCTAGATACACCCATTTTAGTGACAAGTAATATGAATCGAAGGGAGTAGAAACGAAGATTCAGAGGGCCATTCAAAAAAATAGCCAGCCATGTCAATGAACTAACGGTCCATTAGAGAATGCCCAACATACACATTCGTGTCTGAATTGCACATGCGAGCCAACTTCATGTTCTCCTTAGTTCCTAAAATATGTGACCCAGTTTGTCTAGATAGCATGTACTTCCTTTGTTTGGAAATATAAAATGTTTTATGTTTGTAAAGTAAATGTATTAGACACCTTTTAATATATAGATCAATTTGAACCTATGCACTAAAAGATGTCTAGATACATTAAATTTACTAACCAAAAACATCATATATTTCCAAACGGAGGGAGTATATCTAGTGCGTGTGTCTCAATATGAGAGGACGTTTGCCATCACTTCAGTTAGGTTTATAGAGGCTCAGAAACCTACTTAATTCCGAGCTCTCATCGGTAGTAGGTTAGAGCATCTCCACACGTTGGCCGAACCCAGGCCGAAATTCGGACCTTTTTCCGGCCGGACGGCACAAGTTTTTGGCCTGGGTACGCCCAGTTTCCCACTCGGCTACCCAGGCCGAGTATCCAGGCGGACAAAAAACGGTTATATATTTGAATCTGCATAGTTCCCGCCGACGAGTGCTCGGCCACAAGGTGTTCGACAGATGCACCTACATGTTCGGCGACATATTTTTATTACATAACAGGGGAAGCAACGATCAGTCGTCGATGGGGATGGGCTCCTGAGGCGTGGCCGACGCGGCGTTGTCGTCCATCTCGCCGGCGAAGGCCCCCGGGTTGGAGGAAGTCGAGGCAGAGCTCGGCGTGGGAGCGTTCGGCGCTGGCACGTTCGGCACAGAGCTCGGCGTGGAGGTAGGGGAAGCCGTGGTCATGCCCTCCAGGATGGCCTGCCATTGCGCCATGTACCAGGCCTTAACCGGCGAGCTCATCTTCGACGTGTCCTAGCCGCCCATGAGGAACTTGAGGTCCATGTGGCGCTTCTTGGCGGCGTAGCTCGGCGTCGGCCCGGGTCTGCTCTTTCGTGAAGAAGGAGGGGTGGTTGGAGGCCGAGCCTGTCGCGATCAGGTCCTCCATGTAGGCCTCGGGCGTCATGCCAGCCGGAAGTGCGCCCGGTATTCCGCCGAACAGGTTGCGCGCGTCGGCCTCGCCGAAGGTTGCCGAGCTTCCGCCGAAAGACAGCGGTCCGTGGCGCAGAGCAGGGCTTGCGTACGCCGGAGAGGTCGAGTAGGGGACGTTGATGTCCACGCCGAACGGCGAAGGGTGGCGCGGAGCCGGGCAGGGGAAGAGCACGTTCGGGTTGAAGCCGCCGTCGAACTCCGGCGACGGGGAGTACCTCTGCCGAGCAGCCGTCTGGCTCTCCTGGAAGTTGGCCGGAGAGATCGGCGAGAAGCCGGCGGGCGAGCCGACGCTCGCCTGGCTCCCCTAGTGTGGTGGGTACGGCGCGGCCATCAACGCCGAACGCGTCGCCGCCGCCTGCTTCGCCTTCACCATCGCCTGTTCTTCCGCCGCCGCCTTCTCCTCCTCCGCTTGCTGCTGCCGGAGCTTCGCCCGCTCCTTCCTGTCCTTCCGCTCGGCCGACGAGATCTGCCTGACCTACTCCCTCTTCTCCCACTCCGCCGAGGACATGCCCTCCGGATTGGTTAGCGGCGCTCTCGGCTTCCTCGCCTTCTTCTCCGCCGGAGCCTCGCCGAGGATCGATCTGGGTTGGACGAAACTCTTGGGCGGCATGGCGGGCGCGGTGGTCGGTGGAGCTTCGGCGTGGGGAAAGGGGGAGAAAGGCGGGAGGGGAAGAAAAGGGCGGGGGAGCTCGGCGAATTGGCGGGAGTGGTGCCTTCTCTCGCTGACAGAGCTGGCCCACGCCTGTTTTCGCTGAGTCCGGCGTTCCCAGGGCGTACCCGGGTTCCTGTGTACGGCCTGGGTAGGCCGGACCAAAACATGCCAAAATCCGGACGAAAACAGATCCTTGGATACGCGACTAGGCCGATTTTCAGCGTCCGGACCAAAATTTGGCGTCCGGATCGGCGTCCTAGGTAGGCGAGTGAAGATACTCTTAGGTGAACATGTAGAAATCACAGATATCAACATCGATCTATATCAGCATCACGGGCCTTCATCTCAAAGGGTATGTTTAAATAGTAGCGATAAAAATAGTGCGGTAGACAATGATGATGCCTGCTCTTGTAAACAATTATTTGCAGAGGTACATCACCCATGAAAAGACGAACAAAAATAAAGGTAGTGCCAACGTCACGTTGTATTACGAAAGCATTACAGTCATGAGATCTACCACTGTATATTCTCTTTCTTTTCTTTCTCTGCGTGAAAATATCACACTACACTCGAGTACTTGAGAGAGATCGCACAAACTAGAAAATATGTAAATGAAAATAAATATTGCAAGGAAATAATTTAAAAGCATGACAAAATACTTGGATAATTCAACTCATGATAGTGCAAAAACAGCGTGGTCTTATGCTATAGGATTATGAGTGTGGACAGATGGAGACCGAGCAACATATAGCCTGTTACTTTTAAAAACTCCAAAATCATATTTACAAGTTTCAAAAAACTGAAAAGGGTTTGGATGTATTCAATGATGTATCCTGCAACCATTCAAAATCTCACGATAAAATTATGTACTCCCTCCGATCCATATTAATTGACTTGGATTTGTCAAAATTTTGAATCTAGACACTATTTACTATATAGGTTCATACAAAACTTAACAAATCAAAGTCAATTAATATGGGCCTTTTAGTATATAGGTTCATCCAAAATTTAACAAATCAAAGTCAATTAATATGGGCCGGATGGGAGTACTATATTTTAAGATGCACAAAAAATAACAAAAAATCTGACAAATTTTATAGTTTTGAAATGTTCACTATTCACCGTACTTATATCTGCATTTTTGTCATTTTTGCGTAGGCTGAAATACAAAGTAGTTTGTATTGAAATTTTGCACGTTTGTAATATAATCTAGTTACATTCAGGGTTTTTTTTTTGTAGAATGTTTTGAAACTTTAAAATACGTATAATTTTCCATTGAAAATAAAGGGCTGCTAGACCTCCATTTGAAGTTTCCGGTTGGCTTATGGACGAGTACAGCGTAAAACAATGGGATTTCTCCTTGCGGATCTCCAAACCATAGAATTGCACCACAAAATATCATAGCACTAGAATTTTCCTACAGACTAGTAGATATTATACAAAGCATGAGCTCTAACTCAATGGATCTAACAACATAGGCCGATCTATCTCTCCAATATGTTAGGAAAGGTTGCAACCATTATGCTTAATTCGGTGGCATATCATGTGGTTCAACCGACATGGACGGCCGTTATGCTCGACTAGGTGATCATACTCTATGAGTGAGTCCATGAATTATACCTGAATCAAATGAATTGGTAGCATTTTTTTTTTTTTTTTTGCGGAGAAAATTGGTAGCAGGTTAAAGGTACTGTCACGCAAGACCCGGCTTTCTATGAAAATCTGTATCCTGATTCCTGAGTCCTGACTTCGCGTTTTAGTGGTCAGCGGTGTTCTCCACAAGAAAGCAACCAGCAGCCGATTCTGAAGCCTGAAGTTCAGGCAGCTAATGGCACAAGAGTGTCCATCACTCAACTACAGATCCTGACACTGCTACTGGATTCTCCCCGCTGGTAGCCTGGTATACTTCAAGATCCAAGGGACGCCATCATGCCATCCTCTGCATTATTGATGTGGTACCGAAACTGCACCGGCAGACGCAGGTGTCACCTGAAGGCTCTGCATCCGTTGGGACGAGCGCTCCGGAGCCCGGAGAGGAAAGTCCATGGCCGTCGCTTTCACGCAAGTCACTTCGAATTGCGCAAAAGGAAATAGACGGGCCACGGCGTCATGCGTCGGCGAGCCCGGTCCGTCCATGTGTGGCGGAGCTAGAGGGCAAGCATGCTCCCCGGTCTCCCGGTGAGACTGCGAGGTGGTGCTCCGGTCCCTTTCTGTTTCAGGTCAGGTGTAGCCATCGCTGATGCGCCGGATCATCAGCGCAAACAAACAAATCAGCAAGAAGTTTAGGAAGCTATCGAGTACTAGCTGCTATCATGCGCATAATAATAGGAAAGAAAAAAGGATTATCGGGCAGGCCGAGACAAGAGACCAAGGACGGTACGGCCGGCGTGTAGGAGGCTGCTAAATGGAGAGGGAGATGGTGCCGTGTGCCTACCTTAAAAGAAGAAGAATTTTCACGGTGAACGTCTGCATCACACCATGCCACGATGCTTTCGGTCGGCATCGCCATCGCCACCACAAGCGCGCACAATAATCGGTTCAATGAGTCATCACACCTAGTACACCAGAAACCAAGGAAATGATAGCTAAGTGAAGACTAGTATACACATACGCAAGCCATATTTTGATTGGGATCAGCAAAACCTTGTACCAGACGTTTCCAGTAAAAGAGTCAGCAACCGATTTTCCTTTTCCTGGTATAGCAAGGGTTTTCTGGAAGCAGTCGTTGGTAGAATAAACAGCAGCCGATCAGTTGTAAAATGAATTAACAAATTATATTCCAGTTCATTCATTGACTTGAATCGTAAAGCTGTAAGTACAACAGATGACAGGCCCATCAAACAAAACTGTAGCAACAGAAATTGTGGTTGCAAATCTAGGAGATGGCCCCGTGTAGTTTATAACTCTGTCAGTATCATCAGGTCATAATCCCTTGATTCTCGGGAGAGTCTTAGCAGGCACTCAGAAGCAAACATGATGAGCAATCTTATCATATCGCTCCGCTCGTTATCCTCATTGCAGTGCTTCTGATGCAAAATTTCTATCCGAAACACTATTGTACCCTACACTTGTATCACCTTTAATAGCATTTCCTCCGTTTTATATAATATAAATATCGCTTATTTAGTTCAAAGTTGTACTAAACCAAAAGGTTAGACAAACGAGATGTCCGGCAGCCGGCAGGACAAAGTAACAGATACACTCGTACACATGGGTCCAGGTCAGCCCAACGATTGGATTAGCCCGAGCAGAGCAAGAATCCAGTGAAGCCCATGAAAATTTCTAGTCCACAGAATTGTCGTTATTGGGCCTGAATCATTAGGAATACTGAAAATACTCCCAATTCATATTGCCCTTTCTTCGTCACTAGAGCCATGTCCTCCCTCTGTCTTTCTTTTTCTGCCAATTTTTTTTGCCATTGGCTCGAGCGTGCATGTCGACCGCCCGTCTTATCCACCCCACAGGGGCGGAGATAGGGCGAGCATCCCCCACTCCCCAATCCCCCCCCCCCCAACCAAAGCGACTAGCGCATGTTTCTTCTTCTTTTTTTACTTGCAAAGAAGGTAATTGACCTATATATCACGCTAATTGATTCAAAGCCCGAAACATAGTACAATCATAGATGCTTACAACACCTACATGCATCCACCCTATGAACGCACACACGTACACCCTACCCCTATGAGCACCTCCAAGAGACTGAGCCAGCGGATCGGGTCTTGAGATTGACGAAGTTACCACCGGCGCCTCGCCGATGACGGAAACATCGCCTCCCACTGCAAGAATATTCTATCTTTTATGAAACACACAGAGTCAAACCTGGAGTTTGAATTCTGGTGGGCTGGGGGTACAACCACCCTCCTAGCCATCCAACCACAGGTTAGTTTGCCCCCACGCCTAAAACTTGTGACTTATACGTGGACTGAATCCTAGCCCACTTTAGGCCACCTCTAGAGCTTGATCATTTTCTTTACAGCGGCCAAGCTGTCATCTTCTTACGCTAAACTTAGAAGTTAGATCGATCTGCTATGCCACCTGTCGCGTGTCACAAAAACTATCGTGATGTCATCGTGTGCTAGCCACTGGGTTGAAGTATCAACTAGGCTGACTGCTGCGGCACATCGGCGTCAAAGTTCAAACTCTTCGTTATTCCTAAAGCATACACTCAAACCCAGAGGTATGCTGGATAATGCTATACACATATTTGACCAATTATCTTCGAGAAAGTGTATTCACAAACGATTCTAGCCGACCGGCAATGATTTTCCGTTCAAGCCCGGTAGCAGTTCTACCAGAAAATCCAACAATTTCCCCTATTGTTTATATGTAATATAGAAAATAAACTTTATATATTCAGGAGCAATAGTTATGCCGGTTAGGGCTCTAAATTTATGATTTGTCCACTATTAACGAATGGACAAGAACTCTAGTTTATACCATGATTTTTTCCTAAAACCTTGTCCAAAAACATGTTTCTTTTTTGTATCTGTGTCGTGTCGCCCTCCCCCCCCCCCCCCCCCCCCCCCCCCCCCCGCCCCATACGCAAATCATGGCTCCGCCCCTACGCCCGGAGGAGAATTACTATGTTGATACCCTTCTCCCTGCCTTGCCGTAGGATCTCTGTGCCTGGTAATCGACGAGGATTGCCTTAACCCGCCGTGTGAAGCTACACATTGTGATCTGCTACTCACGCGCCAGCCTGCCCCGTGTAGGTTAGGTTTCTTACTTATTCATGGTCTATTTTGGATCTATTTGCTCGGATCTTTTACGTGGAATGGAGGCTTGCGCTTGATTTGGTGGCACCGTTGGTACATGGGGATAATGTAGCTGAGCAATGTTGGACAAATGAGATGTCGGGCGGGACCAAGTAACATATACATTCTTACACATGGGCCTAGGTTGGCCCCACGACTGGATAGGCCCGAGCAGAGCAAGAATCCTGTGAAGCCCATGAAATTTCTAGTCCACAAAATTATTATTGTTGGACCTAAATCATCAGAAACACTAAGAATAGTCCCAATTCATATTGTCATTTCTTCGTCACTCAGAGTCAGAGTCGTGTCCTCTCAGAGTCTCGCACCAACGCCAGCCGTATCCGCCAAGAGGAGAAGTACGTCTTTTGAAAGTCAAGTTTGAGAACAACGGCTGGTTTTTTACGCTTAAAACAAGATTGAACAATGTCGGCGGCATAAATAAAGTTCTCTGAAATTGACCTTCCTTTGATGAATGTCTGATCTTGACTAATTAACTTCAGAATTAGAGATGAATAGCTTTTAAGGAGAGAAACATGTTAGAAATAATGGGCTAAATTATTAGACCCATGTGTGATTTCAGATTTTCCCTAAATCTCAAAGGCCATGTATGTGGAAGTCCATATGTGATTTGGCCCAAGTTGGTGGCAGCTCACATGTGTGTGGCAAAGCAGTGGGAACTAAAGTTTAGTCCTACATGGAAAGTTGAAGGAGAGTTGCACCACCTTATAAGGTGGAGTGTTGCATCACTTTGTAAGTGAGTGACAATAAGAGAGCTACACTCGCACTCCTCCTCCTCCAACGACGCTGCCGCTCGCACGCACGTTCGTCACGACGCGCGCGCGTCGTGGGTTGCGGGTTACGGGTTACGGGAATCTTGCTGAGCCGAGCTTTCTTTTGCTGCCTAGGAAAATAAAGATATGCAACCTCTCACGAGGAGTAAGAGACAGAGGGTTGCAAAATCCTTTGGTAATGACTTCATCGTGTACCCTTGTGGATGATACTCCCAGATCCATTACTGAGGCATATGCATCTCCGGATGCAGATGATTGGAAATAAGCTGTCCAAAATAAGATGGACTCGATTATTATTAATGGAACTTGGGAATTATCAGAACGACCCTATGATTGTAAACCTATGGGATGTAAGTGGGTGTTCAAGAATAAGCTAAGGCCTGAGGTACTATTGATAAGTACAAGGCGCGTCTTGTAGCTAAGGGCTACGCATAGAAAGAAGGCGAAGATTACTTTGACACATATTCACCTGTCGCTAGACTGACCACCATTTGAGTACTACTATCCTTGGATGCCTCTTATGGTCTTCTTGGTTCATCAAATGGACGTGAAGACAGCTTTCCTTAGTGGAGAGTTGGAAGAGGAGATCTATATGGATCGGCCGGATGGGTTTTTGGTAAAAGGTGAAGAGATAAAGGTGTGCAAGTTATTAAAATCTTTATATGTCCTAAAACAAGCACCTAAGCAATGGCATGAGAAGTTTGATAGAACTCTACTTTCTGCTGGCTTTGTCTAATGAGGCTGATAGGTGTGTTTACTATCACCATATTATGTTTGTACGTGGATGACATTCTGATCTTTGGTACAAACATGAAGTGATAAATGAAGTCAAGTCTTTTCTGTCAAAGAGCTTTGATATGAAAGATCTGGGGGAGGCTGATGTGATTCTTAACATCAAGCTTATTAATAACGAGAATGGGATTACTTTAATGCAATTTCATTATGTTGAGAAGGTCTTGATCTGATTTGGCTTTATGGATGGCAAGACTTCTCCAACACCTTATGATCCCAATATGACATTACGGAAGAATAAGAAGGAACCAACATATCAGCTAAAATATTCACAAGTTGTTAGTTCTCTCATGTACTTAGCAAGCGCTACAAGACCTGATATCTCTTTTGCTGTGAGCAAGTTGAGTAGGTTCATGTCTAACCCAGGTATTGATCATTGCCATGCACTTGAAAGGGTCATGCGCTATCTATGTGGTACTACAATGAGCTATGGGATTCACTATTTAGGGACCCTGCTGTGCTTGAAGGATATAGTGATTCGAATTGGATCACTGACGTTGATGAACTCTACGCCACGAGCGGGTATGTGTTTATACTTGGAGGTGGTGCGGTGTCATGGAGGTATCTTAGATGATACGTACAAAACATATCTACTTTCTCGAACACTTTGTTATTGTTTCTTCTCTAAACTTGTGTGATTTGGATAAAACTAACACGGACTGCTGTTTTCAGCAAAATTACCTTGGTGTGTTGTTTTTGTGCAAAAAATGAACTATCAGGAAAAATCCCGGAAAATATGCCAAAAATTATATTTCACTAGAAGATCCACGGAGCCAGAAGAAGAGATGGAGGGGAGGCCTAGGGGCCCAGATCCACCCTAGGTGCGGGCCCACCACTGGCCGCGCCTGGAGGGGGTGCAGCCTCCCTAGGCACCTCCTCGGCCTCCCTCTGCGCCTATAAGTTGCCTTTCAACCTAAAAATCGAGGGGGGTTTGATAGTTTTCTAGTAAGAGTTCCGCTCCGCCGCCGCCACCAGAAACCAAGATTCGGATCCAGAAACTCCGTTCTGGCACCCTGCCGGGACGGGGAATTTGGATAGGATCATCTTCATCGTCATCACCAACGCATCTCCATCAAGCACCGATGTTTCCCTCATCCATGAGTGAGTAATCCCCCACTGTAGGCTTGGGGATGGTAGGGATTGGATGAGTTCTATCATGTAATCGAATAAGATCGGTTAGGGCATAGTGCCTAATATCTCTATTAGTGCTATTTGACTTTGTTGCAACTTGTTGTGCTTAATGCTTGTCACTATGGACCGAGGGCCATGATCTTAGATCTGAACTTATTATTGAATCATTATGATAGTATTGTTTGTGATCTTATCTGCAAGTTGTGTACACATATCATTGTCTGGATCCAAAGGCCCCAAAGTGACAATAATTGGGACAACCGGAGGGGATGGCTATGGTGTGAGGATCACATGTGTTCACAGAGTGTTAATGCTTTGATCTGGTGCTCTATTAAAAGGAGCACCTTAATCGCCAGTAGTTCCCTAGAGGCCCCGCTGCCACATGCTGGCTGGACAGCAGATGTTGTGCAAGTTCTCATTGCGAGCACGTAAGACTATACTTGGAGCACATGCCTAGGATTGTTTAGTACTTGGATGCTTGTTATTATTTATCTGCAATGCCCTAGATCTTGAAGTTACATGTTTAGACTCGTCCATGAAACGCCCGTCCATCCATCCCTATGCCTACCGCACTCGAATCCTACTGTTATAGTTACTGTTACTATTGCTCATGTTTCAATATTGCTATTGTTGTTGCTGTTGCTACTACCAAACTATTGCTACTAATAAACTTCTGTGAGCAAGAACTATTTCCAGGTGCAGCTGAACTGACAACTAAGTTGTTAAGGCTTGCAATTATTCTTGGGTCCCCTTGTGTCGAATCAATAAATTGGGTAATACTACCCGCGAAGACTGTTGCGACCCCCTATACTTGTGGATCATCAATACTATTTTCTGGTGCCGTTGCCGGGGAGCATAGCTTTATTTGTAAGTTCACTTGGATCTATTATTGTTCACTACTACTCTTTTCATCATGGGGAAGTCTCGTGATGGAAAGTTCCCTATTTTACCATCCACTACAAGAAGAGGTACAATCCTAAACACCTCTGCTGCTCTTGATTCATCGTCTGTTATAAGTAAGCTTGTCACACCACCACCACATACACATGCTACGCACACTGCTACTACTGCTCAATCTGAAACTGCTTTTGATGCTCATGATGTTACTTCTACTGTGCTAGATGCGAGTGGTTTATTAGGTCCTTTTCTAGATGCTACTATGGCTAGTCTAGGAAATACCGAAACTCCTAGTGAAGACACTGTTACACCTGTTAGCTGACCTGAGGCTAGTGAGAGTTATGATATTAATGATGGTAAGCCTCCTGATCAATGTTTAGAGGAACTTGACACATTTATTGTTAAACAGGGGTATTTTAATAAACAAGTTCAGAATCATTTATTGGAAAACTCTAAAGCTATCCATGAGTTGAAAGATATTGTGGAAAGAACTTCTAATGATATTAAAATGCTTTGTAAACACTTTCAAATGGTTCAAACTCAACTTGATCAACTTGCTAAGGTACAAAAGGATATGCTAGTTAATGCTTTAGGAGATAAACATGCTTATGGAATTAGAACTAGGAGTGGTATAGCTACTCAAGATCCTTTATATCCTGAAGGACACCCTAAAAGAATTGAGCAGGATCTCAACAAGGTGAAGATAGTGGTAGTCCTCGTAAGAGGAAGAAAAAGAAACATAAGAGAGTTGAGGAACCACTTGAACCTGCTATAGATCCTAATAGTATATCTGTCTCTGATGCTGAAACTGAGAGTGGTAATGATAAAAATGAGTTTCCTGATAAGGAGGAAGGTGAGGAAGAACCTAAGAAGCACACTAAGAACACTACGTACACTAAGGAAGATTTTATTGCTAATAAACATGGTAAAGAGAGAGAACCTTGGGTGCAGAAACCTATGCCTTTTCCAGGTAAGAAACACAAGTCAAAGGAGGAAGAACACTACAACAAGTTTTGTGTGTGGATGAAACCTTTATTTTTTCAAATTCCTTTGACTGATGCTATTAAATTGCCTCTTTATTCAAAGTATATGAAGGATATTGTCTCTAATAAAAGGAAGATTCCTAATGAGGAGATTTCTACTCTACTTGCTAATTATTCCTTCAATGGTAAGGTTCCAAAGAAACTTGGTGATCCAGGTATACCAACTATTCCTTGATCCATTAATAATAATTATGTTAGAACTGCTTTATGTGACTTGGGAGCTGGAGTTAGTGTTATGCATTTTTCTCTCTATAAGAGACTCCAGCTAGAAAATTTGATACCAACTGATATTTCTTTGCAAATGGATGATAAGTCAACTACTATTCCTGTTGGTTTATGTGAGGATGTTCCTATTCAAGTTGCTCATAATTGCATGGTCTTAATTGATTTTGTTGTGCTTGAAATGCCTGAAGATGATAATATGTCTATTATTCTTGGGAGACCTTTTCTTAATGCTGCAGGTGCTATCATCAATTGCAATCAAGGAAAAGTAACATTCAATATTAATGACAAAGAGCACACTGTCTATTTCCCCAAGAAGGTTGTTAAGAGCTATTGCCTGAATTCCATTGAAAATATTGAGGGCATCAAGGTTGGAGAAATATATTGTCCCATTCCACAAGAAAATTTTGAAACTATTATGATTGGGACCATTGCTATCAAGTATGAGGTAACATAATCACCTTGTGGAATGCAAAGTTTTGTTTCATATAAGATTATTTTGGTAACAAGAGTTGATCAACCTTATTAACAAAAAGATTTTAATGAACAAAATAATGTTTCCATTGTGGTTATACTTGCTTTCTTTTTCCTTTCTCCTTCCTAGCCTTTGCTTTAGCTTTAGTTTTGCTAGTTGTTTGCTTGTTTGATTTTCTTAGAGATCCTGTAGTTTGGATTTTGGTTTGCTTTTGCTTCTTCTGAAAAAACTGTTTCTGTGACAAAATCAATTTTCATACCGCCAAAAATAAAGTTTCCCGAAAAATCCCAGAAAATTCAAAATAAATTTTTCCTCGAAAAAAGGGGCAGAGTGGCACCTGAAGTGACCCAGGGGGCCACCCCAGGACACCAGACCCCTGGTAGGCGTGGCCTACCAGGTGGCGGCGCCTGGGGGGGGTCTGGCCCACCTGGGCCCCTCTAGGCTGCCTCCTCAAAGCCACCTTCTTTCTCTCTCCCGAAAACACTGGAAAACTTGCTTAAGCTTGAGTTCTTGCTGTTCTTGCTCGCGATTTTTGATCTCCTTGTTCAGCCCATCTCAAGTGCTGATTTTTGGAGGGATTGTTCCTTGGTATGTGCCTCCTCCACTTGTCCAATTAGATTTGTGATTGGTAGATTGTATCTTGAGTATTCTGCTGCTATAGGTGACAGGTTGTTTGATCTTGCATGCTTGTTCTTTGCTTAGAAACTTTGTTTTGATGCATGTGTAGTCCTCTAGCAAGTTCCTATAGTAGTTGTTCATCATTTATCAACTTAGAAATCACTTGGTTTGATGGTTGTCTAAAAATTTCAGCAAGGAAGATGAGTGCTTATCCAATGGATCAATATGACTTGATGGTGCATGAGCCAATGAAGGTTCATCGTGAGGAGGCAGTTTTTCCTTCCATATATACATGCCATGAATTTATGAGAGCTGCGGGGACCCTCCAAGATTTCCAAACTATGGTTACAAATGCAGGGTTGGAACACTTTGTTGAAGGTGAACCAATCCAATATGTTAAGCTAACCATGGCTTTTGTGCAGGACTTCCAGTTCACTTGGTCTACTTCTAATCCCATGGTCCATTACAAAATATATAATATACCTGTCGACCTGCCTTTTGCTGATTTCTGTGCAGCAATTAGAGTACCTCAGTGGGGATCTTGTGAGAAGATCAGGGAGAGGCCCAAGTCACTTATTGATTTTTATACTGAGATTTGCCAAGGTTTCGACTTCTTAAAGGAAAGTGGTAAAATTCAGAACATACAACTCCCAGCTATTAGATACTTTGTCTATTTCATTACCAAGTGTGTTCTTGCTAGAAAGACGGCTAGAAAGTTGTCTTCTTTTGATCTAGCTTTTATTGCAGCTGCTTTGAATAGGAATAGTTCTTATAGTTTGGGTGCTTTGATAGCTCACCGTCTCACCACCAACCGTGAGAAGGGTGGAATTGTGGAGGTCTCATTGCTTCTAGGTTACTAGCTTTCCATGGTTTAGAGCCTCACTTTTTAGATTTTCAGTTCCCCATAGAGAGGCTTGATATTGAATCTATGATTCATCATAGTTTTGTTTCTTTGGGGGGATAATGTGAGAAGTTTACCATTTGAATTATCTTTTGCCTAGCAAGGTCGGAGAAAGGGTAGGATAGAGAAAATAGTTTATTTGCCTGCACCTGCTTTGTTTAACTTTGATAACAGGCAAGGATGGTCGCTTACGGAGGAGGAGGTTGACAATTATATGGGGGAACTCTCCCAGCAAGAGGAGAATGTTGAAGAGGATGCCAAAGACAATTCGGTTTAGCCCTCCAACTTGGGAGAGTCTTCATACCAGCAGCCCTCGTTTGATTGGGGCGCGTCTTCTTCTTCATCGCAGGCGCCTGACTATGATCATTCCTATGATGACCCACCAGCTTGGGGGTACTATCCGCGCTATTAAGCCCCACTTAGGCCAAAAGCCTAAGCTTGGGGGGAGGTATACCGGCGTCACACTCATATATATCATGTTCGGTCGGTTCTTTGTATATCCATTGTTTTGCTTTCTTTTTGGTTTTTGTTGCTTCTTTCTAAAAACCCAAAAATACCAAAAATATTTTCGTTGTTTCTCTTGGTTTGTTTATTTGTTTCTTTGCTTTGGTTTTCCTTAAAAGAAAAATCCAAAAAGATTTTGCTTTGTTTGTTTTTCTTTGTTTTTGTTTGGTTTTTTCTTTGTTTTCTTGTTTCTAAAAAAATCGAAAACACCAAAAATATTTGTTATTCTTCTTTGGTTTTGTGAGTTCTTTGCAGGGTTCAGCTGTCCTTAGTGGATTTTGGTTTCATGTTAATTATTCAAGTCACACAAGTGAAGGGAAATAATGAAGATTAAGACAACTCGAGGTGTGGTAAGACGCTGGTAACGAACTCTATTTGTTTCATTTTTGTACATATACTCATCATTGTGAGCATTCTTAGCCTGTTTATGTAAGGTGTATGTAATTATGGATTCTTAGTAGTTCTTGCTTATCTATGATTAGCTCCAGCTTGCTAATAGTTTGTAGCATGTCATATGAATGTTTGCTTGCATTGTTTATTCATACTTTGGTATGATATTGTGGTATCCTCCTCTGACTGTTCATGTGAATCGACTTGGCACATGCTCACGCATGCATATGACTAATCAATAGTCAGTAAGCCTCGATGATTTATTTTGCCTCAGAGTTCTTGTATCACTCTCATGCCATAATTAGTCTTGTTTTGTTTCAAGCATGATTATGACAGCTATTTATCTCTCGTTTGTTGCTCCCTCTCTATTGCTAGCCTTCACTTGCACTGAGTATGTGCTCTACATGTGCTTCCAACTCCCCAAAACCAATATTGCCAGCTGTGTCCACCATACCTACCTATTAGCATCATTTGCTATTTCAACGCATATTCCATATGCCGTGTTTTCTTCCAAAATAAAATGTTTGTCTGTTTTGAGAAAGTTAGTTAGTAAAGCTCGCACGAACTTGATGGCACACTTTATTTTTTGCGCTTAATAATCCTATACCATTGTGACCTGTCCATGAAAGTTATATGCTTGCTAATTATATGTTGGGAGTCAGTAGAACCGTGTTGTCATGGGGAACGCTTTCAACACTTTTTGGATATCTCATCCAGTTGATTCATTGCTCTTTTGTTTACGGATGTCGACGATGTGAAATAAAAGGGGAGGTTGTGAGTTCATGGAGTTTATACATTGTGTTAGAGAAACGCCTAGGCCGCTAGCCTAAGCCATGCTTAATCATGGTGGAAACTTGCAGCAACACCATAATGAGCATCTATGAAGCGTCCTCAATAAAAAGCTATGCATATGGTAAATAAAAAGATTGCTCAGATGCTCATTGTCTGCTTGCCTTGTCATTTTGGTTATGGGAAAGCTCCTGTACCATGTGCAAGGGGTACCCTGTTGGCGGTTCTCGATGATATGCATGTATTTACAATGACAAGAACTTTCAGGTGACCAAAGTTGAGTAGCATGCGGAGCGACCCTCGTACTCAAGGGACCTGGGATTTCCAGTCTATGGTTTGTCAAGTATATGATTCAGGGTGGACCTCACTTTCACCTTAACCACATGAATATGCCTATGATAGGGGCAATAAGAGCTCAAAGCTAATGAGTAGCTTCCTCTCATCATTAGGAAGCCTTTCAAACCTTCACAAAACCGTTTTCACAACCTTGTTGAGTCACCACTTATTCTATGAGCACCTTCTTGAAAGCATAGTTGTCATTCTTGTGTTTGTTCCAAAACTTGGTTAATTATGTCATGACTTTGATGCTTGTATCTATGATATCTTTATATCTAGTCTTCATGTGAACTTCAGAGGTGCCTTGGTGATGTCTACGCACTTCTATTTTTGTAGACAGTTGTTGGGCCTCCAAGTGCAGAGGTTTGTAGAACAGCAGCAAGTTTCCCTTAAGTGGATTACCCAAGGTTTATCAAACTTAGGAAGGAAGTGGTCAAAGGTATTCCATCTCAAGCAACCCTTCAATCAAGATACACGAAGTCTCTTGTGTCCCCAACACACCCAATATACTTGTCAGCTGTATAGGTGCACTAGTTCGGCGAAGACATAGTGAAATACAAGTGGTAACGGTGCCAGAAAATATCTTAACGGTGAGGTAAAGACTAAAGCAAGCAAACATGCAACATATCTAGTAGCAAATGGTGTTTCAATGTTTAGAAACAAGGAATAGGGATCATACTTTCACTAGTGAACACTCTCTCATATAAATATCCTCTCTTCATGATACTACTCTTAACTACTCTCCGATTGGACACTCTAATCATTGGTAGGGCTATAACACCACTCCTCAAAGTCCGCCTTCCCCAATCTAGATAACCCCACATTGTCACCTTGAGCGCTAGACAAACACTACAATTGTTGGAATTATGCCCTAGAGGCAATAATAAAGATGTTATTATTATAATTCTTGTTCATGATAATGTTTATATTCCATGCTAGAATTGTATTAAGCGGAAACTTTAATACTTGTGTGGTTTGTGAACAACACCGTGTCCCTAGTACGCCTCTATGGACTAGCTCATTGATTAATGATGGTTAAAGGTTTCCTAACCATGGACATGAGTTTTCGATTAATAATGAGATCATATCATTGGGAGAATTATGTGATGGACAGACCCAAACTAAGCGAAGCAATTAGATCGTGTTCGTCTTTGCGAAGCTTTTCTTATGTCAAATATTGTATTCCTTAGACCATGAGATAATACAACTCCCTGGTATCGGAAGAAAGCTTTGAGGTCATCAAACGTCATCCTATGAGAGGGTGATCATAAAGGTGTCTCTCAGGTGATCGGAAAGTATCTGTTGGGTTGTATGTATCGAGATGGGATTTGTCCCTCCCAAGTCGGAGAGATATACTTCGGGCCCACTCGGTAATCGATATCAACACCGCTTGCAATCATGTGGTTAAGAGTTAATCACAAAGTGATATCGGATTACGGAACGAGTAAAGTACTTGCTGTGAACGAGATTGAACTAGGTATGACGGTACCGACGATCGAATCTCGGGCAAGTAAAATATCGCGAGACAAAGGGAATATATATATGGGATTGATTGAATCCTGGCATCATGGTTCATCCGATATGATCATCGATGAATGTGTGGGAGTCAATATGGGTTTCCAGACCCCGCTGTTGATTATTGATAGAAGATCATGTCTGCATATTCTCGAACCCGCAGGGTCACACACTTAACGTGTCTCGACGCTAGGATAGATTGGATAATTGGTTTATGAGTTTTTGTTCGGAGTCTCGGATGGGATCCGGGATATCACGAGAGGTTCTGGAGTGGTCCGGAGAATAAGATTCATATAAGGCAGTGCAGTTTTTGGAGTTCGGAATTGTTCCGGGTTAATCGGTATTGTACCGGAAGCTTCTAGAACCTTCCGGAAGGGGACCAACGTGGCCCCACCTTCCGGGAGGGGGCATGGGCCTATGAGGGAGTTCCCTGGCCGCATTGGGCCAGGGGCACAAGGCCCCATAGGGCCCAGCCGGCCAAGATTAGGTTTAAACTCTAGATAGAGCTTCTAGAAGGGGGGGGTTTCCTTGCCCCCCACTCTTCCTCCTTGGGGCCGCCGGCCTTGGCTTGGGGGAGGGGCTAGGGCTGCGCCCACCCCTCTATATATAGAGGGCTGGGGGCGCACCAACCCCCCACACCTTCCCCTCCAACCCTAGCCGCCCTGCTGCCCTCCTCTCTCCCTCCCGACTGTTTGTAGGCGAAGCCCTGCTGCAGAAATTCTCCACCATATACACCACGCCGTCGTGTTGTAGATCCGATCCGATCTAGCACCACAAGTGGTGGTGCCTCCGTGAGATGCACACGTGCAGCACCTCGACGTCTCCTCCTTCCTTGGACCAGCAAGTATGGTAGAGAGACGGATTGGATCTACAACACGATGGTGTGGTGTATATGGTGGAGAATTTCTGCAGCATGGCTTCGCCTACAAACAGTCGGGAGGGAGAGAGGAGGGAAGCAGGGCGTCTAGGGTTGGAGGGGAAGGTGTGGGGGGTTGGTGCGCCCCCAGCCCTCTATATATAGAGGGGTGGGCGCAGCCCTAGCCCCTCCCCCAAGCCAAGGCCGGCGGCCCCAAGGAGGAAGAGTGGGGGGCAAGGAAACCCCCCCTTCTAGAAGCTCTATCTAGAGTTTAAACCTAATCTTGGCCGGCTGGGCCCTATGGGGCCTTGTGCCCCTGTCCCAATGCGGCCAGGGCAGTCCCTCATAGGCCCATGCCCCCTCCCGGAAGGTGGGGCCACGTTGGTCCCCTTCCGGAAGGTTCTAGAAGCTTCCGGTACAATACCGATTAACCCGGAACAATTCCGAACTCCAAAAACTGCACTGCCTTATATGAATCTTATTCTCCGGACCACTCCGGAACCTCTCGTGATATCCCGGATCCCATCCGAGACTCCGAACAAAAACTCATAAACCAATTATCCAATCTATCCTAGCGTCGAGACACGTTAAGTGTGTGACCCTGCGGGTTCGAGAATATGCAGACATGATCTTCTATCAATAATCAACAGCGGGGTCTGGAAACCCATATTGACTCCCACACATTCATCGATGATCATATCGGATGAACCACGATGCCAGGATTCAATCAATCCCATATATATATTCCCTTTGTCTCGCGATATTTTACTTGCCCGAGATTCGATCGTCGGTACCGTCATACCTAGTTCAATCTCGTTCACAGCAAGTACTTTACTCGTTCCGTAATCCGATATCACTTTGTGATTAACTACTTAACCACATGATTGCAAGCGGTGTTGATATCGATTACCGAGTGGGCCCGAAGTATATCTCTCCGACTTGGGAGGGACAAATCCCATCTCGATACATACAACCCAACAGATACTTTCCGATCACCTGAGAGACACCTTTATGATCACCCTCTCATAGGATGACGTTTGATGACCTCAAAGCTTTCTTCCAATACCAGGGAGTTGTATTATCTCATGGTCTAAGGAATACAATATTTGACATAAGAAAAGCTTCGCAAAGACGAACACAATGACACGATCTAATTGCTTCGCTTAGTTCGGGTCTGTCCATCACATCATTCTCCCAATGATATGATCTCATTATTAATCGACAACTCATGTCCATGGTTAGGAAACCTTTAACCATCATTAATCAATGAGCTAGTCCATAGAGGCGTACTAGGGACACGGTGTTGTTCACAAACCACACAAGTATTAAAGTTTCCGCTTAATACAATTCTAGCATGGAATATAAACATTATCATGAACAAGAATTATAATAATAACATCTTTATTATTGCCTCTAGGGCATAATTCCAACAGTCTCCCACTTGCACTAGAGTCAATAATCTAGTTTACATTTGGCAACAATCTCACACCCATGGCACTGAGGTGCTGATCATGTTTTACACGTGGAAGAGGTTTAGTCAATGGATCTGCGACATTCAGATCTGTATGTACTTTGCTAATCTTCAGATCTCCATCTGCTATATAATCTCGGATTATATGAAACTTGCGGTTGATATGCTTGGTCTTTGGATGATATCTTGGTTCCTTAGCGAGTGCTATGGCGCCAGTGTTGTCACACAATATCTCCAGTGGGTCCAATGCACTTGGAACCACGCCAAGCTCAGTGATGAAGTTTCTGATCCAAACTCCTTCACTTGACGCTTCTGCAGCAGCCATGTATTCCGCTTCCACTGTAGATCCCGCGATCATGCTTTGCTTGCAGCTTCTCCAGCTCACAGCTCCTCCATTCAAAATATAAACGTATCCTGTCTGAGATTTGGAATCATCCTTGTCGGTGTCGAAACTAGCATCGACGTAACCTTTTACGACAAGCTGTTCATCACCCCCATAGACTAAGAACATTTCTTTAGTTCTATTTAGGTACTTTAGGATGTTCTTCACGGCTGTCCAGTGTTCCACTCCTGGATCACTTTGATATTTGCTCGTCAAACTAAGAGCATTGGACACATCCGGTCTAGTACACAGCATGGCATACATGATGGAACCTATGGCCGAGGCATAAGGCACTTTGCTCATAGCTTCCATATCATTTACCGTAGCTGGACACTGAGCCTTGCTCAATATCTTACCTGACAACATAGGCACTGAACCTTTCTTTGCCTTATCCATTCTGAACCTTTTCAGAACTTTGTCTAGGTATGTACTCTGGCTTAAAACTATCAGGCGTCTTTGTCTATCTCTATAGATTTTGATGCCCAATATATAAGCAGCTTCACCTAGGTCTTTCATTGAAAAACACTTGTTCAAATAACTCTTCACATCGTTAAGCATGTTGATGTCATTTCCAATAATCAATATGTCATCCACATATAGTACCAGAAACGTCACCGAGCTCCCACTCACTTTCTTGTAGATACAAGCTTCGTAGCAATTTGGAACAAATCCAAAGCTCTTGATCACTTGATCAAAACGAAGGTTCCAACTCCGAGATGCTTGCTTCAGTCCATAAATGGAACGCTGAAGTTTGCATACTTTACTAGCATCCTTAGGATCGACAAAACCTTCGGGTTGCATCATATACAACTCTTCATCAATGTTGCCATTGAGGAAAGCAGTCTTGACATCCATCTGCCATATTTCATAATCATGAAATGCAGCAATTGCTAATAAAATCCGAATGGAATTAAACATCGCTACGGGAGAGAAAGTCTCATCGTAGTCAACACCTTGAACTTGTCGAAAACCTTTCGCGACAAGCCGTGCCTTATAGACGGTAACATTACCATCCGCGTCCGTTTTCTTCTTGAAGATCCACTTGCACTCAACGGCCTTTCGGTCGCTCGGAGGGTCCACCAAAGTCCATACTTGGTTTTCGCTGATGGATCCCAATTCGGATTTCATGGCTTCTAGCCATTTCTCAGAGTCTGGGCTCATCATCGCTTCCTCATAGTTCGTAGGTTCACTGTCTTCTACTAGCAAGACAGTCAAGACAGGGTTGCCGTACCACTCAGGAGGGGCACGCGACCTTATCGACCTGCGACGTTCAGTAGCAGCATCGTCCGAAGCTTCATGATCCTTGTCATTAGCTTCCTCTATTGTTGGTGCAGGCGGCACTGGAACAATTTCAGGTGCTGCGCTACTCTCCAATTCAAGAGAAGGTTCAACAACCTCGTCTAGCTCTACTTTCCTCCCACTCACTTCTTTCGAGAGAAACTCCTTCTCAAGAAAGGAACCGTTCTTAGCGACAAACACTTTGCCTTCGGTTCTGTGATAGAAGGTGTACCCAATAGTTTCCTTAGGGTATCCTATGAAGACGCATTTCTCCGCTTTGGGTTCGAGCTTGTCCGGCATCAACTTCTTGACGTAAGCTTCACATCCCCAAACTTTAAGAAACGACAACTTAGGTTTAGCACCAAACCACAGTTCATACGGTGTCGTCTCAACGGATTTAGATGGAGCCCTATTTAAAGTTAATGCATCGGTTTCTAATGCATAACCCCAAAATGATAACGGCAAATCAGCAAGATACATCATTGATCGGACCATATCTAATAGGGTTCGATTCCGGCGTTCAGACACACCATTGCGCTATGGTGTTCCGGGTGGCGTGAGTTGCGAAACAATTCCGCTTGCTTTAAGATGCGTGAGAAAATCATAACTCAAACATTCGCCCCCACGATCGGATCGTAGAAACTTAATCTTTCTGTTACGATGGTTCTCCACTTCATTCTGAAATTCCTTGAACTTTTCAAATGTTTCAGATTTATGTTTCATTAAATAGATATACCCATATCTACTTAAGTCATCGGTAAAAGTGAGAAAATAGCGATATCCACCGCGCGTCGAAACACTCATCGGTCCGCATACATCGGTATGTATGATTTCCAACAAGTCCGTTGCTCGCTCCATCATACCGGAGAACGGGGTTTTGATCAGCTTGCCCATGAGGCATGGTTCGCATGTGTCAAATGATTCAAAATCAAGAGACTGCAAAAGTCCATCAGAATGGAGTTTCTTCATGCGCTTTACACCAATATGACCTAGACGACAGTGCCACAAATAAGTAGTATTATCACTATCTACTTTGCATCTCTTAGCCTCAATGTTATGGATGTGTGTTTCATCCCTTTCGAGATTTAGAAGAAATAAACCATTCACAAGAGGTGCATGACCATAAAAGATGTTACTCATATAAATAGAACAACCATTATTCTCCGATTTAAATGAATAACCGTCTTGCAATAAACAAGATCCAGAAATAATGTTCATGCTCAACGCAGGCACATAATAACACTTATTAAGGTTTAAAACTAATCCCGAAGGTAAAACTAAGGAGAGTGTGCCGATGGCCATCACATCAACTCTTGATCCGTTGCCAACGCGCATCGTCACCTCATCCCTCGCAAGCCGCCGTCTATTCCGTAGCTCCTGTTTTGAGTTACAAATATTAGCAACTGAACCGGTATCAAATACCCAGGCACTACAACGAGGGCTAGTAAGGAAAACATCAATAACATGTATATCAGATATACCTTTGATGGTGCCAGCCTTCTTGTCCGCTAAGTACTTGGGACATTTGCGCTTCCAGTGAGCCTTGTCCTTGCAATAGAAGCACTCAGTGTCCGGCTTAGGACCAGACCTGAGCTTATTCTCAGCAGGGGTAGTACGTTTGCCGCCGTCCTTCTTGAAGTGCATAAGTAAAGATCTTGGGTATAGAGAAAAACGAGACACGCGGGGACGAAGATATTTTACCGAGTTCCTCCCAACATGGAGTACGTCTCGTTTGGAGAGGGGGTGGTATCTAACCACCTACGCCACAAAAGGCCTCCCTTATTCTCCGGTGAATCTCACCCCAATGGGATCGATACACGCTTCCACTATCGGTGCACTTGTCGGTGGCAACCGGAACCTCTCACAAGTTTGGGGCACTACTCCACAACTCAATTGGAGGCTCCCAACAAACAAGCTTGGCGAATGCTCCAAAACTTAATTGGAGGCCCCAAGTAATCCAAGAACCTGCAAACCCACCAAACTGTCTAGGGTTCCAAGAACCCAAGAGTAAAAAGCTTCTCACCTTTCACTCAAACGAATCCTCACCGAGAACTCAAACCGATGCACCAAATGCAATGGCAAGAACACAAGAAGTGCTCAAATCCTTCTCTCCCAAATTCCACCAAAGCTGCAAAAGCTTGTGGGGGAATAAGAGAGGAAGAACAATGGAGGAAATCTAGAAAATACTCCAAGATCTAGATCCCAAGATGTTCCCCTCACTTAGAGGAGAGATTGATTGGTGGAGTTGTAGATCTAGATCCCTTCTCTCTTTTCCCTTAAGAAGATGCAAGAATCATTGGAGGGATTGAGATATAGCAAGCTTCAAAAGGTCAACAATGGTGGGGGGAAACTTGTAAGAGAGCTAGGGAAGAAGGGCCCCTTAAATAGGTCCCTAGAAATCCAACCGTTAGGCCCAGGAATCGCCCGGTTCGGAGTCTCCGGACTGGGACCGGAGTCTCTGGTGTATCCAGGCCAAACGGGGACAATCTGGAGGATGTACTGGACGCGGTTCGGAGATAGACCGGAGATTTAGTCCGGAGTCTCCGGTCCTACAAAAACTGGCAGAAAGACCAATACGAAAAATGCCATAACTTTTGCATCCGGACTCCGATTTTGATGATCTTGGGCTCGTTTTAAAAAGGACAATAAGCTCTACAAGATCATACAGAAAAATATAATAGTACAGAAAGGGAGGATAGAACCAAATGACGAAAGGTAGGATAGAACCAAATGACGAAAGGTTTAATCTCTCTCAAAAATACAAACCAGTAAAACCTCCAACATCGAAAACGTAGTAGAGAATGCATATGAAACCCGTTTTCGGTGAACTAGAGATTTTCATGGAGATTAAAACAAGCTCTAAATCCTCACATGAGTAAGAACCAAATAATGGAAGGTTTTACCTATCTCTAAAAGACAAACCGGTAAAACCTCCAAGATAAAAAACGCAATAAGATATAAAAGCGAAATCCGTTTTTGATGCACTAGATCTTGTTATGAATATTACCATAAGATGTAGAAACTCACATGGATCAGATCCAAATAACAACCAAGAAAGTATGATGCTAAGTATGCAAAGGTTTGATCTCTTCGAAATATATGATCGAGTTACTCACTTGAGAGCCCCTCTTGATAGTACGGTTGTCTATCCTATAAACCGGTCTCCCCAACTAACACCACGAGACCGGTAAGAAAGAAACCATATCAAGATCATACATTTTCCTTGTGCATATTCCACTTGATCTTGATATATACGATCTTGTCCTTCAGAAGATGGAACACCTTTCTTGATTGCTCTTGCACGCACTCGCTTGATGAAGACTTGCAAGTTGCTCCCTCATACGACATGGGGAAACCTTTACATTGACCTTGTGTTCATCGATCCATGATCACCGAGGATGGCAAGCTTCAAGCATGAGATCTTCTAGATATTTCACATCTTTAGCTTGCACATCATTTCTTCTTTTCTTCATTATGTTGATCCCTTGAAGGTGCATCAGAGATATTACTCCATCTTATTCTTCAAGACATACTTGCCATAGGTTTAACTCTCACATGACCAATATGTGGATCACTCTTTGAACACCTTGGTCACCACTTGATCCTCTTCACTTTCTTCTTCTCCAAACCTTAAAGCCAACATATGGTTCAAGCATTGCCTATGGACAATTCCTACAAGTACAACTTGATACAAGCATTAGTCCATAGAGATTGTCATTAATTACCAAAACCACACATGGGGGCCCACATGTTCTTTCAATCTCCCCCATTTTGGTAATTGATGACAATCCATTTGAGAGGGTTTATATAAGGAATTTAACACATAAAATGGTAGCACCAATATCAAATATTACATAAGTATAAGATATTGGTACCACCACCATATATAGATCAAACTCCCCCACAATCTATGCATGTGTGATGAACTTGAATTTCATTGCATATATTGCCAATCATTATCATTGGTGGAGTTTCCTCTATATATACCACATGCTAAGCAACAAAAAAGATGCAAGAGTATGAAAGGCAAATTCTTAGAAACAAACTCAAGGCATAAACCATTTCCCTAAAACCCTCTAAAATTTCTCCCCCATTGGCATCGATTGCCGAAATGGGTGACAAGTTCTAGAAGGCCAATATAGTGATAAATCTCCCAAAGGTGTGCATTCGCACATATCGAATGATGAATACTTGGGAGGAAGTAGAACTATATCGAGGACCCAAAGATTTCCAAAATAAATAAAATAAAAGAAGCATCAACAAATGATGTAAGCAATCACAAGATCCGACAAACCAATTGAAAACAACATATGAGACCAAATGGAAACAACAAGATATTATGATATGAATAAAAGAGTGTCATAAATGAAAAATAGAGAAGCTCCCCAAGATTTGTGCACATATTAGAATAATTGCATTAGAATACATAATGCACAAACATGAAATCCTCGCTACCCCATAAGCATTTAAAACACCAAATGAGAAAGAAGACAAATGAGCATTATTAAATGAATTAGATGAGCTCCCCAAAGATAATGCACCAATTATGATAATTGCATTTTGGAACAAAGTGCATAATCATGGAATCCTCACTCATCCAAATTCATTTAACAATACAAGACATGAGAGAACAAATATGAGTGCCCAAATATACAAACAAGAGAGGCAAGCAAGCACTCATAAGCAAATAGATTTGGAAGCCACCGGAGAATTAAAAAGAAATAAAAGGTGGTCTCCAAAGGAAACAATATCTTATCATATGTGTATATGTTTTTAAGTGGACAACATCACAAAGACATATGTCCACAAATAAAGATGCACACACAAATAATATACATAATAAAGTATATGAAAAGCAAAATGAATTCATAACATATACCAATAAGATTTTTGCTTGAAAGCATGGCCAAAGGCTCAAATATATCTTATTGTTCATTAATGTGCTTCAAATACCAACACATCACATACATTACAAGTATCACCAAGGGAAAAGGAGATAGTTGGAATATATGTAGCAAAGCAACAAGTATCACGAAGGAAAACTTAACTAGCCAAATCTCACTATTGCACATGAGAGACATTGAGGAAAAGATAGACAATACAATTGCAAGATTAACATATTTGGGATTAGTGAATCATATGCATGATTTTGTATAATCCCAATTATATGCTCTCATCTAAACTTACACACATATGCAATAGGAGGTTCTCTTAAAACCAAAGCTAGAACCACAACAAATACAAATACAAAAATTCATGCTAGATGGCAACCGACAAACGGTTGGAAGCAAGATATATGAGCATGAGAAAGAGATACTTGTTACCGAGATATCATTGATAGGATGTAGAGGATATGAATTAATTGATCATCCTATAGCTTGCCTCCAATTTTCATGGATGCACCACTTCTTCACAATTGAGAGACAAGCATCCAATATATCTCCAATGTACCTAAAACACATTAAGTACAAAATGGTCCCCAAACATATTGGGTCCAAAGTAGTTAGAGAAACTACAATATATAGGAGAGACTCCACATAAATATGTGCATATTAATGAAATTGAATTTCATGCACAACTTAGCCGATGGGATTTGGTGGAGTTTCCCCTATATATTGGATTAAAGAAAGCAAGCATGCCATAATACAAATATATAGTAAATATGCATGCACAAGACTTTCAAGAACCAACATGAGATACAATTTGAACAAAAACACCAAGTAAACCGAGAAGGCACACACAAGAGTGTGACATAACAAATAGTGTCCAAATTGTATCAAAGAACCAATTCAACACATGAAAGATCACAAGTTCAACAAATGAACTAGGCAAAACCCAAAGAGTAAAATATAGATAGAAACACAAATGCTTAAGGATTTATCTCATTCTAAAATGGTCAAAACATGAAACAAGGAATGAGACACAACCAACTCCCAAAAAGATCAAGGTTCCAACAAATAAACCAAACAGTCCAAACTTTTCATGATGGCACAAAATACCAAAACGAAAAGATCGAACTTCCAAGCACATAAAACACGATATGGATCAAACAAACAAGCATAAAAGGATTATTATAGATAATATAGGAGAGCTCACCCATAAGTAGTTCATTATATATAATTTTGCTTTTGAATGCAAAATGCACACAAATGAGATCATCACTAATATCTACATTAAATAAAACACAAGAGGATACCAATAAAATAAGAAGATCCAAGAAAGAAGCAAGGAATACATGGGAGCACATAAAACATTTACTTGGCCAAAGATAGGACAAGATTAAGCAAAGGCCAATGTGAATATGATCAATAACTTCTACCATAAATTTAGTACTCATTGTCCAAGGACAAGAAATACTGGGAATAATTTTCCTAAGGTAGTTTGCATGGATATCCACGATCATAGTCACAACAAGAATCATATAACAAAGTATAAGAATTAAGTTCGATGCTTTGAAAGTGATTCTTGGTAGCTTCCAATAGTCACACAATCACTAGTGATTAGAGTAACTTGAAGCAAATGGTTTCCATGAGGATATAGAGATCTAAATATGAGGAAACACAACCAAGAAACACTTCAACACACAAGATCCAAACTATGAGCAATAAAGGCATTCAAGCAAGTTGGAACTTGTATGAGCTAATGTGTCACATATGAGCTAGATAATTATCAATATCAATTCTAAGTGACACAACCTCGAATTTTCACATTTTATAGGATTGTAATATGCACTAAGCATATGACTCCCCCATAATGTGATACTACCATAAAACCAACACGAGGCAAAAGGATACAAATAGAGATAATTAATGGACATTATAGAACTTAAATTTCTCATGAGAATCATACCACATAGAGACTAGATAATATTGCAATATCAATACTAGGTGGTATTCCTCATGTACACATATTTTTAGGATTGTGGAATGCCCAAGCATAACACTCCCCCAAAATGGGATAGTCCATTAATTTCTCACAAGAGCAAATAAGATACCAAATATAACCAAGTAGGGCTCCAATACAAGAAACACATATACATGGTGTGCCACCTAATCATACACAAATATGCTTGATACCTCAATATAATTAAGTGGAAAGCACAACATGTAAAAATGCATGGAAGATATAAAACCAACACATGCACAAGGGGGCGAGTAACTTTCAATGTAAAGAGTTTAGCATATGTTAACACAAGGAGGAACATTGGAAATATAATATAATCATAATAATCCAAATGGCTTGTCTTGACAATAATAATTGATGAAGATCCCTCAATTCTTCATAATGTAGCCAAGACTCCAATGCCCTCCAAAACACACCTATTGATCAAGTTTTGGCTTGTTGGTCCCCAACCAAGTTGGGTCCTAAGAAGTTAGTCACAATAGGCTTGGAAACCCAAATGGTTGTTTTCTTGACACCACATTGGGCACCAACAAACTTGGCAAACATATTGCCAACCTCATCCTTATAAAGTGAATAAGCATCATCAATCAAGATAGGATTGGATGAGGAGATACCAATAGTGCATGAGGAAGAAATGTGCCCCTTCTCACGGCATATGTAGCAAGTTATACTCTTGCCATCTTTCTTCTTAGGTGAAGCCACAACTCGAGGAAGAGCTCGAGTAGTCCTCTTAGGAAGAGGCCCGTCAATGACTTGAGGTGGAGCTTAAGGCCGCTTCCCTTGTTGCTTCACACTAAGAGGCTTCTTCTTCAACGGGCAAGATCGAACATGATGCCCTTCTTCCTTGCACTTGAAGCAAACAATGTTGACCGGATTCTTGACTTGATCTTGGCCATTCTTCTTATTGTCCTTGTGCTTCAACTTGATAGTGTACTTGTTCTTGATATTGGAGTTGAATCCAAGCCCACTCTTGTCATTGGGGGATTTTTGCACACTCAAAATTTTGTTGAGTGCGGCCTTCCCTTGATGGCCCCTTTTCAAGTCATTCTTCAAAGAAGTGACTTGAGCCTTGAGCTCTTTGATTTCCTCTACATGGTTAGTTTCAACAAAAGTACTAGAGGAAGTAGATGCTACATTGTTAGAGCAACAAGGCACGGAATGTAATCCATCACGAGATATAACATGGTTGTGAGAGGATGAATTACAAGGACTAGCACATGGCAATATAACATTTGGAGTAGATATAGTGCTAATGTCCACATGAGGCCCACTAGATTTTACCTTTGACATGATGGCCTCATGAGCCAGCTTAAGCCTACCATGGGAGACTAGAATATCCTCATGCGAGCTTGTGAGCTTAACATGACTTTCTTCTAATTTCCCATAGTTGCTAGTTAGCAAAGCAAGTTGAGCCTTTAGCTCAACATTCTCCTTCAAAGTAGATGCTTCACAAGAAATATAGTTAGTAGCACAAGCATCATTATTAATAGCAAGAGGTGAGGGCAAATTGGCAAGCTCTTTTGAATATGAAGATTTAAGTTGCTCATGCGATTCGGTGAGTTTGATGAGCTCACTCTTAACGACCCGAGAGCCATTTTTGAGGTGCTCAAAATCCTCATGGAGTTTAGCATAAGCAACTTGAGACTCATCATTTTTTCTTTTGAGATCACTTGCCACCTCAAGATCTCTATCATGAGATTCCTTTACTCTAGATAGATCTAAAGCAAAGGTCTCCTCAAGAGATTCCTTAGTGGTTTGTTCCTCTTCAAGATCTTTATTTAGGTTTGCAATTATATTAGCATCCTCATGCTCAAGACTACACATTTTATCAAAGTTGTTATCATGCACCTCAATTTGTGTTTCTAACTTATCAACATGTTCTTTGCTCTTAATAGCAAAGTCCAAGATTTCAACAAAGTTAGAGCAAGCAATATCATTCTTAACAAGGGCACGATAAACAATCTCACCTTTTCATATAAATCATCAATATCAAGCTCTTCTTCCACATTATCCACATCCTCCTCATCACAAGAGGTAATGGGTTCCAAAGTAGGAGTTACCTTTGAATCCCTAGCCATAAGACAAAGGTGGGTACCGAAAGAAGGTGAAGATGAGATTGCATTTGTGGATTCATTCAAAACCTTGTCTTGGCCCATAGAATCTTCGGTTTCCTCTACATGGTTAGCAACACAAGCACTAGAGGAAATAGAAGCATTTTTATCATGGCAATAAGACAACATAAGAATATCATCATGAGGTTTATTCAAGTAATTTCTACATGATATGCAAGGACTATTAACACAAGCATGTAAGGAGTTTGTAGTGCTAGAAGTGTTAAAGTCCAAATATAGAGCATTGCAACTAGATACATATGAGGGATTACAAATATTAATCACACTATCCAAATTGCAATTTCTATCACCACTCACCATATCATTACCTTGTGAAAAATCACATGTTGGTGAAGTGGTAGAAGATGAGAACTCATCTCGACCAGAAGTGGAAGCAACACAATCATCCTCAACAATATTGGACACAACATATTTATCTTGAAGTTTTGTCCATAACTCATGAGAACTACAAAAAGGAATGATTGAATAGGTAACTACATATCTCAAAGCATTAACAAGCACATTAGAAGCTCGAGCATCGAGATATAAATTTTTCTCATCCTCACAAGATAGATTTTTGAAATCCATAGGAGGAGAAAAACCTATATCTACAATACGCTCCAAATTTGGGTCCATGTCCCGAAAATGAATAAGCATACGAGTTTTCCACATATCATAATTTGTGCCATCGAATATGAACATGTCATTGTGCACAAATACCCTAGCCGACATCTTTACTCTCAAGGTGGTGAAGCCTAAAATGAGAGACCGGGCTCTAATACCAATTGAAAGGATACAAATGTCGCCTAGAGGGGTGTAACACTACAGTTCTGAAAAGACCGTAGCTTCTATGTGACATGCCAATCCCTGGATCGGTTCATTGGCCCACAATAGAATAAGATGAATAACATAGCAAAATATCCGTGTATCATGAATAACGAAGATCCAGAGTATCATTATTACAATAAAAGCTTAGCTCAAGGCTAGCTCGAATTATTCAAGTAGCAGCATAAATATAGTAAATCCTCCATTCTTCAAATTTCCCACAAGTGAACAAGTGCCGAGTGGAGTACCGTGGCCTAAATCGATCAC
The DNA here is from genome assembly GCA_916181665.1 of Avena sativa. Taxonomy (NCBI): domain Eukaryota; kingdom Viridiplantae; phylum Streptophyta; class Magnoliopsida; order Poales; family Poaceae; genus Avena; species Avena sativa. The sequence continues at coordinate 15,722,069 of OV702279.1, read as the reverse complement.
TTAGAATCGGAATATCCTGCAACATGAAACGTAGCAGCCCCGAAGGGTCAATACATGGAATGTATGGCAACTAGAGCTATTAAGGGAGACAATAAACCTAGCTTCTACATGCTTATTTGGCAAGTGGAGCTGTGGCTAGCTGGCATTTTCAAACACCTTTGTCCTACTTTCATAATCAGTTTTTGATTTTCTTTGAAAATATCCCAATTAAGTTAACCCATCAACATTAAAGTAATTATAAAATTAGAATGAGCGAGAAACATGTCATGGAATCAATATCAAGTAACTCAAATGTACATAACCGGGTACACGGCTAATCGATTAGTTTATACACCCTGCAGGGGTTAGCACACTTTACCCATCTGACTTGGCCAGCCCAGCTCGTACCACCACTCTCATATTGGGTGATGATAGGGAGAAGTCCAAGAAGGGACCCTTCGGGAAGTAGCTCCCCAAACACGACACGCACCGGTCCAACCTACCAAAATTCTACAACTCAGGATACGTGGGTTCGAGTTACCACAACCTACTGAGTCCAACCAACCGCCCATTCCATTATTGGCATATGGTTGTACACGTAAGCTACAAAATAAAGAAGCCAATCATTTTCTATCGATACCTGGGTGCCTTTCCGCAATGATACCACCAAAAATTATCAATCCCATCACACCTAGGAGATTCGTTGATTAAGTTGTTTTTAGTTTTCACAAACCAACACATTTAGAAACAACTCCGGTGATGTAACCTAGCCCTCGATCAACATAGCATGGCTAAGCACATCTACCGACGGTGGTTCATCTACAGGAGAAGCCCTACCACATAATAGGACATAGCATAGCGATAGTAATATCCTACACATGCATCTACCAAATACACGACAATGCATTAAAAATAGTAGGACAACATCATGAATAAAGTAGCATCTACTTTCCTTGGCTATAGCGGTCGAACGAACAATCCACACACGAGCAAACGTTGTATTCGTCACAATCTACACGATACAATTGCAATCACATAAACAAACCATACACATTCATATGCAAATAATGGCAATGTAAGATGCATGCATGACAATTTGAACATTGCTACAGTAGCATCACATATTATTATTCAGTATCCCTACTGTATGCATGCATGGAAAATATTTTAGATGCATAGAAAACAAGGCATGCAATTTTAATTGCCCAACAATAGAGCTAGAAACTAAATAATTGGCCACTTCTAATATACTGTTTGTAAAATCTTGGAAAAATATCCACTGTGTAGGCATCCTAAAATAGAGTCAGTACCAATTGGAATTACTCAAAAAGGTTTTATTTAAATTCCTGGGTAATTAAAATACTCCAGAAAGCCTTTAAATAGATTATTCAAAACCAGTACTGTAAGCCTACCCTTTTAATTCACTACAAGATTCCTCTTGTTCTACTGAATCCAGGGACATCTTATATGCAATTTTTGGAGTTACGGATCTTTTTCTATGAATTTAATACTCTAAAAAAAGCATTAACTCATTTAATTAACTAAGACAAAACCTTGCTGTAAAAGTGTAAAACAACTGTACAACAATATTATACGTGAGACACTGATTCTACACATATTTTATTTGAAAATTTTGGCCCAGTAGTTCTAAAGATATGAATTTTTCAAGATTGTAACTAAATGTGCCAATTAAATTGATTTAAATTTAAACAGTCAACTTTGACTATTGACTACACCCACGTGGCGCGCTGACGTGGCCGCTGACTGGTCAACGGCCAGGGTTGAATTTTCCACGGTCCATCTGGACCGTTGGATCGAGATCAAAGGGCAGGGGAGGCACGCGAGGGGGAGAGCTCATCGGCGGCGTCGAGTGGCGTCGGGGGCGGCGGCTCCGGCGAGTCTTGGCGGCGGCTGGGCGGCGTACGGGGTCGGTGGCGTGGTGGCGGCGGCGGTCGGCGAGCACGGGGACGAGCACAACGGCCGGCTGGAGCTCGGGCGGCGTCGGGAGCCTGCGAGGCGAAGGGGCGGAGGGTCAGCGGTGGCCGGCGGTGTCGGCGGCGTGGCGTGCGAGGCGAAGGGAGGCGCGAGCGGCGGCAACTTACCGCGGCAATGGCGGCGGCGGCTGTGGACTCCGGCGAGAAATCGCCAGAGATTGGAGGTGGTTTAGGGTTTACGAGAGAGGGAAAAAGTGGAAGCGGGTGCGGCTTATGAGGGGCCAAGAATTGGGGAAGGGGGCGAGGCAGTTCGAGACCGAACCGGAGCGGAAACCGCGGCGGTCGCGCGGCCGTGTCTATGGTGTACTCCGACGGGGGGATGACATGCGGGCCCCCCTGTCAGTGGCCCGGGGCTGGTGCGGCGGCGCTCAGCTATCGGCCGCGCGCGCGCTGCTATCTGCTGCCGCGCTGGCTGGCTGCCGCGGCTGGGCCGCTGCTGTCGCGGCTGGGCCGGCTGGGCCGCAGCCCAGCTGGCTGGTTTCTCTTTTTTTTCTTTTATTCTTTTCTTTTTTAGTAATCCTGTTGTATCTTTTTCATATGAATTCCGATTGAGTTGAAATTTCTTCCTAAATTTTTCTAAAATTCAGAAGATCAGCATAGGATCCTTTTGTATCCTTTCCGCTAGTTTTCAAATAGGGGATTCACAAGTCCCTAGTATATTCCCTTGTAGGTTCATTTTGGTGATTCCAAATAGGTTTCAAAATAGTGTTTTGCAATTTAAATAATTCATGAATGCAAAATGTCATTACAAGCGAATTGTTTTGTCAAAACCCTTTTTAAACTGAAATTTTGCAAGGATTAATATGATGCAATGACATGAATGTTATCCAGTACCAAATCTAAAATTTGGGATGTGACAATACTAACCCCCTTAAGATGAATCTCGTCCCCGAGATTCGGCGTGGCTAGCAAATAGGTGCGGGTGGTCCTCTCGGATGTCATCCTCACGCTCCCAAGTGGCTTCCTTTTCGGTGTGGTGGCTCCATTGCACCTTGCAAAACCTGATCGTCTTGTTACGAGTAATCCTCTCCGCTCTCTCTAGTATCTTGACCGGCTTCTCCTCATAGGTCAAGTCATTCTCAAGCTGAACCTCCTCTAGCGGCACAGTGTCTCTCAATGGCGTATCCACCATCTCCGGATGGCACTTCTTCAACTGGGACACGTGGAACACATTGTGGACAGCGGACAGAGCCTCTGGCAACTCCAACTGATAAGCAAACTCTCCTTTGCGTGCCAAGACCCGATATGGCCCAATAAACCGAGGTGCCAGCTTACCCTTGATTCCAAATCTCTTAATTCCACGAAGTGGCGACACTCTGAGGTATGCTCTATCGCCTATCTCATACACCACTTCCTTGCGCTTGGCGTCAGCGTAGCTCTTCTGCCTTGATTGTGCCACCCTCAGTCTGTCCCTGATCAAGGCGACCTTCTCCTCGGCGTCCTTGATCAAATCAGGTCCAAATAGCTGACGTTCTCCTACTCCATCCCAGAGCAATGGTGTCCGGCATATTTTCCCATATATCACATCGAACGGCGACGTCTTGATGCTGGTTTGATAGCTGTTGTTGTAGGAAAACTCAGCATACGGCAAATTCTCATCCCAACTAGAACCATGAGCCAAGGCGCAAGCTCTCAACATATCCTCCAAAATCTGATTTACCATCTCGGTCTGTCCATCAGTCTGGGGGTGGAACGCCGTACTAAACTCCAACCTAGTTCCCAATGACTCGTGCAGCTGGCGCCAAAAGTGCGATGTAAATTGGGTGCCTCTATCTGACACAATACTCTTGGGAACTCCATGTAGGCACACAATTCTGTCCATATAAATCTTGGCCAACTTTGCACTCGTATATGTTGTCTTTACCGGTATAAAGTGGGCTACCTTGGTCAAATGGTCGACCACTACCCAAATGGAGTCATATCCCGACCTGGTCCTGGGAAATCGTGTGATAAATCCATTCCCACTCTATCCCACTTCCAATCCGGCACGGGCAATGGATGTAGCAGTACTGCTAGCTTCTGGTGTTCCGCCTTCACTCGGCTACATACATCACATAGGGAAATATGCTAGGCGATGTCTCCCTTCATGTTATTCCACCAAAATCTGCCCTTCAAATCCATATACATCTTTGTGTTGCCCGGATGTATGGAGTATGGCGAGTCATGAGCTTCCTGCAGAATCAGTGTTCTTATCTCCGGGTCGCTGGGCACACACAAACGATCTCCATACCACAGGGTACCTTGCTCATCCTCGCGAATATCTTTTTCTCGATTCTCCTTCATCTTTTCCTTTATCTCCTCTATCTCCTTGTCTCCTACCTGAGCCTTCCTAATCATGTCCTGTAGCGTTGGTTGGACCTCCATTGCTGCCAAATATCCTTCTGACACTACCTCCAGTCTAAGGTCCTTGAATTGCTTGCACAAATCCTCGGGTAATTCCCCAACAGTCAATCCATTGGCATAGACCTTTCGGCTCAGCGCATCCGCTACTACATTGGCTTTTCCTGGGTGGTATTGCAGATTCATATCATAATCCTTGGTAAGCTCCAACCATCTCCTTTGCCTCATGTTCAGTTCCTTCTGTGTAAATATGTATTTTAGGCTCTTGTGGTCGGTGTGCACATCACAGTGTTTTCCCATTAGGTAGTGCCTCCATACTTTGAGCGCATGAACAACTAATGCTAATTCCAAGTCATGTGTGGGATAATTCCTCTCATGGTGTTTAAGTTGTCGCGAGGCATATGACACCACTCTCCCATCTTGCATCAGCACACTTCCAAGCCCCTGCCGAGAAGCATCACAGTACACTTGGAAATCCTTTTGTAGATCTGGTAAACACAGAACATGTGCGGTCACTAGTCGACGCTTCAGTTCCTGAAAGCTGGCTTCACACGCATCCGTCCATTCAAACTTCCTCTCCTTCTTCAGAAGTTTCGTCATTGGCTTAGCAATCTTGGAGAAATTTTCAGTGAACCTCCTGTAATATCCAGCAAGTCCCAAAAAGCTCTGAATATCTCCCACATTCTTGGGCGCTTCCCACTCAGTTACGGCAGTCACTTTGCTTGGATCAACAGCGACTCCTTCTCCTGACACCACGTGTCCAAGAAAACCAACAGTGTTAAGCCAGAATTCACACTTACTGAATTTGGCATACAGCTTGTGCTCCCTCAGCTTCTCCATAATCAGTCGCAGATGTTTCTCATGCTCGGCATCATCCTTGGAATATATCAATATATCATCAATAAACACCACCACGAACTTGTCCAAGTACTCCATGAATACCTTGTTCATCATGGTCATGAAATATGCTGGAGCATTCGTTAGTCCAAAAGACATAACTGTATACTCATATAAACCATACCTAGTAGTGAAGGCAGTTTTTGGTATGTCCTCCTCCCGGATCTTCAATTGGAAATAACCCGATGGCAGATCAATTTTGCTAAACACCTTCGCTCCTTCCAGTTGATCAAACAAATCATTTATGTTCGGCAGGGGGTATTTGTTCTTGATGGTCACTTCATTCAGCGAGCGATAGTCCACCACTAATCTCTTGTTATTGTCTTTCTTCTCCACAAATAGAACAGGTGCACCCTATGACGACGAAATAGGCTGAATAAATCCCTTTTCCAACTGCTCCTTTAGTTGTTTCTTTAATTCCTTCAGCTCATCCACATCCATCTTATATGGTCTCTTTGCTATAGGTCCCGTTCTCGGCATCAGATCGATGAGAAACTCCACATCCCTGTCAGGTGGCATCCCTGGCAGCTCTTCCGGAAACACGTCGGGGTATTTCTTAATCACTGGCATAGTATCCATGCTAACCCCCTTAAGAGAATTCAGCTTACACCTTCCTGGTCGCACAACCGACTTGAACCTAATCCTCTTACCATCCGGGGTTTGAGCGATACCGCTCGCTGTGCACAATCTATGTGTCCCCCATGCATAGACATCCAATCCATACCCAAGATTACATCTAAACCTTGTGATTCCAATACTACCAGATGTGCAATAAAATTGTGTGCTCCAATCCTCACAGTTAAGTCGCGACATCCCGCGCTATCTATCATATCCCCTCCAGGCGAGCTTACTCTAATAGACCCTTTTAGAGACTCCGTGGGTAACTTATACTTATCCACAAATGCCCTTGATATGAATGAATGCGATGCACCAGTATCGAAAAGTATAAGTGCGGGGTGAGTGTTGATTGGAAACTTACCAACCACAAGATCAGGCTCATCTAGGATCTCCTCCACATTCATGTGGTTCACCGTGGCCTTCTGGTTGTTGCCTGGCTTCAGTCCCTTCTTCTCCGGACAGTTGTCTACATAATGTCCCTTCTGGCCACACTTGAAGCATGTCACCTCACTCAGGTCCTTCTTCACAAAGCTGCGATCACGGTTGCGGTCATGTCCACTGTGTCCTCCAGAATGGTGAGTGTGTCCTCCCTTGTGGCTGTGGCGGTTGCTCTTGTGGCTATCATGGCGATGTCCATCGCCTCCATGGTTGTGGCGGTCATGGCTTCCATGGATCCCATGGTCACTCCCTCCATGCTTGGAGTACCCATCATAGGAAGTGCGAGACTTGTGGTGAGAACCAGAGTGGTGATTGCTGCTCTTTCTCTTGCGGTTTTCCACCTGCTTGTGCTTCCCTTCCAAGATCCTGGCCTTGTCCGTAAGCTCCTGGAAAGTGGGGCAATAAACCACCAGCAGCTGCACTGAAAGCTCATCACTGAGGCCATCCAGGAATCTCTTCCTCATTTTTGCATCAGTGTCAACATCCTCAGGTGCATAACGAGACAGGTTGTTGAACTCCTCAATATACTCAGCCACGGTGCGGTTGGTTTGGCGCAAGTTGCGAAATTCCTTTCTTTTCAGGCTCAGAACTCCTGAAGATACGTGGTTGGTCCTGAAACCTTCCTCAAACATTGCCCAAGTCACAGTGTCCAGAGGGTGGGTGATCTGAAAAGTGTCCCACCACGAAGCGGCTGGTCCCTCCAGTAGGTGAGCAGCAAACCTCACCTTCTCAGCATCTATGCACCCAATAGTTACTAGATCCTTGTTGACTGAATGCAACCAGTCGAGAGCAACCATCGGCTCCGTTGCAGTAGAGAACTTCGCTGGCCTTAGCCTCAGGAACCTAGTAAGTGCATCTCTTTGAGGCTGGTTGTTCCCATTGTTGTTGTTCTGAGCTTCCATGAACTGGGTCATAACTTGGGTCAGCTGTGCCCGGGCTGCCATGAGCTGCTCCAACTCAGTAGGTTGACGACGGGGAGGCATCTGCGGTTCAGCACAGGTAAGCTTAGAAAGAATCGATTACGAAAACAGGATTCTACCCATGCATTATAACCAAACAACAACAAAACAATCACAGACAATCTCAAGCAAGCAACACATCAGCAAACAAACGATCCAGCAACATCCCAGGGGTTATCCTAATAGTATATGTCTACTGAAATAGTTTTTAGAAGAGTTGGCAACAATTATCTACACAAAAGGTCAACAAAGCATTAAAAACAGGAATCTGCCAGAACAGTCCAGCAGTGTTCACGAATTTTATACCTGACTTAAACTCGTCACGAATTTTTGCTGATTTTTGTGTATACATTACAGAGAGTTTAGAACCAACCCTATTTTTTTCATATTTTTACCAGTTACCAATAAAATACGAAAATTCGTGCAGTACAGCTGTGTCAGCAGAAAACTGCAACAGGAAAACTCAGATATCAACCAAACTTGCCATTACTCTTCCATAAAATTCGTACAAATAATCCTAGGACATTGTAGCACACCTAGGAGCAACTAAACACTCTTAAACTAACAGAATTCAAGTTTTACATCGATCGAGACTAAACCTAACGAGTTACCTAACGAAGACTAGTTGGTGGGCATCTATCTACTTCATGAAGAGGTTGCGGTAGGTCCTCATACTCATGCGTTGGCGCTTCTGTCCACGAACCAACCATGGCGGCGGAGTATACACATCTCCTGAGTCATCACTTGAAATCTCAAACTCCACCTCTTCTGGATCCTCCTCTTCTTCTTCATTCTCTGCTGCGGCTGCAACAACTTCATCTCCTCCACCATCATCGTCTCCATCATCATCATCCTCGTCCTCATCATCATCATCGTTCCCACTGTCATCATCATTATCATTGTTGCCATCATCTCCATTGTTATCATCAGAGGGTGGATTCAGCTGTTCTTGGAGAGCGGCAGTCTGAGCTTCCATATCTTCAATAGTCTGGTCCCTTTCCTGGACGGTACCTTGCAGCTGTTGTATGGTATGATTGTTTTCCTGCACGGTCCCATTAAGTTGTGCTATGGTTGCATCCCTGCCTATCAGGGCATTCTTCAGAACATCCACAGATTCATGCAAGGTCTCTATCTCCTGTCCCTGGACCACCATACCATTGCTAGCAAAATCTGCTATCTCCTTTACCATCATCACTTTCTCAGCTAGAGCTCCATTCTCCCTTTCAATATCTTCTATGTGCCTCCGACGGGGCGGCATGTGGTTCCTGTCGCCTGGGGTACCCACAACGTTCCCATCCTCATCACGCCTTCCGTAGTCACGGTAGGGTGAGTCTTCTGGCAGCAGGTGTCGGACAAGATGGCACTGGCGTGACAGGGCTTCATGCAGGGCCAAGTTTATTCCAAGTCCCCAGTTGCAGTATGTCTTGGTGTAGATCAGATGCACAGGGTTTGGCAAGGCGACATCCCTGAAGATGAAAGTGGTGATCTCCCATGCATCCTCACCATATCCATAGGTGTACAACCTTCTTCCCTTGAACATGGGCAGTGGCAACCCCAATGACTGCGAGAGCTGTGCCAACTGTCTTGCAAAGGGCCTTGGTGACTCCATTGTCGCATACTCAGTCCTGACTTCTCCCATCTATCAATTAAAAGAGGAAAGTGTGAGAATAGCATATGGTAAGAATTTACGAGAGTGAAAGGCATAAGATGAAAGACAGAGTTAATATAAGCTTCAATAATTTTATGGCTTCCTAATCCAAACCTAGGTCACGATCCTACAGTCGACACACGGGCTCTGATCCCATCTTGTAACACTACGGTTCTAAAAATACCGTAGCTTCTATGTGACATGCCAATCCCTGTATCGGTTCATTGGCCCACAATAGAATAAGATGAATAACATAGCAAAATATCTGTGTATCATGAATAACGAAGATTCAAAGTATCATTATTACAATAAAAGCTTAGCTCAAGGCTAGCTCAAATTATTCAAGTAGCAGCATAAATATAGTAAATCCTCCATTCTTCAAATTTCCCACAAGTGAACAAGTGCCGAGTGGAGTACCGTGGCCTAAATCGATCACTCAGAATTGGAATATCCTACAACATGAAACGTAGCAGCCCCGAAGGGTCAATACATGGAATGTATGGCAAGTAGAGCTATTAAGGGAGACAATAAACCTAGCTTCTACATGATTATTTGGCAAGTGGAGCTGTGGCTAGCTGGCATTTTCAAACACCTTTGTCCTACTTTCATAATCAGTTTTTGATTTTCTTTGAAAAGATCCCAATTAAGTTAACCCATCAACATTAAAGTAATTATGAAATTAGAATGAGAGAGAAACATGCCATTGAATCAATATCAAGCAACTCAAATGTACATAACCGGGGACAGGGCTAATCGATTAGTTTATACACCCTGCAGGGGTTAGCACACTTTACCCATGTGACTTGGCCAGCCCAGCTCGTACCACCACTCTCATATTGGGTGATGATAGGGAGAAGTCCAAGAAGGGACCGTTCGGGAAGTAGCTCCTTAAACCCGACACGCACCGGTCCAACCTACCAAAATTCTACATCTCTGGATACGTGGGTTTGAGTTACCACAACCTACTGAGTCCAACCAACCGCCCATTCCATTATTGGCACATGGTTGTACACATAAGATACAAAATAAAGAAGCCAATCATTTTCTCTCGATACCTGGGTGCCTTTCCGCAATGATACCACCAAAAATTATCAATCCCATCACACCCAGGAGATTCGTTGATTAAGTTGTTTTTAGTTTTCACAAACCAACACATTTAGAAACAACTCCGGTGATGTAACCCAGCCCTCGATCAACATAGCATGGCTAAGCACATCTACCGACGGTGGTTTATCTACAGGAGAAGCCCTACCACATAATAGTACATAGCATAGCGATAGTAATATCCTACACATGCATCTACCAAATACACGACAATGCATTTAAAATAGTAGGACAACATTATGAACAAAGTAGCATCTACTTGCCTTGGCTGTAGCGGTCGAACGAACAATCCACACACGAGTAAGCGTTGCACTCGTCACAATCTACACGATACAATTGCAATCACATGAACAAACCATACACATTCATATGCAAATAATGGCAATGTAAGATGCATGCATGACAAGTTGAACATTTCTACAGTAGCATCACATATTCTTATTCAGTATCCCTACTGTATGCATGCATGGAAAATATTTTAGATGCATAGAAAACAAGGCATGCAATTTTAATTGCCCAACAATAGAGCTAGAAACTAAATAATTGGCCACTGCTAATATACTGTTTGTAAAATCTTAGAAAAATATCCACTGTGTAGGCATCCTAAAATAGAGTCAGTGCCAATTGGAATTACTCAAAAAGGTTTTATTTAAATTCCTGGGTAATTAAAATACTCTAGAAAGCCTTTAAATAGATTCTTCAAAACCAGTACTGTAAGCCTATCCTTTTAATTCAGTACAAGATTCCTCTTGTTCTACTGAATCCAGGGACATCTTATTTGCAATTTTTGGAGTTACAGATCTTTTTCTATGAATTTAATACTCTAAAAAAAGCATTAACTCATTTAATTAACTAAGACAAAACCTTGCTGTAAAAGTGTAAAACAACTGTACAGAAATATTCTACATGAGACACTTATTCTACGCATATTTTATTTGAAAATTTTGGCCCAGCATATCTAAAGATATGCATTTTTCAAGATTGTAACTAAATCTGCCAATTAAATTGATTTAAATTTAAACAGTCAACTTTGACTGTTGACTACGCCCACGTGGCGCGCTGACGTGGCGGCTGACTGGTCAACGGCCAGGGTTGAATTTTCCAAGGTCCATCTGGACCGTTGGATCGAGATCAAAGGGCAGGGGAGGCACGCGAGGAGGAGAGCTCACTGATAGCGTCGGGTGGCGTCGGGGGCGGCGGCTCCGGCGAGTCTTGGCGGTGGCTGGGCGGAATACGGGGTCGGTGGCATGGTGGCGGAGCTTCTCGTGGCGGCGGCGTCGGTCGGCGAGCACGGCGGCGAGCGCGGCAGCGGGCTGGAGCTCGGGCGGCGCGTCGGCGGCGTCGGGCGGCGTCGGGAGCCTGCGAGGCGAAGGGGCAGAGGGTCAGCGGTGGCCGACGGTGTCAGCGGCGTGGCGTGCGAGGCACGAGCGGCGGCGACTTACCGCGGCAATGGCGGCGGCGACTGCGGACTCTGGCGAGAAATCGCCGGAGATTGGAGGCGGTTTAGGGTTTGCGAGAGGGGGGAAAAGTGGCGGCAGGTGCGGCTTATGAAGGGCCGAGAATTGGGGAAGGGGGCGAGGCAGTTCGAGACCGAACCGGAGCGGAAACCGCGGCGGTGGTGCGGCCGTGTCCGCGGTGGACTTCGACGGGGGGATGACATGCGGGGCCCCCTGTCAGTGGCCCGGGGCTGGTGCGGCGGCGCTCAGCTATCGGCCGCGCGCGCTGCTATCTGCTTCCGTGCTGGCTGGCTACCGCGGCTGGGCCGGCTGGGCCGCAGCCCAGCTGGCTGGTTTCTCTTTTTTTTGATTCTTTTTTCTTTTATTCTTTTCTATTTTAGTAATCCTATTGTATCTTTTTCATATGAATTCCGATTGAGTTGAAATTTCTTCCTAATTTTTTCTAAAATTCAAAAAATCAGCATAGGATCCTTTTGTATCCTTTCCGCTAGTTTTCAAATAGGGGATTCACAAGTCCCTAGTATATTCCCTTATAGGTGCGTTTTGGTGATTCCAAATAGGTTTCAAAATAGTGTTTTGCAATTTAAATAATTCATGAATGCAAAATGTCATTGCAAGCGAATTGTTTTGTCAAAACCCTTTTTAAACTGAAATTTTGCAAGGATGAATATGATGCAATGACATGAATGTTATGCAGTACCAAATCTAAAATTTGGGATGTGATAAGGGGGGTGAATAGGCGATTAAAACTATTCCTAGAGTGGCTCAACAAAGGCGGAATAAACTAGCGTTTACTTTGTCAAGTACAAAACCTAGAACAACTAAGGTTCACCTATGTGCACCAACAACCTATGCTAAGCAATACAATCAACAATGTGATAGCAAGATATAGATTACTTCAAAAATGAAGGTTATCACAATGTAAAGTGTATACGTAAAGAGCTCGGGTATAGAGATAACCGAGGCACGCGGGGACGACGATATTTTACCGAGTTCCTCCCAACATGGAGTACGTATCGTTTGGAGAGGGGTGGTATCTAACCACCTACGCCACAAAAGTCCTCCCTTATTCTCCGGTGAATCTCACCCCAATGGGATCGATACACGCTTCCACTATCGGTGCACTTGTCGGTGGCAACCGGAACCTCTCACAAGGTTGGGGCACTACTCCACAACTCAATTGGAAGCTCCCAACAAACAAGCTTGGGGAATGCTCCACAACTTAATTGGAGGCCCCAAGTAATCCAAGAACCCGCAAAACCACCAGACCGTTTAGGGTTCCAAGAACCCAAGAGTAAAAAGCTTCTCACCTTTCACTCAAACGAATCCTCATCGAGAACTCAAAACAATGCACCAAATGCAATGGCAAGAACACAAGAAGTGTTCAAATCCTTCTCTCTCAAATTCCACAAAGCTATAAAAGCTTGTGGGAGAATAAGAGAGGAAGAACAATGGAGGAAATCCACAAAAGACTCCAAGATCTTGATCCCAAGATGTTCCCCTCACTTAGAGGAGAGATTGATTGGTGGAGTTGTAGATCTAGATCCCTTCTCTCTTTTCCCTTAAGAAGATGCAAGAATCATTGGAGGGATTGAGATATAGCAAGCTTCAAAAGGTCAACAATGGTGGGGGGAAAACTTGCAAGAGAGCTAAGGAGTCATTGGGGAAGAAGGGCCCCTTAAATAGGTCCCTAGAAATCCAACCGTTAGGCCCAGGAATCGCCCGGTCCGGAGTCTCCGTACTGGGACCGGAGTCTCTGGTGTACCCAGGACAAACGTGGACAATCTGGAGGACGTACTGGACGCGGTCCGGAGATAGACCGGAGATTTAGTCCGGAGTCTCCGGTCTTACAAAAACTGGTAGAAAGACCAATACGAAAAATGCCATAACTTTTGTATCCGGACTCCGATTTTGATGATTTTGGGCTCATTTTAAAGAGGACAATAAGCTATACAAGATCATGCAGAAAAACATAATATTCCTGCAAGGGATGATAGAACCAAATGACGAAAGGTTTAACCTCTCTCAAAAAGACAAACCAGTAAAACCTCCAACATCAAAAACGTAGTGGAGAATGCATATGAAATCCGTTTTCGATGAACTAGAGCTTGTCATGGAGATTAAAACAAGCTCTAAATCCTCACATGAGTAAGAACCAAATAATGGAAGGTTTTACCTATCTCTAAAAGACAAACCGGTAAAACCTCCAAGATCAAAAATGCAATATGATATAAAAGCAAAATTCGTTTTTGATGCACTAGAGATTGTTATGAATATTACCATAAGATCTAGAACCTCACATGGATCAGATCCAAATAACAACCAAGAAAGTATGATGCTAAGTATGCAAATGTTTGAGCTCTCTTCGAAAGATATGATCGAGTTACTCACTTGAGAGCCCCTCTTGATAGTACGGTTGTCTATCCTATAAACCGGTCTCCCCAACTAACACCACGAGACCGGTAAGAAAGAAACCCTATCAAGATCATACCTTTTCCTTGTGCATATTTCACTTGATCTTGCTATATACGATCTTGTCCTTCTCAAGATGGAACACCTTTCTTGATTTCTCTTGCACGCACTCGCTTGATGAAGACTTGTAAGTTGCTTCCTCATACGACATGGGGAAACCTTTACTTTGACCTTGTCTTCATCGATCCATGATCACCGAGGATGGCAAGTTTCAAGCATGAGATCTTCTAGATATTGCACATCTTTAGCTTGCACATCATTTCTTCTTTTCTTCATTATGTTGATGCCTTGAAGGTGCATCAGAGTTATTACTCCATCTTATTCTTCAAGACATACTTGCCATAGGTTTAACTCTCACATGACCAATCTGTGGATTACTCTTTGAACACCTTGGTCACCACTTGATCCTCTTCACTTTCTTCTTCTCCAAACCTTGAAGCCAACATATGGTTCAAGCATTGTCTATGGACAATTCCTACAAGTACAACTTGATACAAGCATTAGTCCATAGAGATTGTCATTAATTACCAAAACCACACATGGGGCCCACATGTTCTTTCAGCAGTGCTGAAACACTGGTATATAAACAAGTAGCAAGGATTGGCAAATCTTCAAATGGGCATTTGAGATCTGGTGGGGGATTGTTATAAATAATGGGCTAAATCATTAGACCCATGTGTGATTTCAGATTTTTCCTAAATCTCAAAGCCCATGTATGTGGAAGCCCATATGTGATTTGACCCAAGTTGGTGGCAGCTCACGTGTGTGTGTGGCAAGAGTAGTTGGAGCTAAAGTTTTGTCCCACATGAAAAGTTGAAGGAGAGTTGCACCACCTTATAAGGTGGAGTGTTGCACCATTTTGTAAGTGAGTGACAATAGAGAGCTACACGCGCGCTCCTCCGACGACGACGCCGCCGCTCGCACGCACGCTCGCCTCGTCACGACGCGCGAGCGCGCGCGCCGCGGGTTGCGGGAATCTCGCCGAGTCGAGCTTTATTTTGCTGCTCAGGAAGATGTGTGCGGTTAGACAGACGTGTCAACAGTTAGTGGATTCGTGTCGCTCCCGGATCGTGGGCTACCTATAACCGATCTGAGCATGCGCGAGGTGGGCTTGGTCCACTTTGTGTCCTGTACGGAATTTCCAAGCCGCTCTATATAAACGTCCGTGCGGCTTCCATGACGCACGACACCAAATCAATCTAGGGTTTTGCCATCTTCTCTGCTTACGCTGCCATCGTAGTCTACTCCATCCCGCTTGCCGGCATGCACTGGCGGTCGGGAGAGCATGTCTCCGGAACCACTCGCCTTTGTGATCCTGTACGGGAGAGGACGAATAAGGTTTTTGGGAAGCGCTCCAGGCGACTGCTCGAGTTTGTCATCACGGCGCGTCTTTTTGGTCGTCAAGCCGGACCTCATGCATGTCGTCTTCAACGGCGACTTCTTCAACAGACTGCACCAAACGTTGCACCTACAGTGACTTAATCGGCAACCGATTAGTACGTATACCGTCATCCGATCTGTTGCTTTACTATGGCTGTTAGTGCGTATGCTCTGTTACTGTTCATGTTGATCAATACATCTAGTATGTTAGAGGTTCACGTGATTGTAGTTATTGCTGTCATGATTTATATTCTGAAATTAATCGTGAAAATTATGCCTGAGAATCCAACAAAACCCAAAGCGTTTTTGATATAGTAGAAATATACGTACGACCCTAGATGCATCAATCCACCCCAACCACTAGGCTATGCCTCAGTCCACTAACTTCAAAATTAGAGGCCATAGATGGTTGGTTAGGCATTTAGATCCTAACTTGATGCAACTACTTTGGAGGGAGATATGACTCTAATGTTTCGGGTTTGTAGCCCCGAACACTTCGGGATTAGAACAAAGTATGAACGATTTAGGCGTTGAAGGTCATGAATGTTGTTTTTTATCAGGTCCCAATTTTCTTTGAAAATTGATGGGCTGAAATCATCCGGTTCCGGGCTGAAATTGCAGTCCATGCCGCAAAAGCCTTTTTAATTTCCTCCAGAGTGAATGGGGCGATGAGAGACATAGCATCAGAAGGGTTCAGCGATGAGTTTGTTGCTAGAGCCTTGCTATCGAAGGAGAAATAGGAAGTCTTGGGAGTACCGACCAGATGTTTGAAAAAATTACGAAGAACAGCCTGCATAGCATTAGGCTGGTCCTAATGCTAGTATCATAAGGTGTATCATGCATGTCAATTTGGCAAAAATCTGATGTGACATCACAATTAATGAAGAGAGAGGTGGTTAGAGTATTAGGCTGGTCATAGTGGGGAGTAACTTAGAGTAGTAACATATACAGTATATGTTACTAGTCTAAGTTACTACCTCCGTAGTGCAAAATAACATAGGTGTGATATCATGCAAAGCATCATTTATTACAATATAGACTCGTTTTTTCTAGAAATATGTGATGTTATGGTAACATAGCTAGTTACCACAAGCCTCTCTCTCATCATTTAATTGCATGCCATGTCATCTAAATGCTTAGTTGGCAATACATGTAGGACTATGTTACTACCCAAGTTACTTTCACTATGACTAGCCTTATAGGTAGATATCGTATCATAGCACGTAAAACTAGAAATTATAAAATCTTGTATACATATTTTACATACAGTAGAGATTTTACAAATCAATAAATATAACACTACTATGATACTACTATATGATACAATACGAGATATGCATGATACTAGTATTATGATATGCTCACTATGACCAGTTTTATGGGATGAGACGGCTACCCCATCCGTGTCAATACATTTAATTTGGTTCCTCTGCAGTCTAACCGTGGCCGAAAGGTGGAAGTACAAAGAGTTTTCGTCCCCTAAAACGCAGTCCTTAATTTCTTCATGTTGCCGCCAATATTTCTCCTTAATTTTATTCAACTCGTGGAGAGGCTTTTTAACTAGGAAACGCAGTCTAAATACTAGGTGAGATAGAGGGCAAAGTTCTTCTACTAGTTTGTCTAGCACTTTGATTACCGTGTCACAATTTCTTGCAAGAAAAGGTTTTTTTTTTAACAGATTTTTGCTTCTTTGTTCCAGATTTTTGCTGCAGCTCTAATGCGCTTAAGACGAAGGCTCAACCTGCCCGATGAACCAAGGCTGTCGTGAGCGTGGCCAAGGCTAAGCCAGATTCTTTGAACAATATCTTTAAAGGCAGGTAGAAAAAGAATGTGATTGTTTAACCGGAAAACCAAAGGGCAAGAAACGTTTGATGCAACAGAGAGGCAAAGAGGGACATGGTTAGAGACCGACATGGTTCGGAGCCTAGCGATGTGTTCGGAAAAACCAAGTCCCACTCAATGGAGACGAAAGGTGGGTACAAACCGATTATTCGACCAGGTAAAAAGTCTATCCAGAAGAGGGATTTCAATCAAACTCAGACAGTCAATCTGATTAAATCTATCGGCTTCGGCGCCACGTTAAAGTTAGAGTAAGATCAGACCGGAAATCCTAAAAAAAGGCCGACATTTAAAAAATTCCGTACGATGTGTCATTGTCACGACAAGTGACGTCTTCTCATTCACGCGGTCCTTTTAATAAGGCTCTGCAATGCTTACCAAGTATCGCAATCAGAATAAATGGATTAGAATGAGAGTGAGGGAGAAATAGGGAAGCGAGCATACAAATTTTCCCTTATATTTTTTCAAACCTAATGTTTAAAATGAACTTTTTTAAAAACGTTTATCTAAATTACGAACCGTTTTCACTTTTGAGCTCCTCGTGCCGAGAGCTCTAAAACTAGATCTTATGTTGATAGGTTTTGAACAACTTTTTTTTTACTTTCAAAATCGTTGCGCCTGTATTTTGGATTACTTCAATTATGTACTTTTGTACTTACAGGTTCTTAGTGTATTTTGTACTTGGGTTGCTACACACTTGTACTTTCGCGTACTTTGACAGTCAGTACACTTGTACTTTTCTGTACTTTGGCTCTCAGTTGCACTTTCATACTTCGGTTGTGAATAAACTTATACTTTTCGTATACTTTTGCTATGAGTAAACTTGTACTTTTCTGTACTTTAACTTTTAGTATAGTTGTACTTTCGTACTTTAGCTGTCAGTAAACATATACTTTTCCTGTACTTTTGATGTGAGTAAAGTTGTATTTTTTGTACTTTGGCTCAAAGTACAGTTATACTTTCGTACTTCGGCTGTGAATAAACTTATACCTTTGCGTACTTTGGTTACAGTACACGTGTACTTGCACTCGGGTTCAATCCAAGATTATATACGAGAAAAAACTTTCTCTTATACGTGACACGTGGCGTTTTCTAGGAGCATACGCGCGAAGGTCTCCTTTTTCTAGTGATACTCCGATAGAGGGAGATAAGATCATGTTAAAACCTCCAAAGATCAATCACGGCCTAGAGACGGACGGCCCAATAGAGATTAGCTCATCTAAGAAAGCTTATTTCGGATCATTCTCGCAAGGCCCATAGACGTTAATGATATTGAAATTGTGCTCTGAAACCCTAGACTGGAAAATATATGTCAAGGAGAAATTCCTAGGTACAGAGGAAGAGTAGTGAAATAGGTTATTATTCCAAGCAGTGAAAATCCCTCCCATAGCGTCGATAGAGGAAACCAAGCTAAACGACCTAGTAGAAGGAGGCGGGAACGAAGAAGCTTTGAAAGAGCTAACAAAATGATGTTTAGATTCCTGAAAGCATACGATGTCAAGGGGGGAAATAGATAATGCAGCCTTTGTGAAAGTTACGATCAGGTAGTATTTGGGACTACTCGGATAGATCCCCGCGAGCACGATCTTTTTCAATAAAATCATCGCGCGAGTTGATTCTCTCGATCAAATATAACGCACTTCGCGGTGCCGGCATACAAGAGTCCGTATAGGAAACAATACATGAATACCGACCTAACACTAGTCGTACACAACTATGATTATATTGTATGTCTAACACCCTCCCTTAATCATAACATTCTCAAGTTGAGATTACGCTTAAAATTTTCAAAGCTACGAACAGGAAGAGGTTTTGTAAACCCATCAGCAACTTGATTCTTTGAAGGATAAACCGAATTTCCAACTGCTTATTCATCACCTTCTCTCTGACAAAATGAAAATCAATTTCAATATGCTTAGCTCTTGCATGGAATACAGGATTGGCTGATAGATATGTGGCATCCAGATTATCGCACCATAGACAGGGAGGCTGTTTCTTCAAGTAAGAATTGAACCCAAATCACCTCTGTTGTGGCATTAGCCACAGATTTATACTCTGCCTCTGTACTGGATCTAGACATTGTGGCTTGTTTCTTTGCACTCCAAGAAATCAAATTAGAGCCAAGAAAGACTGCAAAGCCTCCAGTAGAGCGACGATCATCCACACACCCCGCCCAGTCAGCATCAGAAAATGCACCGACTTGTGTAGAATGTGATCTTGTAAACGTGAGTCCAACACCAATGGTATGCTTGACATACCTCATAATACGTTTTGCAGCAGTCCAATACATAGTAGTAGGAGCATGTAAAAACTGACAAATTTTATTGACTGCAAAAGCAATATCAGGCCTGGTGAGAGTGAGATACTGAAGAGCACCTACCATACTTCTATATTTTGTACTATCTTCAGGACCCAGCAAATCTCCTTCATGTGCTGAAATTTTTTCTGATGATGACAACGGTGTTGGCGAGCCTTTGCAATCTGTCATGCCAACTCGAGCAAGGACATCTTGTGCATACTTTGTTTGACTTAGCACCAATCCATTATTAACCTTCTGAACTTCAATTCCCAGAAAGTAGTGAAGATCACCAAGATCCTTCAGCGCAAACTCCTTACTCAAATCCTTGAGAAGTGCATCTGTTACAGCTTGTGAGGAGCTGGCAACTATGATATCATCCACATATATAAGCATAAAGATAGTAACATTGGACTTGCGATACATCAATAGTGATGTATCAGATTTTGAAGCAACAAAGCCAAAGGAAATCAACTGAGTGCTCAACCGAGAATACCATGCTCGAGGTGCTTGTTTTAGTCCATATATGGCCTTATTAAGTTTGCAAACATAATTTGGCTTGTGTTTGTTTACATACTCAGGTGGTTGTCTCATGTAGACCTCCTCTTCCAGAACACCATGTAAGAACGCATTCTTGACATCCAACTGTCGCAAACTTCATCCCCTAAAAACTGCAACTGATAGGACTAACCGAACAGTAGCAATTTTAACTACTGGACTAAAGGTATCCTCATAATCTATACCAAAGCGCTGCTTAAAACCTTTGGCTACCAGTCTGGCCTTATATCTATCAATAGAGCCATCTGAATTTTTTTTATTTTGTAAATCCAACGACAATCAATGACATTGGTGCCTCTTCGTGGTGAATCCAAATGCCAAATACGATTCTTCAAAAGTGCTTCATATTCTACATCCATAGCCTTTTTCCAATTTAAATCACTGAGAGCATCACCAAGATTAGTTGGTTCATCCGTGGACGCGGAAAGGCACCAGCGAACTGTCCCATATTTATATTCTCTTGCTTTGACAATACCTTTGGACGCACATGTACCTGGGCGATTTTGCACATTTGTTGGTTGTTGCATAGGAGAGCTCACGTGCAGCTGTGGTGTAGAGGATCTACCATCCTGATCGGGCCATACTACGCGTCCCTTGGGGAATATTTTTCCAAAATCCCCCGATCCTCCTGCTGACACGTGTCCACCCAAATCTCATTTTTACTACACTCAGACCAGTTTTTGCTACATAATGCCCCGCTTTTGCTACACTGTAGCAGAAAACGGTTCGTCATAGAAATAGAAAAACAGACTAACCTGGCCGGAAAGTTCGCCGGAGACCTCGCCGGCGACCTTGTAGCAAAAAAAATACTAATGTAGCAAAACCGACTTCGCCAGAGATTCACCGAAAACTTTCGCCCCAGACCTCGCTGAATACCGAGTAGCAAAACAATTGCTCTTTTGTAGCAAAATCAGAAAACAGATGTAGCAAGATGATTATGCTAATGTAGCAAAAAACCTGACTTCACCGGAGATATCATCAGAGCAAAAACTTGTAGCAAAAAAATATGTCATTGTAGCAGCACCGCTCGCCGCAGGTAGCAACATCGGAAGTCGTATGTAGCAGGTCTGGTCGCCATGTGTAGCAGGTTCGCTTGCTGCAGGTATCAGCGTTGCTCACCAGAGACCTCGATGGAGATCTCGCCGGAGTACGCCACGAAGCTGGTAGCAGCATTGTATGCCTATGATAGCAAAATCATGAAACGTGTGTCGCAAAAAATCACAAGTCGTTCATGGACGACGCCATGGGAGGGGACGGAGCAGCAAGGTAGCTGAGCAGCAAGGGCGGCGACGGTCCCGCGGTGCAAGGCAGTGGCGAGCGGCGCCCAACCTCGCCCTCCCCTGGCTACTGCCTGCTGCGGAGCTCCCTGAGGACGAGTCCCCATGGCGAGGGTGGGGCAGGGGCACGGCCGAGGCTGCGCGCACGGGACAAAGCTGCGGCGGCTACGAAGGCGCTCGCGCACGTCACGGGCGGTGACTGCGCGACGCAACGGAGGCGCGCGCTGCAGGACGAGCGGGGCGCGGCGCTGCGCAGCGGTGGCGGACACGCGCGAAGCCTGGCAGCGAAGCGCTGGTGCTCGCTTAAGTCTGAGAAAGAAGATAAGGAAGCAGAGAAATAAATGTAGGTGGACCATACCAGGCGTGCGAGAGCGACGACCCGGGGATGCGATACTCCAGGGGAACGGTATCATTTTCCCGGTGGCAGCTGTGGAAGATTCGCCTCCACTAGGATCTGGAGTGGGCACATACGACTCGGTGGCCCCCTGTGTGTCCTATTGCAAGGCTCTAATTGGTCCGCTATTTTGTTTGCGCGCAGAAGATCCTTCGCTGGTCCCGGCAGGTGACCATGTGCGTGTAGTGCGCGACGTACGGGACGCGCTGGGCGTCTGCGCATCGCGGGCGTGTGACCCGTCCACCGTATCACACGCGCTGACGCGGGACTGGACTGGCGTATGATCCGACGCAGTTTGGTTGCCCGATCCCGAGGAAAATTGCAGCATATATAGAATCTGCTCCGTATCCTGTGTCGTTTTGAGTAGAGTTTTCACCATGTTCTAGTATTCAGTGTCCAGTACCCTGTGAAACACCACAAACAGGTCTAGAGATAGGATTAGTAGAGACATTAGTCATATTTGGATCATCATATAATCTTCCCCATGTTCAAAATTACGTAGTGTTGGAGGAAGCAAAAGGATTTCTTTGCGAAGAAGCGCCCTAGCATTAGGATGAAGCGATTTGAAAGGAAAAACAGCCTTGTCAAATACTACGTCACGAGAGATATAGGCACGCCCGGACGAAACCTAAGGCATTTGACCCTCTTGTGACGAGGACTATAGCCTAGAAAAACACATTGTGTGGAGCGAAAGACTAATTTGCGTTTATTGTACGGGCAAAGATTAGGCCAACACGCACATTTAAAAACGCGTAAGGAGGAGTAATCTGGTTTAGTGTGAAGAAGGCGATGCACAGGGGTGTCATTATTTATAGTTCGGCTAGGGAGCATATTAATAAGATAGGTAGCAGTCAAAAAAGCCTCATCCCAAAATTTAAAAGGCATATGAGCATTGGTAAAGAGAGCCAATCCTACCTCAACAATATGATGGTGTTTGCGCTCGGCGGAGCCATTTTGCTGATGCGCATGAGGGCAAGAGACATGATATGATATGCCCTGCTTTTGGAAAAAAAATGTTAAGTTTAACATATTCACCTCCCAAATCCGATTGAACAGTCAGAATTTTCTTGTCAAGTTTACGCTCAACAAGTGTTTGAAAATTAATAAAGTCATTGAACACATCAGATTTTTTTTTGAGAAGATAGATCCAAGTAAATTTACTATAGTCATTAATAAAGCTTACATAGTAGTCATGGCGACCAACATAAGTAGTAGCAGGACCCCATACATTAGAAAATACTAATTATAAAGGGGCTATGGATACACTGATGGACACAGGGTAGGGAGGTTGATGACTTTTATCCTGCTGACATGAATCACATACTAACTCTAGAATAGGATCCCTAACACATGGAAGTTTATTTTTGCTAATTATTTGGCTAACAATGGTATATGACGGATGACCAAGACGAGTGTGCCACTTCGCTTGAGAGGGCTTGGTGGCAATAAAAGCATGCTTCTAAGGCTGGGGCGATGAAACCACGGATGATATAAGAGGATAAAGACCGCCAACACATCTCCCTCTATGAATTATTTTCCGTGTGGCCTGATCGTTAATCAAAAAAGAGAAGGGATGAAACTCTATGAAAACATTATTGCATATGTAAAGCGATGAACAGAGAGAAGATTTTTAGAGGCAATGGGTACATGAAGGATATTACGAAGATGAAAATTCTAACATGGTTTCGAATTATTGAATGACCAATATGAGTAATATCCATACCTTGCCCACTGGCGGTGTTAACCTTGTCATAACCCTCGTAGTTGTCACGCATGGTCAAATTGTTGAGTTCACTGGTAAGATGATGTGTGGCGCCGGTGTCTGGATACCAATTTGTGTCGATGCCATAGGAGGCCGCATTAACCTCCTTGTCCTCATATGGTTCAAAATCCTCATCAAAGCGACGCCAACAATCCTTGGCAGGATGCCCATCTTTGTAGCAAATTTGGCATGTCACGTCTACCCATGGTGTGGTGCGACGTCGACCACGTACGCGCCCACGCCCTCCTCCTGGTGACGCATGGACGCCACCACGTCCTTGGTGAAAAGAGCGGTCATCATGGCGATCTTCACGCCTCTCATCATGGCGATCGCCGTTATCACCACAGTCAGCACGTGGTTTATTGTTGTAGCGCCTACGTCGTTGGTGCAGGGCGGTGTTGGCGGATGTCTCAAAGTCAGCGCCGGTGGAGGTATGTAACATCTCTTGACGCTGGTCATGAGCTTGGAGCATTGCATAGAGAGAGGCCATTGAAATAGGAGGAAGACCAGGGAGTCCAAGCGCAGCGACAACGGAGTCATAGTCTCCACCGAGACCAGCCAGAATAAAGGACACATGTTCCCGTGTGGTGATGGTCATCCCTGCAGCAGCAAGCTCGTCAACAATGCCTTGCATCTTGGTGAGGAACGCCGGCGTTGACATCTGAAGTTTCTTTGTGTTTGCCAGGGCAATGCGAAGATTGGTAATCTTGGTTTCGCTCTGCGAGGCAAACATCTCCTCGATGGCCTTCTAGACTCCGGAGGAGTGCTCAAACCATTGTACGTGAGGGAGAACCTCAGAGGAGAGCGATTGGAAAAGGTAGCTGAATACAATCTGATCCAGGGAGATCTAGGCGTCATACGCGGGGTTGGGGACAGTCTTTGACGTCTTCTCGACAGCCTTGTCCGCTCGTTCAATTTATAGCACTTCAGGCGGCGCGGCATCAGTGCCATCAAGGAGCCCGAGAAGGCGAGCGTCGAGGATGGGAGGAGAACTTGAGCTCGCCACCTGGTGTAGTTGGTGCGCGTCAATTTGTCGGAGGGAGGCGCACCTTGGTCGATGATGACGGGAGCGGAGGAAGACGTCGCCATGGGATCCGCAAGGATCAGCGATGGGGATGGCGATAATTTGGCGATCAAGCTATCGGCAGAAGAGGCCGACCTGATACCATGTGAAAGTTATGATCAGGTAGTATTTTGGGACTACTCGGATAGATCCCGGGTTGATTCTGACGAGGTTTAATCTCGTCAATGCCCATTGTTATGGACTTGGGTTTTGGAGAAGATGGGGATGCTGGAGATCGCAGAACGGTTAGCAAACAAGCAACACGGGGACACAAGGTTTACCCAGGTTCAGGCCCCTGAGGGAAAACCCTGCTCCTGCTTGTCTGCTCTTGATTACGGCGGAACCGAAGGTTACAGGGGTGCGCAGATGCAATCTGGCGTGGAGGTGTATATGCGAAGTATGAAGTCAGCCCTCTAGGTCGTGTCCTCCTAGCCTTTATATGGAGTTAGGCAGGTCCCAGGCACAAACCGTGTCGGTTACAGGTTTTAGGGTTTACCCCTTTGAATTTTTCTATCTACTCTAGTCTTGCTCTCCAAGGATCCGAAGGCGTCATGGGCCTTGGCCACCCGAAAGTCTTCATGGACCGGCGTATATCTACCGTGGGCCTTCCTTGGGCTGGACCAGGTATGCTGAGGTCGTGTACCCGTGGGGTATAACCATGTCAGTAGCCCCCGAGTGATCAGTCGAATCATAGATTCGGCTGAGGACTCTTAAATCCTTCGGGTGCAACTCTGTCTTTCAAGAGAATGTGTAGGGATTGTTGATGCGTGTGCCTGACTCTCCCGACGGATCAGGGTCAGTTAACTGTCTTAGGACAAAACAACACGATCTTCTTCAGGTTCGAGTCTCTCGACTCGAACCCGGAACATATGCTGGCGTAATTCGACTCAAGCCGCAGAGGTCTTACAGGAGTGGAATTCCAGTGAATTTAAATGATGTACCCAACGTGTCCGTCGGGATTTTTCATCGCGCCTGTTGGCACGAATTCTTACTAGCAGAGCGCAGTCAGGTGCGTTACCAGGCCATCAGATGATATCTGTAGGTCTTAACTTTGTGTCATAGACACAGTATCCGAATGTTTATCACCGCGGAGGTGTTTCGGGTGGCCAAGGAGGATGTTGCTCACTTAGCGTTATATGGGGCAGAGTTGCCGAAAAATTTTGCATGCTGATCCGAAGGATCGCAGTCGAATAATTCATAGGGTGCGCGACCAGCGCTCCCTATGGGAGTAGCCCCCGAGTGTTTGTTCGAGTCGTAGACTCGAGCAGAGACTTTAATTTAGCCGTTGTTCATCTTCAGGCCCGTAGGACACAAATTTTTTGGATGCTTGAATCCATGCTCCCTATGGGAGTAGCCCCCGAGTCCATAGTGGAGTCGCAGACTCGACGTAGGACTCGAAGAAGTAGTTCAGTGTTGTAGTTTTGTTCATTTTCGGGTGTGCGGCCAGCGCTCCTAATAGGAGTAGCCCCTGAGTAGTTGGTTGAATCGTAGATTCGAGTGAGTACTCTTAGCTTTGGAGCCGAAGAATTGTGGCTTTTGATAGTATAGCTTTTGATGACGTCAGTGCTGACGATCGGTGACCTCAAGCGTCTGCTGTGCCAGAGATGACTTGACTGGACGAACATGGGTCCCACCTTCTGACCTTGAATTGACCGGTCACGTGCGGCGTGGAGATAATTACGGCGTCGCCTCGATTTTCTGCGCGTAGTGGACGGCTTGTTAGCGATGGTTTGTTGCGATGCTGACACGTGTATGGTCAGATCTTGCCGTTGGCGTTAGGTCATCTTGATGGACAGTTATCGTGCGTCGTCTTTGTCCTTATAATCATTAGGGAAAAACTTAGTCTGTTTTCACCGCAGCCATTCTTGTTTCACTGCTCCGTTGTTCTCTGAGATTTCTTGCTGCGTGCTGGAATATCCTCGGACATTTCCTTCTTAATCCTACGTTCTTGCCGCCGGCGTCTCCGCACCGCAATGGGGAAGCCGAAGAAGTCTTCTTCTGTGGTTGGTACCAGTGCTGCTGGAGGCAAGAAGAGTGCTACTGCTACTCGTGTCACCGATGGTGGCTGGCGGCGATCGGAGACGCGGGAGAGTGATCTCCGCAAGCTTCGTGAGCGGGGCTTGATCCCGCGAGATAGGGAGGCCGTCAAGCTCCCATGCAACGAGGTAATCCCCCGTCCCCCTGCTGGGTTTCGGGTTATGTTCCTTGCTTTCGTTCTTCGGGGCTTTTCCTTCCTAGTCCACGACTTCCTTCGTGGACTGTTTTTTCTTTACAGCGTCCAACTGCATCATCTTTCCCCCAATTCTCTTCTTCACATTACTTGCTTTATCACTTTCTGCGAGTGCTGTCTTGGTATCGAGCCGCACTTTGGCCTCTTCCGGAAACTCTATTCCGTGAAGAGGCAATCTGGTTCGGATGGTGTTTATCCCATTGGGGGCTGCATCATCTCCCTTAAACCCAATCTGCTTTTCTTCTCTTTTTCCATGTCCGAATCTGTCCAGTACTGGCAAAGGCGATGGTTTTACATCCGCGACTCCATGGTGGCTGGGCAAGATTTTGGTCTTGTTCCTTTCGACCCCTCCAAAAGATCGAGCCGAAGAGGTCCTGGAAGAACCAGATCTTGGATGGCGAGGTAGCGGAGATAGAGTCTCTCTATCGTTGGGTGGAGGATCTCCAGCTGATTCCTGATAAGGAGGTGAACGGTGTGGATATCATCCGCACCTTCCTCAAACGTCGGGTGCAACCGCTCCAGGCTAGGGCACACCCGATGTTCCTTTATGCTGGTCGTCGTGACCCGACGAGGGTTTCGGCTGAAGAATTCTCCAGGGGAGATCTCGACGGTGTCCTTCGCCCGCTGCTGAAGTTCAAGGCTGGAGAGGATATCCCGGGGAAGTCGTTGACTTCTCCGTTCTCTGCTTCGCGTCCTATTCCACAGGTGTAGATTTGGGACGTGCGCGTAGCGCTATTTTCGGCTGCAGTGTACTTGAATTTGTTTGTTAACAAATTTTCTTCTTTTGTTCAGGAGTTCAAGGTGCCGGGCATGTCGCCACCGCTTCCCGAATTGTTTACGGCTGCACCGGACAATGAAGTGGTGGATTCCATGTCCGAGCTGCCATCGGCGCGGTCTCCGACTGAAGAGGCCAATGAGTCGAGCGAGGACCACACTCGCAAGCGCACACGGAGCTCCAGCGAGTCTTCGGATGCCTCGACTCCGCTGACTCCTAGGAATCCGCTGTGGCTTGAACGTCACAGTGATGGGCATGGAGGCTCTTCCTCTCTGATACCTGCCATTCCCGTGCGGGCTGTGGCACCGCACCCGCCGGCGGAGCGGAAGAAGTAAGAAAAGAAGGAAGAGAAGAAGGAGGAGAAGAAGGTCCTCAGGACCCCTCCCGTCTTTGACTTGAGCGACCTTGACTCATAAGTTTTTCTTAGTCCTGTATTGCCTTTTCTTGCATGTTTACTTTGTTCGTGTGCTAACTTGTCCTGGTGCAGCTATTCTTCTAACGACTCCTCCAGTGATGGTGCTCGGGAGATGATGGGGGAGTCGAAGGTCGTGCTTCCTCATCCTCAGACGGTGGCCACCTCTGAAGGCGCTGCTCCAGATCCTTCTCCGCAGGAGGTTCGGGTGGTTGCGCCTCAGAAGGCTGCAAGCGGACCTTCAGAGTTGCCGTCGAATCATGTAAGTATTCTGCTTTCTGCCATGGGGGGAGCCCCCGAGCCTTTTTCGAATGATCTGTTTCTCTTCCCCACCTCGGGGGGATCCCCCGGGCATCTGTAGGGTAGTTTGTTGCTTGTTTTTCGTATCTCGGGGGGAGCCCCCGAGCATTTTTCCTATGCATGAGTTGCTTCTGCTCATTCTTTTTGGGCGTAGCCCCCGAGCTCTTCTTTGACTGGTGGTTCTTGTTTGTAGCCTTTTGTGCAGGGTGCCAACCAACTGGTGCATCAGCACCTGGCGTTGGAGGCCAGCCTCAAACAACTTCAAGGTATTGTTATGCCTTGGTCTTTTGTTTCTTCTTGCATTTTGTCCTTCGATCCGACATTTGTATTGCTTGCCGCAGTGGATCATAATGCCTCTCTTTGTGAGATTGATGCTCTCAAAAAGAGCCTTGGTCAAGCGGAGAAAAAGGCTGAGGTCGCCGTTGGTGCAAGGGAGCGCCTCGAGCTGGAGTTGGCCAACGCGGCTGAGGCGAAGGAGCGCCTGCAGCAGGAGGCTACCAACCGCGAGTTGCAGCTCGCCACGGCCACGGCTTCGCGCGAGAGAGAAGTGGCCGGCAAGCTTATGGCGGCTGCCAAGGCTGTTTCGGGTGAGCATATCTGCCTTCTTCTTTTGGATGTTCTAGTCTTTCTTTTGCAGTGCTTTTATTCATTCTGCTTCCTTTGTTTTCTTTAGATGTCGCGGGCATTGAGTTTGATCGTGGTGCTCTGGAGCACGGGAGTGCTCTGGATGATGCTACTGTAGCGGTCGAAGATCGCTACAGCACCGTAGTCAACTCGCTTGCCAAGGCCAAGGAGGTCCTTGGGCGCTTCTACAAGGAGCTTGTCCCCAAGGGCGTGGCCCTCGGAGATGTTGATACCCTGGCGGAGGTGCTGTCAGCCGAAGCACCTGCGGCGTACAAGCGCAAGCAGAAGGGCATCGGCGCATCCGTCGGGCTGGCAATGGCCTTGGCGGCTGGAGCGGAGCTGGACCTTCCCCAGGTCACTTCCCGGATGCCGACGACTGCTGATGGATCCGAGGTAGCCTTCGGTACTGTAAGCGTTATGGGCCGAAGCTGATTGATCTGCTAGCCGAGTACGCGCTAAGGCAGTAGGGGGAAGCCAAGGCGAGGCAATCCGTCTCTCAGGCTACTCAGGGTGCAGCTTTGTAGGCGCTGTAGTTATAGGATAGTTGTAGCTTCTTTTGTTGTAATTATTTGATGAACAATCATGGTGCCACGTAGTGGCTTTTGCTCCATTTAATGAATTTGTTGAGTTCTGTGATCCTTCATCTGCGTGTTCATGTCTTTGCCTTTCTATTGATCTTGGGCCCTTCGGGTGCTGATCCCGTTGACACCTCGCCTGCAGCGCGGCTGTGGCCATCCTTGGATGATGCATCGCAGCTTGCGCTTCTTCGAGACCGTGTTCGTAGTCTCGAGAAAGAGTTGCTTGGGGTGCGTGGCCATGCTGACGTTTGGAAATCCAAGGCGGATCGAGGTGCTGCCAGAGAGGATTACCTAATGGCGGAGTTGCTTCGATTGTCCGAGCAGCTTCAGTGTGAGTTTTTCGAGCTGTTGCCCATTTCTTCGGATGCGCCTGCTGGCCTTGCATCTTACTTTTTTGCAAGTATTGCAGGTGCTAACCTTGCTCCAAGGGAGGAGAAGGAGCGTGTTGCTGTTCGGGTCAATTGCTTGACTCAACAGGACATGGAAGCCGGCGGGTTCTTCTGGATGGATCGTGACCGTGCTATGGTCCTTGCGACGGTGCAAGATCGCGTTCACCAAGTATCGCGGGTGCTTCGTTAGGTGAAGACTTCACTCGCTTCGGTTCTGCATGTGATGTTTCCGTTGGATGATGCACCGTCGACTCTCTCTGGTCTACTGTCGAAGTTTCGGAACGTGCATCATGTCAAGGAATTGGTGCGGCATCAGCTCGTCGCAGGTGTAAAGGCTGTGCTCTCCCTTGTGCGGTTGCACCGTCCTAACGTAGATCTGTCCGCTGTAGCAGCTGGGCCACCCCTTCGGCCAGATGGTGGTGAGTGGGATATGCGTCTGCATTACGCGGTTGTAAGGCAGTATGCCGAGGAGATCGTAGATCTGTTTGAGCAGCGTGCTCAGGTTATTCTTCAGAGTAGGTAGTACCTGTAAAAAAAGATAGATGTAAAATTTGTATATATTTGACTAGGCGTGTTTTGCCCTTTGTTATAAAGGTTTGGTTGTTGTGCTAGCACGTAATGCTTTGTTCGTATGCGTGCCCTTTTCGTCAGCCTGGCGTGGTCAGCTACTCAGGTGTACACGTGTTATCCTCAGTCGACGAAGTCGTGAGGTGGGGGGAGCCCCCGAGTGCGTTTGTAGCATGGAGTAAAAATGCGAGTAGTAAACAAAATTTTGGGGCAAGACACTTAGCTTTATTCATATCGTAATGGAGGAGGTACATTGTTCGGCTGGGTAGCCTTGGCTGAATAGCCTTATTGAAAGTAAAGAGGGAGGTAGCCAAGGGTAGAATCGTCGCAGTTGTGCGACGTTCCATGGGTTGGAGTATGTGACTCCAGACTCCACGTGCTTGAGGCGATAGGTGCCACCTGGGATGACCTCGGTGACGATGTAGGGTCCTTCCCATGGCGACTCGAATTTCTTTGGTCGCTCTTGCTTGAGTCGCAAGACTAGGTCTCCTTCGATGAAGGACCTTGGGCGCAGCCGTCGGCTGTGGTAGTTGCGGAGATTCTGCTGATACACCGCTGATCGAGATGCTGCTATGTCTCGCGCTTCGTCGAGTGTGTCGACGACGTCTTCGAGTGCAGCCGTGGATTCGGCTTCGCTATAAGCGACGACCCGAGGGGCCTGGTGGCGTACTTCGGCTGGTAGCACGGCTTCGGCTCCGTGCACCATGAAGAACGACGTGTAGCCGGTGGAGCTGTTTGACGTGGTATGCAGGCTCCATAGGACAGAGGGTAGCTCTTTTGTCCAGGCTCCAGCGAGTCGCTCGAGTGGACTCATGAGGCGCTTCTTGATGCCGGCGCCAATTAGGCCGTTGGCCTTCTCCACCTGCCCGTTTGTTTGCGGGTGCGCCACTGAGGCATATGTGATGTTGATTCCGAGGCCTTCGCAGAAGTCCTGGAATTCTTTGGAGATGAAGTTCGATCCATTGTCGGTGATGATGCTATGCGGCACGCCGAACCTGTAGACAATGGATTCAAAGAACTTGACGGCAGTTTTGCCCTTTTGGTTAGTGACCGGTATGGCCTCAATCCACTTGGTGAATTTGTCAACTGCGACCAGGAGGTAGACGTGTCCTCCTTTCGAGGACCTGAGCAGCTTGTCGATCATGTCGAGGCCCCATTGGGCGAAAGGCCAGGCTAAAGGTATGGGCCTGAGCTCTGACCCGGGTGCGTGCGGTTTGTCGGCGAACCTTTGGCACCCGTTGCATCTTCAGACGATGTCGTTGGCATCGGTCATGGCCGTTGGCCAGTAGAATCCAGCTCGGAGAGCTTTGGCGACAAGGGAGAGGTTGCCTGCATGATGGCCGCAGATGCCCTCGTGGATGTCTTGGAGGATGGTTTTTCCGTCGCCGATGGTGATGCACCTTTGTAGTACACCCGAAATGCTGCGCTTGTACAGCTCGCCATTGATGATGGTGAAGGCTTTGGACCGGCGAGATATGCGCCGGGCATCCGTCGGGCTATCAGGTAGTTCTCCGTCTATCAAGTACTGGAGGTATGGTCGCGTCCAAGTTTCTTCGACTACCATGACCTGCATTAGGTTGACCACGATGACCTTTGTGTCCAGTTTTTCGGGTCCTTCATGACCTTCGGGTAGCATGGCCCCCGAGTGTTCTGTTTCTTCGGGTGATCCCTTTGGGAATTTCCGCTTGATGGATGGCACGCAGATCTGTTCAAGGAACACACCTGGCGGCACCCTTGCGCAGGTGGAGCCGATGTTAGCGAGTCTGTCGGCCTCCTTGTTGCTTTCTCTTCCAACATGCCGAAGCTCGCAGCCGTCGAAGCCTCCTTCGAGTGCATTGTAGAGTGCGCGGTACGCAATCATGTTGGCGACGTGCGAGTCACACTCGTTCATCGTCTGCTGGACAACAAGGTTGGAGTCACCATGACCAGGCGCGTTGCGCCGCAAATTTTTGCCATCCTCATGCCGTGTATGAGGGCCTCGTATTCTGCCTCGTTGTTGGAGGCTCGGAACTTCATTCAGAGGACGTACTTCATCTTATCGCCCTGCGGGGAGGTCAGTATGACCCCAGCTCCCGCTCCGGCTTCGCGCTTGGAGCCATCGAAATGCATCGTCCATGACTGTGACATGTCTGGGGTGTCTGGTAGTTGCAGCTCCATCCAGTGTATAAGGAAGTCCGGGAGGACTTGAGACTTGATCGCGAGTCGCTTCTCGTAGACGATGTCTAGGGGTGACAGCTCGATGCCCCACAGGGCTACGCGTCCGGTGGCCTCTGGATTGTTCAGGATGCTGTTCAGGGGTGCCTCGTTGACGACCATCACCTAGTTCTCCTGGAAGTAATGGCTCAACCGACGAGTCGTCATGAACACGCCGTAGGCGAGTTTCTGGTAGTGAGGATACCTATGCTTTGTTGGCGTCAATACCTCGCCGAGGTAGTATATTGGGCGTTGGACCCCGTGGGTCTTGCCCTCTTCGGGTCGCTCGACCACCAATACGGTGCTCACCACCTGATGTGTAGCTGCTATGTACAGCAGTAGGGGCTCGCGCTCCTTTGGCGTGACCAAGACGGGCGAGGTAGAAAGCAGCCGCTTTAGATCTTCGAATGCGTCATCCGCCTCGGGCGTCCACTCGAATTTGTAAGCTTTGCGCAGCAGCTGGTAGAATGGTAGTGCTTTCTCGCCCATGCGGCTGATGAACCTGCTTAATGCCGCTATTCGCCCTGCGAGTTGCTGGGCGCCTTTGAGGTTTTTTGGCTTCTCCATGGCCATGATGGCCCGTATTTTCTTTGGGTTCGCCTCGATTCCTCGTTGGGAGATGAAGTAACCAAGCAGCTGACCCGATGGGACGCCGAAGGCGCACTTTTCGGGGTTAAGCTTGATCCTGTAGCGGTCGAGATTATCGAACGTCTCGCGGAGATCAACGATGAGCGTTCTCACCTCCCTGGTTTTGATGACTATGTCGTCGACATAGACTTGGACATTGCGACCAATCTGGTCCTTGAGGCATGCCTGCATGCACCGCTGGTACGTAGCACCTGCGTTCTTTAGCCCGAAAGGCATTGTGTTGTAGCAGAACACCCCGAACAGCGTGATGAACGCCGTTTTCTCTTGATCTTCGACCTTTAGTCGAATCTGGTTGTAGCCTGAGTAGGCGTCGAGGAAGGAGAGCTTCTCACATCCTGCAGTTGAATCGATGATCTGGTCGATCCGAGGGAGAGGAAAGTGGTCCTTTGGGCAGTCCTTGTTTAGCGACGTGAAGTCCACGCACATCCACAGGATGTCCGTGTCCTTTTTGGGGACCATCACAGTATTGGCGAGCCACTCGCTCTCCTTAATCTCCCTGGTGAAGTTTGCAGTGAGTAGTCTGTTTATCTCAATCCCTATGGCTTCGGCCCGCGGCTCGGACAGTCTTCGGATGGACTGTTTGACGGGCTT
Organism: Avena sativa; assembly: GCA_916181665.1. Lineage (NCBI taxonomy): Eukaryota > Viridiplantae > Streptophyta > Magnoliopsida > Poales > Poaceae > Avena > Avena sativa. The sequence goes on along the minus strand of OV702279.1, from coordinate 15,688,287 downwards.
GGTGTCTGGAAAGACGTTGAGTGCATGCTCGGTGAATTCCCTGGGAACTCCTGGCATGTCCGCAGGACACCAGGCGAAAATTTCCCAGTGCTCACGGAGGAATTCGACAAGCGCGCTTTCCTATGCGGGGCTGAGATCGTTGGCGATCAGCGCCGTCTTGGAGGTGTCCGTCGGGTGGACCTGCACCTTCTTTGTGTTGACGGTGGAGTCAAAAGACATGTCAGGTGTGTTTTGCCGTGCGACTGGGGGTGCCCCATTGTCTGTCACTTCGCGGAGCCTTACGAGCTCCTCCTGCATGCCGCATGACTGGGAGATTCTGCTGAAGTCCCTGTCGCAGTGGTCCGATCGGGTGAAGCTCCCGTGGACCGTGATGACGCCCCTAGGTCCTAGCATCTTGAGTAGCAGGTACACGTAGTGTGGTACTGCCAGGAACCTTGCGAATGCTACAAGCCCGAGGATGGCGTGGTATTGTGATGGCCAGTCCACCACCTCGAACTCGAGCCGCTCGCATCGGAAGTTATCCGGCTTGCCGAAGATGACGTCGGGCCATATCTTTCCCAGGGGGAATATGCCCTTTCCTGGAACGATGCCATGGAACGTTGTGTCTGATTGTTCCAGGCTGCACAGCGGGATCCACATTGCTGCTAGAGTGCTTGCGAACATCAGGTTGATGCCGCTGCCACCATCCATGAAGACGCGGCTCATCTCGAAACCTCCGATCTGCGCCTCAAGCACTAGGGCAGCATGACCTAGGCGAGGTACCTGGCAAGGGTGATCCGAACGGCTGAACATGATGCAGGACTCCGATCCGCTGAGGTACTCAGGGATGGCGGGTGGAGCTGTCACGGCCAGGTTGATCTGTCGGGTGATTTTCTTCTGCATCCTATTCGTTGGGCGCCCCTTCTGGATCCTCAGTGCTCCTTTCGGCGGGGGGTACCCGTGCCCACCGTTATTTTGTGCGGGTGCGATTGGGTGATTCGGTCCTCCTGCGGGTGGCGGTGGAGGAGCTCCATGCGCGATCTCTCCTGGTGCGGGCGCGTTCCCGAATCCAGGGTTTGGGGCTTGCTGCCTCATCTGAGCCATGCTTTCACTGAGTTTCTAGAACTCGCGGCAATCCTTAAGCATGTGGCTTGCCTTCTTCTTGCCATCTTGCTTGTCGATGTAGAAGTGGATGGTGCATGGACCCGACAGTTTTTCGTATGCTGAGGGTCCGTTGTCGCGATCGCGGCGCTGCCACGACTGTGCCGGGCGTCCTCCGTCGCGGAAATTGTTTCTGCGGTATCCGCCGCTGTTGCGGTTGCCGTCGTTGCGGCGGTCGGCGTAGCCAGCCGTGACCATGTCGGGTCCGTCGCGATCGTCGTAGACGCGCGGTCTTCTCTTGCTACGGCGTTCACGTCGCCGACCGTAGTCATCTTCCTCCTCCGAGTGCGCTCGGTGAACGGAGTCCTCGCCGTCGGCCCACCTGTTGGTGATGTCCATGAGGTGGTCGAGTGTCTTGGGCTTGACGCGTCCAAGTTCTTCCTTGAAGTCCTGGCGCTTGACACCGTCCTTGAAGGCGTCGATGGCCCTTTCTTCGGAGATGTGCGCCGCGGAGTTCTTGGTGTTGGACCAGCGTAGTATGTACGAGCGAATGGATTCACCCATTCGTTGGGTGCAGGCTCGTAACTCTTCGATCGAGGCAGGCCTCTTGCTGGTTCCTTTAAAGTTTCGGACGAAATTGTACGCCAGCTCCTCCAAACTTTGAATGGATCCTGAGGATAAGCTGCTTAGCCAGATTCGAGTTGCGCCTGTCAGCTGCAGCTGAAAGCATTGCATGGCAGTTTCCCTGCTTCCGCCGTGCAGCTTGACAGACGACAGGTGGTCACTGAGCCACGCCTTGGGGTCCTGTGTGCCGTCGAATTTCGGAGTGTCCGAAGGGAGCTTGAAGTTGCGCGGCATCCGTGTCCGTCGAACAGATCTGTTGAAGCATCGAGCTCTGCAGAGTTATCCTTCGTCTTCGTCCATCTCGGATTCAGACGAGCATACGCGCTTGGCGCGTGCCTTGTCAATCTTGCGTTGTGTTAGCTCGTTTCGAGCGTCGTAGTCGCGGCTGCGATGGCGTGAGCTCTTATGCCTTCGAGGAAGGTCATGCTCTTCGTCCTCGGATGAGGGCGTGGGGCTACAGTTGAATCTGACCGTGGCCTTCTTTTTCGGCTCCGCAGGAGCTTCTCCGTGGAGCGCAGCTCCGACAAGTCCGAGCCCGGTAAGCACGGACTTGTGCATAGCCCTCTTCGGGTCCCCCTCCAGAGGTGGGTGGGACGCGAGGTACGCGGTGGCTGCCATGATCGCAGCTTGCGGCGTTTTTGGGATGACGTTGCCGTTGGCGTCCATCTCCATGAAGGATGCGTTGAGGGCTCGGGTCACCTCGCGGTGCTCTTTAGGGTCCATGTTATCCATCCGAGAACGGTGCTTGTTCCCGTTGTTGCCGTGTGGGCTAGAGCCGATGCCCATGGCGGAGAGCGCAGCTCGCCGTGCACTGGACTCCAAAGCTGCCTTCTTGCACTTGTCCAGCTCTTCCTGCATCTTGATCTGCTTCTTGTGCTCCTCGATGAGGAGCATGTGGTATGCCATCAACAGATCTCATGAGGCATCAGCGGGCAGGATCTTGTTGCCTGCCACGGCCTCGCGTGCTTGAGTCCATCCCTCCTCGTCGAGGTGGATGACCCGATTGTTGTTTTCCCCGTTGGGTGGGGGGATTGGCTTCTTCTGTTTCCACCGTTTCTATCCTGCGGGTTGGGTGGCGGATTGTGCTCTTGATCCTGGATGACCGCGGCGCACTGGTAGCTCTTGTAGATCGGATCGCTGCTGCCGCAGCTTTCGGATCCGGAACCGTAGGTTCCTTCGTACGATGGCGGGTCGCACAGATCGGAGTTGCAGTTGCTGCTGTCATAGGACTCGTCTGTTGACGATGTGGTGCCTAGCACAGGGTGTGGAGCCCACGAAGTGGGCCTGATCAACGGCAGGGGCACCCACTCTGGGAGGCGGAGAGTGCCGATCTGCCCCACTTGGAAGCAGAAGCTTCCGAACAGGATCTCGAGCCTGTCGCCAACGGGCTCGAAGTCCTTCATGGTGGCCGGTGAGTGGGCAGTGAAGTCGAAGGCTCCAAAGAGGAGATGATTCTCCATCGCCGCGGAGTTGTAGATCGCTCGGGTTGGGACCGTCACGATCGCACAATCATCGTCCCCATTTCCCACAGACGGCACCAATTGACGAGGTTTAATCTTGTCAATGTCCATTGTTATGGACTTGGGTTTTGGAGAAGATGGGGATGCTGGAGATCGCGGAACGGTTAGCAAACAAGCAACACGGGGACAAGAGGTTTACCCAGGTTCAGGACCCCGGAGGGAAAACCCTACTCCTGCTTGTCTGCTCTTGATTACGGCGGAACCGAAGGTTACAGGGGTGCGCAGATGCAATCTGGCGTGGAGGTGTCTATGCGAATTATGAAGTCAGCCCTCTAGGTCGTGCCCTCCTAGCCTTTATATAGAGTTAGGCAGGTCCCAGGCATAGACCGAGTCGGTTACAGGTTTTAGGGTTTACCCCTTTGAATTTTTCTATCTACTCTAGTATTGCTCTCCAAGGATCCGAAGGCGTCATGGGCATTGGCCATCCGAAAGTCTTCATGGGCCGGCGTATATCTACCGTGGGCCTTCCTTGGGCTGGACCAGGTATGCTGAGGTCGTGTACCCGCGGGGTATAACCATGTCATATTCTCTCGATCAAATATAACGCACTTTGGCGGTGCCGGCATACAAGAGTCCGTATAGGAAACAATACATGAATACCGACCCAACACTAGTCGTACACAACTGTGACTATATTGTATGTCTAACAGCCTTAACGTTGATAAATTTACAATCGTCACCGAGACCCCGAACATTCCAAGAGCCTAAATTGAAGACACGATTCATAATAAAAGCTAAGAGACACTAAAAGTACCAACACAATGGACAGAAGATAACAGTAACATAAGAATAACTGGCTGAAGAAACTGTAACACTAGACCTAGAGAAACTATGGCCAAGTAAGGCAAGACAAGTATAGGGATTAAAAAAACTATAGGTCTCGTCTAGCCTAACGGAGATGTAACAGAAAAAGAAAGATACAAGGGACATAATGTTCGTGCAAGGCATACATGGGAAGTGACAACGATACAAGAAGCTCATTCCCACCAACATCTAGGTGCAGACAATCACCTCCTCCAGTTGTTCAGCTGAGACGTTGCAAGCATCAGCGAGCTCCTGACGGGGGAGATGGGCATGCGTTTTAGCAGCCAGCTGGAGGCGGGAGCAGCTCCTTAGAAGGCAGGGCACGGTTCTTGGGCAATCGGCCCGTTCCCATACAGTCGACGTATTTGCCCTTGCGAAGGATAGCTTTGTCTAGAACGGTTTGATGTTTTTTGGGCTCCAGATCCTTGAGTCTAGGGTTGCGCCTAGGGAGGGAAGGCTGCGCAGAAGCAACCGCGAGAGTGGTGACGGCAGGAAGGGAGTGCATTGGCCTGCCGATGAGCGTTTTAGAGTTGGCATCAACATCAACGAGCGAGGCGACCATGTCGGGATCGCCACAGACGATGTCGATCGCAAGCCTTGGCGCATTTCGTGCGCCCGAGACAGCAACCTTCTTGAGGAAGCCGATAGAGCAAGAGATGAAGTTTGCAACAAGCATGAGGTCGTTATGGCGCAACATGGAAATATGGTAGAGGACTTTTTACCCATTCACGCCAGAGACATGGATCTCAAAGAAACCAAGGAAGACCTACACATCTACAACCGCCAGTTTGTCAAGGATCAGTTCAGCTTTCACAAACGGTAGGAAATGTTGGGGTTCAAGGGAAGAAAACAAAAAATTCCTATGAAAGAAACCATAATGCCAGGATCTATCTACTAGTAATGCAATAACGTGAGGGGATACGGTGTTCATACTTTTGAATACCGAGCGTGGCTAACGTACCGCGAGGAACATGGATGAAGAAGACGCCTGACGCTGACCTCCAGGTCACGATGTCATGCGGCTCCCCGATAACTCCTAGCACCAAAAGCACGGTGTAGCCAGAGGGAGTCTCACACATACAGTGCTTGACGACGACTCCCGTTTCTCTCTGATCCATCCGAGATTATGGAAGTAGATCTCCCGGCTCTGAATTCTGTAGCACGACGGTGCTCCGCGGTGAAGAACTCCTCGCTCGCACAACCCTAACAAGGGGGCCACGGTCGCAAGAGAGAGAGAGAAGAGATAGGAAACACATGCCTGCTATTTATTTTCATGTGGAAATTGGTATGTTTTAATCCACCTACGGGCACCCTTTTATATAGGCGGAGGGAGGGGGTCCCTCCACCTTAGGGTTCCCATGTGGGCTCAACAAACATAAGAAAAAGGGGCAAAGTCGGTGCCGGCCGGGTGGGCTGCCTGCCCACCCGCGCTCGGCCTAGCTAGCAAGACAATGGGGAAAGAAGGGCCCCGGGTGGTCCACCTGTGCGGCAGCCCGCGAGGCAGCAGCCCGTGGTGGCGACGCCCAGCGCCTGGCCCCGGTTGGGTCGGCCTGGCAGCCAGCGCGCGCGTGCGCTCGCCCGCATGGTAGCCAGCGGCTGCGGCCCGCCAGCGCGCAGCACACAGTGGCGGCCGCCCCGTGTGGTGCATACCATATGACGACCACGTAGGCTGTTTCAAAAATAGCTTTCCTTTGCCTTTTTCGTCCGTTTCTTTTTAGGTAAAATCCCTCGGGGATTTTGCCTAACTATTAAGATGCGATTTATAAACCTTTGTTTAAATATGTATTTACAATATATTAATTCGTAATTAATATATAATAAATATATTTAAATAACTATTTATCCGAAAACCATTTTCTGGTCCTTTTCCTTATCCTTTCTCTGAACACCTTCGGATCTTCCCAGAACTTTTCTGGTTTCTCTCTTATCACTTCTTTAGTGATTTAAACTAGCCATTAAGAATCTCCAAGCTTTGTCAAATACTTAAGTGTGCTACCCAATAGTTCGAGCATAATACAGACATGGCCAAGACACCTCTCTAACAAATGATCAACAGTGGGACCTGGATGCCCATAATGATCACATGTGTACTCAACGAAATTATTCCTTTTGTCTCTTCGGTACTATATTGTCCGAGGTTTTGATCAAGTGATATCTCCATGGCAGTGTTCAAACATGTTACCGACAATACCTTCTTTACTCGATTCGATAATTGATATCCCCGTGATTGAACCTTCGATCCAGAATACAGATGTAGTATAGCTCTTTTTCCCTAGTAGACTTAGGTTATCGAATCCTCTATAAGTAGTAAGCGTAGTAAAGTTACTTTAACGGACCTTCGGGAGTTTTAGAATCCTTTTTGTGTTTCACCGGACCAAGTGTTTGTGATCTTTTGTTGTTGTCGATGATGGAGAGAGAGGGCCTAGGGCTTTCTGTTTCACCTGTAGATGTGCAAAACATCTGATGGGAATAAAAGATAATAATAAAGTATGCATGCAATTGTTAGAGCAAGATAATTATATGTGGGAAATGCATCCATAATTGCTATTGCCTCCGCAACCGCTTATAGCAATAACCTACTAGTCTCATCCATAGAAGAAAGAAAACTAATGATATGCATAGTGATGTCACCGTTAATCCCAAGTAAATCCCTCACATACAACCATACTACCCTTTCTGTCACTAGGGTTTCCATCCTGCAGATTAGTCATTACTCACACTCCTTATACCTGGATCAACCCTTGGGGTCTTGGGTACCTGACAAGTCCTTAGATTGAGGCAAGAGAGGGTACAATAATTATCATGTCATACAAACTAATACATGAACCCATCTATGATAAATAACATGCACAAACTACATGGTAGGCCGAAGCCGTTAGCCCAGGAAGAATTACTCACACATAGAGATGAAATCAATAATCATAAACATTGTAAGGGAAATCATGAGATTGATAATAATAGTCTTACAATGTCGCTAATTGGAGATGAGATCTACTATTACAAGTGGTGGAATATAGCTATGGTGGTGGAGAACGGTTTAGAGATTAGATCTAGATCTAGATTTATCCCTTCGGTGTTGTGGTTTATGATGGCTTGGTGTAGCCGGGGGCGCAGGGGGCCGAAGAGAGAGACTTTTCTTGTCGCCCGAGGCTTCTTTATATAGGGGTACCTTCACGAAAGTTGTTTTGTTTGACCTAGAGGTGTCGGTAGAAACTATATGGTCGGAACTATACGGCCGGAATTTTATTCCCACCGTATAGTTGGTCGTTAAAGCTTCTGCCTCCACTTCACGACTCCTGGTTTCTTTGAGTTGTTAGAAATCTCGTATCTTTGACTTTAATGTTGTGATTCCCATCATCAAACGTCATTATCTGCGCAGGGAAAAATAGAAAGACATAATTGCACACCCCTTTGATCATTAGGCATTAGTGGCAGGATTTAGAGAGATATTTCATCAAAAATATGAATAATATCTAGTTTAAATGTGGACGTGGATGGCTATATTTCAAAGCCATCAACCTCCACAAGCTTAAACTTGATCGTCCTCGAGCAAGAAAACCAAAATCAAAATGAACTCAACATTTAAACTAAAAGATGATGATCTTACTCATGATTGGTAGTCTCATGTTTCCTCCACTTTATTAATCTGAAAAAACTTCAGCATAGATAGAGTAATGGCAAGCATATCATACGGGTTCTAATGAATCCTTATGCGCATCAACATTATTGTTAGTATGGATGATTCAAATGAGTAAACTTTCTTCCATGTCATGTAATCAACTCACAAGCTTGCCTTTGAACAATAAAGTATAATCATGTAAAATTGAGAGTGTGAGAGTTTGTCATGAAAAACATATATATACAGCGGGGACGGAGACGGCGGAAACCTGATTTGGGTGATCGGGATTCCCTGGGGCGCGGCGGTGGACGGTGGTGGTGGAGCGAAGGGCGCCGTCGGTGGGGGCGGTGGCAGCGGTGGCGCGTAGGAAGCCTGGAGGAAGGTCCGGAGGTTTGATACCGCCAGGGTGAGGCCACGGATCGCTGATGACATCTACACCAGAGAGAGGACGGGGGCGCTTCGGCTGCCAGGGCCGCGGTGCCTAAGGTGGGCGGACTCGAGGTGGCCGGCGGCAGCTGCGAGGTGGTGGTGGCCGCGCCGGTGGAGGCGGCAGCGGTGGTGGGGAGGCCTAAAGAACTCATCGAACCAGAGCAAGCTGATAACAAATTGGTAGAGGCTACGGTTCTACCAGGTCTCGGGCATAGATTATAGGGGTGGAAGTGAGGGCGGTGAGGCTGGAGGCGCAGACGCCGGCGGCTAGGCGTCGTCGCTGCGAGAGGGAGAAGGCGGTGGCTAGGGCAGGGTGCGGCTAGGGTTTGTGGCTCCCGTCTCCTGAGGGAGACGACAACAGGATATGTTTATTGTCTGCTTATAATCAAAGGGGTACATCTATTTATATAGGAGGACAGCTCCTCTAAACCCTAGATAACTTGGGCTAAGCCCCTAATTCAGCCTCTTCCGTGCATACTGGAGCCTGACCATAACAGAAGCGCCACAACCTCCTGGCGCTGCTCCAGCATACCAAGGAGTAGCTCGACAACAGCAGGAGGACCCGCCGCTCACCTTCATCATCTCTTCGCCCCCCGCCGCCACGGCCGGCCAGTAGAAAAAGGACACCGGGAGCAGAAACCGGAACATGCCATTTGAAACAGCTTTATTTGTGGAAGCTGTGGCCTCCTCCGCCGCCATCTGCTCGCCACCGAGTAGGAGAAGGAAGAGAAGGAGAACCCCTACACCGCCCCAGATCTAGCTGCACAGACCCCGGATGTAGCTTCTTTCTACGGGCATCAAGCCCAAGCTCAGCATCTAGCCGCAAACCCTATCTACAAGCTAGGCTCCTCCCCTCCCCTCCGGCCGGTGAGGCCGCCGGAGAAGGAGGGGGGAGAAGCTGAAAGACACTGAAAGACTCTCGAGAGCTTGCCTATCGTTTCGTGTGGGTTTGGTTACATGTAGTGTTACCACGTACTAGGTGTCCTTCTGTTTCTTTCATATGTAGGCTTTCATGGCCGATCACTGATATCCTAAGCACTGGTGAGTGCGTGTGTCTCTCTACATTGCTCCATGTATTCAAACGTAGATTGGTATCCATATATCTTGCACTATGGCTGGACCCTAGATTAATCTTATTTGTCCGATTTCTAAATTCAAAAGAAGTATGAAAAGATGTGTTATATCCTGTCTTTGATCAATAATCATACCCCACTTGCTTTTTCTTTGTCATACACGCACAAGAGATTTTGAGGAAGCTGATTGTTCTATCGGCAGGATATAGTCGTGTGTTTTGAAGTACGCGCGTGGAGCCGAAGATGCAAGGGAAGCACAAGGTAGAGGTGGGGGCGGAGACCTGTGGAAGACGGACGATGGCAGACCACCACCATGATTGCTGGCGATGATGGTGGCGCGCGTAGTGTGGGGGTAGACGATGGGGTCAAGGCGGAGGAGAACCGGGGCAGAGGCAACGGGGTCTTGCTAGCGGCGGCACCATGGCTAGACAGGGAGTAGGGGAGGCGGGGAGAGAACTATGGTGGCGGGTTGGTTCGATGATGGATGGAGGGATTGGTCGTGACTCACAATGTGGTGAAGGGCAGGTAGGGTAGCTCCAGCCAAATGCGTGCGTGTGTGGCTCGCTTGTATCGCGTGCGTGCATGCAGTGTGTCGTGTGTGTCCAGTGGACCGTGGTGTGCATGCGTGTGTGGTGTGCATTACGTGGTGGGCTGGGTAGGTGGGCTTAGGGTTGGTTAGGGTTTGGGTTGATAGGTGGGCTTATTGTTGATTATCCAGACTTCCGATGTTACATACTTACATGCCATGTGTCCCTGGATTCTACCAAGACTGCATATGAAAGGCATTAAACTGCATCTAACAATCCGACATCGAGTGATCCAAACGGTTTAAATACATTGATTTAAGCCATTTTAATTCTAAGTACACTTGCACTAATTAAGTATGCTGGCATCATCATCTAACCTAGCATATCCACCATGCTAACGAGAACTTCGTGCCGTTTGTGCGTCTTGTTGAGCCATTTTCTATTCTGTTGTGGTGAACGGGTTTTTAAGTCTATCCCGTGGCAACGCACGGGCATTTAGTCTCTGCCGTACCCGAACTGCTGATCCTCGGCGCTTGAAGAATTCTGGCTGGCACCGGAGCACTGCAGGTTGTTCGACAAGCCCTGCGTCTCGTAGCCGCCCAGGTAGTTCATGCCGCCGATGCCACCTGCGCCGCCCATGTTGAGGAACCCCGCCGGCGCGTCGGAGAAGTCGTTGGTGGTGAACAGATCATGGTACTCGGCAGCTGACGCGTTGCCGCCGGTGTGCATATAAAGGTACCCGGTGGTGATGGCGTTGCTGGACTCAGCGGCGCTCCATATGGAGAGATCCTGGACGACGGCGCCATTGCTGAAGTTGCCATTGCTCGGCGCCCAGGAGCTGCTCGTGCCCACGTGGCCGTTGCTGAAGTTGCCATTGCTCGGCGCCCAGGAGCTGCTCGTGCCCACGTGGCCGTTGCTGAAGGTGCCATTGCTCAGCTCCCAGGAGCTGCTCGTGCCCACGTGGCCGCTGCTGCCGCCATCGTCATACTGGAAGCCGCCGTTCCATGGCTGTGCGATGACATTGCGTGGCTGGAAGATGGAGGCGGCTGGTGGGAGCGGCTCGAGGTAGTAGCCGCCATTGCTCGGCGGCATCTGCTGCTGGTAGCCGCACACTGCGGGGTTGCAGATCGTGTACTGTTGGGGCTGGGGGTCGTACGCTGCAGGCTGCACATTGTTCATGCCGCCGTAGCAGTACTCACGTGGGATCATGCCGCCGTGCGCCTGCGATCCTTGCCAGAACATCGCCTGATCGAGGAGGCGGCCAGTGTCGCCTTGCCCCTGCTGCTGGATCGGGTCGAAATAGCGGCCGTCGCCGCCCTCGGAATCCCCACCACGACGCGGCACCACGACCGCGTAGTCGTCATCGCCCGGCACCCTGAGCGCCCTCCGCCTCTCCGCGGTGGCCGCCAGCGCGGCGTCGACGGACTCGAGCACCCCGCGCAGCTCCTCTGCCGTCATGGTGCTCATCTCCACGTGCGGCGTCGCGAGCGCGGCGGGGCCCGCCTGCCTCACGCTGGCGAGCTTGGCCTTCTCCTTCCCGATGATGCCCGCGAGGTACCCGACGTGCGTGTGCTCCGTGCGCTTCTCGGCCGGGAGCGCGCGGTACCTGTCGAGGACGCCCGGCTCCGTCTCCACCACGGTCGGCGCGCCGCCGTCCAGATCGGAGCAGACGACCGCCACGGGGACCCCGCAGAGCGTGGCGAGCTCGTGCGCCTTGCTGAGCCTCTTACCGTCCCTAGAACCCAGGAGGAGGCCCCTCCTCCGGTTCGCGAAAGACTGGCGGCGCTTCCGCGCATCCTTGATCAAGCCGACCGGGGTCTTGGTGCGGACCATGGCTGGGCAAGGGCAACGGCGGCGGGTGGTGGCGGCTGGTTCGGTAATCTGGTGGTTATTACTGTAGACGACCGAACCCTGCCGGATCGGGGGATTATATAGGCGACGAGGGACCCGGTAGCCCCACCTGTTTGCACGGGACGCGGACTTAATTATACCAGTGCTAATTTCGTGGTAGTACTTGCCAAGTGCAAGCATCCAGGTTTAATCTACATCGTCAATCAATCGTATCCCGCGATAATCTGCGCTAAACATCGGGTTACGAATTAATCCCCGGGGTATATCCCGTTGCAGATCCCTTCTCTCTAGGCTACCCGGCCGGATCCTTGTCAATGCTGTAGATCGAGTCGCACAAACATGGAAAGTTCCTTAAGACTGTAATCTCTACTATATAATTTGTCTAGAGGTGGTTTTCGTCTGGTTTTCGTCCGTCGGATATTTTACATTTTAGCCCCTTGAAAATTAGAGCCTCAACCCGCAGTACATACGACCCACGCTCCCGGACCCCCACCTTCCCCGATCGGATCGGACTCCCTCAGGCCTCAGGTTCACGGGAGGGGCGGAGGGGATGGCGTCGGTGGCGGGTACGGCGTCCGATTGCTATGCCCCAGCAGGTCCACGGGAGGGGAAGAGGGGATGGCGTCAGTCCGAGGCGCCCTAGATTTTACTCCCTCACCCTCATCCAGCAGGTCCACGGGAGGGGCGGAGGGGATGGTATCTGTGGCGGAGGTGATGGCGTCGATATGCACTAAGTCACGTTGAGCATGCAATCGGCCTCCTATGTCTCCTTCAACGGCGGCGGGAGTGATCGGGGAGCACAGGAGGCATGTGAACGGGCGGCGGATTCCTTTCTCTCCCATGACTACTTCTAGATTTTTCCTCTTAAGATCCGGGCAGACGCAGCCTTACGAACAAGCCATCCGACAAGTGATGATGCACGGCTGGTTTGCGTCGGCGTGCCGGCAAAGCGGTTGGCGCTGATTCATTCCCTAATGCCGAGTCGCTGAACTTCTTTCGGGATTAGCAGCACTCAGCTCATCTCTCTGTTAATTTTCTTTTCGTATCTGACTATTCTTATCCATTCATGTGGTTGCTGTTACTGGATCGAAGAACTTAGATTTGTGTTCTTCCTGTTAGTGCATCTGTGACCGTGGACGCACGTATGAATGAATAGCATGCAAGGATGGGTAAGCCGCAAGAACATGGAATTGAATTAAGAATAATAGAATACTATGATTTTGTATGGCTGTACATGCATCTAGGCTGGTTTAAATACCCTACTACTAGAATCAAACAAAGTGGCATAGAGCTATGGATGCATTCATTTTACTGACCGATTGCCCGTGGCGAACATGGTTTCTTAGATTTTCTGCTTCATTTTCTTCGTCTGTGGATGCGAGATTTTATATTGTAAGACTGAGTTTTCTTCTAATTGACATTCCTTTCTTTTAGAAATATAATTCACGTTTTTGACAAGCCTGAGTTTTCAGTTAGCCGGCAGAAAGAAATCTTAAGTTTATTGTTAATTTGAATAAAATTGAAGAGGATTTTCTTTTAAGAGAAAATTTTGAAAGTAGATTTGAAGAGAAATGTTGTATTTCAAAAAAACCCGTTCGATGACCCCATCACTCAAACCTTTTCTCGCTTTGTATGTCAATCCGACAAAACTAAGAAGTTAGGAAAATGCAAAGAACAGAAACCGCGAAGAACATAACTCACGCACACAACAGAAAGGCTTAGGGTTTGGTATAGATTAGGGCTCGACACGCAACCGCCGACCATGACTATCAAAAACCACAAACACCACCATCCTTTGCCGTTAGTAGAAAGAGCGGTTTTAGAGGTAGTTATATCTTCTTTGTTGCAAGGATGTAGTTCTATTGATGTGCCATTATTCATATGTGACCGTCTTTGCTATACAACTTTTATGTCCATGCAATGCACAAACATGTTTCATATCTTATATAAAATATAGAATTTTACATCCGTTGCAACGCACGGGCATTCAACTAGTTGTAATAATTACTAGCTAAATATTCGTGCGTTGCTACGGCATATGAAACCATAAAAATATTATACCATAAATATAAAATATTTTATTTAAAAGTGATATTGCATTATAGTGGTTTATTAAGGAACGAGCAGCGAGCAAACCTAAATCCGTACCACCTATCCTCACAACACTCGGTGCTCCAGCCATGCGAGCACCCGCGTCAGGCACGTCCACCTCTGGTGTCGACCCCTACTTCTGCGACGCAGGGCCTTGCGCCACCGAGGAACCCTGGCCCATGTGTGCCGCAGCCGCTTCCTCCTCTCCTCCACTTGCGAACCGATGATGCATGTCTGCAAAATGCTTCCCTTCTGGCTCGTTTTCTAGCGTGTCCTAGCATTGTGCGCCATCGAGGTAGGTGAGGCCATGTACCACATCCCGCGTCAGCTTCGCCTCCACGAGCCTAGGCAGGCATGTGCATTGCTATGATGCAAAACCTAATTTGCCAATCACTAACAAAATAGCTCAGAAACCAAGTCCAATAAAATAGCTCAAACATGCATAATATAAAATTGAACTTCGTATCCACATTACAATTTTTTCGACTGCAATTGAACCGTCTTGAAAATAAAAATTGAACCACCTCTCAACTTTTCCAACAACAATGAATGAAAGCTCCATCAATATTTTGAATCGCGGTCTGTTTTCCCCTTTCTTTTCTCACAGAAAAAATTGCATTGACGCACCGAAAAAAGGTTTGCTATTTCCTCCTCATAAATTAAGATAAGTTCACACATCAAGCCACTGTCAATTTTATTTTTGGTGTCTAGTTATTTGAGTTAGCAAGATAGTATATTCATATTTCATACTGAACATCTATCATCGAGAGGATTACACGCTGCTAAGTTTACCTATTCGACTGAGTTGCCTCCAAAAGATCCAGATTCATCAAGAAAGTTGGAATTACTATGCTTGAACACCACCAATCAGCATTGTACTAGTTCGAAACACATACAAAATGTAGATAGGACTGTACAATACTAACAGCAGTTCACCAAGCACACAGGTAAGCCGCAAGGCACTCATGATCTGCCAACTCTTACGCCTCCCCGGAGGTCTAAAAGAATCCATCCTTCCGCCACTGCTCGAGCCTCCCGGAGCATACATGGTGGCAGGGGCGGAGGCAAGGGGGGCCAGCAGGGGTCAGACCCTCCCCTAATGTGTTGTTCCCCTTATATATATACGTACTTCACTAATGAACATACTAATTAGCTAATTATTTGTTCTTAAGCACAATTGCATGCGAGGTTGTGCATGCACCGAAGCCCAACGCTCTAGCCAAAACAGCCCATCTGCCATGCATATCAACCTATAGGCCAAAGGCTATCGATCGTGGCCACGTGGTTGTTTCGCCGCTCGATCTTCCGATATCATCTCGCATCTCACCTCTCAATCAGATCGACTGATAAATCAATCTTGCTGCAGGTATAGGACCCCTGCCGCTCTCTCGCAGGCTCTCGCAAGCACCACGACTTGCTTGGTAGCTTGTCTGACGACTATATTGGCTTTTCGCTTACTTCCATTGCTCGCTTGGCGTCATGCGCACAACCAGATTATTCATCAAGGTATGTATAGGAGGACGAAATACCGTGCATATATATAAGTATTCCATGTTCTAATCTAGTCTACCTTTTTCCCCTTTAGTTGACCTACACTTAGTTAGTTCAAAATTATGAAAAATAGCCAATTTCTTACACAAATTAGTTCAGTCTCAAATCTGCCGAATGCTATTTTTTCTTGGATCTGAATCTTTGGTGAATGGTGATAGAAGATATATCCTTAATAATTTGTGGAAAAGTAGCTAGACAAATGTCAATATGCTTATCCATTTCAATGCCTGGGATAATTCAAATTCTTATGATATTATCGGCTTTTTGGCAAAGAAATTTTGATATGCTATGGCAGTTTATACTTTTGACTTTTTTAATTCTCGCCCCCCTTATACTCAAATCCTGGTTCCGCCCCTGCATGGTGGCCACCACAACCCACAAATCAAATCAAGAAACGCCAACTCCAAACACCAAGAACAGTTGCATCTATCAGGCCTCTCCTCGCATAATCCGCCTAAAATGTCACACGTAATAACTTGCAAACATGCCTAGAAAGGATCCAACTTGAAGACCAGAAATATGTGATTGATGGATACCATTTTCAAGACATAATCGAAATCTATATTTAGATTCATCCGGCAGGTACATCAAAGGTGTGACTATGCCTGAAAGTTTGATGGTATGTTCTATGGTGAGAGGAGTCATCTAATACGAGAACTTAACCTTCCACAACAAGATAGCACAGGCTATCCACCACCGCACCAGCGGTGATCGATGAACATCTAACCTGGACCGAAACACAGTAAGCAAACAAAGATTTAGCCGTTGTAGATGGGCAGCTATGCTCGGCCGTACACCCGCGACCTGGAGTGGCATCAAATGTTGCTTTCTACTCTTGGATGCAGTTGTTTTCAACTGTACAAACTGACGCTAAGCAAAAAGTCACCAGAGGAAAAATGAGGACACAAATTGTAGACTAAAGAGCATGACGAAATTGTAATCTGGCACTAGTTTACTTATGCTGATAGTTTCAAAATAAGGTATCATCTGCATGTATCAACACTCTATCTATATATAGTACTCATGGTAAGGGCACAGGCAAATATAGCCACTGTTCATTAAAAAACCAGAACAAAAGACTAACACGAGATGGATCTAATTAATCTGCAAATTCATCTGCCCAAATTAAACCAGAAATGATTATGTCGAAGAACAGAAAAGAATACATGTATTTTCTCCTCCTGAAAACCTTAAGGGGGCACGTTGATCAAATTCTTATATGTCTGAAGAAGTGTTTTCTGTATGACTAATACTAGTCTATCTATACTATTTTCGTTGAGAGCATCTTCACTCGTTGGGCGTATCCAGGCGAAATCCGGACCAAACTTTGGCCGGACGAAGCAAGTTTCTGGGTACGCCGAGTTTTCCACTCGCGTACCCAGCCCGAGTTCCCGGGTTGCCCATTTCCGCTCAAATTCGTCTCAAATTCGGCTCAAGTTTATCCAGATTTCGGTATAGTTCGGCATACAATGAATACAGAACATTTCATTGACTGCGAGGATCCGAGCAATGTCTTCAGCAGTGGGTGATTTCAAGTACTGTTTCCCGAACACTGCAATCACTGCCCTGCAAAACCTGTACAAGCAATCAATGGCGGTGGACTCGGCGATGCGGAGATAGTCATCGGCACTGTCAGCCGGCGCTCCATATGCAAGAAACCTCATCGCCACGGTGCACTTCTGCAGTGAGGAAAACCCAACCAAGCCGGTGCAGTCCTTCTTGCAAACGAAATAGGGGTCGAAGTCCCGGATGGCATGCACGATTCTTGAGGAAGAGATTCCGGCTCATCCTGAAACGGCGGCGAAACATGTCCTCTCCATGGAGTGGCTGGTCGGCGAAGTAGTCGGCATACAACAAGCAGTATCCCTCTATCCTTTGCCTCGCCTTGCACTTCCGGCGACCTGGCGCCGAACCACCGCGCTTCGGCTTCGCCATCTACATGTACAGCTGGGCGAGCGAGGCGAGGATCTCCAAGTGCTCTTCACCTTCGACAACCTCGACGCTCTCCTCCTCCAGCAGTACGGCGAGCATCTCCTCGTCGTCGGAGTCCATGGAGAGTATCTCGTCGTCGTCGTCAGAGTCCATGGCGGAACCGGCCAAATGTCTAACACTTGGCGGGCGTGGTGGTGGGAGCACGCAGCAAAGTAGAACTACGACGAAGTTCGGGCGGCGAAAGCGGCGGCGGGACGGGTGGCTAAGTGGGCAATCATATCTAGAGGCGTGGGCATGTCTCGGCGTGGAGGAGCTTCGCCGGTGAAGTCATGGCGACAGAGACGCTAGGAGCTCTTCGCCCCAGTCTGGACAAGTGGAGTGGGTAGGAATGGGACTGTCTCGCCGACAGAGCTGGCCCACGCCCATTTTCGCTGCGTCCGGCGTTCCCAGGGCGTACCCGAAAACCTGGGTTCGGCCGGACCAAAGTTCGTCCAAATCCGGACGAAAACAGGTTTCTGGGTACGTGACTAGGCCGATTTTCGGCGTCCAGGCCAAATTTTGACGTCCGGATCGGCGTCCTGGGTAGGCGAGTGAAGATGCTCTGAGGTAGCTTCGTCTATCAAGATTTTGGTTCCGATTTTTCCATGGACGCTTTTGCCTCTCCTGTTCGGGGTATTTACTAGACCTGCCACCGCCAAGTGGAATAGCCGTCTCTCTGTTCCTCTCCTCCCATCCGCCGTCTCCAGTCTCCCGGATCTTCTCTTCGACTTGACTGTCGGTGCTCCCCGCATCCCCGAGTCAGAGCCTCCACCGTTTAGACATACCTCTAGGAGATGAAAAGTGCCCTTAGACACAACTTTTCTGCATAAGCTCTTACTGGACCCTCCTCCGTCTCAATCCACCGCAGAAGCGGTACCAGTGGGCTGTATCAGCGTGGGGGTTATGGTTGGGATCGGGAGGAGAGCAGGTGGAAGTGAGTCGCTGTTGGATCTGATCCATAGCTTCCTCCTCGTTTTTCTGAATTTTCGATTGCACATGAGCAACTGTCGTTGTTCATAACTCAACTCGCCCGTGTCCACCGGCCACCGCGGCGCGGGTAAGGCCACAAGCCAGCTCGCCATGCGCAGCAGCAGCTGTTCTGCGTGTGTCCACTAGCAACTGGTATCGTTATGTGGTTCTTTTGTCTCCGGTATGGTGAACATCTCACTGAAGGGCTGAATTGTTTGGCCACGATGTGGTTTCTAACTTGTTGTGCTGCCACTCGCTTGCAGTCTGAATTTTTCTTCGTACTCCTTATATGCTATTTTGCAGGACACCAACTTAAATCAACTCTGGACCACAATATGGACGCATCGATGATGTTTGCTAAATTCTTGGTAATGGCCTGTAGTTTTGAGCTCTACTTTATAATTTTGCAATTTGGAAGCTCCATTTCACAGCGTGAGTGTTGATGTCCGACTTTGATTTGAGTAGCTGAACCCTATCGACTCGAATCTTATCACTATCGGAACACTTGAAGGAAAGGAACATCACAAAAGGTAGGTATGTATATCTAAACTGATGGGTAAAAGGTGTGATTGAGAAAGAAGCTGCTTGTAGTCGGATTGGTAAGTTGAAATATTATTTCTCTCTGGATAAAACTAAGCTATCCCTCGCCATGGAAGTTGAGGTAATCTTAGTAGCAGCAAGCCAGCAACTTATGTTAGGATGCTTGATAGTGTGATGTTGGTGGTGAATGAAAAATCTTGTGCGAAATTTTAGAATTTTTTATATTCACTGTATTTGCACGTGCGAGAATAAAGAAATTAAGATAACCCTAGCAACGCAGGGCACTCTGCTAGTAGTAGTAAAAGATGTACTACTAAAACTTTGCAAACCAGAGATGATTATTTCCAAGCACACAAAAGAATACATGTTATTTCTCTTCGTGTAAACCTTGCTCTATAACAGCAACTCTGAGAAAGAATGGGGAAAAAATCTAGAGAAACTCTACGATTACAGTTACATCTACGAGTGGAGTGAACCCTTTTACACCTCAGTCCTCAGCTCGTGCCATTGCAGAGATGGTCATGGCCGTTGGACATTGACATCGGCGAGGCCTTGACGAGCGAGTTCTCGCCCTCGACGAGAGGTATTTGTGGCTCCTCCTCGTCCTGCCTCGCCTTCTCGACGTCCTCGGGGCTGAGGAAGCATGGCTGGTTCGTCGAGCACAGCACCCTGGCCCACATCCGGTCGGTGATCACCACCTTGTTCTGCTTCTCGGTGATCCTCTGCAGTTGGCAAGAAACGAACTATGATCAGCACAAGGAGCAAGCATCGCACTTCATCCATGAATAAATTATGTGTTCAACTTACATAGAAGGGGATGTAGGCGTGCCGGCCGTTGACAGGCGCGACGACGAAGCCGGTGTAGCCTGCCATGGCGCCGTGGAGGGCGCTGTGGGCCAGCAGCGTGCAGTAGACGTTGTCGGAGGCGTTGGACGGCACGGCGCGGATCATGTAGGTCGGGTCGATGTACTTGAGGGTTATGGGGAAGTTGGGCTTCTTCTTCCTGAAATGCTCCTTGATCTTGTGGGAGAGCCAGAGGCCGACGTCGAGGAGGTGCTTGTTGCCGGAGGCGTCGTGGGTGTCGGCGAGGTGCATCCCCTTGGCGATGAGGTCCTGGCCTGCGCCCTCGGCGAGGACGATGACCATGTGGCCGTTGTCGCGGAGGCGCCTCTCGACGAACTGGAAGAGGCCGTCCTTGCCGTCGAGGAAGAAGGGGGACTCCGGGATGAGGCAGCAGTCGACGTCCCGGCTGGCGAGCGTGGCGTGCATGGCGATGAAGCCGCTGTTGCGGCCCATGAGCTTGACGACGCCGATGCCGTTCTCGGTGCTCTCCGCCTCGACGTGCGCCGCGTTGATGGCGCGCTGGGCCTCCTCGACGGCGCTGTCGAACCCGAAGGACTTGTCGATGACGGCGATGTCGTTGTCGATGGTCTTGGGCACGCCGACCACCGCGCACTTGAGCCCGCGCCGCTGGACCTCCTCGTGGACCAGCGCGGCGCCCTTCTGCGTGCCGTCGCCGCCGATGATGTACACCTGGTTGATGCCGCGGTCCTGGATGCTGTCAACGATCTTGGCCGTGTCCTGGCCGCCGCGCGAGGTGCCGAGCACGGTGCCGCCGCGCTTGTGGATGCCGTTCACGGAGCGCGGCGTGAGCTCCACCGTGTTGCGCGCGTAGAAGCCCTTGTACCCGCCCTCGATGCCCACGACGCTCGTCACGCCGTACATGTCGTGGAGGCCGCAGACGAGCTCCCGGATGACGGTGTTGAGCCCCGGGCACAGCCCGCCGCAGGTCACGATGGCCGCCGACACCTCGCCCGGCTGGAAGTAGACGCGCTGCCGCGGCCCGGCGCGCCGGAAGTGCGTCCCGCGCGCGCTGCTCTCGTGCACCACGATCTTCTTCGACACCGTGTCGTCCGCATTCACGAAGTACTGCCTGAGAAATCAAGCGGAACAAAGATCAGAATCAAAAATTGACGAAATTACGCGATTATTCAGTCGAGATCGAAAGGGGGAGAAGTCTTTCGTACTTGACGACGGAGTAGGCGGGATGGTCTTGGAGGGGATTGGGGTAGCTCTGGAGGTGAGGGAGGAAGTCGGTTAGGTGCGGCACGTCCTCCAGCACGTACCCGCCGCCGCCACCGGCCAGCTTCTTCTTGGCCGATTTAGTCTTCCTCGCCGGCGCCGTAGCCGGCATCACCTTCAGGTCAAGAATCTTCTGCTGCTGCTGCACGCCAGCGGTGATCGCCGGAGCAGAAGCGAAGACGACGGTAGGGGCCTCCATCTGCATCACGGCTTAGAACGGAGAATTGCCCGTGAAAAAGGGGATCGATCGAGGAGTGCTAATTAACTCTCGACTTGGTGTCCTTCTCGGTGCAGAATTGATGCGAGGAGGCGGCGGGCAATTTATAGTTGTTCTACTCGGTGTAGGAGTTGCTTCGGGCGAGCCTGCAGAAAACAGCGACTCGTCGTTCTCGGTATCGTCTTCGGAATACACGTGGGTTTTGAACCTCGGATTCTCCAGCTTCGTTGTCTTCCTCTTCCAGTTTGTTGTCTTCTTTGTCGAGTGCCCCTCGTTGTGGAGTTGTGCCGCCGTGTACTCATCTTTTGGGCGTCAAATGAGTGATGACGTCATATATTTTTTTACTCCAACGTCACCGAAAAGTTGGACCCTAGCCAGTACCCTTCCAAAATCGATTTTCGAATCTACCCCGCCTTGATCCACCATTGGTTGGTGCTTAAAGATTCGCATGGCATTTTTTTTTTGAATCGAGAAGAGCCCCGAAGGGTTGGCAGGATTATCCTTCCGACTTGGCCTGGGCAGGGTTATAGACGCAATTGGTTATTTTTCAGGGTTATTAGCTCAATTTGCATCTTGTTCGTACTCGGACGCTGTATCGTTTTAAAGGTGATTTGGATCTTTATAATGTATATCTGTATTCTTGACTCCTGTAGTCGTGTTGTATATATCTGTTCTATGAGTTCCATCGTGGACTATTGTATAATGATATTACTTCGTTTTCCACCTGCACGCAAGTGCCTGGTGGACACCTTTAAATCGTTTCTATGCGGGTTTGGCGAGAATCACTAAAACTTGCATAGGGCCGATCCGAGGGTGTTACAGATAGCAAGCAGGTCACCACTACAGGGAGGAAGAGGCGAACAAAAGCTCGAGCACGGAACCACCGCCGGACGACCGTAGGCCGGAGTTCCTCTTTCGCCCGCCACCAAGGCCGGCCAAAGAGAGGAGAATCTGACGCCCACCAACTCTGAGCTCGAGCAGGCCTTATTGAGGGAGAGGCAGGACTCCACCACCGCCACCATCACCGGAAAGGTAAGGTGCCGAGGGGAGCTCTGCAGCCACCTCATCTGGCTAGAAAAAGGCGGACTCCTAGGCGGCAAAAGGACACCAACACGAGGGGACAAAGCCCCAAAACTAATCTACTGCCTATACTATAGAGGCCGCCGCCGCCCTCCCCCCCCACCCCCCCCCCTCCCCTCCCAGCCCAGCTCGACCGGCGGCGCCGACAAGCGAGGCCTTGGGGCGGCGCAGCGCAAGGAGAGGAACGCTGGTTACTGTAGGGCAAGAGGAGGAGAAGATAATGTTGAGATAGGAAGAGAACTCGTTATTCGCATGGCATTTCGCATCATATTTCAAAATGTATTGTCATGTGTTGGAAAAACTGCATGAATCTCTAAGCATGATAAACGATTGATTCGTGCACAATATCTAGCGTACATGTAACTTCTCTAAAAGTAAAAATAAAAAGTAGAAAATGGGTTTATGTGCTGTCACATGCAAACGGTGGCACAGCCTGCGTACATGCCCACTCCACATCCTTGTGATATGGATCTTCGACTATCTTTTTACTATAGAGGATGGTATTAATCCAATCATGCATCATTTTGATGAAATGCACACATATTACCCCTCCATCATTTCGATGCAGTGAAAAACAACGAATCTCACAAGTTTACCAAACAAAAAAAATCATAATCTCCATGAAGGCCAATCATACCTCCCAGAAGCAAATTCCAGTCATTTTGTTATCTGCACAAGGTAACAGGCTTGTCTAGCATAGTGCATTGAACACCAAAAGGGTAGCCAAGGAAGCAGAAGATGATGGACCCCGGTGTCCGTGTAGGGGTTCGTAGCATGGAAAACAAAAAAATTTCTATCGTATACAAACAAACAAGCCAAGATCTATCTACTAGATTATAGCAACGAGTCGATGGAATAACTTACCCTCGAAGATTCCAAAGCGTTTAACGAGAGCAGATTCTCGTGGGTGATGTAGTCGTACTCTTTCCGATCTCAAGATCGTGTAGACGATCCTTCCGGCGCCACGTTCCGGCAGCGCTCCCGCAGTCGGTCACACGTTCGGTACTCGACGAAGACCTTCCTCTCCCTTGTTCCAGCAGGCAGCGGAGGTTGTAGCACTCTCCTCGCGATTCCGGCAGCACAACGGCGTGGTACCGGAAGTAGAGGGGAAATCCCGCAGGGCTTCGCCTTAAGCCGGTGCGAGTATGGTGGAGCTTATGAGAGAGGCTATTAGTGGTCTAGTAATTAGACACACCAATTAGAAGGCTCTAAACCAATTAGAAGGCTCTAAATCGCTGGCTAAAGCAATTAGAAGCTCTAAACCAAAACGGCTCTAAACCGGAGATTTAGAGGTGGAAACTTGTGTGTCTAGGAGGGGAGCCCTGCCCCTCCTTTTATAGGTGGGGAGGCGCGGCCAGGGGAGGGGAGTCCCTCCCCAAGTCGGCCTTGGGTGGTGCGCCGGCTTGGGGAGGAGACTCCTCCCTCAAGTCGGTTCCCAACTCCTCTTTCTTGTTTCCCACAGTTTCTTGTTTTAGCCGTTTGACTTTTCTGTTTTAGGATTCAATTTAATCCTTTATTTGGGACAGCAAGAACACTTAGTACATGATGCAATCATTCAATGACACACTCATGTACCCTCCCCCCCCGGAGTGCCGGACAATCCGGAACCTTCTAGAACATTCCCGATGAAAACACCGGAATCATTCCCGAACTCCGAAACGGGACTTTCCTTATATGAATCTTATTCTCCGGACCATTCCGGATCACCTCGTGATATCCCGGATCCCATCCGAGACTCCGAACAACATTCGGTCTCTTTCTCATAATACCATAACTACTCAAACAACGTCGAATCCTTAAGTGTGTCTCCCTACGGTTCGTGAATTATGCGGACATGATCGAGACACTTCTCCGAACAAAAACCAATAGAGGAATCTGGAAATTCATATGGCTCCCACATATTTCTACGATTACTTTGCGATCGAATGAACCACTTACATACGATACCAATTTCCCTTTGTCTCACGATATGTTACTTATCCGAGGTTATGATCGTCGGTATCTCTGCATACCTAGTTCAACCTCGTTACTGATAAGTACTCTTTTCTCGTTCCCGTGATATGTGATCCCTTGTGACCAAGTCACATGCTTGCAAGCCAATTGGATGACATTCCACCGAGAGGGCCCAGAGTATATCTATCCGTCATGTGGATGGACAAATCCCACTCTTGATCCATGTGTTTCAACCAATACTTTCCGAACACTTAATGCCACCTTTATAGCCACCCAGTTACGGTGTGGTGTTTGATGTCATCAAAGCATCCATCCGGTAAAGGTGATATGCATGATCTCATGGTCGAAGGAATTAGGTTACTATGTATCAGAAAGCATATAGCAATTTGAACTATTGAAATGACTTTGATCTTTATGCTACGCTTATCAATAGGAGTATGTCCACCATATCATTCTCCTAACGATATGATCTTGTTGTTGATAACATCTCAATGTTCATGATATGGAAACCACAATCATTTAATCAACCAACAAGCTAGTGAAGTATAGAGGCTATACTAGGGACTTCAATTTAAGTTTACAATTCACACAAGTATTAATGTTTCCTTGTTAATACTATTATAGCATGAATATAAACATTTATCATAAACACAAAGATATAATAATAACTATATTTATTATTGCCTCTAGGGCATATCTCCAACAGTCCGACGATGCAATCTTGTACTCCCTCCATTTGGAAATATAAGATGTTTTAGATTTGTGAAGAAGATGTATCTAGACACCTTTTAGTGTCTAGATTCATTTGAACCTATACACTAAAAGATGTCTAGATACACCTCTTTCACAAACCTAAAACATCTTATATTTCTAAACGGAGGGAGTACATAGCCTAGAAAGAGATTATTTATAGTAACCTTCTAGTTTCCCTCTCACATTGTTTCCTTTATTTTGATCTCTATGACAATGCTTAGGTTTATGATGACTTTTTTACACACAAAGATCAATCCACATTGACAAGACGATTCCACTCCCCAAATCAATTCCAAGTTGTCACGTGCAAATGAGGGCAAATTTTGGAGTTCTAAAAATATGCATTATGCACTATATTTGGATCCATATTTTTTTTAATTTTTTGTATTTCCTAGGATGCAAAATATTTCAATTTGAGATTCTACATGTTCGTGTAATATATCAATGTGTACATTCAGTTTTTACAATTTCTTCTTAAAATGTATATTTCCTGTCTCAAACTAATTGATGTAGATTTGTCTAGCACATATGTTTATCTAGACCAATCTATGTCAATTAATATGGGCCGGAGGGAGTTCTGTTTTTTAATAAAGAGATCACAGGAGTTTGAGAGCCAAAAATCACTAGTCCTTAAAATTTTAGTCCAGGACTAGGCAATTGAGTCTTGCTGCATGAGGTCTGGGTATGGAAGAGAAAATTGTTTCTATTTTGTGTTTTAACAAATTAGATGTATATAAAAAATGATTACCCGTCATGCGCTTGTTTTAACGTCGTCGTGAGTTGCCCGCCAAAAAAATGGAAATCTTTTTCAGGAGAGTCATAAACCGCCAAATAAAAGGAAAAAAAAATCTTTTGACCGGAGACTACGTGGGCGTGTGCAGCTGTGCACGTGGGGAAGAAATATGAATTGCGCGGCGGAGTGGATATGCCACCAGCGATACCCGGAGGGCCCATCGGTCAATGACGCCGTCACGCAGCCATCGGAATGGACATTACTTCACCGCAAAGGACCACGATGAGCGCCAGTTCGCGACGAAGCACACAAAATTCCGGTCAAATAAGCTGTCCATGGAAATAATTAACAGGACTGCTGGGCATGCAAAAAAAAGGTGAAAAAGACGTTGCACACCAGCATGATGACTAGCAATGTGCACGTGGCATATGGTAGAGCACTTCTCCTAGCTTATAGGAATTGCCACATGGCCACCCTCCAAATTTTAATCTGTCAGCTCTTGCATGTTCTCGAGAACCAGTCCATCTAAATATAGTATCATGAACTTGGTTTTGCTAACGTCGCTGACATGGTTATTCTACTGTCATGCGAAGATATGGTAGTACTTCCTACGTTTAGAAATATAAGATGTTTTAGATTTATAAAACTAATATATTTATTTTATAAAAATAAAATGTCTTATATTTCTGAACAGGGGAGTAGATGTTTAGATATATTTGTTTCACATACCTAAAACATGTTATATTTCCAAATGGAGGAAGAGAAAAAAAATAGAGTTCGTGTTAGAGTTTCATGAAGGTCACATGCGGATTTTCGCAGCATACATTTGGTCATTCTGAATGATTCCATGCACTTCCCTCCTTCCTCGGGCCTCGTTTATTTCTCTCTTATTTTTAACTACTAGAGTTTTAGGGATACGTGAGAATTTGGTGTTCACCCAATACTTTCCAATCCTCTAAAATACACTTCTCCAAAAAAAAATACTTTACCTTAGAGAAGAGTTTTCAATCTAGACAAAAACATAAAGGATTTATGGACATATACCGGGATTATCCCGGCCAAATTCGGCGTGCTAAACGGACTACGGGGATTTTATGGAAATTAGAATAATCTCTTTCAATCTCCATGAATCATTAACGATTACGAGAAAAGTAAATAAAGTCTAATGGGAACAAACAAAGACGGTCGTCTGGCCTTTTTTTGGCCATTTGGTAAAATGGCCTACCCTTTTAAATTGAGTGTCGGTACAAAAAGACGTTTGGCTGTTTTCAATTTGACTAGCTCAGCAGAGAAGCAAACCTTGTATTTGCCTAAATTTACTATTTTGAAAACATGATGTAGACGGAGGGGAAAGAAGAATTGAGCTTGTTTGTGGTAGATTACATATAATGCGGAAAGGTAGAGCAACTTGTTAGATTCTTACCTCATTTGATGCTGCAGTAGTTTATTAGCAGTAATCATTAAGCCGTCGAAACAATTTCAGTCTATTTTAATGTACCATTGACTAGTACATTTTTGCTTCCGTGACTAGTTTCTTACTAATCAGATTATGTGTAGTTTGTTCCACACAACACAGTTTATAAATATTGCAGGCTAAGCCCCGTAAAGCGACTTACCGGATTTTCAAAAGGACACGCCCTCTGTATATGTTTTTGTCCCACTAAGTTTCATTCTCGTGACTAAGATTTTATTAAGTCTTTGTCTATTTTTTATAAATAGAATATATTAATATTATGAAGATACGAAATACATCCAGCCTTTGCAACAACATAGTGTCCGGTTCTAAAAAAAAGAAATACATAAAAAAATGTTTCCCTACATTAACCAGTTCTTTAAAACCGCGGACAAATACCACCAAAAGTCCAACAACTTTAAAAGTGATGTCTCCAAGAAGAAAACGAGCGCCATCATCGTCATGATAAAAGACCATAGGTTTTTACCCTGGAAAATGTCCACACTCACAAAACAATGTCCTCAACAAGATCATTGCTAGGCACAACCAGTTAAGGTCCTCCTCTGAAACCAAACGGCCAACAAAAAACATGGTTGAGCGCTACCGAAACACCGTCCGCACCGACAAACTTCAGGCATGTCGTCCATTTGGAATTCACCGACGGAGTCTTCCGGAACTCGATAGTCCATCCAAGATCAATGACGACCGACGATAGACAGTTCTTGGCGAGAAAGAAATCCAAGGACCACCACCTTTATTCAAAGATGTGCCAACAGCCCCACCATTCGATAGCAGAGAAGACGAATTTGACGAATTCAAGATGCCAAAACAGCGGATGACAGCCGCATGGCCGGTAGGCACATCGCAGCACCGAGATCGGGTCCAGAACGGCCCGCCCCGCCTCCAGCACTGCGCCGCCGCTGCTCACGCCTGTCCGGACCCCTCATCCATCCGCTTCTCCGCGAGACACCCAAGATCCGCTGATACCGTACCCACGAGATCAGCCGTGCGGGCCTTCTCCTGCCCTCCGCCTTCGGCGAGAAGGGCGCCGCCACCGCCGGCGGCGTCAGCAGGACTGGAGGTGGAGGGGCTATGCGGCGGCTTGGGGGGCTCCGTGATCGCCCGAGCAGGGAGCGACCCTAGAGGGATCCTATTTTCGTGAGAGCGCTCGGTATCCTAGGTTCATATAGAGAAGTTTATTTCTAGTGTTCCATGGCTGTAACTTTTTCTACTCCGTATAAACTGTAGTTGCACTTTTCCGAGTTGACTCGTAAACTTAATAAAGCCTCACTCAACTCAGACTTATCAAAACCCGTTTTTGTTGTGAAACATGAATTGACAAGCAGATGGGGTACTATCTTTTTTCTATGAATCTGATGCTCGTGCCTGCTTTTACGAATCCGGAAAAATCATGGAGTGCTGTGGTCATCCTTGTGATGTATTAGAGGTCAATGCTATCCACATTAAAAAGAAATCGCGTTTGCTCAGCCAAACCAAACCATTCACGCCTCCAAATCGATAAGCGCGAGCATGTATCAAAATCTCGTGTGGTCCTTTTTTGACCCGGAAGAAAGTAATCACAGCTCAAGCAAATCGCCGTTCTAAACCAGGAGGCGGCAAATGACGGAAAAACGCCGGGCACCTCGCCCACCAACTAGTACGCAATATCTGGGACTGAGATGGAAGTACTACAAGAATCTGCTTTCCATTTTGTCAACTAGTACCAAGCCACCAACCTTCCCATGTTGGCTGCTTCCTCCTCCCCTGGTCCTGATGATGTCGCATGACATGGTCAAAAGATGGGAACAAACGGAAAGTTCCCGCCCGGTTTCTCTTGTCACAATCATGATGTATTCTGAACTAATAATAAACCAAAATCAAAGAAAAAACGCCCAAATTCATGTGGTGTACTGAATTCCAGGGGGTAAAAACCTGGTACCAAAATTCTCAGTGCTCAAGATTCAGGGTCAATAGTGGAAGGGCTTCTCAAGGATCTCGTTGTAATTTTAATTTTTCTTGTGATGCTTTGTACTATTCGTTGTTTCTTTTAACGCCAGTGTCCTATTCGCAAAAAAAAAAAAAAAAAAAAAGAGACGGGAGCAGATTGAAGACCAAGGTAAAAACCAGGAGGATGGTTTTCAGTCATGTGGAGTGGAAAACCTCATCCATTTGTTTCAACTTTCCACAACTAAACTTGAGAAGCTGAAAATAAGATTTCTTAGTTCGCAGAAAAAGAAACAACAAAAAGAGATTGCAGAGCTATTTGCACTCCCGAGTTGACAGAATAGTCATGCAGAAAGTACAAGGGCGATACTATACAAAAAAAACATGTTCAATCTAACAGAAGGAGATTGCAGGAAGCACACATTACTGGAGTACAATATATGTCCCAAAAGCATATCTTACACAATTTAGGGGTCAAGTAGTTTTACTAACGAGCCTTGCTTCGGTGTCCCCACCCCCCAGGGAAACGTTTAGAAAAAAACCGGTTTAGGGGTTCGATTGTGTGTTCCGGGTCATATTAGAAGTGGATCCTGTCCGGTATTTTTTCTAGCGTTATACATATTTGAGTCTGATTGTATATGGCGTTCGTAGGATAAGCAAATTGCCGGTCCCACTCGTGGTAGGGTAATTCCTATCGCATCGGTCATGCTTGCGTCTTTCGGGCTGTGGATTTTGGTCGTCGGAGCAGCTTCACTCATTCGGGCGTTTTAAAGCATAATTTTGATGTTATTTAACGTCATACATATGTAATATTTGGCTTGAAAACAATCAGTTTTTTACTCATGTTTTCAGGCTGAGTTTATAATTTTGACAAAATTTTAAGTAAAATCGGCGAAATTTGGACAAATAAAACAATTTCATTAATACATAGACGAGCTTGTATATATTATGTCAAATTGACATATAGCCGAATTTTGACTGCATTAGGATAAAAGAAAAAACGTTGAAATAGCTACTAGGCGATGCCGATGCCCACGGGCACCCCCCGAAGATGTGGTAGAAGACGGTGTAGTCGACGTCCCGGATGACGTTGTCATCACCCTCGTCATCGATCGGCGCCTGCGGGGGACACGAGCTGCCCTGGCCGGCGTCACCGTAGCGCCATGGCTGAGACAAGGGATTGGCCTCGTCGTCGTCATCGTCGAAGACGATAAGCGGCGCGCCCTGGTAGGCGTGCTGCCAGTGAGCGACACACGCGGCCTCACTCTTGGCCTGCTCCTGATGACGCCGAACGCGGTTGGCCTTCTCGCGCTCTCAATCCGTCTTAGACTAGGCGCAGGCGTCAGGGGCCTACATGGGTGGCACATCGTTTAGGGAGCGCTCCAACGCCATCTTCTTCAGGACGAAGGCATCCTTGTCGACGGGAACCGACTAGTCCGCCGGCTTAGGCTTTGGCGTGCGCAGGCGAAGCCGGTCAGTCACGGCGATGGCGCGCTGCCTTCGTTGGCGAGCGCATCAGCGACTCCATCTCCCGCTTCACCGGTCGAAGCGGAGGTGTGGCGACTGTGCCGACGCGAGGTGACTGTGTCGGCGCCGAGCCAGACAAGTGGGGCGCCGACGCTGAGGAATACGAAGAAAGGGAAGCCATCCTCCTCGGCAGCCAGTTGGCCACCGCACGGCGTCGGGCGGCCGATGGCGGGGAGCAAGTAGGATAGCCCAACTTAGGGCCGGCGCTAAGCTCCAGGTAGCGGCGAAGGATGAAAGAGGATTTTATTAGGACTGCATTTTCTTAGAGCTTTCATCGCCGCCGATCGGCCGCGCTTGCGCACGCCGAAGTCTGAGCCGACGGACTAGGCAGTCCCTGTCGACGAGGACGACTTCGTCCCAAAGATGGCGCTGGAGTGCTTCCTGAACGACATGCCACCCATGCAGGCCCCCGACGCCTGCGCCTGGTCCATGGCAGACTGGAGCACGAGGAGGCCAACCGCGTTCGACATCATCAGGAGCAGGCCGCGTGAAGGTCGCGCACGTCGCTCGCCGGCAGCGCGCCTACCAGGGCGCCGCTTATCGTACTCGATGATGAGGAGGAGGCCTGTCCCTCGTCTTAGCCATGGCGCTACGTCGATGCCGGCCAGAGCAGCCCGCGTCCCCTGCAGCTGCCGAGGGACGACGACGGCGATGACGATGGAACCCAGGACGCCGACTACACCGTCTTCTACCACAACTTTGGCATATGAACGACATGCTCGGCGGCATTGGCATCGCGTAGTAGCTATTTCAACGTTTTTTTATTTTACCCTAATGCAGTCAAAATTTAGATGTATGTCCAAATTTAAAGTAATATATATGTACAAACTTGCCTATGTATTAACAAAATCGCCTATATTCGTCTAAATTTCGCCAAGTTTGCTTAAAATTTGGCTAAAACCGAAAACTCAGCATGGGAACCCGAGTGAAAACTGGCTACTCTCAGACCGGATGCTACATCCGTTCGATGCTAAATAGCGCTAGAATTAGACCTAAAAACACAGAACGAGTAGAGATGCTCCGACGACCAAAATACACAGCTCCGAAGGCGCACGACACAGACGGTATAAGCGACGATCGTGCGTGACCGATGCGATCTGGATTGGAATTATCGCGACGCGAGTGGACCGGCAGTTTATTTTCCATTACGGACGCCATGTACTACCAGACTCAAATAAGTACAACGGTAGAAAAAAATACCGGAATAGATCTGCTCCTAATCTAAACCGAAACACTGCATCGGACCCTTAAAACCGGTTTTTTCCTCAACTTTTCCCTCGAGGGGGGATACCGAAGCAAGGCTCTTTACTAATAAGCACTACGAAATGCAAAATATGACGTCGGTCACACATTTAAGTGTGCAACCTTTAGCTGGCTCCAGACGTGATCCAGTAATCTGGATGCATCGCTCGTGCTAACAGATTAAACTGCGAAATTCGGAATTCCAGCATCCAACGTGTTTCACTGCGAAGCAAAAAAGGGAATAAGAATCAGCAAATAAGCCTTTGCTACCGTGGGATGCCAAAACAAAACAAAAAACGTGACATCAACCGAAAGAGTTATATATCTGAACTGCATAGTCTGTTAGCAACAAAAGCTCGATTTCAGGGAGTTAAAGCTGGCTGGACTAGCAAACTGACATGATTTCCAAAAACAAGAAAGCTTAATAAGAGTTTAGTGCTTATGCTTAAATAAGCGATATGGCTTGCAAGTTCGTGAGAGACAAGTGCACAAGGTGCTTAAATGAACAAGAGAATGCTAAATCACGAAGCATCCTTTTAGAAGTACAACCTGACGCCCTGATGTGTATTTAGATTAGATGATCACGATCTCACTACCTGATAAGGGGAGCAGAGAAATATTCCTAGTACTGACTGATGTATGTTTTCGAAAGGAGAATCAGCCACTACTGTTTAAGGCTTTGGTAGATAAGCCATATTTTGGGGAGAATGACAAGCTGAGGATACTAGTTCTTGCAATTCAATAACCACAAAAACCATAGATATAGTTATGTTGCTGACAACAGACTGACAAGACGAAATATCGCAAGAATGTGTACCTTGTGAATTTCAAAACACTATATGGACAAGGATAACAAGATACTTGCCGTTTAGTGTTTTCTCCTGAGGTGGCAATTTTTTGGGAACAGACAAATTTCAGTTTTGAATTTAAATATGCGATGGGGAACACATCAATATTACTGTACTACCGCTTGTTGGTATGAAGGGACAGAAGAGGCCAAGTTTGCCGAAGAATGATTATAGGTTTAAGGACAAGGTGGCCATGCTTTTTCAGGTAAGATGGGTGTAGAGAAAATAACACGTTTAACATAATACTACTCCCTCCGATCCATATTACTTGACTCACATTTGTCTAGATTTGGATGAATCTAGACACTATTTAGTATATAGGTTCATCCAAATTTTAACAAACTCAAGTCAACTAATATGGGTCGGAGGGAGTAATATTTTCAAAACAATAAGATTTTCGGATTTCTCAGTGGGGTTATTAATCAAAGAATGGTTTCACTAGGTTGCTACAGTCCAGGTAATGGGGGGAAAATGATGTGACATGTAAATTGGGGAGAAATGGCTCACTTCCATAGATTCTCTGTGCGATACTCTAACAAGAACATTGTGCCTCATGTTGACAATCTTAAATGAAAGACCAGAAATGCACACGTAAAAAGCAACCTTCAATGCAAATGTTATGTAAATTCACTACAGTTGGATAATCAGCTAGGACAACAGTTATATGTACATTACATAAAGCATACCTACCACTCAATCTTCATGATGGATAAATACGTTGACTTCTCATGCTTTCAAAGTACTGCAAAATATTTTCATCGCCAATCCCCTTAAAAATCGCTTTCTCAACATAGCATAACATCATGTCACTACACCATTCACCGCTTATCTCACTGCAAAATTCCAAGTTCCGTGCAGAGAAGGCTCTTTCAGTCTTTGACGTTGCTACTGGTAGAATCAACAACAACTCGATGAGTCGATAGACCAATGGAAAAGTCAAATGTGCCTCAGTTTTTACCACCATCATAGCAAGAGTCGCAAGATCACAGCAGCTGGAAAATTCAGAGGTACTTCTCACGTGAAGAATGAACATGTGAAGTTGTTCTTTCAAGATTTCACGATCTATTGTAAAGAAATCATGACAGTAAGTCTCAGCAAGTCGGAGAAGCAAGCGATGATCGAATTTGGAAAAGGAGTCACTAGGATCGAGGCAAGCTATGCATCTTAATATCTCAACAGATGTTTTACTGAACCGACTATTTATATCAGTAGTAATTGAGTCAATCAAAGCAGTGAAAATCTCGACATGATAATGATGATAATAATTAACCGTTTTTCTCATGCTCAGCGAACAGCCCCTAACTGGCATATTATCATCCATTCTTGGCACCGGAATAGACACCGCAACACAAAAATTCTTCACTTCTTCAAGTAACTCATCCCACTGGTTCACCTGCAAGTTCTGCAAAACATCTTTCACAGGCTCAATCAAATTCATTGCTCTGACAATGTTTTTACCTTCCTGATCCAAGAGAAATGACAAATCTCCAGTCCAGCTCAACAGCCGCACCATCAAATGCAAGATAAATACAAATTCAAATGTCTCCATTGCATCTATCAAATGTTCTGGTGGTGGCCAAAATTCTCCGCTGTCATTTATAAGATCTGTTGCTGCCCCTGCTTCAAAACGATGAATTCGCTCATCACACGCAGTCTCTAGTGCTTTTAGCACTCCTTCCCACGTTGTAATAACATGGAGTAAAGTTTTACAGTAGGAGCCCCACTTTGTATGAGCGGGCCAAGCAGCAAGATCACTTTCTTGATGCTTTCCTTTGCCTGGTAGAGTCACAGCTCTCTCCATTTTTTCCACAATCTTTGCATAGTGCTCTTGAAGCAACGCATCTTTTGTCCCACAAGAACTACCCACAGTCTTAACGATTCTGTCCACATGAAAGAAGAAATCTCCAATAGATCTAATGCTCCTTGCAACAGAAACAATGCCAGACTGAAACTGGTTGGCAAAACAATGTACATAACGGGCATATGGATTTTCCTTCAAAATTAGTGACTTCAGCTCATCAAATTCTATTGCCATATTTGAGACAGCATTGTACCCTACCCCTCTTAGTCTAGAAATAGATAAACCACGCCGAGCCAACAAATTATCCAAAGCTTCTTTCATTGAAGGGGCTGTATCCAGAGTCGTACATTCAATACCAAGTAATCTTTCAATGATCTCACCATGCTTGTTCACAAACCTCACAATTACAGAAATTTTATCCTGCATCAGTTTATCATGAGGCTGGTCAATAAGTACAGAGAAATAACTATCTCCGATCTCACCAACAATGGTCTGTGCGGACACTTCTGCACAACATCTCACCAAATTTTTCTGTATCTCTAGAGAAGTCAGTTCATCATAGCAAAGGGGATTTTCAATAATCGGCGGGCCAACAGACTTAAAATCGTTCAGGTGCCAGTTCAGCATCTCCACAAAGTTCCCTTTATTTCCAGGATTGCGCCATTCTTCAAGTTCATAAAAGGGAAGACCTTGTGAAAGAAGAAGTCTTGCACAACTCAAACCAGCGTCCATGATTTTACTACGACTTTTGAAATCCTCATAGCATTGCCTTGCAATATTGTGACTACTATTAACTCCACCAACATGCCCATTGAAAGTTTCTAACGCGTTATTCCAGTTGCTAAACCCAGATGCAGAGATGGCATGGCTCTCAAATTTATCGGCCCTAGCCTGCTCAAAAAGGTAGCAATAGAAACAATAGGCTGCATCTTTCTCCACACTGTATTCCAACCAATCAAACTTCTTGAACCATACTTTGTTAAAACTCTCTGAACAGTTTCCGTGTTGTTTTCTACGAAAATTGTGACTAGCTGGCTGGCATGGACCCATCCGAAGATATTTCCTCCTCACTCCATCCCTAATTCCTACATCATATTCATCAATTGGTTGTCGGAGCCCCGGGTCAGCAACAATATCATCCAGAGTAAGCAAAGCACAGACATGGGGTTTCTTTCCTGGCTCTGTGATACTACTCTCATCAGGTAATAAATTTCCTCCAGAACCAACAGGTTTTTTAATGGGTTGAAAGTACCTCTTCATTGCTAACACAAAACAGTGACATTTCAGTATGGTTAACATAAAAACAGCATGCAAACATCACTAGGGAAATTACACGCAAGCATCAACTTACCTGACGAGTCGAGGTGATAGCAGCTCTCAGTTAAAATTTGGCATTGCTCGGATCAACCACCTGTTACTCTGAAAAAGAAGTAGCTACATTTAGTTGGCTATAAATGAGCAAGCAATGCGGGAAATATACAAATACACTTTTATTGGAAAAAGACAGACAGAATTGGATTTCTACTGATCAAAATTAATCAAGAGGAATCACGAAACATGGGTGTCATCCAAGTGGGTGAAGAAAACAATAAAATCCAAACTGAAAAGAAAATTCACTCAAAGAATAGGCGGTGGCCCTGGACTCCAACTCTGATTTGTGCGGAAATTGTTACGGACGGTATATCAGTTTTCATCCAAGCAGTACATTCTGACAATAGCATTTTGGTTAAACAAAAACTTGCATCGACTGAACTAGTCTTTCACATTTTGGGTGCTAACCTGACGTCCATTTGCTCTTCAAAGTTCAAACTATGAATCGATCTTTCGCTGGCGGCAGCGATGAGCACGGCGGTGAAGAGGGGCGATATCCGGGCGGTTAAGAGGATCCGGGAAAGTCGCGGAGGAGAGGAGGCGCGACGGCGACGGCGGCGGCGGCAGTTAGGGTTCTTGGCTTGGCTTCCAGGCCTGCTTTCTTTCCCTCTAGTTCGCGCCACGGCGAGACACAGGAGGAGAGAAAATAAGGAGCTGAGGAGGTAGGCTCACGAGCGGGCTTATGGGCCAAGATAGTAATGGGTTTATACTTGATTGGCCGATATGGGAGTTCATTAGGCCGATATGGGAGTTCATTAGGCAAGTCAGATTCAGAGTGTAGAAAGCGGAGTAAATCCCACGTCTTGTGCCTTTGAGATCTGTTAGCTTCCGTGAAAATTATACATATGTTAGCTTCCGTAAAAATTATACTTGGAATTTAAAAACAATCTTTGAAATGTTTTTCGAAATTTTTAAAATAAAGGGGTATGTGTATCCCAGGAGGCAAATTCAGGGTCCCTAAAAAGGGCAAGTAATCCCAGAATCAAAGATACTAAGCCTACGTTTGTTCACCATATTGTTCGTTACAAAATACATCTCACTTTTCATTCAAGAAAGCAGTACATCCCGAATCTAGCATTTTGCTACAAAACCTACACCGACTGAACTAGAGTGTAATGGATACAGATCAAAATTTCAGCTTGAGTGCCTTTATTACTTCCAGATTTTAGTCGAGAGCTGTGGCCTATAAGCATCCGAACACAGTCGCATCCGCTTCTGAATATTATCACATTTGGGGTACTAACCTCACATCCATTTGCTCTTCAAAGCACGAACAAATCTGCGGTGGCGGCAGCAATGAGCACGACGATGGCCGGCGTGAAATCTGGGCATCAGGAGGATGGGGAGGTGGTGGCGGGAGGATTAGGGTTTGTCGTCTTTTTTTTTTTGAACTTAGAGGTCGTTTGGCATCCAGGTATTCATTTCATTTAGTAGAAATGAAATGAATACATGGATTCATTTCATTTATATTGTGATTCTAAAAACACCCACATGTTTGACTGTTACTGGAATTTGGAAATTACAGGTTTAAGATAGGAATTAGGTTTACACATGAGGATATTTCAATGGGTTTGCCAAATGAAATGACAGCCCAATTCTGTGCCAACCAAATAACATAGGAATAGAATTGCAAAATGAATTCCAGAATTCCATGCTCAAATGATGGATACCAAACGACCTCTTAGGGTTTGTGTCTTTTTTTACTCAAAGTGCGAGTAATTCCCGCCACGGCGAAACAGAATATGGAAAAGAAAGATGCTGAGGGGGTAGGCTCACAAGTGGGCTTATGGGCCTAGGATGTATGGGCACGACAGGCTGACATAGAAGTTTACTGGGCTAGTTTTCCTCAATTCCTCTACTGATTCCAACCGCACGACCCATTCCCTCCTCCCCGCCTCTCCCTCCCCAGAACCCTACCGTCTCGCCGCCGCCATGGCCTCCTCGTCGTCTCCGGCGAGTCGCCGGCCACAGGGCCTCCTGGCGCTGG
Organism: Avena sativa; assembly: GCA_916181665.1. Lineage (NCBI taxonomy): Eukaryota > Viridiplantae > Streptophyta > Magnoliopsida > Poales > Poaceae > Avena > Avena sativa. Next base: position 15,650,647 of record OV702279.1, on the reverse strand, counting down.
GGTTGGAGTCCTCGGCTAACAAGATAGGCATCGGAGTCGTCTCCATGTCCGGGGAAATCCTCTCCAACCCGCGCCACACCTACATCACCCCGCCCGGCCACGGCTTCCTGCCCCGGGAGACCGCGCAGCACCACCTTGTCCACCTCCTCCCGCTCCTCCGTGCCGCGATCTCCGAGGCCGGTGTCTCCCCTGCCGACCTCGCCTGCATCTGCTACACTATGGGGCCCGGCATGGGCGGGCCGCTCCAGGTCGCCGCCGCATCGGCCCGCGCTCTGTCGCTCCTATGGGGAAAACCTCTCGTCGCTGTGAACCACTGTGTAGCGCACATCGAGATGGGCCGCGCCGTCACCGGCGCCGTCGACCCCGTGGTGCTCTACGTCTCAGGCGGCAACACGCAGGTCATCGCGTACAGCGAAGGGAGGTACAGGATCTTCGGGGAGACCATCGATATTGCCGTCGGGAACTGCCTCGACCGCTTTGCGAGGATCCTTGAGCTTTCAAATGACCCGAGCCCTGGGTATAACATTGAGCAGGTAATCGTAGTTTCCATAGTATAGGCTTTTAATACCTGTGAATTTCAAAAACGTTACCAAAAGGATATAGCCACTGTACAAAATATAGAAATAGTATTGATTTATACTAAAAAGTATGACAATTGTCTGTCTATCGTTATCGGACGATTTTTCATGTAGTACACATAACATGTTGGATTGCCTTGCGGTTCATATCGGCACATCTTCTTATTACTATATAACTGTTTTCTTATTATTGCTGCTTGCATGCACCATAAGTCTCCACTGGTGCAACTATGCAAACCCCCCATTATTGGGGACCTCAAAATTGTGTTACTCCCAACTGCCCATCAAGATAATTTGATTAATGTTAGGGATTCCTCACCCGTCATGTATCCGTAGTGGCGCACATACAGCTGGTTAAATTTAATGATCGATGGGTCAGCACAGAATAACTATAGTCATGGCGATGGACATATGATCCGAGCAGATTGAAGAATATAACTAAGTTTGGGAGATAAATGAGGGTAGTTTACTACATTTATTATGATGTCCTGGTTTGATTAGTAATGCATATTGGCCTCCTCTTTGTATAGAGATGCCCACATACTTCTCAAGTAGTATCTTATCTCTATGAAACCCTAATCTCGAAATGAAAAAACTTAGCTGATCCTATCTCTAATTTAACTAAATACTGTTCTATATTTACTCAGAATAATGCCTAATTCTTTGCACATGGGCATAATATTATTTAATTTGGAATATAAAATTAGCGATAAATATTGGATCAGTATCCTTTGAACTAGAGTTAGTATACATTCTGTAATGATAAGATATTATTGAGGATCAGCTAAGCCATTCTTCATAAATAGAGGCATGTATCTATTGCAAATCAAGTAATCTAAAGAGTATAAATCTAGTCTCTTCCCAATTCGTCCCCAAAATATATGGTCTATTGCACAACACTGAGTTAAAATTAGATTAGGGGATGAGGGGCTTGAATTAATAAATAGGTTATTGTAGCTACTTTAAAGTATCACAAAACCTGGACTACATCAGAGTTCAGTACAAAATATCATTCGTGATAATTTTGACAGAACTGTAAAGTTGTTGCTATGAAAATTTTCCTATTGCTTTTGTTGAAATTCGAGATTATGATGGTACAATGTAGATTGTTGAGTTAAGTTATTTAGATTCCATAGCAGCCATGACTAGAATATCATAATTGTGTTTTACAATGGCTGCTCACATCAGTACATCCTAGGCCTAAGTTTTTAAATTGTTAACTGTGCTCGAATCATAGACATTAGATGCCTTTTGTTCTGTACTTTAAAAGACTTGACTACTATCCTGAAAACTGTTGGACAATCCAGCAATCAGGCTTAGAGAAATCTTAATCAAATTAAGTCATTATATGATGTACAGAAATATTTCAATAATGTTGGTTTTGGACAGTGGAAGTCATTTCCTACTTTAATGTGTTGAGAAGATGAAATGAAAGGTTGGTTTAAAAAGTGGGAGTAAATAACATTAGACTTCTCAATCTTCTTGGTAACAAACACATAGTCTAAATTATTTCTGTAAGGGATATGAGGAAGGTATGTTGATGCACCAAAAGTAATTGTGTAATACAAGTCTTATGTTGGCCTCTCTGTTCCTTTCCTTCTTTTTGAAAGGAAAAAGGGAAAAAGTTATTTTCATTTGTTCAACAGATGTATGATTATGAGATAAAATGCAGTCTCTCTTTCCCAGTGGCATATTTATTCATTCTACCGTGTCTTTCCCTTTTTCAGCTCGCAAAGAAGGGAGAGAAGTTCATCGATCTCCCTTATGTTGTAAAAGGTATGGATGTGTCATTTAGTGGCATATTGAGCTTCATCGAAGCAGCAGCGATTGAGAAGCTTAAAAGTAACGAGTGCACACCTGCAGACCTATGCTACTCATTGCAGGTAGATGTGTACTGTTGAACTCATTTAGTGTACCCATGTACAGCTAAGGATAATGCTTACTTTTAATGAAGATACGTTGTATAGATTTTAATTAAGATATTTGATGGCCATATCCAGGAAACTCTCTTTGCTATGCTTGTTGAAATCACTGAGCGTGCCATGGCACATTGTGATTCAAAGGACGTTCTTATTGTTGGTGGTGTTGGATGCAATGAACGTTTACAAGAGATGATGAGGATTATGTGCTCAGAGAGAGGGGGTAGGCTGTTCGCAACTGATGATCGATATTGTATAGACAATGGCGCGATGATTGCATACACTGGTTTACTGGCATATGCACATGGTGTCACCACTCCCCTGGAGGAGTCAACATTTACTCAAAGATTCCGAACTGATGAAGTTCATGCAATTTGGAGGGAGAAGGAGATGCCAGTTTTAAATAACACCCATTCTGATGTAGTGGCTGAAGTATCCATAGATGGAGCCTCTCTGCCGAGTCCAATGGCTGTAGAGTCCTGAGGTACAGTTCTTTCATTTTATCCTGCTATTGTGATTGCTATTTTTTTTAGTTTAATGTAATTTAGACATGATTAGCTATTTGTACCTATCTTGTAAATTTGGTACCAACTACATGACATGAAAGATGATCTAATTCAGAAACTATATACCCATTTCCTTGACATTGAATGAGTCGTAGATAATTCAATCCCTGGAAAGCTAAAGGTAACATGCATGCAATGTGTTGTTTTTCCATTATTTGCTTGCATGTAACATTGCGCTGGTAATTTTAGTGTATTCGATCTATGTTTTCTGGTAGCATTTGAAGGACTCCATAATATTTGAGGGCACTATCCTGAAATACTATGTACCAAGTCCATAATGCATGCTTTGATCTGCAACACTATTGTTGCTTTTGGTTCTGATTTTAAACTTCTCCCCGAGGAAAAACAGATTATAGATTCAATTTCTGACATATTTTTAATCCAATGCGTCTTTGTATTTGCTGGTTAATTTTTTTGCTTTTCAAGAAGGAACGGTAGTTTTCCTGACCAACCGATGACTGTCATTCTTCTTTCAGTAACAGGTAAATTCGTAGAGGTGCTGGTGCTTTTCCTTCATGATTTCGGAGGAAACATCACAATGCTAAACTGGTTGATGATCGAAAGCCTTTGTAGCTTCATGGCAGGGTGCCTTGTACTGTTGTGGGTATGACTGACTGGAATGCCTCACCAGTTGAAAAGCTGCCTGGAAAGACATTGACTGACAACCTCCTAACATGGACCCATTAAGTTACTCAACAGTGATCAACACATGGTCCTTGTATTTCATGTAAAAGTGAACTTAAAGTTGGGACTAGTTTAATGGGGTACAATCCCCATTTTGAAATCTGTACTTTGGTGTTACTGATTGCTTCTAGGGAACACAATTATATAGATTGTCATGTATATCCATTTTTTTTCTAATCTTCATGGCATGTGGAGTATTAGATTTATCTTTACGTTAAGATCTAATTTATGAATTTTATTTAGTGCATCTCCAACGCTAAAGCTACATGTCAAATCACAGTTTGGGGCTGTATATTTCATAGTTAGTTGCTTTTGTTTTAGTTAACAATCGCCATTTTTTTTGTTGCGTGTAAAAGGTCCAGCAACAAAGTTTGCTATAGTCCCTCTCCAACGTTAAAGCTACATATTAAATCGCAGTTTGGGGCTGTACATTTAATAGTTAGTTGCTTTTGTTTTGGTTAACAATTGCCATTTTTTTTACCTGATCGTCATTTTTTATTGTTGTGCTTAAAAGGTCCAGCAGCAAAGTTTGCTAGCTCCTTCACATGCATGTTGTGGTCGGTGATCCTTATCTCGTCTCGTTGACCATGCCTTCTTTCTTGTTTCCGATGACCTGGCTCTATCGCCTTGTAACACATGTCTTATTTGCACCATGTGTTGCCTTATTTTGCAACTTATTGAACCATCGGCCTGAGAGCATCTCCACTCAGCTTCCTAGGAGCCGATCCCATAGTGAAATTTAGGTCCGGACGCCAAAAATCGGTCCAGTCGCGTTTTAAGAACCCCTGTTTCGTTCGGATTTAGGCGAATTTTGGTCTGGACTTTTCAGGTCATTCCTAGCATCCTGGAAATGGCCTGGGAACGCCGGACGAAGCGAAAACGGGTGTGGGCCAGCTCTAGCGACAGAAGGCCGAACTCCCGTCCTTTTCTTGCTCCCCTCCCGCCTTTCTTCCCCATTCCCCCTACTTCGCCGAGCTCCTGCCAGCCATGCCGCCCAAGGGTTTCGTCAAACCCTAATCGAAACTCGGCGAGGAATCGGGGGAGAAAAAGGCGAGGAAACCGAGAGCGTTGGCAGGCTTCTATCGAGAAGTGCATCGCCGACTCGGAGGCGCAGGCCGAGAAGAGGGCAGAGAAGTCCGATGAGAGGTGGGCGCAGCTGCTCCAAAACCAAGGCCAAAAGCTCGACCTCCTGAAGGCCAACTTCGCCGCCAAGAAGAGGAACACGGATCTCCAGTTCCTCATGGGCGACGAGGACACGTCGACGATGAGTTCGCCGGTCAAGGCCTGGTACATGGCGCGCCACAATGCCATTCTTCAGGAGGACGGCGACGAGATCACGCCAGGACCTGCGCTGAATGCCACTGTCACTGCCACACCGAGCTCTGCTTCCACCTCCTCCAACCAGTCGGCGTCCGCCGGCGAGACACCCAACCCCATCGCATCGTCCACGCCGGAGGAGCCCATCCCCGTCGATGACTGATCACCAAGTTTTTTATCTAGTTCTGTAATAATTTTTTGCCGAACTTGTTGGGCATACTTCTGTCGAACACCTTTGGCCGAGTTTTCGCCAGCGGGAACGATAAAATTCAATTATTCTGCCGTTTCTGTTTCGCCTGGGAACACGAGTGGAAAACTCGGCGTTCCCAGGCCAAAAAATGTGTTCCATCCGGCCATAGTTTGGTCTAGATTTCGCCCTGGGAACGCCCAACGAGTGGGGATGCTCTGTGGTTTGGGGGTTGCCATTCTTCTAAAGCATGAGTCGATCCCTCTACCCCTTACCTTACCCTAAGCCCCTAACCCTAACTACTTCGTTGTCATGGATGCCTATCAATGGTGCCTCTATCTCGAACTTTGGAGAGTTTTTTTTGAATGTTAGCAGGAGAATTGCTAAATTCATTGAATAGATAGAAAAACGGTCAACAGACCCGGACTGCTCGGTTAATTAAGGAAAACCGGGCGAAAACCTGAACAACGGCAAGCCACACCTAAAGCACACACGACATACAAGATGACGGCAAAACAGACACAAGACATACACAGCCGGGCACCAAGTGTCCTCGCTCCAGAGTGCACACCGAAAACCGTCGCATCGACTTTATCTGTCAAGAGAATTTTCGCCAAACCTCGACGCCGCCGGAGAGGAACAACATGCCAAGATAGGAGGACATGTGCCACTCTGAAACCATGAGCAAAGACGAAACGACTCATCCAGCGCACATCGCATGTGGAGAGTGCTCCTGCAACCCACCATTGCCGCGCCGCCCCACGAACCACAGGTCCCTCTGTCCGAGCCAATCTCCAAGAATGATGCCTTTATAAGGGAACACGACGCTCGGAAGCGCCGTCATCATCCGATCTAGAATACCAAATCTGGGGTTTCCCCCGGAGCATGTTGGGAAGGGGGGTTGAGAGTTGCATACCGACGCCTCCAACAAGGTAGAGATGCCCGTAGGCGCCGTCGTCGACAACTCCGGTCACAACCGGGGTGCGGCTTTCACCGACAGTCTCGCCCACCCCAACCCAAGATTCGGCCAGCCGCCCCCACATAGCCCCGCCTCCACGGCTGCTCTCGCATGACCCTGCTGGTGCTGCATAGCCAGATACGCTACCCCACTTCTGCAGTGCACTCCTCTTCTTCGCAGACGGCAGGAGGATGCAACACCCCACATGGTGCCATTCATCTCCCGCTCCAGAAGCTCGAGAAAGCATGAGCATGCGGTCATGGGCATGCCATTGTATCTGGACTGCACCTCACCACCTCCTTCCCTCGCTGGTCCTTCTTCCTCTTTCGCAGACTGACACAGATGATGGAACACCTGCCTACTCGGCCGAGCCGAGATAGGACAGAGCCCTTCGTCTCCCTGCAGCCGAACCTCCTCGCACGCCCGGGAACCAGAGCCAGGCGGTAGCCGTGCCTCTCAGCCCCCGGCATACACAGCCCAGATCGGGCCCTCACGGCCCGGAACCCGCTCGCGCTTCCCAGATGGGGCCCTAGGCCAGGCCCAGATCGGCAGATCCTCCGTCGGCAGCGACACCACGATGCCCGCAGCGCCGCCACCCCGCGTGACCCCCAGATGGGCGCCGCCCTCAGCCGCCCTTCCGCGTGCGACCCGCAATGGGCGCCTGCAAGGGCCCAGATCGGGCCCGCCCACGACTCCAGCCGCAACGCCCTCCGAGCCGCCGTCGCGCCCTCCTGGCCAAGCTCTGCTGCAGCGCGCCGCTCGGAGCCCGACGCCGCCGCACCCGCCTTCAGCACCACCACCGGATCCCACCGCCTAGAGAGCCTACCCTCATCGGGAGGAGAGAAAAACGCCCCGCCGCCCCCTTCCCTGAGGCGCGCATGGCTTCGCCGGCGACCCTCCGACGGCGTCAACGTGGGAGAGGGAGGTGGGAGGCCGCTAGAGGCGGCGGCGGCAGGGTTCCCCCGTGTCGCCAAGGAAGGGCGACGTGGGGTCTTTCTTTTTTGTCTGGTGCTTTGGTCTCATAGGTCGAACTTTGGAGAGTTGCCACGCTGGTGGGCATGAAGAAGTGGATGGAAGGAACATGGAAGAAGAATATCCTTTGGTGAGATAGGGTTGAGTGATCGGAGAGCATAACCTACCTTCTAGCACCGTCCACTCCATCCTCGTGTGATGTCGGGGAGCTACTGGTGTCTTGTTTTCTCATGTTTTTGCCATGTCATCATGGTCCTCTGTTTCTATGGTTTAGTGATAAAGCAGCGGTTTGACATCCTTTTGAGGGTTGTATCTTTACCCATGTTGCGTTGAACGGTCTAAGATTCTAACCCCTTGTGGTGGCTCATGTAGCTATCAAAGCAGCGATTCTAGCGTGCACGGTATATACCGTGCATGCCCCACCTTCTCTCTCCTATAATTTTTATATAGTATGTGTCCCTTCATTCCCTCCTCTTTCTTACTTTTTGGATTTAACTCATAAACTTGAAACTGTTGTAGGTAAGTAATAAAAAGAATAATTGTTTAGGTGACATGCACCCTCTCAATAAAGATCCAACCACTTACAAGCATTGAAAGCTGGGATCAAATAACTCTAAACATGTGCATGAAAGATGAAGTTCTAATAATAGGAAATAGTAACTATGCATGCAACATGACAAGCTACAAACAAAGATCATGAATAACATGCATTGAAAAACGTTTGTTTGTTTCACATACAGAAAACATGGCATAGTGGCAATCAGCTTGTCCCTCATAGAGTAGCACTAAATGCATGGGACACCTGCAAAGTTCACAAGGGTGACTAGAAACAAGTAGCACAAGAGCAAGTAATAACACAATATGCATCAATTAATAAGCTTTGGAACACTGCACACAGAATGACAACTATGCTCTCTTAATGGTGCCTAAAGGTAGAAGGTGGAGACTCAATAATGGTGGAAGAAAGGCCTTTTTGTAAAAGGAAGCATGGATTAAAAGTTTCAAAAGGAGCTTCCAAAAATTATGGTACTTGTTAGCTTTCAGCCCTCATTACCCTATCATAAGCATCTTGAAGTGCTTAAGGTTAAAGTGGCAAAGCTGGAGTATATGCTTGACGAAGTATAAGCTGGCAATCTCAAGTCCTTGAATATGAGGGCCACACCTCATGCATACTCAACTTTGGGTCCATGTAAATTCTTGTGACTGTAAGTATTTGCATATCATTGAGAACCGCCAACGGGATACCCCTTGCACATGGTACATGAGCTTTCCCATAACCAAAATGACAAGACAAGCAGACAATGAGCATCTCATCAATTCTTCTTATGTACCATGGGAATATGGTGCTTTTTTTCTCTCTTGCCTCTTTTCTCAATGTGTCTCTTTTTTTATAAGAAGAATGCTTCATAGATGTCACTATGGTGATGCTACAAGTTTCCACCATGATTAGGCATGGCTTAGGCTAGCGGCCCAGACGTTTCTCTAACACAGGATACAAACTCCATGGACTTACAAGTCCCCTCTTTATTTCACACCGGTGACATCCATAGACAAAAGAACATGATATTAACTGAGTACAACAAGGTACAAGTGCAATGTTGAAAATGTTCCTCGTGACAGCATGGTTCTGCTAATTTCAACTTATAAGTGCAAGCATATACAACAAAGTTGTCACAATGGTTCAAGTTTATTAGGGGCAAAGAATAAAGTGTGCCATCAAGTTCGTGAGGGCTTTAATCACTAAGTTTTCACATAATAAAATAGTTTTTAATTGGAAGATAGTTGAAAACAAGAATATACTTGGAATGGTGTAACACACCATGCATAGGAATTTATAGTGGACACTTTGGAATAACTTGGTTTCTTGGGAGTTGGAGGCATGAGTAGAACTTACTCATACAAGTGGAGGCTAACAAAAGACTGGGAGCAACCAACTAAGAGAGCAATAATGGCCAAAATCATGTAGTGCAACAAAGCATACTAATCAAAGCAAAGAGTGGTACTACAAGTCAAGGACTAAATGATCATAGAGGCTAATGGTGACTTGTCATAGTCATAACGGTGTGAGCATGTGCCAAGTCAACCCAAGCAAAACATCAAAGGAGAATACCATAATACTATGCTTTTGCATGCTAAAAGAACGTATGATTTCTTCAAGGCACACTAAGCAATCCCAATTATTTGGAACAAGACATGCTACAGCAATAATCACTAAGCATAAGGTCAAAACAACACCTAGCATGCCATGCTAAAGTCTAAGTCACAGTCAATGCAAGCTCCTCTTGCACTTCAAGCAAGAACTTACTACTCCTTTCCAAACACCAAGCAAACTTATTTGCAAAACAACACAGCGAGAGCGGGGGTCCAAACAACTGAAGCAAACTAAACAAACTAAGCAAAGCAAATGAAAACTAAGACGCTCCAAGAACAATACAATTGTGCATGAAACAATAAAAATGAAGTGTTTAGACAGACCTGAGCTTTTTATTGATGAAGAAGGGGATGCCTTGGGCATCCCCAAGCTTTGACGCTTGTACCTCTTGGATATTTCTTGGGGTGACACCATGGTGGCATCCCCAAGCTTGAGCTTTTGTCCATTCTTCATCCCATTGCATCATTCTCTCTCTATACCTGAAATTTTTCCTTCATACAAAACTTCACACAATCTTCATTAGCAACATTAGCTTATTCAAAAGATATTAAACCTCTGGCAAATCTTTGAAACAGCAAGGCTTTTCACTATAAACACAAGCTACTGTAGTAACTCCTTCAAAAAGCTCAATTCACCTAAAGAGAACTCAAAAAGGAATCAATAAGAAGCAAATGCAAATAATGGCAGAAATCTGTAAAAATAGACCGGCAGATAGAAACCGATTTTTCGGAACATCTTCTGTTGTTCAAATCAAAAAGTGTTGAACTAACGAAAGTTAGCTAACATACTGGGAGATTTATTCGTAAATTTTCAGCTCAATCCGAGTTACAGAGACTGCTCACGAAGTTTTTTGGTGGAGGACAGAAATCTGTTTCAGGACAGCAACTCCGCAAATCTTACTTCCCTCTCATTAGAGGTCATTTTTGGCACAAGAAGCAAAACAAAAAGTATAATAAGAGGTCATTACTGAAGTAATAACTTCCAAGACTCAAGGAAACTCTTGGCTTATCTCCCAACAAGTACTTTTCTTTAACGCCTTTAAGTTAGGCACAAGAAGCAAGAAGAATCAAGTATTTTCAAATGAAGAAGCATTAACATTCATACTTGCAAAATCTTCAACTATGAAAGGTATCTCATCCAAATGGGTTTTGGAGAATCCTTTCTCATCTCTCTTTGGTCTACTACCTTCATCAAAAAGATTTTCAGGGGCAATCCAATCAAAATTCTTTTCAAAGTCTTCATGCATTCCAACAAGCTTAAAGGGTATGGGTATATTGAATTCCTCTCTAGGCTTAGTTTTATCAGAAACACCCACAACATCTACACTTGAACCTATCATATTGAAACGTTCAAAAACCTTTTTGGCTTCCCTAGCAACATCATGGAATTCTTTTGATAAAGTTTCAAGGATGAATTCCCTCTTTTCAGCATTCTTCTCTTCTTTTAGTTTTAGGAGCAAGAATTGTATGAAGGGGTTAAGGCTAACAAACCTAGCCTCCAACATATGAACTAAAGAAACTGCAGTAATCTCATAATTAGGAGCAAGCTCTACTATAGATTTATCGGCAATATCCTCATGCTTGCTAACGTAATTAAAGAATTCTTCAATATTATCTTTCCCAATTATGGAGCCATTACCTATTGCAAGATCTTTCAGGGCGAACTTGGGGAGCAACATGGTGAGCTAGAGCAAGGTGGCAACTAGAGCAGGGACTATTTTTTTGTGTTTTTTGAAAAGAGGCAAACAAAACCAAGCAAGAGAAACAAAGCAAACAAAAAACAAAGTAAAGAGAAAGAAAGTGAAGGACTCCCCTTGTGAAGACGTCCTTGGCCTCCTCGGTAACGATGCCAGAAAAGCTTCATGACTGTCTACGCACAGCCTGTTGGGAACCCCAAGAGCAAGATGTGAAGCAGCAAGCAGCAAGTTTTTCCTCAGTTGAGACCGAGGTTATCGAACCAGAACGAGGAAGGAAACGTCACACAGGTGTTGTAAGCAACGCGAAGACCTGCACAACACAAACTCAAGACTTTGTCCCAACGAATCAGTGAGGTTGTCAAGCTCACCAGTTTGCTGTAACAAAGGATTAAACATATGGTGTGGAAGGTAATGGTTTGTAGCAAGTAAACAAGTAACAGTGGAAGATATACCAATGGTAAAGATTGGACCGGGGTCCATAGTTCACTAGAGGTGCTCTCCTTAGATAAACAACATGGCATGAAGGGTAAACAAATTACAGCAGGACAATTGACAGGAACTGAGCAAGGCATAACAATGCAATTACTAGTCAGAAAGATCCTATGAGGTTGATTGGGCAATACAACAAGATACATAGACCGCCATCCAACTGCATCTATGACTAGAAGTCCACCTTCAGGTTATCATCCGAACCCCCTCCAGTATTAAGTTGCAAGCAATAGACAACTGCTTTAAGCAAAGTGTGTAAGGTAAACAGTCCACATGTTCCATGAACAAGAGACCATTGTTTTCTCCCTAGTAGCAACAACACATCTACAACCAAAGAGATTATTGTCACTTCCCTTGGAAACTAGAGGCATGAACCCACTATCGAGCATAAATACCCCCTCTTGGAGTCACTAGCAACTACTTGCTCAAGATAGATACTAACAACGGAGAGCATGCAAGATCACAAACAACACATACATGATAGAATCATAAATACAAAACCATTAATCAAACCAACATAATAATCTCAATATCCATCGGATCCCCGCAAACACCACATGCATGATTACAAATAGATTAGATCTTGATCATGAACGGAGCTCACAAGATCTATACATGAAAGCACAAAGGAGGAGATACAACCATCTAGCTACTACTTGGACCCATAGTCCAAGATGGAACTACTCACGCATCATATCAGAGAGAAGGCCTCCGGAATGATCTCCCCTCTGGCAGGGTGCCGGGAAGAACTTCAGATCCCCCCGACCTAGGGACGATGGTGGTGGCGGCTACAGATGGTTTCGTGGATTTCTGATCGGGTACTCAGGGTTTCTGCATCGGGGGCTTCTTATAGGCGAAGGGGGAGACCGAGGCAGCCGCTAGGGCGAACAAACCCTATCTAGGTGCGGGGTGGGGCCCACCCACGCCTGGGGTGGGTCTGGCCCCTTTGGCCGGCCTCCCGGGCTCTCCTCTAGACTTCTTGTTCCCCACGGAAAGTAATTGACTTTGTCTTTTGTCCCGTCCAATTCCGAGAATATTTCTTTACTAACTTTTCTGAAACCAAAAACAACAAAAAATAGGCATCTGGCACTGTTGCAAGTTGTTAGTAGGTTAGTACCAGAAAACATGTAAAAAGCACCTCAAAGTGTGGACAAGTAAAGCAAAGTAGGTACTAAATAAGAATGAAGCATCAAAAATTATAGATACGTTTCGAACGTATCAGATGCGCATTTCTTGGGATGTGACCTTCGATGAGTCTTGTCCTTTCTATCCACGCCCATCTTCCTCGAGTTTCTCTGTGGAGGACATCTCTTTTCTCGCCTTCCCTAATACACCTCCCCCTGTGCCTCGAGTTTCTACTCCTCTGAGTCCTATTGCTTCTGATTCTACTCCTTTCCCCACATCTTCTTCTCCACCTTTATCAACTTCTCCCTCGTCACCTGATTCTCCACCTTCCTCCCTGATATCCACCATGTACTCCCCTTCTCCAGTGATTCCTCCTCCTCATCCATCTTTTCCTTTCTACTACTCTCGTCGTCCACGTGTTCTAGATGATTCTACTTCTGGGCCATCGACCTATGATGCGCCGACTTCCTCCTCTCACCCGACTTATGATCTTCGTGCTCGGCCTCGTCCCCCACCTGATCGCTATTCTCCTGACCGCTTTGGTCTTTCTGCTGTCCTTGAGCCGATCTCTTATCGAGATGCTGTTGCCCATCCTGAGTGGCAACTTGTGATGGCCGAGGAGATTAATATGCTTGAGCGCACTGGCACGTGGGATTTGGTTTCTCCCCCTCCCCATGTTTGTCCCATCATGTGCAAGTGGGTCTATAGGGTTAAGACTGTGGCATCCCGCAAAAACCACTACTAGAAAATCGCGTTGTTTTTGTGCATTGCATCATCATGACCGCATGCTCATGTCATCATGCCACCTTGCATTTGAGCATCGTCATCAACATGCATTTGTTTGTCTGAAACTATCTTCGAAAAACATATTTTGTTTTCTAAATACTCCGCCTTTATTTCAAAATCCAAAAAAAAACCCGGATCTCCGGATTATTATGTTTCGTCTACCAACGGATTTCAAACACCCCGTTTTAAATAATAAAATACTTATTTTATTTTTAGGGGCAGCCGTACCGGGCCAATCCGACCCAGTCGGCCACCCCAGTTCAAAAACCCTACCTACCCCAGAACACCTGAAACCTATGCTACCAGATAACCTACCCAGCCCCCCTCCACCTCACCCTGACCAATCCCCTCTCGCCACCTCATCTCTCATCTCTCCTCCACCCACTCCCAGCCTGCCACATCACCCCCAGCCACCACCTACTCCCTCACCCACCACACAACACCACGCACGCACGCCCTCCCCACACGGGATCCCCTCGATCCCCACCTCCCCACTCGCCCGACCCTACCCGCTCACGATCCCCTCTCTCGCCCACCTCCCTGCCTCGTCCCCAACCTCCAGCCCGGCCGTCACCCGCCGCCGCTGCGCCCTCTCTCCGAGCCTCTCGCCCCGTAGCAAGCCTCTGCATTGCCTAGCCCGTCCCCGAGCACCTCTACTCGCCAGCCCTGCTGCAGGCCGGCAGTGCCGCCGTCCTCCGCGAGCGTTGTGCCCCTCGCAAGCTCTTCCTCGCCCTGGACCTCGACCACGCCTGCCGCCTCTCTTCCCTGCGGGCGCCGCTCTGTAGCCCGGCATCGCCCGCGCCTTCCTGTCGAGATCCTCTCAGCGTCGCCGCCCTCAAGCTCTTCCTACCCGTCGCCGGGAGCGCCCAGTTCCTCCCCGTTGATGTCGTGTCTACCCGCGCTCCGCTCCTGTAGGCGGCCGTCGATCCTCCTCCACGGTTCCGCCGCCCCGAGCCAGGCCCTCCTCTGCCACCGCTGTCGCCATGGCCAACACCGCTTCCACCCCCTGCACGTCCTCGCCAGCACCGGCCGCCGTCCTCCCTTCTCTCGGTGCCGCCCCTCGCAGACGCGCGCCCCCAACCTTCCTCACCGGCCCGTTGCCCAGGTCCTCCGCAGCGCCGTCGGGGCCCTGCCTTGTCCACCTCCTACCTCCTCCCGTGCGTCGCCGCCGTCGCCAGTGAGCACCATGCCCGCGTCTTGCCACCGGAGCGTCGCTGCCTTGCAGCTCCACAACCATCGGGCTCTCCCTGTGGGCTGATAAAACGAGATGATGTGGTAGTAGTGTGGTACTGCTACGTGCCTACCCCTACACAAGTCCGACAACGTCTCGCAAGAATTCAATGAACCACCGGTGCCCTGAAATGCAAGACTGGTCCATCGGAACGCCAAGATCTTCAATCGGATCCGAGGACACCGAGACCCGGTGCGGCAAGTACTCCTTCCCGGACGCCGAGCTCGCCGAGAACCCGGATGCCAAGGTCACCGACACGGAACGGCAAGACCTCCTTCCCGCACCGATGCCGACGACGTCGCACGCCAAGTTCTTCTTCCCGAACGCCAAGACCGACCCGATACGACGACCCGACAAGACCTTCGTGACGACAAGATCGGCACCGACCAGGGCGAATCTGACGCGCCCCTGACGCCGAACCAAGTTCTTCTCCTCGGATGCGACAAGATCAACTTCTGTTGTCCGAGACCGATTCCGTCGAACCGTTTCCCCGTCGAACCCTGAGACCAAGCCTGAACCCCTCGGAGCCCAAGTTCGCCGAACCCTAATGTGTGACCCCTTTCTCGAGCCCTATTTTATAAATGTAATATCAAATTGTTGCATATTAAATTGTTCATGCATGCATACTTGTCTGTGGTTTGGGGGCATTATGCCAATTCACCTCATAATTAAATATGGAGTCTATATGCGGGATATCTTTGTCTTATTCCGGACTTCATTTAAATTGGCATAGCGAACCGAAGCCATGTTTGGTCTTGCTAATCCAACATTTAATTTGCGGGGTAGATAAATAACTTGAAACATCTAATTAATTGTCGGGACTTCGGTTCCACTTAATATTGCCTAATTGCATCGCACCTTTGCCATGACATACATCATACATGCATCATGCCCGGTCTTATATCGTAGTATTAAATAGTGCATCCGGTGTTTCTTCTAGTGTTTTGCTTCTTCGCGGATTAGGCCGATGAGTTAATGCGAGTGTCGACCCGATCTTCGGATGAATCTTCGGCAATGTTTTCAGGCGAGCATCTCCCCCTTTCTACCTATCTTACTTTCATAGTATTTATTCCCTCCTGTTGATCTATTGCTATCTGTGTTGCGATGCTCTAGCTTTCGTACCCGTGATATCCCTTGCAGCCTTATATTGCCTTGGACACCTCCTATTACCTGTTGTTTGGTAGATAGTTGGACCTGCGCGTCGTAGTCGCTTGCTCAAGTGCTGTTGCGTGTCGTCAAGTACCACAGTTGTTGGAGTATTGCCGTGTGTTTATTGTTGGAGATGATCAAGACTTTAATTACTGTTTAACAACTAAAATTGAAGTAGGTAAATGCAAAGGCACAGGTGGGCAATAGATGTTATTTGGTTGTTAACCGTCCACTTGTGTCCCGTAGGACCCTGAGTACTTGATACCTGTTCCTTGAATATTCGCGCTATCCACATCCGGGAGGATTATGGGACCCCCCTGAGCCAGAGCTTGATTCATTCTTATTTCTTGGGGCCACAAACTAGTTTGAGGTTTTATTTACTATCCTGTACTTATGCCATGCTTTACTGCTTTATTTAAAATTGTGCGAGGTACTGCACCTGTACTGTTTAGGTCAGCGGAGTGTTTTCGCGGTATCGACAAGCCCAGTCACATTTTCGGGTTCCCAGTCGTTTACAGCCACTGGCGCAAACCTTGAGTCCGTCTCGGAGTCGGCTAACTTCGTTGCGGGTGTACTCAATGGGGTGGCCCCCTGAAATATTTCTGAATCTTGTGATTGCTTTATCGTGAAGGACTCGTTGGGTTTTGATTTGGTTTTTCCGAGGTTGATCGAGTGTGTGTTGCTATTTGTGCACCCCTGTAGGGTAAAACTTTCTGAAAGCCGTGTCCGCGGTTATGGACGACTTGGAGCACAGTATCTCGATCATATACAACTATAACTAAAGTAGTGCTATAAATTTGACTTTATAATGACTAGTAATCAGCTTCACTATAATGGAATGGCTAAATAAAATTGCCAACAATTGCTTGTTTGGGTTGTCGCTTGCTACCATTGTACCTGACTAGTAAGTATTGCAACTATAACGGAATGGCTAAATAAAAGTACCAACAACTGCTGGGTTTTGGGGATATCTCATGCTTATTGTATCTGACTAGTAAGTGTTGCAACTACAACGGAATGGTTAACTAAAATTGCCCACTGCTTATTATATCAGGATGACTATCTATATTTGACTAGTAATTGCTGCAACGATAACTGAATAAATAAAACTGCCAACTGCGTGAGTTCCTCGGTTGACTTCCTCGTTTGGGTCTCGAGGGGGAAACACCAGGATGGGTATATTTGGTGGTAGTATCAGGTTGGTTCCGGATAGGTCTTTCTTATCCCTCTCTGATAGCCGACAGTTATATCGAGTCTCTATAGGTTGTTTAGTGCATGCTGCGCTGCCGCTTAGTCCACCATACCTATGTAGGCGAGGACCGCCGAATTCTAGCCTCGCCGTGTACTGGCCTCAGTACTGACCGCTCTCTCTTTTTTTTCTTTGCCCTTTGTCGGCACCCCTTTCGTTTAAGCAGGTTTTGAGATCGACGTCGTTAGCAGGGTTACCCTTCCGGCTTGGCCTGGGCAGGGTTATGGACGCCATTGGTTATTCTTCAGGGCTCTTAGCCCCATTTGCATCTTGTCCGTAGTCGGACGCTCTATCGTTTTCAAGGTGATTTGGATCTTTGTTCTGTATATCTGTATTCTTGACTCATGGAGTCGTGTTGTATATATATCTGTTCTATGGGTCCCATCGAGGACTGTTGTGTAATGTTATTACTTCGTTTTCCACCCGCACGCAAGTGCCTGGTGGGCACCTTTGAATCGTTTCTATCCGGGTTTGGCGGGAAGCGCTGAAACTTGCATAGGGCCGATTCTGAGGGTGTTACAGAGTGGTATCAGAGCTCAGCAGTTGCGATACCCCACAAGTCCAGCCTGTAGGATAACCTAGCTAACGGCCGAAGTAGAGTGTCAAAACTATTTTTGCAAAATCGGTTGGATAGTTCTGATTAGGTCTGATTTTACTCCTTACCTTTCGGCTGTTCTCCTCTTACCTCTGCGTGTTTTGGATCTGTTCTCCTCCTTCTAGTCCAGGATTTCTCGTGGTTGGGTTTTCCGTCGTACCTTCAGGGTTTCGCTTCCTCCTTTGGTAACGGTGTTGCTACATCTAGTCTTCATGCTATCCGAGGAATCCTTCGTCTGGTGGGCTTCTCTTTGTTCCTTCTCGTGCCTTCCGGTGTTTTCCGACGCGACGACATCATCTACGCCAGATCCGATGCAGAGTCTGCATCACTCCTTTGTTTCTGAACCTCGTTTGTCAAGATCTTCGGTCTAAATTCCGAAAGTTGGTTGCATAATCCGTCTGTTCAGGTACATAGTAATGCTTTGAGTGCGGGATGGAGTCGCGACCATACCACTACTCTTATCATTCGCTTTTGTACACTGAATGGTGGATCGATGCAATTCTTACTCCTTCCATGGAAGTTAGAGGTGGCCTTACCTTTAACTCCTCTATTGTTTGTCCGGAGTGCTCCCTCGACGAAGGTGAGTAACGACCTCTTGTTAGTGGTGTCGCGAGGATCTACACGATGCGAGAAGACGCAGATCGCCGACCTTCCTTCCGGTACCATGAGGCGGATCTCGAGGGCGAGATCCATTGTTAGTGGTGTCGAATTGTGGCATCCCGCAAAAACCACTACTAGAAAATCGCGTTGTTTTTGTGCATTGCATCATCATGACCGCATGCTCATGTCATCATGCCACCCTGCATTTGAGCATCGTCATCAACATGCATTTGTTTGTCTGAAACTATCTTTGAAAAACATATTTTGTTTTCTAAATACTCCGCCTTTATTTCAAAATCCAAAAAAAAACCCGGGTCTCCGGATTATTATGTTTCGTCTACCAACGGATTTCAAACGCCCCGTTTTAAATAATAAAATACTTATTTTATTTTTAGGGGCAGCCGTACCGGGCCGATCCGACCCAGTCGGCCACCCCAGTTCAAAAACCCTACCTACCCCAGAACACCCGAAACCTATGCTACCAGATAACCTACCCAGCCCCCCCTCCACCTCACCCTGACCAATCCCCTCTCGCCACCTCATCTCTCATCTCTCCTCCACCCACTCCCAGCCTGCCACATCACCCCCAGCCACCACCTACTCCCTCACCCACCACACAACACCACGCACGCACGCCCTCCCCACACGGGATCCCCTCGATCCCCACCTCCCCACTCGCCCGACCCCACCCGCTCACGATCCCCTCTCTCGCCCACCTCCCTGCCTCGTCCCCAACCTCCAGCCCGGCCGTCACCCGCCGCCGCTGCGCCCTCTCTCCGAGCCTCTCGCCCCGTAGCAAGCCTCTGCGCTGCCTAGCCCGTCCCCGAGCACCTCTGCTCGCCAGCCCTGCTGCAGGCCGGCAGTGCCGCCGTCCTCCGCGTGCGCTGTGCCCCTCGCAAGGTCTTCCTCGCCCTGGACCTCGACCACGCCTGCCGCCTCTCTTCCCTGCGGGCGCCGCTCTGTAGCCCGGCATCGCCCGCGCCTTCCTGTCGAGATCCTCTCAGCGTCGCCGCCCTCAAGCTCTTCCTACCCGTCGCCGGGAGCGCCCAGTTCCTCCCGGTTGATGTCGTGTCTACCCGCGCTCCGCTCCTGTAGGCGGCCGTCGATCCTCCTCTACGGTTCCGCCGCCCCGAGCCAGGCCCTCCTCTGCCACCGCTGTCGCCATGGCCAACACCGCTTCCACCCCCTGCACGTCCTCGCCAGCACCGGCTGCCGTCCTCCCTTCTCTCGGTGCCGCCCCTCGCAGACGCGCGCCCCCAACCTTCCTCACCGGCCCGTTGCCCAGGTCCTCCGCAGCGCCACCGGGGCCCTGCCTTGTCCACCTCCTACCTCCTCCCGTGCGTCGCCGCCGTCGCTAGTGAGCACCATGCCCGCGTCTTGCCACCGGAGCGTCGCTGCCTTGCAGCTCCACAACCATCGGGCTCTCCCTGTGGGCTGATAAAACCAGATGATGTGGTAGTAGTGTGGTACTGCTACGTGCCTATCCCTACACAAGTCCGACAACGTCTCGCAAGAATTCAATGAACCACCGGTGCCCTGAAATGCAAGACTGGTCCATCGGAACGCCAAGATCTTCAATCGGATCCGAGGACACCGAGACCCGGTGCGGCAAGTACTCCTTCCCGGACGCCGAGCTCGCCGAGAACCCGGATGCCAAGGTCACCGACACGGAACGGCAAGACCTCCTTCCCGCACCGATGCCGACGACGTCGCACGCCAAGTTCTTCTTCCCGAACGCCAAGACCGACCCGATACGACGACCCGACAAGACCTTCGTGACGACAAGATCGGCACCGACCAGGACGAATCTGACGCGCCCCTGACGCCGTACCAAGTTCTTCTCCTCGGATGCGACAAGATCAACTTCTGTTGTCCGAGACCGATTCCGTCGAACCGTTTCCCCGTCGAACCCTGAGACCAAGCCTGAACCCCTCGGAGCCCAAGTTCGTCGAACCCTAATGTGTGACCCCTTTCTCGAGCCCTATTTTATAAATGTAATATCAAATTGTTGCATATTAAATTGTTCATGCATGCATACTTGTCTGTGGTTTGGGGGCATTATGCCAATTCACCTCATAATTAAATATGGAGTCTATATGCGGGATATCTTTGTCTTATTCCGGACTTTATTTAAATTGGCATAGCGAACCGAAGCCATGTTTGGTCTTGCTAATCCAACATTTAATTTGCGGGGTAGATAAATAACTTGAAACATCTAATTAATTGTCGGGACTTCGGTTCCACTTAATATTGCCTAATTGCATCGCACCTTTGCCATGACATACATCATACATGCATCATGCCCGGTCTTATATCGTAGTATTAAATAGTGCATCCGGTGTTTCTTCTAGTGTTTTGCTTCTTCGCGGATTAGGCCGATGAGTTAATGCGAGTGTCGACCCGATCTTCGGATGAATCTTCGGCAATGTTTTCAGGCGAGCATCTTCCCCTTTCTACCTATCTTACTTTTATAGTATTTATTCCCTCCTGTTGATCTATTGCTATCTGTGTTGCGATGCTCTAGCTTTCGTACCCGTGATATCCCTTGCAGCCTTATATTGCCTTGGACACCTCCTATTACCTGTTGTTTGGTAGATAGTTGGACCTGCGCGTCGTAGTCGCTTGCTCAAGTGCTGTTGCGTGTCGTCAAGTACCACAGTTGTTGGAGTATTGCCGTGTGTTTATTGTTGGAGATGATCAAGACTTTAATTACTGTTTAACAACTAAAATTGAAGTAGGTAAATGCAGAGGCACAGGTGAGCAATAGATGTTATTTGGTTGTTAACCGTCCACTTGTGTCCCGTAGGACCCCGAGTACTTGATACCCGTTCCTTGAATATTCGCGCTATCCACATCCGGGAGGATTATGGGACCCCCCTGAGCTAGAGCTTGATTCATTCTTATTTCTTGGGGCCACAAACTAGTTTGAGGTTTTATTTACTATCATGTACTTATGCCATGCTTTACTGCTTTATTTAAAATTGTGCGAGGTACTGCACCTGTACTGTTTAGGTCAGCGGAGTGTTTTCACGGTATCGACAAGCCCAGTCACATTTTCGGGTTCCCAGTCGTTTACAGCCACTGGCGCAAACCTTGAGTCCGTCTCGGAGTCGGCTAACTTCGTTGCGGGTGTACTCAATGGGGTGGCCCCCTGAAATATTTCTGAATCTTGTGATTGCTTTGTCGTGAAGGACTCGTTGGGTTTTGATTTGGTTTTTCCGAGGTTGATCGAGTGTGTGTTGCTATTTGTGCACCCCTGCAGGGTAAAACTTTCTGAAATCCGTGTCCGCGGTTATGGACGACTTGGAGCACAGTATCTCGATCATAGACAACTATAACTAAAGTAGTGCTATAAATTTGACTTTATAATGACTAGTAATCAACTTCACTATAATGGAATGGCTAAATAAAATTGCCAACAATTGCTTGTTTGGGTTGTCGCTTGCTACCATTGTACCTGACTAGTAAGTATTGCAACTATAACGGAATGGCTAAATAAAAGTACCAACAACTGCTGGGTTTTGGGGATATCTCATGCTTATTGTATCTGACTAGTAAGTGTTGCAACTACAACGGAATGGTTAACTAAAATTGCCCACTGCTTATTATATCAGGATGACTATCTATATTTGACTAGTAATTGCTGCAACGATAACTGAATAAATAAAACTGCCAACTGCGTGAGTTCCTCGGTTGACTTCCTCGTTTGGGTCTCGAGGGGGAAACACCAGGATGGGTATGTTTGGTGGTAGTATCAGGTTGGTTCCGGATAGGTCTTTCTTATCCCTCTCTGATAGCCGACAGTTATATCGAGTCTCTATAGGTTGTTTAGTGCATGTTGTGCTGCCGCTCAGTCCACCATACCTATGTAGGCGAGGACCGCCGAATTCTAGCCTCGCCGTGTACTGGCCTCAGTACTGACCGCTCTCTCTTTTTTTTCTTTGCCCTTTGTCGGCACCCCTTTTGTTTAAGCAGGTTTTGAGATCGACGTCGTTAGCAGGGTTACCCTTCCGGCTTGGCCTGGGCAGGGTTATGGACGCCATTGGTTATTCTTCAGGGCTCTTAGCCCCATTTGCATCTTGTCCGTAGTCGGACGCTCTATCGTTTTCAAGGTGATTTGGATCTTTGTTCTGTATATCTGTATTCTTGACTCATGGAGTCGTGTTGTATATATATCTGTTCTATGGGTCCCATCGAGGACTGTTGTGTAATGTTATTACTTCGTTTTCCACCCGCACGCAAGTGCCTGGTGGGCACCTTTGAATCGTTTCTATGCGGGTTTGGCGGGAAGCGCTGAAACTTGCATAGGGCCGATTCTGAGGGTGTTACAAAGACTCACTCTGATGGTTCTCTTGAGCGCTATAAAGCGAGTCTTGTGGCTCGTGGCTTTCAGCAGGAGCAGGGTCGCGACTATGATGAGACTTTCGCCCCTGTGGCTCACATGACCACTGTTCGCACTCTTTTCTCCATGGCCTCTATTTTCCACTGGTCCGTGTTTCAGCTTGATGTGCATCATGCTTTCCTTAATGGCAAGCTGCGTGAGGAAGTCTATATGCAGCCACCTCCTAGGTACTCTGTCCCTGACGCCATGATCTGCCGTCTTCGGCGCTCTCTTTATGGCCTTAAGAAAGCCTCTCACGCCTGGTTTGAGCGTTTCGCCTCCGTGGTCACTGCTGCGGGTTTCTCGCTTAGCGCCCATGACCCTGCTTTGTTTATCCACACCTCTCCTCATGGTCAGACTCTTCTTCTGTATGTTGATGATATGATCATTACTGGCGATGACTCTGAGTACATTGCCTTTGTTAAGGCTCGTCTCCGTGAGCAGTTTCTTATGTCTGATTTTGGTCCTCTTCGCTACTTAATTGGGATCGAGGTTTCCTCTACCTCTGATGGTTTCTATATCTCCCAGAAAAAGTATATTTAGGATCTGCTTGCTCGTGCTGCTCTTAGTGATGAGCGCACTATTGAGACTCCTATGGAGCTCAATGTTCACCTTCGTGATGGTGATCCTTTGACTGACCCGGTGCGCTATCGCCATCTGGTTAGGAGCCCTATCTAACTTTCCGTTACTCGTCCAGACATCTCCTACCCTGTCCATATTCCGAGTCAGTTCGTCTCTGCTCCTATTTCGGTCCACTACAGTCAGCTTCTTGATGTTCTGCGATATCTTTGTGGAACAATCTCTCATCGTCTTTTCTTTCCTCGCTCCAGCTCCCTTCAGCTCCAGGCCTATTCGGATGCTACGTGGGCGAGTGATCCGTTGGATCGCCATTCGCTCTCTGCTTACTATGTGTTTCTTGGTGGATCTCTCATTGCTTGGAAGACAAAGAAACAGGTCGCAGTTTCCCGCTCGAGTGTAGAGGCTGAGTTGCGAGCTATGGATCTTTTGACCGCGGAGGTGACGTGGTTACATTGGTTACTGGAGGACTTTGGTGTTTCTGTTTCTACACCGACTCCTCTCCTGTCAGACAGTACAAGTGCTATCAGCATTGCGCGTGACTCGGTGAAGCATGAGCTCACCAAGCACATCGGTGTGGATGCCTCTTTTGTGCGCGCTACTGTGCAAGATCAAGTTCTTGCTCTTGAGTATGTGTCTTCCGAGTTACAGTTGGCAGATTTCTTCACAAATGCCCAGACTAGAGCACAACATGGTTTTCTCCTCTCCAAACTAGTGTTGTTGATCCACCATGAGTTTGAGGAGGGGGGGGGGGGGGGGTTAGAATGTATAGTCTCTACTTATATTTGCCCATTGTATAAGGGCCTTTTGGCATATTTGCCTTACCACACATGTACATGTACTGGCCTTTGGCCCCCTGTGAATAGCAAGTTGCTCATTCCCCAATTCATCTAACAACATAATATTTCTTTGAACATGAGGATCGCAACAATAAGGGTCTGTTTGGAAACCTGCATGGAGGCCAACAAATAGATCTGCAATTACTACTGTATTGTACTCCTTCCATCTAATGAATAAGACTTATAAATTTAGTCAAATGTCAACAACTTCTAAGTTTGACCAATGTTTTGGACAAAAATATGAAAAATTACAATACCAAATCGATGTCAATAGATTCACTATAAACAATATTTTCAAAAAATATGTATTTGATGTCGTAGGCGTTGATATTTTTCTACATGTTTGGTCAAACTTAGTAAACTTCGACTTTTGAACCATATTCTTTGGAAGCGATGGTAGTATTATAGTATTACTCTATTCTTCAACCTCTCCCACCTATGAACTCACCTCTCTCATGATCCTAATTTGTTTCAGTCCATCGATTTGTGATGTGGTACACATGAAAAAGATGCACATGAACAATGTGATTTCATTCCGGTAATCGATTTTGAGTTTGGCTAACTACATATCCTCAATTTTGTGTTCATGTTTGGACCCTTATTAGATGATTTTCATCAAATTCATCACACAAGGTCAATCATTTGAAATTTCCTTTGACTAATAGTTTAATCTCGCCGTTCTTCACAACTTTCATGTTGCAAGTTTTTTATTTTCAAAGTCATAAACAAAATAGTTATGAGTTATTTACAAGTGTGAGGAGAACAAAAATGGACTAACTGGATGCCTGCAGCGGTAGGTGGGCTTGCATGGCACATCGTTTAAAACGCCTATGGGATAACTATGGGGAATGCTCGAGTAGGCTGTTTATCCAAGGACAAGCTCGTTGTTGGCCTTTTCAGGAACGTGGCTTCTCTATTCATGTAGCCTAAATACAAACTTGTAGGTGACCTTACACTAGGGACGTGTTTGGTTGCTTGTTTTCCCATTTCTCGTATGGGGTGAAAAAATAAAGGTGTTTGGTTCCACACGCTGTAGGAATCTTTCCACTATATGAGTTTTAAAGTGCCTCTCGGCCTGGCTCTGGAGGAACGCCCGAATCGGGCGTTTCCATAGAGCCAAGTTCTTCTCGCGCTCGCGGAGGAAGAAGGTGCACGTGCTCATTCAAGGGAGGGACGGCGGGAGCTCACAAAATCTAGCGGGAAAAATTAGGGTTACCGCCCGATGATTCGCGGTGGACATTTACACCGCTCCTCCACCGGCTCCAAAATTCCCGCCACTATTTCTCCCAATTTCTAGTTCTCCCTCCAAATCCTCTTCCTCAACGACAAACATGTAAGCGACGCCTCCTACTCCGGTGGGTCTACATCATCTCCGACAAGTCTTTCTCCTTAGCTATGTCCGCCATGTTGTCCTCGTCAGGCGAGATTAAGATCGTGGTAAGAAACACCTAACCCTGTCTCTCATAGCTTAGATCTGTTGCCATGTTCTAGCTCATAGTTCTAAGCTGTGAGCTGGGGTTCTAGATCTGGACCTGAGCATTTTGGCCGTCAGTATTCATACTGTCCTATGAGGATTGCCATGTGCTGTAGGTATGATTAATGTTATAAGTATAGTTCTTCCCCTAGAACTGAACACATTATTATCTCTGGTGCCGTAGGACAAAGTTGCGTCCCCTGACCTGTCCGCAATCTCTGTGTTGCCTCTGCGTTATGTGTTGATGCCTGATGCGGTGGCCAAGAGGAAGTTGGCCATGTCATGGCCAGCATCTCTGTCCATCTTTGTCCTAAATCGGGTCGTCCAGTTGATCGAGAAAATGGGGTTCAGTAGTTCGGGGATTCAGACAGGCGGACATGCGCTTGATTGCAGAGGATGTCTTCAAGTTCCGTGGTTGGACAGTCACTCCGAACCATGTGTACAACCACATGAGGCACTGGAGTTTGGTGGATTCAAGTGCTGAGGATCAAGAGACCTGAGAACGTGCGCTGGGTTGAGGAGACGTCTGCTATCATAATGGACGATGATGATTACTATGTGCACATCAAGGTATGATATATTTGCACTTGCATCAGTAGTTGTAATGCTCACATATGAACTAGATGTCTTGAACTAACTGTGATTCTCGTGTAGGCTCAGCCATTGGACACCGAGTTAATCAACAAGCACATTGATAACTATGCTCAGATGAAGATCATCTATGGTCCTCGCATTCCCGTTGTGCCCGTATCTGTGACCATGATACACCGTGCTCTGAGCCACCTGATGGAGCACAACAGACAGGTGACCAGGTATATTGCCAGGACCCCTAAGCGCAGGTTGAGCCGAGTCACAACCTTCCTGAACAAACACTACCTCTGAGCAGCGGGCTAAGCTATTCGAGGAGGTGCTAGTAGTAGTGTTGATGATGATGGATGTGATGTGTATTTAGGAGTAGCTAGGTTGATGAACTATGGTTGCGGTGACCCCTGAACTTTGGTTTGTATATTTTGGAAGGTGGTATTCAGTTATAACCCATGCGTATGTGATGAACTAGTGCCGCATCACGGGCAGTTGCTCGTGAACTCGTGCTGTAGCACACACGCCATGACTAGTTATGTCGAATGAGTGTTAATATAAGCTAGTAGTTCTCTGAATTGCAATTTTCAACACTTTGTTTTCTGCCTTGCTGATGTTGGGTAAGCTCATCTCACCAGCCAGGAGGTAAGGCTAACCGAGACAATGTAGCTAGCCAAATAAGTATCAATTTGCTGAAAACCTAGAATACATGGAAGCAAACGACCGGGGCTTGGCTTCTCAACCCCTAGGGAAGTGAGAATACATGGAATCAAACAAATAGCCCTTTTGGCACGTGAGGTTGCATTGCCGCATACAGCTTCCGTGAAGTCATGATCTCCAGGTGCGAGTAAAAGCCACGAGCAACCAAACAACCCTAGATGTTTCTACTCACCTCCTTAACCTATTTCACCACGTGTGTTCTACTTCCTCTGTCTCAAATTACTCTGCATTCTATGTTTACTTAAAGTCAAACTTCATAAACTTTGACTATGTATATAATAAAAATATCAATATCTAAATTATGTAATAAATATAGTTAGACTCGCCATAAAACATACTTTTATATTGTATACAATTAATATTATAAATGTTATTATTTTGTTGAAGATGTTTAGTCAAGTTTTAACATGTTTGACTTTAACCAAACCTAGAATGCAGAGTAATTTGGGACAGATGGAGTACTCATCTTTTTCAATTTACACAATCGTGCTTAGACTGATGACAAAGTCAACATAAAAAGATGCACTCGACAGTGTGATTCCATTCGAGCAATTAATTCCAAGTTTCGTTAATTGAATCTTCTCAATTTTATGTTAATGTTCAGAGTTTTTTAGATGAATTTTATCATGTCGATCGCACACGATCCATCATTTAAAATTTCCTTTGAATTTTTTTTGCGAGTGCAAAATTTCCTTTGAGATTAGCTTCACCTCACCGTTACACACAATTTTTGTGTGCAAGTTTTTTGTGTCAAGACTCATAAACAAATAGATTTGCAATTACTACTGTATTGTACTCCATTCGTGTAATGAATAAGACTTATAAATTTAGTCAAATGCCAACAGCTTCTAAGCCTGACCAATGTTTGGACAAAAATATGAAAAATTACAATACTAAAACAATATCCTTTGATTCACCATAAAAATATTTTCGTAATATATTTAATTTATATCATAGATGTTGATATTTTTCTATATGTTTGGTCAAACTTAGTAAGCTTTGACTTTTGAGGCTTATTGGTTGGAAGCTTGGAACATTACTCTATTGTTCAACCTCTCCCACCTATGAACCAACCTCTCTCATGATCCTAAATTTTTCTAGTCCATCGATTTGTGATGTGGTACATACGAAAAAGATGCACACCAACAATGTGGTTTCATTCAGGTAATCGGTTTTGAGTTTGGCTAACCGCAAATCCTCAATTTTCTTTGACCAATAGTTTAATCTCGTCGTTCTTCACAACTTTCATGTTGCAAGTTTTGAGTTATTTTCAGAATCATGAACAAAATAGTTATGAGTTATTTACAATTGTCATCAGAGCATATCAGTCACCGAACAACCAAACACGTAAACAGCGTGTGTGTAGACGGTCAGTGGCAACGAGGGTTTGAAAAAAAAAAAGTTGACAACTGGGCTGGTGGTGGTGCTTGCGTTGCAGCCTTGCAGGGGAAGCCAAGCTACACGTGACAACTGACTAACAGCGTGATGCTGCTTCCCACCTCGTTCCCCCTCTTGTACCGCCCTGCCGCTGGCGCTGGGGCCCAGCAGATTCTTCTGCCGCTCCAGCCTGCCTGCGCTGCCTTGCATTGCAGATCAATCCGGCCGCGGCAGATCTGATATGCTGGTTTCCCTGGCCACCATTACTTCGTACGAGCTTGCTAATCACGTTGAAGATAGCCTTCGAGGGGGCCCTGCTAGTGCAGTCGGTGGTCGTTGATTTGCTGGGCCTGTTTAATTTTTGGTTTCACTTTGCCCGAAAGTGTTTCCTTGTGAAAAAAATACCGCAGAAGTGCAAATTCGATATGCTCCAAGCGCCGTGCGAAAATTTTGCCCTACAAGCAACAACTATTTGCTGCCTTCTGGTTTTATTTTTGATTTATTACCACGAGTATTTCTGTCTCCTGCTGCTGCTTCTGAATTTTTAGTTTTACTGGCTATGTGAAACTCAAAATGACCTAATTAACTTTGTAAAAAAAATACAAATTGGCTTGTCTGAATGAATTTTGTGTGTGTAATTTAACAAATTAAGGACTAGGCTATACCCAAACTCCAAATTAAGGTGTTCACTGAGCCGGATTAGGCGAGTCCATGCATGCATGTGTTGTGCATTTCTTTGTACCCCACTGTTTAGGTCCCGGGTCGGGTGACAGTTGACATGCATAGAGATAATTCTAGACAAACATATAGATATGAGAGGTTCATTTTTGGGACCCCTCTTTCTTTTTAGTCCTAAACTACTGAACTGAATTCTTTGAAGGATCTAGCATGCATCTGTCTTCCAACTCATATGTGCAATTTTCATCCCCACTGTGTGTACTGATATCTCTCTTGATTTATCAATTTTTATCACCCTTGATTCTTGAAGTATCTCATGTATTGTGATATTCATAGTAGTACTAACATAATTTTGCACATAATCTACAAACAGCAAGTATGAACAGGGGCCAGCAAGGCTACTCCATGATCAACGACGAGCTCCAGGAGCACCGGATCTCCGCTTCCCGACGCTGCCCCAGCTGCGGCCATGCACTTGAATGCACACCGGTACATATATTACAGTAATTCTATTGGGTGCAACACTGCAACGACAAAGTTAGATCTTTTTGGTTGAATGTCCTGCGCATTGCTGCCACATGAAGGACATGGCCGGGCTGCCTGCTGGCGTCAAGTTCGATCCGACGGACCAGGAGCTGATCGAGCATCTGGAGTTGAAGGTGATGGACGGAGGCTCCAAGGCTCACCCCCTCATAGATGACTTCATACCCACCATACAAGGAGAAGATGGCATTTGCTACACCCATCCCGAGAAACTCCCAGGTGAGAACTGAGGTCGATACATAGTACTAACATTAGTATATGCATGAATGCACCTCATGATCCCGGGCACAAAAACATATGCGTCCAACAACTGCTAGTTACTACTCCATAGTACTTACTATAGTACTTACTACTAGCATACTACCGCGTTTTAACTCTAACTCTATTGCTATTGTTTGTTAGTGTTGTGTTCTGGCTCTTCCCTGAGTGGTTATTGTAGTTATTCGAATCTCGAATATATCATATGTTCTGTTTCGAAAGAAAAAATATATGTTATATTCTGATATTTCGCATGATCTTGATGTACTGCATGCCTGCATTGCCATGCTTTCTTTGGTGTTCTCCATAGTGATTGGTTGTGCGCAAAGGTACTCATTGTTTATCTAAAGCTATGCCTCACCACTTTTTATCTCCCTCTATTCCTCATGATGGGGAGATGCTTCTGAAGTTTCCAACCTGCGCTCACACCTTTCTCTTTCACAAACGTTTAATTAATTGAGAGGACATTTTCTAAGCTGTGGTGTACTAAAACCCCTATTCCAACCAAAAATGACTGTACCTTATGTACCTCTGAACTTGTGTTGATCCGTAAATGTTCATGCTGAAATGTTGTGCCATTTGGGACAAATGGAAAAAGATGAAATTCTGTGAATTTACATTCATATATGTACCACTAGTTCTTTTTGTATGGAATTAATTTTTCTGCCACATTGTATAATTTTGTGTTACACGGCTAGATGCATGATTTTTGTAAGATTTTTCTTGCAATTATAGTGTCACTCAAATCATACTCAAAGTTAGCACGTGTGCCTACATGGGCCTCATTCAACACTTTCCCTAATAGAGAGAGGAGTTTTCTTAGCTGGGTGTACCCACCTTCTTCCTTTTAAATATTTCCGGTAATACCGAAAATTGTAAAACAAAAAGACAACATACTATTAATTTTACCACACTCTTACATCTGCCAAACACATGTAGCTAGACGTAGCCTGCAGTATCAAAAAAGAACCATATGTATATGTTTGCAGTATTATCAAATCAATAGCTACCACTCTATTCCTATAGGTTGTGGTCACCCTAACTCTTTGTACTTCATCTGCCAGGTGTAACAAAAAATGGCCAGAGCAAACACTTCTTCCACAGACCATCCAAGGCCTACACGACCGGCACAAGGAAGAGAAGGAAGATCCAGGCAGAGCGTGACCTACCCAACAGCATAAATGGTGCTGAGACACGGTGGCACAAGACCGGAAAGACTCGGCCGCTGATGGTGGACGGAAGGACGAAGGGGTGCAAGAAGATCCTGGTCCTGTACATGAACTTCGGCAAGCCCCGGAAGCCAGAGAAGACTAACTGGGTGATGCACCAGTACCACCTCGGCGACTTGGAGGACGAGAAGGAGGGGGAGCTGATCGTGTCAAAGGTCTTCTACCAGACGCAGCCGCGGCAAAGCGTCGCTGCCGCAGTGGTGGCACAGGATGAGCGTGAGAGGGACAGCGACGTGGAGGTAGAGACGCCGGGGTCAATGCAGATTGGGCTAACTGCCTATGCGTTGGCCGCTGCGGCTGCTGTCCAGATGCAGCGACAACTGCCGAAACAGGATGATGAGGTAACTTTGCTATACTCACTTCTAATATTTTTCATATTATAGATGGAGTAAATTGTTGAATAACTCGTTGTAGCTTGATAGTTGCTACTAGGATTTTGGCATAGTTTATATTTTGGCTTTTGGTATAGTTTATATTTTTTTTTTTCGAAATGGTGGTATAGTTTATATGATTAGTTCCCTTCTATGGATACAAAAAACTGAGAAGCTAAAGAACAACAAACAAAAAATGTATATGAACCTTGTTAGTTGCAGCTGCAAATCATTTTTACTTGGGACACAAGCACAAGCAACAACCTTGGGAAGAAAATATTGTGTCCACTGTCCACCCACCATGAAAGCAAAAATTGCCAAGAAGTTTTTGTCCAATGCAATAATTATTTACTGCCATGGCTCCAATTCATTTCCCATTAGAATGTTTTCAACGACACATAAACCCTTTAAGGATTCATGAATTTACATTTACACGCATGACATACCTGCAGGTTAGTGCAGACCAACAAGTAACCGGTGATCATGAAAGAGAACATGAAAGAGAACAGCAAGATTACCACCATATGCCATCGCAAAGTCATATATTTGTCAGCCCTAATGTGCAAGGGGAACCTCTACCTGGCACGTGCTCTCTTACTGGTAAGCCGGCGAGCCTGGTAACAACCGTAGCATCGCCTGCAATTCATGCCTCAGTCGTCCTCAACAGCCAGCTCAACTCGCCTGCAGTACTAGTTCGAAATGAAAATTTTCAGGTGAACATTAAATCCTTAGTTTATTTTGCCTCCTTTGCTCGATAGACTTACATGACAAAGGGTTCCTGTTTCTTCAGTACTTAACTCATGTAAAGGACGTCGTATGTATCGATGCCACTCTTGTATACTGTAAATAAAATGTTCTAATGATCAATATCTTTCTGATTTCCATTTACTCCATTGCCTTTTCTTTCTCTTCAAAATGTAATTCTGTCATTCCATTTCAAGATGAACAATGAAAAGGAGGGGCAGGAGAGGCAGCATCACAACTTTGAACACAGACGTTCTGGCTTAGAAGGACTCATAATGGCCTGCCAATCAGAAAGTACAAAAGAAGTAAGCTTTCTGATATATCTCTTCGAGGTTGCTCAAGGGTATTATGAAAAGTGGAGTGTTCATTTCTCGATTTTTTTGCAACTTTAAATGAACCTTGAACACAAGATCCTTTTTTCAACACATGCCCTTATTGGGAGCCATGTTCCATTATCAAGCAATAACAGAACAACCATTCGATCAGTATCCACATGTAAAACTGAAAAATGAACACGCAAGGGCCTTCTTTACAGAATATATGACTTCTTCACTGCTAAGGATATTGTATATAGATTATTTTAACACCATATATGCATGCTCACAACATTAGAATGTGGAGAGGGAAGTTAATAATATTTTACCTCCCTATAGAATACTAATGAACATGTAAATAACAAAGTACCACCCTTTCAATATTAAACCATAATACCACACTCTGTTAGTTCTCATAGCCACATATTGTTGCTCGCCTCCCTGATTTATCGCTTCTAGGCATTTTGTATCTGTTCCTTTATTCGCTCTTGTGAAAGAATGAGCATAATTTTTTTTCTATTTTGTTACTCTCACTCAAGTATGCACGTGGTTATAGTTATTAATGAAAAAATGTACACATGATACTTATAATTTTGCTTGTTTACACTTCTTCGAAAAATTCCAGTTGGCCATAAATATCCTTTTATTTTACAATTAACATGATAGTTTTGACACTAAGTGTGAAAAAGTAAACAAAACAACTCTTCCTTTTCTTTTGAAAGCACAACGAACAAATATTCTTAGCACATACAATCATGTCATTCATTTTTGTATGACTAATCATCTCATAATTTTGAACACATATAGCCTTTTATTTCTTAATTTACAACCTGGTTGTTTGCAATTCTCTGAAAATTTCCGGTTGAGCATAAATACCTTTTTTATTGCGTAAATTACATGCTAGTTTTGACACTCTCAAGTATGAAAAGATTAAACAAAACAATTCTTACTTTTCTTTTGAGACCACGGGAAACAAAAATTCTTCACTCATACAATCATGTCATTCATTTTTTGGATGACTAATATCTCATAATTTAGAACATAATATTTGTAGTTTCATACCAATTAGTACTATAAATGTATATTCTTTGAAGCTACAATATTTGTGATTCTTATGATTACGGTCATGTTGGATTGCCAATAAATTCATGTTCTTTGAATCCTTAAAGACATCCTTGCAATTTATAGATGCTCATCATTCTATAATGCTTCCACCTTGTGGCACAGGGAACTTCAGCTACTCAGCCCGAAGAGACACAATGGACATACCAATACTGGCCTCCAGACAATCAAGATCACCACGGGTAACATAGAAGATAAACTGGTTGGCGATGATATAGAAAGATGGTAGATTTAGTGACTCCATAAGTACAACATTTCATGGAGAACTAGGAAAATGCATTCTGCAGAACTGAGGATTGTAAGTAAGTTAGTGGTAGATTATAAGATCAAGATCCCTCAGGGGGTGGGTTGATTGACTATTTTTTAAAATTACATTAAGCGAAGATGCAATCATTTGCTTGCATGGGTTTAGCACAACTTTTAGATGCATACTACATTTTTCTCAATTGTACAAAATAGTACTCCTATTATATATTGGTATCTCTCTTGTTGCTTGCTACAATTAGTTTTTTTCTTTTTCATATTTCTGTAGAACTATTTATGTCTTGTACACAAAATAGTATATGCCATGGACGTGCTTAAGCACTGACGAAATGTACTAGCCACCTATGGAAGACCAAATATTATACTCACTATGTTGTATCTATACGTGTTTCATTGTGTAGATTCATTCATTTTTGAAAACAAATATATTTCCACTAATTTGGAACGGAGAGAGTATTGATGATTTGATTCAGGTTAATGAAACTTTGGCTACAATCATAGAATATTCAACTAGTGCAAAACCGTGTCAAAAAAATAGTTGCAAAACTAACCTAGTGTTGAAGTGTAACACATTTTCTGGTCCATTATGACGCAAAAGGTCATTTCCTTCCTCTGTCGATCAAAGTACTAAAACGTCCAAACATTATCATAGAAAATGCCATGGCCCCGAGCCTCATCGGTCACTATTGACCTTGAGGCCCTGACTAGCCGCCACTTAGAAACTGAGGACATCTTTTCCCTAAGTTGGTATTGCACTATTGCTAAAGTTGACTGATTTGGATACTAATGTTGAAGTGTATAGTCAGGTTTTAGTCTTATATGATGCAATTAGGAACATTATAAATGAGACAAAGAGGAAGCTTGAATACCCCTGCATTTTCCTCTGCTATACCCCTTCCACGGATATGTCTTGGAGCAAAACAATTTTGATGCCACTTATTCCACAATTGTAACAATCACATGTATCCTACCTATTCGACACATAGTAAATAGGTTTAGGTACTACTTCCGCTCTCTCAATCTTTTTCATCCTAGTCTCTTGTTGTGACATGGCTACAATGGCCTCTTCTAGTGTAGGAAACTGATGCAGATGCACTAGAGCATCCCCCCTACCCTTGAATGCATGATTAATTCCCTTTAGAAATTTTAGTACCCTTATGTCCCTAATCCACTTTTTCACTGCTACCACTCATCCAGAACGAGGCATCCCAAGGGGCTAGGTGATCCAAATCTACCCACGCATGCTTCATATCTACCACATATGTCATATGTCATTGTTGTGCTTTCACCTTGAGTCAAATTGTGTATTGTTACTTCAAGAGACCAACATAACATTTCCCTTACCTGAATAAATATTTGCCAGGGCATCCCATACATCTGTTGACATGGAAAGCGCTTGCACATATGCTAGAGCAGCAAGTGTCAAGGAATTTCAGTAGCCAAGTGAGTATCGCTGAATCCACAACATCCATTTCTTCTACTCCTCTCTCATCTTTCATTTAGGCTCACTGACATTTTCCAACACATACCCATCTATCAATTCCATCCTCAAAACTAGCAACCGACTCATGGATCAACTAAGATAATTTCCAACCCAATCCAGCTTGTTCTCATTTGACATGAGCTCAAGCTTGTATTGTACCTCTATTTTTGGGGCTGGTTGCTTACCTTCCCCACCAGTAGCCTAAAAAGTATGCCTCATATTCTATCATTACAACTAGTAGTTTGACCAGCTTGTCGAGCACCTTGGCCAGATCCTTCGCCATCTCTACTCACAACAACGCAACTCCACCATGAGCACCGCTTTCTTCAACCTCCTTTGGATGTGCTTCCACCTGCAAAAGATCACACACACCCCATGCTTACCCCTCCGATGAGATACTACAATAGGACCATCTCCGCTACCCTGGTTCTCATCAGTGCTGCCACCTCTGCTACCAGTGGCTATGCTACCATGTAGAAGGGAATGAGTGGCTCACCTAGAGGCAACATTTAGCTTCTATTATGTTGTAGGGTTTCACTGAGGGAGTCCCCCAGGTTATTACTCTTTTCAACATGGGACGCAAGAGGAAAAAGGGCCTAAGATCACTTACTGTACAACATATTGTTTCCAATGCAACAACATAAAGCACTCACGGACAACACAACCGTAACTAATTGGGTTCAATCTACTAAAAGGTCTAGGTGTTTTTTAGCACTAACAAGTGACAGTCAAACCTGGCTTTACACTCGGGAATCTAATAGGCACTCAGACATTTCCTACCGATGGATGTTGAGTGTGAACCAGATGTAACATATCAAATAAGATCAAGATTTTAGAAGAATCTACTTGGTAAGCTCTAGATGCATAGTTTTCTCCTTTTCTTGGGGATGTTTAATTGAAAAAGGAAGGTAAAACTCCCAACATCTTCAAAAGCTATAGTTTTATTGAAAAGATAAAATGCTAGGCATCATCGCTGGTGGCCACATCGGCTCATACAACGAAAAGAAAGTCTAAGGCTAGAATTTGGACTAGCTTTGCGACAACCATCTTTCTGCGAGCTACACATGCACCTATACGAGGGGCATGTATATATAACTCAAGCTTCTTGGTGCCGCTTTATGGGCGAGGCAGCTTCTGTGGCTTCACCCAGAGGCCACGAGGCATCCATCAAATATTCTCCGTGCTTCACCTTCTCTGCTACTGTGATCTCCTTAGTCGGTTCCAAACCTACAACAAGCACCATATCATATCATCAGCTAAATGAAGTATGATTAATCACACTCACATTACCATGAAACACCAACAACTTCTAGCACTCGAGTGGTTTGCTTTATTGCATAGTTTGAAGTATCCAAATTATTACATCTCAAGGGTCACATAAGGTTGAAACCATGTTAATTGTATTGCTCAACATGCGTTGTTGTAACTTAGCTAAGGTGCTTACCGAATACATCCACGAGCAAGGTGTACTGGTAGATGAGGTCCATGCAGATGTAGGATGCGTCAGTGGCTCGGAACCTTGGGTACGCAACTTTTGCTTACTCGAAGCTCATCGGGCAAACCTTCTCGGCGGCGGCCTTGAAGGCCGTGGGGGTGGTCTTCCCGCTGGTAGCGTCCCTGTCGATCAAGCCAGCCTGTGGGAGACCATAAATATACATTAATTCGATCAGTCCTTGTCGAATCATTAATTCAATCAATCCATCCATATTTTATGTTTCTTAGTACGTTAGATGCCATGAAGTAGAAGCTGGAGGTGAGGTAGAGTTGGCCCTGCCCGGCTCCGCCGCCACCACTCCACACGCTATTGAAGGTGCAGTTCTTCGTTTCACAGGGTGCGCTTAGTTTTAGTGCCTTTGTGACGTCTTCTTTGCACTTGTCGTATGCTGCTCCTTCTGGTGGCGCTATGGCGTCATATTGCTCTCCATTATAGGTGTATTTACCTGCGAAGGATCACCAAATATATACATGAGTACATAGAGTAAATCAGATACGAATGTCCTCGATGACTCAACCAAATTAACAAGACTTCAAACACGAAACTAAAAATATAAGGACGGACAAAATGGCAGATACCCCTTCCGTTCAGAGCGCATGAAGAGGTATCAACTAATCGTGGCCGTCCTTATGTTTCTAATTTCGTGAGTTCAAAGGAAGGAAACACCGAAGAGAAAGTGTTAAGAAGAAAGGTGTCTATATAGATAATGTGCACTAACTACCGTTGAATCCCGCCATCATGCAGGAACTGAATGGTCCATTCTTTGCCTTGAAGATCTCTACTCGAGAAGCCTGAGCACCGTAGTTCAAGTAGCTGAAATGGAAAGACCACAAGCAGTGGAAGACAATAATATTTAGATTTGCAATTTTGATACATTTTTAATACTGTAAAATCATGTGCAAAATTAAACAGCATGTCTAGTTCAATATTTAGGAAACATGTGGCCTTGGAAAAAAAAGTGCATAACAACTGTAGTAGACTACATGTCCAACCTGTGAACATAGACGTTGTAATCTCTTCCTTTGGAACATAGACGTTCCAAAGACCGCTGCGTCCTTGGAACTCTCGGAGTTGCAGGCTTTGGTTGCCACAGTCAACCTTGTTTCTAGTGCCCAGGACATTAGAGTCGCGCATTCGGATGGCAGGCCTCTAACCACCAAATCCGCATATTTGGCAGCTTTTGATCACATGCAGGATATTCCCTTCGCAACTGTCACCTGGAAGAACTTGGCGACGAATCGTTGCTGCATCTTCCTTTGGCTGGCGAACAGAGGTAGGCTATTTACTAATGAGCGCAGGTTCAGGAGAGGCATTGCTTCGTCTGATACTTGCCCGTTCTGCCCATTGACTGAATCCACTAACCACCTCCTGCTGCACTGTGCTTCGATTGCTCCATTCTGGGATGCTGTTCCGGTTCTGCTCGACGACGTTCAAGACTGCTCCTCGCTCAGAGATCTGTGACACGGGCAATCCTCGTGCGCCGTCAGATCGTCAGTGCTTATCTGTGCTCTTTGGAATATTTGGAAGCGCCGAAACACAAAAATTTTCAGGAATGTGGACGAGTCCATTTCTCTTCTTTTTCGGCGGATGACCTTAACCTTTGGTCACACAGGACCTCTAATCAAGCTAACAAGTCTCTCATGCAAGACTGGTCAGTGATGTTTTCTCACCTCAATGACTAGTCTGCTGCACGCCATACCACTACCTCTTTACCTTCTGTTGTATATTTTGTAAAGTTTGCCTCAACTGTAGTTGCTCGAGGCTTTCGTTTTCCTTTTCTTGAGTTTCTTGTATTTTGCGACTCGCTTTGATTCATTAATTTATTGGTTCAGGCCGGCCTCGAGCCCGCCGTAGACACCTCAAAAAAAAAATCTCTTCCTTTCAGATACTCCTTGGTAATATACGGATCCTTCCCGTCAGGCAGTACTGGAGCAGCCTCAGCAGCATCTGGCGAAATGGCATATGCCATTTGCACGGAACCACCTTGTAACGCCTCCGAATCGGGTCTATGCAGATCTCAGCATTTACCGCCAAAATCCGCATAGAAGCGATTCAAAGACGCCCACCAGACACTTTCGTGTGGGTGGGATTTGAATACAAGTAGTTACATCATAGTAGTTTACAACAGAGTCCACAAGAACTTACATATACAACAACGACTCCACGAGTCAAGAATACAAAAGATACAATACGAAGATACAACTCAAGAAGAAAGCAAAATAGTATCCGAGTACGGACAAGATCCAAATGGGACTAAGAGTCCTGAAGAATAACCAAGCGGTGTCCAACCCTGCCCAGGCCAAGCCGGAAGGGTAACCTTGCTAACGTCGTCAATCACATACATGTCAAGCCAAAAGGGTGCCGACAAAGGGCAATGGAAAACAGAAAGAGAGCGGTCAGTACTGAGGCCAGTACACGGCGAGACTAGAATTCGGCGGTCCTCGCCTACATAGGTATGGTGGGGTCAGCGGCAGCAAAGCTTGCACTATCTAACTTATAGAGACACGCTACAACTTCGGCTATTAGAGCGGGATAAGAAAGCGCTATGCGGTAACAATATTATAACACCAAACATAACCCATCCAAAGATTTCCCCCTCGAAGACCAGTCGAGGAAGTCCTCTAGCGGAACACACACGGTGGCAATTTTAGTTAAGCAGGTATTTAGTTGATAAGGCTAATTACTACTCATATTATTAGAGGCAAAACATTAGTGGCATTGTCTATGATCATGACACTGTGCTCCTGAGGCGCCCATAACCGTGGACACACGGCTTCTCGAAAAGATTCACCCTGCAGGGGTGCACTACTGTACCCAAACGCATGCTCAACCCTTCAGGCAACATATTACGCGTGCCATCCGAATCTCACAACAAGAACTGTCCCATAACTACACGCATATCCAAAGGCATCACCTACTATGGGGAATCCAACCAAGAGGTACGACGATTCTCAAGGAAGGTACAGCGTTTGCGCCTACTGGTGGATCGAGCCCTGCGGGGTAACCTGTACACACCGTGGGTGCCGCCACCGTGTACCGCGATTTATGTATGCAAGCCATGGCAATCCACCAAAACATCAAGTCCGAAGACATATCAACTCACCCATGTCCGAGGACATATTATGCGTATGCACCAAATGGAAAACCAATTTTGTAACCCTCTGGATATACGAATAGCGCCGGTAGTTGAGGGGAGATCCCAGAGGCCCCACGTTTGGTTAGCGCGATCAACTCAGAACTGGTATCGTAGAATGAACGGGTCCTAGGTCGGCTCAAGCAGTTCCCAAAGGTGGTCCCTGCCGGGGCCTTATCATTAGGTGAAACCATAATCATAACCAACATCACCAATTTAATTATCTTAGGACCATCAACATCCAAGTATCATGTTCAACCTGTATGAGAGCAATACTAAGCATGCCTACGACTCGCAAGGACAAAACTAGCTAATCAAACAAGGCAATAGAATAATCAAGGCAATATAGTGGAGCAGGTAATTAAAGAAACGTTACTATAGCATCGACAATAAGGATAGCAGTAGATCAAAGGAAGGAAGTAAAGACTATAAACGCAAAATAGGTAAAAGAGGGAGAATGCTCGCCTGTGAGACAAAGTCGGAAAACCGGAGGCTTGTCGTATCTCACACCAACTCATCGTCCTATCCGGTGAATAAGCAAACACTAAAAAGAGCAACCGGATGCAATATTTAATACTAGGGCGGAAGATCCACCATGTTTATGATATGATGCATGGCATGGCAATATACGGTCCCACTTAGCAATATTAAGCGGAATCGGGATCCCGACAAATGAATATTATGGTTCGAGTTGTTTATCTATCCCGCAATTTAAATGTTGACTTAACAAGATGAAACGTGGCATCGGTTCACTACACAATATTAAATGGAACCAGGACAAGACAAATAGCACTCCTATATATTCCATATTTATTTAGTGGATGACTCGCCATATATCCCCGAATATTAATATATGTGTGCAAGCATGGACAATTTAATATGCACAAATTATATTGTATTTATTAAAATAGGGAATAGGGAAGGGGTCACACATCTCGGTTCGGAGAACTTGGGGTTCGCCGAGGGTTCAGGTTCGACTTCGGACTCCAGAAAAGGTCTTCGGGATCCATGAAGGAGATCTTGTCGATCTGGCGCCAACGCCTCCGGTGTCCGTGTTGGAGTTCTTGTTGTCCGTCTTTTGTCGGTGTCAAACTCCGAGGGTCGTCGCCAATTGTTTGTCGAGGTAGATCTTGTCAGTGTAGGAGATCGGAGTTAGACGATGTGGGAATCCAAGATCACCAATTGACTTGAACAAACACAGACAGATTTGGTTACCAGGAAGCAGCACTGTAAGAAATACATCAGTGCTACACGGAGCCAAACAACAACGAGCTCAAACTGAGGCGCGTCTGGCAGGTCAAGGAGACGATGCAATTACAGGGCCAGGGCGCTCCGAGGCGAGGTGCCGCCGGGCGGCGCGCTTGCAGGCAGACGGAGGACGACCCGGGCAGGGCCAAGCTTGGGGCGAAGGAGAGGGCCACGATGGCGGCGGTGCAGGACGATGGCGAGAGGGAGTTGTCGACGCACGCTCGCGACCGGGCTTGGGGGAGGCGACGTCCAGGCCTGTGCGGGGAGGGGGAGAGGAGGCCGGGGTCGAGCTTGACAGTGGCGGCGGTTGCACATGCTACGACGGTGGCAACAGATCGGCGCCGGGGCGAGGGAATCCGGGCTTCAGCGGGAGGAGGAGGGCGATGGCGAGAGGAGGCAGGGCCGGAGACGCTGGGCGACGAGGGAGGTGCAATAGGGAACGAAGCCAGGTCGGCGAGGGAGGCCGCGACTTGCGTGAAGGCTGTCGAGGAGGAGCGACGTGCGGCCAGGGGCGACGACGGTCACGGGCAGAGGAGGTAGACGAGGTGAGGGGATCGAGGCGAGGGGGTCACGACGCTCCCAGGACGTGTGCGTGTTGTGCGTGTCCTGTGCGTGTGTGAGGTTTGGGGCCAGGAACGTGTGTGCGTGCGGTGTTGGGTACAGGTAGGGAGGGCGTGTGTGTTGGGTCTGAACCCAACATGGGTGCGGTAGTGTGTGTTATGGCGTGTGTGGGTGTGTGTCCTGGCGTGTTGCGTGCAGCGCTGCCAGGTGCGTGTGTGTGCGTGAGATGTGCCCGGCGGCGGACGAGCGGGTGCGGGTGGAGCTAGGTTTAGGCTAGGGTTTGGTCGATGGGGTTGTAGGTAGGCTGTTGGGCTTTTGGGCCTGGCGGCTGGCTGCCTCCCCCATAAATATTTTTATTTATTTTATTTTATTTTTAAATAGACTTTTATAAATAGTTTTTAGACAAATAAAAGATCCGGAAAAGACCAGGGTTTTGATTTGAAATTAAAGGAGGGACTCATTAGAAAACAAAATAGGCTTTTGATGAAAATATTTTAGGGCAAAAGTATGCATGATGTCATGATGATGCAAAATAGAAAATAACACGCAATTTTATTTCGGAATATTTTCCGGGGCATTACAACTCGACACCACTAACAAGGATCGCGTCCCGAGATCCAAATAAAGACACCGGGGAAGGGGGTTGATGATCGGACCTTCTTGTGTAAGGTTGATGGTCGCGACACCACTAACAATATTTCTTCCTCCGTCTTGAAATCGTCGACACCACCAACAAGGGTTGGTTGCTCACGTTCTTCAGAAGAACACTCCGGAGAGGCAAAGTCGCAAGTAGAGGCATCAAAGATAAGGCCACCCTTAACTTTCATGGAAAGAGTAGAATTCACATGGGTCCACCATTCAATGTATAAAGCGAATGATATGAGTAGTGGTATGGTCATGACTCCATTCCGCACTCAAAGCATTACTCTGTACATGACTAGAAGGATCATGCAACTAAACTCCCGAAATCCAGATTGAAGATCTTGGCAAGTGGTGCTTGGAAAGCTTCGGAAAAAGGATCCAGAGGTAAAGAGGTCGTCGTCTTAGGATTCGCAAAACACTGAAAGCATAGGAAGAGAGGTTACATAGAGTGAAATCCAGATGTAGTTCCACCATTACAGAAGGAGGGGAGCGGAACCCTAAAGGTACGACGGAAACCCAACCGCGAGAAATCCTAGAATTGAAGAAGGTAAGAGATCATATCAGAACACGCAAAGATAAGAGGTGAAAGAATAGAGATAAGGAGTAAATCAGAGCTAATCAGATCTATCCAACGCGTTTATAGCAAAATAGTTTTGACACTAGACATCGGCCATTGGCAAGGTTAACCTACAGGCTGGACCAGTGGGGTATCGTAAACCTTTGCTCTGATACCACTTGTAACGCCCCCGAATCGGGTCTATGCAGATCTCAGCATTTACCGCCAAAATCCGCATAGAAGCGATTCAAAGACGCCCACCAGACACTTTCGTGTGGGTGGGATTTGAATACAAGTAGTTACATCACAGTAGTTTACAACAGAGTCCACAAGAACTTACATATACAACAACGACTCCACGAGTCAAGAATACAAAAGATACAAAACGAAGATACAACTCAAGAAGAAAGCAAAATAGTATCCGAGTACGAACAAGATCCAAATGGGAATAAGAGTCCTGAAGAATAACCAAGCGGTGTCCAACCCTGCCCAGGCCAAGCCGGAAGGGTAACCTTGCTAACCTCGTCAATCACATACCTGTCAAGCCAAAAGGGTGCCGACAAAGGGCAATGGAAAACAGAAAGAGAGCGGTCAGTACTGAGGCCAGTACACGGCGAGACTAGAATTCGGCGGTCCTCGCCTACATAGGTATGGTGGGGTCAGCGGCAGCAAAGCTTGCACTATCTAACTTATAGAGACACGCTACAACTTCGGCTATTAGAGCGGGATAAGAAAGCGCTATGCGGTAACAATATTATAACACCAAACATAACCCATCCAAAGATTTCCCCCTCGAAGACCAGTCGAGGAAGTCCTCTAGCGGAACACACACGGTGGCAATTTTAGTTAAGCAGGTATTTAGTTGATAAGGCTAATTACTACTCATATTATTAGAGGCAAAACATTAGTGGCATTGTCTATGATCATGACACTGTACTCCTGAGGCGCCCATAACCGTGGACACACGGCTTCTCGAAAAGATTCACCCTGTAGGGGTGCACTACTGTACCCAAACGCATGCTCAACCCTTCAGGCAATATATTACGCGTGCCATCTGAATCTCACAACAAGAACTGTCCCATAACTACACGCATATCCAGAGGCATCACCTACTATGGGGAATCCAACCAAGAGGTACGACGATTCTCAAGGAAGGTACAGCGTTTGCGCCTACTGGTGGATCGGGCCCTGCGGGGTAACCTGTACACACCGTGGGTGCCGCCACCGTGTACCGCGATTTATGTATGCAAGCCATGGCAATCCACCAAAACATCAAGTCCGAGACATATCAACTCACCCATGTCCAAGGACATATTATGCGTATGCACCAAATGGAAAACCAATTTTGTAACCCTCTGGATATACAAATAGCGCCGGTAGTTGAGGGGAGATCCCAGAGGCCCCACGTTTGGTTAGCGCGATCAACTCAGAACTGGTATCGTAGAACGAACGGGTCCTAGGTCGGCTCAAGCAGTTCCCAAAGGTGATCCCTGCCGGGGCCTTATCATTAGGTGAAACCATAACCATAACCAACATCACCAATTTAATTATCTTAGGACCATCAACATCCAAGTATCATGTTCAACCTGTATGAGAGCAATACTAAGCATGCCTACGACTCGCAAGGACAAAACTAGCTAATCAAACAAGGCAATAGGATAACCAAGGCAATATAGTGGAGCAGGTAATTAAAGGAACGTTACTATAGCATCGACAATAAGGATAGCAGTAGATCAAAGGAAGGAAGTAAAGACTATAAACACAAAATAGGTAAAAGAGGGAGAATGCTCGCCTGTGAGACAAAGTCGGAAAACCGGAGGCTTGTCGTATCTCACACCAACTCATCGTCCTATCCGGTGAATAAGCAAACACTAAAAAGAGCAACCGGATGCAATATTTAATACTAGGGTGGAAGATCCACCATGTTTATGATATGATGCAT
Organism: Avena sativa; assembly: GCA_916181665.1. Lineage (NCBI taxonomy): Eukaryota > Viridiplantae > Streptophyta > Magnoliopsida > Poales > Poaceae > Avena > Avena sativa. The sequence continues at coordinate 15,605,865 of OV702279.1, read as the reverse complement.
GGCATGGCAATATGCGGTCCCACTTAGCAATATTAAGCGGAATCGGGATCCCGACAAATGAATATTATGGTTCGAGTTGTTTATTTATTCCGCAATTTAAATGTTGACTTAACAAGATGAAACGTGGCATCGGTTCACTACACAATATTAAATGGAACCAGGACAAGACAAATAGCACTCCTATATATTCCATATTTATTTAGTGGATGACTCGCCATATATCCCCGAATATTAATATATGTGTGCAAGCATGGACAATTTAATATGCACAAATTATATTGTATTTACTAAAATAGGGTATAGGGAAGGGGTCACACATCTCGGTTCGGAGAACTTGGGGTTCGCCGAGGGTTCAGGTTCGACTTCGGACTCCAGAAAAGGTCTTCGGGATCCATGAAGGAGATCTTGTCGATCCGGCGCCAGCGCCTCCGGTGTCCGTGTTGGAGTTCTTGTTGTCCGTCTTTTGTCGGTGTCAAACTCCGAGGGTCGTCGCCAATTGTTTGTCGAGGTAGATCTTGTCAGTGTAGGAGATCGGAGTTAGACGATGTGGGAATCCAAGATCACCAATTGACTTGAACAAACACAGACATATTTGGTTACCAGGAAGCAGCACTATAAGAAATACATCAGTGCTACACGGAGCCAAACAACAACGAGCTCAAACTGAGGCGCGTCTGGCAGGTCAAGGAGACGATGCAATTACAGGGCCAGGACGCTCCGAGGCGAGGTGCCGCCGGGCGGCGCGCTTGCAGGCAGACGGAGGACGACCCGGGCAGGGCCGAGCTTGGGGCGAAGGAGAGGGCCACGATGGCGGCGGTGCAGGACGATGGCGAGAGGGAGTTGTCGACGCGCGCTCGCGGCCGGGCTTGGGGGAGGCGACGTCCAGGCCTGTGCGGGGAGGGGGAGAGGAGGCCGGGGTCGAGCTTGACAGTGGCGGCGGTTGCACATGCTGCGACGGCAGCAACAGATCGGCGCCGGGGCGAGGGAATCCGGGCTTCAGCGGGAGGAGGAGGGCGACGGCGAGAGGAGGCAGGGCCGGAGACGCTGGGTGACGAGGGAGGTGCAATAGGGAACGAAGCCAGGTCGGCGAGGGAGGCCGCGACTTGCGTGAAGGCTGTCGAGGAGGAGCGACGTGCGGCCAGGGGCGACGACGGTCACGGGCAGAGGAGGTAGACGAGGTGAGGGGATCGAGGCGAGGGGGTCACGACGCTCCCAGGACGTGTGCGTGTCCTGTGCGTGTGTGGGGTTTGGGGCCAGGAACGTGTGTGCGTGCGGTGTTGGGTACAGGTAGGGAGGGCGTGTGTGTTGGGTCTGAACCCAACATGGGTGCGGTAGTGTGTGTTATGGCGTGTGTGGGTGTGTGTCCTGGCGTGTTGCGTGCAGCGCGGCCAGGTGCGTGTGTGTGCGTGAGATGTGCCCGGCGGCGGACAAGCGGGGTGCGGGTGGAGCTAGGTTTATGCTAGGGTTTGGTCGATGGGGTTGTAGGTAGCTGGCTGCTGGGCTTTTGGGCCTGGCGGCTGGCTGCCTCCCCCATAAATATTTTTATTTATTTTATTTTATTTTTAAATAGACTTTTATAAATAGCTTTAGACAAATAAAAGATGCGGAAAAGACCAGGGTTTTGATTTGAAATTAAAGGAGGGACTCATTAGAAAACAAAATAGGCTTTTGATGAAAATATTTTAGGGCAAAAGTATGCATGATGTCATGGTGATGCAAAATAAAAATTAACACGCAATTTTATTTCGGAATATTTTCCGGGGCATTACACACCTCCAAGATCAATCACACCCACCGTCTCCGGAATGTCTCCTCCCAGTTTACCCAACAGATAATTTAGAGCAACCTATATGCACACCGTATACGTCATAAATAAAATCGAAAAAACGCAGTAAATCCAGAACGTACGGTTCGTCTATATGTACACACATATATGGATGGATGAAGTAGTTTAAGGTTGTACCCATAAATAGGACCCTTCTTGAGATCCCTCCAGAACATGGATCCAACTAGGATTGTACAGAAATTCGCTCTTGGTATGGACAACATCCCTGACCTGTATTAGGAATCGGTTCAACAAGTCACTTTTGAATCCTACTAGCCAGGTACTAAAACGTGTGTAGAATAGCCTAGTTAAGTGATGAAAATTACCGCTTCAAGGATTTGCTCCGCTTTATCATCTCCGATAAGTCTGAGTCCAGCAGTCGCCTGCATATTCAATTGGTAAATGTACAAAATTAGTGTCAAGGATTTTTGTTACTCCCTACTTTCCACAATATGTCTTTTGCCAAAATTTTAGATCCAGCCGAAATCCCATTTCTATTTCATTTCGCGATTTCTAGTTCATTTTGGTTGAAATTTTAAGCTAGAAACTTTTAAATGAACTAGAAGAGAGATTTTGGCGGGATCCGCTTACATCTCTACCCAAACAATGTCCGTGGCAAACAAAATTATTAATTAGTTTTTCTTTAGAACATACGGACCCCAAGTTTAACGGGTGTCTTTTTCACGAGCCACCGAGGCACAATACCGTTGGCCTTCTCAAGTAGGGGTAGCATGGAGTTGGCCGCCTCCTTGGGCCGTCCGGCATATGAACTCAGTCCCGGCTCTACCTGCATGACGCACCAACAAGAGAAAATGATTATATTGAGGTGTTTTGTTGTATGCCTAAATGAATACCAACCATCTATTTTCGTGCATCTAAAGGCCCGTATCAATTTATACTAGTGTAAAGAACATGACAAGTACAATTTAGATCCCGTCTAAGAAAAGAACATGGATGATACAGATGCTGCTGAGATGCTTACCTACCGTGGCATAGACCTCAACGTCGTCGTCACCGATCTTGACGAGCTCCATCTTCTTGTCGAACAGGAAGACGTGGACGCGTGTGGTCGTGCTGCCAGCGTCGAAGATCACAGCGTACTTCCCTGGCACCGCCGACTCCAGCTCGGGCTCCTGATCGACTATGGCGCCGCCCTTTCGGCCTAGCACGGCATCGGCGAAGGCCGTGCTGGTGTACCAAGAGACTACTAGGAGGAGGATGGCAAGTGTCTCGATGCCGCCAGAGCGAGCCATGGCGCCTGTTGCCGGAGCTGAAAACAGGGGCCTGATTGCTGGAGCCGACTGCTGAGTTGTTCTTTTTGGTTGTGTAAGGGTAGGGTTTTAAAGGGTCTTGGACAGAGCCGTATTTTTCTTGAGCACCCCAGGGTATTATTCCAGTGCAGCTAAGTCCCTAACTGAGTTCTTGGAATCACTTGCCCTCATATTCAGAGTCCTGCACGTTTAGGGATTAGATCTACTTAGTAATATAAGATGTTTTAGATTTATGAAGTAAATGTATTTATATACCTTTTAGTATATAGATTTATTTGAATTTATACACTAAAAAATGTCTACATACATTCGTTTCACTAATTAAAATATTTTATATTTTTAAATGAAAAAAGTATTTTTTTTAAGATAACCGGCCAATCAGAGTGTACAAGGATACAAAAATAGATTTATTTCTTGATACCGGCCGGATGGCTTTTATCATGGACACGTACGCACGAGGCAGCAGCTTGCAATAATTCAACCCAAGCTACCCGCCACCGGCCGGCCACGGGCCACGTCTAGCCAACATGACCCAAGACGGCAGTCTCATCGGTAGTGTTTGATGTCACGGTCGGCAGCCTACCTGTCTGCTTGAGATACACCAATGAAAGCTGGCCGGCCGCGTTGGTGCTCGAGCTCTCTGGTGCTAGAGTTTTTATGAGGATTAGTGGGGATATAATCCCCACCAAACCCCGAATCCTCACTTAAATAGTATGTTTGATGCTAGAGTATTGAGCGAGTTTAATCCCCGCTAATCTCCACTTTTTCCTAATCTCCACTTTTTCCTAAATTTTAGTGTATTTTTCTCAATCCCCAATACTCTGCACCTACCTAGTGGATTGTGGGTGAGGTTTTATGGGGATTGGGTGAAGATAGGGGATTCACCTAATACTCTAAAGAATTATCCCCACTAATCCCCACTAAAACTCTAGTACCAAACAAGGCCTGAGACGAGTTAAATACACTACCGGTCTCTATACGTGTTAGACTGACTCGATTTAGTTCTCGTATTCAGAATTTGCTCAATTTTATCCGTATACTTGTGAATTAGGCTTGATTTAGTCCTAATCAATGTTTCGCGTTAAAATTGCGCTTACTCGGATGCCACATGGAGGTGTGTCCCACTTGCAGAAGTTAAGATGGTCTGAAAATTTGCGGTTAGTCCCTCGCGTGTTATCATGATACCATTAGTTAACCTCCCGTTATAAATATCTCGCTACACCTTCTGGTCCAACGACCGTCGCCTCTGTCACTGCCCGTTGCCTCTGTCACTGCCCGTCGCCTCCACCACCGTCGAAACCTTCCTTTTGTCCTCCGTAGAATAGAACTCTCTCGTCTGATAGGATCTGCGATGGCGTGGGGCGCTCTGCATAACAGAGCTGATGTGGAAGGGGTATGTTCAAATATCTAGTAGTGAAAAATATATTTTAGATGCGAGAGGGTGTTTCTGCAAGATTTCGGTCCACGTGGCGTCCAAATCAGCGCAATTTCGATATCGAACATGGATTAGGACTAAATCGAGCCCAGTTCATAAGTACACGGACAAAAATCAGCAAATTCCGAGTGCAAATACTAAATCGAGTCAGCCCGACAAGTACAGGGACTGTTAGTCTATTTAACTCCTCTAAGACTCTAGTAGAAAACGGTCTTTTCGTCGGACCTTTAGTTCTGGTTTTGATTGTGTCTGTATTAGTCTCGGTTTCAACGGTTAGGATGCTGCACGGACACGACCATCTCTAGTTTCAGATCAAGGACCTTTAGTCCCGATTGATACCAATCAGGACTAAAGGGGTTGCGGCAGGCTGGGACCGGTGCTAGCCTGCCGTTGCACTATGAGAAGGAGGTGCCGCTTCCGCTCGCGTGCAAGGAGGAGGAGGAAGCGCAGCGGCCCACGCGCACAAAGAGGAGGAGGCGCTCCGCTGCCGCACGCCGCCGAGGTTTTGACTTAGAGCATGTTTTTAAGTTATTTTTAACATTTTGATTGCATTTACTATGCGTCGTTTACCAAAAAGATGAAATAGGTAACTAGGAATGTCAGTGGTTAGGCCTATGAGAGAGTTCATGCCCTGGTTTGGAAAGTGTGCCGCTCATAGGTTTGTGAATTAATTCATGATATGTTCTGTAGCATATAATCTTTGATTACTAGGCTCGGTAGTTATGTCATGTGTAGTATATGTCACATTTTTGATTAATAATAATGTTTCTTCCACGTGTGGTATTTTTAATAAAAGAAATATATTAATATGAAGAAGATATCAACTACACTCGGACTTTCCAATAACAAAATGACCTAGTTGAGCCACCGGTATTCTTTTTACCGCCACCGTCTCCGCGCAAGGATGACATGTCGATAGTGTAGTTTTAGTCCATGAAACGATGCACTGAAGTAAAAAATCGGTGTTTTTTATGGCTGCTAAAAAGCCTTAGGGTTCCACTTCCTATTTTAGTGTGAAGACAAAGTTTAGAAGTTTACTCACTCCGCCCCGGTATAAAGGGCCCCTAGCTCACAGCGGCAGGACCAAGGCGTATGTTGATTGGACTCATTCTTTGCCGCGGGGGAAGGAAGGAGATCGACAGAGAGCACCTCGGGCCAACCAGCGTACGAGAATACCAAAAGAGCATATGCATGCGAAAGAGATTTCCCTGGCAGTTACTCGCGGACATAGCGCATGCATGGGATAATGAAAGGACGAGAGGGTTTTTAGGAGGCAATTAAACAACAATTAATAAACCGGGCCTTGTTTCCTCTACAAATCGGAACACGATCAAAAACGCTAGGGGCCCTTTATACCGGAGCGGAGGGAGTAGATAGGAACTTTGGTTTATTAAAATATGCCAGGTGTTTATTTTTATATGGAAAATAAAATATTGATCCAAACATTGCATACCTGCAATATAAGTCTTGCCGCTGTCGCAAGAGGAGGAGGGTTCCTATTTTAGGGTTTGCAACCCTCGGACCAAATAAAATATCGATGCCTGTGTTAATTGTTGTAGTTTCCTTTTCGGTTCCTGTTTTAGGGTTTGCAACCCTCAGACTTGTTTAATAAGGAGAAGCATGCCTTAGGGTTTCATTTCAGTATCATTTAACTTGTCATATCATCATTCTTGCTTGATGCCATGTGGTGATTGTCTCCCTTTCTTTTCCGGTGTTTTATCTTTCTTCTGGATTAGTTAAGTTATGGACAACAGAGATGATGAAGAGATATTGTTCGAATTTATAAACGATGGAGATCAAGACGGCTCACATTATCTGAATGATTCGGGTGATGGGGTTCTCGTGGTATTGCCGACGAGTACGCCATGAAGAGGTCCTCACAGAGCGTGTTTAGAGAGGTGGGGGAAGGCGGCAAGTTGGCAGGTACGAGGTAACATAGCTTACCCAGGTTCAGGTCCCACGACGGTGGTGGAACCCTAATCCTGCTATAAATCACTATAAGGGCAATATGCCGAGTTATAGGGATTGGTTTGCTGTGCGAGGTATGTGTTGTTTGTTTTTTGTTTTTTGTTGCCCTAAAGACTCCCAGAGATCCGATTTATAAAGACACCAGAACCTAGGGTTACAGGGAAAAGTCTTAGCCGGACAGGTTACATAGTTCTACACAGATACTAACTAGTCTTCGTGTCTTACACTCCAAGGCTCTGGGTTGGTCGGTGAATACACCATAGCGTTGCTTTATCCGGCATGGGCCTCCCTTATGGATCCATCTAACTAGGTCTCCCAGCAGGCCATGGGCCTTGCTACCAACTGTGGGTCACCCGGGTTAGTAGGATTATAGACATGCAATGGTGATACCCATTTAGCATATCCCCAACAGTAACCCCTGGAGAACTCCGAGATCTTGCGCCGTCTTGCCTCTTCAATTTGAATGCTCCGTATAGGTGATGTCGGCAATTCGTCTAGCAATATCTTCTGGTCCTCCAAAGGACCCTACAATATTCTCTGTCTTTAATACGTAAGTTAGAGAATCACTAAGTCTTCCACCTTACTCTTCTCGTAGCCGGAAAGGATCCGTCCATGCCAGAATCTTCGGATGGGACTATTCATCTGCATTTGTCAGTGAGATGACGTAGACCATAGCTAGTGTCACCTCATAACTCACACATGCAGAAAATATAATGATAGCGATTTTCCCATGCGAGAAATCCGAAACATCAAGTAGCGGCGGTGGAACATGGTGAAATCTCCACGCACGCTTGCGCATGCGCTGTCCACGCGTCGATCGTTGGATCATCCTGCACGAATATTGATGTTGGGGCTATATATTTTTTACTACATGGGTCAATCTCTTTTTACCCTCATTCGCACCCGCATCGTCTTCTTCCTCTTGCCAAGATTTTCCCCGAGACCCTCGCGCACAGAGAAAACCCTAGCCCCTCTCCCAGCTCCCAGTCCATCTCTCCCTGCCAATGGCCAGCAGTAGCAGCACTCCTTCACCCATGGCGGCATTCGGCGAGGCTTCATCCAAGCCCTCAAGCACGGTGCACATTCCACCGAAGGGGGTGGTTGTTCCGCGTTCCGTGGTGGTGGAATCCACCGGCGGCGACCATATTCCAGCGGCACTCGAGCCGTTGGAGGAGGAGACGGATTCCCATAAGGGAGAATGGCGCGGCTTGGACATCTCCGATGGCGACATCAAGGAGATGATCTCCGAAGGATATCTTCCGGTGACGAAGGATCTTTCCTGGTGGGCGGCATCGTCCAGCGAGGTGGTCCCTTCTCCCCAAGCCGGAGAAAAGGTATACCTCAAAGCCCAGCTAGTGCGCCGCATATCCCTGCCAATCTCCGACTTCTGCATACAAGTCCTCCAGCACTTCCGGGTTCAACCTCAGAACCTGTCCCCCAATAGAATCCTAGCACTTAGCAACTATGCAACTTTGTGTGAAGGATACCTAGGGATTAGGCCTAGGTTATATCTGTTTATCTACTTCTTCACCGTCAAGAGGGAAGCCGAAGTCAGCAAGGAGGAGCTCAGGAATTGTGGAACTATCAGCTTCAAGATACGGCCTGGCCGGCGGTTCCCCAACATTGTGGGACACTAGTCTTGCAAGAACTGGCAACGTACCTACTTCTACGGCCCAGATATCCCTCTGGCTGGCCAAGAAGGAATGTACCCGGACTTCATCGACGGGGCCACCGCCGAAGCCACCACATGGAGGTCCCAAGCCCTCCTTCCCTCCAACGATGAAGCCTCCCATGCCATAAGGCAGATCGTGTGGCTTGCTGACATGGGTATGACCGGCTTGGACCTAGCCATGTGATGGTTCATAAGGCAAATCCAGCCTTTGCAGCACCACGAGAAGCTGATGTGTCTGTATACGAAGGACAAAATGGATACCCTCCGGTTTTTCGAGCGGCTACTCACACGCGAAGCGGCATCAGCAAATCTAGGCCTTAGGATTAGAGCACGATCGACGGTTGAGCGTCATCGTCTCGGTCGCAGGGATCGCGGGGGATAGAACCCTAGCGCTACAATGGGGGTTGTCGGGGTCTTACCAGGGATCCATCCAGGTCAGGCGATGGGGGCAAACGAACGAGTCGACGATGGCGGTTCGAATGGTGGTCGCGTCAGCTCCTGGGGCGGCTCCTAGCATCGGCTCCTTCCTTCCTCTGCAGCAGCAAACTCCGGTGAAATTCCGGTGCGGTGGTGCTCGCCTTGCTCCAGGGTTGGGTCAGAGAGGTTCCTTGGTGAGAGAGGGGTGGAATGGTGTGTGTTTTGAGGTCCGGGGAGGGCTCTATTTATACTGCAGCGAAGGGGGAACAGCGACATGGCTCGGGCTCGCCGGCGACGCAGTTATAGTGTGCTATCGGCATGGCCAAGGGTATAGGTCGACGCGGTGCTTCAGGGCGATTGTCATACGCACAGTGGCATGGAGAGGCACAGTCTAAATCGTTCTAGAACGTCCGTGCTCTGCGGCGGTACCATCGGCAATCGTCATGGCGTACGGTGGTCACAGTGATCACGCGGTCAAACGAGCATGTCTGGGAGATTGCTAGGGTCATGGCGAACGTAATGGCACAAAGCGAGCGCGAGGCGCGACGTGTGTGCGCGGGATTGCTCGGCGCTCTGGCATGGTGACTGGTATGATTTGGTGTTAAATGGGCATGGCTTTGTTGGCGTCTCCTCGAGCGGTTTTCGGTCGGGGCGTGCATAGGCAGGGGCGGTGAGGTCAGGGCTACCTCCCAGACATCATGGGCGAGGGCGGCGTGGTCTGTGGCGGCGTGTCCACGTCGGGGTGGAAAGGTGAGCTCGGGTGCGATTTTGCACTTCTCAATTGATCGAGTGAGAGAGATCCTTTGCACGGGCTAGTACCGAGGGAGTGAAGGGGACGACGTGTGAGCTTGGTGAGGTCACAAAGATGATCCAAGGTTTGATAAAAACAGTGAACAATTGTTGAGTTTGTACTATGATCACCAGGTGTTCGATCTAATGGCCGCAAGAACTAAACCATCACATTTTCCAGTGATTTTTGGTGGGTGTTCTGGTACTAATCTTGGTAGTCTCTAGGTTCAATGGTTTGCTAAGTGATGAAGGTTTGAGTAGTTCTCCAAAAATGGCTATCTTGATACATAAGATAGATTCAATTTTGAATTTCCTCTCAAATGGGTTTGGATTTGTTTCTGCAAGGTTGGAAAGCTCCATTGGGTTTAGTGTCACTAGGTCTAGCAAGGTGAGAAAAGAAATGGAAAAGTTTCTGTTTGAGATTAGTTGCTAGAGATGCTCAAAGTGAGCTAGTGGTTAACTTGGGCAAAAATGACCATTAGGTCATATGCTCCATATTTGGATTTTATTTTGTTTTGATCTGGTTTGATAGTGACCTAGATGATATGGTTTTGATATTTACACCATTTCTCATCATCTACAACAATCAAAATGGCATTCCAAGCATTCATACACACAAGGATTAAGATTTGAATTTAATTAGCAAAAGCTTTTGTTAACCCTAATCTTGGTTAATTAGAACTTGATCATCATTAATATTTTTGAGGTGTTACAAACCTTCCCCCCTTAAACAGAATCTCATCCTGAGATTCAGGAAAAACTAGGAACTAAAGAGATTGGGAAACTCAGCCATGTAATCTTCTCGTTCCCAAGTGGCTCCTTCTTCAGTATGGTTGCTCCACTGGATCTTGAGAAACTTGATACTCCTGATCCGGGTAGTTCGGAAAGCTTCCTCCAAAATACGGATGGGTACTTCACGATAGGTTAAGTCTGGGTTGATTTCAATAGCTCTGTGATCGATGTTCTTGAAAACTTCCGTCGTCTTTGGAACTTCTAAACATTTTCGTAGTAACGAGACATGAAACACATCATGCACGACTGGCATCTCTTTAGGCAGTTCTATCTGATACGATACCTCTCCTCGGCGACTTAGAATCTTGAAGGGTCCAATGTATCTGGGTGCAAGCTTTCCTTTGAGTTGGAAATGTTGTATTCCTTTCAAGGGTGATACTTTGAGATAAACAAAATCTCTGACATTGAAGGCTAGATCTCGACGTCTCTTGTCGGCATAACTCTTCTGTCTGGATTGGGCGGTCTTGAGGTGCTCACAGATCTTGTGAACCTTCTCTTCGGCTTCTCGTAGGATGTCGGGTCCAAAGATCTGACTCTCTCCTACTTGCGACCAATTTAGGGGTGTACGACACTTTCTTCCATACATAAATTCAAATGGGGCCATCTGCAAACTGGCTTGATAGCTTTTTTGTATGAGAATTCTGCAAAAGGCAAGCAGTTCTCCCATTTAGGTCCATATTCCAATACACATGCGCTCAACATATCTTCAAGTATCTAGTTTACTCTTTTCGTTTGTCCATCGGTCTGAGGGTGATAAGGTGTGATGAAGTTCAGTTTGGTTCCTAAACCTTCTTGGACTTTCTTCCAAAATCTTGAGGTAAAATGGGTTCCTCGATCTGACACAATGTTCTTGGGGATTCCATGCAGACTGACTATCCTAGCAATGCACAACTCTGCTAGCTTCGAGCTCTGATAAGTGGTCTTGACAGGTAAGAAATGAGATACTTTGGAAAGTCTATGCACTATGACCCAAATAGAATCATTTCGTCTACTAGATATAGGTAAACCGGTGATGAAATCCATTCCAACTGAATGCCATTTCCATTCTAGAATTTGCAAAGGTTGCAAAAAATTTGCGGGTCGCTGATGTTCCGCTTTGACTCTCTGGCATATATCACATTTGGCTATGTAGCTTTCAACTTCTCTCTTCATTTTATGCCACCAAAATTGTTCCTTCAAATCCTGACACATCTTTGTTCCTCTCGGATGGATAGAATAAAGAGTATCATGGGCTTCTTGCAGAATATCTTGTCTCAACTCTGAATCTGCTAGCACACAGATTCTTCCTTTATACCACAAAACTCCTTCTTCATCCTCCGTGAATCCGGGTACCTTCCCTATACCGATACAATGCTTGATTCCGTTGATATGGCATTTCCTTTCTGAGCTTCCTTTATCTGATCTATCAAGGTGGGCTGAAGTTCAATACTAGCTAGGAATCCTTCGCTAACTAGCTCCATTCCGAAATCCTCCAACTCCTTATGCAAACTTGGTTGCTCTTTTAGAATCATGGTGTTTAATCTACACGGCAGTCTACTAAGAGCATCCGCTACCACATTGGCCTTGCCGGGGTGATAGTGAATGTCAAGGTCATAATCCTTGATTAACTCTATCCATATCCTTTGCCTCATATTTAACTCCTTCCAAGTAAAATATACTTCAAACTCTTGTGATCTGAATAAATCTCACAACGATTACCCATAAGATAATGACACCATGTCTTCAAGGCTAAAAAAACGATGGCTAACTCTAAGTCATGGGTGGGGGAATTCTACTCATGTTGCTTCAGTTGTCGGGACATATAGGATATCACTTTGCCTTCCTACATCAACACACATTCGAGACCAATCTTGGATGCATCACAAAACACGTCAAAGGGCTTCGTGATATCCGACATGATCAAAATTGGGGCTGAAATCAATCTCTTCTTGAGCTCTTGAAAACTCGCTTCACATTTTTCCATCCAGTCAAACTTCTAATCTTTCTTTAATAACTGATTCATCGGCCTAGCGATGCTTGAAAATCCTTCAACAAACTTGCGGTAATATCCCGCTAATCCAAGAAATGCACGAACTTCTGTTTGAGTGGTTGGGGCTCTCCATTCCTCAACATCCTTAATCTTGGTAGAGTCAATAGCAACTCCTCCGGCTGACAAGATATGTCCTAAGGATCCTACTTCCTTTAACCAGAATTCACATTTGCTAAACTTGGCATACAACTGATGCTCCCTCAAGGTTCCAAGGATGGTTCTTAGGTGATGTTCATGTTCTTCCTCTGATTTGGAGTAGATTAGAATGTCATCGATGAAAACAACGACAAAGTTATCCAAGAAGTTCATGAAAATCTTATTCATGAGATTCATGAAATAAGCGGGGGCATTGGTTAATCCAAAAGACATGACCTTGTACTCATACAATCCATATCGGGTAGTGAAGGCAGTCTTTGGAATATCTGTTGCACGAATTTTTAGTTGATGATAACTAGTTCTAAGATCAATATTAGAAAACACTCTAACACCAGTCAACTGGCCAAACAAATCTTCTATTTTTGGCAATGGGTACTTGTTCTTGATGGTGACGTCATTCAACTTCTGGTAATCCGTACATAAACGGTTGGCAGCATCCTTCTTATCCACAAACAGAACACGTGATCTCCATGGCGACGCACTTGGTTGAATCAGATCTTTGCTAATCATGTCATCGAGTTGCTTCTTGAGCTCCACTAACTCTGATGGGTTCATACTATAGGGTCTCTGAGCTATGGGTCCAGTTCCAGGGATTAGTTCAATGATAAACTCAATATCCCGATCTGGGGGCATACTGGGTAATTCATCTGGGAACACATCGGGGTATTCACAGACTACTCTGACTTGGTCTAGGGTTGGTTGGGCTAAACTCTTGTTTCACTTGAATTGACGAGGCAATGTCTCAGACACATGCTCAACTGATCTTCGGTGCTACTAGTCATGGTTATGGGTTTCTTGGCACAATCTATGAGTCCTTGATGTTTCGACATCCAATCCATTCCTAGTACTACTTCCAAACCTTTTGTTCCGAGTACTATTAGATTTGCATAGAAATCTATTCCATGAATCCTGATAGGTACGGCCTTGCAAATTTTTCTAGCTTTGGTAGTTGAACCAGGTATTTGATCTATCATAACATGCTTCAAATTCGTTAGTTGAATCTTACTAGTGCATGCAAATTCTTCCGTAACAAATGAGTGTGATGCTCCAGAATCAAACAACACCCTTGCAAGTACTGAATTAACAGAAAACATACCCATCACGACATCTGGCGCTTCTGGGCTTCTTTAGCATTCATGAGGAACATACGGCCGGTACGGTTGTTCGGGTTGCCTGGGGCGAATCTCTTTCCAGGTTGGACACGACGCTGCTGCTAGGCAGGTGCAGTCACATTGGGTGCTGCATCAATCTTCTTGGGACACTCATTGGAGTAGTGACCCGTCACTCCGCACTCAAAGCAGGTGATTATCGACTTGTCCTTCCCTACAACAGGTACAACATTACTTCCAGTCCTTGGGGCAGTATTGTGATTGGTGTTGGTGGGACTTAGCGGTGCATAGTTGAAGTTATTGGGGTTGCCATGGTTGTAGTGGTTGTTGCCTCCCGGTCTTGGGTTTCCTCCACTATGATTGGGGTGGTTCGGGTGGGACATAGGTGGCCTATTGGTCCTTGGTGCAAATCCAACAGATGAACTAGGGCGATACTTTGGGGTATGGTGGGGTCCCGGTGGATGCATCATACGACGCTTATGGTTCTCAGTAGCTTGGTTGATGTTTCCTTCCATCTAGATTGCTGAATCCACTAAAGCTTCTAGATCAGCAAACGGGATATTGACTAGCACCGTCTACATCTCATCATGCAGACCATTCAGAAATCTCTCCTTCTTCTTGGCTTCAGTACCAATCTCTTCAGGGGCATACCTAGATAGAGATAGAAATCTGTCACGGTACTCTACCACTGTCATCCTTCCCTGCTTCAACTCCTTGAATTCATCCCTCATCCGTAGAATCAAACCTGGTGGCACATGGGTTCGGCTTAACTTGAGTTTGAATTCATCCCAAGTCATCATTTGTCCTCCATTCATGGTACGGGTGCTATTCCACCATGCTCTTGCAGAACCTGCCAAATAGTGGGTGGCGAACATTACTTTCTCTGCCTCCTCTACTCCGGGAACTTCTAAGTTGTTTTCCATAGTTTGCAGCCAATCATCGGCATCTAAGGGCTCTTCTGACTTGCTAAAGATAGGGGGATTGGTGTTCTGGAAGTTCTTAAGCTTGGATCCATGATGATCCGGATTTCCATGGCCTTGGTTATCATGCACTAGTTGGGCGATGTGTTGAAGATGGAAAGATTGGCTTGACGCTCGGTTCTACTAGCTTCTCGATTGGCTACTAGAATTTGCAGAATTTGGACCATCGGGTCCTAAGATGAGCTGCTTCCTCCGCGAGGCATCTGAAGATTGAGATAGATCATGAGACAAGAGGGAAATTTGTCTAAGGTTTTTGGGTTTGGTTTTAAAGCTTTTAAACTTTGAGTAAGGCTAAGGTTTGAAAGCCAACAACTCATTATCGTTCATTCCAAGCACACATACAAACCACACATTCCAAACAACACATCACAACAATGATGCAGATGGTTTTAAGAACCATTCTGCCAAGCTACGATACAGTGGGACCGGATACAACTCACACCTATGATAGTGCTCTAGTGCTACTACTCATCAGAACCGGTGGCTTATTCATCATCAATGAAGTCAAGGTACTCATCATCAGTGTGGAACTCCTAGTCCATGTCCGCCAAGTAGTCATCAGCATCACTGAGGTACGAGTAGGGATCTACACGAATATCTTCCCCTTCGTTCTCCCTCTCCTCAAGCTGCATGTATCACTCATGGATGGTCTCTTCCAAGGATGACACTTTGTGACAAAGGCGAGCAAAGATGCGATCCTTCTTGTCACGTAGACGGTGAAGTGACTTGCGCTCCTTCACGAGGATGGCGAAGGTCTAGTCCTTCTTGGCAGCAGCAATTTGCTACTCATTAGCGTCAGCACGAGCGTTGTCCAGCTCCTTCTGATTTTCATGAAGCATGAAGGCAAGATGGTCCATAGGGTGCCCTAGCTCAGGGTGACCTGGCAGGTCCAAGGGTTGTCCATTGGAGTCACTTCTGGCATAATGAGCGAAGCGGGTGCCGGCGATCTTGTTGATATTCTGCCCACATAGTCGGGCATGTGCTTCCTACATTGCTCTTGCCAATCCATCTATCTAGTTGTTCTCTCGGATGCTAAAATGGATCTTCTCAGATGTAGGTGGCTCCATTTTTCCTCGTAGATCTGTAACTATCAGCCACTGTAGCTCCCCTCCAGGGTGGTCATGGAGTTGGGCTCTGATACATCCAAAATGTATCTACTTTCCCGAACACTTTTGCTATTATTTCTCCTATAAACTTGTGTGAATTGGATACAACTAACACGGACTGACGCTATTTTCAGCAGAATTGCCTTGGTGTCTAGTTTTTTTTGCAGAAAATCAACTTTTAGGAAAAATCCCAGAAAATATGCCAAAAATCATATTTCACCAGAAGACTCATGGAGCCAGAAGATGAGACGGAGGAGCGCCACGAGGGGCCCACACCCCCTGGCCGCGTGGGCCAGCCCAGGCCACGCCTAGGAGGGGTGTGGCCACCTCGGGCACCCCCTCGGCCTCCCTCTTCGCCTATAAGAAGACTTCTGACCTAAAAACTCTGGGGGTTCGACGTTTTTCCAAAAAGAGTTTCGTTGCGCCGCCACCACCATAAACCGCGATTCGGAACCAGAAACTCCGTTCTGGTCCACTGCTGGGACGAGGAATTTGGAGGAGATCATCACCATCATCATCACCGTCGCCTCTCCATCAACCATCCATGTTTCCCCCATCCATGAGTGAGTAATCCCCCGCTGTAGGCTATGGGGATGGTAGGGATTGAATGAGTTCTATCATGTAATCGAATAAGATTGTTAGGGCATGGTGCCTAGTATCTCTATTATCACTATTTGACTTTGTTGCAACTTGTTGTGCTTAATGCTTGTCACTAGGGCCCGAGTGACATGATCTCATGATGATAGTATTGTTTGTGATCTTATTTGCAAGTTGTGTACACATATCATTGTCCGAATCCAAAGGCCCCAAAGTGACAGCAATTGGGATAACCGGAGGGGATGGCTGTGATGTGAGGATCACGTGTGTTCATGGAGTGTTAATGCGTTGCTCCAGTGCTCTATTAAAAGAAGCACCTTAATTGCCAGTACATTCCCTTGAGGCCCCGCTGCAACGGGCTGGCTGGACAAAATATGTTGTGCAAGTTCTCATTGCGAGCACGTATGACTATATATGGAACACATTCCTATGATTGTTTAGTACTTGGATGCTTTATCTTATTTATCTGCAATTGCCCTAGATCTTGAAGTTACATGAATAGTCTTGTCCATGCAACGCCCGTCCATCCATCCTTATGCCTACCACACTCATATCCTACTGTTTGCTAGTATTGTTACTACTGCCTTTGTTTAACTGCTACTGTTATTTTGCTATTGCTACTACAAAATTGTTGCTACTGATAAAATACTGTGAGCAAGATTATTTCCAGGTGCAGCTGAATTGACAACTCAGTTGTTAAGTCTTATAAGTATTCTTTGTCTCCCCTTGTGTCGAATCAATAAATTGGGTTATACTACCCTCGAAGACTGTTGCGATCCCCTATACTCGTGGGTCATCAAGACTATTTTCTGGAGCCGTTGCTGGGGAGCATAGCTTCATTTGTAAGTTCACTTGGATCTATTATTGTTCGCTGCTATTCTTTTCATCATGGGGAAGTCTCGTGATGGAAAGTTTCCTATTTTACCATCCACTACCAGAAGAGGTACAATTCTTAACACCTCTGTTGCTCTTGATTCATTGTCTGTTATAAGTAAGCTTGTTACACCACCACCACATACACATGCTACACACACTTCTACTACTGCTGAATTCGAAATTGCTTCTGATACTCATGATGTTACTTCTACTGTGCTTGATGCAAGTGGTTCATTAGGTCCTTTCCTAGATTCTACTATTGCTAGAACTATTTTGGGAAACACTGAAACTCCTAGTGAAGACACTATTACACCTGTTAGCTCACCTGAGTCTAGAGAGAGATATGATATTAATGATGGTTACATTGAAATGACTGATGAATTTATTGTAGAGTGTCAAAACACACACGGTGCTAGTGCTATTAGGAGTCTCCTTGAGAGACGTACCATTATACCTAAACAATCTCCTGATGCTTAGTTTGCTACTTCTCCCATAGACATTAAATATAAAGATTATGATTTCTCTCTTGATTTATCCTATATAAACATTATTGAGAAAGAACCTTTTCGTGGGACTGAGAATGAAAGTGCTGTAGCTCATATGAATGAGCTTTCCACTATGAGTGCCTTATTCTCTGATTTATGTTAAGATGCGCAAGTACTTTGTTACTAAAATATTCCCTTTTTCACTAAAAGCAGAAGCTAAAGCTTAGTTTAATAGATTACCTCTTGGATCCATTGATAGCCCTGATTGCTTGATTGCTACTTTCTTTCAGAAATATTTTCCTCCTAGTGCTAGACATGCTGCTTTGTAGAAACTTTTTGATTTTAAGTAGGGAGAAGAAGAGAAATTGCCTGAGTCATGGACAAGGTTCCGTTCCTTGATTCATGCACATCCTGGATGTCCATTACCTAAAAATGAGCTTCTTGATATTTATTATAATGGACTAACTGATGATTCTAGGACATACCTAGATAGTTTTGCTGGTTGTGTTTTCAGGAAAAGAACTCCTGCAGAAGCTTAAGAATTAATGGCCAATATAAGCAAGAATTATGATGATTGGACTTCAGCTGAGCCAATTACACCTGAGCCTACTACACCTAAACCAATTGTGCCTGAATCAACTCCAACACCAACAACAACACCAAAGAAGAGGGGAGTTACTAAATTAAATGATGAAGTGATGACAGAAGCTAAGAAATGTCTTAAGGAGAAAGGTATTAGATCTGAAGATGTGAAGAATTTACCTCCTATAGAAGAATTATGTAAGCCAATTCCCCACTCATCTAATATTAAGGTACACTCTCTCCAACACTTTTATGAAGGTGATATTCCCTATGGTAAACCTCCTGATCAATGCTTAGAGGAACTTGATAATTTTATTGTTAAACAAGGTAATTATAATAAACAAGTTTAGAATCATTTATTGGAAAACTCTAGAGCTATTAATGATTTAAAATATATTGTCGAGAGAACTGCTAATGATGTTAAAATGCTTTTTAAACACTTCCAAAAGGTTCAAACCCAAATTGATCAACTTTCTAAGGTACAAAAAGATATGCTAGTTAATGCTTCTAGAGATAAACATGCTTATGGAATTAGAACTAGGAGTGGTGCAGCCACCCAAGATCCTTTTTATCCTGAAGGA
This sequence comes from Avena sativa, assembly GCA_916181665.1. Classification (NCBI taxonomy): domain Eukaryota; kingdom Viridiplantae; phylum Streptophyta; class Magnoliopsida; order Poales; family Poaceae; genus Avena; species Avena sativa. Next base: position 15,587,195 of record OV702279.1, on the reverse strand, counting down.
CATCCTAAAAGAATTGAGAAGGATTCTCAACAAACTAAAAATAGTGGTAGTACTCATAAGAGAAAGAAAAATAAAGACAAAACAGTTGAGGAACCCTCTGAACCTGCTGTAGATCCTAATAGTATATCTGTCTCTGATGCTGAAACTGAAAGTGGTGATAAAAATGATGCTCCTGATAAGAAATAAATTTAAGAAGAACCTGAGAAGCACACTAAGAACACTAGGTACACTAAAGAAGATTTTATTGCTAATAAACATGGTTGTGAAAGAGAAACTTGGGTGCATAAACAAATGCCTTTTCCTAATAAGAAACACAAGTCAAAGGAGGAAGAACACTATAACAAGTTTTGTGAGTGCATGAAACCTTTATTTTTGCATATTCCTTTAAATGATGCTATTAAGTTGCCTCCTTATTCAAAGTATATGAAGGATATTATCTCTAATAAAAGGAAGATTCCTAATGAGGAAATTTCTACTTTACTTGCTAATTATTCCTCAATAGTAAGGTTCCAAAGAAACTTGGTGATCCAGGTATTCCAACTATTCCTTGCTCTATTAAGAATAATTATGTTAGAACTGCTTTGTGTGATTTGGGAGCTGGAGTTAGTGTTATGCATTTTTCTCTCTACAAGAGTCTCCAGCTAGAAAAGTTGATACCAACTGATATATCTTTGCAAATGGCTGATAAGTCTACTACTATTCCTGTTGGTATATGTAGAAGTCCAAACGTGATAAGGTAGATATCCCTGTGCTTACAATGCTATTCCCTGGATCGAATAGCTAGCATCCACAGTTTAAGATGTAATATCAAGAAACAAAGATCATTTTACAACTTATAACCAGGAATAAAATAATTCTTTACATCTTACATAGCTCATATGGCTATCTCATTACAATGCAGCAGATATAATTATATAGCATGGAGTCCTTCATCTTCATATGACACAGGCAATCATGTTGGTTGTAGACTTGTAATCCCTACTCAACAAACTTCACCAACATCAAACAAACCTGCAACATAATACGTTACATCCACAAGGGTTAATACATTTGAATTGTATTTTCAAGTGATTTTATATTGACATTGGAGAATCTATCATCTACATGAATATTTGGCTACGTGGAGTTTTGGCTTGCCTTTGCATAAAACAAGTTTTCCCTATCATTTGAAAATAGTTTTTCTCTTTTCAAAACTTTTCATCACACAATGGCACACTAGATACACACCAGGTGCTTCCCTTGTTCACCCAACAAGCTTTAACTTAGAGAAATTGGGATGAGGAGATCCTTGATAGCTTCAATGTATTTTATGCTCAAATTGTCCATTGCCGGGGAAACAACTAAGTACTTAGATTTTTACCCTCTCAAGAGGTGGTGCACTTTTCCCACAAGACTCGACATGCATCAGGACGAGACTTTTCAGAAACAATCCCTTAGATTAGCACAGACACGTTCCATCCTATCATCACTACCACCTTCTATCCGCCTATCTGAGTTCTTGCAACCTATGTAGTCAAGGCAGAGCCCATATGCCATGTGGCTGCACTAGAAGCTTCTCAACACAAACCATCTGAAATCTCTTTGTTCCTGGGTGGCCATCCACAAGTGTGATACACAAGGTGAACCATAGAAATGGTCCTTTTGTAACCACTCAACACAAATCCATCCAAGCAATTACCATTCCACCCAGGTGTTTCATTCACTTAGTTATTTTATTAATCAAAAACATAGTCATTGACTTTGCATAATTTCATGGTATGAATATTCCTCCCTTGAAATCTTTTAGCTAGGATAAGCATACTAGCAAAACTTGTATCTTGACTAAGGAAGATTCCTACCAAGATATATTCTATGGGATCTACTATAGTATAGCAATATACAAAATATAGTCCTATCATGCATACTACAAAAATATCACTAATGCAATATTGAAAAGATATGACTTTTGATGACCAAAGTATCACTTGCCTTTTTGGTAGAGAACTAGGTATACTCCTTGATCTTGCAATTGTCACACTCCTCAAAGTTCACTACAATTCAATCAAGCAAACACACATTCAAAACTAGCTATCAAACAATTCACCACATAAAATAATAAAATCAAAGAAATGCATTCAAGCATGCAAAAGGTTGTTTTATTTGAAAAAGTGGTTTCTAACAAGGCTCTAACATTTCAAAACACCTACTGGTAATTTATAAAAGTGGGAAAAATATTTAAAATCAAGTTAGTGAAAATATGCCATTTAAATCATTTTTGTTTTAGTAGAAATGCTTTTATTCTAAGTAATAATTCTTAGTGTTCACCAAATTTATTTTTTAAAATCCAAATGTTAGTGTTTAGGTTCAGAGAGTTCAAAACAAACCATTTGCAAAAGGTTTTACTCAAAAATCATTTTAGAATAATTTTTATACTCAAAATAGTACTGTTAATGTTTCTGAAAAAACACCTAATTTTTCAGAAGAAAAATACTAAACTAAGGCCATAGTTGCAAATTTTACATTTTCCTGATTCCATTGATATAAAATTTGTAATTTTTGGACATACAGATCAAAAGTTATGATTTTTGCAAGTTTAAACATTCAATAGAACAAATTCTAGTTTTTAAAACAGATTCTGGACACGGTGTCTAAAACTTACTGGTCAATACCGTTTCACGTGGATCGATCAATACAGGCCGTAGGATTTAACTCATATCTCACAGCACATATTAGCACATACCACTTTGTTAAGATCTAATCCTTTCCGTAGGATCCAAATCTAACGGCCAAGGCGTATTGACCAAGGATGGGCGGCGCTGGTTGGTGTCGCGCGGCGGCGGCGGCTCTGTCAGCGATGGTCCGGCGAAAACAGGAAGCAAGGAATAGGAATGATGGGCTCACCGGATTAGCAGGAGCGTCGCGGTGCTCAAGGTGGCAGTGGATGACGAAGGGGCGCACGGAGTTGGCCTGAATCGCTCGTCGGAGTTGGCATCGGCATCGGGCATGTTCGGGTGTTGTCGTTGGTGGAGCTACGAGGCACGAGAAGGCATGCAAGAAGTAGCGTTAGACGCGCGAGGGAACGGCGAGTGCAGGATCATCATCCAGAGAGAGAGGGGAGGACGGAACATACCGCGAAAGCTCGCCGGAGATGAGGGAGACGATGGTGGACCTCGAGTGAGGACGGAGGCGACACTCTGGGGCGCACACGAGCAAGCGAAGGGTGCCAGTTTATGTGTATGAGGCTAGGGATCAAGATTGTGTGAGCCAGGGGCAGGGGGAGGTATGGGCTCGCCGGAATCGGCGCCGGAGCACGTCAGAGCAGTGGGGGTTCGAGCGAGAAATTAGAGCAGACTGGGGGCATTCGTGTGCGAGAGAGTGGGGGGAAACAGAGAGGAGAGGGAGGTGATTAAGAAAGCTTGATCGTTGGAGGGAATCACGCGCGCAGTTAATCATATTGATGCCAAGAAAAATCTACAGGAAACCTTGGGGAGAGGGGGAAGAACAGGTCACGCGGGGACGACAATGCCATGTGGCTGTGGGTCCAGCGCGTCAGCGAGGTTGAGGGGGTTCGCGTGGGTGAGAAAATACCTGGGCAGAGGGGTGTGTTTCCTGGGTGGGCTGCGAGTTGGGCCTGCTTGTTGGGCCTGGTTTGCTAGGGGGTGTGTTTCTTTTTATTTTTCCATTTTTATTTTCTGTTTTCATTTGATTCAAATGATTTAAACATTAGTTTGAATTCAAATCCTTTCCAATATTTCAATAGATTTTTATACCAGTTATTTAATGTGTTTAAAGGTTCACTTTAGAATATTTCAAATATTCTCTTATGATTAATACTTATTTACATGAGGCTTTTGTCTTTATTCAAATAAAATTTAATATGGTTCAAACCCATATAATTTTATTCAAATAATACTTTATTATTTTATTTTATTTGAATTACTTTTATTCCATTTGCTCATGGATTTGGCCAAGATTTAATTTGTCTTTTAAAATTTTCTTATTTATTTAATCCTTTCTTTGTCTCATAAAATCCATATCTTTTTATTTATAGATCCAAAATTGGTGATTCCACTTTGTAAAATTTTATTTAATATTTGTTTATCTTTTTAAATCCTTTTAGGATTACTTTGATCACAATTTGGTGTTGATTTTAGTTAGGAGCTTTATTAGCCTTGGAAAATATTTTCTTTCATCTCATTAAATTCATAAGTTTTTATTTATGGCTCAAAATTGAGTGAATTCAATTTCCATGGTTTTATAATATTTTTGTTTACCATTTTTGATCATTTATTAATGTTTGTTGCTGAATTTTTATATGGGACAAATCCATAGTCTTTGGGTGACCTTGGAGTTGATTTCTTCTTTAGGGTTTTACGGTTTTGGTTTAACCTTTCCCAAGTGTTTTAAATTCAAGATTCTTTCCATGCATGAATGCATTTGATCTTATGAATATTTTTTTGCTTTCTTATTCAAATTTTGCTCAAGTAGGATTTTTATGTTTCCATTTATAAGCAAAGAGTTTCTCTTCACCCTAAATTTCAACATTTATTTCTTTTGTTTGTTTATTTTTCACATTTCAAAATTTGGAAAATTTTGGGATGTGACAGACTACCACCCTTAAAAGGAATCTCGTCCCGAGATTCGGGAAGGCTAGAGGTTACAAGTTGGCTTCAATACAACTAGGATACTACCACCCTTAAAAGGTTTTTAACTAGATTACATCTTGGCTTACTTGGTGTCTTGATGTAACTTCTCTGGATTGTTTGTTTGCATATTGTCTCTTATTTTCACACTTGAAACATGTGACAAGGTTGAGATCTTTCACAGGCTTGCTTGTCTTCTTCTTCTTCTTCTTCTTCTTCTTCTTCTTCTTCTTTTCTGGACAATGTGATGCATAATGGCCTAACTCTTTGCATTTGTGGCACATCACTTGGATAATATCCTCTTTTATCTTTGGTATCACAACCTCTTGTTTGTTTTCTTGGCCTTTCTTATTTTCTGGACATTCATTAGCATAGTGTCCCATATCTTTGCAATTGTAAGATTGCACCTGGGTAATGTCTTTCTTGCTGGGGTTGGGGCATTTCTTCTTATTCTTGGGTTTCTCCAAAGCTAGGAGTGCTCTTAGTTCATGCTCTTCATACTTCACTTGAAAGGTGGCAAAACTTCCTCGGTTCTTAGAACAGTTCCTAGGATAACGTCCATGTTTCCTCTTTTTTCCACCATAGTGGGTTACAATGTATGGAGGTGCATACTGAGATTTGACTTTGTCTTTATCCTTCTTGGTAGAAGTTGTTCCTTCATGTAGGTTTCCAAACACTTGATGTATTCCATCCTGTTTCATCTGTTGAACTATAGGATAGATGGGGCATTGGATTGGAACATGATCATTTCCTTCACATAGGAAACAAGAAACTTGAGATGTGGGGCATGGTCTAGTTGGATGTTTCCCTTCACAATTAGGGCATTGGTCCATATGCTCCTTGTAGGTGTGTTCTATGTCTCCACAAATTTTGCAGGCTTGAGTTCCTTCTATAATATCATCCTTGATATCATTGTTGTCACAATCTCGTTGGGAAGGGTTGTTTCTCATGTTGATCATTTGATTGGTCATCCTTTGCAACAATTGGGATTGGGCTTCCAAGAACTTTAGCATGGCTGGGTCTAACTCATTGTTGTTGGCTAAAAACTCAGTTGTCACTTGATTCAATTGGGCTCGGGTTGCTAGCAGTTTTTCTCTCATGTGCATCTCTTGGTTGTTGTTGTCTCCATTCTTGATGTTGTGGTCTCTTGGTGAAGTCATATGTTTGGGTTGGATTGGGATACGATTAGGCAAGAGATTTCTATAGGAAAAATTCTACTCACACACAACAAATCACACAAAAAATGTGCAAGCAATCACAATCATGCATTCCACTCAAACAACAAGATTCAAGCATGTTTTAGGCAACAAAATATTTTTGCTACACCACCTAAGTTGGTGTGATCAATAAACTAAACACTAGTGTGGTGGTCCAACTATGGGGTTCACTTGAGATCATTCCATTCTTCTTAGTTGTTTCTTCATGAACAAGATCATGGTATCCTTGGAGCAAATTCTTGCATCTTGATCACAAGGCTCAATGGTGGTGATGGTTCCTCTTAAGTTGTGTTTCCTTAGTCTCCAAGTATTGAGTTATATTCTTGTCTCACTTGTAGTCCTTAGTGATGTCCAAGTTGAAGTCCTTGGTGAAACTAAAGTTGAAGTCATTGGTGATGTTGAAGTCCTTGCTCATGTTGAAGTTTTTTGTCCATCAAGTAGAAAAAAGGGAGAGATGTAGAATCAAAACAAAATGCTGAGGAAAGAGTTTACAAGATTGTTTGTAAATAAGTTAGAACAAATACAACTCTTATTTTTCTAAGGGGTTTTGTCTAATCCTAGGGTTACAATCCTATAGGCAACACAATGCTCTAATACCATCTGTAGAAGTCCCAACCTGATAAGGTAGAGATCCCCGTGCTTACAATGCTAGTCCCTGGATTGAATAGCTAGCATCCATAGTTTAAGATGTAATATCAAGAAACAAAGGTCATTTTATAACTTATAACGAAGAATAAAATAATTCTTTACATCTTACATAGCTCATATGGCTATCTCATTACAATGCAGCGGATATAACTATATAGCATGGAGTCCTTCATCTTCATATGCCACAGGCAATAGTGTTGGTTGTAGACTTGTAATCCCTACTCAACAAACTTCACTAACATCAAAAAAACCTGCAACATAATAAATTACAGCCATAAGGGTCAATACATTTGAATTGTATTTTCAAGTGATTTTATATTGACATTGGAGAATCTATCATCTACATGAATATTTGGCTAAGTGGAGTTTTTGCTTGCCTTTTCATAATTTTTTTCCCTATCCTTTGAAAATAGTTTTTCTCTTTTCAAAACATTTCATCACACAATGGCACACTGGATACACACCAGATGCTTCCCTTGTTCACCAAACAATCTTTAACTTAGAGAAATTGGGATGAGGAGATCCTTGATAGCTTCAATGTCTTTGATGCTCAAATTGTCCATTGTCGGGGACACGGCTAAGTACTTAGATTTTTACCCTCTCGAGAGGTGGTGCACTTTTCCCACAAAACCCGACATGCATAGAGATGAGACTTTTCAGAAACAATCCCTCAGATTTGCACAGACGCATTCCATCCTATCATCACTACCACCTTCTGTCTGCCTGTCTGAGTTCTTGCAACCTATGTAGTCAAGGAAGAGCCCATATGCCATGTGGCTGCACTGGAAGCTTCTCAACACAAACCATCTCAAATCTCTTTGTTCTTGGGTGGCCATCCACAAGTGTGATACACAAGGTGAACCATAGAAATGGGCCATGTGTAACCACTCAACACAAATCCATCCAAGCAATTACCATTCCACCCAGGTGTTTCATTCACTTAGTTGTTTTATTAATCAAAAAAATAGTCATTGACTTTGCATAATATCATGGTATGAATATTCCACCCTTGAAATCTTTTATCTAGGTTAATCATACTAGCAAAACTTGTCTCTTGACTAAGGAAGATTCCTACCAAGATATATTCTATGGGATCTACTATAGTATGTCAATATACAAAATATAGTCCTATCATGCATACTACAAAAATATCACTAATGCAATATTAAAAAGATAGGACTTTTGATGACCAAACTATCACTTGCCTTTTTGGTAGAGAACTAGGTATACTCCTTTATCTTGAAATTGTCACACTCCTCAAAGTTCACTACAATTCAATCAAGCAAACGGACATTCAAAAGTAGCCTTCAAACAATTCACCACATAAAATAATAAAAGAAAAGAAATGCATGCAAGCATGCAAAACGTTGTTTTATTTGAAAAAATGGTTTCTAATAAGGTTCTAACATTTCAAAATACCTACTGGTCATTTATAAAAGTGGGAAAAACATTTAAAATAAAGTTAGTGAAAATAGGCCATTTAAATCATTTTTGTTTTACTAGAAATGCTTTTATTCTAAGGAATAATTCTTAGTGTTAACCAAATTTATTGTTTAAAATCCAAATGTTAGTGTTTAGGGTCAGAGAGTTCAAAAAAAACCATTTGCAAAAGGTTTTACTCAAAAAACATTTTTAGAATAATTTTATACCCAAAATAGTCCTATTAATGTTTCTGCAAAAACACCAAATTTTTCAGAATCAAAATACTAAACTAAGGCCATAGTTGAAAATTTTACATTTTCCTGATTCCATTGATATAAAATTTGTAATTTTTGGACATACAGATCAAAAGTTATGATTTTTGCAAGTTTAAACATTCAATAGAACAAATTCTAGTTTTTAAAATAGATTCTGGACACGTGTCTAAACCTAACTGGTCAATACCGTTTCATGTGGATCGATAAATACAGGCCGTAGGATTTAACTCATATCGCATGGCACAGAGTAGCACATATCGCTTCGTTAAGATCTAATCCTATCCGCAGGATCCAAATCTAACGGCCAAGGCGTATTGACCAAGGATGGGCGGCGCTGGCTGGTGCCACGCAGAGGCGGCGGATCTATCAGCGGCGGTCCGGCGAAAACAGGAAGCAAGTAAGAGTAAGGATGGGCTCACCAGAATCACAGGAGCGTCGTGGTGCTCAAGGTGGCAGTGGATGGCGAAGGGGCGCACAGAGTTGGCCTGAATCGCTCGTCGGTGTTGGCGTCAGTGTCGGGCACGTTCGGGTGTTGTTGTTGGCGGCGCTATATGGAACGAGAAGGCATGCAAGAAGTGGCGTTAGACGCGCGAGGGAACGATGAGTGCAGGAGCATCATCCAGAGAGAGAGGGAAGGACGGAACCTACCGGGAAAGCTCGCCGAAGATGAGCCAGACGACGGTGGCGCATGAGTGAGGACGGAGGCAACGCTCTAGGGCGCGCGTGAGCAAGCAGAGGGTGCTAGTGGATGCATATGAGGCTGGGGATCAAGCTCGTGTGAGCCAGGGAACAGGGGGAGGTATGGGCTTGCCGGAATCGGCGCCGGAGCACGTCGGAGCAGTGGGGGTTCGAGCGAGAAATTAGAGCAGCCCGGGGGCGTTCGTGTGCGAGAGAGTGGGGGGAAACAGAGAGGAGAGGGAGGCGATTAAGAAGGCTTGAACGCTGGAGGGAATCACGCACGTGGTTAATCGTATTGATGCCGATAAAAATCTACAGGAAACGGTCGGGGAGAGGGGGAAGAACAGGTTGCGCGGGGATGACAATGCCATGTGGCTGTGGGTCCGACGCGTCAGCAAGGTTGAGGGGGTTCACGTGGGTGAGAAAAGACATGGGCAGAGGGGTGTGTTTTCCGGGTGGGCTGCGAGTTGGGCCTACTTGTTGGGCCTGGTTTGCTGGGGGTCTGTTTCTTTTTTTCTTCTATGTTTCTTTTTCTTTTTCCATTTTATTTACCGTTTTCATTTGATTCAAATGATTTAAACATTAGTTTTAATTCAAATCCTTTCCAATCTTTCAGTAGATTTTTATACCAGTTATTTAATGTGTTTAAAGGTTCACCTTAGAATATTTCAAATATTCTCTTATGATTAATACTTATTTAAATGAGGCTTTTATCTTTATTCTAATAAAATTTAATATGGTTCAAACCCATATAATTTTATTCAAATAATCCTTTATTCTTTTATTTTATTTGAATTACTTTTATTCCATTTGCTTCTGGATTTGGCCAAGATTTAATTTGTCTTTTAAATATTTCTTATTTATTTAATCCTTTATTTGTCTCATAAAATCCATATCTTTTTATTTATAGCTCCAAAATTGGTGATTCCACTTTGTAAAATTTTATTTAATATTTGTTTATATTTTTAAATGCTTTTAGGATTACTTTGATCACAGTTTGGTGTTGATTTTAGTTAGGAGCTTTATTAGCCTTGGAAAATATTTTCTTTCATCTTATTAATTTCATAAGTTTTTATTTATGGCTCCAAATTGAGTGAACTAAATTTCCATCATTTTATAATATTTTTGTTTACCATTTTGACCATTTATTAATGTTTGTTGCTGAATTTTTATATGGGACAAATCCATAGTCTTTGGGTGATCTTGGAGTTGATTTCTTTCTTTAGGGTTTTGGTTTAACTTTTCCCAAGTGTTTTAAAGTCAAGATTCTTTCCATGCATGAATGCATTTGATCTTTTGAATATTTGTTTTTGCTTTATTATTCAAATTTTGCTCAAGTAGGGTTTTGATGTTTCCATTTAGAAGCAAAAAGTTTCTTTTTACCCTAAATTTCAACATTTATTTGTTTTGTTTGTTTATTTCCACATTTCAAAATTTGGAAAATTTTGGGATGTGACCGTATATGTGAAGATGTTCCTATTCAAGTGGCTCAAAATTGCTTGGTTCTAACTGATTTTGTTGTGCTTGAGGTGCCTGAAGATGATAATATGTCTATTATTCTTGGGAGACCTTTTCTTAATACTGCAGGTGTTGTCATCAATTGTAATCAAGGAAAGGTAACTTTTAAAATTAATGAAAAAGAGCATACTATATATTTCTCTAAGAATATTGATAAGAGCTATGGCCTGAATTCAATTGAAAATATTGAGAGCATCAAAGTTGGAGAAATATATTGTCCCATTCCACAAGAAAGTTTTGAAACTATTATGATTGGGACTATTGCTATAAAGTTTGAGGTAACATAATCATTTTGTGAAATGCAAAGTTTTTTCATATAATATTGTTTTGTTAACAAGACTTGATCAACCTTCTTAACAAAGGGATTTTAATGAACAAAACAATGCTTTCACCATGGTTATACTTGCTCACTTTTATTTTTCTCCTTTCCAGTCCTTGCTCTTCGTCTTGTTAGTATTAGCTTTGCTAGTTGTTTGCTTGTTAGAGTGTCTTAGAACTTATGTAGTTTTGGTTTTGGTTTGCGTTTTGCTTCTTCTAATTTTTTTTTTCTGCGAGAAAATCAATTTTCATAACCTGAAAATTGGCCAAAAATAAAGTTTTCCAAAAAATTCTAGAAAATTCATATTAATTTTTTCCTCGAAAAAGGGGCAGAGGGGCACCTGGATTGGCCCACGGGGACCCACCAGGACAGCACACCCCTGGTGGCGCGGTCAGCCCCAGGGTGCACCTGGCCTGGGTGGGACCCACCTGTGGCCCTCCAAGTTGTCTCCTTACTGCCACTTCTTTCTCTCTCCCGAAAAACATGGAAAAACTTTGTCAAGCTTGAGTTCCTACTGTTCTTGCTTCCAATTTTCCATCTCCTTACTCAACCCATCTTTGCTGCTGATTTTTGGAAGGATAACTCTCCGGTATGTGCCTCCTCCGCTTGTCCAATTAGATTTTTGATTGGTAGATTGTATCTTGAGTATTTTGCTACTGTAGGTGACAGGTTGTGTGAGCTTGCATGCTTGTTCTATGCTTAGATATTACATTTTTATGCATGTTTAGGCTTGTAGCAAGTTCCTATAGTAGTTCCTCATCATTTATCAACTTGGAAATCACTTGGTTTGATATTTGTCTATTTTTTTAGAAAAGGGGTCATGGAAAACCACACCTTTGGAGAAGTGTTTAAGAGTGATGCACCTAGGAGGACAAGACCTTCGAGATCATCCTCCCAAGCTAGGCCATCGTAAAATGAGGATCTTATTACGCCGTGCTTTGGCAACGAGGGAGATGAGGGGGATGCGCACCCTTCTACCTTCGCTTGTTTTACCTTTTTGCAAGCTGCAGGGATTCTCAATGATTTCCTAAATCTTGTTCGGAGGGTTGGACTAACTAATTATATGCAGGATGAGAGTGAGCAATATGCTATGCTCACCAAAACTTTTGTGGAGAGTTTCTCTTTCACTAACAACCCTTATAGGACAGATGTGTCATTTAAAATCTATGATAGGCCTATCACCATGACATTGAAGAAATTTTGCGACATTTTGGGTATTGGCATGGCTAGGACGGTGAAGAAGATTAGAGCTCGACCCGCTGATTTGTTGGAGCTCTACCGCAGGTTAACTAATGATGATGACCGCATAGCCCAGCGTGGAAAGATAAGAAATATTCAACTCCCAGCTATCAGATATTTTGCTTATTATCTTGCCACTAGTATACTTGGTAGGGAGAACACTAGCAATATTTCCAACTATCATTTGGCCTTTCTATCTGCTGCACTCAACAATGAAACCAGGTATAATATAGGTTCTATCATTGCTCGTCGCTTAGCTGCTAGAGGACCCATTTATGGAGGTATTGTTGCTGCATGTGTAATTGCTGCCTTAGAACTTTCTGTTGATCCAAATGATACAATTTTGGCTCCATAGAGGATTGATCTTGCTGCTATGAAAGTGCATCACTTTGTTACTGCTAGCTCTACCCATGAGAGTTTGGTTTACAGGATGATGTTTACTGATGGGGAAGAGAGGGAAATTCCTTTGCCACAAACCACTTTGTTCAGTATTTGCAGGGGGCCTTGGTCACACTCCAAGGAGGAGATGGAAGAGCAGCTGCGCGTACGTGGTTTCCACGGACACTACCAGGGGGACGCGCCCTCTTATGACCACTCTGTGCATTACACAGGGGCTTCCTCGAGCACGTACCAGGACGAAGGCACCTCTTCGTCACACTATGGAGGCACTCCTTCTTGGCCAGGTTGGGTTTGAGCCCCACTTAGGACAAAAGCCAAAGCTTGGGGGGAGGTATACTGACACCACACTCATTTATATATCCTGCTTCGTCGGCACTTTGTATATCCATGTTTTTCTTTCTTTTTGGTTTTTGTTTCTGCTTTCCCAAAACACAAAAAGACCAAAAAATATTTCGTTGTTTATCTTGGCTTGTTTCTTTGCTTTTTAGCTTTGGTTTGCCTTAAGAAAAATCCAAAAAGGTTTTGCTTTGTTTGCTTTTGCTTTGAGTGCTTGCTTTAAAAAATCGAAAACACGGAAAAAATATTTGTTGTTCTTCTTTGGTTTTGTGAAGTTCGTTCCAGGGTTCAGCAGTCCTCAGTGGAGTTTGGTTTCATGTTATTATTCAAGCCACATAAGTGAAATGCGATAATGAAGATTAAATACAGCTTGAGCTGTGGTAAGAGGCTGATAATGAACTCTATTTGTCTTCATTTTTGTACATATACTCATCATTGTGGGCATGCTTAGTCTGTTCATGTAAGGTGTATGTAATTATTGGATGCTTAATAGTTCTTGATCTCTTATGATTAGCTCCAACTTGCTAATAGTTTGTAGCATGTCATATAAATGTTTGCTTGCATTGTTCTATTCATAACTTGGTATGACATTGTGGTATCCTCCTCTGAATGCTTCATTGGAATCGACTTGGCACATTCTCACGCATGCATATGAATGAAACAATAGTCAGTTAAGCCTTGCTGATTTGTTTTGCCTCAAAGTTCTTGTATCATTTTTATGCCATAATTAATTCTGTTTTGTTGCAAGCATGATTATGATAGTTATTGCTCTCTCGTTTGTCGCTCTCTCTCTATTGCTAGCCTTCACTAGCACTGAGTATGAGCTCTACTCATGCTTCCAACTCCCCAAAACCAATATTGCCAAAAGTGTCCACAATACCTACCTACTAGCATCATTTGCTATTCAGTGCATATTTACTATGCCTTGTTTTCTTCCAAATAAAATGTTTGCTTGTTATGAGAAAGTTAGTTAGTAAAGCTCTCATGAACTTGATGGCACACTTTATTTTCTTTTACTTAATAAACCTAAACCATTGTGACTGTCCATGAAATTTATATGCTTACAAATTAAAGGCTGGGAGCTAGCAGAACCGTGCTGTCACGGGGAACGCTTTCAACAGTGCATGTGTACATTGTACCCAGTTGATATCATGCTATTTTGTTTGCAGATGTCGTCGGTGTGAAATAAAAGGGGATCTTGTAAGTTCATGGAGTTATGTATATGTGTTAGAGAAACGCCTAGGCCGCTAGCCTAAGCCATGCCTAATCATGGTGGAAACTTGCAACATAACCATAATGAGAAATCTGTGAAGCATCCTCAATAAAAACCTATGCAAATAGCATATAAAAAGATCGCTGAGATGCTCATTGTTTGCTTGCCTTGTCATTTTGATATGGGATAGCTCCTGTTTCATGTGCAAGGGGTACCCCATTGGCGGTTCTCTATGATACACATGCATTTACTATGACAAGAACTTCCCGGTAACTAAAGTTGAGTAGCATGAGGAGCGGCCCTCATACTCAAGGGACATGAGATTTCCAGTTTATGGTCTGTCAAGCATATAACTCATATTGGACGTCACTTTCACCTTAACCATCTAAAGATGCCTATGATAGGGGCAATGAGAGCTCAAAGATAATGAGTACCATACTTTCAGCATTGGAAGCCTTTCAAACTTTTCAAAACCTTTTCACTTCCTTGTTGAGTCACCACTTATTCTATGAGCATCTTCTTGAGAGCATAGCTGTCATTCTTAGTGTGATGTGCTTGTCTCAAAACTTGGTTAACTATATCATAACTTTGATGCTCGTATCTCTGATATCTTTACTTCTAGTCTTCACTTGAACTTCATAGGTGCCTTGACATTCATGTTGTGCTCCACCATCAAAGGCAAGCGAGATACCACTCTATCATACCATCTTATGAGCATTGTAATGTTGCTTATGTTTATGTTTCATGCTACTTATTATTATTGAGTTGGAATCTCTTCATAGCTTGCATGACTATTAAGTAGACTTAGTTGCATACTCCTTATTATGAATTGTCTAAGTATCTACTCATGTGCTAAGAATATTTACATTACATGAAGCAAATGTGTTCGTGAAAGTTTCTTTTATCGCGCTCAGTTTTCAACTGAATTGCTTGAGGACAAGCAATAAGCTAAGCTTGGGGGGAGTTGATACGTCCAAAACGTATCTACTTTCCCGAACACTTTTGCTATTTTGTGTGATTTGGATAAAACTAGCACGGACTGACGCTGTTTTGAGCAGAATTGCCTTGGCGTCTAGTTTTTGTGCAGAAATGAACTTTTAGGAAAAATGCCGGAAAATATGCCAAAAATCCTATTTCACTAGAAGACTCACGGAGCCAAAAGACGAGACGGAGGAGCGCCACGAGGGGCCCACACCCCTGGCCGCGCGGGCCAGCCCAGGCCACGCCTGGGAGGGGTGTGGACACCTCGAGCACCCCCTCAGCCTCCCTCTTCACCTATAAGAAGCCTTCTGACCTAAAACCTCCGTGGGAGGGGGGTTGGACGTTTTTCCAGAAAGAGTTCCGATGTGCCGCCACCACCATAAACCGCTATTCGGAACTAGAAACTCTGTTCTGGCACCCTGCCGGGACGGGTAATTTGGAGGAGATCATCGCCATCATCATCACCGATGCCTCTCCATCAACCATCCATATTTCCCCCATCCATGAGTGAGTAATCTCCCGCTGTAGTCTATGGGGATGGTAGGGATTGGATGAGTTCTATCGTGTAATCGAATAAGATTGTTAGGGCATGGTGCCTAGTATCTCTATTAGTGTTATTTGACTTTGTTGCAACTTATTGTGCTTAATGCTTGTCACTAGGGCCCGAGTGCCATGATCTCAGATCTGAACATGTTATTGATTCATGATGATAGCATTGTTTGTGATCTTATCTCCAAGTTGTGTACACGTATCATTGTCCGGATCCAAAGGCCCCAAAGTGACAACAATTGGGATAACTGGAGGGGATGGCTATGATGTGAGGATCACGTGTGTTCACGGAGTGTTAATGCTTTGCTCTGGTGCTCTATTAAAAGGAGCACCTTAATTGCCAGTAGATTCCCTTGAGGCCCCACTGCAACGGGCTGGCTGGACAAAATATGTTGTGCAAGTTCTCATTGCGAGTACGTATGACTATATATGGAACACATTCGTATGATTGTTTAGTACTTGGATGCTTTATCTTATTTATCTGCAATTGCCCTAGATCTTGAAGTTACATGAATAGTCTTGTCCATGCAATGCCTGTCCATCCATCCCTATGCCTACCGCACTCATATCCTACTGTTTGCTACTATTGTTACTACTGCCTTTGTTTCACTGCTGCTGTTATTTTGCTATTGCTACTACAAAATTGTTGCTATTGATAAACTACTGCGAGGAAGATTATTTCCAGGTGCAGCTGAATTGACAACTCAGTTGTTAAGGATTATAAGTATTCTTTGTCTCCCCTTGTGTCGAATCAATAAATTGGGTTATACTACCCTCAAAGACTGCTGCGATCCCCTATACTTGTGGGTCATCAGGATCCATAGAATTCTGGATGCGGTCGCTCCAGAAATTCCGCAAGCTGACTCAGATCATTCTCAAAAATGTGGTTTCCTCCGTTGGCCAACTGATAAAACTTGCTGTAGGTGTAGTCCATCTATAAGAAATTTGAGAGGAGTAAGTTAGAGAAGTGATAAAGTGTGCCAAATTTTATGTAAGGTTGCAAATTTTTTTAAGGAACATATGACTCTTTTTTTGGAAAGAATTTTCAAAGATAAGAGTGAGAATAGGTTTTTATAGATACTCACTTTCTTTGTTTTGGAAACTAAGTTTTTTTTCTGACGTCCATGCTAACTAGGGTCTCCTATGGTCAGGATGGCTCTGATACCAACTTGTCAAAACCCGGATTTTTAATCCCAGATGCCTGTTATGCCGTACATCGCAATCCCAGGATTACCATTTTTGCGAGACATAACAGATTGGCAGCACAGTACATCATCCATTACAAACCATAATAGTATTACAAATATTTGATCTCACGATCAAGTATGATTACACTCATAGCAGCGGAATAATAATAGTAGTAACATGGTCGAGGTTCCATCTTCAGGGTCACAGGCAATGTTGACGATGGGAGATGATCCTAGTTATCGTAAGCGTCCTACTGTCCATCCTCCTCATAGTCTCCTTTATAATCTGGCCATGGGAATAGCCAGGGACAAAGCCATGAGTACTTTGAAGTACTCGTAAACTATTACTAACTCAGTAAGGCCACTCTAATAGAAATCCTAAGCTCTAAGTTTGTTTGCCACAAGCCAATTTTATTTCAACCAGTATCTAGTAATAAAAGCCTAACTTTAGTTGTCTAAGTTACTTAGGTGGGAACCTACTTTCATCTCCACAGCCTGTGGGGTTAAGTCAAAGTCACCATTCAAGTCACGGGTCATTTTGGAAAACATCTAACAACGGAACAGTATGGCCATCCAACGGTCCATAACCGCGGACGCGGCTATTCGAATAGTTTGACACTCTGCAGAGGTGGTACACTTTCACCACAACAATCGATACATCCATCAGCTATCCTGAATCATCATATTGGGTACGCGGATAATCAATCCTAACCTTTCAATTACACACCCTAGTATATGCACCTCCCCTCTGAGTTTGGCCTCCCAACCATGACCATCTGTCATCTTGGGAACTACATAGGTGGACATTAACATTCACAAGGGAGCCTCGGCTCACCCCGGTCCGCGAGGGAACCCATACTAAGACACATAAACTTCCAGTCAAGACCTAACCCAATTTGGGTATTGTGTTTGTACGGTAAAATTTGGAATGGTATCGCATCCGAACCCAACCATCAGTTTTTATCAAGTCAAGTCACAATCTTCACTTGTCATCATCTTCAAGTCATTGTGTCTATAACACATGTCAAAACATTTCAATAGAATGATCCATCATTCCAAGGTTTTCATAATCATTTGTTCCAATCTATAGTGATCAAGTTTCATTTAGCACTAGCTTCTATCAATGGGGGTGTCACTATCTGAGGGGTACCAAACTAGTGTAACTACCTACATCAAGCTCCAAGATCTTGATGGCATCTTTCCTAAATTTCCACTAATCATCAAATTAATTGACTACTGGAACAACTTTGCAAAAAGGGTAAGAGTAAATCTTGCAAGTAAAACTGGGATTTGGTATAATCAAAAAGGGGTATCATAAAGTCTTGCAAGTGGGGCTTGCATGGTTTAGCTTAGCTTGCCTTGGTTGGCAAGGTGGTCGAAGTTCTCTTCTTATTATTTGCAGAATTCTTCCTCCTCGTAGCCCGGATTGAGACCAACGTCTATAAATAAATACGGGGTACACAATCACCAAACAATACTTAGCTACCTCTATTTAACACACAAGGATTTACTCTAGATGATCTAGCATCATCTCTATCATTACAGGAAAAGGGTGATAAGATCTTATTTATCTTATCTGTAGAAAAGTAATTTCTACTCATTGAAAAGTTATTTAAGATTTAATATTCTCTAATTCAAATATGGGATCATATTGACATAATTTTATCACCACATATTCTAATACTTGAGAATGTGATTTAAAATGGTTGGCCTAACTTACCAAGCTTAACACTACTATTTAATAATATTTTGGAGGCTATAAATGACTATAAGTCATTCTTTAGTTTTGGTCCAAGACTACTGTATGTAAGTATGTATATTTTTATATATTCAGATAGGTCTTGTCCAATGTGATTTTTAGGAGTTGGAATCAACTCAAAATCACTTATGGTTGATTTTATAAAAATCTTTGAAGTGCTAAAAGCTATTGTCTTGTTATTTTTACTGAGGGTGATCCATAGTTTCAAACTGTTTGAATCCAACGGTAGTGATTAGAGATTTTCATCTACTTTCCAACAAAATTGGATTCATTCAATTTGGTTTAGTGAATCTCTGAATTGATTTTTAAAGTTACCTACAGTATGTGGTTTTTCAAAATAAAAGACAAATCAAAATTTGAATCGATGGGCTGCGCGCGGGACTGCTAATGGGCTGGCCCAACTACGCAACGCGCGTGCAGCGGGCTGCTCTGGGGCTGGTCCTACCTGTCAGCGGCTACTCACACGCAAAGCAGTATCAGCAAATCTAGGCCTTAGGATTAGAGCACGATCGACGGTTGAGCGTCATCGTCTCCGTCGCAGGGCTACGGCGAGGGTCGTCTGGGGCTTACCAGGGCTCCAGCTAGGTCAGGCGATGGGGGCGAATGAACGAGTCGACGACGGCGGTTTGAATGGTGGACGCGGCAACTCGTGGGGCGGCTCCTAGCGTCAACTCCTTCCTCTGCAGCGGCGAACTCTAGTGAAATTCTGGCGTGGTGGTGCTCGCCTTTCTCCAGGGTTGGTTCAGAGAGGTTCCTGGGTGAGAGAGGAGTGGAATGGTGTGCATTTTGAGGTCGGGAGAGGGATCTATTTATATTGCAGCGAAGGGGGCATGGCGGAATGGCTCGGGCTTATCGGCTACGCAGTTACACTGAGCTATCGGCATGGCCATGGGTATAGGTCGACATGGTGCTTCAAGACGATCATCATACACACAGTGGCATGGCGAGGCGCGGTCTAAATCATTCTAGAACATCCATTCTCTATGGCGATACCGTCGGAAATCGCCACGGAATACGGTGGTCACGTCGATCGCGCGGTCAAACAAGCATGTCTAGGAGCTTGCTGAGGTCATGGCAGACGTAATGGCGCAAAGCGAGCACGAGGAGCAGCATATGCGCGCGGGATTGCTCGGTGCTCTGGCGTGGCGACCGGCATGGTCTGGTGTTAAATGGGCATGGATTTGCTGGCGTCTCCTTGAGCGGTCTTTGGTTGGGGCGTGCACAAGCAGGGGCGGTGAGGTCAGGGCTACCTCCTAGACATCGTGGGCGAGGGCGGCGTGGTCTGTGGCGGCGTGTCCATGTCGGGGTGGCAAGGTGAGCTCGGGTACAATTTTGCACTGCTCAATTGATCGAGTGAGAGAGCTCCTTTGCACGGGCTGGTACTGAGGGGGTTAAGGGCACGACGTGTGAGCTTGGTGAGGTCACAAAGATGATCCAAGGTTTGAGCAAAACAGTGAATAGTTGTTGAGTTTGTACTGTGATCACCAGGTGTTCAATCTAACGGCCGCAAGAACTAAACCATCACATTTTCTAGTGATTTTTGGTGGGTGTTCTGGTACTAATCTTAGTAGTCTCTAGGTGCAATGGTTTGCTAGTTGGTGAAGGTTTTAGTGGTTTTCCAATAATGGCTATCTTGATACATAAGATAGATTCAATTTTTAATTGCCTCTCAAATGGGTTTGGATTTGTTTCTACACGGTTGGAAAGCTCCATTGGGTTTAGTGTCACTAGGTATTAAATGGAAAAGTTTCTGTTTGTGATTAGTTGCTAGAGATGCTCAAAGTGAGCTAGTGGTTAACTTGGGCAAAAATGACCATTAGGTCATATGCTCCATATTTGGATTTTATTTTGTTTTGATCTGGTTTGAGAGTGACCTAGATGATATGGTTTTGATCTTTACACCATTTCTCATCATCTACAACAATCAAACATGGCATTCCAAGCATTCATACACACAAGGATTAACATTTGAATTTAATTAGCAAAAGCTTTTGTTAACCGTAATCTTGGTTAATTAGAACTTGATCCTCATTAATATTTTTGAGGTGTTACATTAAGTCAGAGCACCAGACCCCCCTCTTTAAACGAGCAATGCCGAACGCGGCGACTATGGTATTTGCATAGCTTCTGCTGGTAGATGGCGGTTCTCTGGCATGCTAGCACGCGTTCCTCCTGGAGCATGTCCACATCTAAGCGTCTAGATTCTTCAGCGTCATATTCATCATAGGCGGCAACTCTTGGTGAATCGTGGAGGATGTCGGAAGGTATGACTGCTTCTGCTCCATATACCATGAAGAAAGGGGTATAGCTGGTAGATCTGTTGGGAGTAGTTCGTAAACTCCACAAGACAGATAGTAATTCCTCCGCCCATGCTCCAGCTTCTCTATGTAGCGGTGCTTCTAGACGTGGCTTTATTCCCTGCAAAATAAATCCATTGGACCGTTCAACTTGACCATTAGTTTGTGGGCAAGCCACTGATGTGATGAGTGCAGCAGCACTTCGTTGGGAGACCCCAAGTGGAAGGTATGATGCAGTACAGCAGGCAAGTTTCCCTCAGTAAGAAACCGAGGTTATCGAACTGGTAGGAGGAAGGAAATGTCCCAAAGGTGCTGCAAGCAACATGGTGACCTACACAACACAAACTCAAGACTTTGCCCCAACTAACAGTGAGGTTGTCAATCTCACCAGTTGCTGTAACAAAGGATTAACTGTATGGTGTGGAAGGTGATGATGGTTTGCAGCAAGTAAATAGTAACAATGGAAGATGTATCAATGGTAAAGACTGGACCGGGGTCCATAGTTCACTCTAGGTTCTCTCCTTAGATAAACAACATGGCATGACGGGTAAACAAATTACAGCAGGGCAATTGACAGGAACTGAGCAAGGCATAACAATGCAATACTAGACAAAAAGATCCTATGAGATTCTATTGGGCAATACACCAATATACATAGATCTCCATCCAACTGCATCTATGACTAGAAGTCCACCTTCAGGTTATCATCCGAACCCCTGCCAGTATTAAGTGGCAAGCAACATACAACCGCTTTAAGCAAAGCGTGTAAGGTAAAAAATCCACTTGTTCCATGAACAAGAGACCGTTGTTTTCTCCCTAGTGGCAATAGCACATCTACAACCGAAGAGATTTCTGTCACTTCCCTTGGAAACTAGAGGCATGAACCAACTATCGAGCATAAATACCCTCTCTTGCAGTCACTAGCAACTACTTGGCCAAGATAGATACTAACAATGGAGAGCATGCAAGATCACAAACAACATAGACATGATAGAATCAAATAGACAAAACCATTAATCAATATGACATAGTAATCTCAATATCCATCGAAACCCCGCAAACACAACATGCATGATTACAAATAGATTAGATCTTGATCATGAACGGATCTCACAAGATCTATACATGAAAGCACAAGGAGGAGATACAACCATCTAGCTACTACATGGACCCGTAGTCCAAGGTGGAACTACTCACGCTTCATACCGGAGGCTGGCACGATGAAGAAGGTCTCCGGGAGGATCTCCCCTCCGGTAGGGTGCCGGGAAGAACTTCAGATCCCCCGATCTAGGGACGATGGTGGTGGCGGCTATAGACGGTTTCGTGGAGTTTTGATCGGGTGCATAGGGTTTCTGCATCAGGGGCTTCTTATAGGCTAAGGGGCGAGCCAGGGGGGCACCAGGGCGGCTGCACCCCCCAGACGCGGGGTGGGCCCACCCGCGCGGCCAGGGGGTGTGGCCCCGTGGTGAGCCTTCTCCGTCTCGTCTTCTGGCTTCGTGTTGACCATGGTAAAATATTTACTTTGGATTTTTTCCCGTCCAATTCCGAGAATATTGATTTTCTGCCTTTCTGGAACCAAAAACAGAAGAAAACATGAAACTGGCACTGTGGCAACTTGTTAATAGGTTTGTTCTAGAAAAGATATAAAAAAACCTCAAAGTGTAGACAAAGCAAAGCAAAGTAGATATTAAACAAGCATGGAGCATCAAAAATTACAGATACATTTCCGACGTATCAAGCATCCCCAAGCTTAACTCCTGCTCGTCCTCGAGTAGGTAAGTGATAAAAAGAATAATTTTTGAGGTGACATGCACCATCAAAACCAAGATCAAACCATTTGCAAGCATTGAAAGATGGGATCAAAGAACTCTAAACATATACATGAAAGATGGAGTTCTAACGATAAGACAAAATAACTATGCATGCAACATGATAGGCTACAGACAAAGATCATGAATAACATGCATTGAAAAACATTTGTTTGTTTCACATACAGAAAACATGGCATAGTGGCATTCAGCTTGTCCCTCATAAAGTAGCAAATAGATGCATAAGACACCTACAAAGTTCATAAGAGTGACTAGATACAAGTAGCACAAGAATAAGTAATATCACAATATGCATAAATCAATAAGTTTTGGGACACTGCACACAGAACTAAGAATGAAAACTATGCTCTCTTAATGGTGCCTAAAGGTAGAAGGTGGAGACTCAATATAATAGTGGAAGAAGGGCCCTTCATAAAGGGAAGCAGGGATTTCAAGTTTCAAAAAGAGCTTACAAAAATTATGGTACTTGTTAGCTTTTAGCCCTCATTGACCCTATCATAAGCATCTTGAAGTGATTAAGGTTAAAGTGGACAAACTATGGAGTATATGCTTGACAAAGTATAAGTTGGCAATCTCAAGTCCCTTGAATATGACGGCCACACCTCATGCTACTCAACTTCAGTCACCTGTAAGTTCTTGTCATAGTAAGTACACACGTATCATAGAGAACCGCCAATGGGGTACCCCTTGCACATGGTACAGGAGCTATCCCATAACCAAAATGACAAGGCAAGCAGACAATGAGCATCTCAGCGATCTTTTTATTTACTATGTGCATAGCATTTTATTGAGGATGCTTCACAGAATGCTCATTATGGTGATGCTGCAAGTTTCCACCATGATTAGGCATGGCTTAGGCTAGCGGCCCAAGCATTTCTCTAACACAAAATACATAACTCCATGGACTTACAAGCTCCCTCTTTATTTCACACCGGTGACATCCATAGACAAAAGAGCATGATATCAACTATGTACAAAGTACAAGTGCAATGTTGAAAACGTTCCCCATGATAGCATGGTTCTGCTAATTCAAATGTATAAGTGCAAGCATATACAACTTAGATGACACAATGGTTCAAGTTTATTAGGGGAAAAGAATATAAAGTGTGCCATCAAGTTCGTGAGGGCTTTAATCACTAAGTTTTCACATAACAAAATACTTTTTAATTGGAAGATAGCTGAAAACAAGAATATACTTGGAATGGTGTAACACACCATGTATAGGAGTTTATAGTGGAAACTTTGGAAAAACTTGGTTTCTTGGGAGTTGGAAGCATGAGTAGAGCTTACTCATACAAGTGGAGGCTAGAAAAAGACTGGGAGCAACCAACTAAGAGAGCAATAATGGCCATAATCATGCAGAGCGACAAAACATACTAATCAAAGCATAGAGTAGCACTACAAGTCAAGGACTAAATGGTCATAGAGGCTATGGTGACTTGTTCATAGTCATAACATGGTGTGAGCATGTGCCAAGTCAACCCAAACAAAACATCAAAGGAGAAAACCACAATACTATGCTTTTGCATGCTAAAACAACGCATAATTCTTTCAAGGCACACTAAGCAATCCAAATTGTTTGGAACAAGACATTCTACAGCAATAATCACTAAGCATAAGGTCAAAACAACACCTAGCATGTCATGCTAAAGTCTAAGTCGCAGTCAATGCAAGCTCCTCTTACACTTCCAAGCAAGAACTTTCTACTCCTTTCCAACACCAATTGACTTATTTGAAAAAACACATCAAGAACAGGGGTCCAAACTACTTTGTTCAAGAAAACTAAACAAACTAAGCAACGCAAACGAAAACTAAGACGCTCCCAGAACACAACAGTGCCTGAAACAATAAAAATGAAGTGTCTAGACAGACCTGGGCTTTTTATTGATGAAGAAGGGGATGCCTTGGGCATTCCCAAGCTTTGACGCTTGTACTTCTTGGATATTTCTTGGGATTACACCGAGGTGGCATCCCCAAGCTTGAGCTTTTGTCCATTCTTCATCTCATTACATAATTCTCTCTCAACACTTGAAATTTTTCCTTCATACAAAACTTCACACAATCTTCATTAGCAACATTAGTGTATTCAAAAGATAATAGACCTTTGGACTTAGCTTTGTAACATCAAATTTTTTCACTAAAAACACAAGATACTGTAGCAACTCCTTAAAAAATCTCAATTCCCCAAAAGAGAGAACTCAAAAAGGAATCAATAAGAAGCAAATGCAAATAATGGCAGAAATCTGTCAAAACAGACTAGCAGGTAGAAACCGATTTTTTTGAAAATCTTCCATTGCTCAAATCAACAAGTGTTGAAATAATGAAAGATAGCAAACATACTGGGGGATTTATTCGTAAATTTTCAGCTCAATCTGACTTACAGAGACTATTCAAGAATTTTTATGGTGGAGGATAGAAATCTGTTTCAGGACAGCAACTCCCCGAATCTTACTTCCCTCTCATTAGAGGTCATTCTTGGCACAAAAATCAAACAAAAAGTATAAGGAGAGTTCATTATTGAAGTAATAACTTTCAAGACTCAAGTAAACTCTTGGGTTATCTCCCAATAAGTACTTTTCTTTAACGCCTTTAAGTTAGGCACAAGAAGAAAGAAATCAAGTATTTTCAAATGAGGAAGCATTAACATCAAACCTTACTTTCAAAGGAGGAGCAAAAAGCAACTTATCTCTCCTTATAGGGAAGTTTTCAATACCTTTCTTGAATGGGAATTGATATTTAATGGTGCCTTATTTCATATCAATGATGGCATCAACAGTTCTAAGAAAGGGTCTTCCCAAAGTAACAGGACAAGAAGCATTGTATTCAACATCCAAAACATAGAAATCAACAGGGACGTAAGCATTGTTAACCATAATGATAACATCATTAATACTCCCCATTAGTTTCTTCTTAGCATTATCATCAAGTGGGACATCCAAATAACAATCTTCCAAAGGTGGCAAATCAAGCATTTCAAAAATCTTCCTAGGCATAATAGAGACACTAGAACCAAGATCACATGAAGCTTTGTGATCAAAGTCATTCACTTGCACATTAATAATGGGTTCCCAACTATCTTCTACTTTCCTAGGAATAGAAGCTTTGTGTTTTAACTTCTCTTCCTTAATCTTAACTAGAGCATCTGTAATGTTTTTGGTGAAAGCAACATGCATATCACTAGCATCATGACTTCTAGCAAGCTTTTGCAGGAACAAAATTACTTCAGAAATATTGCAACCATCTATATCAAAATCAAACTTAGCATCACTAGTAGTAGACTCAATAGGCTTAGGCATTGTAGGAGGAGGAATAGGGACTTCTTGTGGCTTAGTGGTATCCATTCTAGTGATGGTGCACACACTATTGTTTCTATCAATTTCAGCTTCTCTTTCCCACTTAGCATGAAGTTGGGCTAACAGTCTAACATTTTCATCAATAGTAACTTGTATGGCATGAGTAGCAGCAAAGGTACTTTCCATGGTTTCAGGTTTAGCAGCCATTTTATTAATCAAGGAGGACTATGCTTCAGACAAAGAGAAAATGTTCTTTTCAACAGTTAAAAGTTTTTCCTCCAGTCTTGTTGAAAGCAGTTTGTTTACTAATGAAGTCTTTGAGCATAACTTCAAGTTCAGAGGGGGCACTTCTAGCATTGTTGTAGGAGTTTCCGTAGGAATTGACATTATTAGGAGGATAAGGCCTATAATTCTTGTTGCCACCAAAATTATTCCTATAGGCATTGTTGTTGAAATTGTTGTTTCTAATGAAGTTCACACCAACTTGCTCTTCTTGAGCAACCAAAGAGGCTAAGTGAACATTGTTTGGATCTAAAGGAGCTTTCCCATGAACAAGCATTGCCATAATGACATCAATATTATCACTCAAAGAGGAGGTTTCTTCAACAGAATTTACCTTCTTACCATGTGGAGCCCTCTCAGTGTGCCATTCAGAGTAATTAACCATCATATTATCAAGGAGTTTTGTTGCAGCACCCAAAGTGATGCCCATAAAGGTACCTCCAGCAGCTGAATCCAACAGGTTTCTTGAAGACAAGTTCAAACCTGCATAAAAAGTCTGGATAATTATCCAAGCAGTGAGTCCATGAGTGGGACAATTCTTAACCAAAGATTTCATTACTGCCCAAGCTTGAGCAACATGTTCATGATCTCCCTCTGGTAGGGTGCCGGGAAGAGCTTCAGATCCCCCAATCTAGGGACGATGGCGGCGGCTGCTACAGACGGTTTCGTGGAATATTGATCGGGTACTTAGGGATTAGGCATCGGGGGCTTTTTATAGGCGAAGAGGAAAGGCAGGAGGGTGGCCAGGGGGCCTACACCCTGCCCAGGCATGGCCTAGGGACGGCCCGCGCCTAGGGAGGGTGCGGTCGCCCTGTGGCTCCCCTCCGTCTCTCCTCTGGACTCTGTGTTCTCCTCAGTGAAATATTGACTTTGGCTTTTGTGCCGTCCAATTCCGAGAATATTTCCTTACTAGCTTTTCTAGAACCAAAAACAGCAGAAAACATACAACTGGCACTGCGGCATCTTGTTAATAGGTTAGTACCAGAAAACATATAAAACACCTCAAAGTGTAGACAAAGCAAAGCAAAGTAGATACTAAACAAGCATGGAACATCAAAAATTATAGATACGTTTCCGACGTATCAAGCATCCCCAAGCTTAACTCCCTCTCGTCCTCGAGTAGGTAAGTGATAAACGAATAATTTTTTAGGTGATATGCACCATCAAAATCAAGATCAAACCATTTGCAAGCATTGAAAGCTGGGATCAAATAACTCTAAACATGAGCATGAAAGATGGAGTTCTAACAGTAAGACAAAGTAACTATGCATGCAACAAGAAAGGCTACAAACAAAGATCATGAATAACATGCATTGAAAAACATTTGTTTGTTTCACATACAGAAAACATGGCATAGTGGCAATCAGCTTGTCCCTCATAGAGTAGCAAATAGATGCATAGGACACCGTCAAAGTTCATAAGAGTGACTAGATACAAATAGCACAAGAACAAGTAATATCAACAATATGCATCAATCAGTAAGTTTTGGGACAATGCACATAGAACTAAGAATGGCAACTATGCTCTGTTAACAGGTGCCTAAAGGTAGAAGGTGGAGACTCAATATAATAGTGGAAGAAAGGCCCTTCATAAAGGGAAGCAGGAATTTCAAGTTTCAAAAAGAGCTTCCAAAAATTATGGTACTTGTTAGTTTTCAGCCCTCATTTCCCCTATCATAAGCATCTTGAAGTGATTAAGGTTAAAGTGAACAAACTATGGAGTATATGCTTGACAAAGTATAAGTTGGAAATCTCATGTCCCTTGAATATGAGGGCCACTCCTCATGCTACTCAACTTTAGTCACCTGTAAGTTCTTGTCATAGTAAGTACATGTGTATCATAAAGAACCACCAATGGGGTACCACTTGCACATGGTACAGGAGCTATCCCATAACCAAAATGACAATACAAGCAGACAATGAGCATCTTAGGGATCTTTTTATTTGCTATTTGCATAGGTTTTTACAGAGGATGCTTCACAGATTGCTCATTATGGTGATGCTGCAAGTTTCCACCATGATTAGGCATGGCTTAGGCTAGCGGCCCAGGCGTTTCTCTAACACAAAATACATAACTCCATGGACTTACAAGCTCCCCTTTTATTTCACACCGACGACATCCATAGACAAAGGAGCATGATATCAACTGTGTACAAAGTACAAGTGCAATGTTGAAAGCGTTCCCTGTGACAACACGGTTCTGCTAATTCCAACGTATAAGTGCAAGCATATACACCATAGATGACACAATGGTTCAAGTTTATTAAGGGTCAATAAAAATAAAGTGTGCCATCAATTTTATGAGAGATTTAATCACTAAGTTTTGACATAACAAAATACTTTTTAATTGGAAGATAGCTAAAAACAAGAATATACTTGGAATGGTGTAACACACCATGCATAGGAATTTATAGTGGACACTTTGGAATAACTTGGTTTCTTGGGAGTTAGAATCATGTGTAGTGCTTACTCATACAAGTGGAGGCTAGCAAAAGACTGGGAGCGACCAACAAAGAGAGAAATAATGACCATAATCATGCAGAGCGACAAAACATTACTAATCAAAGCATAGAGTGGTACTACAAGTCAAGGACTAAATGATCATAGAGGCTATGGTGACTTGTTCATAGTCATAACATGGTGTGAGCATGTGCCAAGTCAACCCAAACAAAGCATCAAAGGTGAATACCACAGTATTATGCTTTTGTATGCTAAAACAACACATGATTCTTTCAAGGCACACTAAGCAATCCCAATTGTTTGGAAAAATTCATGCTATAGAAATAATCACTAATCATAAGGTCAAAACAACACCTAGCATGACATGCTAAAGTCTAAGTCAAAGCAAGCTCCTCTTGCACTATTTCAAGTAAGAACTTTCTACTCCTTTCCAACACCAATTAACTTATTTGAAACAACACAGTGAGAACGGGGGTCCAAACTACTTTATTCAAGAAAACTAAGAAAACTAAAACTAAGACGCTCCAAGAACAACACAACAGTGCATGAAACAATAAAAACGAAGTGTCTAGAAAGACCTGAGCTTTTTATTGATGAAGAAGGGGAAGCCTTGGGAATCCCTAAGCTTTGACGCTTTTACCTCTTGGATATTTTCTAGGGTGACACCGGGGTGGCATACCAAAGCTTGATCTTTTGTCCATTCTTCATCTCATTACATCTTTCTCTCTCTACACCTAAAATTTTTCCTTCATACAAAACTTCACACAATCTTCATTAGCAACATTAGTGTATTCAAAAGATAATAGACCTTTGGGTTTAGCTTTAGAACAACAAAAATTTCACTAAAAACACAAGCTATTGTAGCAACTCCTTCGAAAAGCTCAATTCCCCAAAAGAGAACTAAAAAAGGAATCAATAAGAAGCAAATGAAATAATGGCAGAAATCTATCAAAACAGACCAGCAGGTAGAAACCTATTTTTATAAAATCCTCTGTTGCTCAAATCAAAAAGTGCTGAACTAATGAAAGTTAGCTAACATACTGTGGGATTTATTCGTAAATTTTCAGCTCAATCCGACTTACAGAGACTCCTCACAATTTTTTATGGTGGAGGACAGAAATCGGTTTCGAGACAGCAACTCCCCAAATCTTACTTCCCTCTTATTAGAGGTCATTCTTGGCACAAAAAGCAAACAAAAATGATAAGGAAAGGTCATTACTGAAGTAATAACTTCCAAGAATCAAGGAAACTCTTGGGTTATCTCCCAACAAGTACTTTGCTTGAATGCCTTTAAGTTAGTGCACAAGAAGCAGGAAATCAAGTATTTTCAAATAAAGAAGCATTAACATCAAACCTTGCTTTCAAAGGAGGAGCAAAAAGTAACTTCTCGCTCCTCATAGGGAAGTGTTCAATACCTTTCTTGAATGGAAATTGATATTTAATGGTGCCTTCTTTCATATCAATGATGGGACCAACAGTTCTAAGAAAAGGTCTTCCCAAAGTAATAGGACAAGAAGCATTGTATTCAACATCCAAAACATAGAAATCAACAGAGACACAAGCATTGTTAACCATAATGAGAACATCATTAATACTCCCCATGAGTTTCTTCTTAGCATTATCATCAAGTGGTACATCCAAATAACAATCTTCCAAAGGTGGCAAATCAAGCATTTCATAAATCTTCCTAGGCATAATAGAGACACTAGAACCAAGATCACATGAAGCTTTGAGATGAAAGTCATTCACTTGTATATTAATAATGGGTTCCCAAATATCTTCTACTTTACTAGGAATAGAAGATTTGTGTTTTAACTTCTCTTCCTTAATCTTAATAAGAGAATCTGTAATGTCTTTGGTAAAAGCAACATGCATATCACTAGCATCAGGACTTCTAGCAAGTTTTTGCAGGAACAAAATCACTTCAGAAATATCGCAACCATCTATATCAAAATCAAACTTAGAATCACTAGTAGTAGACTCATTATGCTTAGGCATTGTAGGAGGAGGAATATGGACTTTTGTGGTTTAGTGGTATCCATTCTAGTGATGGTGCACACACTATTGTTTCTATCAATTTCAGCTTCCCTTTCCCACTTAGCATGAAGTTGGGATAACAGTCTAACATTTTCATCAATAGTAACTTGTATGGCATGAGTGTTAGCAAAGGTACTTTCCATGGTTTTAAGTTTAGCAGCCATTTTATCAATCAAAGAGGACTGAGCTTCAGACAAACAGGAAATATTTTTCTCAACAGTTAAAAGTTTTTCCTCCACAGTCTTGTTGAAAGCGGTTTGTTTACTAATAAAGTCTTTGAGCATGACTTCAAGTTCAGAGGGGGCACTTCTAGCATTGTTGTAGGAGTTTCCATAGGAATTGCCATTATTAGGAGGATAAGGCCTATAATTGTTGTTGCTACCAAAATTACTCCTATAGGCATTGTTGTTGAAATTGTTGTTTCTAATGAAGTTCACATCAACTTGCTCTTCTTGAGCAACCAAAGAGGCTAAGGGAACATTATTTGGTTCTAAAGGAGCTTTCCCATTAACAAGCATAGCCATAATAACATCAATCTTATCACTCAAAGAGGAGGTTTCTTCAATAGAATTTACCTTCTTACCATGTGGAGCTCTCTCAGTGTGCCATTCAAAATAATTAACCATCATATTATCAAGAAGTTTTGTTGCAGCACCCAAGGTGATGGTCATAAAGGTACCTCCAACAGCTGAATCTAACAGGTTTCTTGAGGAGAAGTTCAAACCTGCATAAAAAGTCTGGATAATCATCCATGCAGTAAGTCTATGAGTGGGACAATTCTTAACCAAAGATTTCATTATTTCCCAAGATTGAGCAACATGTTCATTATCAAGTTGTTTAAATTTAATAATTTCACTTCTCATAGATATAATCTTAGTAGGAGGGTAGTACTTTCCAATAAAAGCATCTTTGCACTTAGTCCAAGAATCAATACTATTTCTAGGCAAGGATAGCAACCATTCTTTAGCTTTTCCTCTCAAGGAGAAAGGAAACAGCTTGAGCTTAATAATATCTCCATATACATCCTTATACTTTTGCATCTCACAAAGTTCAACAAAGTTATTGAGA
Organism: Avena sativa; assembly: GCA_916181665.1. Classification (NCBI taxonomy): domain Eukaryota; kingdom Viridiplantae; phylum Streptophyta; class Magnoliopsida; order Poales; family Poaceae; genus Avena; species Avena sativa. The sequence continues at coordinate 15,555,568 of OV702279.1, read as the reverse complement.
TGGGTAGCAGCATCATCAGAACTAGCACCAGAAAATTGCTCCCTCATCACAAGATTCAACAAAGCATGCTTAATTTCATAAAAGGTAGCATCAGGAGTAGGTGGAGCAATAGGAGTGCTAAGGAAATCATTGTTGTTTGTGCTAGTGAAGTCAACCAACTTGGTGTTCTCAGCAGAGTTCATTTTGGCAAAGGTGGAGCAAGCCAAAAACAGCAGCAGCAGCTAGAGCAGGAACTAATTTTTTTTGGAGTTTTTGATAAAAAGAGGCAAACAAAATCAAGCAAAAGAAACTAAGAAAACTAAAAACAAAGAAAAGATAAAGGTTGAGGAGGACTCCCCTTGTGAAGACGTCCTTAGCCTCCCTGGAAATGGCGCCATAAAAAGCCTTGATGAGTGCAGCAGCACTTCGTTGGGTGACCCCAAGCGGAAGGTATGATGCAGTACAGAAGGCAAGTTTCCCTCAGTAAGAAACCGAGGTTATCGAACCAGTAGGAGGAAGGAAACGTCCCAAAGGTGCTGCAAGCAACGTGGATACCTACACAACACAAACTCAAGACTTTGCCCCAACTAACAGTGAGGTTGTCAATCTCACCGGTTGCTGTAACAAAGGATTAACTGTATGGTGTGGAAGGTGATGATGGTTTGCAGCAAGTAAACAGTAACAATGGAAGATGTATCAATGGTAAAGATTGTACCGGGGTCCATAGTTCACTAGAGGTGCTCTCCTTAGATAAACAACATGGCATGAAGGGTAAACAAATTATAGCAGGGCAATTGACAGGAGGTGAGCAAGGCATAACAATGCAATACTAGACAAAAAGATCCTATGAGATTCGATTGGGTAATACAACAATATACATAGACCGCCATCCAAATGCATCTATAACTAGAAGTCCACCTTCAGGTTATCATCCGAACCCCCTCCAGTATTAAGTTGCAAGCAACAGACAACTGCCTTAAGCAAAGTGTGTAAGGTAAACAATCCAATTGTTCCATGAATAAGAGACCATTGTTTTCTCCCTAGTGGCAACAAAACATCTACAACCGAAGAGATTTCTGTCACTTCCCTTGGAAACTAGAGGCATTAACCCACTATCGAGCATAAATACCCCCTCTTGGAGTCACTAGCAACTACTTGGCCAAGATAGCTACTAACAATGGAGAGCATGCAAGATCACAAACAACACATACATGATAGAATCAAATAGAAAAAACCATTAATCAATCTGACATAGTAATCTCAATATCCATCGGATCCCCGCAAACACAACATGCATGATTACAAATAGATTAGATCTTGATCATGAACGGATCTCACAAGATCTATACATAAAAGCACAAGGAGGAGATACAACCATCTAGCTACTACATGGACCCGTAGTCCAAGGTGGAACTACTAACGCTTCATATCGGAGGCTGGCATGATGAAGAAGAAGGCCTCCGGGTCAGGGTGTAGGTGGGAGTGGGCTGCCTGCGGAGCCCACTACCCAAACCCAGATAAAAGGCTATGTGGGACACCCGCGGGTAAACAAGAAAAATGGTGGGTTTCCGTGGGAAGCCCACGATCGAGCGCGAACATCAAAAAAGCTACATCGATCCAAATTAATATTTTCACATTTCTCTAGATTCGAATATATCTAGTCATATTTAGTGCTAGATACATCTGAATCTAGCCAAATATGAGAACATTAATTTGGATCGGAAGGAGTAGGAATTTCCCAATTAAGCAAATATTATGTCTAGTAAAAAGAATGGCGAGTCACTTAGAAAGTGGAAAAAATAATTAATACATTGAAGTGCTAAATGTTGATCGTATTATATACTAAAATATTTTTATAAACATTATACAAGCAACAATTACAGTAACGTATTTGCGGGTATATGTGGGCATAAGTGGGATAGTGGACACCTGCATAAGTTTCGCGGGCTCCCGTGGAACACCCACTTAAATTGTGTGGGACTATGCGGGCGTATGCGGGCCTCCCGCGGGCAGTCCTACCTATACCCTGACCTCCGGGATGATCTCCCCTCCGGCAGGGTGCCGGGAAGAACTTCAGATCCCCTGATCTAGGGACGATGGTGGCGGCGGCTACAGACGGTTTCATGGAGTTTTGATCAGGTGCCTAGGGTTTCTGCATCGGGGGCTTCTTATAGGAGAAGGGGCGTGCCAGGGGGGCCACCAGGGCGGTTGCACCCCCTAGGTGTGGGGTGGGCCCACCCATGCGGCCAGGGGGTGTGGCCCCCTGGTGAGCCTTCTCCGTCTTGTCTTCTGGCTTCATGTTGCCCACGGTAAAATATTGACTTTGGGTTTTGTCCCGTCCAATTCCGAGAATATTGATTTTCTGCCTTTCTGGAACCAAAAACAAAAGAAAATAGGGAACTGGCACTGTGGCAACTTGTTAATAGGTTAGTTCCAGAAAAGATATAAAAACACCTCAAAGTGTAGACAAAGCAATGCAAATTAGATACTAAACAAACATGGAGCATCAAAAATTATAGATACGTTTCCGACGTATCATGATGCTAGGTCAAGGCGGATGCCTTTATTGTGACAGTAAGCCTCTACTTCTCTAACTGACAAGTTGCTACCGTTGTCAGTGATGATGCTATGTGGGAGACCAAATCTCACCACTTGATCCTGGACAAACTTAAGGGCAGTTTCCCGATCAAGCTTTCTAATGGGTTTAGCTTCTATCCATTTTGTGAATTTGTCAACTGCTACAAGAACATGCGTAAACCCACAGGGGCTGTCTGCAGTGGCCCAACCATGTCAAGCCCCCAGACTGCGAACGGCCAAGTTATTGGTATAGTTTGCAATTCTTGAGCTGGTACATGCGGTTGTCGTGCATAATATTGAAACCCAATACATGTTTTGACTAGCTTGTCGGCATCTGCCTTCGTGGTTAGACAGTGGAATCCTTGCCGGAAGGCTTTGGAGACCAATGACCGAGGAGCAGCGTGATGCCCGCAATCTCTGAGATGAATATCACGAAGGATATCCATACCTTGCTGCTGGGAAACGCACTTTAGGAATACACCCATAGTGCTTATTTCGTGGAGCTTCCCATTTATTATGGTATAGCCCTTTGCTCGACGTATTATTTGATGACTTTCGAATTTGTCAATGGGCAAAATTCTGTCTTTGAGGTAATCCATGAATGGTTTTTCCAAGTCGGAGGGACTATTGTTACTGCATTAACAAATGAGTCAACTCTATCCGGGTTCTTGGGGTCTGCTCCCTTCACATGGAGTCCGGAGATGCTCCAGAAAAACGCCTGGAGGAATTGGTTTGCATGCATACCCAAGCTTTGATAGAAGATCTACCGCCTCGTTTTCCTCCCTTTTGACGTACCTGACTTCGTAGCCTTCGAAGCACTTGGCTATCTCGTCTACTTCGTCTCAATATACCGCCATCATAGGGTTACACACGTTCCAGATGCCAGCCACCTGCTGGGCAACCAAGTCAGAATCTCCATAGCAAACTATGCGCTTGATGCCAATATCCTTGGCTACACGAAGTACGTGAATGAGTGCTTCATATTCTGCCATGTTGTTTGTTGCCTCGAAGTGGATTTGCAGGACATACTGTAGCCTTTCCCATGTTGGTGATTACAATAATACACTATCCCCCGAGCCATTTAATAGCTTTGATTCGTCAAAGTGCATTACCCAATACTCTGGTTCTAGTACAGGAGTATCATATGGCAGCTCCGTCCAATCTGCAATAAAATCCACCAAAGCTTGTGATTTGAAGCGTCACGTCTTTTGTAGGTTATTTCGAAGGATGCGATCTCAATGCCCCACTTCGCCACTCTCCCTATAGCGTCATTGTTGTTGATGATGCAAGACAGTGGAGCCTTGCTCACTATTATGATTGGGTGCTCTTGGAAGTAATGCCTTAGCTTCCGAGAATCAAGGAAAACTCCATAAGCTAGCTTTTGGTAGTGCGGGTAAGGACTCCGTCAAGACCTCGCTTACATAGTAAACTGGTCGTTGTACTCCATACTCATGCGTTGGTTCCTTCCGCTCCACCACGACGACGATGCTGATAACCCGGTTGGTGTCCACCATGTAGATCAACATAGGCTCCATTGACTCATGTGTTACAAGTATAGGTGTAGAAGAAAGTATCCTTTTCAGCTCCTTAAGCGCAGCATCCGCCTCGTATGTCCTTACGAATTTTCTGCCTTTTTCAGTAACTTGTATAGTGGCAGGGCCTTCTCTCCAAGTCGGCTGATGAACCGGCTTACTACTCAAACACAGCCTGTGAGCCGTTGGATGTCCTTTAGGCATGTTGGACGATTCGTGTTGAGGATGGCCTTGATTTTCTCCGGGTTGACCTCGATTCCATGTTGGGAAATGATGAAGCCCAACAATTTGCCAGTTGGAACCCCGAATACGCACTTCTTAGGGTTAAGCATCATGTTGTACTTTCGGAGGTTATCAAAGGTTTCCTTTAAGTCGGCGATTAAGTGATTTGATTTATTTCACATCACCGCGCGTCCATGTAAGCGTGAACATTCCGACCAATTTGGTCATGGAGTCAATGTTGCATTATCCGCTGGTAGCTAGCACCTGTGTTTTTTAGCCCAAAGGGCATTGTGACATAGAAAAACATGCCATATGGTGTGGTGAATGATGGCTCTGATATGTAGATCTCGTTGGGACCCCAAGAGGAAGGTATGATGAGCATTGCAGCAAGTTTCCCTTAGCTATGAAACCAAGGTTATCGAACCAGTAGGAGTAAGGAAACAACTCCAAGGTGTTGTTAGCAACTTGGAACCTGCACAACACAATCCATAATACTTTTCCCCAACTTACATTGAGGTTGTCAATCTCACCAGTTTGCTAAAAATAAAGGATTAAACGTATAATGTAGAAGATAGTAATTGCAAACAGTAAACGGTAAATAGTAGATGGTATATCAATGGTAAAGAATGGACCGGAGTCCACAGTTCACTAGAGGTGTTCTCCATAAGATAAATAACATGCTGGGTGAACAAATTACGGCGGGGCAATTGACAGATTGAGAATGCATAACAATGCATATACTATACATCTTGATCTCTGTGAGATTTGTTTGGGAATTACAACATAATACATAGCCGTAATCCAAATGCATCTATGACTAATAATCCACCTTCAGGTTATCATCCGAACCCCTTTCAGTATTAAGTTGCAAGCAATAGATAATTACATTAAACAAAGTGTGTAAAGTAAACAATACAATTGCCCTTGGGCAAAGGATTGTTGTTTTCTCCCTAGTAGCAACAACACATCTACAACCTTAGAAGTTTTTGTCACTCTCCCAGATTACTAGAGGCATGAACCTACTATCGAGCATAAATTCTCCCTCTTGGAGTTACAAGCATCTACTTGGCCAAAGTATCTACTAGCAACGGAGAGCATGCAAGATCACAAATAACATAGACATGATAGTGTCACATCCCAAATTTTGAAATGTGAAAAATAAATAAACAAAAGAAACAATTGTTGAAATTTAGGGTGAAAAGAAACTTTTTGTTTCTAAATGGAAACATCAAAACCCTTCTTGAACAAAATTTGAATGAAAATGGAATCCAACAAAATTTCAATCAAGTGAAATGCATTCATCAATGAATGTATCTTGAAATTTAAACTTATGGAAAAATTAAACCAAAACCCCAAAACCCTAATGGAAAGAATCTTGAATTTAAATACTTGGGAAAATAAACCAAAACCCTAAAGGAAGAAAATCATTTCTAAGATCTCTCTAAGACTATGGATTTGATTCATATAAAAATTCAGCAACAAACATTTCTGAATGATCAAAAAAGATAAATAATACTATTATAAAACCATAGAAATTTGTTTCATTCAATTTGGAGCCATGGATAAAAACTTATGAATTTAATAAGATAAAATGAATTAATTTCCAAGGCTAATAAATCTCCTATCAAAAACCCATACAAAATCTTGAGCAAAGTAATCCTAAAAGGATATAAAAAGATAAACAAATATTAAATAAAATCATACAAATTGGAATCACAAATTTTGGACCTATAAATAAAAAGATATGGATTTTATATGACAAAGAAAGAAAGAAATAAATAAGGAATATTTAAAAGCCAAATTAAATCTTGGCCAAATATATAAACAAATGAAAGTTATTGGATAATAAAAAGAAATAAAATATTATTTAAATAAAACTATATGGGCTTTGAACTATATTCAATTTTATTTAAATAAAGACAAATTGCCTAAACTAAATAATAAATCACAAAGAAATTATTTAGAAGACAATTTAAAACTTGAATTAAATCCATAAGCAAATGGAATAAAGATAATACAAATAAAACAAAGGAATAAAGATTATTTGAATAAAAACTTATATGGACTTGAAACATATTTGTTTTAAATAAAGACAAAATCCTAATATAAATGATTAATCAAATAATGAGAAAATAATAAATTGGAATTTACCAAAGTAGATTTAAAGTTATCTAATTAACTTAAAAATAATTATATGGTTTGGGACCATATTCAAATTCATTTAAATAAAGACAAAGGCCTCATTTAATTAAATATTAAATTATAATAAAATATTTGAAATAATTCAAAGTGAATTATTTAAACACACTAATGAATAGAAAACCCTACTAAAAAGGTTTGATGGAAATTTGAAACCAAATGGAGGCTGGAATCAATGGTTTGAATAAAAACAAATGTCTATTATAAATAAATATTAAACCCTAAAAGAATATTGAATATTCTAAAATGGAATTTTAAACACATTATTAAACTACTGAAAATGTTGGCAACAATTGGAATTCAAATAGAAGTTGAAACATTTGAATAAGATAATATGGATTGGAACCATATTTAAATCCTATTTAAATAAAGACAAATGTCTAATTTAAATAAATAACAAACCATAAAAGAATAAAGGAAATTATTCTAAAATGGACTTTAAAATACATTAATAAACAGTATAAAACCTACTAAAAAGTATGGAAAAGGTTTGATAAATAAATCTGAATTCAAATGAGTGTTTGAATTTGAAAACAGAAATAGAAAAAGAAACAGAAAGAAAAAAATGAAAAACAACCAGCCCAGAAACCCTAACCCAACTAAGCAGGCCCAACTAGCCTAGCAGGAGCCCACGTGGGAAACTCCTCTCTCCTGGTTTCTTTTCTCATGCACAAGCCTACCCTCAACCCCGATGACACCGCAGCCCCACGCCAACCTGGCATCTTCTTCCTCACCGCACGACCCGTTCCCCCTCTTCCTCGCTGGCATTTCTGCCCTTAATTCCTCGCGTTCAATTCGACTAAATGCCGCGCTAACTCCGCACTGCGACCACGACTACTTACTCCTCTCTGCTCCCTCTTTCTTTCCCCTCAGACCTCACACCACCGGAGCCACCAGGCTGCTGCAATTGCTGCTCGAAACCTCCACTTCTCCGTCTTGCTTCCCGTTCAATTCCGGCAACGTCGACCCTCCCCACTGCCCCTGATTCCCACGAGAGCACTCCCCATCGCCTCTCGCACCTACCAGCATCATCATCTCGCCCGCGCGTGCCCCACAGCCTCGGAAAAATGACGTCTGAGCGCCACCGCCTCCTGCTCCAACTCCGGTGACACCCCCTGGTAGTTTCTGACCTCCTCCTCCTCTCTCTCTCTCTCTCGATGATACACATGTGTTCACCGACCCCATGCGCATCTAACGCAACCGTTTGTTTGCCTTAGCTTGGACCGTAGCATCGCCTCTGTCAACGACAGTGCGTGCCTGTCGCCAGTAGGAACTCCGACGAGCAACCGCCAGCCACTTCGTGTGCCCCTTCATCGACGATGACCACCTCGAGCATCAGCACGACATGGAGAATCTGGTAATGCTCTCCTCCCTCTCCCTCGCTTCCTGGAATAGCCGGAATGCCTCAACCCGAGCGCCGCCAGTTCTTGGCAGTGTCCTGTGAGCCATCCGATCTAGATCCAAGCGCTACGATAGATTGACTTAACTGAAATAGTATGTTAGATTTGCACCGTACGATCTAATTTAGATCCTACGGCATGTATTATTCAATCCAACCGAAGCGGTACTGACCAATAGGATTAAGACGCGTGCCTTGTCTTTTGTTTTAAAAACAGAAATATTTCTATTAAATGAATGATTTTGCAAAATTCATAACTTTTGATCCACACGTCCAAATTTTGTAAATTTTATATCAATGGATTCAAAAAAATGTGAACTTTGGAACCATGACCTTAGTTTAGTATTTTGATTCTGGAAACTTAGGTGTTTTTGCAGAAACATTTCTAGGCCTATTTTGAGTATAAAAATATTCTAAAAATGATTTTTGGGTAAAATCTTTTGCAAATGATTTGCTTTGAACCTACTGACCAACAACAAAAACTTTTGGGTTTAGAAATATTTTTTTAACATTAGAAAATTATTACTTTGAATAAGGCATTTCTAGTAAACCAAAAATGTTGCTATGATTTAAAAATGATTTTGAGTGAAACCTTTTGCAAATAGATTTGGTTTAAAACACTTTGACCATAAACACTAACATTTGTGTTTAAAAACATATTTGGCTAAGACTAGAAAATATTCTTTAAATAAAATCATTTCTAGCAAAACAAAAGTGATTTAAATGGCCCATTTTCACTAACTTAATTTTAAATGGTTTTACCACTTTGATAAATAACCAATAGGTGTTTTAAAACGTTTGTAGCCTTATTAGAAACCACTTGTACAATAAAACAATATTTTTGCATGCTTGCTTGCATGCATTGTTTTGTTTCCTTTATTTTATGTGGTGAATTGTTTGAATGCTAGTTGAATTTGTGCCTAGCTTGATTGAATTGTAGTGAACTTTGAAGAGTGTGACAATTGCAAGATCAAGGAGTGAACCTATATTATCTACCAAAAATGCAAGTGGTGCTTCATACATTTTGTCCTAATATTTTGACTATGCATTAGTGATATTTTTAGTAGGACTTGCATTGAATTTTTACTAAGTATGCTATGCCATGGGAAATCCTCGTAGATGATGCCTTAGTAGAATTTTCCCTAAGTTAAGATTCCTACTACTATCATACTTAGCTTAGCTAGTAGCAAACAAGGGTGGTTTATATACATGCTATGGAAATTTTGCTGAGTCTTTTGACTTATGTTTTTGCTTAATAAAACTACTAAGTGAATGAATCACCTGGGTGGAATGGTGAGAACGGGATATGTTCAGTGGTTACACAAGTCCAGTAAACTGGGGAAAACTTGTGTATCACAAGTCTAGTAAACTGGGGAATAGTTGTGTATCACACTTGTGGAAAGCCACCTAGGAACAAAGAGATTTGAGATGTCAAATGTTGAGAAGCTTCTAGTGCAACCACATGGTATATGGGCTCTGCCAGGATCATATAGGTTGCAATAACTTAGCCAGATGGATAGAAGGTGGTAGGGGGTGATAGGTTTGGAACGCGTCCATTTGGTCTAAGGGAAGGCTTTTGAAAGATCTTGTCTCGATGCATGTCGAGTCTTGTGGGGAAAGTGCACCACCTCTCTCGAGAGTAAAATCTAAGTACTTAGCCGTGTCCCCAGCAATGGACAATTTGAGCATCAAGACAAGGAAGCTATCAAGGATCTCCTCATCCCAATTTCTAAGTTAAAAGCTTATGGTTGAACAAGGGCTAAAGGATCACCAATTTTATTGGTAGATGCCTTGGGTGATTTGACAAACAAAAACTTAGTGTTTTCAAATGATAAGGAAAATCTATTTTGAGCAAAGCAATCCTAAGCTCCACTTAGCCAAATGCATATAGATGATAGATACCACTATTCCACCATAGTATCACTTGCCAATACAATTCAAATGTATTGACCCTTGTGACTGTAACTTATTATGTTGCAGGTTTGTTTGATGTTAGTGAAGTGTGTTGAATAGGATTACAAGTCTACAACCAACATGATCGCCTCTGGCACTTTGAAGATGAAGGAATCCATGCTATATAGTTATTCTGCTGCATTGTAATGAGTTAGCCAAATGAGCTATGTAAGATGTAATGAATTATTTTATTCCTGGTTATAAATTTGTACTATGACCTTTGTTTCTTGATATTACATCTTAAACTATGGATGCTAGCTATTGATCCAGGGACAAGTATTGTAAACACTGGGATCTCTACCTTATAAAGGTTGGGACCTCTACAGATGGTATCAGAGCACTGTGTTGCCTGTAGGATTGTAACCCTAGGATTGGAACAAATCCCTTAGAAAAATAGGAGTTGTATTTGTTCCAAAAAATTATTTACAAACAATCTTGTAAACTCTTTCCTCAACATTTGGATTTGATTCTACATCTCTTCCTTTTCAACTTGTTGGACAAAAACTTCAACATGAGCAAAGACTTCAACATCCACAATGACTTCAACATCACCAATGACTTCAACTTTAGTTTCATCAAGGACTTCAACTTGGATATCACTAAGGACTACAAGTGAGATAGGAAATATTACTCAAGACTAGGAGACTAAGGAAACACAACTTAGAAGGAATCATCATCACCTTTGAAGTTTGTGACCAAGATGCAAGAATTTTTCCAAGGAAACCATTATCTAATTCATGAAGAAAAAACTAAGAAGAATGGAATGGTCTGAAGTGAACCATATAGTTGGACCACCATACTAGTGTTTAGTTTAGATCATATATTGATCACACCAACTTAGGTGGTGTTGCAAAAATATTTTGTTGCCTAAAAATATGCTTGAATCTTGTTGTTTGAGTGGAGTGTTTGTTGTTATTGCTTGCACATTCCTTTGTGTGAATTGTTGTGTGTGAGTAGAATTCTTCCTCTAGAAATCTTTTGCCTACTCTAATCCCAATCCAACCCAAGCAGATGACTACTCCAAGAGACTCCAACATTAAGGATGGTGACAACAACAACCAAGATATGCACATGAGAGAACAACTACTAGCAACCCAAGCCCAGTTGAATCAAGTGACAACTTAGTTTTTAGCCAACAACAATGAGTTAGACCCAACCATGCAAAAATTCTTGGAAACCCAATCTCAATTGTTGCAAAGGATGACCAATCAAATGATCAACATGAGAGGCAACCTTTACTAAGGAGATTGTGACAACAATGATATCAAGGATGATATTATAGAAGGAACTCAAGCTTGCAATATTTGTGGAAACATAGAACACACTTACAAAGAGCATGTGGACCAATGCCCTATTTGTGAAGAGAAACATCCAACTAAACAATGCCCCACATCTCAAGTTACTTGTTTCCTATGTGAAGGAAATGATCATGTCCCTATCCAATGCCCCATCTATCCTATAGTTCAACAGATAAAACAAGATGGAATGCATCAAATGTTTGGAAACCTCCATGAAGGAACAACTTCTACCAAGAAGGATGATGGCAAAGTCAGAACCGTGCCTCATAAGGCCACACCCAATGTGACCACAAAGTGTTGCTACTCATGTGGGTAAGAAGGTCATATCTCTAGTGACTTCCCCGAGAAGAGAGAAAGATTTCCCACCTTTGAGGTGAGATATGAAGAACATGAACTAGAAGAACTCCTAGCTTTATAGAAACCCAAGAAAAAGAAGAAATTCCCCAACCCCAGCAAGCAAGACATTAGCCAAGTGCAATGTTTCAATTGCAAAGAGATGGGACACTATACCAATGAATGTCCGGAAAAGAAGAAGAGTCAAGGAAATAAACAAGAAATAGTGAGACCAAATAAGAAGAAGGATATTAGCCAAGTAATGTGCCACAAATGCAAAGAGCTAGGCCATTATGCATCACATTGTCCAAAAAAGAAGGAAGACAAGACATGCAAACCTATAAGAGACATCAGCCTTGTCACATGTTTCAAGTGTGAAAATAAAGGACACTATGTAGACATCTGTCCAGAGAAGTTTCATCAAAACCCCAAGCAAGCCAAGATGTAATCTAATTAGAAATATTTTAAGGGTGGTAGTACCCTAGTTTTCTTGAAACCAACTTGTAACCTCTAGCCTTCCCAAATCTCGGGACGAGATTTATTTTAAGGGTGGTAGCCTGTCACATCCCAAAATTTTCCAAATTTTGAAATGAGAAAATAAATAAACAAAAGAAAAAATTGGTGAAATTTAGGGTGAAAAGAAACTTTTTGTTTCAAAATGGAAACATCAAAACCCTTCTTGAACAAAATTTGAATGAAAATGGAATCCAACAAAATTTCAATTAAGTGAAATGCATTCATCAATGAATGTATTTTGAAATTTAAACTTTTGGAAAAATTAAACCAAAACCCCAAAACCCTAATGGAAAGAATCTTGAATTTAAATACTTGGGAAAATAAACCAAAACCCTAAAACCCTAATGGAAGAAAATCATTTCCAAGATCTCTCTAAGACTATGGATTTGATCGATATAAAAATTCAGCAACAAATTTTTTTGAATGATAAAAAATGATAAACAAAACTATTATAAAACCATAGAATTTTTTTTCATTCAATTTGGAGCCATGGATAAAAACTTATGAATTTAATAAGATAAAAGGAATTAATTTCCAAGGCTAATAAAGCTCCTATCTAAAATCCATACAAAATCTTGAGCAAAGTAATCCTAAAAGGATTTAAAAAGAGAAAAAAATATTAAATAAAATCATACAAATTGGAATCACCAATTTTGGACCTATAAATAAAAAGATATGGATTTTATAAGACAAAGAAAGAAATAAATAAGGAATAATTAAAATACAAATTAAATCTTGGCCAAATCTATAAACAAATGAAAGTTATTAGATAATAAAAAGAAATAAAATATTATTTAAATAAAACTATATGGGCTTTGAACCATATTCAATTTTATTTAAATAAAGACAAATTGCCTAAACTAAATAATAAATCACAAGGAAATTATTTAGAAGACAATTTAAAACTTGAATTAAATCCACAAGCAAATGGAATAAAGATAATCCAAATAAAACGAAGGAATAAAGATTATTTGAATAAAAACTTATATGGACTCGAACCATATTTGTTTTGAATAAATGATTAATCAAATGATGAGAAAATAATAAATTGGAATTTACCAAAGTAGATTAAAAGTTATCTAACTAACTTAAAAAGAATAATTAAAAAGAATTATATGGTTTGGGACCATATTCAAATTCATTTAAATAAAGACAAAGGCCTCATTTAATTAAATAATAAATCATAATAAAATATTTGAAATAATTCAAAGTGAATTATTTAAACACACTAATGAATAAATAAAACCTACTGAAAAGGTTTGATGGAAATTTGAAATCAAATGGAGGCTTCAATCAATGGTTTGAATAAAAAAAATGTCTAATTTAAATAAATATTAAACACTAAAAGAATATTGAATATTCTAAAATGGAATTTTAAACACATTATTAAACTACTGAAAAGGTTGGCAACAATTGGAATTCAAATAGAAGTTGAAACATTTGAATAAAATAATATGGATTGGAACCATATTTAAATTCTATTTAAATAAAGACAAATGTCTAATTTAAATAAATAATAAACCATAAAAGAATAAAAGAAATTATTCTAAAATGGACTTTAAAATACATTAATAAACAGTGTAAAACCTACTGAAAAGTATGGAAAAGGTTTGATAAATAAATCTGAATTCAAATGAGTGTTTGAATTTGAAAACAGAAATCAGAAATAGAAAAAGAAATAGAAAGAAAAAAACAAACAACAACCAGCCCAGAAACCCCAGCCCAACTAAGCAGGCCCAACTAGCCTAGCAGGAGCCCATGCGGGAAACCCCTCTCTCCCTGTTTCTTTTCTCACGCACAAGCCTACCCTCAACCCCGCTGACACCCCGGCCCCACGCCAACCTGTCATCTTCTTCCTCACCGCGCGACCCGTTCCCCCTCTTCCTCGCTGGCGTTACTGTCGTTAATTCCTTTCGTTCAATTCGACTAAATGCCGTGCTAACTCCGCCCTGCGACCATGCCTACTTACTCCTCTCTGCTCCCTCTTTCTTTCCCCTCAGACCTCACACCACCGGAGCCACCAGGCTGCTGCAATTGTTGCTCGAAACCTCCACTGCTCCAGCGAGCTTCCCGTCTAATTCCGGCAATGTCGACCCTCCCAACTGCCCCTGATTCCCACGAGAGCACTCCCCATCGCCTCGCGCACCTACCAGCATTATCATCTCGCCCGCGCGTGCCCCACAGCCTCGGCAACAACGACGTCTGAGCGCCACCGCCTCCTTCTCCAACTCTGGCGACACCCCCTGGTAGTTTCTGACCTCTCCTCTCTCTCTCGATGATACGCGTGTGTTCACCGACCCCGTGCGCATCTAACGCAACCGTTTGTTTTCCTTAGCTTGGACCGTAGTGTCGCCTCCTTCAACGACAGTGCGTGCCCGTCACTAGTAGGAACTCCGGCGAGCAATCGCCAGCCACTCCGTGCGCCCCTTCATCGATGACGACCACCTCGATGTAAGATCCCACCCTTATAAAGGTAAGGATCCCTGTGATTGCAATGCTAGTCCCTGGATCAATTGCTAGCATCCACAGTTTAAGATGAAGTACATAGAAACAAAGGTCATTATTACATCGTCATTCTAGAGATAACATAGTCTTTTACAACTCCATGGGCATAGGCATAATACAAGAGTTTAATCATAACAATATAAATAAAGTCTTCATCTTCATGTGCCACAGGCAAGCATGTTGAGTGTAGACTCATAACCCCTAATCATCATTAGAGTAACCTGCAACATCACAAGTTACAGCCACAGTGGGTCAATACATTGGAATAGTATTGGCAAGTGATACCATAGTAGAATATTAGCATCTAGTTACTACATGAATTTGGCTAAGTGTAGCTTAGGCTTGCTTTGCTCAAAATAGGTTTTACCTATTAGTTGAAATCACTAAGTTTTTCTTTGACAAAAACTTTCCCAAGGAACCACCAATAGAAATTGGTGAACCTTCACCCTTGTTTAACCACATGTTTTAACTTAGAAAATTGGGATGAGGAGATTCTTGATAGATTCCATGTCTTGATGCTCAAATTGTCCAATACCAGGGTCATAATCCTACAGGCAACATAGAAATATGTGCATATTGATATGAATTTGAATTTCATGCACAACTTAGCCGATGGGATTTGGTGGAGTTTCCCCTATATATTGGATCAAAGAAAGCAAGCATGCCATGATATAAACCTATAGTAAATATGCATGCATAAAGCTTTCAAGAACCAAAAAGAAGATACAATTTGAACAAAACCACCAAGTAAATCGAGATTGCACACACAAGAGTGTGACACGACAAACGATGTACAAATTATATCAAAGAACCAGTTCAACACATGAAAGATCAGAAATTCAACAAATGAACTAGGCAAAAGCCAAAGAGCAAAAGATATATAAAAACACAAATGCTCAAGGATTTATCTCATTCTAAAATTGGACAAAACATGAAACAAGTAATGAGACAAAACCAACTCCCAAAAACAGCAAGGTTCCAACAAGAAACCAAACTCCCCAAACTTTTCGTGATGGCACAAAATACCAAAACGAAAAGATTGAGCATCCAAGCACTAAAGCTCGATATGGATCAAACAAAGAAGCATAAAAGGATTGTTCGAGATAATATAGGAGAGCTCACCCATAAGTAGTATATTATATAGATTGTTTGCTTTTGAATGCAAAATGCACACAAATGAGATCATCACTACTACCTACATTAACTAAATCACAAGAGGATACCAATAAAAATAAAAGGATCCAAAAGTAGCAAGGAATACATGGGAGCACACAATACATTTACTTGGCCAAAGATAGGATAATATTAAGCAAAGTCCAAAGTGAATATGATCAATAAATTCTACCATAATTTAGTACTCATTGTCCAAGGACATGAAATATTGGGAATAATTTTCCCAAGGTAGCTTGCATGGATATCCAAGATCATAGTCACAACAAGAAGCATATAACAAAATATAAGAATTAAGATTGATGCTTCAAAAAAGATTCTTGATAGCTTCCAAAAGTCACACAATCACTAGTGATTAGAGTAACTTGAAGTAAATGGTTTCCATGAGGATATAGATATCTAAATATGAGGAAACACATACCAAGAAACACTCTCACATGCAAGATCCAAAATATGATAAATAAAGGCATTCAAGCAAATTGAAACTTGTATGAGCAAATGTGTCATGTAGGAGCTAAACAATTATCAATATCAATTCTAAGTGACACAACCTCGAATATTCACATTTTCTAGGATTGTAATATGCACTAATCATATGACTCCCCCATAATGTGATTCTACCATAAAACCAACATGAGGCAAAAGGATACAAATAGAGATAATTAATGGAAATTATAAAACTTAAATTTCTCATGAGAATTATACAACAAAGAGACTAGACAAAAATCCAATATAAATACTAGGTGGTATTCCTCATGTACACACAATTTTAGGATTGTGGAATGCCCAATCATAACACTCCCCAAAAATGGGTTAATCCATTAATTTCTCACAAGAGTCAAATAAGATATCAAATATAATCAAGAAAGGCTCAAACACAAGAAACACACATACATGGTGTGCCACCTAATCATACACAAATATGATTGATACCTCAAGATAATTAAGTGGAAAGCACAACATGTACAAAAGCATGGAAGATACAAAACCAACACATGCACAAGGGGGCGAGTAACTTTCAATGTAAAGAGTTTAGCATATGTTACCGCAAGGAGGAACATTGGGAATATAATATAATCATGATAATCCAAATGGCTTGGCTTGACAATAATAATTGATGAAGATCCCTCAATTCTTCATAATGTAGCCAAGACTCCAATGCCCTCCAATACACACCTATGGATCAAGTTTTGGCTTGTTGGTCCCCAACCAAGTTGGGTCCTAAGAAGTTAGTCACAATAGGCTTGGCAACCCAGATGGTTCTTTTCTTGACACAACATTGGGCACCAACAAACATCGCAAACATATTGCCAACCTCATCCTTATAAAGTGAATAAGCATCATCAATCAAGATAGGATTGGATGAGGAGATACCAATAGTGCATGCAGAAGAAATGTGCCCCTTCTCACGGCATATGTAGCAAGTTCTACTCTTGCCATCTTTCTTCTTAGGTGAAGCCACAACTCGAGGAAGAGCTCGAGTAGTCCTCTTAGGAATAGGCCCATTAATGACTTGAGGTGGAGCTTGAGGCCTCTTCCCTTGTTGCTTCACACTAGGAGAATTCTTCTTCAATGGGAAATATCTAACATGATGCCCTTCTTCCTTGCACTTGAAGCAAATAATGTTGGCCGGATTCTTGACTTGATCTTGGCCATTCTTCTTGTTGTCCTTGTGCTTCAACTTGATAGTGGACTTGTTCTTGACATTAGAGTTGAATCCAAGCCCACTCTTGTCATTGGGGGATTTTTGCACACTAAAGATTTTGTTGAGTGCGGTCTTCCCTTGATGGCCCTTTTTCAAGTCATTCTTCAAAGAAGTGACTTGAGCCTTGAGATCTTTGATTTCCTTTACATGGTTAGTTTCAACAAAAGTACTAGAGGAAGTAGATGCTACATTGTTAGAGAAACAAGGCACGCACTACTAGGAAAATGGCTATAGGTAATCAGCACGTCCGTGGCTCACATTGTCGAAGTGCCCCACAGCTAAAATAGGTGTGGCTCACCTATGGGCAGTGCACTACTAGTAACTAGAACAACCGTGGCGCACATAGTCATAGTGCGCCACAGATATGTGTGGGCCAGGGCCCTGCTTGCCGCAGGCCAGATACCCATAGCGCACATAGGTAGTGCGCTGCGGTTGTTAGTGTCAACCGTGGCACACATGGAGGGGGTGCGCTACGCCTAAGCGCATGCCCCTCTGCTCTATAAAACGGGGAGACACATCCGTGGCGCACTATGGCATGTGAGCCACAGATGTTATTACTCCTGTGGCGCACTGGAGCCATGTGCGCCACGGATGTGGCGACCCTTTTTTTTGGCAGCTCCACTTTGTGCACATGTGTGATCATCCACCACCCCACACTTCACTTTCCCCTTCTTCTTCCTCCTTAGATCTAGTCGGGATCCTTCTCCTTCCCACCTCAATTTCTCCACTCATTCACCATTTTTAGCATGTAGAACTTGCCTTGGATGTTACATACGTAATAGAGGAAGCTCTTCGGTCTCTCATCTCCTTCTCCGGTCTCGCGCGCGCACCTCTCCTTTCCATCTTCTCACGATCGGTCTCTCATCTTGATAAGTTGTCCATGTAAGGATGTGTTCATGTGTATATGGATGATATGCTCATACGTATGTAGACACTACTAGGAAAAGGCCCATCACTGGCGCACCATTTTGGGACTTCTGTGGCGCATATGAGATACGCCACTATTATCTCGCCACTAAAGTTCAGTTCTGTGGCGCATATTGATATGCGCCACAGAAGTTTTTTCCAAATTTCAAAAAAAAACGCCGGCCAGATCTGGCCGGAGGTGGTGCTCGCCGGAGGTGGGGGTCGCTGATGGAGGAGAGAAGGAGGTCACTGGTGGATGAGGTGGAGATCGCCGGTGGAGGAGAGGAGGAGGCCACCGGAGGAGGAGGAGGCTGCCGGAGGAGGAGGAGAAGGTCGCCGGAGGAGGAGCTCACCGGGGTGGAGGAGGGAGGTGGGAGGAGGAGGAGCTCGCCGGGGTGGAGGAGGGAGGTGGGAGGAGGAGGAGGAGGAGGAGGAGGAGGGAGGAGCTTACCGGGGTGGTGGTGGAGGAGGAGGAAGAGGAGGAGGAGAAGCTCACCGGGGTGGAGGAGAAGGAGGAGGAGGAGGAGGAGGAGAAGGTGAGGAGAATGAGAGAAGAAGTGGAGGAGAAGAAGGATGGAGGAGTGGAAGAGTATAAGAGAGGGAGAAGGGAGGAGGGATTCAAAATTCAAATCCCTCCCAAAACTTCTGTGGCGCATATGGAAGAAATGCGCCACAGAAGTTTGTCCTCCTTTTGTATTTTTTTTGCAGGAAAAGCGATCTTTTGGCCATAACTTTTTACGCTTTTCGAATTTTGAAAATCTAAATAATCGCTAAACGACCGTAGAATCTGTTTTGGGCGATCCACGAGGGGGGGGGGGTAGAATCTGTTTTTCCTACAGAAACTTCTGTGGAGCATGCCTCTATATGCGCCACAGAAGATAAACTTCTGTGGCGCATATGGTCATATGCGCCACAGGTTGGTCAGAGTACAGTCAATGAATTCTGTGGTAGGGTCCACCCGAGCTTTCTGTGGTGCATATGTCCATATGCACCACAGAAGTTTAAACTTCTGTGGCGCATGTGGACATATGCGCCACAGAAGTTCCAACTTTTGTGGCGCATTTTTCCTATATGTGCCACAGAAGTTGGAAGACTTCTGTCACGCATTTGATGAAATGCGCCACTGGACAACTTTTGTGGCGCATGGTCAGAACCATGCGCCACAGAAGGTCTGTCTATCTATAGCTAGTTTCCTATGAAGGGAATATGCCCGAGAGGCAATAATAAAGTGGTTATTATCGTATTCCTTATTTATGATAAATGTTTATTTTACATGCTATAATTGTATTAATACGGAAACGTTAATACATGTGTGTTTAATAAACAAAAAGGAAGTTCCTAGTTATGCCTCTCTTATAAACTAGCTCGTTGATTAACATGATGATCAAAGTTTCCTGATCATGGACATTGGATGTTGTTAATAACGAGGTCACAACATTAGTGTAATGATGTGATGAACATTCATCCGAAGTATAGCATTACGATCAAAGTCATTGAGTTTATGTTGCTATAACAACTTACGAAGTGATCCTAATCCTTAGACCATGAGATCATGTCAATCACTAAGACCGGAAGAGTTTCTTGATAACATCAAACGTCACACCGTAACAGGGTGATTATAAAGATGGATTCATAACTACTAAAGTGTTATGTTGAGGCCCATGGATCGAGAGTGGAATTTGTTCATCCCGATGACGGATAGATATACTCTGGGCCCTCTCGGTGATATCACATTGATTAGCTTGCAAGCAAGTGATTTGATCACTAGAATGTTATATCACGGGAACGAGAAAAGAGTGCATGTCGGTAACGAGATCAAACTAGGTATGGAGATACCGATGATCGAATCTCGGACATGTAATATATCGTGAAACAAAGGGATTAAGATACTAGCGTAAAAGGTTCCGACGATCACAAGAAAGTCATCGTTGAATGTGTGGGAGTCAGTATGGGTCTCCAGATCCCGCTTCTGATTATTGATATGAGAGGAGTCTCGATCATGTCCGCATTATTCTCGAACCGTAGGGTGACACACTTAAGAGACACCGACATCCATTTGGAGCAAAAGTTTCATGCCGAAAAGAATAACAAGCGCAGGAATTTATTTCACTAGATACCGAAACGGGTTTTCGGGTGAAATTGTAGAAAGTGTTTCTGCATGTGAAATGAAATACTAGCAAGGGGTTTTATGTCAATGTTTGTCATTAAAGTAATTGACAAAATTCTGAATAAATAAAAGGAGTTTTATTTAATGAGAGTTTGCATTAAATTTGGTGGAAATTTAATGGGAATTTGAGTGGGTTTTTGAGTGGAGGGAATTGAAAGGCATTTGAGTGAGTGGAGTGTCCACCCACATGAATGTGGAAGAGGTGGGGGCAGCCCCATGGCTGGGCGCATGGCCCCTTGGGTGCCCCCCCTCTCCCTATAAAAGGAGCCCCCCTCCCTCTCTCTCACACACACCTCCTCGTGAAGGATCTCTCTCCCCCTCTAGAATTTATCCCCCATGGTCTCGGACTAGCGAGATACATGTTCCCGGTGGATTTTCGGCAAGAAAGAGTTGTGCTTCCGCTGCATCGCTGGAGCGAGGAGGCGGAGGTTGCTCGGTGCCTCGAACGTGTGTGCGAGCACGGATGCGCTGCTGTTTTGCGGCGCTAGGACTTCCTCTCGATCTTGAGATCGGCAAGAGATCGTCTACATCAACCACGAGTTTGGACTCGTTAAGCTTTGTCGGTCTTCAAGGGTATGTTCTCTACGGATATACATCCGCCCGTTGTTTGTATCTAGTAGATAGATCTTGGTACATAGTTCCCATCGTAGGAATTTTTTTGTTTTCTATGCTGCGAACCCTACATCCTAGTAGTGAGATGATCGATGCTCATGATGTGTGTATGGAGAGGATCTCGATGGTCATGTGTGTGTGTATATGGAGAGTATCGATGATGCTCATGCATGTGTGTATGGATAGGATAATGATATGTTCATGTGTGTATGGATCGGTCTCTCTCTCTCTTGTGTTTGTGTGTGAACAAGTTGCCATTTGTTTTGCCAAAATGTTGATTCATTTCCATTTTGGCAAGACTTTGGCATTTCGCAAAGGTCCTAATTTTAGGATAGGTCATGCCGAAATTTTCTATCGACCATTGCATGCATGCATTCATTATGTGGTTCTAATAGACTTCTAATTGTACCATGTACACCGTGCAGGCAAAAATGGTCCGCATAATGAGAGAAGGCATTGTGGCTAGATTTTTGAAATGTGCGACGACCGCCATGATACGAAATAACAAGACGGATATAAGATCTCCATGCAGAAGATGCAAACTCAACTGGGTGATCGACCTAGATTCCGGAAATCTGCAGGCGCACCTGCTCCGCCATGGTTTCATGGATGGATACACTCGTTGGATAAGCGATGACGAAGACAATGGAGATGGTGAAGGTGGGCAACATGACGATGATCATCATCACGGCGAGAACGGGCGAGATGATGAAGAGTCTGCTGGAGATGGTGAAGGTGCGGAAGCAGACCGGGATGATGATGATCTAGATGCCGGAGGAGCAGACGACGATGGAACAACGTCAGGTTGGGTGCGGGACCCTTATGTGCAAGAGCTGCTTCTCAAGCAGACAAGTAACGCCAGGGCTGCCGCTAGAGAGAAAGCCAAGCTTGCGCAACTTGAGAAAGACGCGGTTACTCCATTGTATGAAGGATGTAGGACCGATGATACCCGGTTGAATGTAACGCTCAAGGCTATGGAGATGAAGGAAAAACACAAATTGAGCGACGCAAGCTTCGACGATATGTTGGCATTCTGGCACGATCGTCTCCCGGAGGGGAACACGTGTCCAACTAGTATCGAGGACGCCAAGAAAATCGTCTGTCCTCTCGATCTACCGCACGTTATATATCACGTATGCATCAACGATTGCATCATTTATCGGGGCGAGGACGCGGAGAAAACCATATGTCCGATGTGCGGCGTGAGTCGATACAAGAAAGGGAAGAAAGCACCTCGAAAATTGGTATGGTACTTTCCTATCACTCCTCGTCTGCAGCGCTATTTCACGGACCCTAAGGAAGCTAAGCTCATGCGATGGCATGCGGAAAGGAAGAAGCCAGGAGATGACGATGATGACCCCGAAAAGGATGAGCTGCTGATGCACCCTTCAGATGCTAGCCAATGGAAAGCATTGGACCTCGAATTCCCAGAACTCGGTGGAGATTCGAGGAACATCAGGCTTGGTGCGAGCACCGATGGACTCAATCCGTTCGGTAGCCAGAGCAGCACGCACAACACTTGGCATGTGTTGGTATGGATGTACAACCTACCTCCATGGTTGTGCATGAAGAAGAAGTACATACAAATGAGTATGCTAATTCAAGGGCCGAAACAACCTGGTACCGACATCAATCTGTATCTCGGGCTGTTGAAAGAGGAGCTAGCCATGTTATGGGAATCTGGAGCCAATACTTACGACGCCGTCACACAAGATTATTTCACTATGAGAGCCGCGTTGGTCACTACGGTGCAAGACTATCCAGGTTGCGGGTATATCTCGGGGCAGGTTATCCAAGGATTCTACGCATGCGTTAGGTGCATGGATAACACAAGCTATCTCCAACTAGAGAAAGATCCAGGGTCTTCGAAAACCGTGTTCATGGCGCACCGGAGGTGGCTCGGCAAGAATGATCCATGGAGAAAACGTGGATACCTGTTCGATGGCAAATCCGAGACCCGAGGAATACCAGAGCGTAGGAGCAGCGAAGAAGTGGAAGAGTTGCTCAAAAACTGGAAAGATTGTCCTAAGCCTGGAAAGAAGCGAAAGAGGCAGCAAGACAAGCCGCTGATGAAGGTATGGAAAACAAGGTTTGTTTTCTGGGAGTTGCCGTACTGGAAGTTTCTCCGCACGCCTCATAGCCTCGACATCATGCATATGACGAAAAACGTGTGCGAGAGTTTGGTCGCCACCATAATCAACATGCCAGATAGGACAAAAGATGGTCCAAAAGCAAGGCACGACCTGATATTCATGGGTATCTGGAAGGAGCTTCACGGAGGACGCACTACTCCTGATGATCAGGAATATGCCGATGATCATGAGTTAGAGACGACACAAGGTCGTCGAAAGGGTAAAAAGTTCAAGAAGAACGAATATTACTGCCCTCCTTCTTGCTTCACTCTAAGCCAGGATGAGATCAAACAGTTTTTCAAGTGCCTTCTAGGAGTCAAATTTCCTTACGGATACGCGGGCAAGATAAGCAGATACCTAGACGAGGCGAAGCAGAGGTTCAGTGGCATGAAGTCTCACTACTGTGTCGTGCTAATGACGCAGGTACTTCCGGTTGCACTAAGAGGGATAATGGACGAGCACGTCCGTGAAACGTTATTTGGCCTCTGCAAGTTTTTCGACATCATCTCTAGGAAGTCGATTGGCGTGAATCAGCTCGGGAGACCACTTTTATGACATATATTATCACTTTTGGGCATTTTTGGAATATTTAAAAGTATTTTTAAAAATAAAAAAACTTGTATGGCATATATCACCACTTTTGGGCATTTTTTTGGAACATTTAAAAGTATTTTTAAAATAAAAATGAAAAAAGGGGGCACCAAGATTCGAACCTGGGTGCTCACAAGTTTAGAATAAAGCAGTGGGCAGAACCAGTGGGATAGGCAAGTGTAGTTGCTAGAAGGAGTGCTGCAGCATTGTTATAGAGTGGTTACAACCCAGATAGGTGTAGCGCACTAGCCCGAGTGCGCTACAGATATCCGTAGCGCACTCTGGCATAGTGCGCTACGCCTATCTGGGTTGTATCCACGTCATCATTCCCAACTCTCCCCCATCTCACACACTCATCGATCCCCATCTTTCCCAGCGCGCTCGATCCCCGCCGCCGCCGCTATCCTCGATCCTCCAGCCGCCTCCGCCGCACTCGATCCCCCCAGCAGACACCGCTCGAGGAGGAGGCCGTGGAGGAGGATCCCCGCCAGCGTCCGAGGAGGAGGCCCACACGCGTGTCCGAGGAGGAGGAGGCCGCCCGTGTCCGAGAGGAGGAGAAGGCCGTCGTTCGCTCGTCGTTGTTCGCCCGCCAACGTCATCCTCGTCTTAGAGGTTAGCCCCTCCCTTCTCTCCCTCTCTCCACGGGTTAGCTAGGGTTTGAGGATCTCGGAGATCATCTTGAAGTTGTCGATGTAGATGAACCTGGCTTGTGGGAGGTTGACGTTCAGCGTGTTCACCATGCCCTTCACCTTGCTGTTGAAGGGGGCGATGAGCTTGTCCACGTTCCGGGTGTTGTAGTTGGGCATCAGGTGCCTTCCTTGCTCATTTAAAATTGTTTCTGTTGCCCATATTCTAAATTTAATAAATTATATGAATTGCCAAACAGTAATGTCATCAGCAAACATTAGATTATCTGATAAGACTATCTGTTTACTTATAGTAATCTTAGATGGAAATCGAATTATATCCTTTCTGCCAAAAAATAAGTGGTACTTTTGTTTAGGTGCAATGTTAGTGGATTATATTTATTTCCAAGAGCCTTACTCGTCAAGGAAAAACGCAGGATCAGCAAGGCATTTAACTGAAACCTCCCGAGGAAATCTTGCACTAAAATCATCACAATGCAGCGGGGTGGCTAGACCACCAGCAGAACAACCTGTAAGGAGCGCCTGGAATGTGTAGAAAAGTGAGCTTGTTTCATTTTCCCATGGCCTTGTTCTCAATTAAATAACTAATGATTGTTACTGGAATGATGATATGTATGCATGTATCCCATGCCACAAGGCATTGAGCCCCAGAGCATGTCTCTTCATGTGTACAAAAGAAAAACTGATTATGTTGTTGTCACATGATTTAGAATCTGTTAATTTTTTTCTGAAATTTTAGAATCTGCTGAATTTTCTAGAAGCTTTGTCCATTTAGCGCTCTGAATCTGCTGAACTTTTGGTAATCTCTTCATTCATTTAGGACTCATAATCTTCCCATATCTTCACTGTGTAATCTATCACAATTATTTTGTATTCCTTTACAAGAATATATCTGTTCTTACATAAGAATTGTCAGGAATGCGACATTGTATTTGTTTCTCAACGTTTGTGCCATTAAATTTATTCATATTTGCATTAGTGTAATAATTCTTCTAGTGCCAACATTGTTCCATATTTGCATTAGCGTTTCGATCTTTTTAAATTGACTAGCTAGGTTCAGATTAGGGCTGGTGTTGTGTAGAACAAGTTGCTATTGTGGTTCATGTCTTGCTTAAGGAAAGAAACAGAACAAGTTGTCAAACTGTAGGCAAAAGTGTTGTGTAAAACAAGTTGCTATTTTTTTTGGCTAGCCAAACTATAGGCAAAAGTTGGCAGGACAAGTTGGCAGGAAAAGTGTATGCAGAAAAGTGTTCAGTATGCATATGTTGGCTTGTCTGAATTTTACATGCAGCAAATGACAGCAAGCATTAAAGTGCACCTGGTTATGATCATAAGCACTTGGTTATGGTGTATGATATGTATGATTGGGAGCACTTGGTTATGATCAGAAGCACTTGGTTATGGTGTATTCTCATTTTTGTTATTGTTGTAGCACTTCAAATTGTTCTTGTGCTTGTACGAAGCACTTTATTATGTCGTGTATGCAGGTTCTTGTATGAAATGAGTCCTGATTTTTGCCGGAATGTTGATTAACTTCCGTTTCAGCAGAAATCGGGCACTCCTAGTTTAAGAAAATTAGCAAAGGTCATGCCGGATTTTTCCGTGCATTTAACCAATTATTTGTTTTTTATTAGTGCAAAGATGTGTTACAACGACGAGGCTGGATGTTCTAAGCGCATCAGGCTAAAGTAGAACTCAGACCTCCGAATAAACAATTGACATTCTGGGAGGCGGCCCAACGGCTAGAAGACGATGAAGAATACCATCCTTCGGAGAGCGAGGATGATGAGATGGAAGACGCGGAGGAAGAAGCCGAAGGAACGGCGGGTGATGAAACCACTGATGGAGGCGAGGGCACAGGGAGTGGTAGCAATCCTCCTAAGAAGAAGAAGAATCCGATGGAACGGCGCCCGAACACGGTCGGCACCGTCAGGGAGGAAATTACCGAAGTGAGCCCATCAGGGGTTCCTTTGGAGCCCGCCCTTGTCGTCAAAGGGTACGGTGGGCAAGTGGCGGCGATCACCCGGACAACCATCTCGATCAACACCGAGAATCTCCAGCATAAAGATAATGGGCACTTGCGCACACTCCTCTTCGAGAAGCTGCACGCAAGATACAAGTTCCCCGCTAAGTATCAGAACACAAATTATCATGGGAACGAAGTAAACAAATCTGCCCTCACAAAGATGAGCACTGCCCTGGCCAGCTGGAGAACCCGGATAAAGAAGAAGATCTATAAAGAAGGCAAAAGTCTCGAGGAGATCCAGAAGATTGACCCGCAGATCACCGAAGATCAGTTCCGGGAGTTCAAGGAGAGGTGTGAATCTGAAAGAGCCCTGGCCAATAGTAATCGGGGAAAGGTGCTGCAGGCGATGAATATAGGTCATCACCATCTCGGATCTGGTGGATACAGAACCGCGGAGGCCAAATGGAATAAGGAGGACGAAGAGTATAGATCCAAGGGGATAGAAAAACCTTTGCGAAATTTGAACCCGGGCAGGTTCGAAACTTCATCAGGGCCCGTTACCATGTGGACCCAAAAACCAAACAACTCACCGCGGATCCTGCGGTGAAGGAATTCGAGGAAATTATGGTAAGTAATCTAATTACCACGGATCAACTCGATTGCATTCTAATCGATGATCTAAACGATTCACTATTACTTCTTCTGCAGGAGGAGGAAATTGTTGCTAGTCATGGATCCCAGGGTTCCTCATCCCAGGGGTCGACGACGGCCACCCGGTGGGATAACCCTTTTAACAGGGCGATGAACCGGGCCAAGAAAATAGAGCCGGTTACGAAGAAGATGTCGTCGGCTGGCCTTCTGGCCGGCCTCGGGGGTAAGAATTGGGTGGATCATTTTGGTCCACCACCGAGGACGCATGTGGCGCCGTCGGGAAGGAGCGAGGAGGAAAACCGCGAGGTTCAAGAACTTAAGGAACAAGTGGCATGGATCCCGCAGATCGTCCAAGACAACCTGGCAATCACCCTCACGTCCTTCCTGCCTACCTTGGTGGAGTCAATAGCGAACTGGAGTGCGGGTGGTCGAGTAGGGTCGTGCCCGATTCCAAGCATGGTCAGCAGCCACTCGAACAACATGGCGCCGATGAATCAGGTGAACTACGTGTTCGTGACTCCGCCCGCTAGCACCATGGCGCCGCAAGTGTCGGTGACTCCCCATGCCATCACCGCGGCGCCGGAGCACATGTTGGTGGCTCCCTGCCATCGTCGCGGTGGAACCAGAGCTCCAAGCACCCGGCGGTAGGGAGAATATACCGGCAGCCAGCACCGCGCCATCAAGCAGCCCTTCTGTCTCTTGCACGCCCGTCGCCGTATGCGGTGCCTCGACATTAGCCGATCTCGACGCCATCACGATAAACAAATTGCTTTACCGCCTTTCATGCCATCTATTAATCTTATGGCATCTCTGACGATGCCGTACATGTTTTCCGCAGATAGATGTTCCTTGCACTCTCTTATGCTACATGAACAACGAGCTGAGGGATGTTGCCAAGGGTACCATCGTTCAACCCTTGCAGCGCACATTCCACTCAAGGCCGATGCCAGATAGCGTGCACAGGGTTAAAATTAGTCGGGTGCTAAGGGGCTGCGACGACCTGGAACCTCCCATTCAACCCCCAGGAGCGGATGAAGAAGAGTCGTCTGTCCTCAGAAGTTGCTTCGGCTTATTCTTGCAATGGACAAAGAGCATAATCCGTTTGGGGACGGCGGGGGCCATCACGCCACAGACAATAGCACTGCATGTCGTTCTAGTGACAAGCGGTGGCAAGGCCCCCTTACCGCTCTCACCGTCACCTCCACGCACATGGCGCAGGATCTGGCCGAGGACGATGAAGACTGGAATGATCACTTCTTCAACACTCAGTTTAGCAACGAAGACCTAGCTGGTGGCCCCACAGAGAAAGCCAATATCACCAAGCGTTTGTTTGGTTCTCAGGAGACGCCTCCAGCTTGCGCCTTTACAGAGCCAGCTGATACAACCAACTGGCCCTTTATTCTAAGCCCTGATACACTACATAGGGAGGCCGGTGCTCAGATTGTGGTGCGTGTTCGCTCTCCAAAAGGAAAAAAGGGCAGGAAAAGAAAATCTAGCAGCTCGAGCCAGCCGGTGGCATCAACTGCGAATCCAATCAGGTTTCAGGACGGGCCACCAAGACCCGAGGGTATTATGTGGAGGATTCATGTGGCGGGTGAGCCCATGCTACCTAAGAATTTGCGGAGGCTCGCCAGTTCGGAACTGCAGAGTATGCATGATGGCGTGCTGACGATACAGAGACGCCTTCTATCGGAGAAAGATCCCTCGCACCCGGTATTCATGGTTAAGGTGCCACCAGGCTTGGGCTTCGTCGACAATGCCCCTGCGGATCTGTTTTTCCTGCGGTTCGACGACATCTTCAATATGTTCCACCTATACCCGCTGCACTATACCATGGTCCGCCTGTTTTCTCTCAGCCTGGCCATGCAGATCATTAGAGATAACACACCGGGCATCACTATAGTGGACCCCTACTACATGCGTGATGACTGCTTGGGTTCCCCCGCTGAACGACGTATCGTGGCCTCGTACCTAAAAATAATCCTCGTGGCGAACAAGACAAAGGAATACATTCTCGTGCCTTACTTTCTCGAGTAAGTCGTTATTCACTCGCCACCGTCGATTGGCTTTATTAGATTATCATCATTCTTTTTCCAACACATTCCATTTGAATTTTTTGCGCAGACATGAACACTGCACGCTCATCTCCTTATCGCTGAAGCATTCCCACGCCATGTATTTTGACTCGGGGAGTCTAGAAAAGAAGAAAAACTACGACAAGATCAAGGAAGTTCTGGATGATGCCTCGACGGAAGGCACAACCTTCGTGCGTACGAAGGTCAATTTCGGCAGGCACGTCTTCAACCACGTAACGGATTTCCCCTGCGTGAAGCAGCCGGAAAACAGTAAGAAGGAAGCCTACTACGCACTCCATCACATGAGGGCGTTCCTACTTGACCAGCAGAATTCTACGCTGCCAGATCATCTCAAACAGTGGGCCGAAGCAAAGGCCAAGATCACTGATTTAGATATTAGACAAGAGATGTATCGCATCCAGCAGCAGTTTGGGGAAATCATCTTTCGTGATGTCATGACTTCGGGGGGGATCTTCTACGGAGGAAATATCACGAATAACCGTGACATAGAAGATCGCCTAGAGATGCAGGGTGACTATAGGAAGTTCATGACGAGACAAGGCGTCCTCCCGTTCCCTAAGCCGAGCCAGAAAGCTTGATGTTGGCCTAGTTGTAGTTACAAACTATAGATGACCTTTGTGTGTATGTGGACAAGTGTACATGCTACTATACTTATCTTATTAGGTTTATGAATCATCGCTTCCTTCTTTTGCTTATTATTATTATTACATATCAATCAATGCTTGGTTTTTTTTGCTTACTCTTTGGTCCTTTGCTCATTTTGGTCCTTCTTTTTTTTCCTTACTTTATTAGTCTTTTTTCGAGAATAATGCCGATGATTGAAATGTCGTGGCACAATATATATGTGAATGTGCTACGACGGGATTGTGAGCCTTGTGATATGCACAAGTCCAGGTGTTGTGCATCCTACTTGGATCACAGTTCCATCATAGCATATTCCTGTGTCCAACGACCTATGTATATATATATGAGGCATTCTTTTTGATTTACTTTGGTCTTTTTCGAGAATAATGCCGATGATTGAAATGTCGTGGAACACTATATATGTGAATGTGCTGTGATGGGATTGTAAGCCTTGTGTTATGCACAAGTCCAGATGTTGGGCATCCTACTTGGCATACGGTTCCATCATAGCATATTCTTGTGTCCAACAACCTAAATAGTTATATATGAGGCATTCTTTTTGAGTTACTTTGGTCTTTTTCGAGAATAATCCCGATGATTGAAATGCCGTGGCACACTATATGCGAATGTGCTACGATGGGATTGTCCGCCTTGTGCTATGCACAGGTCCAGGTGTTGTGCATCCTACTTGGCGGACAGTTCCATCGTAGCATATTCATGTGTCGAACAACCTAGTTATATATGAGGCATGCTTTTTGAGTTTGGTCTTTTTGATTTACGAGTACTTTCTATAAGTGTATCTTCATATGCGACTTTAATTATATATGTTTTTTTAATCATCGATTAATTATTATTGTCAACTTGTAGATGACGTGGTACGTCATGTACAAGGGACGGGTTCCCAGAGTCTACGATGATTGGGAAGACTGCCGGAGACAGGTGCACCGTTTCAGCGACAATAGCTACAAAGGGTACAACACTATGGCGGAGGCGGAAGCTAGATACACGCGCTATCTAGCGGGAGTTAGGACGAGGAACCGGATGAAGACCTACACCTTCGTCGCGGTGATCATGCTTATCTTCTTTGGTTGTTTATCCCGCGTTTGTGTCTAGCTAGTTTAGATGTCTAGGCGAGCTTCCGGGCTCTAACTTGTTCGATCGATACATGTATTCGCATGTCACCAACTACTTTGTAACTTGATCGAAACAATGTATAACTTATGTATTCATGTATGAGACTTATCTATATGTATTTGTTTCAATCTTGTTTTGCGAATTGTGTATTTATATATATAACTGTATATCTTATATCTATGTGTATATCTGCCTATATAATCTGTATTGTATATCATCTGGCCCTGAAATTTTAAAAAAAGACACCCGTGGAGCACATGGCACAACTTCTGTGGCGCACTACAACTAAAGCGCACCTACGCAGCTTAGTGGCGCACTGCAACATGCGCCACAGAAGATCCAAGGCGTAGCGCACCTGCCAACATATCCGAGGCGCACTAACAGGTGCGCTACGCCTATCTCAACATAAGCCGTGGCACACCAGGCAGTGCGCCACGGCTAGGAGATAGCCGTAGCGCAAGGCCCGTGGCGCACCACTAGTGCGCCACGGATGGGCCTTTTAGGTGCGCCACAGACGACCGTTTTCCTAGTAGTGACAGAATGTAATTCATCACGAGATATAGCATGGTTGTGAGAGGATGAGTTACAAGGACTAGCGCATGGCAATATAACATTTGGAGTAGATATAGTGCTAATGTCCACATGAGGCCCACTAGATGTTACCTTTGACATGATGGCCTCATGAGCCAACTTTAGCCTACCATGGGAGGCTAGGAGATCCTCATGCGATCTTGAGAGCTTAACATGGCTTTCTTCTAATTTCCCATAGTTGCTAGTTATCAAAGCAAGTTGAGCCTTTAGCTCAACATTCTCCTTTAAAAAAGATGCTTCACAAGAAATAGAGTTAGTAGCACAAGCATCATCATTATTAGCAAGAGGTGAGGGCAACTTGGCAAGCTCTTTTGAATATGAAGCTTTAAGTTGCTAATGTGACTCGATGAGTTTGATGAGCTCACCCTTTATGACCCTAGAGCCATTTTTGAGGTGCTCAAAATCCTCAAGGAGTTTAGCATAAGCAACTTGAGTCTCATCATTTTTACTTTTGAGATCACTTGCCACCTCAAGATCTCTATCATGATATTCCTTTACTCTAGATAGCTCTAAAGCAAAGGTCTCCTCAAGAGAATCCTTAGTGGTTTGTTCCTCTTCAAGAGCTTTATTTAGGTTTGTAATTATATTAGCATACTCACGCTCAAGACTACACATTTTATCAACATTGTTATCATGCACCTCAATTTGTGTTTCTAACTTATCAATATGTTCTTTGCTCTTAATAAAGAAGTCCAAGAATTCAACAAAGTTAGAGCAAGCAATATCCTTTTTAACAAGGGCACGATAAACAATCTCACCCTTTTCATATAAATCATCAGTATCAAGCTCTTCTTCCACATTATCCACATCCTCCTCATCACAAGAGGTAATGGGTTCCAAAGTAGGAGTTACCTTAGAATCCCTAGCCATAAGGCATAGGTGGGTACCGGAAGAAGGTGAAGATGAGAATGCATTTGTGGCTTCATTCAAAACCATGTCTTGGCCCATAGAATCTTCGGTTTCCTCTACATTGTTAGCAACACAAGCACTAGAGGAAATGGAAGCATTTTTATCATGGCAACAAGACAACACAAGCATATCATCATGAGATTTATTCGAGTCATTTATACATGATATGCAAGGACTATTAACACAAGCATGTAAGAAGTTTGTAGTGCTAGAAGTGTTAAAGTCCAAAGATAGATCATTGCAACTAGATAGATATGAGGGATTATAAATAGTAAGCACACTATCCAAATTGCAATTTGTATCACCACTCACCATATCATTACCTTGTGAAAAGTCACATGTTGGTGAGGTGGTAGAGGATGAGAACTCATCTCGAACGGAAGTGGAAGCAACACAATCATCCTCAATAATGTTGGACACAGCATATTTATCTTGAAGTTTTGTCCATAACTCATGAGCGCTCCAAAAAGGAATGATTGAGGAGGTAACTACATAGCTCAAAGCATTAACAAGCATATTAGAAGATTGAGCATCGAGATATAAGTTTTTCTCATCCTCACAAGATAGATTTTTGAAATCCATAGGAGGAGAAAAACTTATATCTACAATACGCTCCAAATTTGGGTCCATATCCCGAAAATGAATAAGCATACGAGTTTTCCATATATCATAATTTGTGCCATCGAATATGAACATGTCATTGTGCACTAATCCCTTAGCCGACATCTTTACTCTCAAGGCGGTGAAGCCTAAAATGAGAGATCGGGCTCTGATACCAATTGAAAGGATATAGAGGCCGCCTAGAGGGGGGTGAATAGGCGGTTTTAAAAAAACTTTTCTGAGAGTGGCTTGAAAAAGGCGGAATTAAACTAGCGTTTACTTTGTCAAGCACAAAACCTAAAACAACTAGGGTTCACCTATGTGCACCAAAAACTTATGCTAAGCAATACATGCAACAATGTGATAGCAAGATATAGATTACTTCAAGCACGAAGGCTATCACAATGTAAAGTGCATAAGTAAAGAGCTCGGGTATAGAGATAACCGAGGCACGCGGGGACGACGATATTTTAC
The DNA here is from genome assembly GCA_916181665.1 of Avena sativa. Lineage (NCBI taxonomy): Eukaryota > Viridiplantae > Streptophyta > Magnoliopsida > Poales > Poaceae > Avena > Avena sativa. Next base: position 15,522,080 of record OV702279.1, on the reverse strand, counting down.
CGAGTTCCTCCCAACATGGAGTACGTCTCGTTTGGAGAGGGGGTGGTATCAAACCACTAACGCCACAAAAGGCCTCCCTTATTCTCCGGTGAATCTCACCCCAACGGGATCGATCCACACTTCCACTATCGGTGCACTTGTCGATGGCAAACCGGAACCTCTCACAAGGTTGGGGCACTTCTCCACAACTTAATTGGAGGCTCCAAACAAACGCCACCAAGGACACAACCTACAACACCAACAAACCGTCTAGGGTTCCAAGAACCCAAGAGTAAAAAGCTTCTCAACTTTCACTCACCAAATCCTCACCGAGAACTCAAACCAATGCACCAAATGCAATGGCAAGGACACAAGAAGTGCTCAAATCCTTCTCTCCCAAATTCCACCAAAGATACAAAAGCTCATGGGGGAATAAGGGAGGAAGAACAATGGAGGAAATCCACAAAAGACAACAAGATCTAGATCCCAATATGTTCCCATCACTTAGAGGAGAGATTGATTGGTGGGATTGTAGATCTAGATCTCCTCTTTCAAATCCCTCAAGAATATGCAATAATCATAGGAGGAATTGAGAGGAAGCAATCTCAAGAAGGTCAAAAATGGAGGGGAAAACTTGCAAGATTAGTTAAGGAACCATTGGAGAAGAAGGCCTCTTATATAGGTCCCTCCAAAATCCAACCGTTGCTGCCCAAAAACGCGATTCCCGGTACTACCGGACTTTTTCCCGGTACTACCGGACTTTCCCGGCACTACCGGACATTCCCTGGGGTTCCTAGGGCCCAAACGCATTTTTCTCTGTGCTCCTCGGTACCAAAATGCGGTACTACCGGACCCCGGTACTACCGAATCCTGGTCCGGTACTACTGGTCATCACAGAACGAAAACAACCATAACTTTTGCATCCGGACTCCGATTTCGATGATCTTGGGCTCGTTTCGAAGAGGACAACAACCTATACAAGATCATGTAAAGAAACATCATAGTCCATCAAGGGAGGATAGATCCAAATTACGAAAGGTTTAACCTCTCTCAAAAAGACGAACCGATAAAAACTCCAACATCAAAAACGTAATAGAAAATGCATATGAAATCCATTTTCGATGAACTAGAGCTTGCCATGGAGATTAACACAAGCTCTAAATCCTCACATGAGTAAGAACCAAATAATGGAAGGTTTTACCTATCTCTAAAATACAAACCGGTAAAACCCCTAAGATCAAAACCTTGTGCCGCGCTAGGTACTAAAATGCGGTACTACCGCTTTTTGGTACCTAGCCCGGCAGTGGCTTTTGGGAACTTGTCAAAAACCTTATGCCGCGCTAGGTACTAAAATGTGGTACTACCGCTTTTTGGTACCTAGCCCGGCAGTGGCTTTTGGCAACTTGTCAAAAACCTTCTGTCGTGCTAGGTACTAAAATGCGGTACTACCGCATTTTGGTACCTAGGAGGGCAGTGGCATTTGGCGACTTGCCAAAACCTACTGCCGCGCTAGGTACTAAAATGCGGTAATTTTGGTACCTAGGCAAATTCAAACCACTATAACTTTTGATTGATAACTCCGATCGACACGATTCCAATTGCGTTGGAAAGAGGACGACATGAGCTACCCTATAAAAGGTGAAAATATTGGTTATCACCAAGTGAGAATGTATCATGTATAATAATGTGAGATACCTCACTTGGTGAGAAACCGAAAAGCCGCCAAGATCAAAATCGCAACAAGATACAAACGGAAGATCCGATTTTGATGAACAAGAGCTTGTTATGGAGATTACCACAAGCTCTATATCCTCACATGGATAAGACCAAATAACAACCAAATACGATGATGCAAGTATGCAAAGGTTTGAGCTCTCTCCGAACGATGTGATAGAGTTACTCATTCGAGAGCCCCACTTGATAGTACGGTTATCTATCCTAAACCTAGTATTACACTAACAATATGATACCGGCAAAAGGGAAAACCTATCAAGATTATACCTTTGCCTTGAGCATTTCACTTGAGCTTGATGTAGACGATCTTTCCCTACTCAAGATGGAATGCCTTTCTTGATTCCTCATCATCGATCTATGATCACCGAGGATGGAAAGCATCAAACATGAGATCTTCTATAGATGGCGCATTTTGAGCTTGCACAACATATCTTCTCGTTTCATCGACCTTGAAGCCAACACAAGCTCCAAGCGATGCCAATGGACAATTCCTACAAGTATAACTTAATACACACATTAGTCCATAAATATTGTCATTAATTACCAAAACCACACATGGGGGCCCACATGTTCTTTTAATCCCGCTTGTTCGCATCAGCCACAAGGAGGAATTCATGCACGCAGTTAATGAACTCACCAGAGCGTCGGTCATTACTATACATCCATTCCCAGACCATCTGCATTATTATATAAGTATATCAAAAACCAGTACACAACATCTTGAAAAGAGATCAGTGACCAATTTAATACAAGTTAGAATGTGAGCTTCTAGAGCAGTAAATTTGAATTTTGAAAATTTTACATGCACCAATTTTTGAATTGGACAAAACAATTAACATGAAAAATGTGGAGTTTTTAATTATTGATCTAGAAGTGAAAACCTAATTCCATTTTGCGCTCTGAAACTCTAAAATTACACATTTAAATTTTCAGTAACTTTTTGCCTAATCAAAATTTTCCTAAAATTAAAATTCCCTCTACTTCTAGAGCATGAAATCCCTCTCTACTTCTAGAGAATTGACCTAAACTAACAATGAGAGATGAAAGGATGAAGTTGCTAACCTTTTAAAACCTTGGATTTAGGGCTTGCCAAGAAATCTTGGAGAAAAATGGCCATGAACTCAACTTTCTTGGAGGGAAAATGGCCGTGGGCTCAGGCACGGACGAAGCCAAATTATATAGAGAAACCAACAGTCTCAGATGGTATTACGAACCGGGAATAGTGATTTACCTCTAGTCCAGGGCCGCGATACCAACTGGGACTACAGGTTCACGCACGTGGGGCTGGCTGGAACAAGCCCTCTAGTCCCGGGTCGTATCACAAACCGGTACTAGAGGTCCAGAACGACCCATGACTAGAGATTTCCCGGGATCCTAGCCGTTGGAGCTGGTACGAACCGGGACTAGTGCTCACACTAGTCTCGGCCTGTAACCCACCCGAGACTAGAGCTAGAGTCTGCTCCGAACTGAAGCCCTTGTTTCTACTAGTGTCAAGGGTGGACCCCCAAGGGACCAGGGTTCTAGCCATGTGCCTGTGACCAAAGGACCATATATATTTTACGTAAAAAGTTAAAATTTCTAAGATAAATAATGAGCAACACATATAGGTCATTGTCTCCTTCTCGACTTGCTAGATATTGTTTATCTTCTCTTCTTGTTTCCAATGCAACAATATAAAGCACCCACAAATAGCATAACTAAAACTACTTGGGCTTAGTATGCTAAAATATCTAGGTATGCATTAGCCCCAAAAAATATCTGAGCCTAGATTTCGAACTAACTTTACCAAAGACATCTTCTAGAGCTACTGTTACAAAGAGATAAACATGCACTCAGTCTGTCATAACGGGCAAGTGTCAAGAAATTCAGTAGCCAAGTGAGTATCGATGAAGCCACAACATCCATTTCTTCTACTCCTCTCCCACATTTCCTTTTGGCTGGCTGACATTTCCCAACACATACCCATCCATCAATTCCATCCTCAACTAGCAACCTACTCCTGTATCAATTAAGATAATTTCCAACCCAATCCAGCTAAATCTCATTTTGTATGAGCTCAAGCTTGTACTGTACCTCTCTTTTTGGGGCTTGTTTCTTACTTTCCCCACACATATCAGAAAAATGATGCCCCATATTCTATCATTACAACCAGCAGGTTGACTAGCCTGTCGAGCACCTTGCCAGATCCTTCGCCATCTCCTTCGCCATCTCCACTCACAACAACACAACTCCACCACGAGCATCACTTTCTTCAACCTCCTTTGGATGTGATTCCACCTTCAAAAGATCACACACACACCATGCTTACCCCTCTGATGAGCTACAGGAGGACAATCTCTGCTACCCTGGTTCTCGCCAGTGCTGCCACCAGTGGCTATGCTACCATGTAGAAGGGAATGAGTGGCTCACCTAGAGGCAATATTTAGCTTCTACTATGTTGTAGGGTTTCACTGAGGGAGTCCCCAAGTTTATATAATATTTTCAACATGGTCCACAAGAGTGAAAAAGGCCTAATATCACTTATTGTCCAACATATTGTTTCCAATGCAACAATATAAATGTAATACATCGGACACTATGCTCTAAGAAACAAGCCGGTATAATCCAAAAGTAGACATGACATACTACTGTGGGGCCGCGTAGCCACACACACAGTAGGCTAGGGTATTGGCAGGGCACGATACCGGCCAACAATCACACCCACTTTTATGATCATAGCTTTGGGTGCGAGCGACATAGTCGACAGGTATGCGAATAAAACATACACAAATGAGTATGTATGCCAGCGACATATAGTAGTAAATCAGAGCCACACCATCTAAAAGAAATAGAAATATATAAATGACATATAGCAAGATACAAATATCCTAGATAGATATAATAGTTTAGGATACATCCTCATACATTAATCAACATAGTATCAAGCAGAAGCAGAAGACAAGATATGATTATGAATAAGAACCAAAATGGCATAAGATGCCCAAAAATAAACACATCCTCCCCACAGATCTCAAGGATATCCATCCCGGGAATCTCTATGCATGATGGTCATTGCCACCATCGTCGATCTCCTCGACCCAGTAACCTTCCTATGGATATACCTGTCCATCTGAACAATATTTATCGTGTGAGACCCTAAGAGGCTCAACAAGTCTTTATGCATCTAAAGGGAATAATCTGAGGGTAACACAATTGCAGCAATAAAGCCTAGCAGTTCTATAGAGACACGCTACAACATCCTCATAACCAAAGATAGACAAACGTTTGTTAAATAATCATAGTTAATTACCCAACAGATATATCCACATAAATAAACATCGCTCTCCCTCCTTCCCGTTCCCCGAACGAGAAGGCAGAAGAACATCCCATCTGTTGGTAGTTTTATTAATTATTCCATGAATATTGCACAATTTACTAGTCATGTCTAGTCAAATTAAAGATGGTACTTTAGTTATAGGTGTCTATGATCAAGAAACTGTGCTCCAGGTAGTCTAGAACCGTGAACATGGCTTTCAGAAAGATTTACCCTGTAGAGGTGCACAAATAGCAACACACGAATGATCAACCCCTGGAAGAACCAAATAAAGATAAACGAGTCATCACGACATAGCACTCACAAGATTCATAAAAGATTTCAGGGGGCACCCCACTAAGCTACCCTCTACGAAGTCGGCCGGGCTACGTGACGGACCAAGGGGTTCGCGACAATGGCTATGAATGACTAGGAACCTGAAAGTGTGTCTGGGGATACCGTGTAAACATTCCGCATTTGTTCCAAACCGTATGGTAGTAAACGCTCCTCGAGCAACAGTAGTAAATTAAGCAGTAGCATGCATAAGTACAGGATAGTAATAAAGCCCCAAACTAATTTTGACCCCTAGAAATAAGATATGAATCAAGCTTGAACTAAGGGGATTCATGGTCCCACATGCAGATAGTGTGATAGTCAAGGAACAAGAATCAAGTACTCGAGTCCTATGGGACACAAGTGAGCATTAAAAAACAAATAGAAAATATTGCCCATCGGTGCCTCTTTTTTTAGTTATCCCGTTACTACTCACTTAAGTTGTTTAGGTACCTCATTAATCAAAGACTCTCACAAACCCTACACATGCAGTTCTATGACTCGCATGCCTCAATCAACTCCTATAGTAGTGGTTAATACGTCGTAAACCTATCTATAATTTTTGATGCTCCATGCTTGTTTAGTATCAACTTTGTTATGTTTTTTCTACACTTTGAGGTATTTTTATACATTTTCTGGGACTAACCTATTAACAAGATGCCGCGGTGCCAGTTGCATGTTTTCTATTGTTTTTGGTTTCAGAAAATCTAGTAAGAAAATATTCTCGGAATTGGACGGGACAAAAGCCAAAGTAAATACTTTACCAGAAGGAACACGGAGTCTGAAGGGCAGCCGAAGGGGAGCCACGAGGCGGCCACACCCTAAGGGCCGCATGGGTCCACCCTAGGGTGCAGCGCCCTATGGTGTGGGCCCCTCGGGCGCCCACCGACCTTGCCCTTTCGCCTATAAAAGCACCCCGATACAGAAACCCTAAACACCCAATCAAATCTTCACGAAATAGTTCGTAGCCGCTGCCACCATCGTCCCTAGATCAGGGGGATCTGAAGCACTTCCTGGCACCCTGCCGGAGGGGGGAGATCATCCCGGAGGCCTTATTCATCACCATGCCAGCCTCCGGTATGATGCGTGAGTAGTTCACCCTTGGACTATGGGTCCATATAGTAGCTAGATGGTTGTTTATCCTCTTTTGTGCTTTCATGTTTAGATCTTGTGAGCCCCGTTCATGATCAAGATCATCTATTTGTAATCACACATGTGATGTTTGCGGGGATCCGATGGATATTGAGATACTATGTCAGATTGATTATTGATTCTATAATTATTGATTTTATCATGTATGTGTTATTTGTGATCTTGCATGCTCTCCGTTGCTAGTAGCTATCTTGGCCAAGTAAATGCCTGTGACTCCAAGAGGGAGTATTTATGCTCGATAGTAGGTTCATGCCTCTAGTAATCTGGGAAAGTGACAGAAATCTCTAAGATTGTAGATGTGATGTTGCTACTAGGGAGAAAACAACAATCTATTGTTCATGGAACAATTGTATTATTTACTTTACACACATTTCTTAATGCAATTATCTGTTGCTTGCAACTTAATACTGGAAGGGATTTGGATGATAACCTGAAAGTGGATTATTAGTCATAGATGCAGTTGGGTTATGGTCTATGTATATTATTGTAATGCCCAATCAAATCTCATAGGAGTCATGATGTCTAGTATATGCATTGTTATGCTTCCTCAATCTGTCAATTGCCTCGTTGTAGTTTGTTCACCCAGCATGTTATCTATCTTAAGGAGAACACCTTTAGTAAACTGTGGACCCCTGTCCATTACTTTATCATTGGTACATCATCTATTGTTACCGTTTATTTTCTACAAGCAACTATTATCTTCCACACTATACGTTTAATCACTTTTTTCAGCAAACCGGTGATATTGACAACCTCACTGTACGTTGGGGCAAAGTCTTGAGTTTGTGTTGAGCGGGTTCCAAGTTGTTAGCAACACCATGAATTTGTTTCCTTACTCCTACTGGTTCGATAACATTGGTTTCATAACTAAGGGAAAACTTACTGCTGTGCTCATCACACCTTCCTCTTGGGGTATCCCAGCGAAGTTCTACAGTGATCTGAGCTGCATCAGTGGTTCATAGGATTGAGGTACAAGCTTCGGTGAGGTTTAAAAGTAAAGACTATGTAGTACTTGGGATTGCCATTTAATATGAAACGTGATTCATGATACAAGAATAAGACAGATGAAATAGGTACTATGTGTAGTGCAAGCATGAGGAATTTCTTGCCTGGTAGCTCGGTTGTCGAGTAAGAAGGATCCGGGTAATACTCCCGAGTCTTCTAATAGCTCCCTTGCTCGGCATCTATTCGGATAAAAACCAAACACACAAGGGCCATAATAAATAAAGTGCGCAATCATATAAAACATATACAACAAGAAAAATAAGGTATGCCACGATGGAATGCTGCATAATTATAACATAGCATGGGTGAGGTGTGGGGTACAAAAATAAAACATTTTATTAATTGTTTAGTCATATTTTGCTCCCATAAACATTGTTGGACAGTTAATATTTACAAGATGCATGCCTCAATTCATATCATGGAATGCAAAGTTAGAACAGGCTCGTCACGCTGATCGTTTTAGACATATCATTTTTCGAATTCAGAGTTACAGAAATAAAGTAATGAATTTATTAAGAAAAGCCATTTATTAGCATTTAAATTATTTCGAAATTTTAAATTGCTCAAATGATATTTTAAATAGCATATTCATAATCCTCATGTTTTTCTGTTTTAAAAACATATATCATTTGTAATTTTTGAAAATGAGAATTTAAAACATTATAATTGCAAATTAATTCAAAAAGTCAAAAAGTCAAAGATTTGACTAGCTAGGTTCAACTCTGGTAAAATTTGAAAATGGTTTTGAATTCATATTCATAAATGATTCACTTTTCATTTTATAAGTTTTCTTAAATTCAAATTATTTCAAAAGATATCTTCGCGTGGCAGAGCAGCACGACGTGCGACGGGGAAGGGGCACTAATGAGGGTCTTCGTCAAAGGCGAGCTCGATGGGCTGTTCGTGAGCACGGCAGAGCACACGAACATGGCGGCTGGCAGGAGGGGTTCGGAGCGGGGCTTGCAGCGCAGCCAGGAACAGGGACGCGCGCGCGTGCGTGCGTCACCAGGTCACGGCGGCGTCGAACGGCGGTGGCGCTGGAGGGCACATGAAAGCAAGGGGATGTTACAGGGAGAAGCAAGGGCTCACCACGGTGACGGTGCCGTTGGTTAAGGTGGCGAGGCTCGAGGTGGGCGGTGACAGCAGCGATGGCGAAGTCTGCTCAAGGTAACTGCAGCGAGCGCGGTGTACAGACTTCTCCTCACTCCTGGTGGTATACGACAATCAGGGATAATGTGGGACTCCTGACGCGGATCATGTGGCCGGCGAGCTCCAGTAGCTCGATCGCTTCCATGGCCGCTTCTGCGTGTCGTTTTCGTGGAGAACAATGGGGGTAAAATTAGGTGGCGGCGACGCGATATGAGAAGGAGGCTAGGATTCTTGGAGGGGTTCCAGGGCACGAGGATAAATGGGGACGGCTGACGGAGGCGGGACGGGGATCTCTCTCTGCAGAGTGAGGGGAAAGCGACGAAAAAGAAGAACAGTAGACGGCGATCGTGTCTCCATCGAAGCGGTACAGGCTGAGGAAGAGGAGGATTGGTTTGGGCCGGCCCAGGGCAGGGCAGGAAAAAGAAGCCGGGGATGGTGATGGGCTACTGCGCCAGGAGAAGAAAGGGTAGGTTTTTTTTCTCTGAAGTTTTGTTTCCCATTTATATGTTTTTTTTTGGTTTGTTTTAAATTTTAAACCAGCTGCTATTTCAAAAATAATTAGCAAAGGTCAAAACCAAAAGAATTTGAGGCAGGAATATGACAACTGGAAGGTTTTCTTGGAAGATTTAGGCAAGCTTGCACACTCATGTATTAAAATCCACTAAAACCCAAAAAAATTCAAAAAGAGGAGTGGCTAGTTGGGAAATCCCATGGGCATGCAAGTATTCAAGCTTGGCCTAGTTTGTGAAAACAATCTAGGCTCAAGTTATCAATAGGTTCATGCCTCGTAAGAAACCAAGATCCCCAACCATGATTCCATCTAAAAATGAGAGCATTTGAATTATGAGTCCTAGTTTGTGTGTGTGTGTGTGTGTGTGTGTGTGTGTGTGTGTGTTCCACTATTGATACATGGACCCAACAAGTCAAATAACCTTACCAATGAATATAACCATGAGTGGAATAAGATTTAGCATCTACTACTACAGAGCATGCAAAGGTGGCCATGTAGGCTTCCATATTCGCTATTGTGAAAACAATAAGAGAACATATGTGGAAGCATGTAGAAAAGAAGGGAGCCATACTTAATATTTATGAGCTTGAGTTAAAACCAAGAAAAGGCATGGGCTCATAAATGGTTAAGATGGTGGATCTTGTGGATAGAGCCAAAGAAAGGTGATGGAGTTAAAAAAAGATATGCCCCCTACTCAACTTGGGCATCAAGCAATTTATCAAGAACCAAATAAAATATATTAAGATACAAATATAATTAATGAGACAAATGCATATGTGATAAGAACCAAATGGAAAGGGGTTTTATATGATGCTCAAATGCAAGGTGACATAGTGACATGAACATGCTATAATGATGATGCCATAATGACATGTATGAAATAGCATTTTATTAATAACCATGTAGCATTACAATTGTTAGACAAATGAGATGCTACAATAAAGCACACACAACAACACAACCGTAACTACTTGAGTTCAATCTGCTAAAGGATATACACTCCCTTAGTTCCATATTACTTGTCGCTAAAACGGATGTATCTAGAACTAAAGTATGTCTAGATACATCCATTTCAACGACAAGTAATATGGATCGGAGGGAGTAGGTGTTTTTCAGCATTAACAAGTGAAAGCCAAACCTGACTTTACACTCACGAATCTAATAGGAACTCAGAATTTCCTACCGAGGGATGTTGAGTGTGAACTAGATGTAACATATCAAATAAGATAAAGATTTAGAAGTAACAGATCTACTTGGTAAGCTCTGGATGCATAGTTTTCTCCTTTTCTTGAGGATGTTTAATTGAAAAAGGAAGGTAAAACTCTCAACATCTTCAGAAGCTATAATTTTATTGAAAATATAACATGCTAGGAATCAGTGCTGGTGGCCACATCGGCTCATACAAAGGAAATAAATTCTAAGGCCATATTTTGGACTAGCTTTGCGACATCCATCTTTCTTCGAGCTACATATGCACCTGTTACGAGGGGCATGTATATATAACTCAAGCTTCTTGGTGCCGCTTTATGGGCGAGGCAGCTTCTATGGCTTCACCCAGAGGCCACGAGGCATCCATCAAATATTCCCCGTGCTTCACCTTCTCTGCTACTATGATCTCCTTAGTCGGCTCCAAACCTGCAACAAGAACCACATCATATCATCAGCTAAACCAAGAATGATTAATCACACTCACATTACCATGAAACGCCAACAACTGCTAGCACTTGAGTAGTTTGCTTTACTGCATAGTTTGAAGTATCCAAATTATTACATCTCAAGGGTCACATAAGGTTGAAACAACATTAATTGAATTTACTCGACATGTGTTATTGTAACTTAGATAAGCTGCTTACCGAATCCATCCACGAGCAAGGTGTACTGGTAGATGAGGTCCATGCAGATGTAGGGCGCGTCACTGGCTCGGAACCTTGGGTACGCAACTTTTGCTTCCTCGAAGCTCATCTGGCAAACCTTCTCGGCAGCAGCCTTGAATGCGGCGGGTGTGGTCTTCCCGCTGGTTGCCTTTCTGCTGATCAAGCCAGCCTGTGGTAAGCCAGAATAGACATTAATTCGATCAGCTCTTGTCGAATCATTAATTTGATCGATCCATATTTTATGTTTTTTAGTACGTCAGATGCCATGAAGTAGAAGCTGGAGGTGAGGTAGAGTTGGCCCTGCCCGGCTCCACCGTCGCCACTCCATACGCCGTTGAAGGTGCAGTTCTTCGTTTCACAAGGTGCACTCAGTTTTAGTGCCTTTGTGATGTCTTCTCTACACTTGTCGTATGATGGTCCTTCTGGTGGCGCTATGGCATCATATTGCTCTCCATTATAGGTGTATTTACCTGCGAAGGATCACCAAATATATACATAAGTACCTAGAATAGATGATGTCCTCGATGACTCAACCAAATTAGTAAGACTTCAAACTCACGAAACTAAAAATACAAGGACGGCCAGAATTAGCTAATACCCCTTCGGTTATGAGGGCAGGAAGAGGCATCGGCTAATAGTGGCCGTCCTTATGTTTCCAGTTTCGTGAGTTTAAAGGAAGGGGACACCGAAGCAAAAGTGTTAAGAAAAAATGTGTCTATATACGTAATGTGCACTAACTACCATTGAATCCCGCCATCATGCAGGAGCTGAATGGTCCATTCTTTGCCTTGAAGATCTCTACTCGGGAAGCCTGGGCACCGTAGTTCAAGTAGCTGAAAAGGAAAGACCACAAGCAGTGCAACAAAGTAATGTTTAGATTTGCAATTTTGATACATTTCCAATACCGTGAAATCATGTGCAAAATTAAACGGCCTATGTGCTTGCCTGCATTACATGTTAGTTCAATACTTTATCATTGACAAAGACATTAATTATATTAGGAAACATGTGGCCTTGTAACAAAAAAGGAAGACATGTGCAAAACGTAGTAGGAGCCAACCTGTGAACATAGAAGTTGTAATCTCTTCCTTTCAGATACTCCTTGGTAACATAGGGATCCTTCCCATCAGGCAGTACTGGAGCAGCCGCAGCAGCATCTGGCGAAATCGCATATGCCATTTGGACGGAACCACCTCCAAGATCAATCACACCCACCGTCTCTGGAATGTCTCCTCCCAGTTTACCCAAGAGATAATTCAGAGCAACCTAGGGACAAATGTGTGTCATAAAATCGAAAAAACGAAGTAAATCCAGAACGTACAGTTCGTCTATATGTGTACACATATATGGATGAAGTAGTTATAAGGTAGTACCCATAAGTAGGACCCTTCTTGAGATCCCTCCAGAACATTGATCCAACTAGGATTGTACATAAATTCGCTCTTGGTATGGACAACATCCCTGACCTGTATTAGGAATCAGTTCAACGAGTCACTTCTGAATCCTACTACTCCGATAAGTCTAGCTAGCCAGGTTTATAAACGTGGTCCAGTAGAATATATATACGCCAAGTTTTATAGCTGAAAAATTACTGCTTCAAGGATTTGCTCTGCTTTATCATCTCCGATAAGTCTGAGTCCAGCCGTCGCCTGCATATATATTCGATTGGGTAAATGTGACAAATTAGTGACAAAAGGGTTTTTGTTGCAGCCGATCAAAAGTTCAGATTTTGCGTAAACGAGGTCCAGGCAGAATTTGCATTTATCAACTAGTTTCTTGATGAACATACGGACCCCAAGTTTAACGGGTGTTTTTTTCATGAGCCACCGAGGCACAATGCCCTTGGCCTTCTCAAGAAGAGGCAGCATGGAGTTGGCCGCCTGCTTTGGCCGTCCGGCATACGAACTCAGTCCCGGTTCTACCTGCACGCACCAACGAGAGAGAGAAATAAATTAGATTCCGTTTAGGAAAAGAACATGGATACAGGGTACGTACCGTGGCATAGAGCTCAACATCGTCGTCGTCGCCGATCTTGACGAGCTCCATCTTCTTGTCGAACCTGAAGACATGGACGCGTGTGGCCGTGCTGCCGGCATCGAAGATCACAGCGTACTTCCCTGGCGCCGCCGACTCCAGCAGCTCGGGCTCCTGATCGACAATGGCGCCGCCCTTCCGGCCTAGCACGGCATCGGCGGAGGCCGCGCTGGCGTACCCGGAGACTACTAGGAGGAGGATGGCAAGTGTCTCGATGCCGCCGGAGCGAGCCATCGCGTCCCTGGAACTGGAAACGGGTGCCTGACCTGACAAGTTATTGTACTACTTGTAACGGTAGGGTTTTAAAGGGTCTCGGACAGGGCCGTAATTTTCATGAGGACCCCAGGGTATTATTTCCAGCTAAATCCCTAACTGAATTCTCCGAAATCAGTTGCCCTCATATTAAAAATTAGATGGAGTCGTGATAAGATCTACTAGATGGGGATATTCGAGCTAGTAACAGATTTGGCTACGAGATGTATATATATGTGGTTGCCCTGCACTTGCTACTTACTTATGAGTTTTAGAGCATCTTCACTCACGTTAAGTCGATCCCGGGACGAAAAATAGGTCCGGATGCCGAAATTCGGGCTAGTTGTGTTCACAGAGTCGTGTTCACAGGAACCTCTTTTCGTCCAAATTTAGGCGAACTTTGGTCCGAACTTCCCAGGCCATTCCCAGGATCCCGGAAACACCCTAGAAACGCCGGACGAAGCGAAAACGGGTGTGGGCCAGCTCTGTCACCTCTGTCAGCGAGAGAAGGCCGAACTCCCGCCCTTTTCTTGCTCCCCCTCCCGCCTTTCTTCCCTATTCCCCCACTCCCGCCACTTTGCTGAGCTCCTGCCGCCATGCCGTCCAAGAATTTCGTCAAACCCAGATCAAAACTCGGCGAGGATTCGGGGGAGAAGAAGGCGAGGAAGCCGGAGGGCGTGTCCTGCACCGAGTGGGTGGCCACCATGCAGAAGAGGAAGATCGCGTCGGACGAACGGAAGGACATAAAGGAGAGGGCGAAGCTCAGGCAAGAACAAATGCACGCCGACGACGTGGCGAAGAGGGAGAAACGGGTGAAGCAGGCGGCGGCGATGCGCGCGGCGATGATGGCGAAGCAGGTCGGTCCAGCGCCGTATCCCCCCACTAGGGAAGCCAGGCAAGCGTCGGCTCGCCGGCCGGATTCTTGCCGATCTCGCCGGCCGGCTTCCAGGAGAGCCAGGCGAATGCTCGACAGAGTAACTCCTCGTCCCCCGAGTTTGACGACGGGTTCAACCTGAACGTGGTCTTCCCCTGCCCCGTGTCTCGCCCTCCTTCGGCCTTCAACGTCGACATCAACATCCCCTACTCCACCTCTCCGACACGGGTCCTTCGTCGGCGATATGCCGCGGCCCACTGGCTTTCGGCGGAAGCTCGTCAAGGCCAACTATGCCGCCAAGAAGAGGAACACGGATCTCCAATTCCTGATGGGCGGCGAGGACACGTCGATGATGAGTTCGCCGGTCAGGGCCTGGTACATGGCGCGCCGCAATGCCATCCTCCAGGAGGACAACGCCGAGATCACGTCTGCCACTATGCCGAACGCCCCTGCGCCGAACTCCGCTGCTACGCCAAGCTCCGCTTTCGCCGGCGAAACGTCCGACCCCGCTGCATTGACCACACCGCAGGAGCCCATCCCCATCGACGACTGATGGCTGAGCCTTTTTACCCGGTTATGTAATAATTTATCGCCGGACTTGTTGGGCGTAATTCTGTCGAACACCTTTTGGACAAGCTCTCGTCGGCGGGAACGATAAAAATTCGAATATATCGCCGTTTTCTCTTCGTTCGAAAACACGGCCTGGGAATGTGAGTAGAAAACTCGGTGTTCCTAGGACAAAATCTAGTTTTGTCCGGCCACAAAAAGTCTGGATTTCGTCGTGAAAACGCCAACGAGTGGGATGCTCTTATAGAAAAATTGTATCTATATATGTGGAAGAAGGGATATCATAGCACAGTTTGATTCGTGCATATATATCTAATTAATTAAGCCATTAATTAATTGGCGTACGGGCCCAGCCAGAGCGCCAATCGCGCTCCACGCTAATCGCTCTCGATCGGCTCTCCGTGTGTAAGTCGTTCCATGTCTAAATATTCTAGCGGACCCACTCGCCTCTACCGTCCTGGATGTTCACACACAGACACGTACGCTCGCTGGTAACGAACTGAGCATACACAGCCGGTCGTACAGAAAGCATGGACACTCGGTTACTTTTACCATTCGACTTGAAGCCAGTTATCAAGTGAAGCCCTTATTTTAGTCGGTTTTAAAGCAGGTTCAACCGACTAGAATATGTTCCTTAGTCGGTTTCATGGCAAAACCGTCTACACTCTACACTACCTTAGTCTGTTCATTTTGACAAACTACTGGGAAAAAATCTTGGCCCTCAGGATTTGGACAAAACCATCGTCGCTAGCTAGGCGATGGGAATGATACTAACGCAAGCATAGTGACAATATGTAGATGGGGACGTTCGATCTAATTGGTCTAGGGTGAGGATGTTTTCTGATCTACCGGATGTGTCTACATGTGGCTCGCTTGGTATTTTGAGAGCGTTGGCGTACAAGCCTGGCCATCGCCAATTGCAGTCCACACGACCGTTGCCCATGCGTAGCACGTTTGTATTTTGGTGGAAACCTTGCGCTCTACCTCACGAAAGTGAGGGGGAATGATAGAGCTTCTTTTAAAGCAACCACATGTTTTATTAACGAAAAACAAAGTTACATGAATAAACATAGGTCGAAACTAAAATACAGACCAGGACAAAACATTTGTCTCGAAAACTATGTAGATAGGACGCTAAAGGGTTGAGAAATACAAAACGATGCCTAGGATTTCCGCCATCCCACTCCGGTGCCCCTGAGGTGCACTTTGGAAGCAATGCTGAGCCTCCACCATTTTCAGACCCCACGAAACAACATCGCCAAAGCGGCTTTGTGAGACGATGAACCAGCCCGCTGCAAACTAATGAACGCCAATAGGGGATATCCCGGTTTGCCTTCGACCTAGGCCCTTATGGCCCGTGTACCACATATATAGTACAAGTAAGATAGTATAAATGCATGTCATCAATTTTTCCAAGTAAATTAATTCTTGAAATATAGAAAAAGGGCTAGAAATATCAACAAATGTGAATATTTACACTAGTGGAAACGAGGCCTTTGGTTGAGCCTGGAAATGGGCTTTAACACCGGTTCTTCTACGAACCGGTGTTAAAGGGGGGCCGTACTAGCGTGGCCCGTGCAGCAAAAAGGAGCCCCCCCTTTAACACCGGTTCGTGGCACGAACCGGTGTTAAAGGCCCCTGCGCCAGTGGCCCGCGCAGCCCCCCCTTTAACACCGGTTCGTGGCTTGAACTGGTGTTAAGGGAGGGGGGCTATATAAGACACCGCAGCCCACACCCCACTCTTCCATTTTTTCACTATCTCATTTTGGAGCCTAGCAAGAGGGTGTGAAGTGTGCTAGTTTGTGTTTTTTTCGTATGCACAAGAGGTGTTCGGTGAAATGCCCGAGAGCTCAAAATAAGTTTTCTCGTTGCTCTTTCCTTCTCGGTCGAGGTCGGCAACTATCCTTTTATGTGTCATTGATGTACTATATATATAAATGGTCATCTCCCTATTAATTTTTGATATATACTATATATTAATGCAGATGAACCGACAATGGATGTACGGTGACCGCCGCACTTTCGAGTACATTACGGGCCTCCAAAATTTCATCGTTGTGGCTAATGCAAACCGTGGTCACAATGGTTTTATGTGTTGTCCGTGTGTTCACTGTCAGAACAAGAAAGACTACTCAAATACCAGAACCATTCACGCCCACCTGCTTCGATCCGGTTTCATGCCCAGCTATAATTGTTGGACCAAGCATGGAGAAAAAGGGGTTGTGATGGAAGACAACGAAGAAGAAGAGGATGATGACAACTATCATAATATGTATCCTGAATATGATGATACTGCAATGGGGGTAGATAATGAAGATCAAGAGGCAGCAGATGGGCCCGCTGATAAGGATCTTGGTCGGGCCATTACTGATGCAAAGGAAGAATGTGAAACTGAAAAGGAGAAGGATAAGCTGGAGCAGATGTTAAAGGATTACAAAACATTGTTGTACCCAACTTGCGAAGATGGCCACAAAAAGCTAGGTACCACACTGGATTTGCTGCAATGGAAGGCAGAGAACGGTGTGACTGACAGCGCATTTTCAAAGTTGTTGGTAAAAATAAAGAATCTTCTTTCAAGAAATAATGAGTTGCCCGACAGTACATACAAAGCAAAGAAGGTTGTCTGCCCTCTAGGATTAGACATGCAAAAGATACATGCCTGCATTAATGACTGCATCCTCTACCACGGTGAGAAGTACGAGAATTTGAATGCATGCCCGGTATGCACTGCACTGCGGTATAAGATCAGACGAGACGATCCTGGAGATGTTGAGGGCGAGGCCCCTAGGAAGAAGGTTCCTGCCAAGGTTATGTGGTATGCTCCTATAATACCACGGTTAAAACGTCTCTTCAGAAATAAAGAGCATGCCAAGTTGTTGCGATGGCACATGGAAGACCATAAGAAAGACGCGATGTTGAGACACCCCGCTGATGGATCACAGTGGAGAAAAGTCGAGCGAGAGTACCCGGACTTCGCACGTGACGCAAGGAACTTAAGGTTTGGTCTAAGTACAGATGACATGAATCCTTTTGGTGAGCAGAGCTACAGTCACAGCACCTGGCCTGTGACTCTATGTATCTGTAACCTTCCTCCTTGGTTGTGTATAAAGAGGAAGTTCATTATGATGCCAGTGCTCATCCAAGGCCCGAGGCAACCCGGCAACGACATTGATGTGTACCTAAGGCCATTAGTTAAAGAACTGTTACAGCTGTGGGCCAAACCAGGTGTACGTATGTGGGATGAGCACAAAAGGGAGTCATTTGACCTACGAGCATTGCTTTTCGTAACCATCAATGATTGGCCTGCTCTTAGTAACATTTCAGAGAAGACAAACAAGGGATACAATGCATACACACACTGTTTAGATGAGACTGAAAGTGTATATTTGGATAAATGTAAGAAGGTTGTGTACCTAGGGTATCGTCGATTTCTTCCGAACCTTCATCCAGTAAGAAAGAAAGGCAAGCATTTCAAACGTCTGGCAGAACCCCGGAGGAAGCCTGTCCTCCGTACCGGTGAGGAGGTATTTGGTATGGTCAAGGACCTAGAAGTAATCTTTGGAAAAGGTCCTGGCAGTCTATCTGTTCCAAATGACGATGCCGGACACGCGCCCATGTGGAAGAAGCAATCTATATTTTGGGACCTACCCTATTGGAAAGTCTTAGATGTCCGCTCTTCAATCGACGTGATGCACGTGACGAAGAATGTTTGCATGAACCTGCTAGGCTTCCTAGGAGTGTATGGGAAGACAAAAGATACACCGGAAGTACGGCAGGACCAGCAACGTCTGAAAGACCCTGATATGCCTATGCATCCTGAGAACGAGAAGGGTAAACGATGCCACTTAACTCCTGCCAGCTACGCTCTTACCAAAGTAGAGAAGGAAATCTTTTTTGAATGCCTGAGCAGTATTTCTTCTGGACATGGAAATCAATGTCATATTTCTTCTGTTAACAGTATATGTATTAAATGAGCCATTTTTCTTCCTTCTATTTCTTCCCTCCATTTTTCTTCCCGCCATTTTTTCCCGCCATTTTTCTTCCCGCCATTTTTTTCCGCCAGTTCTTCACTATATATATGTAGGGTTGGCCTCCATTGTCATTGCACATATCTAGACTCATATATGCAACCTCATCACTCTTTCCCATGGCTTCCACCGTAGCACTAACATCCAGGGAGGCGGAGGCGCTTTGCACCTCGAACTACCCCTGCCCGCCGGGCTACTGTGTCCCCGTCGGCTGGATGCTGAGCGCCGAAGGAGTGCCGGTTCCTCCTGTCCCTCTAGGTGTGGCGCGCCGGATGGCCATCACGAACCACTATTACTTCGAGCTCACGCCGGAGCAGCGGAGGAATCCCAGATGGCATCCCGACTATTTCCCTACTTGGGAAGCCTTCTTCGTGGATCGGCGTGAGAGGGCGCTCGCCGGGCACGAGGAGGACAGTCCACCTCCTCCGAACTTCAACGAGGCCGGCCGTCGGCTATGGTGGCGCGGTCGTACTCTCCAGAGCGTCATGGCCTATGACACTGCCGCCGACTCTAACCCCCGTCTGCGCTACCCTCAAGTCAAGCCCACGCGTACTCAGCCTTCAAGGTTCAATTACGGTGACCCCGACGACGACAGCGATGACGGCGGCGGCGAGTACGACGACTATAGTGGTGAGTATTACAGGTGTAGGCAGGAGCATGACTGAATCACTCCAACATTCTGAAACAAGTTCGGCCGATTGTTACTTAATTTGGCCATGTATCTTAATTTTTAGTTCTTTTATGTATCTTAATTTTCAGTCGTGCTTTATGTAACTTAATATTAGTTGCATTTTTAGGTTCACAATATGCTATTTTATCAAAAATCCAATGCAAGTTGAGCGAGGCTTGGCCCCGAGCTAAGAATCTTTATGCCCGTTGTTCGACAAAGTTTGACGATAGTTTAAAACGGGGATAAAAAAATAAAAAAAATCGAAACAGTGAGAAACTTTCGCATGGTGTTATATTATGTGACATAGTTAGAAGGAAAAATCTCAAACTTGGTATATTGATTATGTCTCAAAAAAACCTTCACAAAATGACCTATCTCATTCGAGGTTACTTGGCTTCGGGTCAAATGACCAATGTTATGGCTAGAATCAAGGCATAGTTTGTGATAATATGGCCATATTGTGCATACATGTGCATCATGGCATGGAAAACAATGGTGCAATAGGAAGTTTTCCTTTTTATCGCACCAAAAAGGCATTTTCCATTTTCCGAGCATAAAACACGGACGGTTTTTTGAAGCAACCACCAAATGGCTAATTCAAAAAACCACCAACACATTTTACAAAAATACTAGACCACCTTATATGGACAATGTACCAACAGGGGATCTGAAACCTTTCCGTACACCTCTGGTGAAAAAGACAAATTCCTGCCGAATCGGCAGGAAGTGGATCAGATATGAACTATAGGTACATGATACGGTACTCATGATTTTTTACAAAAATCATTTTTAGGTTCACAATATGCTATTTTATCAAAAATCCAATGCAAGTTGAGCGAGGCTTGGCCCCGAGCTAAGAATCTTCATGCCCGTTGTTCGACAAAGTTTGACGAAAGTTTAAAACGGGGATAAAAAATAAAAAAAATTGAAACAGTGCGAAACCTTCGCGTGGTGTTATATTATGTGACATAGTTATAAGGAAAAATCTCAAACTTGGTATATTGATTATGTCTCAAAAAAACCTTCACAAAATGACCTATCTCATTCGAGGTTTCTTGGCTTTCGGGTCAAATGACCAATGTTATGGTTAGAATCAAGGCATAGTTTATGATAATATGGCCATATTGTGCATACATGTGCATCATGGCATGGAAAACAATGTTGCAAGAGGAAGTTTTCCTTTTTATCGCACCAAAAAGGCATTTTCCATTTTCCGAGCATAAAAAACGGACGGTTTTGTGAAGCAACCACCAGATGGCTAATTCAAAAAACCACCACCACATTTTTACAAAAATACTATACCACCTTATATGGACAATGTACCAACAGGGGGATCTGAAACCTTTCCGTACACCTCTGGTGAAAAAGAGAAATTCCTGCCGAATCGGTAGGAAGTGGGTCAGATATGAACTACATGTACATGATACGATGCTCATGATTTTTTACAAAAATCATTTTTAGGTTCACAATATGCTATTTTATCAAAAATCCAATGCAAGTTGAGCGAGGCTTGGCCCCGAGCTAAGAATCTTCATGCCCGTTGTTCGACAAAGTTTGTCGATAGTTTAAAACGGGGATAAAAAATAAAAAAATCGAAACAGTGCGAAACCTTCGCGTGGTGTTATATTATGTGACATAGTTAGAAGGAAAAATCTCAAACTTGGTATATTGATTATGTCTCAAAAAACCTTCACAAAATGACCTATCTCATTCGAGGTTTCTTGGCTTTCGGGTCAAATGACCAATGTTATGGCTAGAATCAAGGCATAGTTTGTGATAATATGGCCATAATGTGCATACATGTGCATCATGGCATGGCAAACAATGTTGCAAGAGGAAGTTTTCCTTTTTATCGCACCAAAAAGGCATTTTCCATTTTCCGAGCATAAAAAACGGACGGTTTTGTGAAGAAACCACCAAATGGCTAATTCAAAAAACCACCACCACATTTTTACAAAAATACTAGACCACCTTATATGGATAATGTACCAACAGGGGGATCTAAAACCTTGCCGTACACCTCTAGTGAAAAAGACAAATTCCTGCCGAATCGGTAGGAAGTGGGTCAGATATGAACTACAGGTACATGATACGATGCTCATGATTTTTTACAAAAATCATTTTTAGGTTCACAATATGCTATTTTATCAAAAATCCAATGCAAGTTGAGCGAGGCTTGGCCCTGAGCTAAGAATCTTCATGCCCGTTGTTCGACAAAGTTTGACGATAGTATAAAACGGGGATAAAAAAATAAAAAAAGATCGGGTTAGATTCCTTTTTAGATGCTTAATATTTCTTATGTTCAAAGTTTTAGGGTTTGTCTATTTTATTTTTGTTTGAATTGAATAATCAAAATTTATATGTAAGTGTTTAATTATTTTGAAAATTTTCATCTAAAGGAAATATAAAATGTTTTTACATGAATGGATAGATATTATTTTTCTGAAAATTATGATATATTATTCATATTTTTCTGAGTTGAAATGAAAAAGATATGAATTTTCTAAATTCATATCCTATTTTTTGAGTTAAAAATGCCCCCACCGCTTTAATGCATGAAATACGAACCGGTGTTAAAGGGGGGGTGCAGGCGCGAAACGAAATAAATGCGCCCCCCTTTAACACCTGTTCGTGGCACGAACCGGTGTTAAAGGGGGGGGATTTATAACGCGCGCCTTCCTCTCTTCCTTCTTCCCCCCAGCGAGATTGAAAAATTGCGCGCGCAGAGGAGCAGAGGAGAGCCGCGTCGTCGCCGTTTTGCCGTCTCCGTCCAGCCCTCGCCGTCGCCGTCCAGCCCTCGCCGTCGCCGTTGAAAGAACATGTTGGGCCCCCATGTGTGGTTTTGATAATTAATGACAATCTTTATGGACTAATGTGTGTATTAAGTTATACTTGTAGGATTTGTAGGATTTGTCCATTGGCATCGCTTGGAGCATGTGTTGGCTTCAAGGTCGATGAAATGCAAAGAAGATTTATCGTGTAAGCTCAATATGCGAGGTCGATGATGTGGAATTAAGAAAGGCGTTCCATCTTGAGAAGGGCAAGACCGTCTACATCGAGCTCAAGTGGAATGCTCAAGGCAAAGGTATAATCTTGATAGGTTTTCCCTTTTGCCGGTCTCTTATTGTGTGTAGAAGACCGGGTTTAGGATAGATAACCCTACTATCAAGAGGGGCTCTCGTATGAGTAATTCGGTCACATCGTTCGAAGAGAGCTCAAACCTTTGCATACTTGCATCATCGTATTTGGTTGTTATTTGGTCTTATCCATGTGAGGATATAGAGCTTGTGGTAATCTCCATAACAAGCTCTTGTTTATCAAAATCGGATCTCCCATATGTATCTTGTTGCGATTTTGATTTATGCGGCTTTTCGGTTTCTCACCAAGTGAGGTATCTCACATTATATTAATTGATACACTCCCACTTGGTGATAATCAATATTTCCATTTGGAATCGGGTCAATCGGAGCTACCGTTTAAAAGTTATAACCGTTTGAATATTTGCCGTTTTAATTGAAAAAGAAAAAGAAAATCTGGGCCGAGCGGTACTACCGCAGCCCAGTACCGCTCATGCCTGGCGCGCGCAGCCCGCTTCGATCTGGTCCGGTACCAATTTTCGGTCCTACCGGACCGGCCCCGGTACTACCGGCCGACCCAGTTTATTTGCACAGTTTTTTCCCCAGATCCAGAGCCTCGCCGCATCACTGTTTGGCCGCGCGCGTTGACCTGGCTCGTCGTGCGCGCGCAGTTGGCCCTGCCTGGCCGCTGCGCCCGCATGCGCCGTGTTGGGCCCCGCTGCCTCTGCATTGCGCCCGCCGCGCTGCTGCCTTGTGCTGAGCTGGCTGCACGCCTCACGCTCGCCCTGCCCACCCGCCTCGCTCCCGCGCCGCTGCCAGCTGGGCCTGCTGCCGCTGGTCCGCTCGCATGCGCGCGCGTGCCCCCGCCTGCTGGCTGCCTTGCTGCTGCTCTGCTGCTGAGCTGCTGCGCGCGTGCAGCGCTAGCAGCTACTGCTGCTGCCATGCATGCTGGCCGCCGCTCGCATGCGCACGCACATTGTGGGCCAGCTGCTGCTTTGGTGCCCCCCCGTTGACCACCTGCTGCTGCTGCTTTTTCTTCCTCGCTCGCTGCTGTCCGATTTGTTGGGACCGGTACTACCGGACCGTCCAGAAAAATACCCCAACGGCCATATTTTGTCTAGCCCTATTTAAGTCTTTTGTCCATTTTCATTTAGGGTTACTTCTTCCTCCTCCTCTTGTCCAAGCTTTGCCCCCATTTGCTTTACTCTTTGAGATTGATTTCTACACACCCCTCTATTGATTCTTGCATATATTTGAGGGGTTGTTGGAGGTGATCTAGATCTACGTTTTGACCAAACCAAAACATCTCTTTGTGAGTGTATCTTTGGGGATCTAGATTTTGGGGGATTTTGTGTCTCTCTTTGATTCCTCCTCTCTTGTTCCTCCAATAGCTTTAGTAGCTTTGTTGGAACTTGGGAGTGAGGGATTTGAGCATCTTTGTGGTGTTCTTTCCATTTGCATTTTTTGCATCGGTTTGAGTTCTCCTCGGAGGATTTGGTTTGAGTTGCTCATTGGAGTTTGTCCCTCTTGGGTTCTTGGAACCCTAGACGGTTTTGTGTCCTTGGTGGCATTATGGCCTTGGTGGAATTTGTTGTGGCCTTTTGTGGCGTTTGTTGGGATCATCCAATTAAGTTGTGGAGAAGTGCCCCAACCTTGTGAGAGGTTCCGGTTGCCACCGACAAGTGCACCGATAGTGGAAGCGTGGATCGATCCCATTGGGGTGAGATTCACCGGAGAATAAGGGAGGCCTTTTGTGGCGTTGGTGGTTTGATACCACCCCTCTCCAAACGAGACGTACTCCATGTTGGGAGGAACTCGGTAAAATATCGGTGTCCCCGCGTGCCTCGGTTATTTCTATACCCGAGCTCTTTACTTATGCAATTTACATTGTGATAGCCTTCGTGCTTGAAGTAATATATATCTTGCTATCACTTTGTTGCTTGTATTGCTTAGCATAATTTGTTGGTGCACATAGGTGAACCTTAGTTGTTCTAGGTTGTGCTTAACAAAGTAAACACTAGTTTTATTCCGCCTTTGTTGAGCCACTCTAGGAAAAGTTTTAATCGCCTATTCACCCCCCTCTAGGCGACATCCGTATCCTTTCAGCCGTCCACCATTCGTCGCCCCCCGTCGCTCGGATCCGCCGCCAGTCGACGCCCCCCGCCGCGCTAGCACGGTCCGCCACCGCGCTCGCCCGCGCGCGTCGGCCGCCACCCCCGTCGTCGCTGCTCGGGTCCACCGCCGCCAGAGTCGTCGCCGCCACTCGGATCCACCGCCGCCAACTCGGATCCACCGCCGCCAACCCCGTCCACCGCCGCTCGGACCCTGTTCGAGTTTGCCGCCACCGGCGGTGAGCTCTCTGTTATTGGATATGAATATGGGATATTGGATATTGGATAAATGTTATTTGTGTGTATATTGGATAAATGTTGCATATATGTATATATATTATTGTGTATGAATAATTTTATTTGTGTGTAATTTTATCCTAATATGTATATAAATGTTGCATACATGCATATATGTATATATATTGTTGCATATAAATATCCTAATATATATTGGATTGAATAATTTTATTTGTGTGTATGAACAAAAAAAGGATTGTTAGGAAAGTGTATGTATATGTATATATAAGAAAGTATATGTATATATATTGTTGCGTATGAACAAAAATAAAGGGTATGTATATTTTTTATATGAACAAAAGAAAGGATTATTAAGAAAGTGTATGTATTATAGTTTCTTTATTTTCTTTATATAGGTCCTTTTCCTATTAATATTTTGTAGAGGCTTTTGTTATGAATTTGATTTACCTATATAAACCATAACTTATTAAAGGATGTATTACTATTAATTCATGAGATTTGATTCTTAATTAATAACTTATAATATTAAAGAAATTTATGGTGATCCTTCATTATTATATGACACATAAAGTTCTGAGGAATTAAGATGGTTAATATTATTCCCATGAGCTTAAGTGATATCAAGATAAATAGTTTGTTATAACTTGCATAGAAGTTAGGGTTTAAAATTATAAATGTCTACCATGATCTTACTCTAGAATATTTATTATGAATCCAAGTCCACTTGAATGTTTACTCTCTTACTCTAGATAATATTATTGTTTTAGAAACTATGGATCCACTTAGTAGAAACCTTGAAGGCGAAGAAATAATGGAGAACATTATCCATGAGGACACCTCACAATATCTGAACTTGGAGGGACATGATGACAGCTCAAGTAGTCATGGAGAAGATGAAGACTCTGGTGAACGCTATTTAGTGATTACAAAGTCCGGCGAGGTATATGCATTGATTAAGCCTCTGCTGACTTCCACCAACAATATTCTTCTACATGTATTAATTAACGCTTCTTTCTTCTTTTATCCCTATGGATCGACCAGCCAGCAACAATCTTCTTCTACGAAAAAGAGCAAGCGAGGCGCGATCCATCGGTTAAAAGATCGTGCAAAGTTCACGATCAAAGCTGTCCGTGCTGATGGCAGGCCGATGGACCCCAAGAAGGCCGCAGACAAATTTGTACGTCAGGCTGGAGTTCTTGTTAGGGACCAAATCTCAATCATAATTGAATATTGGAATAAGCCAAAGAAGGGCGACGATACCTTTGTCGATGAAAGATCCAAAGAAACGCTTTGGAATTCGTTGTTGGTAAATTTCACCCTTCCGCCAGAGGAGGATGAAAACAAACCGGTTATAAAGGAAAAGATCAAAGAGTGGACTCTAAAGAAGATGGCTGACGCTTTCCGCAACTGGAAGACAAAATTGAACAAATTTGTCAAAGCTCGCGAGACTCCAAATTTCGAAGACGTATATTATACGAAGATAAGACCTCACTGGCCCGAATTTGTGGCATATAAGGAAGGTGCTATAGCTAAAAAGAGGTCAGAAACCAATACGCTAAATGCCTAGAAGAAGGAATATCACCAGAGGACGGGGTCAGGTGGCTACATATCTCAGAGGCCTAAGTGGGAGGAAGCTGAGAAGGCCCTGCGCGCTAGAGGGATCACACCCCCGACACATGGGTGGGACCTACGTGCAAAGACTTGGTTCTACGGAATCGGGGCAAGGTTGGACCCAGAAACAAGATTGTGTATCTTCCCAACCCTCCTTGCCAAACCCGTCACTGAACTCATCATGGCATACGAGGAAACAGCCGCTAGGACCTTCCATCCCGACAGAGAGAATGACCAACTCACACACGCCATCGGTAAAAAAGAACACCCTGGACATGCACGAGGCACAGGGGGTATGACGTGGAAGGATGGGTTTGCCGAGTGGAGCGACTCTTACAGATGGCGCGGCAGAAAAGAAAAAGAGCGTACAGAGCGGATGACACAGATAGAACATGCACTTGTGGCGCTGCAGGCGCAAGTGAATGCACAACAGAGCCATCAAGCTACAGGCCCATCTCAGCGGCACGAAGAGCCTGCATTGCAAGCTGCCGGCGGCCCAGACTTTGCACAGAAAAGCAGCGTGGCTTCCACGGAGAACGTGCAGCCCACGCTTGAAATGGCGGGTCCTCGATACCCCGTGGATGAGATCACGGAGAGCGAACATGCTGAGCTGCATGTGAGATTAATGGGCTTATCCATTAAGGTGGCTGTTGGCTATGCCTTACCTCCTGTAGCTGGTGGAACTTACCACTGCCGACCGATTCCAGATGGCTATGCTATTATCGGGGTGGATGAGGTTGTGAAGGAATATGAGGAAGCACAGCTTGACCATGCTACAGGTGAAGGGGAAACTCAACTCAAATTTGCAGTGAAAACAACCATTCTTTGGAAGAAGGAACACATCGTGCTTCCAAATTGGAGGCCACTGGCACCCCCGCCGTCTCCGCAGCGTCAGCAGTCTGAGCCGCTTCAGCCACCTCCTGCGCGGCAGCCATCTCCGGTGCTTCAGCCATCTCCTGCGCGGCAGCCATCTCCGGCGCGCCACCCATCTCCAGCGTGCCAGCCATCTCCTGCCCGTCAGCCATCTCCGGCGCTTCAGCCATCTCCTCAGCGTAAGCGTAAGAGCACTGCCACGAAGAGCATCACTAGCAATGCCACAAAGAAATCCATAGGAAACCGTACGCCAAAGAGTTCAAAAAACTATGTCCCGCAGCCTTCCGCCAAGCCATTGCCGGTTTTACCGTGGAATCGCAACGACGAGGAGACCAATAGGATCTTGGAAGAAGAGGCCAAGAAATTCTTTGCACCTAGACGGGCCAAGCCAGAGGAGAAAATAGATCCGGCGGTGGTGGAGAAGTTTTACAAAAATATTTTGAAACCTGAAACCCCACTTGTGCCGGACTACGAGCGCCAGATTTTGAAGGGGGATGCAAGGCGCCGTAGGGAGACTGAAAGTAGCAGTCGTGCGGCACCCCAGAAAATAGTTCCCATGCTCGGAGAGCAGGAAAACCAATCATGCGCCCCGCTCCAAGTGTTCGACACACGGGACGCTCCTCCCATAAATGATTACGAGGCAGAGCTACAAAGAAAGGCCAATGAGATGGGGATGACTTACATTGCATATGTAAGGGGTCTCAACCCAATAAGGTAGATTCCTCCTGTGTTTACAATGCTAGTCCCTGGATCAATAGCTAGCATCCACAGTTAAGATGTAATATCAAGAAACAAAGGTCATAATATAACTTTATAACCAGGAATAACATAAGTTTATTACATCAATCATAGCTCATTTGGCTATTACATTGCAGCGGAATAATTATAGTCATGGGTCCTTCATCTTCAAAGTGCCACAGGCAGATGTTGGTTGTAGACTTTGTAATCCTAATCAATCAGTCTTCACTAAAAACAATCAAACCTGCAACATACAAGTTACAGCCACAAAGGGTCAATACATTTGAATTGTATTGGCAAGTGATACTATGGTAATATAGTGGAGTCTATCATCTATATGCATTTGGCTAAGTGGAGTTGAGGCTTGCATTGCTCAAAATAGATTTTCCTTATCATTTTGAAAATACTAAGTTTTTTGCTTTGACAAAATCATTTTTCTCAATCAAAGATTGAAGATCCTTCAAGGCATCTCTCAATCAAAGAATTGAATATTTCAAACAACCCTTGTTCAATCCACAAATTTTAACTTTAGAAATTTGAATGATGAGATTCTTGATTGCTTCCATGTCTTGATGCTCAAATTGTCCTTTACCAGGGACATGGCTAAGTACTTAGATTTTACACTCTGCAGAGGTGGTGCACTTTCCCCACAAGACTTGGTTTCCCAAGACAAGATCTTTCAGAAGCTTTCCCTTAGACCAAAATGGACGCGTTCCCACCTATCAAACACTACCACCCACTGTCCATATGGCTAAGTTCTTGCAACCTATATGATCATGGCAGAGCCCATATTGCCAAGTGGTTGCACTTGAAGCTTCTCAACATTTGACATCTCAAATCCCTTTGTTTCCTGGGTGGCATTCCACAAGTGAGATACACAACCCAAGTCCATGGCCTTGTGTAACCACTCAACATATCCCAATCCTTCCATTCCACCCAGGAGGTTCATTAACTTAGTTGTTTTATTAGACAAAATCACAAGTCCTTAGACTTAGAAAATTTTCCATAGTGTGAATATATATTCCACCCATGTTTTCTATTAGCTAGGCTAAGCTTGGTAGTAATAGGAATCTTAGAAAATCATACTAAGGATTCATCTACTAGGTTTTCCTATAGCAATCTATACTTAGCAAAATCCATGCAAGTTTATTTAGCAAAATCACTAATGCATAGAAAAAGTAATGGGACAAAAAGTATGAAGCATCACTTGCCTTTTTGGTAGAGTATAGGTTCACTTCTTGATCTTTGCAACAATCACACTCTTCAAGTCACTACAAATCAATCAAGCAAGGCACAAACTCAATCTACCAATCAAGCAAAACAACACACATAAATAACAAAGTCAAAGAAATGCATGCAAGCATGCCAAGCTTTGTTTTGTTTGAAAAAGTGGTTCCTAGTGGGTCATAGACTTTTGGGTACATCTAATGGTCATTTCCTATAGTGGCCAAATTATTTGCAAAAGGTTTCACTTTAAAACCATTTTCAAAACAAAGTGTTATTTTATGTGGTGTAGAAATATTTTTACTAAGGCATTAGCCCATAGGGTTCACCAAATGAGTTGCTATTGCAAAACTTGGTGTTTTTTGGTCAGTAGGTTTGGTCCAAACCATCTACTCAAAGTTTTCCTTTCCATAAACATTTTTATAATAAAATCAACAATTTTATTTAGCTAGAAATGGACTAAACTAATTAATCCATTCCAAACTTTTCCAAATTCATTTTCCAAACCATGGGTTGGTTCCTAGGGTCAGTAAGATTACAACAAACTATTTTGCAAAGGTTTCAATTCAAAAATCATTTTTTAAACCATTTTTATACTCTACACAAGCATACAAATGTTTCTGCAAATTCAAACAAGCTAACATATACTATTTGTCAAAATAAGGCCATGGTTGGCTAGGTCTTGTTCTCCTGAATCCATTGATATAAAATTTGTCAAATTTGGACGTGTGGATCCAAAGATATAAGGGTTTGAAGTTTGCAAAAGTTTCTGTTTTCAAATTCTGTTTTAAACCAAATAACAGACACGTGTCCTAATCCTACTCGCTGATACCGTTTCGGTTGGATCAAGCGTCGAGAGGCGTTGGATCTAACTCAAATCGTGCGGTCCAGAGGACATACCTCTTCGCGTTAAGTGATTCTGTCCAGTGCGTCCGATCTAGATCTAACGGCTGTTGGGTGCTCGACCATAGTCGGGCGGCGCTGCGGTGGCTAGCGGCGGCGGAGCGGTCGGTCGACGACAGTTTCCGGCGATACAGGAAGCGAGAGAGAGAAAGGGCATGCTCACCGGGCTCAGGGGGTCACGGCGAAGCTCAGGGTACTGCTGGCTTGACAAGGGGCGCTCAGGTACTGCGGCAATTGCTCGCCGGAGTAGAGGACGGCGTCGAGTGCGTCAGGTGGTCATCGTGGGCGGCGCTACAGATCACCCCAAGGCATAACAAGGACGTTGTTAGATGCGCAGGACCAAGGCAAGGATGTGTGCGTGAACGGAAAGGGTCGGGGTGGTCTGGAATTACCGGAGGAGTTCGTCGGAGGCGAGACAGACGGCGGCGGTACTGGAGTTTGTCGTAGCCGAGGCTCTGGGGCGCCCACGGTCAAATGGGTGGTACGGTAAGATGCGCAAGGGTGCGGTGAGTGTTCTCGTGTGTTCGGGGAGGCAGGAGGTGGTGTGGCTCGGCCGTATTCGTTGGTGGAAGCTCGTCGGAGACGAAGCTGTTCGAGGACAATTTGCGATGGACTGGAGGCGTGCTCAGGGAAGGAAACAGAGGGGAAACGGAGAGGAGTGACTGGCGATTAAGTGTGTGTGGTCAGGGGGCGTTAATCGCACGGCATTGAAGCGAATTGACGAGGCAATCAATCGGCAGTAAACGGCGAGGAACGGGTCGCTGCGGGTGGAGAAGAAGAACAGGGGAGTGGGGTCCTCTGTCAGTGAGAAAAGGAGAGAAAGGGGGAGGTCCACTTGTCAGGGGCTTTGCGGGTTGTTTCAGCGGTGAGGAAAACGGTTCGGGGAGGGGAGAGGGAAGCTGGGCTGGATTGGCTTAGTGGGCTGGGCCTTTTGCACTATTTTTTTCTGTCTGCTTTATTTTTCCTTTTCTATTTCCTGATTTGTTATTTCAAACACTTATTCAAGCATTCAAATAATTCAACAATTCAAACAATCATTTAAACTTTGCATTGTGTTTTTGGTTCTGTTCATCAACAAAGTCCAAAGTCCAAAATAATATTTTTATTTATTTTAAGACTCATTTATTGATTAAATAAAATGGATCTTTAGTTATTTAATAAATTAGGGTTTGTTTTAATTAATAAAATCTTCATTAGAAATCCAAATGTTTTCAAAACCAAATCAGTAGGTTTATTTGGAAATAAATTTCATTTGGAAATCTTGTTTAAAATAAAATAATCCTTTTACTTTAGGGTCCATTAATAATTAAATAAAATGGAGCTTAGTTATTAAATCAAAATAGGGCTTGATTTTATTAATAAAATCTTTATTTGAAACCTAAATATTTTCAAAATCAAATTAGTAGGTTTGATTTGGGAAATATATAATATTTGGAAATTTGTTTTTAAAACAAACTAACCTTTTATTTTAGTGTCCATTATTAATTTTTATAATAGACTTCCATTATTAAATCAAATAGGGTTTGTTCTAATTGAGATGTTTATTTTGAAATATAAAATAAAGCTAAAACACTTTAGTAGGTTGTATTTAAGAAAATAAAATACTTGGAAAACTTATTTTAAATAGTTTAATAAGTTTGATATTTTAATTTAAAATGATAAAACCTTTTATTTAAACAAAGTTTGGATATCAAATCCTTATTAATTTATTTAAATAAACGTTTGCAACTTTTATTAAAAATAAAACGTTTTAATTCCAAAGTTTGGACAAGGTTTAATTTGGCTTTATAAAATATTCTTTATTTATGAATTCATTCTTTTTCATTTGAAAATCAAAGCCTTTTTATTTAAAGATTCAAAATAGTAATTTTTAAAACATTTTAATTTCCTTTAATAAATGTTTATCTTTATAAATCCCTTTAGGGTTTTATTTGATTCAAATGGGTTTGAGGTTCCATTTAAATTCAAAAAGTTTCTTCTGGCTCTGAAAATCAAACAAAGTTTTATTTTATTAATTTATTTTCACATTACAAGATTTGGAAAATCTTGGGATGTGACAGCATACTTGAACATAATGGGAGACAACTTTCCCAAATGCGATGCCAACCCCATACGGCCATGGAAGTATGGGAAGAATCTCGTCAAGAAAGAGGAGCTCAAGAATCTACCAACAAAGATGCGAAGATTGCACAAGTGGTACCTTGATTTCTGCAAGACGAGAAAGGAAGAATGGATCACGGCGCATATAAGAGATCAGATTTTCTTGTGCGGAGACGACGAGATCGACTTCAACATTCAAGTATTGCATTTTCTATTCAATCAGAAGGAACTCGACAAAGCTGCCATGAGCCTTTATTGTGTGTAAGTACTATTTCTGTAATTTCTTTCTCATCTCATTCACTTCATTAATTGCATGTATATATATATGCTCACCATATATGTATATACTATTATGCAGGAAAAATGTTATGGAATGCATGAAAGGAGGGCCTTTTGACATTGGTTCGTTGACCCAAATAGAGTTCATGAAGAAGTGGTAAGAACCAAACCCGGGCAAACAGAAGATTACTTGCTAAGGTCTTTACTGAGACAACAAACCAAAAGGGAAATACTATTGCCTTACAACTTCTCGTGAGTACTGTTACCCTCTCTTGTACACATTCTGTTTCGGCTTACTCGATGTTAAGTGTAACTGATGATGAGTTATGCGTGCGTAGGTTCCACTTTATTCTGCTAGTCATTCAACCCGACTCAGGAAAAGTCCTTGTCATGGACTCGTTACGAAAAGAAAAAGAGCTATGTGCAGACTTTAGAGAGATGCTCCAGAGGTAATTTCAATCATATTATCGCACTAGATCGGCAACTTTCGTGACAACAAGTAATTAATTACTCCTTTATCCATTTTATTTGCCAGACAGGGTTCGGAAAAGGTTCACGGGCAGGGCCGTGGATGAATGGTCAGAAGAACTAAAATTTGTAGACCAAAATGTAAGTAATACTAGCTAGCTAGGTCTGCGTATCTCTATGATTCTGCTTCCAATTCCATTATATCATGCTTTATTGATTATTATTTTGATTGAACTCTCTATTCTCGTAAAGTGCGCGCATCAGGGACACGACAATAACTTATGTGGGTACTATGTTTGCGAGTTCATTCGCAACACGATATGTGCGACGGGCCAAGCCGCACTAGAACAACTTAGAGTAAGTAAACAAAGTACACAACATTATTTTATTACCATCAATTGTGTTGAGTTTTATTCTTATATATATATTGACCCCATTCTTCATATATATTCAGATCGAACGGATGCGGGACCAACTCCTACCATTTGACCGCATATGAGCCATTCAAGAGGAATTGGCGGGGTTCATACTTGATGAGGTCGTCACGCCTGGCGGAGAACTCTTTAGATATCCACTAAAATAAACGTTGTATATATGCTTGAACGTGTTTGTCTTGTACTTGATGCTTCAACGTTTACGGAGAATACCACACAATGACGATGTTGTGTATAATAATAGTTGCTTAATTATTCATGTACTCATATGTACCGATGACGATGTATGTGTATACTGCTCCCGATCGATTCCCCCTTCCCCCTCCCCGTCCCCGCCGCGCCGCAGAAATACGCCCAGAACGGGGCAGGGGCAGAACTCTGTCGCGGCAGAGATTTAGGCCGTTTTCATGCCGCGGCAGAAAACTGTTACGAACCGGTGTTAAAGGGGGGGGCTGAGCGGTGCGCCAGCCCCACGTGCGCCACCCTTTAACACTGGTTCGTATAAGAACCGGTGTTAAAGGGGGGCCCCTCTAACACCGAACCCTCAACAGCGGTTCTACAACCGCTGTTAGAGGGCCCTCCAAACCGGTGTTAGAGGGGGGGTGTGCACTAGTGTTACATAAGCTAAAAAATTTAGGAAATTGGGTTTATATAACAGAAAAACATAATAGGGTGCAAATTATGGAGATACCTTTTGAACTATTTTCACCTCCTTACTATTAGGTTTTAGGCTAGAACAACACAATGGCCTCTGTGTTGGTTTCATGTTAATATAGTCAGGGCACAAAACCACCGATCAGGTTTACAAGTGTTGTACAAGAAAACCATATAAAAAACCGTACAAGAGAAGGAGAATGGGTGAAGTACTACTTCATGCCAGGTGTACATATGTATAATATTGTTAATAATCCCCCTTAATCACAACCTTCAGAGAGGTTGAGATTACGTTTAAACTCATGAATATCCCTGACTGGAAACGCGTTTGTGAATCCATCTGCCACTTGATTTTTACTGGAAATAAATCTGATGTCTAACATTTTTATTGCAACTCTTTCTTTAAAAATATGAAAATCAATCTCAATATGTTTCGTCCTTGCATGAAAAACAGGATTAACAGATAGATATGTTGCTCCAAGATTATCACACCATAATCATGATTTTTCCCTTAGTGTAACACCAAGTTCACCAAGAAATGATTCGACCCATATTAACTCAGTTGTAGCATTTGCTAAGGATTTATATTCAGCTTTAGTATTTGACCTTCAGACTGTAGCTTGTTTTCTAGCACTCCAAGAGATCAATTTTGGTCCAAAAAATATAACAAAACCTCCTATGGACCTCCTATCATCAAGAAAACCTGCCCAATCTACATCAGAAAAATCACTGAGCAAAGTAGATGAGGACCTCTAAAAAGTGAGTCCAGTCATCAGAGTACCCTGAACATATCTCAATATTTTATTGACAGTTGTCCAATGAGAGGTTGTTGGAGCATGTAAAAACTGAAAAAACTTGTTCACAGAGAAAAAAATATCAGGTTGTGTCAATGTTAAATACTGTAAGGCACCAACAATACTTCTGTACTCAGTCATATCATCAGGACCAAGAGGTGTTCCCTCAGAAAGAAACAACTGCTTAGTAGAGGATAAAGGAGTAGGGCATGGTGTGCACTGTCTCATACCAACTTTTGTAAGCAAATCAGTAGCATATTTTCCCGTGTAAGAAGTAAACCATCATTCACCTTTTCACCTCAATACCCAAGAAGAAGTGTAGGTATCCCAAATCCTTGAGAGCAAACTCATCCTTGAGATCATGTAGTATAACAGAGATGGCATGACAGATGAGCTAGTGACTATAATATCATCAACATAGATTAAGACAAACATCATGATACCTGACTTTTGTAAATAAAAAGTGAGGTGCAAGCTATAAAGGGAACAAAACCAAGTGCTTGTAAGTTTGTAATTAGCTTGGAATACCATGCCCGAGGGGCTTGTTTGAGACCATAAAGAGCTTTTCCAGTTTGCATATAAAGTGTGGAGTTTTGGAGTCTTCGAAACCTGATGGTTGTTGTAACACCCCACTTTTAGATAAACATTATTTAGGGTTTGATTATGCATCATGAGCATCATCATCTAAATTGTGCATTGAAGGAAATAAGATGAAACCATAAAACCCTATTTTTCCCTCCCTCCTTGAAACTTGTTCAAATGATTTGAATTTGAAAAGTTACCAAAATAGTGAAGCCCAAATGGACTAAAAGGGCCTCTGAGATATTTTATATATATTTACAAAGTTTCTGGTATTTTTGAAATGGATTCAAAGCAGATTTGAAAATGTAAATACCAAGATAAAACAAAACAGGAAAAAGAAAAAAATTCTGTTAAAAAAATGTGTATCCAGAGCTAGATCTTCATCAGGTCACCTCCCAGATGCCAACGGCTGCTGACGGATCCGAGGTAGCCTTCGCCCTCTACGCTGCCCATTGTAAACGTTATGGGCCGAAGTTGATTGACTTGTTAGCTGAGTACGCGTTGAGGCAGCAGGGGGAGGCCAAGAGCAGGCAATCCGGCTCCGAGGCTACTCAGGACGCAACTTATTAGGCCTTGTAGTTGTAGAATAGCTTTTGTTTATTTTGTTGTAATTATGTCTATGAACAGTCAATGTGCCAGGCAGTGGCTTTTTGCTGCATATAATGAATCTCCGAGCTCTTTGTTCATTCGTGTGGTTGTTCATATCGCTGCCTTCTTTTACCCTAGGGACCTTCGGGTGATGATCCCGTTGACACTTTAGCTGCGCCATCTTTGGATGGTGCGTCGCAGCTTGTGTTTCTTCGTGACCGCATCCGTAGTCTTGAGAAAGAATTGCTTGGAGTGCGCGGCCACGCTGATGTTTGGAAATCGAAGGCAGAGCGAGGCACTGCCAGGGAGGAGTATTTGATGGGGGAGTTGCGTTGTCTGGCCGAACAACTTCAATGTAAGTTTTTCGAGCTGCTGCTCATTTTTTCAGATGCGGCTGCTGGCCTGTCATCTTACTTTGCCATTGTTGCAGGTGCTAACCTTGTTCCTAAGGAGGAAAAGGAGCGTGTTGTTGTTTGGATCAACTGCTTGACCCAGCAGGACATGGAGGTCGGCGGCTTTTTTCTAGATGGACAACGATCGTGCCATGGTCCTTGCGACTATGCAAGATCGTGTTCACCAGGTGTCGCGGGTGTTGCTTCAAGCGAAGACTTCGTTGGCGTCGGTTTTGCACGTGATGTTTCCCTTGGATGAGGCACCATCGACTCTCTGGGCCCTGCTGGTGAAGTTTCGAGATGTGTATCATGTTAGGGAGCTGGTGCGGCATCAGCTTGTTGCAGGTGTGAAGGCTGCGCTTTCCCTTGTTCTGCTACATCGTCCTGATGTAAATCTTGCTACTGTGGCAGCTGGGCCGCCTCTTCGGCCGGATGGTGGTGTGTGGGATATGCATCCACATTATGCGGCTGTAAGGCAGTATGCCGAACAAATTGTAGATCTCTTGGAGCAGCGTGCGCAGGTGATTCTTTAGAATAGGTATGACCTGTAAAAAGATAGATGTAAAATTTGTATGTATTCGACTGGGCGTGTTATGCCCTTTGTTGTAAAGGTTTGTTTTTGTTAGCACGTGGTGCTTTGTTTTTATGCGTTCCCTTTTTGTCAGCCTGACGTGGTCAGCTACTCAGGTGTACACACATTATTCTCAGTCGACGAAGTCGTGAGGTGAAGGGAGCCCCCGAGTGTGTTGTAGTATGAAGAAAATGCGAATAATAGACAAAAAAATTTGGGCGAGACACTAAGCTTTATTCATAGCATAAGGAGGAGGTACATTGTTGGGCTGAGTAGCCTTGGCTGAATAGCCTTATTGGAAGTAAAAAGAGGGAGGTAGCTAGGGGTAGAAACGTTGCAATTGTGCGACGTTCCATGGGTTGGAGTATGCCACTCCAGACTCCACATGCTTGAGGCGATAGGCGCCACCTGGGATTACTTCAGTGACAATGTAGTTTCCTTCCCAGGGCGACTCGAGTTTCTTCGGTCTCTCTTGCTTGAGTCGCAAGACTAGGTCTCCTTCGACGAAGGACCTTGGGCGCAACTGACGGCTATGATAGTTGCGGAGGCTCTGTTGATAGACCGCTGATTGAGCCGCGGCGATGTCGCGTGCCTCGTCTATTGTGTCGACGGCATATTCAAGTGCGGCCGTCTATTCGGCCTCGCTGTAGGCGACGACCCGTGGGGCCTTGTGGCGTACCTCTGCGGGCAGCACGGCTTCGGCTTCGTGCACCATGAAGAAAGGCGTGTAGCCAGTTGAGTTGTTTGGCGTCGTGCGTAAGATCCAGATAATGGAGGGTAGCTCTTGTGTCCAGGCTCCTGCGAGTCGCTAGAGTGGGCTCATGAGGCGCTTCTTGATGCCGCCACCGACGAGGCCGTTGGCCTTTTCGACCTGCCCGTTTGTTTGCCGGTGCGCCACGGGGGCGTATGTGATGTTGATCCCGAGGTCTTCGCAGAAGTCCTGGAATTCTTTGGAGATGAAGTTCGACCCATTGTCGGTGATGATGCTGTGCGGCACGCCGAACCTGTAAACAATGGATTCGAAGAACTTGACGGCCGTTTTTCCCTTTTGGTTAGTAACGGGCATGGCCTCGATCCACTTGGTGAATTTGTCGACTGCGACCAGGAGGTAGACGTGGCCTCCTTTCGAGGACTTGGGCAGTTTGCCGATCATGTCGAGGCCCCATTGGGCGAAGGGCCAGGCTAGGGGTATGGTCCTGAGCTCTGATCCTGGTGCGTGTGGTTTATCTGCGAACCTCTGGCACCCGTTGCACCTTCGGACGATGTCCATGGCGTCGTTCATGGCCGTTGGCCAGTAGAACCTAGCTCGTAGAGCTTTGGCGACAAGGGCGCGGCTGCCCG